>BTSY01000004.1:12887122-15867122 GCA_036245785.1 Pristionchus fissidentatus
TTTATCCTTTAGTATGTACATTAGTGATTTTCGTATATTTTTTATTCACCTTTGCCCATGAATGCTTGCCCTGGATATGATGTTCAAATGAGCGCACGAGTTCCAGAGCGCGAGATCGATCTTCATGGTTGGGAAAATTATTGTGCGCGTAGTAGAGATGGTTAAAAAAAGATTGATAAACAGGCGCCAACTCGGGATTCGCCTTCACTACCTGAATTTTGCGATTTGCACTTTAAATCATGCTAAATAATGTACTACGACCTTCTTCCATTCCTTTCTGAATGGCTTTTGTACATGCCACCAGTCTAACATCCCGAGGATACCCGCTGTCTTGTCGTTTTCTCGTAGTGCCTTATTGACAGATTCTGATCCCCGACCCGAGTACTGAAACGTCAATTTTTCAATCATTAATTAGCTAAATCGGCATTGCGTGACGGAAAATATCCAGTTCCATTTTTTGTTAATTTTAGTGTTATTCTGACCTAATCGATATTCCATCGTAGATTAATTCCTCGAGTATTCTCAGTGTTCCCTCGCTTTCCATCCTAATCGAAACATTATCTGAATTTGAACTGTTATTGAAATCTAGGCGCCCAATTTTCACCGATTCCGTGTTCTTTCTTGTGCAGAGTAGCTGCACCCAGAGCAAGTTTCGTATTGCAGTCAATTGCTGTAACTTTGCAGTTCGCAGCATTATATCCTGGAGTGTCGTACTGCCCGTCGATCGATACTTCCAACCCCTTTCCCTAGAAATATAGTATATATAGATTAATCGTACCCTCTAAATACCCCTGCTGCATCCACTGCAATCTTCCTCACTCGCGCCTCCGAATTAGCGTATACTCTATTTATCGATTCAGCGCCCACTTCTCTGATCACTCTCCTCATGGCGCGATCAGAGGGAAGAGATAGATCGATCAGTTTCGCAAAATCGCACAGTCTCTATAAAGTGGCAAATATATTGCATTTTATATTAGGCCTAATACCGGGAGAGGAGTTCCAGTTATGAAAGACGCGAGGGGAATGTCGTGGTTCCCTTTATATACTTGTCCTTTCCCTTTTCCCACTCGTGACTGGCTCTCCCATCTCACAGTCTTGTTGCAAGGGAGGCAATCATAGGTGACTATTTTTGCACTCCCGAGAGACGAAACTCGAATGAGACTGGAATCGAGCCTCTCCCCGCACCCTTTACAGCGTTCGATCAACTCTAAGAGACAGTGTGTCTCAACTAAGGAGTATCGACTGCTCTCTTTCCCCTGCTCATCCTCCTCCATTTCTTGTTCCTCCTCTGTTTCCTCTATCTCCGTCAACCCTTCCAAATCTTGTGATGCCCGATATTCAGTGTCCTTCAATAATCATTTTCGTTTACCTCTATCCGTTTCACGCACACCTTAGGCTCGATTGGTTCGATAGATGTTGTTGAGAACGCTGATTTGTATCTTTTCGTTGGTATGGCATCATCAAAGTTATCATTGAAGGTATCGGCGTCATCGAGGGTAAGAGGATCGAAGGAAGGAAGAGGAGAAGAAAGAGGAGGAGGAGTCCACGGAGGCTTAGTATTTTCACTTTATTTTCATTGCTAAATTCACACACTCTCACGACTTCTCAATTTCGTTGTCTTAAAACTTTATATAAAAACACTAAAAATATCGAGAAAAAAATTAAAGTAGTGTCTTCAGTAGAAGGCATGCACGGTACCCGCCAGAAGAACTCTTGGTGGACACCGCGCATCCATGCCTCCCCTCATGATCCGAAATGGGGTCGTATTTGGTTCGTTAAACCCAAAATTGTATACCGTAGCATCCCCACTTTACTCAGGATACTGCAACTCTATTACGGTAGCAGCGATTACGGTAACCGAGAGAGAGAGAGAATAAACTCATCCGGCAATAATTATTTGAGGTCTACCTGATATAACAAAAAAACACGCCTCAATTCGCGCATTTTCAGAAATTCTGGTTACGGTAGCACAGTTGTGATCACGTCAATAGAGTATGCTGAGTATTGCGGATATGGTACTGCACTATATGTTTGATTAGGTGCATGCCTGAGACCTAGGACACGTACGATTAACGGAATGACGTGCGTCTTTCTATTCGTACGCAGAGCCAGCGCGTTTAATCATTTTCCTTTTTTGAATGATTAGCATTCAGAAATCCGGATGTAATACAGTTGTGTTTGGTGTGCTGCACATCTTTTAAACCAAACTATTTCAAAATCGATTTCCAGGTCATTATAGATCTCATCACTGTAATAAAATGAATAATCATCAAATGCTAGCCATGAGAATGTCGCTATGCGAGTGTGTGAATTTGTATTTGTACAATTTTCTAGAAGATTACCGTTTTTGTTGTTGTTGCCTTTCTGATAATACGTGTCCAGAGCCAGTGGCTACCACTGTGCTATATAAAAGCCTAACTCGCTATTTTCTGGTAGACACAGCGTTATCATTAAGACTTGGCCGAACCAAAAGTAGTTTTTGTTAACTTAATCGCCGAGTGCGCAACGAAAAGAGATTACCGTAACCCGTAAGTATTCAATACAGTACCTCGATTCGCGACGAGTTGCATGAGCTAGGCCGCGAGTAGATATTGCTTGGATGGTATACGACTGTAGGAGCAATAAATTATTCCCCTCGTAAATTGCTTATCCAAGGTCTTCCTCCTACAAAAAATTCGACTCGATTTGCAACAATTTCGCAAATTTGGTATATTGTACCACCGTTACAGTTTTCGCGGATACGGTATCCGAGAAACGGAATACTATCTAAGCAATGACTACTCGACGCCTACCTCATGCAACCAATCCCGAGTCGAATTGCTCCATTTTATATTTTCCGGTTACGGTAGGATAGATTACGGTACCGATATGTCTACCAGAAAATGGCGACTTATGTTTTTGTAGGCACAACGTGAACAACTCAAGAGCCAATCGCTTGAAAACGTATGAGGGACTATCTGACACGGCCAACATAATCCTTCAGTGGATTGGCAGAGTAAGAAAAATGTGTGGATAAGCATGTCACGTAGAGTGAATGAGGCTGAGTACAGTCGAGGTGCGAAAACAATTCTACGCCTCAGAGCATTACATCATTAAATTTTTTTCTCTCGAAAACTTCATTGAATAGAATAATGTGATATCAATCGGTTCCTCATAAAATTATAAGACTTTTTCGATTCACGACATTTTTCTATATTTTTCTTCCAAGTCCAGAAAATGCCGAAATGTATAATAATTTTCCATTTTAATTTCAAAATTACAACTACAATTTTTTTATCGTAAAACATTTCAATAACAATGAGTGTCGTTTTAATAATGACAATTACAATTTCGACGAAAAATGTAAACTTTGTGAAAAATAACAGAGTGCATGAATATTTATGGTGTGCATACTGTAAGTCGGCTGAGCTTTGTATTTCCGTTAAACGGCGTCATGACAAATTTTATCGTGAGTAACCTCACTCGCCTGTTGCAATAAGACTTGGCCATATGCAGTTATTTGATTACCGTAACCCTCGAGTGGCAATGCGAATCACGGCCGGCATACTGTAGACACACCACAAATGTGTTGGAACTCCGTTTTTCCCAAAGTTTTCACGTTAAAAATTGTCTTTATTAAAACGACACATCACTCATTGTTATTGAAATGTTTTACGAACATACAATTTTGTAGTTGGCGATGGGAAATAGATAGAATAAATTAAAATCAAAAATGATAATACATTTTCCGATTTTACTAGACTAAATATCGAAAAAAATAGTCTTATAATTTTATGAGGAACCGATTGGTATCACTCATTATTCTATTCTATAAAGTGTTTTAAAACCCGGTTATTTTAATGATGTAATGCCCTGAGGCGTAGAATTGTTTTCGCACCTCGACTGTACTCAGCCTCGTCCACTCTATTACGTGACATGCTTATCTTATCCACACATTTTTTGTACTCCTATGAGATTAATTCGAATGAGTCAAATTGTCGATTGTATTTATACAGAACGTTGTTCGTAGATTTTCGATTTGCACACAGGAGGCTCACTTGAAACAACTCATAGTCGTGATGATTCGGGGCAGGGGTGCGAACAGTGGGAGTATGAGAGAGCCTGGTGAGAGATGACGTGAATGGAACATTCGTCTGAATTGTTATAGTTGATGTGTTGCTCGAATATTTAGATTACTATTTTCTGTCACAGATATTCGTGTATGATTATTGTTATTTCCTTATTCGTCTATAAATGTTTCATATTTGCTTGTTGACTGACCACAATGGAATTCTGAGAGAATTTTGAAGGGGGAACGAGGTCAGCTGGTCTCGTTGTCCTGAGAGGAACAACGGGAAGGCGATCAGGAACGAGAGAAGGGACAGACTCTGGTCGAAGCTGATAGTATTCACTTATTGTATCATGGTAATCGAAGTTGCCTACATGCGGCATACGGTAGTTACCGTTATCGATCGATTACAGTATTCATTATCATCAAATGGATACGGTAGTTACTGTTATCGATCGATCACGGTAGTCACTATCATCAAATGGATACGGTAGTTACCGTTATCGATCGATTACGGTAGTCACTATCATCAAATGGATACGGTAGTTACTGTTATCGATCGATTACGGTAGTCACTATCATCAAATGGATACGGTAGTTACTGTTATCGATCGATTACAGTATTCACTATCATCAAATGGATACGGTAGTTACTGTTATCGATCGATTACAGTATTCACTATCATCAAATGGATACGGTAGTTACCGTTATCGATCGATTACGGTAGTCACTATCATCAAATTGATACTGTCGATGAATTCGTCACTGGGTACTCGTAAGGATAGGGAAGATACTCACATCGATTGGCAGAACGTCGTCAAGGAAGGTAAAGTGTCTCGTGCACCACCGTGGATCTTTCGCAGATCGATGCCGTGCGAGCTCCATTGCAGCCCGATCAGCATCGAAATGTTGACGACTCCGACTGTGCCTCTGGTCGCCCATTCGGAGGGAATCGCTTAGACGTACCCTCACTATGGAAACACAAAAAGCACCGCCGCTTTCGCAACTGTGCGCTCATTTCTATAAGTAAAATGTATCGGTGCACAGCAAAACGTGATAAAGGTTCATAAAAACACATAAAAACACACATATAAATTGTAAAAGAATAGAAAAATCGATGAAAAATACCGTTTAAAACGAACTGGGAGATGGTGGTGCGATGTTGGTCGAGGTTTACTAATCGCGCCCAGACTAAAAACCGGATCTGGCTCTGAACTTTGAAAATCTGGTAAACTTCAGAAAAAAATTTTATTTTTTTCACCATTGCATTATAATTTTTATTTTAAAACTTTTAAGCACTAATCTTTTTGCGATGCCAGGTCCCTTTAAACGAAAAGTGAATATCCAAATCCAACCATTTATCACTGTATCGCTGTCATTCGTGCTTAAAAATTTATTTTTATCTATTCAAATATTTTTCCATTAGATAATTGGTATTTGCAACGTTCTACAGGCATCTGGAAATATAAATGCAATCTAGAACCCGAAAATGAATATTTCGTATATAGGAAATTCGATTGACGGTCTTTACTAACAGATTGGTCACATAGTGAATCAATGGGTCAAATAATATTTTTTTCAAAGTTTTCGCATCTTTATTGACCAAAATTCGGTTAAGGAGGACTATTGTTAAAATGATCAAATATCAACAAAAAAAATTATTTTTTTTACATTTTCGAAATTTGCAATTTCGTGATATCTTTTGCCTCTAAAACTGTGAAATGAGAAAAAATCAAATGGAGGACAAGTAATTTATTCAATAGTGGATATTCAAGATCAGGGCAGATATAGTTAAAGAATCAGTGAAGAACATTTTGCTGATTAACAATTACTAAAACACGAGAGAAATTTCTTCTCACAAGGGGTTCCGGTCTTGAATATTTAATTAAAGTAGTCTTTCTATTTCAACGCACCTTTCCCTCGTGTACCGTCCTCATTTCCCCTTATCTCTCTGTCTTTCTCTGAATTCTCATCCACAAAAAAACAATAAAAATTGAAACATCCGGATTTATTACTAAAACACGAGGGAGATTGCTTCTCACGAGGGGTTCCGGTTTTGAATATTGTTATTAATGTTTTCTTTCTATTCTCATTCAAGTTTCTTCGAAGCGTCTTTTCATCTGCAAAGTTTTCCCTTTCCTCGCTCTTTTCCGCGAATTTGACCTTGACTTCAGCTTTCCTACTCTATTTTATGCAAATTAATGACGATTTTTTTACCTCTCTTTAAAGAAGGAGTACCACGAATCACCATTGCCTGATTTTCAATAAGCCACTACAGTATACCGGACACAAAAATGGAGCGCGCACACTCGTGTTAAGGGCAATTTATATGCTTTCCATTACGAAAACTATTATATTTTTGATGAAAACCGATATTATCCACAGGGGAAAACATTATTATATTAACGAAAACTTCATTTTTCGTCGATTGCATGTATTTTTGGTCCTAACACGCGTTGCCTGTCGATTATTGGTTCTTTTGTAGCCATTTGAGCGTCAATATATCGATTTAGAGATTACGGTAGATTTTCGGATGCGTTGAAATGTGATCGGGTGAGTGTCCCCCATAGCACTGCGTTGGCAGTTTATGTGACCAAATATTCGTGGGAGGCCTTCTTTAAGGGATCTGGCATCGAAAAATAAGTTATTTTTATTTTTAAGTTCAGAAAATTCTAAGAATAACAGCATTTTTTTAAGATTTGAAAAAAATATGTATTTTATAAGATTTAAAAATGTAGGAATACGGTAGCTCTCGCATCCGCAGACATACGCTGTTTAGCGGCTGTAGAATCTCAAAAGGGATGATGCCGTGATATTTTTGCGTTTCTTTCTTTTGATTCGCCTCATTTATACTCGCCAAAGTCGAATCAATTGCAAAAAAACACTTATTTTCACTGAACAGCGTAAGTGGTGTGGATGCAGGAGCTACAGTACCTTTGAAACACTTTTTTAAATTCACATTTAATTTATCACATTTGCTTCGAAGAAACTTGAATGAGAATAGGAAGAAAACATTAATAACAATATTCAAAACCGGAACCCCTCGTGAGAAGCAATATCCCTCGTGTTTTAGTAATAAATCCGGATGTTTCAATTTTTATTGTTTTTTTGTGGATGAGAATTCAGAGAAAGACAGAGAGATAAGGGGAAATGAGGACGGTACACGAGGGAAAGGTGCGTTGAAATAGAAATACTACTTTAATTAAATATTCAAGACCGGAACCCCTTGTGAGAAGAAATTTCTCTCGTGTTTTAGTAATTGTTAATCAGCAAAATGTTCTTCACTGATTCTTTAACTATATCTGCCCTGATCTTGAATATCCACTATTGAATAAATTACTTGTCCTCCATTTGATTTTTTTCTCATTTCACAGTTTTAGAGGCAAAAGATATCACGAAATTGCAAATTTCGAAAATGTAAAAAAAATAATTTTTTTTTGTTGATATTTGATCATTTTAACAATAGTCCTCCTTAACCGAATTTTGGTCAATAAAGATGCGAAAACTTTGAAAAAAATATTATTTGACCCATTGATTCACTATGTGTGACCAATCTGTTAGTAAAGACCGTCAATCGAATTTCCTATATACGAAATATTCATTTTCGGGTTCTAGATTGCATTTATATTTCCAGATGCCTGTAGAACGTTGCAAATACCAATTATCTAATGGAAAAATATTTGAATAGATAAAAATAAATTTTTAAGCACGAATGACAGCGATACAGTGATAAATGGTTGGATTTGGATATTCACTTTTCGTTTAAATACGCTACTGGGGCTTTTTCGTCGAATTTTTAAAAATAGTACCTGTGAGTGAAATCGGGCACAAAAAATTGCCCTAACACAACTTTTTGCGTAGAATCGAATGAGCAACAAGAGAAATGCAATGGCAATCATTAAAAATATTTTAAAATTTTTTCAAACTTTAAAAAAATTCTAACTTTTTTCAAATGATAGTTAGAATGATATGTTCAACAGCTGAAATGCTTCTTTTCTGATGAACTTTCATAATATATAGCTATGTAGGGGTTTTGACGCTTCGTTCTCGAAATAATTTTTGGTCGTTTTTTCATACCTAGTTGCATATCTCAGCCGGGTTTGAGAATCAGCACTTCTAAGGTCGATTTTCGGTTTCTACGCCAAAAGTTTACCATAGGGTAATTTTTCCAGCATAGGTTAGGTGTCCTTGTACGGCCACTGTTGATAAAAGCTCGATCCTCTCAGATAGTCTCTGCTATACTGCCGTGAACTAGTCCGGCAACCGTAGTCACCTATCCAGATACCCCATCGGCATCCTCACCTACGTGCCGTTCTGCGACGAAGTATTTGCTCGGTCGCTTCGCCGACTTCCGATGGGAACGACAATCTATACTGCCCTATCATGCATGCACCGCGGCACCAAGCGCAGTCCGGCCCGAATGTGTGTGCAATAGATCAATCAATATTTTAATCAAAATTGACAATTATAATTAGGGTAATTTGGGATGAAAAATGTGTGACGCCACAACATTTTCTTATTTATGTCGTGTGCAAATAACTATCTGCACAAACACACTGAAAATTCGAATATTATTCGAGCTGATAAATTAATAGCGACGAATAGCGCCCAATTATGCAGGGTGAATGGTTTTTTTTAAAATTATAATCTAAATTGAAATGTTCATTTTAGTTTGCCAGCCGAGGAGGGCGATGTCTACTTTAACATGTTGGACCACGCAATGCGCAGGCTTCCAAGAGATCGACCACAAGCTCCAAAAGGGGAGTAATGATCAGACTCTCCTCATTCCCACGCTGATTTTGTTATATAAAAGTGAGATAAATGTCATCTCCAGTAGCAATACAAATATTTACATCAGAAAAGAATAGTTTGGAAGATCGACTCATTCACACACCCATTCACTACCCTCTTTCTGTATTTTGTTCATACCCTTCTTACCGATACAGAAGGTTGATTTATTTTATTTATTAATTTATCGTACACCACAAGGGTGCGACAACATGTGCAAAAATGAACGAGTTAAAATTATATTTATTAATGGGTTATTCACAGGAGTGGGGAGCGGGAAAGGAGTCATCGGGGCAACCGCGCGGGAAGTAGGAGCGAGGGGAGGAGAGTTGATGTTGTGTTATGTTCAAGTTGGTGTCCTGCTGCGTTAGTTCACTAGGGACGTTTGCTTCTTAACGAATGCGGCGCGTGCAAAATAATCAGGTATAAGAGCGAATCAACTAATGTAGACCAGATCGGCGTTGACAATTCGTGAGAAACAAACGTTCCGACATTCTTCTTGTATTCCCACACACAAGTGCGCCCAATAGAACTCATGCCCTCTCCCCAATCATTCTTGTTCTTTCCCGAGTATCATCACCACGCCAAGTATCAAAACATGCGCCTGATTGATTTCTCCTAAACTACGTACATTCGGATTGTCAAAACTTACGGAGATAGCGCCAGTCGCGCGATAGAAATTAGAGAATTTTCGCTCGGCTCTTTCAACTTGCACCAATCTTTAGCTCTCTTTCATTTCCGCGTGGAACGATGTGGTAGGTAGTTCAAGGGAGAAAAGAACACGAAATTGTTGTTGGAGGGGGGGAATGAGAATAATGAGTATTTGCACACGCCAATGGGGTCGTTTGCTGTGCGCGAAACGAACAGTAATTATCTGGAAAGCAAGGCTCATTTGACCCATTCCTCTCCTCTCCTCCGCAGTTCTCTGTTGTCACCACCCGAATGTTTCTCTCTTCGCTCGGATTTTTTTGTTTTGTGTTTTTTGTTTTGTTTTAGTTTTTTTTTGTTTTTACTTTATTTTGTGGGAAATCATCCGTGTCATGGCTGAACGATTTTTCCGCCGGCTATCGGTATATCGACAATCAGTGTCGAAATCTACCTTGATCCTGCACGCATTTCTCTGAAAATTATATTTTTCGAAAAATAATATTCCTTCTCCCGTGCACTATCAGCCCTACTCCATTCGTATTCTGGCACAGTTCAGTTGGTATTTCTCAGGAAACAAGGATAAGTGCGATTTCTAGAGAGAGAGCATAGAACATTTCCCATCAATATTGGAAGTATACCGTGAAAACGTGTTATTTCTTAGCCGTCAGTCGCTGATCTTGTGATAAATACAATCGACACGCTGGTGTAGTCTAGTCTGCCTCCCTCCCGCAGGGTAGTGTAGTCGCACCACACACTGTTTTCGCGCACTATTTCAACTCCTGCCACTCCTTCCCGCCCTCTCTCTTCTTTACGTCTCTATGCCTCCCCCCACCCGCTATTCAGCACAGAGTAGTATGTGTGCGTGTGTATGTGTGTGCTCCGACTATTCTGATATCAGAGAGATGGAGACGTTCTGTGGCCGGCCCGCCTCCACTGATAATCATTTGCTCTTTTGTCCATTGTCCGATATTGACACCGAATTGACTCCAGACTTGGCACTAGTCATACTGCCAGTTGCGTGTATTTATTCAGACTGTGGTCAGACGCAAATCGGCGCTTGCTTTGTTTCACTATCACCCTTTTCCTTTGACGTCCAGTATTCACGAATATACTGATTTCGGTTTCATTTAGTGAAGAAAATGAGCAAGACAGACGAGCGTCGCAAGCGCGTGTGCGTGGTGGGCGCAGGCGCTGCGGGACTTCCCTCGATCAGGTATCAAGTTTCACTTTTCTTTGAGTGATTCGCCAGCATTTCACGATGATCTTTAAAATGTTCGAAGAAATTGAAAAGTATATTATTTTAATTTGAAAAATATCAGTGTAGAGACACGCCTTGTTTTTGCCACGGCATCACATGCTACTAGTCGCGATAGAAACTGCGCCAAACGCGTTCACATTGTAACTCAAACCATTCACATCAATTTTATTGGATAACACATTTGTGAAACCAATAGCGCGCGGCATAACCTCGGTTTCGCGCCAGCTGATCGGCCTATATTTCCCATTAGCAACGAGTCTGGCTACTGTAATCTGCTTAACCTCAGATGTTGGTGGGCCTCAGTGACAGGGACAGGTTACAGTGACAATGCGCCCCAGGGCGCCTGAAATCCGTCGATGCGCGCGAAAACATGCCGCTTCTATAATCCCCTCTGAATGGAAAGTACATTAATGTCCTTGAGGAGCGATCAAAATCGCGAAATTTAAAGATCACAAAAACGAATCGTTCTGAAAATAATAAACGCAGTACAATAATATAGGTTAAATAAACTCCGCGGCGCATCAATGGACAACAAAGGCAATAAGGGAATTTCCCGAATTACTTATTTCCCTATTGATTACTATTATTATTTACTATTTATCTATTATTTAGTTATTGAATTTCCCGGACTTTGACAATATTTATTGCACACGGCAGCAGAGAATTGACTCATGTTGACTTAGCCTTTGCGGACATTCTCTACGCTTGTTGATCGCACTCTCTGGTAGATGGACTGGCGCGATAATACGCAATCCTGGAATTTTCCACTTGCCTCGTGCACATATGAGCGAAGCGGTGCAAAGCTATGTGCGATTTAAAAAAAAGAATGGAGAATTAAAGGAGATGATGATTGGGGATGCTAATTTGTTTTAGCTTGGTCGTTAGAGAAATACATTTCGGATTTTACTTGAGATTTATTGTTATTATACTTCAGACATGCGCTGCTGTACGGCTTCGAGGTCGTTTGCTACGAGGGCCAGGGGGATATCGGCGGACTGTGGCGATACAAGCCCGAGGAGACCGACGGTAAACTTTCACTTTCACTTCCTCCTTATACTATTACATTGTCGTTACCCTATAACTGTAAGGGGTCAAAACTCTCTCCGTTTCTCATGCTCTCTTTATTATTACAACAAAGACGAAAGCCTACTCATCTTCCTCATGCATACTTCAATGTCCACTCTTCAGTTAACACCGCACTCTTTCCGATTGCCAAGGGGGAGTGCGCGAAATGAAAAGTGCCCAGATGTGTATTGATGGTCACTGAAGCGGGCATTAGACACCGCGAAATTTGATGAAACTCTCCTGAATAGCGCCCACTTTCACTTTTGCTATGCCACCTCCTACTTCACGGAGAAATCTGAATGGAGAGCCATTTCGTGAGGGGAAATTCACATATCAGGGTTCTCTTTTATTTAATCAAAAGTTTAAAATCAATAGAGTGTAAAGAAGAGGAGTGATTGCATATTTCGTTCCAGTATGTTCCAATAAGAGAAGCCAATGCAATTGCAGAATCGTCCGTTATGAAAACGACTATCATAAATTCCTCCAAGGAGCTCACCGCGTATTCCGACTTCCCGCCCAAGGCGGAGGAGGCGAACTTCATGCATAACACGCGCATGTGCCAGTACCTGGTAGACTACGCACAGCACTACAAACTCAACCAGTACATCAAGCTGTGGCACAAGGTAGGGTGCGAAATTGTATCGCTAACTAGGGACAGTTGCAAAGTGTCCGTGGGTTTTCTGGAATCGCTGAAAACGTCAAACTAGAATCCATGTTGGATAGGCAAATTCTTCTGTCAAAAGTAAATTAGCGCAAAATCAACGGCGGTCGGTGGATGAGAGAGGATTCCGTAAGAATAGTGATCTTGTGACATATTATCACAAGGTTCTGAATATTCCGCCAGAATAGCCAACTTGCTATCAATAAGCACTGGGAGGTCTTTCATTTTCTCTTTGCGATAAACAAATCGCGTGCCGACAACTGACCACCTCCTGATCACGTAGAACGTGCTATTGATCACGCAAAAATGTCCTCGTGATAACAGGGTCGTATAGCATGGATCAATGTTTTCCTTCTCTTCATCCTACTTTTACTCGCCTAACGAAGGGAGGGGAGAGAGAACTGTTATTTTCTCTTTCCTTCCTTGATCCAGGGAAGAAGAGAACAGGGGGTGGGACGATTAGACAGAATATGTGTGCGTGCGCGTACAGTGAACAACATTTGATAACGATAAGGGGAAGGCAACCGATAAGAGAGTTAAAAACGAGCAAATAGTTGGGACGCGCCGAGAATGTAGGGAGTTGTTTCGAAAAAGGGAACACAACTAAGGTTGACAAGTCGGTAAATTCCGTCGTAGAAACCAAACAAACGAATTATCTGGCTCGTGCAGAAAACTCTTAGTAACCGATAATTTTTCGGAACGACTCAGCAAACTCCTTTAAAAATTAAAATATTTAGAAGATGAGAAAAATGCTAAATAAATCGATTTGCAGGTGCAAAACGTAGAGCGCGCTGAGGATTACTCGAAGACGGGCAGATGGAACGTAACTGTGAATGATGTCAAGTTCGTTTTCGTTCCACCTTCCAATCGGGATGCAAGGCCTTGTTTTTTTAAAAATTAGCTCAATCGTATATCGAAACGTAACGAGTTAACGAGTAAGAGTGACAATGAAATCAACTTCGTAGAAATGATTTTTTTAAACGAGATCATTTTAAACATCAATGATCTATTTCGAATAAATTGATTTCTGAGGATGAATAAAGGAATATCTAGATCGGGCGCCTCGTTCACGGAAAATTTCGACGGCGTGCTGCTGTGCACCGGGCATCACACGAAGCCTTTCTGGCCCGAGGAGTGGCCGGGCCAGGCCGACTTCAAGGGCGAGATCGTCCACGCGCACTCCTACAAGGACCACAGGGGTAGGTTGCTCATAGATCATGTGATAAAAGGGCATCGAAACGATGAAACGCATACGACTGGAGTCAACAGCTCAAAAACGAATTTATCAAACAAAACATGAACAAATCGATCGATATACCACTACAATTGTATTTTTGTAAATGTCGAACGCCCCCCTCGACTGTAGTTTTAGGGACCAGACTTTGAACGTATCGGTTCAACTAATTGAATGGGAAAAAGTTTTCGCTCAAACTGCAGTAGTGTCTATCTAAATTCCTCTATAGTTTTTAAGCGAATGAGCGAATTATGGGAATGTATAGATATGTTTTCAAAACATAAAAAAATAAAGTTTGCAGGTCTCGAGGACAAGGTCGTCGCCGTCGTGGGCGTCGGCAATTCGGGCGGCGACGTGGCAGTAGAACTGGCGAAAATGGCCGAACAGGCGAGTGATTTGCTAGCCTGTTTAGTAGTTTTGCAGCCACAATCACAAAAAAATCAGGACACAAAAAGAGCATGTTCACTTATCAGTGAATTATATGCATCGTATAGCTTTGTACAGATAGGCAAAATTGATTCTTGTTTCTCATGGTTTATTTGACACACGAATGTGGCGGCCTGTATGAAAATGAAAAGAAACGAGAGACAAATGCCGCATTCTTGTCGCTAGACGGGCCTCGGAGGCTGCTGCTCCCAATGGTGCGTTAGAGCGTTGAAGTAAGCATCGGCGAGGGCCCGCGTGTCCGAAGTGTACCTAGATAGGCGCTTTTTTGTCCTGCTAATCTGGATGTCACCAAAAAGAACATCAAGTCAAAAACGAATTGATCAAAATAATTGTATGTTGTGTCCAGCATTTCACAGCGGCTCGCATAAAGATAATTATAATAATTTTAAATGGGTTATGGAAAAAGAAATGGCCTTGGGAGCTTCCTCTCACTTTCAAGCACTCTATTTCGAAATTACTGTAATGGATTCTTCCTCGTAGGCGCTCTACCAGTCAGTTTCCGGGGTTGCTGGCTCGACTTTATTAAATCAGTTTACTTTGGTTGTTAAGACGGGGAAATGAGAACTCACTGTGCGCGGACGCCGACCGCATTGCGGTGGCGTCGCAGCAGTCGCCGCAATGCGCTGCCGCAGCGAAGATTGCAGACGAAGCGCGGTTCGTAGTACGGCAGACAGAGCACGATCACCACCGATATGCTGCACATCATGCATACTCACACAGAAATGCAACCAGAAAGAGCACACGTAATGCATACGTGTGTGTGAGCTTGCTTACAGTGTATAATGCCTGGCTCGGGGGCTTTCTCGTGCTCTATATCCGTTTAACGGGGCAGAGCGTCATTTGAAGAGCTAGCCATTGACATTTGCAGAATAATGGTGGAAATTGGAAAGCACACGAACATTGCCAGCCACTGGTCGTACATGGCTACGGAGATTATGCGAAGCTCGTGACACTCCATGGAATCCGCGGGGAAAAGAGCGTAGACGGAAAAGAATGCAAAAGCGGGAATCGTACAGACAGCCAGCGGAAACGCAGTCTTGGACAGAACCTAAATCAGCGCTGTTAATTGCCGGCATTTAATACATGAAGATCACCTGAATTTAACCTGAATATGTAATTGTAAACATTCACTACTGGTGTAGGCGACCGTTAGTGATTCAAAGAGTAACGAGTTCGATCTACGTCGAGGCCAAACACGCTTTTCATAAATCCCGGCGCTAACCTGGTAGCAACTATGGCAACGAAAGGTTACGCGCGCTAGATGCCTTGGGAATGATTGGGTTTCAAAATTCCACGTGGCTGCTGGCTTTACGGCTTGCCCAATCTAGTGTGGCAGAATGCTACTGCAAGATCGCTTAGCATGGAGCACCCATACCTATTTATTACACAACTGTACGCTTGCTAGAATGAACTCGATCACACATATTTAGCGCCTTTTGTTTTATAGTTATATTTGCACCCAGAACTAGAGGCACACCAAAACAATGTGCGCGACCAATGGAGCAACTTACTATTCGTGGACAGAAAATATTTCTCGCTTTGCACGCTCACTTACGGTCATAATGGCGATGCTCTCATGTAGTTGGAAGGCGCACGCAACAGAATAGAAGTGATCGGACCGCTTGAGATTCTTTATTTCCCTCTTGTTCAATCTAAGAACAATAGAGAACAGCTGGAAAATACAATCTTTGCGATAATTAACAACAAGAAACGAGAGGGAAAGAAAATCGCTCACTGCCGGTCCGAGAAGTCCCAGGAAAATGAAAAACGCGAGTTTAGGAAGAATGGGAAGATAGCCTAACAACAAAGTGAAATAAGCAACAAATTATTCTTTATTAGATACCGAAAACAATGGCGTAGGCCAGTCCCCACACGCTCGAGAGCAGCAAGATCTCCTCCACGCAAAACAGCAGCAGCGTCGAGCGCGATCCCGATTCGTACCTGAACTAGAAATTTTTTTTAAAATTCATTTCTACTCTTCGTGATAACTACTTCAAATTTTAAAGTTATTCGCTTTCTAATGGTGTAAGAAATAGGTGCACGGTAAGAGAACACCAAGGCTCTCACCAAAACCAGGCGCGCATTGCAATCCACCGATCGGCGGCCATAATGGAGAAGCTGAAAATATTCATTAAAGTATTGATTTGTTGTGCGATAAAGTGCGGAATGTGATCATTATCTCTTCATTTTGCAAGTGATTTTCGCCGATCGGTGGATGAGAGAGTATGCGAAATGAAGAGATCGTGATCTCACATTTCGCACTCCGCTTACAATCCTAGTCCATATCCGAGAAACGATTCGCGTATCAGGCTGTACATTATTAGTTGTGGTGATTCTGAAAAAAAATGAGCTAGTAGGGCCAATTTTTTTCCTGAATGACTTGCCCTCGTCGGTTGCGTCACTGAATTTCTGATGGAAAAGCATTGCGAATCGTGTTAATGTGTTGAGCAGAGTGAACAGAATAGCGCACACCGCTCGTAGTCTGATCTGCACAAAAATAATTTATTTATTTTATTTGTATATTTGATACACCGCCGAAGGGCGCGAGTACCGTTTTTCACATTTTTAAATACATTTTTGACACATCATCGAAGAGTGATCTATGAAGTTAATTATTTCTAAAGTTAGATTAAAAGTCCTTAAATGATGTAAGATTTGTTACAAACATTGCGATGGTATCCGACGGTCAGCCAAACTGCGCGCATGATTGGATAACTTACTAGCAGAAACATGAGTAGAAATAATAGCTGAAACGATGTCATAAAAATCATCGAAAACTTTAGGAACTTTTCCAGTAACTTATTGAATCTATTCATGAATTTAAAATACGACATTTCTGTCTTTAGAAGTAACGCTATGCTCACCTCAACAGAGTAGATTACTTCGAAGAGCGGAAAGAAATCGCGTGTGACGCTTGAGTTGAGATAATTTACGAAGAACATCTCGTTTTGCCGGCTATTTGCCTCAGGGACCACATAAATGCCTTACCTACGCGATCTGTATCCGATAGAGGGCATGTTTTGACAGGCAAACAAGTACAATCGACGACTTCCATTGAACTTCCCCATTGTAGCACGATGACAAATGTTATGCGAGCACATTCACGTTAACACGGGAATATATTTTCACTCGAGATTCATGACCCGTTAGCAAAATAGCTTGTCATCAACATATTTTGCCTCTAAAATTAATTATAAGTGATATCGTACAAATTTCACAGCTCGAACTGTTGTTGTCTGAGACTGCGGGAACCAATTGAATACACTGATCACCGAACAATGGTTCCAGTTAGTACCAGTGTGCACAATTTGAAGAAGAATGCTTACAATTTTGCTGATTTCGAAGTTGCAGGTGTATTTGGTGACACGACGCGGCACGTGGGTCTTCAATCGCATCTTTGACTACGGCCGCCCGCTCGACTGCGCCCTCAACACGCGATTTTTCGAGTTCTTCCGCACGGTAATCTAGCAAAACAGGATATCGTACTTAGGCATGGGAATGTATTTGGAGGATTTACAACCATACTTTCTGACGTGATTTTGTCTTTATTTTGACTGTTGTATGACGAAACTTATGGCGTGACTTTGCAGCAATTGCCGGGTTGGCTTACCAATGCAGTCGTGAAGTGGCAGCTGAACAAGCGATTCGACCACGAAATGTATGGACTCAAGCCCGCCCACGGCATCTTCAGGTACACAGATACAGATACAGATTTATTCAAGCTTCACGGTTTGGGCCCGATGAACGATGCTATTTCTCCATGCATAGGGGTTTCTTCTGCAAGTGTCATCCCAATTGACACCAAGCAGTTCGGTAGACATTCGGTGATAAGACAGGTATCACGAGAGATTGCATGAGGTCGAAAACAACTTTCAAAAAAGTATTATTGATTTCGATCAAACTTTTATGTAGAAGTACTCTGGGGACGAGAATCTTCAGGTACATAGATACAAATACAGATTTATTCAAGCTTCAAGGTTTGGGCCCGATGAACGATGCTATTTCTCGATGCATAGGGTTTCTTCTGCAAGTGTCATCCCCAAGGTTCTGTGACCTGGAACCAGGATTGATGGAATTCTCGTCCCCAGAGTACTTCTACATAAAAGTTTGATCGAAATCAAAAATACTTTTTTGAAAGTTGTTCCCCGAAGGGGGTGTTTTCATGCAATCTCTCGTGATACCTGTCATAATAGCGTACCGTGTGCATACATTGTGCAAATGTTGTATTTCCTTCTTATCTCGTACATAACACAAATCGTGTACCCGAGAAATATAAAGACATAACATTTACACAATATACGTAAAGCGTTTTACGCAAGTACGTAGGCAGAAAATGTGGTCAGACCAATTTCATTCCTCTCATTTTGGAGCAGCCCAGGTACAAAACACTGGTCCATTAAAATCAGTGGTTTTGTTATTGGTGCGGAAATCATTCCAATCCTTGGATAAAGAAATTTAATCTAGCGAAATTAGGTAAAGTAAGCAGTTAATTGCAGCGCTCACCCTACGGTCAACGACGAGCTGCCGAATCGGATCGCCTCGGGTACCATTAAAGTCAGGCCTCAGATCAGCAAGTTCACAAGGGAAGGAGTCGAGTTCGCCGACGGAACGTCTGTGGAGAAGGTAACTAATCATGCCAAAATCACTGAATAAATCATTCGCTCAATCTTTGCCAGTCGTATGCTTCGAGGTTCGGGTCAAAGAACCTGATTGTCAAGCGATTAATCAGTAGTAGTTCCTTATTTTACTTCCAAGTTTCGATATCTTTGCGAGATCTTTCTGCGCGATGCACCGCCCCGTCTGAACAGCAGCAGTGGCGTCAAATGTTTGACTACCGTTGATTATTGCAGGTGGACACGGTGATTGTCGCTACCGGGTACTCGTTCGAGTTCCCGATTCTCGAGGGAGGAAACCTTGTTACGGTGCGTTTTTGCCTCCTCTTTTGATTCCTTTTTTTAATTCCCGTAGTTTTTGGCCAGTTGTATGAATTCACACAAAGAATTTACTATATTTCGAAACATCACGTATATTTTGTATACTAGAGTTCGAAATGAGCACACAAACACGAAATGTGAGGCCACGGTCTCCTCATTTCACGCACTCTCTCATCCACCGACCGGAGAAGAGAGTGTGCGAAATCAAGAGATATTCGCGATAGCACATTTCACATTTTGTGATCCGTGATGTTTTATGTTTTTAGGTGGAGGAGAATGAGGTAGATTTGTATGAGTACATTTTCCCGCTCGCGTGTGAACACGACACGCTCGGCATCATCGGACTCATCCAGGTGAGAAGTTAGCACATAGGAGCCCGCCCCCCATGAATGAGAAAGGGTGCCTTCAGAATGAAATAATCTGTATTCACTAATGTGACTACACAGAGCACGAACTCTCTAAGAAGGCGACATCTATATACTCAGTCTCTAGACAAGATTGCATGCATTCGAGAGAGCAGAGGATTTCTGATTACAATTTTAAATATGAGTTTGCAGCCGTACGGCTCGATCATGCCGATCGCGGAGATGCAAGCGCGCGTCGTCCTCGACATACTCGCCGGCCGTTCCAAGCTACCCACCAAGGTGCGCTACTTGAAATACTTGTGCAATATCAATCAATATTCATACATATTTTATACCCCAAATCGCAGCAGGATTAAGAATGGATAGATGACGAGACAAGAGTTATGGGGTGGAGAAAGCACGCGTTCACCAAGCGTCTCTGACAATCACAATTGATCAAAAATATGGTTCTTCAGAAAGAGAGACTGGAGCTCGT
This sequence comes from Pristionchus fissidentatus, assembly GCA_036245785.1. Lineage (NCBI taxonomy): Eukaryota > Metazoa > Nematoda > Chromadorea > Rhabditida > Neodiplogasteridae > Pristionchus > Pristionchus fissidentatus. The sequence continues at coordinate 12,907,047 of BTSY01000004.1, forward strand.
CAAGAACAAGCACGAAGAGATGGGCGGACGCTACGTAAAGAGCAGGAGACACACCATACAGGTTACCACTAAGTTGTATCTTTCATATACGCAACTTTGTTTTAACAACTTTCTCTAAATATTGTATTTTGGACAGCTTTTTCCCCGGCTCCTGCGATCTGGTCATACCCCCGACCTGGCTTATAAAGCATATTTGTCAGGTCGACTACATTCCCTACATGGACGAGCTTTCGTCGATCATTGGCGCCAGTCCGCCCTACTGGTCAGCTTTTAATTACCTTCATATTACATTTGAAATATATGCACTTTTCAAAATATACATATCAATGAATACAAAGTCTAGACACTCAAGATTGCCGGGAGCATTTTGTGTCCTGAGATATTTTTCCGAGTGAGTAAAGAGGCACACAACCGAAAAGAAGCACACCATAGGGTACGCGCACATTTTTGAGACCTTATTCAAAATTGTGTGCCTGAAGTACCAAGGTGGAACTCCGATCTTGCAGGTTCTCCTACCTGCCCTTCGACCCAGTTATGGCCGTTCACGCACTCATCGCGCCTACCTGCTCCTACTTCTACCGTATCCGCGGGCCGCACGCGTGGTCGGGCGCGCGCAAAGCCATTCTCACCATCGAGGACCGCGTCGCAAAGGTAGAATTCACAATTATAAAGAGAGTTGGAAAATTGCGTTCATAGATCCGGCCTCGACTAACGAAAGTCAGCTGAGTTTTTATCATTCTGAGTCGAACCTCTGGTGAGAGGCGTGATATTTTCACAGGAAGTGAACAGAACAATAGTAGCATATCATTTTCCCACTGCAGTATCCGATTTCTCTCTCGATATTTTAAAGCGTTCTCATGGTTAAGGTTCTCGAAATATATATATCAAGTTGTTTTTCAGGCTACCAACCCGCACAAGCAGGGCACGATCTTCACCTTCAAGCACGCCGGAGTCACGGAAGTGATCGTTATCGGCTTTGTGCTATTCGCTTTCCTTCTCGCCCTCTGGTTCTGATTTCGCACATATTGTTAACTAATCAATAATTATACGGCATTATATGTATGCCACAATTTCCGCTACAGTATTTCTCATTGAACTGTACACATTTTACACGACACACAGCCTTTTTGACACTGCGATTGCCTTGTAAATTGTCCGCACTTGCGATCAAGAGCTTTACAAGCACTTTTTCATTGTAGAATCTGAACATTTATCATTTAGAACTTTATACTTCTTCAATTATATTTTGTGTTAAAATGATAAAGAATATAATTAAATGATATTGATTGCACTGTGGCATGAGCGATTGCGAGGTAATGTAATGAACGGGTAAAATGCAAATTAAAAAGCAAGACAATTCAAATTTCTACGTCTATATGCCACAGATTGCGAGAAAATATGAAAGTAATCAATACGTTCAACAATCTGCTTTGATAGTTACAGAGCGAAGGCCTTGCAGGTGTAGTCCTGTTTCGTCACCGCGCAGAACGCGGTGTCATGTCGCACGGCGAACTCGAACGGAGAGCGACTGCACACGACGACGAAGCGGTCGCCGAATGACTCGAGAGTCGAGGAGAGCGCCTTCTTAGAAGCCGTCATCGAATCGCGCATCGACTGCAAACCATCGCATTAGCGCATTATTACAAAGGTTAATGTGCTGGTAGATGATGGTGAACATTCTCCATGGCTATTTGTCCGGCAAATCGGAAGAGACTCATAATCTTACTATTAGTTGAAGCCAGGAAAAGTGTGACTTCGCCTATCTAACTATCTAACAGCCAAGGAAGCTATTTTTCTTCGAATATATTGGGCTAACCTCCTCCATCACTTGCTTCAGCTCGAGATTGTTGCAGAGCATGTCGGTGCCGTTAGCGGACAGCTTGCCGAACGGCTCCTCCTCCTCTACAAGCGGAGCATCATTCTCACCATCGCCGAAACCAGACTCCCTGAATTTGTTTAATAGCATGAGAATGAATGCTGCCGGGATCACGCCATTGTCCAATGCCGCGGTCCGCTAGCAAAGTTGGTCGCGAACTAGGACTACCTATCCCTACAGTCCAGGCTTCACGGGCACGCTACAGGGGCACACCCCGAAGTAAATTGTATTGCCAAATTTTATATATTATTTCCGGCATTACATATAATCACAACTACTATCAGTATCGTACGTACTGAAAATATCGGAACGTTTACCGCAATGTGATCAAAATGTTCAGAATTTGCATCTTTGCGAGTACGCATTATCATGATTTGCATTTATGCTAATTCGATTAATCCGCATCGATTTGCCGGAATCTACCCGGTGATGCCCGGTGAAATGTGTAACAGAAAGCGACAAATTCGATTGCAAAAAAGGGACAGAACCGGCAATTACTGGCATTTCCCGGCTGCATACGGTAATGATGACAATTCGCTAACTTGGTCGGTTATCGCATCGAATTTTCTCCTTTGTTTTAGACATTTCACCGGGCATGTCCGGGTAGTTTCCGGTAAATCGAGGTGAACAAAAAATATGAACCTACTCACGAGTCGCAAATAATTTTCTTCGCAATTTAAAAAAAATTGAACATTTTGATCACGTTCCGGTAAACGTTCCGATATTTTCAGTACGTACGATAATAATTAACAATGGGCAATTCCGATATGGAGCTGACAACGCACCTCTTCTTTCTGCCACATCCACCTCCGCATCCTCCACATCCGCCGCAGCATCCGCCTCCTCCACCTCCGCTCCCGAAGAACAGAGCATCAGTAACGAAAGCCACCATCAACAGGCAGAAAACGATACTGACCGATCGCATATTGAGTAGGCGGGCAAGACTGCTCTCCATTTCGCCCACTCGCCATCTTTAAGGTAATGCCCGAACCGGACCTCGCGGCGGGGGGTGCGAACGTTTTCACTAGTATGCCCCGGTCTAAATGAAATTCGGCGCGCGCGCCAGCCTCGATTCACGGACCCCGTCAACAATTAGCCACTCGCTTTCGCTCTCAATGCGGGGCCGATTACACCAGGGCCCTTGACTCTACTTTGGAGGATTTGAAAAGGAAGATGAATGGCATGGGGATTAGCCGATGGGGGATCACACAGGTAAATGCCGGCGGGGCAGAGAAAGAGGAAGTCTATCCGGCAGTTCCCTTTCTCATTCCAATTGGAACATGGCTTCTCCAAACTTTCGGTATCGTTGTATATCAATGCGTTCCCTTATGATTTCGTCCCCTCAGTACAGAAAAAAGTGAATACTCCAGTGTTTCACATAGCTCATGGTATGCTCCATCGATTTTACTCCATTTTGCACACATTTTTTTTCGAAATTTACCAACTATCGATCCAACAATCAGTTAGTAGGGGAACAGAGCAGGTCTCACTTTGTGGGAGTTTATCGATATTTTTTCGGTGAATGTCAACTCCATCCGCTCTTGTTGGTTATTTCCTCTGCTATTCACAATATTCAACGACCTCTGTCTTGGTTTCCGAACAAAAATAACACGAATACCTCTTTCAAAAATGTCTTTCTTTCTTTCAATTTGCAAACATGCCCTCTTAATAATGGTTGGATCGGCTGGTTCGCACACCCGCTCAGGATCGTGTGTGTGCATGTGTGCGCATCGAAGGAGAAAGTAAGAAGGGAGAGATAGGAGGGGGGCTATTAGCGATCCCCTTCCATCTCTTATCGATTTCACCCGCTTTCGCTGCTTTTACCCGAGCACTTTCCCCCGCCGCTCACGAGCCCTTTTCCCTTCTTCGGTTCTAGTCCCGAGTCTTTTCTTGGCCTGTTCGAACCCGTCCTTGAGGCGAGATTCGTCCCCCCCCTCGAGGTCCCCTAATTGCAGTGTTGCGCGGCGTTTGCCTTTTATGGAAAAGTAACTATACTTCTCCTCGTTTCTACATCCTAAACCGCGCCCAAATGCACACGCGATGATCGATTGCCGCCACTAATCCGATGTGATCAGTAGAGGGGTTCGCTAACTGTTACATAGCGTCCGTGAAACGGCTATTGTGTGTCATCATAATCATCATCACCTCACTTTTCATACACTACCGCGCCCTTTCTCTGTCCGAGCGAAGAGCGAATGCAATAGTCAGCGATCACTACGTTTTGCTTTACTGGTTTTCATTGCAGATCGCATAATTTGGCATTTTAGTACTACAAAAAGGGTTTGTCGAGGTGACACCGTTGTCTGGTTCTGGTTGGACCGTTGTCATTCGGGACGCATGCATTGGAAATCACTATAACCCTCGTTCACTGCATATTTTCGTATTCCTTTATCTTTCTCCCCCGCGCACTCTTTCACTATATCCTCAAATCAGTGCGATCCGAGGTGACATGTATCCACCAAATGGTCTTTCCGGGCAATATTTCCTGCCAGCAGATGGTTGCTCTTGATGATTCTTTGTGATTTGGGACAATATGATTTCCTTGATTTCCGTTTGATCAGCTTTCGAGGAAACAATCGACAATGCGAGCTACGTTTCCGCCTACTTTTATAGATCTGCATTCGCTGGTCACTCACATGCTCAATCAATGCATGAGAGATCTTTGTTTCGCTTTGATACACGCCAACTTTGACCAGCTTTTTGGGAAAATCGTTGCGGGAAATATCTTTGTTCCGCCCTTTTCTTGCTTTCGTTGGCACTTATTTGCGCACATCGGGAGATTTTTGCTATGAGATCCGCGATCCGGCAACTGTCTCCTCTCGTTTCAACTTCTTTTCAACCTTTACAAGTGTATTGTATTGATGATTCTGCATCCCTAGCACACGCATACAAATACTCAAATTACTTGATTTTCTTATACATCTTTTTGCATCGCAAAATTAATTGATTTTCCACTGTAGTGCTAACAAAATTCTTTTCCCAGTTACCCGCCATTTTGATTTTCGAAATACGAAGGATCGCTACCTTCGAAACTGTACATTCATCCCAATTATGTAGGACTGGATAATATTCGTCTCATTTTGTTCCCATCTTGCCCACTGCTTTCTCTTCTAATCCTCATTGGTGAACGTGAACAATCACTGTCCCTGTAAATTGTGACCTTCCAGAGTAGTAGGGATATGGCCAAAGTTTGCCCTCTTTCTGGTTCTTTGCCTGTGGCAGCGCTGCCCACTCTACTCTAAATGTCTCACATTTCACACCCTATATGTTTCCGCGTGTCTAGGCCTCTCTAACTCTCACACTCTTTCTCCTCTGTTCGCCAGCTTTTGTCCACACAGGACATGTTATTCCACCCCACTATCTCTCTCTGCCCCCTTAATTGGTTGCCGCGGGCGTTTTTCGCCCATCTCACTTGCGGTTAGACGGGCGCTTTTTCCGCGCAAACGGCGCCAATTGTTTCGTCGATCTTGTAGCGATTGTGAAATGTGCACGAACAGGAGCCATGAGACTGTTCAGGATACACGATTTCATAAATATCGCATGTTGTTGACTAGCATAATCTCAAAACGTTTTGTGTGTTTTTTTTGAAAATGAAGAATAGACTGTGTAAGAAGATCTCAATATCATTCTGATTCCGATTGAATTTAAAAAAAACTATGCATATCGTTTGCTTGTATAATATATGCACCATGCACAAAAATGTTGATTGAAACAATTTCGAACGTGCATTTTGTGTCGCACGTGTTCGTTCGATGGAAAAAAATGACGCTATCGACATGCAATCGTTTCAGATGCTGCGGGCGCTGATAATCGGCGCGTTGGCGTCCACTCTCCATGTCGAAGCGCAGACCACAGAGAAAGAATACTCGCCGCTACTCGATGTGGGTTGCAATTATCAGACTCAGGAAAAAGTGACTAGGACCATGGTACAAAGTGAACATGTTCCCTTACCTGGAAGTGAAATGTCTCTTATTTATAGTGACTTTCACTTACAAATGAACATTTTCACTGTGTTTCCTGATCCTAGTGACTTTTTCAGAGTAAGCAAAGTGGACATTTGTGCGTTGGGCACTTCTTCTGCTAAAGGATGCCAGATAATATTCAAAGAAGAATCTCTCATTAGATCCTCAAATATGTTATTTTGTTGATACAACTTCGAAGAAGCTGATGTGTATTGTACTCTTTTCCAGCAATATTCTTCGCCGGACAACCCGGGTATCGTCCTTCGCGTCATGCCCACTGGTCTCGCATACATGCGCGAACTGGGCATCAAGGTTGGACACAACTTGCTTTTTGTCGCACATATTGAGTGAGCCTACGAAATTGGCACAAAATACAACAAATATCATTCGAGAAGTGGGAGCTAAGATTTGGGGTGGAGAATTTAATACTCTCGAGTAAATAGATTACAACTAATTAATTGCAGGTGGTTAACGAGCAGATGCTGAAGATGGCGCTGCCGACGATCAGAGAGCGAATTGACACCGGAGAAGTGCGCAATTTCAAATTATTTATTCATTATTCGGAAAAGTAGCCAACTTTAGAATAGCGAACATATCACTTTTACTTTCACTTTCAATAGCGAAATGGTCTTTCGCAAATACACTTTCTCATTGAAGATGTTCCGTGACTTGTTTGGAGCGGATCACGAGTTGGAGAACCTTGACCTATCGGTTTCTCACCCCATTAACTAATCGATAATTTAACTAATCGATAACGTAAAAACGTCGATGACTAATCGCTCTAGAACAACTGCCGTGTGCTTTATTATCTCAAGAGACAGCGAGTCGCTTCTAGCCGCGCCAAACTTGTAGTAGAGTTACAGCGATAGAACGGCCTCGGTTAACCAGCAGCGCAGCGTTTGGAGTGCACTTATCTTTTTATGGGAAAATCAATAATTAATGCAGGTGGCGATCCACAATGCGTACATCAGCAAGTATTGGGCGCCGCCAGAGTACTCACTCGACCTCGTGGAGCCGAACATGTTCCAGTGGACCATGTCCAAGATGCACATTCGGTAAGCAGTAGTCCATATTACAATTAGTTGACTTATTCCGTTGTTGAAAAGTGAGTCCGGAAAAGAAGTTATCCGGCTCGTTCCGGAATGTACTTCGTTTGTCAGCCATTCCGGCTTTACATAGATTTTGAATTGCTAAACAAAAACGTGCAGTGTGTCTTACATAAAGTCAGAATAATGATGCAAATTACAGAGCGGCGGGCAATTTCGAGGCGCAGATCGGGAATCAGTTGCTGCTTCCTTCAGTGCCCATCCACGGCACCTTTGAGACGCTGCTCGGCCACGTCTCACTCCAGATCTCAGTGAGACTATCCAAGTGAGTACGTGCCGTCTTCGTTACCTATAATAGCCTGAACAGCGCACCACCGGTAGTAGTTCTGACATCCATAATAATTGGATTGCACAGGTCATGAACTACTTGCCGAGAGTACTTTAACTTTGGCTAGCTCTTGTTGTAATGTGATGCCGTGTGAAAATCTCTCGAACCAAGTAGTAAAACGAACGCCGAACCTGTGTACCTTGTGCAGTGGGTTTGCATATTCCGTCATTCACAGGACGCCCTCTGGCTCGCCGCACGTACAGACTGCCTACTGCAAGGCAGTCGTGGGCTACGTCGACTTGAACGTGCGCAACACCGGAGTGATCACAGACCTGTTCATCAACGGATTCAAGTGTGCGTTTACTTAGTTAATAGCTTTACTGTGCCCAGGCAAATCGTAACTATACGATTAGAAATCACTTCTGAACGAGTTGATATATCGAGACACTTGTTCTTTAAAAAAAAGCTTAGATTCGTTAAGTATATCGATGGAAATAACCTATCAAAATTGATCATGAAGATTGCAGCCTTTCTGATCTCGCAGTACAAGCCGATGGTCGAGCACAAGATGTGCAATATGATCGAGCAAATGCTGGACAACGACATGAACCTCATGCTGTCGAGCATGCCCCTCAAGGTGAACAGTAATCTAGTTCCTTGCCCTCGTGACGAAAATATTAAAATAGAAGTGTGAATGCAAAGATTAAGTAAATACAAAAAAAGAAAATTCGATATGCAAATTGCACTTATTATCGATTAGTACATAACTCGATGAATATATTATTTATTATCTTCGTTACGCAACCACCATTCCCTCTCAAAAACAATTGTTCTTGATTTGAGTGTCAAGTGACCTCTCGAAAAGAGCGTTTTTACGCTAGCCAGATATGAATAATCAAAAACTAAAATATTAATTACGAACGGGTGTTAATACCAATAGGTTGGCCTCAACGACGATGCGCTGGACGTGCTGGCTGCCTCCTTCTCAAACGCCGCCGCTGCTCGACAGGGAAGACAGAGGCGATCCAAGCTGCCATCGGCATCGAATGTCACCCTGCTCAATATCGTCCAGAACCTGCGCCAACAGGTATCATTATTGTTTATACACAGTGTCGGAAAAGAATGTTTAAAAAATGTTTTTACTTCGTGACCATTGCTGTATTCATGGTTTGGGTTCATCATTCCTCGCACTCGTCCTATATAGTTTCGAAACATTTTCAAACATAACACTTCAAATTGCTCGTTGTTGAAGGAGTTGATTATGGACTACGCGCTGACTGCCGATCCGTTCATCTCGTATGGCTCGATTGCGATGGCTGCGAAAGGAGAGATCTCGTGGAGAGGCGACGGAGGCACGCCATTCCATCCGCCGACGATCAAACTGCCCCCGCCCCAAGGTTTGCGATCGATTTCTCATTTTATTGAGTACAGTAATGCGTGAAAATGCAAATGATGCGACCACTGAAAGTAAAAAAAAGAAGAGGAAGCGGTTCAGAATTTGATATTCCCTGAATGCATGGCTGAATGGGTATAGAACCGGCTGGGACAGGTCAAAATTAACATACCTGCAAATTTGCACGTTTTTGGAATAAAAAATTGCTCTCTATTATTTTCAAACTGTTGTAGGCGTGCACATGATCGAGTTCTACGCGACGGACTACATCGCCAACTCTATGCTGTACCACGCGTACAGGCAGCGGCTGCTGGACATCACAGTCGGACCCGAGAGCACACCGGCTCTAAAAGTATGCACAATGAACAAAATCAAATGCTTCTCCATTTTATTTTCCAGAAAAATGCGCAACTCGTATTATATTTACGGGGAAAATGCAAGGATGGAATGTAGATATGTAATTGGAGAACTTGAGGACCTGTTGCGGACAACATGCACCTCCGGCTTCTGTCTGGGCGAGTTCCTGGGTGGGCTGAGCGAGCAGTATCCTGATCGAATCGTCGAAATTCGATTCACCGCACGACGCGTAAGTAATTTCACAACTATTATGAGTTATTCTTGTGCGGAGAGCTAATATACGTGGGGCTTTTGAAAACAACTGCTCTATAGATGTTTCAACATACAACATGAGAACTAAATGTGGGGATAAAACAATCAGCAAGTACTATTTGCAGTCGCCACTGATCGTCTTCGTGGAAGATCGCGCGCGCTTCCGACTACACGGCCGCATGAACATGTTCCTCCGACCGAAGAAGCGCGGCGACCAACCAGAGCTCGTGAGTGAACTGCCGAACTTTCAGCGCACATTATTATTAGTATTTGAATGAACTATGGATGCGCTATTGCACTTGTGTACTCTTCCCTGTTCATGATTACTAGACTGCACTCTGGCATCCGTTGATTACTCGACTGTGGTAGTGAATAGTCGAGTGCTCTAATGCTCTGCTCTAAATGAAAAAAAGAAGCCTCGCACAAATGGTTGGTTGTGATAAAATCCGAAACAAAATAATTGATCTTTTGCCCGCACGCCAAGTATCGTTAGCACCATCCCCGTGTGGAATGGTTATGATTAGAGTGCGAAATGTGAGACCACGTCCTCTTCATTTCACGCACTCTCTCGGCCGGTAGGAGAGAGTGTGTGAAATGGAGAGAGCGTGGTCTCACATTTCGCACTCTAATAATCAATGGTGACGACAACGCTTGCTGCAGGTCATTCGATCGGACACGACGATGACGTCGAACGTGCGACTCTGGCTGAACAACAGTCAGGTGGTGGGAAATGCGACCATCGAGAATCTCGACTTCCGTCTCATCGAATCACGGGTCTGTAGTAATTTGTTTATCATTATTTGTAATTTATTAGCGAATGAAAGATGGGAAATAATAGTTTAATAGTTAGTTAATAGTTAAGTAAAACGTAATCAATGATCTCTGGAAGTATGTGTTACTCAACTAAGAAAACAAAAAAAAACAAGGGGAATGTTTGGCATAATCAGTCAGACATCGATATGTCCATCGCTTTGTATCGTCGCAATTCAGGTAAACGATGTGGACCAGTCCGTGTTCGGCGACTTGGGCCTGTTCGGTGCCGAGTTTCTGGAGCAACTGTTAACCGAAATCCTGCAACTTGGAATCTCACTTCCCTCGATGAAAGGAATGGTTCTCAAGAGTCCGAAGTATGTATATTTCCTAATACATTTTCTTCTTCTTCATGGCACATGGGAGTTCTTCTTTTTTTCATTTCCTCCCAAATTACGATTGCTAATTTCAGAATCACTCTGCACGAGCGGTTCCTCAAGGTGTCGACCTACTTCAAAATGGACGAGAGCTTTCTGACCTCGATCGTGCAAGGCACTATTAGACAGTCGTTGTCGTCCGGCTCCGGAGGTCTTCGACGACCCTTCAGAAGAAGAAGATCGATCGACACACAGTCCAATTTCGGGAACTAACACTTTTCGGAAAGCGAATAATGTAACTAGAGTATATTGCCCGCCTCATAGCAGTAGGCGATAATGATGTATGCGTTGTTCGGTTGTCGAAATACTCCTTTTGATCTCAGTGAGAGTCAAGTATCACTTTCCCTATCCCCGTATTGCTCGTTACTCCTCGGGTCACTCCTACCCCCTTTCTGTACATTTCAAGCGTGGCTGAACCACAGACGGATAAATATGAACATCTGTAATGCGAGATTTTGTACTTTCCAACTGTAGTTCCCGAAATGAAACGTGTTCGGTATATCAGTGCGTTCGCGTAAGGCCCGCACCCCCACGGTGAGCAAAACGTCACCACTATGCAACAACTGACGGAATTTCGCAATATCTCATATCTGCATCATAATCGCCGATGGATTTGGTACATCATGCTAAAATTTCACATTGATTACTTCTCCAGCGTAGAAGACACAACTGATTGAAAAAGTGACCACTCACTTATGGACTGTACCAATAAGTCGTTGAGATCAGAGCAACTATTATGTTTAATTATTCAACTGTTTATTATTATTTATTATTATTCAACTATCTAAAGCTTTTTTTGTTGTAACTTTGAAATTACCTGCCGTCGATCATTCAAGTACACTCACCAACTCCCTTGTTTTTCGTACTTTTTCGCCGTCATATCAGTCGTTGCGGTTGCGGCTCAAGAGTTAAAGAAAACATAGATACCCCAAACAGTATGCGTGTGCCCGATTCCGGTAACGTCTTTATATCATTAGTTGCGAGAGCTGATTAACAATTAATTATTTGTTTCTAATGTATGGCAAAACACTGTGTAGCGAAGCTCACATAATCATCCGTCTTATGATATCCTCATTGCGATGTATTGGTGTATTACATCATCTTGCTTGCGTTATACTGTAATATTAAATCCGAAAATATGGAAACATAACTTTCGAAAATATTATACAAATACGAAGAACGATACGTGATTGAGAGTGCGAACTCAAATATGTCTTCAATACCATGGTTTAATTATTGCTGACCGATGATTATATCATACAGTAGTTTCTTGCTCTTCATTTCTTTATTGATGTGCTACGTCACTTATTGCTAGTGAACGTGTGCACAATGTTTTTCTCATGACGTATTCTCATTTTTTGCTCGTTGTCGTATTGTTGCGTCCCCAAGGGTTCATTCGATCTCGGTATATCTGTATAAATTGTCCCATCACATAGCATTACAGATGCTGGTTATACACGCTGTGGAGCTGCCGGTACTTAGTCTTGGCTTAATCGTGGGTCTTCTCCTGCTACTGGCCGTTGCCCGCGCAACGCCGCAAACTATGAAAGTGCGAAATTATTCGGCTTTTTCTTCGTTTTCTCCTCGCGTATTTTCACGAACAACAAACCAAAACAAGCAAACACCGTTAGCAAACCGGCCTTACCGGCGAGCCCCGGCAGACCAGTCGCTTGTCGACGTAAATTCCTCTTGATTCCGGTTCAACTTTACCTTGCCATATTTTCAAGAACTATTCCATTCTGATCTTCTGGAGCGCCGTGGTCGACTTGATTTCGATCGTGACACAACTAATGAGCTTTGAACGGTTGGTTGCAATTAGAGTTTGAAATTAGGCTAATCAATTGGATTAGAACACTTCATTTCACACGATCTCTGCAGCAGTCGATAAGTGAGAGAACATGCGAAATGAAGTGATCTTATCCAGTTAGTTACCCGAAATTCAAACTCTTGTTGCACTTTCGTTCAAGGAATCACAGAATGGGCCTTGGCAGGTGTACAATTCGCTTTCCCGTAATCGTCTTCGCCGATGTCGGTCCGTGCACGTGGATATCACGGGGAGTCTGCAACTTGTGCAACTCCTTCTTTCTCAATTTCCTTGTGCAGTCTTTTATCATGCAGTGCGTCTCATTCTGGTACAGGTTCGCATTGTGAATCACTATGAATCATCTATGAATCAGTATATATGGACCTATCTAACTACGTCGGCAGAATTTCCATATCGCCCTTTGTCGCAAAGAATAAGTTTTTTTGTTGAGAATAAGTTTGTTGGGATGAAATTTTCGTATTAGAAGTGCTCGTAGTCACCGATAAAACGAGATATCGTAATTCTCGTTAGACAGGGCATGGATATCAATGTTCCTGTTGTTCCCGCGAACGATCAGCCACCGGAGGAACAAAATGAGAAAAAAGAAAATCTTGAGTAAGTATATGTAGCGTAGAGTGTGTATTACGTATTTATCATGCTACGTTCCCCTCCCAGCAATATCTGTGATGCTTTTACTGTCGGATTCTCCTGCATTCAAGTGCGCTCACGTTCTGATTTTTATTGTTTCTTCAACTATTTCCGATCTTTTTTTCTAAATAAGTAATGGTTAAGGTAGCTTTCAGAAACGGGATCCTCCACAAGCCACCGCCGCGAGCTCGCGTGCTGCATGGGGTCTTATTGTGTGCAACACTACCTAACATCGCACACATGGTGCTCTACTTGACAAAGAGATATCCCAATTTGAACTTGCAGATATTCATAACCCGACTCAAAGAATATGATTCGTATCTTCTACACACCGTCCAATCCATCTATCCTAGTACTGATTGGACAGGCGCAGAGTTGTACGGTAATAAGGCGATGATCCAGATCATTTCTTGAAAAACCAATATTCATTCGAAGTTTACCCATGTAATTTTAAAATGCGTCGGAAAAAAACAGCCTTGTACAACATGAATCTTTTAGGTTTCACGAACATCTTAAATCCAATTAGTGCAGCCGCATTTGGGTACTACCATGTAAGCACTACGTTATTGATCGCATATCTGATAACTACAAGAAGTCGCATAAAAAAGGTTTCTAACTTGCTTTATTTTTTCCCGAAAAATTGTTAAATTGAGGCACTGAAAACAAAAATGGACCAACGATCAATTAGCGACAAAACCTACAACATGCATCACGTTTTTCTCAAGGTTTGAATTGTGGAGCTATTTTGCTCATTGGTTAATTTCTAAATAGATTCTCACAATCCACGCGTTCCTACCACTGTTGATCATGGTCGGTGTTGTTTTCGTAGTTCTCACGGTACTTGGAATTGCGAATCCGGAAATTGAAGTCACCGTGTATTTGGTGAGAGAATTCTTGAAAATTCTTACTTTATTTTTAAATTATTAAAACTTAAAACGAGAGCGAAATACGTTTCCGGGACATGCCATAACAGGTTTTGATGAATATATTAACAATTCACACACTCGTCAAAAATAATAAACAATTTCACTCATGATCGCACTTTCCTCTGATGAGAGACCACGACACCATAGACATAGAAAGAGTGTACACACACGAGTAGTCGATCGCATGAAAGTAGTTTTTTCCAAATTTTATTATTTAGACAATTTAATTTAATTTATTATGTTCCAGTTCAGTCACGTGCTATCGATTGTCAATCCTGTCGATACTAGTATCTTCATCAAGCCCTACAAAGAGTGTGTCAAAGAAAAAATCTTTTTATAGTTATCGATTATTTATACGTACATATCGGTTACATTCCCCCACTTTAGAGTGGTGAGGGGCGGGGGTGGAATTGTTCTGGGAAAGTGTCGATATTCCATCTACGGTTGTTATTACAGTAATGAGTCCCCTTACAGATACATCGCTCGTCTTATTTGCTGGTCACGCGCGAAATTATTCATAAAGAAAGGTTCTTCTCTTTTGGATGGAATCACAAGACGCAAAGTTGAAACAATAAGATCGATACAGATCTCACATGACTAATTTTCCATTTCATATTTAAGAATTGTTTTCTCGCAACATCAATGAGTAAACGAAATATTGGCTCATTTACGATTATTTTCATCACTAACTTGAATGATTCCAACAACTTGGCCATGAGATGTCATTGGCATGTCCCACGTAATGGCGGGCGTCTTTAAAAGTTCTGTACGGATTTGGCCCATTTATTGGTTTTAAATAGTACACACAGTGACTATAATAAAAAGAGACAAAACCCATTGCATTTTTAGTTTTAAGAAAATTAATTATTTTTTAACAAAAGTGACCGCTCCGCAAAAACGCTTGAGCCAGGCATGAGTTCAATAGTTGTAGTTTGTAGTCGGGGTGATTCCCTATCTTACCTTAAAAAGAACGAGTCGCTATCATAATTTTGAAGCATGTTATGATTTTTTAAACATGCCACTCTCTAAATTTTTTCGCTGAGTCACCAGGTTTTTTTTTGTTTCACGCGACTGCGAAATTTTTTATCGAAATTCTGAAAACGCCATTCGAACGAGGAAGGTTTGAAATACCTTCCCGCTACAAATACTACGCTACGCTGAAATACAAAAAAAACGTCCCCGCTATCCCGGATATGCTCGATTTTCTCGCGATTCCTCTCATATGTGACTAGTCGTAACTTTACGGTGGCCGGTGACATTTCCTTGTAAGCTGCAGTTATAGCATAATTATATGTTCAATAAAGAAAGAGTCATCAACAAGAAACCAACGTAACGTATTGTGTTCGGCTCAGCGAAGTGTGCAATGGAATATTTTAAAGAAAAATACAGTGTCGTCATCGAAGTTATGATACAACTCTAATGTTTAATGCATCACATGCATTGGACATATTTCATTCGCTCTCTTCCACTTTCGGAGAATCGGTATTTCAGTCATACTAACAAGCGTATGTGAAATGCATCGTTATGAGACGACGACTGAGACTTATTCGCTCTTTCATTCGTAGCAACTTCATAAATTCGGACCGACGACCATTTTTCATGTTGTTTTGGCTCTAGAGGACTAATAATTCGTTATTTCATACTAGTATTATTACTGTGTTATGGAGCTCACATCATCATTCATGTCGTAATATTTGCATGATATGTCTTTTCTCCCCAGTTGAGTATTTGCACGACAAGGTTTGAAGAATATTTCTTTTGAAAGCGCGAATAGACGCGAAGTCAGCCGAACTTTGTTATTTTTGAATAAAAGGTCGGAGTAAGGTATAAATTACATGGCATCTCGCTATCGCCACCCGTCTTCAATTGAGATTACGTATTTTTAACTGTCCGATCTCTGTTGTCTCATTTTTGATTCTCTCGCAAACGGCCTCATATCACTGAAACACGCATTTTTCTTGTTGCTGATCGATGATTATATCATACATTATGCTTACTCAGATCTCTTCATTTATGTGATACATATAATTTGTTAATAGTGTACCAGGGCTGTAGTTCCGCGCATGAAAACATGCTGAAGACGGAACTATCCCCCCTTTACCTTTCCTTTTAATATTGTACCATGCTCAGCGCTTCTCCAACAGCAAGCTACAATCAACAAAGTGGCCAACCCCGCATCGAATTCCCACAGCAATGTTTTTTCAGTAGTTGTTCCCGTTATGTTCGTCATTTGCAGCGTCCCAACGCGCTCTTGCGATCGTCTATGTTGGCATATCGGTATCGATTGTTTTCACTAGATCATATTCAGTTGCAGATGTTGGTTATACACGCGCTTGAGCTGCCGTTGCTAAGCTTTGGCTTCGTCATGGGAATTCTTCTGCTATTGGCCGTTGCCCGTGCAACGCCGCAAACGATGAAAGTACGCAATTCCGCAGGATTTATTCGATTTTTTCTTCGTTTTCTCCTCGCGTAGATATTCTCACGAACAACAAACCAAAACGAGCAAACCGGACACCGTTATTTTTCCGCTTTTCCCTCAGTTTTTTTGAATGAATTCTCAAGAACTACTCGATTCTGATCTTCTGGGGCGCCGCGGTTGACTTGACATCGATTATATCGCAGTTGTTGAGCCTGGAAAGGTGAGTTGCTGCTGTGATTTCAGAAAGAAATGAACTGGTGTTAGTTTTCGGAAAAGGGTAATGGAAAAAGGCCAAGATTTGAATTCCCGCAATTTCCTATCTCAGTTATCCGTGGAGCAATCGACTGGCCTTTTTCCTTTTCCTTTTTCCGAAAACTAACACCACATAAGATGCCCTGGGCAGGTGCATAATTCGCTTTCCCGTCATCGTCTTCGTCGATGTCGGGCCGTTTTTTCCTGGTGCAATCTCTCGTCACACAATGCATATCATTCTGGTACAGGTACGCCCAACGAATGATAGATGTTATTGAAATGGGTCAGTGCTGGCGTGAATAAACTCATGCTGAAAAGTTGCCGTTGCGTCAACTTGCCTCGTATAGTCTAAAGATCTACTTCAAAAAGCAAATATCGACTTGTTTCACTGGGGTGTTTTAATCCAAATTTACAACTCGGCGAGGACAGACTTTGGTATCCCAAGTCGTGATTGAACCAACTTTTTTTCTCAGTGTGGGAGCAAAGGCATTGTTGATGGTACAATCAACCACTGAGTGTACGCTAGCTTTAAGAAATGCCATCCTCCTCAAGTCTCCTCCGCGAGCCCTCGCGCTGCATGCCATCGTCTTCGGCAGCGCACTACCGAACATTGCACACATGGTTTTTTCGACAAGAAACGCATAATAATGTTCACTTGTAGGCATTCATAACTGATCTAAAAGAATACGATTCGGCGCTTCGAAATTTTTTATCGAAATTCTGAAAACGCCATTCGAACGAGGAAGGTTTGAAATACCTTCCCGCTACAAATACTACGCTACGCTGAAATACAAAAAAAACGTCCCCGCTATCCCGGATATGCTCGATTTTCTCGCGATTCCTCTCATATGTGACTAGTCGTAACTTTACGGTGGCCGGTGACATTTCCTTGTAAGCTGCAGTTATAGTATAATTATGCGGGAATTCAACTGTCTTTATTGTCGTACTAATGTACTTCTTTCCAGATTTATTGTGCGTCTTCTTTACCGATCACGCGCGAGAATATTCAAGCATATGGGATCGTCGCTTCTCGAGGGAAAGTCAAGAAGCAAAGTTGAGACTATAGGGTCGATAACGATACTTTGAATTCAAGTCTAATTTTCAGTATATTTTTTTAAGAATTGTTTTTTCTCGTAACTTCATTGTAAACGAAATATTATCTCACGGTTGTCAGTCGGTCGCAATACACTTTTTATTCTGTGCTTTGACTAATACTTGGAGAAGAATTAAATTGAGAATTCAAATACATTCACAACATTTTCCCGTACAAGTCCACCAGCGATTGATTTATATTTTATCGGGTTTTTTTTCGTCAAACTGAACATTTAAAGCGTGGCTGAATCACAAACGTATAAATATTAACTTCTATAAAGTGAATGTTTGCACCTAAATTTAACTGCCGTAAAGTGAGATCCATAATGAAACACGTCTACTCCCTTTGTTCTACTCCCTTTGCTGGACTACCTTAATCTTTACCTTTTTTACTAACCCTGTTTAATGCAGCGGTTGTGTTTTGTGAAAACATGCTCCATTTCCTAGTTACACAGAAGTCGAGATGAGAATTAATACTGTAGTATTAGGCATCCGATATATGACGGGTGCAACTAAAATTTGCACCACAACTTCGAAAAAGCATCTTTTTCTTTCATTAATGGATGAAATCAAGAGCTATAAATTGCGAAATTTCTGTCTTGATATTCGCCAATATTGCAATGTATATATTCGGCGGATAAGGAAATCTCCACTTCCCTAATCATTGCTGGTGGTTTGTTTGAAATCGCCATTCTGACAAGCTTTTGTAATGACTCGCCCGGCAAACCATTCTGACAACTTGTCAGAATGGGAATTGGACTGATCATTTTAGGAAGAGGCCGAACCATTCTGACAAGTTGTCAGAATGGCGTACCGCCTAATTATTCCGCTTTTTTGTATTGATGTCATTATGTTGTGTATTATGTATATTAATTATGAGTTGCTCGGAACGATAATTTCCACATCAGTTCACAGATCCAGAAAGGGGTCAGAAACAAGAGAATGTGTAAAAAGAGAGAGAAACTCTTTCTTCTACTCACTTTCCTGCCCATGACCCCTTTCCGGAGATATGACGGCAAAATGGAATCGTGCGCCTCCGCATTCTTCGTTTTAAGTAGTTGACGACGACCAATGTCGAATCCATCGTTCACATCGACCAGCTCACACACCCTCACATCGATGAAATGAAGTGAGATGGAGAGATCGCTCGTTCAAATCTTAGTCAAATCTGGTCATCCCCTTTGTTTTTCGCTTCATTTTAATTCATTCTCACAGATTCTTCCCTTCGCAGTTGGTCGGTGCTTATTTCACTTTATTACACGCTCATTGACTATCATTATTTTTGTCAATATTTAGCCACTTTTCCAGAAAGGAGAAACCGGATCAAGCGGACTCTCACTATCAAGGATGACGATGACCGATACGCAGTCTATTATGTTTAGATTACGAGAAATTCACTGGAATTTAGCTATCAGGAAGAAGATTTTATAAATATCCACTACCTCAATTTATCTATTATTCCCGTCAAATAAAAGCTCACTGTGTTGCACATATCCCACAATCAATGTCGATATAAATTCTAAATAAAAAGAAAAGATTGTTGCACAAATATAACGAACAGGCCATTCTGACAACTTGTCAGAATGGTTTGGCCGACCAACCATTCTGACAAATTGTCAGAATGGTTGTTCCGAATAACCATTTTGACAATGTGCCAGTATGTTTTTTAAGGGGGAATCGAGGGAAACAGTGGTGACGCATGTTGTAGAACCAAATAGTAGACGAAAGTAAGTAGTTCCCAAGTATGTAGTTCAAATAAGTAAGTTGAAATTCCTTTAACATGGCTTTTCGCTGAACCAAGCTTCCGAAAACTTGGAATGGTACCCTACTTTTTAGGTAACTATGGTGCAAATTTTAGTTGCACCCGTCATATATCATTCTTTGCATTAGAAATTTGAAATATACGTACTCAGAAGGAAACGTGACAAATTATTTTCATTGCAGTAGGTTTATTGTGAACGGAAAGATGAATCGTACAGGAGGACGCTATATTTCGTCTTTCAAATTTCTTAGCAACTAGGAATGGAAAGAAACGTCCGGCACATTATTTGAGATTGGTTGAGCGGCTCTGAACTTGCGTTACCGACACGGATTTGCACAGTTTCTGTGCTCTGTTGATTCCAAGAACACTTGTTAACTTCTTGACTGCCAGTTCTATTACCTAAAACATTATTGGTAATAAAACTCCGAAAAGTACGGTGCACCTTTTCAAATCCTCGACCTTTCACAATGAATATAATACAGAACTGAGATGAATCCAGTACAAGGAGCATCTGAAAAAATATATTGCTCGCGATGAAATTGTGGTATTTTACTCGCGCTCTCGTGGGTAACGGCTTTGATTGCTGCTAACCATTTTCTCTACAAAAGCGTCAGAACAACGCTTCTTGGAGTGATCTTACACGAATATTGCATTACATGAATGAAGCACTTACACAATTAAGATTAAGATTTTAATTAATAATTAATAATAATTTTAATAATTGAGATTAAGATACATTGGACTTACATGAATAAGGAAGCGAGCGAGTGCGGCTGGAAGACCGTCAATTAAACCACGGACATCGATTATCGTGAAGAGCAGAAAAGCAGAGAGGGGAAATATCGCACTCAAGAATGCGCCACACGACTGAATTTGGGCATTTAACATTTGTTGTTATATATCAAATATGTTTTAATATTAATATTTTTATTTTTATTTAATATATTCAATACCTGATATATAAAGAGTTTAAACTGTCGCCGTGCAATAGACTGAGTGCGAGTGGACAATGTCATCTGCACATTTTCTATTACTTGCAAGCCAGATAGAATATTTTTTTATATTCTCAAAAAATTACTCCTTACAGCGTTTTTATAGCTCTTTTTTTTAATATATCGCTTCTAGATGGAAAGTGGCCTATGCGTCTCAGGATTTTGTATCTCGTCCCACGTACCTCGTATAAATAGATGTGGTATTATGAAATGGCTACAATGTCAAGCAATTCTAGAAGCTAGCAAAATTCGATAGCTAGCAAGTTTTTAGTTAAAGATGCATTCAGAAAAAAAACAAAGGTGATGTTATATCGGTGGCTACTTTATGAAAGAAAGTTATTTAAAAAAATTCAAAAAAAATTAACACATTCGTTTTGCTTGCCTAACCTGTCGAGTTTTCTCAAGTGAATGCATCGAGTGAATGGCGAAAAATAGCATTGCAGGAAGATTTACAGCAATTGTCCCAGCCAAAATGATCAGCTCTGCAATTTATTATACAACTTGAAAATGAATTCCTCAACTGTTTTTTTTCAAATTATTTTTGACACAATAATCGCCGGAGGTCCCACTAGTTGCATCTGGTGAACAGACTGCAAGGCACTTCCCTTAGATATCTACAGAGGATCCCGGACAATACAGATCTGCTAATTGCATGACCGAACGGGCGGGGAGTAAATATTGAGGCAAAACCCACCCCATCTGAAGTACTGCGGTTGCCCAAAATCGCCGAACATGTGAATCCGCCCGCCTCGAGCCGCAAACATTACCATTTCCGGCTGCTAAAAGGCAACGAACATTTTATAAAATATATATTATAACGCGTTTTCTCGTGCCTCAAAAAATATTACTATTATTACATATTAGTTTCGAAAATCTTTACAAATACAACTATAAATTACCTTTAGTAAAGTCGTGGCGTCATCACAATCTCGCCCGAAATACGCGAATCCCGTGACATTTACAATGCCGATAGAAAAACGAAGAACGCGAGGATTGATATGTGCATCCTGAATATTGGATGTGAATTGAACAAAGCGCAAAAAAAACGAGAAATTCAATCCAACCAGACGATATATTTTTTTAAAATAAATAATTGCCATTGAAAATACCGAGCAGAAATCTTCCAGCTAGCGTTCAGATCAGAAACGATTGTTTGATGCACACTTAGGAATATTGAGAGGAAGGGAGGAATATTGGCAATCACCGCAGTTGCAAGTACGCCCTGATGGATTTTTCGGAAAATCATTAGATGGAATGAGAACTTGTTTTTTTAGCGATTTTTTGTGTTATTTAGAAAAATGTATTTTATAGAAATATTTTTAATAATTTGGGAAGCGACAAATTGTAATTAGTGTATTCCTGGGAAAGCGTTATATTTCTACACAAGCACAACTACAAATAGACAAAACATTTTTTTTTAAATTCCAACGGCCAGAGATCCGTTGTAACTTGCACAATATATATTTCTAAGATCTATGATCTCACAATTCGCGCTCTACCACTGACCATTATAATCGACTGGGAGTATCCATTCCGGCACAGCGGACCCTCACAGTACAACAATGAGAACGGTGCGGCACAGTAAAATCGAATGAGGTAAAATCCAAGATCCAGCGCAAACAATCCGATCTGTTTTTATTGAGAAAGTTTGCACGCATAACATATATCTTTAGTTAGAAATGTGTACCAGCATCGCAATATATCCGGCTTGGATCTCTCGACTCATCGCTTTACTCTGCACATACAAAGTAAGTGCAGCTAACGGCTGCAGAATGAGAGTTGCAAAGATGGGAACGAACGTCTCGGCGCTGAAACTATTCAAAAAAATTTTTACATAAAACAATCTTTTTTTTTGATTTCTCATTAAATTATGACCTTTTTCATATTTTATTATTATTCAATAAAGAAAAAAATTAATAGAGAAAAGAAAAAAAATTAGCCGACCTAATTATGAGGTCGATGAAGATGTCTCGGTCATAATCGAATCCGAATCTGAGTGAAGTGTTCATGAGGCCAAGAGAATTACCGTTGTCTAGCGTAATGCTTGAGAGTAAGACTGTAATTGTCCGTTGGCCTAGCGCAGCCAAAATTTATCTCGATGATTGGTTCAAGAAAAAAGACTATAAAAATGAATAACTTTCCTTTCGATAAAGCAGGTATCACGAGAGATTGCATGAAGGCGGGAACAATTCGCAAAATTTGTTTTTTATTTCGACAAACTTTTATGTGGGAGTATTCTTGGGACAATAATTTCATCAAACCGAGTCCCAGGTCTCATAACCAGCTTTTATGAAATTCCTGGTTATAGTTCTAGAATGGAAGTAACTACAAAATAAATAGAAAAAGTCGTTGAAGAGCTCAAAATGATCATGAGTCATTTTTGTCTCCTATTTTTGTCTTTTTCTTTGCTTATAATTTGAACACTTCTAAAGACTACTCGAAATTTGAGGAATATTTCCGATCCTGTTTATATATTTTAAGCTGCCCAGGAATGGTTGTGTTGTTGCATTGATAAATTATTAAGGATTTAAAAAATGGTTTACAATTTATTTTCAGCATTTCAGAAGCATTTTTGTGTGTGTTTTTCTTATAAATTTCCTTTTGCGACTCACGCAAATAGTCTATAAATTGTTTATGGAAAAAAATGACGAATTTTTATTTTTATTATTGGGTGCTTGTTCAGCGTCAAAGTTTACGTGTTGATTCGTTCGAATGCACTTCGTACAATATGGCGCACCATTTTATGAACCCAGAACAGTACCAATAACAAAGGACAAACGGTGTTGACCATAATACCTTTACAACTCCGCCATTTTCATCAAGAGTATCGTAAAGAAAATAATGGAATTCAGTAGTTTCGATGCTCACATGTTTTTATTCTCAAGTACATCGTAATAACAACGCTGTGATTTTATTTTTCGGGGAAAAAATAGGAAAATGAAATAAAATGATTGCGAGAGTATGGTGGGAGTTCCATTACCTTTTGAGGATAATTCCTTTAAAAATCATCACTATTTCGTTTCTATAGATTTTTCGATGTTTTTGTCGAAAATAGCACCACATAAGAGAGCGTGGTGCGTTCAAAAAGCGTACAGTAAACGCACCACTGATTTCCCGAAAATTTCAAAAGACATTCAAAGCGTAAATTTCAAAGGATTGTCGTACCAGGCGTTTCTGTCAGTTGTCGCGAGCGGTCCCTCTCCATTTCGCTCTGATGGAGAGACTTCCCTAGTTCCCTGGACCCCCTCGTCTCTCTACCAACGACTCGACAAGATCGGAATCCCCGTCCTAGCCGGCCTGGTCACCGTGGATGGGTATGACCGTTTGATGTTGGCTACTCAGATTAGTTTGATTGATGATTCTCAATTTGATTGATGATTCGAGTTTGGTGGACTCAAGTGCAAGAAAGAAGTGTCACCCGTTCGTCAGGACTGCCTTCAGCCTCACGTATCCTCCCCTTTCTTCCTACGTCCATGGTCTTAAGACAGATCTTGTCTATTCCTCCAGCAACTTCAAAGAAGATGGTCTGGTGAATGGTAAGAGACCGATCCTCTACTCCGACCCCAACCGAAATGATCCGTCTATATTGAGAAGAATGATCCTGATCCCTGAAACCACATCCTCACCAAATAGCGTTAACGCCTGATGTGATAAAGAATTGTCGTACCATGGCGGATGTCGAACCCACAATGTCGGAATACCGTCACGTCGATGTGAAAGAACATGTTTGAAAACAATGCTGTCATTGCCACTTTCACCGTGATTGCCGAGATTCTCTGAATGGTTTGGTAAAGAAAACGAAACCGAACACATTTGCCGTTACTTGAAAATGGCATCCTGCTGCCAAAAATGAGGCAAATGATTTTTAAAAAAGCCGACGTCATCAACCAACTGGTTATTAATAATAAGAATGAATGTAATGCACTTTTTTGTAATGAAAGACATGTCAAACAATCACAGCCACACAAAGGCATAGTATGATTTTGATATAATAGTAATTTGTCAATTTCCAACAGACTCATACAATAGATGGGAAAAGTCGATCGTGAAATGATGGAATGACTACAATTATGAAACAAATTAATGTTCAACAAATAATGAGAATTGCTTACTTGTTGTGTTCAGCTCAGTGAACTACGTAATGGTATATTGAATAAAACAGTGTCGTCATTGACATTATTCAAAAGATGGACAAATCTCATTCGCTTTCCACTCGTTCCAGTTCATTGTCCAGCTATATACACGCGTGATATCAACTAGTTTTGAGAAGACTGCTGACTATTATTTCGTAGTAACTTTTCAAATAAATACCGAACAACGACCATTGTTCATGTTTCTCCATCATTCCGGTTCGAGTGGAAAAAATAGAAACCGCAAACATAATAATGTGCGTGTTCCCGATCCCAGAAACATCATTAACGGCCAGCGCTGACTAAGAATTCATTATTTGACACTAATTTATGGCTAACACCGTGTCACGGAGCTCACATAATCACCTACCTCACGGAATCTTCATGCCCTCATTTCTCTGCGTTGGCGTATTACATCTTATTCACTGTCCTATAATAATTTAATATTATCCTATAATAATTAAATAGAAAAGCGCCCAATATTTTTCTTCCGCAAAAAAAATCACACGATTTAGATTTTATAATCATTTAATTGATTTGAGACGGTCATATCGGGGGGATTCCAATAAGTATGCCAATATAGACGAGAAAACTGCCATGACGGAAATATGGAAATTACAATATCGCATTTACACTTTCCATCTTTACGAAAGTACGGCCTGCCGCTTTTTGAGCACATGATAAGTTGGTAAAGAGCATGGAAATACGACGAATTTTAAGTGATTGCGAATGCGAAAATTACCGAAATATGCCTTCAATAACATGATTATCTTATTGCTGACCGATGATTAGATCAGACAGTATTTTCATGCAGAACTCATCCTTCTTAGTGGCATGAATTACACTCTTCAACCTTTGCTTCGCACATTATTTTTAACTCTTCTATGAAAAAAAAATTGCAAAAAAAGACTATGTATTTATGACTTTATGCAATTCACATTTGAAAGATGTCACTAAATTTCATCTAAATCATTGCTCATTATAAATTAGCAAAGTTCATTCATTACGATACCGTATACAATAATGTAAGTATCTATTTGTGATGCGTTTTCACTCCAAACAACAATCAAAAACGTGAAAAACAATACTGCCTCTCTCACAACCTCACAAACAGTTCCCACAGCCATTTCGAGTCGCCACTATGTTATTATTTTGTCACCATTATGCTCGTCATTTGCAGCGTCCCCAAGCGCTTATACTACTCTCTGTCTAGGCATATCTGTATCGATCGTTTAACCATCTTTCAACATGCAGATGTTGGTTATACACGCGCTGGAATTGCCGCTGCTCAGTGTTGGATTAATCATGGGTCTCCTTCTGCTGGTTGCCCGTGCAACGCCGCAAACGATGAAAGTTCGGTATCCCAACTCAGATTAAATTTGGGCAGGAAAGCTGTCCAAGGATTCCTCTCTCGTTTCGGTGAACAAATGAGGGAGCGCGTTGGATGTTCGAGAACGATTCTCTACGAAAGCAAACCTTGGATTTTTCTCCTTACAAATTCGCGCTCTGTGCCATAGGGTTTATTTCATTTTTTTGCTTTGTTTCCCGCTTCTCATTTTCATTTTCAAGAACTACTCTATTCTGATCGTGTGGGGTGCCGTAGTCGACTTGACCTCGCTCATATCGCAGATGATCAGCTTGGAACGGTGAGTTACTGCCATGATATGCGGAAAAATACTATTTCAAGTTCGTACCTGAAGAACACGTAGAAAATAGCAATAGATATTAGTATGCCAATTCAAAGGGTAGACAAAAGGAGCCTTGGCAGGTGCACAATTCGCTTTCCCGTTCTCGTCTTTGTCGATGTCGGGCCGTGCACGTGGGTGTCACGGGATATCTGCAACTTGTGCAACTCGTGCTTCCTCAATTTCCTGATCCAATCAATGATCCTGCAGTGCGTCTCCTTCTGGTACAGGTTTGTAGCACGCATCGCCATTTTACCGTCGGGATACCCCCCCGGGAAATTAGCGAGTAGCAAATGGCTCAGTAGCAGTAAAGGTTTAGTGAATAGGGATTAGCATATATTAATCAACCAAGTCGAATGCATGCCTCGAGCTTTAAGACATGGCATCCTGCATAAGCCGCCGCCGCGAGCCCTCGTACTCCATACTGTCGTGCTGTGCTGCGCACTACCCAATATCGCACACATGGTTCACAACTTGGAAAAGAGATATATCAACGTCCATTTGCAGGCATTCATAACCCCATCTCAAAGAGTATGATTCTACTCTTCTGAGTACCGTCCAGTCCATCTATCCTAGTACGAATTGGACAGGCGCCGAGCTATACGGTAAACGAATTATGCAAAAGACAATCGATAACCATAATTATGTATCGTTAACGAGTGTTGTTCATTATGTGTACACTGTCTACTTTGTTGAGACAGTTGTGGAAAACATTGTTCAGGTTTCACCAACATCTTGAATCCGGTCAGTGCTGCCACATTCGGATACTACCCAGTGACTGCCCCGACATTGTTCGCATATCTGTTAGCGACAAGAAGTCGCATCAAAAAGGTTCCCAACGTTTGAAATTTTTGACAAAATTGGAGAATTGAGGCTCTACAAGCAAAAGTTAACCAACGGTCAATTAGCAATAAAACCTACAACATGCACCATGTTTTCCTAAAGGTTTGAACTTCAATATGTGTCACTCATGATACTTTTTTCTGAAAAGATTCTCACAATCCACGCTTTCCTGCCACTGTTGATCGTGTTCGGTGTTATTTCCGTAATTCTCATGCTACTCGGAATTTCGAATCCGGAAATTGAAGTCAGCGTGTATATGGTGAGAAATATAATAAAATAACCTTTTCCTATAACATAGGAGAAAAAGATAAGGAAAGCAAGCACATGCTGTTTTTGTTGCATTAGAACCTACGAATCTCTAAGGAGCAAGTAAAGTGAACTTGTAATATTTCAGTTCGGCCACGTGCCTTTGATAGCTAATCCTATTGTTACTATTTTCTTCATCAAGCCCTACAAAGAGTGCGTCAGATAAGAAATATATTTATATCTTTCAATGAGATTATTAGTGCCATTATTTTTATAAATTAATGTTGCATGCTGTCATGAATGAATGAGCTGATGATGTTTCATATACAAACTAAATTTAGTAAACTACGTATACATACCCAATAACTATCTCGCTAATGAGCTCATTTGCAGATACATCGCTCGTCTTATTTGCCGGTCGCGCGCGAGAATGTTCATTACACTGGGATCATCGCTTTTCGATGGAAAATCAAAGAGCAAAGTTGAGACTATAAGGTCGACAACGATACAGTGAATTCAAGTCTAATTTTCTGTTTCATTTTTAAGAATTGTTTTCTCGCAACATCGTTGATTAAACAAAATATTTTCTCAATGCGTGCATTGATGTCTGAAGGACGCAATAAACTGTTTATGCTGGACTTTGACTAGTACTAGTTTAGAAAAGTAGAAAAAAATCATTTTCGCATACACCTGCCAAACATTTCGCCATACGGCCGAATCGGATCGTCACATCTTTGCACATGTTTAAATCCATTTTTCTTCAAAATTTATGATTCCGTTTCAGAAACACTTCCTACTTTCAATATTGAATTGAATCATTATGAATTGACATTTTTGAGCAAGGGAGCAGAAGGGAACTTGCTAAAACGGAGAGATAGAAAGAGATTATCCTACTGTATCTTGATTGTGATTCAATAGTAGGTACAAGTGGTACTAGAGAGCTTGGGTGCGAAGTAGTGTTACGTCCTCATTTCGATAGGACGAAATTGAGAAGCGACCGAGAGATTGGAATCCCCATCGAAGAAGGAGTTACGAAATAGCTGATAAATATTATCATCCGTAATTTTGCATGCCTTCCCGAACCCGGGAAGATGAGTAGCGTCGAGCCGTTACTAATAATTAATAATGAGTTGCAATGTGGCAACACTGTATGACGGCGCTCGCCTAATCAATCACGTCATGAAATCATCTCTTCGCTATGTCTTGACGTATTATTTGACCGCGATCGCTTAGCATATCTGAGGCCGTTCGCCTAACAACCGAGCAAGAACCGCCACAGTTAAAAAAATGTCGATTTCTTGATAGTGTGTATTTTGTTGTTATAGAAATTAATGATGACGATAGGCATGCGCATAGGAATCGCGTTTTGTTGAATATCTCAGCTCTTAGCATAGCCATATTTTTGTTCTGGTGGTTTCCGGGCAGAATTTGATGCCGATTACGCCTGTACATTGCATTTTTCTTAATTATTATTAATGCTTTTCAAAATTACGACTATTCGTAGAGTCTAGAGCGTTGTATTTATTGTACATTGATCGGACCGGTGTGACGAGAGGATTCCATAAACAAATTTTCAGCGAAATCGACGGCTACACTTCAGTATTAGCTAGCATAAAGGTGAATCAAGATTGTTTGAAATAGAGGCAATCCTCTCTCTCTTCCCATCTCGCCGGCCTCTCCGCGCTCTCTCGCAATCACACGCTCTCTCGCCTGTTCCTTCTGACGATAGACGGAAAACGGCCAGGGGGCATAAGAGAGAGAAGACTGGGGGAGAGGTTTGCCTCTATTTTATACAACCTTGATTCACTGTATGCTAGCTTAAACGAAAATGTGACCGACGTGTTCGCTCAAAACTGTTTATGGAATCCCCTCGTTACCCCGGTCTGATCTATGTACTTTAAATACGATACTCTTGACTCTATGAAAAGTTGTGATTAAAACATAACTAGCCGGGATGTGTTGAGGTTAAATACACTACGCTCTATGCGTACACTACGCTCTATGCACAGTTCTGAGTGCAGGTTCGGTCCAGGGGGAAATCGGAAGCTGGCTCCAGGTTCGGTCCAGGGGGAGCTCGGTATCCTGCTCCAGGTAAGGTTCAGGGGGACCTCGGTAGCCTTCTTCAGGAACGGTTCAGGGGGACCTCGGTAGCCTTCTTCAGGAACGGTTCAGGGGGACCTCGGTAGCCTTCTTCAGGTAAGGTTCAGGGGGACCTCGGTAGCCTTCTTCAGGTACGGTCCAGGAGGACCTCGGTAGCCTTCTTCAGGTACGGTTCAGGGGAACCTTGGTAGCCTTCTTCAGGTTCGGTCCAGAGGGAGCTTAGTATGTTGGGGGAATGTTCATCTCTAGAAAGAGTACTGGCATATTCCGTTGCAAAAGACTCGTGAGGCTGAGTGCGATCGAAAAAAAAGTTGCCACTACGCCACTTCGTGGCTCCGTGGCAACTTTTTTCGATCGCTCTCAGCCTCACGAGCCTTTCGCATCGGAAACGCAGGATACCGTGTGTTGATTTCCATGGCGTGTTCGAACACGTTTGTGGCATCGCAAAACACTTTTCCAATGATTCCCTACGCTCGCCGGATCATTTGGAAACTTTACGAAATTTTTCAATTTTTCACGTTAAAACGTGTTAGAACACGTCCAGGCACGTTTCCGACATCGCAAAACACTTTTCCTGTGATCCCCCACGCCCTGCGAACCAATTGGGAACTTTTCGAAATTTTCGATTTTCCATTTTAAAACACGGCAAAACATGTGAAAACGTGTTTCACGTTACTCAAGAACGTGTTAAAATGGCTTCTGACACTTGCGAAAAATGCGGCAAACGTTTTGCCCGCGGCGGGGTTCGAACCTGGGGGTCTCGGATCGTAAGTCAAGAGCGTAACCCACTTGGCTATGGATTTGGTCATTTAAATATTGCAAAACTTTAAAGGGATTTTGGTCTGTTGTCGTATGCAAAAGGATCCGAGAAGATAGAGCAATTTTGAAGCGATTTATTAGGAAGCTTCCTGATACATGATTCCGGCCTCCAGAAAGGGGTCAGGGGCGAGAGATTGTGCCAAAGTAAGAGAGTCACTCTCGATTTCCCTTACACTCTCGTTCTAACTCCATTCCTGCGAAATTGCCGGCAAGAGGAATGATTTGGAACAAAATGTGCGAAAATTTCATGAAATCGCGTGAAATCAAGTGAAATCAATCGATATTTCACTTCAAAAATCGGCAAAAGATGCTCAAATGTGAATCTCGTTACTCAAAAATGGGTTTGGGCAACATTTCACACTTGCAAAAAATGCGGCAAAAGACTATGCACCGGCGGGGATCGAACCTGCGACCCTCGGATTTGAATTCGAGCTCGCTACCGACTTGGCCATGAAATTATCGATTTTTGGTAAATAAATTTTGAAATGTTTTCAGATGGGTTATCATGTGCAAAAGGATCTGAGAATATTGATTGAGTTTGAAACGATTTATAGCGAAAAAACGAAAAAAATTGTCCGTCACGCGGAAGGAAAAAACGAAAACACACCAACAGACAGACATTTCAATTTCCCAGTAGTGGAGGAATAACTATTACAACGCGTTCTCTGTAAGAGCGCAGTGAAAGTTGGGGAAAGCGGCACAACTCCTTCACAGTAACCATCCCGGACTCAAATTTGTTCATGGGTACAAACTTGATTTAAAACGTGAAAATTTTTCCATCGTCGTGACATTATGGATCTATACGTAAAACTTGACGTTCTTTCGATCGATAAAAAAATGATAAAAAATGAGAAAAAATTTTCGTCAGAAATTATTAATTTTTAAAAAGTCGAAATGTCGGGTTTTTTCACGTTTTAATTTAAGTTTGCACCCATGACCGTCCGTGAAAAAAAGGCTTAAATCGTGGACGATCACTTTGAATCACTTTCGATGTGCTGATCACGATTGACTGTTTGTCATTGCTCAGTAATTACTCCCCGACCGGATATGTAAATTCAAAAATTTAACTGATTTCACGGTTTTTTAGCGATTTCTCTCAGCTAGTCCTCCGAGAATTGTCCAACCTCACAGAATAAGTGTTGCAATTCACACTAGTTAGTTATTATAGTGGATTATTATCTCAAGTTCTTCTAAAAAGTGATGCATGAAATTTACATGGGATATGGGGGGGCACATTGAGTGACCTACCTTTTAAATTTAGGCACTCAAATCCGTCGGCAAACCGAGTTATGATTTTTTGAGTGATTGGATCTTGAAGAAAATCCCCGATTTCGTCCGACCGCTCTCACGATTTACAGTGTCTGGGGGATTAAATGTATGATAATGTGACACTCACGGACTAAAAGAGCTCATTTCCAAGAAGATCTCGATAACCTCAAATCACCGAGTTTTAGAGAATCGGCGTTTTTTTCTGTGCCGATCTATTCCGAATCTGATCGATTCTTAAGCCCTCATCTATGTTTTTGACTCCAAATAGAAAAAAAATAATGCTTGCATTCGATATTTATCTTTCTTATTTTCATGGACCGCATGGCTTAAATTTTTGATTTTTTTTCAATTTGAATCCAATAAAAAATATAGAAGCAAAGAATAGTAGCCTTTCCCTTTTCCTGGATTTTTGTAATCATTTTTTATTGCTTGAAACAGGTGCATCGTGTGATCTGTAGACAGAGAACGGATAAAATGACAGTTTATAGATATTACAGATGTTGCGTCATATTCATCATTTGCCTTTTCCCCAAGCGCTCATGCGACGCTCTTTCTCGGCTTATCGTTATATTGCTTATTAGAGTGCGAAATGTGAGACCACGGTCTCTTCATTTCACACGCTCTCCCTCCTATCGACCGGTCTAGAGAGTGTGCGAAATGAAGAGGTCGTGGTGTCGCATTTCGCACTCTATTGCTTATCCAGCGCATATTGCATTGCAGATGCTAGTTCTACACGCTGTGGAGCTGCCATTGCTCAGTTTCGGATTTATCATGGGCCTCCTTCTACTGTTAGCCATTACGCGGGCAACGCCGCAAACGATGAAAGTACGAAATTACGTTGGGTTTGCACGACTTTTTCTTCGTTTCCCCTCTTCCCGCAATTTTATCTTTTCAAGAACTATTCAATTCTGATCTTGTGGAGCTCGGTGTTCGATTTGATTGCGATCCTATCGCAGATGATGAGCTTGGAGCGGTGAGTGGCTTCTGCAATATCGGAAAAAAGGAGAATGCAAAAAAGGAGCAGTATACACAGAGAAATGTTTGTAGAATATAACCGACAGTCGTCAATTGTTGGGGGCACCTGGAAAGCGGCGTCGGTTACCCGGGAATTGACGCGAGTGTCAATTATATTTAACAAACACCGCTTGTTGTTTTTTAACCGACGGCGTTGTCAAAAACCTGTGGCTGCCCCTCCCTCCTCCATTCGCCTTTATAATGAAAATGAATACAGCCACTCGAGTCCCCTTTCAATTTCATTGCACTGGGTAACAGGTTTGGTAGGATATCTGTTTTATCGGCAAATGAAAATGAAAAGTAAACTGTAAAATAGGCGTAAACAATCAATAACGGGTACATATGAGAGATTTATTAAAAAAGCGTATTCTGTTCAGATGAGGCAGCTCGGCTGGAGAGATAAATAATAAAAATAAACGAAGTACTAGTGGTATCAGAGGGGCTAAAGTAATGTGGGAGAAGTACGGTAGGTCAGGGGGGATGATTCGAGTGATGTTAGAAACAATAAAAATTCCACCAATCGATAGATGGTAAAGCTACGGTAGCATAAGTAGGGGAAGGGGTACGGTAGATCGGGTAGGTCATTAATCTAAACGGCAATGTTCTCGTCGCCCATATCTTCAGCCTCCTCACTCTGTGCCTTCTTCGCACCTCCCGTCACTTCCGACTCGTCGTGAGCTCGCTTTTTTTCTGAAAGGGGAGGGGTTACGGTACTCAATAATCGATACTTATTAAACAGTAAAAAATACAAACGATAAACAATTTAAAAAAAACAAATCCCGATGTCACCCATTACCGTACCTGACTAACCAAAAAATGTCGCTGGCGTTTGAAGTGATGAGAATGGACGGCTGCTTTGCTTCTCCTTCTCGGCCAGTTCCTCTACCTGCATGCATACGACGGTTACATAGTATTAAGGCAATCGAAAAAGTGCATTTGCAACAAGTTATTATAAAACTTGGAGATCACGAGAGACTATCTGAGGTAACATATTCGATCAGAGCTTGGCACATCACTATTAACCCCATTTTACGGTCCTACAGTAACCCCGGAGGAATTTCCAAGTATTCTCCGGCAAGTGTGGGGGTAAGCCGACGAAAGCCCTAGCAACCCACTATTGCGCAGTTACAATGGATACTGTAGGTCCCGGACCCGTTTTGAAAAAAAACTGCACAAAAATATTTTAATTTTGAAAAATATTTTAGATTTGTATCTTCGAATACGCATAACTAAATAAGATGCAAAATGTTTACGTAAATTACTAGGCTTTCCAGACAACAGAAATCAAATAGGACAAAAAACAAATCAAAAAAATATTCTTGCTTCATCATTAACCGTTGAACCTAATTCTAGTATCTTTCCTTTAATTCTCTTTCCGATCTCCTCCTGTATTCATCAGTTTTCGATACATTCCATGTTGCATTTGCCGTACCTGTGCGGAGGTGCGGTTATGGTCGAGTCCGGTCGTGGCGGAGAAGTTTGTGGCGGGAATCTAGACTGCGGCGTACTTGGCGCAGATGAAGGCGTTCGTGTTGGCGGGGTTTCCGACCACGATATCCTGATGAGGAATATCGATTAGTATGTCATGCATCCATCGGGAATACTGTAGCCAAACTACGGTTTGAATTGTTACCATACGTGTCCACTGCCGCATGCCCACATTTTAGGGGGCACTTTGCACCCATGAAGGGGGTATCATAGTCCAAAATGGGGTTGGGATTGGGTCCACAAAACCCAAAGTGGCCTATGGTAACTTACCCGCCGGGGTCCCGCAACGAAAACAAAGTATCGTAACCCGACCTACCGTAATCCGGAAATTCGAAATTGAGAATATTGACCCGGTATACGTTGCATGAGGAAGGCCTCGAGTAGTAATTAATCGGACGATACGCGGTGGTCTCGGCACGACATTGCCGATACCGTAACCGTCTACAGTATGCCGAAATTTCAAATTGATCAAATCGATGCGGAATTTTTGTAGGAGATATACCTCGAGTAGTTATAGTCCCGGCACGACATCGACGGTACCGTAATCCAACCTACCGTAATCTTTAAATAAAAAAAGTAAAATTGACCAAATCGATGCGGAATGTCTATGACGGGAAAAATTTTTATTTCATATTTTTGGATTACGGTAGGCTGAATTACGGTACCGGCGATGTCGTGCCGGGATTCCCGTATACCGTCCGATTAATTACTACTCGAGGCCTACCTCATGCATCATATACCGGGTCAATATTCTCAATTTCAAATTTCCGGATTACGGTACTTCATTTTCGTTGCGGGACCCCGGCGGGTAAGTTACCATAGGCCACTTTGGGTTTGGTGGGCCCAATCCCAACCATTTTGGGCCATGATAACCTTCACCTTCATGGGTGCAAAGTGCCCCCCAAGACAGCCTGCGGCTTGGACACGTATGATTGTTACTAATCCATCAGTTGCAATAAATTGCAGGGAAAATTAGTTCGTGATATTGGAATATATACTAGAATGTACCTTGGAGGTGGACTTGGCGTAGTCAGCGAGAGCGTTGCCCTGCGAGTTGAAGATGCGCACGTTGGCAGCGAGCAGGTCCTGAACAGAAAGCTTTTATCGATTAGTTTTTCGTACTATTTTCTGCCTCGTCCATAGTACACTATGGCACGGCAACCACAACCTGTACAAAAGGGCGAATCTAAAATATTCGGTAGAGTTCTTCAATACTGGAGGAATTAGTGGTAGGAATCACTCGCGCGTGAGTTAGTCTTCAAAATGGGTTAACAAACACGTTACCCTCCCTTTGCACATGTATGGCCGGGAAAGCTGATAGCGATTATTTGATCAAAACCGCGACGCAGCCGCAACACACGTAAGCATCACAGCAAAATTGCCCTTGTGGTCGTCGTGGATGGATACCTTGCCTTTCTCTCCTTGCCCTCCTTTCTGGGCATGGCTGCCACGAGGAAAGCGTAGTCGACGTTGGTGAACGCGTCCCTCTCGTTCGTCACTGCCTCCACTCCTGATAACGTACTATTATTTTACTTTAGTTGAACAAACAAAAATTTCTAACTATCAAAGTCCCTACTCGTCAACATAAATGCGAACGGTGGAACTTCAATGCACCAGTAGCCGGATTCATAAATATTATTGGCGTCTTATTGCCATTGACGTACCAATGAGATTGGCGAGGGCGTAATCGATGAGTTCGAACCGAACTCCCTCGAGGACGAGCGCCATCGGAGGGATATCGAGGAGGACGAGCACGATAGGAGTGTCCTTGCCGAAAACATCACCCTGAAAGGAAGGATGTATGGATTGATTCCGACATTATCGATTAGTCCAATTGCTATTGCAACTTGGATGTAAAAAGCTTGTTCTCTAGTTCCCAAGCGTTGATAAGCCGATTAATGCGTATTACAACACTAACGCAAGGGTTGCATTTTCACTAAGATTACTAGCACATAAACTGAAGCATAGCCAATCTATAGAACAAAATCAACTAGCGTACGTGTGATTATTTTGAACTCGTGGCCACGCCACAAATAATGTTTACTGATTCAACACGCGACTCTTCTACTTTTTGTCATTAAACAAAATAGTAGAAATTCAATGGAAACATAATAGAAGATCATAGTTATAAAGGCCAAATACACTCAATCAATGCCAAGCCACAACCGATCGATAACCACTCACCAGTCATGTTCTCGTTTCCGTTGTTCTTCAGCCTGGTCGCCCTTGGCCTCCTCTTCCATGTCTTCCTCCTTCTTGATGGTGCTCAGAGCGTTTTGGAACGATGGCACCCAGCTCTACCATCGATCGGCCGTACTGCAAATCAAATAGTTTCGAAAATATTCGTCGATTCCTCATCGCGATACCCTACCGAAACATGGTAAACAGTTGAATGGAATGAATAACTTACCATGGAGTTGGACTCGAATGACTCGGCTACGAACTCGCCGTAGACCTCGGCACTGCAATCGAGTGAATTTAGAAAGTTGTGAGACGAAATAGTGCATGAGAAAATCGATATAACGGTGGAAACTGACGAGAATTGCGCGGCGTGCCCGAAGTTTTCAGAAGCGGAGTCGAAGTTGCCGGCCATAAGCTTGCGCTTGCCGGCCGGTGGCCAAGACTTAGATGATCTTTGCCTTCTTCCTGCGATCAACACAATTTTAACAACTTCAAAATTAGGCAGAACAAGAAAGAAAGAAGCAAACGTAAAGATGGAAATATAATTTGGAGAATGCTATCTATATAGAGCATAATTCGAACGCCTGCATCGGGTAGTGAGAGGAGATATGCGTTGAGAACGAGTTTGGGCATACAATAAACATAAAAGTCAAACAACAAGCAAACAAATCGATAAAAATACGAAAAATGGTCTGAGCAATTTCGAAATAGGATTACGGTAGACGCGGTCTCGACCGCACACAACTCTTTTTACCGGACCTGGTCTCCATTTTAACGAACATGTTTGTATTATTTAATTGACACGTTTATCATTTTCACAATTGATGAACGTATGTATTCCGAGTACTCACATGCTTGTTTAATATCAGACACTATCTGACAGGATCGAAATAGGTCCGTACTAGCGAAAATTTGACTATGCTGAAAAGTTGCCCATAGATGGTAAACTTGATGCGTAGAGTCCGAAAATGCACCTTAAAATTGTCTCAGGTCAAACCCGGCTGAGATATGTTTCATATGCGATAAAAGGTCAATTTTCGATTTCGATAACGGATCACCGAAACTCCTACATAGTTATATTTTCTGAAAGATCACCACGGGAGGAGTATTTTTCTCGTTTAAACTTTTCTTCCAACTTCTCGTTGAAAAAAGTTACTGTAAGTCAAAAAATTAAAACTTTTTTTGAAAATTTAGTTTTTTCCAATCCAGATTTTTTATTTTATTTTTAGAATCTACGTAAAAAACTACTACAAAGACTATTTTTGCTAGGAAAATTCTTCCCTTGAAAGTGGTCATTTGAGACGAAAAATGGAAAAAAATCAATAAAAACTCTTTTTTTTGACAATGTCCGAAACAGTAACAGTCAAATATTGTACGCATTAATTTTTGTACTTAACGAGAAGTTATAAAAAAAATTTCCCACCAAATTTCCAAACAATTTTTTTTCGACAAAACCATGAACCCCGGGTCATGGTCCAAATTATCGAAAAATATTTTTCATCTGTCTTCGTCCCCATTTGGTGTATGCTTCGGTAGCATAATATATTCATCGCCAATAGTATCGAGGGAAAGCTGACTACAAGTAAATCCAAGATATGGTGAAAATTTTTTTAGGCTTTTGAGACCATGACCCCGGGTTCATGGTTTTGTCGAGAAAAAAAATGTTTGGAAATTTGGTGGGACATTTTTTAAATTACTTCTCGTTAAGTACAAAAATTAATGCATACAATATTTGACTGTTACTGTTTCGGACATTGTCAAAAAATAATTTTTATTGATTTTTTTTCACTTTTTCGCCTCAAATGACCACTTTCAAGGGAAGAATTTTCCTAGCAAAAATAGTCTTTGTTGTAGTTTTTTACGTAGATTCTAAAAATAAAATAAAAAATCTGGATTGGAAAAAACTAAATTTTCAAAAAAAGTTTTAATTTTTTGACTTACAGTAACTTTTTTCAACGAGAAGTTGGAAGAAAAGTTTAAACGAGAAAAATACTCCTCCCGTGTTGAGCTTTCAGAAAATATAACTATGTAGGAGTTTCGGTGATCCGTTATCGAAATCGAAAAATTGACTTTGTTTCGGATCTGAAACATATCTCAGCCGGGTTTGACCTGAGACAATTTTAAGGTGCATTTTCGGACTCTACGCATCAAGTTTACCCTTAGGGCAACTTTTCAGCATTGGTGTATTTTTCGCTAGTACGGACCCTTCAGGCAGAATCTCAATCCTGTCAGAAAGTGTCTGATATAACCAACGCGGTTGTCATGTGAGGTGCTTGTAGTTTCAAAACAACAAACGTTTCTCTGTGTGTAGGGATTAGTGTTCAAGATCGAATAATTCTATTTGCGAATTACGTTTACTGTCCGCGAATAAGACTATTGGATTTTATCTAGTAACGCTAGCCGGGATGCGCCTTCGGTGTTCGGTTTCTGACTTTGCGAGCGAGAAATCGGTAATACGAAAAGATGCAAGTAGAATCAGGGGGGAAATGAGACTGGTAGAGGTTATGCAGCACAACGACCCGTCATTTTTACTGGGCAGGTGCACAATTCGCTTTCCCGTCATCGTATTCGTGGACGTCGGGCTGTGCACGTGGATATCACGGGATCTCTGCAATTTGTGCAACTCGATCCTCCTCAATTCCCTCGTGCAATCGTTCATCATGCAGTCCATCTCTTTCTGGTACAGGTTCGTTGCACGCATCACTGTTTGTTATTCGGGCTAACCGGAGTGGTCAATGAGAGCAAATATTGTGTGAAAGTTTGTTTATTGACTGAATGCAATTACCAGTCAACTATTAAGAAGAAATCAGGGACAAGCCAAAGAAAACGGCGATCATTGTTTCGGCCCTTGGTCTAGACACGGAGCACCTCCCAGAAGACCTACTTTATAGATACAGCCTATACGTTTTGGAGAGTGTGAAATACAACTTTGAAGAACTACGTTCCACTCCCAGATCTATAATGCACCAAATTCTTACGGTTTCGAGTGCGCTCTCGTATTGACGTTTTTGTACATAAGCTAAATGTTTTAGCACTACGGACAAGTCATTGCAAATATGTAACAACATAAGGTAGAAAAAAGTCTCTAGGATGAGGAAACCAAGTGTTCACTGTAAGTGAAATGTCTCTTATTACTAGTGACTTCCACTGGCTAGTAAGTGAACACGTTCACTTGGTGTCCTGATCCTAGTTTTGTTATCAGAGTAGCTTTAAGAAGATGCATCCTCCACAAGGCACCGCCGCGAGCTCTCGTGCTGCATGCTATCGTGCTGTGCGGCGCACTACCGAATATCGCACACTTGGTTCTCAAATTAACAAAGATCCATCACAATATGTACTTGCAGGCATTGATAACCCATCTAAAAGAATATGATTCTACTCTTCTGAGTACCCTCCAGTCCATCTATCCAAGTACAAATTGGACGTTCGCCGAGCTATACGGTGCATTTTTAAGAAACATATAGCTGATCAGAAAAAAAATCTTTTAACGAGTATTCATGAGGGCTGTGCGGCGAGGCACGATTGCCCAAATTGCCGAACTTGCTGTTGTTTCATTGCCGAAATAAATCGCCTGCAACGGCAATGTACCTTGTGGAATTAAAATAGATAAACATTTAATAAAAATCTTGATTTTTTTTGTATCATAATTCCATATCTGAAAGTATAGATTCCAGGGTTTCGAAGAAACAAACATCTTTATTATTATTATCATATTATTCTATTATATTATTATAGAATACTATTATATTATTATATATTATTATACTATTATTATTATACTATTATTATATAATAATAAATATAATAATATTATTATTATTACTATTATTATTATTATATTATTATTATACTATTATATTATTATTATATTATTATATTATTATATTATTATATCATATTATTATTATCATATTATCATATTATTGGAACTTGTTGCTGAAAGTAGTAATGAAATGATAGAAGTAGCAAAAATAGTGGTTTTAAACCGTAAGCATTGCCGAAACTGGCCGGCAATTGCCGAATTTTGATTCGGGCAGTTGCCGGAAATTGCCGATTGTCGAAAAAAACCCTCGTCACACACCCCCGTCAGAATCTAATGACGAAAGTAGTTCAAATTTCGGAAATCATAGTTCGCGATGAAAACTACGACAAGCGTGCGCACCACAGTTCCCGGCGAACTACCGTTTCACCTTGGGCAAAATTGATTGGCCAATCTTATAGGAAGTTTATTTGTGTAATTCCAAACGAAATCAGAAAGAAGCGTTGTATATCCTGAATCGGACAGGTTTCACCAATATCATGAATCCGATAAATGCGGCCGCATTCGCTTACTACTTTGTGATCGTCACAATGCTATTCGCATATCTGTTGT
This sequence comes from Pristionchus fissidentatus, assembly GCA_036245785.1. Classification (NCBI taxonomy): domain Eukaryota; kingdom Metazoa; phylum Nematoda; class Chromadorea; order Rhabditida; family Neodiplogasteridae; genus Pristionchus; species Pristionchus fissidentatus. Next base: position 12,947,490 of record BTSY01000004.1, read on the forward strand.
CAACGAGAAGTCACATCAAACAGGTTCCTAAATTTAAAAAAATAAAAACATGTTTAAATTAAGGATCTAAAAACAAAATTTGACCAGCGATCAATAAGTAATAAAACTTTCAAGATGCATCACGTTTTTCTCAAGGTTTGCATTTCAGCTTTTACTTTCATAAAATTGTTACTAAAAGGTTCTCACAATCCATGCGCAACTACCACTGTTGGTCATGGTCGGTGCTATTTTCGTTATTCTCATGCTTCTTGGGATTTCGAATCCGGAAATCGAAGTCGGCACATATGTGGTGAGACTGCAAAATTTTGAAACATGTAGAAAAATTATTGTAACATGTAAAACATGAAAGGAGAGCGAGAACAATAGTTTCGATTTGTTTAGCAATCGTATCAATCGTACTTAGCTCAATTGACGTTCACTCATTACATTTATAAAATGATACGAACACACAAAAAGTCAAAATGGTACTTCCTGTGTTTACCAAAGCGAGAGAGCAGGCAAAAGTGAGAGGGTCGCGTACGTGCCTGTGTGGTAAACAACGGAAGACCGTCATTTGACTTTTTGGTGTGATCGTATCATTTATAAATGTAATATTATGTTCCAGTTCGGCCACGTGCAATTGATAGCCAACCCTCTCGTTACTATTTCATTCATCAAGCCCTACAGAGAGTGCGTCAAATATTAATTATTTGTATGCTTTCAATGATTTCGAAATCATTAAATGAAATATGCAAATGTAAAGTAAAATGAGTGTATTATTAAGGAATATATATATATATATATATTATTTACTCTGAGCCGGCTTCATGTGAAGTCTAAATTTGGTAAACTGTAAATAGATACATAGTAATCATTACATTAATGAGTTGATTCCAGATACATAGCTCGTCTTATTTGCCGGTCACGTGCGAGTCTATTCATACAAAATGGATCTTCTCTTTTCGAGGGAAAGACAGGAAGCAAAGTTGAAACTATAAGGTCGATACAGATATCACAAACCTAACTTTCTGTTTCATATTTAAGAATTGTTCTCTCGCAACATCGATGAGTAAACGAAATGTTATCTCAAAGCTTGCCGAAGGTCACAATAAATTTGTTATCTTTTACTAATGCCTATATAGAGAAGATTTAATTTTTAAAAAATCAAATTCCTCAACATTTTCAATTCGCTTGCACCTCCCAAGCAGTATTATACCGACTGTCACAGCCACTTTTTCATATAAATTGCATTTTTCTTCTTTTTGCTGAAATACTTTGCACTCTCAGTATTGGTTTGCCCAAAACAGAATGACATTACAGTTTACAGTACATTACAGTTGTTATTAGAAGGGAACTGTCGGGAACTTTCTCAAATGGAGAGGTAGAGTGAGAGGTTATCCAACTGTATCGCAACCTGGAAAAATGTGTGTGTTCACGGGAGGAGCACACCCTGGCAAACCCCGCCCAGCAAAATGGACGATTGCGCCCAGATCATTCTTTTCTCGGCCTACCCTCCTCCGTAGTATATCCACCTCTATCACTCGAATTGAGCGGATCATCCCTGTCTTGAAGCATCCACATAAATGTAGTTTCTCAATTGTGTCTGCACCATTTGGATGGAGATAACAAACTATCTGATCTACTTCCTCTTACTCTATTTTGATCATCATTTGCTCGTTTTCCCCTACTTACCATCGACATGTCATATCATGCAAAATTTCTACGAAAGAAAAACTTTAGCCCATCAAATGTTATCATTTTTGCTACTCCTCTCAGGTTATCTGATTGTGAGAGCGAACCTTCTTTGTCACCTCATGTAACATTCTATTTCATTATTGCCGTTACTCACACAATCTCAAATTGCGATGATGACGTGATCTGCAATTACATGACACAACATTATCATCATGCTCGTAGTACATTTGCCCTCAGGCATGACGCTCCCTGGAAAGCCAGTGCGTCCGCCCTTCCCTGTCTACACTCACTTCCCCTCGAGACTCGAGCGTGCCGGCTACAAGTTGTATGTGAGTGTGCAAACAGAGCATACCGCTCATTTTACGATTATCAGTACCTACAATTAACTGGAAAAAATGTAACGAATACTCGATAGGAATATGCAGACTCGATTGGAATATGCAGCAAAATCAATTTCCGCAAGGCTTAGTTTCATTTTCTTGCCAGAACTATATGGACAACACGCTGTACCCCGTGCGTCCCTTCTACTTCGGCGCTGGGCTCGCTGCATCGGCTGCGTACTACAATAGATTCGGTGATGCCGCCTTGCTGCAGCTGCTGCCGACCATTGGATACCATGTCCCAGACAAGGTCGGAGTGGGTTGACTAAATATGCAGAAAAATTTTGGCAGAGTATCGATACGTTTTCCCACTTTGAACGGAATGCACTATGTAGCCGTGTCGAATTGTATTCATTTCGATTCGCAGGCAGATTAACAGATATCGATAGACCGCATCAATTTTGAAAGTATTTTCTGGAGCGAGCCGCTGAAATCCTTTGTCTGTCTCATGTTTCAACAAATGGACTTTTAAACTGCTCAACCCTAAACTATTTAGGTCGTCCGAATCGGCGCTGCTTCACTGTTAACTACCGTTGTTCCTGTAGTCCTAGCTCGCCTCTTCCTCACCCATTTCTTCTTCTCCTACAAGCGATGGATGTTCGAGAAACCGAAGAATTCGTCGATCACAACGCGAATCTGGGGAGTGAGTGAACTTTATCAACTTTATCTTGTACTAATCAACTAGAATTTTTAATAAAAAAATCTATAGTGAGTGTCGACAAACATCGCCGTTGATTTGTATCGAAAATCGACTGAAATGTCAATTTTGACAAAAAAAAGGACAAAAAAGAATATTGAGATCGTCCGCTATTTCCTCACCTTCGTGCCTCCTCTACACAAATCTTGCGACGCCATCCTTCCTTCAAATCCCGTCCCAGTGTTGGAAGAAACTGTACAGAAGTGAGACCCTATCTGCAATTGACAACACAATTTTGTTTGTAGAGAGGGGGAGCAGAGAACAAGTTTTACCATTTATATTTTTTAGAGTAGCACACATGTTGTAGATGATGCAAACTAATTGATTGAGATATCTCGATTCGATTCGACCGCTTCACACAAAGGAAGAACTGGCGACCATCGAACGCATTGCTCAGGATTTCCTTAATGGAGAGGGACGCAAGTTGCAGAGGTATTACCGATTTCTATCAACTTCCCCCTTGTTACTATTTTTTGATCCAGCAACTAGACGAAATAAATTTAATTGATGTTATAAAAGACTGGAAAAGCTTTGAATATTCGACCCCGAATACTACCTCCGGCAGGCGCCGTTGCCTTGATGCCAGGATAAATATGACGTAAATTCTAATCACCACAAAATCTGTTCCAGATACACCAAGTTCTACTCGCTCTTCGTGGAGAATTACGTAACTGGATTCTGGGAGAAATACGCGTACCTCTCTTCCAGGTTTATATTTAGTTTTTTTTTAAATTAAAAGTTATTAAAAGTTATAGTATAATTAAAAGTTATTAAGTGCAATACAATGAATAGTGGTTCAGACTGAACTTGGTATGACCGTTTTGCCACTTAATCGTCATGCAATCGTCGCTTCTAATCTCGACTCTTTCATTTTGTGTCTACTGCACTTTGCCTTTGTCCTAAGATCATACGTCTAAAACGTTCGATGTGCCGATCGGATGTTCAAAAGGTCGACACGAAATGTATCTCTCTCTCTCTCTCTCTCTCTTCCTCCGCTGGCTTCAAGTGACGCTTGTGTAGTGTGACCAGCTCTTAAGAGAGGACGCCTGCGCTCCCCACGTAGTCGTGTGTATACTTTGCACCCGCAGATAGGAACAAAGAGCGGCTGCGATAGAGAGTGTGGCACTGATCATCACCGAGAAAGAGAGAGACACTCCAACGATAAAAAGTGATTCACACCGGGGGGGAGGGGGTTGATTCCACTGAACCTCGAAATGAAATCATTAATGAATTGAAATAAAAGTGGATTGCTTTGAGTAAAACGGACTTACAATTGCGGAAAACTTTTAGGAAAAACACACTGTAACAATGAGAAGCCAGCGACTCTAATTAATTAATTCATCAATTAACAGAAGCCCACTCCTCATCAACTCTTCGATTTGTAACTTTGACAATTTCGCGAATCGCCCGGCCACACAGGTAGAGCTGGCCTCGTGAGAAAGAATTTAGAGATCTCGAAATTCACAGATGTCAAGAATCTCAGTTCCCATTGAAGATGGACGTGACATGTGAATATATTGCGATTCGCGATGTTTCGAAACCACCTAGTTCAATTGTCGTTTTACATTGACCGCTCATCAATCAGAACTCAAATTAAAATGAAATGAATTTCGAGATCTCGAAATTCGAATTACTTTGTTCATTTCTCACAAGGACAACTCTGCACACAGGCGTTCCGAGCTGCACACATCACCTACAACGAGTTCCTATCGCAGTTGGCTCTCGACCGACAACATTTCACCCCGGTAATGAGCAAAGTTAGCCGCAACACTGAACAGGGTTCAAAGTATCGCAGTTGTTTAGAGTTTGATTGGGTAGAGATGTCAGGTAAAGCAGAGCCAGTAAAACATTTGAAGACGCGAAACAGAGTGCTTTCTGACACACGAGGAATTCGATGCAGTTCATGCAGATTCCTTCAGAAACTTATTATTGTGTTCAGCCAGGAGCCGGTATGGTGTGCACCCGCCACTACGACCGTCTCTACGCGGTCACAAGACTGCCCGGAGCTACTGTGGACTCAATTAAAAATTACGGTAAGTAGGTACAATGAAATGCCGATGCATATTTTTTCTTCAACTACTTCTCTAACTCGTCGAAGTTATAGTATGTTCAAGTTTTCTTAGGAGGGAACGCAAATTAAGACATATACCCAAAGACATGGGCAATTGTCTCAACACGAATTCAGTATTGGCAAGAACAACTTGGAGCTGAGCTTGCATTTACTTTCAGGAATTACCCGGCACATCGTCGTCTTGTACAATGGAGGCATCTACAAGATTCAGGTGGTCGATGAAAAGGACAAAATCTACACCGTCGATCAACTAGCAGAGTTAGTTCACATTGGAATCAATTACCCCAGTTTGAGTATGCCCAATCCAAATTCGAAAATGATGCGTTGAGTATCCAAAATGCGATTGGCCGAAAAAAAACTGATTTACAATTAGCCATTCATTTCCTTGGTTTTAATTTATTATTTTTTATTTGTGATTCATTTGCGTACATGCCATGAGAATACATCTGTGAGTAGTTGTAATCGTAGGGACTAAACCATTTTATTTTGATAGTGACTGAAAGTTGTTGTCTTCAGTATCTACATCGAGCTGCTCTCGCGTGCCAACACCAAAGTTGAGGGAGCAGAAGGAAGGGTGGCCGCGCTCACCAACGATAACAGGTCAGCTCTAAATGAATAGTTTTCCAATAAGCTTCAAAAACAACAAAAGCATTATGAAGCCAGTAGCAAGCAATTGGGACAAACGTCGGAGTGCAACTTATAATGCCACCGACGCAAACGAATCTGAGCGAATATCGGATGAAATAATAGATAGTTTGATTGACTAGGAAGTCTGCCGCGGCATCTCTTTGTCAGGAATTTCTTCGTTCACCCCTCAGGTCCAATTGGCACGCGAATCGTCACCGCTTCTTCGAGTCGATTCCTCGCAATGCCGCTGCACTCGAAGCAATAGAGAGCGCAGCTTTCGCCATCACTCTCGACGCAGCCGACGACTGGGGATACGACCCCGTTAGTGATTCATTTTTATTAAAATTGCTTCTCACCCCATTTCGCATCTTATTTTTCTGAATTTCATTGGTTTATCTTTCTCATGGCTCGACGATCTGTTGATACAGGAGAAAGTATTAATGAAAGGGATTTGATTTTGGAAATAAGGAATGGCGGGGGGGGCGAATAATAGGAGGTGCGTTAGACGGAAATCGTTTGATCACTGCAGGCGGATTCGGCGAGGATGGTGCGATACGCGCGCTCATCTCTTATGGGAGACGGCGCGGATCGATGGGTGGACAAGTCGCTCAGCTACAATGTCGCGAGAAACGGAGTGGTGAGTGATGAAAATGCGATAAAATAGACATTATTTCTTTCGCGGATCGATTTGCGGAAGCTGTCCTTGTGTGGTGTATCAGTTATAGTGTGTTATTATATCGGGTCTTGCAATTACTTTCTTTTCCTGGACTTTGTGTGTTGCCGTCGTAGATAATCGATGCGAGTGACGGTAGATGTTTCAGAATTCTAATCAGTTGGTGGGATTGAAGCTTTTAATTCAGTTCTCCGGCACTGAGGAGCACTCGATCGTGGACGGCAGTGAGCTCAGCCACGTCTACGAGAACTTTGTCGAGATGGAGAACGAGATCATGCCGTCCGTACCTGTTCATCGATGTAGATTATCACTGAAAATGGGACGAGCCTTTTTTTGTCAAAATGGGACAAATCATTAAGACAGAAAATGATATGACCGCACTTTTTTTTATATTTAAAGTTGTGCGAAAAATAATATTTTCCAGGCATACTTCACTCGAGGAGCAGCAGCTCAGAGAAAGGTCGTTTGACGCATCGGCGAAGAAAAATCTGCGATTTGCTGAGCGAATTGAGATAGATGTGACAGACGATGTAAGGATCTTTTACTAATTGCATAAAAACGAGAAATATACATCTAGAAAAAAGCATGAGCATACCAAAATAGGTTAATACAGCATCGTTCTGTGCTATTTTTTATGTAGAATTAATTCGAATTCCCGTATTTTTAAGATGGCATCTGAGATCGATCGGGTATTCTCCGCCAATCAAGAATCATCCGCCGACGTTCATCTCTCTTCTCTTATTCATCGCGACTTTGGCAAGGGACGCATCAAAAAGATCGGTTGCTCGCCTGATGGATTCATGCAAATGGCCATACAACTTGCGAATTACCGAGTGAGTGCTTTTGGAAAATCCGCAAAACGAATTTTGCTCATAATCAAATGAAGACAACATGTAGGTCGCAGTGAAGACGGCTAAACATTAAATGAAATAAACAAATCAGTAAACATGACTACGAAACACAATGAATTGTATATGGTTGAGCATGGTAAGCACAACTAAATACTCACTGTTTTTGCAGGACCAGGGTCGCTTCGTGCTAACCTACGAGCCGGCGTCTGCGCGCTTCTACAAGTAGGTCTCAGAATATTTAGCGCAACATTTTACAAGTGAATTCATTGCCTACCGCACTTATCATTTCTCGCATTGTAATGTCAGCAAAACGAACCAGTTCCCAAAAAAATACGTGCAATTTTACACCCCAAAGTCTGCAATTAATTGCGAAACATGAAATCGAGATCACGAAACTCTCTTTCTATCTTTCTCTGAATATTCCCATCATATCAGAAATTCGCGGACGGAAACAATTCGGTCAGTGACCGACGATTCCTGTGAATTTGTTAAAGCGATGGATGATGGACAAATTGATGTGAGAATTATCTTTAAATCAATAATATTTCAAAATATTTATTACCTACGCCTACTAGAAATATAGCAATAGTTAGTAAGGATTAGTATCTAAATAGAGATTTTTTTTAAAATTCATTTTTCGACATGTTCTTCACTAAATACTTCATAAATGTTTCAGTACAATAAAGCAGAATCGATTACAATTTCAGCGCGCGCGTCGAGTATCGCTGCTGCGGAAGGCGTGCGAGACGCACGCGACGCGCAATCGAGACATAACCGTCAACCAGGGCATTGACCGACACCTTTTCGTGCTCTACGTCATGTCAAAGGTGAGCCAAACTAGAGGAGGCAAATGGGGGTATCTAACACAGCACAAATATTTTCATTAGTATTTTCCTAAAGAATTTTCAAAATCAACATTGACATTGTTACAGGCGACCGGCACTCCCTCGCCCTTCCTCGATCACTTTATCAGTCAGGAGTGGCTTCTGTCCACGTCACAGGTGAATGACTACCAATCTATCGTAGCAGTGTTTGAAACCTCTTTTGCCCAAATTCGTTTCCCAAATTTTGGTCAACCAAAAGTTAGAAAAAAAAGAGTAAAATCGAGACATTCGTTGTTTTCCAAAGCTGAAATAATTAATATTCATTGTCAGTAATTATTATAATTAATATTCAGTAAATATATTTTAGGCACCCAATATGACGAACACGACGAGGATGGAGGACGAGCACGAGGATCAATCGTGGCTGGGCGGCGTCTTCGCTGCGGTCGCCAAGACGGGATACGGTAAGGATACGGTGGATATCTATTATTCCCTGACGTCATGCGGCAGGCATTAGCAGATTTTACCTATTGTTTTGCCGAGAAAGGATTCGGTAAGCCGGCCAACACTTTTCGATTGTACAAGTCGTCGTTGCAGGCGTGTGCTATCGCTTCGCGGGCAATCACTCGATCTGCATCCACATGTCAAGTTACCATTCGGCACAGAATACTGTAAGTAAAAATGAGAATCGAGCTCGAACTACCCACTTATTATTGACGATCATGAAAAAAAATATTTTGAGTATTTAAATTTATAATTTTAGGATTCGGACAGATTCAGCGTGCATCTTGCGAAGGCTTTGGAAGAGATGTCAGCTCTATTTGACTGAATATTTTTGTCGTCAATAAGTAAACAAGCGCGGAAGAATGCAATGGCAGAATTTATTTAAATTGCTCGTACCCATTGCATTGATAAAGTGTATATATATTTTTTTAAATTCCTGTACGACATAACATAATTTTAAAACAAAGCGAATATTATTAAGTCATTTATCATTTCGCACTTCAAATTTTGATTTTTAAAATGTGTTGTACAGTATTTGAAGATCACAAACTATTTTATTAAATATATTCTCGAATTGTTTCGAAAACTCATTGAGATTATGGTTTGTCCCATAACGGAAGAGCTCAAGGCCTCATATTATTATAATGGGTTTTTTTCAATAATATTATTGATTCCGCCCCTGTACTGAAAACAACGCGAAGAATACGAAGAAGCAAGATCAAAGAATGGTGCTAAGAAAAATAAATATCGTAAATGAATGAAAGGATGGTGTGAGGGATGGAATGATGCTGCCTGCTACACTACACGCCCACCGTAACCCTGTGTTGTGCATCTTTTATGCGGTGTGGTGCACCTCGTGTACCTAGCTTTGCACCTGATCTTTAGGTGTGGGAGATAGTAGATCAATGGATTGCTTAATTTCCAAGAAACCTTCCAGAAATCAAGTTCTAGTATAATTTAACAAACTGTAGTTGTTGACGTTGTGGTATCAATAAAAAAGTACAATCAATGTGAATGTGCAACGGATTCAAATTTATTTCAATTCGTATAAAACTATATATTGAGGGTGCTTCTTGTGTGAATTTTACAGAAATTTGCAGAAGCAGTTAAAATTATTCATGAATTTTCCTTGAAAAAATTGCAATGATATTGCAGAAAATAGTTGGAAAATTTGCCGCTACGCGCTCTAGCGATATCCCTAGTAAAGAAGTTAAGCTCATCACCAAACTCAACACCATTCTATATTTTTCACTCCTTCCTTTGTCTCTTCCCAATATCTGAACTGCATTTTTCAGATGTCAGTAGTCGTCACTGCAACTCGTGTGGTTGAACAACCAGTTGCGGAGGATTTCCTGTCCGCCGATTTGGATGCGATGCAAAAGATGGAGGACCACGTCAAGCTGGTGAGTATCTGCTAAAAAACATTTTTGAGATGAGATCAATTGAAGGCGTCAAGTATCTCTCTCCGTTCCTTGCACAAAACCATATGAGGAGTGGGCGAGAAATCAATTATCATCTCAAATATTCCCTTCGTTCAGTCCCGTCCTCCTCTGAAGATCGTGTGGCGCAACGTCGTCGTCTTCACTTTTCTCCATCTAGCAGCTCTGCTTGGCATGTACCAGTTCATGTTCGAAGCCAAATGGCAGACGTGTCTATGGGGTGAGCGTCCTACAATTAACCTGTTTTGTCGTTGGTTTTGCACACAAACGAATTTCTATTCAATTGTCTTATTGATGGGCCGTGTGGAAGCCAAAAGCATTGAAATAGTGTGTGAAATTTGACTTTTCGCCAAGATTCAGACCCTCACTGGCGAGGCGGGATACATCCTATGAACGATTTATTTAGATGACAAATCGTAGAAAAGAGGTAGATCTATTTCAGCCTTCTGCCTGTACATCGGGGGCGGCTTCGGCATCACTGCGGGCGCTCATCGACTGTGGTCGCACAAGTCGTACAAGGCCGCCTTCCCGCTGCGCGTTGCCCTCATGCTCTGCAACACCGTCGCCTTCCAAGTAAGACACTACTTCGGTGAATATGCCTTATTCGGAATATTGAAATCGTCGTCTTTATTTGAACAATGCAACAATCCACAAGATGAACAACCACGACGAGAGAGATTAAAGAACATCATAATTGTTCCTTCATTAGAACGACATGATTGAATGGGTACGAGACCATCAAATGGACCGACACCGAGGCCGACCCGCACAACTCCAAGAGAGGATTTGTCTACTCGCACATTGGATGGTTGTGTGCGCGGAAGACGGATGCAATCAAGGAGATGGGAACGAAGATCGACCTCTCCGACCTGTTCGCCGACCCCGTCCTTACTTTCCAAAGAAGGTCCGTGTTGATTAGTCAACCTTTCTTTATAGTTTCATATCGATAGTTTATTAACCTTTTTTAAATGTGTTTATAATGACAAACCATGCGTACATTGCGCATACAAGAATTCCGTTGCTCCGAGATCTTGTGGAAGAGTGAAATTCCCTCGCAGGCACTACTATCCTCTCGTGGCACTCCTCTGCTTCATCACGCCCACCGTCGTTCCCGTCTTCTACTGGGGAGAATCCATCTTCGTCGCTTTCTACGTAGCAGCTGTCTTCCGCTATGTCTGGAGTCTCAATTCAACCTGGTAATGGAACTAAACCGATGATTGTTCTTTTCGACAAAATCCTTACGTTCGAGACTGTTCACATAAATTTAGAATATGTTTTATCCTTCACAGTATCTTCTCTTGCGTACCAAGTAAAGGAATACAAACTGCACAAAAGATATATTCGTGCAGGTTGATCAACTCGGCCGCTCACAAGTTTGGTTATAAGCCGTACGATGCCTCCATCTCCTCAGTAGAATCCGCGTGGACGAATGCATTGGCGGTCGGAGAGGGCGGACACAACTTCCACCACACTTTCCCCCAGGTGAGGGCTAATGATACTAGAGGGTATTACAGTGATCCCGTTGTGTCGGGTGTCTTTGGTGAAGAAGTGGACCTTGTAGCAGACTCACTTTGCAATGATACCTAATACGGTATATGGTCAGCAAGTAACGAATACGGTACAGTCATATTCGTTGGTAATAGGGTTGCCCGTTCGGCGTCGGTTTCGGTAATACGGCGTCTCTGTTTCTCTCGTTCTCTCTCCTTTATCAGCCGTATTACCGATCTCTAGCTGAGAGTGTCGTCATTCGAAAACCGAACTTGCATCCCTAGTTGGTAACGATGGTGCTTCCTCATTTGAGGACTACCGTGCCTCCGAGCTGTCGCATCTCACCAACTGGACGCTGGCTGTCATCGACTTCTTCGCTCTGTTCAGCCTCGTGTATGATCGAAAGACGGTCTCCGACGCGTTCATCAAGGCCCACAGCGAGAAGAAGGGCGACGCCAGCGGACACTGGCATCATTAGATCGTTCTCACAATTTGTATCAATGCCATCCAATTCTACAATGTATTCATCATGTAGCAATAAATCCACTAAAAGCAAATTTAAAACGCAACTCTGCAATCAAGCGAAAACGATAGGGCGTGGTTATTTACAGAATTTTTTCCTGAGCAGATAAGAAATACACCCCAATAGCTTGGGAGAAAGCAGAGTGGCCGAGCACCTAGTCGCTACAAAGCGTGCTATTGCAAATTTAAGCGACTTTCAATGAAAAAAGGCGAACACAATGACTTGAAGGTAAATCTAGTTAAAGAATTATGCCGCACTCTGTGTCAGTCTATTATTTAATTTCAGTAGTACAGCAACGCGTTACAAAGAGGACTGTCTCCTCTCCGCACTACGCACAATAGCGAGGATTCCTTGGGCGATCAATTTTGCTCTCTTCGCCTGCGAGAAATGGTGGTCATCAGGGAATGCAACGGCAATACGGCGGGACGCGTCCGAAAGAAACGCCTGCAATTTGTGTTTTTGAGTTGGTATGAAAAACTCACATACATCTATAAATCTAAATGGTGTTCATAAAAAATACAAAAAAAAAACGAATCCAATCGCACGACTAAAATTATTGATTCGTTCACTTTTTATCAATAACAAACCTGCTCTATTTCTTTCGCCACCGCCCCTTCGTGGTTGTCCTTCCCGCATATCTGGGATATGAGGTTGTTCATTCCGAAACTAGTTTTGTCGTCGAGCAATTCTTCGAGAGACTCACAAATCGCTGCATTCTCTCGAATCGGTCTGCAAATTCTTCTGAGATCTCCGTCTCGATGAGGTGGTCCTTGCCAGAGTAGCAGAGGAGAACGCGCATGTCGGCGTTACTGAAACAAGGATATCAACCTACTTTTGAAAATTCTTTAATTGATAAAAGTATTTGATTATAATTGTCGGAGTTCATTATAAAGAGAGGTTGTTAATTAGCGGTAGTGTGAACATGTTCTCATACTTGTAAGTGAAAAATACAAGAAATACGATTTATATAACTTGCAGGTAAGTGAACACATTCACTTGCTCGCCTCCTAGTCGCTTTTCATTAGTGTAATATTTGTGAGAGAAGGTTACCAACCGATTGATGGCTGCCAGATTCTCCTCTTGCTTCTCGAGTGCGACGGTCGTCATTGTCTTGACTGCGGCAAGGGCGTGCCTGCCCTCCCTCACCTTCAGTCCGATGACACGATTGTACACTGCGCATAAGAGTAGAATCACGAGTTTCCACTGTTTACACGACATTGTATTTTCTCTTTCACTTTTCAACAAATATTAATCAAGAAATGAAAAACAGAGTTCGTTTCGTGCTTTCTAACAGCACATATATGTCCCCTTACCCAATGGTGTTTGTCTTACTTTGATAGAGGTACCATTCGATGAGGGGACGCATCCATGGGTACGATTCGTGGTAGTAGCGGATGTTGTCGACGGCTGATTGGGAGTGCTAATCATGTTTGTTGGTGCCTTTTCTCATTTTGGTACTAAACTGGCGACAATTTGGAGTATCGTCTTCTAGAATATTCGACGTTGGGCCTAGTGTGGTACCGGTAATAGAGGAATACAATTTTACTGAAATTTTGTGAGAGATTCGTTATTGGTCGTACATCATTGTTTACTTTTTCTTCAAATACAATTTTTGTACAGCGTTTTCACGTCTCTAAAAAATGTTTTGGTCTTATAAACTGACTCGTTCTTGGTCGGATAGCTTTATTGAGTCTGAGCCCGAACGGATTCAGTAATACCGCACCGATGCACTTTTCCTGTAAGAAAATACTATGTGGTCGTATTTGCAAAACTCGCGATCACAATTGTCAATAACTAGTCCAATCATTTGCTTCAATTCACATCATTCCACAGGCCGGCCAACGTTCCAGAAAGGCCTTTTGTAGTGAGAGACCGTGTGAAACTAGCATCGGCTCCAATCAAAAAAGTTCCGAAACCAAAAAATAGTTGTATTTTGACGAGGAACTAGCAGGGTGTGTTGAGGTTAAACTACGTTATGGTAGGGTGCGCACTACGTTTTCAAAGTATGGTTCAGGGGGGCATTCAGTTGCCGGGCACATTTCGGCCCAGGGGGACTTTGCAGCCGGCTCAAAGTTTGGTCCAGGGAGAGTTCCGCAGCCGGCTCCAAGTTCGGACCAGGGGGAGCAAGATAGCCGGCTCCAAGTTCGGTCCAGGGGGCGCTCGGTAGCTTGCTCAAAGTTCGGTCCAGGGGAAGCAAGATAGCCGGTTCCAAGTTCGGTCCAGGGGGAGCTCGGGAGTCGGCTCCATTTTACATTATGTTGGAGAGTGTTAATCGCTACAAAGAGTACTGGCTTATTCCGTTGCAAAAGGCTCGTGAGGCTGAGATCGATGGGTACGCCACTTCGTGGCTCCGTGGCAACTTTTTTCGATCGCTCTCAGCCTCACGAGCCTTTCACAACGGAAACGCAAGATACAGTGCGTTCAGAACGTTCCCGACATCACAAAGCGCTTTTCCTGTATTCCCCTACGCTCTCTGAATCATTTTGGAACTTTTCGAAAATTCGATTTTCCACGTTGAAACGTGTTAGAACACGTTCAGACACGTTTCTGACATCGCAAAACACATTTCCTGTGATCCCCGACACTCACCGGTGCGTTTGGAGAAAGTTCGAGAATTTCGATTTTTCATTTTAAAACTCGGCAAAACAGATTTCACGGTACTCAAAACCGTGTGAGAACAGTTTCTGGCACTTGCGAAAAATGCGGCAAATGGTTTGCCCGCGGCGGGAATCGAACCTGCGTCGCTCGGATTGCTAGTCAAGCGCGTAACCCACTTGGCCATGGAGTTTGTTTAAATTTTTTTATTGAGCAAGTTACTCTTGTGGAGATGCATGTGGTGGCGATGGAACTGAGTCGATAGCTCTATCCGTTGGCAAGATGTTTAGCGTGACCGCCGGACACACACACACAGACAGACAGACAGACAGACAGACAGACAGACAGGCAGACAGACAGACAGACAGACAGACAGACGTTCTGAAATAATAGTCTTTAGGAATCAAGAGGGACTCTCACTTTTGTACACTCTCTCGCTCTAACCCTGGTCTGTAGATTTGGAATTATGTGAATTCAATCGGGAATAAAGGTTTATTTCGGGAAGGGTGTGACCAATAAATAAATAACGGTTTACCGCATTTCTGACCGCGAGCTCCAGCGCGTTCTCGCCGCCTCTACTGTGGCCGAGGAAGAGGAGGCGATCCGTGAGACCCAATCGATCGATTAGCGCCTGCAGATACCGTAACCTTAAAAAAACATTGAGTACAACGTGGTTCACTATCATGCAAGCAACGATAATTTCTGAAATGTCCAATAGTAGAAAATAGTACCATCACATTTGAACAAGGTATCAGTATTCAGTAGACAATAGAGCGCGAAATGTGAGACCACGTCCTCTTCATTTCAAACACTCTCTAGACCGGTCGATAGACGAGAGGGTGTGCGAAATGAAGATACCGTGGTCTCACATTTCGCACTCTAGTAGGCAATACCTCGACGAACGCGGTTCTTTCCTCGTTTGCGTGCAGAAGCTGCTCAGAGTCTGCAGAAAGTGTGATTACAGAGATGGGGTGAAGGGCAAATGGAAGACTAAAACGAGATTTGCTCGTGCGATAATTAACAATCCCTCGTCATTTCCCTATCCTTTCAATGCACTCATTCAATGGCTGAGTGGTCTAGTGGTATGATTCTCGCTTAGGGTGCGAGAGGTCCCGGGTTCAATCCCCGGCTCAGCCCAATATTTTGCTATTTTTACCTTCTGTAAGTCCGAATCCGGGATAATTGACACCGATCACGCGAATACCGCTCGCCTCTAGTAGAGGAGTGATGTGTTTGAAGTCCCTGTGGGAACCGGGAGAACCGTGAACTGCGATGACTGTAGCCAGTTGAGAACCTTTTGGAGACGTGTCCTAGGAAAAAAACAAAAATTCGGGGTTGGTAGTTTTGATTAGCGATATTACGCGATATTCACAAAGGAAACGTCAATAGGGAGAAGTAAATTAGTGCGTCCCTGTTCGCAAGTTCCATACCTGGTATACTGTACTGAGCGAAAATTTTCGTCCTGCGCTATGGAAGTCGAGTCGAGTGCGATAGGTCTGTTGATCGACGTCGGGAATCTCAGTTGACATTCTGAAAACGGCTTCGAAGATCCGAGAAAAGCATGTGTAAAAAACATCATCTTTTTGACAAGGTCATGCAATTGAGAGCGAAAGTGCAAATATAACTAGCGTAAACATTTGTTGAATAACTAACGTTAAAAAAACTAACAATATGCCATTGTTGCTACACTGAATAAATAGGTTGGGAATGCTGAACAGAATTTTAACGGGTAAAATGTTCTCAGATTAAGAGAGAAGGAGTGTGAGGAATGATTTACGTTGCTGTAGTGGGGCGCAATGAGGCGAAGAGGCGGTTGATTGGACGCCATAGGGCGCGGGTGCACATCATTTTCGCTAGCGCCTAGTGTATATTTCTCCTCGGGAGACTACTGGTGCTGAATTTGATTTCAGGAACGGCAAAGGGCGGATTGCATCAGACACAACTGTCCGATCGCCCGGTCAACAACCTGCTATAACAATAAGAGTGTCGGTCATGTGCCAAGCAGACTACACTAGTGACACCAAATGTCACACTGTGCACCTCGTGTTTCCTCCAGCGCAAAAAGTGAAAGCACGGTCTCTTCATTTCAAACACGCTCTTCGCCGGTCGCTAGATGAATGAGTGTGTGAAATGAGGAAATACTGACATTTCCCACTCTGATTTGCACCCAAAGCGATCATTGTTCATCACATTCCCACACTACAACAGTGTATTGTTCGTTCAATCGGAGAACGAAAATAATAAAAGATATTTCCCCCTTCTCCAGGAATTCGCGCAATGCACAGCGCACCTCTTCGGAATTTTACAGTAAACGTGAGAGCTGCGAGATATTTATCTGTCGGATCAGTTAATAGAGTACCTGACCTCATCGAGTCTGTATTACCAAACGACAAAAAGAAAGTGCGGTCGAACAAACATACTGTTCATTATCTATCTTATGTTATCTTTCCGCCACAATCTGGAGAGTCCGAAGTGGCCAGTTCCGAAATACGGATGGAATGGAAGAGGGATAAATGAGCACCCGTACTCTTCATCATACTCTTTCAGAATACTTGGTACTGTAACGGAAGAGTGAGACTGGCAAAAGGTTGATGCAATGTCCAATGCA
Organism: Pristionchus fissidentatus; assembly: GCA_036245785.1. NCBI lineage: Eukaryota > Metazoa > Nematoda > Chromadorea > Rhabditida > Neodiplogasteridae > Pristionchus > Pristionchus fissidentatus. Next base: position 12,964,444 of record BTSY01000004.1, read on the forward strand.
AACTATTCCTCCATGAAATGCCAACTCCCACCGCGAAACCCTACAGCGTCAAGATGAGATACTGTAAGAATTTTGATGATTATAGACAGTTTATTACAAATAACTTTCTTCAAGCTAAAAATTGACACATACAATTTTCCACGCTCTCATCTAGTATTCGATCCCCATTGGCCCATAGTGAGAACTCTTTCGAACAAATATTCGTGGGACACCTTCTTTAACTACATGACCTCCTACCACGGCTGATCTGCCCATTGGATTAGTTTTATGAGCAGCGAATTCATCGACGTTTTCGTGTTTTTTTGCTTCCACATCATTCCCGGTGGTACAAAATTGTGTGTATCTTGTCAGATGAATGCGGATATTCAGAAAAATGCAGAGGATACAAACGTGTATGTCAATGGATATAAAGCATGTTCCCATTGAGGAATATCTTTGCTGACTACCTTTTTTCAAACAATTTTCAGATGTGACTGCTATTACATTTATAAAATGATACGATCAAACAAAATGTCGAACTGGGACTTCCTGTGTTTACCGAGACGAGAGAGAGCACGCAAAAGCGAGAGGGTCGTCATTGTTCCTGTATGGTAAACACACAGTTCGTGATTCGGCTTTTTGGTATGATCGTATCATTTTATAAATGTACTAGTTTCATTCACCTCGTTCACTCACTCTAAGTGGATATTCACATCGCGAATGTTGAAAACATATTATTTTTTAACATCGTGATGCTCTCATAGGAAGCATTATTTCTTTTTTTTTGAAAATATTTCCAATTGCTTACCCTTTCCAACTCCTAAATAACCCTCTGGGAACTACGAACAAGACATGCAAGTGTCCGATGCAATTTCAAGTTCTTTCCATCTTCTCATCATATTTTGAAATATACCCGCGTATAATGGTTTTGCGAAATTTCACTGTCCGGGCTCGAACTTCAAACTGTGCTTTTCAGTTGAAACGATTTTGTGAATATGGCAGCTCCTCTGCTAATTGCCATTTTCCACTATCTAGTGTGCGCCGTAGGCGTGACAGTTAATACAGTTCTTCTCGTCATCATCCTCACACGAACGCCGCAGAATCTCAAGTTTGAATATTCATTTTCTGACTCCAAGCAATTGGTCGAAAACTCAGATCCTATTCCATCCTCCTATTTTCGCAGACTCTAACACAAGCAACGACCTGTCTTGCATCGGGAATCTTGTTCGCGAGGTGAGTAACGTTTTTGCCAATAGTTAAGATATGAAAAGTTATTCATGAACTAATAAGGTGGCATATATCAGATTCATCCCCATGGGCACGACCCTATACTTCGTTACCAGTGGACCCGCGAACATAATTGGGCGAGTTAAAAAAATCTATTTAAGAGGCCGTTTGCGTAAGAGTCGGACAAACCTCGGTACAGCAAAAAAGTGAAGGTCTGAGTTAACAACGGTTTTCAATACACTTCCGTAAGTTGGGAACACTGGCCAAATCTCTTTGCATGCAAATTTGATTGTAGGTCATTATGGAGCTCTGAAGTTCACTGAAATTGATGGTTTTTCGAGTATATCTGGGTACAGAGCAGACGAAACAAAAAAGTTCAAAAAGAGAGTCTACTCGAATTTGCATGATGAATCTTATTCTTGTTTCAGAAAGGTAAAATTGACCACGACAACGAGATAAATAATTTTAACTCATATACTAACAAAAAGTGAGCAACCACCCTAGGGTCATGATCTGGAGCATGCATTCAGTGTACTACAAAAAAAATTTGGTAGAAAAAGAATTCTGCCTTTTTGAGTTATGATTTTTCAACCGACGTCGATCGACTGTCAAAACACTCATTTCTCAAAGAGAAAGGTCATTTACATCCCTCACTCTCTCTCTGCGCGGCGTCTGAAAGTCAGAAATGAGAGGGTGAATTCATGTAAATGACCGTGTTTTGACAGTCGATTGACGTCGGTTGAAAAATCATAACTCAAAAAGGCAGAATTCCTCCACTACTACGGAATTGAAATGTCTGTCGGTTTGTGCGTGCGTGCGTGCGTTCGTGCGTTTACTTTTTTTTGTCCTTCCGCGTGACGGACATTTTTTTCGCTATAAATCTCTTCAAACTTAAGCAATCTTCTCAGATCCTTCTGCATATGATAGCCCACCACGAAAGACATCGAAATTTATATTTGAAAAATCGATAATTTCATGGCCAAGTCGGTAGCGAGCTCGAATTCAAATCCCCGCCGGTGCATAGTCTTTTGCCGCATTTTTTGCAAGTGTGACAAGTGGTCCAAACCTTTTTTGAGTAACGAAATTCACATTTGAGCATCTTTTGCCGATTTTTGAAATGAAATATCGATTGATTTCACTTTATTTCACGCGATTTCATGAAATTTTCGCACATTTCGTTCCAAATCATTCCTCATGCCGGCAATCTCGCAGGAATGGAGTTAAAACGAGAGTGTAAGGGAAATTGAGAGTAACTCTCTCACTTTGGCAAACTTTCTCGCCCCTGACCCCTTTCTGGAGGCCGGAATGAGGAATGATTCCGGAAGCTTCCTAGTAAATCGCATCTTCTCGGATCCTTTTGCATACGACAACAGACCAAAATCCCTTTAAAGTTTTGCAATATTTAATTGACCAAATCCATAGCCAAGTGGGTTACGCGCTTGACTTACAATCCGAGACCCCCAGGTTCGAACCCCGCCGCGGGCAAAATGTTTGCCGCATTTTTCGCAAGTGTCAGAAGCCCTTTTAGCACGTTCTTGAGTGACGTGAAACACGTTTTCACCTGTTTTGCCGTGTTTTAAAATGGAAAATGGAAAATTTTGAAAAGTACCAAATTGGTTCGCATGGCGTGAGGGATAACAGGAAAAGTGTTTTGCGATGTCGGAAACGTGCCTGGACGTGTTCTAACACGTTTTAACGTGAAAAATTGAAAATTTCGTAAGTTTCCAAATGATCCGGCGAGCGTAGGGAATCATTGGAAAAGTGTTTTGCGATGCCACAAAAGTGTTCGGACACGCCCGGGAAATCAACACACGGTATCCTGCGTTTCCGTTGAGAAAGGCTCGTGAGGCTGAGAGCGATCGAAAAAAAGTTTCCACTGCGCCACGAAGTGGCGTAGTGGCAACTTTTTTCGAACTCCCCCTGGACCGAACCTGAAGGAGACTACCGAGCTCCCCCTGGACCGAACCTGGAGCAGGCTACCGAGCTCCCCTTGGACCGAACCTGGAGAAGGCTACTGAGCTGCTCCTGGACCGAACCTGAAGTAGGCTACCGAGCTCCCCCTGGACCGAACCTGGAGTAAGCTTGCGAATTCCCCCTGGACCAAACCTGCACCCAGAACTATGCATAGAGCGTAGTGTACGCATAGAGCGTAGTGTACACATAGAGCGTAGTGTACGCATAGAGCCTAGTGCATTTATCCTTAACACATCCCGGCTAGTTCTTTTTCTACCATGCTCCAGATCATGACCCTAGGGTGGTTGCTCACTTTTTGTTAGTATATGAGTTGAAATTATTTATCTCGTTGTCGTGGTCAATTTTACCTTTCTGAAACAAGAATAAGATTCATCATGCAAATTCGAGTAGACTCTCTTTTTGAACTTTTTTGTTTCGTCTGCTCTGTACCCAGATATACTCGAAAAACCATCAATTTCAGTGAACTTCAGAGCTCCATAGTGACCTACAATCAAATTTGCATGCAAAGAGATTTAGCCAGTGTTTCCAACTTACCGAAGTGTATTGAAAACCGTTGTTATCTCAGACCTTCACATTTTGCTATACCGAGATTTGCTGATAATTGTCCGACTCTTGCACAAACGGGCTCTTAAAGAGACTGGAAACCCGTGAAATGTGACTCATGTGATGAGCTGTGCGTTTGTGTGTGCTGAATATGCTCTTGTGGAGAAGTGGTAGAACGCTTACCCCGCTAACCTGGACCTCGTGGGTTCAACACCCTCCTTATGCACGTATTTTGTTTCTTCCATTTGCAAGTAAATAATGAGAAATCATAATCGTTTATCATTAAAACTATAAGGGCGATCCCGTCTTCATCATGTTTTTCATGTGCGGAGCGGCTTTTCAGTGTGCACGCAATCTAGCATATACGGCATAATGTCATTCAGTTGCCAGCCGGCGACCCCTTCCCTTACTCTACGGTCCGGGCAGCCGCCAACTAACGAAAATAATTTTTTTCTCATAAGTACTAAATGCATCTCAGGTCTGAAAGAATCGCCTTCTACCTCTGGATGATGATGTTGCACGGGCATGCTCATTACTTTATTATGCTGGCCGTCTGCTTCTGTTACAGGTAATCAAATGGACAGTAAACACAGAAATTCTGGCTCATGAGGCTCATTTTCCGCGAGCCACGCACTATTTTTGTGATCTACGTTCAACGAACTCAGGCGGTGTGCACAGAGCGCGAAGTCTCTAGCTTTCCTTACTCTGGAGATGTTGTCTCCAGGTGAGAGAGCATGAGAAATCGCTGGAGACATCACTTCTCCTAATAATTGGAGATGTGAACACTCCAGAGTAAGAAGGGAAGCTGGAGACTTCGCTCTCTGAGTAGAGGTAGAACGCTTGCCTCGCTATCGTGCACACGTTTTCTTTTTTTCTCCCCATGAAACGCAAAAAAATGGTGAAATTTTCGAAATTTCCGGAAATTGAAGGGTACCTTCACTGTTCCTGTAAGTTTTTTTTGTCTGCACAAAAAGATGCGTAATGCACGAATAACTTACAACATTAAGGTACTACGTGATACTCAATCCCACGCCCAAGTTATGCATAATCGCACTACTGGCAGTCGTAGTCTACCTACCAACTCTAATCACACATGTAATATTATCATTTATTAAAATAACATATAAATTAAAATAAAATTTACTTTATTGCAGACCTGGACCTCACAGACAGAAATATACAACGAGACTACCGCTCGACAGCTATTGTCTGTTAGAGGCGCGTCGTATGTCTTTGACGAGCGGGACACTGGTCAGAATTTCGACCATATTGCAGTCTTTAAGAAAGCAACAAATATCGGTGTTCCGATGTGTTCCTGTGGGTTTCACACACCATACAAAGGGGCGGAGCAATACATTGCAAATCAAAAGGTTACAGCTAGACTTTGAAAAGAAACGATGCAAATAGTTGCTTTTCACCACACTCACCTCGTTTCTCGCTTTTTTACAAAATCGGTAGATTTTCCTATTATGCAACTAGTTGAACCGTTACTTTCTAGTCAGAGCAATCGGTGACATCACACCATTATTCAGTTACGGGTGTTGTCAACGTTCTCGAACCGGCGCCGCTCACTACGATCGTTTGGGATTGCGCGCCGTGCGTGCCCACGTACATGGTGAAAGTTGTACAGGCTAGGCTACTTCAAATAAGATAAAATAAATCGATCAGAGCAAATTTAAATTCATAGATAATTCTGGGCGTCAGCCGCGCCATGTCTCGGACACTCACCAAGAACGTGGAGCACATGAGTGACTCAACACGCGCCTCTCATCGAGAGATTGTGCGAGGGCTTATTTTTCAAGCCTGTCTTCCGGCGGCTTACGTATTCTCCATTACATCATACCTCCTTGGTAAGTGGCTAATGGTTGTGAAAAAATATGATAAAGACTACGAAGGTTTTTCAATCGTCCATTATTCAGTCTAATAATGAGAGTGGATATTTCTTATTTGAATTGCATTGCGGCCGAGCAGTGAAATGGCACTGCCTGTCATGAAAAACAGTTCGATGCCCGCCAATAGCTTACCTAGTCCTCCATACTCATCAGGAAACAATTGGTAGCATCTATGCTTGCCGACGGTAAAGTGCAGTAGATGCCTTGGAAAGCTCGGGTTATGCAGTCTGACATTTGAGCTGGCTAAACGGCTTGTCCCATTTCTTTACTTTAAAAGAGCTTCAAAATCGCAACCTGCCTCTACATACTTGGAGCAAAAGAGGTGTTCTAATAACTAAGAATATTGTTTTTCTGCAGGCCAATTGAATCTGCTCAATGTAGTCGGCTTAGAATATGCCACTCACATCGTGAGTATCGCTGAGTTTCAATGGTAAAAATATTTTTAAGACAGGAGAAATATGCGTTGCGACAAGCCCCTTTCTCACACTCTACTTTGTGCAACCATACCGGAGGTTGCGAAATTACCTTGAATTTGTAAAATTCATAAAATTGTTACAGAACACTGCGCCGCGTTGTCAGGAAGAAGACGGTCACTGTTCCCGTGACATCGACAACGAAATAATATTATAATCTAGCTAAAAATCCAGAAATAGAATGAATACAGAAATGTATCATTACTATAATATTGTTCCTTGTATCCCTAATCCAATATTTTATTCTCGCTTTTCTTTGGATATGAACAATGGCAATGGGGAAAATGTTCTTGACAGGAATAAACGTGCGATAAGAGAAGGAGATGAAGTAAATATAATAATAATAATAATATTTATGCGAGTCACGAAGAAACGCGGTACAATAAGATACACTAAAAGAAAGGCACGAATCATTATTGGGCAACAACAACAAAAGTAAGAAGGTCACTCAGGGAAACTGCTCAGATTGTGAGTATGGCCTTGCCGATCTGAGAAAGAAACTACTATGCCTGTAGTTAGAGGTTGAAGAGGCGTTTGTGAAATAGATTCCATTCCTAGTGAAGTAGTAGCAAAAATGGTGTGGTTTCTTTTTAGATATTTTGTAAATATACAGTACCTGTAAATCGCCCCCTTTTAATGCGATCGCCTCGAGTCGCGGCGATATGAGACGAGTCGCCTCGGATCGCCCCATGTCGCCTCGGCTTACTGTCGTTTCGTTTTTGACTATATCGCAATTCTGACTTCACAATCCTGTTCTCCGTGAAATTCTCTATCGGATAGAATATATAAAATAAATAAATATATAAATAAATATTATTAGTTGAAAGTTGACATAATGCACTACCGTACTTTATTTGAAATGATAGTTTTCGCGGGAAAAAACTTGGCAAGTAGCCAAATCGCCGTTTCCATCACATTGCTCCAATTTTCGTTAGTTTACATGTTTATTGTTGATGCTTGCTTGTAATTTTGGGTTCATATCAGCCCCCGGACCTTCCCGCAGCACCAGACGGTGAGGGATCGCCGGCGACGGTCCGCTAAATCGTCAGTTCAGTGCTTTTCCCCTACTTTTTGCTTTATTTTGATCGGAGTGATGCTTGTGCAGAATTTTGTAGCCGTTCCCGGTCGTCTTCTCCCGTCCCGTCTTCTGTTCGAGCCCCACGCGCAGCAAGCCCTCCACTTCCTTCAGGTATAGTTTCTTGGAACTTTTATAAAAAGTATGAAAACCTTAGTAACGTTGGTCAGTACTAGACAAAAGCCGCAAGCAGGATATGGCTGAAACACTTACTTTAAGCTTACACAAAGGCAAAATAACGTTTAAATATTGATTTTACGAACTCCTGCCGCAAGCATGAGTTCAAATTAGTGCCCGTGTTTCGGTGTAAACGTGTATTTTATTAAAGATCATTTTGAAACAGAATTTTACCGTAATAACCATTATCCTCCCTCTTTTACTTGTGGTAAATTGCAGACTACGGCAGCCGTTGTGCTATGCTCGTCGGCGTCTTCCTTCTTCGTTTCCCCTGCGATGTGAAGAAGCGGGAGCGATCAAGAGACTTGTGATAGAGGGTAGAGAATATGGGGAAATTGGGTAAGATTAGAGGACTATGTTGCGAACTAGAGTAGAGGAAGGAACGTTCGTTCACTCATTGCTCTTGATTATTTTTTGTGCCGTGTCGGGACAAGTTGTAATACTATTTTATTCAGCAACAATTTATTATTCACATAAATTATTTATTCTATCTGAACCATGATAATGACATAATTGTACATTAAAGGTTGTTAGATTCGCAAAGAGTATGACAAAATGAAGAATTGCAAATTTTGGGTCACGAAATAAACGGTTCTATTTCTTTGCTTAAACAACGTGAACAATGTAAATAAATATATTTCTTGTGCTCTTGTTTTCTTGCTTGTTTTATATTTTTAAAAAAACACTCCACGAAGTGGCAGAAGGGAAGGCGAAGGCCGATCCTGAACTGAGAAAATAATCAATGGCGTGGATCAAAATCGCGAAATTATTCGAATATAGTGGAACGCTAATTTTCTTCTCTCAATGATATAGAAATATCGATTAATTTCCTGATTCGAGAGTGCCTAATATTTTGATAATCAGTCATGTCCAGGCTAGACCACTAGCCCCATGTGATATTTGTAATGTATTCATAATGTTCGTTGCAAATCAACATTGGGGTCATTTCTAAACGACACATTTTGAATAAAGAAAGGGTCTACCTACTTTCGATTGGCCTCTCCCACCACCTCGAATGAAGAGACGCCGACCAGCATAGCACAACGGCTGCCGTAGTCTGCAATTTACCACAAGTAAAAAAGGGAGGATTATGATTATTACGTTAAGAGAGGTATCACGAGAGATTGCAGGAAAAATCGGCATTTCGGAACAATTTTCGAAAAATATTTTTGATATCGATCAAACTTTTATGTGAGAGTACCCAGGAGACAATAATTCAAATAATCCTGGTCCCAGGTTTGAAAGCCGGCTTTTAGGAATTTCCCGGTTCTGTCGCCGGAAGCGTCATAACTTTCTTTAGAGTTGAGCTAGAAAGATCTGGTGGTGCTCAAAATGTGTGGAGGAATTATTCGAACATTTTTCTTGTTGGTAATAATTAAGCAACTGTTTGAGCTAGAAAATTACTAGCGAAAATTCGATTTTAAAAAGTTTCCAAAAATTATAACATATTTTAGATGGCCGAACCCAAGAAGTTTCTGATCGAAATATGAAAGAGCATGCGAACATTAGTCAGGTAAAAAAATAAAATCGAGCAAAAAGGGGGGGCTTTCTAGGTGAAAAATGGCACTGAATGTCAAAAAACGCGAATTTTTCAAATTTATCGAAAAATCGATTCTTTTAAAATCACCTCAAACATATTTTTTCGTAACTCCTGAGCCATTTAATGTTTGTCAAAAATAAAATAGTAGCATAATATGAGCGTTCTAATATGAGCGAATAATTTCAAAATATATTGAGTCGATTTTGTCTTCATTTGACCGTTTATTGTGATATCATACACACATCTTATGACCTCAAATTATTTCCTCTCAACTCAATGTGGCTCAATACTTACGAAAAAATATATTTGAGATAATTTTAAAAGAATCGATTTTTCGATAAATTTGAAAAAAATCGTTTTTTTGATATTCAGTGCCATTTATCACCTAGAAAGCCCCCCCTTTTTGCTCGATTTTATTTTTTTACCTGACTAATGTTCGCATGCTCTTTCATATTTCGAACAGAAACCTCTTGGGTTCGGCCATCTAAAATATGTTATAATTTTTGGAAAAGTTCCAAAATCGAATTTTCGCTAATAACTTTCTAGCTCAAACAGTTGCTTAATTATTTCCAACAAGAAAAATGTTCGGATAATTCCTCCGCACATTTTGAGCTCCACCAGATCTTTCTAGCTCAACTCTAAAGAAAGTTATGACGATTCCGGCAATAATGATTCGTGCCTTTCTTTTAGAGTATCTTATTGTACCGCGTTTCTTCGTGACTCGCATAAATATTATTATTATTATTATATTAAACCGGGAAATTCCTAAAAGCCGGCTTTCAAACCTGGGACCAGAATTATTTGAATTATTGTCTCCAGGGTACTCTGACATAAAAGTTTGATCGAAATCAAAAATACTTTTTCGAAAATTGTTCCGACCTTCCTGCAATCTTAAAATACTGTTTCAAGATGATCTTTAATAAAATACACGTTTACACCGAAACACGGGCACTAATTTGAACTCATGCTTGTTACTAAGGTTTTCATACTTTTCATAAAAGTTCCAAGAAACTATACCTGAAGGAAGTGGAGGCTGCGCGTGGGGCTCGAACAGAAGACGGGACGGGAGAAGACGACCGGGAACGGCTACAAAATTCTGCACAAGCATCACTCCGATCAAAATAAAGCAAAAAGTAGGGGAAAAGCACTGAACTGACGATTTGGCGGACCGTCGCCGGCGATACCTCACCGTCTGGTTCTGCGGGAAGGTCCGGGGGCTGATATGAACACAAAATTACAAGCAAACATCAACAATAAACATGTAAACTAACGAAAATTGGAGCAATGTGATGGAAACGGCGATTTGGCTACTTGCCAAGTTTTTTCCCGCGAAAACTATCATTTCAAATAAAGTACGATAGTGCATTATGTCAACTTTCAACTAATAATATTTATTTATATATTTATTTATTTCATATGTTCTATCCGGTAGAGAATTTCACGGAGAACAGGATTGTGAAGTCAGAATTGCGATACAGTCAAAAACGAAACGACAGTAAGCCGAGGCGACATGGGGCGATCCGAGGCGACTCGTCTCATATCGCCGCGACTCGAGGCGATCGCATTAAAAGGGGGCGATTTACAGGTACTGTATTGTTTTGGCACGTTCATTCTCGTCAAACATGAGGGAACACAGAAGGAGAAGATACACCCTTTCAAGTTGAATATTAGAGATTGAACATCCAGACTATGTACCCCCTTTTGGATCTATTGATACCAAATTTTATCCGACATAAATCGTAGTGGATTAAGGCCTGTTGACCCTTTCAGATAGTCAGAAGAGAGTTAGTATAATAATGTATTTATCTTTGTCTAGATTGTGAATCCAGCGCCAGCGCTCAGTATGGCGTCAGGATTGGCACGTTCTAATAAAATAAATATAAATTAATTGCCAATATCAACGTTTTTCACTTTTTAGTTCCGAGAAAGTGTCGGATAGATTTGAGGGAAACAGGGTAACATTTTTTTTCAAATATTTAATGAAATTGTTATTCCTCAATTACTTACGATACTTTCCCGGACACTTCCCCAAATTAGTTGTTAGTGAACTTGGAAAGAAGTGATATTTTTCTATCCGAGTGTCATATGAAATATGGATTGGTTCAGCGAAGCGAAACCAAGTTCTAGTAGTCACAATTCGGGGAGTTTCACGAACCTTTTTTACTTATCCAATCGCACTAAACCCCTTCCCGTTACAGTCCCTCTTGAATGAACCATCAGAATCATTACCATAAAATACCCTTACAAAAGGCCGGAAACCAACCTGCCACACTGTTGAAAGGCAATATTTCGTTTTCAAATGGTCCGCGTTCCATACATATCCCAGACCACCCCATTTCCGTTGGATAACTTTATGCAACGATTTTACTTGCTCTATTGCATTTCCCGTGATCTACGTATTAGGCTAATAGTGAAGGAAACTGGGAAATACTAATTATGTCGTAGGATATGAACAATAACGAAATTGGTTTCGATTATGAAACAAATCTCCGATTCTGGTATTTCAATATCGACAAGAGGTAACTCCTGAGCCATTTTATGTTTGTCAAAAATAAAATAGTAGCATAATATGAGCGTTCTAATATGAGCGAATAATTTCAAAATATATTGAGTCGATTTTGTCTTCATTTGACCGTTTATTGTGATATCATACACACATCTTATGACCTCAAATTATTTCCTCTCAACTCAATGTGGCTCAATACTTACGAAAAAATATATTTGAGATAATTTTAAAAGAATCGATTTTTCGATAAATTTGAAAAAAATCGTTTTTTGATATTCAGTGCCATTTATCACCTAGAAAGCCCCCCCTTTTTGCTCGATTTTATTTTTTTACCTGACTAATGTTCGCATGCTCTTTCATATTTCGAACAGAAACCTCTTGGGTTCGGCCATCTAAAATATGTTATAATTTTTGGAAAAGTTCCAAAATCGAATTTTCGCTAATAACTTTCTAGCTCAAACAGTTGCTTAATTATTTCCAACAAGAAAAATGTTCGGATAATTCCTCCGCACATTTTGAGCTCCACCAGATCTTTCTAGCTCAACTCTAAAGAAAGTTATGACGATTCCGGCAATAATGATTCGTGCCTTTCTTTTAGAGTATCTTATTGTACCGCGTTTCTTCGTGACTCGCATAAATATTATTATTATTATTATATTAAACCGGGAAATTCCTAAAAGCCGGCTTTCAAACCTGGGACCAGAATTATTTGAATTATTGTCTCCAGGGTACTCTGACATAAAAGTTTGATCGAAATCAAAAATACTTTTTCGAAAATTGTTCCGACCTTCCTGCAATCTTAAAATACTGTTTCAAGATGATCTTTAATAAAATACACGTTTACACCGAAACACGGGCACTAATTTGAACTCATGCTTGTTACTAAGGTTTTCATACTTTTCATAAAAGTTCCAAGAAACTATACCTGAAGGAAGTGGAGGCTGCGCGTGGGGCTCGAACAGAAGACGGGACGGGAGAAGACGACCGGGAACGGCTACAAAATTCTGCACAAGCATCACTCCGATCAAAATAAAGCAAAAAGTAGGGGAAAAGCACTGAACTGACGATTTGGCGGACCGTCGCCGGCGATACCTCACCGTCTGGTTCTGCGGGAAGGTCCGGGGGCTGATATGAACACAAAATTACAAGCAAACATCAACAATAAACATGTAAACTAACGAAAATTGGAGCAATGTGATGGAAACGGCGATTTGGCTACTTGCCAAGTTTTTTCCCGCGAAAACTATCATTTCAAATAAAGTACGATAGTGCATTATGTCAACTTTCAACTAATAATATTTATTTATATATTTATTTATTTCATATGTTCTATCCGGTAGAGAATTTCACGGAGAACAGGATTGTGAAGTCAGAATTGCGATACAGTCAAAAACGAAACGACAGTAAGCCGAGGCGACATGGGGCGATCCGAGGCGACTCGTCTCATATCGCCGCGACTCGAGGCGATCGCATTAAAAGGGGGCGATTTACAGGTACTGTATTGTTTTGGCACGTTCATTCTCGTCAAACATGAGGGAACACAGAAGGAGAAGATACACCCTTTCAAGTTGAATATTAGAGATTGAACATCCAGACTATGTACCCCCTTTTGGATCTATTGATACCAAATTTTATCCGACATAAATCGTAGTGGATTAAGGCCTGTTGACCCTTTCAGATAGTCAGAAGAGAGTTAGTATAATAATGTATTTATCTTTGTCTAGATTGTGAATCCAGCGCCAGCGCTCAGTATGGCTCAGTATGTATTACAATTATACAATTAATTTTTCATAAATATTCTACAAACAATTTGAAAAGAACTCTTCCTATCCATTTCATAACCTTTTATTTTTTCTCTCTCTCGTCTTCTCATTATTGTATTAGTATATTTCAACTAGCAGGGTAGTATTGAGGTTAAATGCACTACGCTCTATGCGTACACTACGCTCTATGCATAGTTCTGCAGGTTCAGTCCAGGGGGACCTCGGTAGCTTGCTTCAGGTACGGTCCAGGGGGAGCTCGGTAGCCTGCTTCAGGTTCGGTCCAGGGGAAGTTCGGTAGCTTTCCCGAGGTTCGATCTACGGAGGAGGACTCGGTAACCGACTCTATGTGCGGTCCAGGGGGAGCTAGGTAGCCGGCTCCAAGTACGGTCCAGGGGGAGCTTAATATGTTGGGGAATATTTATCGCTAAAAAGAGTACTGGCTTATTCCGTTGCAAAAGGCTCGTGAGGCTGAGAGCGATCCTTTCTCAACGGAACCGCAGGATACCGTGTATTCAGTTCGCATGTACTCGTCGTACGTCTTTGTACACGCTTGTGACATCGCAGAACACTTTTCCCACGATTCCCCACGATCGCCGGTTAATTTGGGAACTTTTTGAAATTTTTGATTTTCCAAGTTAAAACGTGTTAGAACACGTTCAGGCACGTTTCCGACATCGTAAAACACTTTTCCTGTGATCCCCTACGCTCTGCGCATCAATTGGAAACTTTTCGAAATTTTCGATTTTTCACGTTAAAACTCGGCAAAACAGGTGAAAACGTGTTTCACGTTGTTCAAAAACATGTTAGGACCACTTCTGGTACTTTCGAAAAATGGGGCAAAAGGTTTGCCCGCGGCGGGGGTCGAACCTGGGGGTCTCCGATTCAAAGTCTGGCGCGTTATCCACTTGGCCGTCAAATTAGCGGATTTTTATATTAAAATTTTGAAAGGTTTTCTGATCAGTTATCATATGCAAAAGGTTCTGAGAAGATAGCGCAAACTTGAAGCGATTTATGGGGAAAATGAAAAAAATGTCCGTCACGCTGCAACAAAAAAAACATACAGACAGACAGACAGACAGACAAACAGACAGACACAATCATTTCCTATAAGTGAAGGAACAAAACTCTTTGTCACATAATGCGATATCGTATTTCATGTTTGTCGTTTGTTTATTCGACTTAATATTTCTCCTCTCACATTATCCTCGGTAAATTGCATGATAAACATATTATTATTATTATTGTTATTATAATTATCATTGATGCTGATTGTTATTATTATTATAATAATTATTATTATTATTACTCGCCGAGCCCCTCTGGGTATTCTCTATACTGATGAGGAAACAGGATGTCGTAAAATAATATCGGAAAAAGTGCTTCTCTAATTCTCTTCTTTAAAGAGGAGTATCAGGAACTTCCTCTCCCCTCATTTCCGGGGTATTCAACCAGACCATGCCAACAGTTCCTGGAAGTGCGCAAGCGTAATAAAAAGGATCGTCGTGAAAATCGTGATGAATGAAAAAAATAAGAAAGTGTCTGTGCGTCGTCATATTTGTTTTTTGAATCAATGTTGACTTGTCCATCGCGGATGGGCAAGATAACATTACTAACAACTAGAATTATCTTAGGACGCCGATGATGTATTGACATCGTTCGGGACACGACCTTCAGATTGTATGCTATATTGATTTCGCGAGTTTTGTTTTTGTTGCGGGTGAATTGACACTTTTTCGTCAATGTTCAGCCTAGCGAAGAACTAGGGTAGGTGAAATCGGGTCGGGTAATCATGTACCCGACGCTCAATACTCGACTTGGACAATACCCGATCGTCTTCGGAAGAACGCGTTCCATCCGCTCTCTGCATTACTTACAGCAAGGTTTATCTTAAGAGGCCGATGAACATAATGTAACCAGTGGTGTTGTTAGATCGACTAATTCGTATACGCGACTAATTTCTGAACTCTAGTCGAGAATAGGATTATTCTAGACTAATTTCACTGGTCTATTCTAGAGCTGACCGATGATCGAGAATAAATGTAAATGTATTCCCGACTAAATTTCCATTCCTCACTCATACCTCCTCTTCTCGCTCGTGTTGAGCGGTCGCTCCCGCCATGGAGGGCTTACTTTGATTGACCGAACGTCTAATAAGTCGGACATAGGGCCTAAGTTGAAGAAGGAATGGTTGTTCATGATATTAAACATGGAGATGAGAAGGCTATCAAGGCCTACACAATGCTCTATCAAGATATCTCTTATCCTAAACTAGACTGTGATGATATTGATTGTTGAAGTACAATAAACTGCTAAATTTTGATTCTCAGTTTTTAAAAAATAATGACATTTCGCACGTATTATTCTAGAATAATATTCGCGAGCACCTTTTATTCTCGGATAGAAAGTCATTTTTATTCTCGAATGGGTGTGACCGGCGAATATTGTCCAGAAATGATTCGTCGAAGAATATTCCGGGAATCAGGCTCGAGCTAACAACACTAGTAACCACAGTTCTGTTCTCACCTCATTTAAACGTAAAGTGTCCATGGCATTGTCGAGTAAACCAACCATGCATCCATTCATTAGTTTTTTGGTTTCATTTGATTCGAGCACATGGAATCGAGCACATCGCGTCTTTGTCTCTCTGTTGACTCCATACCCTCCCATGCGTCGACGCATGCGACGTGCCTACCAACTTTTTTTGGTAGGCACGTCGCACCAATGACCCGGGGTTCATGGTCAAAATCGATATTTTCGATTATCGATTGATCAACCCAATCTATAGTGGGATGGTACCGTATGGTCTACAGTAACTCAAAATCGATAATCAGGGTTACTGTAGCTTTCGCTGCGTTACCATCATTTTACAAAGTTGCACCAAATGAGCCGGAATTGCTTGTATGAGTTGGCATTCGGCACGACATTGCTCAAAAGGTATACGGTAGCTCGGCTACCGTACCCATGACTTAGCTACGGTAACTTTCACTGCAGGACCACCATTCTGCAAAGTTGCGCCAAACAAGTCTCGATTGCTCGTATGAGTTGGTATTCGGTACGACATTGCTCAAAAGGTATACGGTAGCTCGTCTACTGTGCCCATGACTTAGCTACGGTAACTTTCGCTGCGGGACCACCATTTTACAAAGTTGCACCAAATGAGCCGGGATTGCTTGTATGACTTGGTATTCGGTTCGAGATTGCTCAAATGGTAGACGGTAGCTCGGCTACCGTACCTATGACTTAGCCACGGTGACTTTCGCTGCGGGACCACCATTTTACGAAGTTGCGCCAAATGAGCCGGGGTTGCTTGTATGACTTGATATTCAGTACGAAATTGCTCGGAAGGCATACGACACATCGCCTACTCTTCCGCGGGTTACGGTAGCTTTCGCTACGTGACCCCCATTTTACAAAGTTGTTCGAATCGAGTCGCGATTGCTTGTTTTTTTTTATTATTTAGAAGTCGTTTATCAAGAGGCTATTCGGGTTCACAGGGAATCGAATGGGAGCTCTGACGACGTCGAAAAGGCTTAGTATCTTCGGTTGATTGTCTTCTGAAGAGCGAGTCATCTTGAATGGTTTTCGAAGTGGGGATCGGTCTCTCGTCGGTGGATGAGTGGGAATGTGAGACGATCCTCATAGTCGAATAGGAAATGGCGAAAGGTCCGTCCGTTAGGATCTCGTGCGAAACAGGGATCTTGGATTGGAGCTTGAGCCAGAGTCCTCCAAACTCGAGTCATCGATCTTAGAGAGAATCAACGAGTATACGGATACTGAGGATCAATTCAACTTGTAGGTCATACCCATCACACGGCGACCACTCCGGCTTGTATGGGTATCCAAGTCTTGTTTAGTCGATATTAGAGAAGAGGGGTACTAGGGAGCCTTGGGCTGAACTAGGGGAAATTCCACCTCTCCATAGGAGGAAACGACTGACAAAAACGAGAATGTATGCGATTGCTTGTATGAGTTGGTATTCGGTACGACATTGCTTGTAAGGTATACTGTAGTCCGGCTACCGTACTCAGGGCTACAGTAGCGACGATTTACGAGGACAATTTTGCGAGGTTGCACCAAACGATTATTTTTCCCCGAAAAAAGAACTCCTTGCGCGTAGATGTGCAACTTTCAAAGTAAATGTTATTCATATATTTTTTGTCAAAATACATAAATGATCGGTGAAACGATACATTTGGAAATCAAAGGTCGGAAGTGCTGTCAGTGCAAAGAAACAGATAGAGGATGGAGTTGTAATTGAATCGAATATCGGATTTTAATTATTCTTAATAATTGAGGTGCTTAATAATTGAGTAACCCGCGGAGCTGTAGGCGATGTGCGGTGTGCATTTCGAGCAATGTCGTGCCGAATACTAACTCATACAAGCAATCGCGACTCGATTCGAACAACTTTGAAAAATGGTGGTCCCGCAGCGAAAGCTACCGTAACCCGCGGAACAGTACGTGATGTGCCGTATACCTTCCGAGCAATTTCCTACTGAATACCAAGTCATACAAGCAACCCTGGCTCATTTGGCGCAACTTCGTAAAATGGTGGTCCCGCAGCGAAAGTCACCATAGCTAAGTCATGGGTACCGTAGCCGAGCTACCGTATACCTTTTGAGAAATCTCGTACCGAATACCAAGTCATACAAGCAATCCCGGCTCATTTGGTGCAACTTTGTAAAATGGTGGTCCCGCAGCGAAAGTTACCCTAGCTAAGTCATGGGTACGGTAGCCAAGCTACCGTATACATTTTGAGCAATCTCGTACCGAATACCAAGTCATACAAGCAATCCCGGCTCATTTGGTGCAACTTTGTAAAATGGTGGTCCCGCAGCGAAAGTCATCATAGCTAAGTCATGGGTACCGTAGCCGAGCTACCGTATACCTTTTGAGCAATGTCGTGCCGAATACCAACTCATACGAGCAATCGAGACTTGTTTGGCGCAACTTTGCAGAATGGTGGTCCTGCAGTGAAAGTCACCGTAGCTAAGTCATGGGTACGGTAGCCGAGCTACCGTATACCTTTTGAGCAATGTCGTGCCGAATGCCAACTCATACAAGCAATTCCGGCTCATTTGGTGCAACTTTGTAAAATGATGGAGAATAATTGAATAATTAAGAATAATTAAAATCCGATATTCGATTCAATTACAACTCCATCCTCTATCTGTTTCTTTGCACTGACAGCACTTCCGACCTTTGTTTTCCAAATGTATCGTTTCGCCGATCATTTATGTATTTTGACAAAAAATATATGAATAACATTTACTTTGAAAGTTGCACATCTACGCGCAAGGAGTTCTTTTTTCGGGGAAAAATAATCGTTTGGCGCAACCTCGCAAAATTGTCCTCGTAAATCGTCGCTACTGTAGCCCTGAGTACGGTAGCCGGACTACAGTATACCTTACAAGCAATGTCGTACCGAATACCAACTCATACAAGCAATCGCATACATTCTCGTTTTTGTCAGTCGTCACGAGCGGTCGCCTCTCCATTTCCTCCTATGGAGAGGTGGAATTTCCCCTAGTTCAGCCCAAGGCTCCCTAGTACCCCTCTTCTCTAATATCGACTAAACAAGACTTGGATACCCATACAAGCCGGAGTGGTCGCCGTGTGATGGGTATGACCTACAAGTTGAATTGATCCTCAGTATCCGTATACTCGTTGATTCTCTCTAAGATCGATGACTCGAGTTTGGAGGACTCTGGCTCAAGCTCCAATCCAAGATCCCTGTTTCGCACGAGATCCTAACGGACGGACCTTTTGCCATTTCCTATTCGACTATGAGGATCGTCTCACATTCCCACTCATCCACCGACGAGAGACCGATCCCCACTTCGAAAACCATTCAAGATGACTCGCTCTTCAGAAGACAATCAACCGAAGATACTAAGCCTTTTCGACGTCATCAGAGCTCCCATTCGATTCCCTGTGAACCCGAATAGCCTCTTGATAAACGACTTCTAAATAATAAAAAAAACAAGCAATCGCGACTCGATTCGAACAACTTTGTAAAATGGGGGTCACGTAGCGAAAGCTACCGTAACCCGCGGAAGAGTAGGCGATGTGTCGTATGCCTTCCGAGCAATTTCGTACTGAATATCAAGTCATACAAGCAACCCCAGCTCATTTGGCGCAACTTCGTAAAATGGTGGTCCCGCAGCGAAAGTCACCGTGGCTAAGTCATAGGTACGGTAGCCGAGCTACCGTCTACCTTTTGAGCAATCTCGAACCGAATACCAAGTCATACAAGCAATCCCGGCTCATTTGGTGCAACTTTGTAAAATGGTGGTCCCGCAGCGAAAGTTACCGTAGCTAAGTCATGGGCACAGTAGACGAGCTACCGTATACCTTTTGAGCAATGTCGTACCGAATACCAACTCATACGAGCAATCGAGACTTGTTTGGCGCAACTTTGCAGAATGGTGGTCCTGCAGTGAAAGTTACCGTAGCTAAGTCATGGGTACGGTAGCCGAGCTACCGTATACCTTTTGAGCAATGTCGTGCCGAATGCCAACTCATACAAGCAATTCCGGCTCATTTGGTGCAACTTTGTAAAATTATGGTCCCGCAGCGAAAGCTACAGTAACCCTGATTATCGATTTTGAGTTACTGTAGACCATACGGTACCATCCCACTTCAGATTGGGTTGATCAATCGATAATCGAAAATATCGATTTTGACCATGAACCCCGGGTCATTGGTGCGACGTGCCTACCAAAAAAAGTTGGTAGGCACGTCGCAATGTGCCGACCGTGGGAGGGTATGGTTGACTCTCTTGCCAATAGTATGCGGATATACCAACAAATGAAGAGGATAAAACCGTTCACATTATCGCCGGTATAGTTGTAAAGCATATTCCCGTTGAGGAATATATACAGTAGCGGACAAAAGTCTTCGGGCACTTTTTATATCTGATACAACTTTTTAACCCAAAGGGGCTTTGATATGATATGGTAAGACCATATACCAAATCTATTGGAGATTACGATGCAACTATTGGGGGATTGCGAAATCGTTCAGTAATTGCGTCGTGATGACGCAATCGATGCACACTTTTTTGAAGTGCCATTATTCTTACATGGATTTTTTCCCGCTCGTCTAACTTTCAGGATGTTGAGACATGGCCACGACCTCCCTAGAAACTTTTTTTCAAGTTGCTGCGGTGCCGCTACTTGGCTGCAGCCAAGCTGCAAAATAGAGACCTGAAAATCATATCTCGCCGTTTAGACATCGCTCAGACCCGATCAATGCACCAAAATGATCGCCATCATAACTATCGATCATCCTGAGCATATGGTCGCGGTAGGTCACCAATTGCCCTCAGGGCACGAAAAAATCACTTTTATGCATTATTGTGGTCTGACGAAGAGGAAGTCTATAGGACGTGCTCGAGAGATCTGGTTTGGACGTGGATTCGGTTGAGAATCTATGAGAGAACCGATTCCTAGCTGCAATAAGCGTTTCGATTGGACTCCTGCCCGCGACGATCGATTTCCGGAAGGACACTGGTTTGGCCACGCCCATTTTCTGTCCGTTGACAAGGTTCTGACTTTTGAGTGTATCTCGGTACTGAGTTAACGGAGAAGGCTGGCAGACCCATCAATGGAATCAGCGTGCCTGGCTCTATAATCTCATTCACAAAATTTCATCATCACTATGCAATATTGCATCATCCTTAGGCAATAATCCTCAGAATTATGAAATATTGCATATTAATGACGTAATTTGTGCTATAGAGTGGCGGAAATATCAAATTTATTTGATTGGAAATTATTCCACCATTATTCCTTGACTAACCGCTAAGAAAACGCAAAAAATAGGAATATTGCCTAAGGATGATGCAATATTGCATAGTGATGATGAAATTTTGTGAATGAGATTATAGAGCCAGGCACGCTGATTCTATTGATGGGTCTGCCAGCCTTCTCCGTTAACTCAGTACCGAGATACACTCAAAAGTCAGAACCTTGTCAACGGGCAGAAAATGGGCGTGGCCAAACCAGTGTCCTTCCGGAAATCGATCGTCGCGGGCAGGAGTCCAATCGAAACGCTTATTGCAGCTAGGAATCGGTTCTCTCATAGATTCTCAACTCTCATAGATTTCTCATTTTTTCGTGCCCTGAGGGCAATTGGTGACCTACCGCGACCATATGCTCAGGATGATCGATAGTTATGATGGCGATCATTTTGGTGCATTGATCGGGTCTGAGCGATGTCTAAACGGCGAGATATGATTTTCAGGTCTCTATTTTGCAGCTTGGCTGCAGCCAAGTAGCGGCACCGCAGCAACTTGAAAAAAAGTTTCTAGGGAGGTCGTGGCCATGTCTCAACATCCTGAAAGTTAGACGAGCGGGAAAAAATCCATGTAAGAATAATGGCACTTCAAAAAAGTGTGCATCGATTGCGTCATCACGACGCAATTACTGAACGATTTCGCAATCCCCCAATAGTTGCATCGTAATCTCCAATAGATTTGGTATATGGTCTTACCATATCATATCAAAGCCCCTTTAGGTTAAAAAGTTGTATCAGATATAAAAAGTGCCCGAAGACTTTTGTCCGCTACTGTACGTGTATCCGGACTATGGCCGCTCCCCTGCTAATTACCATATTCCACTATCTAATGTGTGGCGTGGGCGTGACTATTAATACATTTCTTCTCGCGATCATCATTTTCCGGACACCGGAGAATCTCAAGTTTGACTGATTTCATTCGAACATTCGATCGTCAATTCAGAGGTTATGCCGTCCTCCTATTTTCGCAGACGCTACCACAAGCAACGACCTGTTTTACATCGGGGATCTTGTTCACGAGGTGAGAATCTAAATTTTCCGTCAATTTTTCTAATTTAATTCCACATCAGAGTCATCCCCAATGACATGTCCGCATTCCTCGTAATAACCGGACCGGTCAATATTTTTGGGTGATTTATCTTCAATTTATTAAAATTAAAAAAAAAAAACAAATTCAATATATTAAATAATGTCAGTTCTGAGCAAATAGCCTACTACATCTGGTGTATGATGGTGCATGGTCATGCACATTATTCTATTATGCTGGCGGTCTGCTTCTGTTACAGGTACTAAGAGAAAACGTCGATGAATCATAAAAGCTTTCGAAATCTAAATGCTCTGTGTGATAGAAAGAAGAATGAGTGATCATTTGTATTCCCCAAAAAAGATGTCACAAACTGCCCCATTGTCAAAGTAAGGGAGACAATCACAAACTAACAGTCACATTGCAAAAGGTACTACGTCATTCTCAATCCGACTCCCAAATTCCTTACGATCGTACTTCTGGTGGTCCTCACTTACCTGCCAACTCCAATCATATATGTAAGATATACTTTTTGGCTCTGTTGCCGTGCCCCATAGGGATGGAAAATTAATCTTTATCGACCGCTTGGGCGCGACCGATCGATAGCGGAAGGAATATAGAAATGAAAAATGCCCAAAAGTCCGTGCTATGATCATTTCTCGCTTTCGAAGGTAAAAAACGGAATTTTTCCTTGTCAAACTTCTTCCTTCTAAAGTTTCTTTTACATGTTTAGGGGTACGACGGCAGAACTATTTTTTTTTCTAAAATTAATCACATTTTTTGTATTGTAGATCTAGTTCTCACAGGCAGACATATACAATGAGACAACGGCTCGGAATATTTTGTCTGTACGAGGCGCGTCGTACATTTTTGACGAGCGGGACACTGGTGAGAATTCCGACAATAAAATTGTGTATGAAAATATCATTCACACAATTTTCACGTTATTAATGTCCGCAACTTGATCCAATCCTTACGCGCGTGACATTAGTAATGGGAATAGCACAATTCATTAACAATGAACGATTAATGACCCATATGCTAATTCTTCTCCCATCTTTCCAATGGATAAAAAAAAACCTTTTTCTCCATTCCACCGCCATTCCAGTCATTCTGATTTCTCGAAGATTTTTCTTCTAATTTATTCCAAAAGAAATGTCATCATTTAGCGAATGCCCTACCCGTGATATGCGAAAATGAAATATGTAATAAAAATCAGTTTGTGATTCAAACGTCGGAGAAACTACCGTTCTTCAGTTACGGGTCTCATCAACGTACTTGAACCGTCGGTGATCGGTGGCATCGGTTGGTCGTGTGCGCCCTGCTTTCCCGCTTACACGGTAACTCAGATTTCCTCATTTTCTTTCTAACCTGCACCAACGGTGCGTCAACAAATACGAAAAGAAACAAAAGTGAATAAAAAAGATATCCGCTGGCGAGAGAGCATGGCAAAACAAGAGACTCGCCGAGGTGTAGAAAGAGAGTACACAAACCAGTAGTCCATTTCATGAACGTATCATTTCAAACTTTTAGTATCTGCAGTCTAACATCTACAACAATCAGTTTAGTGAGCTAATGAATGAGTGATAGACTAAACAGGAACAAAAGGGGCCTAGTGGCTCCATGAATATCATAAATTACGCAAGGCTTTTCTTAAATGATTGGCGAGGTGCGAGCGAAACAGTCATACCATTTAAGTTTTCACCACAATAACTACGCTCAGAAATATTGTATAATTATTCAAGTATAGGTGATGCTGTGGGTCGGTCGCGCCATGTCTCGTACACTCTCCAAGAACGTGCAACACATGAGCGACGCCACACGCGCCTCGCACCGAGAGATCATGCGAGGACTCGTTTTGCAGGCATGCCTTCCAGGGCTTTACTGCTTCGCCGTGGTAACATACGCTGTTGGTTAGTGGCACATAGAAATTACTGCGAAAAATATGTATGAAAATGTCATGAAGGTGTTTGTTTCCGTCGTGCATTCTGTCAGTGCAAAAATAATGTTTCATCCTTTCAATTCGAAAAATATCAAACCATAACATTTGATGCCAGGCCAACTTGATTTGCTCCACCTCACCGCCTTAGAGTACGCCACTCATATGGTGAGCGGCACTGTATTTCGATTAACTAACAACACATATATTTTCAGAGAAATATATTTCGATTTTTATTTCGATTAACTAACAACACATATATTTTCAGAGAAATATATTTCGATTTTTATTTCGATTAACTAACAACACATTTATTTTCAGAGAAATATGCGTTTCGACGAGCCCGTTTCTAACGCTCTACTTTGTGCAACCGTACCGAAAGTAATACTTTGAGGCGCGTTACCAGTTCTATAATTTATGAATTTGATTTAGGACGGTTCGTCGTGCGGTTAAGACAGACACGGTGGTTTCCATCGGGACGTCCACAACTAATCCAGTAAAAATATCCGTGGGCCAGAAATAGAATCAGAAACCTCAACTCAGAAATGTATAATTCAAATAATATCGTTTCCTTGTATTACTCCAAAATATGATTGTCGATGTTTCATTCTTTGGCCGTTACAACTGGCAATGGGAAAACTGTTCCTATTGACAAGAGTAATTGAGCGAGAATGAGAAGAAGTAAATATACTGTTTTGGCGCGTTCATTCCAAATGAACCTGAGGGAACACGGTAGGATATTACGCGACTAACGAGAGGATCGACTCAAAATGATCAGACAAATCCTTCTCTCTCCATCTCTCTCCATCTCTCTCTTTATTATCGTAATATCTTCTTTCATTTATTTACATTCAATTGTCGTGCAAACTACTATGTAATGATTATTTAATTTCCTTTTGTTACTTTTTTTTATTACATCACACAATCACAGTGAGCTAGCACACCGTTCCGGTTATGGATCGACAGATCTGCGGGCATATTATTTGCTTCGTGTAAATTGCTTCCTCAATGAGGAGCCGTGTACACGCATAAAACTACAGTCGCGACATTAATCTTCACACCGTATGTTGGCACCAGAGTGATCGTTTTTCATTTACTGTAGGGAAGAAATATTTTCTCCCTCCACCAGGATACATTCGCGCAATGCACAACGCGCCTCGATAGATGGAAACAAACGTGAAAAATGCAAGATATTTGTTTGGGTTATTTTTGTCTGTTATCGGATTGCATCGTGGACACAATGCTCGGGTACACGGAACTAGTGGGGATCAAGGTGGAGAGCAGTAGAGGTTCATTATTTTTCTTCCGGAATAGCTGTAGACGAAAGTGGAAAATGTTGATGATAAAACTGAAAAAAATACATCATAACTTTCCGTTTTCCATTGCTTATAATTCAGCTTTAATTTTGCGCATTTCGAATTCCAATGTGATATTGCTTTGATTCAGCGTCATAATTGCGTAAGCTGTGCGCAGTACCCATCCACGCCGTGGGCCATGTGCCAAACGAGTGTGGTGTAGACGAACTGGCCTGGAACGGAACACGTATTAGGTGTAACTGTTTGCGAAAGGCTATGTTCACTAGTAAGGAGAAGAGCGAACTAAATCAATACGCCGAAAATGGCTGTCAGTGACGACCAATCACCGTTCTCTCACATTTGGTCGACGCTATAATTTCGCTATTTGTAAAGGTTACAGCGCTCATACCGAAGTGCGTCTGCGAATGATGTGCCAGAACGGAAAATGAGATAACAACGAGAATGAGCGGAAAGCTCTGACTGAACGCCTGCGATGACGAAAAGTGGTACCAATGTATTGCAGAACGTAATCAGAGTCCGTGTGCATGAATCCGTGACGGCATCAGCGTAGGGGGGCGGTTTGTCGGAGAACGCCCCCCCCCTACGCTGATGACGTAATGTTTGCCGGGAAAACGGTTTGTCGGGGTTCATGCAGTACGGACTCAGAATAGAATTCGAAAACACACCTGAATGAGCAATCGAATTTCCACAGCTCTCGTTTCCCCACTGGTCACATGGTTTATGGCTTGCGAATTCTGTCAAACCAAGTTTCAATATATCCAAAATATGTCAGTAAAACAATTAATAATTTCACACAACTAACTGAGCCTCAGACATATGTCCTCTCAAACACAAAAATGGTAATTGAAAACTGCATTGTCACCTGCGAGTGCACCATCCTCACGTGGACGAGCGTTGCGATGTCCAGCAGGTAGACGATGGTGAATTCGGTAGCGTGCGAGAGGTAGACAAAATATCTGAGCAGTACCGTCAACACTTATAGAAATCCACCAAACCCCATCCTTTCTGTACTACTATTTGCAATCGTCTCGGCCGATTGTATCGGTTTCTCACTAGCACAATGGCAATGTATAATTGCGCTTCGTGAATGAGAGTCATTTCTTACTAACACAACTTGGTGCATGTTGTTGCACCCGTGTGGTGTGTACGATAAATACATGCATACAATAAGCGTTATAGTGTGAGAAGCCTCACTGACACTTCGTAGAAGCCTCCCCGCTCGGTCGGCGCGTAGTTCCAACGCATCGTCGACCGGTCGTAGCAGAACCAGACGTCGTCAACTGCAACACAAAAGGAAACTGCCGACCGACTACTCACAGTGCACAAACAATAAGCAAATGATAGCTGTGGGATTGGGGATACCAACTCACAGATGGCCAGCGGCGCCGCGTGTGCGATGCTCACGAGGAGAACGATGACAGCTGCGAGGCGCGTCCTTCTCGCCGTGATGTGCTTCTTGCCCACGAAGGGAAAGATAATAGCGACGAAGCGATTGATCGAGATGAGGATGTGAATGCGCACGCCGAAGAACCACGAGACCATGCCGACCGGGAAAGATGCATAATTAGTGGATTATAAACACGCATGCAGAGAATATTGATTACCCAGACGCAACATACACGAAAATGAGAACTACAAGGCGAATAACGATGCACTTTAAAATTTCATTAATCGAAAATGCGTGTGTAAAAAACATCGAATTATGCTTGTGTATAAAATACAAGTATAAGCCCTAACCATTCCAACAATTCGATTCAGCGGCGAAGTAAAGGAGAACATGGTCGTGTTGGGCATTACGTACCTGTAACACTCAGCCTCTCAATCGGCGTGTTAATGATCGTTTACACTATTAAGAAGGAGGGCGAGAATTCGTGATTTATAATCAATTATAATCATTGTTTTTAAAATCAAAAATATCGAATGACGTCGAACCAAATGCAGTTCATCAGCAGCACAAAGCAGTTGTTGGCAGCGAGGCAAGCACAGAGAATGCCGAATCTGTTTGGCACAAATTGTACATGATTTACATGATCAAGTACATAATCTTGAACAAGCCAGTAATACTAATAGGGTGTTCCGAAAGATCTGTCCATATTTTGCTAATTTTTTTCTCTAGTTTATGCGGAGACAAAATCACCCACAACGCTTTGTAGTAATTGGAGCTACAGCAGAACTATTTTTTCCCCATATTAATGTCTCGCAAATATTTCGCTGTGATGACGCAATTAGAAAAATGATTGATTTTTCACTTCTTCTTAGAAATTTATATCTTGATATAAATTGCTGCAAGCACAGACTTAAATCACAATTGAAAGACACGATGCACTCTTTGTTGAGCTATTGAAATTGCATCGGACTTTAGTGCTTCCAGAACTTCATCCGAAAATGTCAAAACTGGGGAGGGGAAAAATCAATATTTTTCTACTTAACCCGTTTTTTGAAGCATTAAAAAGGCCTACATAGTGGTTCTAGTACACAATAATTATTTAATAATTTTTGACACTATTGCCGGAATCAATTTCGCGAAAAAAATGAAAATTACGTGAAAAAATAGTATTGCGCGCGCGAAAAATAGTATTTAGTGATGTTGTAATGCGTGGGCGGAAGTCGGGCTGGTTTTCACTTACTTCTCGTTTACAAAGAACTCGATTGGCAATATATTCAGATTTTTCCCGGTGCTCAAAATCTTGAAAAAAAATGTAGTGAAAACAGTTATATCGCCCGAACGCTATATTTAACCGAAAGTGGGATGATACAATCGGTTCGAGTTAAATATTCAAAGTGTAAAGGGTGTTCTATAGTGTATTCACTTTATGGAGACACTCGATCTATGTAGGCTGACATATTTAATTTTCAAACAAAATGGACAAAACTTTCGGAACACCCTAATATATTGGAAACTGCCATGATCACAAGATACTGTAAGACGAGCGCTAAACATGCCTCCCTGATTTTTTTTTCAGAAATTGATCGACAAACGAACGATGTGTGCAGATTTACGCAAAGCCGAATGGTGACAACGGCAAGCAAATTGGCGACAAATCCGAAGAGAGACGCCTAAAGAGAAATCAGAACGATTTGCAAAATTCCTTTCCTATTTGAACTACACCCTTGGTCCATAAATTCTCTGTAATCGAGCAATTCTTACCGAGTGGACAAGAACGACGGCATTCAGTGCGGCTTCTTTGTCCATTGCAGTAGGAAAACGATTTGCGTAGAGACTATTCAATCCTCGAAAGGCCAAGATGTCCGACTATGAGAAGACCTTAACTATCTGAAGCACACAGATCCTGAACTCTCTAACCTCTCTAACCTAGTGATGGTAGAAAGCTTTTATATTCAAGCTTTCCACTCCAAGTGGGAGTTAACTGGAGCGGCACGCTTGGGCTGGCCGAGAAAACAAAGTGAGGCCAAAGAGGGATACGTAAACGGCAGATATATCTGAGCTTTGTGAAAGAGCGACTACACCTTATAGAATATTTGAAAAGATCAGGCTCTCGGCCGACAATACAACTGGCCTAAAGTTTGAGCATAACATTGATACCCCTACAATAAGAGCATGGGAATGGGACTAGACCATCAACTAATATTCCATCGAACAAGTAAAACATTGTTTCCAGTTTCAATATGCCGCTGAATTCATCGATTGTAGAGGCTCAATAAGCAAATTCCATGATATGTTTTATTAAAGTTTCAAACTGCGCATGAGCTGCGAATTGTGAGCGGGAGAACTCGACAAAGTTGGTCCATTGTCACAAAACAAGGAGCGATTCCCAGCAGTAAGATGTATACGAAATATTAGGAAGATAGAAATAATGATCAGAGGCTCAGAGGAATGTTCTTGGTATCTCGCTGCCGAACCTGATGAGGATACGCTCCACTGAAAAAGTACGAATATCGTCGGATCGCGACGATGTCTAATTTGTCATGTCTCGTCTTCTTTTGCATGTCACCTACCAGTTCCAACGGCTCGATTCCCAAACGCGACACCACCACCATCACAACCTCACCAATCCGGCCACCCATTCGGGACTCAACTAGTGGCCGTGACTAGATCTCGCAGGTAAATAGACCTTACGCAAGGTGGGCCCTTCGGACTTATTCTCCCATTGCAACACTGGCCTAGCAAGTCGGGAAGTACCTTTACCTTTACTTTTACCGCTTGCAAACTACTGGTTTTGTGTTTCTTACAATGTAATTTGTTGCGATTAAGAATACTTTTCGAAAATATCATAGCGGTAGTTAGCATAAAATATCAGCTCAAAAATGACCGACTGGTTGCGAAAGTAAAAATTCATTACCACTATTTCTATTTCAACGCACGTGCATCGCCCTTTAAGACGTGCCCTTTTTAATGCCAACGGAGAATGAAAATGTGAAAGCAAGTATAAGGCTGTTAAGAAAGTTTCGCTCGTTTTTCCAGCCAGCATATTTTGACTAATATCTCTGGACGCGGAGCTCGGATTAGTTCATGCGTAGGCGCATTTTGAAGGTTCATCATTCCTCTATTTCTCGCCCACTTTGTGGTAGCCATCGATTAATAACATCAAGTCTATTGGTCTCTTAATTACGCATGGTGAGTATTGAACGGTGCCTAGATATTGAGCTGCTATTACAAAAGTAGGGTAAGCAGATCTACTAGCTGTTTAGTATTACAAAGTACATTGATAGGTATATCTACTACGCCTTATGTCACATTTACACCACTTCGTGCAAAGCCTGGCAGGGACCGACAATTTACATTGAGGGTAACCGCGTACGATCAAAATCTTGATTACGAATGTTTCTCAAGAATTCGAAAATGAAATGAGCTGGTTTTATGTTCAAATATAGTGCATGTACACTACTCTCAATTGATATTAATAGCAACTTCATTGCATCATTCGAAGCAGAAAATTTTTGCTATAAACTATACCACCCTTTTTTGTTATCGAAATTGACATATTGGCGAATATTTCTACGTTCTTTCACGATGAAATTCAAATATCTCTTGATTATTCTGGAGAGTAACCATAGTCAAAAAGTTTCTATTTTAAACATGTCTCGAACTCTCCTTGTTCCGATACCAGACAATTCCTACGAAACCACCATAAGACCGATTTTTCGAAAAATTTGGAGATTTTGGTGATTTTGTCCATTTTCAATTCTCTTGGAACAGGAGGTTCAATATGCTAATCCATTGTGATGAATACTTGTACGACTATTACACGAATACAGCGCCCCTGATTAGACAATATCTGTGAGCTCGCCTACTGAGTCCAAAATCTATCCCAATCTGATCCCAATCTGGGCACTTGGTTTATGAGATTACTATATTCGACTAATCATATCTCTAAATTCTGGAAGCTGACCACCGAATGAAGTATAGTGGTTGATAGGTGGGTTATGGGGCTACTCATTTTTTATTAGGCCAAATGCCAGATAAATTTCCGTTCTCAAATCCAACCTATGTGAATATTATCGCGGGTTTACAGTAAATTGGTCTTTTCTTCTTTAGTATTTTCCCCGGAGATAGAAATTGCGAATAGTTCAGCGAATGTATGACTATAGACAACAACTATTGCCCCATAATATACTGTGAACAGGGGCTGTTTGCATTGACACACGCTGAGGTACAGTGGCTCCAATGTCACGCCCAAAATCGAGCGAAACTTTCTTAACAGCCTTATAAATACGAGAATGTTTGAATAACTTGCTTCCGCTTAATTTATTTTATGGGAAGATCATTAGATGGTTGCTGCGTTGTTTCATGAATTGTAATTTGCTTGCTGATGTAATCACTCCGTCGTGTTTTTTGGAGGAAATTATAATGTTTGTTAAAGTCCGAAAAATGTTCATATCGGAAAATATCCGACCATTCGTGTTTGTCATTTTTACGTAAAGTTAGCTATTCGCGTTTCCATTCACAAAACTTAAAGAGATATCCCCCATTCAGAAAAAAATGAACAGGCCGATAATGATTCCAACCCAGAGAGATCTTTAAAAAGAGATATCCGTATAAACAAAAAAAATGTACATACATTCCAAGTACATGCAAGTATATACATTCCACACATTACGGTCGTGTTTCGTGAGCTTTCAGAACTAACCAATTCGACTTATTTTATTCGACCCCGGTCCCGAAATTTATGCCGTATTAGACTAGCAGAATACTAACTGTTCTAACACAGATCATGCTTACAACTGTCCTACAAACACCTAATATTCTAAAACGACACGAAGTTGTGTGCTGTTGTTTGCCCATGACATTCATTGTTGATGTCATTATGTACAATATATTCTCAATTTTGAATAGCATGGATGATCCGCACATTTTCTCACACAATTTTCAGACGTCAAGACTAGTTTTATCATTCCTTCTCTCTGCAAGATTTGATCTTCACGAATCAGAGAGCGGTAAGTCTCCTATTATACTTCTCTTACAGAGGCGTTGTAATCTGCTGAGAGCATGAGAGATGAAGAGATTGATCGAGAGATGAGTGCACACAGAGAAAAATGTATAATAAATCCAGCCCCATCGTACAAGAAAATGTACAACGGATGTATAATATGTAATACATTTTATGGACATTTTCATGTATAATGGGGCTCGATTTATACTTTTATATACTTCGTGTGAGTAGGGATGCCAACTTTTGAAACTAAGTATGGAATGATTGTGCATGAGGATAGTTTTTTGAGAACTGGTTAACTCAAAAACCACGAAAGGCTCTTCATGAAGAGTCTTTTATACATCTGAAGAAGGTAGCTCTTTTCCCAAGATCAACAGTGATTTATCAACCTTATAAACCTTCCTAATAAGATTCTAGAATGATCGGAATCAGCTATTCGCATGTTTTCATACCTCATTTGCATACTACAACTATTTTACAGGACACAAAATTTGCAAAATTGTTCTTCATTAGGCTTCCCTACTATTAGTGATGATCTCTCGATTTTGAATGTTCTCTCAGCAGGAGGTCACATCTCCAGAGTAACGGAAGTTGGACACATCCCGCCTTGATTAAATATTGCTTCGATAACATAGTTGAGTACTTCATGTTCTCGCCAAAAGCATTATCGAAACGACTACGATCCTTTCTTCGGAACACACAATTTCAAGTTGTTGAAAAATATAATATATTTTTCTATACACACTCCAAAATCATTTTTTTGTTTTCCCTGTGAGAAAAACTGTGAGCAGGTAATAACTGTCTGGGTGTTATTTCAACTATATCACTTCTCTCACACGAGGCTGAATTTTTCGCCGACAAGTATTTTTTTGGAATCAGGAACATTCCTTCGAATCCTTCGGTATACTCATGGCATTTTAAAATAAGCATTATCGAAACAACTACGATCCTTTCTTAAGATCACACAATGTCAAGTTGTTGAAAATAAAGACAATTTCTTTCCTTATCGCACGCCTATTTTATTCTGTGTTTTCCTTCTAGGAACTGCGCCAAAGGAAGCGTTCTCTGACACACTTTTTTTATATCATTTCGCTCTTCTCGTTAACCTCTTAAATATTTTTGGACATTTCGTAGACTAGTGCGAAGTTTGAGCGAAATACCCTCAAAACGATAGAAAGTGCACCGTGTCCGTGAAAATCGACGCAGTCTCCCAAATCGTTGATTCTCAACGATAATAATCAAATTTCGGATGACGAATTCGCTGAAATTTGAGAAATGTTTTTTTAGTATTAGAAGTGTGTTGTCGCCAATCAATAAATTTCTAAATTTTCAAACGCATTTCTCGAATTTCTGAGAAGCCCTCGTACTCCAACATTCAATTCGCTGAGCACCAACGATTTTGAAGACTTTTTTTAAATTTTTCCCGGAAAATCACGGAAACTCGTTGCCTTTTTCTTCGTTTTGAGTGTATGATCGAAATAACACTGTCCGGGCGCGAACTCTATCCTCTGCTTTTCAGTGGCAGAATATTTTGTTGTTGGATATGGCCGCTCCTCTCCTAATTGCCTTATTCCACTATCTCATCTGTGGCGTGGGCGTGACAGTTAATACCGTTCTTCTCGCAATCATTATCGCCCGAACGCCGAAAACTCTCAAGTTTGACTGATGCTTTTTCTTCTGTAAAACAATCGATCCGCAATTCAGATGCTATGCAATCCTTCTGTTTTCGCAGACGCTGCCACAAGCAACGACTTGTTTTACATCGGGAATCTTGTTCACGAGGTTAATGGAGTTCATTTTTCGATTGTAATTTTTAAATTCATTAGTAGAAAATTTAAAATCATCAACTAAGTTCATATCAGACTCATCCCCAAGGACCTGTCCCTATTCTTAGTAATAAGTGGGCCGGCTAATGTGATTGGGTGAGTTCTATTTTATTTTTTTTTAATTCTGAAATACCAAAGCACATCAGCTCCGAACGAATCGCCTACTACCTCTGGTGTATAATGCTACATGGTCATGCACATTACTCTATTATGCTGGCAGTCTGTTTCAGTTACAGGTACATTGTTTTCTTATCTTGACTAAGTTGTCATTGTGTTCATTGAATATAGTTTATCAACTATTAGAAAAACATTTGCAATTTGCTGCGCAACGTTATTTCGGTAAGCGATGAAAGCTCAGACTATTGAATATTGGAAAAAAGGTACTACGTGATTCTCAATCCGACTCCCAAATTCGTCACGATTGCACTACTGGTAGTCCTAGTCTACCTGCCAACACCAATAATATATGTAAGATTACATTTTTATTAAAATCAAACCAATTATGTATTTTCTAGGTCTGGTTCTCGCAAGCGGATATTTATAATGAAGCCACCGCACGAGAGCTCATGGCGGTCAGAGGGCCGTCATACATCTTTGATCAACAGGACACCGGTGAGAATTCCAGCAATAATTCAGCATCTTGTTTTTGAAAAAAATCATTTCGTGATTCGAGTATCGATGAAACTACCGTACTTCAGTTACGGGTGTCCTCAACGTGCTCGATCCGTCCGCGGTCACTGCCATCGTTTGGGTGTGTGCGCCGTGCGTGCCCGCTTACATGGTAACACGAATTGTAACTCCTCCTTTCTCTGTTTATCGTGTGTCAAGGGCGCTGGAATAACTACGAAATGGGACTAACAATAACATAAATAAAGCTGTATGAGGAAAGCGGAATACGTGTATAGCATTTGGAGGAACGCTGTTTTGCGCCTCACACAACAAAACCGGCCCACTCTGTCTCTGTAGAGTATTCAACAATCATTTGCCTAATTGTAAAGCTGCTGTTGCAAGGAATTGCGATAATCGCCTTGTCAAGTAAAATAAACGACGTGTGCAAATGGGTACTCGCAGGTGATTCTGGGCGTCGGCCGAGCCATGTCTCGCACGCTGTCCAAGAACGTTGAGCACATGAGCGACTCAACGCGCGCCTCGCACCGACAGATCATGCGAGGACTCGCTTTTCAAGCCTACCTTCCCGCTCTTTACTCGTTCTCTGTGACAACTTACTTGCTTGGTTAGTGGCTGATTAACTTTCCAGAAAACATCACCTGTGAAAACTACGATGTATCTTATAATTTGTTCTTTCTTTTTTTTCAGGTCAATTTAATGTTCTCAATCTCGTCGGCTTAGAGTACGCCACCCATATCGTGAGTTTTAAAGTATTTCGAGAGATAAATGAAAAGTTTTTTTAGGCAGGGGAAACATGCGTTGCGACAAGCCCTTT
This sequence comes from Pristionchus fissidentatus, assembly GCA_036245785.1. Classification (NCBI taxonomy): domain Eukaryota; kingdom Metazoa; phylum Nematoda; class Chromadorea; order Rhabditida; family Neodiplogasteridae; genus Pristionchus; species Pristionchus fissidentatus. The sequence continues at coordinate 12,999,334 of BTSY01000004.1, forward strand.
CCTTACGCTCTACTTTGTGCAACCGTACCGAAGGTCACGTTATCATTTTGAATTTCCAAAATGCATGAAATTATTATAGAACCCTGCGCCGTGTGGTAAATATAGATGATACGCGCACCATCACTGTTTCCAACGTGAACTCCACGATGAGATAGCTTCTATTGTCATTTTTTTGTGGACCAGAAGAAATGAATCATACAACTTCATACAGAAAATGGTCATTCATAATAGTTTTCCTTGAATTCATATTCCAAAATTTGATTCTCACTACGCGTGGGAACCAGCACCTGTTGACAAGAATAACCGTGCGATGAGAAAATGAGAGGAAGCAAACATGTTGTATTAGCGAGTAAACAATAAATATTCACACAATATCGCTGAAGGGTACAAGGAAGGAGCACACAAGCTGAGCATCTTTAAGATAGATTCACGTAACTAATGTGCCCCCGTGTGGACCGATAAACGTAGACAACAGTCGTTGCGGAGAAACTGCAGTTGTGTTAACTAAGGATGACAAAGGAAGAGGAAGAATAGGACATGCTAATCGACCTTCATTCTTCCTCACGAGTTTTTTCCGGAAGATCTTTCTCTGCTTTGCAAAAATCAATGAAAATCATGCACTGGGTAAAAGTAGCTGTTTTCAGCCGGAAGTGATAAATTAGTGCCAAACTTTTGTTTTAGGAAGGTTGCAGAAGAGTTACATTCCTTATTATTCCTACCGCTCGAAGACGCTGATAATTACAACGGAGAACGAGAGAAAGACATTTTATTCACTTTTCCGTTGTCATTTCTATGTTGACCCTTTGACCCTGTCTACCTTTGGTAGAGAGGTGCACTTTTACTGACTTCACTGACGATTATTTTCTGTTACCTCAGAACTGATGTTGTTATTGAACGGAAGTGTGGGAGTATTTGTCTTATTTAAGGGCATTGTATATGACGCTGTTTGCCTTAGGATCAACAAGTCGCTGGAACAGGTCAAAAATCGAATTCGCTCAAAAGTTGCTCATAGGGGTAACTTTCGACGCTGAACACGCTGGTGCCATCGATTTCGCAATAGGGCGCGTCTGGGCGCCGGTATGGCGCCGCGCCCTTTCGGCGGAAAACGTGTTTATCGATTAAAACTCCGCTAAAACTCATCAAAATGGCGGAAAATCTCGCGACCTAAATCAGAATTTGAAGGTCTATCAAATGGCGGTAATGGCATATCTCGATGTTTTCTCGTTCTTGAGAAAAATCGAATTTTTGATCTAGCCAGCATCGCACGAGATCTCACCTGAAGTTGAAAGAGGATGTTCTCCTGATCATGTTGGTATATTGGATGTGGTGTTGTAGCCTGTGGAACATTGTTTTACATTGAATCTAAGATTTTTCACACGCGCGGAACGCGTGTATACGCGCGGCATCCGCGTGGTCGACTTTTCATGGAATCTTGAAAAGGTGATTTTTTCGATGAAAAAAAATCGGCAAAAAAACTTTCGTAACCGATGGGAATCGAACCAATGACCTTCGGATTGAAGTTCTAGGCCACTACCACATCGACCACGCGGATGCCGCGCGTTTACACGCGTTCCGCGCGCGCGAAAAATCTTAGATTCAATATAAAACTCTTTCAACTTCAGGTGAGATCTCGTGCGATGTTGGCTGGATGAAAAAATCGATTTTTCTCAATAACGAGAATTTATCAAGACATGCCATTACCACCATTTGATAGAGCTTCAAATTCTGAATAAAATCGCGAGATTTTCCGCCATTTTGATGAGTTTTAGCGGAGTTTTAATCGATAAACACGTTTTCCGCCGAAAGGGCGCTGCGCCATACCGGCGCCTAGACGCGCCCTATTGCGAAATCGATGGCACCAGCGTGTTCAGCGTCGAAAGTTACCATTAGGAGCAAATTTTGAGCGAATTCGATTTTTGACCTGTTCCAGACCTCTGTTGAGACCTTGTTGATCCTAACGCAAACAGCGTCATATGTGTACCCTGTCCGTGACATTTAGAAGGAAAATAAAATTCTCATAAAAGTCGTGTGAGTATGAAACGAATGGTAAAGTGAACAATTACAATATTTGAGTTTCCGTTTTTTTTTAAATTTCACACGCTTTCGTTTTTTTTTCTTGAACTCACTTTGATTACTTCTCAAGTCCCAGGTGTTTGAAAACGCACGTAGGTCATCGTAAATGAACAACGATTCTTCATTCTATCAAGCATATTGCTTTGCTACTTCACGAACGTTATTTTTGTGTTTCTATCATGTAGACGGAAATATCTCAGTGATCATAGTGAGAAGTGTTCCAAACGAGCCAATGTTCGTTTCTGAAATAGATCATAATTGTGAAGAAAACACGCTGAAATTTGATGCCTGTAAATGGAAGAACGACAATAAGTCCGAATGGAAGATATGACAATATTTAAACATGGAATCATTACCTGAATTTGATAAAAAACAGTTTTGTTCTAGTGACTTTACGATTTCTACCATTTCTAGGCTAGTGATGATTAACAAATGAGGTGATGATGATTTATGTCCCGTTAGTATTATCAAGATTAAGGACATTAAAGTATTACATGAAAAAGACTTTTGATTCCTAATGTGATCTTCACAATTTTACCATCTATGCCGTCGACGAAAAATGTCTCGACATTGTTTAATTTGTATTTGTACGGACACTCTTAATCGACTCATTAAGCCCCCTCGTAAGGCTTTATCACTTGGAAATTTTGCATTGTCGTTGAAAAGTACCGATGCAGCCAAATTGGTCGATTTCCATATTGTGCAACAAGTTGAACCGTTACTTTTCAAAGTCTAATTAGCACTTGGAAACAGTTGTTCGATGCGTTTCTGTGATACTAGTCGTCGGTCTTGACGAGTCGATGATAAAACGGAGGTAGATCACTGCCTGAAAAGGAAGCTGTTTTTGGATTGTCCCTTTTAACTCGTCTTTAAAATTTGGTCAATCAATATTACGTTAGCATATGAGACCACACTCAAAAATTAATAGCGTCTAAACATGTATAGCCGATATAAATTGAGAAAGCGGTTAACCGAACCTGCCAACAAGGCAAGAAGTCGAACGCAAAGGTCGCTGCCAATTCGTATGGCGGTCGTGCAGCCTGCATAAGATATTTTTCACAATTTTGGCAACTACACACAGAAAAAAGATCTTATATGCGGCCCATAACACCTGTGGGTTCTTTAGAAAATGTCTTACATATGAGATATTTTCTTAAGAACCCCCCAGGTGTTATGGGCCTCATATAAGATCTTATTTCTGTGTGAACAATTACACCAACCCGGAGTACGAATGACACGGGCAAAACGAGAAATGGCACGAGTAGAACGAGAAGCGGTGACAGTCCCTTAAAAAAATAATTTTAAAAAATTCAAAAATAACATTTTTAAAAAAGAAAAAAAAAACAAAAATATTTTCGAGCATAAACTACATCTGTCAAATGAATGCGGAATTTGAGGGTAAGTAAGCAGAGATTGTTTTTTTTTATATTTGCAACATCCTTGTTTATCAGGTTCTCTGTAAATTTTGCAATTCACGAACAAATCTTAAATTCCGAAATAAACAGGTACTTTTTTTTTAAAAATAACGATGCAAGTAGATTCTAACTTGCATTTCTTGCACTATTTTTCACGAAATCGATATTTTCCCTATTATATATATAAATACAACTTGTAGTGAAGGAAATAGAGCCCAATGCTCACCGTACGGAGAGAGGTGATAGATACTTTATTCAATGAATCTCAATTATATACGCACATTAGACACCTTACATTGAATTTTATTCCCTTACACAACTATTACATTTATAAAATGATACGATCACACCAAAAACCAAAAAGTCAAATGACGGACTTCCGTTGTTTACCACACAGGCACGTACGCGACCCTCTCACTTTTGCCCGCTCTCTCGCTTTGGTAAACACAGGAAGTACCATTTTGACTTTTTGTGTGTTCGTATCATTTTATAAATGTAATAGTTGAACCATTACTTTTCAAAGTCGAATGATAATACCTGGGCGGTTTGGAGTCGTACGAATCGGCGCTGCAGTAGCAGTGTTCGGGCACTCATGCTTTTGTTGAAACTGAGCAATTGGCGGACGCGAAACATCTCCAGAATAATATCGCGTCTTTTTCAACAATTTTTTATAGAAAATACACTGACTATTGCGAAGAATGCGCCGTAGGAGAGGAGGTAGGAGGGTATGAGCCCGAATAAAACCATCGCCCGAACCGAACGATTGAGCTACAACACTTTTAGTATAATAATTTTTTCTTTCTAAGTGTTCGGATTATGCTGTTCGGATGTGCTCGAAATTTGAGACCAACGTCTCTTCATTTACAGAGCGAGATAGAGATAGAGGGAGTGCACGAAATGAAAATGCACATTTCGCCTTTGTATTTTCACTATCAACTCACATTGTCGGCGGTCGGCGCAGTTCCGAGTCCATAGACCTCGAAGTTTTCAAGCCCCGGCGGGAGGTGGTGCGCGTCTCTCGCCAGTGCTCGCAACCGCCTCTCGAACACGGGAGTGGGCACGAAATCGGGAATATGCGGCTGTCAAGATCTTCGATGATTTAGGGTTGGAAACAATTTGACGATCGGCATTCAATTGAAGCGCGTTGCGCAAATTCTCTAACATGGCCTCTGCACTCTCTTACTAGTTTGATAATTTGCGAGATAGTGCATGCATAGTAGAGAGCGGACCTCTCTTGAATGTATGGCTGCCTTCGTCGTCCGTCATCTCTCATTTTGAGGCGGTATCAAATTGGTGGTCTACTTTTGCCAACGGTAAATAGTGTTTTATGGCGGCAAATTGACCCTCAAAATGAGGTATAATGGACTACGAAGGCATCATGCAAAATCTATTTTCTACAGGGGGTAGTGCTCCAAAATGCAAGAAATTTTTGGGAAACGCCATTTCGTAAATTCTTGCACGATGGCACGGTCTTCCCATTTCTTTGTTCAGCAGTCTATTATTCCATTATAATCAACTTTACAGTTTCCCGAACAAAAATCTTACTCTTTAGGGTACTACCATACGGGGGAGGAGGCGAAGAACACATTGAGCTCCATTGAATTTGTCCTACGTTTGTTCATACCGTTGTGAACAGCACAAGAAGGACGGTAAACGAATACGAAATGAGGAGTATGGTAGCAGTCGACAGCTGAGTGCGATTCTTGAAAGCTCTGAATGTTTTTGCTATGTATTATTCTCCTTGGCTAAAGCTAGCTATATCTAGTGCGACAGGTGAGTCAATACCTACTCATTCCACGAGCATATACTTATTGGACAGGGGAGAATGTGGTACAGTTACTGATGCTTGTCAAAGAATTGCGAAAGAATGCGACACGCGATAGATATGAATAAAATTGCGAAAGATATGGAGTATTGTAATAATATTATTGAACATTTTTGAACGCCATTTGGTGTACGGCAAATACATAAATGAGACACGCCTGTACAGAAGCAGGAATTGTATGATGCAAGGGGCTGGCGGTAGCTGCCACATGCAGTCCAACATCGCCATTCCAAGCATGAACAGCACGTCTCGCAGGTACTTCGGTAAGGTACACTAGAATATATATTGGAGAACTGACTACCGCTTGCCCTACCAATCACCTTGGAAGACCTCTAAAATTAAATTATAACTATTTATTTTATAAGAGACAGTTTAAAAGTATGAATGTCGACTTACAAATGCAGTGCCGTATATGATCGTTACGAAAGTATTTTCATGAAATGCGTGGGCCTAAAAATGTTTCGATAATATTACAACATGGTATAAAATTTCTTCACTTAAAAATCATCAATGAAATGATGTTGTTTCTTTGCCTTACCATCGTGCCGTTCATCCAGATACACGACATCATCGCCGCATGCAGAGCACTGATGAGAATTGATATTCTGAAACGGATAGGACGTTTCAATATCCAGATAATTGGATTGATATGCTAAAATAAGCTGTTTCTATGAGCGCTTTAAGTAACAGTGTTCGAATCTTTTATAGGCATGAGTGTTAAAAAGCTTACTTAAATGCCGGCACCAAGGCGTCGAATGTTCGCGTGAGCAGCAGGACTATCAGCACAGTGTTCATTATGAGTCCCGTGGTTCCGGAGAGCAGGGACGCAATTATAACCATGATCCGCGATGGCATTTTTACGGATTGTAGAAAGTACAGAAATCCCCTTCTCAAGTCCTGAAGGAGTAACGAATAGAGCTCGCATCGAATAGGAAAATGCAATACGTCTGCAGACTGCATCAAAGAACAAAAACACTCGGAAAACAGTCTAAGATAAAGTGTATGGAGTAGTCAAATTAAAGGTCATTTTCTGGAAGTGATCAGAAACTAGTAACAGTCACTGGTATCTAGTGACTTTTCAATAGCAATCTTGCCACTTCAGGAAAGAGATTTTCTTCTCCGGGTTACATGGAAAATGAAAAAGAATAAAAATATATACATTAGGCAAGAACAGAGATCATATTGGTTTTGTATCCGATCAAAGTCACGTATAGTGCAATTGATACTACAACTTACTGCGCTACGATACAGTTATCGAAGGTAATACTAACATAGAGAGAAAAGATTTGCTTACAATAGTCGTGAGTAATCCTCTAATGCTTATGTATTTTACAATGTATTACAGAAGACTATACTAATAAAGATGATCACATTGAAAACTAACAGAAATGAACTACGCGAGGTTTGTGTCCCACAACCGATGCTGTTATATACGGTCTCTCGAAGTAAGTGGCGCATACAATAATAGTACGTCAAGCGATTGTGAAAATTATGGCCTTGTTGAATGCTAAACAGAAAAGCTGTGATTGATTCATACATAGCGAATAGATTACGGCAAAGGAATAATTAGGAATTAGTGAATGACGCCAATATTCGTAAATAACATTCTCGTCCGAACGGCTTAGGTGGCGCACTTGTGCACACTTGCCTGAAAATATTGAAGCAATGCCGCTTTTGACATGAGATTTGGCCCAGTGTGTCAACAGAAAGACAGACTACGGACTGATGATTTAAATAAATCAAAAATGTATATGGACCGTTGTTTTTTCCCAAAAAAAAACGCAGGAACTTTGATTTTACCCATCTGGAATGCTTATATAATTTTATATTCATAACCAGAAGTGGCGTGACGCGTGGTCGAAATATCACAGAAGCGTTCGTGTCGAAATAATTTAGATTGCTCGGTTTGCCCGACTCGTGTGTGGCATACCCAATGAATAATGCGCAGAATGTGGCATGACAATCTCGGAAGATATCGCGGAGGCATATGGGCGATACTTGAACAGGTAGTAGCATTTTGCGCTAGTTTTACAGCAAATCTTTCGTCCATATTATTTTTGCTGTGGAACCGATTAAAGAAGCGAAAAATGTAATTATCCAATTCTGTTGAATGAATGCTCTTCAGTACCAGCTTGACTCTCTAACTCTCTATAGTCCGACCACCATTCCAGAGAGTTGTGTATATCCCTCTCTCTTTGTGTTCTGCAAACAAACACGCAGAGATCTCACTGTTACCTCTCTCTTTCTCCGCTGTTTCTTCAATTTGCGACCATCGCTCATCGAAATTATTAGTTCTTTCTTTTATCAGTGGGTATCCCCTTTCTCCTCCCGACACAATGATTCACGCGCGCGCGTTTTCCACAGATTGCGTTTGCCACATTACAAAGAGAGCGGGAACGAGAAACACTTTGCGAAAAATGCTCCCCTGCGCTCACTTACAACTAATTGCAGTAGTGAGCATTGCGTTTTTTCCTCACCGACTTGATTCAACCTCCTGGAGGAGTAGATCGTGAAGATATGTGTTTCTCGATATTATTATCGATGAGAATCGCTTTCAAACTGTAGAAAAATGCGCGCAACGTTGCCTGCTACCGACTACTTTGACAGCAACCACGAGAGGTACTTCAACGGACGCGCCTGCTGCAGGTTGCATGTCGAGGTAAATAGCTTAATTAGTTAATTTATTTAATTAGTTACTAATAATACAAATTTAGAAAGCCGCGCGGCTTCTCACGTGCATATTCTTCTCGGCGAATATCATTGCCGATGCGTGTTTGGGCAATTTTCTGGCGCTCACGGTCACTGCTCTTCTATTTGCACTTTGCGCGTGGGCAGTGTTCAAGCGCAAACGACACCTGCTCTGCGCCAGCATCGTTCTGACGGTGAGCCAAACAGTCTTCTAAGATGTATAGTACTCGTTGTCAGAGCGGCATGCCTCCTACTTTCCTACCTGTTCAGAGAACATTCGAATAATCGAGAGAGTGAGAGATCGCATCCTACTCACTCCCTCTCTCTCTTTTATGCACTAGGGAAGGTTGTTACCCAGCTCAAACAGCTATCCGCTGTAAGTGTTCGTTACCGGGTTGCTTACGCTTTACACTGTTTTCCACACTTCGGAAGCTGTTTGGAAAAATGTCATACCTTTGGTGAATAATAGGTCTGTTGTTTTCGTACATTGCATTCATTAATTACGTGGAACGCAATTTTTCTTCAAAATATTATTATTTTCAGTGCATTGGCGTCGGACTCCAGCTGGGCATTCTAATTTTTCGCGTAAGTTAAATAACTACCGTCACCCATAATATAATACTACTAATAATAACAGTTATAGTAGTGCGAATCACGGAAAATACTACTACAGTCAAAATGACATATTATGAACAAAATGCTATAACTTTTTATAAGTTATTATAACTTTTTATAACTTTTCATTTCAGTATGTTCCCGTGAACGGAATTATCTGTTGTTTGGGGAAAAGGTTCCCGTTCAGAATCGAATAATTTCTGTCCAAGGAATTATCGAAATAATAATTGTGAAAAAAGTTTTCGCCGATAAAAATTATAATTACGAAATAGAGAGTAGAGCCGGGGCCGGAAAATCTGGCCGGGAACCGGAAATAAAAGTCTTAATTTTCCGAGGAATACTCCGAGATTTCAACGCACGATGTGCGCGCGATTTCCACTACTAGTTTCGCGTCGTGTAAAAACTACTAGCGGAAATGTCGCGCGCGTCGTGTGGAAGTCGTGTGCTCTGTTGAAGGTCTTGAACGGAAATTACGGTATCAGGATCAGGCCCGCGCGCGACGTGTGGAAATCTCGCAGCGCATCTGGTGAAAATCGCGCGCGCACGATGTTTTACCGGAATCGCGCGCACATCGTGCGTTACTCCGGAGTACTAATTCTTACCGTAATCTTAAAGACCTTTTCCGGTTCCCGGCCAGATTTTCCGGCCCCGGCTCTACTCTCTATTTCGTAATTATAATTTTTATCGGCGATAACTTTCTTCACAATAAATATTTCGATAATTCCTTGGACAGAAGTTATTCGATTCTGAACGGGAACCTTTTCCCCAAACAACAGATAATTCCGTTCACGGGAACATACTGAAATGAAAAGTTTTAAAAAGTTATAATAACTTATAAAAAGTTATATCATTTTGTTCATAATATGTCATTTTGACTGTAGTCATGAGAGTATACACCGTGATTGCTTATCTTCATAGATAATCATTAGACCAGTAGAAAAAAGTGAAGGCACTTTAAAGATATCCTATAATTTCAGTTATGCTTTATATTCCGCACCATTTCCGACCGGAGCGACGCACTCAATGCACAGAACAATCCAAGTAAGTATACGTTTACTCCACTTATCATTAATTAATTTATGTAAGCAACTTTTACATTATCAATTCCTTTTCAGTTGCCGTTTATGTGTTGTTCGAATTGGCTCGATTACTACTGGGATTCATTCTCGGGGCGTATTTTATAAATGTAAGTCTGCACTAAAATATAATAAATTGTCTATTTTTTCCAGGTCTTATGCAACTTCTGGAGATATTTGAGAGATTCCGCGAAATTCGACAAACCTTTCGTGATCGACGAGAGGCGTCTTCAAGAAATTCTGAGTGCCCAGGCGCAAGAAATTAGGTCTGACCTAAATACTTAGGGAATAAGGTTAGCACTAACCCACATACTTATTAATTACAGACACGTATGATTATAGAACACCAACATAATAATTTCGTAAATTGGAATGAGCATCTCGTCGCAAAATTCAAACACGGAACATTTACTCCAGTATCTCCTAGATAAGCGTGTTCATTTCGATTTTCCCGAAATATCCCCAGTTTTTCAAAATTTATTCCATTTGCTTGCAATTCGTTTTCCCCCCCGAAATATCCTAGTTTTTGAAACTTGAAAGCGCATCGAACAAATAGTGAAAATATGATAAAAGTGTACCGAGTGTTGTTACTGTTTGTGCCAAAGAAATGCAACTTCAACAGAGATTGTGGATTACAAATGAATTCATTCGCTAACGGATATTCTTTTAGTTGTATTTAAAATAAAACTATTCATAAAATTGACATAACAAATAAAAAAAAATAAAATAAAAAATCACATTTAAAATTTCATATTAACAAATTCTGAGAAATTCCATATTATCAAATTCAAGTTGATCAGTGAAGTAGAAGCACTATAAAAAACATGTACCCAAAACACATATGCACTCAATCTCTAGTCAGTAAACCCAATTTCTAGTCATCGGTACCCAATAGTCAAATTTCCTTCACTTTATCTGACGGTTATATGGAGACAGAACTACCCTTTCCAGATCTGAGCATCACAATAAGAGGCCAATTGTGTTCCGTTGCCTAGCCTGCATAGAACGATTTTTTTTTTATTTTTTTCTCTCGTTTCGTTTCAGTAGTCACAACCTTCGCTTGATTATCAAATATAACAAAAATTAAGTATCGTCTAGACCTGTCATTAAGTCCCTCTCATATTACTCTCCATCCACTGCGAGACTAGGATAACAGAGAAAATTTTTTTAAAAAACTAATAATCATTATAATTTTAATATGTGAGCCCATTGAAATCACTGTCTGTTGTTCTATTCATCGTACGTGTTTGTGCCCTCAAATTCACAATATTGATCTCGGTCTTGGTTTTGAGTTTTTCTTCTTTCGGAATGATCTGAGTAATGAGCTGAAGGTTCCGTGTGCAACCTTTCCTGAAATCGATACAGAGAGTTTTTTTCAAAATCTTTTCCGAAACTATTTTCCGTCCAGTCATATCTGACGTTGGGGATGATCTCATAATTTTAGTATACAGTAAGTGGAGTCTGACAAGAGTGCGTTGCAAGGAATGTCTTTGTCACTCTCCATCATTACCCACGACGAGCCGCAAGTCTCGCATGTTACGGACGCACTCATGTGGCTGTGGGTGGCCCTCTCACTTGCGACCCTTCCCTTGGCTGCACGCACCATAGTCGTACTTCAGCGCGACCGCTCCCTTGCAGCAAACACCTTCTTCACCATTTACAAGGTGACCTTGCCTTTTTTCTCATGCTAATGGCTATTTGTTACCCTACCATTTGGTGCATGCAAACGATCAATATGAAAGATCTGTCAGTAATCTTAAAATCACCCTTCCCTAAAAACAATTTTGTCAAGCCATTGATGCTCAGGTCGGTCTGGTCGTCGATATTGTCGCTCTGTTGTGCATGCATTGCATTGGTACAATTCCAATGCGCGGTTGGCTGCTCGCCCTAGAAACAATGGAAACCAAGTGCTATTTAAAGGTGCGGAGATGTGGCAACTTAAAAGAGAGAAGTAGAAAATAATAGTATGTTTCCACGCAGGTCTTTTTCTTCACCCTCTATGCAAGTCACACGTGTCAGAACTTCACGCACTTCTGGTTGTGCATTAACAGAGCGACTGCAGTACTGCTCCCGTTGCTGCACCATAAGTTCCGGGATATATTTTAAAACACGGAAAATGTTCGTGAACAAATTTTTGAAGGACACAGATGTGAGTCTGGAAACCTATCTAGAAATACACTGGAGGATGATTTCGTAATAATAAGTTGAGATCTGACCAGTTTTCGAACGTTGCATTATAGTTCTGGCCAGATTATGCGACCAGTTTAAATGTTTCGCAAGAAGCCATATTGTCCATGGATGGAAAATGTATGGTTCCCGAGGTCCATACAACGAATATTACTAATAAAAGTGCCAATAATAATCTCTTTCTCATTCCGTGCTAAGTGTATGTGAGAACAAGAGAACGGCTTTCAAAAGCTATTACTATTTGCAGATTTGGAGCAATCGCGTCGTGCTTCGATGCTGTTTCATCTTCCAGTTCGCCAGTTCCTTCTTGGTTGGATTACAGGCGACACATTTTGAAATGCATACCGTTCAATACCCGACGGGAGAGCTGTTCCCGATGGTGCGTCCTTATTTTTAAATTCATTTTATTCATTATATCAACTTCTTGTGCTCCGCAAAACAAAGAAAATAGCGTGCATAATCGCAATTCTTTGCGCAATTAGTCGAGTTTGTCCAATTTTTTCCTTTTTCTTTACATCATTCATCTTTTCGTAATCTAAAAAAAATCGACCTAAAGATAACGACCTAAAATTAAAAAAAAATAAATCGGTGTATGCTTCAGCTGTGGCACTGAATGTGAGCAAATTGGAGGGCGGGGCCTTGACACTCAGATTTCTCTTTTTTTTCATTTGCGCGCAATTCGAGTCGAGTACGAGAATCACTTGTAGCCCCCTCCCATAACTTCGTCGACCGGCTGAGAGAGTGCGCGAAATATTGAGCGTGATTATTTACCGATCAGCGCCTCTCTTCCTTTCCAGTTTGTCGACTCGCCAGATCTGAGAATTTACTGGATGCGCACGGCCATGTCAGCACTCATTAACGCCGTTTGCCTTTCAGTGCTGTACGGCATCGTCATTTGGCGATTTCGTGCCAACTTTCTGGTTCGTCAGAGCAGAAATAAGTTGTTTTCGAATTACACCAGCACATAGTATTTTTAGAGGGGGGGGGAAGAAATTTAAACATTTTTCATCTTCATTTTTCCCACGTATCCAAGCTATAGCTGCTTGTTGCAGGCTACCGCAAAATCGAGGCGAGAAATTATCGAGCACAGACGCGCAATCACTCTATTGAAAATCGCTGTGACTGTAGTCGGGTTGCAGGTTAGCCAAGAACCTTTTTTCAACGTAATGTGTTTCATTCCTTTCCGTCAACACCTGTAAACACTTTTATCATTATTCAATTATAAATTATACTAGTTAAGAAAAAATATAATTTTTGGTGAAACGTAAACGTTAAGTTCTGCATTTATTAAATGTCGATTACATTATTTTACATTATTTTATATAATTGTGGGAAATAAAATTAATAATAATATAATTTATCAGTTACTCTGCTGCGTGTTCTACTACGACTCGTTTGTAACAAATATTTATTTTGAGGTAATCATTTGGCCGAAATTACTTCATTGAAGATTAAATTCAGAAGGACTACCGCATTTTCTACACCTTACTTTTCGGAGTAAGCGTGATATATTCGTGCCTACCCACATTTCTATTGCTCATTTTCTACAAACCTATCAGGGAGCAAGTTTACTCTATCGTCGGGTAAGTTCTACGATACTTGGTTATAGGGATGCAAGTTAAGGTAATCGTTTTACGGCCTTTAGAGTGAGAGGTAGGTCATACGGCCGATATGGAGAAGAGAGTTAGAGAAAAATGAGACTGCCAGAGAGTATGCACGACACCGAACCGGCATTCCTACTTGGATAACAGACTTCCACAAATTTGGCGAGCAGCGAGGCATCATTTGAATAGATTTCCTGAATCCCGCGTTCGGCGTCGGTTTCGGTAATATGGACCCCCTGGCGTCTCTTTTTCTCTCGTTCTCTCCCCTTTATCAACCGTATTACCGATCTCTCGCTGAGAGGGCCGCAATACGAAAACCGAACTTGCATCCCTACTCGATACTGAACCCTTTTGGAGGTTTTTGTGTTTACATCGAGTATTATGCGGAATTTGCGAAAAAAAAGCGAAAAAGCGAAAAAAAAGAGCGGAAACATGCGGAATTTACCCCCCCCCACAAAATATATCTTAGAGTTTCAATCGTTGGAGAACGCTCCGGTAACGAAATGATGCCACCAGTCCGAACAAGAAGACTTGCAGTCACGAATTTCTCGTCAACATTGTTCTCAGACAGAAACACATAACGCACATTACACGCTCTTAATAAATTTAGAATTTTAAACAAACAATGAACCAAACAAGTTTCGAGCCTACTTCTCACAGTATTATGGACTGAAGAAATACGAGACGGCCTTCTTTTTGGCCGGCAAGTGAAGCCAGGAACAGGAATAATTTTTTCTCCTAAAAATGCAAAAGAGAAGGTGCATAGGCCAGCGGTCGAGTCCCTAACCCGAATCGCCGTATGGAAACTAAACAAATTTACCTTACACTACGTTGAAGATGGAAAAATTTTCCCGAATTTTTCCGCTGTGGATTTCTTATTTATTCACTGACCCCCAGTTTCATAACATTATTTGTCAAAATGAGCTTCTTTCACAAATCCAATAAACGCCTGAATCTATCAAGCTACAGAATTTATCAAGCTATCGAGAAAGGGGATGACGCAGTAGAACAGAAAAGGTAAGAAAAATGGCAAGAGAGAGGAAAATGACAAGAGAAAGGGGATGGTAAGATGACAGAGGTGCAACTGCGAATAACTCTGTTCAAACTTAAACAAGAAGTTCAAACAAGAATTGATTTGGAGCTTCAGCTGCGATGTGCCATGCCCATGATGATGGAACGAATCCGAACACATTCCGAATTTGTTGTCATCAAAAGTTCACCATCTGACAATATTGTTTTTTTCTTTCTCAGAAATCTGAATTTTCGACGAAAATCTTTTTTTTCGAATTCGATGGCACCAGCGCGTTCAGCATCGAGTAAGGAGTAAGTTTTGAGCAACTTCGTTGTTGACTTGTTCCAGACTCCTGTTGAGCCCATATTCATTCTAACGTAAACACCGTCATATGTTAATGTTACATCATTAAAATTATTTGAAAATACTGTTTATATTATTAAATCCGAGAGAAAGTGTATACATGGTTCGGGAAGAATGCATCAAATCGTAGAGGGATTGTCACATTACGATATAATACAAAGCTATTTCCGATTCCATTCTTACCACAATAAATCTCTAAGATTTATGTATTTTCAGCATGCATGCTGGCAGTTGACATTCTACGCTTTGTTCTCTTATTTAATTTTCAGTGATTAAAATTTAATTCGTCAATATCTTCGTCACTATCCATGATGGCCCACGACGAGCCACTAGTATCGCGTGTTACGGAAGCACTCATGTGGCTGTGGATGGCCCTCTCACTTGCGACCCTTCCCTTGGCTGCACGCGCAATAGTTGTGCTGCAGCGCGACCGCTCCCTTGCAGCAAACACCTTCTTCACCATCTACAAGGTGTACTCTCAAATTATCTATATCGGCCTTAGTAGGTAGCTCTTATACAGTTTGTTACCATCTCTTTCAAAGATATTCCCTATTATTTAAATTCGTTCATTTTTTTGTTTATCGTACACCACAAGGGTACGACAACATGTACAAAAATTAACGAGCAATAATGATATTTAATTTTGGGTTACTACACAGGAAAAGGTGATAGGGGAGCGGGAAGGGAGTGATTGGGGCAACGTGAGGTACTTCACTAATAAGACAATCATCATCCGCGAATATTTGTTGACATCATTGAACGATCAGATCGGATTGGTCGTCGATATTGTCGCTCTGGTGTGTATACATCTCATCGACACAATTCCTATGTGCGGGTGGATGCTAGCTCAAGAAACAATGGAGACAACGGTATATCTGAAGGTGGGAAAATTCGAAATTTTCGGGGAAATAAAAATACTATAATAATTTCGCATTGTTCAGCTCTTTTCTTTTACCATGTACACAGCTCACACGTGCCAGAATTTCATGTACTTCTGGTTGTGTATGAACAGAGCATCTGCGGTATTGCTCCCGATGCTGCACCATAAGGCAAGTACCTAGGACTACAATAATGATAATAATAATAATAATAATCCCTTGTTGCTAAAATTCTAAGAAATGTTTGCCTACATATATCTCCGTCGATTCATACCCCACATATACAATCTGCCTAGCCATGTGAAACGACAAAACAAATTCCAAGAAATGTTTGCCTACATCTCCGAAAACTAGTAATAAGTTGCAGATTTGGAACAATCGCGTCGTGCTTCGATGCTGCTTCCTCTTCCAATTCTCAATTTCCTTCATCGTTGGAATGGACGCGACACAACAAGAAATGCGCATCGTTAAATACACGACTGGGGAGCTGCTCCCGCAAGTGCGGCCTTGCACGTTATATAGAGGGTCCACAATAGAGTTGCCCGTTCGGCGTCGCTTTCGGTATTACCGAACCCCCTTTCGTGTCTTTTTCTCTGGTTCTCTCTCCCTTATCAGCCGCATTACCGATCTCTCGCTGATAGAGTCATAATACGAAAACCGAACTTGCATCCCTAGTCCACAACGTCCGCCCTCCCCCCAAATTGCAAGAAGAAAAGAGTGCACACGCACAATTCTTAATGCAAATAATATGGTTTGCCCAATTGTAGCAATTTTCGATAAACTCTATTGAAAAGGTACGCTTAAAAGTTGGAATTTGAAGTTGCGAAAACGAGATACTTATGTCAAACTCGTCCAGGATGTCGACTTTCCAGTTTATCGACTCGCCAGCACTGAGGATCTTCTGGAAGCGCACTTGCCTCTCTACGCTCGCCAACGCTGTTTACCTATCGGTTCTGTACGGAATCGTCATTTGGCGATTTCGTACTAACTTTGTGGTTAGTGGCCAGAGAAAAGAGCGAAATGCGCTCCAAGAAATCTTTTGCAGGAAATCAAACAAAACCCAAATTTTAGGCGGCGGCAAAGTCGAGGCGAGAAATTATCGAGCAGAGACGTGCAATGAACCTGTTGAAAATCGCTGTGACGGTAGTCGGGTTACAGGTCAGCCCCATCTATCTTCTAATGGGCAAACATAAACACATTTATAAATATAAATAATAATGTGAAGAATTTATCAGCTGATCTCCTGCGTGTTCCACTGCTATTCTTTCGTCACGAATGTCAATTTTGGGGTAATTAATATTATCATATGTTTAGAGGAGTCTAGAAAAAGTTCAGCAAGATCTCCGCATTTTCTACTCCCTGCTTGTCGGCGTAAGCGTGTTCTACTCGTGCCTACCCACATTTCTACTGCTCCTTTTCTGCAAATCTATCAGGAACCAGGTCTTCGGGTTCGCCGGGTGAGTTTGACTGAAGCCGGTCGCTAACCAAATTAAAAGGGGTCAGCAGCAACTTTTAGACAGATACTGAATCCCTCATTGACTCGCTGTTTAACTCAATTGCAGATATGGAACGGTGTGGATGTGTGACCCGAATATGGACACATCAATAATTTATCCGCACTTGTATTTGTAGGGTATCCTTCCTGGGAGGTCGTTCCGGAAACGAATTTATTATTCCGGCCGTCGGTACACTAGCAGTCACGGAGTTCTCCCCTCCATTGATCGTGCTCTCCACCAGTAGTGCATAGCACATCTTATTTTATAAATTGCGCAATTTCTTAAAAAAAGACCAAAAATTATCTAGAATAATCTAGAATGTTTGGAATTGTTTATGCTTAATATAATTTTTTTTGTTGAAATCTCATAACCACTTTTTATCGCAATAAATTTATTATATTATATTTATGGTGAGATCCTTCTTGTGACACTGTTATTTTATGCATCACTTTTCCTATTGCAATGATTTCCCTATTTTCGGGCATATTGAAAAGACTACTAACGTTCGATCGTAGGGAAAGTGTAATACTCATTTTGTTTTTGTTCCGGCAAGAATAAACTATAAAAGGACTGTCGTATTACGAATAGAAAACAATTTCCCATCTCAAAAATCCTTTTTGCCACAATAAATTTCTCAGATTTACGGATATTCTCAATCAGCATGTTGGCAGTTGACATTGTTCTTGTTTTGTTTTGCTCTCTGTTAAAAAAAATTAAATGCTGTTGGGATTCAAGTTTGATTCAAGTCAGGAATTTCGACACAATCCGTGATGGCCCACGACGACCAACTAGTGTCTGGTGTAACAGGTGTACTCATCTGGCTGTGGGTGGCCCTTTCTCTTGCCACCCTTCCCTTGGCTGCACGAACCATAATCGTGCTGCAGCGCGACCGCTCCCTTGCTGCAAACGCCTTCTTCACCATTTACAAGGTGACTTTGACATTTTCTTGTATTTATGGCGCATACGTAAGTCGTAGTTGGTAGCTCACAATAGGTTTTTTAATGATTCGTTTCAAAGATGTTCACACACATTCCTTGTATGTGCATGAAGCCTTGATCATTACGATTTATCTATTCCATTCCGTGATAATATTTATTTTCAAATCATTGTCGCTCAGGTCGGACTGGTCGTCGATATTGTCGCTCTGTTGTGTACAAATCTCATCGGTATTTTTCCAATGCGTGGGTGGCTCGCTCCAGAAAAAATGCAAACGAAGAGCTATTTGAAGGTGCGGACATTGAAGAGCGAGAAAAATAATACAATATTTCCACTTTGCGCAGGTCTTTTTCTTCACCATCTATGCAAGTCACACGTGTCAGAACTTCACGCACTTCTGGTTGTGCATTAACAGAGCGACTGCAGTGTTGCTGCCGCTGCTGCACCTTAAGGCAAGATTCGGGGGAAGGGGCAATGATATCCACTGGCTGACTATTTTATTGTCTCAAACTCCAAATCAGCTGCAGTTGTTTCATTAGCGCTAAACGTCAAGAAAAAATGCCCAATCCACAATGATTTCATAAGAACTACTCTCCTGATTGCAGTGAATATAGGAGAGACTGAATTATATCACCCTAAAGATTTTGCAGCTCTGGAACAGCAGCATCGTCCTCAGTTTCTGCTTTATTTTCCAGTTCGCGAGCACGTTTGCTGTTGGAGAGCAAGCATCGCGACTCGAAGTGGACAGTGTGCGATATGCGACAGGGGAGCTGTTTCCTATGGTATGACGTGTGCGTGCGTCAGTTCAGTAGCAGAACTATATACAGGAAAAAAACCAAAATTCGATTGCGCAATGCCTACTATGTGTATTGAGTGTTCCAGCATGAAATGTGTTCCATGAAATTCTTTATCTTGCCTCTTTAGCTTATCGACTCGCCAGCCCTGAGAATCTTCTGGAAGCGGACGTCCATTTCCGCACTCATCAACGCCTTCCTTCTGTTCGTCCTGTACGGCATCGTCATTTGGCGATTTCGTGCCACTTTTCTGGTGAGTGAGAGGAAAATGGAGCACACTTCGAACTACACCAACAATAAAATATGTTCCGGAAAACAAAACAAGCGGCGAAGTGCTGAGCTTATGCTCTATGCATAACTCCGGGTACAGGTTCGGTGCATGGGGGGAGCTCGGTAGCTGGTTCCAGGTTCTAATTTCTCGCTGTATGTTGAAGGCTGCTTCACAGCCGAGGAGAGATGTTATAGAGAGTCGACGCGCGCACTCCCTATTGAAAATCGCAGTGGCGGTTGTCGGTGTGCAGGTTAGCGAAGCGCTTTTGTGAGCAGAAATTTTGCACCCGTAAACACGATTCTCGATGTACAAATATGGGTCATGTGAGTATTTTTTTCCGAAAGACTAATTACACATGACAACGAAAGTAGGGCAACGGTAACGCTAATGTTGATATCTCTGTCAAGAGGCCCACTGGGAAGGCTGCGAATCCTCTGTTGTACTTAATAATATAAATAATTTTTTCAGCTGATCTGCTGCGTGTTCTACTGCGACTCATTTGTCAAAAATGTTAATTTCGAGGTAATAAATTGACGGAACTTCTTTCATTCGATAAGAGATTCAGCATGACTTCCGCATTTTCTAAGCCATCCTTTTCGGAATAAGCGTTCCATATTCGTGCCTATCCACATATCTACTGTTCATTTTCTGCAAACCTATCCGGGACCAGGTTTGCGCGTTCGTAGGGTGAGTTTGACGGAAGCAGGTTCACAAAGCTACAGAAAAGCGGTCAGCAGCGATGTAACATTTGAATGGACTAACGGAATCCCGCGTTGCCTCTATAACGAACTCTTTTCGAGATTTGAACCTTTGGATGTTTCAGCATTGCGACTTTTACCACATGATTATATAACGCCTACTTTTTTAAAGAATTCCTTTCATTCGAAGACGGATGGGAAACAAATTGATTGCTCCGTCAATCGAAACACTGGCAATCACCCGCTCGTCAACATTGATCGTGCTCTCCGACAGAAATTCATAACGCATATTAATCACAATCTTGACTATTTGGAATTTAAAAAATAGACCAAAAAAGATTGAGAGCAAACGTAAGGTTCAGCTTATTGCCCATTACAAACGATGTATGAATGTCAAAAAGTATAAATATATTTACCAAAGTGCACAAACTATTACGTAAACCGTGCTCAAAAGTAGTTCACCCCTCAACCATTGTTAATTGCTAGCTCATTAGTCATATTCCGCCTTTGTCGTTGTGTTAATTTTTAATGTCACCTCTACGCTCATCCTCGTATTATAAATATGCGTAGAAGAGGACACATGGGACACACCACAACTCACATATCAGTGCGTTCGCGTAAGAACCGCATAAATTGTCCACAAATCCGAACTGCAAAAAATGACTAGATGATTATTTCGCAGATTCTGGTAGCTATTGGTGTGGACAATCAATTTCCGTTCGACTGATTACTTGAAATGTCTAATTTGCATAATTACAATAGGTCAAAGTTATGCTATTTTCATTGTTTGTTGAGTGTAGCTCTTCAGGGAGTTGAGTTACGACTTTATTCAAAGAACAAAGAATGGCCGCCAAAACATGGCGCATCTTTCTGTGTCATTTGTTTATTCAAATTTTTATTTTTAATTATTTCCGGAAAATTTGAACTCAAATTTCTCGAAAACCAGGCCGAGTCCAGTTACCAATTTTCGATATGTTGTACTTCTGAACATGGTCTATCCGATGAGCAGAACCACATGATGTATCGAGGGCCGCTTAGGGTCGCAATTTTCATTACAAAATTCTCAAAACTACACGAAAACGTCTTTTTTTTCCACCCTTATTTCACTTGTTCTACGCTAAGTGAGCGGTCGAAAACTCGTAGAATTCTCATTTTACACCGCGCAGTTCGCGTCGAATGAGAGGAATGATGGTGAAATATGGGTGAATTGAGGGGTTTTCGTGTACTTTAGATAATTTTGTAATGAAAATTGCTACCCTAAGCGGCCCTCGATACATCATGTGGTTGTGATCATCGGATAGACCATGTTCAGAAGTACAACATATCGAAAATTGGTAATTTGACTCGGCCTGGTTTTCGAGAAATTTGAGTTCACATTTTCCGGAAATAATTAAAAATAAAAATTTGAATAAACAAATGACACAGAAAGATGGGCCATGTTTTGGCGGCCATTCTTTGTTCTTTGAATAAAGTCGTAACTCAACTCCCTGAAGAGCTGCACTGAAAAAACAATGAAAATAGCCTAACTTTGACCTACTGCAATTATGCTAATTAGACATTTCAGGTCATGAGTGGAACGGAAATTGATTGTCCACACCAATAGCTAACAGAATCTGTGAAATACTTTGAAATACTTCTAATTTTGCTTATTTTTAATTAAATTAATAATTTGTTATGGAAGACAAAATTTCAACAAAAAAAACATTCGGCAACTTTTGAAAACAGTTTCATGGTCAGAATTTTATTCTGAATTTACCATAAAAGTTAAATATTTAAAAAAAGATTTTTTGTTTTGTTTTTGTGTTCAAGCATCCTTTGTGAGTTGTAGTGTGTCCCATGTCAGTTTTAAAAATTTCATTTCCGCCAAAATGCATTTTAAAAAACGAAATTGGACCGAGTGTTATTGTGTATCACAAGCGATTATTGTTGTTGCGTATAAATATCAGCAACTTCAGCGGGGACATTCGTGATTTCACGAGAATTCTATTGCTATCAGATGCTATTTTATGGCTTCAGTTCATATTGACTTGCGTCATTGATCATCCATTACATGGTTACCTATGCCTAAATATGCCTAAGTATCTGTCTCAAACTGCACAAACTAGAACGTTGGACGTGTCCAAAAGTGTTTACCATTGTTAACAGCTTGCGCATATTTTATCTCTACATTAGTCGATGTGATAATTTTGCTTGTAGCTCACCTCCACACTTTGGCGTTAATTTTGGTATTAGAAATATGTTTTGACCAAGCTTGTTGACCGATGTTTAAGTATCATTTTATCCATGGCACTGGATAAAGTGTTTTTACCCATGTCACTGGATAAGTGAATAGGGATGCCAAATGAAGAGTTTTTCGCGAAATGAAGAGGGGGTGAAATGAGAGGGGGATTATCTCTTCAAGAAGAGGTGAGCGGTCGTTCCCCCTCTCACGGCGGGTTAGATGTTCGGTGATTCGGTGATGTAGTTTGTAATATACTTTTAGTAAAAGTCCCACGTGTATCAACTCGTCTAATCAACTATCAATTGACTTGTGACTATTGTGATCGTGTTCAGTGAAGAATTCCGCACAGGTTGACATACAAACATTTGACATTTAACATACAGATTTTCTAATTCGAGCACCTTACACAGGGCAGACAGGATAAGGTACACGCTCGCTTTACACCAACGAACCGGAGGGGGTGTTTGACGCGCCGTGCCTCTTCAAGAAGAGGGGATAGTGACGCGACATTGTGCCTCTGATGACTGCCGCAACATGCTAATTTGGGCTGAGTCCAGACATCCACACTAATCTCATGCAAATTTGAGATGCACGCGTCCTTTCGATTGAAATATCAGTCAATTGACACTATTACTCTTCTTGAAGAGGGGCCTCACTCTTCATGAAGAGTAGAACGACCGCTCCCTCTCTTCTTGAAGAGAGGAGGGATTCAGAATTCCTTTGTTCGGGGAGAGGAAGATCTTCATTTCACTCTTCATTTGGCAACCCTAGTCATGAACAAATGTAGCGTACCACCAAAACATAAATGCCTCTTAAAAGTTCAATCGGAGAGAAAGCTCAAGATTTGTACATTGGTTTTTTTAATTGTTTTGCGTTTTTTTATGATAGCATAGAGGAACTGTCGTATCACAAATCTAATGCGCATCGCAGATCTCAGTCTTTTTTGCCACCATAAATCTCTTTGATTTATGGTTATTGACAGTAAGCATGCTGGCAGCTGAAAATCTGCGATTTGTTTTCTGTTTTTATAATTTTCTGTAGTGATTCAAGTCAGGAACGTGCTCGTCTCTCTCTCCGTAATGACACACGACGAACAATTGGTGTCGCAAGTTACTAGCTTACTCGTCTTGCTGTGGGTAGCCCTCTCAGTCGCCACCCTTCCCTTTGCTGTACGAACCATCGTCATTCTGCAGCGCGACCGCTCTCTAGCCGCCTTTTTCATCATTTACAAGGTGTCCTCGCAAATTACTCCTATTAGCCGTAGTTGGTATCATTTTGTTCAGCGCTCCAAATATTTATATACATAAAAACTGATTTCATTGTGAGTTATCTCGCAGTAATACTATCCTTACACTAGTATCCTTACACAACACCATCATTTTTCCTCTTACCCTGAAAAGTTTTTTTGCATCATTATCGATCAGGTCGGACTGGTCATCGATATTCTCACTCTGTTGTGTACCCATCTCATCTGCACTATTCCAAGTCGCGGGTGGCTGATCGCCCCAGAAGTCATGGAGACAAAAATCTACCTGAAAGTGAGCTGACAATTTATCAGCGAGAAGAAAAGAATATCATAATTCCACACTGTTCAGCTCTTCTCATTTACCATGTACGCTTCTCACACGTGCCAGAACTTCGCATACTTCTGGTTGTGCATAAACAGAGCGACTGCAGTACTCCTGCCGCTGATGCACCATAAGGTCAGTTCCCAGGGACAAAAGAATAACATTTGTAATGATTAATATTATCGCTATTGTTATTATTATAATATTGTTATCAGGGTGGCTAATAAGAAATGTCCGATTTATGGTGCGCACTCTGAGCTTTCAGAGTTCCGACAGAAAAAAAGAGATCACCTGCACACATAATGTAGTTTAGGGGGACTCTTAGATATATCTATTATAATAACGTTCAACTGTCTATTTGTACGATAATACTTATGAGTATCGACGACGAAAATTAATGTTCCTAAAAATTTACGAAAATTAAAGAAAAGTAATTCGAGTAGCTTTCATTGTCTAGAATATCTCTCAGCACCTCAGCTTAGAATGAGCTAATATTCCAATCATCCTGATTCACAATTATGTTGAGAATGAATGCTTAACTTCAGTAGTTGTGGTTCTTCAAAAAAAAGATTAACCCGGAAAGAAGTAATGTCCCGACGATGTCACACAAAGAGGCTCAATATGAAGTATTTGAGATCTAACCATGCACTTTGCATACAATTCTGATATGGTATACTGTTGATTCGTCGTCAATTTGATGTTGTGGGAAGAATACTGGAAGCACGAGAGAGAGAGTGAAGAGACAGAAAGCTAGTAATAAGTAATATTAAAGCTGTGTTATCATCTGACCCAATACAACACCCTTGACTTACTATAATGCGAGGTGTCAATCGCTACACCCAAATACTTCTCATACAACTTAGCTTATAATGTCTAACCAAGCCGTAGTTCTTCTGTCGTAATCCATTCCGTTCTACGCTCACTTTGCGAGACGTCGTTATTCATACTCTTTGCTTCTCTAATTCTCTGAAAAGCCTTTGTCCACAGACATACCAACAACTTGCAGATTTGGAGCAATCGCATCGTGCTTCGATGCTGTTTCATCTTTCAATTCGTGACTTCCTTCCTCGTTGGAAAAAAATCGACGCATTTCGACATGCACATTGTTCGTTACTCGGCTGGGGAGCTGTGCCCGCAGGTGCGGCCTTATCTATTAGAAATAGGGTCCACACCGCCCGCCCACTTATTGGGCAACACGCAACATGGTCAGAAAATGAGACAAAGTGGGTGTCACAAATTCACAAGCACTCGTCGAAAATAATAAAACGTTCCGTTGCTAATCTGTGCTAAACGCAGAAATGATAGGCGAGAGTGCATGGCAAAGCAAGAGACAAGCCGAGGTATAGAAAGAGGCACATTCCAGTAGCCCATGTAATGAGCGCTTCACTTTAAAATTGTAATAGTGCTCGCGCGAAATTCTTAGCGCAATCAATTGATGTTGTCCAATTGCTGGAGTTCTCGACGAGCACCACCGAATGGACATCTTTCAACGTTGGTCAGTAGAAGTTGAGATGTGGTAAAAAGTGATTATTATATCTAAATCGTCGAAAATTGGTTAAAACTGACTTCACAACTTTTGACTTCCTCATTATTTTGATAATATTAAAAGAAAATAGAAATAGCAATTGGCGATTGCAAGTTGTTCATTCTTTTGCAAAACTAAAAGTGCGAGAATTTCATAAAATTCTGATTTGTTGTAAATGTCAACGGTATTCGCAAAATGTATATTAAACCTGCGAGGTTCTGTTCTCAAGGCAAGCGCTCAACACCATGGCTTCAGATATCTCGCTCTAAATAATAACTGCCGTCGTGCGTTGACTATAGCACTGGTCTCAATTCAGAGGCATTTGTATTCTGCGAGGTTATAGAAAGAGAGTGCACATGTCAGTAGTCCACTCCAAGGACGTTTCATTTTATCTTTATTACAACACATGAAATTGTACGAAATACAAAACCAATTGCTTGGAACTGGTAGACTGCGCATAAAAGGAAGAAAGAGTAGAGGTAGTCGCGATTCGACGACCTAAAAGAAAGGAGAAGAAAAGAAGATAGAATTAGATCAGAAAATATGAGGCACGGCTAAATCGGAGGCGATGTGCTTTCCAATAATTTTTTAATTCACATTAAAATGTGTTAATCAGCTCGAACAGAGAGTGTTCGCGAAATGAGGAGGTGATTGTTATTACAATTTTGAAATAATACGTTCTCGAAATTGACTATCGGTGTGTACACTCTCTTTCTATATCTCGACGTGTCTCTCGTTTCCTCATGCTCTCTCGCAGCCATCACCTCCATCTGTTGTTTAGGAGCGGAACGTTTATATTATTTTGGTCGAGTGTTTGTAATACTCGAACGGCGCCTTTGCAGTTTATCGACTCTCCAGCACTGAGAAGCTTCTGGAAGCTCACATGTATCTCCGCACTTATCAACGCCGTTTTTCTTGCGGCGTTGTACGGCGTCGTCATTTGGCGATTTCGTGTCAACTCTATGGTTCGTGAGAGGGCAAAGTTTTGTGGGAAAAACATTTTGCATTTTTTTCCTAAACTGTTGCCAATTTAAAGCAGATTGTTGTAGGCAGCTGCAAAGTCGAGGCGAGCAATTGTCGAGCACAGACGCGCAATCACCCTGCTCAAGATCGCAGTGACGGTAGTCGGTTTGCAGGTCAGTGAAGATTTTTATGGCAGCAAAAAAACGCACTTATAAACACCATTATCATAACGCAATTTCATACGAGTTGTGTGAGTTGAGATGGTCCGGTCAAAATACCGAATAGACAATTATGGAAAATGATGATATTTTATGAAACGTAAAATAAACTTGTTTCCTCTATCTATATTTTCACATGGACAATATTATTCTAAATAATGCAAATAATTTATCAGCTGCTCTGCTGCGTGTATCACTTCTATTCATTTGTCACGAATGTTGATTTTAAGGTAATCAAATTGGGTTGCGAATTCGGACAATGTCGGACGCCGAACATGGAGAGTGAGGGGGGCCATTGTTCCTTTTCGGATTTGTTCGGGATTGCTGTATTTTGTCAGAACATTGTGATCGAGAATTGGCTTTTCATGTATTCAACAATTTTAAAGTCGGAATTCTGCTTTCATTTCGCTTTTTCCAAGTCAACATACTGTAATGCCGAGCAAAGCCGAGCAAGTTTGGTGTTCGTCCGGACACATCAAGAACTCTGAACTCAACGAAACTGACCGTGTCTCGACCTATCAGTCTGAAATATTCTTCCGAATTCGCAATCCTTTTATCAATTGACTTTAATAAATGGCTTCATCCGAGAGGAAATTCAGCAGGACCTCCGCATTTTGTACACCATATTGTTCGGAGTAAGCTTCTTCTATTCGTCCCTACCAACATTTCTACTGCTCATTTTCTGCAAACCTATAAGAGACCAGGTTTACGGGCACGTCAGGTGAGCTCAGCAGAAAGATACCTACAACAGCAGCGTAGTTACATGTGGACAAACTGTGATGAAAACCCTCACTGGTTCGCTATTGAGCCCTTTTAGATATTTGAAACTGTTTAGATGCGTAAGGCTTGCGAGTTTTACCACATGAAGTTTTATCCCCTCGACATGTATTTTTTTAGGGTTTCCTACGTGGGAGGTCATTCCGGAAACGAATCGATCGTTCCGACAGTCGGGATGCTGACAGTCACCAAATCACCGACACTGATCGTATTCTCCGACAGAAAAGCTTAACGCACATTATACACTTTCTTTAAAAAGTGAAGAGGGAAATTTCTTCAAAATAGACTGCGAACTTTATTTTGAATCGATTTCTCATGATGCCATAACAATTTAAAAAAAAAACTTTAAAATGTTCGCCGAAACCGATTCTTTCAAATCTTATAAATGTCTGAGCCTCATAAATAAAGGTCTGCTTTTTGATCGATTGTTTTTTTGTTTTTTTTTGTAGCATAGAAAAACACTTCAAAGGGATTCGTGTTTTTACATTAATGCATTCGCTAGAATCTGTTTTCTTATTAGTTTTTTTTAAAACTATTATCCATATTCGTTGTACGAGGCCATAGTGCAATTAGACGTAGTGCAATCATGGAATATCACGCCTCTCACGAGAGGATCGAGCTGGGGATGGGAATGAGGCCAAATTATGACATCGAGGTTTTCGTAGATTTGGGCCCTCCCAAGCCTGTCTGATAGCCCTCCGAGGTATTGGAACCCACTTTTCATTTTGTGGGTCGTGGCACCGGGTCGGTCCTCCTGGTACCAAACTTTGACCCCGATTATCTCGGTTGTGGGCCATTTTTGTGAAAAATCATGCCTGAACTACCCCGGCTCATTTTTTGAGCTCTATCGATCCATGTTATTCAATTTTCATGAAAGTGACACTAAACCGTGCTACTCTCCGGCTCATGTATTTCAAAAGTGTAGGAAAAAAAGCAGCTGGATTTTTGATATTTTGTAGATGGCGTTGCCTTCTTTCAAATAAGTGGTTTATGCTGAAAATAGCAGAGGATTGGTGTGTGCTGTGCCGTTTTTCAATTTCGAGATGATTTGAAGTCATAATCATTCAGCTCAGACCGCTGTTATTGAACGAAACATTGACAAAATGATGCATCATTTCATTCATTTCATTCACCGCGC
Organism: Pristionchus fissidentatus; assembly: GCA_036245785.1. Taxonomy (NCBI): domain Eukaryota; kingdom Metazoa; phylum Nematoda; class Chromadorea; order Rhabditida; family Neodiplogasteridae; genus Pristionchus; species Pristionchus fissidentatus. Next base: position 13,027,675 of record BTSY01000004.1, read on the forward strand.
TCGAAAGTGAGCGGTTTGAACTGTGTGAAATTGACTTCAAATCATCTCGAAATTGAAAAACGGCAAAGCGCACACCAATCCTCTGCTATTTTCAGCATAAACCACTTATTTGAAAGAAGGCAACGCCATCTACAAAATATCAAAAATCCAGCTGCTTTTTTTCCTACACTTTTGAAATACATGAGCCGGAGTGTAGCACTGTTCAGTGTCACTTTCATGAAAATTGAATAACATGGATCGATAGAGCTGAAAAAATGAGCCGGGGTAGTTCAGGCATGATTTTTCACACAAATGGCCCACAACCGAGATAAGCGGGGTCAAAGTTGGGTACCAGGAGGACCGACCCGGCGCCACGACCCACAAAATGAAAAGTGGGTTCCAATACCTCGGAGGGTTATCAGACCGGCTTGGGAGGGCCCAAATCCACGAAAACCTCAATTTTACATTTTGGCCCCATTCCCAAAACACATCGATTTAGCTCGATCCTCTCGTGAGAGGCGTGATATATGATAGCACTCATGTTCATTACGAGATATTCAATTTCCCGGAATTGCCTCATCGCGATAAAAATTCATCTCGAATATGAGGCCGTTTGCCATAGAATCGAGCAAAGCGCGGACAGTAGAAAATCATTTTAAGAGGAGAGCATTGTTTTAGGTACTCTCAAGGGGGATTACGATGGCGAATATGTCATGTTATGCAAACTGATCTCCGACCTGTTATTCAAATTACAAAATTCGGCTGATTTCGCGTATTTTTTTGCTTTCAAAAGATAGAGTCTTCAAACCACTTTGTGTAAATATTCTATCTATTAGGATGAAATTGCATGGAGAATCCCATGGAACTTTCAGAAATGCAAATTTCCGTGTATTTCACTTACCTTTTGTCTATTTCTCTATGTTAAACTCAAAAAAGGAGTCTGGGATTAACACAGTATGTGGAGAGTATACACACCGTACTGCCTCTTTAATTTGTACGCTGTTGACCTCCGGAAAATAGAGTTATGAATTTTTAACTGAATGAGTTTGAGTGGAAAACCTGACCTGATGAGAGAACTGCTCAATTAGCATGCGATCACCCTCTCATTTCGCCCTCTCAGACACCGCGCGAGCGGGCAAATGAGAAGTGAGAGGGTGATTAGATGCAAATTGGCCATTTTTCTCGTCAGATCAGTGCTTTTTCATTCAGTTAAAAATTCATAACTATATTTTCCGGAGGTCAGCAGCGTACAAATTAAAGAGGCAGTACGGTGTGTATACTCTCCACATACTATGTTAATCCCAGACTCCTTTTTTGAGTTTAACATAGAGGAATAGACAAAAGGTAAGTGAAATACACGGAAATTTGCATTTCTGAAAGTTCCATGAGATTCTCCATGCAATTTCATCCTACTTGAATATTTACGCGACGTGGTTTGAAGACTCTATCTTTTGAAAGCACAAAAACACGAGAAATCAGCCGAATTTTGTAATTTAAATATCAGGTCGGAGATCGATTTGCATAACATGGCATATTTGCCATCGTGATCGCTACCCTCAAATCTCTAGGAAACCATGTTTAACTGATATTGTGTATTTTCACCTGTCCGATGTATGTTGTGACATTGTTTGATTCTCTCGCAAACGGCCTCATATTCACCTTGCTTTCCGTAATAACTCATATTCTGAAGCTCATCTTATATTCTGCATAACTCATCTTATATTCTGCTTTTTGAACATACACTAAAATTGGAAGAATACAGAGAATATTATTTATGTGTTTGATACATCCGCGAAGGGTGTGACAGCTACCCACCTTAATACTGCTCATTTTTTTGATAATCTATCAGGGACCAGAGTCCCCCTTTAAAAATTCAAGCAAAATCGGCTTAAGAATGTTTATTCTCATATTTTTTAAAACTTAATGAATGACAAGTATACATGGTTATGTGGTGTGGCTCGATTGTCAGAGGTCACATAACTTTTTTCCTGTTACTATCAATTTCTATTATTTTTTGGTTACGCCTATTCCGTTTTACGCGTTGCTTTTCCCTTAAGCATCAAAACACACAGTGTACATTATCATTCATCTGCCCTACTGTTTCTCTTTTTTCTAGTTATTTACGATTTTACATGAAAGTAAATTAGCTCACTGATCTCAGTGATTTCCGCTCTCTGAGAATACGTTACTGCTCGCGGAGATTATGGACGATGGACAGTTGGTGTCTCAAATCACTGGCGCGCTCATCTGGCTGTAGGTGGACGTGTCACTCACTTGTCACTCTTCCACTCACAATTCTCGTCGTTCGTGTAGTGCACCGTGACCGAAACGTACCGGAGGTCACATAACTTGCACATCTACAATGTGCAGCAGTACGTTTTATTTCATCTTTCCATGATCAGGATGTAGTATAGAGGGTCGTTGACAGTCTAAAGTCTAAAGAATTTTTTGATTTAACAAAGTGTGATGCAACAACGTTTACTTTTTCCTATACTAAATAATTAAATTCCGAAAGAAAATTTAATCTTCATAAACTGTTAAGGCAAGAATAGAAATCGTAACCGGACTGTCGTATTACGAGTCCCAAGCAATTTCCTGATCTCACCAAGCCATTTTAGCTTCAATAAATCTCTCAGATTTATATCGACTTTCAGTAAGCAAGCTGGACAGTTGAATGTTCTCTCTCTTTTTGTTGTGATCAAGTTTGATTCAAGTCAGGAATGTCTTCGTCATTCTTCGTCCTAGCCCACAACGAGCAATTGGTGTCGCGAGTCACTTGCGCGCTCATCTGGCTGTGGGTGGTCGTGTCGGTCGTCACAATTCCCTTGGCTGCAGCAACCATACTCGTGCTGCACCGCGACCGCTCCCTTGCTGCAAACACCTTCTTCACCATTTACAAGGTGTCCTCGAAAATATCATATGTTAGCTGTAGTAACATTTTGCTATCATTTAAAGGATATTCCCGCACTTAAATCAAGCTTCTAATGTGTGTATACATGACAACATATTCATTGTGAGTCATCTCACTCTAATTAATACGTCCTGCCTCATTCCGACTCCCCGGAAAATATTTGCTCACATCATTACCGATCAGGTCGGACTGGTTATCGATATTGTCGCTCTGTTGTGTATACATCTCAACGACATTCTTCCAACGGGCGGGTGGCTGCTCGCTCCAGAAACAATGGAGACGAAAATCTACCTGAAAGTGAGCTGACAATTTATTAGCGAGAAGAAAAGAATATCATAATTCCGCGTTGTTCAGCTCTTCTCATTTACCATGTACGCTTTTCACACGTGCCAGAATTTCACATACTTCTGGTTGTGCATAAACAGAGCGACTGCAGTACTGTTGCCACTGATGCACCATAAGGTCAGTTCCGATTATCCATGCCCACATGGTTTCATTCCAGATGAGACCTATTCTACTAGGCTAGCTACTCTACTACTACTCTACTAGACCGACTAGGGAAGCCAAATGCAGAGACTGAAAGTGGTTTATCACCCATAAAACTTTTACACTCCGAACAATTCTCCAACTTAATGTTTTAATCGGTTTTAATCGGCATCAATACGAAACTTTTGTAACCAATTATGGAATGAATGTACATGACGATAGCTTTTGAGAACTGGTAAACACGAAAACCACGAAAAATCGCTGGCAATTCATGGAGAATCGTTAATAAACCTGAAGAGCTCTTTTCCCAAGATCAACTGTGATAAATCTTCCTAATAAGATTCTAGAATGATTGGAATCAACTCTTCACATTTTTTCATTCCTCATTTGCATACTACACCTATTTTGAAAGAGACAAAATTTGCAAAATTGCTCTTCATTTGGCATCGTTATCTACTACATGCGTTGTACAGGATACGAGATATTGTCTAAATTTTAGCAATCCACTGAACACTTTTTAGATCTGGAACAGTCGCATCGTAATCGGTTGCTGTTTCATCCTCCAATTTGCGAGCACTTTTGTCATTGGAGCGCAGGCAGCACACTTCGACATGCATATCATACGATACCGGACAGGAGAGCTCTTCCCGCTGGTATTGTTGTCTTCTTAGTTGGCGAGATAGTGCGCGTAATCGAGAGAATAGATCCTCTCTTCACTAGAAGAGAGGATTACTAGAGAAGCACAATACTTTCGCGCTCTGTGTAGTCTGGTATTGCATTCTTCATGAATCAAACGGAGGAACAAGAGGAAAATTGAAATATTGCCACCATGTAATACCCAAAGAGGAACATTCCTCCCATGGAGAAAGCAATAGAGGAACAAACACATCTAGAGGGGTATTTCCAAGAAGAAGCGTTGCCCTGGCTTAGCAAAGGGATCTAATTGGACAATTATGTTTTGTGATATTCTTACAGAATTAGGTTTTTTTACAGAATTAGGTTTAGAATTAAGTAACTGTTATTGCTATTTTCAAACAAACATACTATAAGTGAATTATGTTATTCACTTAATTGTGCATGACGTTATTGTTCATGCTTTTCCAGGTTATCGACTCTCCAGAGCTGCGAATCTTCTGGAAGCGCACATTTCTTTCCTTGCTCATCAACGCTGTTTGTCTATCGGTGCTGTACGGCATCGTCATATGGCGATTTCGTGCTAACTTTCAGGTTAGTTACGAGCCGGACTTCGAGCTGCACAAAAATAGATATTTTTTGAAATGGAAAAATTCATCAGTTTCCTACCCCTCAACTTTTTCGAATTTCTAACCGATTGTCGCAGGCGGCTGCAAAATCGAGGAGAGCAATTGTGGAGCACAGACGTGCAATCACCCTACTGAAAATAGCGGTCGCGGTAGTCGGAATGCAGGCAGGCAAAAAATTGTTTGGTCAATATCCACATCTGTAAACACCGCAAGCATGTTATAGGGTAAGAATAGGCTCTTGATACACGAATTCAAAACTCGCAAACACTAACTAAACTATCACGAGACTGTCTGTTATCTGGGCACATCAGTACGGCTGCGTACTCCTGGCTTCACAGCGCTGTACTGGAGCACGCTTCGAATGGCGCTTTCAGTGTCACTGGTCTAGGCGAGGCCACACACTCAGAACGAAACCGTCTCTCGTCTACCCTCAAAAAGAGAAAAAAATGGCATTAAAACTAATAATTATATAAGTAATATTTCAGCTGATCTGCTGTCTGTTCTACTGCCATTGGTTCGTGACGAATGTTAATTTCGAGGTTATCCATATCCCGAACTTGCCTCACTCTAGAAGACATTCAGAAGGACTTCCGAATTTTCTACTCGTTACTTTTCGGAATAATGGTCATATATTCGTGCCTACCGACATATCTATTGCTCTTTTTCTGCAAATCTATCAGGAACCAGATTTATGGGCTCGTCGGGTGAGTTACGATAGATTCGCGATTCGAATCACGAATCTGCAGAAATGGGGTCATGAGCGAGGCAACATTTGGATATACTGACTCCATTCACTCGCTACTGAACCCATTTGGAGATTTGAAACTGTGTGGGTGTTTCAGCTACACTCAGAAAAAAGTCACTAGGATCAGGACACAAAGTGAAAATGTTCACTTACCGGTAAGTGAAATGTCTCTTATTTCTAGTGAATTTCACTTACAGGTAAGTGAACATTTTCACTTTGTGTCCTGATCCTAATAATTGTTTTCTCAGTGCATTTCCTAATGAGTACTTGGTACTGTTGTTTTGTATTAAGGGCTTCCTTCGTGGGAGACCATTCCGGAAATGAAATGATCGTTCCGACAGTCGGAATACTGACAGTTACCAGCTCGCCGACACTGATCGTGCTCTCTGACAGAAATGCATAACGCTCATTACACGCCCTCTTTAAAAATAGAAGAAATAAATAAATAATCAATTGTCGTGACGCTATTGTCGGTCTCAGCTTAGTCGTTTTATCATCGCAATAAATTTTTCTCACATTTATGGTGGAGATTATTTTTTGCTATTCAGTAATTTCACGCGTTGCTTTTCATCTAAATATTTTAGCTTTGCTTGAATTTATTCGTACGTCAGGAGGCTTTTCTACACCACGAAAACAAGTCAGTAGTATCAATATACATATTGCGCATGTCACCTGCCTAGTGATATCTCGCTTTTTTTCTTACATGTGAATAAAAATGTTCACCTAGTTCCCAGATTTTATTCATTTTTTTTTCTAATCTGAGTACGATACCGCAGCTGCGCGATATGCTCGACGATGGACAGTTCGTGTCGCGAGTCACTTGCGCGCTCATCTGGCTGTGGGTGGTCGTCTCGGTCGTCACAATTCCCTTGGCTGCAGCAACCATACTCGTGCTGCACCGCGACCGCGCCCTTACTGCAAACACCTTCTTCACCATTTACAAGGTACCACTGCAAATTACTAATATTTATCCACGCTTACGATAGCTGTAGTCATACCCGAGCGCCGATCCAGCCTGCAGTATCGGGGACCCGTACGATTTTTTTTCTTTTTGAAATCAGGGCGGGGACACGATCAGTCTGAAATACCGGGAACAGCAATTCGTTCTCAATACTTGATTATATTAACAATTAGTAGTTTCCAAATGATCTCCTTTTGGCATCCCTACTCGCCAATTTTACAATCACAACATTAGTCATACAACACGTAGTGCAACGCTGCCGAACCCATACAACAAACAAATTCATCTACAATGTAATACGTTTCTCCGCTTTTCATGGCCAAGACGCTTTCGATAGTATATTTGAGATTCGTTGCTTTAAAATGGGTCCCCATTTCCCGAATTCAATTTTTCTCAAAACATCATCACTGGAAGTACTCAGGTTGGTCTGGTCGTCGATATGGTCGCTCTGTTGTGCATTCATCTCATCGGCACTATTCCAACGGGCGGGTGGCTGCTCGCTCCAGAGACAATGGAGACAACGGAATATCTGAAGGTGGGGGAAATGTGCCATTTTCACATCACATCACATCACATCATTTATCCAGGTCGAACAGTACTACAATAGGGGTCTTACAAAAAGAGTGAACAAAAAAGTTTAGAGTTTAGAGTTTTAACAAAAAGAGTATAGAGAGTGAAATATTACTATCGCACTAATTCCCGGGGCCAAACGGGGATTTCCATCCATGCAGCGTTGTAAAATGGTAGCAACAACTCAGAGCGCGAACTCTCTAACTTGTCGACATCTTATATAGTCCAACTCTCTTATATTCAGGGTCGCAAATTCATTTACTATCTGAATGAGTATCTAGATGGCGACAAGTGAGAGAGTTCGTTCTCTATGTTCGTGCCTTCGATGCCTTGGTAAGGCTTCGGTTACGTAATCACGCGTAGTATTTTTCTACTGTAAAATCGCATGAGACAAAACACCTTTACCTTGTTTTTCCTTTACCGTTACTTCCGCATTGTTCAGCTCTTTTTCTTTACAATCTACGCCTGCCACACGTGCCAGAGCTTCACATCCTTCTGGCTGTGCATAAACAGAGCGACTGCAGTGCTCCTGCCGGTGCATCACCATAAGGCCAGTTTCCGGGGAACATGGCAAAAAATATTGATCCTGTCAAAATATTGATCCATATTGATCAAAAGTTTTGTCATTTTTTTGTTTCTCATTGGGAGAGGCGTTCCAAGGAACAACAGGAACGAAAAGAGGAACGACAGGACCATTGAAATATTGTCTCCATGCGATGTCCAAACGCACGGGAGTTGTATGGGCAAGAATTAGGAATTGAAAGGAAGAGGAAAATGGGGTGTTTTGTCTCGCGCGTTATAGCTTATCATATGCAAGTAAGTAGGGTGATCTTCATTATTGATTTAGGTTGATCGCAAATGTATCTGTGCACACATCTTGACAAACCACCGATATTGTCGCAACCTGCCAAATTATTTTTCCGGAAGAGTAAGCGATTGTTTTTCGGAACAGTTTTGAAATAGAAGATCAAATTTAGCAGTCACGTTAAATCTTTGATCGGCTGTAGAAATCGGGGGCTAAATCGTCTAATTATGAGGAAGCCTGCTATTTGACCGAACACTAGTTTGGCATATTCACATCCTTTTCTAACTATCCGATATATTAACTGACTAATAAATACTGATGAATAGAGTGTCTTCGCATTGTTAGAACTCTCTCGTTCTGATGCAGTTGCGCATAATAATGCCAGATCAATATAAATAATTCCGAAATACGTTGCAGATATGGAACAATTCCGCCGTGCTTCGATGCTGTTTCATCATCCAATTTGCAAGTTGTTTCATCGCTGGAGTGCATGCAACTCTTCTCGACATGCATATCGTGCGATATCCGACGGGAGAGCAGTTTCCAATGGTATAACCATGAGTTTTACTTTTTGTTTGATTGATACTCCGGAGAAACGATTACCCATGTAATATATTCCATGAAAAGGGGGCTTATTGTTAATAACGGAAAGATTCACAGTCATTACACGCACACTTTGAGCAGATTCTAACAAGGCTCCTTCTCTTTTCCAGTAGAGCGTGTTGTTTGTAATAAGAACAGCCGCATCAGATATTTTATTTTAGTTTTGTACCTTTCCTGACACCCTCTCACCAAGAAAATATTTGCGAAAATAGGATGTCATTACCATATTGTTTCTCGAATCGAATAGAGAGTGTTCGCGAAATGAGGAGGTGATTGTTTCTCGAACTTTCTTTCCAGTTTATCGACACGTCATCGGTGAGAGCCTTCTGGAACCGCACGTCCATGTGCGCACTCATCAACGCCGTTTGTCTGTCGGTGCTGTACAGCGGCGTCATATGGCGATTTCGCGCTAACTTTCTGGCAAGTTACGGGCACCAGTTGATACTGGAATTCGATTTCAAACTGTTCAACTAGTTGTCTTTCCCCCTGATTGAAATATCCGCATGGTTGATTGCAATTAGGGTTGCCTAATTGTGAGAATTGCAACTGAACTCGTCATCTTCTACTCCACTTCACTCACGCAGGGCGCTATGAGTTGACTTCTTCTCGATATTTCCCCTATTCAATAGCTTCCAATTACGAAACTCTAGTTGCGATGGCTGGCGGCCGCCGAACCGGCTTCTTTGGATGTAAAGCAAGTGTGGTGACGGTCACCCGGGGGCACCCTGCATTTTCGGTACACGTGGTCGCGGAGCGTTATGCAAAAGTACAACAAGTAACAACGTTTAATGTTTGGGAAGTTGGTCCATCCCTCTCTGTATAAAGCCGGGCCGGGCGTACTATGCAACAACAAAACAACTATTATTTGCTGAACACTAGAGTGCGAAACGTGAGACCACGGTCTCTTCATTTCGCACACCCTCTAGACCGGTCGATAATCGAGAGTGTGCGAAATGAAGCGACCGTGGTCTCACATTTCGCACTCAACTGCCCACGTGCGTTGTAGAGCGTTGCCAATTCGACGAGGGATGTGGTGGACTACCGACGCGCCCGTTCCCTACTCTTCATCGCCGTGATAGTCGTCGGTTCGGAGGTTGGCGACACATTTTAGATTAACAAAAACAATCTCACTCAATACATTTTCCATAGAAGACTAAAGGGGTGATAAATTATGCGTGCTTACATGGCCGGCGCACAATAAAAAATTTAAATAATAATTAAATATCCTCTCTTTCAGCTGTTCAGCTGTCTGTTCTACTGCGATTCGTTCGTTATATATGTAAATTTCGAGGTAAGTAATCGTATATAATTAACTATCATCGCTAGACCAGAAGACCAGATATTCCGTTCAGAGGGACTTCCGCCTTTTCTACGCGCAGTTTCTGGGCATCGGGGTCTTCTACTCCTGCCTTCCAACATTTCTCTTGATAATATTCTGCAGACCTATCAGGGAGCAGGTAGCCTCTCGTTTCGGGTGAGTACTATAGATGCATGTTCAATTTTTATATCACGCCACTCACGAGAGGCTCGACATAGACTTGGCACACAGCCAAATTTTCTATTCCTTGGAGGTATTATGCCATAATTATCATTCCTCGCCGAGGTGCTGCTACTTTAAGGTGCAGCCCGCGAACTTTGATGCTCTTTTTCGATGGTTGAACGATGTTTCCGAGAAAACTTTTGGAGCTAGGGCTGAATTTTGATTTCCTATACAACTGTATTATTGGTTTTCCGATTATACCCTTCATTTGCTTAATAATACTAGAAAATCTGCCCCAAAAACCAAAAATCCCGCTCCATGAAGGTCCGCTCCATGAGAGTATCACAAGGATTCGATTGATATGTTTATGCTCTCCCAACTCGGGAGTTGAGGTAGTGCCGCCATGGATTTCAGTAGAAAAGACAGTCAATTGAAAATTTCAAAAACATGCCCTCAACTTCCGAGATGGGAGAATATAAACATATCATTCGAATCCTTGTGATCATTCGCAGACCCTCATGGAGCGGGATTTTTGGTTTTTGTTGCAGATTTTTCAGTATTATTAAAAATCCATTGGGGAGCTTAGTTGGACCCAATGGGACCCAAAAACATTGATAACTCCATTTCGAAAAATGATGCCTGTGCCAAAGAAACATTTTGAGCCGAGCCTCTCGTGAGAGGCGTGATATGGTGGCTTTTTAGTGTGGTTTTAGAGTAGAGGTTTTGGTGGGCACACAGATAGGGACCGCAAGGTGGTCAGCCGATTTCAAGCAATGAGGTGGTAAGTGCGTCCATATTGACTACCCAAAAAATTACCATTTGAGCTGCTAAACATTTGCTGCATGTTAACGCACATTCTCGAAAAACAATAATGCTAAAATCTTTTAAACAGGATCACAATTGTGCGCGGCAACTAAATTTAATTTAATTTTCTCTAAGTGAACCAAAATAATTCTCCCCATGAACTGCGAGATGTGCAACGCTGTGCCTTCACTGGAACTGCTTAAATCACATATTCTCAATTATATTTATCGATTTTGACATACTTACTAATAACATAACAGTGCGCACGAGATATGTTGTGGCTCAATGCAAGAGCTCTCGATTAAGCTCAAACACGAGACTTTTAGTGAAGAATGAAATTTGTGCTACTCATCCCCTGTTTCATACCCCTTAAATTTTTCGTGGGCAGAGCTTACCCTCCCTACACACAGAGTCTTAAAATAAAAATTCAAAAAGGTAACAAAACAACAAACAATTAATTCTCTTGAATTTTATGCGAGTTCCACTGACTCTGCCAGCTATCACTGTTCATGTTGCCTACTAACAACGAATAAATATCTCACTATCACGGAAACATAGTTAGTAGTAAGGTGACGATCGATGCCGATTTGATAATATCTCGCATTTTTTAGGTTGCACTTCTTTGGAGAAGCTCATGACGTGCATATTACGGCAGTCAGCAAACGTACTAATCGTCCTCTCCGCTCCGCTTCCCCACTCCGTCACTGATTATTCCCGTCGGCTAGAGTGCGAAACGTCCAAAAAAGAAATTCATTTCGCACACTCTATGCACCGCTCGGTGGATGAGAAAGGATATTGCAGAGATCGTAGTCTATGGATGCGAGTTCGATGTTTTGTATACCCTCTGGTAGCCTCTTCTTCTCTGACATTTTTGCCATGTACCGCCACTTCAGCACGTTGGACTGTTTAGAAAATTAAAGTTATTATGTGACTCATTCCATGAATACTTTCCAGATAAAAAAAAGATATTTTAGGCCAATGCAATCCATGCAACTTCGAAAAGAGCATTGTAATCTCTGCGCATATTTTTATTTTTTCGATTGTTTAGAGCTATTTTCATTATCACTTGTATTCGTACATTGTAAAGTAACGAGAAATGCATGCTACAAATGAATCATCTAGCTATCATTTGTATGCGATCAGATTTCTTTCTTGATAATCACGTTTTTTTTTATATATTCAGAATGGTTATCGCCTCTCTTCTTCATGCTATGTTTGGTTTGACTTCGATTGCATTCGATCTTCTTCTTCTCTTCTGCATGTTTCGTTCGACGCCCGCTTCATTCTCCACATTCTCGATTCTTCTGAAGTTACACGCCTTCTCAGATCTCGTTACGTCCATTGGAGGAGTAGCGTCGATGATTAGGTCAGCGTTCTCTAGAGTGCGAAATGTGTGAAAAGACCATTGTCTCTTCATTTCGCACACTGGACGAGAGAGTGTTTAAAATGAAGGGTCGGTGGACGAGAGAGTGTTTAAAATGAAGGGTCGGTGGACGAGAGAGTGTTTAAAATGAAGGGTCGGTGGACGAGAGAGTGTTTAAAATGAAGGGTCGGTGGACGAGAGAGTGTTTAAAATGAAGAGGCTGCTCACAGTTCAAATTCTCTGTAGGGACATTGCATGTATTGCGTCTTCCTCTTCTTATTGCTGACTACTGTATGGGTGCATTATCATTATTGCAAAAATAGTAAAAGACACACTTGACCTCGCCAGTTTCGCGTCGACACTTCATTGATTAACATTTCTTTTGTGGCTCGAACCAGGGCCCCATGGATACGCAGCTTCCATATTAGGCTAGTTAGAAACGATGTCTCAAACATATTTGATGAGCCTCAACTTACACGTCAAAATGCGCCAAAATTCGATATGAAGCATTTTTACGATCGCTAAAGCTACCCGAAAGAATTTAACACTGCCTTCCGTTATATTTATTGGATCTATCATGACTATAATATTGCGATTCAATTTGAGCCGGGTGTTATCATCGGTAAGCTGACGGGGAGTAAATATATGTACAAAAATTCGAAAAGTGGGTGTCGAATCCGAGTTATTTTCGATAGGAGATTTTCGGATCTTTAGAATAATTTTAATGTTTTTTATTAGAATAATTTTACGCAAAATTGGCCGTAGGAACCGATCTTGTGGAAAGTATTCGAACCCAATTAAAACACCTAGTAAGTTGTATGATGTGGAGATTGAGTATCTAGTTATTACATGAACGGTATACCGTTCTTTTCGAATACAGTTTCCCCGGATACCTACAGAAATCTACAGATTTTATGATCTACTGAAACCGGGATTATCTCCTAGAAGAAAAGCTGCGCCGATTGGCTCAATTTTGTGAGTTTGTGTTACGGTATGGATGCTTTACCGGGAAAACACTCACCAAGAAAGAGCAGGCCCCTCAGGCAACAACCGTTCGAGGTCTACGGCATGCAACCTACCCTGGATTAATTTGCTCAATTTTGTATTTCCGGTACACGTTAGAATGGATTACGGTAATTTTTTTTGTTGCGGAACCCCGTTTTCTACGTTACAATTTTCGATCGTTCATTATTGCACGCTCACAACTAGGGATGGCAAAGGAAGAGAATAAGAGGGGGCGTGGCTATGCTAATGCGGTCAACTCTTCCGCAAGACCTCAACTCTTCCGGAAGAGTTGGTTGTGTAAACCTTGAAAAGAAGCTGCAAAACTCTGATTTTCGTTCCCAATTTGACGTTTTACTTTCACCTGTGAATGATGTAATTGGCAGAATTTGCATACATTCGATTTTATTGAAATTACAGCTTTGGCCGGTGATTAACGTGCGCAGACTAATTCGAAAACAATGTAAAAGTGTTGAAATGAAGAATAAACGAGTCTCTGTTGTACCCAGCCTTGAACTAATCGATAATGACGGTATACTATATCTGAAACAAGTCGCTGGCATAGCCACCGTTTACGATAGCGTAACACTTGTTCAACATTGCTCTATGTTACGATATTCGAGGTTTAGAAAGCGGTAGATTCAACGAAATCCATATTTCTGTCATCTCTCAGTATTTGGACCAGATCACACAATATAACGGTAGATCAAAGATTGCTAGTGTTTGATTCCCTTTTTTGCGGATGGGCGAAATTGAACGTTTTCACAGCTTTTATCACTCCTTTGAAGATTTCTTAGCTATTTGAAATATTTTGGGCACACAAGACATGTAATTTCATCGCAAAAATAGTTTTCTAGCCAATATTCTTTAGAAGCCGAAAAGGGGACGGAATTTGCATGCGACAGTTGTCAAAACATTGTTAGAAACAAGATATGCAAAGTAGACAACACGTTACAAAAAGAATCGCATCTATATCTCGCTTTAGAACTGTTTTCTCACCCCCAACTCTTCCGGAAGACCCCTACTCTTCCGGAAGAGTTGGCCGATTTCGCCCCCTCTTCCTTGCAAATTTACATTTCCATAATCACAATGGGAAGGTCTTCCTCTCACTCTTCCTTTGCCTTCCCTACTCACAACCCCCTCAGGCGTTGACACCTATGTGTATTTATCTTATGCACATTTAGATGGAAATGTTTTTGAAAGTTTTTTTCGTAAAATATTTATATAATCAGTTGTAAGTCGATTGCTGTCCGTACATGTTACGATACGGACGGACAATACTGGGTAGTCGAACAATGCCCCTTTCATTTCGCATTCTCCTGTCCTTTGTGCGGCATTCGCAACTGTAGTGAAAAATTAGTGTTGACCACTCGAAAAGTCGAAACCAAAAAGAACAAAAGGTTTCGACTCCGTTTCGGAACAGTGCCTTGTTTCGTTGTTGTTAATCTTCCTTTGTTCTCGAGCAAGGGTTATTTCAAGTGGTAATCACTAGAGAAGGGGGAGGAAGAGGGGAGAGACAGGCGCATCCTAATTGATCTTACTCTTCCGGAAGAGTAAGAGTGTCAGCAGGTTTCAATGCAAACGCATGTTCGGGACATTGTAAATCGCTTCCAGTAGATTGGGAGGATGCTAATAAATATTGGAAGACATAAATTAGCACAAAATCCTTCTTCTTGAGAAGACCTACTCCTCCGAAAGATCGGCAACTCTTCCGGAAGAGTTCGCCGGCCTTCCCTACTCTTCCTTCCAATCTACCATTATCATAATCACAATGGCGAGAGAGAGAAAGGCCTTCCTCTCACTCCTCCTTCCCAATCCCTAGTCATCAATGAAAATGTTCCAGGATCATGTCGATCGGCTGGTCTGTTATCTACATCGCTTATGGCCCGTGTACTCTGATTGGGCCCACTGTATGCTACGCATTCTACATGATGCTAATCGCAGGCGCAAATATCACGGTAGTACATTTAAAAAAAATATATTTTCTCATTTCTTTGGGGTTATTAAGTATAGTTTATGCAGATGTACACTCTTCTCGTCTCGTTTCTCGTTCGTCTCCTAATTCTTAGTAACAATAAAATCATGCTCTGCGATCTGAGGGTGAAATTAGGGTAAGGTAAACACGCCAGACAACCAGCAAGTCACCGAAAATATTGGCCAAAACTGATTGCGTTTTTAAACACTATAAATTATATCTAGAAAAATCAGAGGGCCACCTTATCTTGAGTAAGGTGGTCCTCAGACTTTATCTGCAACACGTACACTACGTAAATTCTTTTCCAAATGCTTGCGACCTTGAACACGTTTCCTAATTGCAAATAACCATGACACTCTTTCAGATCTTCTACTCGATGTCTCTTTCGGAAGAGAATATTTCCAAGCAGATTCTCTACACTCTCTACCCAGAATATGCAGCCGAAAATTTGACTGTTATGGGTGAGATGATAACTAAGGAGAGCCAGTTTTAAAACATCGACCAAAACACAATGTAATAAAACACAGGAAACGAGAGCTTGTTCTACTTTCCATCATCGATGGCCTTCCTTTTGATCGCGATATTCCCGTTCCCCGAGTGCCTCGTGGTTTTGTTCTTACGGTAGTCGCACAATATTTTTTTTTCAATTATCAACATTTATATCAGTTTCAGATTTAAAATCATGGAAACAATTGATAAATTGGCTAATGATCTTAGTGAGAAATCAAGGGGGATGCACAAAAAATTCCTGCACGTTAGTTGCCGCAAATTTCTTTTTTTTCTCTTTTTTTTTAAATTTAAAATCTCATTTTTAAAAGATGCTTTCTGCACAAGCAATGATTGCCGTCGTACAAATACTCGCGCTAAGCACTTTCTTCATTGGGTTTTTCGACATTTATCACCATCCCGCTCCAGAAATCTCGTCGTTTCTGGTGAGGGAAAAGGTTTATCCGCAGTTCAGACGGAAAAAAATGCCTATATGAGGCCTATAACCCCATCAAAAGTCGGCTCTGTTCCGGAATAGAGGTTCTTAGGAAATAGAAAGGTCCCAAAAAATAGAAAGGTTCCATGGAAATAGAAAGGTCCCTATAAAATAGAAAGGTCCCATGGAAATAGAAAGGTCCCTATAAAATAGAAAGATCCCTTGAAAATAGAAAGGTCCCTATAAAATAGAAAGGTCCCTTGAAAATAGAAAGGTGCCAAGTTCGGGAAAGTGATCTCTCAAAAAATAGACAGGTCCCATAAAATAGAAAGGTCCCAAGAAAGTCTAAAAGTTGTGCTGCAAAATAGAAAGGTCCCAAGATTGCTCAAAAATGATCCGAAAAAAATAGAAAGGTCCCAATAAATATAATAGAAAGGTCCCATTACATTGTGAAATGGATTTCAAAAAATAGAAATGTCCCAAGAAATTTTTTTAAATAATATAAATAAAGATCACAATACCGTTTAAAAATGTTCGCCAAAAGTAGAAAGGTCTCAATGAAAACCGAATGGTCACATAAATTTGAAAAGGTTCAAAATACATATAATTAAATATTTTTTAATAATAATAAATAATAATTTGGGCACGGTGACTGAGGGAGGAGGGATTGCGGGCACTACTGTTTTGTCGGGGTCAACTGAAGAACGAGCAATCGGTTGAACGGGCACAACAGGAGGAACGGGGATAATAGAGTGAGCTGGTGCCACTGAAGTGGCCGATTCACGAGTAACTGATTGTGAGTCTCGGAGATAAATATTCATGTCGTAGAAAAGATGATTCAGACTTTTTTTCGGATCAATTCTCCAATGAAACAGATATCCATGAATATTGTGAAAGGGGTGACTGCATTGGTTTTTGGTAAAAAAACATCGAAAAAAAATTCCTTAACCTGGGGAAATTTACGCTATCCATCATTGGCGTTATCTCAGACTTTGTCAAAGGACTAGTAAGGTCGCATTTTTAGCTGTTTTATAATAATTTTTTTTGCATATTTCGATGAAAATACATCCTTTTGTAATGTTTGCCATAGATGTCTAACAACACAGTGCACCTCAATAGATTACGCGACCAAATCGCTTATATTCGGGATGTATTAGAGATAAAGTTTCTTGAGAACTTTTCAAACTTCCGTGTTGTTTTTTTTGATGGGACCTTTCTATTTTTTTTCGGATCATTTTTGAGCAATCTTGGGACCTTTCTATTTTGCAGCACAACTTTTAGACTTTCTTGGGACCTTTCTATTTTATGGGACCTGTCTATTTTTTGAGAGATCACTTTCCCGAACTTGGGACCTTTCTATTTTCAAGGGTCCTTTCTATTTTATAGGGACCTTTCTATTTCCAAGGGACCTTTCTATTTTTTAGGGACCTTTCTTTTTCCATGGGACCTTTCTATTTTATAGGGACCTTTCTATTTCCATGGGACCTCTATTCCGGAACAGAGCCCAAAAGTCTTATGTGTAAGACTTTTGTTCTTATATATATAAGACTTTGAAATGGGTTAGGGGCATCATATAAGACTTTTATCTGTGTGCACTGTTTGTGTAGAGAGTTGCAGATCGCAGAAGCCACTACTGTATTCTCTCCTATCATCGTATTTGCACATATCGATGCGTACCGAACGTGAGTTGAGCCTGACGACAATCTAATTGTGTACTTTTGTTTGAGTATAGCTTGGAGTCGGCCGCACAAAAATTTTTCACTTGGAAATAACGCGGACCATAGTAGGGAATAAATAACATTTGTGCAGCGTATAAATGCAAGATATTTTTGGATTATAAAAAAAACAAAAAAAACTGCCAGGAGCGCAAAAGAGAGGAGATATGCTGAAGTGGTTAGTTGTGGGCGAACTTTTAATTCTAACTAATCCAATTATTTCAGGACTGCATTTCGCGTTATGAGAAAACACACAAAAATTGGGAACTCGTCAATGTCAGCAAACATAACAATCTAGATCAGTTCTCTCCTCGATTGCCCGTTTAAACCGCGACTTAAATCTACCGACAATTGAAATTTCAAATTTCTAAAATATAGAGCGTTACTCCCAACATCTTCGTCCTGTTTTGCCTTTTCCACAACTTTAGCCCTTTGGATTGTGTGGAAATATAAAATATTCTTGTGGTTTGTATATTGTTCGTGCTAGGATTTTCCAGTTAAAATTATTCAATGACAATGATATCGATTTTATTCTCGGAAAATAGATACTATAATAGTAATAAGGCATTTTTACAATAATTTTCATTTCCGTTGACATTTCCCTCTGTTTTGTTTATCACGCCTGTCACGTAAGGATCGAATAAACGCTGGTACATTCAAAAAGTCGAAAATGAGCTTGACACAATTTGGGTAGCCATTAGGGTCCCTCACAAGATAGCGTCGGGCTTTTTCCCCAGAGATCGATTTCCTCGGCGATAGACGACGTTGAAGTTGGTGTGATCGAAAAGGAGTGCCACTTTGAAGCTCTGTATCTTTCTTCAAATTGAGTATACAGGAAAACTTCCAACAGACGATCTGTGCAGAATCATCTCGAGAACAACTCTATGTAGTTGGGGCCATGATACCTATCCTAATTAGCCTAACTAATTAAAACGTTTAATTTTAATTGCGTTTTCGGGCCCAGGATAATCTCGAAGTCATTTTGTAGAGCTCGCAAATCGATTGATATGCTGAACTATGTGATTCATTTTGCATCTTTGCCTTTCATGGCTGAAAAACTATTTCGCACAACCCCACCCGTGACCTCTCATTGTGTGTGAGAGAGCGAGAGACGCGCCGTCCCATAGTTCATGTCTCAACGGGCTCTACCCTCCATGACCACCAGGGGTGTGCGGCAAGGGCTTTTTTTCAGCAATCGGCAATTGCCGGCAACTGTCCACAGCATAGCTCAATCGGTTGCACGATAGCTCTTTGATTTACAAGTAGTGGGTTCATTTCCACATTTCATACAGTCTGTTTGCACATTATTGCTAGTCCAGATCGTCGTATGTTGAAGAGAGAGAGGGGGAGTTAACTGCTTGCTCTCTTCGGATGTCAAGCGCTCATCCAGCTCCTGAACTATCTGTAAAAAGAGTTTCCATTCAATTACAATATCTGTTGGGACTCGGCAAAAAAATGTGCAAAAATTCTGGACGAAAATGGAATTGAACTCACTACTTGCAAATCAAAGAGCTAACATGATACCGACTGAGCTATGCTGTGGACATCATCTCTTGCCGGTTGCCGAAGTTGCCGAAATTGCCGGACTATCATTGCCGAAATTTCTTGCCGGCAACGGCAACTAATTTTGAACGGCAACGGCAATCAAATATTTTGAAAAAAATATACGAAAACGAAGAAAAATGGTTAAATTCATAAAGAAAAAAAATATTCGTTATTTGAATTTATCGTTTCGAAGAAATAATCAAACGTCTGTTACCTCTGTTAATTT
The DNA here is from genome assembly GCA_036245785.1 of Pristionchus fissidentatus. NCBI lineage: Eukaryota > Metazoa > Nematoda > Chromadorea > Rhabditida > Neodiplogasteridae > Pristionchus > Pristionchus fissidentatus. Next base: position 13,047,029 of record BTSY01000004.1, read on the forward strand.
TTATTGCAATTTGTTTTTAAAATTTGAAATTTTTTTATAAAATTATTAAAAACAACCTTAAACAGTCATTTTTGTACCATTTCGAGCATTGCCGAAACTTGCCTAAATTGCCGGCAATTACCGAATTTTGATTTCGGCAATCGGCAATTGCCGATTGCCTTGAACTTTGGAAAAACTTTGGAAGCGATATGACAACGGCAAAGTGTCGGAAATTTGAAAATTCTCTGTTCTTGTCCGTCCTGAGAAAAAAATGCCCAGAAGGTAAAAAAGGTAAAAGATTTTTGGAATTTTTAGAATCCTCATCCAAAACTGTGCAATTAAATTCTATTCTTTGAATGTTGCTTTCGATTTTGTCATTCTTCAATTGATAAAATTAATTTTGGTTCCCCTCCCCCCATGAAAAACCTAGGCATCCAAAAAAATTTCAATCTAGTCATCAAGACCAATAATAGCGTGCATCCCGATCAAAAGCATACAAATGATTGAAATCTGGAAAATTCGATTCACCGGAAGTTCTTGACGGATAGAATCAACAGAGAATCTTCGAGGTCAACACTGTTTTGATATTTATTGGCTCGGGTTGTAAGGAGAGGTGGAATCGCAGATGTACTTGGCATGTAGTTTGGCGCGAAGTCAATGCGGTTTCCCAGAGTCGCCGATTCGATTTATTGCCACAATAAATTTCCTGTATTTGTGCATTATTTTAATGCGCATTTCTTGTGAAATCGGAGATTTACGCGTTGTTTTTCTTCTCGAAAGTCAGACATTATTTGCCTGTGTTTGCCTCCGTTTACTAGAGATGATTGGTTACAGGTCAGTGAGCCTGATTCTGTTGTGCCCTGATTCTAGTGATGTTTTCTGATGAGAGTAAGCTAAGCGACAAGGATTTTCTTTAAATCCGGAGTACTGGCCTGTTTCACATTTGATTGTTATAATACTACTGTTCACAATTTTCGTTCGCCGCATCATTTTATTGTATCATTGTACCTCGTTTCCTTGTGAGCCGTATATATATAACCATCATGACCTGAAATCACATCCTCACCAGAGATAGCATTATCGCCTGCTCTTATAATAATTGAATTGAAATAATTGAATGAATAGATATATATATCATAGTACCACAGCACCACGAGATGATGGACGATGGGCAGTTCGTGTCACTCATCACTGGCGCGCTCGTCTGGCTGTTGGTTGTTGTCTCTCTCGTCACTCTTCCACTCACAATTCTCGTCATACGTGTAGTGCAGCGCGACCGAACTTATGCCACAAACACATTCTTCACCATCTACAATGTGCCGTAATACGTTTCGAGCTTTTCATGTTCAGGGCGCTTCCGCAATCAGAGAAAAAGCATGGGAGATGAGAGCAAATGAATTACTTACTTTTTAGCATAGAGAGCATGGGAAATGAGGAGAGCGTAAGTAATTTATTTACTAACTCGCGTACATGGCGAAGTAATTTTTCTCTGAGTGCGATAGTATAGACGTTAGGCCCACAAAAACGGGAAAAAAATAAAATAATGTGTGATGTGTTGCTTTAAGAATCGGTCACCAACGGCATTATTGCAGCATTTTTCTAATTAAATATGTGTCCCACATCGGACGCTCAGGTTGGTCTGGTCGTCGACATTGTCGCTCTGTTGAGCCTTCATCTCATCGGCACTATTCCAATGCGCGGGTGGATGCTCGCTCCAAAAACAATGAAGACACAAGTCTATCTGAAGGTGGGAAGAGAAAGAAAGCAATGCTACAATTCCTCGTCATTCAGCTCTTTGTTTTTACCTTCCACGCATGTCACACGAGCCAAAACATGACAACTTTCTGGTTGTGTATAAACAGAGCGACTGCAGTACTTCTGCCACTGCAACATCATACGGTTCGTTAATTTTTATTTAAATTAAAGTGCCCACCCGGTACTATAATACAAAAAAATGCAATTACTCTAAACGCCGAGTAGAGTTTTGTACATGTTAGTGTTGACCACTCGGAACTTCGAATCAAAAAAACAATTAGTTTGTTCTCACAAAGGTTATTTCGAGTGGTCATCACTATTACATATGTATGAAAAATATGCAAGGTTAAAGTGGACACTTTTGAAAGCTAAAAAATTGAAATCCAGATCTGGAACAATCGCTTCGTTCTCCGATGCTGTTTCATCTACCAATTCGCGAGTTCTTTCATCGTTGGAATTGAGGCGACACGTTACGACCAGCACATCCGTCGATATCCGACGGGGGAACTGTTCCCGAAGGTAAACCTCCCCATTGTTTGTTATCGGCTCTAAATTGCGCAATGCTATAATGTTTGTTAATGAGAGAGATTTATACAGTAGGATAGGAATTTTGACTGCGGGATGGCCGAGTGGTGTAAGCAACCGCTAGTCACTTCTTTGGGTCGTTTGGTCATTTCGATCCCCGCCGAGGCCAACCAAGCCTTCCATCCACCCCGGGGCGGTAAATTGGTAGCAACTATGATTGCGGAAGGTAACGTGCCCTAGATGCGTTGGGAAATCTTGGGTTACGTAATGTAATATGTTGTCCCCTTTCATTGAGCTACTAGTTTAGCTCTCTTAGCTCACAACACTGTGAAACAACCCGATGTCCATCTGATCCACATATACTAGTTAAAAGTGTAAATGAGATAAATTGAATTGAATTGAATGCACGTTGCAGCTGGCTTACCGGCTTGCCCCTATCTAGTGTGGTAGCTTGCTACTGTAAAATCGCTTGACAATACCTTTCCACCTGGAACATGGAACACCTTTCCTTCTTTATTGGGATTTTTTTTCGGAGGGAGTTAGAATGGGGAGAAACTCAATATGTAGGTCAATCATCATCGCTTCCACAACTTGAATCATCAGCAGGTTTAGAGAGTGTTCGCGATGTATTGCGATTAATCATATGCAAAAGGATCGGCGAAGAGTGCGTGATTCTGATGTAGTTTATAGTGCAAGAAGGGGGGGAATGTCAATCAAGAGAAAGGAAAACATCAGACATGCGGATTCATTTCCTATATGGTAGAGGAGTGATATTACTCGAGTAGACTTTCTTTGCAGTATGTCGACTCTCCGGCACTAAGGCTCTATTTCAAGCGCACGTTCATGGTCACACTTATCGGCACCGTTTGTCTGTCGACGCTGTACGGCATCGTTATTTGGAGATTTCGTGCTAAATTTCTGGTGCGTGACAGGAAAAAATCGAATTCAAACTATCCACCGATGAATTAAACTGTAAACGCGAGAGCGTCCGGAATGAGGAGGTTGGAGAACTAAGAAACGTAAACTTGGACAACCGTGCTCATAGCAAAAGTGATCTCTGTGTAGAGCGTTACCAAGTCGAGGAAAGAGATGGCCGATGTGCGACGAGCTCGTTCTCTCATAAGTATCGCTGTAATCGTTATAGGATCGGAGGTTAGCATAAAGAATGAATACACTGAAATGAGACACCCGGTGTAAGATACACTCAATATTTTGTGTATTCGCGAGTCGAAAGAGCGCGCGAAAACGAGATATGTGTAAGTGTATCAATATGTGTCATAGCTCAGTGTACGATTCACTCAATAGAGTATCAATTCTGGGTGTACTCAGGCAATTAAAATTTTTATAGAATCGATATCAATTTGCAAACACATCCACATGGGCGAATAGTAGAAATATTAACATTGACTACAATTTTAAAATTGATTTTAATTTTAAAATCGTCCCTCTTTCAGTTATGTTGCAGCGTATTCTACGGCGTTTCGTTTGTAACACATGTCAACTTCGAGGTAATACAGTCCAAAATAGGGTAAATATTTGGAGCAAATCGCTGCATTCCGCGTACTATCTCGTCAACCCGAATTTCAAACACTACATAGTTATCACTAGCGTTCATTGCTAGAGAAGATTAGCACTTCAGAGAGACTGCCGCATTTTCTATGCACAGTTTCTGGGAATATGCGTTTTCTACTCATGTCTTCCCACTTTTCTATTGATTATATTCTGCAAACCTATCAGGGAGCAGGCATTCTTGCGCTTCGGGTGAGTGGCATTATTATATCCCAAATTAGGGGAACTTTTATGCCATTTTTATGCGAGGACCATTTACTTTGTCAGATACTTGTCAGATATCACTGCACATATCGTTACATTGGCAGTGGAAGCTTTATCTCAGAGTGGTCTTTTGTAAATAGTTACGCATGCGGACACCGTTTTGATAATATTCCTCCTTTTTAGGTTGCCTTTCGCAGGTGGAGGACACGACGTGCATATTACGCGTGTCAGCAACCGCGCATTGGCTAATTGTCCTCTCTAGAGTGCGAAATGTGAGACCACGGTCTCTTCATTTCGCACACTCTCTCGTCTATCGACCGATCTAGAGAGTGTGCGAAATGAAAAGACGTGGTCTCACATTTCGCACTCTAGTCCTCTCCGCTCCGTTCCACTTTTTCCGTTTTACACACTCTCTAAGCATCGGTCGATGAATGAGAGAGAGAGAGTGCAAAGTTATGATAACTCTGATTTACATTTCCCTTCGCCTTGCATTTCGCACTTGACTGACGACAGAAATGAGCAACTAACATTTGTCATTTTCCATGCTTCTTTGCAATTTCGCGGAATAATGTTTTATAAAGATATTGCAATTTAGCATAAGGACTTGCGGCTCTCTACACTCAGAAAAAAGTCACTAGGATCAGGACACAATGTGAAAATGCTCACTTACCGGTAAGTTAAATGTCTCTTATTTCTAGTGACTTTCACTTACAGGTGAGTGAACATTTTCACTTTGTGTCCTGATCCTAGCGACTTTTTTCTCAGAGTATTGATTAAGCATGCGCTCTACAGTACACTTGTGCCATCGGAGAACACATTTCCGCCTGCAATCAGTCAGAATTTAAATATTCACTTATCCTAAAATCACATCTGTAATGTGCTACACACAAGTTCGAAGAACTCAAAAGTGTAGGAAAAAAGCAGCTGAATTTTACACCACATTTCTCAGCCCAATTTGAGAAGAATGAGACCGTCTCACTGACGCTACAGTCATTCTTCGCTGAGAATGAGGGGCTAGCGGCCTTTCGCACGTTGTTTTTCAGCTTCAAATCATCCGGAGATGTAGAAATGGAAACAACAACTTCCACTACATTTCGCCTATGGTGAGCATAAATCACTCATTCGAAAGATCTCAATGTGCTCTATTACACATCAAAGATTCAGTTGCTTTTTTCCTACACTTTTGACATCTTCGAACTTGAGTGTAGCACGTTACAGCAGATGCAATTTCAGGATAAGTGAATCTTTATATTCTGATTGATTTATTCACCCACAAATACATATATTTTATTCTATTCTGATCTCACGACGAATACAGTTTATGTGTTCAAAAATCCTTTATTTCAAGCTAATAAAAGAAGGAGTCCCATGAACATAAATCATCAGTTTTCGTTACCCCGAATACTTGGAGTCTGTTTGGAACACATTTCGTTTTTTTTTAAATTGTGTGTTGCGTTTGTTATATCTTTCGTGGAGAGCGACATATGATTTTTTTTATTATTATTTGTTGTGATCATACTACACTACAGTGGTTTTAGTTGTTGACTTGTCAGTGATTTTCAGAGTGTTTTTCGCCTTGATTCCGAATATAGACAGAACCTCTCTGAAATATATAAGTATTTTTCAAGCAACACAATACATTTCCAAAACTTAACAAACACATATTTTTCTACAAGACAATGCACAATCTGCGAAATGTGTATTTTTTCTATGTTCATGCACAGAAACATGCTTGAACTATATTTTTTCATGCACAAAAAATATAATTTTTAATAAATATAAACCGAACGCACATTCTGAAGTGTTCAACGTAGGTGAAAACTATAAATGGAGAGAATGTAACCGATGTTTCGCCTACCTGTGCGGAGAGTCCATATTTGTTTTATCACTAATATGCCAGTTGGAAATGAAAAAAAAATTACGAACTTGAAGTGTCGATATTTCGAGAGCGGGGTGTCTCAGAATGCCTAAGCAGCCGATGAGAAATGCAACAATAGCAAATATTTGAATAATTGGAAGCAATGCTTGCGCGGACAGAATATATTAACATAGAGAATGTTTTTATATTTGGTCAGCTTTCTGGACTTCTTCTGAGATTGATGATTAGCTCTCTTGCAATACCCAGCGTCAGCAAGCAATTTATTGTTCAGAAAAAATGTTCAGAAAAAAAAGAAAAAAAAATTGTTCAGAAAAAAAATTTGTTTCGAAAAAAAAAAAAATTTTACAATTTCATTTTTCTGAGAAGATTGCTACCCTTTTCCGTTCACGTTTTTGAGATTGTAGCTTGGAAAGAAGGCCGATCACGAGCCTCGATGCTCAGACAATAAGTAGGAAGTTCGAAGAAAGGCTAAGAAGACTAGCAATCCGTCCCAACGAATACCCATCCGCTACCCGAAGGAAAAGGTTGGCAAATTGTTAAAATGTATAAATAAATGCACTTCGCAAGCTCCAAAACTCACATTAACAAAGTTCCGATTCATTCTTGATGTCGTGGCACTCATTGAGACGGAATTTTCCTCTACTGTGCGGATAATATTTCTCCGTAAGGTGAGATGATGAAATAGCAGGGAAGAGTTGGGAGGCAAATAATAGAGAGATTTGAAATAATTGGTATGTTACGAATGTCCTCGTTTCCTTAACAATTAGTCAATTTCAGATCAAATTTGTCAAGCGAATTTCTTATTGAGGTAGAATAACCGAAAAATACCATTTTTTGTTGATACACAATCGCCGAAAACAAAAATTAGAAATCAGCACAGGGTGGCCGAGACATGTTAAGAGAGGTATCACCAGAGATTGCAGGTGACTCGGAACAATTTTCGAAAAAATATTTTTGATTTCGATCAAACTTTTATATAATATTACCCAGGATACGAGGAATTTAAATTTCCAGTCCCAGGTCCGAGAGCCGTCTTTTAGGAAATTACCGGTTCCAATGCCGGAATCGTCATAACTCAGCTCGTTCTTGGTCTAGAACGATGGGGTTGGGCTTAAAATTTGTAGAATAATTTGGAGAACATATCATATGTTGAAAACGAGTAGGAAAAACTGAAACGAAAAAAATTCTGAGCGAAAAAGTGATTTCGATAATTTTCAAAAAAATGTATGATATCTAAAATGCCAGAACAAGCGGAATTTTATTTCAAAATATGAAAGAGCTTAACAAATACTCCCTAGAAAAAAATTAATAAAATATAAAAAGGGGGGACCCGATTTGGAAAATCACCTTGAAATACGAAAATCGAAAAAAGTCCTAAAATCGAGTTTTTTCGATTTTCGTATTTCAAGGTGATTTTCCAAATCGGGTCCCCCCTTTTTATATTTTATTAATTTTTTTTCTAGGGAGTATTTGTCAAGCTCTTTCATATTTTGAAATAAAATTCCGCTTGTTCTGGCAGCAATACTGGGACATCTCATCTAGGTATTGTAGTATAATCCTTCTTCTAATCCTTCTTCTAGAAATTTTCCCTGACTGCACACACAGAAAGAAGTCTTATATATAACACCAAAAAAGTCTTATGCGGCCCCAAAGATGTAGCACACAACGGGGCTTGCAAAATGACAAGGACCGTAACAGATGAGTATGATGGACCAACCAATAGAAATCGTCCTTAAACGCTTCCTATTACGATTGCTTTCAAGATACTTTAGGAATGATTTCCAGTGGACATTAAGTAACTAATATTAACTAAGCGTTCGCAGTTCTTACTGCGGGATTAGAGTCCCTCGGGGTGTAAAACAGTTCACCCAGCTCTTTTGTATGATCAACTTTTCATATTATTATTACAAAACCGCATCTCTACGTCAACCTCCGGGATCCGAACAACAAGGAAACAATTCGTCAAACGTTAGCTGACATCTCTCAGAATACCTGTATTAATTTACACGAAAATCGCACCTCGTCATGCTCATAAATCCTCCAATTGCCGTATACAAATCGAAAAAGGCGTGCGTCTTCATCATAATGCCGAAATTGGCGAAAGACGCGGGTGAATTACGAAACATGCAGAATAGAAGGAGCGAGTCGGCGATAATTGCTGTTCCACTGAATACCGAACTCATGGCCAATGTTATGGCCTCTTCGAGAAGCATGCTTGCAAGTAAATCGGGCCACTTTGCACTGCAACTAACATATTTGTCCGTAGTATGCTAATCAACGCATGTTTCTTCATTTTTTAAAATAAATTGTGAGAAAAGCCAATCTTGGTATAAGCATTTCGTGAAACGCGTGATATGAGAGGAATCGCGAGAAACTCGACCATAGCCAGGACGTAGAAAATTTTATTTTTTGATTTGGCTGAAAATTTTACCTAAGGTATTTCAACACCTCCTCTATCGATTGGCGTTGACAGAATTTTGATAAAAAATTTCGCAACCGCGTGAAACATATCCAAACCTGGAGTCTTCGGTGTTTTTCGCCGAAAGGACAAAGTTTGATAAATCATAACTCTGTTCAAAATAAAGATAGAGAATTGTGGTTTTGTTGGTTAGATAGAGAATACAGTTGGCTACTGGTAGGGCTGTGCCTACTCATTCCTGGGTGACGCATTGGCGCGGAGCGGTCGGTTTCATGAAAAATGTTATAAGTCACGTTAAAATTAAATGCGGTCTTAGGTTCTTTGTTAGTTGTAATGTGCACGGCAGGTACTCACTATAACCGAGAAATGGGCCAAATCGGCCCATGCATGGGAATTGCGCTAAGGTGAATTTTTTTTTGTTCAAAATTTTTTTTCTCTTTCTGCGACAATCAGTGATATTTGCGGTCAAAATATTTGCAAATATTCTAAAAACACGATTAAGCTTGTTATAGAGGGTTTTTTAAGCGAACTTTTTGAGAAATTTTTTTTTGAAAAATTTCAGTGCTGATTTTACCTTTTGACTAAGCTGTACTTTTGTAAAGTCCTATTTTGTACTAATGTTCCCATAATCAATATTTATGATGCTAGGGTGAAGAATTGTGCATCTAACTATAGATACTAAATGCTTATTGCATTTTCAGCACTCGTTATGAGATGATCGGTTTCATATGTTGCAGCGGTTCGCATCTCCACAAAACTTTCTTCGAAATTAACTCAACATGCGAAGAGCAATTAGTCAAATGACTGTGAGTCTCTATTTCTTCATTGTGGGCAGCTACAACAACTATAGTTTCCAATATTCGTCTGAAAGCCGTCTCAAAGAGCCAATATCGTATTTTGCGAAAATACGTCCACTTTTTCACACATATCTCAAAAATTTGGATCTCTACCGAATCCTGGTGCAGGTTAAATTGTTTGTAAAATTTCATTGAATCATTTTCTTGTTGATAGTATACAAATCTATGGATGATTTGATCTCATAAAAAATCGAAGACTCAAAATTGATCAAATTTCTGAACAAAAAAAACAATTCTGAGGATATTTGAAACGCTTCTAGTGAAATATTGCCCACATTCATTTTCCTATACCTAAAGAAGAACTTTGGAACTAATAACTTTAACTTATGAAAACAATTTTTTTTGGAAAAATACCATGACCCCGGGTTCATGGTGAAAAATTATTTTTGGACCATGACCCCGGGTTCATGGTATTTTTCAAAAAAATATTTTTTTCATAAGTATAAGTTATGAGTTTCATAGTTCTTCTTTTGGTAGATGAAAATGAATGTGAGCAAAATTTCGCTCGAAACTTTTCAAATATCTTTAGAATTAATTTTTTTTCTTAGGAAATTTGAGCACTTTTGAGTATTCGATTTTTTATCTGATCAAATCATTCATAGATTTGTATACTATCAACAACAAAATGATTCAATAAAACTCTCCGAACAATTTGACCAACGCCAGGATTCGGTAGAGATCCAGATTTCTGAGATATGTGTGAAAAAGTGAACGTATTTTCGCAAAATACGATATTTGCTCTTTCAGACAAATATTGAAAAATGTAGTTGTTGTATCTGACCATAATGTAGAGATAGGAACTCACTTTCAATTAACTAATTTCTCTTCTCATGTTGAGTGCATTTTTAATGAAGTTTGGTGGATATGTGACCGCTGTAAAATATGAAGCCGATCATCGCATAACGAGTGCTGAAATGTAATAAGCATTTAGTGTATATGGTTAGATGCACAATTCTTGACCCATTCATCATATCTAATAATTATGGGAACATTAATACACAATAGGAGGCTGCAAAAGTACAGTTTCGTCAAAAGTTGAATTCAGCCTTGAAATTTTTCAATTTTTTTTATTTCAAAAAGTTAGCGTTAAAAGTCCCCTAAAACAACTTTAATAGTGTTTTTAGAATATTTATGAATATTTTAAACGAAAATAGCACTGATTGTCGAAGAAAGAAAAAAAAATTTTTTAACAAAAAAAAGTTCACCTTACAAGGGGAGACCGCATAGTCGATATGGAGTTTCCGAATGAGACCCAGTGGGATCGATTACTCTCATAAAAGTAAGAAATAATCGGTGGTCTAAAACTGCTAAATAAGCCCCACCTCTTCTCCACCCTTAGTGAGATTTGCTAATTTTCCGGACAATTTTCCGGAAATTTTCCGGACCGCAATTTTAGCCACTTCCCCACAGTGAGTGCAGATATCACAAGATCTCTTTAGCAGTTTTAGACCACCGATTATTTCTTACTTTTATGAGAGTAATCGATCCCACTAGGTCTCATTCGGAAACTCCATATCGACAATGCGGTCTCCCCTTGTTAGCGCAATTCCTTTGCATGGGCCGATTTGGCCCATTTCTCGGTTATAGTGAGTACCTGCCGTGCACATTACAACTAACAAAGAACCTAAGACCGCATTTAATTTTAACGTGACTTATAACATTTTTCATGAAACCAACCGCTTCGCGCCAACACGCCACCCAGGAATGAGTTGGCACGGTTCTAATTGTAGCCAACAATATTCTCTATCTAACAAACATAACCGCAATTTTCTATCTTTATTTTGAACCAAGTTATGATTTTGCAAACTTTGACCTCTCGGCGGAAAAATCCGAAGACTCCAGGTTTGGATATGTTTCACGCGGTTGCGAAATTTTTTATCAAAATTCTGTCAACGCCAATCGATAGAGGAAGTGTTGAAATACCTTAGGTAAAATTTTCAGCCAAATCAAAAAATAAAATTTTCTACGTCCTGGCTATGGTCGAAGTGGTCGAGTCTCTCGCGATTCCTCTCATATAGTGGCGAAAACATACCCAAAATATATTCAATAGCAATCAGTTTATAGTTTGAAAGTTCTGTATATTCAATTTTTGTCAACGTTCTTTGAGACACCCTGTATAGAAAAAAAACAAAAGCAAAATCTGTAGAATTAACTTCAAAAATATTAGATAGGAATAATGAATTACAAAATAATTTGCCACCAAGAAACATGCTTTATAGCGCACAGATTGTCGTTAATCGGGAAAGAAATATGTCTGTCAACAAATATTGGAGCACATTCCAGTTTCTGCTAAAAAGACATTCTAATTATAACTAGTAGGGATGTGTTGAGGTTAAATGTACTACGCTCTATGCGTACACTACGCTCTATGCATAGTTCTGCAGGTTCGGTCCAGGGGGACCTCGTAGCTTGCATCAGGTACGGTCCAGGGGGACCTCGGTAGCTTGCTTCAAGTACGGTCCAGGGGGACCTCGGTAGCTTGCTTCAGGTACGGTCCAGGGGGAGCTCGGTTGCCGGTTCTAAGTACGGTCCAGAGAGAGCTTAGGATGTTGGGGACTGTTAATCGTTACAAAGAGTGCTGGCTATTTCCGTTGCAAAAGGCTCGTGAGGCTGACAGCGATCGAAAAAAAGTTGTCATTTCCTATAAGTGGAGGAATTACATCTCATGATGTTTGATTCCTCGGAATTGCTGGTTAGCGAAGAAGATGTAATGTTGTAATAAAGTGCCTCCTCTGACCGCGGCTTTTTGTGCACCAAATTGTTCGGTGTGAATTTCTTCGTCTGTTCCCTACCCAACTTTCTCCTGCTCATTTTCTGCAAACTATTAAAGTCCAGGTTTATGGGATCGTCGAGTGAGTTCTGCGGAAGCAAGGTCACACACCTGCAGAAAAGGGGCCTGCATCGAGTATTCATTTAGACGGACTGGCTGAATGCCGCATTGCCTCGCTAAATGAACCCTTCGAAATTAGGAATCGTGTGGATGCGAAAACCTTCCAAGTCTAATCACCTGAGTACTTTCTTTCCCTTCCATTTGTATTTGTTTGAGGTTATCTTCGTGGGAAGTCTTTCCTGAAACAATCCAACACTGATTGTCGTCCCCTACAGAAATGCAAAACGAACATTACACATTCTCTTTAAAAATATAATAAATACAAGCATATAAATTAATATTCAATTGTCGTGACGCTATTGTCTGTCTCAGTTAAGTCCTTTTATTATCGCAATATATTTCATATAGATATGGTTTGGTTTTTTTTTCTTTTTTTGTGATCCCGGAATTTTACGCGTTGCTTTTCATTTCTATAGTCAAGCATTGCTTGAATTTATTCGCATGTCAGGATGCTTTCTACACCACGAAAACAAGTCACTGGTATCAGTATATATACTGACCATGTCACCTGCCTAATGATATATCGCTTATTTCTTGTCACAAACAGGTAAGTATAAATTTCCACCTAGTTCCCTGATTTTAGTCATTTTTTGTTATCAGCTTACGATACCACAGCTACCCGATATGCTGGACGATGGGCAGTTGGTGTCGCGAGTCACTAGCGCACTAATCTGGTTGTGGGTGGTCGGGTCTCTCGTCACCCTTCCACTCACAACACTCGTCATACGTGTGGTGCGGCGCGATCGAGCCTACGCCACCAACACATTCTTCACCATCTACAATGTGCCGTAACACGATTCTCGCTTTTCTTGTTCAGGGCGGTAGTGTAGATAATTAAGCTGTTATGTGCGTTATAAGCGTACTTAGACCAGGATCTTCTTTTGTTTAGAACTTACTTATTTCTCACTGCCTGATCCCTATAAATGAAAAACAGTTGCAATAGAAATACTGCGACAAGAGTGCTCCAATATCAGAATAAAATGTGTGCGCCACAAGTTCAGTGGACGTTCAGGTCGGACTGGTCTTCGATATTATCGCTATGTTGTGTGTTCATCTCGTCGGATCAATTCCATCGCGCGGGTGGCTGCTCGCAGCAGAAATAATGGAAACACAATTATATATGAAGTGGCCATCCAGGCTTTCTATCCATGCGGGGCGCTAAATTCTTAGCAACTATAAGAGAGATTGTGATTTCAATGAGTTCACATGGTAATATTATAATGAACTTGTGTCGATTTGACTAGTATCCCTTGAAATGAGGACAGAGAATGAGAGGCAAAGCCATATAGACAGCTAGAGCTGCGCGATCACACGTTGCCGCTGGGTTAGCGATTTACCAAATCTAGCGCAGTTGTGTGAGACGGAACATATTTTCGTTCCTATCCTTTGCCTAACCTTATCCTTAGCCGTTAATTGATCAGCTCTTTTACTTCACGATCAACGCCACCCACGCGTTCCAGAACTTCATATTCTTCGGGTTGTGCATAAACAGAGCGACTGCAGTGCTCCTACCGCTGCATCACCATAAGGCAAGTTGCTGGGGACCATAATAACATTAATAAATAATATTATCACTACTGTCGTTGTTATTATAAGTTCCAGGGGACTATAATACACAAAAATTGATATGACACTGCTCTACTTCACCGAGTACTGTACCGTACCATTGTCTAGCCGCTAGTTCTATCCCCGCCGAGCCCAACCAAGCCTTCCATCCACCTCGGGGGGGGGGGGGTAATTGGCAGCAACTTTGATTGCGAAAGGTAACGCATTGGGAAAGCGAGGGTTACGTGATCCCACTTTACAGATGGCTTACCGGCTTTCCCCATCTAGCATGGTGCTACTGTAAAATCGCTTGACGTTGAACATCTTTACATTTTATACTCGTTACATACCCCACAAATGCTACCCTGTTATGTATGAACTTCGTGCTAATGCACCGCGCTACATTGGTTTCCAATCAATTACTTATTATTTTCCCAAACTATATAGTTTGGCATATTCACATTGTTATGTTCCTAACAATAACTATCCTATATTTTGAGAACTCACAGATAGACTGAATGCAAAGTTCGGGTAGGTGATGCCCGAACAATGGTTTCTTCTCTTTATCTCTCGTTCTTTCGTCGTCGCTAAACATGCAAGAATGAAAGGTAAAAAAGGTAAAGGTGTTCCATGTCAAGCGATTAACAGTAGCGGGCTACCGCGCTCGATGGGGCAAGCCGGTAAGCCAGCTGCAACGTGGGATTATATTACCCAAGCTTTCCAAAGTCATCTAGGGCACGTTACCTTTCGCAATCAAAGTTTCTACAAATTTACCGCCCCGGGGTGGATGGAAGGCTTGGTTGGCCTCGGTGAACTTGTGACCCTTCGAATGACTAGCAGTTGCTTACACCACCCGGCCATTCCGCCGGCTGAAAGGGGATGAAAGGGAGACTTCCGAAAGCAACTGCCGAAAGCCGAAAAATAAAACTAATGATTTACAGATTTGGAACAATCGCGTTCTTGGATGCTGTTTCGTCGTCCAATTCGCGAGTTCTTTCTTCGTTGGCGTGAAGGCAACACTTCTTGACATGCATATCGTGCGCTATCCGACGGGGGAGCTGATTCCCGTGGTATGACCGTTGAATTTAAATTTTAGTTTGTATGTTTTATATTCATCTTTATAAAGAGAGCATCCACGATCGGTGCGCAGGGGGAAATCAACGGATGACTTTTTTGCGACCAATCCCAGCAACTGGGGAGGGGCTTAAATCAGTATCAAGAGTGTAGATATTTGGCCAAGTAACTAAGGCTCTTTGTTCCCGTAACTACTCGAGTATGCATATTCCTCTTATTTCTTATTGACAGTTTGTCGACTCGCCAGCGCTGAGAGTCTACGCAACGCGTACGCTCATGTTCGCATTCATCAACGCCGTTTGTCTATCGGTGCTGTACGGAATTGTCATATGGCGACTTCGTGCCAATTTTCTGGCAAGTGACGTGCACCACACTCAGAGAAATGTCTGTCGTATATGGCTCCTGAACTGCGCTTGTATGTCATATATAACATACTGTATGTTATATATAACATACAAGCGCAGTTCAGGAGCCATATACGACAGACATTTTTCTCTGTGCAGCGGAAAATACAGTGGAAACTGTCTAATGTGTTTCCCTCACGTTTTATTGTTGAGCTATTGCAAATGCACAAACACTAGTCCAAAGTAATGAAACGTTCCGCAACTAAACAACAGATAGAGAACGAGACACGCTGACAAGGGATGGGCAAAAGTCGGCGGAGCTCGAATTACAAACTGATCCTATAGGTAAATAGGTATACCCAGGGGATGCGCAAAACCACTTTCAGAAGTTTCACCTAAGACCCCCTAAGCCACTGAAATCGTTATCCAAGACTCCCTCGTGCACGCTCCTCCGAAGCAATTTTTTGCTTCTCACCGCCTACCGCAAAGGCAATTTGGCTTAGTTAGCACCGCATTATTTTTTATAATTCATAGTCGAGTGGATACTGTATTTCTTGCCAAGATATTCGACGTTAGAACATGTTAGAACATATATTGGTGCCCAGCCAAAGGCGTTTCTACACAACTTCAGTAACGATTTTAGTGCCTTAGGGGGTCTTAGGTGAAACTTCTGAAAGTGGTTTTGTGCATCCCCTGGGGGTACCTATTTACCTATAAAGCCAATTTGTCATTCGAGCTCCGCCGACTTTTGCCCTTCCCTCGTGAGGTATAAAGAAAGAGAGTTGTCCATTGAATGACCGTATCATTTTTTCATTGTAATAGCTGAATGGGTGCTTTTGCGTGTTCTGGTTCTAGCAGCCGAATATACATTGAGCTGCTTTTTTACATTGAGCAACATACTTGTTTAGCTCTCTTAGCTCACAACACAGTCTAACACCCCGATATCTATCTGATCTTTCACATGTAATAGTTAAAAGTGTAAATAACATAAATTGAATTGAAATCTGGTGCTCTGGTTGTAGAGCGTTGTCAAGTCGAGGAGAGATATGGCCGAGCACCGGCGAGCCCTTTCCCTACTGCGAATCGCTGTGACTGTCGTCGGTTCGGAGGTGAACATTAATAATAATTTTATATAATTAATAATAATATAATTAATTTATTAACTCGTCAACTGCTTGCCCTCAGGGGCTCTTTGGCGACAATATAATGGGAGAATCAATGGAGAATTAACGCGGAAAACGTAGAATGTGGGATTCTGAAACACACAATCAAAGGACTCTTTGAAATAAGAATAGTAATTTTAATTTTAGCTTTAATATTCCATAAAAAAACTTTCTCTTTCAGCTGTTCTGCTGCGCGTTTTTCTACCATATTTCGTTACGAATGTAAATTTGGAGGTAATCAAAACTTGTCATTGAATGATCATATAAAACGGGTCAAACTACTTTGGCTTATGGGTAGTGTGTGTTTGCTCGAACTGACCTATCCGGACTGCGATTTTTGCAGCTAATTTAAGCATTTCTGGGAAACACAACAAACCCAACATTTCATGCAATATTTTAACGCTACTTTTCCGAATTCTCTGATAATGAGAATAAGTAGCAAATTTCAACAAAAACACGGTTTATTTAATTTGTTTTCATTTCGTTTCATTTATTGTTCTATTTTCATACAAACAATATTTAAATTAATATTTCTTTATCACAAGAATACATGAATGATCTTCAATTGATATTGGTTTTCAATGTGTTTATTCTTCGTTTCTTTCACTGTCCTTCAATGTGATCCAGCCAGTGTCTTTTTACCTGTAATTATTTGCGTTAACACCAAAGCTGGTTTCTATTACGCCTTTTTGGAGTCAGAAATAGCGTAATGAAGATCATTCTCCACTCTCGAGAGGGGTTGGATCGGTCAGAATTACGCCTTTTGGCAGTCAGAAATAGCGTTATGGGGATCATTCTCCACTCTCGAGAGGGGTTGGATCGGTCAGAATTACGCCTTTTGGCAGTCAGAAATAGCGTAATGGAGATCATTTCCCATTCTCGAGAAGGGTTGGATTGGTCAGAATTACGCCTTTTGGCAGTCAGAAATAGCGTAATGAAGATCATTCCCCACTCTCGAGAGGGGTTGGATCGGTCAGAATTACGCCTTTCGGCAGTCAGAAATAGCGTCTAATAGGGGGAAACCCTCCTCATTTCGCCTCATTCCACCGATTCAACCCCTCCCGCGCGGTGCGAAATGAGAAAAGAACAAAGAAGGGAAATGAGAAAAGAACGAAGAAGGGCTTTTGACGCCACATCAACTACCTCTCTATTTTTTTTCCGCGCGTGTGGGGTTGAATGGGTTGAATGGGTGGAATGAGACGAAATAAGGGGTTTCCCCTATTAGAACTCAACGGTTTCTCATGCATTAAACTACGTAGCTCCCCTCGAAATCAAACAAATGTTACAGAATTCGATAGATATTGAGTGTATCCACAACATATCAAAAATTCAGCGATGTTTTTTTCTTGGTTTTCGAGATAATCGAGATCAAAATTTTCAAAAATATGGTAATTTCAAAAATTGAGAATTTCATTGACACCATGTTGTCAGGCACAGTTTGGTGATCATTTTCCACCATCTATATGAGCAATTATCTTTAAATTAACCTAGCTGGCGTTAAAAACATTGAGAAACAGCTCACCTTTGATAGGCTGTAATTATGCTAATGAGTACAATCAAAACATGAGACTATCAGAAATCGATAGGCCATCCATAAGTCTACCTGAAACTGTGATAAAACGAAAGTGCATTTTTTACCTGTGCCGTGAAATACGAGAGATGTGAAATTCATACGCGAAAGCACTGATATAGGCAGTTCAGAAGGACTTCCGCATTTTCTACACACAATTTCTGGGAATGATCGTTTTCTACTCCTGTCTTCCAACTTTTCTATTGATTATATTCTGCAAACCTATCAGGGAGCAGGTTTTCTCGCGTTTCGGGTGAGTACTATGGGTGCAGGTTTAATTTTCATGATGTGGAATTTGCGAGGAATAATGAGTTTTAAAACAAGTTTTAAAAAAAACAACTAATGATTCGTATAAAAGATCGTGGGTGTTAAAACATCCTATATATGAAATTTTTTTAATGCGAGGACCATTCACTTTGCCTGAAATCGCTGCAACATTGTGTAACCTTAGTAGCAGTGCTTTATCTCAGTGTTGACTAAATTATTAGGGGTTGATCGGCACCAATTTGATATTTTGCCTTTTTTAGGGCGCACTTCGTCGAAAGAGCTCATGATGCTCATATTACGGCAGTTAGCAAGCGTGTACTGACTATTCGCCCTCTCCGCTCCGCTCCACCACTCCGTAACTGATGATTCCCGTCGACTTGATTGCGAAACGTAAGTCCGCGATTTCATGAACTATATCCACCTGTCTGTGGAGCATACAAAATGAAGAGATTGCAGCCTATAGATTCCAGTTCGGTGTTGTGTATACCCTCTGGCAGTCTCTTTTTCTTCTCTCTCTCTGTTTTATCAGCCGTCACATCATTCCACAGACCGGTCAACCTTACAGAAAGGCCTTTGGAGTGAGAGAGTGTGTGAAATCGAGAGAGACCCTCTCACTTTTGCACACTCTCTCGCTCCAACCCTGGTCTGTATGTTTGGAATCATGTGCCGTATTACCGATCTCTCACTCAACACGACGCATAACGGTTTTCGAACTTGCATCCTTACCGTGGTCTCACATTTCCCGGTGTATTCACATACCGCACTCGAATGTTGACAGAAAGGAGCAACCCAATTCTCATTATGTCAATTTTTCAAAGATTTTGCTATTTTAGCAAACAAAATGCAACCCTTGTAATCTGAATTTGTGACCCTACTTTGACGATCCTATGCATATGCAAATGATGCACCCGCAGGGCTCCGGCATTCCTATTTCGTTTTATTTTTTTTGTTGTTGAATATTCATGCATATAAATTAACCAATTTGTACACTTGTTCAAATCGTACAGAAAACAATTTGAGAACAATTTGTATTTGAATACTCGTTGCGATTGGCTGCATTTTTCCGAACATTCTTTGAACTAACTAGCCATAATTTCAATCTCTCTGTCGACTACTATCCACGTGCTCATTTATTGCTCGTGTTTCGAGTATTCTGAAAATCGCCGTTGGAAATAGCAGCTAACGAAGCAACACCCGCAAAATTACTTTTTTCCCTTTCACATATCATGTGATAAAATAGTTCAGAAATCGACCGTTGCTAAAGTGTTGTATTTTCGAGTTTCATAATTTTCGATTTGCTCCTTTCGTTTTGTATCGAAGCTGGATTGCTGAATGCCCGCAAGCTGTCGCAAGTTGTTCAGGTAATTTGTAGATTTGAGAGGATCATGGCCTCGCTGTCCGTTGTCAACGCTGTTACCGTATACTTTTGCTTGGCAATTGGCCTGGTTACCGTCCCAATTTATGGCACGCTCATTTTCGCAATGCTCAAGTCCCGATCACAAGCGACTATCTACAATATTTACATTGTAAGTGCTTTTGGCTTCCTGAAAATGTTCGTTTCACTAGAAATGTCATTTATCGAATTTTAACTAATCGTCTGTTAACTTTTAGAAAAGTAATTTTAATGTATCAGGTAGACGGACTGATTAACATAATATCGATTGTATTGACTGATCTGCTCATTTTTCCTCAGCGAGGTTGGATTCTTGAAGTCTTAGCAACGCATGCGATTGGAGTGGTCAGCATACTTATTTTAAAATATTCTAGTGCCGAATTTTTCGTTTTTTTCCTTTTTTTTAAAAATAACCTTTACTAGAATTATTGTCCTTCAGTGCCACGTTCCTCAATTAGAAAAAGGCAAACTTGCGACGAAAACACACCTCTTGTTACATTCCTCTTGCAACTAGTATTATAAATATAACAAAACAAATAGATTAATGCTATGATAAAAAATATTATCCCTCGCATGTGATTTCTTCTCTCGCCATCGCCTGTCGACTGGGACAGATGAGCTCAGTGTTGCTAGTTTCAATAAATCGAACAATCGCAATTAAGCTACCGCTGGAATACGCTAATGTCAGTTAGCAAATACATTTTTAGCATAATCAACATATAATGAAATGGCAACAGGTCCTAATTTAAATTTAAATGTACCAATACGTTTCCATGTTCAGATATACGGCTGGAAATCGAGAGTGGGCATGGCGCTTTTTCAAATAGGCATGTCGCTTCTTGGTTTTTTGCTTACGCTTTTTGGCATCGAAGCCGAGTGGATCAGCATTTCGACTGGAAAGATTATACATGTTAGTTCATTCTCACCCCATTGAATCTTTGCAAAATCGACCCATCATATGTCTTTGTTATTTATGAAACAAACTCGAAACACTTGTTGTACCCAATGGGTCAATACTCGGAGTAATTTGGGACTTTTTTCGACAACGATTAACAAGTATATTTCAGTGCAGCTTCAATCCCGCAAATCCGATCGTACTTTTCGGCATTTGCCTCAATTTACTAGGTATAGCCTCTTTTTTTTGTCAAAACGTTGGTAAAATAAGTTTGTAAAATATACAAGATCTCTGCATTCCAACTGTGTGTGATCTGAAAACAACCTGATCCGAATCTTTATATAAATTTCAAGCTCTTTTGTCAGTCACTGCGGCCAACGTCACCTGCTATGCGATTATGCTCGCCGCACTGAGAAAGAAGAGGGAAGTGAGCGAATTCATTGAGTTTGAATGCAAAAAAAAGTTTTAGAAAAAGGAACGCAAATTTTCATCGA
Organism: Pristionchus fissidentatus; assembly: GCA_036245785.1. Taxonomy (NCBI): domain Eukaryota; kingdom Metazoa; phylum Nematoda; class Chromadorea; order Rhabditida; family Neodiplogasteridae; genus Pristionchus; species Pristionchus fissidentatus. The sequence continues at coordinate 13,067,851 of BTSY01000004.1, forward strand.
TTCGAGAGCACCAGAAGAGAGCCGAGACGCAATTTAACCGAATTGCCATCATAATATGCAGCTTGGAGGCTAGTGAGAAATGTTGTCGATTGTTACAATGTTGGCACACTCTGGAAATGGCCGTGCTGTTGCTGGACAGTGCTGTTCAGCTGCAAAATATTTTGATTTGCATGGCTACTCGATTTTAAATAATCGGCAATAACTTTCATACTGTAATTGCAGTTCGTCGCATTGATTTTCGCAGTCGTTTATGATGTGTTGCAAAAATGGGTGAGTTTTTTTTAAAGCTGTCCGGACAAGAGAGGGAGAGAGAGAGAGAGAAAGAGAGAGAAAGAGAGCACGCTCCCTCAAAGAGTACGAAAAAATCCCGAGGCGCAACCACGCTCGTGCTCAGGTATTCATGATTTTGTGGGAATATTTTCAGCAGCCGATAAAGCTTAAATTAGGTTACAACATCTGCAGATATTCCAAAGTCTGCTAGAAGTATTCGCGGTCGAAGCATCTAGCCAAAGCTAGTTGTGAACTGTTGTACTGGTTGCGTATGGATTAGGGATGCAAGTTCGGTTTTCGTAATACGACTCTCTCAGCGAGAGATCGGTAATACGGCTGATAAAGGGGAGAGAACGAGAGAAAAAGAGACGCCGTATTACCGAAACCGACGCCGAACGGGCAACCCTATATTGATACATGGCTCTCTTCATCAAAATAAAAGGAAGACGAAAGTTAATATTGCGACAACTTTGAAGATCGTCTTGCGAACCACACTTCACAGCGTGATTTCGACTGTAATCGCGGTCACGCCCCCATACGTTCTCATTATTTTCTCATCAAGTCTTCGGAACGATCTCTTCCGCATTTTTGGCAGGCGAGCTCTGTTTTTGTGTAGAAAATATGTCTTTTTTTAGAAAGTTGTTTTGTCAAACTATCTTCGTTAAAAATATATTTTCATAACCGGAGGCACAATATTTAATTCAGGACGAGAAATATGGCTCGCGTCGTTTCACTACAAGCAACGATTTCTCAATCAGAACCATAAAACATGTTTTCCGAGAAAATGATTCAATCTTCTCGACTTTGAACGAATTTGTAACCTCAATTTCTTGTAAATTGTGAATAAAATTAGCAATTATCGACGTTGCAGGCTCACACGCCATAAATTTGATTGGATATAAATGTTCAATCTCGTTACAGATCTCAATGATTATTATTCACCTGCGCGTCTATACATCATGATTCGACTGCTCTAGTAATCGTCCGTTCAAGAAGCAAAACGAAATTATCGCGCATTTCTCGCATTATTCCGCTTAATATTGTTTAAAAAAAATTCTTAGAATAATCGGCGAATAACTGTTTATAAAATCGGCGACAAAAAGTTAATTTTCAATCAAACACTGAATTTCCTTATTCAGGTTTTGATCGCCATTAGAAATTTATGAATTATAATACAATTCATGTTCACCAATGCGAAGAATCCGCGAATTTGAGATGCTTGATTTGATCTTACAGCAATTATGGAATGTCTTGACATCATCAACGCCATTGTTAACTACCTCTGCGTGGCGATTGGGCTATTCAATATTCCGATTTATGGCCTGATCCTTGTTGTCTTGGTGAAATCGAAAGGAGAATCTGCAATCTACAACATATACATTGCAAGTAATCTACTTTAATCGAACATATTATATTGTCCGAAATGACTATGGGTTGCTTAAAGGTTGACGGGATTATAAATATCATCTCCATTTGCAACACTCTTCTGCTCATTTTTCCTCAGCAAGGACGGATGATTGATCTATTGGCTGCAAATGATATCGGCACTGTGAGTGGCTACGCAGTAGGGATGCAAGTTCGGTTTGCGTCTTACGACCCTCTTAGCGAGAGATCGGTTATACGGCTGATAAAGGGGAGAGAACGAGAGGTAAAGAAATGCCAGGGGGTCCGTATTACCGAAACCGACGCCGAACGGGCATCCCTACTACACAGATCGCATATTTGAATAACGGTTGTTAGAGCCGATGTTGGAGCCCGGTTTTCCTACCTCTTCATTGATTAATGATTTTTTTTTTAAATATAAATACGATTTAACGCTAACACAATGCACGCTGACTCATTGATGTCTTCTCGAAACAAAAGTCCTATGCCAGATGGCCAATTTGCAGATCATAACTGGTGTAGAGATTGCCTGCCGTACGGGACAATTGTGTTCAGCGCTCCTCATTTCACTCAATCGAATAATCGCCATCAAACTGCCTCTGCGTTATGCCAACGTTAATATACAAATTACATTCTTCCTATAATGCATTTTTTAGATCTACGGTTGGAGGTCTAGGGTTGCTATGGCGCTTTTTCAAATAAGCATGCCAATTCTCGGATTTGTGCTTACCATTTTTGGTATCGACGATACTGAGTGGATCAGCATCCCAACTGGCAAGACAGTTCACGTTAGTGATCTTCAACCTCTTCAACCTAGAAAAAATGTTTCGCCGCGCAGACGGCATATTTTGACCATAATTGACCCAGCAATTTCAAGTTGTGGAAGGCTGGCCATTTCTTTTCGTGATAACAAGTACAAACGCATTTTCAGAGTCATTTCGACATCTCAAATCCGGTCTTATTGTTCGGGTTGTTCACCAACATGATCATTACGGCGGCGAACGCTATCTGCTATGCAATCATGGTTATTGCGCTGAGGAAACAACGGAAAGTGGTGACTTTTTTTATATTTTGGAAACGAATAACGCATCGAAAACATCAGAAAATGGAGCACAAGATGTCGTCGAGTCGTGAATGCAAGACAAAAACGGGAGCAAATTTCGACAAAATGGCGATCATCATTTGTATTCTGGAGGTGAACTGAGGTTCTTTTTTTCTTGGATTTATAATTCAAAAACAGAGTTGAGCACTGTGAAAGCGCTCAGACTGCGAATTCTCTTAGATATCAACGTCTAGAAAATGCAAATCGCTTTTATTCGTCACCTCTGCGCTCTCAAATTCATGCAATATCCACTTCAAGAAGCTGAGTGTCGAAATCTGATGCTGTGCAAATGTAATGGGTGGAATTCCACCCTCTGAAGGTGGAAAAGTCGTGTAGCTCAGCTCAAACTGAACGAAATATCTCCAATCAAAAGGAAAATGTTACAACCGTGGCCTGCAATCCCTGTATCAAGTTTAGAAGTTGTAGCTTCCTTAGGAAAAAAGTTATGAAAGGGTGCATACAACTTTTTGCACCTTGCACTCCATGAAATTCGAGAGAGTTCGCGCGCTGTTTTGGTCGTCCCGTTTCTGCAATTACTCGTTTGCAGATTGCCGCATTACTCTTCTCTCTGGTCTTTGAGGCACTGCGACCTTGGGTGAGATGGGGAATCTATCGTACGTACTGAAAATATCGGAACGTTTACCGGAACGTGATCAAAATGTTCAATGTTTGCAACTTTGCGAGGAAAATTATTTACGACTCGTGAGTAGGTTCATATTTTTTGTCCACCTCGATTTACCGGAAACTACCCCGACATGCCCGGTGAAAAGTCTAAGACAAAGGAAAAAATTCGATGCGAAAACCGACAAAGTTAGCGAATTGTCATCATTACCGTATACAGCCGGGAAATGCCAGCAATTCCCGGCTCTGTCCTCTCTTTCGAATCGAATTTGTAGCTTTATTTTACACATTTCACCGGGCATGTCCGGGTAGATTCCGGCAAATCGATGCGGGTTAATCGAATTAGCATAAACACAAATCACGATAATGTGTACTCGCAAAGATGCAAAAATCGGATTTTTTTGATCACGTTGCGGTAAACGTTCCGATATTTTCAGCACGTACGATAGTGCAAATCTACAAAGAAATATTAAAGCGTTCCGGTAAAAACAATGAGGGCGATAATGCGCGCCTAAGCGCAAAAATCAGGCATTACATCACATGTTGTGCTAGAAATGGAACCTTTTTATGTAACGCATGATGGAACGTAGTTATGCAATGAACCACCAGTGTATGCACTCTTTTTCCATACCGCCTTGTCATCTCTCGCGCAGCGGATCATGTGTTTAGTCGCGGAACGTTTTAATATTTAGGACGAATGTTTGTGAATCTGTTGTAGGTGATCTTGCGAGCGACGCTGCACAACGTGTGCATGATTGTGATCGCGATGACGCCTCCCTATTTGCTAATTGCGTTCTCAACTAGCCTTCGTGATGATGTCGTCCGGCTTATACGTAGGTAAGCACAGATTTTGATGTAATTCGTGCAATTTTAGTTTTCCGTCTTCAGCATGTTGTCATGCGCGAAACATTGCGCTATTCAGTGTGCACGCAACCTAGGCATGTACTTCATAATCAGTCACTCAGTGACCAGCCGGCGACCACCGCCATTTACTCCTGTTTTAACACCTGTACCAACTTTAACCAAGCTTGGTAAACATGCTGGGGTGGTCTGATCTTTGGTGGGAGTCGAATCCGAGACCTTGCATCGCTCAGTCGAGCACACTACCGACTGCGTTATGCCTATACCTTTTTTTTTAAAATACATGCATTAGATATAATATTCTCGTTTGCAGAAAGAATCCAAAGACCTGACGACTTCTGTACTGTGCATCGTTTCAAGACCCTACATCACAAGTAGACTTTGAAAAGTAACGGTTTTTGCACTGGGCAACTAGTTGCTATTGTTCTGAAGCAACCGGCCATTCCGTCATTTACCCATTGCTTTGAGCTGCGTGTGTAACTAGTTGCTTTTCTGAAGCATTTCGAAACAAGCGCTAAAATAACTGTAGATAGTGAAAGACTTACCATTTAAATATTTTATCACGTTAATATTATTTTCAAGAGCACCTGCAATAACCATATTCAGTTTTTTTTCAAATATAAGTTCTGTGTGCGTACAAGACATTACCTTTTTTACTGATTGACAAAAATTCAGTTACTGAATGCTGTCTTACTAATGTAAAACAAATAGGAAATAAATTTTGGACGATCACTAATATGACAAGTGAAAAGAAAACAAAGATTACTAACGTTTTGGCTTGATAGGACGTTCCACTGATTAATCGTTTGAGCGCGGCGTGAACCAACCGATTTCGAAGTCAAACATAGTGAGAAATGATCTCACGATCCACCTCATAATCATATAAATAATTCCCACTATCTTCCATGTAAATTATCTCATGTAATTTTGTCAAATCATAAAGCAACTAGTTACTTCAAAAGCAACTAGTTGCACAGCCCGCTAAAGCAACGGTCGAAATGAGGAATGACTAGTTAGTTATCTTTCAAAGTCTAATCACAAGCCGATGGCCGATTAACCCATAATTCGTCGCCTCTCTGTGAAAAACTCTGTACTTGATATTGCTCTCAACTCTTACGTTCCCGCTTCGCATGATCGTCATCTGATTTATCAGGCTGTTAAGAAAGTAATGAACCATTTTGACTTGTTTGAAAAATCATTCCAGTTTTCTTTGGAAGCAATTTATATAGATCCATGTAGGTACATTACATGTTGTAAGCCTTGCTTATTTAATTGCACACTTATTCATTTTGTAATGTTGATATTGACTGGAACTAGGGAGACAGAAAGTCGGTCAGATCAGATTCGACTCGCCTCATTCTGAATTCTGTAGTTCAAAGGAGGAACGAGGTAGGGCCTAGTGGAAGTTATCTATATAAAGGGCAAACAATACAAAGCACAGTAAAAGCCACTGGGCCTAGCTACCTCTTCCAGCTTGAGAGAACAGATGTCAACAATTTGGAGTTCGTGTAAACAATATTTCGAAAAAGATATTTTTTGGCTCTGTGGCGCTCGCTATTTGAAATAAACTCCCGTTTTACTTTGGTTTGTAGTGTCACGCATAGTTGTTAAAATGGTATTACTAACTTTGCGAAAGGAGCTCTAATTTTCTTTTTGGATTAGATGACGTCAGCGGGTCAAATTTTGAGATCGAAAATCGGTCTCCACCACATTCCACGGTCTTGTGCTTGTCTTTATCTATCCGAAAAAGCACTCATTTTACGGAGAATGTCTTACTGATAAATATTACTGATAAATAGGACATACATTGGGTTTCAGTAGTATTGAGGTGGCACGATATAGTTGAAAGTCACAAAAATTGCGTTTTCAACAAAAATCAAAGGAATTCTGGAAATTTCTATTTTCTCATTTGCAAAAACGTTCAGAAGATCATTGCTCTAGCAAAGTAGCGTGTCTTATAGATTAAATGCCAAAGATTATTTAACGCGATATTAGACCTTGAATACTTCGCATTCCGCTACATCTCATTCAATTAACCAGACGTCATTTGAAAGTCACAATAACAATTTGAATTAAGATCACTTATAAACTAAAAGGAGTACCTACTCGTTCACACCATTTTCTGAAAGGGGACATCTGATAGTCTTGTAAATTTAAAGTTGAGGCCATGCAAACATTCTACAATGAAATCGCACTCAAAAACTTTTCTTGAAATTTTTCCTTTAAAAACAACAAAATTATTTTTCATCATATTTGCGGCAACAATAGAGATCCCAATAAAATAAACGTTGACGTCTATTCTTCCACGCTCCTCCTACAACATACTATAAGTGCAAGGCACAGTGATTTGAATCGTTCGAAAACAGTGAGCTCAAATTTCAAATCTGAAATGGTTCATTACTTTCTTAACAACCCTATAGATTCGTGATGAAATTTGATTAAACATGATGTATGTGACATTGCTAAATGATTTTTGTTCACCTGCGCGTTCTGTCTCCATGATTAGTGTTCACGCGATCGCCTATGCAAGAAACACGAGATTATCCTCCGTTTCTGTACTCGACTGATCTCTTAATTTTTTTCACTTAGCATACGTTTCTGCACCCCGTTTATACACCTGACCTATGCGTTGCTTTTCTTCGTAGAATATGATAAAGTGCATCACAAAATATGATATATTGTTTTGCCGAGAGGCTATTTTCCTTGATAATTTTCGCACTGTGTGCACTTATTGTCATTTGTAATACATAAATCAGACGCTATTCATGTTCATTAATGGACATAATCATTTGAGAAAATCCGCGTGCTTTTACAAGAATCATGGATCATCTTCCCTTGATCAACGCAGTTGTAAATTATATCTCTGTTTCAATTGGGATAGTAACAATTCCTGTCTATACGATGCTTATTTTCATAATGCTGAAGTCGCGAGGCGACACTGTCATTTACAATATATACATTGTGAGTCCCCCCCCCCAAGGTTTGCAGATTGCATCAGACATTCGTCAACAGGTCGACGGATTTATCAATATTATTTCGATAATTAACACTATTTTGTTCGTATTTCCGCAGCGAGGATGGATGATTGACGCAATTGCCATACCAGCGATGGGAGTGGTCAGTCAGTTGCGTCAGTATACTGGCACTTTGTCAACACTATTTAAAACATCAATTATCATTCAATTTTAGTATAAACTTTTATGAGATCAAATTCATCTATACTTTACGAATTTCATAAAAATACGTTTCACTTAGATAATGACTGCAACTACGACGGCTTGTCGAATTGGACAGATGTGCTCCGTCTTTCTTATCTCACTCAACCGCACGATCGCCATTAAACTTTCCATTTCACTATAACAATGTCAGTATTTTAAAATACTATACTTTATTTAGCTACTGTAACTACTAGTATTAACCAATGTATTTAGCTCGTCATTTCATAAATTGTGAATGTCTAATTGAAATATTTAATTGCATATATATCGCTGGCGATCTATTGTGGCAATGGCGCTCTTCCAAATTGGAATGACTGTTCTCGCGTTTGTCCTAACGGTATTTGGAATCCACGTTGAATGGGTCGCTATACCGACGGGCAAAACTGTTTACGTAAGTGCTCTGACTTTTTGCACTAGTAATACAAATGGTACTTATATCTATTGAATAGTACTGCTCACTAGGGAACGCTAGTAGGAATGCGAGTTCGGTAATCGAATCACGGCCTTTGAGTGAGATATCGGTATTACGGCTGATAAGGCGAAGGGAGGTAAAGAAAAAGAGACTACAAGAGGGGTGTCGCTCCTCTCAGTTTCAGGTAAATTTATATAGTGGGTTCGGTAGAGCGTAAAAATTGGTGTCAAATGAGCTGCAATCCGATTCTAGACGACTTTTTCAATACTAGTTAGACAAGTAGAAAAAGGTCGTTCTGTAATGCCCCCGACTGTTTCGCTGCAGTACGCCTGATATTTTTGCATAGGGAAATTGCGTTGCGTTTTTTTTGCATACGGAAATTGCGTTTTCAACACATGGGTTTCTTTAACTCCCATAGTATCTTGACTGCCAATGTTTCAAAATATACAAATAAAATTTTTCCAGCTCAGTTTCGACCCCTCGAATCCGGTTGTGTTTTTCGGGCTGTTCATCAATATGCTGGGTACGGTGGCGAACGTTGTCTGCTATGTAATCATGCTCGGAGCGCTGCGAAAGCAACGGAAAGTGGTCCGAATATTTATATTCACATGTCAAAGAAGAGCAAACAATCAATTTAGACAGTAGAAGGAGTGAGTTCGCAAATTTGCGAGCACCAGAAGAAAAATTATGCGCAATTCAACCGAATTGCTGTAATCATCTGCGGGTTGGAAGTGAGAAACCTTTGCTAATAATTATAGAAAAAAAGAAAGGTTGACCTGTGAAGTACTTCGGTATTACAATTTACAAACATTCGTCCGAAATGTTAAAACGTTCCGCTGAGAAACGGCAGAAACTAGGGCGAGAGAGCATGCGAAAGCGAGAGAAGCAGACAGTGAGCACACCACAGGTAGTACTTGAAGTGGAACGTAGTATTTGAAATTTGTAATAATAACATGGTTGATTTGTTGCAGTTCATCGCATTCATTTACGCCATAATCTACGAGCAGATGCGGAACATTGTAAGTGACTGCACCCAGAATTGAGTGTATCCTACAGTAAGATATGACACGTAGTGTGTGATGCACTTACAAATTTCTCGTTTTCGCACGCTCTTTCAACTCGCGAATACACTCAATATTAAGAGTATCACACACTGAGTGTCTAATCTCAGTGTAGTCATTCTCTGTGTGTGAATGAGAAGAGCATGTATCTATCTCCCTTCATCTCTCTCTATCTGTCTCTGCACGTTCAGATATTCTTACGAGCAACAATCCATAACGTAATGCTGCTGTTGATGGCAATCACGCCGCTCTATGCATTAATCTCGTGTTCATCGTGCCTCCGTAACGATCTCTGCCGACTCATCAATAGGCGAGCATTACCCCACTCAGACCAAGATTCAGTCGGATCACCAAGCGAATATGTGCACTTAATAACAAGCGAAATGTCTCATATCTCTCACGTATAGACAAGTGAACATGATCAATTTTTGGCATAAATGAAACCATATGGGGGGAATTGGATATATGTTTTACATCTAGTCCAATCCATGTATGTGCAGGGGTAATTCAACGACTCAATGAAGACAATGTTAAAAATATTTGTCCAGAAGCGATTGCTACGATCTCCTACGCTTCCTACGATGATTATTTTAAAATAGGGATGTAAAACATTCTGTGTCATCTCTTTCATTCTGATCTATTTTCAGTACCTACACTTTATCTCTCGCTTACTTCGGCATTACAAAATACGAATCGCGCACTAGTACACCTTTGCTGATAAACGCACTCTCATTCAATTGAGAGCATTCTATATTGGCTGCTCTATTTCGAGAGCATGGTTCAGGGATACAAAATATGTGTATTACGTTTAGGAGATATATGCGACCCGCGTAGTTTTACTGCAATCAACAACTGTGATTATTTTCGAGGGGGATATTCGTCATGTTGTATTTTCCAATATGAATGCACGATGTCCACTTTATTGTATTTTGTGCTTATCATTGAAACAGATAATATAATTGGCATTACAGAATCAAGATTTTCTTCTATCTTCAAAAACTCGTTAAAAATGCTCCTAATTGCTTGCATTGAACTACTTGTTTAGCTCTATCAGCTCTCATAGAATCGTGAATCCCATTATCTAATTTAATTAATTTAAGATGTGAACAACGCATCAAATGACTTTCCAACAATCATTAGAAAATATTCGTGATCTACATTTTAAAAATAATTACATTATTTTTATACAGTTCCCCGATTTTTACATCTACTTTATGCCCCCTACGCGCCTCCTTTGATCTCTGAGACGAAAGGCAAAATTTGTAGGAGCCATTGATCTCCAATTGTACAAGGGTACGATTCCTCTCTAGCCGCTCACAACTTTCAAAGGCTCGGAATGCGAACAACAGCGAATTCCAATTTCAAATCGCACAGACATCTCTTTCTCATTTTAGCACTTGTTATCGAGTTAATGTTAGTTTCAGTCCTCTCCATCTCTAATGGCGATTGAGATCGGCTTTATCCTATAGACAGAGATAAATTCTAATATGAATACGACATAAAGTTGGCGCCTACTAGTATATAAGTAGACGCATACTTACATACAAGTTTGTCTTGCTTAAATGTAAACATGACTCCAACATGGGGGCGACTTCATAGCATGACATATACATAAGTATGCATAACTCTGAGTGTATTTATATCGGCTGTTGTGTGCTTTGTGCTCGTAGTTTATATCTACAATCGTTCTCATTTTTTTTTCTCAGTTTTCTTCGAAACTTGCTTTTATTATTACGTTTTTTTTGCGATTGAGTTGCGTGCATACCCTACCACGGTCGGCACATTGGGAAGTGCCTACCAACTTTTTTTGGTAGGCACTTCCCACCCATGACCAGGGGTTCATGGTGAAAATCGATATTTTCGATTATCGATTGATCAACCCAACCTATAGTGGGATGGTACCGTATGGTCTACAGTAACTCAAAATCGATAATCAGGGTTACTGTAGCTTTCGCTGCGGGACCACCATATTGCGAAGTTGCGCCAAATGAGCCGGGATTGCTTTTATAAGTTGGCATTCGGCACGACATTGCTCGAAAGGTATACGGTAGCTCGGCTACCGTACCCATGGGCGCGCTACGGTAACTTTCGCTGCGGGACCATCATTTTACGAAGTTGCGCCAAACGAGTCGCGATTGCTTGTATGAGTTAGTATTCGGTACGACATTGCTCGAAAGGTATACGGTAGCTCGGCTGCCTTACCCATGGGCGTGCTACGGTAGCTTTCGCTGCGGGACCACCATTTTTCAAAGTTGTTGGAATCGAGTCGCGATTGCTTGTTTGAGTTGGTAGACAGTACGAAATTGCTCGAAAGGTATACGGTAGCTCGGCTACCGTACCCATGGCTGCGCTACGGTAGCTTTCGCTGCGGGACCACAATTTTACGACGCTGCGCCAAACGAGACGCGATTGCTTGTAAGAGTTGGTATTCGGTACGACATTGCTCGAACGGTATACGGCACATCGCCTACTGCTCCGCGGGTTACTGTACCTTTCGTTTCGGGACCATCATTTTACAAAGTTGTTCAAATTGAGTCGCGATTGCTTGTATGAGTTGGTATTCGACACGACATTGCTCGAACGGTATACGGCACATCGCCTACTGTACACCGGGTTACTGTACCTTTCGCTGCAGGACCATCATTTTACAAAGTTGCGCCAAACGAGTCGCGTTTGATGTATGAGTTGGTATTCGGTACGGAATTAAAGGTATGTGGCACATTGCCTACTGTTCCGTGTGCTACTGTACCTTTAGTTTCGAACATCATTTTATGAAGTTGCGGAAAATAGAAATTGCTGGTGAGAGGTGGAATGTGATGTGATATAAAAAAATGGTGGTCCCGAAACGAAAGGTACAGTAACCCGCGGAACAGTAGGCGATGTGCCGTATACCGTTCGAGCAATGTCGTACCGAATACCAACTCATACAAGCAATCGCGACACGATTCGAATAACTTTGCAAAATGGTCGTCTCGAAACGAAAGGTACAGTAATCCGCGGAACGGTAGCCGAGCTACCGTATACCTTTCGAGCAATGTCGTACCAAATACCAACTCTTACAAGCAATCGCGACTCGTTTGGCGCAACTTCGTGAAATGGTGGTCCCGCAGCGAAAGATACCGTAGCCCGCAGAACAGTAGGCGATGTGGTGTATACCTTTCGAGCAATTTCGTACTGACTACCAACTCATACAAGCAATCGCGGCTCAATTCGAACAACTTTCTAAAATGATGGTCCCGCAGCGAAAGCTACCGTAACCGGCAGAACAGTAGGCGATGTTGCGTATACCTTTTGAGCAATTTCGTACTAACTACCAACTCATACAAGCAATCGCGACTCGATTCCAACTACTTTGAAAAATGGTGGTCCCGCAGCGAAAGCTACCGTAGCGCAGCCATGGGTACGGTAGCCGAGCTACCGTATACCTTTCGAGCAATTGCGTACTGTCTACCAACTCAAACAAGCAATCGCGATTCGATTCCAACAACTTTGAAAAATGGTGGTCCCGCAGCGAAAGCTACCGTAGCGCAGCCATGGGTACGGTAGCCGGACTACAGTATACCTTTCGAGCAATTTCGTACTGTCTACAAACTCATACAAGCAATCGCGGCTCAATTCGAACAACTTTGAAAAATGGTGGTCCCGCAGCGAAAGTTACCGTAGCGCGCCCATGGTTACGGTAGCCGAGCTACCGTATACCTTTCGAGCAATTTCGTACTGTCTACAAACTCATACAAGCAATCGCGACTCGATTCCAACTACTTTGAAAAATGGTGGTCCCGCAGCGAAAGCTACCGTAGCGCAGCCATGGGTACGGTAGCCGAGCTACCGTATACCTTTCGAGCAATTTCGTACTGTCTACCAACTCAAACAAGCAATCGCGATTCGATTCCAACAACTTTGAAAAATGGTGGTCCCGCAGCGAAAGCTACCGTAGCGCAGCCATGGGTACGGTAGCCGGACTACAGTATACCTTTCGAGCAATTTCGTACTGTCTACAAACTCATACAAGCAATCGCGGCTCAATTCGAACAACTTTGAAAAATGGTGGTCCCGCAGCGAAAGTTACCGTAACCCTGATTATCGATTTTGAGTTACTGTAGACCATACGGTACCATCCCACTATAGGTTGGGTTGATCAATCGATAATCGAAAATATCGATTTTCACAATGAACCCCTGGTCATGGGTGGGAAGTGCCTACCAAAAAAAGTTGGTAGGCACTTCCCATGCGTCGACGCATGGTAGGGTATGGTTGCGTGCATGAAAATTTGATCGGAACGGCATGTGATCCGCACTTGCCTTGTTCACTCCTCTTATATTTTTCCAACAATAACTTCTTTTACTGGTGTTGCAATTTCTTAGAATTATGAATATTTTGGTTTGACAGTTCACCTCTTTTGTCGTAAGTGAAAATATCTTAACATTCACCGGATTCACTTCCTTTGCAAATACAAGTTATCATGACTTTTGCTTATGATATTTCGATTAATCGGACCGATTTACCAAGATTTACCAGGACATGAAAAGAAATGTAAAATAAAGCAATAAAAACTATTCCAAAAAAGAAGAAGACCTCGGAATTTCTGGTATTTCCCGGTTGCATACGGTAATGATGACAATTCGCCACCGTGGACGGTTTACGCATCGAGTTTGTCGCTTTGTTTTAAACATTTTACCGGACATGTCGAGGCGGAAAAATATCATCATGTTTAAAATTCGTGAACATTTTTCTTTGTAGAGTTACAAAACGTGAATATTTTGCGCACGTTCAGGAAAACGTTCCGTTTTTTAGTGCGTACGATACTTTACTTTCACCTTTAATATCACGCCACTCACGAGAGGCTCGGTTTGAAAATGGCAGAGACCAAGATTTTCGTAATCGAGTATTCGCTTCGGGTTCTATTGGGTCCAAATAAGATACCCGTGAGCTATTATGCCACAAAAGTCATTCCTCGACGAGATGCTGCTACTGTTAGGTGCAGCCCGCGAACTTTGAGCACTTTTTTCGCGTGTTCAATTGAGTTTCTGTGAATACTTTTTGCTTGGAGCAAGGCTTAATTTTCAATGATCTTTCAATCTATCTATTTGGTTTGTTAGGTTTTATAACTAATTTGCATAATATCGTATTTTGTTGATTTTCGAGAAAACTGTTCGGAAAGCAGATGTTCTGATTGCATGAGAGTCTGCGGAAGGTCACAAGGATTCGAATGATATGTTTATGCACCCATAACTCGGGAGTTGAGATAGTTCCGCATGCAGAAACATCATAGAATAGGGGAAACGCTTAAAATAGGCGAAATTCGTAATCATTCGTCGCGAGAGCGGCGAATGAACCGGTGAAGAACAAAGGATGAAAGCAGAGAATTGAATGGTGGCTCTCCATTTACCACGTTTCTGCATGCGGCACTATCTCAACTCCCGAGTTAGGGGAGCATAAACATATCATTCGAATCCTTGTGACCTCCCGCAGACTCTCATGCAATCAGAAGATCTGCTTTCCGAACAGTTTTCTCGAAAATCAACAAAATACGATATTATGCAAATTAGTTATAAAACCTAACAAACCAAATAGATAGATTGAAAGATCATTGAAAATTAAGCCTTGCTCCAAGCAAAAAGTATTCACAGAAACTCAATTGAACACGCGAAAAAAGTGCTCAAAGTTCGCGGGCTGCACCTAACAGTAGCAGCATCTCGTCGAGGAATGACTTTTGTGGCATAATAGCTCACGGGTATCTTATTTGGACCCAATAGAACCCGAAACCAGCGAAAACTCGATTACGAAAATCTTGGTCTCTGCCGGAATTATGTCATTCTGTGTCGAGCCTCTCGTGAGTGGCGTGATATACTTGATTTTACTAGTTCACCCCTGATCCAGCGGGAGTGAACTAGTAAAGTAGAGTAAACTAAAATTGAACCAGAAGCAAGACGGCATGACGTCGACTAGCGACTAAACAAAGTCTTCTTGATTGCTCTTCTATTTTATTTTACTTTACTAGTTCACCCACGTTGGAACAAGCACGTATGAACTTTCTTTTCACTCCTGTTTGCCAGTGATGCACGATTAGGACTCCCTTATTTGAAGAGTTGGAAGTGAAATGAACCCCATCTGCTCTCTCCATTTCACTCACTCTCTCGCGCACAATGCGGTCTGCGTTCCTTTACTCTCCTCATTTCACATTTCCAATAGCTTCCAATAAGGGATGCACGACGGTTGGCTCGTTTCGTGGACGTCGGGTCTGCTCATCGGATTGTGGACCGTAGCTGCTGCTGCCACCGTCCCTCTGGCCGCACTCATTCTCACGGTATTGATCCGTGATCGCTCCTTCGCCACCAATACCTTCTTCACCATCTACAAGGCGAGCGCAGTTTTTTTTTCATTTTTTGAATCAATCTTCGATTGTCAACTTCTCTGTTGTTTGAATCATGGTCGCCTGGTCTCTGTGCAAAATCATTGTCGGGCAAGCACAATGAAATTTTGCCATGTCTAGACAGAAAAGATTAGTGCACCGCGGGAGATGCCAGTTCGGTGTTCGTTTTCCTGCATTTCAAGAGAGGGGTTATACGGCTGATAAGAGATAGAGAGTCAGAGAGAAAAATTACTGAATAACGTTATACAAAATGAATCTGCATACCTAGTGCAAGGACAGGAAATTCCTTTTTATGCCAGTGATTGGCTCTTCTTTATGGTGCGTTTATTGTCGCTGAAGGGTCAGAAATGATCTCGTCATTCTCCACACTCTCTTGACCGGTCGGCAAAGAGAGTGAATGAAATGACGTGACCACTACTGACCCCTCAGCGACAATAATCATTAAATGGGAATGAATTAAAATACAAGGGTTTGAAAGTGGGTTTAGGTCGGTCTGGTGGTGGACATGGTCGCAATCGTCAGTACACATATCATCGGTGTCATTCCTACACGTGGTTGGATGCTCGACGCGGAGTTGATGGAGACGCAGGGATATCTGAAGGTGGGCGTTACGACTCGTCATGAGTCATGAGCGGCCGAAGTATCTCATTGTTTGTCACGTAATCGGTCTATCTGTAGGCGTCCCTTTCACAATTTCAGCTGTTCTACTTCACTAATTATGCGACACACACGTGCCAGAGCTTCACGAACGTCTGGCTGTGCATCAACAGAGCGACGGCAGTGCTGCTGCCACTACATCACCACAAGGTCGGAAGACAAAACAAAATGCATGAGTCCTATTCCACCACCCACCTTATTATAAAAGTGTGAGAGGAAATTCATAAACATGTTCTCACTTCCTAGCGCTTTACAAAGTCGAGTAACGACATGCCGCTCTGGTGAACATTTGCCTCGAGTACTGCTGAAGTATCGATGTTGTCATCTCTACAGGATGTCTTGTTTCAGATTTGGAACAGTCGAATCGCGCTGTGCTGCTGCTTTTCTGTTCAATTTTGTTGCAGTCTCATGCTCGGCAGACAGGCGACATTTCTCAATCTGTATCTAATGCGATATCCCACCGGGGAGCTATTTCCAATGGTAAAGTCTATTGTATCCGACAGAAAATCATGAACAGAGTTCAACTAAATAGCGACCTCGTACACCTAGTGCTATTTCAATCAGCCAACGGTGAAGTTTCCGCCAATGCACTCAAGCAAAAGGAATGACCCGATCTCACGGTTTTGAAGAATTTCCGACCTGGTATAGCAGTTTTGTGTCCGCAGGACCTTGACAGCCTTGCGTGCGGGAAGGTAATTTCCTCATTTGTCTAATTACTGTTCAGACAGTCGACTCTTCTGCTCTCCGAGTCTACTGGAAGGACACTTTCTTCAGCGTACTCCTCAGCCTTTTCTTCATGCTGGTACTCTACAGCGTCGTCATCTGGCAATTTCGCGCCAGATTCATGGTGAGTAGAGCGTCTGTTCACCGTATGTGATATTGATTGATGGGTGCGCTATGTTATGCATGCATCCAGTCCCAAAAGTTTTGCCACTTTTGATTTATCAAAGTGTTCACACGAATTACACTACCAAATATTCTGCATAGCGAGATGTTGGTCTCATCATAACATAAGTTAAGCATCTTCTTTTTTGAAGGGTGTTGCTAAGACCAGGCGGGAGGCAACTGAGAACAAGCGCGCCCTCTCCCTACTGTACATTACGGTAATCGTAGTAGGATTGGAGGTGAGTCCTTCTTGATCTCCGAGTCAAAATCAAGTCAAAATGTCAAAAAGTCAAAATGGGTCTGGAATTCCGGATTCGAGATTGAACTAGCGCTTTCGGACATCAACCATTCCCTGCACAGCAGCGAAAACATATCGTGAATTTGCCGTGAATAGCATCCGAACAAGCGATCAGCGTACAAAAAAACCTATTTCAGGTAGTGTATTGCGCGTTCTACGGCCACTCATTTGTCACAAACGTCAACTTTGAGGTACAATTATAATTAGCTGTACTTTGATGTGAATCCACGAACAATTCAGAAGGACTTTCGCATTTTCTTCACACTATATTTCGGAGTGAACGACCTCTACTCATGTCTTCCAACATTTCTGTTGATTATTTTCTGCAAGCCGGTTAGAGTGCAACTGTTCCGTCTAATTGGGTGAGTCCGGACTGCTATTTTAATATACAAATAAGTTATAAAATTTCGGCAAAGAAAGAGAAAAAAAATGCTAAGGAACCCTTATTACAATAATAATAAACATAAGCACAAAAATGCTATTGCGTGTGAGTTTCTAAAACATCTAATATTTATTGTTGTTCTATTCCAGTTCATTTCAGATTACCTCTCAACAGAAGTGGTCACGGAAAAGATTCTAAAGTGTCGTTTGTCGGAAAACACGAATTTTCGAATCAAACAAACAAGCGATTTCGGTAATCGTTCATCAGGAACAAAACATCGATAAATACATCATTATGAAAAAAATCGCGTTTGCGTAAAGAACAACACCACTTACAATAAAACTGACCAATGACCTACTAGTATGTTTTAAAATAAAAAAAAGAAAAAAGTTACATCATGCTTGAGCAGACGCTGAAATTATATGTAATTTCAAATTACCTATTTAGTAAATGAACACCAACTGAATGCCGATCCTTCATCTCGTCCAATAAGTTTCATTTTTCCAAGAAACTGCCGAACCGTTTGCAAAATGATTCTGAAATGTGTTTCTTCGTACAGATTGTGAGATAACTTTTTAAAAAATATTTGAAAACAAGCAAATAAGCATCCACCTCTGGTAGGTTCGATTCAACAGCAGGTGGATCGCAATTGCCACCATCGAATTATTTACGTAGAATACCATGTTAATGAACCGTATCAGCTGAAATTCAATAATTGCGATTTCAAGCTCGTATTCGCTAATGACAGTGCGAGTACTGCTGTATCCAAAATATCCCCCATCCATGTCTATAAACAGCTTACAATTAGATAGCGATTACCACGATTTGTTTCACGTCATTCGATCCTACTGATATCTATTCATTTCCAACAGTTCATCATTCTTAGACAACATTCGTGTGAGACTCACGCTATGGAAGTACGGATTCGACGTAGGGAAGCCAAGTTTGAGTGAGGTAATGAGCGCGAGCATGGGTATTGCTGTGTATGAGCCTAGTCAATAACTAAAGGAAGTGGGGCTGGTAGAGAACCATGACGGCTGAAGACGAGGAGGTCTCCCCGACCATGAAGTCATCTATCTGACCTAGCACAACACCCTATCGATGACTGAGTATCATTTTCCCCGTCATGCAAATATTGGCTGCGTAGCTTGTGAGCATTCCCGCAATTCCTACGTATTTGACGTCTTGCCCTCCGCTCGCGTAGCGAGACGTCGTTATTCCTTTTGCTACCGTTATATAAATATTATTACTAAACACCCGTTGTGCACAGACATAACATTTTGGCGATCAGGATTGTTTGACGTACTTATTGTTTGTTTCATAAGGCGGTTGGTAGCCTGGCTGGGAAGGTGGGGGACGTTGTCCACACCGGAGCCGAATCCTGGTTTCTTGCAACTTTGATAAGACACAGGGAAGACTATCGCCGATTTTCGAATTGGTGGTAGCCTTTTCTTTATTCTTTATCAAGTGTCGCCTCTGGTGCCGTTTTCCCTGGTGTTAGAGGATATCAGGTTCATCAAACCCGTGCAGCGAAGATTTGCACGTGGTCGTCGACTAGAGGATCTGCATTTTGTGTGTGAATGGTGGTTGAGTAGCCAGACTGTGAAAGTAAGAGACGTAGTCTTTACTGGAGTCAAAGCTCTGGTTTTGAAGGTCTTTTTACTGATAGCAGCGGAAGCTATCGCCATTTTTTTTGGTGATAAGTACTCTGCGTATTGGTTAAGCCTGGGAACACGACCGATAGTTGGAAATTGGTTGAGTAGATCAATAACTAAAGGAAGTGGGGCTGGTAGAGAACCATGACGGCTGAAGACGAGGAGGTCTCCCCGACCATGAAGTCATGTATCTGACCTAGCACAACACCCTATCGATGACTGAGTATCATTTTCCCCTGAGCCTAGTCATGTATCTGACCTAGCACAACACCCTATCGATGACTGAGTATCATTTTCCCCGTCATGAAAATATTGGCTGCGTAGCTTGTGAGCATTCCCGCAATTCCTACGTATTTGACGTCTTGTCCTCCGCTCGCGTAGCGAGACGTCGTTATTCCTTTTGCTCCCGTTATATAAATATTATTGCTAAAACACCCGTTGTGCACAGACATAACAGGTATGATGAAGGTGATTGTCGCACCCCAAAGTTAAAAATTAAATGCCAAACTTGATTACTTGTAGTACACTAGAAATTAGCTATGTATATTGTAAGTGATACTATTGACTTCATTTTAGGGAAAAGTTCGTACTTGAATTTGCAGCATTCGATTCCCTTGATCAGACGAGCGTTTTCGGGTTGTGACGTTCAGAAGTTTGCTCTTCTCTCTGGCGAAAATTCTTTAAAAGAAAAAAAACATTAAAGTATCCCACCTGCGCAGTGCAAACGTACTGTAGACGAGAATGCCATTAAACAATGCAGTAGCGTATATTGCGGTAAACGCTAGGTAATATAGTTCTGGAAATGTGTTTATTTTCACACTATATATATATATTTTTAAATGTACTCAATGCAACTTTAAACCTGTATCTAATGAAGGCGTTTCAAACATTTCGCCCCAGAATACGGCCCCGGACTTGTCACGAAGAAACATAAATTCGGTTCTCTGAACAGTCAGCAATTGAATGCGAGATGTCAATTAGGCACATCACATTAGGCACATGACATTGACATTACATGGATTACAGTACTATTGTATTATTGTAGTAGTATTACAGTACGTTGAGAATTGCGTGCTTCCTTGCATCATCCCTTGAGGCAATATAAAATCCCACAGTATTGAGCACGAAAACTGTGCCGGACAAGCCCATCAATATTACACTCTGACTGAAACAATCAACCAATATTGAACGGCAAAAATAAATTACTCAGCAAAAGCAGGAGTGTTTCATCATCCTCTTCGGGAAGTGTCAATATTGATGAAAGTAAAGTTAGCAAGCTCACCGCCTAGTTAGTCGGAAACTGGACTCGAACGGTAGGATATTGCGCAATCGCATGAAAACTACAGTAGATAGAGCGGTCGACCCGCACGTAGATATTAGAACGGTAAAAAAAAAGAAAAAGAATTCGCATTATTCATGTTACAAGTGAATTGACTGTAAAAAACTGTAAAAAAATGAGCTCAATTTCCTTTTGTTTGTAACAGGTCCGATGACTTGTTAAAAAAAGCGCCCACTTACGATATCCTTACTCCGAGCCCACTTTTGATGTCCCGTCGTCTTTTAAGACGATGTTCCTCACCATGAGAAGACGTTCTGGCGCGTGCCATCGACAGAGGCAACCGTGACAAACGAATATCGGCATGGGAAAGAGTGGAGAGGGCACGAAGAGATACGAATGATGGATGTTGTAGAGCAGTTAGATCGACTGGAAAAGGAAGTTAATAAGATCAGAATACCGTGAAAATCGGGCTAACATGGTATGCTGCGGTTGCATTTCTGAATCCTTTCGAGTACATCGGGCTGTGTGTGAAGAGAAGACGGAGGAGAACGAATCCGAGCACGATTGGTATCCACCCGAATGCGAAGCAGTACACTGCGATAAATCTTAGAAAAAAATAGATTTAAAAAAATAATGAACAATTTAACAAAAATTAGCCGAAACACGGACTTTTCTCCATTGCGCCTGTGCGATAAATATTCAATACAACTCAATTTAATTTGTCTCATCTATACTTTTAACTATTACATGTGAAAGATCAGATAGACAACGGGGTGTTTGACTGTGTTGTGAGCTAAGAGAGCTAAACAAGCAACTATCGTACGCCAAGAACACTTTGTACAAAGGTGCGACACGGTGTCGCACAGTGCGACACTTTTTCGCACCTTTTTCGCACTTTTCAGTTTCCGTTGAAATTCACCTCGAAATAAGATAATTTTATGGTGTAGCTTGTTTGTGATCGATTCATATCTAAATTTGCTACTTCTCTGGTAAAACAAAATTTCAAAATAATATTAAATAAACTTTTAAATGTTATTAAAAGAAAAATTTAAAAATTCAATCAGTTTTCAATCGCGAGCAAGGATACGGTAGGTGCAATAGTGCGATGTGTACTCTCCACTTTAGTTTTCCGCGCTTCTATTACTCTCTTCAGAGCTACCTGTAATAATTTACCCGTGATTATTGATCGATTTTCGGCATTCTCACAGTCCATTGCAGCCTGTCCCACTCGAAAGCCACAGAATACCCGTGGTAGTCCGCCATGTTTAGTGAGTATTGGAATAAAGATTGGTACGAAGTGGCAAGCGGCATTTTCGCAATAGAATTCTTGCGAGCCGTCCCCGTGATTATCAGTCTCTTCTTCTGGTTTTGATAAAATTGCTACATAGGCGCAACCATTAACGATACTCACTCCGGCGTAAGTCAAGAGAAAACTACGAGAAAGTGTTCAGTGGAAAACGGTGCGTTAATTGCAGAGCTAATTGCTCAGATGATCAAACATGAACATCAGACAAATATTACCGCGTATCTGCGCCTATGCCCTTATTGCGGACTTCTCGACTTGCTGTCCAATTTTGGGATATTTTTTGAAAAGTTTACAACATAACCTTTTGTACTGAACATGAAATCGGAAACGAACCTGGCAAACTTCTAAGACAATTGGCAGGAGGAAAATACCACAGCCATGAAATTTGCAAAACTTTATTTAGTGACCTTCTTTGATCAAATTATGTTTTCTTCCTCATCTTATCACATGATTCCAAACGTACACACCAGGGTTAGAGCGAGGGAGTATGCAAAAGTGAGAGAGTCCCTCTCGAGTACCCGGGAACAGCTGGAAAATCGAGTACCCGTTTCTTCCGGGGGGAACGTCAAGTACCCTTGGGTCAAAGGAGTAATACCAGCGGGTAATGATGTTCACATTGGTAGAAGCTCCCTGCCTATGATTATCGAAAGATAATTAGAAATTGGAACAACCTGAAATCAAAATAACAAGATTTTGTCTCTATTCTTTCTTGTACCTGCGGGTACAACTGGAAGTCTCGTATTTTTATCACTACGGTAATTTTTTCTGGCACTTAGAAATACTCGCATCGATAATTCCAAACTTGTTGAAAAAAAGTAATTTTAAACGTGAAATATTATATTATTTTCTCTTAACAACTATTCCCCACATTTTACTCTATTTTCTTCCTAAGTCTGCGTCAAGTACTCGGATCAATACCGGGAACAAACTGGTTCTCTCAGTCCTATTCTGGCCCGATCCCGGGATGTTCCGGTTGTAGGCTACCCTTTTTGAAACCCAAACAGCACTCGAAGTTGGGCTAACGCTATTCCACTGGAAATCGCTCCATTGGAGATATTATTATACAAAATTTCCATTTACCATTCGAATGGTGGTACAATTCGTAAGCTTAAATCTACGATACATGAGCTTGATGTCGTCGATTCAACGCTTCAATATTAGATCCATCGAATCTGTAATCTGAAAGAGCAGAAAACAAGCATTGAAAGTTTAACCGGGATAATATTGATCCCGCATCCGTAATCAACCCTTAGTATTTTCTTTATTTTGACCGCTCTATTTTTTTCAATTCAGAAACAATTTCATACATTCAGGCCGTAAATTGCGTCTCCAAATGTCTCTCTCCCCCTCTCTTGTCCTTAAAGAAGGAGTATCACGAATCTCCTGCTCCATCATTCCTCATATCATATGTTTCAATGGCGCGGTCGCTTTCTCCTCGTCCACCCTTATCCCTCCCTATCATTTTTGAATTCCTGCATTCAGGGTCAGTTTGGCACAGAGCCAAACGCGAATAACTTTGTTCAAACTTATCGGCTGAACATGCGGTTTGCGGGGCTCTTATCTGGAAACCGATTACCATAACCCTACAGTGAGAACTCAGTTGACCAAAAGTTCGTGGGACACCACCTTTAACTAGAGCTTTTTTGCTCGTATCCAAAAATGTTGTTCTGGGAAACGAATATGTACGAACTCTGATCTGTTTTTACCGGAATTATTCGTATAGCTTTTTATCCGCGGCATTGATTAACCTTTGTGATTTACGGTGATTTACGGTTTCCGCTTTGTTGATGCATTAAAGGTCTCCTTTCCTGAGATCCACGAGTTACCCCATCTAACTTTTGGATTGCATACGTATTCTCGCTGTTTTATGTATTTATTTTATGTTGTTTATCGTACACAACAAGTGAACAAGCTCAGTAATTGTGAAAAACAAATAGTGGCTATTAGAGAATTATATGGCGCGTTGAACTCCGATAGTGAAAATGTGTATTGCTGCATATCACTTTCTGACAACTTTCAGAGCAGACTATTCTAAACAATTAGAAATCGATGATACACGAACCGCTGCATCTGCTCAACGTCATCGGAGGACTGATGATTGCTGTCACATCTATTTGTGTGATTCTCGCGAAGACTCCACCAGCATTACGGGTAAGATCTGCCCGATTGGCGTATGTTCCTTGAGCCTACTCGGTAATGACTAGAGTTTACTCAGAAACAAGTTGATTGGCGTCAGCTTCAGTTTTCAAAATGCAAATGTCTCTTTGAAAGCTATGCAAAACGGGTACTCCCGATGCGGATGTACGAATGTCTATTACGGCTTTTTGGGTAAGCGATCTACAGCTGATAAGGCGAAGAGATTCGGAGAAAAAATACTGCTAGCGGGTATGTACAACATGGAACCGGCATCATTGCTCCTCCTAGTCGGAGACGTCAAAGATTTGCACGTTTATTACAAATTCACAAAAACTCGTCCAAAATATTAAAACGTTCCGTTGCTGTACTCGTTGCGTTGCTCAACGCAGAAAGGCGAGAGTGCATGGCAAAGCAATAGAAACGCCGAGGTATAGAAAGAGAGTGCACATACCCGTAGTCCATGTTATAAGCGTATCATTTTAAAATTGAAACACTTGCAGGAGTTCTCGCTGCTGCTCGTGAACACGTCAGTAATCGATTGCATATCGCTTCTCTGCCATTTGATGATCGACGGACGGCTGTTCGCCACGGCAACGGCCACAGTCGGCTTGTCGAAGGGCCCCTGTCGATGGATCTCCGACTTCTGCATCGCCCTGGGTGTGCTCGTCAACATCAACATGATACAAGCCAATGCGATAACGGCAATCGCCTTCTGGTACCGGTTCGTCTCGCATATTACTCAAAAAATGATAGGCCGATTTCGCGAGAAAGGTAGCAAGAAATGAGAAATTGAAGAGAACAGTCACTAGTTGTAGAGTTTGAAATTCGGGTAAATAACTGAATAAGCCCTCTTCCTTTTCGCACACTTTCTACACCGGTCGATTGGTGAGTGAGCGTGTGAAATTAATATATCTAATCCAAATATTTCTCCCGGATTTCAAGCTATAACAAGTTGAGTCTGTATGTTTCAAAGCCTATTATAGACTGCGGATCTTGCGCGACCAGGGCGCGGTGGGCATGCGCAAGCTGCAGTTGATTTGTCTGTCTCTCATCTGTCCACATCTTCTGCACCTCGCGGCCGGAGCTCTGATGCTACCACACGCGGATAGACAAGCTTCGAGAAGCGGTCGACGCCATCTACTACCCCGGTTACGCGGCGGACTTCGCGTTATACGGTAATAGGAATTGTATACTGGCACGGACTCTCAATATGGCAACAGTGTGGGATTACATCCCCTTACAATATTAGAAAAAAACGCGCTACAATGTATATGATGTTACTAGGGAACCGCTAAAGTAGGCGGCAATCCCGGTGAAATTCGCTAATATTGTTGGATGTAGACCCTTCAGGGGATCTCAGAACCACTTTGAAAATTTCCGATAATAGCTTCCTAAGTACCGAAGATCGATATTGAAAATGTAATTGAAAATTGAGCGCGCGCCTCGAGCTAGTCTCCAAGTTGCGGAGTCCTGAGCCGTTGCCTAGTGGTTCGAGGAATAGAGTTGTGTTATATATCCTAGTGGTTATTCTCTAGGAATAGAGTCGTGTTATCCTTGTGGTTATGGTATAGGGCTATTTTTGAGAGAATCAGTTCGAATCCCTCCACTACAGCTTCTTTTGCAGAATTTTTGCTTCATCAAAGATGTTTCATTTTCAACAACGGCAATGTTAAAACAACAACGGTAGTTAAACAAAAAAGATATATCTGTAATGCTGCACTGCTGTTCCTCGAACGCGTTGTCCGGTGTACGGCCGTGATGGCCGTGATGTGCGGGATTTTGATAGGAAAGGCAGAGACCACAAAAATTTGTTTAATCACAAATGCATTGTGGAGAGACCACCTAGTTCACTTTCCGCGTGATAAATTGACCGCGCAGAAGTCGGAAACAAATTTAAAATAAAACAGGTTTCGAGATCTCGAAACTCATATTCCTTTAATCTTTTCTCACAAGGACAACCCTAATAGTGGTTTAGAATATTCGAGGAATAGAGTTGTGTTGTATATCATTTAAAAATGACCTATTTTTATCTGCACGGCCCCTTTAAGAGCAATACTTTTTGATATTTAGGCATCTACGATGTCAGAGAGCCGGTGTGTGCAGCGTTTACCAGTTACCTGGTCATCTTTCCAGTTTGTGCCAATATTTACAGCGTCCGAACTCGCAGTAAGGTAATATATCCTCAAAACGGAAGAAAGTGTATCGTGTCCGGGATTTTCATGGGATTTTCCAGCAAAAATCCGGACAGGCTGTCTAATCGTTGGTTCTCCACTAAATCGTCCAAACCGTGGAGTACGAGGGTTTCACCGAAATGATTATATTATTCTCTATTGTATTTGTCACCGAAATGATTATATTATTCTCTATTGTGTCTTGTTTGCCTAATAAGAGTGCTTGCTCAAAAGCCAAAATTACGAAGAAAAGCGACAAAATTCACGAAATACAAAGAAAATTTGTTTAAACGCTCATGAATGTTCACCAAAACACTACCATATTACTGTCGGAGCACAACACACTACAAAATCACACTCTATAGACATAAATGATACCGTACTTTCCAATAAATAATTTTCGTATTTATTAAAGTAGTTTTTTTTCGAATTTCAATTCCATTAAATAATCCAACATTAGGACGATTTAGTAGAGAACCAACGATCATGCAGCCGGTGCGAACTTTCCAGGGAAAATCGCGGAAATTACGAGGTCGCGGTACTGTTTCTTCCGTTTTAAGAGCAAACCATATGCAAAGGCGGTTGGCGAAGATTCTAGACATTTTAGCAACAGATCTTGAAATACGTGCTGAAGTATTGCAAAAAAAAGCGACATCATGTTTGGTTTACTTTTTGTTCACTTTTTGTTCTGGACACGTCTATTTCACATCGCGCACAGTTTTGTACCAGCAAGGAATGTGTGACGTCCAGATCTGACGATTTATAAATTCTTATTTCAAATGTCGTCGTTCCAGGTGCTCGGGATCCTGAACGAGAAGAGGAAGCAAATGAGCGAGAAATCACGAAAAAATCAGGAATCACTTGCTATGGTGCGCAGCTCCCCCTGAAAGGCCAAATGTGATCTGGATTAATTGCAGGCATTGAGGTGGCACACGATGCTTCCCATTGCGAACACTTTCGGAATGGCTGGGCTAACAGTGGCGCAAACATTCTACAACGTCCACTCTGTTGGCATTGAAAGCGTCACGTATGAAGTGCGTAAGCATCTCTAGAGGGGGAAAATGTTATCTAGAGGAAAAAATGCAAATGAGCGACGGTTTGGCGACACTCTGAATTTTTGGGGGGAGTTATGCTGTATAATATTTTATCTACGCCCGAGGCGCAAAAAAAAATTTTTTTTTTGGAACGCTTCACGAATTTGCGTGTCATCCTTGCGCAGGGGCCATGCTAATCTTCTCTGTATTGATATAATTTTAGTATATGTTCATTTAGGATGAACTAATTACCGTACCATTCTGATATTGTAATTGGACGTGCGTGAATACTTTGCAGGTCACCGCATTGCCGGCACTTATTAATCCGCTGCTGATAATGTACTTCATTCATCCCTATCGTGTGTGAGTCATCGCGGGCCGGGAACGGGCATTTCTTGACATTCTAGACGGAAAATCAGATAAAATAACGACATTCGAAAGAGAAACTTAGGAAAAAATGATTTACCTTAACATTTCATAGCTCCAAAAGTCTATTTTCTTTACATAGTGTCCCCAGAAGTGGATCAGCGCCGGTTTGTTGAATGAAAGATTAAAACGGATGTAGTAGCATCTCTCATTTTATTGTTTCATAGGAAAAATAATGAAAAAATGTGAACATTCTAGATTCCTTCTACGTTGTTTTGGACGGAAGCAAGCCAGAATAGACGTATGTAGAAACAATGCCAAGAATTAATTACACCGCGAGAACTGGATTTGAAAACTACCCCTATGAAATGGTCAATTATGAGTTGAGCCGGTGTCTTCATAATGAAGCAAAGTTGAAACCACACCCCACGTTATGCAAACATGCATTGCCCACTTCTCAAGAATTTTGTGTTCTTCATTTTCTTCCTGATTTCGGGCTTTTCCCGGAAACTCTCTGAGGAGTGTTCCCGAGAGCTTTAGGAACACGACCAGGAACAACAGGAACACTGAAATATTGTCTCTATGCAATGCCTAAAGGTCTTGGACTAGTTCGGAATAGGACTGACACATGATGCACTCTAGGTGTGTTTTCGGAATCATCGCCCTGGCTTGCTGAAAAAATCGGTAGTCACAGATTTAAATTATATTCGTACTGGAGATACCTTACAATTAGACCATGCCCTGTCTAACTACGTCGACAGATTTGCGATATCTCGTTATATAGACGAGTATGAACACTTCAAATCTGAGAATTTAACCAAAAAATTTTCAACTGCGAAAAATAGCGATATCTCAATTCTGCTGACGTAGCTAGACAGGGCATGATCTAAGGTATCTTCAGTCCGAAAATAAGAAAAATCCGTGGCTATCGATTGTGCCAGGTCGACGATTCCGAAAACCGAGATATTACACGATGGGTCAGTCTTGTTCCAAACAAGTCCCGGCCCTCTAGGCATTGCATAGAGACAATATTTCAGTGTTCCTGTTGTTCCTGGTCATGTTCCTCTTGTTCCCGGGAACGTTCCTCCTGAGTAGGAACAAGAACAGGAACATGAAAATCTAGAGTTTCTAAATACGCTCAATATCGTAAGAAGTTGCGCAAGGTGACGTGAGGATGAAAAGTTGCGCAAAGTCGAAGCAACCTTTGCCAGACATACCGATAGTTTTGCATACACGCGAGAAGAGATACATTCAATAACAATGCATTGCAACTATTTCATTCGGAACATTCATTTGACCTTCGAAACAAACGTTTTATACATGTTGTTGCATAAAGATGCTCAATTGAAGAAGAGTTCGCTCAGCAGTGCATCATTCGTGTTCAAATCGAACATGGTGGCGTATGTCCGAAACTCCTCGCACACGATTAATCCCGCCTCCTGCAATCAAAGATGTATCATTTATATCATTGTCAAAACTTCCAGAATGGGCTGAGAAAATGTATAAGAAAAACTCTTTTACTTTCGCACAATCATGCTCTCTCACCCATTTTGCATGATTGATTGGTCTGTGGAATGATTTTTCTTGAATGAAATCGAGCATTTTGCTCATTGATGTGCTACAAGATGAGCCAGTAAGTGAGTTACAGACAGTACAAACGATGCGGTTTCGAAACATCGGCCGATTTTCAATTGGCTTCTCGTCTTTGTTTAATCTGTCATAATAATGAAGGAGTAGGGTGACTAACGTGCGCGATGTGGGCTATTGTGAGCAAGTTGCCGAGTCGCTGTGAGTACTCGGACAGCTCCAAGTCTCGCTTATAATAAACGTGCAGCTCTCGGAACGTGCGCTCTCTGAGTTGATCGAGTTCCCGTGCCTCAGTATCGCCGAGACCGAACGAGGCAACATCTGCGGAAATATCGGCACTTGTCCCTTCGATAGTGCACCGTTCTGCATTTTTGACAACGAGGAGAAAGGATAGTCGAGAAAAACATTTTAAACTGAACTCTAAAAGCGCCAGTTATAATATGATTTCGAGCGATATTATTTCGGGGACAAAATTGTTGCAAACGCACCAACGTCGCAAAACGCAATGACGATCAGCGCATGAAATTCTCGTTCCGAAATTGCGCCAATTTTGAGCGTCGGAAGCAGGAAAGTAACGTAATCCACAGCGAATCCTTTGAGTGAGCTGAAAAGTGAATCGGCTTAGCGCGACATCATCCATTCACCCATGCTGAGTACTCTTTTTTCAGGTGGAATTGGGCGAAATTTGAATTTTGCATTTCAAAATTTCGAAGGCACTCACCTTAAAAAGTCACGCTGTTTTCCGTGTTCGATCTCACTTGTCAACCACAAATTTAGATTTTTGCAGTCAAAACACGTAAGCAATGACGTGAAAAGACTGTAAAAGCTTTAATTTTTCGATAAGGTTGGGAAAAATCACTAGCTGGTATCGCTGAAGTGCTTCGCCGTAAGATACAGGTTCTCGATCATCGCGAACTTGTCCAGAAAGTGCTTGAACAATTCCGACTGAAATACAACGGTGAGATGTTTACTTCAACGATTATTATTTTTACAAATTTCACATGCATCAGCGAATTATTCGGTATGCAATTATTAAGGTAAGTCAAATCTAAACTCAATGCAATGTAACTAACCTTGACTGAAATGGGAGTGTGCTTGAAGAGGTCGGAAATGTTCCGAAAGACATACACGGCATGTTCGATCATATGCCCAAACAGTTTGGAATAACAGGAAACGGTGCTTACGTACAAAACCTGGAATAGAACAATTCATCTGGAAGACAAAAATTTCAAGCATGCTCATCCCCTCACTCCAAATTCCCGTGCGGTTGCCCCGATCACTCCCTTCCTGCTCCCCTATTCCTGTGCATTTACCCATTATTAAATATAATTATTACTCGTTCATTTTTGTGCATGTTATCGTATCCTTGAGGTGCACGATAAATACATAAATATGTAAAAATTACATAGTTCACGAACAAAAAGATGTGATAAAGTTAAAGAGCACTTCTCGTTGTTGGTCTCGTCCATTTTCTTTCAGGAAAGGTATGAATGGAGTTTCCAAACCTCGCTGGGGTGGTCGATTCGCTGCAGCTTCAACTGCGCCAGCAGTTCCTTCTCCTTGCGCAGTCGCGGTGCGTGCGAAGAGCTGAATGATGTATTACTGTGCCTTGCTTTTTCACAGCCCGATTAGACTTGCCTTGCTTTTTCACAGCCCGATTAGATTTGCTTTCTGGAGGTAGTGGGATACATGTAACACAAGGTGTGCGCCGCTTACTCGTATGCCCGACGGACTCTGGCCAACACTGATTCCGTTTCAGACGTTTCATCGTTGGCAGTAACATCAATGCTCCTAATGACCGAAGGCCGGTTATCGCCAGAATTCAATGTGTCCGTGATACTTCGCCCTTGCTTGTGCTGATTTTCAAATCCCATGCCGAACTGGACGCACTTGTCGTAGCGGCAAGCGCGACACATGAACTTTGCATCTGAATTTTATTTTTTAAATATTATTTTCAAAATTATTTTCGGACACTTACGCTTGCGGAACGTGCACTGCCCCTGGCTCTGCCTGCAGGGAAAGCGCTTGCCAGAGCGCCGACAACGCTTGAAAAACGCCGCACACGCACTGCAACTCAACACATGCACACCAGATTTCACCTGTTGAGAATTTCCTTTGTCAAAAAAGAGACTGGACAAAACGTGTCTTTAATTTTTAGAACAAAAAAACCAGCATGATGCGACATGCACACGGGAATAACTTGCTGAGGAGCGGTTTCAATTTAAGTTTGAAACACACTGAGAAACGTTTTAAAATTATTTTAAAATTAAAAATATTTAAAAATACTCACCGGCACGCATCGATGCCCATATGCGCGAGGGTTATGGGCGCCGTGCATATCAGGCAACTTCTGTGGGAATCCATTGACAGCTGGTCCATTGACGAGATGGAGTGGTATGTCGATCGATTTGAAATGTAGCTAGCTGACTGTTCCCTCGACCCTTCATAATCCGCTCAATAAACTCTCTCTCTCTCCCTGCCTATCTATCTCTCTCTTTCTCTTGTTCTGTGCACTCTGGAATCTGTTCATGTGTTTATTCGTGTCATTTTGCGAGGAACGATTTTTATGGGCGTTTTTATGCAGTTTCGAAATTATTGTTCGATGCTTTCGCACTCAAACTTCTTCATCTTCTCGGGGAAAGACGCGGGGACCTTGCTCCATTCGACAATCAATCCCGCGTCATCCGGCGAGTCCTCAGGACGAATCTTCAATAACAAACGTAAAAAGGTAACTAGCGGGGTTGTATTGAGGTTAAATGCACTACGCTCTATGCGTACACTACGCTCTATGCATAGTTCTGGGTGCGGGTACGGTCCAGGGGGCGCCCTGTAGCCGGCTCCAGGCTACATTGAAGCTCGCTACCACGAATACTGGCTTATTCCGGTGGAAAAGGCTCGTGAGGCAGAGAGCGATCGAAAAAAAGTTGCCACTACGCCACTTCGTGGCTCCGTGGCAACTTTTTTCGATCGCTCTTTGCCTCACGAGCCTTTCACAACGGAAACACAGGATACAGTGCGTTCAGAACTTTTAGAACACTTTCAGAGATGTTTCCTGTGATCCCCTACGCTTTCTGAATCATTTTGGAACTTTTCGGAATTTTTGATTTTTCACGTTAAAACGCGTTAGAACACGTTCAGACACCTTTTCGACATCGCAAAACACTTTTGTAGTGATCCCCTACGCTTTCTGAATCATTTTGGAACTTTTCGAAATTTTCGATTTTTCACGTTAAAACTCGGCAAAACAGGTGAAAACGTGTTTCACGGAACTCAAAAACGTGTTAGAACGGTTTCTGACACTCGCGAAAAATGCGGCAAAAGGTTTGCCCGCGGCGGGGGTCGAACCTTCGTCGGTCGAATTTGAATGTCGCGCGCTTTAACCACTTGGCCATGGATTTGGTGATTTAAATTTTGTAAAATTTTAAAGCAATTCTGGTCTGTTATCATATGCAAAAGGTTCTGAGAAGATAGCGCAATTTTGAAGCGAAATATAAGGAAAATGAGAAAAAAGTGTGACCGGACGGAAGGAAAAATAAAAAAACAAACAAACAGACAGACAGACAGACAGACGTTAGCATTTTCTAATATATAGTAAAATAAATTCATCAGAGCAGCTAGATAGCCATCTTTAACCTATCTTTCATGTGTTAAAGAACAATTTGTAGTACCTGTCCACATGATCCCGCTCTCAGCGTGTCATTCCTGAAGCCACCTGGAATCATGATGTTGTTTATGCATGCTTCAAATTTTGCGAATGATAACTTCGTATTGTTATCTCATAAAGACTACAGTGTTAACAATAAATTATGGCACTCAAACTTGGGTAAGTAAACCACCAATTCCTACCCGATAGAAGGTACTCCTCTCCAACATCGAGCGAAATGCCGCAAGAGGCGGAACTCGATGAAGTGTGCACGATGTTGGGCAGTGCAGTTTCATTGTTCGAATTCTGCAAGGGCCAAAGACTAAACTTTGTTCGAAATATTTCAAGCACGCTCTCCATCGCGCAGTGACTAGTAGAGCGCGAAATGTGAGACCACGGTCTCTTCATTTCGCACACTATCTAGACCGGTCGATAGACGAGAGAGTGTGCGAAATGAAGATACCGTGGTCTCACATTTCGCACACTAGAGACTAGTATGTTAGACGCATTGTAGAAATTCTACATGAACTATACAACCATAGGTTTCCTCCCATTCGCTAATTTTTTGATGCATGAGTTTAATTTGCAAATATAGTAGGAGATAGGCAAATATAGTACGAGATATTCGAGAGGCATAAGTATTTTTGGAACCGGAATGGAGTGTGCACCTTGAACACCTCGACGTGCTCCACGCCGAACTGCCGTCCGTCGAAGCCGCCCTCGATTTGCACAGTGATACTCTGGCCGACGCGCACGCGCGACACTGAAAATACGATTAACGATTATGCTGCGCCAAAAATCATCGTCGATATTTCCTAAAAAGTGCTAAAAATTGTCTTCCCCGGAAGATTTTTTCACCTCCCTATTTTCTTCCACTTTCCACCCATGAAATTTGCGCAGCATGAGACGAAATGAATGTAAATTGTTGGTTTTTGCACCTAAATATTCAATCACGTTTGGCGCAGGCTATCCCACAGTGGTACTGTTTGAAATATTATCTGATTTATGAATTTATGAAAGAAATTTATGAACAAGCTTGAAGGACATCAAGCACGAATTGCTGTTAACGAAGCATTGCAATGTCTACATCGGAAACAAATGAATGAATAAAGAAACATGAATGTTTTACCCCATCCGGCTCGGCAGAAGGCGTCCTTTGCGGGCAACTGGGCGCATCTACAGGCCAACGTTGAGCCGACGACGAAAATTAGGACGAAAACCGAACGCATTACTGCAATTTTGCAACAATTTGTCGAGTAAGCTATTCTGCGCAAACGATTAGTGTGAAGGTCAACAAAGTGGCTATTGTGGTCAGCGGGGAAGGGAAGCGAACTGCGGGAGTCGATAAGAAAGCTGTGTGCGCCTAGAGAACAAAGCGATTTATGCCGAGTGCAAGATAGATAGAGAGAGAGAGATAAAGAGAGAACCAGAGATCAGTCAATGGTGATGAGTCATCCCTCCACGTTTTCCGAGTGTTTATCGCTCTTGCAGTTCTCATAAACAGTTCATCTTTGCCGAATCGTTTATTATATTCATGACTGCTTGATGATACTCCCAGTAATAATGAAAATACTGAACGAAACGAGGGGCATTATTACACAGATCGGCCAACGCTTCAGAAAGGGTTTGGAGCGATGGACCGTGTAAAATCAAGAGGGACCGTCTCACTTTTCCGCGTCATCTTCTCCAGAATCCTTTCAGATTTTACATTGCATGTATAATTGGGTCAAAGTAAACGTGCAATAATTTAAAATGTATCAGCACTAAGTTTGTCACATCGCAGTGATCGCATTATTGGTTGCGACTGCTGGAATCACTTTGTTGTCTGGCAGGCCGAGCGTCCTCCGGAGTGTATATCGATAAGTGTCGCTAAATTTTGAATTTAAAGGTTAATTTGAATTTTAAGTGATAAATCGGTATCAACGATGTAATCTGATTGAAGATCCCTGCGAAACCGACCTGACTCGATAGTAAATTATCGCCTTTACTGAGATTCCGGCGTTAACGAATAGTCCGGCAACATTGTTCAGCACTATTCGATCTTGTGCTGGAAATGTACCATTTTTGAAATGTGAATGTTTTTCTAGCATGAGCTAGCTGTAGTAGCACAAGTCTTAGCAAGAAAATCATTCAACTCCACACTACCATTCCCAGTAAACTACAAAATAACGTATTGTTTTGCTCCCAGCACGCTTTTTCCCTGTTTTGCAGGGGTTATTCCAAAAAAGAATCGTCGCTGGTTTCGCTTACTCGGCAAATCGCTGGCGTAAATAGACAGCTGCATGCCGAAAGTGAGCGCCCACCCGCCGACTTCGAATAGCATTACGAGATTGAGACAACGGAAGACGCGACGCATATTTGATGGTGCTGATATAATAAGGTATATTTTGATAAACGTCTTACAGCGTGAATTCCTTATACTTCAAGCTTTGCGCAGAAACACTCTATTTTCAATATATTATATTTTCTCAAATTACTATCCCGTTAAGTTATTGATTCTCAACATTATAGTTACAAGTTACTCCTGGGAACATTCGAATATTTTTTCTCTGTTTCTTAAGTTCCTATGCTTGTTGGCGCGCACTTTCCGCGTCCTACAGATATATCACTTAAATTCCATTATAAGAGAGACTATCTGAGTGGATCAACATACTTGTTCAGGAGCTTGGTATTCAGAAAAAAGTGAGTTGTTGAGATAATGGTGGCATGATGTACTGTGACCCACGCGGATATGATTCGTGCGAAAAAGAAGTGTTGAAAATGCTTCTACGCCTCAGGGCATGACGTCTTAGAAACTTCCGGTTTTTGAAAACGTTGCCGTTGGGCTTCAAAAGTGGTACCAATCGATTCCTAATAAAATTATAAGACTTTTTTGACTCTATGCATTTTTCGATAAATAATTATCTACGGCCGGAAAAGTTTAAAATGTGTTTCACTATTTTGTTTTTAATTTTTCTATATATTTTGCCTCTGGAAAGGGGCAACTTTTATTTTAGCAAAACAATGGTACGAAAACCAAGTTAATATGGAAAGTTTTTATTTCCCCCTAAAATACGCGCGAAGCAGAAATAGAAGGTAAAAATATTTATGGTGTGCCTTACAGTATGCCGCCGATATTTCTCAATGGCTTTCTCCGATCTTTAAAATGCAACATGAGCGCGGGATAATCGATTTAACTTCTCATCGTGGAAACATGACATTCTTTCCATGTACGAGTGCTGCATTTCGAACTCGGAAAATGACAGTGAGAAATATTTTGGCTCTGTTCCGGAATAGAGGTTCTTAGGAAATAGAAAGGTCCCAAAAAAATAGAAAGGTCCCATGGAAATAGAAAGGTCCCTATCAAAATAGAAAGGTCCCATGGAAATAGAAAGGTCCCTAAAAAATAGAAAGGTCCCTTAGAAATAGAAAGGTCCCTATAAAATAGAAAGGTCCCTTGAAAATAGAAGGTCCCAAGTTCGGGAAAGTGATCTCTCAAAAAATAGACAGGTCCCATAAAATAGAAAGGTCCCAAGAAAGTCTAAAAGTTGTGCTGCAAAATAGAAAGGTCCCAAGATTGCTCAAAAATTATCCGAAAAAATAGAAAGGTCCCAAGAAAAACCAGACTTAAAAAATAGAAAAGTCCCATCAAATAGAAAGGTCCCAATAAATAGAAAGGTCCCATTACATGGTGAAATGGATTTCAAAAAATAGAAATGTCACAAGAAAATTTTAAAAAATAATATAAATAAAGTTCACAATACCGTTTAAAAATGTTCGCCAAAAGTAGAAAGGTCTCAATGAAAACCGAATGGTCACATAAATTTGAAAAGGTTCAAAATATACTTAAATATTTTTTAATAATAATAAATAATAATTTGGCACGGTGACTGAGGGAGGAGGGATTGCGGGCACTACTGTTTTGTCGGGGTCAACTGAAGAACGAGCAATCGGTTGAACTGGCACAACAGGAGGAACGGGGATAATAGATTGAGCTGGTGCCACTGAAATGGCCGATTCACGAGTAACTGATTGTGAGTCTCGGAGATAAATATTCATGTCATAGATAAGATGATTCAGACTTTTTCGGATCAATTCTCCAATGAAACAGATATATATTGTGAAAGGGGTGACTGCATTGGTTTTGGTCAAAAAACATCGAAAAAAAATTGTCTTAACCTGGGGAAATTGACGCTATCCATCATTGGCGTTATCTCAGACTTTGTCAAAGGACTAGTAAGATCGCATTTTTAGCTGTTTTTTAATAGATTTTTTTGCATATTTCGATGAAAATAGATCCTTTTGTAATGTTTGCCATAGATGTCTAACAACACAGTGCACCTCAATAGATTACGCGACCAAATCGCTTATATTCGGGATGTATTAGAGATAAAGTTTCTTGAGAACTTTTCAAACTTCCGTGTTGTTTTCAGGTTAATTCAGAAAATCGAAATCATTTGCTATTTTTGCCAATAATTTTTCCAGAACAGTAGTGCCCGCAATCCCTCCTCCGTGAAAAATAATTATTTATTATTGGTAAAAAATTATATTTTGAACCCTTTCAAATTTATGTGGCCATTCGGTTTTCATTGAGACCTTTCTACTTTTGGCGAACATTTCTATTTTTCGAAATCCATTTCACCATGTATTTCTTGGGACCTTTCTATTTTTTAAGTCTGGTTTTTCTTGGGACCTTTCTATTTTTTCGGATCATTTTTGAGCAATCTTGGGACCTTTCTATTTTGCAGCACAACTTTTAGACTTTCTTGGGACCTTTTTATTTTATGGGACCTTTCTATTTTTTTGGGACCTTTCTATTTCCATGGGACCTTTCTATTTTTTTGGGACCTTTCTATTTCCTAAGAACCTCTATTCCGGAACAGAGCCAATATTTTTAGCTTCTATTTCTGCTTCGCGCGTATTTTAGTGGGAAATAAAAACTTTCCATATTAACATGGTTTACGTACCATTGTTGAAGGATCATTTTGCTAAAATAAAAGTTGCCCCTTTCCAGAGGCAAAATATATAGAAAAATTAAAAACAAAAAAGTGAAACACATTTTATACTTTTCCGGCCGTAGATCGATATTTATCAAAAAATGCATAGAGTCAAAAAAAGTCTTATAATTGTATTAGGAATCGATTGGTACCACTTTTGAAGCCCAACGGCAACGTTTTCAAAAAACCGGAAGTTTCTATGACGTCATGCCCTGAGGCGTAGAAGCATTTTCAACACTTCTTTTTCGCACGAATCATATCCGCGTGGGTCACAGTACATCATGCCACCATTATCTCAACAACTCACTTTTTTCTGCATACCAAGCTCCTGAACAAGTATGTTGATCCACTCAGATAGTCTCTCTTAACACTCTAGCATTGCTATCCGAACCTTGCATAGTGGCGAGACGTCGAGATGTGATCGCGTAGACAAGCAGGGTGCAGCAGTTGCAGGCCAACATTGCGTACGTCCACAATCTCCCGGACGAACCATGAAACGGCGCGAGCACAGCGCAGACCACCTTACTGAAAGGACATTTTATTAAGCTAATCACTAAGAGTAGATTCAAAGCGAAACTATACTCTGTCAGACGAGATTCTTTTTTCTAAAGATGATTGAAAATATGAACTTGGCCCAATGTGGTGAACTGGAAGTTGTTCGCCGTTTTTTATAGATTCAGTTGTCAGTACTTTTCGATATTTTTGATTAAACGAATCACAATTCGTGATTCTTACTTACGCATTTTTTTCTATAAATCGCACCAAAGTTAATATCCCCACTATACGTGAAGTCTGCCTAATCTTTTCATCATCTCTAATCGACGCTTTTCATACTCTCGATAAGTCTCATTCACATCTTCATCCACATTGAACACGAAAGATCAAGCACAAAAAAGAAACCACACACACTCGTCACACACTCCACAAATTTTGATATTCTGCGCTGGCCTTAGCAGTGACTCCCTCAGGTCTTGGAGCCCCTGTTAAGGGGATTCCTTTACCTTTATATTCCACGCATGAATAACGGAAACCCAAATAAAGTAAAATCGAGAAAACACCGACAAAAAGCTACCTCATAATGGGCGCTTCGGATGAGCGATGTCACATTTTCCTATTGTTCGTCTAGGTAATCGCGCTCGTGTTTGCTCACCCTGGAACGTAATACGCAATCAGCAGATACACAGTGAACGACGAGAACACCGCCATGGAGAGAAGATGTGCCTTAATTAAATTATTTAATTTATATTATTAATAATATTTGTGTGCCATAGTCTATCCTTTGCATTGCTCACAATACAAACAAAGCAAAATTCAACCTTCTCACAGGGAAATAAGTCTACGAGTTCATAAGTCTAAGCTGGCCAGCGACGACTTCAAAGTCTAATAGAGGCAGGGGAGCGTGTCGAGTAGACTTTGAAAGTCGTCGCTGTCCAGCCCATAAGTCTAAAGTCGCAGACTTATTTCCCTCTGAGTCGTACCGTAAAGTAGCCGCACTGCGGAATAGCATAGTCTCTTTTCAGGAGTGCAACGGCTAAAAGGCGATCGATGCCCATGGAAAACACGCAGAAGCATCCTGCGGAGACTCCGATGTGAGGAATTAGCTAAAAGCAGGCATATTTCAACGTAATGACACACAATTGCTATTACAATTATTTTGAGCCATAAGAATTTGGCAAACCTGGAGTGCGGTGCATGCAGCGTTGTCGATTAATCCGTCACCGAAGAGGGCGGGAAATTTGATGAGAGGTCATATCTGAATATAATCTATTTTGCGCTTAGTGTAGAGTATCACTCAGTGCTCGTGCGGTTTAGCTACTTCAGCTAGAAGACAGAAATCAGCTAGGAAGTGGATAGAAAGCAGCGCTATATCGGTTCGATTGCAGTAGCTATGCCCCACGGACACTGAATAGTTGTTGGTCT
The DNA here is from genome assembly GCA_036245785.1 of Pristionchus fissidentatus. NCBI lineage: Eukaryota > Metazoa > Nematoda > Chromadorea > Rhabditida > Neodiplogasteridae > Pristionchus > Pristionchus fissidentatus. The sequence goes on from BTSY01000004.1 coordinate 13,107,447, forward strand.
AGAAAGTCTAGAAAGGCGCACACTCCGATGAGAATATTGCATGTGCTTCGAAGGGATCTGACAAATATTGTGCAATTATGTTAAATAAGATGGTTATTCTTGGTTTCAACAATGCTCTTCCGTCTGTGTATGCATGCGTAATGAGCGATGACGATTTGTTCATTTCGCATACTCTCCACACAAGTCGGCTGATGTGCGGGCAATGAAAAGATTCTGGTGTCACATTTTTCACTCTAGACGATTCCACTCCGACATATACCACTCCGAGATTGTCAGACGACGGATAACGGATACCGGAATAGGTGACGGATTGTCGCAATAAAAGGGGCCTACCTCGACTTGATCGTGGTCCAGAGCAACAATAGAATGGTGCACATGCCGAATACAGCAATCAACGCTGAGACGACAAAGAGGGGGGACGACAAAGAGATAGCCAACCAGCCCGTCTCATCCATCACATTCATCGCCTAATAACCTTTTATTTTTCTAAAGTTCTATGAATTACATAAATTGTATTGGCATGGATGATAAAAAAATAAGATATAAAACGCTGATTATGAGCACAAAATGAAAGCTATAATGTTCGATAAAGAACCAGCCCGTCTCATCCATCACATAAATCGCAAAATAAGCTTCTCTTTTTATATAAAAAGTGTTACAACGCTGTGAAATGAAATGGAAATAGCGATGTACGATAAAGAGAGTACACACAGAGAAAAATGTATAAATACATCCCCATTATACATGAAAATTTCAAAAAAAATGTATTACATGTTATACATTCGTTATACATTTTGATGTACGATGGGGCTGGATTCATACATTTTTCTCTGTGTGTAAATTATGTCCGGGACATTCCAATATCCTTCGAGAATATTTTGATCTTGTGTTAGCTTCACCATTTGAAGTGAGTAATGAAACAGGGATAACGCTGTCTAATCCTAAAGCTAACGTTTCGTCTACTTTCAGAGATTTCAGGATATTAGCTGAGTGTAATGTTTGTTCCTTTCCTGATCAATCACGTGCGAGCACAAGAGTCGTGTTAATATTTTATTAAATGAATGTTAAATTCTCGGTTTTTGTGAAGTAATCGAGTCAGCCAAATGCGAACTCTTTGGCACGTAGAATGTGAGAGTTACGGCAGAGTCAGCAAAATAACTTTGTATCCCTTAGCACTCACTCACAATTTTTTTTGCTGTAACATTTTGAATTATAAATATTTTTTATTAATAGTAATATTATTAAAAAATTGTCGACTTGCGCGCAATCTTTGCAGAGGAAATATTAAATTTGTATTCAGAGGGTTTCAGACCGCAGTGTTCTCATTGTTTGATGTAACCGCTGGTAGATAGTTGACTCTGTTATCTCGCAATCCAAGTCTCTTCCGAAAAGCGATACGGTACTCATCACTGAAATATGGAGACTCCTTTTTCTTATCAAGTCGGCAAAAATACACACCTGACTCGATAATAGATTATCGATTTCATCGAGATTCCGGAAGTGACGAATATTCCAGACGAATAGAAGAGGACTGTTCGATCGTCCGCTGCAATATATGTAATTATGCAATTGCCAATTGTTCTGCGCAGTGTTGAGGTTATCATTTTACTCTTAACACGATGAAACCACTCTTTCTCACACCATATGATACCGTAATACATACTTGTTTGTTAGACAAACTATTATTTCCCTTTCACAGTAGTTAATTTTATAAAGATATGTACCAGTGAAAGGAATCATGAAAATCGCCTGCTGCATGCCGAAAGTGAGCGCCCAGCCGCCCACTTCGAAGATCATCACTAGGTATAGACATCGAAAGATCCGACGCGTATACGCCGGCGCTGAGAAAGGTCACTTGTCAAATCACCAAAATAAACCGCTATTAAAAGCCCGATGTCCTTTTGTATCAACGTTCGCTACATCCATTTTCTTCACAACTTTTGGTCGAGATTAGGTAGAAGACACAATTTGAGCTTGGATACCTCGTAGTTTGGTAATCAGTCTCCATGTTAGGGCGTAAACCACGAGCGTCAAGCAGTTCACACCCAGTATGGCGCCCGTCCACAGTAGAATCGCAGACCCGTGGAACGGCGAACCAACCGTGCAAACGGCCCCGCTGTAATAAAAATATATAATTCTACAATATTGCCTTAATTCCTAACACTTCGTTTTACTACACGTTTGTAAATAAAAGCCGCACCCGACCTCAAGTACAGACGCATGTTTGAAATATTCGGCGCTTATAATCTGTATATATCGTACACTCGATTTTCATTCGACCAAGAGCCACTTGAGTCACTTGAGTGGCTCAATCGCTTCAAATCGATTTGCGCCCTGAAGGAGGAATTTTTAATAAAGAAGCTATAAGTACATGTTATCACGTATAGAATGAAGTATTGTCAAGTTTACCTCCCGATAACTAGGATGTAACGAGACGAAGACTACACTTCAAAATAGTTTTGGGCAGAACAGGTGAAAAACTTCATCTTTTCGTGCTCACTCAAGGCTGAGCGTGTAGTACAAGGTACGGAGCACGATTACACCAAGAAAATATAAAAGAAATCGATAAACTTCACGGAGGAATGACGCCGAGAGCGCAAGTGTCACTCTCCTCGCGTCGATCTGCCTCGGATACAGTATGCCACCGCGGCCTCAGTTTGCGATAACTCATGCCATATATCGTAGTAAGAGGGGACAGAGGGGCGACACTCCAGAAAAGGGCCTTATTTATTCAAATTGCGTAGTTTTGCTTACTTATTTTTTTCAATGTGTAGGCCATCACGAATAATAAATGATGAAAAGAAAGATAAATCGCAAAAATGCCTCCTTCAGGGCGCAAATCGATTTGAAGCGATTGAGCCACTCAAGTTACTCAAGTGGCTCTTGGTCGAGTGAAAATCGAGTGTACGATAATCTGCGCGAACTGTTAACAATTTATAAGCGTCGATTAAAGATAAAGCTCGCGCTCCAAGTAGAGCGCGAGACTGTAGTCTCTTCATTGAAGTGGTTTAGCAGCATTCTAGTTCTGTATTGGTATGTATTGCCCTACTGCACGTTTCAAAAAAACGAAACACAAACGGTTTTTGGATTAATAACCACTGCTCCCATTCATCTGTCTTAATTAACACATCGCGCGATTTTTGTTCTACTATAAGCTGCAAAGTCATCTCTAGATAGACGAAGCAATTCATGTTATCTCATTGTATAGTTATCACGGCTTCTCACCCCGGAACGAAATACGCAATCAGGAGATAAACGATGAAGGACGAAAACGTGAATATAGCGAGCAGATGCATCTACATTTTCTCATAACTGATTATATAAATCAATTTTCAATAAACAAACCGAGAAATAGCGCGTACGTGAAATGTTAGAGTATTTCTTAATCATAGCGACAGAAAGCAAACGATCAACTCCTAGCGAAAGCACACAGAAACAACCCGCCGACAGTCCAATATGTGGGACCACCTGAGAAATAGAGTTATTGCACCTTTTTTCATTTTAGAATTATATGTGAATAATGACCACAAGCAAAACACATTGTTCACGAAATTATACCAAAAGTGTTGTGCACAGTGCGTTGTCAATGAGACCGTCGCCGAAGAGAAAGGGGAATTTCATGAGTGGCGCAAACTGAAAATCCATTGTCGTTAAGCTTCAACGAATAATGTATTGCCTGATGCACAAAGTCGAACAGCGCACACATTCCGATCAAAATGTTGCAACGAGAGCGTAGCGACCTTAATATTTTTTGATGCATGTGAACATGAGATGAATATGGTAATAGTGAAGGGTACAATTTCATTCAAATTCTCCGTAGCATCGTAAACGTTTACTATAATTTGAGTATTTTTCATCCCAAATCAATCAACTAGAAACGGCTCATCGTATTCACTGCTGACATGTAATTCTGCGAACTCTTTGTATTTGAGTTGACCCACTTTGACTTGATTGTAGTGTAGAGTAGGAAGAAATTAGAGCAAATCCCGAATGTTGCGATCCATGCATTTATTATGTAAATACATCTAATCGCAATCATCCGCCCATCGTTCATCGTAACCTTTATCACTGAGGTGAAAACTGAAATTGTAAATTTTAATGCAATGTAAATTTGCTTTCAATAAACAAACAAATAAGGGAAAGCGAAAAAAAATAGTACATTCATAACGAGCGAGATGTCAACAGACATAACCTTTAAGATGGCTTCTGTGTTATAGCTTGGTCTTGGTGCAATTTCGTCTGTCTCATGAACCACGAAGAGAGAAGATAACGTAGTTGACTAATCCAACGTAATACATTGCGGGTTTATCTAATTCAAAGAATGTCACCGCTTCGGCTTTGAGCTACATGATCTCTAGGTTACGAGGTTTTGTCCAATAATATGAACATGATTCCTTGATTCACAAATAACAATGAGTCAGTTAAGAGTGTATGCTGATGCTTTCTATATTTCAAGAATCTAAGAATCAAGATTTCAAGAAAGCAAGAGCTCCCATTCAGCTCTTCGCGTTAGTTTATGCGATTTCTGCTTCCGTTCATTGGTCATGATAAGTCCAATTCCATCTTAGGCACCACACTACACCGAGAGAAATCCTACAAATAACAGGCACTCAAGTTGTCCCGCCAGCTAATATATAATAATAAGATGAAATTATTGGTAAGCGGGGCAACTTGTTCTTAGTGGGGTATATATCTGAGAAACACGTCGCGTGACAACGCGGTAGGGTGAGGAGTGTTTAATTGTAATATGCTCAGAATTCGGTGGTTGCGCAGTTAGAGTTGGAGATAGCAGTTAGCGTCGATACTTTCGGTGTAGCACGCATTCCGACTGTCGCCCGGATCGCCTCGCGATAATCTTCACTGAAAAAATGCGAATGGTAAGTTAAAATAATAATTCCCCCCAATATATCTAGCCTTAGTTTGTAACGAAATTAGTTTTCTGATTTCACTCCTATTTCCCCCTGAACAAGTTTTATCCTGATGAACCGCTTAAATTCTGCATTTTCCCTTGAAATTACTGTTTGTAGAACAGAACGTGGAGTTCCACTCTGACCTGACTCGGTAATAAATTATTGATTTGACCGAGATGCCAACATTGACGAATAATCCAGCGAAGTACAGTAGAACGAATCGATCTTCGTCTGCGAAATATACGTATTTATTGACTTATAGACACATACACAATAGTAGGAACATCGGTAATTATCAAGTGAGAATTTGATACAAACATCAGGGAACATCAGGGACATTTCTGTGAGAAAACAGCCTAGTTTTGGCTTTTTTCCTTATAAGACAGAAATAGGCTGCCAGAGAGCGTCTCAAAAAACCTTTGAACTCGATGGCGTAGATCGCATTCTGCAGAGCGATTGTTGCCGCCCATCCGCCCACTTCAAAGCCCATCACGAGACAGAGACAGTGGAAGATGCGTCGAGTAGACGCTGGCGCTGATAGTGAGACAACAGTGCTTTAGAGCAAAAGGATTCCTGGAGATTCCTACCACTTCGCGCGGCTAAAGAAACCGACCAGTCTCATACATCTCTCGAAAGTGTTGCTGCTTTTCGTCATTTGTATCATAAAACCTCCAAACATAAAGGCATTCCCTAATCTTTCTTTTTGTTTCCTGACGTACTTGGTAGGCTGTCGATCAGTCGCCAGGTCAGTGCGTACGTCATCAGCGTGCAGCAGTTGCAGCCACACATGGCGTACGTCCAGAGAGCGCCCGACTGGCCGTGAAACGGCGCGACAACCGCACATACGATTTTGCTGAAAATGTATTTTACTGATTTTTCCATGTTCGCTTTCAAATAAAGTATCCCTATAATGTCGGGTTTGTGAAAGAGTTGTTGAGTTCGCGTGCACTACACAGCAAATCCCCACTCTTCTCTTCTCGAAACTGATATTTCGTCTTCGTACAAACACGTGCAGGTAGAGATTATCAAGATCGACGATCTTTTGCGCGTTTGAACTGCCCACGGTCACTCGAAATATCCTAAGCGATGAATAAAATTGTAATTTCTTAATTTTAAAATATCCTGGGATGGCGCACCCGGGAGTGTGATAGGCGACGAGCAGATACACGGTGAATGATGAGAATGTCGCAATTGTGAGTAGATGCACCTCAATCTTCTTGTTTTCTTCTGCATTTCCTCTCCCTTACAATAAAATACAATTCCTAAGAGAGATCTCGTCTATTCCTCTCCCTCCTCAATGTATAATGGAGTACCGTGAGGTAGCGGCAGCGTGGGATAATCGAGTATCTTTGGAAACGCGCCACGCATAGGAAACGATCGATTCCTATGGAAAGCACACAGCAGCAGCCCGCCGACACTCCGATCTCCGGCAGCATCTGGACGCATGGAAATAATATTGTGATATAAGAGAGAATATCTGAGTCGATTGAGATTCTCTCTACAGTGGCCGTACAAGCAAAACCTAACCTATGCAGAAAAGTTGTCCCTAGGGTAAACTTTGACGGTAGAGACCGAAAATGGACACGAGAAGTTGCATAGATCAAACCCGGCTGAGATATGCTTCACTATATATTGAAAATTGTTTTTTTCATCTTTGCTTAGAAGAGACCAAACCCCTTACATAGCTATATTTTCTGAAAGCTCTCGTTCTAAGGAACATTTTTTATGTTGTGAATAAAATTGTAACTCATCGGAGAAAAAAGTTACGATTTTTAGAATATTGAAATTTAAAAATTCGGTATTTCATCGTTGCCCATAGCACTTCTAACTAATTCCATTCGATTGCGCGTGCAAAATTACCCCCGTATACTTCAAATGAGCAAAATCGAGGTGATGGTTCGCATTTAAAAATGCCAGTGAACATGGGTATCGCGAGGCTACCGCGACGCAGCACGCGACGCGTGCCACAATGGAGTAAACAACTATGTTGTTTTCTGTGTTAATATTACAAATTGAATATGAAAACACTTTTTCCCATCAAGATTCACCCGGAAATCGGCAGAAGAATATATTTTTCAACAAATTTCGAAAGTTGGATTTTTATATATTTCAAGAATTTGTAGATGTGGTGTCGATGTGAAAAAAGCTCAAAAGACATTCCAACCATTTTTGGATTGTGGGAGATGTTCCTGGAAGCTATTACTAGCCATGTAGTGGGTAGATTCAGCACGAAACACTTGCTACTTCATTTTCCTTCGTGGCAATAAACACATGATCAACATGAATATGCAAATTTATGATTATTCATGTTTAATCATCTTCAGTAAACTCTGAAAGATTAATTTTAATATTTTCTGCAATAAATAAAGTAAATTTTGAAATAAACTGGAAAGTCTACCATATATTTTAAACTCCAAATATCAACTCAGAAAATGTGAAAACCCACAGTTTAAATTTGCTTCTATGAAACCCGGCAGCGCTTTTGAAGTGCAAAACAAGATCCATTTCAACGAAGGCTGATTTTCTGGCTAGATTCCTAATGTAATGACTATCAGTAGAACTTCAGAATTTCGCTCATATCAAATGAGTTCGACCCCATGTGTTCGAAACGATGCAATCAGGCGTACCACATTTTTTTTTAGTTTTAGAATATAAGTCTTACTTGGAATTGAGCTTGTTTTGGACTTCATTTCACTCATTTGATATGAGCGAAATTCTGAAGTTCTACTGATAGTCATTACATTAGGAATCTAGCCAGAAAATCAGCCTTCGTTGAAATGGATCTTGTTTTGCACTTCAAAAGCGCTGCCGTTTTTCTAAGAAGCAAATTTCAACAATTGGCCTTCACATTTTCTGAGTTGATATTTGGAGTTTAAAAATATATGGTAGACTTTCCAGTTTATTTCAAAATTTACTTTATTTATTGCAGAAAATATTATAATTAATCTTTCAGAGTTTACTGAAGATGATTAAACATGAATAATCATAAATTTGCATATTCATGTTGATCATGTGTTTATTGCCACGAAGGAAAATGAAGTAGCAAGTGTTTCGTGCTGAATCTACCCACTACATGGCTAGTAATAGCTTCCAGGAACATCTCCCACAATCCAAAAATGGTTGGAATGTCTTTTGAGCTTTTTTCACATCGACACCACATCTACAAATTCTTGAAATATATAAAAATCCAACTTTCGAAATTTGTTGAAAAATATATTCTTCTGCCGATTTCCGGGTGAATCTTGATGGGAAAAAGTGTTTTCATATTCAATTTGTAATATTAACACAGAAAACAACATAGTTGTTTACTCCATTGTGGCACGCGTCGCGTGCTGCGTCGCGGTAGCCTCGCGATACCCATGTTCACTGGCATTTTTAAATGCAAACCATCACCTCGATTTTGCTCATTTGAAGTATACGGGGGTAATTTTGCACGCGCAATCGAATGGAATTAGTTAGAAGTGCTATGGGCAACGATGAAATACCGAATTTTTAAATTTCAATATTCAAAAAATCGTAACTTTTTTCTCCGATGAGTTACAATTTTATTCACAACATAAAAAATGTTCCTTAGAACAAGAGCTTTCAGAAAATATAGCTATGTAAGGGGTTTGGTCTCTTCTAAGCAAAGATGAAAAAAACAATTTTCAATATATAGTGAAGCATATCTCAGCCGGGTTTGATCTATGCAACTTCTCGTGTCCATTTTCGGTCTCTACCGTCAAAGTTTACCCTAGGGACAACTTTTCTGCATAGGTTAGGTTTTGCTTGTACGGCCGTATCTCAATCGACTCAGATAGTCTCTCATAAACTAAAGGAACTTTTCCCTGCTTCGAGCAAAGCTAGCTGGAAAACTGTGCTACCGGTGCTTTGAAATATTACCTGCTAAAACATAGTGCACTAAGAAGTTGTAAGAAAAAAAGGGCTCAATTATTATGCAGAAGATGCGTTCCAAATCATAGCTAAATCCAAACCTGCAGCGCAGTGGACGCTGTGCTGTCCATAAATGCATCTCCAAACAGTATAGGAAACTGAATGAGCGGTCCGAACTGAATGATTTTACTGTTTGATCAATGCGATTTTATGTTTTGCCTGGTGCACTAAGTCGAACGAGGCGCATAGTCCGATGAGAATGTTGCATGTGGACCGAAGTTTCCTTAACTTATTGTTGCATACTCTTTGGAAAAAAATCACTAGAATCCGGACACAAAGGGAACCGGAAAATTACAAGTGAAAATCACTCGAAAAATGGAAATAAAAATTACAGATACATTTACATGTTCGCTTGGTGTCCTGAATCTGGTGACTTTTTTGTGAAGAGAAATTCACTGTACTCCCTTTTACTATCCGGGTTTTCGCTCACTTCGTCTTGATCGTCGTACATAGCAATAGGAAATTCGATAGGATTCCGAAGACGGCAAGCGATGCCATCACGCCGTAAATGCATCTGACTGCGGTCCAACGGGAATCGTCCATCTTTTTTTAAATAGAAGTGTTATCAAAGAATAGGGGTATTCATATAGGGAGAGTAGTTTGCAGTGAAGCATAAATCCAACGTGTTAGAAACGAATAAACGCCTAAAATTGGTAAACATTGAGAGAAAAATTGAGAGAAGAACGTTGGCGAAGCATTGCTGCATTTCTTTCTGGTGACGTTGGATATTTGATTTTGTGACAGCTTTTCTATATGGATTTTCAAAGAAAGAGAAATTACGACTAATCTATTCTGAAATCTGATAGATACGGAGATTCTATCCCCTAATATTCAGAAGAATACGAAGATGCTGACGAATTGCGTGATTATGCGAAACGTAACTTGAGAAACATAGGAATTGAAGAAATGCTATCCCTCTTATACAATAATATATCCTGCATCGAACAATTCTCGCACATTTTGATGAGTTACCATATAGAACCTCCTCAGGTAATGAAAACGAGAAGCGTATAGTGCAAGCGAATGGTTATAGTCCTTTGCGAATCATATCGGGAACGAGCAGTGAGCAGTCGTCCATTTAGGGATGTTTAATATTCCCAACAAACGTAATTCTGTGAACTGCCAGGGCATGAACACGCGTGATGTAAGAAATGTTTTTGTTTATTACACCCGTTCGAAGCACAACAGATTGGCAGCAAAATGACGAACACAAATGATTTCTTTCCCTGTTTTGATCTTTAGAAGCACAGCTGATAGTTGTCGCTCGTTTTCACGTCAACGGAATGAATTGTGAAAGTCGCCGGGCCAAATTGCACAGCCTTGTCGTGTAGGAAAACTATCGCAAATCTGCAAAGGACCTCGTTTTGCATAAAATAAAGAGACCAGACAAAAGTGAGTAGAAAATAAAAGCAACCTCCTGGTAGAAGGATCGAGGGGAAACGTCAGTTCTTTCGTCTGGGGCGAAAGAACGATGGGACCGAGCAGCTCGGTGCACGAATCGGGCTGACGACGTTTGATTTTTTTTAAATTTAAAAATTTTTTTTTTAATTTAAAAAAGCGAAATTCAAAAATACCTCGCTCTTCGCATCGGGACACAACAGGACCCGCGATCCAAACGTCTCTTGAGTTACCTGCAGAATAAGTAGTTAGTTACCTGCAGAATAGGACAGCGTGTCTTAGTCGTGTTATAAAATGACACGAACTACAAAAGATTAGGCTAAAACTAGTCATAACAGAAAAAATTTGAAACATCGGAAACTATACCTTTATAAGAAGCAGTGCGGGCTGAACTATTTCGAATGATGATGAAGCCAGGACGGCCCTATTGAAACCCTCGTCGATGGTCACCGTCGCACCTGAACAAATCTGTTTACAGACGGAAATATATCTCATAAAATATTATTTATAGACTATATAAGTTTGACCATAATTCTCTTGTAGTACACTTGAAATAGCGATATATATATTGTAACCAAATTCAAATTGCAACAAAGTGCAAACCCTTGGTAGCGAGTTGCATCGGGGTGTCGCCGGTGGACACTGGGTTGGTGGAGTAGCCGCAGAGCGTTCCTGGACAACGACATTTTTTTAAATATTCAACAAGGCCTTTAAAAATGGGCAAACAGAAGAAGGAATAGTGTACGTAATATGAAAATGTGCGGAGTAGTTGATAATGTTTGGTGGACCGGTCGATTTTAGGTATGGAAACGAAGTTCAGGGATCACCTTGGAAGTCGCACTTGACGTTGTCGCAGAGCGTCTGTTCGAGGGTCTTGATCGGGCATGCCTCGCCCTCCGTGAGGATGGAATCTATGGCAACGATGGCGTTGCCGCGAGATCGCAGTTCGACCGTCACCTTAGCATAACATGTGTATGCTCTGTTCTACTTGGTTGTCAACCCACGGCTATCACAAACTAAGCCAACAATCTACGACAGCAACTTCAATAAAGTATGTTGGAGTATCAATTAATAATTGCTCAATTTGCTTACTTCAAATGGTCTCATGGACGAGACGATAAGGGCGATCTTGCCCTCCATCTTTCCACCATCAACACACTGGTCTAGCGCGCACACACGAATGAAGCCGTGCTCGGACCTGCGACATGTGACTATACTCAGCTCTCAAATGTTCCCTTCCCAATATCAATTGTGCGGTGCCGATTGGGTTGATATGGGAAAGGCGACACCCTAGTGAACTGAAATACTCACCTCCAGTAAGTCAAAGAGATCTCCAGGTTCCATGCGCAGGGCACCTCGCGCGACCGGAGGATCGCCGTGTCGGCACCGTTGAGGAAGATGACGCCAACGTTGCCTGCCAATACACATAACTATGCATTAATGGATGGACACAAGTGCTACCACTTATATTTCATCTCTTCAAAACCGGATCTGCACTGCACAGCACAGGCTTTGGAAATTATGCATGGTTAAGCGAAAGTTCACGGACGTCTTTCTTGAACTACCTCCTTTATTTCTCACCGTTGATGAGCTCCTCAGGGAAAGGGAAGCGTTCGCTATCCTGGGGAGCCGTGCCGACGAATAACTGCAGGAAAAAAAGATTTAGGAAAAGAAATTAATGAAATAGTATTAAAATGCAGAATACGTGTTGTTATCTATGGAGTATTGTTATGGTAGATCAATTAACCAATGGAAAAAGCGCGGAAAGATCGTGATATATCGTGAGGACTCCTCACCTTGCCGTCCTCGTCGACCCACTGGAAGCAGGGGTCACTCGTCCAGTCGCAAGCTAACTGCAACGGGTACGTACCCTCGAAGATGGGACGAGGTGTGAGCGCGAACGAATCGGCGATCTAAATTATTCGAGTGACCGTTATCCATGCCTTTTTCACATTTCGGGCTTTTAAGCCGTTTGAAATGCGGTGAGGGTATTTCGGGGTTAACCGCTGGGTCCACGCTTGCCTCACTTTGTGTGACTCATTTGGGAATCCCTCTTGGTTCGCAGTTATCACTTACCGTGTTTGGGCTGATGGTAGTCGCGACTGCGGGCAGCTTCTCCGTGCACAGCACGCCCTGAAGTTCACGCGATATTAGAGAGTTCTCGCAACTGGACCACAAGTTCGGACTCAATGAAAAAGATAACTGCAGGTGAACTGGAGTTCAACGAGCACGCTGGCGAGAGCTACTCACTCGACCAATTGGGAACTAATGGTGGTCAATTTGGCAATGGGAATGCACTGCATCACGAAGGGATGACCATGTATTCCAACTATCGACCCGCACGATACTGGTGAATGATTCAGATGCTGACCTTCAGCTGCAGGTTGGCGACGGCGACGAGCCCGCCAGCAAACTGGTCGAACGTGATCACCTCGAACGTGAACTGCAATGACCAAGGTCACCAAGACCAAGCACTCGAACCTTTGAGGCATCCTACCAGTACTATGATAAATCGATTCCCATGGATTCTCCGCCGAATATCCAAAGTCCTAGTAGTACCCATTTGAATGTCTTGACTATTGGACTAGTGCTGGGGTTTGTCTGGCTTTGTTCCAGGTCACTTACTCTGAACGGTTTCCCGTATGGGTCGACGACGATTTCGATTGGTTTCGCTCCTCCGTCCTCGTCGGTGAGATACGCACACGAGAGCGGCACGTCGCTCTCGTCCACCGAGCACACCTCCACCTGCGTGCCCGTCTTGGCCCAGTACCTGTGGTGCAGAAAGGAGATGACTATAGGAATTTTGACAAATGTCCCAAATTCTTCCCTGTTCTAGATCAACACACAGAGAAAATGATCTTCTACTCTTTTACTATCACAGTTTCTTCCCCAGAGCGGCAAGGCTATTAGTGAAGTCCAGAGAATTGATCAGTTTCGCTGAGTGACTAGTTGTTTGATTGTCATTGTCCTGAACTTCCTACTAAGTTCGTTTTTTAATTTATTTTAATTTTGCACCGCGTTTCCTTATGATCGCATAAATATATATATAATTTTCGCGGAATACTGTCGTCTCTCAAACTCTCAAATGCTCTAAGTGTCTTACTTCAAAAAAGAGCCGAAAGAGAGAAAGATAACGGATAAAAGTACGATACTCAATCCCGAACGCAGTGGGAGTGGGTCTCGGATTTACGAGACGATCAAACAACGAAGCGTCGTCTCACTGGAAGCTGAGCGTAGTCGCCTTTTGCGTGCATGGAATGAGGTCAGACTCGAAGCGGGCGAACGGCCGCGCAGTGAGAGAATCGACGGCGAGAAAGAAGAAGGCGCCCGAGGGACGAGAGGAGCGGTAGTTCACCTGCAATAGATGCGTATTGTTGTCTTACAAGCGAATAATGACTCCCTATTCAGCAACATTTTTTTATAATTATTAAATTGCTTGAAATTTATCGTATATTGCAGCATGCGTAGCAAGATTCTACTCGCAATTCCAGACATGTACTGTTTCGCAGTAAATCAGATTTTAAAAAATAAACAAAAACTAGTTTATTTTAAAACTAACCAGCATGGCTTCATTCCATCGTTCGACGTCCTTGCCCAGTCGCCACGTAGTGTTGGCAGGCGCCCGCGCATTGCCCCATCTAAAATTTAAAAAAAACAAAATTATGTTCTTAGTAATGAAAAAGAGCATGAAATATATCCGAATAGCATATAATAACTATTGACTTAATGTAAGTGTTTTTTGCACTGACCGACAGCTGCTAGAGGCCTCGAGGCAATTCATATCCGACAGTGAGTAAACTGTCGTCGGCTGAAGCTCTCGTTTGAGAGAAGACGAAGCGAACAACGAGGAGAGTGCTCAAAGAAATCGGATTGTATGCATGTCCACACACCAGGTGCGTATTTTAATCACTAACGGACATCCGAAGTCAGTAAAACGGAAATGTTTGTTATGCCGTTGACGTGTGAAGGAATGAAGTGCAGCTACCGCTTATCAAGTATTTGTAAAATTTTGTAACAAACTCACGCGAGCGTTCGCAGATGAGTGCGTTGTAGCTGATGTTGTTGAGTAACGCCATCGAGCCGACCACGTTGTCCTGCAAAGATTTAAATATATTTTTTAAAATAAAAAAAGGTGTTGCTCAATTACAATTGGAACTATTGAAAGGAGATTATGTAAACATCGTTTTCTATGTTTTCCTAACCATGATATTCACTGGTCACCTTTAGCGAGAAAGCGCGTATGGCGATTCTGAAGGGTTCCGAAATGTGCGGAATGGTGACATGGCACACGTCATCCTTCGGGCGGTAGTAGTGACAGTCCGTCTCCGACTTGTCGATAATCTCAAATAGCAAATTCCCCTTTTCGCTTCGACTCACGGGATATTGAAATTATTTGTGTGGTTTTCGATGTTACTCACGAGGAGACACAAGGAAAATGAGTTTAAGAATAACTGAAATTGGAATGTCTCAAGTCTCTAGCGTCTTTCATTTGCATGTCAGTAATATGTTCCATTTGTCTTGTGTCTTTCAATTACATGTAAGTAAGATGTATATTTGTAGTGTGTTTCGCTTATATGAAAGCCAAATGGGTCATTTTTGTAGCGTCTTACACCTATATGAAAACCAAATGTCTCATATTTCTAGTGTCTTTCGCTTATATTGAAGCCAGATGTATCATTTTTGTAGTGTCTGACACCTATATGAAATCCGAATATCTCATATTTATAGTGTGTATCGCTTATATGAAAGCCAAATGAGAATTTTTTGTAGCGTCCTACACCTATATGAAAACCAAATGTCTCATATTTCTTTGCGTCCTTATCGAAGATATATTTTCCTCAGAGTACCTGGAGATGTCCTCTGCGCTTTGCAGCCTTCACGATGAGGACTTGCAGCTGCGCAAAGTTGTACAGCCAGTAGCTGAAAGCGAAATCTCTGATAACGACTGGGAGCGTGGGCGTGGAATGCGAAAAAAAGTGATCAACGAACTCCATGGGGAATAAGTGTAGGATAGGGGTACGCCGGTTTGATATTCGCCCTCTGGCAATTTATATTATTTACCTTCTGGCAATTTCTTTTGTTCCCTGTCTCTCTGACAATGAGCCTTATCCTCCTTAGTAACGATCTTTTGCCCAGAAGAACGCAATATGCTAATTGAACTCTAATTATTGAAAAAAACGTACTCCTAAGTATCGAAAAAAACGGCACCAACTTGAACGATATCCTGCCCTCTCCCTTCTGGCAGGGAACGGGCGCGGACAGGATGATGGCGGACTGCGCATGGGTTGTGGTATTGCCAGCGACGATGAAATGCGTACCTGAAAACGAGATTGCAATTATTATCTGTTCAACATGTCATCCTCAGTTCGTTGCACTCGAATTCATATAGCGGGAAGTGCTCAGTGCTATAAGGAAGAGAGACGGAGAAAGGGCCAAATAGAACACGCAAAAAGCACAGGGTCACCTCTCGCCTGATATACATTTGCAGCAAGTGAAAGTTGGGGCGTGCGATGAGCCGCTAGTTGATATTTTTCTTTCAGATTTGTATTCAGCCATTAAACATTTAGCATGGATGATTCGTCTAGAGATACAATGTGCGCTGGGAAAAATATTAGAGCATAATAGGCAGGATTAAGAGCACGCGAGGTCGTTACAGCGCTAGGCGAAAGTGAAAGGTGCGCGAGGCGCGAAACAAAAAGGGAAAAGTGAACTACCTTTAGGCAGCTTTCGCTTGCCCGGCTGCAGTTGCGTGGGAAAACGCTTCTTGTCCGTCTTGTGGAAGTACCAGAAGTCGGAGGAGTCCAGAACCCCGTCATTCTTCAGATTCGACCATAGACAATTACTGCAAAGCGCCATAATAGAGACTATCTGAGTCGATTGAGATACGGCCGTACAAGGATAAATTAACCCATGCTGAAATAATGTTCCTATGGTAAACTTTATGTGTAGAGACCGAAAATGGCCATAAGAAGTTTCGTAGATCAAACCCGGCTGAGATATGTTTCACAACACGAAAAAAGTGAAAAAATATTTTTCGCAGGGAATGTCGGAAACCCTTACATAAGCATATATTTGGGTAGCTAGCGTGATGTAGAGTATTTCTTACGTTGAAACTTAATTTCTAACTAATCTGACAAAAAAATTACGAATTTTTGAATTCTCAAATTTAAAATTTCCATATCTAGACTTTTCCCAGTGCACTTTTAGATAAGTTCATTCGATAGCGCGTGAAAAATTACCCCTGGGTGCACCGAATCGTCAAGATTTGTTTTCTTCAATTCGACGAAATCGTTGTTTGAATACGGCCAATCGCACTATTACGCGACGCAGCACGCGACGCGCGTCTCGATAACATAAACAACTGGTCTATTTTCGAATCCAAAATTACGAAATCAATGAGAAAATATGATTTACAATCAAAACACACTCAAACAATCCTTCCAATGGACGCGTTTCGGATTGTGTGTAAAACCGGAAGAAATCTAAAATATCGATTTTTAAATTTTTACCATGGTGCTAAACTTCGCCCTAAAAAGCTCAAATAAATTCTTAGAGTATTCTTATGCATCTGCCAACCGTAGTAAACTCTTATATGCCAAAAGTAAGCGTGAAAAAATGGTTTCATTATTTTTCATTTTCATGAATTTATGAAATTTAGAAAGTTCATAATATTTTGGGAAAACACTACTGAAACTGAAATTCTTTTACAATGCTAGCTTGTTTTCAATGTTCAATAGTACATCATATAGGGAACTGAAAAATAATGTACTATTGAACCCCTTTATAATGTACTATTGAACATTGAAAACCAGCTAGCATTGTCAAAGAATTTCAGAAATCATGTAGAAGTGTGTAAAATGTTACTCCCACCTTAGATCAGTAGTGTTTTCCCAAAATATTATGAACTTTCTAAATTTCATAAATTCATGAAAATGAAAAATAATGAAACCATTTTTTCACGCTTACTTTTGGCATATAAGAGTTTACTACGGTTGGCAGATGCATAAGAATACTCTAAGAATTTATTTGAGCTTTTTAGGGCGAAGTTTAGCACCATGGTAAAAATTTAAAAATCGATATTTCACATTTCTTCCGATTTTACACACAATTCGAAACGCGTACATTGAAAGGATTGTTTGAGTGTGTTTTGATTGTAAATCATATTTTCTCATTGATTTCGTAATTTTGGATTCGAAAATAGACCAGTTGTTTACGTTATCGAGACGCGCGTCGCGTGCTGCGTCGCGTAATAGTGCGATTGGCCGCATTCAAACAACGATTTCGTCGAATTCAAGAAAACAAATCTTGATGATTTGGTAAACCTAGGGGTAACTTTTCACGCGCTATCGAATGAACTTATCTAAAAGTGCACTGGGAAAAGTCTAGATATAGAAATTTTAAATTTGAGATTACAAAAATTCGTAACTTTTTTGTCAGAATAGTTAGAAATTAAGTTTCAACGCAAGAAATACTCTCCATCAAGCTAGCTACCCAAATATATGCTTATGTAAGGGTTTCCGACATTCCCTGCGAAAAATATTTTTTTTCACTTTTTTCATGTTGTGAAACATATCTCAGCCGGGTTTGATCTACGAAACTTCTAATGGCCATTTTCGGTCTCTACACATAAAGTTTACCCTAAGAACATTATTTCAGCATGGGTTAATTTATCCTTGTACGGCCCCCGTTGAGAGAATCTCAATCGACTCAGATATTCTCTCATAAGACAATGAATGGAAGACAATGAATGACTTATTTTCAGGTTAAAAAGATAAAGGACCGAAAAGAAATGATTTACCCCTACTGCAACCTCCCCCCTTCCCAAACAATACTCCATAGAGAGTCTTAATTTACTGTACATTGTTTCGTGTAATCACACATTATTCCGTTGCGCATTTGGGCGTTGATAAAATATAAAACATAAATGGTAAATTTGCAATATTTATATTTTTGTTAAATTACAAAACGCACCGGTCAAAGGTGCAGTCGAGCTCCTGCGATGCTGTTATGTACTGCTGGAAGTAGGCGGCGTCTGTAAACTAGTGCTTGATTTTAGGTTCTCAATCATATCGCAATTCATCTTTCATAAATTTTCAAGAGCCGTTGAATGTTTCGGCATGATGACCGGGAAAAGCTGGAATTCGGTCACTTCCGTTATGCTGCGCAAATTTCATAGGTGGAAAGTGAAAACCAATTTTTCCACATTTCCATATTTTTTTCCTAGTCAACCTACAGCTTCCAAACTTGATATAGGGATGATAAAACTCGTTTGGAACATTTTCCATTTTGATTGGAGAGATTTCGCTCCGTTTGAGCTGACCTACACGAGTTTTCCACCCATTTGATGGAGAAATTTCCCCGTGAAAATTGCACAGAATGACTCTGGAGAACTTGGTTAGAGAGGATGTAAAAACGAGAGCGCGAGAGGAGAGGTGGTCTCCTAACATGAGCATTTTGTCAGTAATTATCAGCAGGAGATAAAATGGCAAGAGTAATGACGTGGATGCAGTATACCCCAGCATGTAGAGTGCGAAATGTGAGACCACGTCCTCTTCATTTCACACACTCTCTCGAGACCGGTCGATAGACGAGAGAGTGTGCGAAATGAAGAGACCGTGTTCGCGCATTTCGCACTCTACCAGCTGGTCCGGTGTACTCACGCTTTACTGGTAGTTGACCGTCGTTGTCGGGTTGTATGCCCAGGTAGAGATCGAGATAGCGCAGCTCCTTCTGGAACTGCGGGTGACACGCGCGCGCCGCGGAAACGATGAAGATGAGAAGAAATAGCATTTTACTGCAAAACAAATTCTCGGTTGATTTGTTAATATCATGATTCACTCATTCAAAATATGTTTTAATGATAAAATAAGTTGCACACAGCGGAAAAATACAGAAGACTGCAAATCAAAAGTTAAAGTTAAAAAAATGGAATGCAGTCAGATGCAAATGAGAAACCAGCGGTAATGGTTCTTCCTCGTTATCAAAGGAGAAAGCTGGTCAGTGTTTGAAACATGGTTGGCTGGTGACCAGAAAAGAGCCGAGGGGAGAGAGAGAAGTTATTGGCAAGCGCTTGCGCAATCACCCCAGGACACATACCGGATTTGTCTCTGCCTTCATCAGCATTTCTCCCTCATTTCTCTCCTTGCTCTCTCTCTTCCTTTTTCTCTCTCTCTCTCTTTCTCTCTTCTTCTTGATCGTTCTTCTTATCGTATCTCCCACTCTCTCATCCCTCGTTCTAGAACGAATAAAGTAGCGGCAGCGATTGAGCACTAAATCTCTCCGCTTGCGCTCGTTGGGCAACTGCTGTTTATTGGAGAAATCGCAAGAGATCCAGCACTTCTTCGCTAGCGTGCAACTGTTTATGGTGCGAGCGTAAGTTGTGAAATCCCGGTAAGCTAAACTTGTTTGAGTTCGTTATGGAAAGTTGTTAAAGCCGTTATAGTTCGTGTACAATATTATTATTTTGTTGGGCAATACAATTTACGAAAAAAATTGAGTTTTATGTTTGGGTTAAAGACTTGATTTCTTCAATAAACCTTTCACTCGAAATAGTATGCTGCGTGATGACTTCCCGACAGCTTTGAGCAGTATAATTTGAAAGCTCACCCAGAACGTGTGCGGAATTTTCCCGTGTCATACCCCATTGGAACAAACTTCCTGATTATCTATTTGACCTGTCAATGTCAGGATTTGTATCATCCATTAGAGAAATGTAATAGTCTTGTAACATTGCTGTTTGCATTGAGCTACTAGTTTAGATATCTTATTGTTAGGTCACAACACTGTCAAATACCCCGTTATATATTTGCTCTCTCACATTTAATAATTGAAGGTGTAATTGTGATAAATAATAAACTGTTGAGAGTTGTCTGACTCTTACGAGCTCATAAAGTGAATTAATGACTTTTTTCATGTTGAGCATGAGGATCGAGTTATTGATGCATCGTCACACCTTCTCGTTATGTCTCGATATGCTCATTGTTATGCTTTTCATGTGGTGTCACTGCTCATTATTATTCTAGCATAAGGTGATAATCTTCAACTAGACACACCACGTCTTATCTATGTTTGTTTGGTTTCTCAACTTTTGATATATTTTAAATTGATTTTATTAATACTGCTCAGACAATGCTAGCAAACTTTATTGTTCTTCCCATGTTGTCTTTTGGTTTCATAATAAACTCCCTTCTCATTCTATCGATTGGAAAAGCAACTCCTCGATCGTTCAATGTAAGTACGTATGGACGGAGCAGGTTTTTTTTGTTAAATTTATTTCTCACAATCAAGAAAAACCAAACGCGAAACATTCCAGAACTATTTCATTCTACTCTTCTGGGGTGCTTTAAATGATATTATCGCAATTAGTGCGGACTTAATGAGCTTAGAAAGGTAATCGTTAGAGTTTACTACTCGAACGGTCGTAAATTAAAATAATGAATGGTTAATAACGTGTTTTTAATCTTCTTTTGTCCTCGAACAAAGGAAGTTTCGCGTGGACAACTATTACATTTATAAAATGATACGATCAAACAAAATGTCGAACTGGGACTTCCTGTGTTTACCGAGACGAGAGAGCACGCAAAAGCGAGAGGGTCGCCAATGCTCCTGTATGGTAAACAACGGAAGTTCGTTATTCGGCTTTTTGGTATGATCGTATCATTTTATAAATGTAATAACAAGCGTTTGAAATGAATTGTCAGCTGAATGTCGACAGGTTCACCGCTCTACTACCGGCCGTCATATTTATTGCATCCGGGCCCTGTACGCGCATATCGATCGATTTCTGCAATTTTTGCAACTCCATTCTTTGCGGGACTCTCTTGGAATCAAACTACATTCAATGTGTGTCGTTCTGGTACAGGTATACTCTAGTGATAATTTCAAAATACATACATTGTATGTATTTCAGAGAGCGTATTCTTCGCAAGCCTGTCCCGGGAAATTTTCTTCTCAACGCCATTTTAGTTATCACTGCAACTCTTAATATCACGATTAGTGTGTGTGCCGTCGAAATCGCATCAATTTCAATTCACAATTCAATTTCACTCAGATATTGTTCAAACACGTGAAAACGTCCGATCCTATGGTGCTGAGGGCACTCATAATTCTATACCCACAAACAAACTGGACTGGAACATTTTTCTATGGTAAGTCCAAATTTTGTAATTCGACATGAAATTGTAATGTCCATTTCAGCCATTTTGTAATTCGCTAGTAGAAAAATTGTAATGCAACAAAATAAAAGTAAAAAAAATATAAAAAAAGGAAAATAAAAGTTTCTTTATTCACACTCAATTGCAGGGTCGGTAGACCAGAGAGAAAGTGAAAAATGATTGGCCTATGGTCTCATATTTCTCACACTTATCCTCAGTCCATTAATACACATTAGAGTTTGAAATTCGGGTGAATAATTGAATTAGCACTCTTCATTTCACACACTCTCTCACCTGTCGACCGGTAGAGAGTGTGTGAAATGAAGAGAGCAAATTCAATTATTTACTTGAACTTCAAACTCTATTACACCCTATTCCTCCACTACTAGGAAATTGAAATGTCTGTCTGTTGGTGTGTGTTTTTTTTTCCTTCCGCGTGACGGACAAATTTTTTCGTTTTTTCGTTATAAATCGCTTCAAACTCAAGCAATCTTCTCAGATCCTTTTGCATACGATAACCCATCAGAAAACATTTCAAAATTTATTTACAAAAAATCGATAATTTCATGGCCAAGTCGGTAGCGAGCTCGAATTCAAATCCGAGGGTCTCAGGTTCGATCCCCGCCGGTGCATAGTCTTTTGCCGCATTTTTTGCAAGCGTGAAAAGTGGTCCAAACACGTTTTTAAGTAACGAGATTCACATTTGAGCATCTTTTGCCGTTTTTCGAAGTGAAATATCGATTGATTTCACTTGATTTCACACGATTTCACGAAATTTTCGTATATTTCGCTCCGAATCATTCAATATGCCGGCAAACCTAGCAGGAAGGGGTTTGAAACGAGAGAGCAAGGGGAATCGAGAGGTACTCTCTCACTTTGGCACACTCTCTCGCCCCTGACCCCTTTCTGGAGGCTCGGAATCGCGTATGGGGAAGCTTTATAAATTGCTTCAAAATCGCTCGTCTTCTCGGATCCTTTTGCAAACGACAACAGACCAAAATCCCCTTCAAATTTTACAAATTTAATTGACCAAATTCATAGCCAAGTGGGTTACGCGTTTGACTTACAATCCGACACCCCCAGGTTCGAATCCCGCCGCGGGCAAAACGTTTGCCGCATTATTCGCAAGTGTCAGATGCCCTTCTAGCACGTTCTTGAGTAATGTGAAACACGTTCTCACTTGTTTTACATGTAAAATCGAAAATTTCGAAAAGTTCCAAATTGAATCGCAGAGCGTGGGGGACCATAGGAAAAGTGTTTTGCGATGTCGGAAACGTGTCTGAACGTTTTCTAACACGTTTTAACATGAAAAATCGAAAATTTCGAAAAGTTCTCAATTGATTCGCAGAGCGTGGGGGACCATAGGAAAAGTGTTTTGCGATGTCGGAAACGTGTCTGAACGTTTTCTAACACGTTTTAATATGAAAAATCGAAAATTTCAAAAAGTTACAAATTGGTTCGCAGAGCGTGGGGAACCATAGGAAAAGTGTTTTGCGATGTTGGAAACGTGTTCGAAAACGCCCGGGAATCCAACACTCGGTATCCTGCGTTTCCGTTGAGAAAGGCTCGTGACGCTGAGAGCGATCGAAAAAAGTTGCCACGGAGCCACGAAGTGGCGTAGTGGCAACTTTTTTTTTCGATCGCTTTCAGCCTCACGAGCCTTTTTGCAACGGGATAAGCCAGTACTCTTTCTAGAGATTAACATTTCCCAACATACTAAACGCCCCCTGGACCGTACTTGGAGCCGGCTACCGAGTCCTCCTCCCTGGACCGAACGTCAAGCAAGCTACCGAGTTCCCCCTGGACGGTTCCTGAAGAAGACTACCGAGGTCCCCCTGAACCGTTCCTGAAAAAGGCTACAGAGGTCCCCCTGAATCGTTCCTGAAGAAGGCTACCGAGGTCCCCTGAACCGTACCTGGAGCAGGATACCGAGCTCCCCCTGGACCGAACCTGGAGCCAGCTACCGATCTCCCCCTGGACCGAACCTGCACCCAGAACTGTGCATAGAGCGTAGTGTACGCATAGAGCGTAGTGTACGCATAGAGCGTAGTGTATTTAACCTCAACACATCCCGGCTAGTTACACCATATTATTTTGTATTACACCCTTTTTTCCCTACAGGTTTTCACGACGTATTCCAACCCGTGCAAGCTGTGATATTCGGCAACTTCCTAGCGGTAGTGCCCCTTGCATATGGCTACATTATAGCAACGAGGTTTAAAGTAAGGCAGTGTGTTAAGTGTCATCGCCCGTCGGCGCATTTAGATCATCACAACGCTTAAAGGCCGGGTCAATATGAGCGAGAAGACCAAATGCTTGCACTATATATTTCTCAAGGTTTGTATAACATCACAATTCCGTAACGTATAAGTTAAATGACACTAATCTTTCTACAGTTATCAGTTGTTAGCATGTTTGTTATCCGATATTTGTTCGGTGTGAATATTACCAATTGAGGTACTCACAGTGCACGCTTTACTACCGATAACGATGACTTTCGCTCTCGTTTTTACTGTTTCCACACTGCTTGGAGTCATCCATCATCCAGATCTCGAAGCGCTGACGATCTCGGTATCTGTCTCCATATTTTTGAGACAAGTTGTACCATGTTTTTATAGTTTGCCATTATTCAACCAGTCGTAAATCCCGTCATCACCGTCTGGTTCATGAAACCATACAGAGAGTGAGTATTCAGCTATCGTCATAACCCAGATCAATTTATATATCTTCAATAGTATAGTTTATGTTCGGGACTGGACATTTTTTAGCAAATTGTTCACACCGCCACCAATCACTCGTTGTTCAGGTTCATAGTGCGACGGGTGTTCCGAACTCGTTTGAATTCATCTTTCAACACTGCTACATTCGACGTCAGCACCAGAACCGTGGAGCTAACAACGGAACGCACCAATAGATAATTGCCAATATAAAACTTTCCTGAGTTATTTCAGTGGTTTTTTTGCCACCACATATTGCATACGGTTGATGAAGTTTTCTCTCTTGTTAAACCCCGACTCTAACGTCGCGATGAGAACTGCTTCGAGCCTGTTTATACCTGCTATCGGTCTTTGTCATTCAGATAGCGTTCGTTTCTTTCTTATGATCGCGTGTATTCCCAACTGACTGAGCAAATACTCCGCACAACTGAGCAAAATAGATGACGCGAATAGTTGATGAAAACAATTTCGCCATAGGGCGCCTCTGGGAGCCGATATTGCTTCTCTTGTTTTATTTCCTCAACGCTCAACGAACAATATTTACGGGTAGGCCAGTACCGCTCCGCACAAAAAGTGCGCGCACTCAACGCAGGAGAGATTATTTTATTTGGAGAAGTCGTATCTTCTAAAACAGTGACACTAAATGCATCATATTGAATATGAAAGATTGTTTTTGTTTGTGGTTGATTTTTTAAATATTTTTTTCAAAAAATACCTTTCTCTCGAAATATTAGCTCGCTTTTATTACTTTATTATTTCGCAAGCGTGACTTACAATTAGACTAGATAAGGCTAGTGGTCTGTAGAGTCCGAAATATGAGACAACGCCTTCTTCATTTCACACACTCTCTAGACCGGTCGATAGACGAGAGAGTGTGCGGAGAGAGAGTGGTCACACATTTCGCACTCTAGTGGTCTGTATTCGCTCCGTCCTCTCAGGCATGCTTCACTCCGAGGATTTGATTCATATGATCTTAATATCCGTATTTGATTTCTCCGCTCGTACCAACATCTTACTGATGACTGTACCAACGATAACAGCGATACTGCTTCGACGAGTCGCTCATACTTTTTGAAATGAGTTCATGACGACTTTTAATGTTCTATTTTGCAAGTACTCCCAAGACATTTGCGGATTATTCGATAATCTTATTCAGCATAACATGTGTGGACTTGATTGCGACGGTTTCAAATTGGTTATGCACAGTACGGTGGGTTTGCTCAAATAAAGGAAAAACACAAATTCATATTCAGCTACAAAATATATCGTTCGCAGTTATCTTCATATATGTTGGACCCTGCACACTGCTCGGGAAGGAATGGTGCTTCTTTTTTTCTCTATGCGAATTTCGATTTTCCATAACAATTATGTACAGCTCATGTCTCCCTTGTGCAAAATTGCATGTAACCAGCATATTTGCCCTCTTAATTCCAAACGTAAATCTCCCTCCATTCAGACCCATGGGCTATCTCATAATAGAGATGGGCAAGTGCATGTTCTTGTCGGAGATAGCGGGCTGCTTCCGTCTGTCTCTATTTGTTTTTCCAACATCTCATCATCAACCAACATCCAACACATGAATCCACATCCGTCTCAGTTAGTGTTGACCACTCGAAATGAAAAAGAACAAAGCATTTCGACTTCGTTTCGGAACAGTTCTCTGCTTCATTGTTAATCTTCATTTGTTCTCGAACAAAAGTTATTTCGAGTGGTCAACAATAGTCTCAATGTCAGTGTCAACATCAAAAATTACAGCAACATGCGCTTCCTCTTAGAATTCAGTTGCTCCTCTTGAGTAGATGCGATAGGTAGAATCAACATTGCTCTGAAAATTGCAGCGGGTTGCACACTTTTCGGAGACATCAATGTATGGTTTCCGCAGAAGATTGTAATACAATAAATGCCATCTGTCTGTTTGAGAATTGTATGTGAGTGGTTGCTCTCCTCTGAATCGCTGTGATGGACTTCGGTAGTTCCTTGTACCGTACTCGTCTGTCTTCGAGCAACTCGAAGAGACCGTACTCCCCGTCCTAGCAGCACTGATCAACATGTGATCAGGACTTAGAGACCAAGTTCGCTGGTTCTCAATTTGATTGACGATTTACGAAATTCTTCGGCAAGTGTAATACAAGTTTTCTGGTCAGTAGCGGTCATATAATCGCGGCGTAATGTGATGTACACACAGAGCGCGAACTCTCTAACATCTCTCTCTTAGACACCTGAGAGAGATAATGCATGAATTGAAGAGAGCGGAGAGCGGACTCTCTTGAATATAACATAATCGAATTCTCTAGAGAGGCACATGTTAGAGAGTTCGCGCTCTGTGCGCTGTGTGCGGTAGCAATGACTGTCTCGATCCCTTATAAACATACGATGATACTCATCGAATTTGTTACACACAAATATTCGCATTTATTCACCCTGTAATTTGTTCACGAGCGCGTAATGTTGCTCAGCCAGACTAGAATATATGGACACACAGAAAAGAAAATTACACTATCGGATCTATGACAAGTAGAGACCGTCATATTATTGAGTCGAATCATAACGGGAAAAATCGTCATCAAATGTATGAAATGTGTGCACGGTTGTAATATCGGCACACATCTCTTAGTGAGTTTGCGTCGTAAAAAAAAACCAGTTTTTTGGTGTGAACGTCGATAGTAGTTGATGCCGTGTTGAAAAATGGATTGGAACGAGTTCGGAACACCAATGCCACAATATACCTGAA
Organism: Pristionchus fissidentatus; assembly: GCA_036245785.1. Taxonomy (NCBI): domain Eukaryota; kingdom Metazoa; phylum Nematoda; class Chromadorea; order Rhabditida; family Neodiplogasteridae; genus Pristionchus; species Pristionchus fissidentatus. The sequence goes on from BTSY01000004.1 coordinate 13,134,289, forward strand.
CATAACATGCCATTGTGAGCGATGGTGCCTAATGCCACACTCCACAGTCGTTTAGAATGTTTAAAATTACCACGTTGGTCAGGTTAACGATCATTTCATAAGAGGGGCTGACTTACTCTCTGTATGGTTTCATGAACCAGACAGTGATGACTGGGTTTACGACCGGTGGAATCATACCCAACTGAAATAAATTATCGAACAGTCCCGTTTAAAGTATACACAGAAAGCACCATGAATGTGGAAGCTTCTATCTCGGGATTATAGAAACCAAGAAGTATCGAAATGGCACAACAGAGAGCTAACGCCATCGTGAGCGGCAGTAGAGCGTGCATTGTGAGTATCTCAATTTGCAAGATTAGTAATGACTAGAGTTGGTCAGTCGAAAAGCCGGAATGAGACGGATTGAACGAACCGGAAGCGAACTTTTGTTCTCTATTGCTTCAGACAAAGACATTTGTCGACTAATCATCTCTAGTAATCACGAAAACTAACCATTTTTAAAATTGAAGACAAGCTAGTACAATATTTTGCATACCTTGAGAAATGTGTAGTGTAAACGCTTAGTCTTCTCGCTCATATTGACTAGACGTCTAAGAGTTTTGATGACCTAAATGCGTCGATGTGTGCAATCAACATTTATGTTCTTACTTGAAACCTTGTTACTATCAGGTATCCAAACGCAAGTGGCACTACCAAAAAGAAGTAGCCGAATAACACAGCTTGCGCGGGTTGGAATACGTTTGGGAGCCCTGTTGGTAGACGATGGTTTCATTTTTTTCGTTGGGGTCAAAGTAGGAATATTGCGTAAACGCAATTTTTCAAGGAGAAATTGTGGCGATAATAAATAATTTAGACTTGCCATATAAAAATGCTCCAGTCCAGTTCGATTGTGGATAAAGGATTTCGAGTGCCCTCTGCAGCGTAGTATCGTATGTTTTAACGTGTTTGAACAATATCTGAAGGACCATTTCCTTTAATGAGATATCAACGATTTCAACAAACAATATGTGCAATATTTGGGATTGAACTGATAAATAAGATAGCGTTGAGCAGAACATTTCCCGGGACAGGCTTGTGAAGAATACGTTCTCTGAATAAATATAGGCGAATTTTTAGAATATTCCTAGTTTATACCTGTACCAGAACGAAACGCATTGAATGTAGATTGACTCCACGATGGTACCGCAGAATATTGAGTTGCAATAATTGCAGAAATCGAGAGATATGCGCGTACATGGTCCGGATGCAATAAATATGATAGAGGGCACACGAGCAGTCAACCTGCAGAAACACATTCCACAAGCCGGTCAACCATCCAGAAAGGCCTTTGGAATGAGAGAGCGTGTGAAATCGAGAGGGACTCTCTTACTTTTGTACACTTTCTCGCTCTAACCCTGGTCTGTAGGTTTGGAATCATGTGGAAAGTCAGTTCTCGATTCAATGGCAAATTCGTACCTTTCCAGGCACATTATATCCGCACTAATTGCGATTAGATCATTGCAAGCTCCCCAGAACAGGAGCACGGAGTAGTTCTGAATTTTATTGTACATCAATTATGTTTGAAAAAAAAACTATGAAAAATATGATATCACCTTGAAGGTTCCAGGTGTCGCTTTTGCGATGATACAATAAGAAGTGTGTTCATTATGAATCCGAAAGACATCATGGGCAGGTGGATAAACTGCACAATCATTATCTAAACACCATTCATAACATCTATAAAAGAAAACGTATAAAAATCGTCTGAATTAGATGAACGTTGATGTCTCTAGTGGAACATTATCTCCATATTGCTTGAATTCTAATGATCACCAAAGCCACTCTGGGAACTAACAACAGTGAGAAAAACGAGGCATAACGAGAAGGTGTGACGATGCATGAAACATTCGATCTTTATAATCAAGAAGAAAAAATAATATCAAAGTTATGCATAATTTTTTCAAAAAATCAGAAATTCATGACACAAACACGCTCATGTCCGAAAGTTTCCACACAATTTAGGAAGCAAGAGGTGTTGAATATGCAGAAAATTGTAAAATACAAGTTTGTCTCAATTACCATATGTACATCTCAATTACCATGATACTGTTTCATTAGCGTCTATAATTGGCTTTCTGTGTATCGAACATGTTTCATGAGCGAACCCTATTACACGAGCTGTGATGTCGGCTTCAAACCGCCAACCACAGTGTGGGCATTTCTTTGGGCTGCATTATTTTTCGAGATTGATCAAAAAGCCATTGATTTCAGGTTTCCACATTAGATATGTATGCAATAAATGCTCTGGTTGAGACGCAGCAGCATTCGAAGATGACGCTGTTGAAAAAGAGAGCCTTAAAATATTTTTTGACGATTAAAAAAATTGTTCCTAGTTCCGTGGACCCTACTCCTCTGTCTTCGAACAATTCGACCAGACCGTACTCTCCGTCCAAGCAGACTTGATGACCATGCGATCGACATGATCATTCGATGTTGGCTACTCAGATATCACGTTCGCTGGTTCTCAATTTCATTGATGATTTGCTAAATTCTTCAGCTATTACAAGGGTAATATACAAGATTTCTGGTTAGTAGTGGTGATATCACGCCTCTCACGAGAGACTCGAGACAAATCGACTATTTCGTGGTACATTGAAAAAATCGTGTTGTATTTTACTTTTGAATATTGATTGTTATCACCCCCTCTATCAGAAACAGGATTTTTAGGCCGCTCCTGAGCTGCAGCAGGCTGCTGCAAAGTTTCGGGCATGCCACATTGGAGGAGTGAAAAGTACCTTTAAAATGCTTCAAATTTCATGAAATTTGAAATTTAAGCATCTAAAGGAATGTGCTACAACTTCCCCACGTGATTTTGGTGATACTCCTAATTGAGCTTCTGAGCAGTTTTTGTGTAATAACTTTAACATTTCGCCTAAAAAGCAAACCATATCTTCACAGTTTGTGTAAAATTCAATTACGCATCGAATAAACATCAAATGTAGGAAAATTTCTGTAGTCCTGTATGTGCCCCAAGCGAAAAACCGCTCTGCGCAGTGCTGCGACCACCTGCATTCACTCATCCAAGTTGCTTGCGATTTAGTGATGGACTCTGAAAGGTCGGGGGTTTTTCCACCCCGAGGCAAAGTTCTTTTGCTGTTTTTTCGCAATATTCTAAGATGTTTTCAGACACTTTCCGATGCCGTACATGTTATTTTTGCCGCTTTTTCATGCCTTTACAGCCTTCAACGAGGACGTTCTCGTCCTCTCAAACCCCGTCTCGCTTAAACTTCGCGTAATAACGTGGAAAAAATGGCGTGCGGCGCTCCCGAAGCTATTTTGGAATTAACCGTGACCCTCCGCGTAGAAGTAGATCTTCCAGCTTCCAGAGACGTCCTCACTAGCGTGTATCAACCGAAGTGAGAACTCACGACGTAGTCTTGTCGGCTGGGGCCGTTCTTGATAGTTGACGACTTGGATTAGATGTAGTCGATCCGGGTCCTCTGCTCGAAGTGGTACCAGGTGGGCGATATTTGCCGGGTTGACCAAGCTGACTGGCGAAGATTCTTCGAGCTGGGAGAGAGAGGAGCGGGGAGACTGTCGACCGCCCGTCACTAGACACAGAATGAAGAAAATTTGAGAAAGAGGTAATTACTTAATAATCTTTTGTTCTGGAAGAAGATGAAGTAGATTTCATAAAAGTGTGTGTTAATGAGCAGAAGGAATTCATTTTCAATTTAAAAAAAAGAAGTTTGTAAACATTATTTCGCCGTTCCATTTTTCATTTTGTTGTTGAGGAGCGTTAGCTTGTTCATTTTATTGTGAGATGATCATCACTTTCGTTATTTTTATTTCGAGTTTATGAAAATATTATTTAATGGAGGCATCAAGAAGAGTCGTTCGATAGCATCTTATTCGACGTCTGGAAATGCATGAAAAAGCGGCAAAAATAACATGTACGGCATCGGAAAGTTTCTGAAAACACCTTATAATATTGCGAAAAAACAGCAAAAGAACTTTGCCTCGGGGTGGAAAAACCCCCGACCTTTCAGAGTCCATCACTAAATCGCAAGCAACTTGGATGAGTGAATGCAGGTGGTCGCAGCACTGCGCAGAGCGGTTTTTCGCTTGGGGCACATACAGGACTACAGAAATTTTCCTACATTTGATGTTTATTCGATGCGTAATTGAATTTTACACAAACTGTGAAGATATGGTTTGCTTTTTAGGCGAAATGTTAAAGTTATTACACAAAAACTGCTCAGAAGCTCAATTAGGAGTATCACCAAAATCACGTGGGGAAGTTGTAGCACATTCCTTTAGATGCTTAAATTTCAAATTTCATGAAATTTGAAGCATTTTAAAGGTACTTTTCACTCCTCCAATGTGGCATGCCCGAAACTTTGCAGCAGCCTGCTGCAGCTCAGGAGCGGCCTAAAAATCTAATACCGCTTGTTTCTGATAGAGGGGGTGATAACAATTAATATTCGAAAGTAAAATACAACACCATTTTTTCAATGTACCAGACTTATGTCGAATCTCTCGTGAGAGGCGTGATATATGACGTGAGCTGATGGGCCTGGTATAGCAATGACTGTCTCGATTCCATGGAGCATAAATGTAAACACAATTACTCAATGAACTCGCCACACAAAAATGTTCACTTCCCCTTGAAAATTTGTAATTTGTTCACAAGCGCGGAATTTTGTGCAGCCATACGAGCAATTTGCGGAAGCACGGTAAACAAATTAGATACGCTATCGGAAAGTCAAAGATTAGCCACCTGCTTGAAGCACGACAAGTCGTGATGTTCAAGGCCTCACGAGAAAAACAATCATCGGCAGTGAGAAATTGATGCTAGCAAAAAAAGAAAACAATACTGTTTGAAAATGTTATCTCTGGTGTGCTTGTGCTGTTAGCGCTAGGTTTTTGGTGTTGACGTCGATAGTAGTTGATCCCTTGTTGAAAAATGGATTCGCACGAGTTCGGAACACTAGTTCCACAATATATCTGAACATAGTAATTGGTGGAAATGTGTGATATTTGCTCAAAAAGTCGTCTACAATCCAAGTATACTGCTGAAAATGTTCAACAGCAGCTCTCAGACGATTTACAAAATACGAGACTTACTTTCTGTACGGTATCATGTACCATGCGGTGATGACAGGATTTACGACTGGTGGAATCACTGCCAGCTGAAAAAATATCGAACTTTCCTATGTCGAGGAAACAGAAAAAAAGTACTATCAATATCGAAGCTTCTAGCTCTGGATGATAGAATCCAAGTAGTAGCGAAGCAGTACAACAGACATCGAAGACCATCGTGAGTGGGATTAGAGCGTGCAGCGTGAGTATCTCAATTTACCAAATTTGCCATAACGAATACTCACACAACACCACTGATTAGAGTCAAATTGAGACTCCACAGAGCGCGAACTCTCTAACATGTGCCTCTCTAGTGGATCCATTCAATTATAGTAATATATCTGGCGAGATATAGCGCGTAATGGAGAGAGAGAGTTGACTCTCTTGATTTTAATATATAATAGTTCGCGCTCTATGTTGGAATACTGTTGAACTACATGCTATGAATGAAAGTTTAAACCTTGAGAAATGTATAGTGCAAACGCCTTGTCTTCTCACTCATGTTGACAAGGCTTTTAAGTGTTTTGATGATCTAAATGTAAGATGAATGCGTGCAAGAACCAAATTGCCGAACAAAGGCAAAGGCCAAAGTTTTTTGTTTGTTTTTTGAACGTGCGCACAAATGAGAACACCAAAGCTTTGGCCTTTTTCGACGTAGTATGGGACCAAGTTCTCAGGTTAAAAAAAACTTGAGAAACGGGCCAAATGTCCGTTCCTCAAATGTCAACCCCCTCCCCTCCTCGAATAAAACTTGCTCGAAATTTGTGTGTTCCACCTCCGACAGACGTTTGTATTTTTGCAGCGAGATTTATGTCTACTTGAAATCTGGGTCCCACTCAAGTTCCAGTCTTTCTCTTTCTCGGTTACTCTCATCGATCTTACCTGAAACCTCGTCACTACCAGCTAGCTTGAACCGACCAGCACTACGACGAAGAAGTATCCAAATAGCACAGCCTGCATGGGTAGGAAAACGTTGGGGAAACCTGAAGTTAGCGTTAGATAGTAAGAGGGAATACCAGAAGTGGATTGATATTCTCTCAACAGAGGTCGTACAAACAAAAAAAAACCTATGATGAAAAATTCGTGAAAAATCGAAATAGGCCGCGATATTTTTCATCGCAAAACCATGGGTAAAATTTAAAACTCCCCCTAATCGCTTCAGAACCCCTTACATAGCCATTTTTCTGAAGGCACCGCGAGCATAACTTCTTCCGTTATAGCCGAGTTTCTGGTCGTCTAAAAAGTAATCATTTTTGAATTGAGCGATTCTTACGCGGACACTCCGATACTGGACACTACAAGGACACTTTCTCAGAGGAAATACATTATTTAGATACATACCGTATAAAAAAGCTCCAGTCCAGTTATATTTTGGATATAGGATTTCGACTGCCCTCAGTAGTGAAGGATCGTACATTTTAACATCTTTGAACAATATCTGAAGAAATGTCTCAATTTATGCGATTTCAACGATTTCAACAAACAATATGTACAATGTTTGGAGCCGCGGTGAAAAATACAATAGCGTTGAGAAGAAAGTTGCCCGGAGCTTTCTTGCGAAGTATTCGTTTTCTGTATAGATACAAGCAAATGAAGAGTGCAAATTGTATGTACCTGTACCAGAATGACACACACAGAATGTAGATTGATTCCGCAAGAGTTTCGCAGAATATGGAATTACAATAATTGCAGAGATCGAGAGATATGAGAGTACAAGGCCCGGTTGGAATAAAGATGATAGATGGAAGGAATGCAGCGAGTCTTTAATTTGTAATCTCGAATGGGCGAAATGGGGATATGAGGATATCAAGGCGTTATGGTGGATTTTTCGGACTGGACCAAGCACAGCACTTTTTGTGGTGGCGGTATTAGGCAGTGTTCGTGTCACAATCGCAACGGGTAGTCGTCTAACCATTTTGGGGCTTTTTTCGATGCCCTACTGAGAAAAGTAACTTCGAACGCAAACGCTTGCCTTTCCCTGCACATGAAATCCGCACTAATTGCGATAGCATCATTGAAAGCGCCCCAGAAAAGAAGCACTGAGTAGTTCTGGAATGTTTCGAACACGATTCATAATTGAGAGAAAAATTTATAACAGAAGAAACTCTGCTCCGTAGATAGGCGCCTACCTTGAAGGATCCAGGAGTCGCGTTTGCGATCGATGCAATGAGAAGTGTGTTTATTATGAAACCGAACGCCATTATGGGAAGATGGAAAAAATGCGCTATCATTGTCTGAAGATCATGCTTAAAACGCGTTCTTTGTAAGAACGCAGGACGGGCGGTACAAGTAATTTAAAGAGGTCGCATACAGGAGGCACTATCGGATTGACGATTGGTGATTAATTTATTTTGAGATTTTGGACCATGACGCCACTTGGACATGGTCAACATGGTCGTGGATTTTTCAAAAAAAAAATTTTCTTTCAAAATTGATGGATATATCGTACGCCAATAACACTCTGTACAAAGGTGTGGCACTTTTTGGCACTTTTTAGCACTTTCTGATTTTCACCTCGAAAGAAGCGAATTTTGTAGCATATCTTGTTATAAACCGTTTCCTATCTAACTTTCCTCTAACATATCACAACAAATTAAAATTAATTAATTAAAATAATTAATTTAGAATGGTTCAGCTGCCAAGGTCGAAAAATAAAACCAGTTGTCAATCACGCTCAATCGCGTCAAACACCGTAATCAACGCTTGAAGCAGGTGCGATTGACAACTGATTTTATTTTTCAACCTTTGCAATTGAATCCTTCTAAATTAATTATTTTAATTAATTAATTTTGATTTTTTGAGCTATGTTAGAGGAAAGTTAGATAGGAAACGGTTTATAACAAGATATGCAACAAAATTAGCTTCTTTCGAGGCGAAAATCAGAAAGTGCAAAAAAGTGCCAAAAAGTGCCACACTGTGCCACACAGTGCCACACCTTTGTACAGAGTGTTATTGGCGTACGATATTTGCCTCTTCAGTAAAAGTAGTGCCATGAATGCAGAATAATTCTATGAGATGATGGCATTCCACTGACAGATCTTTTCATGATGATTTTTAAAAATGTAAAATTATATGCGAAATGATGACATGTAATGTGATATCCACCACCATACACAGCTGCACCGTAAAATCATTTGCCGCATTTCAATCTTTAAGGAGACATTTCAAGAACGACGAAAAATCGATTCTGATGAAATATTTAAAATCGCATCAAAAAATTGTTCAAGTATTTTTTCGGTGCATACTGAGCATGCATAAAATATTGCCGAAGAAAAATTGATGTACGTCAAAACATGCAAAAATCTCTTTTTCGTCAGTTGCGCGCGATGGGCACATATTAGAGTACTCCATGGTATGAGTATGATGGGTCAAATCGAAAGTCCTGGCGCGGATGCCCGGCAGTGATCAATTCTCGGTCTTTCAACAACACATTCCTAATGCAACAATATCTCCTCGAATATTAAGGCGCAGTAATGACACTCTGGAAACACATAATAATTGGCCGGTCTACATACTACGTATGACGCCGATTGCGTAAGGATCAACAAGAGCCAGGAAGAGACCAAATATCGACATGGCTCAACACATGCTCCGAGGGGTAACATTTGAAGCTGAACTTTGCTATTACTTGAAAAAATCTCAGAGTCACCAGGTTGATTTGTGTTTCGCGCGAAAATGAAAATTTAAAAAAAAAATTCTGAAAACGCTATTCGATATAGGGAGGTTTGTAGAACTTTGTATTAAATTTTCAGCCATTTAAAAATCATAAATTTATATGACGCTGTTTTCGTTAGGATCAACAAGGCTTCTCAACAGGGGGCTGGAACAGGTCAAAAATCGAAATGGCTCAAAACTTGGTCCCAGGGGTAACTTTTGACGCTGAACACGCTGGTGTCATCGATTTCGCAATCGGACCTCTCTGGGCGCCGGTATGGCGCCGCGCCACTTTGGCGCCAAACTTGATTTTCGCTTATAAATCGCTTCGGGGCGCCCGTAGAGGCCCGAATTCTAGCGTATTCTAACAGAATTTGAAGCTCTATCTAATGGCGTTTTCAGTTTCTCGATATCGATTTTGGCTCCAATGGAAATATCAATTTTTGAAAGAGGAATAGATGCCCTGTCTTTTTTCTTGTGATCTGATAATTGTTCATTATCGTGGAATATTTGTACAGCTAGATGAGAATTCGCCTGAACACAGATAAGCAAATTACGATATGGGAAAGTCAGAGATCGATGGCAAGTAGAGACCGCCTTGAAACATGGGGCGTTGTGATCTTGGGTTCTAACGAGAAAAAATCAGTTAATGTGTGAAATGATTACTAGCAAAAAACACGCGATATTTTTAGTTATTTCTTCAAACATTAGTTAGTATGTTTGTGTTGTCAGTGTCATGTGCTTGGTGTTGGCGTCGACAGTAGCTGATCCCTTATGAAACAATTGTTTTGAACGAGTTCGGAATACTAGTCCCACAATATATCTGAGCATCATATAATTTGTGGCAGTGTGAGAGTTTGGAAAAAAATGAACCGTTCACAATTTGTATGCTGTGGAAAATTACCACGTTGATCAGGATTATGATCATTTCATGATAAGACCTAACTTTCTCTCTGTATGGCTTTATGAACCAGACTAGCCAAGCTAACCGCTTGCTACGGGTAAACCTAATGGATTCGTTGGGGACTGTACATATTTTTTTCTAGCAAGTTTAAAAAAAGCAAAATGTTTTTCATTGGTTCGAACACACGACATCACGATTAACAGTCAGAGAGCTTACCCACTACACTATCTGAGCATTGAGAGAAGTATCGCGAAGATCGCTCATGAACGCGCGCGTTAGGAGGGAATGGGAGAGTGACTTGGTATCTTTCCTCTCATCGTTCAAGTTTATGCCCGACTTTATAGACCCGCAGAATGTCCACACTCTCTCAGGACACACTCAGAGTACTATATAATCACTCTTCTACACGACCCCGATGAGAGAAAAATGAAGCAAAAGCTTTGGTTCCGAGTGGATCCGAATTCGGTACCTTTCGTTCGCCAGTCCATGCTGTAACCGACTGCGCCACGAATTAAGTTGTAAAACAACTTAAGAACGGTCCAGGGGCCGAGTACAACACCAGGGGAACGCGAAAAGTCCAAATCCGATTCATGTTTGCATCATGTGATTCCGTTGAACCGGCTACCACACCCGAACCAGGTGTGGTACCGACTTGGAACCAACTTTCATCCACTCCTACCATCGCGATATACACGAAAAACTACTCGGGAGCAGTCCAGGGGCCGAATACGAATGGAGGGAAGCAAAAAATCAATGTTTACATCACTTTTCTCACTATAATCGGCTACCACACCCGAACCAAACCTGGTACCGACATGGTACCAATACCAATCCACTCTCCCCAAGTGGGCATATACGAAAAACGACCCCAGAGCATCCCAACACCTCTTCACGACTCACGAGAATCGCGAAAAACTACGAAAATCCGTTTTTGGCAACTTCAAACGCCCGTAACTCGCTTCAGAGGCGTCCTAGACCCCCCAAATCGTGAGATCCGAAGGATCTTACTTTCCAACTTTTCAAGGCGAACATTTTCTCTTCAAAAAAGTGAAAAATCGGCCCGGTGGAATTTTTGCAAATTACAAAAAGTCGCAAAAATCGCGAATAGTACCCCACGCCATCAAGTGCTGTGTGGCTCATAGTGGTCGCACAGGGCCCAGTTTGGGTACGAATGGTACCAAGTGGTTGGCCTAAATCACTTAATATTTCATTAGTATTTACTCACCTCGCTTCATATTCAGAATCACTCGGGTACACCTATTTGGATCGTTTTTTCGGTCCTATCGTAAATCGAGTATATCTCGCTTCAACGACCTCGTACAGGTATCCCAAAAGGTCCATGCTTATAAGCATAAGTCCAGTCTTATAAGTCCATGCTTATAAGCATGGATTTCTGGATTAATCACCTGATCATGCTCTTTCTTTCTACGTCAAGAACGAGACTTTTTATTGACTTTGAACAAAGTTATGATCATCTGAAATACGCATTTTTAGCCCCAAAAAGTATCCAACTTTGGACCCATAGATCTCGGTCCCCAATCATGGTACCGAAAATCTGACAACGCCAATTCATGACCTACCTCTTGAATACCCCCAATCAACTGTCCATACTATTTAGTCTCCAACCCCCACATTCTGCCATCAACTTTGCTTCGACCAGTAAATAATCGGACCTGCAATCCTTTAAAAACAGTCACTAGCCAAGCTAACCGCTTGCTACGGGTAAACCTAAATTTTTTGTTGGGAAGTATACATATTTTTTTCTAGCAAGTTTTAAAAAATCTGGCAAAAGTTTTTTACTGGAGGGGATTCGAACCCACGACATCACGATTAACAGTCAGAGACCTTACCCACTACACTATCTGAGCGTTGAGAGACGTGTCGCGAATCTCGCTCATGAACACGCGCGTTAGGAGGGGATGGGAGAGTGAGGTGGTCTCTTTCCTCTCATCGTTCAAGTTGATGCCAGACTTTATAGACCCGCAGAATGTCCACACCCTCTCGGGACGGCATCAGAGTACTCTAGGACCACTCTTGTACACGACCCCGGTGAGAGAAAAATGCGGCAAAAGTTTTGGTTCGGGGTGGATCCGAACTCGGTACCTTTCGTTCACCAGTCTATGCTGTAACCGACTGCGCCACGAATAAAGATGTAAAAGTACTTAAGAACGGTCCAGGGGCCGAGTACAACACCAGGGGAACGTGAAAAGTCCAAATCCGATTCATGTTTGCATCATGTGACCCCCTTGAACCGGCTACCACACCCGAACCAGGTGTGGTACCGACGTGGAACCGACACCAATCCACTCCGCCCACATGGTGCTAAACGAAAAACTACTCGGGAGCAGTCCAGTGGCCGAATACGAATGGAGGGAAGCAAAAAATCAATGTTTTCATCACTTTTCTCACTATAATAGGCTACCACACCCGAACCAGACCTGGTACCGACATGGTACCGATACCAATTCACTCTCCCCGGGTGGGTCTATACGAAAAACTACCATAGAGCGTCCCAGCACCTCTTCACGACTCGTAGGAATCACGAAAAACACCAAAATTCTCAGTTCCCCAACTTTAAACGCCGCTAACTCGCTTCAGAGGCGTCCTAGACCCCCCAAATCGTGAGATCCAGAGGATCTTACTTTTCAACTTTTCAAGGGGAACATTTTCTCTTCAGAAAAGTGAAAAATCGGCCCGGTGGAATTTTTGCAAATTACAAAAAGTCGCAAAAATCGCGAATAGTACCCCACGCCATCAAGTGCTGTGTGGCTCAAAGTGGTCGCACAGTGCCCAGTTCAGGTACGAATGGTGCCCAGTGGTTGCTCTACATGACCTAATATTTTATTAGTATCTAGTCGTCCCGCTTCATATTCGGAATCACTCGGGTACACCTATTTGGATCGTTTTTTGTGTGCTTCCGTAAATTGAGTATATCTCGCTTCAACGACCTCGTACAGGTATCCCAAAAGGTCTATGCTAGGAAGCATAGATTTCCGGATTAATCTCCTGATCATGCTCTTTCTTTCTACGTCGAGAACGAGACTTTTTATTGACTTTGAACAAAGTTATGATCATCTGAAATACGCATTTTTAGCCCCAAAAAGTATCCAACTTTGGACCCATAGATCTCGGTCCCCAATCATGGTACCGAAAATCTGTCAACGCCAATCGATCAGAAACCTCTTGAATACCCCGAATCAACTCTCCATACTATTTAGTCTCTAGACCCCACATTCTTACCCGCACTTTACGTCGACCGGTAAATTATCCAACTGCAATCCTTTAAAAACAGTCAATCCTTTAAAAACAGTCAAAACGGTGATGACGGGGTTTATTACTGGTGGAATCACGCCCACATGAAAAATATCAAATGTTTCGATTCATGAAAACACAGAAAGCAGAATGAATATCGAAGATTCCAGCTCGGGATGATAGAATCCAAGTAATAGCATCGAAGTAGCACTACACACAGCGAAGATCATCGTGAGAGGGAGTAGGGCGTGCAATGTGAGTATCTCAATTTGCAACATTCTTAATTGTGAATACTGACATAACTGTTCTGTTGAGACTGTACTAGAGAAGTTGTAAGACGGTCGGGCTACATTTTATCAATGAAAGTAAAAATATGCAAGAAAATTCTCCACAAACCTTGAGAAATGTGCAATCGCTTGGTTTTCTCGCTCATATTTACTGGGCTTTTAAGGATTTCGATAACCTAAATGCGTCGATGGGTGCGGGACTACAGCGTATAATAACCGAAAAGAACTAACGTACTGGATAATAACCGGATGCGAGCGAATATTTACGTTCTGGAAAATAAAATAACTTTCCATATTAGAATGGATTTTATAATAACCAAGTACATAATAACTCTACTTATGATAACCTTTTTTATAAATAACCTTCTTAATGAGAACCCCATTCATGATAACTTAGTACGGATGATATAAGAACATGAATAAGATGAATAAGAACAATGTTATTTAGAACTACACTGATGATACTTGAGGTGCCCTTGGTAATCGTCTCGGAGGAGAAAATGTAGCGATTTTAGAATTTCTTATTCAAACTTTTCCCTCATCCCATATTTTGTATTGGGGTTCCCTTTTGTGTTTCCAATTCATTTCTATGGATCGTACTCGCCCATCACAAAAAGAGGAGGTCACTGATATGAGAGAGTACCAACATTGGGAAATTAAATTTAGAGAGTATAAGACACGTTTTCTGATTGTGAGAGATTGCTGGAATCCGACCCCCCTCGCGCACAATTTGCAAAAGTTTGCCCAATTTTGATGATATAATTATAGCAAAGGTAGTTGGGGACGCTGATAATTCTGATATGGTTCATTTGGCCCAAAACCGGGTTTTAGGAAAATGCCGGCTCCGGACCCGGTTTTGATGTATCTCAGCTCCCATGTGAGCTAGGATGATGGCGTTTGGCTTAAAATTTGCAGAATATTATTCTAAACAACTTTGCTGTTGACCACTTTCTAGTTGCTACAAAATCTGAGGTCGAAAAAAATCGCTAAACCCAAAAAAATGGAAAAAAATTCGAAAAAAAAAATGTTCCTGGAAAATTTTTCTATCTGTTACGGGCTATATTTTACAGATTCGGATTCTACTAATCAACTAACGTATAAATAAAAATAGAAAAGGCCCAAAAACCCCCCCTTGGAAAAAGATATAAGCCAAAAACCAGCAGATATTCGAGATTATTTATAAACAATTTTTTTGGAAAATTTTTTTAAAACGTTTCCCCATTCCCAAACATTGCCAATGTTCTTCATTTATGTTATAATTATTGTTTACACTTAATAATCGTGAAATAAATGTCATATAAACTCGAAAATTTATTTTTGTATTTTCGTCCTCTACTATTTCGAAATTTTAAATTTCAATGCAACTATCAACAAAATAAGGCCCTTTCGACCCTGTAGTACTGTCACAGAGTATTTTAAGATTTGTTTCGCCTTAACTACTACATCATAAGACCGATCACTTTTCGTTTAGCAATTTTCATTTCAGAGTTATGACTGATCGAAAATGTGTGAAAATCCTTTTCGATTTTAAAGTTAGTGGCCACTGAAAAACTGACCCCTTCTTTTTTATATTTTTATGGGAAAGAGAAAAATATTCTAAGAATACGGTATTTTTCAGAAAAAAAAATTATAAATCGATATTTAGCCAGTAGTACGTTCGAGAAAGCGCGGGCCTGATGCCCTGATCCCAGGTATACTGTAACTAATATCGATTTTTCACACCATGAACCCCTGTTCATGGTCCGAAATGGGGTTGGAAACATGTCGACAAAATATCAAGTGACCTATAGTAGCAATACCAAAGTACTTTGGGTACTGTAGAAAAGTTACCGTAACCCGACTACCGTAATCCGAATTTCTGATATTGATCAAATTACGTCATTGTTATTTGTATGAGGTAGAGCTCGTGTAGTCATTGCCTGAGGGCGATACCGTATGTCATCTACCGTACTCCCGGCTACAGTATACCTACAATAGTGTGCAAATAAGAAATTCAACTAATCGACTTGGGATTGTCTGTATGGTTACAGTAACTCGAAAATTCGAAAATGCGAATGTCGATCCGGAGTCAGTGAGCTAAAATTCGGGGCGAGGATAGTGTCGCCGAGGAACGGAGCACACCTCTGACATTGCCTGCTGGAGATCTACCTCATACAAAAAAATTTTCCAAAAAAATTGTTTATAAATAATCTCGAATATCTGCTGGTTTTTGGCTTATATCTTTTTCCAAGGGGGGTTTTTGGGCCTTTTCTATTTTTATTTATACGTTAGTTGATTAGTAGAATCCGAATCTGTAAAATATAGCCCGTAACAGATAGAAAACTTTTCCAGGAAAATTTTTTTTTCGAATTTTTTTCCATTTTTTCGGGTTTAGCGATTTTTTTCGACCTCAGATTTTGTAGCAACTAGAAAGTGGTCAACAGCAAAGTTGTTTAGAATAATATTCTGCAAATTTTAAGCCAAACGCCATCATCCTAGCTCACATGGGAGCTGAGATACATCAAAACCGGGTCCGGAGCCGGCATTTTCCTAAAACCCGGTTTTGGGCCAAATGAACCATATCAGAATTATCAGCGTCCCCAACTACCTTTGCTATAATTATATCATCAAAATTGGGCAAACTTTTGCAAATTGTGCGCGAGGGGGGTCGGATTCCTGCAATTTCTCAGAAAACGTGTCATAAGAAACATCTAAGCGAGTCCTCGCGTGAGAAAGAGAGTAGAGTCCTCTCAATTACTTGGTTATCATTCAAATAGTTATCATATGCCAAGTTGTCTTGCTCCTTATTTCCTTTTTTTATTATTTTGGAACGTGCAGTACTGTAAGGCTTCGTCGAACTTTTGGAGTTTTGCGCCTTTGAACTCCGGATCTCACGGGGCGAAAGAGTGATAAGAGAAGTCATCGCACCCTCTGGCTGTTTTTCTAGGCACTCTGGCTGCCTCTGGGTGTTTTGCAAGACACTTGAAAGGATCAAGGGAGAGACAAAACGAGAGATAACGTGGTTTCAAGAAATGCAATACTGCAAAAATCATTTTTTTGGGGAATGGCAATTTTACTGCAGCGACAAAAATAGTCGATAATATTGAGCAAACTTACTACCATGGATACGGCGGAGGTTTTAATTTTTGGTGACGCTAACTAACTTTCAAATTCAAACTTTCTCTCAAAGAGATAAAGAGACCAATGGCTCTGCTGACCAGAAAACTTGTATTAGAAATGCAAGAACTGTAAAATAAATTTAGTGTATTCTTATTTAGTGAATTTATGGTATATTTATGTCTCGTTTGTGAATACAGCTGGCAACCAAAAGGGAGCGCTCAGATATTTTTTAAAAAAAACTCAAAATAGTCACTAGAATCAGCACATAATATGAGAAGAAATCATTTATTGCATGTCAACAAGACATACTTTTTTTCTCATTGTCAGATTGAAATTAAATTCGTGAGAAGAGCGTTAGAGTGTTTGCTCGACTGCGAACCGTAGCGTCAATTATTGATTCCCTGCGTGAAAGCAGCGTCGTCTTCTCATCCTTATCGATCTTTCGTGCGTCTGAATCACTGTCTCTCGCTCTTGCGAAATCCGTTGGATAGAACCACGCCAGTGCCCAGTAGCCAGTTCCGCTCGCAATCAAAAACGCCGCCGAGCTCAGCAAACCCTCAATTATCGATTGGTTAAAAATGAATCGATAACGAAGCACAACCAGACGGTAGGCGTGAAATTGATCTTCAGCCAACTCGGAATCGCCGTGGAGCAAGTCGGATATCTGGAAAAAAAACTGTTAACCAAATTTCAGATACAGATGTGTGTATCCCCTGTTTTGTTGTTGATAGATTGATGTCTGATGCGACGTCGTTGGGCACAAAAGAACTCACAATGCCGCTAGTTCAATGGTCGGTTATTAGTGAGATGACAGAAAGAGGCAGGAAGATAAAATTCTTACGAATCCTACAAACTGCGCCGATGGAATGGTGACGACGCCAGTGACAAGACGCGACAGAGAGATGGCGGCGGCGCGCGACCCCGCAGGCACCACGGTCTGCATTGTAAATTGTACATTTTTCCAAAAAAATATTAATTAGTTAATTAATTTAACCAGAAGCATCTGCTGGCTGAGACTCATTTCGGCGGCCGACCCGAGACCAACAAGGAAGATGATGACCTGGGAAAACGCGCGTTTGTTTATTCATTAGAAACTATATCATTTGAAATGTTGGAAAGTGCACGCACTAGATGCGCTATAAAGCTCTTGTCCAAAATGAACAGGTCAGTGAAGAAGGCGACGCAGTTGAGAGAGGCACCGGAAAGCATTAATTCGTCAATACAGGCAACGGAAATTTAAGAATGTTATCAGAGCCAAGAAAGTGGCTAACCAGCTGCTACAACGACCGGGTAGGCGCGCTCGTATCCTTTCCTACCCGCAAACGGACCCGTGCCGTGGTTCCAGCTCTGCATTTTTTCTTCATATATTTCGTATGCAATCACACCAAAATTTTCCATACTTTGGTTGATATAGTTGTGACGATGAGATAAATATGATGAAAGAAAATCGCCAAACCTGCGCTAGCCACAGTAGTGATGGTAGTCCGATCATCGAGCCGCTGAGCATTGTGAGTGCGTTCAAGGCGGTCACACTAAATCATATTTCATCATATTATATTATCATATTATCATCATATTTGCGCCCAAATTTCGTTGATGAAATATTTAATATGATGTATTAAATATTTCATCAACGAAATTTGGGCGCAACGGGATGAGATGAAAACTAATAGAATACATTGCAAAGTTAAATGCGTATAAGACAGGTATCACCAGAGATTGCATGAGGCGGGGAAAAACTTTCAAAAAATATTTTTTTGATTTTGATGAAACTTTTTTATAGGACTACCCTGGAGACAAGAATTTGATCAATCCTGGTCCCAGGATCCAGAACCGGCTTTTAGGAATTCTCCGGTTCTGTCGCCGGAATCGGCATATCTCATCACAAAATGGTGCTAGAAGGCTGCGGTTGGGCTTAACAAATGCAGAAAAATCGGGCGCATGATTTTTCTGTTGAAATGTCTCTTCAACTCTCTTCAAATCTCTTCAACTGAAAAAAAATAATTTCAAAAATTTCAAAAATCGCGTTTTCAAAAATTATCAACTACCCTCAGATGGCCCGGCGGGGCAAAATAATTAGGAAATTATGAAATAGGACGTTGAATTGTACCAGAAAAAAAATTGAAAGTTAAATATCTGGTATGTTCCCGACACCGAAAAATCGCTTCGAAAGTTGTGACTAATATTTCTCAAAATTCACAATTATGATTTTTTTTCTCTAAATAACGAAATTTTACTTCCCATTGCGGTGTAACTTTTTATGGGACTACCGTGGAGGCAAAAAATTGATAATTCCAGGTCTCAGGTTCCAGAGCCGGCTTTTAGAAATTCTCCGGTTCTGACCCCGGAATCGGCATATCTCATCGCAAAATGGTGCTA
This sequence comes from Pristionchus fissidentatus, assembly GCA_036245785.1. Taxonomy (NCBI): domain Eukaryota; kingdom Metazoa; phylum Nematoda; class Chromadorea; order Rhabditida; family Neodiplogasteridae; genus Pristionchus; species Pristionchus fissidentatus. Next base: position 13,152,985 of record BTSY01000004.1, read on the forward strand.
GAAGGCTGCGGTTGGGCTTAAAAAATGCAGAGAAATCGGGCGCATGACTTTTCTATTGAAATAAATGCACCATGTCGCAAACTGAACAAAATAATTTCAAAAATCTCAAAATTCGTAGTTTCAAAAATTATCAACTACCCTCAGAAGACTCGGTGAGGCAAAATATAAGGGTGTCCCGAAAGTCTTTGCACTTTTTGACGTTTTTGCTTCCCACTCTTTTCGCCTCTGCCATATGGGACATTGTTGTAGTATGTTAGTATGGGGGCCTGCTCTCACTACTTTTCGAATGTAGACTAGGGAGATATGACACACACGGTGCCTTCTGTAGAACTGCAAAGTTACCATACACAAACCTGAATTTCACTAGTTTTGAAATTTTATCTCGAGTAGGAGTCGAAAAAGTTCGCCAAAAGTGCCAAATGAGTCAACGGGTGATTGCGAACAATTTCTGAATAATTTCGTCATCACTACGCAATAATGAAATTTCAACGTGTTTTTTGAACTGCTGAGATTTTCTACGTAAAATCGGTGGCTATGAATTATTATTCGCCTATAAGTGTGTATAAGCCATGTTTGGTGGCAATTGGGGCTGAAAAAGTAGGAAATTTGAAAAAGTCGAAAAAAAAATTTCTGGCGATTTTCGAGTTTTCATTAATGACGAAGAAATGATCAATTGTTAGACCTGGAAATGCAAGTTGAATTCACTCTAATTACACACATAAAGTTGTATTTAATTTGCTTCAATATTCATAAAGATTTAGAGTCTGAATGCTGTGTTTCGGACATCATTTAATTGCATATTGCATCACTACTAGGTAACATTCCGACAAGCCAACAGCATAATTAATTTCGTTATTTTTTTGTATTGATAAGACAAGTGACAATTGGCTGCCAGGAAGTGTATTTTTTCAAAAATTTTAGAAAAACTGAAAGTGCAAAAACTTTCGGGACACCCTTATAGTTACGAAATTATTAAAGAGGACGTTGAATTGTACCAGAAAAAAAATTGAAAGTTAAATATCTGGTATGTTCCCGACACCGAAAAAGCGCTTCGAAAGTTGTGACTAATATTTATCAAAATTCACAATTATGATTTTTTTTCTCTAAATAACGAAATTTTACTTCCCATTGCGGTGTAACTTTTTATGGGACTACCGTGGAGACAAAAAATTGATAATTCCAGGTCTCAGGTTCCAGAGCCGGCTTTTAGAAATTCTCCGGTTCTGACCCCGGAATCGGCATATCTCATCGCAAAATGGTGCTAGAAGGCTGCGGTTGTTCTTAAAAAATGCAGAGAAATCGGGCGCATGACTTCTCTATTGAAATAAATGCACCATGTCGCAAACTGAACAAAATAATTTCAAAAATCTCAAAATTCGTAGTTTCAAAAATTATCAACTACCCTCAGAAGACTCGGTGAGGCAAAATAGTTACGAAATTATTAAAGAGGACGTTGAATTCTACAAGAAAAAAAATTGAAAGTTAAATATCTGGTACGTTCCGGACACCGAAAAAGCGCTTCGAAAGTTGTGACTAATATTTCTCTTAATTCACTATTCTCTTCAGAAGGCAATAACAAATAATAGGAATCTGCTTTTCAGCTAAAGAGAAAAAATAGTCAAAAAAAACATTAATTATGCGCCACCTTTTTCGGGCTGAGATTATCTATTTCAGAGATAAGTGAATTAAGATAAATATTAGTCACAACTTTCGAAGCGAATTTCTGTGTCCGGAACATAACAGATATTTAAAACGCGTTCTCTGTAAGAATGCAGTGAAAGCTGAGATAAGCGGCACAACTCCTTCAAAGTGATCGGTTCGGGCTCAAACTTTTTTCACAAACAGTTCTAGGTGAAAATTAAATTTTAAAAGTGAGAAATACAGAAAATGTCAACTTTTGAAAAATCGATAATTTTTTTACGAAAAAAAAAATTTTTTTTCAATTTTTTATTTTGCTATCATGCTATATATCATTTAAAAGAGCATCAAAAGTTATGCTTATATTCAAAATTTCATGAGAATTGAACCACCTGGAGGGAAAATCGATGATCATATTCCCAGAAATTTGACGCTTCTGTGAAAAGTATTTTTGAATAAAATTGTTCCCATGATTTCTACCTCGTGGATCCGATATATAATATGTCTTTTTCATCGTAGAATCGCAAGGTTACTATTTGGTTAAAAATCTAGGGAGTAAAAGTACTCGTACATTCACTAGACCGTCACCACCCAGAAATGAGATTCAATTTTGAAGTGCGTAGAAAACATTTTTTCAAGGTTCAAAATTAAATCATAGACACCCTATTTGAAAGAGCATCAAAAATCATAGATAAATTTACAATACCAGGAGGATTGAACAGCTAGGAGCGCCAATCGATAATACCATCCCCAGAAATTGAAAATTTTAGTCATTCTCAATATTCGCTTATATTTTCATTCAAAGTGATCTACCGGGCCTTAAAAATTTGTAACAAGCGTTCTTATGTGTAAAGTGAATTTTAATCGTAAGAAAGTTATGAAAAGTTGAATTTTGAAAAATCGATAAAAATATTTGTCGAAAAAATTTTTTTTTTTCACTTTTTGTTATATTTCCTGTCGTGTCATATCTCATTCGAGAGAGCATCAAAAGTTATGTATATAACCACACTTTCAGCACGATTTCGTTTCTTACATTAGAAAAATGGTGACTGCATCCTTAGAAGATGATCGTTTTTCGCGGTCACATATTTTCGCTCCTATCTGTTCAATCCTCCTGGTATTGTAAATTTATACATACCTTTTAATGCTCTTTCGAATGAGATATGACACGACATGAAATTTTTCAAAAAGTGAAAAATTATTTTTTTCTCGAAAAATATTTTTATCGATTTTTCAAAATTCAACTTTTCATAACTTTCTTACTATGAAAATTCACTTTACACATAAAAATGCTTGTTAAAATTTTTTAAGGCCTGGTAGATCACTTTGAATGAAAATATTAGCGAATATTGAGAATGACTAAAATTTTAAATTTCTGGGGATGTATTATCGATTGGCGCTCCTAGCTGTTCAATCCTCCTGGTATTGTAAATTTATATATAATTTTTGATGCTCTTTCAAATAGGGTGTCTATGATTCAGTTTTGAACCTTGAAAAAATGTTTTCTACGCACTTCAAAATTGAATCTCATTTCTGGGTGGTGACGGTCTAGTGAATGTACGAGTACTTTTACTCCCTAGATTTTTAACCAAATAGTAACCATGCGATTCTACGATGAAAAAGACATATTATATATCGGATCCACGAGGTAGAAATCATGGGAACAATTTTATTCAAAAATACTTTTCACAGAAGCGTCAAATTTCTGGGAATATGATCATCGATTTTCCCTCCAGGTGGTTCAATTCTCATGAAATTTTGAATATAAGCATAACTTTTGATGCTCTTTTAAATGATATATAACATGATAGCAAAATAAAAAAATTGAAAAAAAATTTTTTTTTGTAAAAAAAATTATCGATTTTTCAAAAGTTGACATTTTCTGCATTTCTCACTTTTAAAATTTAATTTTCACCTAGAACTGTTTGTGAAAAAAGTTTGAGCCCGAACCGATCACTTTGAAGGAGTTGTGCCGCCCAGCCCTGCTATCTTACAGAGAACGCGTTTTAACTTTCAATTTTTTTTCTTGTAGAGTTCAACGTCCTCTTTAATAATTTCGTAACTATTTTGCCTCACCGAGTCTTCTGAGGGTAGTTGATAATTTTTGAAACTACGAATTTTGAGATTTTTGAAATTATTTTGTTCAGTTTGCGACATGGTGCATTTATTTCAATATAAAAGTCATGCGCCCGATTTCTCTGCCTTTTTTAAGCCCAACCGCAGCCTTCTAGCACCATTTTGCGATGAGATATGCCGATTCCGGGGTCAGAACCGGAGAATTTCTAAAAGCCGGCTCTGGAACCTGAGACCTGGAATTATCAATTTTTTGTCTCCACGGTAGTCCCATAAAAAGTTACACCGCAATGGGAAGTAAAATTTCGTTATTTAGAGAAAAAAATCATAATCGTGAATTTTGATAAATATTAGTCACAACTTTCGAAGCGATTTTTCGGTGTCGGGAACATACCAGATATTTAACTTTCAATTTTTTTTCTGGTACAATTCAACGTCCTATTTCATAATTTCCTAATTATTTTGCCCCGCCGGGCCATCTGAGGGTAGTTGATAATTTTTAAAAACGCGATTTTTGAAATTTTTTTTTTCAGTTGAAGAGATGGTGCATGCATTTCAACAGAAAAATCATGCGCCCGATTTTTCTGCATTTGTTAAGCCCAACCGCAGCCTTCTAGCACCATTTTGTGATGAGATATGCCGATTCCGGCGACAGAACCGGAGAATTCCTAAAAGCCGGTTCTGGATCCTGGGACCAGGATTGATCAAATTCTTGTCTCCAGGGTAGTCCTATAAAAAAGTTTCATCGAAATCAAAAAATATTTTTTGAAAGTTTTTCCCCAAAGGGTGTGTTTTCATGCAATCTCTCGTGATACCTGTCATAAGTGTAATTTCCAATTCATCTCTCAACGAACATGCAAATTAAAACCGGTGGATTGAACAACGAACCATTCTACTTCCATTTTTCGGAGAGGGGGGGGGGGTCCAACGACAGGAGCAACCGCGCTTTGACACACGGTAACTTTGGTTTTCTGGATGGTAGGAATCATGAGTTCGCTCACCTCGGGTAGGAGAGATTAAGAAAGACTTCGGGAAATGCGCTCCATGCACTGAGTATCAGCGGCGCGATCCAAAACATGAATGCGGTAGCGTGGAACATGCCCAGTGCCGTTGCTATGGCAATGACGACAAAAGAGGGACTGAAAAAATATTTCATTAATTGTATAATTTCTCAATTTCGCTCGAATTATATCGCGACGTTGCTAACAAATACACTGAAAGCCGAGCGTTAGTTCGCGCCTTCTAACAATTTACATTTACAGTGTACACTCAGAAAATGTCACTAGGATGAGAACGCCAAGTGAACCTGATCACTTACCTGCAAGTGAAATATGCATCTTATTTCTTGTGGCTTTCACTTACATGTAACACTCAGCTCATTTAATAAAAGCGCGTTTTCTAATGACTTTCAAAAATTCACCACAAGATCACTTACATTTTAAACAGTCGAAGAGCATCCGAAACGACCGATAGGTGCCTCACGCTTGTTTTGGTGTCTTTCTGCACATAAATGCTTCAGATGATCACCGAACATTCTTTTCAAAGCAAAAAAAGTATACCTTCATGAGGCACAGTAGACCGAGTGCCGGGAGCACGGTTATCACCGGGCCTGGCAACAAACCGACCTTCCACGACACACCGCTGGCCACAAGGGATGAGGAAATTATAGCGGTGACCAGTCTGCAAACAAATTGGTGGATTAAAGTGCCAAATCACTCATGCCGACTGTCTTTTTCGACTTGTACGTTTCCCACGGATGGTTCGACCATTGCGGAACCGGCGTGTGATACGATATGGTGTACTGTATTCACTCACCCTGACAATGCCTCACACGCCGACATGATCATCAGAGCAACGCCTAGCGTGCGGTCTGAATATGTTAATTTCGCACTTGAAATACCTTTTGCTCATTGAAAGACTACTCATTGTTAGTAATCAAGCCGACTTTTGATTTTCTTTGTTTGAAACAGAATGTTGGGCAAGATATGGTGTTGCTCACCTTGGAAGAGATGAGCGAGTGTCACAGGCGTCAGAACGCCGAAACCTGCCGACGCGGAGGCAGCGAGTGTGCGAAAAACAACGAAAATCTGGCAAATATCAAATTTCAAAATAGAAAGACTTTTGAGCATTTTACATCAATCAACCCCATTGATAGCATTCTGAACGTTTTCTAGCCGCAATGATTGCTGATACTTCATTATTTGTTAGAGTTGAATGGTACCCAATAGCTCTCAGAGCCGATGAAGACAGAAGATATGGACAAGCAAATCCAGAGAAATATGGAAAGGAGAAGGAGTTTTCTGAAATTTTGATTTAAAAATAACAATAAGTTGATTAAAAAATGAATCACAAAAGAATATTTTTAAAGGATCTACCTGCGCTCAACAATGTCGCCGAACAGCCACAAAACGCCAAGTGTGAGAGTGCGAACAGTGGAGGCTGCCGTCTGAGAATAGCATACTCTTCAATGTGGATTTAGATTCGGTGTTGCTTGGTAGTCATTTTCTTCTTTGGTATGTATAGGAAGCATAGTACAAAATACAACAATTCAGCAATGAATACACAATAGTTTGTACTCCATGATTTTCGATAGATATTTGATTATTTGTTTCTATAATTTTCCGAATGCTTCGCTTCATTAAAGAAGGAGTGTCAGCAAAAATAGGATGTAGAGTTTGTGATATTAATTGCTTGCCCCTGTGAAGGATATTAGAAATCCAAAATTTGGAAGGTCTATCTTTTCTCCGAAGAGAAATACGCGAGTGCAAAGAAGCTACAGTACTCAGGGAAATCAGGTTCAAGTGCCGCGCACGCGTGCGCGATTAAACAAATCTACCGGCCAACTTTCTCTCTCGTGTCGAATTTGCGTGCACTTTCTCCCCCGCTAGGGGAAGAGGGAAAGAGGGAGGATTTGCACTCTTGCTAATTTCTGCCCATCTGCATACACGCATTTGTCTAGACAGCGAGTTCCATCGCAGACGTCGGACGATTGTTCTTACAGTATTTCCTTCCTTCCTCAGGGTAATCGCGCCAAGATATTTAGCTGAGACTCCTTCTTTAATCCCTATATTTGAGTCTAAATTAGTTGACACACTTGCATGACCGCAGTTTCCTCGTCATTAATGGCGAAATGCTTCTGAATGAGCGGAAGAATTCCTGAATCAATTAAAAATTACATGAATTTGAGCATTGAAAAGTGCTCACCCGCGACTGCAAAGGCATCAAATGAGGAGCTGAGCAGCACAAAAAGTAGCAAGCCGGCGACCAGCACTTTATTTCGTGCCTAAATTAGTTGCAATTGACTATTTGATGAACATAATCAGCACCATTCGAAAAGTGCAAAACTTCCCTGCAATCATACAATTGAATTTAAAAAAAACTAAAATTGAATTTGACTGACCCTCGCCGTTTCTTGAACCGGGGTGTTTGGAGCGCGCATCGTTGGACAATGACCCACTAAAGCACACGACGGCACTGATAAGGGCGAGTTTAGCACCGGCTTTTGCAAACCTGCGCTTATCAATTTCGACTGAAATCACCGCGATCAGAGATAGCGCTGTCTCTGAAACCTCTCGGTCGTGTACTTTATTGCTCGCAAAGTCAAACGATTACTCGGAGTTCTAGAGGGTGCGAAAGAATTGAGATGAAAGACATTTTTTAAAACGTTTTTTTTTTTTAAACATTTAGAATATCCGTATCTCTGCCAGAGAATAGTATTTGTGCTATTCTCTACCAATCTACCCGTTAAGCTCACACATGTGTTGTGTCGTAAAAACGATTATTTCTGACAAGTTTAGTTTTAGTTTATTAGTCGTTTGTCAAGAGGTTACCCTATTTCACAGGGAATGGAATGGGAGCTCTGACGATATTTTTTTAAAAAATGCTTCAAATCTTTGGTTGATATTCGTCTGAAGCGCGAGTCATCTTGAATGGCTTTCGAAGTGAGGTTAGGTCTCTCGTCGGAAAATGAGTGTGAAATGCGAGATGATCGCTATAGTTGAATAGGAAATGGCGAGAGTTCAATCCCAATGAACCTCGGGCAAAAAGGGGATCTTTGATTGGAGCTTGAACCAGAGTTCTCCAAACTCGAGTCATCGATCTTAAAGAAAAAGAACGAGAATAACGATACTGAGGTTCACTTCAACCTGTACGTCATGCCCATCACACGGTGACCACTCCGGCTAGTATGGGGATTCAAGTCTTCTGTAGTCGATAGTAGAGACGATGCCTAAAAATCCACCTCTCTATCGGAGGAAATGGAAAGGCGACCACTCGTGACGACCGATAAACCCGAGAATGTGTATTGCTGACAAACGGCCGTAATTTTTTGCGCCCGGGCGCAAAAAAAAAAGATGATGCAAATACTGTGCACGCACCACAGTGGCAATAATCAAAGTGCGTGCCGTGTTGGAGATCCCCGTTTTCTCAGAAACGAACCCATGGAGAATGCGCGGATATTCACAATTTTTCATTTTTTTGTTTAACTTCCTTTTGGGCACTCCTTCTTCTCATCTTTATATTTCTCGTTTGTACTTTATATTATGCCCATTCATTTATTAATTTATTTATTGTACTCCACAAAAGTGCGTCAACATTTACATAAATAGTCGAATAACTAAAAGAAAAGTTTTTTAAGAGAAGGAGGGGCTGTCTGCTTGTATTTCCCTCATCTAGAATCCTCTATCGTCTAGAATATGCGACTTTTAGTGACTTTGACCTCCTCTTGCTCAAAAAACTCACGAGTACTTTTTATTTATCTATACCTGATCATTCAGTACAACTAGAAACGTAGCGACTGCGTGTGTGTTATCTCTTCATCGCGTGCACTCATATTGTAGTGCACCCTAATGGCAGTTGAATATGATTTTATATTATTATATTCACTAACAAACAGCGCATTTCTATAGTTGATCAGAAAACAATCGTGTGCTTCGCCCAGTTATGTATACAATCTCTGATCATTGTCTCAACGTCCATTTATGCCATGGTATTATCAATGATGGGAATGTAATTGTATTGTATATCGCATACTTTTTATCAAACAATTTGCGGTCGTTTTTATATGTATGTTTTCGGACATTTACACACGCCGTGAATTTAATGGAATTTTAAAATATTGATAGAAAGTAGATACAACCAATCCAATCGGGCAATAATTGATTAGAACTAGCAGCCCGATCCGTTTTGTTAATTGCCCTGCTGGAAAAGAGTATCTTGCAATTGATAATGCTAATCGACGTGAGTAGATGGTACAGCAACACCGCTTGAATTAGTATCACATGCCCGGCGGTATCGAGGCTGGTATTACCTATTATTTCCGTTACTTAACTTTTACTCAAAATATTTGTTTTTAATTTCGAAGTGACAGATGGTGGGTATCGAGAATAAATGGGAAATTTTGAATTTGTGAGAGCATTTCTCCATTTATATCTAAACATTTCAAGAACGCATCACTGGTGGAATGTGCACCCACTTATCACCCTTTCACTTGTAGACATACAATTCAGCACAAAACAGTAGCTGAAGTCTTTATTAAAGTCTTTAGTCTAAGTTTACAGTCTTTTGTCTTTAGCAAAATCTTTATTCTGATTGTTATGGAGAAATGGGTCCTAAGTTTCTCGAAAACGAACTAATACATTTCGAACCTCATTGAGATCATGACATTCCGACTCCAACGAGTTCTCAGGGATTCACAATTTGGTCACAAAGAACTAATCGCATTACAAAAATAATTTATCAGAAAAAAGAAAAAGTAAAAAATCGTAATACGTGCGATATCTAGTCATTGGTTTTCCCCGGCAGATGGGAATACTGCGTTCCTCGAAAATTTGTACTGCAAGATAAATTATGCGAGAGGGGTGTGGTACGCATCAGGCAGGATAGGCTTCACAATCACCAGACCGATGAGGTACTATTACCTGCTTGGTGAAAGCGAGTCCACACACAAATCGTTTGTACTCTTCGGTCAGGAAAGCGATTATGAGAGGATTGAAAATCGGGAAGAAGGCAAGAATGGTGACCAGCACCTGAGAATGCGCCGCTCGCGTTTGACGCAAATCACAGCCAATCTTACCTTTAACAAATTTGTCAAATCGGCATCAACGAACATGCCAAAAATGGCACAGCAAGGAGGAATAAATAGAAAAATGAGAGGGTTTATAGACTAAAAATTTTTTTAAAAAGCTAAAAAAGTGAGAACATATAAAACGAAAACCTGTGTAATTAGCAATTTTAGGGCGCGGCCATGCGCCACCCTCAGTTTCCTGCTCATATTCGGCTTTTTGATAGTCTTGTGAATTGTCCAGCCGCAGAACACCTGACATAGAAGCATTATATATATAGCTGCTTGACTTTTCTCACAATTAGGAAAATTTGCAACTGCATCATGGTGTAGGAAATAAGCCCTCCAATGCAGCTGGTGTATCTGGTATCTTCATCCTGAAGTGAAAGTGTTCTTGCAAATTGTTCGACGAAAATATAATGCAACGGAAAAATTGGATAAACTTACACTGAATGCTAAATACTAATACTATAGAGTACTAAAGCAATTTTTCAAATTAATATGTTTCCACATACAATGAAATAAAGTGTATTCATCTCATATTCAGTACAATTTCCTCGTATAGAGTGCGAAAGAGATCACGGCCTCTTCATCACTCTCTAGACCAATCGATAGACGAGAGAGTGTGTGATATGAAGAGACTGGTCTCACTTTTCGCATTCTAATGCTTACGTTGATGTCCACTGTGATCAATGAGCAGCGAATGAAGTCGATCGAGTAGTCCTCCGAGAATTTTGCGTGAACAATCCGGCGAATATCCTGACCGTGCACATCATTCCACAGGCCGGTAAACCTTACATAAAGCCTTTGTGGTGAGAGAGCATGTGAAATCGAGAGGGACTCTCTCACGTTAGCATACTCTCTCGCTCTAACCCGGGTCTGTCTGTTTGGAATCATGTGAGCACGCTCAGAAAAATTATAGTAATAGTGATGGCGGGCTCATTGCTAGTAATAGTTTACTATCATGTGCCCACCATGACTATCATGATAGCTAAAAATTACTATCATTTTTCTGAGTGTGATTCAAATCGATTAACTAATTTAGGTACCGAACGAACCACTGAATTGTGAAACAACAAGTAGTTGCAGTCCGCGAGCCATACAGCGCACAGAGCCTATACGAAGTCAAGTTCGACAAGTAAATATCGATAAAAAAATTTGTTGAAATATTGTAATTCCTTATTTTTTAAAACTTGCCGAGAGCAAGGTGAGTGTGCCGGCAAATCGAAGCCTGGAGTGAAACAGCGAAACGATGAACGGACTGTGAATAATATGTGTCTATCTGTATTCAAGGGATGGAAGAGAGAATACTCGGTTGTCTTCATGAGGCCATCAGTAAGTTAGAATGGTGAATCCCCCCCTCCTCATGCACTAGTATTACAATGATTCAGCATTCTAACTAAACTGATTCAAGGGATGGCTCCGCCAGAAATGCCCTCATCATTATGCACACTATCTCCTCTTTCAGACCGGTGTATGAGTGTGCGAAATAAAGAGAGTGATTTCTTGCGAACCTATCCCTACTATAACTGTTTTCGGAGGGGGGGGGGGCGTTTTGCTCATAGCAAGGTAGAAATGATAAATGCACATAGTGGGAATCGAAACACCGACCTTCCGCTTGCTAATCTCTCGTCACCTGTAAAGAATGTGGCAATGGAAAGGTATGATCTAATAATTTGACGAATTTCCTACTCTCTATCAAAATAAGATTTTTATTGCATTTTTGTGTTCGTAATTACCATATACACAAACCTACACAGCATCGCATAGCGATAAACGAAACTGCAAGTGATGCAAAAAGTAACGAGCACGAACGAAAGCATGAACATCTGAAGTGTCGCCTGAAAAAAAAATTGTTATTCAAAAAGATTGGCAGGCGGGAAATGAAAATGTTGTGGAAATAAGTTGTAGTAGTAGTAAATAAGTAGTGGTAATTTTTTATCACGTCAGGCGGTAACGCTAACTGGTGAGGATGTGGCGGTATTTTTCGTTTGTTGTATTTTGTGAATATTGCAATGTAGCAAAATTGCTATAAAAATCTGCTCATTTTACTACGATAATTGAGGAGAGATTATGATTTCCCCGGACTAGTAATTCAAACTCATTATCGCATTACTTTGCTTTCCCAGCATGAAGCAGAATATTGCCCTGATCACTCCTTTCCCGATCCCCACCTCCTGTGATTTCCCATTAAATAATAGTATTATTCGCATTCGCCATTTATGCACATGTTGTCGTACCCTTGGGGTGTACGGTAGGGATGCTATTTCGGTTTTCGTATTACGACTTTCTCAGCATCGGTAATACGGCTGATAAGCAAGAGAGAACTAGAGAAAAAGAGACGCCAGTGGGTTCGGTGATACCGAAACCGACGCCGAACGGGCAACCCTAGTGTACGGTAAATAAATAAATATAAAATTCCCTATTACTAACCCAACTCAACATTGCTTCCTTATTCCACGGCGCAGTGGAGAAGAAACCGAGCGTTCCCGGGCCCGCATGCCAAAACTGAAAAAATAGACATAATAATGAAAGTATTTATAGGATTTTTCAAAATCTATGCAATAATCCTGCCGTGGCACGAATTTCTCTCAACAAAAACAGGTCACTTGTCGGTTAGAAACGACTAGAGGGCGAGAGAAAGAGAGCTAGCTGCTTCTCAGAAATTCGCAGAATCGGATATCGACTCACAGGTTGGCTGGAAACGTAAGCTGAGGTGAAGAACACCTCGACAAGCACTGTAGCGTACGTAAAGAATCTTGAAAAGTGAAAGGTAAAAAGGTACATGTGCTAGGTCTTCTACACGCAAGGCGGTCTCGACCACCCCTATGCATGAGTAGCAACGAGCCTGTCCTAAGGTGATCAGCGGTCTGTTGCGAGGCTATCCTCGTGTTGTGTGCACGTGAAAAATTCAAACCTGTAAAAACCAGTAGTCTCGCTACGCTTGCGAACAATGTAGACGAGAATTGCGTTTAGCTGAAATGAAATAATTGATGATCCAATGCAGTGATAGTAGTAAAAATTGCCGAACCTCATGTCTTTCTGAAAATTATGTGAACCGTGACGCGTGTCAAAGAGAGTTCCTAAGAATTCGCTAAGAAATTATAGAGTTCTCCTCGGATATTATGTCCTAAGTTCGCGATTTGCACTTGGGAATGAGAAAAGCGGATGTGAAATACAAAGGACAGAAGTGCAAAGTCGTCCCGAATCGGCAGAGCAAAAGTGAAATGCGAGAACACGATCCAACCACAGGGGAGACATTAAAAAGAGACGGTAGAAGCATACCAACATGTGGTTCAGTGTACCAACACTCATTATCATGTTTCGATTAGAACACCTTTTTCAGGTAACACTTCTGAGAGGGAGATATTTGATCAGGATAAATCTAAATTAAAATTTTGCGTGATCAGACTCAAGTGTGGTACTTCATTGTGTAATTGAGGTCTTTCGAAAATTAGTACTTGATAACGGTGAGTGAGCAATACCTAGCGTATTAAAGGGTATATTTTGTCGCAATGTGTTAGAAAAGAACAATAATAGTTCGTATGCGAGATAACATTGAACTAACCAAACACCATATTTTTGTGAAAAATAAAGAATACAAATTGAGGTGATGAGAAATATCGAAAAGTATAACGCAGCCCGCACTGAACAGTCCCAGAATGAAACACGCCATGCCTATGCAGGCGCACTTCTTGTGTGTCCAAATCTTATCTTTCGAATCAGATTCAAATGAATACAATTTTTTATCTGAGCTTGATCAAGTTGCCTAAGCCACGCAAGTGACAGGTTGTAGTTGTACGGAAACCAGTGACAATTCTCTTTTAAGATTGCGGCAAGTTAGATATTTGTATCCCATGCATCAAAAATCTGTTGTATATGATGTGGGAATGTTTTTTTTAATCAACCGTCGTTCTCAAACATTTTTCGTTCCCAAAAAAACGAACTTTTGAGACGATCGATGTACACTCACGATGTATCTGCAGTAGAGTGCGACACGTGAGGCCGTGCTCACCTCATTTCGCGCACTCTCTTCACCGGTCGTTTTATGAGAGAGTTGGTGAAAAGAGACCGTGGTCTCACATTTAGCACTCTAGTCTGTAGAGTAGGGATGGCTTCGCAGGAAAAAATGACCGATTCATTGTCAGGTCCTGCGAATGCGAAGAATGAGAGGGAATTGAACGGGGGACAAGATGGGAAGCAAGAATCTTGAACCGGGCAAAATTTCTTCGTGGCAAACACACCGCGAAATTTGTGAGCATGACAATGAATCAAAATTCTTGCCCGAACTAGGAATCTTGAAGCGTCTCATTTCCCAATAGGATCTTGTTATCCTTCCTGCGAAGCCATTCCTACCGTAGATCAATCGGAATCCGGTCACGTGATGAGTAGGGAGGGTTCCCTTTAGAATTTGAAATTTGGGTAAATTATTGGATTATTATTCTTCATTTCACACACTCACTACACCGGTGAGTGTGTGAAATGATGAGATCTCATTCAATTATTTTTCCCAAATTTCAAACTCTACTTCCCTTATTTGAACTTATTGGCATTCAACTCATCACTACCCTGTCGATTTTTCGAACTCTCTCGAACGCGTTGCTTTCTTATACCAACTTCACGATTCCTTTTTATTCCAATAAAGGAACCCTAGTAATGAGACTAAGGGTAGATCGTAATGAAATGAAGTGAGAGAGAATGTAGAAATCATACTGAAAATAGTTTATATGCCCTAAACACCACAAGCAACATTCGGAAATAGATTTAACTTTAGTTAGCGAGTACACAAGGCGCATATTTGCAAGGAGAACTGATCACTAACCTCATGATTATACGCATCATGGCCAATTTAATCTCGGAATCGATCGTGTATGTAGATGTCGGTGTATGTGTTAAAAAATCTGTTGTTGTAGCATGTGGGAATGTTTTTTAAAGATATCAGTGGTCTCACTTTTTTCCCAAGTGAAATTAATTACTTCTTCTTGTTGTGCAAAACTGCTGATGATTTTTTCCGAGAATTTGTTAATCTTTAGATCTCTTTTCTCCTACCGTTTCCCCAATGAACACGACCAGGACTGTATTTGCACACATAAAAAAAGAATTATAATCAATGTACCTGTCAATACATCGCGTGCATACGTGAGGAACCGGACGATTCGGTCTGGTACTCGACTGTTCTCTCTCACACTCGGGTACCCGATTGACTCTTCTTCCCTCTGGCAGACTCGATCGAGTATTGTCCCGGTCGAGTACCCGATTTCAAGGTTATTGCTAATACCCGGGAATGCTTATTTTAAAAACACATAACTCAAAGTTGGCTTGAAAGAACTACCCGCAACAACTGATCATGCCCTCTAATCATTTTTACTCTTTTCAGTAAGTCAAATCAATCGACATTTGCGGGACTCCAGAACTAGTTGCCGTGTCTGTGTCCGCCGAGGCCTTGCTGACGCGCCTTTCCGGCGTCGCCTCGGAAAACAACGCATCTTGGGCTTGAGCATCATTCCAATCAAGGTAAAAGGGATAGACAGAGTTGAACCGGAATCAAAAGGACTTTACGCTACTCTTTGTGGGCTCACCGGTAAGACCGGTTTGTTAACGAGGTCTACGTGACTTCTGGAGTACGTTACATTCTGCAAAAAAATCGACCCTCTATCCCGGAATTTACGGGGATCGATTCGAGATTATTCTAGAGGTAACGAACGTGATTCTCATTACCGCACAAATTTACGAAAAGTACATTTTGTCCCATGTTTTTAACTTTTTTTTCTGAATTATGAAAGTACAGGACTGTCAAGGAGTTCATTGGATTTATAAAAAATGGGTACAGCAGAATGTGACTGTGAAAAATCGCTAGAAATTGCGTCCGATCGGAGCCCGTTCATTATTCGCCACTGCAAGGCACTACTTGCCAGGCGAAGGGCCACGAGTTCGATCCCCCCAAGTTCATCAAGCCTCGGTGGCGGTAAAAGTAGCAACTTTGATTGCAGAAGGTAACGTACTCCAGAAGTCTGGTCAGCAAGGATACGTAGACCTCGTTAACAAACCGGTCTTACCGGTGAGCCCACAAAGAGTAGCGTAAAGTCCCCTTGATTCCGGTTCAACTCTACCTTTCCCTTTTACCTTGATTTGAATGATGCTCAAGCCCAAAATGCATTCTTTTCCGAAGCCACGAGCCGGATTCGTCGCCGGAAAGGCACGTCAGCAAGGCCTCGGCGGACACAGACACGGTAACTAGTTCTGGAGTCCCACAAATGATTAGTTTTTCGATTGATTTGACTTACTTAAAAGAGTAAAATGAGGGCTTCCTGCTATGATCAGTTGTTGCGGGTAGTGCCTGCCCATTACGCACACTAGCACTCGCTTCTTTGAAGGCAATTTTGCGTTATGTGTCTTTTAAATCAGCATTCCCGGGTATCAGCAATATCCTTGAGCATAAACAATTCTCTCCATCGCTCTACTACTCCATTACTGTAACTCCCTTCATACATTTATTTTGTCGACAGAAATATTTTCTCTGCAACCAACAATTTCCTGCTACATGGTGGACATTAGCATTAGCCTTCATCATAAATAATTCTCTATCCGGTACTCTACCACTCCATTACTGTATCTCCCTTCATACAATCTCTTTTTCGTCGACTGTAATATTATCTCTACAAGCAAAAATTAGCTGCTACAGGATGAAAACTGCGACAATCTCTACAATATTCACCATTTATTTGTTGTCGATCGTTCTGTATCAACAGGCATGTGGTCCGGTGGTTACGGTAGAGTCTACGTTGATGAAATCATTAACGTACGTTTTTTTCATCATTTGGTGTATAATGCAGTTGGCCGCGATCGACTACTTTTTTTCAGTCCACTTCGATTGTAAATCAGCATTTCTGCACAGGTAGAGTCTACGCTGATGACCGAACTTTGCCTAACCTTTTGTTCATATTCAGTCGGTTCTTTAGTCGCAAATTTACTCGTCGTTTTTCTTCTGCTTCGACATGGAACAATTCTGGGGAACTATCGAATACTTCTTCTATTACTGGCTGTGAATGATATCTTCCATTGCATCGTGCACTATCTTTGTTACCCGGTAAGAATGACAAAAAAACGGGCGAAAAAACATGTATTGGCGTCAACTACACTTCGCACGTACATAGGGATGAAGTGGGTACAAATAGAAGTAACACAGGAAAGAATAACAATTTGCGAACAATTTTATGTTTGCAACAAGGGATGATCGTCAATGGGCTCATTCTGAACCGGCGCACCGGATGGTAGGTACGGATTTCGGGGATAACGAGGTGTTGCACCGCCAGAAAGTTCGGTCTACCTGCCTGTCTGTCTGCCTGTCTATATGTCTGTCTGTCCGACCGTCCGTCCGTGCGCCACTACCGTAATCCGCAAATCTGCAACGAAGTTATCCGGGGCAACCAATATTCCGTAGATCCTTGATGAAAATAAAAAAAAAACGTTGCATTACAGAAAACCGCGTCAAATTTGAAGTTCCCCTTGAGAGTTCATTGCTTAGACAGATTTTTCACAAAAAAAACAACATTGCCAGGGAGTCATTAAGTGGCGAAGTGTCAAATTTTTCTCTCGGTCGCTCTCATGCTCACGAGTAGAGATGCCAAATGAACAGTGAAATGAAGAGATTCCTCTCCCCGAACAAAGGAATTCTGATTCATCTTCTGTGCAAGAGAAGGGGCAAACAAATATAACATAAATAATGTAGGTCAACCAAACTGTGAAAAATGACCTCGAATGTAAAAAATCAAATTCTTACAGTACAATGTGATTGGCGCACTTTGCGTGGCACCTGAGACTCAAAAGTTTTAACATACATACATATTTACATACATATTTATCCTGACATCAAGGCAAGGGCCTGCAGGAGGTATCATTCGGGGACAGAGGTGGTCGGGATCTTCGAATTCGAGGCAACTGGGTCAAGGGAATGGATCATGCGTGGCTTCCTTGGTCAATTGTAGTGCCGATTTTGGACGATAGACATTGAGCGTAGAAGTAGTTCCAGCATCCAGTGACGTCCTGACTAGCGTGTATCAACAGAAGCGAAAACTCACGTCGTAGTCTTGTCGACTGGGGCTTTTCTTGATAGTTGGCGACTTGAGTTAGATGTAGTCGATCCGAGTACTCTGCTCGAAGTGGTACCGGGTGGGCGAAATACTTGCCGGGTTGCCCAAGCTGACTGGCAAGGATTCTCCAAACTGAGGTGGGAGAGGAGCGGGGAGACTGTCGACCGCCCGTCACGAGGCACAGAATGAAGAATGAAGAATTCTGTAAAAGTCTGTAAAAGTTTTAAAAGTAATTAAATTTGTAAAAGTGTAATATGAAAGATGATTGCAGATAGCCGAATCTGGGACGAATGCTTCAATGTTCGGAGCTCATGGTCCCATCCAGAATCGGTGGATCATATCTCTTTTTATCTTCTGCTACTCCTCCACTTTCCCCTTACTCTGCACCAACTTCGCGTATCGATACTTTGTGCTGACCAAGTGAGACGAGAATTTGCTGCGAATAGTAGTCATATAATTGGAAATACTCTTGTCAGCACTATTGTGAAACGAAAATGCGAAAATATATGGAGGGAAAATAGTGTTCCAGACCGAGTGTCGTTCGGGACGTGTGGAAGATTGTTGCAGTCGCCGTAACTGGCGTTCTCATCGCAGGAATTCCGTCGTTCGAACTTTTGTATTGGACATTTACACGAAAGAAACTCACACACATTTTAAATGGTTATTTGTAAACATGTCATTGAGTTTTTTCACGTGTCTCTGTTATTATCATATCCAGTATCACATAACACACAGATATGTGACATACATTTTTCTGGGTGCAGATTCTGCGCTGCCCACTTCCTCTTCGCTCACGACGAATACTTCTACCTGCACAATGCGCATATTTGCTCTGGTGCCCTGGATAGCATCGTTTCGCCTGTAATTCATCACAACGACTCGTGTGGCAATTACCTCGTCGCGCAGTACTGGGCAAGCAATTTACGGATTTTGATGAACAATAAGTCTCAAAGAATTCTTGAAGTCTGAGTGTGCTTCTGGTATGCTTCAGTTTAGTTCTGTGTGAGACCAAGTAAGAGAAGCGAGAGAGGTTTGGATAAATCGACTGCTATGTCGCTTCTCTCTTAGTCTCAGAACCAAACTCGCAGAGCAGTACCATTTGAATACACATCATTCCACGGGCCGGTCAACCATCCAGAAAGGCCTTTGGAGTGAGAGAGCGTGTGAAATCGAGAGGGACTCTCTCACTTTTGTACACTCTCTCGCTCCAACCCTGATCTGTATGTTTGGAATCATGTGAATAACTTCATTTTTTTGCATACGGACTTGCGTTTTAATCCCAGTTTACACTATCTCAGAAGGGCGACACATTCTCCGGTCTTCAGTGGGCGCCGTTTCTCGGCGCGAGTTACATGGGCGTGATTATGGGTTCGGCGTATGTCATAATGGTCTACTTCAGTGTCAAGATTGTCAAATTTATGAAGTCAGTCTTCCCTGTGATCTTGTCTGCAATCAATATTTGGTAATGCACAGGGCGAACACTGTCAGTATCTCCTCTATTCGTCTGCAAAAACAGCTTTTCCGATGCCTGCTATATCAGGTATAATAATAAAATGTATTTTTTTGGATTTGGATTTTAACACATTTATCAAGAGTAGGCTCTGATGTGCATGGCTGGCCAGTCTTGACTCCTTGCTTGTCTTAGAAATGTCGGTCCGACTGTTTTCATGAAGAAGAATCGGAGGATCCACGTCGCCGTCTGGGTCCTCGGGGGGTCCAATCGATAACGGTTCTGCTCCACTTTAAATCATGATCATTAGCAAGCCTGTGAATCCAGTGCCACTTTCTTTTGAAGGCGGTTCGAACAACGTCTCCTACCTTTGTGCCATCACGCAGCCGCTCGTTCGAAATATGATCCATCACAGTACAACCAACCATCCAACGCTCCATGCGTCTTTGGGCAACCGATAATTTGTCACATTGTGCATTGGTCAGAGCCCAGGTTTCACATCCGTATAGGAATGCGGTAAGGATGCAACCATTGAAAAGACGCCGTTTATGAGCCATTGGGATCGGGCGATTCAATAATTACGATGTTTATGGAATGACCCATACGCTGCTCTAATTCGCCTGCCTATCTCGCTCCGATCCTTCCCATTTATACTAATTGCACTTCCTAGATAGACAACTAGATCCTAGATTAACTTATAATATAATATGCATTAAACGATACGATCATAGAAAGTACCTAAATGTTATTTCCTGTGATTACCGAAGTCGAGAGCGCACATAAAAGTGAGAGGGTCAGCAACGTGCACTTTTGAAAAATGCCGTTTTGTGCATTCTTTATGGTCGAATCATTGTATAAATGCAATAGCCGCATCCTGAACACACAAGTGACAGAAAAAAGCTTGCGCACCCATTCGCAGACAATTTTCCCAACAATAACTGCGTATACGCCGGCTCTCTTCATCCTGGGATCGCCAATGTTTGGTAATCGAGCAGTAAATTTACTGTCGAATAATGACGTCGTTTGCAGGAATCGCATGGCATCCCGTCTCCATAATCACACCAAATGTGTGCGTTATGCACACTTTCTTCGATGGTCTTGTCGTCATTTTCACCATTGCGCACTTTAGGTGATCGATCCGCAGTTGTGGAAAAAAAACGCTCACTCTTCCGGATAAGTTTTGAAATAACAGCTTGTGAAAATATGCGGCATGCCAGCAAGTGTTCTCAGATACTACATTTGCAATCGATCCAAGGAAAACACTACACATTTTTATCTCATTTGCATATAATTAGCGATAATGCGCCAGTCAAAATACCCCCCCCCCCTTTAATCTTCCTTCGCCATCTCTACGGAAGTGAACTCTCCAAAATCATTCGTGTCAAGTATTTTACCAGTCTGTTTAGCTCTGTCCCACCATAATTTATGAGCGTAAAATAAGAGTAAAAAAACACGATGTTGATACGACATATCAAATACTTTCAGGAAGACCCTTCTGCACACATTCAAGCTTGATTTGCTTTTCGCTTATTTGAAGAAAGTCTCCATAATTTCCCAAAATTCAGTTTCCGAAAAAAAACGCCACATTGTCAGCTACGAAATGAGAATGTATTCTTGCTTTAGTCATGCCAAGAAGGACAATGACTAAATTACATTTTAGAAAATACAAGAATGTGTCGATAAATATCTATTTGAATAAGTGTTCTTATAAAATGATGATATTATCACACGTGCAACTTAAAATTCGAAGCACGTTCAGGGATGGATTGTATACACAGCGTAAACCCGACATGTTTAATAGTTATTGGGTGTACACCAGGGCTGTGTATTTTCCGTTTTCCGATTTTCCGAATTTTCCGATTTTCCGACTTTTTCTCGGAAAAAAATCACGTCGGAAAATTTTCCGATTTTGAAAGTCGGAAAACTTTTTCCGAATATTTTCCGAAATTGCTTGTAATTCAGAAAAAAATATTAATTTATCATAAAATTTCTAGATTATTATATATAATTTTAAAAAAATATTTAGAAAAATTATTTAATTAGTGAAAATAGGGGGATTGTTGGAAATCGGAAAATCGAAAGTCGAAAAGTGAGAAAAAAAACTAAAAATATTGAGAAAAAATCGTAAATTACTTTTTCCGAAATTTTCCGAATTTACCGATTTTTCCGAAAATTAAATTCGGAAAATTTCCGTTTTCCGAAATTTTCCGAAAATCATTTTCCGCACAGCCCTGGTGTACACACACTACTGTCCTAGAAAAGATAGCGGGTGCCATTTTGTATCATCAGATTGATCTTCATGTCAATAGGCGTCACTCTATTGTTCTATTTTTTCTCTCACAATTGGAAGGTTCCAATTTCTGGAGATTTAGTGAGGAAAGCAGGAACCGTTCTGTGTAAAGCACAGCTTGGAAGCTTCTTCATGGCAATCACTGTAATTCTATTACATATTTAATTTAATTTGAATAAATAAAAGAATGTGATGCAGATAGGAGAAACTACAGCCGCGTTCTCGCCCTTCATCGTTCTTGCTTACATCGAGCACCTCAGAGGGTGCGCGCCTAATAAGCCGCTTATCCTTGCTTACTTATATTTTTCCCTCATTCCCCCAATAATGACGTTTCAGAGAAATGCATGTCATGTTCGGGATCAAAAAGACTCAGAAAGCGAAGAACGAATTGTCCACTGTTACGAGTGTTGCATGAATTGCAGACAAATACCTTCTTGAAAAATTTTAACAAAACGGAGCATGAACAACAAACTAAAAAAAATTGTTGCACAACAAAGTGTCTCCCACGTAAAAAATCATCATCATCCTTACAAAAACAAAACAAAAATGTACCTGCGAGTTGCGGGCAAATTATGAGCAGGCAGTTTCTAATCAGAGCTAATATGTAATGAAGCATAAATGTGATTGGATCTACCCCTATTCAAGCCGAAAATATCCGTATAAATTGATTGTGAGACGAATGATTTTTATGTTATTTAGTGATGAACCTAGTGACTCCTTTTCTGAGAATAATCTTTTAACGAGTGCATCCTGATCATTGACGCTTGACGGAAAGAATATGGGATACAGTATCGATCAAAAGTATTCGCCCAAAACTTCGAAGTGGTGTAACTTCCGAACCAGAAGAGCAATCGGCCTAAATTTTTGAGTGCTAGGAACTCATAGCCTAGGGCCTCATTTCCGATCATTTCAGCGAAGAATGATTTTCACTTATTACGTAGTGATGACGAAAGTTTGTGATGGTATTTCCGAGGCGATTATTTGCTCGGAGGCAAATTTCTCAGGCGTCGCGCTTATTT
The DNA here is from genome assembly GCA_036245785.1 of Pristionchus fissidentatus. Classification (NCBI taxonomy): domain Eukaryota; kingdom Metazoa; phylum Nematoda; class Chromadorea; order Rhabditida; family Neodiplogasteridae; genus Pristionchus; species Pristionchus fissidentatus. The sequence goes on from BTSY01000004.1 coordinate 13,175,606, forward strand.
TGGTGAAAGTAGAAGTGGAGGCACACTCAAGAAAAATTGACACCAGATTGTACGGTTCTGTACCGGATCAGGACCATTGTTCAAAGTGGGTGCCCGAAAAATTTTTGGATTTTCGTTTCTAGACGTGCTAGAGACTCGTGCTTAGGCTCAAAATGATCGCAATCATAAACTAATACTATCCCCAAAGTTTGTTAACAATATTATCTTATTTGCCCTCAGGGCATGACAATTTCACTTTTTGGGATCACCCATTTTGAAGGAGATCTACCACTCTCAGAAGGTTATCTAAAAATCTGGTTTGTTGACTAAAACTTTGAGAAACTATTACAGAATCATCACTAATAATTTCATATGTGTGGCATTTTTCCTCTTTGCATGGCATCTGTTCTCCTGGTTTGATGCGTCGCTCAGAACCCCGCGCAGTGTGTGCACATTTGTGTAAAGTTCTTCAGTAATAAAAGCTTCGCTTAAAATTCCTCTTAACGTGTTGATAACACTAATCACGTTGTACTAGTGTAGGAAGTATGAGTTACCCCGGACCCGCGAGGCTGCGTGTTTACCCCAGATCACCCTCATTAAAGGGACAGTAAACACACAAATTCTTGTTCATTTGATCCAATTTCCACGAGCGACGTAGGGATAAAGAAAGTGTGCGCCCTATCGGATATCAGCCCAAGTGGAGCAGTGGCAAAACGTTAGCCTAGCAATCGTGAGGTCGCGGGTTCGATACCCACCCTATGCTTTTGTTTCTTCCAGCGGGCCGAAAGTCGTGGCGAGACCTTGAAATTTGCGGGAATTCAAAGGTGCCCTTGTCCCTTTAAGAGAGACTATCTGACTCGGTCAACATATTTCTTCAATAACTTGGCACAGTACGATAAATGAGTGAATGAGATAAACATGTCACATTGTAGTGTGGACGAGGCTGAGTTGCCAGGTGATGTAAAAAGTTGCGAAATCGCTTCTACGCCTCTGGGCATTACGTCATAGGAATTTCCGGTTTTTCGAAAACGTCATCTTTGGGCATAATGAGTGGTACCAATCGATTCCTCATAAAATTCTAAGACTTTTTCGACTCCATGAATATTTCGATAATCTTCGATCGAAGCTTGGAATTTTCAAATATAAGATTTGAATTTTAAAATTAATTTTTTCCCGCCAATTTCCCAGTGGAAAGGTAAAAATTTTATTCGAGCATTCAAGTGTAATTAAAGTAATGCATCAACTATGCAAAGGAATAGACATATAATGAGGCCCGGTAGGTTTGGTGACCGAAAAGCTGCGTACACATTGAATTGTTATGTGGCATACAGTAACCCGGAGTATTTTCTAAAAGCTTTGGGAGCTACAGTATCCTTGGTAGAATGATCGAGTATCTTTAGTGCATTAGGTGTATGGTCGATCCAACCCCCCATCCCAGTCAGACATTCCCAAAGTACACTTACCAATTAATCCGGGTTACTGTAGGCCACACCACAATTCAATGTGTACGCAGCTTTTCAGTCACCAAACCTACCGGGCCTCATTATATTTCTATTCCTTTGCACAGTTGATGCATTACTTTAATTACACTTGAATGCGCGAATAAAATTTTTACCTTTCCACTGGGAAATTGGCGGGAAAAAATTAAGTTTAAAATTCAAATCTTTTTTTTGAAAATTCCAAGCTTCGAAGATTATCGAAATATTCATGGAGTCGAAAAAGTCTTAGAATTTTATGACGAATCGATTGGTACCACTCATTATGCCCAAAGATGACGTTTTCGAAAAACCGGAAATTCCTATGACGTAATGCCCTGAGGCGTAGAAGCGATTTCGCAACTTTTTACATCACCTGGCAACTCAGCCTCGTCCACACTACAATGTGACATGTTTATCTCATTCACTCATTTATCCTACTGTGCCAAGATTAATTCGATTGAGTCAGATAGTCTCTCTTAATCACCACCTGAGATGAAGCAGCCTCGCCCATTCTACCTCACTCTAGTCCCTACTCTCGAGTGAGTAGCATCCGATAAAGATGAGAGAACACATTTAGTAGTCTCCGCACATCATCATTGCGGGCGCATAAGCGTATCCGTTATAACGTGTGAACTTCGATTGGAGAGCACTTATCATCCAACAACTCAGTCTTGGTTTTTTTTAAAATTATGTGAAATGATACTAGGGGGAATGACCGACTTCACGAATTCCGTTCAACACATTCATTATAATTAACAAAATGAGTGTGATGATGAGTAACGGGGAATAATTTTCATACAACAGGGTACGGGGGTGGCAAAGCAGAATTCGAGATCGCCGACACGTCACTTGGAGCAATTCGAGAGGGATTACTAATGCACTCTTGGCAGTATCTGAAATGCACAAGATTGATTTTTAGATTCTTCAAGATACCATTTCAGGAATGAGTGTTTTTGCTTTTTGAATTTTTTTTTCATGTTACGAAAGAAGTTCTTGAAGAACGAATTATAAACAAAGAAAGCGTTAGATAAGACGACTTGCCTTCTGTACGGCTGCAAATAGCAGAGATTCGACAGCGGTGTGACGAGCGCAAACACACTCGCCATCTGCGGTATATTTCAATTTTATGATTAGATAGTTTAAAAAAGCGGAAGAGAAAATTATAGGTCAGTTATTACTCTCGGCATGCTCATGAATTGTTATTTTTGAACTAAATATAGGAATACGATGAAATGCGTAGTTACAGCGGGAAGGCCCATATTTCGTTTTTTTTCAGATATTATTTTTGCCTGAGAGAGGATGCAAAATAGAAATATCTCTCACGAGTGTGCATCCTCTCTCAGGAGGAGGGATCAAAAGAGTACCTTAGAGATGCTGCTTTCCACTCTCTATACTAGGTATGCCGGTGCGGTTTTGTATGTGACTTCTGGCAGTCTCTCTCTCTTTGACTCCCTTCTTCTTATGAGGCCGTTTGCGAGAGAATCGGACAAAGCACGGAAAGGTAAAAACATAAAATACCAGTTGAACATGTTTTCCTAAACATTTGAGGGCGCTGATGGCGAGTATGCCACGTTATGCAAATCGGTCTCCGACCTGTTATGCAAATTACAATTTCCGGCAGATTTCGCGTGTTTTTGTGCTCTCAAGAGAAATTTTTTTCAAACCATGTCGAGTAAATATTCAACTAGGCTGAATTTGCATGAGGAATCTATTGGAAGTCTCAGAAATGCAAATTTCCGTGTTTTTCTTGTAGCAAGTGTAAATATCACAATGTTAAACTCAAAAAAGGAGTCTGGGATTAACACAGTATGTAGAGAACACACACGTAGAACTACCTTTCAAATTTGTACGCTGTTGACCTCCGGAAACTCGAGTTATGATTTTTTTAGTGAGCCAAGGGAGGGATTGCCTCGGAGGAGGATGCTATCTGAATAATCTCTATCTAAGCATTTGCATGCGGATTTAGATTATAAAAAGGCGGTTCTGAGGCATCTGAACCATACAATCACCTCTTTTTCTTACTGTTTTCTTTATTCTATTTTCCTGTTATTATTTATGCGCTTTTTCACAGTGTGTGTCATGTGCTTCGTTCTGTTCTCTACACGCAACTTGCTCCTTTATGAAGCCGGTACTGGACCCTGCGGAGGTTCATTGTCAAGGTATGATCTCCCCCCTTTGGATCTCTCATTATGAATATCAATTCAGTGTTCTCGATGTTCGTCAGCACAAGACACATCTCTTTGGATGCATCGACACCCTCGATCTCCTCTTTATTCGTGCAGGGATGGTAGTCGATTGGGAGGATCCGACAGAGGTTAGTTCAATTACTTTGTGACTAGTTTCTCCAAATTGTGAGATGCGTAAACGTGCTTTGACGATAGACTAGATAGACTTTTTCCTTTGCACGGATCTACTATGCAGAGCCCGATTCCGAACTCGGCGTGGACTGGATGCACATGTGACTACGGGAACTCACAACTATTACAAGAACGCCGAATCAATAGTGGATTACGGTAATTTATTCGGTTTTTTAAAACAATTTAAATTGTAATTTTGAGGTGCCCTGACTTTCGCGAGCCTTACGGAGACTACCGAGGAGGTTCAACTCTCCATTCGTTCCGATTCAATCAGCGTACTTTCTACTGCTGGCCGACTGGAGGAATCGAAGAATGGCTGGTCACTCCGTCGGTCTGATCGTGTCACTGCAATAAGTGCTGCAGTAAAGGAAGATGTGGAGAGGATGGTACGGGAGAAATTGGATGGAAATCAGAGAGCAGTAGCTAGAGAAATCACGGCAAGACTGAGAGAAATGAAGGCGGAGGATGGATCGGGAGCTTATCGATATCCACTTTTGAAGTGTTTGTCAGAAAGCCAGGTAAAGACGCAGATCGGAAGAGTCCTCACATTGCGGAAAAAGGAGCAGGGAGAAACGGACGATCGGCATCAAGTAGCGGATGAGACCAGAGAGCAGGTGCGATCGAATAATTCTGCGGGAAAAAAACATAACTCATTTCTCTTGAGATTGCGACAACGACTAAGAGGACCCGCAGCAGCTTGAAGTCCCCGCCAGAGCCTACAAACTCTACGGTGAGCCATCGACAAATACTTTCAACATGAAAATTTATCCAATGTTTTCTTATAACCTGTTCATTCAGATTTCAAATGGAAGAGGAAAGAAGAGACGCCACGAGAATATTGTGCAAGTGGAGGAGAACAATTCTGTTGAGGAATATGAGGAAGAAGGAACAATGGATATTATGACCTCCGAAGTGAAGAAGGTCATGAAAGATATATTTATTACCAAGTAGAACTCTAGCTTATATTGTACAGAATCCATCCAATCAAGACTTTACATTGAATATATTTCTTCCATTGACAATTTTACTCACTGTACTTTTGTGTTGTTGATTTATCTATGTAATAAAAATATATCTTGAGAAATCACGTATTTGCGATGAACACAATTCTATAAATATTATTCGGATGATAGGGATGGGGGGTGATAAGGAAATATATATAAATATGCAAATGATAAGAAAATAGATCGCATCCTCCTCCGAGGCAATCCCTCCCTTGGCTCACTTAAAAAATCATAACTCGAGTTTCCGGAGGTCAACAGCGTACAAATTTGAAAGGCAGTTCTACGTGTGTGTTCTCTACATACTGTGTAAATCCCAGACTCCTTTTTTGAGTTTAACATTGTGATATTTACACTTGCTACAAGAAAAACACGGAAATTTGCATTTCTGATACTTCCAATAGATTCCTCATGCAAATTCAGCCTAGTTGAATATTTACTCGACATGGTTTGAAAAAAATTTCTCTTGAGAGCACAAAAATACGCGAAATCTGCCGGAAATTGTAATTTGCATAACAGGTCGGAGACCGATTTGCATAACGTGGCATACCCGCCATCGTGATCAGCACCCTCAAATGTCTATAAAAGCGTCTTCAACTATGATTTTGTATTTTCACCTGTCCGATCTATGTTGTCAAATTGTTTGATTCTCTCGCAAACGGCCTCTTATAACCCGAAATCCGATCTCTCGCTCGAAATGCGGGCATACGAACACCGAGCCGGCATCCCTGTTGTGTACCATGAATGCCAGCCGTCGCAGCAGTGTGGAGTCGACGATGCCGAGCACGTCGACCACCCACGACAGCGTCACTGCGACGTAAGTGAGCGGCACCGAGATCTGATGAGAGTTGAGACAAATATGAATGGTTGTTAACACTTGCACATTACAAATTTAAAATACTACGTTCCACTTTCAGTACTACCTGTGGTGTGCTTACTGTCCTGCTTCTCTTGTTCTCAGATGCTCTCTCGCTCTATTTTCTGCTGTTTATCAGCGGAACTTTTTAATATTTTGGACGAATGTTTATAAATTTGTAATATATGCAAGCGCTGCTGGTTTGTATGCTTCCTTTCCTTCTCAGACGAGTTTTCGTACGTGAAAATGCACGAAGCTCGTTTGGAAATTCTTTGGGAGAGAGAGAGAGATCCGTATTACCTGGATGGTGAGGGTGCGCAGGATGTTGGCGTGGTTATGGCGGTCGGGAGGTGCCTGAAGACAATTCATCAATGATGACATAACTACTGTTATGTGCATTTTTTTCTATATCTCGGCTTATCTATTGGTTTGCAATGAACTCTAACCTTTCTTGTATCGATTGTAGCGCTGATTTAAATGACCCTGGGATAACTATCAATCTAATCATGATGATACCGAAATTTTCAATATTAAATGGCAAATGCAACCTCCTCTTAAAAAACAATCAAGTTATGCGCAGAAATATTTCGGCTATTTACATAACATTTCGGTATTGTAATGCTCACCAGTCGCATGATTACCGTGACCAGGCGTCGTCGCAGTAGGATCGACACGAAGAAACCGATGATAAAGACAGAAAAGACGCCGCATACGGTAGCGCGCGGCGCCAGATGCTCCTTACTGAGCAAGCGACCGCCCGTCAGGTTGAACACGCTGTAGGTGACCGCGGAAAAGGCTGGAATGCGCGGGAAGGAACCTGCCACCGTTGCCATAACTGCCTGCAATCAAGAACTGATCAAAATCTGAGTAAATATTCATTCCCAACACAAACCAAAACAATCGTCAAGACCTTTCCGTTACCATGAAAGATTGTTGTGGGCGATAGGTACCCTAACGAGACAGCCTCAACGTCTGCCTGGTGATGATACGCTTTTGCACTCTCGATAGAGTACCGCGATCAATCAAACGTATTCCACTCAAATCCGAAATGTTATGTGGGGGGAGTCCACAGTCCACATGGAAATGTCAAAGCAACCTGTGGACTAACTGCGCTGCCAACTGTTCAAATTTGTTCACCGAGTTGGCTGCCATCGGGAGCGTCGAGAGCGCGCAGATGATGCGCAGCGTGCGCTTGATCGCGTCGTGGTTGACTGGCGACGTCACTGAGTACTTGAAGATCCAGATGCGGTAAGCGAAGGAGACGATAAGGAAGACGACGGACTGGCAGATGCCGAAGATGTGCAGGCCTGAGGAGAAGAAACCGGAGGATGATCAAACGTGGTTTTTTTTGTAATTTTGAATGACTACAGTAGGATTGACTAAATTGTAACTCAAAAATTTTGTGTGTAACGTCCTCAAATGTATCTCTCTTGGTATTCCTGGAATCTTTATCCGAACGCAGACGTGTAAATCCTTACACTGGAATGCGAGGCACCAACGAGGCCCGAAGAGAGTGCACGGGCCACTGTAGACGACGACTATGGACAACTTGTAGTCATGTCCGCTGGAAAGGAGCAGTACTTAGTGAGCAAGATGCAATAGCATTTTGTGACTGATGAAAAATGGGCCAAACAGATATTTAAAAAAACTGCACATATAATAACTTGGAAAAAAACCTTAACCGTGAAATGCTCATCCAGCTCCCAAAGGCAGCCAATAAGTCAGTGAACGACATAAAGCGGAGAATGACGGCATAGGGCGAGAGGGCTTTGGGTGTGCTGGAAAAGAAACATAGAGAACATCCAAACACTCAATTCCTTAACACGCAAAGTTGCCTTCTTCAACTGTTACATGGAAGAGGGAGTGCACTAACCATTGGCAAACACTGCATGCTGATGATGGTACCATGTGATAACTACTGTCAGCAATTACGCAATTGGACTCTCTGATTTCTACATGCTGAAGATCACAATCTCACAGTCTCTAGGGTATAGTAAAGTAAAGATAAAGGTAAAGTTGCTACCGGAATCGAGAGGACTTTACGTCGAAAATCAGGTAATAGAAGGAAACAGTGTTCACTATTATGTGTGAGGTCTAACTTTTCTCGAAACTATAGAGAATTCACGCTCTTTGGGTATTCAAAGGGACTGGCCATGATCGAATCGCTGAAAGTAGCGTAATGTTAGCGATCACTGCTAAAACATCCATTATGGTGATGACGCAAATGTGGACGCAGTCTTCAGCATTGAGCATGGCGATTAAAAAGGCTGAAGGTATATGAAAATTAGTAGCTTGAATGCTACGGACAAAACTATCACCGTTTGTCTATTAGTGCTGTTATTTGGAAAAATCCTATTCGCAATTAACAAAGAGCTAATCGCGAATAACAAAGAGTTATTCGCGAGAATTATTCCAAATAACAACACAATTGTCTATACGAGTATATTTGCTACAACATCAATAAGGCTGTGGACGAAATCATCTTAGTGTAAAATAGGTATGCAACGTATGAAATAAGTTAGACTATTTATGGAAACACTTTTATTTGCTGATTTGTTTGATGAGGAGGCTATGGCGGAATATTAATATCGAACAAAAATAAAGCGTTCACCAATTTACATGACTCAATTTGCAAATGTATTAAAATGGAAATATGAACTTATGAAATACAAGCAAACACGACTAAATATTCGCAAATGATTCTTTGTTGTATGGCGGCTAACGTAAGCTACTCAGGTGAAAGAAATGATCGTCGAGCTGGGATTAAGTGACGCATTATGTGTCTATATGCGAAAGCACGACATTCACAATAGTTCGGAGTGATTTGAATGTTGACTGCTAAAAATATGCACAGTTGCCTAGTAGTAATATTTGTTTCTAATAATGCATCAGTTGTTTTAAAAATAATTAGTCGTTATTTAACTCCAGTGGCCGGCGCAACGGCCGAGTGGTGTAAGCCACTGCCAGTCATTCGAAGGGTCACGAGTTCGCCGAGGCCAACCAAGCCTTTCATCCACCCCGGGGCGGTAAATTGGTAGCAACTTTGATTGCGAAAGGTAAAGTGCCCTAGGTGCCTTGGGAAAGCTTGGGTTACGTAATCCCACGTTGCAGCTGGCTTACCGGCTTGCCCCATCTAGCGTGGTAGCTTTACACTGTAAATTCGCTTGACATGGAACACCTTTACTTTTAACCCCACGTGTGCTCATGCTTAGTACACTTATATTATTTTTAAGACTGCGTCTTTATGTTTTTTCAAGACATTTTTGTCAACAAGACTTTGCCATGGGCATAGGTGTATTTAACGGAATATGGACTCAACTCTGGAGAGGTGACCAATCTCGACACCGAATAATCCCAGTACGATCAAGGCTGAATTCACAATTCATAATGGATTCCGTTTCCGACTTCATTTCTACATGCCATACACTTGTCCTATCATTTTGCTGATGCTAACGATGCCCTTGACTCAGGCCCAACGATTGATCTGTTCCAGTGCAGAATAGTGTACTTCCTTTACGAGGTAAAGCGATTTAGCGATGGTCGTTTTCGTGATAATATGAAGATTATCGGGTTCCTCATGGGAATTGACCAACCTAACGTACTCAAGGTAAAAGTTTTCATCAGTTACGCTTATCGTCCATCTATACCACACGGAAGAATGATTCCTATTCCCCAAATCCGCTTTAATGTGCTCATGGACGCCCAAGAGGAATATGACTGCAGGTATTTTTAATCAATTGGATTTCTATTTTTCGTATTCCATTCCTTGGGAACCCCTCCGATAAGCGGTCTGAGTGGAGCGTATGAAATCGAGAAGGGCTTTATCGGTTTCCCGAACTTATCAAGACCCTTCTCTGGCGGCAGGGATCGTGTGAATCGACAAAAGTAGTAGCTCAACTGTGTTTGATTTTGCTAACTCTGAGTCGTTTAAATTTTGACCTCCTCGTTCCAATGCACAACTGAGAATCATTCAGCATGGGAGGCAATTCTACAGTGGACTGGTCGACTTGGGGAGCACCGCAGCCGTACTTTGGAATGTTTTCGCTGCTATTTGGCTTCGTTACCGTTCCGTGTTACCTATTCTGCACAAGGATCATTTGGACGATGCGAAGACTCACCTGCTACAACGTAATTCAGTGCCTATTTTTTGTCTCTGGACACGAAGTTATAATGTTCACTTGCATGTATGTGAAAGCCACTATACAAACAAATTTCATAGAGTGTAAGTGAACATGTTCACTTGGTGTCCTCATGCAAGGAACTGTTTTCTGAGAATATTTTCGTAATCATTCATTCCGCCTCAGCTAATGTTCCTTCTGGCCGTCTCCGACATTTGTTCACTAATAGCAGGCACACTAATCTGCGGAATCCTACTCATCAAGGTATCGTTTCCGGATCCCTTTCCCTTTCCTTTCCCCTTTCCGGATGTCAGCGATTACAGGGCGAAGTTTACTGCAGACATCCGCGTCTGCACTTCCTCCTCGCCGCCTATGTAATGTGTTCGTTGTCGCTCTCTCGAAACTCAAAGAATATGCAATTCTTCAGTTTTCTTCGTGCTATCATGCACGATTTGTCTCATTCTCGCGCTCAATCGAGTGCTCGATCTCTTGTCGACGAGCGCGTACGAAGCGCTGTTCAAGGTGGTTCCCACATCATTCCCAAGCCGGCCAAACATACAAAAAGGGGTTTGGACGGAGAGTGTTTTAAAACGAAAGAAGCTCTCCCTCTCTCTCACTTTTGCACACTCTCACCCTGACCCCATTCTGTATGATGGGCAACCATCTCGTGCATAATGGCTGGTCGTTTACAGGGCAGAAGAACGTGGCTGCTCGTGCTGGTAGCGATGATGTGGCCGTTTTTCGGTAAAATTTGTTGAACTCAAGAATAGGGAATCTTATTTTCGTTAGCTGTCCAGTCTCAATCAATGATCCAAATACACATCGCAACGCATGATGTGTGCTGGTCGTAAAAGTGCCCGTGAACCACAAGTTTAGGCGCTTTGTTCTCGCCCCTCTACTTTTTCAACTCCGATTGGCATCTATTTCTGCTCAATCCCGGCATTTTCGAGGATAGATTCGAGGTAAGTATATACGCATTTCTCAATTATTTTTCAAGTCAATAACATTCGATGCAAATGGCTCCAGTACTTTGGCGAAATGGTTTAGTTTGACCAAGAAAGGTGTCTCGACACTAAATCAAAGAACCCGAACGAGGGAACTCGATGGGACTCCCCGGTACTCCGCGGGATTCCCGTGAACTCCCGTGTGTACAAAGCGACCGAACGGGACTGAAAGGCACTCCCCAACCATGCCTTCTCGCAGTACTACAGCATCTTCCACATCGTGAACAACACCCTGTTACCAACCTGCTCTGTCGTGCTCTACCTTATCATGCTGCTGTACATATCGACCAGGTTTTTTGGAGCCGTTGTTTATCCAAAACATTTCCCGGTTCAGAAAATATCGAACCGGAGGCATCTTCAATAAGAAGAGTGGCAGTGCGCGCGCCGCGATTATGGTTAGCCACTGCTAGCATCAGTGTCTGATAGAAATAGTACACTAACAGTAGTATCCTTAGCTATTTCTAAGTGTACTACACGTTATAGAGGTCGAATCGTGACTGTTTCGCACCGACAGCTGACTCTCAATTTATTTATTCAGTAGCGCTCAAAAGTCACCGGACACTTTTTGAATCGGGTATAACTTCTGAACCTGTAATGTTATCAAACTGAAATTTGTTTCCTTATTTAGCAAATCTATCGGCGGTTATGGCACTGATATTTAGGTATGACGAAATTATCGATTGGTTGCATAGTGATGACGCAATCGCATCATACTTTTTCAGAAGACCATTATTCTTAAATGCATTTTTTCCAGCCCGTCATACTTTCAGAGCATAAAGATTAGTTGACGGGCTACCAAGAAAAAATGTTTCAAGTTGCTGCAAATTTGTACATTGGCTGCAGCCGTGCTGCAATTTCGCTGTCGCAAAATTGTATCTCTGGTTCTAGGCAAGCTAGAAACTCGTTCTAAGAACCAAAATGATCCTAGGGAGGATTGATAATGTTTATGAGAATATGATCTGTATAGGTCAGCAATTGCCCTCAGGGCATCGAAAAATCGATTTTTTTCATGACCCATTTTCAGTCGATTTCAATTATAAGGGAAAAAATGGTAAAAATCTAATCTTTGCGTAGGTGTATTAGAAATGTATCGTAGAACTGATAGCTAGCTTTGTGTAGGGTTGGCGATTGTTTGCCGGGCGCGGCGATCGATTTTCGGAAGGACACACGATAGGCCACGCCCCCTTTTCGCCCAGTCGCCCCTACAGTATCGTAAACTTTATTCCGCTGGCTGTAACTATTGAACCAGATGAGAAATCTCTCTGAAAATTTGACTGCATCTAGTACATGCATTACGGACACGATAATCCTTAGTACGTCACAAGTCGATTTTTCTTTGTTGCGTAGAGATGACGCAATACTACAAAGGTATTTCAGAGGAGATTATTTGCGCGGAGGAAAATTTTCCAGCGATCACACGTAGAGTGGTGATAAACTACATGGAGAGACACTCGAATAAAATTAGTACCACATTGTACGGTTCCATACCGGACCAGTGCCAGATCTCAAAGTGGGTGTCCGAAAAAAAAGTTTTTCTTTTCTAGACGTGCTAGAGACCCGTGCTCAACTTCAAATTGATCGCAGTAGTATTCAAATAGTATCCCCATAATTTTACAATGATCGGCCAACTTATGCATTCAGGGCGTGAAAATGCATTTTTTGTGTGTTTTTTCACGGGTGTTTTGTTTTGAGGAAAAATAATCATCCGAACATAGCATTATAAAACGCGAAAACGCAAGTTTAGTTATATCTTTGTAAATATTAAGGCCCAAAAACCCATTTGAGGAACTATTCGGGATAGATCGTGTTCTTCGAAATAAAACCCACTATTTTTTTTAAAAATTGCATGCCCTGAAGGGATATGTTGGCCGATCATTGTAAAATTATGGGGATACTATTTGAATACTACTGCGATCAATTTGAAGTTGAGTACGAGTCTCTAGCACGTCTAGAAAAGAAAAACTTTTTTTCAGACACCCACTTTGAGATCTGGCACTGGCCCGGTATGGAACCGTACAATGTGGTACTAATTTTATTCGAGTGTCTCTCCATGTAGTTTATCACCACTCTACGTGTGATCGCTGGAAAATTTCCCTCCGAGCAAATAATCGCCTCTGAAATACCTTTGTAGTATTGCGTCATCATTACGCAACAAAGAAAAATCGATTTATGACGTACTAAGGGTGATCGTGTCCATAATGCATGTGAGAATGTTCTCCATTTGTATAGGGACACCTTTCAGTATATGTCAAGAAAATAGAAAACAGTTTCCTTCTCCTCAGCAACAGTTCCATTGCAGCCTACGTCTACACCCAATTCGTGCCGCCCTCAGAGGCATTTCTCTACGTGGCGCAAGTGTCCTGGCAGTTGGTACACGCCAGTCCGCCTTTTGTCTACTTCGCCTTCAACAAGTCGATTCGCGACGGCGTGAAAAGGCTGCTGTCACCCAGCGTTGCGGCGATTATACAACTGGAATCGACCGCGCAGACCACAACAAATTGAAACCATCCCACCGAAAGAGCTTTTAGGCTATCATTTCTGGCGCACTAGATCGAGCTCTGCAGACAGAAAATACATGCACATCTTTGAACTTCAATGAATAAGCATTGACGAGGCTACAAGATTTAGGGCTTCAATGGCGAAATTAGTATCATCTGTCCCATCTGTCCCAGAGTTGTTTTGAAGGAAATGAACACTAGGAAGATAAACGGATACCACTATTTGTTTGTCTGTCGAAGAGTGTAAATTAACGAGAACAAAGGCTCGCACGGGCATGGGACTTATGAATGTAAGCATCCAGGAGGAGATCAGGTGAGAGAAAATATAAGAAAACGAGATCTCATTTTCTCATTTCACCTCCACCTTTTTTACCGGAAGACCAGTTACTAAATTGAGGAAAACTATATGTAGATCATGCATCTGAAATCAAAGTAAACTCAGCTTGACGGGATACCATACGACTTGTATCTGCATTCGAAAAAAACGAAACTGGTTATTCCTAGCTCGCTTTTGCGTCTACTCCACATTTAGCATTAACCAAGTATAGATTTGCATGAATGCAACGTTTACTAGAACTGCTTGTTCTCTCTAATCTTCTTGTCCCTCCCAATTTTGCATGAATTGCATTTCCATGATCGCTCTCTTTCTCCTTTCTTTCCCCTCCATTCTCTCTCTCTCTCTTCATTCGTCCCCTTCCCTATCTACAGTAATCACCTACCATGCCCTATCTACAGTAATCACCTACCATGCCCTATCTACAGTAATCACCTACCATGTCCTATCTACAGTATCATACACCTAACTTTCAAGGGGCCATGATTGAGTTGATTGAGTTGATTCAATCAGCTCAATCAAGTTGTTGTTTGTGCACTTAGAGCGACTTTTTTCAAAGTTTCTTCGATCCGATCATTTTCATTTTGCGAGTTTACTAAATGGGAGAGAAAACTAAGCGGGAAACCGCCTCCACGTAAAAACGGTGTCGTTTTCGAAAATTGCGAGATTTTGAATAAAATGGTCCGCGGGTTCACACGCGTTCCGATTGTTTTTTGTTGTTTAGCAAAAAATCGATAGTTGCGCTGTGAAATTTGCGCTGCGAAAAGTTTGTTTATTAATGAGAGTTAATTACTGATAATTGAACTTTCTGTTGTTGCTAGTTTCGATTGTACTTGCTGTTGCCATCGATTTAGCTGTTGCGCAGCCAGGAGGCGGAACTTGGCCTATGGCACTTGCTTTCGAGACGGTGTTTTATTTATGTTCGATCTTGAGCGTTATATCGTGGATATTCATCTTGTTTGCGCTGCTATTTGTTAAATCTCAATTCCCTTTTGTCAGGCGCCGCCTCTAGCAAGGAACGACTGATTTGGACGGCGCCTGAGGAGAACGCGGGAGCCGCGGCGGACCCGAGCAGCGGTGAGTCGCGCTTGCTTTTTATCGTTATCTAGTGTCTTATTGAGTGCTATGTAGAGCTGCTAAAACGCGTCCACCAACTTACCGCATCGTAGCCAATCCTCCAGGGAGGGGTCAGGAGCAAGACAGCGTGCGAGAGTGAGCGGAACTCGGTTATTTTTCCGCACTCTTTCACCCTAGCCCCCCTTCAGGAGTTTTTGGACCGGGTAACAACTACTTAATTCAGTCAAAATTGACCTTGCCTATCATGGATTACTGAAATTTGTGTGTTATTGACTGGCTCATTCGGTCGCGGTTAACCAGGAACAACTTTCCTTTGCAGTCTCGCCGCGGCCTGCGACGACCAGAGGAGGAGAAGGAAGGAGGAGCATTATTAGAGATGTTTTTCTTCCTTATTTAATTTTTTTTTAAATTAAAAACATCAATTACGAGTAAAGAGTTACGCATAATCTTTCACGGGTGCTTTTTTCTTTTATAAAGCACCGACTTTGTGTTTGCTTTACGTGAACACGACCTGAGGCACTTCTGCTGTGTTTGGGACCAGTCTCGATTGACGTCAAAGAATGAGCGAGTAGACCAGAAATGAGATGGATTTCTGGTCTACTCACTCATTCTTTGAGGCTGGTACCAAACAGAAGTAGTGCCCGACTGGCATGAATACATCGCATTCCAGTTTATTTCCATAGCTTGCACGTTTAAATGTGGGCTGGGTTTAGTGAATTCGGCCTTTGGCAATCGAAAATATCTGTCATTTTTACCCATCCGTTAGTTTTGGGCATAGGTCAAAAAGTGGGCAGATTTCGTCATAAACTGCCTGCCGAAGGCGGGCGCAAAAAATAAATGCCTGATCAAATTGACCCCTAAAAACGAAACCTGCCCGACAGAGTCTCCGAAAACAACTCAGAAATGTAGAAACCTGCCCGATTGACTATCAAAACTTCGAAAACATGCCCGTCCAGATGTTCCATGCTACTTTACTTTTTGACCTCTGGTCTTGGGTGCTTTTTATGGGAACAAAATGTTTAAAATTATGTAAACGTAATGCAAGGAATTGCCGTGATATTACTTTGCTTAATAAGGTTTCAGCAATATTATTAATTATAAATAAAAGCTAGATATTGTAAATATAATTACCCTAAAAGACATCGGAGTTGCATGATACTTTGTGCCCATTTCAGGTGGTCGAGGCTCGCTGCTCGTTGTTGGCGCATACGAGGACACGCCCGCACTACACTTCTATATAGATACGTTTTTTTCTGTCTTTATTATTACTATAAAAAGGAAACGCGATACGGTAGATTACTGATCGTTCGTTAGATCAATCTAAGCAAAAACATGGATGAAACATACGTATTAATTATAATTATCGATTTAAAAATATTTACGAAATAAAATGCCGAAAATTGATGTAAATTACTTGATTGCACTTGTTGAAAAAGTTTCTTGTTTTCTTCATTTATTGCTTTATTTTATCCAGGCGTCGTCAACAGAGAGCGGTCGCCGGCGTTATTACAGCGGACTCGTCGTGTGCGGGCAACGGTGAGCTTTTATTTACTATTCTATCGCCTCAAATATCGTCTGCTATTTGAAGTTTTGAGCGTTATCTTGAGCAGCGGAAGGTTTCATGACCATTCTGTACCTTTGGCTAGATTACGGTATAGCTTGAATACCGTAATCTAGTTAGTCTGTCTCGTTTAAATACTTTACAAGATGACACTCGCAGGAACAATACAGTCAATAATATAAATATATTTCACAAAAAAATACTGTATATCGATTAGCTCAATGATTGAATGAGCGTATTCGCGGAAATTACCGTGCAAAACGCGTCGGTATCGTTAACGATTTTGTTTGTTGATAGTGGTGATATTATGGCACTTCTTCACAACCAAGTAACCCGAGATGGCGCCATCATTCATCATCTAACTGTGTGAATCAAACGGTCACGTCTCATTCACTCCCAGATAGATTGCTTGGTCCGGAAAAGTGAAGAAGTGCCGATATTATCGGGTAGCTGAAAATATTTATGCCTGATTTTACCTTCAGTTGTGCGGTTATTGTCTGGCATGTACGTTTATCGCCCATTGCAGTGCCGTCGTCGCCGCGCTGTCGTCTTCATCGACGTCTTCTTCGTATTTTATATTAGATATGTTTTTTCTTTCTTTTATCCTACTGTAAATGACGCAAGGAGTACTGTATCTGATGGGATTACGGTAGAGTCAGAGAGATCTGTCCAGCAGTACTGTGTACGGTAGATTAGTGATAGTTTTTTTAGAGTAATGGATGAGAAAACACGGACAAAATATATGTGTTACTTTTTTAAAATACATAAATGTATTAATCGATAATCAATAGTCGAGTAAATTAAACCACATAATTTTGATTATTAATTTTATTAAATTAATAATATAAATAATAATTAAAATTGCGTAGTTTCGAATAAAAAAAATATAAAAGAATTTTTTTTAATCGAATATCCTTTGCTCTCGTTGATAAGTTCCTTTTCCCACAATTATTGTTTCATTTCATCCAGGAGACGGCAACATCGAGCGGTCGCCGGCGTTTCCACGTTTGACTCGTCATTTGAAGACCACGGTGAGATGGCTTCTTTACTATTTAATCGTCTCGAATATATACTGGTAATTGAATGATGGGCGGTATATTTTTGTTCTATCCTGCTATTGACTTTATGATCGTACTACATTTCTTCCTAGATTACGGTAACAATTTCATAGTATCACTTGACTACCGTAATCTAGCTTGTGTGTCTCTCCCTATTGATTTCATCATGGTAGTTTCCCCAACGATATTTATTAGTGAACACCGAGAGTGATATGTCTATACCGAGAACACTTTGATATTTAAATCTTGTTTTCCAGTTGGCACGTGTCTTAGGTAGCACATTGGTGGTGCTATTATCTGGTAGCTGAAAATATGTATCTGACACCTACGATTATCTTTATTTCAGTTTCGTGTGTCGTCGTCGAGAAGTCGTCATCGACGTCTTCTTCTTTTTTTATCAGATCCGTTGTTCTTCTATTTTACTGTAAATGATCGATGGGGAACTGTACGTGACGGGATCACGGTAGAGTTAAAGAGGGTTGTCGAAGAGTAGTGTATTCGATGGAAGGGTACTGTAGCTCTCGGGGTTACGGTAAATAAAACACCGTCTCGAAAGCAAGTGCCATAGGCCAAGTTCCGCCTCCTGGCTGCGCAACAGCTAAATCGATGGCAACAGCAAGTACAATCGAAACTAGCAACAACAGAAAGTTCAATTATCAGTAATTAACTCTCATTAATAAACAAACTTTTCGCAGCGCAAATTTCACAGCGCAACTATCGATTTTTTGCTAAACAACAAAAAACAATCGGAACGCGTGTGAACCCGCGGACCATTTTATTCAAAATCTCGCAATTTTCGAAAACGACACCGTTTTTACGTGGAGGCGGTTTCCCGCTTAGTTTTCTCTCCCATTTAGTAAACTCGCAAAATGAAAATGATCGGATCGAAGAAACTTTGAAAAAAGTCGCTCTAAGTGCACAAACAACAACTTGATTGAGCTGATTGAATCAACTCAATCAACTCAATCATGGCCCCTTGAAAGTTAGGTGTATGATAATCACCTACCATGCCCTATCTACAGTTATCCACTACCATGCCCTATCTACAGTAATCACCTACCATGCCCTATCTACAGTAATCACCTACCATGCCCTATCTACAGTAATCACCTACCATGCCTTATCTACAGTTATCCACTACCATGCCCTATGTACAGTTATCCACTACCATGCCCTATCTACAGTTATCCACTACCATGTCCTATCTACAGTAATCACCTACCATGCCCTATTTACAGTAATCACCTACCATGCCCTATCTACAGTAATCACGTACCATGCCCTATCTACAGTTATCCACTACCATGCCCTATCTACAGTAATCACCTACCATGCCCTATCTACAGTAATCACGTACCATGCCCTATCTACAGTTATCCACTACCATGCCCTATCTACAGTAATCACCTACCATGCCTTATCTACAGTTATCCACTACCATGACCTATCTACAGTAATCACCTACCATGCCTTATCTCCAGTTATCCACTACCATGCCCTATCTACAGTAATCACCTACCATGCCCTATCTACAGTAATCACCAACCATGACCTATCTACAGTTATCCACTACCATGCCCTATCTACAGTAATCACCTACCATGCCCTATCTACAGTATTTTTTTTGCAATTTCAGTTATGGCATCGCGAAGCAAGCCTGTCGCAAAGCGTGTCAGCGACCTCAAGTCTACCTCGGCGCACGGCAACAAGTTTGACACCACGACCACTCAGATAAACGACGTACCCTTGAAGAAGGTGAGTTGTCGATCGGCGGCCCGAGTGTGGCCGGGAGGAGGTACTGTAAGCGTCTCTGCTTTCAGGCGGGCGGCCGGCACATGATGGTCGAGGGCAACGTCGTCTACAGCAGGAACGCCATCTACATCGCACATACAGTGTACAGTGTACAGTATATAGTGTACTGTATACAGTACAGTGTGTAATATCCCATACATTACACAGTGTCCGGCAGAGAATGCAGAATCTTATGCATGACTCTGTCTAGGCAGCATGAGGATCGATCTAGCAATAAGATACAGTATGCGATAATACCGAAAAGTGGAAAATAAGATCGATAATATCATATTTTTGCTCGTTTTTCAGGTCGAATTGGAGGTGTTCCAGGACATTGCCGCCTGCGCCTCCGCCATCGACAAGAGCCACTTTGTGCAGATGTTCGACATGGGTAAGCAAAAGGGGCGGAGCTTGTCGGCTAAAGAGGGGCGGAGCCTCGTTCCAAAAAATGGCGGAGCTTTTGAAGGGCGATCGGAGACGTTCAAGTACCTCGTGATGGAGATGGTCGGCATGTCGCTGGCTGACCTGCCCAGCTCGGGCGAGCGGCCGGGACACAAACACTCGTGAGTGCGGTTGGAGGATTACGGTAGCGAGGAAATTTTTTCCCGCATAGAAGTAGCAGTGATACTGATGGAAATATCGTTTTTCACCTCATCAATTATTAAAAGTCGTTCTTCATGAGCTAACAAACGGACGTTTTTGAGCCCTTTCCACGTACAGTAAGACGTAGTTACGTATGATTCCGCAATCAACAAAGTACACTATTTTGGCAATGAAATCAACCATCACCACGATATTTGATAAACACCAAACGTTCGGTAACCTACCGTATCCATAAATATACCGTGGCCTACCGTATTCCGTTGCAGTCGTGCCACCATCATGCACATCGCTCGCGAGACTCTGCAAGCCATCGAGGCGTTCCACAACATGGGCTACATCCATCGGTGAGATTCGCTAAAAGCCGGGTGCGTGCTCGGAATTCCCGGCTCACGAACCTACCATAACCTACGGCATAACATTGTAGCGATATCAAGCCGCACAATTTCGCCGTGGGCCTGCCACCGTGCGTCCAGAAGGTGTACCTCATCGACTTCGGCATTGCCCGCAAATACCTCGATCCCGATCGCAGAATACGGTAGATACTTACTATTTTACGGTATCCTTTCATGTTGGTAAATGGGTCTGCATGGAAAACGATCAACATCTTTACTTTTTTAGCTATATTTTTTTAAAACTAGCTATATTTTACCCATACTTCGTCTACAGTGTACCCTTGGCACATTATCTTTTTTTTCTTACAGTATACCTCTGGTTACAGTATCCCTCGGGCGCACGTCAGCTTCATCGGCTCGCCTAAATACGCGCCGCGCGCCGCCCACCAGAATAGGGAGCAATGCAGGAAGGACGACCTCGAGTCCTGGTTCTTCTTTATCATGGAGGTATAATGAGAATACCGTAGCCGATATAGAATGGAAGGATACGGTAGTGGATATTGAGTGGACAAGATTCCGTAGGCGAGGCAAAAAATAATAGGGTGTCCCGAAAGTTCGTGCACTTTTTCAGGCTTTTTTTGGTATTTCGCTTCGCATCCAATTTCGATGTGTCTTCATTATAGCTTAATCGTTAGAGTAAGACCTCTTCGTTATTTTCCAGTTTTAATTTCGAGTCTAGATCACACCATACGAAATCGCTATTACTGTAAACATACTGTACTCGGACCTCAAAAAACAAGTATTTCCTGAAATTTCACTGGGGAGTGGTCTTAAAATTCCCATTTTTGCTGCAAATGAGTTCTACCAAGAAAACACGTGAGTTTGCAAGACAACAGAAAATTTCGTCATCCTTACGCAATTTTGGATTTCCCATTATAATCAGATTTTTTAAAGAAAATCACCTCTAACTATTACAAAAAATTTCTTTTAATTTATAATGAAAAATTATTCACATTATATCCCATAAATCCAAACAAAACTGTAAAAAATTAAAAATTCTGAAAAAAATGCAAAACTGCCAATTTTTATATCATTAGTGGGTTTATTGATTCAATATTTTTGTGATGGGAGTTGTAGTCAAACATCCACTCTATATCATCCTAATATCGGGCACCTGTTGCTTTAACATTCGTCAAGATTTATGTGGTCGAAGATGCGTATGTCAAAATGCGATCGATTTACATTGGCCACTATTGCATTATTCATACCTCACCATGTGATGTCATATATGTACTACTTGAAAGCCTTTTGTTCTGTGATAATTGTCCGGTACAATATATAAAAGTAGTCCTAGCAGATTTCCAGAAATCTCGAAAAAACGAAAAGTGCACGAACTTTCGGGACACCCTAATAGTACAAAAAAAAGAATATGAAATTGAGAACAGGGATACGGTAGGTGTGGTAAGGGATACGAAACAGTAGTGTTGTTACGGTACTCAGAAATATTCGTTTACAGTAACCGCTTTCTAGATGTTCAACGCAAATTATCTCATCTGGCACGCTGCCAAGGGCCGCGACGATATGTGCCGATACAAGGATCAGTTCATGACGCAGCCTCCGCCTTTCAAAATCATCCTCAGTAAGTCAATAAGCGATCGACAATCTACAGTATCATTGTCACATACTTTGTCGCCTGCCGACATCCTTTTTCTTTTCCTTCTCGAAAGAAAACCATCGGAGAATGAGAGAACCATCCCTGAAGAACTGGAACCTGGATATTGCGATGTCTTCACCGCTACCGTAATTCATTCAGATGTGATCAGGGAGAATCGACTGTTCGACATCACCAGCATCATCAACAAGACGACGTTCACATGCACCCCGCACTACACCGCTATTCATAACGTTCTCGACATCTTCATCAAGGAGAAAGATGTCATTAATTAATTAATTAATTAAGCGAATGTTTTATATTACAACAAAAATATGGCATTTCAGATTGACACGCATATCATGCCGGACTGGGTCGGGCTGCCGATGCATGCAAAATACATGCGCAAGAAAAGAAAGAAGGTAACAGCGAGCACTAGATTATAGATGAAAATTTTCCCGTGTCTGTATGTTACTGTACCAATTTTATCCATGGTTTCCAATATTTAACGTTGTAATGTTATTATTAAAAGGTGGCGGAGCGCTTGGAGGATGACGAGATCTCCGCCGAATGCCGCGCCAGAGAGGAGAGGGACGTCAAGCGGAAGGCCATCGCTAAGGCACGCAAGATAAAGTCGGGCGACATGGTCAAGGTTAGATCCGGCAAATGCCGAAGCCGGCCAGTTATTGCCAGAACGGAAAACTGTTGCATCTGACTATTACAGATCTACCTGGACAAGGGCTATTCGCCCGAGGATGCCTTGGTGAGCAATACATAGCCGGACATTTCGCAGCCGGCAAATGGTGACCCCGGAATTCTCACGATCCGGTTTTTAGGACATTGTTCGGGGCAAGATGCGCATGGAACGCAAGGCGAGGAGGGAGAGGAGAAGAATGGAGGACAGAGACACCGATGAGGATGAGGAGCTGGAGGATGAGGAGGAGGATGAGGACAGGGTACTGTACTGTGACAGCACTGCATCGCAAAATGACTTTATTCTATTTTGCTCCTGAACACCATTCGTACGTTTAGTTTGCCCCGAGTTTCATAACAGACATTTTTTCGAAGAACGATTACAATACAATACAAAACTGGGAATAGAGTAATGCGTCTAAACTCAGAAGGAGACATTTGCTTTTTGAAATTGAACACCTTTCAGTTCAATCTTCTCCGCCGCAATGACTCGAACGGTCGCAACCATGAATCGCACACGAAGCCGAAAAGCTCCAAGAGAGCCTACGTAAGTAAATCAACAGACAACCCCATCGCTGAAATTGTGACGCTATTGCATAGTCATGATGAAATACTTGTTTTGTTTGCAGAATCCGACCAATGCCTACAGACGTGACAAGAAGAAGAGATCGCCTGAGGTGAGAAACTTATGTTTATTAAATATTTAAATAATAATTAATATACTATTAGTTTTCTCAAATTATCATATTTAAAAAAAACAAAATCAATTGACAGAAGCGCAAGGAGCCGTCGGTCGTTGAGAAGGAGAAGAAGAAGGATAAAGAGGTCCATTTTTTCTGTTTTTGTCTCGCGATTTCAACACAAGTAAATTCCATAAACGTCGCAATTATCACTGTGTTGATCAAAACTTACTCATTAATATTCAATATGTATTTAAATTGTTACGAGACCATCCACGAGAGAGTGGAAAGGGGTCCCGGATGAGAATTCGACAACCTACCCTCAAACTTTTTTCATGGAATGAACATCACGAATGCTGATCGCGACCGTATATATTTAAGCTTGAAAAAAATTTTCGAGGTCAAAATTTTTTTTCGAAATTTTCAGAAATTATTGAGTCGAAAAATAAAGTTTCGAAATACTTTGTGAGAAATATTCTATTATACGTATTTTCATGCGCTGGTTCCGAATTTGGTAGTTAGAACTGTTGAACCTCACTTTAAAAAAAGTTATGATCAAAAAATCAGATTTTTTTGTGAAAAATCGAGAATATCTTTTTTTCCCACCCCCTTTCAGGTAAAGCCACCTATATTTTCGGAATCTACATCAAAAGTTACGTTATATGCCTTTTTATCGTAATTTTAAAAATAAGGATATTCATCGAAATTTTATCTCAAACTTGGATAATTTCCTTTTTTCGGTCGGCCAGTTTCTTACAAGTTTCTTACAGGTTCGTGTGTGTACCAAATTCCGATGTCAAATAGACAAACATGTTCAGAAAATATGAAAACATGGTCTATTTAGATTATAGAGAGTTAAAAAAAACTTTTAAAAACTTTCCAAAATTCATACAATCATCATAATAAACTATCAAAAATCAGGGTTCTATGACGAAATATAGTTTCGACTTTGGGCTCAAAATGTTTGAATAGCAATAATAAATAAATGTTCTGTTGGTACTCTTCGATTCCATACATCGGTTCATGTCGGAAAAAAATAAAGAGTCGGATATGGCCAAAAAATACCATTCATAAAATGTTTCTGAAAGTACCAGTAGCGTGCATGATGAAATATCTTAGCTGTGTTGTACACTCATAGAGTTGCATCAACTGACGAAAGGACAAGTTGATCCAACTTCTTCGAAAAAATTTTTTTTCTCGAAAATCACCCTGAACCCCGGGTCATGGTCCAAAATCCCAAAATATTTTTTCCTGAAATTTCTCTCCAATTCATCCGAAAGTTACGTATAGCGCCCTATGTTACTTTATTGAGTATAAAGAAGCTTTAGTAACAGTTAGTTCTCCATACAATTAGAAAAAATATTTTGCGATTTTGGACCATGACCCGGGGTTCAGGGTGATTTTCGAGAAAAAAATTTTTGGTCCGGTCCGGTCATGGTCCAAAATCGCAAAATATTTTTTCTAATTGTATGGAGAACTAACTGTTACTAAAGCTTCTTTATACTCAATAAAGTAACATAGGGCGCTATACGTAACTTTCGGATGAATTGGAGAGAAATTTCTGGAAAAAATATTTTGGGATTTTGGACCATGACCCGGGGGCACGCTACTGGTACTTTCAGAAACATTTTATGAATGGTATTTTTTGGCCATATCCGACTCTTTATTTTTTTCCGACATGAACCGATGTATGGAAGCGAAGAGTACCAACAGAACATTTATTTATTATTGCTATTCAAACATTTTGAGCCCAAAGTCGAAACTATATTTCGTCATAGAACCCTGATTTTTGATAGTTTATTATGATGATTGTATGAATTTTGGAAAGTTTTTAAAAGTTTTTTTAACTCTCTATAATCTAAATAGACCATGTTTTCATATTTTCTGAACATGTTTGTCTAATTGACATCGGAATTTGGTACACACACGAACCTGTAAGAAACTTGTAAGAAACTGGCCGACCGAAAAAAGGAAATTATCCAAGTTTGAGATAAAATTTCGATGAATATCCTTATTTTTAAAATTACGATAAAAAGGCATATAACGTAACTTTTGATGTAGATTCCGAAAATATAGGTGGCTTTACCTGAAAGGGGGTGTGAAAAAAAGATATTTTCGATTTTTCACAAAAAAATCTGACTTTTTTGATTATAACTTTTTTTAAAGTGAGTTTCAACAGTTCTAACTACCAAATTCGGAACCAGCGCATAAAAATACGTATAATAGAATATTTCTCACAAAGTATTTCGAAACTTTATTTTTCGACTAAAAAATGTCTGAAAATTTTGAAAAAAAATTTTGACCTCGAAAAATTTTTTCAAGCTTAAATATATACGGTCGCGATCAGCATTCGTGATGTTCATTCGATGAAAAAAGTTTGAGGGTAGGTTGTCGAATTCTCATCCGGGACCCCTACCCCCTTGTTACGTTCTCTCGTGGATGGTCTCTTAAAAAGAGCTTTTTGAGGTCGAGTCTGCCCCGTCCCAGCAGCTCGTTGAGAAGACATGCAAGAGCGGCGATTGAGGGTGCGCAGTTGAACCTCCGAACTTCGAACTTAATAATTCTAAAAAAAGTTAACCTGGAAAACTCCGCATTAGAATGGTTGATTTACTATAAATATTGTTCAAAGGGAGAATGCTTTATTGTTTCCAGTGAATCGCCGTTCTGCTCCACTAGATGCGCCTACTCGAAAGGATGCATTCTTCCATGCTCGAAAGGCTTATCCTATTCCAGCAAAATTGATAAAACAAATTTGTAAATGTGTAAATAGAAAGACAACGGGTGTGATTGGCATGATTATCCTTGTCGTGCAAAACTCGTGTGGAATGGGGGAAGGAAGGTTTGGGTTTAGGGATGCCAAATGAAGAGCAATTTAGCAAATTTTGTCTCGCGTAAAATTGTTGTAGTATGCAAATTAGGTATGAAAACATGTGAAGAGTTGCTTCCAATCATTCTAGAATCTTATTAGGAATATTTATCACTGTTGATCTTGGGAAAAGAGCTACGTTCTTCAGGTTTATAAACGACTCTTCATGAAGAGCCTGCGATTTTTCGTCGTTTTCGTGTTTACCAGTTCTCAAAATCAATCCTCATGTACAATCATCCCATACTTAGTTTCAAAAGTTTCGTATTGATGCCCAGAACGGATTAAAACGTTAAGTTGGAGAATAGGTCGGAGTATATATGTTTTATGGGTGGTAAACCAATTCCCAGAGCTCTTCATTTGGCATCCCTATTTGGGATTCATAAGTGGGGGAAAAGTAAGAGTATGAGCTTAGGGTAAATAGTTTGTGTCATAGATATTGTACATTTACTCTCTCAAAATTCTGTTCTACGATTGTTCATCGCCAAAATCTTTACGCTGTCACTATCGCGCGCCGAGTGTGCCAGTAATCTCTGTGCAACGAGTGTGCCACTTTGCCCACTACACATCCCTTCTCTACTCCTTTCCTGCGCTCTCTAGAACTTCTCTAGTGTCCCCTCTTATCATGCGGTGCCTGGCCGGCGCACACTGTAGTCTCTAATCGAGGGCGTATAAATACAGCGCGCACGTGTGCATTTCCACACTAACAAGACAATGTTCGCACTGCTGCTCATACTTATCGGGACTTTCTTCATCTGGGAATTGGTTCGCTTCTACCGACGAGCGGCCTCCCTACCGCCCGGCCCCTTCGCCATACCCATACTCGGCAACTTCATCAATGAGGTCAGTCGCCGTGGTTTTGCGTTTGTCGAGATTGGATAAAGATATCGCTTTGAATATCAGTGAAATCGTCTCTTTTGTGATCACTTTCGCACTCTCCTGATCGTTTTCTGGAGGTTTGAGTGAAACGATGTTATCTAAGATCACGCCGCCGTACATCTTCCGTGGGCTGGAGAAGATGAATGCCAAGTACGGCCCGGTCACTACCGTTCACATGCCCTTTCCTGTCGTGAACATTGCCGACTTTGAGATTACGAGGGACGCCTACAAAGGTGAGCACCAGATTTCTCTATACTTAGTTTTTGGTAGTGCTTGTCTCTGACTTTGGGTTTCTGAAACCTTTTTTTTCATTCGCCTGATTTTTTAACAAATGGATAATTGGAGTCGACATCGGTAACTACACACCCGTAAAACGGTGTTGTTGTGTGCGTGCACCAAACAATTGTCCAGCGCGTGTACATGGGTCAACAAAGATAGTGAGCGAGTGGGAGATACGCGTGCTATTGACGTGTGTCTATCTCGAACATTTTGCAAATGGCATGCGAACCAGAACTTCAAGAAAAGCGATACAATTGTTTCTCGTTTCGGCAAAGTCGAAGGATTTACAGTATCGCAGTATCTTGAACAATTGTGGATCGATTGTGGATTAATAATAATAATGTTTTAAAAATAATTAATCAGGAAGTGACATCACGGGCCGCATGCACAACGTCATCATGGAGACGACGCGATTCATTGAAAACGGAGGTTAGATCTACGCTATTTGGGAGCAACTTTTTATTATGAAAGAACATGAACATTAGTGTAGCGAAAATCCAGCTTGTTGACTGGTGCTAGATTGTCCAGCGTCTTTCCCAACAGAATTGTGCTTTCGGAGCGCATTTGAGACGGGACTTCATTTAAAATCTAGAATGCTTAACATTCAGGCATCGTCAATTCGGATGGCGACAGCTGGCTCGAGCAGCGCCGTTTTGCCATTGCGACGCTCCGCGACTTTGGCATGGGCAAAAACCTCATGCAAGAGAAGGTGCGTGCACATTAGTGTTGACCACTCGAAATGTGGTCGAAGTGGTGTAGTCTGTCGCATTCTTTTATTGTAAAGCCAAATTGGAAAAAAAATGTTTGAAAAAAAACTCCTATTTACATATTCCAGGTGCGATTGTCAGCTCGGAATATGGTCGAGTTCCTCGAAAAGCAGGATCTGAGCGACATTGACATTCGGTGGTCGATCCAGGTGAGGACGCCGATTTTTGCACATCTTCTTCTTCTTCTTTTCACTTTTCTTCGAAATCTATTCGTACTTTAAAAAAATATCCATCTGAAGCAATAAATAATTGACATTGAAAACTGGAGGACACTTTTGAATGATACAAAAGTAGTTCAGGCAAGAACGCTGACAAAAGTGAGTAACCCCTATTATTTGAATCGTCAACATACTAGAGTGCGAAATGTGAGACCACGGTCTCTTAATTGCACATACTCTCTCATCTACCGACCGGTCGAGAGAGTGTCTGAAATTAAGAGATCTTGGTCTTTCGTTTTCGCACTCTACATCATACCATTAGACGTAGTTATTATTTCATTCTTTCTCGAATGTTTATTTAGCGTTGTCAAATGTGCATGTCTATTTATACTTGAATTCGTCAGGTGTTCGTGTCCAATATCATCAACGACTTCCTCTTTGGTCTTCAATATGCCTTCGACGACTGCAAGGAATTGATGGACTTTGTGCTCGGACTCAACAAAGCAATTGAGGCCATCTCAAAGTGAGCTATCGCGAACCGAAAATGCTCTCACAAGATTCGGCCCTTGGCCAAATACATGTTCAACTTTGCACTTTTAATGTTTACGATTGGTTCGAATTGAAAACCAACAAGCGAACCAATCAAGTTAAGATGGCGATCGGCGTATTGCTACATATGACTCTGTAGGATGGGAGGGGAAAATCAGATATATTATCAGAAATATAGATAATATGTTTGTCTTCTGCCTCAAAAGGGGTCCCCGATTCACGTGCACACAACACGAGAATAGCCTCGCAACAGGCCGCTGATCATCTCAGGACAGGCTCTCGTTGCCCCTCAGGCATAGGGGTGGTCGAGACCGCCTTGCGTGTAGAAGACCTAACACCTTTACCTACCTTATCTTCTGCAGATCCAAGATCGTTGTGATCATCTTCATGATGCCGTGGCTGCGGCACGTCCCCGTCATCAAGCAGATCTTCCAGAGCAACCAGCAGCATTTCGCGAAGGTTCGTGATCAGTACAACAAACTTGTCGACATTTAGAGACTTCAAGTCTTTATATTCAAAGCAGCTCACCCTCTACGCTCTTGCTTACTCACCCTATTTCGCCAATTCTTTGAGAGATTTAAATTCTTTAGAAGTCAACAAGCTAGAGAGTTCGCTCTCTGTGCGGTGATGTCGGCTCGGTGTACTGTATACCCTCTAGTAGGTTGTGTTCTCTGACACTGTTCCTCTTGTCAGCGATATTACTGATCACTCTATCGAAATGCCTGAATACGAACACCGAACCGGCATCCCTAGCGATTAGAGTGCGAGATGTGAGACCACGGCCTCTTCATTTCACCCACTCTCTAGGCCGGTCGATAGGCGAGAGAGTGTGCGAAATGAAGAAAGCGTGGTCTCACATTTCGCACTCTACTAGCGATCAGTAGGGTTGATCAGTCGACAATTCCCTTTGTTCCGAAAAAAAGGAAAAAGAGATTTCCGGCTCCTTTCAGACGATGATTTGTGCAACGGCCACTCCGGCTTCCGACTAGTGATTAGCGAAAAATGGCAAATAATTAGTAAAAAAAATTAACAGCCATGCGGTATAGTGTTCGCACATTGATATAATATATTTCAAATATTAAAAATATAATAAAATATCACAGTAATTTTTAATTAAGCTGAACAATTTCAGCAAAGGCTTTCAGATGGTCGCATACGTGCGTAACCGGGCAGAGAGTGTCAAATACGATCCCAACGAGGAGCCGACCTGCTTCGTTCAAGCCTTCTACAAGAACAACAAGGATCAGAGGTGAAATCGCGCTATAAATCGTTGCTTTTAAAATTGAAAAGTAGCGTTAAGTTAAGCTTAAAATTGACGTTCCGTAAATATCACAGATTGGAAAATACTTTTCCTGCGGTCTAAAACGCTTTTACGTGCCATGTAAAACCTTTTGAAGTCTTAACTGGGATCTGAGTTACCCCATTGCGGGACTACAAATTTGACATTTCCACCTGTGAAATGTGTGCAGCATAAGGGGAGATTTGTGTTTGATACTTTCAGGTTCTTTTTTCCAGGTTTTTCAGTTTGAATAGTGAATAAGCGTTAAATGTGTTGATGTATTTTTTTTCCGTTTTTGCCTGTAATTGAGGGGTGATTTTTTTCAGGTTTGAGCAGCTGCTGGCCTGCTGTACCGACCTGTTCACTGCTGGCCAGGAGACGACGACGACGACGTTGAGATGGGCGATGCTGTTCATGGCGGCGCACCCAGAGACGCAGGAAAACATTTTCATCATTGTTTTGAATCGACTAGTCGGCAGTTAGGAACAGCGCGATAATTTCATTTTGTGCTTCTCTCCCCCTCCTTGTTTGCACTAATTGCAAGCCAAACGAATTTTACTCAGCTAAACAGATGGCAATGATATTTTCCAGGAAAAACTGCGTGCCGAAATCCACGCGACTATCGGGAAGGATCGCATAGCGGCGATGGCTGACAAGGTACAACTTTTTACTTTTCAACAAGAAAATCGCTTTAGTAAACGAGAATGAATAATAGAAGGAAGTGATCTCTTCAAGTCTTTGAAATGTTCTACGAAATGATTGTGTCTCCCTCACTCCACACACAGAAAACAGTCATTAGACTTTTCTTCTTATATATAAGACTTTTAAAGGGATTAGGGGCCCCAGATAACACTTCTTTTCTGTGTGCAGCATTTGTTGACTGCAGGCTGCGATGCCGTACGCGAGCGCCGTAGTCAACGAGGTGCAGCGGTGCGCCAATATTGTCGCAGCCAACCCAATCCTGCTCCATCGAACGACCGTTGATACAACTATCGGGGTACCATATTTTCCCAATTTATTTACAATTTGTTCATTTTTTAACCTATTCATTTACAATTTGTTTACTAGGTTATAACATAAAACAATCATCTGAAAAGAATCAAATACCGAGCTTTGAGAGGGGTATGAGAACAAAATATCAGGGCTTCACTGTACCCGCCAACACGATGGTCAACGGCGACGCGCACCAGATCATGAAGACGGACCCGGTGTTTGTGGACCCGGAGCGGTTCTGGCCCGAGCGGTACCTGGCCGACGACGGGGTAACATTGAAAAAGGTGACTTTTTTAAATTCAGTCATTTAAAATGAAGACATCTATTAGACATTCAACAATGAATTGAATTTGATTACAATATCGATTTCTAATTTATGCACTACGCCGTTAATAAGTTGAAAGCTATAGTAGGCATGACTGTTTCGCTCCCTTAGCGTCAGACAGTCATACCCCTCCTGGGGGGAGCTCGTCAGTGACGGCCCCAGGAGTGATAGGGTCAATTGAACTTTTTAAACAAATAAATTCAGATGAAAAACTAGAATCTGATTTGCCGGAAAAAAGGACTAGAAACCTAATAGATGGGAAGGGAGAGGGACGGCAGATGTTTTGAGTTGAATGAATGTTTCAGTTTCCGTTTGAACACATATAGTGGCGTTCAAGTGACGTCTTCGCCCTATGGTTGTGGAAGGTATCGTAGCTCAACATATCGGAACGTTTACCGCAACGTGATCAAAAAATCCGATTTTTATAACTTTGCGACGAAAATTATGTACGGCTCGTGATTAGGATAATTTTTTCTCGATTCCACCTCGATTTTTTACGGACATGCCCGGTGACAAAGTCTAAAACAAAGGAGAAAATTCGATGCGAAAACAGACCAAGTTAGCGAATTGCCATCATTACCGTATACATACAGCCTGGAAATGCGAGTAATTGCCGGTTCTGTCTCTTATTTGCAATCGAATTTGTCGCTTTCTTTTACACATTTCACCGGGCATGTCCGGGTAGATTCCGGCAAATCGATGCGGATTAATCGAATTAGCATAAACAGAAGTCATGATAATGCGTACTCGCAAAGATGCAAATTCTGAATTTTTTGATCACGTTGCGGTAAATGTTCCGATATTTTTAGTATGTACGATAAATTTAGATTTCAATTTGTTGATCCTTGCTTCATAGAGGAAGTTCGGACCGATCCTCTTTCGAAAAAGATTACTCCATCTTGTCATCGGTCGTCCTCTTCTCCTTTTCCTCCGTGGGAACCATTCCATAACAGATCGGCTACGTTTCAAGCAGTTATTAGCGATTATACAATCCCAGGCAATTTTATTTTAAAGCAGTCTGAACAAAGTACCGAACCTGAGTTATGTTATGCAGCCGTTCATTCGAGGCATGATCAAGCACGGTACATCCAACCATCCATCCCATCCATTTTCCTTTAAGCCACCGATAATCGATCTTCTTGTGCTTTGGTTATAGCCCATCTTCCACATCCATATAATTCCACCAGAATGATGCATCCATTGAATAGACGCCGTATGTGCGCCATTAGGATTCCGTTACATATCAGAAAAGCCCCATGTTTATGGTATGCCCCGAATAGAGCCTGATAGAGCTTATTTAACAGCAGTCTTTACCTGATGTATACAATGAATGACCCGTATATACTTCTGAAAACATTATTATAGGGTTGATGCATAAGTTTCTTTCTTTTTTGGTCGTTTTAAATTTCATGCGTGTCTTTCGAACGGGGATTCCAATCGATTACAGTATAGGTATATTTTTGTCTACCAGGTGTCCTCTATTTCTTACATACTAAGTGGGAGGCATTCATTCACATAGTAGAAACCTATGGAATCTAAGTTTGGTATTGTCGAGAATTGCAGTGGGTCAGATTTCAAAACATTTTCCAATGGAGACACAAGAGAGGTCTACGATCAAAGTAGTATTATTGGGGGCAGTATTAGGCCGATCCATCCTGGGGAACACCACACTTATACTTCTTCGGAGAAAGGCAGGATGAGCTCTTAAAGTGAGGTGGTGGTTTACGGAAAGTTTTGTTTATGGTGATTTTAAATTATTATCGCTTCTGCGTATGATCCAGGAAAATATATACAAGTGATGCTTAACATACTCATGTGGGTTTCTACTAAATATGGTAACTACCGGACTGTATCATTCGAAGGGGAACAAAATAGCTACGAAAACGGGGTCCATTTTTTGATGTCGAAAATGATATTTTGCTTGATGCGCTACCTTTCTTTCGCGATGGATTATATCGAATAAGGTGGTTTTTCATAGAGTATGCATAGTAGAACCATGTATAAGAAAAGGACGCTTCGAACTGCGCTCGACGTTCTATGACGGATATTCTATTGATGCACTATAATATTTTTACGATTTTTTTGCTGATATTAAATATTTTAGAATTTTTCGATTTTCTGGAATTCTAAATGCAACTCAGCTTACAAGTTATGGTAAATGGTTAACTAGGTGAGGGATGATATAAAAATAAAAATATAAAAAAAGAATATATAGTTTTGGAAAGAGGACTTATGTGGCTGTTCGATCTACTGTATGATAAATCCCAGGAAGGATTCTTAGACAAATCCAAGCTTGTGTAAAATTTTCTAAATTTTTGCTTCATGACTGTACATGCTTTTTATTTTGCTTCTCACAAACGGGGGCAGCGTTGGCTATGATTACTCTATGCTCTTGGAGTACAATAGCTGCCCAACATAATCCTTCAAACATGGGGTGATTGAATTTTAAAGAGCAGAGATAGAGTGCCCTGAATTATGTACTCCAAAAAGAAAGAAACTTATGCATCAACCTGATATTCAGGAGCTGGTGGAGCGCACGATCCCGTTCGGCATTGGCAAACGGCAGTGCGCGGGCGAGGGACTGGCACGGGCTGAGTTGTTCATTGGACTGATGAGCCTCATTCAGGTGAGAACAGAAAGAACATCCCCACATCAATAGATATTATAT
Source organism: Pristionchus fissidentatus (assembly GCA_036245785.1). Classification (NCBI taxonomy): domain Eukaryota; kingdom Metazoa; phylum Nematoda; class Chromadorea; order Rhabditida; family Neodiplogasteridae; genus Pristionchus; species Pristionchus fissidentatus. Next base: position 13,209,437 of record BTSY01000004.1, read on the forward strand.
TTCCGAATTTTATTTATAGATAGTGTTATCGCCCTTTCCAGAAAGCTAATAGTAATTATTTTGTCTCAGAACTTCCGCATCATGCCGCTGCCGGGTGCGAAGATCGACCTGGAGCCCTTCTACACGAACATCCACTTTCCCAAGCCGCAGCGCTTCAGACTCGAGCGTGTTTGAGGCGCTGAGTGCGAATGCATAACCAAAACGTGTGCTGTGCATGTTTTGTTGTGCTTACTTTCCCCTGGACGCATTTCTGCGCAAATGATTGCTTCGCGAATTCCCAGTTTGAGCTGAGAAGATAACGATGAATATCGTGTAATTAACAAATGCTGTCCTTAATCAATATTTTATCCTGCACTAATTAATAATATTAATTATTTATTTACGCCCGAGGCGCACCATGATTGGAAATTTTACAAGAAATAAGGGGAAGATATGGGGGGACAATTTTACTTGGGGTGATGGAGGTCTTTGATTAGTGACTATTGCACCTCATAGTCGTCTAATCGGGGGGAATTGTCATAGTTTCTTCTTAGCCACCGCTTTTCGATGAGCATCGAGAATCAGTCAATTGTTTATCATGCCAAAAGTTGGCTGAATTTATTCTGTTCGCTCGCTTGATCCGCTTAACCAGACAGAGAACGGCAATCTCTAATAGTTAAATATGGCATGCTGATCACGGGAAAAAAGTGAAATAATTTTCGAAACTTTGTTTTATGAGATATGCACTCTTGAATGTTCGTGATGTTCAAATTCGACGCTCCCTAATGGCCTTATACCTTCGAGTAACGGATGTTGAACGCCCTAAATTCACTGGGACACTTTGGAAAAATTAGAAAAAGTGAATCCCAGAGCGTCTGCCCTTGAAATTCTCTGAGATTCGTCTTTAAGTTTCTAGAACGGCTCCTAATATGTTTTTCTCTTATTTTTCCTTTTATTAGTCGACCAAAACAATACTAAATAAACATGTAATGACTTTATGAATAACAAATCATGGTTAGACACGAAATGAAAACCTACAGTTACTGCAATTATCGCAGGACAAGCAAATGGACATAAATGGACAAGCAAGAACGATATTAAGGAATGGGGAATTCACAGGATGAGGAGGACGGGATGGGGTTGAAATTATTGATGTAATGAAATTACGCTTTTGGACAGCATAGACGTAGACTTCGCTGCCTTTGACTTTACAGTAGGGAACGAGAATCCCACGATCTCGATAAATCTTCGACTGAACTTGTGATTATGGACGAAATACAGGACGGATGTTTCATACTCATGGTTTCCCCTAGTGCGAACTTTCCGGCCTGCTCAGATTCGGCCAAACGGATTCTTTGAGGCCGGCAATTTTTCATTGCAGACACCGGCCTGTAGTCATGCAAATATTGCATTTCACACCAAGACTACATATTGTTTTGGTGAAGTAGACACTTTTGCCAGCGTTTTTATCATTTCTACTAGCCTTTCGTTAAAAATATCTGACAAAATAGTTCAAACTTTGCCTATACTTCTTTCTTACCGATAGCTAGTGATTGTGAAAATGAGTAGGAGTGGATCGATTAGTGGATGAGTGCCGCATGCGTATGGACAGAATATTCCGAAATTGTCGAAGGGGAGACCTGCATTGCAGATTTATTTTATTCATTCATTATTTATTCCGTCAGAAAATCGCATGGAAGATTAAAATGAGGTGAATGTGAATGAAAGCTATCATCAAATACAAATTGTGATGCTTTTTAAAAATTTCTTGGCAAGAAATGCAGAAAAGAAAACGCAACAAAGAGTTCATACATTCTCGAATTAATTACGAACTTTTCTAAGAAAAGCGTACCGGTAATCGGGAATATTATGCAAGTCGCCGCAGGAAAATAGGCAGTGAAAAGAGGAATAAAGGACTGCAATATATTATTGTCGATTGGAAAAAAAAGAAATACTAAAAAACAAAGATACAATTCTGCAAATCTTAAAAAAAAATTTACAACAGCAACAACAAAAATATGATGTTTCGTTTTCTGGTTGTACTCACTTGGTAAGTGAGAGTGCGAAATAGTTGCTTGTGTAACTTCATCGTGGTATCGCTCAGTTCCTTCTCTCTGAAAGAAATTCTTAGGTTCTTGTGAAACGTTTTACTTAAATTTTACTATTTTCTACATCCACTTTGAAAGAAGAGAAGAAATGAAAATTAGTGTACATTGTGCAGCTGTGGCACTTTTTGAAAATATTTCATGAATTTAAATCATATATTTAACTCATTACCTAAAGTTTTCGTTAATACGAAAGCAGCAGATAATGATTATTGAATAGGTAGATATCAGCAGAGTGCAGATTAGCGCTGCACCGATTAAAGGTCGATAGCGAAGACCCTCGAACGTTCTCCCCGCCTTAATCGAAATTGAATTTTACTATTCCAAAAAAACACTGATTAATTATAAATGTAATTATAAACAGCAAACCCAGTAGAATGCTATGGAGTGCTTCTTAGCACTGTCCATAGTGTGTATCACGGGGAAGGCAATGGAGCCATTTAATAGTGGAGTGAGAGCGAGTAGAGCCTCCTCGTCCGGTGCCCACATAATGTAGTAGGTGGAAAAACTAGGAGATAATGTTGTTTTGAGATTTTAGCACGGTTCAAACGAACCAAACTCCATTGGAGGCCACTGTAGCTGCCACTAGTCCAATTAGGAAGATGTTGAAGTGGGATAGGAAGTTTGGGCTGAAATTGGGCCATTTCAAAAAAATGATTTGGGAAGCGGCCCACGATTTTAGGACAAGTAGCCGATAAAGAAAGTGGAAGATGAGAATGGGAAAAGCGTGTCCGTAAGCTCCTCCATACATGCCCAATCCGAACAATTCTTCGTACTCTCCATGACCACGCATGAAATGCGCGTTCCCGTAGATTTCGGGAATCTGTAAGGTTCTATTTGTATTATACTGTCATAATATGTAATTAAAACGTTTTCCACCTGACTAGATTGGATAGAGCAACTAATCTCACTCGAGTATCAAGTCGTTTTCCATCTACAGTCAAAATTACCTATTATGAAGAATATGCTATAACTTATTAAGAGAGCATCCACGAGAGGCCGGAGCTGATATGGGATATCCACGGATGGCTTTTTTGCAAACTATCTCGATAACTTTTTTTATGAAGTCAGTATCCGGAGTGCTGATATTTGGCCAAGTAACTAAGGGTCTGGGTCCCGAACGGAAAAGTTACAGTAACCCCAGGTTCCGATATCGATTTTTTTCGAGTTTTAAAAAGTATGTTTTTATAGTGTTTCTAGATGTATTTTGCGAAAACAATACGAATAAAACTACTTTGGAGGTGATCTGACAACCGTAAAGGGTCAAAATTTGAATTTTTCTCTGTTTTTCGACCGCCCTGAGAAAAAAATGCACATGTCCTCTGAACCGTTTTGTGATTTTTGGATTCTCCATCAAAAACTATGTTAAGAAATTCACTTTTTGAAATTGGAGCTGCGCTGCCGATATTCGTTAGTGATGTCTGAATGTTCGGATATTAGCGAACCTTTGCGCTTGTATGACGATATTTCTGATCCTAATTACGAAATATCACATGTTTTAAGTGATATATTATTCGCCTGCGATGCCTTGAACATGGCTGACGTGATGGTTTCATCACCAGCTGGAAAAAATATCAACATTTTTTTCGACCATGAACCCGTGTTCATGGAATTTTCGAAAAAAAATTATTTTCAAAAGATGATTTACCATTGTGAAATGTGTTCATTACTTGAAATGGAATGTGTGTGCACCGTATTTGACTATGGGTATTGTAATAATTGACTGTCATGGTGCAGCTTACGAAAGAAAAACGCAGAGTAAAATTCAATACAAACACATTATTTCTGGACGTATCTAACACTTTTATCATCAAATACGGTGCACACACATTCCATTTCAAGTAATGAACAAATTTCACAATGGTACATCATCTTTTGAAAAAAAAAATTTTTCTCGAAAATTTCATGAACATGGTCTTCATGGTATTCATGGTCGAAAAAAATGTTGAAATTTTTTCCAGCTGGTGATGATACCATCACGTCAGCCATGTTCAAGGCATCGCAGGCGAATAATATATCACCTGAAACATGTGATATTTCGCAATCAGGATCAGAAATATCGTCATACAAGCGCAAAGGTCCGCAAATATCCGAACATTCAGACATCATTTACGAATATCGGCAGCGCAGCTCCGTTTTCAAAAAGTGAATTTCTTAACATAGTTTTTGATGGAGAATCCAAAAATTACAAAACGGTTCAGAGGAAATGTGCATTTTTTTCTCAGGGCGGTCGAAAAACAGAGAAAAATTCAAATTTTGACCCTTGACGGTTGTCAGAGTACCTCCAAAGTAGTTTTATTCGTATTTTTTTCGCAAAATACATCTAGAAACACTATAAAAATCTATTTTTTAAAACTCGAAAAAAATCGATATCGGAACCTGGGGTTACTGTAACTTTTCCGTACGGGACCCAGACCCTTAGTTACTTGGCCAAATATCAGCACTCCGGATACTGACCTTATAAAAAAGTTATCGAGATAGGTTGCAAAAAAACCATCCGTGAGCATGCCCGACCTCTCGTGGATGCTCTCTTAAGTTATTATATTTTTTTAATAACTTTTCATTTCAATATGCTCCGAACAACATAAAACAGTGAATTTGTGAGAAACAACTAAGAATCAAAGTACTTTTCTTAAACGGATTTTCGAAATATATATTGCGAAGAAAGATATCTCCTATAATAATTCTAATTAAGAAATAGAGGGTAGAGCCGGGAACCGGAAAATCAAGACGGGGGCCGGCAAAAAGCTTAAATTTCCGAGGATTGCTAATGGTTACCGTAACCTGAAATACCGTTTCCAGGCACGAATTTCCGGTTCCCAGCTTTATTCTCTATTTCGTAGTTAGAATTATTATCGGCTATAACTTTCTTCAAAATATATATTTCGAAAACCCGTTGGACAGAAGTTGTTTGATTCTTGAAAAGGGTCGTTTCTCACAAAATCAAAGCTTTACGTTGGCCGGAACATAATGAAATGAAAAGCTATAAAAAATAATATTATAACTTATGGCATTTTCTTCGTAATTTGTCATTTTGACTGTAGAAATGATATTGACAGCGTCCTTCTTGGCGCACTTAGTTTCCAAAATTTTGGAGTGTGATCAGGTGGTAAAAAAAGGTAAAGGTAAAGGTGTTAGGTCTTCTACACGCAAGGCGGTCTCGACCACCCCTATGCCTGGTGTGTGGTGCTGCTGGGTGTATGGTGTTTATTGATAATTTAATGCATAACTCACAGGAAACACGATCAAATGCCATGTGTTGTAGTAGACATCGGATGCGGCGAAGTAGATTATCAGTATGCGATACTTTCAAATTTCTCGTGTAGAGCAAGTTTGAGCGAGGTAAATAAGGATGACGTTGGAGAGGTATGCGAGTATCGTTATTATAAGTTGAGTGTAGTAAACAAAATCCTGAGATTAATTATGTTAAATGGTAAGTAGAAGAGCAAAGTTTTTTTAAAAGTTACATCGACAAATGGGTCCTCGAAAATACGATTGTGCATTGTGTGTGGTGTGCCTGAATTTGATAATAGATTTGAATTAATAACGACCATTTTAAATAATTTACAAAAAGATGGTAACTCCTCTCTTTTCTCACAGATTCTGCGCGTTCTCTGCAATTACATTTATAAAATTTAACGATCTTACCGACAAAAAAACCAAAACACGAACTTCCATTGTTGGCGACCCTCTCACTTTAGTGTACTCTCTCGTTTCGATAAACACACAGAGTATCTTTTTGGCATTTTGTTAGATCGTACACTTTTATAAATGTAATACGCTGTCGCGTCGTGGCCACGACCACCGTATCCTTCATCCGGAGGAACTGATGAGAGAGAACCAGAACAGTGAACAAAGAGAGATACGCGCAACTCATTTGTATGCCCAGTACCGTATGAATGATAACGAGAAAAAAATAGCGAGCTCCTTATATTTTTGAGATTATTGTGTTCTACGCATATTATTCTGAGAACACTACGCAATACAATACAATGATGTATTGGGCATATTATTCTGAGAACACTATGCAATACAATGCAATAATGTATTGGGCATATTATTCTGAGAACACTACGAAATATAAATGTTCATGTGGATCGCTTTGTGCAGCTCTCTCTCTCTCTCTCTTGCAACATCGATCTGGCCACGTACTCCCATACGTCCCCCCCCTCTAATTCATCGTTCCATCGTCGCGGAATGCTATTCACTCCTTCCACACTCCTTTCCAGAGGGTTTTCTAGCTCCTTGAAAAAAACTTTTACAGTTGCCTACCTAAACTCGCTTACCCGTCTTCGATTTTCTCTGTGGCGAAAAAAAATGAGAAAAACGGGATCGTCTCACTGACACGCTTCAGCGGAAGCTCTGCCGGAACCGTCTTTTGGATTGACACGGGGTCGCTGCCCGCCCGGCAGCCTGAACCTGCATCAAGTGCAAGGGTCGGCAATGATACGGCGATCTGCGAAGGGGACCGGCCGAGGTTGAGGCCGAGGCCGCCGTTGACGATGACTTCAAGACGTGAACGCACAGGAGGAACCTCTCGCGCCGATTGCACGTGAGACCAAGCCCAGCTAATATATCGGAACACGGAAATGTACCGGGATGCAGGCTGGAATCTTCCCATTTCACACCGGGACACATGCTAGAAATTCTGCCGCGATCTTACCTGGAAGGAAACGCCTCCAGGTTGGATCCCTGCCTGACTCCAGTATGGAAATGCAGTTCACACCGGGATTCGGCCTGAAAATATATCACGCCTATCACGAGAGGCTCGGCTCAGAATGGCATTGTTCCGGCACAGAGCCCATTTTCGATAGTAGTTTTTTTCACGATTTTGGGTGCCACTAGGTCCCACTAAGATCCTCGTGTGTTATTATGTCACGTAAATCATTTTCCGCTTAGATACAGCTACTGTAAGCTGCCACCCTTGAATTTTGGGGCAGTTTTTCGATGTTTAAATGAAGTTTCTGAGAAAACTTGTCTCTTAGAGCTAGGGCTTATTTTCCATGCTCTTTCGATCTGTCTCGTTGGTTTTTCGATAGGTCTGTGAATTTGCATAATAATTAACTTTTGTAAATTTACATAAATCTGTTCGAAAAACCCGCATTATTATTTCACTATCGTCTCCGGAATGTCGCAAGGATTCGAATGATATGTCTGAGCTCCCCCAACTCGGGAGATGATGCCATATTTCATCTGAAAAAAGGTCATTTATGGAGTTTTCGCTCATTAGTTGCCTCTCGCACCGCTTCATTCGCGCGAAATGAGTGTTCAGAGTTTGTGAGAACAATGGAAGGACGGGTCATTCTTCACTTGAAAGTTGAACTACTCGGTGTAAACGTCGAGAATCAACGAGATTTACACCTTTTCATATGAAATATGGCATCATCTCCCGACTTGGGGGAGCTCAGACATATCATTCGAATCCTTGCGACATTCCGGAGACGATAGTGAAATAATAATGCGGGTTTTTCGAACAGATTTATGTAAATTTACAAAAGTTAATTATTATGCAAATTCACAGACCTATCGAAAAACCAACGAGACAGATCGAAAGAGCATGGAAAATAAGCCCTAGCTCTAAGAGACAAGTTTTCTCAGAAACTTCATTTAAACATCGAAAAACTGCCCCAAAATTCAAGGGTGGCAGCTTACAGTAGCTGTATCTAAGCGGAAAATGATTTACGTGACATAATAACACACGAGGATCTTAGTGGGACCTAGTGGCACCCAAAATCGTGAAAAAAACTACTATCGAAAATGGGCTCTGTGCCAAGACCAGTCCGAGTCTCTCGTGAGAGGCGTGATATAGGAGAGTCCATCCATCACCACATTAGAATCTACATTGTCAGTCTTTTTTAAACTTTTTTTGAGCACATTGAACAAAGTTCTTTAATCTCACGATGTCCATAACCTTCACCACGTATTACTCGGCTTCAAATTCATCTTTTTTCGATCCTTGTGCATCTTATCGTTAATATTTTCCACTGTTGAACCACTGAAAGGATCCACATGATTCCTGACCTACAGATCAGGGTCATAGCGAGAGAATGTGCAAAGTGAGAGAGTCCCTCTCAATTTTGCACGCTCTCTCACTCCGATGGTCTTCCTGTAAGGTTGACCGGCCTGTGAAATTATGTGGATCAACTCGCGAACCTTTGTGCCGTTCTTCGAGGTTGTATCATTGTTTCTGAGAAAATGTTTTTTTCATTTCCGTTTTCCTTTTCACCTTTTCCGTGCAACGACTCTAAACAAATGCATTCCCTCTCACTACAGTTGAACTCGGAGTGGAAAATGATTGCAAAATATGTACAGGTCGATCAAATTCACTCACTTCTCATGGCGGCGAAAACTGCCCTTTCTTTCTTTATAAGTGTGTTATTTTTTTACAAATATGACTGTTACTATATCTTGCACTAATGAAGCGTCACCAACAAATTCTACCATTGATCAAAATTTTATTCAGCACCAATTGGTGGCTAACGTCGTCTCTTCTGGGGGAATTGCATTCCTAGTTTCTTGGCCATGGTAGTCCGATGCTCGTCAAGCTCTTTCCGCACGTCCGCGCTGAGCCCAGCTTGTATGGCCATCGCCTGAACGGATCGCCGTAGGTCATAGGTCCGTAGACCAACGATATCAGCGAAATAGTAAAGATAACGTACGATTTCCTTCATTTTCGCAGGGTCTTGCTCCTCAGAGATCAGCAGCGCGCGGAACTGAATAAAATGGGTTAAACGAATTTTCGTTGCGTGCAAGGATATTCGTTGCGAAATGTGACTATTCAAGAATATTTGATGGTAAAAAGCACCCACTTTCTTCGCGGGTTCTTGCGCCGCCGGGCTGAGTGAGGCGATGCACTCGTCAATGACCGGCAGTTGTGACTGCAATTGAGTGGATGTGTTTTTTAAAAAAAAAACAACATATTATTGGTTCCGCACGTCTACAATATACACTCTCCTTTAATTCTGGTAAAAACAGTACGGTAAATGATTTTCAAACAAAATTTTTGAGTCTTTCTCAAACACTCAGATAATAAACCATTGTCGTTTATTCCCATATCCGAAACTTTAGAGCAGTTCCTAAAAAAGATTTTTTTAAATATGAAAAAAAAAATAAAAAATACCTTGATGTACTCGCGCATTTGCATGAACTTCTCCGGAGTTACGGTTTCTTCAGCTGGAGCTGCTGCCACAATGCAAACAACTACGGCAATAAAGACTAGCTTTGCCATGTTTACTATCGGTGATCAAGGTGCGAATTGAGGTGTTTTATACGTCTGCCATGCGCGAAAATACGCGCGGTAATGAGCGCGGATGCGATCTGTGGTGGCTGAAAACGGAGCATTTCTCGCAAAAAACTGTGAATTTGACCGTCCATTCTCTATACTATGGGTAATCACCGGCTGAGCCTCAACACAAATTGGGAAACGTGTGTAGACCCTTGATCTTTGGCCACACACACATCACGCAATGATGTGATTAAGTCTCTTTCATTCTTTCTTTCACATCGATCAGTACAGTAACTATAGACCCGAATTCGAAAATCACATCCTACATACATCAAATAGTGGTCAATTTCTCGTAGCGGCAACGCTTCAGACTTAAACGCTTTTGACATTTTTGACAGTGCATTTTTTGAACCACATCAATGCATAACCAAAAGTGTGTTGTATATGTTTTGTCATGCTTCTCCTTCCTCATGCAATATTAACACGCCCTTACGAAAGCTGCAGGGCAATCCTGATACATAGTGGAAAACCGTATTTCAGGTTTCTGCAATTTCTGGTAGTACTGGTATCGCTTTAAAGAAAATGTGTCTATGATATCCCTAGCTGTTTCCCCAATGTGATAAAAATTGGTTTTTAGGCATCTAACGACATGTTCTATCATATTCCGGAGTGCATGGATGATTGGTCGAATTTTCTCGGCAGGTTTTTCATATAATAACTTTCGCATATTGGCGATATCGAACAAAAAAATCACTGACAATGAATGTGATTACGCATCGAATGTTATAGGGGTATTCTATTATAGGGTATTTCAGTAGTCTTCGATGTGCACCAGGCGAAAAACTTCCTCCCTTCACAGCGATTCAGGTGGCAGTTTTTTTTACACCCACTCGGCCACACATTTCTGGCAAAACTTCAGAATTTTGAATTTGAACTGTGGAGAGAGGAGCACGCAAAGCGCCGCAACGCACGAGTCTCTTCATAGCATTGTTGTCTCTAATTTTTTTCTCTCGTCGTCTAACATGTGGTCGCTCTCGAAATGCTGTGCCCTTGCTCGATTCTTACGCGAACAAACTCATATTGTATTTGTGATTGTTCGCAACTCCAGTTGTGACAAAAACAATGGCTCACTTTCTTGTACTACTATTACGCTAATGAAGCGTCACACACAAATTCTGCAATCAAGATTGTATCCTGCACGACTGGGTATCAAACTTGTTTTATCAGAGGCTCTAAGGTTTAATAAAAATAAATATGACAATTGCCTGCAAATAAATATGACAATTGCCTGCAATGTCAAGTTTTGAAAAATCTTTATCAGTGAATTTGCCCCTTATCGTCGTCTCTTCTTGGTGAATTTCAGTCCTAATTTCTTCGCCACTGCTGTTTGATGGGCGTCCATCTCTCTCCTTACGCCCTCGCTCAGACCGGCGTATATGGACATCGCCTGAAGGAGGAGATGATGATTAGGGTTTCGGATATTTGGCGGTGAATATTCAACCTGAAACCTCAGGAAAGGCATTTCTCACTTTTTTCACATCCCCAAGCGGTGCTCCCTTTAGAATGAAATGGGTTTTGTGTCACCTGAGTGATAACCTGTTATCTGATTAGGCGAAATTGCCTGAAACCAGAACCCCTATTCATGATGACTCTCTTGATATTTATAGCTTGATCTAATGATTTTAATTGAAGTAGAAACGTACCGCCGCCGCAATTTTTGCAGGGTCTTGCTCATCAGAGAGAAGAAGCTCGCGGAACTGAACGGGGAACAATCACAAATAATAATGTAATCACATAATATTTATCTTAATTCTAAAAATTATACCATCACTTTGCATGGCATCAAGTCCATTTGGACAAAATACTATTTCCGCTAAATAATTTGACAATAAAGAACCCACTTCCTTGGCCGGCTCTTGTGCCGCTGGGCTGAGCTGGGCGATGCACTCGATGGCAACAGCAAGTACAATCGAAACTAGCAACAACAGAAAGTTCAATTATCAGTAATTAACTCTCATTAATAAACAAACTTTTCGCAGCGCAAATTTCACAGCGCAACTATCGATTTTTTGCTAAACAACAAAAAACAATCGGAACGCGTGTGAACCCGCGGACCATTTTATTCAAAATCTCGCAATTTTCGAAAACGACACCGTTTTTACGTGGAGGCGGTTTCCCGCTTAGTTTTCTCTCCCATTTAGTAAACTCGCAAAATGAAAATGATCGGATCGAAGAAACTTTGAAAAAAGTCGCTCTAAGTGCACAAACAACAACTTGATTGAGCTGATTGAATCAACTCAATCAACTCAATCATGGCCCCTTGAAAGTTAGGTGTATGATAGTGTTTTTAGACGGTTTGTTTTCTAAATAGTCTTCAAGTTCTCGAAGTTGTTCATATTGTTATGCATCCTTTAATTGACGTTTATGCTGTCTTCAATTCTGTTCTTCAATGAGCTTTAATCTGAGCAATTATGAGTTTTTATCAGATTTAAAAATTAAATTTTATCAGATTTAAAAATTATGAAGCATTGGAATATTTATGGTAAAAAGAATTCATTTCTGTTCTTTTTGAGGAAACTGTTGTAGATGACATCGTCATCAATCTGGTCCACTTCTCCACAATCAGTAACCTCCGCCCACTCTCCCTCATCCACCTCCTCCACTGTCCATTCCACTGACACATCCTCCATCTCAACTTCCGATCCTCTCCTCGCTCTGATCACGACAGTTTTCTTCTTCTGAACTGCGAGAAGTCTACTGATTAGTCGTTTGATCTGATCCATACTCATACGTTCTTCAATGGGAATTTTCGGGTCGGAGAAAATCATCTGGAAAGCTTCTCCTGGTTCGGCTCGTTTGTCAGCCTTTCGCTTCTCCAGAAAGTAGTCCATAACGATCTTCTTCGCTCGTTCAGGATATTTCTGATTTTTCTTGGAAGAACGGAATGCCCAACCCATTCCCAGCACTTCAATAGCCTTATCGTAGACTTTCTCGATCGCATCTTGAAGCGGCTGAAGAGATTTCGCCATGATTTGGTCTTCAAGGATGCTTTTGTAATATCCTCGGGAGTAATCGGTGGCTGTAATCTTGAGTGGTAGTACGAGGTGCTCACCATGCTCTATGTGAGCGAGGAGATTTCCATATCGAATGTATCGGGCACCACACCAACAGCCGAAAATTAATCCTTTCTTCTCGATAGTCTTAGCCGACGGACTCGCTACTTCTTCTTCAATGTGCACATTCTCGTATCCCGACTCTTCTTTTCCGATCAGATGAGGATTGTAATGCCAGAACATCGCTCGATGTTTGTGCTTGATATTGTGATGATCAATCAATACTGTCTCGTGAGATCCGAAACGCCCTCCTCTTCCCTTTTCCTTGTAGACTCCGAGATTGGCGTTATTCAGCTTATCGAACACTTGGCCTTCCCCTATCCCGAAGTACTTCCATACTCGAACTTTCCTGTCCCCGAATTCGAAGTGCGAGTAGTCGGTTACACGATGGATTGTTCCTAGAGAGGGAGGAGTGGGAGGAGCTGTGATATTGACAAGATAGACAGAAATACCCGCTAGATGTGGATGTGAATCGAGAGCCCATAGCATCTCCGTATGGTTCTGCACATTTCCTCCACTGTTGATGTATCGACGAATCTTTGATTTGCATTGAGCAGCGATTCGATCAGCGGACCCTTTCCCGTTCTGCGCATCACTGAAGCTCCAGCTCTTCACCTTCACTCCAGTCTTTCCTTTCATTGCAGGCATCGATCCGAGGGTCGGCGCACAGTGATAATACGCTGAATTAAAAATATGAGTACACTTATCAATGAACAGTAATCGATTCTCACCAGCATTATCACTGCGTATGTGAACAGAGTGGATTCCTTGGGTCCAGAGTTCTTTGAGAAGGGCTTCCGTTATCGATACAACTGCTTGAGAGTCCTAAACAACACAGCATTAAGGAAATTAATTTTCGAGTATTATTTTCACCTGAGTGTCAGTTTCGACGATGTGCACAAAGGAGTGCTCCACGAATCGGCCGCTGACGTTGGCCAGAACGTGGGCAATATGCCAAGACATTCCTGTCTTGGCATAGTAGCCCTTCTGGTCCTCGACGTGACTTGTTGACAGTTGTTTTTGGGCGTAGTCGAACGTGATCATTGCTTCTCCTTCCGATAACCCCTTGATGATTCTTTGTCGCTGCAGTTCAGTGTACTTCGATCGGAGCTGAAACTATCACTATTTGAGCATTGACTTTGAATGAAATCCGACCTCGTGAGCCTTCAATTCCAGAATAGTCTCCTTGTGATTACCGAGATCTCTCCTTCAGTTCCTTCTCATGCTCGGGATAAGTGGGAATCAATGTAGCGAAATATTCAAATGTCTCTCTGAAAATGACAGGTTTGCTTTTTTACCTCAAAGATACTCATACCTGAATGTCGTTTCGATGTGAATACAGCGAGGGCATTGAAATCCATGTCCATGTGTCGGTTTGTAGGCGAATTTCGGATTCTCGGGATCGGAGAGAGCGAAGAGGAGTGAATGATCGGGAACTCGACTGTCTTCCTTCACATGGCGGTAGTAATCGAACTTGAGATACACTCGAATCTCCAGAAAATCGAACCAGAGATCACTGGCAATCTCCTTGGTCATGAGACCCAATTCCACCAGACGGTCCAGCATTTTTTTGATCAGCTCAAACGCCTAAATAAAATAGTTCCCAGACATATATTTTTTTAAAGAAATCTAACCTCATATCCAGCGGCCTTAAAACTGTCGACACATGTGAGATTGTGCCGCTTCGTGGCAGGGAGGGCATTGAGGATACGGATCATGGTCGAATCACTCATTATGAGATCCTCCTTCCCAAGTTCAATCATGTAGGCTTTGAAAAGTCGAATGATTTCAGCGTTGCCGTAATTTCGGATAACACCGGAATTTCCATTGTCTCTCCTGATGACAGCATTACGTATCGCATTCCAGATGGAAGGCCCATTACCATATGCTGACTGCAATTATTTTGTTTAATAATACATAAGATTTCAATGTATTCTTTGAAGAACACTGCAACTAAATCGTCTACATTTTCTTTTTAATAAAGATCTTTTCAAAAATTACCTCCCCAAGAAGTGGACGAATTCCTCAACCATGGTTGCATTCCATCTGTCCCTTTTGATCTCCGGCTTCTTGGGAATCTCATGGCTCATTGCGAGTATACGAGCCTTCGTGTACTTGTATTGACTGAGAGCGGGGAAGAAGGGGAGCAGCTGTTGATAAGAGTAGAGGCCGGCGGCAATCGAGAGAATCACATCTTGAGTTTGCACTTCATCGGCCATCATGAAGTGCCGACTGAGTTCAGCAAGAAGTTTCGCGGTTTTCTCACTGATTTGATCGTTCCATGATGACTGTCGATTGAACCCGGCCCTTCCCATCAACTCCTCGAATGCATTTGGGGCCATCTACTTGGCTCCAGCCATGATGAATTCTTGCAGGACACGAACCTTCCTTGTCTGAGTGTCCCTGGTGTATTCCCAGAAATCCTTCTTCGGACAAACGCGGGAGATTCCAGCCTCCATACAGAAGTTGAAGAATGCACTCTGGAGAGGCGTTTGTGCAGGACACATCTGCTCATTTGCATCCAACTCCATTTCTGGTTCGAGTACGAATGTACTGTCCATTCTCTCATCGTCCGACTGAGCAATCGCACCGAGAACTGCAGCGTAGTGTTCTCCACAAATAGCTGAAATATTTTAATAGCGACTCTGCAAATGTAAAGGGACTTACGAAGACCAACATGAAGATGAATTCCAGACTGAATCAGATATTGCCTCGTTTCTTCTCTATTCAGGAAAGAACCTTTCTTGTGTCCATCGAGGCGCACTTTATGATCAGGGAGATTAGGCCAACTGCACGAGAGTACTCTCTTTTCTATAAAGAAAAATTTACGTTATATAAAGAACGAATACATTTCACCTTTTATTTTTTTGTTGTCGGATGTGGCCATAAGTAATCTGACTCCATTCCGTTCCTAGCTCCTTGACATGATGCGAACAGATATGAAGGTCGCGCATTACACCAATGTCAGATGGATCAGTTCTGTAGTGAGCTGCACCTCTTGAGAGAATCAGATCTAATAGATCGTAAGCTCCAAAATGGTCTCTAGCAGGGCTCTTCGTCATCAGGTCTTCCATTCTTCAAACAAAATGTAATTGATTTGAGCACACACCGAAACAACTTAGTGAGCTCCTCCGTGCACTTTTCCGATGATGCGACTTTCATTGCCCCGAGACGATCCTTCGTACGCTCCAGCTCAGATATTCTTGGACTTGCGAAGTAACATTTTGGAGGTTCCTTTAAAGAAGGCAATAGTTGAAAATTATCTAGGCACATTACTCACCTTGTCAGTCGTCGCCACAGCGCTGATAGAAGGAAGAATGAGCAGGAAAATAGCAGCTCGACTTGGCAGAACGAGCCACATCTAAACATAGGCACATATTCAATGTCGGTAGGACAATTCATCCAAATTTAATTAGGAATCAATACAAAAGCGAATAACTCAAAGATCTTGAATGAGCATATTAAGAATTCTTAAGAGGAGCCAGAGAAAGAGAGGGCTGTCACGTTGATGATCATTGAAAATGTATATTTTGACACTCTTTAAACGATTATAAACTTTTCAGGCTCAAAATTTGCACCGTCAAGAATTTTCTTTACATAATCAAAGAGAGAGAAGCGAGTGTCAACATTCTCCTCTCTGTAAAAAAACTTTTTCAATATTTATTTTTAAAATAGGATCGTGTGATGAGCGTAAAACACTAGTATGTAGTTCGAGGCCGTTTTTCACTGAGACATGGCTCATCAGCTCACTCGTAAACGTTATTAAAATGTTTAATACTTATTCTAATATCGTTTTCTGATAACTAGGATGCATTTGAGGTATGTATCTCACTTCTTTTCGAAACTTGAATTTCATCGAAAATCATCAAAAATAGAAGAATGTGATTTTCAAAAAATATTTAAAAATAGATTAGCCCTATCGATCGAACCCAAAATGTGGTACCCGGTACAACTTTCCACGAGGAATCGAATGGAAATGTTAAAATTCCCCTCCGCGAAAACTAATTTTTTGAAAAATTTTTTGAACTTTCAAAATTTCATAACTATTTTCAAGGATCAGTTATAATCTTACTTTCAACAGTGAAAATCATGCATACGAGATGTTCTTTAAGAATTACTATCTAATTTGGGGTCTAGTTCGCGTTGGAAGAATTTTCATTTTTCCACTTTAGTACATGTGATGAAACATATCTCAGTCGGGTTTGAGAATCACAACTTCTAAGGTCGATTTTCGGTTTCTACGCCCAAAGTTTACTCTTGGGTCATATTTTCAGCATAGGTTAGGTGTCCTTGTACGGCCACTGTTGACAGAAACTCGATCCTCTCAGATAGTCTCTGATATATATCAGAGCCTATCTGAGAGGATCGAGTTTCTGCCAACAGTGGCCGTACAAGGAGACATAACCTATGCTGAAAAAATTACCCTAGAGTAAACTTTGTGCGTAGAAACCGAAAATCGACCTTAGAACTGCTGATTCTCAAACCCGGCTGAGATATGTTTCATCACATGTACTAAAGTGGAAAAATGAAAATTCTTCCAACGCAAACTAGACCCCAAATTAGATAGTAATTCTTAAAGAACATCTCGTATGCATGATTTTCACTGTTGAAAGTAAGTTTATAACTGATCTGTGAAAAAAGTTATGAAATTTTGAAAGATCAAAATAATTTTCAAAAAAATAGTTTTCGCGGAGGGGGAATTTTGACATTCGCATTCGATTCCTCGTGGAAAGTTACACCGGGTACCATATTTTCGGATCGATCGATAGGGCTAATCTATTTTTAAATATTTTTTGAAAAACACATTTTTCTATTTTTGACGATTTTCGATAAAATTCAAATTTCGAAAAAAGTCAGATTTATATCTCAAATGAGTCCTAGTTATCAGAAATCCATATTAGAATTATTATTATTAATTTTCATGATGTTTTCGTTTGAACTGACGTGCCATGTATCAGTGAAATACGACCTCGAACTCCATACTTGTGTTTTTAACTCCATACTTGTGAGACCGGCTCGGTAAGAATTGAGCACTGCCAGGCATTCGCGCCAGGACTTTCGTTTTGTCACATCATACTCATACCATGGAAGTGCTTCAGCACCCAATTTACAAAAATATTTTAATTTGTGCCCTGAGGAAGTGATTTTTTCAACTTTTGAAGTTCATGAGCTAGGATTATTTTTTCTTCGGCAATATTTTAAGCATACCTAGTGTGCACTGAAAAACAACATGAATTATTTCTAAAGACTTTAATTTCACCAAGGCCAGTCTGTCTGCCAGTTTGTCTGTAAGTGCGTGTGTTCAACTTTGCCACTAAATAACTCGGGAACGAAGAAAGATTTCGACACAAGTGGCTAAAGCGCTTGCCTTCGATTCCGAGAGTCACAAGTTCGGACCCCACCGCGTGCAAACGTTTTGCCACATTTTGGTAATATTAGAAATTATATATTATTTCTTCATCTGCTGCCCGAATTATGAATTTTCGCATCAACACTCTTTTTGAAAAAAATCGAACATTTTTTTGAAAAAAAAATCTTTGAATCCTGGATGATTGTCAAAATGGGAAAATATTTTTTCGTCTTGTGGTGCGCTAACGCCATGGGGTTGAGGCATGAGCGGGTTGAAGACCCTAACGGTTCATTAGAAAAATATGCAAGGATAAGATAACGGAGGCATTGTAGGCATTGATCGACGATAGGCGAACATTTTTTTTTAGATTTTGGACCATTTTGCAGGAATTCTTTCATTCTTTATGAAAAAAATTTCATACTTCTTTAGTAAATGTACTTTGAATGCAGTTTAATTCTATAAGATGACGGCATTCTAGAATTCGAGTTTTTTTCAGGATGATTTTTTGCAAAATCGAATTTTTCGTTTACTGCGAAATGATGGCAGGCAATATTGCATCCACCATCATTTACAGATTATTATGTGCTACAATGTGCAGCGTGAAATTATTTGCTGTCTCTCTATATTTAAGGATAAATTTCAAAAATGAGACAAAATCGATTCGGATGAAATATTTTCAATCGCTCCAAAATATTTCATGTTGTTTTTCGATGCACACGAGCATGCTTGAAATATTGCCGAAGAAAAATTAATCATAGCTCAGGTACTTTAACTCCAGATTCGATCCAGGGAGTGCTCGGTGGCCGGCTCCAGGTTCGGTTCAGGACACGTTTCTGACATCGCAAAACATTTTTCTTGTGTTCCCATCACTCCTCACACCATTAAGAAAAATATCGAAAATTTCCATTTTTTACTTTAAAAAACACAGCGAACAGGTGAAAATTTGTGTCACGCTACTCAAAAAAGTGCTATGACGGCTTCTAGCGCTTGCATAAAATGTGGCAAAACGTTTGCCCGCGGTGGGGTCCGAACTTGTGACTCTCGGAATCGAAGGCAAGCGCTTTAGCCACTTGGCCAGGGTTTTTGTTTCAATATTTTTTATTGAAAAGTTTACTTTTGTCGATATGTATACGATAGTGAAGAGAGTGTGTCGAAATCTTTCTTCGTTCCCGAGTTATTTAGTGGCAAAGTTGAACACACGCACGTACAGACAAACTGGCAGACAGACTGGCCTTGGTGAAATAAAAGTCTTTAGAAATAATTCATGTTGTTTTTCAGTGCACACTAGGTATGCTTAAAATATTGCCGTTAGAAAAATTAATCCTAGCTCATGAACTTCAAAAGTTGAAAAAACAATTATTTTTTTCACTTTTTTCGACACTTCTGCGACATATGCGAGCCGGGTTTGAGCCTCAGGGCACAAATTAAATTATTTTTGTAAATTGGGTGCTGAAACACTTCCATGGTATGAGTATGATGTGACAAAACGAAAGTCCTGGCGCGAATGCCTAGCAGTGCTCAATTCTTACCGAGCCGGTCTCACAAGTATGGACTTAAAAACACAAGTATGGAGTTCGAGGTCGTATTTCACTGATACATGGCACGTCAGTTCAAACGAAAACATTATGAAAATTAATAATAATAATTCTAATATGGATTTCTGATAACTAGGACTCATTTGAGATATAAATCTGACGTTTTTCGAAACTTGAATTTTTATCGAAAATCGTCAAAAATAGAAAAATGTGTTTTTCAAAAAATATTTAAAAATAGATTAGCCTTATCGATCGATCCGAAAATATGGTACCCGATGTAACTTTCCACGAGGAATCGAATGCGAATGTCAAAATTCCCCCTCCGCGAAAACTATTTTTTTGAAAATTATTTTGATCTTTCAAAATTTCATAACTTTTTTCACAGATCAGTTATAAACTTACTTTCAATAGTGAAAATCATGCATACGAGATGTTCTTTAAGAATTACTATCTTATTTGGGGTCTAGTTTGCGTTGGAAGAATTTTCATTTTTCCACTTTAGTACATGTGATGAAACATATCTCAGTCGGGTTTGAGAATCAGCAGTTCTAAGGTCGATTTTCGGTTTCTACGCACAAAGTTTACTCTAGGGTAATTTTTTCAGCATAGGTTAGGTCTCCCTGTACGGCCATATCTCGAGCCTATCAGATAGTGTCTGATATAAACGACGATGGCAATTAGCCGAGGTAGCAAGACTGGTCGGTGCGGGGCTTGGTAACTCCGGGAGAGTTGTGGGACTATCATCCAGATCCGTGTCCACCGCTGCTTCCTCCTGAATAAGATCCTCACCTAGCGTACTCCACATTGGCGTATCCAGATTCTCCTCCCCCGGCTCCAGACTGGGGTGGGCTCCATTGTAAGCAGACCATTTTGAGCGAGGTGCCGAGTCTGAACTACATGTCACCATTATAGATGCACACTACAAAATTGAAACGGTTAAAAACTCACGGAGATAAGAAATATCCTCCTCTGATTAATCCTTCTGCCGCTCCCGTGGCCAGACGTAATCGATCGCAGTTGTAATCAGGTTAATCAATCAGCCGTGAAGTAGCAAAACGAACCAATAGATTTCAGAGGAGAACGGAAAAGGCGAAGTAGAGAGCAGTCGACCGATCAGAGCGAACGCGAGCATTGAGTGAAAATGGCCGAGTCAAATTGGATAATTGACTTATGCAGAATGGTCATTTTCATAATTCCTATTTTCATAATTATCCCTCTCATACTCAATGTTCGCGTTCGCTCTGATCGGTCAACTGCTCTCTACTTCGCCTTTTCCGTTCTCCTCTGAAATCTATTGGTTAGTTTTGCCACTTCACGACTGATTAAATATCTGATTACAACTTCGATCGATTACGACTGGCAACGGGAGCGGTAGAAGGATTAATCAGTGGAGGATATTTCTTATCTCCGTGAGTTTTTAACCGTTTCAATTTTGTAGTGTGCATCTATAATGGTGACATGTAGTTCAGACTCGGCACCTCGCTCAAAATGGTCTGCTTACAATGGAGCCCACCCCAGTCTGGAGCCGGAGGAGGAGGATCTGGATACGCCAATGTGGAGTACGCTAGGTGAGGATCTTATTCAGGAGGAAGCAGCGGTGGACTCGGATCTGGATGATAGCCCCACAACTCTCCCGGAGTTACCAAGCCCCGCACCGACCAGTCTTGCTACGTCGGCTAATTGCCACCGTCGTTTATATACTGTAGTGACGCGGCCTTAGTCTGCTCTATCGAGGTCTCCCCATCATCCAAAATCCCGCCCTGAACAACCATGATACGGTACCCGCCCATCCCGCTCCCGTGTCGTACCTAAATCTGAAATCCAATAAATTTACAATATTTTCAGGCGTCATCATCAATTTGGAGGTCTCGTTGAAGGAAATTGAAGAGTGGCATTTCCGAAGAACCCAACCCCTCCCTTTGCTATTGTGTCTTGCGTGTTTTACCTGTCAGTTGGTTGAATTCGGAAATGTCTAATTGTGAATCAAATGAGACGAATCAGGCGAAAATTTAGAGGAATTGTAAATGGCAGGAAAACACGCAAGAATTTAATTATTGCATGCCAATATATTTGTTTAAAAATGACGTTTCTGCTGTATTTGTCGATACACATTACCGCGAATTACCATTTGCTAGTGCTCGAAAATGGCAATTGTAGTTTGTATCTGCCATTTCCGAGCGCTCGAAAATGGCAGCTTCTGGCAAAATACAGGAGCTGCCAATTTCGAGCGCTCGAAAATGGCAATTGTAGTTTGTATCTGCCAATTTCAAGCGCTCGAAAATGGCAGCTTCTGGCAAAATACAGGAGCTGCCAATTTCGAGCGCTCGAAAATGGCAATTGTAGTTTGTATCTGCCAATTTCGAGCGCTCGAAAATGGCAGCTTCTGGCAAAATACAGGAGCTGCCAATTTCGAGCGCTCGAAAATGGCAATTGTAGTTTGTATCTGCCAATTTCGAGCGCTCGAAAATGGCGAGCTCTTCCAATCGAAACGGCTATGGCAAAAAATCAATGTCATCGTAGTGTCATTTATTTGTTTCAGAAACAAAATAGTTTGTCGAGTTACGTCAGCGCATGTGTGTATTTGGAGGGCCGCATTCGAGGTTCTAGTAGGTTGCCCAAAATTGGAAAAATTGCAAAATTAACGAAATTGGTACTTTTTTTAGATGCACTAGTCTTATATCATATACTAGGTGTCATATCTCGGTGCACTCAACATGAAGTATAATCATTCTGGATGTAGAGGAGAAGTACAACGAGGGACTGGTGTCTCAGATACGAGATAAGTGTAGAACTCCTCCAAGGAAATTCATCGAAATTGTGTATGGCTTGTCACATTTGCCTTACTCCTTATTCTTAATTTCCCGTGTTTCTGTGATTCCAATTTGTTTGCAGGATGTTGTCGAGCGCACGATTCCCTTCGGCATTGGCAAGCGGCAGTGCGCGGGCGAGGGACTGGCACGGGCTGAGTTGTTCATTGGACTGATCAGTCTGATTCAGGCGAGCGCGAAATGTGACACCACGATCTCCTCATTTCACATACTCTCTCATCACCCGACCCGTGAAGAGAGTGTGCAAAATGAGGAGATCGTGGTCTCACCTTTCGTACTCTAACGAGACTTCTAAAGTTTGAAAAACAAGCTCATTCGATCTCCTCTTTGTGCAAATCTGCAGTACTAGTAACAAAATCGCTCTGTTTTTAAATGAAAATTGTGCAGGATTAAATGGATAATTGTTTATTCACAGAATTTCCGAGTCTTGCCACTGCCCGGTTCTTCGATCGACCTCGAGCCCGTCTACACCAACATTCACTTCCCGAAACCGCTAAACTTCCGACTCGAGCGTGTTTGATTGTTTCACAACCGGATCGAAACGTGCCATTGTGAATTTGCATTTTCCGAAAGAATTAAATCCATAACATTATTGTTTTTTTGTTGCATAGCAATGCCATCATAGATTCGAGAGGTGACTCTGATATTCTTTGGAAAGATTGGTATTTTTAATTGCGAAAGCTCGGCCGTTGATCCGCATCGAATTTATAGCAAGCATCTCCGAGAAAAGAAAATTACTTCCCACATAACTCATCTTCAACCGCAATTACAAAAAATAGCAGACATATTTCGCGCTACCTTATGCATATAAGGCCGTTTGCGAGAGAATCAAACAATGCGACAACAGAGATCGGACAGGTGAAATACGAATTCTCAGTTGAAGACGGTTTCCTACACATTTGAGGGTGCTGATCACGATAGCGAGTATATCATATTATGCAAATCGATCTCCGACCAGTTATTCAAATTTTAAAATTCAGCTGATTTCACATGTTTTTGTTCAAATGAGTGCGCGCTCATGTTTGCGGCGAGCTGCGCGTACTGACTTCCGGAATTTAGTTGATGCATCTATGTATGGTTGAAGCCCTATTGAGTGGCGTTCTTTATATTTCCGATTAGAAATGCGCAGTAGGCGGAGAGATTTACTAGTGAGGGTGGTACGACTGCGAGTCAATTTGCGGTACGGAATGAAATAGTCCATAATTGGGAGAACGTGCGAAAGGAAAGTGGAGTAAAGTGTATCTGCGTTTTGATCAACGGAGGAAAGTACAGTATCCCAATCGATATTAGATATGGCTGATCGGATAGGTTCCCAATTGACATTGCGAAAGTCTCCAATTAGTTTGGTTTGGAAACTAGGAGTAGCTGCGTCTAGTGAGAACACAACTAGCGCGTGGTCCAGTTTAGGGAGGGGGGGAAGGACCCGACAATTTTTGACGAGATTGGGGTGAGATGTAAGCACTACATCCAGAATATTCATGTTTCGAGTCGGTGATGTGACACACTGAGAGAGCGAAAGTGATCGAGAAAATTGAAGAAGAATGTTTGAGTGATGGGAATGGGAAGAAGCAGATGAAGTTTGACCAGTCTATTTCAGGACAGTTAAGGTCACCGAAGATAATTAAAGGCAGAGAATTGGTACAGATGAAATCGTAGATGAAAGATGTGCACGATTCGAAGCTTTCTGAATCACAAGATGGACTACGGTAGATAAGGCAAACTAGGAAAGGTGATGTTTCGAAATGAACTATTGCGGCGACTGTTTGGCAGTACTGAGAAAAGGATCGAGAGAAAGCGAGAGTGGACGGCATATCAGATTGGATGAGGAGTGCCACACCTCCTCCGGTCGCGTCTCTATCAGATCGATAAACTGATTTATCAGATCGATAAACTGAATAGCGGCCAAAGCCTAGCATACTATCGTTAACTGTATCCTTTGAGATCCAGGTTTCGGTAAATCCGACTACATTATAATCGAAAGTGTTTACGAAATCTTCAAGTAGCGGCAGTTTATACCCAATGCTTCTAGTGTTGATAAGACAGAAACTAGATGTTTTGGTGTTTGATTTGAATGGGAACCTAGAGTGAGAACTATGAGGAGGGTGCGCATGTGACCTACTAGGGGAGTGCGCAACAGACTGGGTTGGGGCGGGATCAAAACTTACCTATAATCCTCCTTCGGAGTGGATGGGCGACAGCATCGAGAGATTCATCACTTTGTTCGGTCGTCCTCCGGGCGACGAATCGGCAGCCAGCGCCCTCTTGGGAGGCTTGGACACTGCTCGATCGTTAGTGGCAGTCGAGAGATGGGACTGGGATGATCGAGAGGGGCGACGAGTCGAGTCTCTGCTCATCCCTCTTCCTCTTCCTCCTCTCCCCCTGCTGTTTCCGCCTCTTCCCCTTCCCCCATTGGATGCAATCGATCCATGGCGGGAACGGGGAGGAGCGACAGTGAGAGAGCGAGAGAGCACGGGGAAGGAGGAGGGAGAGAGGGGGAGAAAGAGAGACGCGGGGTCAGAGTGCACCGGAAGTGCACGTGCACTCTGTGCCCTCTCGAGTGCCTGCATAGAACGTTCTGGAAGTGGACGAGGATTGGCCAAACGGCATATTTTGAGATCACGTACAACGAACTCGAGCTGGCCAGCCTCCGCGTTAAGCTTTCCAGCCTCACGGCGGAGGAATCTGTCCTGCTCAAGCTCATCGGCCGTGTAGTCACGTCTGACATGGGCATGAACTAATACTGTTTTGCACGACGTTAGTATCAACAGATAAAGGCGGATCTTGCTGAAACAATTTTGTTTAAACCACACCTTGTTCCTGGTGAGAACGATTATGAAATACACTGGTAGCGTCATTCCGACAACGTACAATTGAAGAATGGCGCAATGTGGAGTGGTGTGAGTCGTGATGTGTCCTTACAATGGAATTAGGAGAGTCCGTTTCTCCTCGCTTTTGGTTTGATTTTTGCTTCGTTATTCCCTCCGGAACTGTCGCATTGAGAATTTTTATGGGTGCACGAGTAAATGAGTTTGAAATTATAACCAAAGGTAAAAACAGGAAAAAAATTGGATGAGTTCTCGTTATTTCACGCACTCTCTCACCACTCGAACGGTGATCCGATGAGTGTGAGGTCTGGTCCAGTTATTTCCCCGAATTTCAGACACTTCTCACCTTGAACGGTATAATCGTCAAGATTATACGATTGGAAAGCAGCCCGAACTGCCGCCTCATCACTAACGAGGATAAAGATCAGAAACTGAAAGGGATCTTGCATATTTTCCAGTATTAAAAAAATATTTTTTTCAGTTACAATTCAATCAACATTCAAAAAAGAGCTCATGTTGTCACTCTCTGACGGCTAACGATTTTTCGTAATTATGTGGTTGCGGATTTGCGACAATTAATCATATTGTTTTGCATATAAATATTGGATCACCGTAAATAGAATCGGAGGAAGGTTGGCCAGGGTTGTTAATAAAAACATTATTCGCGGGCTCGGGATCGCACTGGAATTGAGAGATGATTCGTATTTATACTAATATTTTCATGTAAAAAAAGGTAAAAGGTAAAGTTGCTACCGGAATCAAGAGGACTTTACGTCGACAAGCGACCACTCTCATGTACATATGTACCCACATTTCCATGGATGTTGCAGAATTAAACGATGTTGTGAACTTACTTGCTCAGAATGTGGAGGCGGTAAATGAATGAGTTACATATGAGGTGTAATGAATGCGTCTGAAGGGTAAACATAGCAAATCCCACAATCACAATTATCGTGACATAGACATGTTGATATAAGAATTATAGAGAAAAAAATTCACTTGAGCACAAATAGTAATCGAATGCGCAAAGTGGCACAGTGGTGCAGCGAGGGCAGCGCACGGACCGAGGTAGATCATCGCTGCACCCATTTGCGAGTGGATAAACCGGAAATTGAGTGTGTTCAACCACTTCAGAAGAGCGCGAAATGTGAGTCCACGATGTCTGTATTTCGCACACTCTGTTCTCCGCTGGCCGGTGAAAAATCGCATGGCAAATATGAATAATTGTCATTTTGACTGTATAAAATACACAGTGTATAAACAAAAAAAATCAAATATTTGACCTCTCCATACTCGCGAAGCAAAAGAGTGCAGCAACCAGATCGTTAGCAACAGAACTGTAGAGAAGCATTGAATATGACCTGCGAAACATATTTTCTTAAAATATTTATGTGCATGCTTCGTAATTGTTGTGTCCCTATCTCGCGCATTTTGATACCATCTGAAAATGTGTAAAAGTGTTGACTTGGCAATGCATTCTCATTCCGATATTTTCCGGGTGCCGAGTTTTGTTGGTTGCCCTTTTCGATGTGTTTTTGTGTTCTACGGATCTAATTCGTATGATAGGGACACCGATGACTCGTATTCACAATTAGACAACACAAAACACAGTTCATTATTACACGCTGCTTGCATTAAATCAAAATACGAAGGGTTTACTGTTGGGAGTGATACATATCAGGTTCAGAGATACTACGGGGAATGAACACCAACACTTAAAGGAATTCTGTCGCTCTGCAAGTTGTGTCTCACTTCCAACTAGGCGGTGCTTTGAAGTAAATCGCCAGTAGCAGTGTCATGTTGCCCGCGATTCCAATTACCACCGAGTGAGCGGAGATGGCTATGATGTCACGCGCTTTAAGCGGATGCGGAAAGCGCGCGGACGGCAGCAGAAACCAGACCATTATGACCGGAAAATAGCCAAAATAGAAAAGGAAAATAGAAGGAAAATAGAAAATAATCACAATGTCGGCGTAAAAGTAGTGTAAAAGTATCAGTAAATCAAGAAATACGAGAACGGTTGTATATTTTTCTAGAATGAATATGGTTTTATTCTCTACCAACAGATTTATAAGACAGAATACGAAATAATTGGTAGTATCTCGTCACAATCGTAAATAATTTCTTATTTTTCATGTATAATGAAAATTACGAAAAACTTATTGTGACCTGTAAATCCATGACCTGTAAAAAAAGCTTTTCTATATTGTTGTTTATCTGAAAACCAAAAAAAAAATGTTGGTGAAAGAAACGACAACCACACTCGCTTTGCACGGCGTGAACCTGCAAAGGTAAATATAGAGCATGCGACAGTATATACACAGAGCGGAAATTTTGATAGGAAAACGCTTTGCCAAAGTTTCGTTTTTTGGAAAAAGTTTGCCAATCTCCGTGATCCGCACGCTCTCTCGTGTGCCGAGAGAGCGTGCGGAGCGCTCTGCGCTAGGCGGCGGGCGAGAGAGTGTGTGAAATGAAGAGAGCAGGAGCCGATTTGACCAACCCTATCTGAGGGTCACAGATAGAATGTCAGTCTCACTGTGTCATGTCATGTCATATGCAATTTTTAAATGTTAAAACAGAGAGTTTTTTTTAAAAGACTCACTTGAATGCAGATTGTCAGAGAATGCGCAAATGGCAGAAGTGTGCAGAAACGGCAGCGCACGGTCCGAGGTAGATCATCGCTGCACCCATAGGCGAGAGGATGAGTCTGGAATTGAGTGAGCTCATGCTGATCAGTGCGCTGTTAACCACGATCCTTTTCTGGGGGAAAAAGGGAATAACGTAAAATGGATACTGATAACACTCGTATTACACATTTGTACTGAGCCGTCAATTCCCTAAAAGCCGGCTCTGGAACCTGGGACCGGGAAATATGAAATTTTCGTCCACCAGTTCTCTAATTTAAAAGTATGGTTGACATAAAAAAAAATTTTTTTTAATTGTTCCGAGCCACCTGCAAATTCTGGTGATACCTCTCATAATTATCATTACAATTGTTTTTATTTGACCACTCCATACTCGCGAAGCAAAAGAGTGCAGCAAGTAGGTCGTTGACTACTGATTTGTAGAGGAGCATCGGGTACGGCCTGCGTAACACATTCCCTTGAAATAATAATGTGCATTTTTTGCATTCTTGTGTCGCCATTTTGCACATTTAATGTATTTTTTTTGTTCTCGTATTTGTGCCCTTATTTTCAAAATTTGAGAATTTTTTTCCTGCGCGCTGTTGTGTATTTTTTGTAATGCGTTTGAACTTCGTACTATCGGTCAATTTCGTATGCTACTGTCACCACACTCATTGTCAGAGAAAAACTACTTCGCCATGCCTGTCACCACACTCATTGTCAGAGAAAAATTACTTCGCCATGCAGTCAATGATTAAATTACTTAGTTTCTGCAGAGAGAGCATGGAGAGCTTAGGTAATTTAATAATTACTTCACATGCATGGCGAGGTAATTTTTCTCAGTGTGCACTGACTCACCAGTGATGCTCATTAATAGTGAACGGAAATATTCGTGTTTATGGTTTTGCAAGCTGTGTCTCACTTCCAAATTGGTGGTGCTTTGGAATAAATCGCTAGTTGCAGCGTCACGTTTCCCGCAATTCCAATCAGATCCACGACCGAATGCGCGGAGATCGATATTATGTCACGCGTGGGAAGCGGATGCGAAAAGCGCGCGGACGACGTCAAGAACCAAACCATCATGACTGGAAACAGTAATCGTGCACCACAATTCCGGCGTAAAATCAATTCTCGCAAAATTCAGTAAAGAAAAAATATGAAATAGAATAATTTTTCCAGACGAATATGGTTGTATTCTTTACCAACAGATATTTTCAGCACAAGACATAATACAAAAAGAAAAAAGTAGTATCCCGCTACAATTGTGAATAATTTCCGATTTTTTCCTAATGCAAAATATGCAAAACGTTTCTTGCTTGAGTGGTCCATTACCATTCACCTGTGGCCAGTAGAATACGATAAATGGATCGAGATGAATTTTGCTAGCAATATTCGGAATATTTTTTTTATTCCGAAAAGTTCGGCGATTCAATTCTCCCATGTTTCTTTTGAAGAATTGCCGAATTCTCGCCAATTCTGTACCAACTTTCCATGAACCCAAATATCATTCCCAATCACCATTAACCAATCCTACGTGCTTCTAACCAGACAACACTCCATTCACCTCATTTCCATACCAAATTAGCTTGGCGATTGCATCAGACAATCTGATACGTGCCCTTTCGCCCAGTCAGATGCATGCTAATTGGACCTTTCTTCCACTATAAAAGGCGGCTCTCTCTCTCCACAGAGTCGTCGTTCACCACTATCGGAAGAAACAAAAGAGTATGCACAAACAATATGCGAGTTGTTCTGTATCATTGCACACAAACTAGTTTTCATGACAAATTCTAAGTACTGAAATTCAGTCAGGTATAGTTTGTTCTTCTTATGATTATTATTCTTTGGTGCACAATTTCGCATCTCGCGATAATAGGCGGAACAATGTCATGCATTTCTTCAGATTTTGATGATGTGAAAATGTAATGAAAAACAAAATATTTCTCACAAAAAATATTCATATTGAAGTCGAAAAGCAACTTCTCGTTTGACATCTGATCATGTCAATTTCGCGATTGTATTATGAGGCCGTTTGCGTAAGAGTCAGACACGTTCCGTACAGTGCTTTTGTAACAGTCTAATATTATGACGGTTTTTAGTACATCTCGATAGGTAAGAGACAATGGTCAAATGCCATGTCATGTAAATTTGATGTTAGGTCACAGTAATTCGTTGAAGATACAGCGTTTTCGCACGTTTTTGATTATAACTAGAGAACCAATGGACTAAATTCCAAAGTCTAAAAAGAGACTCAGGCTTAATTTCTATTGAGATTCTCATGATGCCATTGGTCTGTTAAATATACGAGCGGTAGTGGAAATAAAATTTGCATCTACCTTCCTAAGAAAGTGTAAGGATATCGCTTAAAGGAGGACGAACAGCAGAATATCCCACCACGATAACCCTGAACTTCGCTTGGGAAACGGTATGGCGAGAGATAGAGGTCAAGCGAGACGAGAGACTGATCTACCGGGAGAGTCGAGTATAGTGTCTAGAGGTTGAGTTTATGATCTACCCCTTCCCTGGCCTTCTCTCTTCCCCTTTTCCTCCCTCTAGTGCACGTAAACTCGACACGAGAGAGAAAGTTGACCGAGAGATTTGTTTAGTCGCGCACGCGCGCGTCGCAGTTGAACCTGATTTCCCTGAGCCCTGTAGCTTCTTTGCGCGCGGGTTTCTAGGTTCAGAAGAAAGATGGGGGTGTCAAATTTTGGATTCGTATTATCGTTCACAGAAGAAAGTGAGTAATGACATTAGATACAAACTCTATTTTTCCTGTTCCTCCTCCTTTAATAGAGTGTGCCACAGCCAGTGACCTTCCAAATAAATGCGGTGTAAAACAAACGCGACCCAACTGAGTTATGATTTATTAACCAATTTTAAAATTGCCTTCGAACGCCGATCTGCCCAATAAATAGTGCAATTTACATGTATTCTCCCTCTCATTTCGGATTATCGCACACCGCGCAGTCCCCTGAATGAGAGAAGAGAGTGAACTGGTTAGTCAATTATGGGGAGAGATACATTACGAACATTTTTATATAATTTGTTATCTTTACGTTGTTTGACTAACGGAAGAATTCTGAGAACTCTCTGTACTGAGAACTGAGAACCATACTCTCTGTTTTCCCAATCTTCATTATTTGTGTCATGTATCTCTTCATTCACCAATGACCATCGTCCACACTGTTTAATTTCCCTTAGGAAAGCATTAATACAATCCGTGATTGTGAGACACCGCAAGAATTCTTGGAGCTGTTGCTGCTACAACCGTTCAGGTAATAACAGTTTCCCCCTCCCACTATAAAGGAGAATTCGAATATGTAAGAGATATATCTCAATCTCTGATGAAACGCTACCCTATGACTCGATTGACCATA
This sequence comes from Pristionchus fissidentatus, assembly GCA_036245785.1. Lineage (NCBI taxonomy): Eukaryota > Metazoa > Nematoda > Chromadorea > Rhabditida > Neodiplogasteridae > Pristionchus > Pristionchus fissidentatus. The sequence goes on from BTSY01000004.1 coordinate 13,240,398, forward strand.
GATTGATTAAAATGTAGCATATTAATATAGTAATAATTAAGATGTCGTTTACTTTTCACTTTGAGAGAAATACAAATCAATTGCCGATAAATACAATAACGTAATTAGTTGATCTTATTTGACTATATTTCTTTCCGAAAAAATCCTTTGCACGAATCCCATAATATTTATTTAATATTTTTTTAATTGGTCGACTACATTGCTAGAACAATGCACGTCACATATCTGTTATTTACTTGTATACCTTGTTTTGAGATCCATGTTAATTCCTACCACGTATTGTTTGATGCTGCATCACATCACATTTTGCACATTAACGCATGAATCTTTCTCTTTCTACATTAAAGTGAAGCATCATTAAGAACTCGCCTATATTTTGATGAATTCGGAAAGTGCGTTGGTTTTCGACACCATTGAACTGGTCAACTATTGTGGGTCGAACAAAGTTAGACGCCCATGGTAACCAACAATTCCAGGGATTGGCGTATGTCTCAATAGTATCCTGCTATACTTTATAATATTCAAGACAATTAGTGACATAGGCGTGTATCAATATTTGCAGGTGAGAAGCACAATCTTTTTTTGCCTAGGCACATTTTTTTCTGTTACAGATCACTTTTGTACTGATTGATGTCGTTTACGCAACCGTTTCCTTTTCCTTCCGACAAGTGAGATTGGCGTGACAGCCATGCAACTTTTCTCCCAAGAGATATTCAAAATGAGCACTTCCTTCCACATGTCTCCAATTTTATTTCCGAAAGGAAACCCGTCTTGCTCTGTTTGAACTATCTAATTTCATCGTGAAAATGCATGTTCGAAAGCAATATCGATGTAGCTGTCATAATTTAACGTGGTTTCTTCCCCATAAACTATCTTCAGAGATGGTACACATCGGGGTACACCTTCTGCATGTTCCAAATGAACGTGGACAGTGAGGTAGGCATGCCAATATATCAATTATGAGACGTACAATTTTCAGCATCTACTATGTGTGTTTTGTACGACTTACTCTCTGATTGTTGTCGTTATCGATTACAATTTTCTCTATCGATACTGGAGAGTATCGAAGTTAGCCTTTTTTTCACGATACCATTGGACATTACACTTTACAGCCCAACCAAAATTCAACTATTCTCTACGAAACGTTTCGTGCTGTTGCTAGTTGCCGTTGCCGTTGTGGAAATGTCTGCCTGGTATAGCAAATTTACAAACAGTCCTCCTAAATAATCATACATTCCATTGCTCAAAATGTTCAGCTAAAAAGACACGGCATCTCCTTCCCCATAGATTGCTAATCTTAAAAATGTAGTGTTCTTAATTGACGATACACATATCAGTGCGTTCGCCTAAGGACCGCCACCCCTGCCGTACAGCAAAAAGTGACTCGATATATATTTCACATATTCTGATAGCCCTTGGTGTGCACCATCGATTTCTGTTCGGCTCATGATCTGAAATTGCAAATTTGCATAATTACGCGACCTCAAAATTTAGCTATTTTCAGTGTTTTCCTACTGTAGCTCGTCGGGGAGAAGAGATAAAGCGTTGATGCAAAGAGCAATATTTACCGCCTTGACGAGTTTAATCGAGTTATGTTTATTCAAATTTTTAGTTTTAATTTTTCCATGAAATTTCAAAATGGAATTTCTTTGAAACCTCCATTCCACCCATTTCACCTTCACTGAGCGGTCTATAGTCATTCTAATCACGAGAATCGAGACAAGATCGGTGGAACATTAAACATTTCTGGTTATTTTAGACCGCTCAGTGAGGGTGAAATGGGTGGAATGGGTTCAAAATGAGAGGTTATTTACGATTCTAACGGTTAAGTTTATCGAATATTTGAATACTTACCCCCAAAAATTTGAGTATTCTCTTGTGACGATCCTATACATTGAGACAAGGGCTACGACATATCAAAAAATTGTGATAGACTGCTGCCTAGTTTGAAAGAAAATCCATGTTGAAATTTCATGGAAAAATTAAAACTAAGAATTTGAATAAACAGATGACATAACTCGATTGAACTCGTCAAGGCGGTAAATATTGCTCTTTGCATCAACGCTTTATCTCTTCTCCCCGACGAGCTACAGTAGGAAAACACTGAAAAGATCCAAACTTTGAGGTCGCGTAATTATGCAAATTTGCAATTTCAGATAATGAAACAAACAGAAATCAATGACGCACACCAAGAGCTATCAGAATATGTGAAATTATAATGTGGTAAGTTTTTGCTGTACGGATTTGGTGATGAATTGTGCGGTTCTTACGCGAACGCACTGATATCTCGTTGAGGACTAGGGCGTCGATAACGACAAATAAATCTCCGCAGGTACGCGGTCACCTACCAATTCACATATGTGACAGAAGACGCGCGGGAAGAAATCGCCGCCGCTCTTTTAAGAAAATTCAGAATAGTCGACGGCAAAGATCGAGCGATGATTGTGGGCGATTTCAAGGTGAACAGGGTAAATGGTGGGGTTGCATGTTGGGTGTTCGCGAAACGGACTACCACTGACTCTCTAGTAGTCTGCCACCGTAAAACGGTGAAAACGGAAACCGAACGGTCAACCCTAGTAAAGCTGCTTAGTTTCACACACTCAACGTTCACTGCCATGCCTGCGTAGCAACGTGAACTTGTTGTGATATGACCGGCAGCCTTTTGCGAGACACACGTTCGAGGCATAATACATTAGTGCTTGTGTATACTCTCACCATCACCATCACCGTCGAAGATCATGCCACTTCGGACATCCAGAAAGGGCCAGGGGCGGGCAGAAATTGTAAAGTTCAGATCGTTGCAGCTCTTGCATCTGACCCACTGATTTGTGCTGTGCATATCATCAGAAAGAAATTTATGCCATGCATGGCTCCTGAACTGCTTTTTTTATGCTATATATAACATACAAACGCAGTTCAGGAGCAATATATATGACATACATTTCTCTGAGTGTCGGAAAGCTTCAGAGCATTGCTAAATTCAGAGAAACGGCCACTATAATCTAAGGCCACTCCTCGCAATCAGCGGCAATTTCTCCATTCTGTCCCTCGGTTTTGCGTTCATGGTCTATTGCGGATTGGGCACGTACAAGTTTCTATCGACAAGCAAGTACTTGTCCACAAAGACAAGGGCATTGCAATACTCGCTCTTTCGCATGCTGGCTATACAGGTTCGGCTTTTTTTGTTGACAAAAATGTGCAGTCAGACTATAACTTTACAATATATTTCCAGACACTCGTCCCGGTGTGCTCGGTGTACCTCGCGTGCTTGAGTATTATTGTCGTGCCAATCTTCGGCGTTTCTCGAGAGTTCATTGGGTAGGTTGTTTACTAAATAATCAACTGAGTTATTTGGCGTCGATCATCCAAGATAAAACTCACGAGTATGATTTCGATGAAACAATGTATGCAAATACCGAATAATTCCTGTGATGCCGCTAAATACTTTTAGTCCCCAAAAATATTTTATTCTACACGTCAAGTTCATCGTTTTAGAAAAAAAAATATAAGTGCTCCAAAGGAAACAACTGCTCAAACAGTTTATGACGAAACTTTCGATAAAGTAGTCCAGCGAACTATGCATTGCTCAATACTATTTTAGCGACTTCTGTCCTCCTCTTCTCTCCTTTTTCGCACCTCTCGATGCGCTCGCTGTGATTTTGCTCATGGGAGACTACAGAAAAGCGGCGTGGTTGATGATAAAGTGCAGGTAAGTCATGCTTGTTTTTGCGTTCTTTGAAATTTAACGCATTTTTAGAGCATCATCGGAATCGTCAGTTCCCCTGAACAAGATTAACATTACTTCTATTCAGTATTCCGGTATTAGATAACATGAGTCCAGCGTTGTTATTCGATGGATGCGCCCTTTGCTGTACTCTGATAAATGTTTTATCTGCTTGCACTGGATTTATTTATGAAGCGCATGACTATTGTTAAGTCAAATCCACAGATTAATGCAAGAAACCTATATGCACATTATTCTGATGCTCCTCAAGTTGGTGATTGGTAGAGTGCATACGGAAATTATATTATGTTTTTGCTTATTTACTTTTGAGTAAGCGTGGTTGAATTTAGAAGGAAACGTTTTCGAAATTTTTCAGTGCAAATAACTACGCCAGTTCTGATCGACTAGTGACACCGTTCACAGCGCTTCTAAAATTGAATCTGTTCTTTCAGAACGTGCCCTTCATATTCGGCAACATAAATGTCCGTACTAAAAATGACATAAGAGACTCCTCCTATAATAATGTATTGCTAGTAACAATCAGAACAAGACCATAACCGGCTGCCACCTGATACCAAACAATATGGTACTAACAATTCAAGCATCTATCAATACATCGGTTTCTCCTAACTATTATTATAGAATTCAAGATAGCGCTAAAATGCCAGGAATAGTTTTTTGAAAGCACTCTGCGTTGTGAAAAGATGTGTTTCCGATGCGCCTACACAGTCGTACGACAAAATGAATTTGTTCGTCAATCGTGCGGGGAGATATTTGACAAGGATTCTGTTCATGCAAAGTTGTTCACTCTTCCTCGTCTGACTAACGGAACAGTTCTCAGAGCACCGACTCCCACCATCATTCGTCGAAGTTCGTATTATTTGTGCTTTGTACTCCTCCTTTCCCTATCAACGACTACTCACTTCGCTGCACGATTTCCATTGAGAACGCTAGTCGGAAACTGTAATAGAGTAGGTTTGTAAAACATAGAACAATTTAAAACAGGCTCAGTTAGCGATGCCGACTTGTCCCCACTATAATTGTGCATTTAAACCGAAACTTTTAATCTCCTTACATCAATGACAAGATATTTCTTTTCTTGGACAATGCGGCAGTGCAGATGGATAGTATCTCTTTTTTGAGGTTATGCATTGTTTTGAGATTTGTCTACTGTGTTAATGTCACTACGTCTTACTGCGTCAGAGCACATGACTGTTTGCATAGGTTGCACATGTATCTTCGTCTTTCTTCATTTACATGAAGCATAATTGAGGCCACGTTTTGGATGAATTCGGAAAGTGCGATGGTCTTCGACACCATTGAACTGGTCAACTATTGTGGGTCGAAGAAAGTTAGACACCCATCGTAATCAACAGTTTCAGGGATTGGCTTATGTCTTAACGGTATCCTGCTGTACTTTATAATTTTCAAGACGGTTAGCGATATCGGCGTATATCAATATTTGCAGGTGAGAATTTGTGTGGTGTTTTTAGAATAGGTACAGTGTATACCAATCACTTTTCACTGTTACAGATCACTTTTGTGCTGACTGATGTCGTTTACGCAACAGTTTCCTTCTCCCTCCGTCAGGTATTGGACGGGTAAATATGTGCAAAAAATATGTATTCAAGCGACGACTGAATAATAAATTTCTGAAATTCAAGTAAAATAGAGAAGAATTGTGTACGTTTTTCCACATGTAGTTGCTGCATTTCTAAAGAAAAAATATGGAGATATTAATGTTAAACTGTAATTAAAGAAGGGCTTTGTAAACTATTTCGTGCACTTCATTGATGTTTTCAAAGGGCTCATAATTTCTATCATATCAATACTCTTTAGAAATGGTACACGTCCGGGTACACCTTCTGCATGTTCCAAATGAACGTTGACAGTGTGGTACGAATTACAAAAATTCAATAATGAGATGCAAATTTTCAGCATCTACTATGTGTGTTTTGTACCAGTTACTCACTTATAGTGGTTGTTATCGATTACAATTTTCTGTATCGATACTGGAGAGTTTCGAGGTGAACATAGTGTCACTTATTTAAAAAAAAACACTCTTCAGCCCAACTAAAATACAGCTGTTCTCTACTAAACGTTTTGTGTTGCTGCTACTGGCTGTTGCCATGGTCGAAATGGCTCTCTGGTGAGGCGCACTATGAAACTACGAGGAAGACCTCACAGGGAAATAAGTCTACGACTGTAGACTTCCCGGCTACCGAGCGACGACTTCATAAGTCTTCTCGCTTCGATTAGAGGCAGGGGAGCGGCACTTTCTAGACTTTAAAGTCGTCGCTCAGAAGCCAAGACTTCTGAAGTCGTAGACTTATTTCCCTCTGAGACGTAAGAACGAATATATCCTCCACAATTCGTCTACAAGAGCAAAAGTGAACATTTCAATCGAGGTTTTCGGGAATGTTGTAATATGAAACAGTGCAGGTACGCCATCAGCTATCAACTTCACTACGTTATCGCAGACACGCGCCAAGAACTCGCGCCCGCACTTTCGAGAAAATTCGCGATCGACGGCACGGAACGAGCGATGCTCGTGGGCGATTTCATGGTATCATTTCATTTTTTATCCCTCTCCTTCCCAGACTGTTGCTACCGTTGAACAAGTCGTTAGCTAAAACATCCAAAAAGGGGTGCGTGGGCGAGAAGAAGTCTCCCTTTCATTGTTCATTGTTCATTTTGATCAATTGAGAGGCGATAGGGCAAAGGAAAGACGTATGGTGTAAACAACTGATCTATTCAGACTCACGGTCGTTACAATTTGAAGCCGATCGCTGCAATTTGCTCTTATTTCGCCATTTTAACGGTCGGATTTTCATTCATGGTCTACTGCGGAGTGGGCACGTATAAGTTTCTCTCGACGAGCAAGTTCATGTCCACAAAGACGAGAGCATTGCAGTACTCGCTCTTTCGCATGCTGGCTATACAGGTTTAAAAAATATTTAGAAATATAAACAAGATTTTTTGCAGACACTTGTCCCGCTGTGCTCGGTGTATCTCGCGTGCTTGAGCATTGTTGTGGTGCCGATTTTCGGCATTTCACGGGAGTTTATTGGGTTGGTAATGAGGAAAGGCTGTTGTGTCAAGGAATACACACGTGTTCCGGGGATGCGCAGTGGGTGAATTCGAAAAGCTCAGGAAGGAGTAATGATTAGACTCCCCTCATTCTACATGCTCTCTCATCGATCAGGCAGACCGAGAGAGCATGTAGAATTGAGAGGGTCAGACCACTACTCTCAGGAAGGCATCTCAAACGAAGGAAAACCAGAGCGACAGAAAGGAAAAATTATACTTTAAGCGATGTCTGTCCGCCTCTTCTCTCCTTTTTCGCACCTCTCGATGCTCTCGCCGTGATTTTGCTCATGGGCGATTATAGAAAAGCAGCACGGTCAATTCTGAAGTGCAGGCGAGCCAATATCTTTTTTTTTAATTTTTGTGATGGATTTTATCACTACTTTATGTTGTTTTCAGCTCTCCATCGAAATCATCAGTAGTCTCCATGTCTCGCATAAACATTAATTCACGTCAGCATTCTGGAACTAGATAACATGAGTCTTGCGTTGTTAGTCTACACAGCATCCAGTTGGCACCTTCCAAGATTATCTCTCGTTGTCTGGCGTCGTTATCATCTATCTCTTTCTCTAACCTCGTTTTCGTCAACTCTGTTTTGAGTGATGTTTTCTATGCGTGCTTCACTGCATTCTGATCATTGCGTTGAGTAGTCCTTGCATTACATCTCCTTGTAAAGCGCATAAATACCATTACGGTATATTCTTCGAAATTTCCACGTAAATGGACTACTTGAAAATAATAATTGTTCGGATGCTCTAAAGCTCGCTGTGGTGCGAAAATTCACAAGCACACACACTCGGGAATAATTAATTTTATGCGTATTTCGCGGTAAATGAGAAGGGGTTGGATTAAGAAAAAAAGGAAAACACGTAAAACTGAAATGGTTCATGAGTGCGAGTGCAATATGACAAGAAAAAGTGAGGTAAATAACAGAAAAATATGAGGTAGGTAACAAAAATGCTTCGATGCAGGCTGAATCAGCTCTTAGCGAGTTCTCAAGCCTCCACGAAGCGGTCTGAAAAACGAGAAGATCACAATCGCCTTAGAATGGATTCCAACTATATAGCGTTCTCTCTACGAAAATGGGGGAAATTAAGAAAAAGAAAGTTCCTACTTGAGTCGAAGTCAAAGTTGCTTAGACTCGGTTGAGCGATGAAGCGCCGCCCTGGAAAGAATTGCACGACTTTTGGTGATTGCATTGTTACTCTGGTTACACTGAACACAAATTTGCTAGGAAAACGCTTTGCCAAGGTTTCGTTTCTTGGAAAACGTTTGTCACTCTCCTCACTCCGCATGCTCTCTCGGCGCATGAGAAAATTAAAAAAAAACTCTGAATGTGCCGTAAATAATTGACAAAAAATCAAGAGTTATTCATGGGCTAATTGAATTTCAATATAATAATAAATTATAAAAATCAATAATGTTGAACAACTAACGCCTGACTGCACGCCTATCCCGATCCGACACGAACGAAAGACTCCTCCACTGATCTGAACGAGGGCAGATCATTCCACAGCCCGGTCAACTTTCCAGAAAGGCCTTTGGAGTGAGAGAGCGTGTGAATCGAGAGGGACTCTCTCACTTTTGCGTGCTCTCTTGTCCCAACCCTGGTCTGTAGGTTTGGTTTCATGTGAGGGGTTTGAACAATATCGCAGTTAACCATTTAGAACTATTTTTTCCATAACACTTTTTAAAGCAACTTCAGAGTATTGGTATTGGATACGCTTTAAAATCAATAAATTAAATAAATTAAAATGCGTAACCTGCATCGCCGACGATGGGAATTCGGCCTTTCGCTGTTATTTCTACAATCGAATTTTGTATTATCCTTTCTTTTTCATTCACCTAATTGTAAAAACTAACTAAGTAGACAATGTGTAATGTATATAGTAAGTAACGTAAGCATAACGTATATCACGCCTGTCACGTAAGGATCGAGTCAAATCAAAGGGGGCCTGGTACATTTTGTGACCCCCAATATTATTTCAGTTTTGGATAGCCATTAGGGTCCCTCACAAGATAGCGTCGGGCGTTTTCCCCAGAGATCGATTTCCTCGCCGATAGACGACGTCGAAGTTGGCGGGGGCAAGAAGGAGGGCCTGTTTGGAGCTCTGTATCTTTCTTCAAAATGAGTATACCGGAAAATTTCCAACAGATGATCTGTGCAGGATCATCTGGAGAACAACACTATGTAATTGGTCCCACGATATCACCTACACTAATTAGTCCAACTAATTAAAACTTTTAATTTTAATTGTGTTTTCGGGCCCAGGATAATCTCGGCGTCAATTGGTAGGGCTCGTCAAGACGAATCGAATGATATGCTGAACTAGCCGGGATGTGTTGAGGTTAAATACACTACGCTCTATGCGTACACTACGCTCTATGCGTACACTACGCTCTATGCGTACACTACGCTCTATGCGTACACTACGCTCTATGCACAGTTATGGGTGAAGGTTCAGTCCAGGGGGAGATCGGTAGCTGGCTCCAGGTTCGGTCCAGGGGAAGCTCAGTAGCCTGCTCCAAGTTCGGTCCAGGGAGGAGCTCGGCAGCCTGCTTCAGGTTCGGTTCAGGGGGAGCTCGATAGCCTTCTCCAGGTACGGTCCAGGGGGATCTCGGTAGCCTTCTCCAGGTACGGTCCAGGGGGATCTCGGTAGCCTTCTCCAGGTACGGTTCAGAGGGACCTCGGTAGCCTTCTTCAGGTACGGTTCAGGGGGAACTCGGTAGCTTGCTTGAGGTTCGGTCCAGTGAGGAGGACTCGGTAGCCGGCTCCAAGTACGGTCCAGGGGGAGTTTAGTATGTTGGGGAATGGTAATATCTAGAAAGAGTACTGGCTTATTCCGTTGCAAAAGGCTCGTGAGGCTAAGAGCGATCGAAAAAAGTTGCCACTACGCCACTTCGTGGCTCCGTGGCAACTTTTTTCGATCGCTCTCAGCCTCACGAGCCTTTCTCAACGGAAACGCAGGATACCGTGTGTTGATTTCCCGGGCGTTTGTGGCATCGCAAAACACTTTTCCAATGATTCCCTACGCTTGCCGGATCATTTGGAAACTTTACGAAATTTTCAATTTTTCACGTTAAAACGTGTTAGAACACGTCCAGGGACGTTTCCGACATCGCAAAACACTTTTCCTGTAATCCCTCACGCCCTGCGAACCAATTTGGAACTTTTCAAAATTTTCGATTTTCCATTTTTGAACACGGCAAAACAGGTGAAAACGTGTTTCACGTCACTCAAGAACGTGCTAAAAGGGCTTCTGACACTTGCGAAAAATGCGGCAAACGTTTTGCCCGCGGCGGGGTTCGAACCTGGGGGTCTCGGATTATAAGTCAAGCGCGTAACCCACTCGGCTATGGATTTGGTCAATTAAATATTGCAAAACTTTAAAGGGATTTTGGTCTGTTGTCGTATGCAAAAGGATCCGAGAAGATAGAGCGATTTTGAAGCGATTTATTAGGAAGCTTCCGGATGCATTACTCCGGCCTCCAGAAAGGGGTCAGGGGCGAGAGAGTGTGCCAAAGTGAGAGAGTCACTCTCAATTTCCCTTACACTCTCCTTTTTAACTCCATTCCTGCGAGATTGCCGGCATGAGGAATGATTTGGAACGAAATGTGCGAAAAATTCATGAAATCGCGTGAAATCAAGTGAAATCAATCGATATTTCATTTCAAAAATCGGCAAAAGATGTTCAAATGTGAATCTCGTTACTCAAAAATGTGTTTGGGCCACATTTGACACTTGCAAAAAATGCGGCAAAAGACTATGCACCGGCGGGGATCGAACCTGCGACCCTCGGATTTGAATTCGAGCTCGCTACCGACTTGGCCATGAAATTATCGATTTTTAAAATATTAATTTTGATATTTTTCGTGATGGGCTATCATATGCAAAAGGATCTGACCAGATTGCGTAAGTTTGAAGCGATTTACAATGGAAAACATGTCCGTCACGCGGAAGGACAAAAAAAAACAAACGCACGCACGCACGCACAAACCGACAGACATTTCAATTCCCTAGTAGTGGAGGAACTATGTGATTCATTTTGCATCTCTGCCTTTCATGGCCGAAAAACTATTTCACACAACCCCACGCGTGACCTCTTGTTGTGAGAGAGAGACCTGATATAGGCATTGTCCCAATAGGCATTGTTATTAAATCGGCACTTTTTTTTACAAATAGCACAGCTGGATGAGCGCTTGACACCCGAGGTATTTGAGTGGTCACAGATCCGCATTTGACCTACAAAATATATTTTTTTCGTCTGAATCAGGGGACGAACAAGATGTCGGTCATTTTCCTCTCTCGCGCACAAAATGCGGATCTGTGACCACTCAAATACCTCGGGTGTCAAGCGCTCATCCAGCTGTGCTATTTGTAAAAAAAAGTTCCGATTCAATAACAATGCCTATTGGGATTCAGCAAAAAAATGTGCAAAACTACTGGACGAAAAATGGAATTGAACCCAATACTTTTAAAAAGTCCGGCTATCATGCTACCGACTGAGCTATGCTGTGGACATGGAGGGAAGAGCCCGTGGACACATGAACTGTGGGACGGCGCGTCTCTCGCTCTCTCTCTCTCTCTCTCTCTCACAACAAGAGGTCACGCGTGTGGTTGTGTGAAATAGTTTTTCGGCCATGAAAGGCAGAGATGCAACATGAATCACATAGTTCAGCATATCATTCGATTCGTCTGGACGAGCTCTACCAATTGACGCCGAGATTATCGTGGGCCCGAAAACACAATTAAAATTAAAAGTTTTAATTAGTTGGACTAATTATTGTAGGTGATATCGTGGGACAAATTACATAGATTTGTTCTCCAGATGATCCTGCACAGATCATCTGTTGGAAATTTTCCGGTATGCTCATTTTGAAGAAAGATACAGAGCTCCAAACAGGCCCTCCTTCTTGCCCCCGCCAACTTCGACGTCGTCTATCGTCGAGGAAATCGATCTCTGGGGAAAAAGCCCGACGCTATCTTGTGAGGGACCCTAATGGCTATCCAAAACTGTGTCAAACTCATTTTCAACTTTTTGAATGTACCAGCTCCTTACGTGCCTGGCGTGATATAGTAAGTAAAGTAAGTGCTAATCATAAAAAAAGTTAGGTAGTTTAGGACTCTGGCGCAAGCTCTAAAGTAAGTAACAAGAGTAACTAAAATAAGATATGTGCTTACTTTGACTGCTGGCATCGGTGAGAAGTAGCGCCAGGACCACGGTGACTGTCAGCAGGATCTGCTTCATCGCTGACTAGTGACCTACCCCCGACGCCGCCCGATTTTATACCCCACTTTTCTGGCGAAAACATCCGACCAGTTTTCGAGACTTTGTCCAGAATCGGTGCGCAGTGACCTTGCGCTAACCGGCGAGAGTGAGCGCAGAGAGGGGAGGGAACGACGAAAACATTCCCGGCGGGGGTCACAACCGAATCTTTCAGTGGATTGCACTGCCCTTTGCGGCGAAAACATCACAAGGGAGTATTTGTCTGCCGCAGGAAGGAAATTTGCCCTGACATTCGCAAACACCAGTCAATCTCTTCATGGAGCCGCACAGTTCTCTTCTTTGCTGGTCAGTGTCAGGAATTCAGTGGGAAGAATAACTTTATCAGCGGCAAACATTCCGTTTAATAGTGAAGAAGAACATGCAAGAAGCGGGACACATGCTACGCATAACTTTCGAAACAGAGTCGGCGAGAATGAGTTAACGCCAAACGAGAGGGTCAGACAACGAGATACATTCTTGGCATGGTGCCAACTGGATGCTGTGATACGTAGGGGGCTAAATTCTCCACCGCTCTCGATCGCTTGTATAGATCAAGACATTTACCTATTTCATCCAAAATCAAAAAAAAAGACAGACAGAGCAATCGTTTTAGAACATTCCGCTAAATTTGGCTCATTCGACTAAAATCAGTGGCCAATTTCCAAAATTTCAAAATTCTTATAACACGATTACCCGAAGAACGTATAGTGGTTGATCACTCGCGTAACTAGGGATGCAAATGAAGAGTGAAATTAAGAGCTTCCCCGAACGAAGAAATTCTGATTCCCTCCTCTCTTCAAGAAGAGAGAGAGAGAGAGAGAGAGAGAGAGAGCTTTAGTTAACTCTTCATGAAGAGTTGGGCCACTTATCAAGAAGAGTAATGGTTTAATCGATTGATATTTCAATTGAAATGACGCGTGCATCTCTAATTTGCATGAGATTAGTGTGGATGTCTGGAATAAGTCCACATTAGCATGTTTTGGCGGCCAGGAGAGGCTCAAAGTCGTGTCACTACTCCCTCTTCTTGAAGAGGGGTTAACGACTGCTCACCTCTTCTTAAAGAGTTAATCCTCTCATTTCACCCCCTCTTCATTTCGCGAAAATCTCTTCATTTGGCATCCCTACTCGTAACGTTCCTCAATTGACAAATGAGACATGATACATGTTTTTTTTTGTTTTTTACTGTTTGATCCGGAAAAATCATTTGTTCGGCATTCATTCGTGTCAACAGTGAAGCGAAAATAATATTTGAAGTTATTTAAATCCGATAAAGATATATAAATGATTCAAGGATTTGTAGGTTCCCTATTTATCTCGACAAATTGAATATGGCTAGTGGCTTGTGATATCTTTGATGTGCTAGCGAACAGCTTTCGCACGGAGTCTGTGAGATTCTGAAATCAAATCAAGCTGCTCATCAGTCTCACCCTACTAGTCACAACACCAGAATGGAATGCAGAGAGAGTATGTGTAAGATCGTGAGTGTTGAAATTTTTTAAAATTTTTAAAATTAAAATTTTGAAATATTGCAATATCTACCATTATCTTCGGTCTAGTACTACATTGCCCTACCTCTGGCCTTCTTTTTCCTCTTTCAAGCACATTCGCGCTCGTAAATCACGTGTTTCGGTACCTCCTTGCGCAGCATAAATATCCCGACTGTAATGGAGCATGGAGGAAAAAAACTAGAGGATGGACGGTTAACGGAGAAATGACGGCGAACCAATTCTGCTAACTACAATTTTTTGCATTATTATTGTCAATTCCACATTTCCCCCTTCTTCCCTTCCCAAATTAACAATCAGACTATCTATATTTCTTTATTATTCCTCGTTTCTTTAATTGCCGTCACACCGTTCGATGGTGCATCAAATGAATAAATAAATAAACATTACCTACGTATTCATAAAGTCAAGCGTGAAGTCTCGGTCCCAGTGGAAATTGAACGGGAGCTCGCTAGAATTCATTCGGGAAGCAGCGCCGGAGAAATGAATGAATAATGAATGAGAAGAAGAATGAGAGAGAGAGAGTAGGAGAAGGAGTTTTGGCATTCGATGTGAAATTGTAATGGAGAATATATTGTGTTTGTGGGGGATACAATATTTCCGAGTAGGCAGGCAAGAACGCTGCTGTGGAGCGACCCAGGAAATTATGTCGAGGGTTCCTTAAAATGTATCTTTATGTTACCGCGATCATGCTTGTACGTTGATTAATAATATAAAGTGATATTGAGCATTGTTGAGGTACTAGTGGAAGAGTGTTTTCACATGTAAAACTACGAGTATCTTATCGGTACTATGAAAACTAGCGCGAAATCTGAGGCCACGATCTCTTCATTTTGCATTCTCTCTCTAGGCTGTCGACCGATCTAGAGAGTGTGCGAAATGAAGAGACCGTGGTCTCACATTTCGCACTCTAATGAAAATAGCGTTAAACGCACACGCGATAGCATACGGTACCACGAACTAGCGCAGTTCGGTGAGCCAACTACTTGAGAGAAAAACTACTTTTACACAAGGATCAGCCCCAATGCTTCACCAGATATGTAAATTTAAAAAATATATAATTCGCTAAGAATCTGTAGGCATCCTGCTGATCTCGACATATTGAACAGGGCGAGTTGCTTGTGAGATTTTAGATGTGCATAAGCATATATTCTTAATGGAGTTGGCGAGCTTCTGAAATGAAATTGAGCTGCTCAAATCACGTCAATTCGTATCCACATCTTCCAATTGGTTGTCTCTCTTATAATTTTCTCTCTCTCAACTCTCTTCCACTTTGTCTTTTATCCCTAACTCCGTTCGGGTCGCCAATCTGGCGCCACTCTTCTACGTCGACGCATCCGTAATCGTTCTTTCATTGTCACTGTCGGTTCCAGGCTACCGACTTGTGTGTATTCGCGAAGTTAATTTTGCGATAACGATATCTCGGATAAAGCTCAAGGACGGTTCGGGAGAGAAATACGCCTTGTGTGAGAGCTTGAGTGATGAATACACTCTCATCTCTGTCCTACTTTCACGCGCTTTCCCGGCACTGACCCCTTTCTGGAGATTGGAAGTCATGTGTTTCATCTACCTGTCGCGTCGGATTTCGTAGTAAGAAAATGAGTGACATCACGGTGGTAGCGTGCATAAAAAGAATCTGAAATACCTTTTTCCTGTCCATATTTATGCTTTTAATTTCACTAACCGTGCCAAAGAATCGAAAAGCGGCTAGAATTGGTGCTGGTAGAAAGGAAAGGTCGACAGTAGTGGAGAGACAAAATATCGAGAGTGGGAGGATGTAGAATACCGCGATACCGAAGATCTAAATATGAATGTAAATCTTTGCAGTTTGGACACTATGTGCGACACATTCGAAATTTCCATAGAGATACAAGTAGACATGGAATGTGCGCAATGCACATCTACAATCAAATCTCTCTCCTGCCCTCTGATTACAAAATAGAAGCTAGAAGCTTGGAATGATGTGTACTGTTACCTGCGTGAAAAACATGGTGACAACGTTTTTCTTGACTGCGGCGCCTTTTAAAGATGCCGCTGACGATGGCCTCTCGAAACCACAAAAGTTACAGAAAAAAATTGACCTCATTTAGACTCACCGAAAATTTTTTCAGCTCGTTCACCGTCAGCAATATAATAAGAACGTTAAAAGGGAAGACGAAAATCGTGCTGACAAATAACATTCGGCCTTCTGAAAGATTTGAAAAAAATCATTGCACATTAAAAACTATTCTAAAGTTGAAAACTGTATGCCGTGGAAAGTATCTATGCACTCCAAAATGTATTGCATTTCCTATATTTGTATATGTACATGCATCATCTCCACGCCCATGCATGCCTTTTGTTTTCGCTTTATTTTTTTATTTTTCTGTGCGTACCATTCGTGAAGTACAAATTGTGCCCGGGTGTACCGAACAGCAATACCGAGCCCGCCCGATACTTGAACCATGACAGCTCTGGTATCTTAAAAATATGGAGTTATCTGAATTTAAAAAATAAAAACTTCACCTGCGTAAGATTCAATGTGTCGCGTGAGATCATGCTGCTAAATAAATGCACGGTCAAATTTGAGGAGAGAATTATGAAAAGAACAAGAATAATGATAATTTGCATTCTGAAAATAGTCTCTACACGCTGTCTCACAACAACATACCGTTTTGAAATGTTTATAGCCGTTTCCGAATGTGATGAGATGTAGTGGTACATTCTGAGTGATAGGAAGTAGAAAGGAACTATCACAGATGGTATCGCGATAAAAAGTGGCACCTAAAATGCGCATTATCTTGAGAGTAAAAAGTTAAAGTAAGTGACTTACCAGAAGAAATCTTTCGGGCAGTAGACCCCTGCACAGCGGACCTTGGCAGTACAGTCCCGGGTATGGGCATAAATTGACCACTCGATAGAGGAAAGACTCGTTAAATTCGTGAAGCATGCACACTATCTGGAGAGGTTCGGGAACTCTCTAGAAATATTTGTGCAGATCTTAACCCCTACCTGATACGCCACATATCCACATTTAATATCCCTACTGTATTCAGTGCTATGTCGGAGTAGGACAAAGAAAACAATTGGATGGATAGTGAATAGAGAAGAGACCGCGAACCACTTCTGGTATCTAAAATAATGTTCTCGCTTCTCGTTCATGGCATATGTCATACGTATTCAAAAAGTCAAGCGTGAAATCTCGGTCCCAGTGGAAATTGAACGGGAGCTGGCTGGAATTCATCGGGGGAGGCTGACCTGCAGACAGAAAAGAATGGTAAATAAATGGCTGAAAAAAAGCAGGGAGAATGAGGGAGTGAGGTTTGGCATTTGACGGTAAAGTGATGGGGAGAATATTGCGTTCGTGTGGGAAGCAATATTCCCGAGTGGGAAGCCGGGAGCTGCTGGACACATCTCTGTAGTGGCACACGCAATATTGTCAACGATTCTTTGAAATGCATGTCCGCAAGCTTGCTTGTGCATGGTGGTTTTTAGATTGCCTACGCCTGGAAGTGAGCAAAATGTTCTTGATATATTATCGGTACTACGCAAACAGCGATTCACGCACACTCGAAAGCTTGCGTCGGGCAGACAATGATATTATATTTATGCCAGTCACGAGGAAACGCGTTGCAATAACAAAAGCAAAAAGAAAGGCATGAATCATGTATGGACAACAAAAGCAGTAAGGTATGTTTCTAAGAATAATCAGTGATTCTCCTTGGTGAGTGATTAGTGACGTCGCCTTGTCTAGTTAAGCTCGTGCCGTCGGCCGGTCGCTTCGGCGAACTATAGGGTTGGTAAGAAAGTCTTGTCCGATTTTGAAATTTCAGAAAAATCTTCTGCTCTTTATTTCCAAGTTCTCTGGCTAATTCTCTCTAGTAACGTTACATGTAGTGAGTATTCCTCTTTTTGTTGCTCACTTCCTCATGTCTGGATGTTCATTCTTTCAAAAAAATGGGAATGACGAAGTGTCGCCGGATAGGTTTAGACTCTACACATTATTCGACATGCTGCTCTATAGCGGACAGATGCAGGGTCCCATGATGTGGATGGGTGACCTTCACTGAACGCAGGAAGGGCAGTAAGACCGGACTCCCTTTACGGGCTAGTCAGAAGCGTTGTCTCAAAAATATGTGTTGTGAGCGACAAACCACGACAAAAAGTTTTTTTTTCAATTTTCAGAGGTCTCGGAAGGAATTGAAT
Source organism: Pristionchus fissidentatus (assembly GCA_036245785.1). Taxonomy (NCBI): domain Eukaryota; kingdom Metazoa; phylum Nematoda; class Chromadorea; order Rhabditida; family Neodiplogasteridae; genus Pristionchus; species Pristionchus fissidentatus. Next base: position 13,258,166 of record BTSY01000004.1, read on the forward strand.
TCTGATTTCCCTATGGTTTAGAAGTGCACCTATGACGGTTAGAATGTTAATACTCACTTTGACATGGGAGGTCATATCTACCAGTGAACTGGCAGTGAGTTCATGTGAGGACCGAAATTCGAGATCGAAAACGAGGATTGACAGTGCCACAATTTTATGAAAGATCAGATCAATCAGTTTGATAGCTCATTACGCAGGAAAAGTCAATTACTATTATTGATTAATAGGGCGTTGGTTGATCTCTCCCTACTTCGACAGAGCACATGATCGAATAGGGTATGTAAAAGTGGAGTTTAGCCGAAATTAAGCGAATTTCGACTTTTGTGAATTTTTTGAGTTTCGAAAAGTTGGGAATTACATAACTTGAAAGAACCGCAGTTGCAGTTAGTCATAATGCCAGTGAATAAATTGCACTTCATTACATCTCGATAGCTTTGCATTGGACACAGTGATTTGAAATCATCCGCGCACTACTTTTTCTGAGCGCGCCATATCTGGAGGACCATAACTTCTAAACTAAGTGTAGCAGCGGCTTTTTCTTACAATAATTTGAAAGAGGTCTGTTGGCACTGTAAGTGGCTCTAAGCATAGCATGTTCGAAAAATTCTCCACGAAAAGAAAGCTACTTCCTTATTTTTCACATTTCCACCTCCACATCAGATACTTTGCAATTCACAATATCTAAGGATTCGAGGGAGAGTCAAGTAACACCAAAGTTGAAAGTAGTTATTCACTAGTCCCCCTACAACATACCTTGCATACAAGGTCTATTAATCTACGCTGACCGAAAAACGAAAGCTTAAAGTTCACACCTCAAATCGGACAAGACTTTCTTACCAGCCTGATACAACACATAAAAACAAAATTCTGGCAGCAGGGTCGATGGATTCCCGTCAGTGGCGAAAGAAAGTCGCGTGAATATCGCACACCCGGTGCGTCAACATTTTCGGAAATAGTCGAATAAAATCTATAATCGAACAAAGCATGTCGGACGTTTTTTTTCATTTTGCTGTCTAATTTCTGACTTCTGCTAACATAATTGGTGTCATGCGAAAGACGAAACTATGCATAATTTTCGTTTATGAAACACGGGGAATCTTAAGAATAGTAGGGCACGCTGGGAACTTCGCTCTTTGACAGTTGTAAATTTGAATTAATGAACAATTTTAAAAACGAATACAGTGGAGCGAAAAGATATTTTTTAAATTTTTTTTCTCATTTATATATCAGGAAAGATAAACGAATGCGCTAATAATTTACGGGCATCCTTATCTAGACAAAAAAAAATCTAGACAAGTTGAACACAGGCGAGTGGCTTGCGAAATCTTTGACGTCCTAGCAAACAGTGCCGTTACCGAGCTGATGAGACTCTGAAATATATACGAGTACGGGGAGAGATAGCGCTTGTGTGAGATCATGAGTTATTGTCATCTTCACATTCACATTTTAAGCACTTTCTTGTCTGTAACCCCCTGAAGGTTTGAAATCGTGTGTTTACTCACTTGTCGTGTTGGACTTCGTAGCAGGAATATCAGCGACAGCACGGTGGTCGCGTGAATGAAAAGAACCTGAATTACCCCTCTTCCAGGCCACATATTTCACGCTAACAGTCGGACGAACCGTGCCAAAGAAGCGAAAAGCGGCCAGTATCGCTGGTGGAAACGAGGAAAGGTCGAACATAATGGAGATACAAAATATTGAGAGTGGCAGAATGTAGAATACAAAGATACAGACGATCTGATGTCGGAATTATGAATGGGATTCGGATTTCGGATACTAAGAATTTTCGATATTCACAAAATTTCAAAGCGAGCTAGTGAGGCACACTTTTTCACTCCTGATTAGACGTTTCAACCTATGAAGCTACTAGGTGGGATGGTGTGTAGTACTGTGTACTGCACACGGTGTACTGTATACCTGCATGAAAAAAATGGCGACCACTTTCTTCTTTACGGCGGCGCTCTTTAAAGATGCCGTAGAGGATGACCTCTTAAATTTAAAAAAAATCACTAAAAATATGTCCGCATTTAAACCCACCGAGGATTTTTTCAGCTCTTTGACAGTCAGCAATATAATGACAACGTTAAGAGGGAAGACGATAATCACGCTTAGGGCTAGCATGTATCCTTCTGGGAATGGCCACTTTATAGTGCGAAATATGAGAGAACGAACTCTCACTAGTTGTCTGTGGATGAGTTAGTTTGTGAAATGAAGAGAGTGAGTCTACATTTCCAACTCTAGATCACAGGTTTTCCATTAGAAATAGTATACCATTCGTAAAGTACAAATTGTGACCCGGTGAGCCGAAGAGCAATAACGATCCAGCCCTATGCTTGAGCCATGAGAGCTCCGGTTTCTTAAAAACATAATTTTATATGAATTTGAAAATACTTCACCTGAGTCAGTTCCATATTGCCGCGAGAGAGCATGCCGCTATATAAATGCACAATCAAATTTGAGGAGAGAATAATGAAAACGGATAGAATAATTATGACTTGCATCCTGATACAAAATCGTTCATTCGCCACATATCCCCATTTATAATGCGGATTGTAATCCTTGCTTTTGTCGTAAAAGGATGAAAAAAACAATTGGATGGAAGTGTCGTACCGTATCGAAATTTTTATAGCATTTTCCGAATGTGATGAAATGTAGTGATACATTCTGAGTGCAATGAAAAGGAAAGTTACAATCACAGATGGTATCGCGATAAAGAGTGGCACCTGAAATTGTCTCAACATGAGCGAAAAGTGGCGTTAAATTGAGGGACTTACCAAAAGCAATCCTGAGGGTAGTACACCCCTGCACAGCGGCCCTTCGCAGTACAGTCCCGGGTATGGACACAAATTGACTATTCGATAGAGGAAAGACTCGTTGAACTCGTGTGCCAACCACACTATCTGTAGAGGCTAGTGAGAATATTTGGGCAGATTTTAATGCTACTTGATTCGCCACGTAGCCCCATTTAATATCCCGACTGTAGTCAGAGCTATGACGGAGCAGGACAAAGAAAACGGTTGGATGAACAGTTAGTAGAGAAGTGCACGCGAACCACTGCTGGTACCTACAGTTATGCCTCTTTTTTTTCAGGCCAATACACGCCATGTGTCATACGTATTCAGAAAATCGAGCGTGAAGTCTCGGTCCCAGTGGAAATTGAACGAGAGTCCGCTGGCATTCATTGGGAAGCAGCACTGGAGAGAAATGAATGAGACCTGAATGGCAAATGAACGAGAATAAAGAAGAGAATGAGGGAGAGAGTATTCGACGAGAAAGTAATGGTGAATATATATCTATTGTGTTTGTGGGGGATACAATATTTGCGTGTAGGAAGGAGGGATCTGCTGGACACATATTTGTGGATTGTAATATTGTCGGCGGTTCTTTGCGATGTATCTTTATGTTAGCGCAACCTTGCTTGTACATAGCTGAATAATATCAAAAAGTCTTTGAAAGATAACTATGCAACTTAGGATGGCTAAACGATTGCGGCTATTCGAGGCCGCAATAAACTCCGCCCACAATTGCATTCCGCAATTCCGAGGGAATTCTATTCGGGGCCGCAATTAATTGCGGCATCGAATAGTATTTCTCATCCGTCAACAACCACTTTTATTACGTTGTAACTATGAACCAACTATTATTATAACGTATTATTCATTCCTATAAATGGGAAACGAGAAATGAATCAAAGAATTCCAAAAAAAAAATTGCATTTTAGGTCAAATTAGTTATCCGGAAAAATTGCGAGGCCGCAATTAATTGTTATCAATTATCAATAAATTGCGGCCTCGAATAGATTTCCCCCAGAATTGCGAAATGCAATTGTGGGCGGAGCTTATTGCGGCCTCGAATAGGAGAGGGGAGGAATTGCATTCCGCATAGGCCGAATGGCCAACACTAATGCAACTACCCGCAAAAGAGGGAAATCGAACGCTTTTCTGATGAGAGATCGCGGAGAATGAGGAGTGTGAGGGCGTAATTTTCCTCTAATGCGGGTTTCCCTCTTATCCCTCTAGTTACTATATATTAGAAAATGCTAACGTCTGTCTGTCTGTCTGTCTGTCTGTCTGTCTGCTTGTCCGTTTTTTTTTCCTTCCGTCCGGTCACACTTTTTTCTAATTTTCCTTATATTTCGCTTCAAATTTGCTCTATCTTCTCAGAACCTTTTGCATATGATAATAGACCAGAATTGCTTTAAAATTTTACAAAATTTAAATCACCAAATCCATGGCCAAGTGGTTAAAGGGCGCGACATTCAAAACCGACCGACGCAGGTTCGACCCCCGCCGCGGGCAAACCTTTTGCCGCATTTTTCGCGAGTGCCAGAAACCGTTCTAGCACGTTTTCAAGCACCGTGAAACACGTTTTCACCTGTTTTTCCGAGTTTTAACCACTTGACGGACTTTTTCGTTTTTTCGCTATAAATCACTTCAAACTCAATCAATCTTCTCAGATCCTTTTGCATATGATAACCAATCTGAATACCTTTCAAATTTTACAAAAAATATTTAACCAAATTCATAGCCAAGTGGGTTACGCGCTTCGCCAGCAATCCGGCACCCCCAGGTTCGACCCCCCCCCCCGCGGGCAAACCTTTTGCCGCATTTTTCGCAAGTGCCGCAAGTGCTCCTGGCACGTTTCTAAGTACCGTGAAACACGTTTTCACTTGTTTTTCCGAGTTTTAACCGCGTGAAGGAAGTTTTCGTGTTTTCGCTATAAATCGCTTCAAACTCAATCAATCTTCTCAGATCCTTTTGCATATGATAACCGACCAGAATACCTTTCAAATTTTACAAAATATAATTAACCAAATCCATAGCCAAGTGGGTTACGAGCCAAACTTTGAATCCGAGGCTCCCAGGTTCGACCCCCGCCGCGGGCAAACCTTTTGTCGCATTTTTTGCAAGTGCCAGAAACCGTCCTAACCCATTTTTGAGTACCGTGAAACACGTTTTCACCTGTTTTGCCGAGTTTTAACATGAAAAATCGAAATTTTCGAACCTTCTCCAAACGCACCGGTGAGTGTCGGGGATCACAGGAAAAGTGTTTTGCGATGTCAGAAACGTGTCAGAACGTGTTCTAACACGTTTTAACGTGAAAATCGAAAATTTCAAAAAGTTCCCAAATGATTCAGAGAGCGTAGGGGATTACAGGAAAAGCGTTTTGTGATGTCAGAAACGTGTCAGAACGTGTTCTAACACGTTTTAACGTGAAAAATCGAAAATTTCGAAAAGTTCCAAAATGATTCAGAAAGCGTAGGGGATCACTACAAAAGTGTTTTGCGATGTCGGAAACGTGTCTGAACGTGTTCTAACGCGTTTTAACGTGAAAAATCGAAAATTTCAAAAAGTTCCCAAATGATTCAGAGAGCGTAGGGGTTCGCAGGAAAAGTGTTTTGCGATGTTCGAAACGTGTCTGAACGTGTTCTAACATGTTTTAACGTGAAAAATAGAAAATTTTGAAAAGTTCCAAAAAGATTCAGAGGGCGTAGGGAATCACGGGAAACATCTCTGAAAGTGTTCTAAAAGTTCTGAACGCACTGTATCTTGCGTTTCAGTTGTGAAAGGCTCGTGAGGCTGAGAGCGATCGAAAAAAATTGCCACGGAGCCACTTCGTTCGATCGCTCTCAGCCTCACGAGCCTTTTGCAACGGAATAAGCCAGTACTCTTTGTAGCGATTAACATTCCCTTGCATACTGCGAGCTCCCCCTGGACCGAACCTGGAGCCGGCTACAGGGCACCCCCTGGACCGTACCTGGAGCCACCTATCGAGCTCCCCCTGGACCGAACCCGCACCCAGAACTATGCGTAGAGCGTAGTGTACGCATAAAGCGTAGTGCATTTAACCTCAATACAACCCTGCTAGTTACGTTTCAAAGTCTAATATCAAATTATGTTACCTGAAAATGAGCGTTGTCGATATTCTAAAAGAAAAGCGTGAATGGCTATTATACATGCACAAACACTCGTCCACAATATTAGGACGTTCGTCTCCTAAACACCAGATATGGCTGCGAGAGAGAGCACGGCAGAGCGAGAGAGATGCCGAAGAATAGAAAGAGAGCACTAGTGGTCCATTTAATGAACTTATCATTTTAATATTGTAATGTTCTTATCGGTACAGTGCAAGCGGTAATACGCGCGCATCCGATAGACCCTGTGTCGGGCATACGGTGTCCAATAGAGTGTGAAATGTGAGATCACGGTCTTTTCATTTCGCACACTCTCTCGTATATCGATCGGTCTAGAGAGTGTGTGAAATGAACAGAACGTGGTCTCACATTTCGCACTCTAGTGCCCAAGTATTAATGATCTGCGAGCTCACAGTTAGTTTATTCCATGAGATAAATTGCTTTGAGTTTATGTTCCTTTGGAGACTACGACTCATCGCTTACGAGTGCTGCATGTTGTATTGCCCTTGTTTTTGCAGGTTGGCGCGCATACTACTCGAAAGAAACACGGCTTTTTTATGCAGCACTAGTAGTAGCAGTTACGCTCGCTTTGTCGCTCAGTCTCCGCCGCTTTCCGCACCACATTCGCGACCACTTCCCAGCGCTGTCGACGGCATCGCGGTACAGACCAACGACCGCCGTTCTAAAACTGCTGATGAAGTAGAGCACGAAAAAGGCGTCGACAGAGGGGAAAATGGCGGTGCTCGAGAAGAGAACGTTGCCAAACGCCCCCAGAGAAATCCCTGCAAATGTTATCATTGTATTCAGTAGTGTTGACCACTCGAAAAGTCGAAACGAAAAAGAACAAAGAGTTTCGACTCCGTTTCGGAACAGTTCTTTGTTTCGTTGTTAATCTTCCTTTGTTCTCGAACAAAGGTTATTTCGAGTGGTCAACACTAGTATTCAGACATTTTCTTGTCTCTGCCGAAGACGATACATAAGAGGACGTAATATACATTAATATTATAATGACGAAAGATATATGAAGACGATACATAGTTTTATTGCACTGAGCGCACATTTTCGTTCTCCTAACAAATGCGTATCGATGTTGAAAGACGGGGGAATTCATCTCACAATGTTCTGGTGCCTCAAGGAATGTAAGGCAAACGAGCAACGAATGTCTTTCCCTAATTGGGAAAAGGCGCCCAAGAGCGGCGCCTTTTCCCCAATTAGGGAAACACACTACGTGGCCGCTTCCCTGACAATCCGAACATTGTGACCTGTAATGACGGGAAAGATGAGAATCGTCGCTAGCGGGAGGAGAAGAGGAAGGGAATGGCCGTCTGATAATAAACAAATTTTCTCGGATTAGTTTAATTTCGTTTTCGAATTTGTTGTTTATAGTCGCGAAGCACTTTTCTGGACTGTTTCTCCGCGACTTTGCAAGACCTGGACAAGCAGGGCATAGAACAGGTCGCGCTGCATCTTTCTCGTTTTCGCTGACAGATTGGTGTTGGATGAACTGCAAATATATATTTTTTTACAACTAACATTATTGGCGTCTGCCACACGGGGACGCTACAAGCTAATTTTTCAAATGCACTTATTATTAAATGCTTTTGTCAGGTTTTCGCATTTTGGCTTACCTCAACGCAGCGGTGGTTCTGCGTATGCAGATGATCATCACCGTCCCGGTGCCGCCAAACAACACGACGCAACATATCATTCCGGAGAAGTTAAGAGGATGCCACTCCCAAACACCGCTTTGAAGATTCGGTTGCTGCAGTTATCTGTTTGTAAAGTTGAGCTAAGGAAAATGTAAGTTGGATGACCTATCCAACACCTTGACTAGCAATCTATAATGCGCACCATTTGACGCTCACGTTTCACGCAAACCAAATTCTCCCAAATTTCCTAGACGAACATTATACAGCTGTGGTCGATGCTTGGGGAGATGCAAACCGTATTCGCTGGCAAGTGCAATTGACCTTCACTGAAACGACCATGAATCCTGCGCGTGCGTCCCGCAAATCGATTCCGTAGATGTCAAATATCTCCGCCGGTACGATGGCTCTTCAATATCGCCGGTTGCTCATTTTGCTATTCCCCCACTATTCTTCAATAGCAAAAAAATATCCGGACAGCCGTTGAGAAATGGGGATAAAATGCCATACATGAAACAATGTTCTGGCAGCCCTGCGTTGCTAGAGCCATCCGTGCACATCAGGTCATGCTCTCGAAAAATGTGTTGAAATTCAAATCTAGTTATAAGTTTTTGACTAACGGGTTATGTACAGATTACGCACAGTAAATATACAATTTAATAGGAATTGTATTTTTCAAAAAAAATATAGTTATATTAACCATATTTATAAAATAATAGTCCTGCCATTGCCCATCATCTCTCATTTTGAGGGGTCAATTTGCGGCAGCAAAACACTATACATAGTCGAAAAACAGTTGACCCTCCAATAGGGATGCAAGTTCGGTTTTCGTATTACGACTCTCTTAGCGAGAGATCGGTAATACGGCTGATAAGGGTGAGAGAATTAGAGAAAAAGAGACGCCGAATTACCGAAACCGACGCCGAACGGGCAACCCTACCCCGCAATATTTTCAGTCTATGAATAGTGTTCAAAATATGCACTATGAAGGCAGCATTAGCGGTGTACCGCGTGTTGGTCGTTGGCGTGAGGGCGACGGCGCCCATCCCGACGGCTACGGCGATGTAGAGAGCCTAGCTGACGACGCTAAGCATAGTCCAGCGAGCTTTCGACCACGTGCTGGTGCGGGGGGGCATGACAGAAGCGCAAACGACAAAAGCGCAACGACCTCTTTCGATTGTTCTAACTTACTTTAAAATTGCCTTATAGATTTGTACAGTAGCTCATTTGACTCGAAATTGAATTCCCTATCGAACCCACTATGTGAATTTATCCTAAAATGAGCGGAACGACATTTGCGCAATGATTTCAAAATGCGAGGAACAAATAATGATCGTGCGGCTTCGATGTCAAATGGTCTTGACAAATCACCGCTGAAGTTTCAAATCAATTCTTGAAGTTTGAACAGAGTTATTCGCCGTTGCGCTTTTGTCGTTGCGCTTCTGTCATGCCCCCGGTGCGGGCGCCTGACAACCCACTGCCAGTGAACATGGCTATCGCATGGCTACCGCGACGCAGCACGCAACGCGTGCCTCGATGCACTTGCTCCTGCACTTTCCTTTATGGCAATAAACACACGATCAAAGTAAATCAACAAATTCGTGATTATTCGTTTTTACTGAACTTCAGTAAACACTGCAATCAAAATTTTGATACTTTCTGCAATTAATAAAATAAAATTCGAAGTAAACTCGCGAGTCTATCATATATTTTAAACACCAACTATCAACTCCTGCAAAACAAGTTTTTTTTGCAGGATGCCCACTGTTGAAAGTTTGTAGAAATGTAATGAGTAGTCTATCAGTAGAGGTTCAGAATTTCCCTCATATCACATGAGTTCGACCCCATCTATCAGAAACTAGGGAAAACAGATTAATCACATTTTTGCAGTATTAGAATATTAGTCAGATTTGGAATTGAGCTTGTTTTAAACGTCAAAAACACCTCCAATCTTCATAGAAACAAAATTTCAACAATGGGTCTTCACATTCTCATAGTTGATAGTTGGTGTTTAAAATATATGATAGACTCGCGAGTTTACTTCGAATTTTATTTTATTAATTGCAGAAAGTATCAAAATTTTGATTGCAGTGTTTACTGAAGTTCAGTAAAAACGAATAATCACGAATTTGTTGATTTACTTTGATCGTGTGTTTATTGCCATAAAGGAAAGTGCAGGAGCAAGTGTTTCGCGCGGAATGTACCTAATACATAGCAAGGAAAAGTATCCAGGAGCATCTACCATAATACGAAAATTGTTTGAATGTGTTTCCAGCTCTTTTCATATAGACACCAGATCTACAAATTAAGTGAAACACATAAAAATCCAAGTTTCCCAATTTGCAGAAAGATCAATTTTTTATTGATTTCCTAGTGAATCTTGATAGGTAATAGTGTTTCTATATTTAATTTGTAATTTTAACACCAAAAGAAGCATAGTTGTTTACTCCATCGAGGCACGCGTTGCGTGCTGCGTCGCGGTAGCCATGCGATAGCCATGTTCACTGGCATTTTTAAATGCGATTCAACATCTCGATTTTGCTCATTTCAAGCACATGGGGGTAGTTTTGCACGCGCAATCGAATGGAATTAGTTAGAAGTGCTATGGGTAACGTTGAAATACCGAATTTTTAAATTTCAGTTTTCAAAAAATCGTAACTTTTTTCTCCGATGAGATACAATCTTAGTCACAGCATGAAAAATGATCCTTAGAATGAGAGCTTTCAGAAAATATAGCTATGTAAGGGGTTTGGATGCGTTTAACCAAAGTTGAAAATTTCACTTTTCAACATAATGTGAAACATATCTCAGCCGAGTTTGATCTACGAAACTTTTCATGGCCATTTTCGGTCTCTACGGTCAAAGTTTACCCTTGGGACATCTTTTCAGCATAGGTTAGGTTTTGCTTGTACGGCCACTGTAGAGAGAATCTCAATCGACTCAGATATTCTCTCATATATGATCTTCGAGCAAGGCAGATTTGACGACAGGATATCAGTTTTTCCTTGTATTCTATCCAATGTTTTTTCCGTCTCTTCCAGTGTTTTGGAGTGAGAAATTTCCGTTGAATCTGACATATCTTGTCTTCGTTCGAGAGAGATTTGTCGTCACAGCATTGTTCATTCTATTGCATCATTTGCTTCCGGCTAGACTTTGACAGATAACTAGCTGCAACCAACCGCGCTCTATCTTGAGTAAAACGGACTCTTTCCATTTAATTGTGTTGTTTTTTTGTTTTGCTTTTTTTCGACAATAATTAGCGTGCTCTTTTAGTATAACTGAATGAGAAGAGGGCATACGTCCGAAGATCGGTCTTTGTCCGGCTCGTTGTGGGAAGAAGTAGAAACCCGACGACGTCATGTGAACGTACTAAATACCATGTAATCTTCGATAATTTCAAATTATCTATTATGTTAAAATTTGCTAATTCATCATATAGTCCATGTGCGAAAAGAAAATTATAAGAACTTTTTTTAAAATATGACGGTGCTTACGTTAGGATCAACAAGGGCTCAACAGGGGTCTGGAACAGATCAAAAAATCGAAATCGCTCGAAACTTTCTCCTAGGGGTAGCTTTTGACGCTGATCACGATTCTGTTATCGATTTCGCAATCGGACTCCTCTGGGCGCCGCTATGGCGCCGCGCCCATTTGGCGCCAAATTATATTTTTGACTATAACTCGCTTCGGAGTGCCTGTAGAGCCGCGAAAGCCATAATATATAGTCAGAATTTGAAGCTCTTTCGAATGGCGTTGCCAGTTTCTGAATACTCAAAAAACTCTTCCCATGAAAAATCGAATTTTTTATAAAACGAAAGTATACTGGGAGACCTATCCTATCTTAAAGCGCGCTTCATTCTGATCATTTTGATATATAGAAACCCCAATATTATCTTAGCATAGGGTAGAACCACACATTTAACAACATTTTTGCTCAAACGCGTCGCACGCGAAACGCGTCTACGCACGCGGCAACCGGGTAGACGATGCGGTAAGCGCTTAGAACTTCATTTCGAAGGTTGTAGGTTTGATTCATGTCGATAACCGCGCATTTCCATCGAATTTTTATTTCTCGAAAAATTCGAATTTTCCGCAGATTTTTACAGAAAAATAAAATCTGCGAAAATGCGCGGTTATCGACATGAATCAAACCTACAACCTTCGAAATGAAGTTCTAAGCGCTTACCGCATCGTCTACCCGGTTGCCGCGTGCGTAGACGCGTTTCGCGTGCGACGCGTTTGAGCAAAAATGTTGTTAAATGTGTGGCTCTACCCCATGCTAAGATAATATTGGGGTTTCTATATATCAAAATGATCAGAATGAAGCGCGCTTTAAGATAGGATAGGTCTCCCAGTTTACTTTCGTTTTATAAAAATTTCGATTTTTCATGGGAAGAGTTTTCTGAGTATTCAGAAACTGGCAACGCCATTCGAAAGAGCTTCAAATTCTGACTATCTATTATAGCTTTCGCGGCTCTACAGGCACTCCGAAGCGAGTTATAGTCAAAAATATAATTTGGCGCCAAATGGGCGCGGCGCCATAGCGGTGCCCAGAGGAGTCCGATTGCGAAATCGATAACAGAATCGTGATCAGCGTCAAAAGTGACCCCTAGGAGAAAGTTTCGAGCGACTTCAATTTTTTGACCTGTTCTAATGATTTGTTGATCCTAACACAAACAGCGTCATATAAACAACTTACACCTTGCAAGCCCACATGGCAAAACGTCGTGACGAGATCGCAAACTGAATAAAACACGAATTGGCTTCGGGTGACTAATAGGGATGATCTGTCGAAAAATGTTTTTGTCTGAAAAAATGGAGAACAAAGGTTCAATGCCGGTTCGTTCCAGTTCAATCCTTCGATCTCCTTTGTTCTCCCTCTCATTCCGGCTTTTCGACTGACCACCTCTAGTGACTACGAACGCCTTAAATGAAGGACATTTAGTACTAGTTGTTCCCTCTATTCTATTGATTAATTTTTTAAAAAGATATATTCGATTTTATTATTTCAAGAAACCAAAACTTTCCTAAACCTTACCCGCGAACACGGCGAGCAAGTGTCGATAGTGACCTAGGTGTGAGGAGGTTGTAGTTGCGATAATGAACAGCAGTAGTCCATTGGAAGACATCGAAAGACTTGTTGTTGTTACGAGGAAAATGGTGTGGAATGGCTCGTGGAAGAACCAGTCGTAGAGGGAACTCGGCATTCTGCACACAGAAAAAATACGTATTACTTCTAATACACGCCATGGACGAGGAGAGGATACATGCATGCATGAAAAGTTATGCAATCTAATACATTTTCATGGCCATGGATCCTCTCCTCGTCCAGGGCATATTAATAGTAATACACATTTTTCTGTGTGCATTTCCGAATCGTCCCGAAAAAAAGCTGAAATTCACAACGGAAAAGAATGTTTGATGCTGGGTTGAAGTTCGCTGGAGAAAAAAACTAATGAAAAGACACAACTCCTACATACTCCCCCAGAAATTCGGTGCGTGTGCACGGGTGCAAGGACCTTTGGCCAATCATCAGAATTCAAAATTCAAAATTATGTTCAAGTCAGCTCCAGAAATCATTGCAAGCCATTCACCGAACGATCCTCATGAGAGTCATGAGTGCAAATTAGGGTTGCCGTTTCAAGTCCAAGGGTCAAGGGCTTGGTTTCTCTCGCCTGAGAGAGTGCGATCTCTCGGCAACACTTGATAAGGGGGAGGAGGTCACAGGGGGAGAGAACCAAGGGCTTGGTTTATAAACCAAGCCCTTGGTTTTCAGTTCCGTGAAACAAAAACAATTTCCCTACTCAATTAAACAAGTTGTTTATGTTGTTATTGACCTAGTACCGTGAGTAGGACTCACACAAACAACAATCAACTATTTTTCAATTAATTAATCAACGAAATAGCGCTTTTTAATAGAACCAAGCGCTTGGAAAAACCAAGGGCTTGGTTTGTTATCTCTCTCGGCGTCTTATCACTCCAAACCCTTGGGCCCCCTGGCTGTTTATCTCTCGCACTTGGAATGAGAGGAAAGGTCAGGGGAGAGAGAGACAAACCCTTGACACTTGATCCGGCAACCCTAGTGCAAATGATCATATCTTTCAGAAACGACTATGAACATCACTAATAGGTACCGGATGGCTGAGGGGAACAATGAGATGTCGGGTCTTCCGACCTACTCTGAGATTGCGCTTTGACAGAATTTACAATAAATAAAATGTATTTAGAAAAAAACTGAAACTGCAAAAAAAGATAAAATGTATTTAGAAAAAAACTAAAACTGCAAAAAAAAAGAATCTAAAGAAATTAAAATTAGTTTTGCCAAGATTCGAACATTCATTTGGGATATAGAAGAAGAAGAGGAAATATATTACGTAATACTACTTATATCACCGACGCATCACCATCCAGCAAATAATGGCAATCCCTATCCAGCCTCTAGTGTGTTTTCTTCTTGGTAATGTATGTCATTTCTCGCAACGTGTCTCAATGTCCATATGCGTTATTGACACCAATGTGATGAGAATGAGGCAAATGTAGATTTGTCGGAGCCAACTAGCCGGGATGTGTTGAGGTTAAATACACTACGCTCTATGCGTACACTACGCTCTATGCGTACACAGAGCGCGAAGTATCTAAGAAGATACTTGGTATCTACTTCAACTATCTAAGAGAATGTATATCTTAAAACGAGCAACTTGCTCATATATACGATACTCATTCTCTAAGATACTTCAAGTCTCTTAAATATAAGAGATACGATACCTAAAAACAGCAGTTCACGATAGGTGGTGTATTGTTTTCTGTTTTTTTCTCACTACAGTATGCAGCTCTCCAGCTTCAAATTTTCTTTCTTTTTTCTCCTTTTTAATCGATTTTTAACCTTTCTTCTTGTCGTTTCGCAATATTTTGGTTTCCTATCGATAGTATCAATTGAGCTGCATCGTTGTAGCGCGGCCGCGGCGGAATCGATGCTGGATAGCAGCGACAACGTCGGGAGCAAGGTTTGCCCTACTTTTCTTTCGATTTTTGAGGTGGTCCGGTGTTTTTAAGCGCAACTTGACGGCTAGTTGTAGGGTTCGGCGCATCACGCGACGAACCCTACTACTAGCCGTTCAGTCACGGAAACTCTGCGCAAATTTGCCGCAAGGAACAATATGCAGTGAACACCACCGCAAACACCCTCGACCCTTGCTGCAAACTAGCGCAGACTCGTGCAACTCAAACTCATCGGCAGTTTACTTGATCCTTGCCCGAACGGGAGCTGCGTGTCACGAAAAATATACGCGCAATTTATTTTGGTGTAACAATTTGGCGGGTACGACGTAGACGTAAACCGCTAGTTCTTGGAGTACTATAGCCTGTGAACACTATCGACTCCACTATAGAACTCGTGAAAGGTTTGATTGTCTTCATACAGTTGTTTTTTCAACCTCTTATTTCAGTGTGCTCGCTCGGAACTGAAGATCGCCCCATTTCTAACACTGTTGCTGCTCGCGATGATGACTACGAGCACATCATCTTCAAGGCTTCAGACATCAAGGATCTCATGGTCCGCGAAACTCACAAGGTGAGCATCGAAAATCCTATCCGGGAAATATCTAACCGTCTTCGTTTGAAAACATTTTTGTACATGTTTTCGCACCCCGCACTGAAACGCTGTATTACGCAATACGCGCGTTATTTTGGTTTTTCAATTTGGCAAGTTTCAATAAAAATGCCGGTCACAACAACATAATTGCGCTGGTGTTCCCTGCAACGTACACAAGGGCCAGGTTCTTGCTGCAAATTTGCGCTAGCTTTTCAGTGCGTGGTAAATAAATAACTAAATAAACCAAGGTTATTTTCAGCCTCAAACCCTTGGCGGTCTTCCATATGATCCGGCGATGGTATCTGTCTCGAACAGACCCGAGCCTGCTCAATCGGCTACTTCTTCTTGACCCAATACCCCGAGCAGGTCTTCTCCTGCATCTGTTCCTCATAGCAAGGCCCATGGTGTTGGCCGCGTGTTGAATCAGCCTAGAGGAGGCGCAACCGCATAGTCCATCCGCGGAAGCTACCAGCCGCAGAGACCTGGTGAGGTTTGCTCGCTCCTACATTCAAATATTTGATGCTCAACTCGGTTCGTAGTTTTTTTCATGAAAACAGCGGGGTTCTCCCTGAGCGAGGTCATAGTGCTCGAACATTAAAAAGGGCGTTATATAATGTTCTTTTTCAAGGTCGTTCCCACATGAATTGTCATGATAGCTTTATTTTCAGCATACAACAATCAAGGCTACAACCGGAGTCGGCCTCTGATGGGTCGCGGACGTGGCATGTTCCAGCGCAATCAGCCTCAGGTTTGTTTTTTAAAGCTTTATACAAAATGCTGTACTCGGTCCGTGGTATTCTAAATGAAAACTGCGGGGTTCTCCTTGAGCTAGATAATAGTGCTCGACCATTCAAAGCGATTTTGCTATTGTGATATTTTTCCAAGTAGTTCCCACATTTATGTTTTTTTTCTTCAGGATTTGACCATTTCGGAGAAGGAAGGAGATAACCAAGAGGAGTTGAAGCCTGCAGAGGATCCGAGCATGGTTGATGAGGATGGAGAGCCCTTCTACGATAAGACGGTATGTAGACTCTCTGTCTATTGGAGATCGATGACTTTATAACCATAATTTTGTAATCTGTCATTCAAGAACCACCAAATTATAAACTTCAAATTATAATTATTTGTGTATAACCAACTATTTAGACAGCTGATTTTAACTGATTTTATCGGAAACATCTTTTTGGAACTCGTCGATTTATAACCGTGCGCGCTATCGTGCTCCGGCGCGCTGCGCGGTTGCGTCGCGTGTTCCTCTTTCGCTCCACCTCTGGCGCGCGATGCGCGCTCGGTTATAAATCGTCGAGTTCCAAAAAGATGTTTCCAATAAAATCAGTACTCAATCGTAATTTATAAATCATTGGTTGCATAAATACGTTTATAATTTGTTGGTCTTAATATAATTGTGTTTATTCTGATTTTCCCAAAACCGTGGTTCCAGATAGTTACAGATAGAGATAAAGATAGCTGGTTTCTCAAAGAATGTTACAAAACATTTTTTCCTAAACCATTGTTCATAAACCATAGCTTACAATCTTATGATTACAAATTCATCGATCTCCTGTCTATTGAAAGCAAGCCGTATATTACATTTATAAAATGATACGAACACACAAAAAGTCAAAATGGTACTTACTGTGTTTACCAAAGCGAGAGAGCGGGCAAAAGTGAGAGGGTGGCGTACGTGCCTGTGTGGTAAACAACGGAAGTCCGTCATTTGACTTTTTTGTGTGATCGTATCATTTTATAAATGTAATACTTACAGAGTTCTTTCTTCGATCGCATATCCTGTAAAGCCCTCGAGAAAGTCGATGGAAAGAAGTCTCGTCCCGACTGGAGAAAGGAACGCGGGGCCAACAATGGGACCCCCGAATGTGATAGGCACAGTTCCTTTCTTTCCTATTTTATAATTTCTTGTTCATGTTTCGTGTAAGGCAATCGATTGTTTTCCCCCAGTTTTACCATTTGCACGCCGTATCGGCTACGTCCCCTTGTTTGTAAAAACATTGCCGTGTATTCCCTCTCTCCCATTGTTTCCGCACCGCCTACGGTAGCTTCCTTTCGCTCGTTTTTTGTACCATGTTGTTTGTGGATAAACATGTACCCAAGTATACTATGTTTCGCATTTGCACCAAGTAGCACACAATTGATGAACATATCAATATTTGATGGGGGATTACGGTAACCGGAAGGGGCGCCAGCCAGCGAACTACTGGCGGTCCGGCGAAATAAGAGACGAAGTATCTTAAATGTAAGATACTTGGGCTCTTACTCTCCCTCTCTCCCCCGCTCTAGAAGTAAGATACTCGAGTATCTTAAATATAAGTTCCAACTCTCTTAATGTCGCCAAGTCTGGTACTGAGTATCTTATATTTAAGATACTTCGCGCTCTGTGTACACTACGCTCTATGCACAGTTATGGGTGAAGGTTCAGTCCAGGGGGAGATCGGTAGCTGGCTCCAGGTTCGGTCCAGGGGAAGCTCAGTAGCCTGCTCCAAGTTCGGTCCAGGGAGGAGCTCGGCAGCCTGCTTCAGGTTCGGTTCAGTGGGAGCTCGATAGCCTTCTCCAGGTACGGTCCAGGGGGATCTCGGTAGCCTTCTCCAGGTACGGTCCAGGGGGATCTCGGTAGCCTTCTCCAGGTACGGTTCAGAGGGACCTCGGTAGCCTTCTTCAGGTACGGTTCAGGGGGAACTCGGTAGCTTGCTTGAGGTTCGGTCCAGTGAGGAGGACTCGGTAGCCGGCTCCAAGTACGGTACAGGGGGAGTTTAGTATGTTGGGGAATGGTAATATCTAGAAAGAGTACTGGCTTATTCCGTTGCAAAAGGCTCGTGAGGCTAAGAGCGATCGAAAAAAGTTGCCACTACGCCACTTCGTGGCTCCGTGGCAACTTTTTTCGATCGCTCTCAGCCTCACGAGCCTTTCTCAACGGAAACGCAGGATACCGTGTGTTGATTTCCCGGGCGTTTGTGGCATCGCAAAACACTTTTCCAATGATTCCATACGCTTGCCGGATCATTTGGAAACTTTACGAAATTTTCAATTTTCACGTTAAAACGTGTTAGAACACGTCCAGGCACGTTTCAGACATCGCAAAACACTTTTCCTGTAATCCCTCACGCCCTGCGAACCAATTTGGAACTTTTCAAAATTTTCGATTTTCCATTTTTGAACACGGCAAAACAGGTGAAAACGTGTTTCACGTCACTCAAGAACGTGCTAAAAGGGCTTCTGACACTTGCGAAAAATGCGCAAACGTTTTGCCCGCGGCGGGGTTCGAACCTGGGGGTCTCGGATTATAAGTCAAGCGCGTAACCCACTTGGCTATGGATTTGGTCAATTAAATATTGCAAAACTTTAAAGGGATTTTGGTCTGTTGTCGTATGCAAAAGGATCCGAGAAGATAGAGCGATTTTGAAGCGATTTATTAGGAAGCTTCCGGATGCATTACTCCGGCCTCCAGAAAGGGGTCAGGGGCGAGAGAGTGTGCCAAAGTGAGAGAGTCACTCTCAATTTCCCTTACACTCTCCTTTTTAACTCCATTCCTGCGAGATTGCCGGCATGAGGAATGATTTGGAACGAAATGTGCGAAAAATTCATGAAATCGCGTGAAATCAAGTGAAATCAATCGATATTTCATTTCAAAAATCGGCAAAAGATGTTCAAATGTGAATCTTGTTACTCAAAAATGTGTTTGGGCCACATTTGACACTTGCAAAAAATGCGGCAAAAGACTATGCACCGGCGGGGATCGAA
This sequence comes from Pristionchus fissidentatus, assembly GCA_036245785.1. Taxonomy (NCBI): domain Eukaryota; kingdom Metazoa; phylum Nematoda; class Chromadorea; order Rhabditida; family Neodiplogasteridae; genus Pristionchus; species Pristionchus fissidentatus. Next base: position 13,277,070 of record BTSY01000004.1, read on the forward strand.
CCTGCGACCCTCGGATTTGAATTCGAGCTCGCTACCGACTTGGCCATGAAATTATCGATTTTTAAAATATTAATTTTGATATTTTTCGTGATGGGCTATCATATGCAATAGGATCTGAGCAGATTGCGTAAGTTTGAAGCGATTTACAATGGAAAACATGTCCGTCACGCGGAAGGACAAAAAAAACAAACGCACGCACGCACGCACGCACGCACGCACGCACGCACGCACGCACGCACGCACGCACGCACGCACAAACCGACAGACATTTCAATTCCCTAGTAGTGGAGGAACCGGTAAGCACGGCTGCTAAGGAGATACGTATATCTGCTAGAGCGGCTCCGAAAAAAGCCCCAAATTAGTCACGACCACCTCCAGAATCCGTAAGTTGTGATTGTGACACGAAAACTGCCTGATTCTCCACACCAAACAGCTCAATCATAAGCCGAAGAATCCATCATCACGTCAAGATAACCGTCCTTACCCTCCTTACCTCTTTCCCGATGGCGAATAAAGTATTAAGTATTAAGTAGTAAGTATAGTCGTCTTCTTGTCTACTGGGACCTTGCACAATCACTAGATTTTTAAAAGGTAACTATACAACTACGCCGAGTGCGCACATCCCGACGGCTAAAGTGACCGCTTTTCTGAACAGAGAGCTCGGAGAATAATGAGTATTACGGTGTATTTTCCCTAATGCGGGTAGTTGTATAGTTATCTTTCCAAGTGTAACAATCACCAATTAGAAAAAAATTAACTTTGAAAAACAGGCATACGACAAAATCCGGCTTGCGCGAAAAAAATGAGTAAAATATGCGATCATATAGCAACTTTATAGATACAATCGATAGCCGAGCAAAAATACCAGACTAGATAGAGGCACAGCTGGTTATTTGGAGCCATTTCTTATGCGGGACTCGATGCTTGATAATGGCTATTGGAACGGTCACCAATGAGCTACGATCTACAATATATTTGCTATCACACATTTGTACAAATTATGTATAAACATGTTACAGGAACGAAAGGGGAAATGTTTAATTACCCAAATACAATTTTTTTTTCTGTTCGTTGAACCATTTTGTCGAATGTCGCTTTCTAACTATTCCCATTTTTACCGGATTACCAGAGTATCGACATTATTTCTTTTGTTTATACAAAGGATTTGGGCCTATCGCATAATTTAGCATACAAATTACAGGAACATTCCGTAATTCAACACTGCAAACAACTGAACATCAAAACATTATCTGTACTTTGAATGTTTGTGTCTTCATGTGAGGGCGCTCACGTGAGGGCGAGATGTTTCTCCATCTTTCTCTCTCCAACTTTCTCTGCCGCCCAGAGTGAGCTCAAAAAAATGTTCAAGCGGGAATTCGCTAGTGATAACGAAGGAGATAACGAATATTGCACAGTAAATTGTGAAAATGCTTGATGTTTATTTCTATTAGACACCAGAGCGTCAACAAGGAAGCGCGAAGAATTTTATCGACGCATAATTAAGAATTTATTAGTTACCGTTGACATAGAAACATATTCGATGACTACTTGTGGCGGCTCGCTAGTATCACCTGTACGCATAGGGACGTTTGAGGCGCAGGCTATTCGAAGAAAAAATGAATTTTTACGCAGCACTAGTAGTAGCAGTTACGCTAGCGTCGTCAGCGGGTCTCCGCGCCGCGAGACACCTCATTCGCCACCATATCCGGGCAGTTGCAATCGTCTCTCGGTACAAGCGAACGACGGCCCTCCTAAAACTGGTGATGAAGTAGAGCATGAAAAATGCGTCGATGGAGGGGAAAATGGCGGTGCTCGAGAAGAGAACGTTGCCAAATGCCCCCAGAGAAATCCCTGCAAATTTATATTCAGACAATTTCGGAAATTAGCATATTGCATGCGTTCTCCACATCTAATTTTCTAATTATCTCTAGAAAAAAAGAATGAAGCAGTAATTTTCGATTGTAAAAGAAGAGGAAAACAACCTGTAATGGCGGGAAAGACGAAAATCATCGCCAGCGGGAGATAGGAGAAGAGGCAGGGTATGGCTGCCTGTTAAAGAAAAAATTAATAAAAAGAGAATTTTTTCGTCAAAAAAAGTTCAGGCTCGTATAGTAACGAGTCATTTTTTGGACCGTGTGTTCGCGAATTTGCAATACCTGTACAAGCAGAGCGTAGAACAAATCGCGCTGCATCTTTCTAGTTTTCGCCGAAATATTGTTGTTGGACGAACTGCAATTTTATATATTTTTGAAAATTAAAATTCTGGAATTTGTAAGCTGCTACACTATAAAGCTACATGATTTACAAACAAATAAAAATTATTTAATGCGTCTCATCAACTTTTGCGACCCGTGAATGGGGCTTACCGCAGCGCCGCGGTGGTTCTTCGTATACAGACGACGATGACGGTTCCTGTGCCGCCAAACAACGCGACGCAACTGATCATGCCGGCAACGTTGAGTGGATGCCACTCCCAGACGCCACTCAAGGGGTTCGGTTGCTGCAAAATTTTAGTTGCATAGTTGCACTAAGGAACTTATGAATATTATATACTATCTAACTCTAGAATATGTGCGAACAAGCACAATTTTGATGATCTCCATACACACGAGCGTATCCCAAACTTGCATGGTCAACATTATACAATATAATAAATGGTATTCCGTTATTCTCGTCATGGTGATAGGTTACTGGTTTCTTCTTACAGGAACAACAAGCGAAATGAGAGGAGGTGAAGTCATCAATAACAATATAGATTCCGGCAAACAACCAATATACGCTGTTCGTTCACTATCGGTTCATTCGCTTAATTATGTAGCTGACCTTCACTGCCAATACAGTGAATCCCGTGCGCTCGTCGCGCAAATCGATGCCGTAGATTTCCAGAATCTCCGCAGGAACTATGGCCCTGCAACACCTTGCTCATTTTCCATAATGGCTTCAATAGCAATTATCCAGTTAGTCGTTGAACACTTTACATCATAACATGGCACATATTCCCGTAAGCGTGCATTTCGAGTTACCAGCCGTGGCCTACTCTTGATAAGCGTCTTAATGTTCAAATTTAATATTGTTTATTAACTAGACGAATTATTATTTTTTAACTAGCGCATTGATTATGCTTACGCTAAGTGGAGAATTAATATGACGCTGTTTGTGTTAGGATCAACAAATCATTAGAACAGGTCAAAAAATTGAAGTCGCTCGAAACTTTCTCCTAGGGGTAACTTTTGACGCTGATCACGATTCTGTTATCGATTTCGCAATCGGACTCCTCTGGGCGCCGCTATGGCGCCGCGCCCATTTGGCGCCAAATTATATTTTTGACTATAACTCGCTTCGGAGTGCCTGTAGAGCCGCGAAAGCTATAATAGATAGTCAGAATTTGAAGCTCTTTCGAATGGCGTTGCCAGTTTCTGAATACTCAGAAAACTCTTCCCATGAAAAATCGAAATTTTTATAAAACGAAAGTAAACTGGGAGACCTATCCTATCTTAAAGCGCGCTTCATTCTGATCATTTTGATATATAGAAACCCCAATATTATCTTAGCATGGGGTAGAGCCACACATTTAACAACATTTTTGCTCAAACGCGTCGCACGCGAAACGCGTCTACGCACGCGGCAACCGGGTAGACGATGCAGTAAGCGCTTAGAACTTCATTTCGAAGGTTGTAGGTTTGATTCATGTCGATAACCGCGCATTTTCGCAGATTTTATTTTTCTGTAAAAATCTGCGGAAAATTCGAATTTTTCGAGAAATAAAAATTCGATGGAAATGCGCGGTTATCGACATGAATCAAACCTACAACCTTCGAAATGAAGTTCTAAGCGCTTACCGCATCGTCTACCCGGTTGCCGCGTGCGTAGACGCGTTTCGCGTGCGACGCGTTTGAGCAAAAATGTTGTTAAATGTGTGGTTCTACCCTATGCTAAGATAATATTGGGGTTTCTATATATCAAAATGATCAGAATGAAGCGCGCTTTAAGATAGGATAGGTCTCCCAGTTTACTTTCGTTTTATAAAAAATTCGATTTTTCATGGGAAGAGTTTTTTGAGTATTCAGAAACTGGCAACGCCATTCGAAAGAGCTTCAAATTCTGACTATATATTATGGCTTTCGCGGCTCTACAGGCACTCCGAAATGGGCGATCGGCGCCTAGTACGATCGGCGCCAAATGGGCGTGGCGCCATAGCGGCGCCCAGAGGAGTCCGATTGCGAAATCGATAACAGAATCGTGATCAGCGTCAAAAGTTACCCCTAGGAGAAAGTTTCGAGCGATTTCGATTTTTTGATCTGTTCCAGACCCCTGTTGAGCAGAAGATTTCTGCCCAGCTCGGGGTCCGAAAAAAACCAAGGCGAGAGAGCGTGGGGAATTGAGAGAGTACAGAGAAGTCAGAGAACGCGCGCTTCCACATTCTAAACGATTTTCTAGGCGCTGTAACTCTTTTCTACGAATAGATAAACTTTCACTTCCAAAAAGGAAATTGGTCTACCTATAATGAGGAATGCCAAGATTAAGTATGGAGGAGTTCGACTGCTTATAATATTCGTAGAAAAATTTCGGCTGCATGTTTTGAATTCCGTGCGGAAAAGTTGAATACTCTACAAATTACGGACAGATCTTCCTCCAGCGAGTGTATCTAATATTATGAAGATGTTCCACATTCATATAAACTTCGAAATATAAGATATTCGGAAAATGCAAAAATCGAAGTTTAAATTTTTCAATTTTTTTCTTCCAAAAAGCTGTGCATAAAAAAGTTCGCAAACTACCTGAATATTATTTTCTATTAGTTTCACATTGTTTTCACTGAAAAAGATCAAGAATTATCATTCGAGACTAATACTTACATTTGGAAGGCGTAACATAAGTCAGCGCCACATTACAACGCATTGGCCGATTTGGCCCATTTTTTTACTGGGGTAAGTACGAACAATGTTCACCAGAACACCTCTTAGAGTGAACCATTAGTTTTGACTTTTAAGAGAGTTAGCTCAACTTTTGCAAAAACAACCACCCCGCATCGGCGCATGGACCAGGAATGACTTCGAGCTGTGGGTAAACAAGCCGAGAGATTTGTCTATCTAACGCAGCAAACAGCGGATTTCTATCTTCACTTTGAAGATATTTATGATTTTTCAAACTTTGCTACTATTACTTGAAAAAATCTCAGAGTCACCAGGTTGATTTGTGTTTCGCGCGAAAATGAAATTTTAAAAAAAAATTCTGAAAACGCTATTCGATAGAGGGAGGTTTGTAGTACCTTGTGTTAAATTTTCAGCCAATTTAAAAATCATAAATTTCTATGTCCCGGTCATGGCCGATGAGCTCGAGTCTCTCGCGATTCCTGTCATATAATATTAATTATGCATGAATAAATATTTGATTAAATAATAATATTTTAGAATTATTGTGATTAATTATTGTTAATAATTAATTAAAAATTATTGTTATTGTCACCGCGTTTTCGCCGTGGGTGTGAGGGCTACGGCGCACATTCCGACGGCAACAGCGATGTAGAGGACGTAGATGATGATACCACGCAATTTCCAGCGACCTCTCGACCACGTGCCGGCGCGCGAGCCTGCCAGACCTCTGGAATGTGCAGGAACTGAGGTGCGATGGGGACCGGAAATGACTGTAAAACTACAGACAGATAATAGGTTAACCACCCCCGTTGTCAGAGATACATGACATGTGCAAATGCATCATACAGCGGCTTGCTTCGCACGCACCCTGCCTCATTTGAATCGCGAAAGGCATGCCCTATGCCGATCTTTAGTTTACAGATAACTGTTGCTGCTTTCAACGCTTCTGCAGCCATGTTTGATATATGTAAATAAGCCGCTTGTAAATAAAACGGATATAAAAATAAACAAACCTAGTGACAATCTTGTAGCGATAAATGAAGTGATAAGCGAGGACGAGGAAGGTCTGGTAGAAAGTCGCGATGAAGATAAGACAGAATACGGTGTCCATCGAATCTGACCATGTTTCTTTACATATTATTTGTTCCTATAACTTGTTATCTTCGTGCAAGACAGCTTTTATAACACGTAAGTTGTTACCCTATTGTCTCCATTTTTTTCTTCGCATGGTTATTGGCGTTTTTTAATTAGAATGCGAAATGTGAGACGACGCTCTCTTCATTTCACGCTCGCTCTCGTCCGGCGGTTGGTAGGTGAGAAATGGTGAGGCCGTGGTCTCACAGTTCGCACTCAAGTTGGAATGGCAAATGAGGGGCATACGTCCGAAAATCGGCCGCTGTCCTGCTTGTCGCGGGAAGAAGTAGAAACCAGTAGCCGTCATGTGCAGGTACTGCAACCATTTGTCTTTTCGTTAACATCAAGTAATAACTAGTAGTATTGAATTTATTTATTGTATGTTGAGGTCTCCGTTTAAGAAATTTTGCAAGCAGAAATGCACTAGCATGCCCGAAGAATGTAAAAGAAAAATAGCAGTATATTTGATTTTTTTTTCAAAATATAAACGTACCGCTTGCAAGCCCATGTGGCCCATCGTTGTAACGAGATCGCACACTGGAAAAAATGCACATTTGTTTGTCACCCAAGTTGTTCTTTTTGAAATGATACTTCTTGAAATGAAACCGGTGATTACCATTTCAAAAAGTACAACTTGAATCGCTGAAATTGAATCGATGACCGACTAATGGCATGTGCCAACTGGTAGCAGCCCCATTCTACTAGTACGATCACTAAATGCTATTTGTCCAACCTATCGACCACTAGTCTGGCAACCGGCGATGCCAGCAATTCGTTTTGTGTTAAAGATCATATTACTATATAAAGATACTACGCAATGCCATATTTACCCGCGAAGACGGCAAGCAGTAATCGATATTGGCCGAGGTGCGTGGAGGTTGTGGTTGCGATGATGTAGAGCAGAAGTCCATTGGACGTCAGCGAAAGACTAGTGGTTGTTGAGAGGAAAATGGAGTGGAAGGGCTCACGGAAGAACCAGCGGTAGAGAAGATTCGGCATACTGTAAGGATTTTCGTGAAATGTACTGAAACACGACATTTTGTAAAGGCTCTGTGAGTAAGACTGAGAGTGCGAAAATATGCTGAACTCCGTGTGAAATGTGCTAAAGATCATGCAAGTTGGACAGGGTTTCAAAAAACTTGAAACATGAAATTGTGGAAGTTCATTTGTAACAGCGCGGGCATGTACATGATTCCAATACTGCAGAAATGCATCAAAGAAAATCAAGGTATTATTTTATATATCTGCGTAGGCAATATAACTATCTGCGTTAGAATTATATCACTATCAGGGTAAGCGATCACAGTGATATTAATACGTTCGGTAGTGTTGCAACTAATGCCAAGTCAAGTAAAGAATATCTTATGATATGATAGTTTGGCTGATAATGCCTGCCATTTGTCGATTATGGCTTAATCGTTGCTAATGATGATCGGAATATAAGCATGCTCCAGAGACACCAATGAGCACAAACTATTTCTTGATAATTTTAAAACCAAAGTCCGTTATCGCGGTGATGAGAACAACTCAAACTTTTCCCGTTCCGATTGTGCTTCGACTGTTCCGAGCAGGAACATTACCAGGAACAATTAGAATATGACTAAGCTATGCGTGTAGCGAGTATTTCATCAATGTTGAACACATTTTATTGCTAGTTGCAAAAATATTTTGTGAGTTTGTAGAGAAATATATGTGGGGAAATTGTGGGCGGCGCTAATAGCGCAGTGTAGTAAATAAAAATATAAGGAATATTAGGACATTAGGAAATATTAGGAGAATATTACAGGCGCGACATAGAATACATGCGGCATCCGTGCCAATAATGCCAAATCAAGATTCGTCTATGGTCGTTGCCCTGTATCATTTCTCACTTATGAACAAATCCTTGATAATTATGATTGGAAATAAGCAAACGAGATGGACACCAATATGCTAGAATCTAGATTACAGCTAGCGAATCAAAGATTTAAAATAATAAATTGACTAATATTGTGATGTTTACTTAATTCGTGAGAGAGGGAACTGGCAATATAAGGGGCAAAAACAACGTGAATTCTAAGACGACCTTATTATAATTATTAAAGGGATGTTCGCGATAGGATCAATGAAATGAACGCACACTTAATTTAAAAAAGTATGACCTAAACATAGCTAGGTAAATGTCATTTTTAATTGATTGTGCAGATCATCACAGCGACAATCATTTTGCATTTCACTCATCGGTTTGAGTTTCTGTAACTAACGTTTTTCAGGCTGAAATACCAAATCTCTTGACCTAGTTCCATGAAATTGGTTTTCGGATAGTAGTTGATGTTGCTGATAAATATTCGACAATCTATTGTAATATTTCTACTTTTCTCAAATTCAAAAAAAATCTCAAATGCCGGTGTCACTTAACCACTGTGTTGATGAATCGGAAACGCCTCCCACATTGATTCGCGAGCTGCACGTAGAACCAGTTATTTCGCACTATCGCCCCTCTTACAGATTCGCACGCTTGCGAATGGAACGGCTCTTTTCTGCGTTTCGTCGCTAGAGGGCTCAAAACAGGACACACATTGCCATCCTGAGGTTGGGCGCAGAAAACATTCTGTCGTTCTCTGTAGTCAGAGTGTTTGTGTCTTGATGTGAGGGCACTCACGTGAGGGCGAAACGGCTGTTTCTCTATCCTTCTCTCTCCTACTTTCTCCGCCGCCCAGAGTGCGCGCAAAAAACGTTCCAGCGGGAATTCTCTAGAGATAACGAAGTGGAGGGAGAGAGATAGAACCACCCCGCCTTCTCTGCCAATTCCCAATTCCTCCCCTCTTCGCAGTTTTCTCCTTCGTTCCTACCCCAGTCGAATTTCGTTCTCAAGCATGTTCTACATCCCCATTGATCCCGCAGACGCAGTGAGTGTTGAGGAGCTGGATGGCGAATCCACTGGAACCGAACGGTGAGGGAACTTGTTTCGTTACCCAGGCTTTGCGTAGAATTGTATTTAGCACAATCGGATTCAGTACATTTTTATCTCGGCATCCTCAAATGACCAAATGGTAGATCGCCGGGAACTGTTGCCGCAATGGCCTGCGCGTACGTGCTGATCATGCTGGTCATCTTTCTCGTGCACACTCGCCGGTCGCGCGCCGTGAAGCAGCAGGTACTAATTAGCTGGTTTTGGCAATTAATTAGTAATTAGCTAATTGCCAATTAGTAGCATCAACTTTAGAAGAGTACACGATAGAGTAGAACATGTTTATGAATCATTTTACGCGCTTTTGACGTATGTAGAAATTCGCCTCTCCTCAATCGATAGCTCCCGTTATCTTCCCTTTCAGAGAGTTATCTCTCCTCTCTCACATCGAAAAAAAAACATTGAAAAGTCGCCATAGATACGAATCTGCGAGTTCACAAGATAACAACTTCAGAGCGTCGACTATCTCACAATCGAGAAGAGAGAAGAAGAAGAAGGAAAGGATAAGGACGACAACAAAGGATTGATGATGCAAGGACCTATCGGCTTGATGAATGTTGTGTAAATTACTATATGATCTACTGAACTTCAATAAAGATTCTCATAGTTACACCAAAAACGTGGAACCTTATTCCATCGCAATAAATAATTGACAGAAACGTTTGCGATGCTTGATGTATAGAAGCCGGAATTGTCAATGATAACTAGAGTTTGAAATTCGGGTAAATAATTGAATTAGATCTCTTCATTTCACACTATCTCTCACCAATCGACCAGTGAGAGAGTGTGTGAAATGAAAAGTGTTAATTCAATTATTTCCCGAATTTCAAACTCTAAGGATAACTAGGGTGAGATACGGAGCAAATTGGCCTATTTCTTTCCTAAACAATATTCGAGTTACCTACAAGACGACAAATGTCTCGACACATACTTAGGAATTTTGCTAATGGCAGTTTATATGCTGGCTACTTGTGGCGGCTCGCAATTACCAACTGGACGCATAGGGCCATTGTCGCAAACCCCAAAACGAAAGTGAATATGATGGTACAAACGCTGAGCACATCTATGACGTTCCTTATTGTCGGGTCCTCAACTTGAAGCGAGTAGGGTTTGTAGGGAGCGATGGCCAGAGCGAACAAGAGCACCATCGCGCGGCAGTTGAACCTGAGTCAGCAACTAATCACTTAGTAATCCTTAGTTGTTACTCTTACGTTTATCTATTCGGTAAGTTAAAGGTTGGTTACTGAAACGACGGTCAATTGGCCGCACCCCACTGTCATATTATATTATGTTTAACCGTTGTCTTACAATCTACGGTAACGTCAGGTAGTGCTTAATATGAGCAATCTTCAAGTCTCACCAAATTTTGCCTTGTAGCCTCCGGCACGTTTCACACATGGCAACGCACTTAGAGGAAGAGTATCGACTAGCGTAGCTGAGAGGCAGACGAGATTCTCGGGATTCCGTTGTTGGGGAAATTTGTTAACACGCGAGGGATAATGCTCTGCTCATCTGATTCGAAGATTCGTTTCAAACATATCGAAAATTTTCAACCATTTTTCGAATAGAAATAGACTAAAAATATATAAAAATAAACTTGGATGCTTATGTTAGCAAATAATACCGTCCACTCAGATGATACTGTAATTCCGCACGACAGGTAACCTTTATCGGCACTTCGTTTGGATGAACTTTAACAAAATATAAAATATAGTGCTCCCTGGTAGATTAATGTGCGCGTTTCGTGCACTCGAGTTCGTCGAATTTCCTTAGCATTGTCCTCATGGAGAGGATGCTAAGAGTGAGAACAAACAATCGTGTGCAGACAGCGAACAGGACGGCTTCAGGGGCCTCCGTGTGCGCAGCCGCAGCCGGCGAATAGTATTGATAGTCGCGTGAGAGTGCGAAGAACAGCACCGTCACACGCCCGTAGATGCTGAAGCATAATTAGTGGACTAGTAGAGTTTGAAATTCGGGTAAATAATTGAATTAGATCTCTTCATTTCACACTATCTCTCACCAATCGACCAGTGAGAGAATGTATGAAATGAAGAGTGTTAATTGAATTATTTTCCCGAATTTCACACTCCATTGACTAGTACGATTAAGTACGCTTCAAAACCGTTACTGGATGAATGAATGGACGGATATTGAATGTGGAGTATGGTTGGACGAAGGGACCTAACAAGCCCTCGATCCGTACATTGCAAGAAAAAGTTAATGAAAGAAACTCACAAAACTTCGGCGAGTAGCGCGCGGCATTTATTGCACATGTTAATGGAGTTTGAACGAAACGCGACTGCGATGAAGTTTGAAATGCGTTAAAGAAGCTCAGCATATCTGTGGGCCCAATATTTTATCACGCGATGTGCACCCTGATCTTTTGGGCTGCAAAATCTTCGTTATTAACGCGAGATTATATTTCAGCAGATCTGCAATCCGTCGCACTAGAAATAGAAAAGTTCTTGCTGAAAATACACAGAGCGCGAATTCTCATGCTTTACTTACTCTGGAGATGTTGTCTTCTGCTTAGAATGTGATATCGAAAGATGGAGACATCATTACTCCGAATAATTAGAGATGTGAACACTCCAGAGTAAGGAAAGCTGGAGACATCGCTCTCTGATTAGCAAGTACAGTGATGAGGTGGATTGCATACTCGCAATCTCCCATGATGCACTCAGGAAAACGAAAAGATGATATAAAAAACGTTGTTAAAACAAAAACAAAAACCGAAACTTGTGAACAATTAAACGTCTGCACGACGATGAACTGTATTAGGTCCACTTTTTCACACTAATAGAGTCGAAACAAATATAATCTTAAATATATTGCTTCCGAAATCAAATAAAGGTCCTATCTCGTCCTATCCTCTTCTCGCTTTACCGGGCAATACATGCAAAAGTGTCTTCGAATTTGGTGTCAAGATAAATTTTTGTATGCAAGCATGTTTGTATTTTCTGCGTTTCTATAAGCGTATTGCAACCACGGCATGTAATTAGGCCCGCATTTTCTCCCCACTTATACATGCGAATGAACATCGGATACACTGTGTTGGAAGTCATATTTGTTAAAATATGATATTCATTTTTATTCATTCGTGTAGCGATAGCTCGTGTTTCTATTCGGGTGTCCCATAAGTAATGTCGCCAAATCTCAATAATGAAATTTTTCGTTATAATTTGAAGAGGTGTCAGCGATCAGTGATTGAAGTAGTCGCTGTTTATACTAGTGACCTCCTCCTATCGGTCGCGCAGAACCATGATACTCTCACTTTAGAAAGACGGGTTCTGGAGTCAATCCAAAATGGAGAGTCAGCGTCGAGATCGGTCCTATTAGAGAACTATTTCTCAGAGTAGATGCTCGCAAAGGTTTCGAAACAGCCATAGTTACATAGGCTGGTATTGATATTATATAACGGCATAATTAGCCACTCTCACCTCAGATCGACCAACTTTTTAAAAATGAATTTCTACAAATGGGGTATTTTCAAGCCAATCATAATTTGATTTTTTTCCTTGATTAGGAGTCCAACAGGAACTCTGATGACGACCACTTGCATTTGGGTAGATAAGAGGTCATTGATGATGTTGGGGATATAGTTAAGGATCTCCCAGTATATAGAGCCGAAAATGGAGAAGAAGAAAATGCACATTTAATGATTTCTGTGGATTTTTTTCTTTGGGACGGGTTATGAGTTCTCTCCTGCAAGCAATCGATCCCGTCTCATGTGGGTGTTGTCGTACATGAGCCACTTCTTATCGTTATTGACAACCTTGTTGGCCCATCTCCTCTTTGCCAGACAGTTGAAAAACTCCCGACGCATCCGACGACGCAATCCGCTACTTTTCCGTTACAGCAAAAATGGCATGATTGGCTGCATTTTGTATCTTAGCGTTCTTCCAGTTCTGAAGTATGATTTAATCTAGGACGGGTATGAGAGTATGAATAACTGCTTACACCCCACGGTAATTGATTTTGAGTTTGCTTGCAAATGGAGTGAGAACGAACAGTTTGTTGGGGAGAGGCTACAGCAAGAGTGGGGTCTGTATAAACGCCTGTAATGTCCGAAAGCGATTGCCAAATTCCAACTCTAACAGAGTTGCATATTAGGGGCATCCTGTAGTTTCGACTGAGCCAGTTATTCATTTCTTTTCATCGCTTACTTTCTATTGAGGAGTTACGGGAGAGAAAAAGAGCGAAATTGAGTTTATGTGTACTTAGGGAGAATTGATGTGGAAACTAGGAGACCAAAGCAATCCACTAGCACTATACGTTGTTTTTCTACTGAATGGTTTGTCTATCAAATGTATGATATCATCATGGCTGTCGATCGATAACTCGTTGAATACAATAATGAAAATAGGCTCGCGACATTACTTATGGGACACCCTGATACTCATCTTTTACTAAGTCCCTTTTGACATTTACGATTTGTCATTCTCTCGTATGTTGGCGTGTGCTCTGTCTCATTCATCTTCTGAATATTCTTAGTTCTCCACAACATCAACATCCAATATTTTCTCAGCATATTCCAGCAACTGCTTGTGAAGATCAACAACAAACTATTCACATTTGACTTCAGGAAGTTCACAATTTACATTCAAAAGAAGGACATGGCCGATTTCGATTTCTCCACACATCACCGTATTGGTGCCGCCATTTTATTTCCGGTAATAATATTGCTTGGCTGGCAGTCTTTGCAGTGCCATTTTTGTAAGAACTCGAGAATTTCGTAGTTGTAGTATACCTCTTGCGATTGGTCGTATTGTGCACACGTGCAACATGAACACAAAAACATTTTTTTTCAGAAAAAAACTCGTGGAATCACACTTGCATTTAAAAACCACTTTTTGAAAAAAGTATTCCTCCTGTTTTCAGTTGGCCCTTGTCGGATTCGTCTGCAATCTCATGGTCGTCGTCTTCCTTCGAATGGTGCCATCACTGAGCAATTCCTTCGGTAGTCTCACCCTGTCACAAGCGATCGCAGACTGCGTCCACCAAGCCATTTTCGCCTTCTACCTCGCACCCTGCCTATTCGTGTGAGAAATTAGGGTGGTTTACTACTGCAGAACTTGACACGTTAGAACAAGTTTTTGTTTCGCGATTTCAAGATACTCCAGAGACAAAAAAAGATCGGCCGAGTTAGAGAACTATACATTCTGAAGAGACAATTGTACTCTCGGGATAGAGCGCGCCATATCTAGGAAAGGGAGTGTATTTATAGAAAAATCTCTCGGACTATAAACATTGACGATTTTTTCAAACATAGTAGATGATTATGACGGCGAATCCAGCGAGGTCTATGGTGTTTTAGATAGGTGCATTAGGACAATTAGACTTTCGATTTCACACATACGTACGAGTGTGAAAAATGTGCGAGACGAAAAGATTATAATGTGAATAGCGCCCCCTATGAGTCAATTTGGAAGATCACACGCGCCGTCAGAGGCCAATTTCTTATCTTTGTGACATTCAGCATCACGCAGCAAATTCTCTTGATTTATGTCGATGACTTGAGCGGCATCGCAGAAACACGTACTCCAAATAGCAGTCCACACTCGGACACCAGATTCGATCAGCATGCGTCAATGTATCGAAAATAATGACAAAAAAAGGAAAATTAAAAGTAAAAATTGTACCCTTAATTCGCTTTGTTGTAGACACAACGCGGAATTCTACTCGGCATCTGAACACTTTGGATTCGCCGTCATATTCATCTATGATGTTTGACAGTATATTGTAACATCAAAACGCGTGTTTCTCATTTCAGATATGTGGCATGTCTCATGTTAGCATATCAGTGAACAGATTCTTCGCAGTGTACGCACCATTGACCTACACGAGTTTGTTCAGGCACTAACCATGAATACTGATTTCCAACTGAAATGTGTGCTTCAGTAAGCGCAACACACGAGTTCTGATCTGTAGTTACTGGACGGTCGCAGCGGTGGGCACTACCTACGCACTGAAAATAAGTGAGTGCCGTTTCCCACACTTTACTTCACCCAGACAAAAATGTAAAATTCCAGCGCCATTATACAACAAAATGTATAACGAATGTATAACATGTAATACATTTCTTTGTACATTTTCATGTATAATGGGGCTAGATTTATAAATTTTTCTCTGCGTGTTGCGGATACACGCATTACCGAATACAAGCATCGAATATTTAAATTCCCTCTCTTTAATTTCACAAATTTCGTCTTTCAATATAGAAATATACATGAGAAAATGCACCCCTAATGTGCGACATTTTTTATACCTTACTAAAAGTGTTTAACTGCGCTAGGAGCCCAGATATCGATTTGAAATTTGGACATTTTCGACTTTACACTTATTCAGTCGATTGCACTGTTTCGCTCCCACACGGAACGTGGATTTTCACGTTCAAATACACAGCGATATGTCAGCAAGTGCAATGGTGAGCAGACTTGGCGACATTTGTAAACATTATTCTTCTGCTGAAAGACCAGCGAGTACATTTGCTTAGAAGCCATAAAATGTAAAATGAGAGCTGACAAGTGCACTGATGATGTGTTCCTTCAACTTTATCGGTGCACATCAAATCTGGGGGGAAACTGTTGATGCAAATTATGGAACGGCCGGTTAGGAATCCGATATTATTTTATACTAGATTAAAAAAACATTTCAAATAAGAAAATATTATGGAAAACATAAAGGAAATATCTTTAATCTAGGTACGGCGAGTTCATCAAGTACGTAGTCTACGTCGTCATCGTTGCTATGCTCGACTTCTCCTCTGTAATGAGACTGCACTACATGAATCATCGGAAAGTTAGTTTTGATTTGCAATACAACGTATATTCAGTTAAAGCAATACATGATGCAATTTGAAACGGCTTTGAGTATCCCCGATTTACCGATTTTCTAAAAATTCGTGTCATTTTCAGATCGGCGTACACGATTTAGCCAGTGCTCAACGTAGAAGTTGCCTAATGAACCTTGTATATCAGGTAATTCAATTTCGAAATACGTTTCAAGAAAAATATTTTCTTTACATCAGAATTTAAATTTGTTTTAATGATTATAAAAAAATCACAGGCAGCGTTGCAAGGAATCTTCTTCACATCTGAGCTGATCACTTACTTTATTTTGTCGCCCTATGCGAGGAATAAATGGGAGGCCTTCTTGCTAACTACCGTATCGTGGTGCCTGGTACATGGAATGGATGGGTAAGTAAACTCACCGGAGACTTCTTTTTTTCGTAGACTAATTTTTACTGATCATCAAATTTTATTTTCTTTAACTGCAACTGTCCGTGCTGAAATTATTTGTAAAACTGGAGACATGTAGTTGTTTCAAAAATATTCGGTATACCATGGACGACATTCATTCAGGTTCATCGTTATGACCTTCAATCGCGATTTCCGTCGTCTAATCAAGCAACGGCTCTGTAAGACAGTTTCGTTAAAATATGTTTTGCAAATTCACCTAGCTGGACATTATTATTAATTTGTAAAATATATAATTTGCACATTTCTAGCAAGAAACAGTCGTCACATCATCCACCCTGCCATAACCGAGCTAACAAGATAATACAAGCCAACAATGTCATTGCTCCATGAACAATCGAATAAATCAAGTCTACTTATTTCTCAATTACCCATTTCATGTCAAGATAAACGAGCTGTTTACTTGCGTTAAACAGGGAAATTTAAAATGTTTTATAAATAGGGGCCACAACGTGGTCAGCAGAATTCAATGAGAGGGATGAAATTTAGTGTTACCATGTTGCTACATGTCTCAATAAGAACATTCTTTTGGATTTGGGTCGATATCTCGCCTCCGAGCCGAGTTACAGCTCCAAAACCACGCGCGCGAGAGGTGGGAAAGATGAGAGGGGAGGGGAGGTGGGCGGAGCCTAATCGTCCATCTTTCTAGGGGCATAACTCAGGTGATAGAAGACATTTCGAAGGTATACCAGAACAAAAATAGTTTATGAAGATGTGGAGAGTGCAACGGCATCTGAATTGCGACGATTGCGATAGTCGACGCGTGGTGAGAGGGCAAGAACTCAGCGCGTGGGAGAGTAGAACAAGAGATCACACCCATGGCGCAGTGGATAAGCGTGCGCTTCTGGCGCAGCACACTGCAAGTTCAATTCCTCTTTTGCGAAAGCCATTGCTATTTACAGTAAATCGGAATTTTGATACTCTCGTACTCTTAAGAGAGGTATCACGAGAGATTGCAGGAAAACAGACCGGTTGAGGAACAATTTTCAAAAATATATTTTTGATTTGGATGAAACTTTTATGTGGACGTACCTTAGGGACGAGAATTCGAAATATCCCGGTCCCAGGTCTCGGAGCCGGCTTTTAGGAATTTCCCGGTCCTGCCACCGGAATCGTCATAACTTCGTTCAAAATGATGCTAGAACGTTGTTCTTGTGCTTAAAATTTGGAGAATAATTATCTAAATAATTTATCTGTTGACAGGTAAAACAAAAACGGGCAAGCAAAAAAGTTATTGACGAAAAACTGAAAACTCGGCCACAAAACAATTTTTTCAGGTTCTCAGATTTCCGAAAACGGAGGTTTTTAGTATTGAATATGAAAGAGCAACTAAAATTGAGTCTAACAAAAATATAAAACATAAACAAAGTGGGTCAACCAAATTGTGAAAAATGGCTTCCAATGTGAAAAATCGGAAACAATCGAAAAATTAGTTCTTCAGAATAATCTAGGAAACAACAATTACTATCGATTCAGAAAAAAATGTCTCAGCTTATTGGATGCCCGTATAGTGTTATCAGAGAATGAAATCTTCTAAAAACTGACTTAAAAAGGCGAAAATCATGCTTATGCGATATTGAAATTTCTGAATAAACAGAATATACAGCAAAAGAGATGTATCTACAAAATATAAAATATTTTTTCATCTTATATATGGCTGAACGATTTCAATTGCGCCTCTCACATGTGCTTTTCACACTTTTTAGTCAGTTTTCAGAAGATTGTATTTTCTGCCAGCTCTATACGGGCATCCTATAAGCTTTAACAATTTTTTCAGAACATATAGTGTCATAACGCTCTCGAAAATGTTGTTTCCACTAGTATTATGACACACTAATATTTCGATTTTTGCCGATTTTTCACATTGGAAGCCATTTTTCACACTTTGGTTGACCCACTTTGTTTATGTTTTATATTTTTGTTAGACTCAATTTTAGTTGCTCTTTCATATTCAATACTAAAAACCTCCGTTTTCGGAAATTTGAGAACCTGAAAAAAATGTTTTGTGGCCGAGTTTTCTGTTTTTCGTCAATAACTTTTTTGCATGCTCCTTTTTGTTTTACCTGTCAACAGATAAATTATTTAGATAATTATTCTCCAAATTTTAAGCCCAAGAACAACGTTCTAGCATCATTTTGAACGAAGTTATGACGATTCCGGTGGCAGGACCGGAAAATTCCTAAAAGCCGGCTCCGAGACCTGGGACCGGGATATTTCGAATTCTCGTCCCCAAGGTACGTCCACATAAAAGTTTCATCAAAATCAAAAATATATTTTTGATTTTTGTTCCGAGCCACCTGCAATCTCTCGTGAGACCTCTCTTAAAACTCTCGTTTTCACTTCTTTTCTTTGCAAACGAAAGCACAATTCGAATTTAGACTTTATCTTTGTTTTTTCTTACCAGATTATATTTTTAGGATGATAACAATAGAATGGCAGTCGGCCGAGCATGCTACGATAGCTATAATTACATTATTTGGGGTATTTGAAACTGTTTTCCCTCTTTCTGAACGTCTTCAAGACGTCCCACCACCATGGGCCTGGGCTCGAACGATAGAGCTTTTCAAAAGCTAAGCCCAAGCACGTCTCATAGCGTTTAGAATTCAGCTTGTGCTTCACCCTGCTCGACTTTTCGCGATTGAGGGCCCGGTGGATTTGGGCGGAGACTGTGGGGGCTATTTATAAATGCTCTAAATGAAAGAACGGGAAGGCATCGAGGGAGATCAGTTTCAGGAGTTTGATTTTTTTTGGTTTTTTTAACTGAATGCATGTAATTTAACAAGCCTTAGCAGAATGTCGAACAAATGTCGCGTTGCGGAATTGTCACCCCCCCAAAAATTACGTGTTATTGGAAAGATGATATTGTGATCAGAAAAATATGAGACTCCATTGAAGGCGGCAAGGCTGACCTGAACTTTGCCTCTAAGAGTCAAGCTGTCAGAAGAATTGCACGTTATGAGAAGTTGGTATTGTGATCAGAAAAAAACATGGGACTCTGGAAAAAAACACTGAACTTTGTGTCTCTCTGTCTACAAGCTGGCAGATAATGGCCGGACGAAGGTTATTTGACCAGCGAAACGACGAGTTGTCTGTGAAAATTGAATAACAACGGCTATCAAGCGATAAAATATCACGTTCGCCCACTTTATCAGACTCAATAATAATTGCACTGATAATCAGTTATAATTTTCATTTAAAAAATATATCATGCATAAGGTTCCAAATGAATCAAGACAAAGCTTTGCTGAGTTGAGTATTGCTGATCTTGTCAGCCTGACCAATGTTTCTCGAATGATCGACAGCCGACTAAGGCTAACCTATAGTTTGGTTCGTTGCTACGACATGAACTTTAGTTTTCATTAGAATGGCATTCTCTGCCATCTGTGAACTGGTGAGAAGGTAAAAGTTATTCATTCAACCACCAAATTTTACATCCCATCACCAGTGACCACTAGTCCGGTCACCTTTGGCTCCTCTATTCCACTCCTCTAGTCCGTCCAATCGACCATCGGTTCGACCACTAAACTCCCGACGGAAAGAATCCCAAATTTGTTTAGTCATAAAATAGATGAAAATCATATATTTTAATCCCTCATTAAGGGGCCCGTGGCCCCTCCTTAAGTCGGCACAGAATTTTGCCAGACGTGCCACAATCGTGTCCTAATCGTGGGCATATCTGTCGCGCAAGTTGGGCGCGCTGGTGCAATCTCAATCGCGCTGATAGGAAGAAACCGATTCGTCTCCGCCCTTGCCGATAATAGGGGCGGGAGTTTCACACAATGCGTGGAAAGAGTGCGGAAACTGTAGGCTGTAATCCAGACTGACTAGGAATGAAATCACGGGGTTGTCAAGGGAGATCACGCGACTGTGACCTCCAGTTCCCAAACTAATCCCCATCAAAATTGTGCTGCACGAAACGCCCATGATGATTGCAAAAAAAGAATTTGATTTGGAAATGTCCCTATTCTGAATCGGCAATAATGGGAATACGGAAAATACAGCCGTTTTACCAATTGCCGTCAAACAGTCCTCCAATTCGACCTCAAAATCCATTGTTAGAGCGGTCGAATAGTTTCATTCTCTACACCCGTCTCGGGGTCGAATTGAGTCACATCTGGCGGTCATTCCAAACCGACGAGAGATAGAGGAAATTAAGCAAAATAGAAGGAAAGGGGGTCAAAGAAGGGGGTAAAAGACGATCTCCAAAAAAAACTCCTCAAGAAACTTATTTTTGGTGGTCGTTTTTTGGTCGTTGTCGAGTCATGTCGTGGAAATCTGATTGAAGGGGAAAAAATTCACTTTCAAATATATAATTTGGCAGCCAAAGATATCTAAAGCGGAGAACGGCAAAATTTTACAATAATATTAGAACGAATCGGGTAATATTCAAACGTAATATCGATTCTGTATTGGCGGTGAAAGTGACAAAATAAAGAGTGGCTACGCGATACAAGTTTTAAATCATCCTAAGAAAAAGTGATGAGTGCCGATGAGTGCCGTCAATATTATCGAAATGATATACAAATTTAAACGTCACATAATTTGAAAAAAGAAAAATAAATCAATAATAGTATTGACGTATCGTCAACGGATTATGCCCGTCTGGGTAATCGCAAATGCGCATATCTAATGCCGACCCGCTTAGCTGGGCGTAGCCTTACTGGATCACCATCTAATGCTGACTCAATGTGTGACCGCCACTGCTAAACTCGATGGACACTTGTCGACACACATATATTGCGTCTGATACATGCAATCACCCGCAATCACTTCCTGTCACCCATATCGTCTGTTGTGCGGGGGTGCCTTTACGGCGGGATACGCCTTGATTTTATGAACCATGACGACTGTTCTCCTGCTCCGAGAGCGAGATAACGAGAGAGGGAAGAGGCACAAGCCGCACTTTGACATGGAGACAACAAAAGATAAGAAAGATAAGGATGGGGTGGATCCGCCCGCTGGGTGAGATATAAGCAGCGCCGGTCCTATCACATAGTCATTCAGTCTGCAGCGATCAGCACTGATCAGCAGCGGAGATGAAAGGTTGGTGATTTTCTATAGATCTTCCATACTTTTCTAAGAAACTATTCCATGATATCCATTGTTTTATGTGTAAGAGAAAGAAAAAGCTGGACACATTTTTATTCCGTTCAGGTCCCGCCATTCTTACCTTACTGCTAGTCGCAGCTGCGAGTTCCACTGGTACGTTGTTCATGTCGTTGTCGTTTAAAAATAGTTATATTTCTTCACATTTGCATATCTAAACCGATGCAACACATTTTTTTCAGAAATTCACATTCCTGCCCCGTCCAATGTGTGCGCTGGTTCCATCGAAGATGCCTGGGTCGACACTATTTTCCTTGTTGATGCTTCCTCGGGCATGACTCAGCTGGGTCTGAGAAAGGTGTGTTTTGCTTCTCTAATACACAATTTTAATTTTTACCCCAACATTTGGGTTCACAGTTCCTCCACTTATAGGAAATGATTGTGTCTGTCTGTTTGTCTGTCTGTATGTTTTTTTTTTGTTGCAGCGTGACGGACATTTTTCCATTTTCGCCAAAAATC
Source organism: Pristionchus fissidentatus (assembly GCA_036245785.1). NCBI lineage: Eukaryota > Metazoa > Nematoda > Chromadorea > Rhabditida > Neodiplogasteridae > Pristionchus > Pristionchus fissidentatus. The sequence goes on from BTSY01000004.1 coordinate 13,298,852, forward strand.
GCTTCAAATTTGCGCAATCTTCTCAGAACCTTTTGCATATGATAACTGCTCAGAAAACCTTTCAAAATTTAAATATAAAAATCCGCTAATTTCATAGCCAAGTGGATAACGCGTCAGACTTTGAATCCGAGACCCCCAGGTTCGGCCCCCGCCGCGGGCAAACCTTTTGCCGCATTTTTCGCAAGTGCCAGAATGCGCCCTGACACGTTTTTGAGTATCGTGAAACACGTTTTCACCTGTTTTGCCGAGTTTTAACGTGAAAAAATCGAAAATTTCTAAAAGTGTCCAATTGATGCGCAGAGCGTAGGGGATCACAGGAAAAGTGTTTTGCGATGTCAGAAACGTGTCTGAACGTGTTCTAACACGTTTTAACGTGAAAAACCGAATATTTCGAAAAGTGTCCAATTGAAGCGCAGAGCGTAGGGGAACACAGGAAAAGTGTTTTGCGATGTCAGAAACGTGTCTGAACGTGTTCTAACATGTTTTAACGTGAAAAATTGAAAATTTTAAAAAAGTTCCCAAATGAACCGGGGAGAGTGGAGAATCGCGGAAAAAGTGTTTTGCGATGTCAAAAATGTGTCTGGACTTGTTCTAACATGTTTTAACGTGGAAAATTGAAAATCTCAAAAAGTTCCCAAATGAACCGGGGAGCGTGGAGAATCGCGGGAAAAGTGTTTTGCGATGTCAGAAACGTGTTCGAACACGCCAAGGAAATCAACATACGGTATCCTGCGTTTCCGTTGCAAAGGGCTCGTCAGGCTGAGAGCGATCGAAAAAAGTTGCCACGGAGCCACGAAGTGGCGTAGTGGCAACTTTTTTCGATCGCTCTCAGCCTGACGAGCCTTTTGCAACGGAATAAGCCAGTACTCTTTCTAGCGATTAAGATTCCCCAACATCCTAAGCTCTCCCTGGACCGTACTTGGAGCCGGCTACCGAGGTCCCCCTGGACCGTACCTGAAGCAAGCTACCGAGGTCCCCCTGGACCGTACCTGAAGAAAGATACCGAGGTCCCCCTGGACCGTACCTGAAGCAAGCTACCGAGGTCCCCCTGGACCGTACCTGAAGTAAGCTACCGAGATCCCCCCGGACCGTACCTGAAGCAAGCTACCGAGGTTTCCCTGGACCGTACCTGAAGCAAGCTACCGAGGTCCCCCTGGACCGTACCTGAAGTAAGCTACCGATGTCCCCCTGGACCGTAACTGAAGCAAGCTAACGAGGTCCCCCTGGACCGAACCTGCAGAACTATGCAGAGAGCGTAGTGTACGCATAGAGCGTAGTGTATTTAACCTCAACACATCCCTGCTAGTTTCGAGTATTAAAACGAGTTTGCATTGGATTGATGTATTTAAGGCAGAGGCTTTCCTCAAGTCGGTGATGCGCCAGATGAGTGTTGGAGACGACTCGTTCCAGCAGAGTCGCGTTGGAATCATCACTTACGCATCAGAGGTGCGCCGGATTAGCACAATTTAGATCTCAACAAATGCAAACCCACTAGACGCTCAATCATCTTTACCTTTATCAATGCTGGATTATAGAAGCGGCTGACCTCGGATCAAAGAGACAAATCACGATGATTCCATAAAATGATAAGAGATGATTCATCTTTCAGGCTCATGTAGTGCGAGATCTGAGCCGCGCCGACAACACGAGTAGCTCGCTACACTATGACGGAGACGACGATGCCAATCTGCTCAGGTGATTCACATAATAAGCTTGATTGTACAATTATTGTACAATTGCTGTGAATAAGGAATCGGCATCATTAATCATCTTTCATTATAGTGCCTTCACCGCAGCTTTGGACATGTTCGACAATTCCACAACTGCAGTCCACCGCCAGAAGGTGATCGTCGTGGCCGCCAGCGCTTACAGGTACTTTATTACCATTCCACTTATTGCAAAGTTTCTCATGGGACATTATCAGCTCATGAAGAAGTGTTCATCGCTTCTTGTTTCAGAGAGGGTGGTCCCGAGGACGCTCTTCAAGCCGCCAAGCAGTTCGCCATTAGCGGCGGCAGCGTAATCACCATCGGTAAGTGGCCAACAATCGTGCGAACAACTTTGTGTTTCTCGTCACCGTGTCTGACACAACGAAGAACCTTTGACGTATTGGCATACCAATTATACATTCAGACTACCGCGTGCAGAACTCCGGTTTGTCTCCCCTTGCTTCGCTCGCCACGCATGGATTCGCCTTCACCAACGACGACCAAGAAGTTGCCAACCTCTTCAACTCCCTCCTCCACGGTAAAGATACCATTGAACGTATATTCGTTTCCCTCAACAAGATGGGCGATAATATCACAAAATTCAGCCAATTGCTTCTGTCCTCACGACTTTGTCTCCTTCAACACCACACAATACGGATCTCCTGATGGCGGATGCTACGGTGACGTGAGTACAGATATATAGTATTTCCTACACTCCCCTCACATTGCTCAAGTATAAATTCAGGAGAATATCCAAGCCGACTGGGCCGATGCCTCAGATCTCTGCAAAGATGAGGGCGGATCTCTTCTTAAGATCGACAGTCACGATAAGCAGCGAGCGATCGATAGTGAGTGTGATGCAATTGAGAGACAACGCCCTCTACAAAGCATTCGCTGACTACGCAAAAATCAAGTGTTTCCTGGATGATTAATTTTATTACACTCAGAACATTGAACAAGTGTTTAAAGACTTCCCCTCTCAGAGCTTACCACGCACTCGTACTGGATCGGTCTCAGACACGACAACCTGAGAGGATCGTTCTTCTGGCAAGACTGGACTGAAGTAAGTCCCTTTCAAAACTGCCTCAGACACGGGGATGGTTAATTATATTCTCAACCTATGTGTTTCAGGCAGAATACACTCGTTTCGCGCCTTCGCAGCCCGATCTCGAAGTAGGAGATTGTGTCTACAGCAAACACGTGAGTGTCTTCGAAGAGAGACATTGAATAAACAACGCAATGGACTTAAAATATGAAAAAAGATTGAATCGAAATTGCAGTCTCTCTGGTACTCGGCACCATGCAACGGCGACAAGAAAGGCGTCTTTGATCACGTCTACTTCTGCGAGTCTCGCCCATGCTCCGCAAGCACGTGAGTTGCCTAAATTATTTTCATTAATTTCATAGCACATTAATATATGTTTGAATAATGACAAATAATGAATATTGTAACAAGAACTACTAATTTTAAATAATTTCCTTATTTAAAAAAATTGCAGCGACTGCTACAATCTGGAAGCTCCGTATGTGACTGAGCCGCTTCTTCCCGGAAATTACACCGACGCTCCCTCTACCATCATCCCTATCGAGTCCTCGACAGAACAGCCTGATCACCCGACCAACAGACCTTCCACCGAGCGCCCTACTCGTCCGACTCACGAAACCGCCGAGCCTTCCACCGAGCACCCTGCTCGTCCGACTCACGCAACCGCCGAGCCTTCCACCGAGCACCCTACTCGTCCGACTCACGCAACCGCCGAGCCTTCCACCGAGCACCCTACTCGTCCGACTCACGCAACCGCCGAACCTTCCACCGAGCACCCTACTCGTCCGACTCACGCAACCGCCGAGCCTTCCACCGAGCGACCTCATCACCACACTCGCGGACCCGTCGAGCCTTCCACCGAGCAGCCTGAGCACCCGACCTACAGACCCGAGGAGCCTTCCACCGAGCGACCTCATCACCACACTCGCGGACCCGTCGAGCCTTCCACCGAGCAGCCTGAGCACCCGACCTACAGACCCGAGGAGCCTTCCACCGAGCGACCTCATCACCACACTCGCGGACCCGTCGAGCCTTTCACGGAGCAGCCTCAGCACCCTACCTACAGACCCGAGGAGCCTTCCACCGAGCGACCTCATCACCACACTCGCGGACCTGTCGAGCCTTCCACGGAGCAGCCTGAGCACCCTACCTACAGACCCGAGGAGCCTTCCACCGAGCGTCCTCATCACCACACTCGCGGACCCGTCGAGCCCTCCACGGAGCAGCCTGAGCACCCGACCTACAGACCCGAGGAGCCTTCCACCGAGCGTCCTCATCACCACACTCGCGGACCCGTCGAGCCTTCCACCGAGCAGCCTGAGCACCCGACCTACATACCCGAGGAGCCTTCCACCGAGCGACCTCATCACCACACTCGCGGACCCGTCGAGCCTTCCACGGAGCAGCCTGAGCACCCTACCTACAGACCCGAGGAGCCTTCCACCGAGCGTCCTCATCACCACACTCGCGGACCCGTCGAGCCCTCCACGGAGCAGCCTGAGCACCCGACCTACAGACCCGAGGAGACTTCCACCGAGCGTCCTCATCACCACACTCGCGGACCCGTCGAGCCTTCCACGGAGCAGCCTGAGCACCCTACCTACAGACCCGAGGAGCCTTCCACCGAGCGTCCTCATCACCACACTCGCGGACCCGTCGAGCCCTCCACGGAGCAGCCTGAGCACCCGACCTACAGACCCGTCGAGCCTTCCTCCGAGCCGCCTGAGCACCCGACCTATAGACCCGAGGAGCCTTCCACCGAGCGTCCTCATCACCACACTCGCGGACCCGTCGAGCCTTCCACCGAGCAGCCTGAGCACCCGACCTACATACCCGAGGAGCCTTCCACCGAGCGTCCTCATCACCACACTCGCGGACCCGTCGAGCCTTCCACCGAGCAGCCTGAGCACCCGACCTACAGACCCGAGGAGCCTTCCACCGAGCGACCTCATCACCACACTCGCGGACCCGTCGAGCCTTCCACGGAGCAGCCTGAGCACCCTACCTACAGACCCGAGGAGCCTTCCACCGAGCGACCTCATCACCACACTCGCGGACCAGTCGAGCCTTCCACGGAGCAGCCTGAGCACCCTACCTACAGACCCGAGGAGCCTTCCACCGAGCGTCCTCATCACCACACTCGCGGACCCGTCGAGCCCTCCACGGAGCAGCCTGAGCACCCGACCTACAGACCCGAGGAGCCTTCCACCGAGCGTCCTCATCACCACACTCGCGGACCCGTCGAGCCTTCCACCGAGCAGCCTGAGCACCCGACCTACAGACCCGAGGAGCCTTCCACCGAGCGTCATCATCACCACACTCGCGGACCTGTCGAGCCTTCCACCGAGCAGCCTGAGCACCCGACCTACAGACCCGAGGAGCCTTCCACCGAGCGACCTCATCACCACACTCGCGGACCCATCGAGCCTTTCACCGAGCAGCCTGAGCACCCGACCTACAGACCCGAGGAGCCTTCCACCGAGCGACCTCATCACCACACTCGCGGACCCGTCGAGCCTTCCACGGAGCAGCCTGAGCACCCTACCTACAGACCCGAGGAGCCTTCCACCGAGCGACCTCATCACCACACTCGCGGACCCGTCGAGCCTTCCACGGAGCAGCCTGAGCACCCTACCTACAGACCCGAGGAGCCTTCCACCGAGCGTCCTCATCGCCACACTCGCGGACCCGTCGAGCCCTCCACGGAGCAGCCTGAGCACCCGACCTACAGACCCGAGGAGCCTTCCACCGAGCGACCTCATCACCACACTCGCGGACCCGTCGAGCCTTCCACGGAGCAGCCTGAGCACCCGACCTACAGACCCGAGGAGCCTTCCACCGAGCGACCTCATCACCACACTCGCGGACCCGTCGAGCCCTCCACGGAGCAGCCTGAGCACCCGACCTACAGACCCGAGGAGCCTTCCACCGAGCGACCTCATCACCACACTCGCGGACCCGTCGAGCCTTCCACGGAGCAGCCTGAGCACCCTACCTACAGACCCGAGGAGCCTTCCACCGAGCGACCTCATCACCACACTCGCGGACCCGTCGAGCCTTCCACGGAGCAGCCTGAGCACCCTACCTACAGACCCGAGGAGCCTTCCACCGAGCGTCCTCATCGCCACACTCGCGGACCCGTCGAGCCCTCCACGGAGCAGCCTGAGCACCCGACCTACAGACCCGAGGAGCCTTCCACCGAGCGACCTCATCACCACACTCGCGGACCCGTCGAGCCTTCCACGGAGCAGCCTGAGCACCCGACCTACAGACCCGAGGAGCCTTCCACCGAGCGACCTCATCACCACACTCGCGGACCCGTCGAGCCCTCCACGGAGCAGCCTGAGCACCCGACCTACAGACCCGAGGAGCCTTCCACCGAGCGACCTCATCACCACACTCGCGGACCCGTCGAGCCTTCCACCGAGCAGCCTGAGCACCCGACCTACAGACCCGAGGAGCCTTCCACCGAGCGACCTCATCACCACACTCGCGGACCCGTCGAGCCTTCCACCGAGCAGCCTGAGCACCCGACCTACAGACCCGAGGAGCCTTCCACCGAGCGACCTCATCACCACACTCGCGGACCCGTCGAGCCTTCCACCGAGCAGCCTGAGCACCCGACCTACAGACCCGAGGAGCCTTCCACCGAGCGACCTCATCACCACACTCGCGGACCCGTCGAGCCTTCCACCGAGCAGCCTGAGCACCCGACCTACAGACCCGAGGAGCCTTCCACCGAGCGACCTCATCACCACACTCGCGGACCCGTCGAGCCTTCCACCGAGCAGCCTGAGGACCCGACCTACAGATCCGAGGAGCCTTCCACCGAGCGACCTCATCACCACACTCGCGGACCCGTCGAGCCTTCCACGGAGCAGCCTGAGCACCCTACCTACAGACCCGAGGAGCCTCCCACCGAGCGACCTCATCACCACACTCGCGGACCCGTCGAGCCTTCCACGGAGCAGCATGAGCACCCGACCTACAGACCCGAGGAGACTTCCACCGAGCGTCCTCATCACCACACTCGCGGACCCGTCGAGCCTTCCACCGAGCAGCCTGAGCACCCTACCTACAGACCCGAGGAGCCTCCCACCGAGCGACCTCATCACCACACTCGCGGACCCGTCGAGCCTTCCACGGAGCAGCCTGAGCACCCTACCTACAGACCCGAGGAGCCTTCCACCGAGCGTCCTCATCACCACACTCGCGGACCCGTCGAGCCTTCCACCGAGCAGCCTGAGCACCCTACCTACAGACCCGAGGAGCCTTCCACCGAGCGTCCTCATCACCACACTCGCGGACCCGTCGAGCCTTCCACCGAGCAGCCTGAGCACCCGACCTACAGACCCGAGGAGCCTTCCACCGAGCGACCGCATCACCACACTCGCGGACCCGTCGAGCTTTCCACTAACATGCCCCTCGATGCGTCCACCACGGAATCGGCAGTCGTCTCTGTCAAGCCTGTCGAGCCAGAAAGCCCCACCAACAAGCCACTAGAGCCTATCACCGAAGAGCCCGCCGTGCAGACGGCGAAGCCAGTTGATCCCAATGTTCCTGTGAATCCCAATTTGCCCCAAACTGATGAGCCCAAAATCCTCCCGTCCGAGGCGCCTACTCCTGACAATGCCGATGTAGACTGCATCGCTCCTAACGGGACGGAGTTCGGTCTTACGTGGTAAGAGATATTACTTACTGGTAAATATAAAGTTTTCCTTTCTATAGTTTCGCGAATATTATTCACATGTCGCACTCAGGTGGCAGAGATCTGGATCTAGCCGCGCTCGATTCAATGACGTTAGTGTCTCCGGCACGAACGGTGAGCTGAATACAAAAATATTGTGACATTGATGTCCTAAAACACTAGCCATTTTATGTGTGTACAATTTAAAATAATACTAATATATATATATTTATCAGGTGTCCAAATGTACCCCATTCACTTGAACGAGCCTATGACGTTCAAGATCGCGCTCAAGAACAAAGACGATCTGTTCGCCCATGGCTTCTTCCGTCAGACCATCAGGGTACGAATGATACAATTCTTCATAACGAATATATTACGAATATAGTGTTTCCGTAACTAGAGGAAAAAGGTTACGCTCATTTCAGCTTTAGATAATACCTTTTGCAGATCTCTCAGTTCGTTGAGCACTCGAGATCTTCTCCGTGCTCGTGGGTTGAAGTGCCTACTCACGGTGTTCTGTGAGTTTTCGAATATTTGGACGCAGTGTTTTCGTGACGAATGGAAATGATTACTTATTCGTTTTCAGTGACAACATGGCAGCGTGTGTAAATGGATTCCACTGCCCGGTGCAAGTGCGGAAGGGACAGCTCACGTTGGACGTCGACTTCTCCCAGCACACGGTGAGTAAATATGAAGTCTTCTGAATGGCTGGTGCAATGTCTCGGCATCGTCTGAATCGACTTGTAGAATATTTGCGAGTTTTCCATTTCAGCATTGGCTTAGAACGCTCAGAAACGACGTGCCCTACCAGTTCGAGATCCTCATGACTGACATGGTGAGCAGGAATACTCTAATATATTTTGGATTCGCTCATCTCGTACATTGACGATCTTAAATCTCGAAATGTATCTCAAATATCGATTTAAAACCATGGATTGCAGATCTCGAACCAGTACTTCAGCTTCGTCGTCCAGAGTCGCGCCCTGACGAAATAACTCCAGTGTCTTGATGACTGCATATAGAATAAAATTTTGCCATTGCATCAATTTGTTCATACCACGGTAGATAGATCATACTTTGTCTGTACATAATATTGAGCTATGAAGAGGTTGTCAATACGTGCAGCGCTTATTCACACTCACCATGCGGCAGCAGGTATCCTTCTGAAACTACGATAACAATGGGATAACTGTTTTCTCGTATACTTGCTCTACGGTCTATTTTTATGTCGACGTTCCCATGGTTGGGGAGACGAGGCTGTGACATTATGAAGCATATAAGATAAGTGCATCTAAAAAAAGTACCATTTTCATTCGGATCAACAAAAGAAGTTTCATTCTGTCTGTTTGCATTAAAATAAAAAGTGTCACCCTAATATAGATTTCAATGAACTACAATGGCAAAGAGGTTTTATAAATGGCTGTTGCCAGATTGACTAGCCCCATAATATATTTCTGAAATCATTCGGATAGAATTTACAGTTCCTTTTGACCTAGCCATTTTTACGCGCGGAGAAATGGTAGATCCAACCATTTTTACGCGCGGAGAAATGGCAGATCCAACCATTTTCACGCGCGGAGAAATGGCAGATCCAACCATTTTCACGCGCGGAGAAATGGCAGATCCAACCATTTTTACGCGCGGAGAAATGGCAGATCCAGCCATTTTTACGCGCGGAGAAATGGCAGATCCGATTATCTCACATAGTTTCAACAATTATTCTGGTGTGAAATATGTTATTCAAGCAATTTTAGAGACCATTACAAAGGGGTGACAAAAAACGAAGGGAATACTCGCCAATTTCATCTGTCAGGATTATTCAGTCCATATTTCAAAATTGATTGAGATAAAAGAGTAAAATCTACAAGTTTTGTCAAAGAAATCACTCAAACTCTGTAAGGTAAATAGGGTTTTAAACAACAACTGCCTAGTATTCAGAATATCACGTGTGTCACTGGAAAATCGAGGTTCTCCTTCACATCAATTTTACAATAACCACCTTTTCACACGTTTTTGGATGATCTCTGAATATTGAGTTTAAAAGCCCCGAGGTCTGAAGTTTGACATGTCGAAATTGCAATAAAAAAGGCCTATCGACCATTTTCGACGTGGCCGCCTGGAGATTAGAATGACCTACCATGTCTCCCACTCTGCCTCTTAGGTCTCCTAGCTAGGGGCTTTCGAAAAAAGGGCGAAAATTACCTGAGTGCAGGATTGGCATGCAAGGAGAACCGCGGAAATATGAGTTTTTCCCGTGAAACGCGTGATATTAATCATAACTTCTGGATAGATTGCGTGTTGATGCCGTTTCAATCGTTATTCAGATATTTATGACAAATTGATTCAGGAGCCATCACTTCTTTTGAGCCACTCACAATCTCATCGCCAGAAGATCATTTGGCGAAGAACATTCTATTGAAGATTCCCTGTTTATGTTGCGCGACATTTCATCTGTCAGAAATGTTGTAGATTTTACTCTTTTATCTCAATCAATTTTGAAATATGGACTGAATAATCCTGAAAGATGAAATTGGCGAGTATTCCCTTCGTTTTTTGTCATCCGTTTGTAATGGTCTCTAAAATTGCTTGAATAACATATTTCACACCAGAATAACTGTTGAAACTATTTGAGATAATCGGATCTGCCATTTCTCCGCGCGTAAAAAAGGTTGGATCTGCCATTTCTCCGCGCGTGAAAATGGTTGGATCTGCCATTTCTCCGCGCGTGAAAATGGTTGGATCTGCCATTTCTCCGCGCGTGAAAATGGTTGGATCTGCCATTTCTCCGCGCGTAAAAATGGTTGGAACTGCCATTTCTCCGCGCGTAAAAATGGTTGGACCTGCCATTTCTCCGCGCGTAAAAATGGAGGGGGGCTTTCAATTTTTATAAACTTTATTCGCCATACCGATTCGTACAAGTGCGTATCAAATTCCTGTTGAATGGTTCATCGTGGTTCAGAACGGTTGGTCATGTCTTTCTCTCTACAAACTATTCAAACTAGACCACGTATGACAAAACAACATAAATGAATATAAATGGTACTTTTTTTAGATGCACTAGTCTTATATCATTGAACATTTTCATTTGTAAAGCTCTTTCTCCACGAACATTTGGATAACATTTCTATGAATTAAAAAAAAAACTTCTTTTACCCCCAAAATATGGGTGCGGAGATGTCTGTTGAATCTGTGTTCCATTGTTAAGTGCGAGTTTGCTTCGGCCTTCAAGTTAAGTGAGAGTTTGCTTCGGCTTTCCGAGCGGTTTTCATCTAACATGGGAGTGACCTGAACTCACATTTCCCGATCTTTTTGATTTTAGCATGGTAGTATACATGTCTAAAGACTATCTCAAAACCGTTCTCAAAAGCTGCGGAATCCGCCTGGGAAGCGAGTTAGAAGATTTCACGCCTCATAAGAACGAAAGAGTGCACTGCTCCCAACAGCAACGGTGGCCTAGTGGTGAAAGGCGGCGGGAGGGAGCGAGCGGGTCGTGGTTCGAGTCCGCTCTCCGAAATTTTGTTTTGCTCATTTTTCGCCAATTGTTTTCTGGATTGTGGAGCCAATCTTGATGTGGAAATCGTTTTGTTCACTTTTGATTTACTCTTTTACGTTAACTTTCCGGTCCCGCTACTTTTACAAATTGGAGAATAATGAATGAGGACGCTGATCTACATGTTTACCCTTCTCGTGTTGTACGTCTACTACCCGATACGTCATCCCACCAGTCGGTAAAATCTCCAGAAAGGTTTCAAAAGTGAAATAATTTATACAACAAAGAATACTCTTCACTTTCGCGCACTTTTTTCGCTCCAGACCCCATTCTGGAGTTTTGGGATTATGTTCAACCCAACTCGGAATTCGATCGAACGTAACAAGTCTGCATTAGCATGTCTATGGTGAGGAGGATGCTCTGATTTTTTTCCCTAACTGGATCCCTGTCTGATTCCAGGCTGTAAATATACCGTATTCCAGCCTGGAATCTTCCCATTTCTTACCGGGATCCAGCCTCGAAACGTGTCCAGGCTAGATCCCTGTCGGATTCCATGCTGAAAATGCAGATTATATCGATACAGTCCGGAATAAAATATCATAGTGAACTCGCAGTACTCGATCACAATGACGAAGAAGACATCGACCGTGTATTCCCTCCCTAACAGATCAAGAACGATTACTTTCTCCAATAGATAATCCAATGACGACCAAATTCCGATTCCTCGTTTATTACATACATTTTTTTTGATTTTTTGAAGATCTACAAGTTTGCAAAGAAAATCGAGTGGTACTTCGCTCTGCGGAAACAAGTTCCTTGCCGGTAAAAATACTCAACGTTTAGAGTGTCATTTGGAGAAAGTACATCGTAATTGATCTGTTAGGGAGGGAATACACGGTCGACGTCTTCTTCGTCATTGTGATCGAGTACTGCGAGTTCACTATGGTATTTTATTCCGGACTGTATCGATATAATCTGCATTTCCAGCATGGAATCCGACAGGGATCTAGCCTGGACACGTTTCGAGGCTGGATCCCGGTAAGAAATGGGAAGATTCCAGGCTGGAATACGGTATATTTACAGCCTGGAATCAGACAGGGATCCAGTTAGGGAAAAAAATCAGAGCATCCTCCTCACCATAGACATGCTAATGCAGACTTGTTACGTTCGATCGAATTCCGAGTTGGGTTGAACATAATCCCAAAACTCCAGAATGGGGTCTGGAGCGAAAAAAGTGCGCGAAAGTGAAGAGTATTCTTTGTTGTATAAATTATTTCACTTTTGAAACCTTTCTGGAGATTTGACCGACTGGTGGGATGACGTATCGGGTAGTAGACGTACAACACGAGAAGGGTAAACATGTAGATCAGCGTCCTCATTCATTATTCTCCAATTTGTAAAAGTAGCGGGACCGGAAAGTTAACGTAAAAGAGTAAATCAAAAGTTAACAAAACGATTTCCACATCAAGATTGGCTCCACAATCCAGAAAACAATTGGCGAAAAATGAGCAAAACAAAATTTCGGGGAGCGGACTCGAACCACGACCCGCTCGCTCCCTCTCGCCGCCTTTCACCACTAGGCCACCGTTGCTGTTGGGAGCAGTGCACTCTTTCGTTCTTATGAGGCGTGAAATCTTCTAACTCGCTTCCCAGGCGGATTCCGCAGCTTTTGAGAACGGTTTTGAGATAGTCTTTAGACATGTATACTACCATGCTAAAATCAAAAAGATCGGGAAATGTGAGTTCAGGTCACTCCCATGTAAGGTGCCCTGATTGATTATCATCAAGGATGGCAAATGAAGAGCTCTGGGAATTAATTTAAAATCATCCACAAATATGATGAACTTACAATTAGACCAGTTTTCCTATTCAATGATCTAATCTGTTGCATCAATTCAACTAGGCATCAATTCAAAACTTTTACACACACTTACTATTATTCGAACATCGAGCTACACGATTAAACAGTGAACAATCATCTACCTATGCACTCCCACAAAGTTATTATTGTGTGTTGCTGATATAAATGAATTGAATTGAATTGAATCATAGATTTAAAAAGAAAAAAATTAAAATGAATCTATAAGTCATTGGAGAAGTGAGGAAATTGTAGGCTCAAATCCAGGCTGAATATGAATGGAATGATGGGGAACATTGTCAAGTGACTGCCTCTTCCATTTTCCATACAAACTCTTTATAAATGTACTACTCGAAACTACGGATTGTATTACCCTATTTCGATTACATTTTACTCTAGTCGAAATTAAGTTAATTACGACCGGCTCAAGAATCGAGAGCGAATAGGAAGAGGCCATATTTTACGATGGGTAGTCCGCCAGAGTTGCCAAGGTCCATTGACGGCCGCAGAAAAAAGTTATCAATGTTTGTCTACTTATTTGTTTTCTTGTGTTTCTAGGTGTATTTTGCGGGGAGGGGAACTCAATTATCGCTTTGTTTTTTTTAACATATACATACATACATATTTATCCTGACATCAAGGCAAGGGCCTGCAGGAGGTATCATTCGGGGACAGAGATGGTCGGGATCTTCGAATTCGAGGCAACTGGGTCAAGGGAATGGATCATGCTTGGCTTCCTTGGTCAATTGTAGTGCCGATCTTGGACGAAAGACATTGAGCGTAGAAGTAGATCTTCCAGCTTCCAGTGACGTCCTGACTAGCGTGTATCAACCAAAGTGGGAACTCACGTCGTAGTCTTGTCGACTGGGGCCTTTCTTGAAAGTTGACGACTTGAATTATATGTAGTCGATCCGAGTTCTCAATAAATAAGCATCTGTGTTTTTTAACACAGATGCTTATCACATGATTCCAAACATACAGACCAGGGTTGGAGAGAGAGAGTGTGCAAAAGTGAGAGGGTCTCTCTCGATTTCACACGCTCTCTGACTCCAAAGGCCTTTCTGTAAGGTTGACCGACTTGTGGAATGATGTGTTATTTATTGAAAGTGAGCTAAACTATCGTTTTTGCTCGGTGATCGCATCTTTGAGCGAGACTGATCCGCCCCACATGAATCCAAACCTACAGACCAGGGTTGGGACGAGAAAGCACGCAAAAGTGAGAGAGTCCTTCTCGATTTCACACGCTCTCTCACTCCAAAGGACTTTCTGGAAGGTTGCTGTGGAATGATGTGGCCCTGCTCATCTCAGCTAAACTTTTACTTGACTCATTTCTTCTGCTTGACACAATTACAAAATCTAAATTGAAACTGATTGTCATTGCAATTTTTGTTGAGTCTGAAGTGGTCGAACGTGATATTTTTTATCAACTGATGATGAAGTTAACGACCATATTTACACTGTTTTCATAGACAAATCGTCGTTTCGCTGGTCCTTCTCCAATCGGAAATTATCTGACAGCTTGTGCACTGTGACAGGCAAAGGTCATGCCGGCGGTAAAGGATGGTTTTGTGATCACAACACAATTTTTCAAAAAGCAATCACCATTATTGATCATTAACAGGTAATTAGAGTCGAACTCATTTGTAACAATTACATGTTGTGCTGCTTTTCTCTGCAGGAAGTTTGCGGGAGTGACAATTCGGCAACTTAGGTTTTCGATTTGAAATACGTTCCTTTAAAATGATCCCCACACTCTACTCGAAGTAGTGTATCAGTGTGTTCGCGTAAGGATCGCACACATAGTCCCAACATCAGTACAGTAAGCCTTGACAACCCGCACTGACGTGTGTCATTCGTTTATCCAAATTTTCAAGTTGAAACGTTTAATTTTATGTTTGAAATTTCAACACATTTTCTCGTAAACGTGGGCTTTCAACAAGATTTCCATGCAGTATTAGACTTCCGATTTAATGGAAATGGGACGGGGGAGTATATTAGGCACAGCTATCGATAGGGTTGAGTGAATTTGTCTCTAATTTCTAAATTCAAATAATTTGTCGAATAATTTGCAAAATTGCAACCGGAATCAAAAGGACTTTGCGTAAACATGGGACCGACCACTCTGCCCGCCGCTAAGACCTATTGCTGCGCAGGATAGGCTTCTGGAACACGTTGCCTTTTGCAATCGATGTTGCTACCAATGTTATGTGGTGTTTTTCCTTTTTTCCGAAAACTTACACCACATTACCGCCACCGAGAGGAATGGAAGGATGTCAAAATCCAAATACCGCTATTCAAAAGTTGTCAACGTTCCGACGGATTTAGAAAGCCTACATAAAGCTCCAAATTTCGGCGGATTCATGAGCTCTCCAGACATGAAACAACTGTCGCGGCCGAGTGGGTGAAGTACTTTCTAAATGTTGTTATCAGTTCAGAACTATTGTACGCAATTCTAATGGAATGTTCGAAAACTTCCACCTACTTAACGCCCATTTAATAACGAGCATTAATTGAAAAAAATCATGAAAAACATTCGAAGGTGATGTCGTGGTATGGACATTATGACATGCTGTGAAGTGCAAGTAGGACATTCCGAAAGTCACCAAGGTGCGGATTTATATCGAGGGTGTGGCAATATTATATTTGTGGCCACCCCCCTCCAAGAAGCACGAAAGAGACGAAAGAAGTCAAACGTAAATTCAGATAATATGGGCGGGGTCTCGCACTGATTCGGGACAGGAGGTGTGCGAAAAATGTATGCTGTAATGCGGCCTGATTATGAATGAATTAGCGACGACCCTTTTCAATATCACGTGCCCGCGTCGTCCAGTGTTCATGCTAATCCTTCTTGAAGTGTGCAGCAAGAAACACCGACTATGTCTCAAAAAGTTTCGTATCACATTAACGCTCTCCCAAAACATGAAACTATAGAGAATGGAGTGAAATCCAATTGACTCAAGATTCAAGAGAGGGTAGTGAAGGTTTAGCTGGGCGTAGCCGTACTGGATCTAATACTGAGTCAATGTGTGACCGCCCCTTCTATTGCCGACCCACATCTCTTACGTCTAACGACACCTTCACTTCCGGTCATCCATATCGTCTGATGTGCGGGGGTGCTTTTACGACGGGATACGCCTTGATTTTATGAACCATGACGACTGTTCTCGTGTGATGTGGGGGAGAGAATAGGCACACCGCACTTTGACATAGAGACAACAGGCAAAGATAAGGAAGATAATGGGGTGGATCCGCCCGCGAGCCGGGTCAGATATAAACATCACCACTCCTATCACCGAGTCATTCAGTCTGTTACGATTAGTGCTGAGCAGCAGCGGAGATGAGAGGTCTGTGGTTTTACTTTCATTAATATGTTTTTTTGTGTATCTCCATTATTTTTAGTTAGATCACAAATTATTTAAAAAAACACATGTATTGTGTTCAGGTCCCGCCATCCTTACTATACTGCTCGTCGCAGCCGCGACATCAACTGGTGCGTTAAATGTATTTTAAAACTTTTTAAAATCTTTTTGAAATTGTTTTTTTTAAATATTTGACTATCTCAATTAATACATTTTTACACGACACTGTTTCAGAAATTCACATACCCGCCCCGTCCAACCAGTGCGCTGGTTCCATCGAGGATGCCTGGGTCGACGCCATTTTCCTCGTCGATGCTTCCTCGGGAATGACTCAGCTTGGTCTGAGAAAGGTGAGCCTTTTAGAAACAATCATAACACAACATTTGTTCATTGGTTTGAGAAAAATATTAAATTGTATTGAATTATTTCATTTCAGGCCGAGGCTTTCCTGAAATCGGTGATGCGACAAATGAGCGTTGGAGAGGACTCTTTCCAGCAGAGTCGCGTTGGAATCATCACTTATGCTGCAGAGGTGCGCCTGGGTTAAGAGCTTAACTAATGCAGAACCACTAGACGTTTAATCATCTTTGCATTTATCATTGCTGGATTATTGGAGTGACTATTTGTGACCTCGGATCAAAGAGACAAATCAAAATGATTCCATCAGGTGATAAGACTTCATCTTTCAGGCTCATGTAGTGCGTGATCTGAGCCGCGCCGACAACACGAGCAGCTCGCTTCACTATGACGGCGACGACGACGCCAACCTGCTCAGGTGAAATAGAGTTGATTTGAGTATTATTTGGATGCCTCAACCAGAGAAAGATATTAGTGCGCCATTAAAGAAAATCTTAGGAGTGGAGTGAATATAGGATCAGAAGAAGATAATGTGCAATTGTAGTGCCTTCACCGCTGCTCTGGACATGTTCGACAATTCCACGACTACCATCTACCGCCAGAAGGTGATCATCGTGGCTGCCAGCGCTTACAGGTAACGTCATTAGAATTTTGGGCGCCTCTCCCTTGATTCTGGTGGACAAATTGCTTCCTCTAACCAACTCTTGGAGAGATACTGATTACTGCGCTTCAGAGAAGGAGGTCCCGAGGACGCTCTTCAAGCCGCCAAGCAGTTCGCCATCAGCGGCGGCAGCGTCGTCACTATCGGTATGTGCCGGTTGTACAATAGATGGGACGAAAACAAGTTCATTTATCGTCATCTTATCCTATCTGACTGTATAAATCATCTTTCAGACTACCGCGTGCAGAACTCCGGTCTGTCTCCCCTTGCTTCACTCGCGACCCACGGCTTCGCCTTCACCAACGACGACCAAGAAGTGGCCAACCTCTTCAACTCCCTCCTCCACGGTAAACTTACCACTGAACTTTCATATTATTCCACCTATAGGATATACAATAATTCTACAAAATTCAGCCAACTGCTTCTGTCCTCACGACTTTGTCTCCGGCAACACCACACAATACGGATCTCCTGATTGCGGTTGCTACGGTGACGTGAGTACAAATATATTTGTGTGTATATCTCGTAGCCTTGCTCAATTATCGATTCAGGAAAACATCCAAGCCGACTGGGCTGATGCCTCAGATCTCTGCAAAGATGAGGGCGGGTCTCTTCTCAAGATCGACAGTCACGATAAGCAGCAAGCGATCGATAGTGAGTGTGATGCAATACAGGGACAACGCCCTCTACCAAACTATTGCTGACAATGCAAAAATCGAGTATTTCTCGGATGATTTATTTTAGTACACTCGGTATACAATTTAGAACATTCGCAGTTGAAACTTCTTGTTGTTCTCAGAGCTTACGACTCACTCGTACTGGATCGGTCTGAGACACGACAGCCTGAGAGGAGCGTTCTTCTGGCAAGACTGGACTGAAGTAAGCTCCATTCCAAAACTACATCTTCCACGGCAAATATATAGTGAATTGGTGCTTAAGATTAATTTTACAGGCAGAATATACTCGTTTTGCACCTTCTCAGCCCGATCTCAAAGTGGGAGATTGCGTCTACAGCAAACACGTAAGTACGCGTGAAAATAATCCTAGAAGAGGCAACACTCTCGGTTACAACTAGAAACTCATTGCGTCTAAATTACAGTCTCTCTGGTACTCGGCACCCTGCAACGGCGACAAGAAGGGCGTCTTCGATCACGTATACTTCTGCGAGTCTCGTCCTTGCTCAGCAAGCATGTGAGTTTCCTTTATTATTTTAAATCACAAAACACACATAATTGGATATTTATACATATAAATGCATCACATATGTATTAGGCCGAATGATGAATGCGTTCTGTCCGTAATATTAATATCGCTATTGCAGTGACTGCTATCATCTGGAAGCTCCGTATGTGACAGAGCCGCCTCTCTCCGGAAATTACACCGATGCTCCCGTTACCGTCAGCCCTATCGAGCCTTCCACAGAGCAGCCGGAGCACCCGACCTACAGACCCGTCGAGCCTTCAACTGAGCAGCCGGAGCACCCGACCTACAGACCCGTCGAGCCTTCCACTGAGCAGCCGGAGCACCCGACCTACAGACCCGTCGATCCTTCCACTGAGCAGCCGGAACACCCGACCTTCAGACCCGTCGATCCTTCCACTGAGCAGCCGGAGCACCCGACCTACAGATCCGTCGATCCTTCCACTGAGCAGCCGGAGCACCCGACCTTCAGACCCGTCGATCCTTCCACTGAGCAGCCGGAGCACCCGACCTACAGACCCGTCGATCCTTCCACTGAGCAGCCGGAACACCCGACCTTCAGACCCGTCGAGCCTTCCACTGAGCAGCCGGAGCACCCGACCTTCAGACCCGTCGAGCCTTCCACTGAGCAGCCGGAGCACCCGACCTTCAGACCCGTCGAGCCTTCCACTGAGCAGCCGGAGCACCCGACCTACAGACCCGTCGAGCCTTCCACTAAACAGCCGGAGCACCCGACCTACAGACCCGTCGAGCCTTCCACTGAACAGCCGGAGCACCCGACCTACAGACCCGTCGAGCCTTCCACTGAACAGCCGGAGCACCCGACCTTCAGACCCGTCGAGCCTTCCACTGAACAGCCGGAGCACCCGACCTTCAGACCCGTCGAGCCTTCCACTGAGCAGCCGGAGCACCCGACCTTCAGACCCGTCGATCCTTCCACTGAGCAGCCGGAGCACCCGACCTACAGACCCGTCGATCCTTCAACTGAGCAGCCGGAGCACCCGACCTTCAGACCCGTCGAGCCTTCCTCTGAGCAGCCGGAGCACCCGACCTTCAGACCCGTCGAGCCTTCCACTGAGCAGCCGGAGCACCCGACCTTCAGACCCGTCGAGCCTTCCACTAAACAGCCGGAGCACCCGACCTACAGACCCGTCGAGCCTTCCACTGAACAGCCGGAGCACCCGACCTACAGACCCGTCGAGCCTTCCACTGAACAGCCGGAGCACCCGACCTTCAGACCCGTCGAGCCTTCCACTGAACAGCCGGAGCACCCGACCTTCAGACCCGTCGAGCCTTCCTCTGAGCAGCCGGAGCACCCGACCTTCAGACCCGTCGAGCCTTCCACTGAGCAGCCGGAGCACCCGACCTTCAGACCCGTCGAGCCTTCCACTGAGCAGCCGGAGCACCCGACCTTCAGACCCGTCGATCCTTCAACTGAGCAGCCGGAGCACCCGACCTACAGACCCGTCGAGCCTTCCACTGAACAGCCGGAGCACCCGACCTTCAGACCCGTCGATCCTTCCACTGAGCAGCCGGAGCACCCGACCTACAGACCCGTCGATCCTTCAACTGAGCAGCCGGAGCACCCGACCTACAGACCCGTCGAGCCTTCAACTGAGCAGCCGGAGCACCCGACCTTCAGACCCGTCGATCCTTCAACTGAGCAGCCGGAGCACCCGACCTTCAGACCCGTCGATCCTTCAACTGAGCAGCCGGAGCACCCGACCTACAGACCCGTCGAGCCTTCCACTGAACAGCCGGAGCACCCGACCTTCAGACCCGTCGATCTTTCCACTGAACAGCCGGAGCACCCGACCATCAGACCCGTCGAGCCTTCCACTGAGCAGCCGGAACACCCGACATACAGACCCGTCGAGCCTTCAACTGAGCAGCCGGAGCACCCGACCTTCAGCCCTATCGAGCCTTCCACAGAGCAGCCGGAGCACCCGACCTTCAGACCCGTCGATCCTTCCACTGAGCAGCCGGAACACCCGACATACAGACCCGTCGAGCCTTCTACTGAGCAGCCGGAGCACCCGACCTTCAGACCCGTCGAGCCTTCCACTGAGCAGCCGGAGCACCCGACCTTCAAACCCGTCGAGCCTTCCACTGAACAGCCGGAGCACCCGACCTTCAGACCCGTCGATCCTTCCACTGAGCAGCCGGAACACCCGACATACAGACCCGTCGATCCTTCCACTGAGCAGCCGGAGCAGCCTACCTTCAGACCCGTCGAGCCATCCACTGAGCAGCCGGAGCATCCTACCTTCAGACCCGTCGAGCCTTCCACTGAACAGCCGGACCACCCGACCTTCAGACCCGCCGAGCCTTCCACTGAGCAGCCGGAACACCCGACATACAGACCCGTCGATCCTTCCACTGAGCAGCCAGAGCACCCAACCTACAGACCCGTCGATCCTTCAACAGAGCAGCCGGATCAGGTTTCCACCGACAAGCCCTTCGATGCTTCAACCCCGGAATCGGTCGTCGTCTCTGAGAAGCCCGTCGAGGTTTCCACCGACGAGCCCTTCGATGATTCCACTACGGAATCAGTCGTCGTCTCTGACAAGCCCGTCGAGGTTTCCACCGACAAGCCCTTCGATGCTTCAACCCCGGAATCGGTCGTCGTCTCTGAGAAGCCCGTCGAGGTTTCCACCGACAAGCCCTTCGATGCTTCAACCCCAGAATCGGTCGTCGTCTCTGAGAAGCCCGTCGAGGTTTCCACCGACAAGCCCTTCGATGCTTCAACCCCAGAATCGGTCGTCGTCTCTGAGAATCCCGTCGAGGTTTCCACCGACAAGCCCTTCGATGCTTCAACTCCGGAATCGGTCGTCGTCTCTGAGAAGCCCGTCGAGGTTTCCACCGACAAGCCCTTCGATGCTTCAACCCCGGAATCGGTCGCCGTCTCTGAGAAGCCCGTCGAGGTTTCCACCGACAAGCCCTTCGATGCTTCAACCCCGGAATCGGTCGTCGTCTCTGACAAGCCCGTCGAGCCTACCACCACAGAGCCTGAACAACCGACATTCAAGCCGCAAGAACCTGTAACTGAGGAGCCCGCCGTCCAGACTGTCAAGCCTTTGGAGCCTATCACTGAAGAGCCTGTCCAGACCGTGAAGCCGGTTGACCCCAACGTTCCTGAGCAGCCCGATTTGCCCAAGACAGAGGAGCCCATCATCTTCCCTTCCGAGGCGCCTACTCCAAGCAATGCCGATTCTGACTGCGTCGCTCCCAACGGAACGGAGTTTGGTCTTAAGTGGTAAGGATTGTTCTTCTATACAACTTTGTTATATATTAAATAGTTTTGCTAATTACATTCACACTTGCCATATTCAGGTGGCAGGAATCTGGATCTAGCCGTGCTCGAATCAATGACGTCAAAGTGTTGGGCAAGAAGGGTGAGCGCTGATGCTTAAAATTGGAAACCGGCATTACTAAAAAATATTAAAATATTATTGACTCTATCGATACTCAAACTAAATTAAATAGATAACAAGAGTTGCAGGTGCTCAGCTGTATCCCATCCACATGAACGAGCCGATGAGCTTCAAGATCTCGCTCAAGAACAGAGATGATCTGTTCGCGCATGGTTTCTTCCGTCAAACAATCAAGGTACGGAATGACTGAATAGATAAGAGATAATTTTTTTTTTCGAAACGATTTGCTGAAGAAAAATGTTCATACGAAATTTTAAAAAAAAATTCTTTTTGCAGATCTCACAATTCGTTGAGGGCTCGAACTCATCTCCGTGCTCTTGGGTTGAAGTGCCCACTAACGGAGCGCTGTGAGTTTTCATTTTTTTTGTTGGAAAGTCTGTCTACAATGTTAGACGAATGAAACTAATTTAATTTTCAGTGAGAACATGGCGGCGTGCGTCAATGGTTTCCATTGTCCGGTGCACGTGCAGAAGGGCCAGCTCACATTCGACCTTGATTTCTCCAAGCACTCGGTGAGTGAACACGAAGTGTTCTGAAAGAACTGCAATCTCCCTCCATTTTCTGGAGCAATTATTAGAACATGTGAAAGAATTCGATTTTAGGACTGGATGCGAACGCTTAGAAACGACGTGCCTTACCAGTTCGAGGTCCTTATGAAAGACACGGTGAGCTAAAAAGTTTCTAATACATCATTTGTACATCATTAATTTTTATCATCTTTAATCTTTAAAATGTATCCCTAATATTGAAAGTATGAGCACATTTTTCAGATCTCGAGACAGTACTTCAATTTCATCGTCCAGTTTCGCGCCTTGACGAAATAAATCCACCGTCTTGATGACTGTTTGTAGAATAAACGTTTTCGTCAGCATTAATTTGCCCATACCACGGTAGATGGATCTCCGTTTGTCTGTACATAATATGTCCAATGAAGAGTTTGACAATATGTGCAATTGCACACATTCACACTCACCGTGTGACAACAGATCTCATTGTCGAACAAGACATTCGTAATGAACAGAAACGTTTACCGGGTTAATGATCATTAGGAGTCGATTATGGGTTCCTGTGAAATTTTTTCATATTCGAAAAAAATTGTCAGTAACCTTTCCTTGAGTTTATGCATTTCCCGTGTGAATGATTAGTTATTTTTTATTTAGTTTACGCGTATCCAATAACATGTGTTGATCCTTCGAAAAAAAAAGTTGTGCAGGAAACACTAGCAAAATTTATCCGCGGACTGGTTATGACACAAATACTTTGTTTAGCGGATCTCGTGAGAGACGTGACAACTTACTAAATGGTAAGTCATTTCTTGACAGATGTAATGGCGGTGACTGAAGTTTTAGAATGCCTCTCCTGTCTCTGAATGTTTCTCGTTTTCAACAATCAAATACTTCATAGCATGCATGAAGTACTATATTAATTTTGTGAAAATATCACGCCTCTCACGAGAGAATCGGGCTGAAACACATCTTTTGCGGATTTGGCCAAAAAAGTGAAATTGAGTTATCTGTGGGGTTATTCCTCCTTAGGGATGCCTAACAACCTCCCAAAAGATTAAACCACCAATATCATTTTGGAGGTCTTTACACCGAGTTGGATCTCGGGGTATCCATCTTTGAGCTCGATTTTCTCGGTTGTGGGTTGTTTTTGTGAAAATTTTTGTCTTAACGACCCCGGCTAATTTCTGGAGCTCTATCGATCCATGTACTTCATTTATCGAGAAATTGAATTTCTAATGCGCTACACTCAAGCCAATATTTCTCAAAAATGTAGGAAAAGCGGGAGCTCTAATCTCTTGAGCATGTAGATCTCATCAAGATCTTTCGAATGAGTAGCTTATGGTGAAAATAAATTTATATTTTCTTTATATTTTTAATTTATATTTTTAATAAAAGTAAATTTTCTTCACCATTGACCGCGCGGTCTCTGACACGAGAAATGAAATGATCTTGCAATTCTTCCATTTCTTCCCTCTTTCCTGCATAAGACCGGTTATCGCTTAACAAAATTTACTTCAAATCATCTCGGGCTTTCGAAAGTACACAACTCTCTCATATCCTCGGCTATTTTCACCATAAGCTACTCATTCGAAAGATCTTGATGAGATCTACATGCTCAAGAGATTAGAGCTCCCGCTTTTCCTACATTTTTGAGAAATATTGGCCTGAGTGTAGTGCATTAGAAATTCAATTTCTCGATAAATGAAGTACATGGATCGATAGAGCTCTAAAACTTAGCCGGGGTCGTTCAGACAAACATTTTCACAAAAACAACCCACAACCGAGAAAATCGAGCTCAAAGTTGGATACCCAGGGTACCGACCCAGCGTACCTACGGATCCCCATGATCCTGGATGTCCTAAACTTTGGGAGGATGTCCGCCATCCCCAGGCATGATTTAATCTATGTAAATCTCAATTTCACTTTTTTGGCCCATTGCATCCGCCAGCTCGATTCTCTCGTGAGAGGCGTGATATACGTAAACTGTGATTGAAGTAATCAATTACTTCGATTGGTGTTCTAGCATATTTCCACAGAATTAATTAACTACTTCACGCATGCGACGAAGTAATTTTTCTCGTATAATCGCGTATAATCTATAAAAATAAAAACTTTTAAGTTGTGATAGGGGATTGTACTTAAAAGCTTAAAAATTGTTCACTGACCTTTCGTTGGAAAATTATATCGACGAAATGCAAAATGAAATTTCTGTAAGCCGGTGTGATCGAGAGTAATATGAGGTTGTGAGCTATGGGGTGCACACAAATTCCGTAGTAGACGGTGAGACGGATTTCTGGAATGTGGATTGTTTTGGTAGTTCAAAGATCATTTTAAATAGTTAGAAAATATTGTTTTCTACCAGGGGGCTGTATAATCTGTCAGAAATGTGCGAGAAAAACATAGCAAAAAAACATCGCCCAAAATATGGGAGATTTTTCTCTAATTCTCTCGATATTGCATACTATTTCTTCACTCTAATAAAATTTCAATCGGAAATGTGCGATAAAACTTGGCGAAGTTCTAAACGGAACCTGGCGAAGTTTGGTTAGAGAAAGAGAAATAGCACGCAAATCGAGAGTGGTATCTATGCATGCATGTGAGCCATTTTTAGGAGGAATTCGATGCGCAATGAAGTGAACGCTGAAATTCCAATTTTGGCATTTTTAGGTGCTGATGGTAAGTTGCATAGTTGTTTTCATAATGAAATTCCAGCAAATTCGAAATCAACGTAACAAATTGGGTTAAAAAAGAGTAAAATCGGGCGTCTGAATTATCGGAACGTTTTATTCGAATTTCGTATTTTTTATTTATTTTTCATATTTGCATGGTTTGTTTAGTTCTTTCGCTCCTTTTTTTCGTACAACTGCATCCGTTATGCTCTTATCGTCTTGTGAAGCCTGTTTTCTTATATAACAAGGGATTATAACGCTTCCTATGAAATGTTTTTTCTTTGTAGAGACTTTGATTTTGTGCTTGGAAGTGAAGGAATGGATGAAATGGAATCTTCCTGCCAATTAATCAATAGTAACTGCATTATAAATTAGAAATCGCTAAAAATATTAAAACAAAACGAGTATAAAGAAAGGAAACAAAAATTTAAACAGGTTGATGTAGTAGGCAGATTTCTGAAGAAAACCTGGCCAAGTTTTGAACGATGTCAGTGAAAACTTGGCCAAGTTTTTATGAATTGGTAGAGAGCTCCAAGTAAAAGTATCGAACCTGGTCCGACGATAAATAGAGCAGGCACTCCAAGCTATGCAAATGAAATTGTGATGGTTCTTAAAAAGAAATGCATAGACAAACCTGCACTATGAAAATTACCACCGACCGTGTGATCTTTTTCGTTGTAGCTTTGCTTCGTCTTGCGGTCTACAAAATAACTCTAAAATTCTGCAGAACCATTTGTTCTGGGAAGATGAATGTTCGGCTAAGTAGGGACAGCGGGTCTCCATGAGTGGCACTCACTGTTCCAGGGCACGATTCTCCAAACAAGGAACAAGATGTTTGATAAAAGTTTAATGAAAATCACAGAACCTCCTGTCGTAAGGTGTAGAACAGATGAAAAAATAAAACGTATGCACACGTAGCTGCGACAGTAATTATCTGAATTGAAAAATAATTGTTCAACGCATAGTACTAGAGTTTTTACTGTTGCCAAGCTGTAGAAGGTCAGATAGAAAACCCAATCTCGCTCCATCATCACATAAGTTCCGCGTGACTTTACCCAAGTGAGATCAGCGGGATGCTTAAAAAGGGCTATCGAAAGGGCTCGAAACACAATTAGAAATGTCTTTCAGGATCTTCTCCATTCGTATCTCGTCATTTTGCTGAAGAAGTAACCACGTAAGGATCATAATTGCGATTCCACACAGGAATCCCAAACGGAGGACAGCGATGGTCCGCTGCAAGTTAGAGTGCGAAATGTGGTAGTATCCCAAGATGTAAGAAATTTCTGGGGAAAGCCATTTCGTAAATTTTTGAACAATGGCCCGGTCTTCCAATCTCTTTGTTCAACATTTCCAGCCCATTGTTCAAAAATTTACGAAATGGCGTTCCCCAAAAATTTCTTACAGCTTGGGGTACTTTCTTTCTTACAGGTGGGGTTGAACTTGAGCCGACTGCCCTCTGACACGATGGATTGATGTCGGAACACGAAGCAGGTGATGATTGACAGTCCAGTGTTGGTGAGAATCCACATTGTTAGGGCCTTAAAAGGCGACAAAGTAATCAAAGAAAAAACATCAAAAGGCTATCACAGGAATGACGAGTTTTTTTAAAGTATGGCGTATTCATTTTCCTTCTTCCTTCTCTCATCACTACCGTATGAACACGACTAACCAGGCAGAATCGCATGGGGACACCGAGTCGGCACACCCACCCGACGCAATAGCCTCCGCACGCGGGGAACAGTGGGACGGGCTCGAATAGAATGTCCAAGTTCAGGTCGTTGAGAGTGATCATCGCCTATAAGTTGGGTCAGATTAATGGTCAAAATAGTCATCTCATTGCACACGCTCACGCGAATCTGCCAATCCAGGGAGTTTGTGAAACGGAGAGAGCTTTGATCTCTCTGCATCTCACAATCACTCTCGATAGGTATTTTTCATCTCTAAAATATAAGACAACGGCGTTACATTTTTTAAACGTTTTTTTAAATGTTTTTACCGAAATATGTTTTTTTCATCTAAAACTAAATTTCAAATTCTACCGTTGTACGACTACATGGGTTGAAGTTTATGCAAGTAACTTTCCACAAGCTTTCAATGCTCATTTTTTTAAAAGACGCTCTCAATCATTCCCATTTCCCTCGCCACGTGGCTTCGTGGGGTGTCCTTTTTTCCAACGGTCATTTTTCATTGCGGACACATGTTCTTCGGTCGGTGAGAGACAACGTATGTGTATAATAAAACAAGGCAATTACCCTCCGCCTAGTGCGACCGAGCATGCCCTCTGAAGTGCATGCATCAAAGATTGCGGAACGTAAAAGTGAGGTTATCGGACTCAATTTTATTGCCGCTGTCCGTTCCGATCTACAGACTTGGATCCGATCTACAGACTTGGTTCCGAGCTACCGAATTGAGCCTAAGTGCAATTTTGCCATACAGACATATGCCCGTTCTCACCTGGATGTAGATGAGGTACTTGCGGAACTTGGCCTGGCTCTGCGGCGTCTCGCGCAGCAAGCATACGAACGCGACCGCGTTGAGCAGCGTCGATACGCCAAAGTGAGCGTAGAGAGCGATTGAGATGACCGACTGGAGGGAGAGCGGAATGAAGAAACCGTTCATCGACACCCGCAAATTGACTAAGAATTTGCTACGCTAGACCAATTTTCACTCCAATAAGAACATCTGCTTCGACGACCTTTTCTCGACATCCGCCGAAATTGATGCCGATCTTTGACCAGAAAAGGAACAGATGGGGTCTTGCCAGCATGTTATTGGGATAAACCAAAAGTGTACGATGACGACATCCTTTCTGTAAATTATATTTTACGAACAATTTTTTTTGGAAGATATTTCATCCCAGCGCATTCGCATCGGTAGTTGGCATGTCCCTACGGCAGAGTTTAGGCTGCGGCGGCGAAAAACTGCTGGCATTGTCTCAAGGAACGAAGGGGTGTTATGAATGACCTTTCCTCTTCATTCGCTTATCACACCCATCAATCTCCACAAAAAAGACACGTAGGTCAGAGCCTGCTAACACTGTTGTGCTTTTTCCAACCGTCATTCACACTTTCCTTTTCCGCTCCAGTGACCTTCCTGAGATGAATCGACTTTGTCAAATGTGGTCGACTCACCACCCCTAGCTTTCCTCTCGCTTGCCAGATGGACGAAAGGAAGATGGGGTCGCACTTCCTAATTCGATTGGAGCCCCTCCTCCCCCTATGCCTCCGAGTCTGCCACCCTTTCCCTCTATGCCACATTCTACCCCGAGTTCGATCCACCCTCTCCCTGCGTGATTGTGAGAAGGGCAAAGTGCGGGCTGTTTACAACTACCTCTCACGCCGCCACACATATCACCCCATTACATCAGAATGTCCAGATCAAAATCTGCGCTGGTCAGCTTGCAAGGCGCCGGTTATCTTCAACTTGATACTCAGAACCTGAAGTCTCCAACTTTGTCGTCTCCAACAACCCGCAGGCCCTCTAAGTAGGATACAATATTTTCAAGAATAGTACGAGAATTCCCACTCTCTGTCGAGACTTTCTTTGTTCCTCTCTCGACTGATGGTGACAGTCGGCGCGGACAATGAACTGGGTAGGAGGAGAGGGGGCCTTCTATCAATCAATGATTGACCTCTGTCTCCCTCCTCCCCTGCTACCCCCTCCTCCCTCTCAAGCCACTCTTTCCTCCTGCTCCTCTTCCCTTTATTCTCATCCCGTTCTTCCTCTCCATCCATTTCTCTCTGTGTCTCAAATGCTATAACCGTCCGCCCCCTTCACCCACCATAACTGATCCACTGTTATTGTAGTGTTAGCTCGCCCAGCAAGTGTGTGCGTTCGGTGCTCTCCCACTTCGCACCTTGAGCACTAACCAGATCCCACTCCTCCTCATCTCCCCTCATAACTTTACAGCTATTCGAGAGAGAGCTTAGTTCCCAGGCCGTTGTGTGCTAGAACAAGTCTTACACTACGACGTGATCAGCCGCTCGATTACTTCGCCGTGTGAGATGGAAACTCTTTGACGCCCCCCCCAAAGTCATCACTTCTCTCACTCTCATCATCTTGAACATTTTCAAAAACAGATTAAGGAATTGTTCCGACGGGAAAATTTGGTCACTCGCATTTCCCCATTCACTCCCAGTTCAAAAAGTCGTCTTATCTACGTTGTTTTCTTTCTCTGGTCAGTGGCATTTCCCCTCAGTACGCATTCGCGTTTTCAAACTCTAACGCTCCGCGTGTGTGTATGCAGAACTTCTAGGAAGTGGAAAGAGAGGGAGAGAGAGAGACTCCGATCCTCTTCTCTCTAGCCTCCTCTTCCCATTCACTCCATCAACTATTTCAGTCCACGTGAGTCTCATTGCACCACCCTTCCTCCTCCCTCAATCAATGCGCTTTACCTCTCTTCATTCATCCCGTCTGCTCTCTCTCCACCAATCATTTCTCTCTCTCTCTCTCCCTCTCTCTCTCTCTCTCTCTCTCTCTCTCTCTCTTCACAACTCATTTCTCTCTCTCGCTCCTTGTCGGGGTGATAACTCACACACACACACTGATAATAGCGATGAGAGGGAGAGGGTGCAATGATCTAAGAAAGAGGAGGAGAAAAGATAAGCGCGCGCACACCTCACTCTCTGCTCTCATTTTGGCCACTTTTGCAGCGAGTTGGTGTCTGAGTTCCTTGTCATTTTTTGCCGCTCTTGCTTATCTTAGATTATCTCACTCCCCTCGGCCTAGAACTTCACGCCATACGCGCAAACGAGTTCTCGCACCTATCGCTATCTCAATCTTCTCTCCGATAACAACACTATTTTGCGTGACCTTTCGTCGTTCGTTTTTTTCTGTATGTGTGGGTTTTTGGGCGTAAACAGGTCGATACAACGTTGACGGGCACCCGATTCTTGCACCCCATTCACAGTCCTTTTTGGCGTATCCTCTAACGGAATAAGTTATTAAATATCATTATTATTCGTTCATTTTTGTACATGTTGTCGCACGTACGATAAATAAAATAAAAATAAACATAAATGAGCAGGGTTCGATGCCCGAGGAGGAGAAACAACAGCCACCGCCGCAGCGAGAGATCGGATGGGAGAAGAGTGCGCTGCTAGCGCCGCCTGATCAGGTAACTAAACTCGATTAAGTATAATTGTAAGGCACGAGTCTGTTCCATATCTAAATTCATCTTCTCAATAATACTTTATCATTGAGAGGTATAATTAGCACGACAATAGTTATTGTTAGCTCAATGTATTATAGCTATTCTCGTCTTTTCGCTGCATTTTCCATACTTTCGAAAGTGGTAAATTCATTGTCCACACTCGCTAACCCGATTTCTGTAATCAGGAGAGCGCGCCGCAACCCTTTCTCACGCCTCATGTTTGTGACAGCTGCAATGTACACACTAGTGGACTCGACTGGCGATACACTACGCGCCTCCCCGAGTAGAAGTGTCCAGTAATCCCTCCAGTAATGATATCAATCACAAAAATCTGTCGATTACTTCCTGCTGATACCATCAACGTACGGCTACACTGAGAAAAAATCATAAGGGTCAGCACAGAAAGTGAACATATTACCTGCCAGTGAAAATCGAGTAATAGAGACATCAACTAGTTACCTTGTGATTACGTAATTTGTTTGTCACCAAGGACAGTTATTAATAAACTCTTGTGTTACCTACTGGTGCCGCAATTACTTTGTCACTAAGTATAGCAATTGAATAGCTCTTGTATTGCCTAGTTATGACGCAATTGCAGGATGAGGATCAGCGAGTCGAGGATCGTCTCGAGGAAGCCGGCTTCATCAAAGCGCCCGACGGTACGAGCGCTCTTTCAATTCCCCAACCCCCCAAAATTCCCCTTTTACAACCTTCTTATCGTTCTTCTTTGCCACAAAAATGTGATGTGATTGGGTGGGAAAGAGTCATTGAAAGGACGCGGACGCGCGTTGTAAACCTGGGGTCCTGAAAAGTGGAGAAGTGAATTGTGATCGTTCCAAGGCGGTGAGGGATTGAGGCTGAGTGTGAGTTAGTTCCGGACGGGTTAGAGTGCGGCCCTCGCACGAATGGGCAGTTTGAGTGATTGATAGAAGCGGACAGTCTGGCGCCGCGGCTGTGTTGTTATTATTTCCACCCGTTACCGAAAGGTGTGATACAATGCAAAACAGGCGAACTGTCAGAGACACCCAGCCCGTTTTGAAACCGTTTGGTGAGCAACAACATTATTCACGAGGTGTTTGATTTATGGCAGACGATTAGCATGTGGGTTCGGTACTGGATAAAAGGAAACAAGAACATAGGATCAATTTTGCGACCATCAATGAAACAACGCAGGGTGCCACAAAGTACAAGATGACCGCGTGCTTTTCTAGTGTCATTTCCATAAAATGTGCAAAAAAAAGATCCGGGAAAGGAATTACGGACTTCTTATAGTAGAATGCAGAACGGTCGAAATATGATAAATGTAGTCTTGAACAATTCCCTCTGAAATATATCAAACTTCCTGGAAAAGACAGAGGTACTGATATGCGCATTATAAATTTCTCCCAAATAAACAATATAACAATAAAGAAAATCATCGGTTTAAGATTTGGAGTATTCGTTGTAGTCGGCCCAGCTTTATCACCAATAGCGCGTTCAATAAAACGAAACATTACTTGACCCTGCCCGCTCATATCTTCCGTCCATTTCGTGGATAGGCGTCGAGTGCGCGAATGCGGAGCGTCAAAGCCGTGAAATTCACCAAAATGGACGGTAAATGCAATTCTTCTGTTTGCATCACATCCTTTCTCCAGGTCGAACAGTAATCGACTGTGGTACAGCGGTAAATAATGAGCATTTCTATTAACCGGTTTTATTCTTTCGGCTTTGCAGGCGGCTATGGCTGGGTGATCGTGGCGGCGTCCTTCTTCGCTAACATGTGCGTCGACGGCGTCATCTTCACTGTCGGCGGTCCGCTGACGAAGCTGTGGAAGGAGCAGTACAGCTCGAACGAGACAGAAGTCTCCGTCACCCTGTCCCTGCTCGCCGGATCCTACCTACTCGTCGGTGAGGAGACACCTCTTGTCGTTTCATTTTTAATCGTGCGCTGTCGTTAAAATTTAAAAAAAAATCGATTGAGCAAAGTTTGAAAGCGCTTGTGCAATATCAATGTATTTCAATTGCTAAGACTCCTATAAATCTCAGTGTTCATGGCATAAAAATTCTTCATTTTTCATTGACAACAGAACACGCGCGCCCAATTCCCGGTTACGTGCCATCATCAATCGATACCGCTCGGTGCATCAAAACGCGCTCGCTTCGGCAGTAATAAACGTGATAAGGAGTTTCCCCTCGTGTCGTGTAGTATCTTTTGTCGTCGGCTCTCTCCTCCTCTGCCGATTGTAAAGGAGTGAATCTTGAGAAGCGCCGCCGCCGCTGCTTATCACCGCGGTTATCAGTTGATCTCGACACACACTCATCGCACTACTAGATCAATCCCAGCAGAAAGATGCTTAGTCTATTGCATAGGCGACGGTAAGCCGGGGATCAGCCGTAGCGGCTCCTGTGTAAAGTGTTGCGAAGTGAGATGATAAGGAAGATTATCCATAGAGAGGAGTCTCTCTTCAAAATATATTTGACGCGCAGAGTCGATAACAGGGAATGTTGCGTGCGCAATGAATATGCGAGATTAGTGGCGAGTACAGTGGTAAAAACAGCGGAAAATATTGTGATCTGAAATGCAATTGAATATATTGAGAGTATGTCGCGAGGAACATTCGTACTGGCTAGCGAACTCTAATAGTGACCCTGATGATATGAGAAAATAATGTTGTTGAATGTAAATACAAACTAGGTACAAAAAGTTAAAATGATGAGGACAGAAAGTCTGTGCTGGAACGAGTGTTCCTGTGCATCTGCTAGCTGAAAGGCTGAAACGATTGGCTTATTCCAGGTCCAATCGCGTCCGCCTTCGCCAATCGGTACGGCTGCCGGCTGGTGACCATTGCGGGAGCACTCATCGCCTTCTTCGGATTCATGATCTCCACCGCCTCACCGAGCATCTACCTGCTCTACCTCACGTTCGGAATCATCGGTGGTGCGTGAGTGGGGATGCAAATATAACGAAACGTTTTCGTGAACTGTAAGAATACGGAAGCCGATCGAGTTGATCCTACTGTTCTAGTCGGTAGATCAGCGATGACGTAAAGCAGAGCGACAATGACGATGCAAGTGTAGTCATACCGTTTATGCGTAGTATTTCTTAGCATTCCGACCAATAATACCACATGAAATAGTATCCAAGTTGCCAGCTTTCGAAAAGAACAGTGGGTATTGCAATAAGTATACGTGTTGCAGGCGTCGGCTTCGGGCTCGTCTACCTGCCCTCGCTCGTCATCGTCTCGCACTACTTCCAGAACAAGCGAGCGCTGGCGACGGGCATCGCCGTCTGCGGCTCGGGCATCGGCACCACTCTCTTCGCCTGGGTAAGCATTTTATCGTTTTGTCCGCGGCGGTAAATGTTACGCAAATGATTTGTTTCAGGTAGTTTTAAATGCAACATTTGATCTTCAGAGCGCTAACCCGCCGTATCGATTGACTACTAATCTGTAGTGCTTTATTAACATACCACTCTCCGCAGGGAGTATCTGACCATTGTTTATTTAAACTGCCGTTCTCCAAAGCTGTTTAACCGAACCTCTGCAGCTGAATCCGATTGTGCTGACTCTCTTCGACCACAATGTCTCCGTCTTCCTCTGCTACATTGCCATCGTCGCCCTCCTCTGCATCCTTCCCGGCATCCTCTACAAGCCACTGGAGCTGAAACAGGAGCAGCTAGAGCAGGCATGACCCCTTTCTGTATTATTCCCATTTAGCACCTGCACATTTAATACTTCATGACTGTGAGGCTACAATGTGTTATACTTTTGTGGCACCTACGACACAAAAGCAAAACGTTTGGTCATACCATTTGTGACTCCATGAATTCCATATCGGCGAACTCAGCCAGCCACAAGTCAGACTGGCTAATACAAATGATAAGTTGAGTTGAAATCGTCCGCTTCCAGGTGACTCAGATCGTGCAAGAGTACGAGGAACACGGCTCGCGCAAGCACTCGCTCATGGCGCCGGACGGTGGACTGCGACCGGAGGGTGTCCGATTCGATTCCAATCGTCCCTTCCTCTCGACGCTCGAGCTGAACGCTCACAAGAAAGGGGTGAGCATTTTACAAATATTGATAGTTTTGATATTGCTCTTTTTTTTTTGGCATAGATTCATTCGGAACTCTGCACTCTAAAATGCACATTGTATTTTGTCGTGTTGTATTGGCTCAACATACATTGCAGCTGGACGAGAAGGCGTGGTCTCAGCGCGACATCGCCTCGGCCGTCGCCCTCGAGAGTCTCGCCGAGCTGAATCGCCCGCTCTCCCGCGCCGATATCTTCTACCCCGGATCGACGGCCGCCCTCAACGAGCGCGCCCGCGCCAACTCAAGTCAGTCCACCTTTCCCCTATTAAATAAAAAAACTCATTAAAAGAATAAAAGACAGAAATGTAGTAAATTGTTAGTGTTGAGCTCATTTATTGTTTGCGAAAGAGCCCTTTCTAGTACCGAGCAACATCGGAGGCGAGTATGGCTCGTGTTCAGACCACTCGATCATGGGTAAACGAGGCTTACGTTTCGCTTCGGGTGCAAAAACCGGCATTCGCTATCAATCCAATACGTGTATATCTTGCTTCCTACCTACTCGCTTCCTACCCCTTCAGAAACAATTCCCTGGGTTCTTGTGAGCGTTATTTGGGTAATGATCTCTTGATAAATAACAAAAATGCTTCTAAATTCTATGGGCATGGAAGATATTGTAAAATGAAGAGATCACTAACCGAATGCCGACTGGGGCAGCGGGTACTGATGTGGGTTGTTCAGACCAATCGCAGCAAGTGATTGCGCGTCCCGAGCCTACGGGAGCGTCGAATGTCTACCTGTCCAAGATCGCCATCGATGCTGCGGATGAGTACTATGATGAGGAGAAGACCTCGTGGCACGCCAACCTCGTTCATGTGAGTTTGTTTTTTATTTTTATTAGGTGGAGTGTATGCCGTATCATTTTCTTGTATTATTGATCATTTTATTGCTTTCGTACCCCCACGCTATTGTAGCTATTCTAGAAAATGGATATTTAAAAATAGATAAATTCGAGTCGCAGTTCGTTAATATTCGAAGAAAGTTTGAGTAGAAAATAGATAGTTTAAAATGGAAATGAATGAAATAGAATTGCAGACGCTCAAGTCGATGCTGGACATGTCTCTGCTCAAGCGTCGCTCCTTCTTGATCCTCGCCTTCTCCGGATTCCTCACGCTCTCCTGCTTCTACGTTCCCTACCTCTACCTTGGCAACCACATTGACCGCGTCGGCAACTTCACCGAGGAGACCAAGGCAAGGAGATTTTAGTATTTTTTTTTAAATATTTAGATATGATTAATTAAAATGAATTAAAAACTGTTTGATGACAAAAAGGGCGAAAACAGAAAAAAATAACATTCGATAAAGATCGATTCGACCACGTCGACGCAAATCATGTCTTGCCCCCACTCACTTTCCTGTACGCGATCCTCGGAGGAATAACTAATGAAAGAATGAAATCTAGCAATATTCGTGTATTGCAGGGTACACCCATCCAGGTGCTCGGTATCATCAACATCGTCGCTCGTATCGGATGCGGGTGAGCCTCAACTATTTTTTGACGAGTTAGTATCGAAATGCATCAGAACAGGCATAATTCTGTTGAAGAATATTGATAATAGGGTTGGTCAAATCGGTTCTCTCTTCATTTCACACACTCTCTCGTCAGCCGGCTGGCGCAGAGAGTGTGTGAAATGAAGAGAGCAGGAACCTATTTGACCAACCCTAATTGATATCTAAGCAAATTGTTCAGATACATCGCTGATCGTCCTCAGGCCGACGCTCTGCTCGTGTCCAGCGTAGCGCTCACACTCGCCGGTTAGGAATTGTTGCGAAAAAAAATTGTGTAATCAAAGCTCAAAAGGATTATTACAAACCTCAAAGCACAAATTGGTTATAGAAAGGTGCGGTAGGGTCTGAAGTTCTGCAACTGACCAGCCTAAAAAGTGCGTGAAATGATGATGTCTGATCCAAGTATTTACCAGAATTTAAAATCCTAATGCGTAGGCATCTCAACCATGTGCGTTCCTCTCTTCTCCGCCTACTGGATGTTCATCGCCTACTGCGTGCCCTTTGCCATTGGCGCCGGTGCGTTTCGCGAAATTTTTCTATAAGTCATAGAAGACCCTCCAGCCAAAAAAATAGCAACGAACACAAAACTTTTTGTGGAAACATTGTACGCCTGATAACGACTGGCTCATTTGCTGATAGGCATCCTTACAAATGAGATAGTCCCACTTTTGCGCTCCAGACCGTTTTCTAGTTATTTAAAATCATTATAGGATGGATACAATGAACGAAAATGAAAATGGGTGCATTTCAGCCTGCTTCGCCGCCCTTCGTACCGTAGTCTGCGCAGAGTTGTTCGGTCTCGAGAAGCTCTCCTCCGCATTCGGTGTGCTCCTGCTGTTCATGGGCATCGGCGCTACTGTTGGATCGCCTACGGCCGGTAAATAGCAACTATATTTTGAGCCTCTATTTCCTACCCATCGATACGTTTACGGAATTTGCGTCTTGCAATGCTTACTCTATAATATAACAGCATTTATCAATTTTGATTTAAGGGCGCTGATAGTCTTGTTTCTCATTCTATTCTATAATGTTCACAAAGAAGAATCCGTTTTATTTGTCACCATACCGATAATCACGGAGAACAATTTACTCTTTTAGTTTTTTCCAAAAAAACTTGCAATTCTTCGTTTAGCGCACGTCACTATGTGTAAAAAGTAAATATTCATATTGTAAATATAAAATCCGAACGAATTCCTTTGCAGCACTGATCAAGGACCTCTCCGGCAACTTCGATCTCTCCTTCTATGTGATGGGAGGCCTGATGGCTCTGTCGGGTAAGTAAAACAATATTTTAATTTACTTTAAAATTATTTTACTAATTAATTATGCGTTTTAGGCGTCGTGCTCTTCCCACTGCGTCGTTTGGCCAGGGCCGAGAACGCGAGGGAGGAGGCGGTCAGAGACAACCGCCGACTGTGAAATGACTGCCAATAATGACCACCCGATCTGCAACTGCTTGCACACTAGTGTGGTTAGATCGAATATTCCTATTCCTGAATAACAAAGGATATTCGCAAATATCCCTTTGTTCTCACGAATAGAAATATTCGATCTAACAACACTATTACGCACACATAATTCATTGGCCGCTCTGGACAACTGCAACCCCCCTACCCTTGCGAAATCTTCCGATCCGTCCCGTGATTCGTACTACTCCCCCCGATTCGTCCAAATGAGAACGAGTCGTATTCTCAAACTTCACCAGGTTTCATATTCCCCTCTTCACTGTGCTGTGAAGTGTGATTTTCCCGTTTCCACCCTATTATCCGATAGTACATAGAGCGCAACTTCGGTGAGAAATATGTTCTCCACTGTTTCATTTCTCAGAGATCGTTTCATTCCATGATCGTTGAATTTAAGGAGAACCCTCTCTGAGAAGCGAAACCGTGAAGCATCTTTTCCCCGTCAAATTGCACTCAGTGTATTGATTGCTTGCGAGAGCTCGGAGAGCTCCCAAATCGTATCTGCTTCCTCCTCGTTTATAGGTAATTTCAAAGTATCCGCACAGAAATTTCCCCCAGATCCAGCATTCACAGAAATGTATAAGAACTTATGCATGATGTTATACATTTTTTACTATACATTTCCGCTTTCTTTGGTCTTGGGAGGAAACATTTTTCTTTGTTCGTACCAAGACCGCGAATTCTCCAACTTGTCGACATCTATATAGTCCAACTATCTTATATTCAAGAGACTTCCTCTACTCTCGCAAATTCATGTACTATCTGGTAAAGAGGCTGAGTATCTAGATGTCGACATCTAAGAGAGTTCGCGCTCTGTGTATCACCCACGATGTTTCCTGGGTCCGCGCTTCCATTGTACGAGTGCTTCGTGAATATCAGCGATTCCTTAACCCAATTTACTTTTTTCTGTCTGTTCATTTTGTGATTCATGCAATTATTTAGTTTTTCACATTTTTTAAACTTGTTTTCTTCATCAAGAATCGCAGTACGAGATAATAAATATGTAAAAATTCATGTTAACGACACAATGTGCGCGATGAATGCGTCTAGGGAAAGAAGGAGTTACGAATTCCGATTAAGTATGGTCATAACCACTATATATGTTTTGTCGACGCCCGAAGGAGCAAGGGAATAATGTGTGATTACACAGAACGATGTACAGTAAATTAAGACTCTATGGGGCATTGTTTGGGGGTAGAGGTTTCAATGAGGGTAAATCAGTGTGTAAACAGAGCGCAAATTTGCTAGGAGAACCGTTCTCCTAGCAAATTTTCTTTATAGTGTAGATCATTCGTCGTGGTCCCATCTGTCATCTTCTGGTCGTGGTTCTCTGTGTGGACTGAGAGAGGAAGGATATCCGAGGAACGTGTTTTACGAAACCCTTTTGAGTGTCAACGCACAAGGCAATACTTTTATTGTACAGTTTACGAACAACACATGATACACATCATCATTGTTATCATATGCTTCTTTCAAATTTAAACTATGCGTATTGGGCTGCTTGATGGCGAGCTGTCACTCTCTTGTTCAGCAACAAATTGGCCAGACATGCATCTGATCACCTTAATTGAATTTGTATATTTTGTTCTCAATTAAATTTACTCTAATTCGAATCTCGCGTGTGAAAATGAGGATGAATATCGTCGGAAGGAAGCAATACGCGTCCAAAGTCTGAAGGAAATTGAGATCATAGTAGGTACTTTACTCATTCACTCAGTCGCGATTGCTGTTAGTCTATTATTATCTAGACAGAAAATCATCAAATTTGGAGATAATTGATTATCTCGTATTTCTCACCAAATTGTTGAAAGTGTGAACGATGGATTTGTTCTCGGGCGAAAAATTGCCGTACGTTATAAGAGCCTGGAGAGTTATCATACGACCATTTAATATGGAACCTTATTGTACAAACGTTCATTCTTTTTTTGTTTTGTTTTTTTGCATTGAAACCTGGAACGCGGTCAGGAGTAAATGAATTGAGAAGTTTGCGAAAGAAAGGAGATAGAGAGAATGTCTGAAATGGATGTAGACTTGGAAACGCATGCATGCAAGTATAGTACAATCATAAAGAAATCGGCACGCCTACTCACTCAAACATGTTATTCCTGCTGTATTCCTTGCTATTTTTGATCAGAGAAAATCGAAATAGAACGTAAACATTTAGCAGGCACTCCACTGTTCCTTGGACATGAATCCAGTAAGGAATCACCTGAAAATTATTGAAATCAGAAGCGAATATGGCTGGTATTTAAGTGCGGGAGTACGATTATCTAGCCGCTTCATTCAATGCACTCTCGCTCACGAAAGCAAATTTGTGCACACATAAAACTTTTTATACCATGGACGAGCGGAACCTAGTCCATGAAAATGTATTCACTCTAATACATTTTCATGGACTAGGTTCATCTCCTCGTCCATGGCATGTATTACAAGTAATTCAAATTGTTCTGTGTGTGGAATGATGAGAACAGTGAACCATTCTCTCCAGGAAGGAGACCTTGGAGAACCACTATCCTATTAAATTTACTATTAGTTGAACTTATTCATACGCTATATCGTTGGCCACTGGCTTGCAGTTGGAAAATGACGGTGCCGCTGAAATTGTTCGCAACCGGGACGTATCCGACCTGTGCGTGGAGTGAGTGTCATTCTTAAACGACATTAAGAGAATCTTACCGATCCAGTCAAAAAATACGAGTTCAGAACAATAGTGCAAGCAACTGTCCCAACGAGTGAAACGGGAAAGGCAACTCGCCAATTCTTTGAGAACATTATTTTTCCATAAAAATCAATTTTCATGAGAAACCCCCCTTTTTGTTTTGTTTCTCGCTGAATGTGACTGCTGTTGCTCTGTTAATAGTTTGCACAAGCCCAAAAATGAAAGAGGCAACGGAGATGGAACTAGAAATAATTTATTTTTATTTTTCTACAAATCCAATAGCTCGACTGAACAATTAGTGTCAAAATGAAAGATTTAGCAGGACTGGGACTCCGTGTCCTTTTTGTGACACGTACCCGTCAGAGATGGCCATGTATCGGAGCCAGCTCTTTGCGCCGATCGCTCGGTAAAAATCGGGAAAGAGACCGATTCCTGGAAGATAAAGACAGATGGCATTCGACGGAAACGTGATCATAATAATAATAATAATAATAATAATATTTATCAGTATCGCTTTAGGGGCGCTGATTCAGGAAAGTCTTTTTTTCCATTCTTCGTTGCTAATGCTCCACCAATCAGTTCCGATTCTCCTTTTCAATTCGTTTCTCCATCTTTCCTTCGGTCGTCCTCTTGAACGTTCGTTTGCGTAATCATATGGTGTCCACACAGTTGATCGACGCGCCCACCGATCTTCTTCTAGGCTCCTGATTTTGTGGGCCCATTTGAACTTTCTTCTTTCTGCTTCCATCACCCAATCCTTCACTCCCGTAGCGAGCCGCAATCGATCATTCGTCCATTTATCCGACCAAATCAATCTCATCATTCTTCTCTCCATCTTTCTCTGTGCAATAGCTAACGCTTCCTTGTCTGATTCTCGCATGGACCAAACTTCGCATCCGTATAGTACTGCAGGCATGATACACGCATCAAATGCTCTTCTCTTTGAGGCAGCACTCACGAGGGGATGTCGTAGCAAGTCACTGATCTTTGACCATGCATTCCATCCTCCTTGTATCCTTCTCTTCAGTTCTTTGCCATTGTCCATAGGAAGTGAAATCCACCGTCCCAAGTTTTCCCCCCTCCTTCGTATTCAAATTTCTGTCCCTCTACAACTATCGATCGCCGGTTGTTCTCGTCTTCAGTCATCAATTTCGTCTTTCCTGGATGTACTTGTAGGCCAACTTCTTCACTAGCTTTGATTAGTTTCCGCAACATTCTTCCCAATTCCTTCCTACTTTTCGCGACTACGATTACGTCATCCGCGTAGCACAAAGTTGTCAGTTGTGTTCCATTTATTCTTACTCCATCCTTCTTCCAATCAATATTGTCAAGTGCAAATCTCAGAGTGGCGTTGAAAAGTTTTGGGCTGATGGTGTCTCCCTGCTTAACGCCTTTTCTCACATCGACTTCAACTTTCCCTTCGTTAACTTGTATCACGGTCTTCGTATTCTCATACATTCTTCTCAATAAATCGATCAATTGGGAATGGACTCCATGATGGTAGAGAGCCATCCAAACTGCATTCCACTCTATAGAATCGAATGCCTTTCTGTAATCCACTAGGGCGATGTGAAGCGGCATGTTGAACTCGTGAGATTTTTCTGCTAGTTGGCATATAGTTTGGATATTATCGATAGTACTGTAGTCTTTCCTGAATCCAGCTTGCGAAGGGTCTTCGTGTCTGTCGAGTGTGGGTGAGATTCTGTTCAGGATTGCTTTTGTGATGACTTTCTGAATCACGGAGAGAAGAGAAATTGGACGAAAGTTAGAAACGTCGGTTGTTTCTCCTCCTTTGTGGATTAATGAGATTCGTGCAGTCATCATTTCAGGTGGAATTTGGTCTCCTCGTAACAGGTCGTTAATGAGTGTAGTAATGAAAGGAGAGACAGTATTTCGTGAGAGGCGGATCATATCGGGAAGGATTCCGTCAGTTCCGGCAGAGTTCTTCAAACTTCCGATGGCAGTGTATATTTCATCATTAGTGAATTCTGGGAGACTTTCAGCACTCGTTGGGTTGCTTCTGATAATGGGAACTTTGGGAGTGTATAGTTGCTGGTAAAACTCTTTGACTTGTCGCTCCGTTTCCTCTTGTGATGCGACTCCTGTGGTTTTATCGTGCATGAGAAGCCTTTTCTTCCTTGGATTCACTTCCCTTATCGTTTTCGCTATTCCTCTTCCTCTTTCGATCGCGTTTCTCAATAATTTCTCTTTCTCCATTCGTAAATCCTCCAATAGACTTGCACGTGCCTCTTTGCTCACTTTCATGTATTCCGCATTCCGGCTTGTATCGGACTTCAATTCTGATCTTCTTTTTAGAAGTAACTTTGTCGCTATTGAAAAAGTTGATCTTTTCGCCTTATCTCTCCAACATCCGGTTGCGGTAAATTTGGCCAGGCATACGGTAGCGTTGTATGCAGCGATTGCATTGGCTGGCATAGTTACATTCAGGTCAGAAAGGGCGGACACATTTCGGCGATATTCCTCACGATCAAAGATTGGTCTGGTTGGGCGGCCTCTTTTCCATCTTCTTGTTCGAGCCATAGAGAACTTCATGCGTACCATCCTGTGGTCTGTATCGCATTCCAGTTGATTGATTACAGTAGTGCTGATGACTGGGGCAGATTGGGGACCAATTATGTAGTCTAGTTGGTGCAAAACAGATCCTCCTGGACCTCTCCATGTCCATCTACGATTCTTTCTGTTCGGATGCCACGTATTCCATATTCTCATATTGATGCGAGTACACATTTCTACTACTCTTCGCCCTCT
Source organism: Pristionchus fissidentatus (assembly GCA_036245785.1). Taxonomy (NCBI): domain Eukaryota; kingdom Metazoa; phylum Nematoda; class Chromadorea; order Rhabditida; family Neodiplogasteridae; genus Pristionchus; species Pristionchus fissidentatus. The sequence continues at coordinate 13,341,449 of BTSY01000004.1, forward strand.
TTCATTCATTTCAGCATAAGTGTATAGTCCCACCACTGATTCCATTCCAGCCTCTCTTTCGACTCGTGCGTTCAAATCTCCAAGAATGAACGTACTGTATCCGCGTGGCGCCCTCCTCACACAGTGTTCGACTTCTTCAAGCGCCTGATCATATGATTCATCAGTAGATGTACTCGTGGGGGCGTAGACTAGGACGAAGTGAAGTTTGGAGGACGGGAGTGAAAGTATTGCGGTTCTATCATTAATTCCTTTAAATTTTGCTCCTTTTGCTAGATCTTTCTTGACTACAAATGAAACGCCACGGTGGGCTGAATTTCCGCCAGAATGGAATAAAATCGAATCGGAGATGGGCAGACTCACGGAACCTTGACCAGCTATACGACTCTCCATTAGTCCGATTATATCGAAGTTGATTTTAGAGATTGCTCTGTCGAACTCCAGTTGTCGAGATGGCGAGGAGAGGGTTCGGATATTGAGAGTAGCAATTAGGAGTGGTAACAGACGATCCATGATGGTGTACCTCCCTGCCGCACCACCGGCTTCGTGGAAGGGAAACTTGCGGGGGGAAGAGAGGGAATTGACGAGCGACCGCCCGTCGAAACCGAAACTAACAAGAATGTATATTGATCATATTCTGCAAAAATGTTGGGGGTATTAGTCCACCCATTAAAATACGCTCCCTTGGCACAAATGACGTTTCAACGGCTTTCCAGTAACATCATGCAATATTCAACGCACTAGAGTGCGAAATGTAAGACCCCGGCACCATCATTTCGCACATTCTCTCACCTACCGACCGGTCGAGAGAGTGCGTGAAATGAAGAGAGCGTGGTCTCACATTTCGCACTCTATTACGCACCAACATTAGCGTGACGACGAAAACGTGGCAGAATTCGTGCGTTCTGTAGTGTACACCGAGTAAAACGATGATGCACTGCACACTGAATGGCGCGGTGAGCAAGTAGACGGCAGACGAGAGACCACAGAGACAAAGACGCACAAAATCCATTGAGCGATTTGATTCTCACTGAAAAAAATGAAAAAAAGAGTACTGGCAGTACCACACAATTTCATTGATAAACAAAAGAGAGAAGATTCTTTCGGTGTAATGAATCAAAAGGCTTAATGATTTTAGCGGTCCGACTTTACAAAATGCACTTTGCACTACATTTCGACTAACAGAAATGAGCGAAATCTATGGGAATACAATCGAAAAGAGATAGCAGTCTATTTCGCGTAGCTAGGAAGCAGGGAGAAAAGACCACACATTTTATGCTTCTTTGGTTTTCCGAATAATCCGCCGTCTCTGATGTTTTGTGCTGAAAATCATGCGATTAAATACGCGAAATGTTAGCCTCGAAATAGTTAGGACGGATCTTTTGATGTTTCATCATGACTCGTAGTGATCTGCAGAATATGTGTAGGGTGTGAGTGTGATCACGCGAAGTTTAGATCGTTTCTAGTTATCTTCTATGCCAGACGTCTGTAGATCTGTTTGTATTAATGTAATAACTTTGCACTCTGCATTTCTACTTGCACGTTGGTTTTCTTCCTTTCCAGATTGTGTGTTCTATTGAAGCAAATCGAACGCTTTATCACTCGTTCACGCGAATAGTCGTCGAATAAACGAGTCCTGCTGGTGGACGTCCATGAGTGAGTAGACGGCGAACTCCTCCTCCATAGTTGCACTCGCTTCCAGCATCGTGTGTCCCAGCGACCTCAGATTACCGAGCCGAACTGAATATTTCGGCACAATAAAATCAGCATCCACCCTAACTAATGCGAATGTGAAATGGACTACCAGAATAGTCGTCCAGGCCCAGCTCCTCTTTATAGTAGCGATGTAAATCCGTGTAAATCTCTCGGAGAATACCCTCTCCGATAGCGCACAACTTGGCAGAGACTGACTGCGCATAGCCTGCAAGAAACAGACCACTACATATTCGAATCCTCCAGAAATTAGATCAGGAGTGTGTGCACTGCCCACATCATTCTCTATCTCAACTCGATTCAGAACAAAAAGATGCGTTAAAAAAGGTTTGTTCTCGCCAGTTTTTTAACACGACAAATATGTGATTGCTTACCGAATTGCCAGATTATGGTAGAGATAAGCACTGCGAATTCCGTCTCCGTTAGGTGCGCTTTTTCGATGAGCGGCCAGGCGAACTCAATCTCCTTGCTGGTGTAGTAGCGCATCAGTCTGGAAATTAAATCGAGTAAATTAGATCAAAGGGCGTCCTTCGTCTTCTTTGAATTTTTGCAATAACACATTTTTTGGTCCAGCGATTAATTGTTAACGGTATAATTTGAATGAATGAAGGAAAAGCCAGAGCGGTATGTATTCATCAATTATGCAGTTTGATGGAAAAAATAGAAACACCATCTGATTATTGAACTCAATCTAACTTGATGACTTCTTCTTTATTCTCCGCTGACTCGTCAGAGAGGAAAAAGTTGAGAGCGTCGAGATGAAGCGCGGAGGTGAGCGAAACCATGAAGCTGGATATAATAAATATAATAACATAAATAAAAAATAGTCAATTAGTTTATTTGAATCAAATTGTCTACGGCATATGTTTGTCTATTACGGTTGGAAACCATAATCAACCCACTATCTCTTGCTATTGAAGTGCTTCTTGGCCAGGAAGTTCGCCCCCAGAAGGAAAACTGTGATGGTGCATTTGCCGATGATCAACAACTGCAATATCACCACTTCCTTGACTCTTTAAAAAGAAAATATGGAACATTAAAGTATTTTTAAAAAAAAATGATTTCGCACCTGTTCAAATGGCGAAAGGGTGGAGAAGGCGGAGAAGGTTCGAGTCGCGAATAAATGCAACCCGTCGATAAGCACTCTCATGCATTCCGAGGCGAACGTGGACTATGACATGTAGACTTCCTGCAAGATTAACCATTTTTAGGAAAATATTACGGAAGACAACGTTTTTTTTGCGAAAAGGAGGCAGTGTTCCCCGCCAATTCCGGTTCTACTGTTCATCCCCTAGATTCCGGCTTGCGGGTTATGACCTCTAATGATTACGCACACGCGCGCCTCGGTAATGACCGATAAAGGAACACTTTTCCCTTGCCACCTTACAAAATAGAGCTTCGAGAAGTTCCAAAAAATAGGACCTCCATGAAACTCACATTGGGCGGATCAAGCACGCGAATATGATTGTCGGGAGAGTGCGATCGCATTGAGCACTCCGCTTGCCTTCGATGTGCACAGCTCAATCTGAATACTAATAAAATGAAGAGTAGATTAAAAATTACAAAAAGGCAAAATGACCATACAAATAGCAGATAGCCGATGCTGATTGGAAGTTCAATGATAAGCACTACTAAATGACTGACTTGTATTCTTTGAGAATTATATGAAGAAGAGTTTGCTCATCTTTGCCCGGAATTCTGTCACGCTCGGGCGTGATTGGTTTTCTTTTTATCCGTTTGTCTTTCGATGTCCTCAATAGGGTCCACCTCCTCTTGATCCATTCTAGTTCCTTCGTACATCATTCCAATCTCCTTACATCGTTCAAAACGACACTTCCGGCAGAGAAATTTCTCTGCAATGTAACCAAGTGCTCTGATGACCAGTAGTACAATGCGCATCAAAGTGCTATATTGTTTTCCGATGCTCAAACGATAAAGGGCGTTTCGCCGCTCGAAATTCGAAAGATCACATGCGAACCGAGATGGGAGCACATCCTTGGACGTATTATAAGAGAGGTATCACGAGAGATTGCAGGAAAAATCCACATTTCGGAACAATTTTCGAAAAAGTATTTTTGATTTCGATCAAACTTTTATGTGAGAGTGTACAGGAGACAAGAATTCGAAATATCCTGGTCCCAGGTCTCAGAGCCGGCTTTTAGGAATTTGCCGGTTCTGTCGCCGGAATCGTCATAACTTTCTTCAGAATTGCACTAGAACGCCCAAATAGGGCTCAAAATGTGCGGAAGAACTAGATAAACAATTTTTATGTTGGTTATTAGTGAGCATCTGTCTGACCTAGAAAGTTACTAGAGGAAATCCGATTTTGAAAAGTTTCCAAAAATTATTGCATAGTTTAGATGGGCGAACCCAAGAGGTTTTTCTTCAGAATATGAAAGAGCACGTTGACTATAGTCAGGTAAAAAATTAAAATCGAGCAAAAGTGGGGGTCTTCTAGGTGAAAAATCGCTCTGAATGTCAAAAATCGCAATTTTTTTGAAATTTTCGAAAAAAATCATTTTTCTAAAATCACCTCTGATATATTTTTTTCATAACTCCGGAGCGAAATTGAGTTCGTTAAAAATGGTTTGAGATCATAAGGTCAGTGCAGTTCCTCACAATAAAATATCAAATTACGTCTAAAATGATTCAATTTATTCTGAAGTTATTGATTTTATTGTAAAGTAGTACGCATATATTATGTGTTGATATCATTTTTACCATTCATAAAGTGACTCAGTAATTACGAAAAAATATATTAGAGGTGATTTTAGAAAAATGATTTTTTTCGAAAATTTCAAAAAAATTGCGATTTTTGACATTCAGAGCGATTTTTCACCTAGAAGACCCCCACTTTTGCTCGATTTTAATTTTTTACCTGACTATAGTCAACGTGCTCTTTCATATTCTGAACAAAAACCTCTTGGGTTCGCCCATCTAAACTATGCAATAATTTTTGGAAACTTTTCAAAATCGGATTTTCTCTAGTAACTTTCTAGGTCAGACAGATGCTCACTAATAACCAACATAAAAAATGTTTATCTAGTTCTTCCGCACATTTTGAGCCCTATTTGGGCGTTCTAGTGCAATTCTGAAGAAAGTTATGACGATTCCGGCGACAGAACCGGCAAATTCCTAAAAGCTGGCTCTGAGACCTGGGACCAGGATATTTCGAATTCTTGTCTCCTGTGCACTCTCACATAAAAGTTTGATCGAAATCAAAAATACTTTATCGAAAATTGTTCCGACCATCCTGCAGTCTCTCGTGATACCTCTCATAAACATGCAACGCACTCTTTGTAATCGTACATTTTCCAGTACCCTGCCTGCACGTATGAGTACTCTCGGAATCAACCGTTCTTCTGTAGAAATCGGCACAAGCTCTGCAATTTATGAGTAAATGTTTTCGGTGCCTGTTACAAAAAGACTAACCAAAGTAGAAATTCGTTCATGTTCTGAATGCAATTATCTGCGAAAATGACATATCGATCTATCCACTTATCGATTTCATATTTCTATTTCGAATGTGGTTTCGTGGAGTCCCTAATCCGCTACTCATTATCACTAAAATTAGCAAGAAAACAAAAAAAAATGAAATAACTATTCGCCGACGAAAAACAACAGCCAAACAGCGATAAGGCTGGAATGGCTAGCATTAGGGAACGCGAAATGCGTGATGCACAAAACTATAATGTGGTGTGGCAGAAGGGACGACAAAAAAAGGAAAAGAAGACAAGAGTGAGATAAACATATTCGTCTTTTCATCTTTGACTCTTCCTCAAGGATGCTCCCTCTTCCGGAAATCTGTGATCAAAACAATATTAGGCAACATGAAATTTCAGACAATAACTCTTTCGCTCTCTCTCTCTATCTCGAAATGCAGATTTAAAAAAATGGTTATCTGATTTTTTTTGTTGAAAATAACCCCACCTGCATGCATCCACTCCCAAATGCGCATTCCTCGTGGGAGCATTACACGCGAGACAGAGCCGAGTCTCCATCTCATAAGGGCGACTGAGAGATCGATAGAACAAGGAGATTAGAGGTGGAGTGAGGGGGAGTGGCATGGTTGCGACTAGAGTGCGCCGATGGGGAGCGAATAAAGGGCAAAGTGCGCTGTTTTTGGGTGATCCTTCACTGTCTCGTCATCTCTCTCGAACTCGCTCTCTCTCTCAACCTAGTCTTCCTTACTCTGCATAGAGGGTATGCGAAATACAGAGATCACTGCTATAGCATGGAGCTTCTCTATAGATAATGTCGCACTCAATTGCACAGAAAGCGCAAACAATCGGCGCACGATAGGATAGTGAGTAGGGATGCCAAATGAAGAGTGAAATGAAGATCTTCCTCTCCCTGAACAAAGGAATTCTCTTTCCCTCCTCTCTTCAAGAAGAGAGGGAGCGGTCGTTCTACTCTTCATGAAGAGTGAGGCCCCTCTTCAAGAAGACTAATAGTGTCAATCCACTGATATTTCAATCAAAATGAAGCTTGCATCTCAAATTTGCATGAGATTAGTGTGAATGTCTGTACTCCGTTCAAATCAGCATGTTTTGGCAGCCGTGAGATGCTCAATGTCGTGTCACTATTCACTCTTCTTGAAGAGGGGAACGACCGCTCACCTCTCTTCTTGAAGAGATAATCCCCCTCTCATTTCACCCCCTCTTCATTTCGCGAAAATCTCTTCATTTGGCATCCCTAATAGTGAGCGATGAAATGGCCCAATTGATCTCCGAAAAAGTTGTCCTCGTGTTTATGATATTGTTGCGGCAGTTATTTATCATCTCTGGGTGTCAAAATGCAAAGGCGGGTGATTAGAAGAAATTGTTGAAGGCATTGTTGATGCTGTTCATGAAATAGTTCCATTTGGCGCTTAGGATGCGTTCGTCGCACTCTTTCGCAATCATCGATGCAGTAACTGCCGTTCCGTCGCAACTCGGCTCTGAAATATCACTTCTGCGAGAGAAAATAGATGTTTTATCAACGAAACTCTGTAAAAATGGATCAGCTGAAAAGTCATCGCGTCCCGCTCATTTTCGCCACTCACCGAGTATCTTCACAGATCCGAAGGCGTTATTCCAGTCGACATTGCATCCGGAGCCATTGCATACGATGTATTCGGCATCTTCGGTATTAAAGTAGCCGCTCTGAAGATGGGAGTGGGCAACACGTTAAAAATTACGGAAATATACATATACATATACATATTCATATTTATCCTGACATCAAGGCAAGGGCCTGCAGGAGGTATCATTCGGGGGCAGAGGAGGTCGGGATCTTCAAATTCGAGGCAACTGGGTCAAGGGAGTGGATCTTGCTTGGCTTCTTTGGTCAATTGGAGTGTCGATCTTGGACTATTGACATTGAGCGTAGAAGTAGATCTTCCGGCCACCAGTGACGTCCTGACTAGCGTGTATAAACCTAAGTGGGAACTCACGTCGTAGTCTCGTCGACTGGACCTTTCTTGAAAGTTGGCGACTTGAATTAGATGTAGGCGATCCGGGTCCTCTTCTCGAAGTGGTACCAGGTGGGCGATATACTTGCCGGGTTGCCCAAGCTGACTGGCAAGGATTCTCCAAACTGAGGAGGAAGAGGAGCGGGGAGACTGTCGACCGCCCGTCACGAGGCACAGAATGAAGAATTACGGAGATAAAGAAAAAAACAAACAAAAATACAGAATAATAACCGTTCCGAAGCAACTAATTAAGTTCACGTGATCGATAGCTAGACGATGGATAGCCCTTGCTGTTCCGCAAATATCAACCTGGTACAATCCAGGTGATAGTGTTTCATTGTTTGTGATGCATCCTCGTAGATCTGCGCCCAGCAAATATCTCTTGTGAATGAAGCAGAAATCTCCCTGGAGCAATATTTTGTAGCAAAGAATATCAAAAATTCGTATTTTTCAGCCAAAAAAAAATGTATGCGTTTATCTTACCTTGCATGTATCGTGTCCACTAAAGCCCATGGAGCAAGTTACCTAAAATGGAATATTTTTCAAAAAAAATTAATTAATTAAATGCCACTAACTGCCTCAGATTGGAGCGTCTGTTGCTTTATGAGCGCCCTGTCGCAGTTGTTGCCCTAAAATTTAAGAATTAGTAATTTTGTTAACATTTTCATAAATTATTTCAACAACAACATTTTTTAAAAGTTACATCACAAAGTTTTAATGCAGTCAAGTTTTTACCCATTTTGCGCTGTTTTGGCATCTATGCACACAATTCATTTACAAATTTACAAATTTTCTTCCCTGTCGATAATTATGATATACTACTATATAATTTCAACAACAAAAAATGTGAACCAACAGAGTTACAGAGGCACTCCACGTAATTTCTCGTTGCCGATTCTTGGAAGCGAACACACGACGGCGATTGCATCACACTAAACATTTTTTGAACGATTTTGTTTAAAAATTTTGTTGTTTTTTTTCAAATTCACATACACTTGTTGTGAATAATGCTACGTTCTGCTGATCAAGCACGTTAACAATAGAGCACGCCCAAGCGATATCGTACATGAAAGGTGGTCCTTGCAATCAAGTAAAGTGATCATTCTTGAATTCCCTTGTCTAATTGCCGTGATCTTTTATATCTTTATGAAGATAAAAGGTGAACTGACCGATCGATGGTCTTCGATTTCTCCACGCGACATCCTTGAATCGCGGCGCCGGTGTGGAACATGCGCGTCTCACAGGCGAAACAATTCTGCAGGTACATGAGTTCGGTCGAATGTAACACTTTTGCATCTATCTGCTTTCGGAAAACCGTCTATTATACTTTTCAACACAAAAATGAGAAGGTCGACATTGTGCCTAAGCAACGGAAGTCCGTGTTTTAGGAATGACCGCAACATTCTGGTAACAGCCTACTGTAATGCCGCTGCACTCCATCGTGTCCGCGTTCCAGCGCGGTGATTCAGGCTTGCCAGGGCGATTGCAGTGAGTAGAGCTGAGAAATGTAGATTACTTTGGTCTCAGAGGGAAATAAGTTTATGAGTTATTCTTCTGGGATGGCGAGCGAGGGATTTCAAAGACAACAAAATCATGTTCAGAGTTTTAAAGCCCATTTGGCTTCTGCTCGCCAGCGCAGAAGCCAAAATCGTTGTTCATTTCATTCTGATGTATTATTTTTTATTTTTTTTGTCAGACGGAAAATAGATTGCTGCATCAACCCGGAATCTGTTTTGCGCAAGCAGTATCCTGTAAAAAGAAAAAAAAGGAAGATGAGTGAAACACTTATTTTTTACAGGATATTGCTTTCGCAAAACAGATTTTAATCGATATTATCAAATATAATCAAAATAATATAATACAAAATATTAAAATCATACTTGCAGATGCAGTATCCATCTCTATTGTCGTTCCAGCAACGGTTCTTGAGATTGGCGTAAATTTCGCCTCGTAGGCATCCCTGAATAAAAAATGGTTCAGGTACAATTCGAAGCCCGCCCCCCCCCCGAATTTGGTTTTCTTTTTGGAAGGAAATAAAAAAAAACTACAGGAAATCCATTGCCCTCCCATTGTCGTTATCTCTCGCCACTCTCGCAGTAATTTTCATTCATTCCTTCATTCATTATCTATTCCGTCAGAGTATCGCATACAAAAGAGTTAACAGTAAATGGGGGCCAGAAACGGATGTCCGTCGACGTCTCGTTTTTTCTTTAGTTTCTTTGTTAATTTCTTTAGTTTCTTTCTTTCCCTCTCAGAAATGCAATAGGGCCAGCTACAATACGGAATTTAGTGAATTATCGATATAAATATTTTTAAGGACGGAAAGTGATTGGCCAACAGGTATAACTCACTCTCGTCGTTACATCCACGTGGCGCGAGGTCCGTTCCTCGCTCGCAAAGCAGTAGTCGCCGCAGCACTCCCCACTGAATTTAATTATTTTATTTAAATCTATTAATTAATTTAATTTGGTTAATTGAACAGGGCTGAACGGAAAAGTTGCAATTTATGGCGCCAAGGAAACGAAACAGTTTTTTTAAACCTTTTCCATTAAATAAACAAATACACCAATGACAAGTATGTTGTAAACTATTCCAATTTCAATGTGTGAAAGATTCCGTGCCTTATTTCCATAAATTGTGCAACAAATGAGCACCAACCTCTCTGCTGTCGAATCCTTGCACATCACTGCGGCTATTGTAGGCGCCAGTGACGAAAGAAGAATGCAACAACAAATTGCTAGCCGTTGGGAATTCATGCTCGGTGACAGTAAAGCGAAATCTTCCCCTTTTAAAGGTTGCTATTCACATCTGTAATCCATTAATACACTCTGATAATCCATTGGTTTGTGCTTACTTGGTTGACGTAGAAACACACAAACAGAAGCGTTACTCATGGACAGATTAGTGGTGGAGACCACACGTTCATGATTTATAATGTACAAAAATGGCTGACGCATCTGCGCACAAAGCATTTTAACATTTATCGTTTATTGAATGTATTTTCTTCGTATATGAGAATATTGCGCCAGTGGACAATTGCGGGGGATATGGTTCTCTTATTGGAATTACATGTAAGTGCGAATTTGGAAAAGAAAGCAATACAGATAGAGAGTGAGAATTTAATCATAAATTTCAATTAAAACTTAATTAAAATTTCTTAACCACAAGCATAAGTAAACCATTTTCATTTTCTTAAACTTCATTTGTGTTCATCTGACGATTTTAATCTTGCTTGTGTCTGCCTTTTCACTCATGACCGAGTCCCATTGTAAATGGAGTTGAGTAAAATACGCATCGACCTCCCTCACCACTGTCCGCGAAGAAACAACTTCTTTACCACTGCAAAACAATCAATAATCAATGCTGTAAATACAAAAAAACGAGGTGGTAAATTTCATGGTCTTATCATATCACCGTATACGTGTAATATACATACCTATTCCAAAATTTAATTAAGATAAAACTCACAACTTGCGCAGATACCACTTGACGTAGGAGGGGTGTTTGCCGGTGTGGAGTGCGATCGCAAATGAGCCTATTGGCGCGGAGCCTGCTATCGATCTGAGCAGGTTCACAATATGATTTATGTTTTTATGCTAATTGGTACACTAAGTTTTGCATTGCCGAGATTTGGAACGTAGGCGTGCTGATCACAAAAAAAAAGTTAACATGGGAGTGACCTGAACTCACATTTCCCGATCTTTTTGATTTTAGCATGGTAGTATACATGTCTAAAGACTATCTCAAAACCGTTCTCAAAAGCTGCGGAATCCGCCTGGGAAGCGAGTTAGAAGATTTCACGCCTCATAAGAACGAAAGAGTGCACTGCTCCCAACAGCAACGGTGGCCTAGTGGTGAAAGGCGGCGAGAGGGAGCGAGCGGGTCGTGGTTCGAGTCCGCTCCCCGAAATTTTGTTTTGCTCATTTTTCGCCAATTGTTTTCTGGATTGTGGAGCCAATCTTGATGTGGAAATCGTTTTGTTAACTTTTGATTTACTCTTTTACGTTAACTTTCCGGTCCCGCTACTTTTACAAATTGGAGAATAATGAATGAGGACGCTGATCTACATGTTTACCCTTCTCGTGTTGTACGTCTACTACCCGATACGTCATCCCACCAGTCGGTCAAATCTCCAGAAAGGTTTCAAAAGTGAAATAATTTATACAACAAAGAATACTCTTCACTTTCGCGCACTTTTTTCGCTCCAGACCCCATTCTGGAGTTTTGGGATTATGTTCAACCCAACTCGGAATTCGATCGAACGTAACAAGTCTGCATTAGCATGTCTATGGTGAGGAGGATGCTCTGATTTTTTTCCCTAACTGGATCCCTGTCTGATTCCAGGCTGTAAATATACCGTATTCCAGCCTGGAATCTTCCCATTTCTTACCGGGATCCAGCCTCGAAACGTGTCCAGGCTAGATCCCTGTCGGATTCCATGCTGGAAATGCAGATTATATCGATACAGTCCGGAATAAAATACCATAGTGAACTCGCAGTACTCGATCACAATGACGAAGAAGACGTCGACCGTGTATTCCCTCCCTAACAGATCAATTACGATGTACTTTCTCCAAATGACACTCTAAACGTTGAGTATTTTTACCGGCAAGGAACTTGTTTCCGCAGAGCGAAGTACCACTCGATTTTCTTTGCAAACTTGTAGATCTTCAAAAAATCAAAAAAAATGTATGTAATAAACGAGGAATCGGAATTTGGTCGTCATTGGATTATCTATTGGAGAAAGTAATCGTTCTTGATCTGTTAGGGAGGGAATACACGGTCGATGTCTTCTTCGTCATTGTGATCGAGTACTGCGAGTTCACTATGATATTTTATTCCGGACTGTATCGATATAATCTGCATTTTCAGCATGGAATCCGACAGGGATCTAGCCTGGACACGTTTCGAGGCTGGATCCCGGTAAGAAATGGGAAGATTCCAGGCTGGAATACGGTATATTTACAGCCTGGAATCAGACAGGGATCCAGTTAGGGAAAAAAATCAGAGCATCCTCCTCACCATAGACATGCTAATGCAGACTTGTTACGTTCGATCGAATTCCGAGTTGGGTTGAACATAATCCCAAAACTCCAGAATGGGGTCTGGAGCGAAAAAAGTGCGCGAAAGTGAAGAGTATTCTTTGTTGTATAAATTATTTCACTTTTGAAACCTTTCTGGAGATTTTACCGACTGGTGGGATGACGTATCGGGTAGTAGACGTACAACACGAGAAGGGTAAACATGTAGATCAGCGTCCTCATTCATTATTCTCCAATTTGTAAAAGTAGCGGGACCGGAAAGTTAACGTAAAAGAGTAAATCAAAAGTGAACAAAACGATTTCCACATCAAGATTGGCTCCACAATCCAGAAAACAATTGGCGAAAAATGAGCAAAACAAAATTTCGGAGAGCGGACTCGAACCACGACCCGCTCGCTCCCTCCCGCCGCCTTTCACCACTAGGCCACCGTTGCTGTTGGGAGCAGTGCACTCTTTCGTTCTTATGAGGCGTGAAATCTTCTAACTCGCTTCCCAGGCGGATTCCGCAGCTTTTGAGAACGGTTTTGAGATAGTCTTTAGACATGTATACTACCATGCTAAAATCAAAAAGATCGGGAAATGTGAGTTCAGGTCACTCCCATGTAAGATGCGTGAAATCTCGACAAAACCACGGGGCGATAATCCGCAGAAGCTTCGAGAAAATCCTATTGGGCGTTGCATTAGAATTGGAAAAGACGACACTCACGCTGCGAGAATGATTCCTGCAGCCCATATACACCACTGCAGCTGCAGCAACTGCTCTGGGGCATCCAGCATAAAGACGGGACCGAATATGAGCAAATTGTTGACGACAATTAACGTCATGCAAATGTACACGCCGAACTCGATTTTCTTAATGAAGGATTTCCTTAGAATCTATTTTTTATGGTCAATGACGATGTCCAGGGATGAAAAGGAAACGAGGAGAAAAGTCAACCTGCATGCTCCAAATATTCTCCTTCAACTGCACGCGTAAACTGAGTGAATACTCGTCGAGAATTCCGCTTTTCATCCTTCTCGTAAGGGCCGCATGACGTCTCCTGTTTTGATTGCCCATTTTGCGGAGTAGCTGGAAAAATAATTGTCTTTGGCGGAATAACAAACTGAACGCACCCAAGCACATCCTATGTTGGGAAGTACGACTATCATTAGGACCATGTAGCAATTAAGAATGCCTTTAATTGAACACGTTAACATTTATACAATGATAACGCCCTGTCGATCAATAAATAACACCGGAATAGCTTACCTACAACAATCGCATAGCACAATAGTGCTACGAACATGTCGGTGGTTGCAATTATGATTATTGAAATGTATAATCGTTGTCGCTTCTCGTAGTCTGCGACGAAATGTGTTGCAGCCATCCTGTAAATCGATAAACACATCTCTAACTCTCTCTCAATCTATCTCTTTTTTTCCGCACTCACGGGGAAATAAGTCTACGACTTCATAAGTAAGCTGGCCAGCGACGACTTCAAAGTCTAATATACGCTAGGGAGCGAGGCGGTTATACAAGTCGTCGCTGTCCAGCCCATAATTAGTATATCAATTCTACCTCTCTATTGTGGCTATGGAGAGGGTGATCATAGCGTGGGCTAGGCAGTTTAGTCGAGCGATAGCCAGGAAACAAAATAGAGATGGCGCCTCTGAAATTGTGTTTTTTTTTGTTTTGGTAATTCATGGAGAAGTTATCTATTGATTTTACTTGCTCTGATGTAACCAAAGATATAAATATCACTAGTTATATAACCGAATTTAGCTGTTTACTTCGAAATACCGAGAAAAAAAAAATTTGTCATTTGTCGATATTCCGTCCAAATCGTCCCACCCATTTTCGATTTCGTGTCGTCAAGGAGTCGTTATTTGGGTGGAGACATGTGAGCAACATACATATATCTTATTATTTTTTTCTTATTAAAGTTAATTAATTATTTAACTAATTAATTAAATAATTAATTAATTATGAAATTTAAATTAACTGATGCTGATCACAATGGTACGAATCCCATGGCTCACTCCAAGCTGAGTTATGGCCCGTTGCTCAACTGTCGGTTGTTCAAATGTCATCCCCAGTTATTTTTCAGTTGAAAGACATTGAAGCGCCATACTTTCTCTTAACTCACTTTCAGCGTGAATTGCTCTGCTTTCGAATAGAACTAGAACAACTCGCGATAGTGATCCGACAGTAAACGACGCATAGAAATTAGTCATGAGAGCCAGAAAATTGGCATGAAGAATCTCGAAAAGTTCGACGATTACCGTACAAACACTGGTAGTTTTATAACTCTTTTGAGAAAAGATACATTTTTCGCGTCTCGTAGAACCATTTTAACGGCATTATCGAATCCGAAAACTAGTTTTTTTTTCTAAAATCGTATCTCTCTCTGAAATCAACGCACCCTGTACTTCCATGCAAGACACACACTGCGCCCGTGCAGGCAAATACTGGACAACAACATCAACGACTGAATATTCAATCAATCAATCAATCAATCCACTTACAAATACAATTTTAAAACTTTGAACTTTAAAATAGACCTACTTCCACTGTGACTCCTGCAAAATAGATCGCTCTCCAGTCTTGGACCAAATCGGACTTGACATATAACATAATCCAGTAGGATACATTATCAGCGGTGAAAACACTGAGCGTATCGGGTTCGGGAAAGAAAAGAGTCGATAGCGACTTCATGGAGATGAAGGAGTCAATTTGCGAAATGAATGCATTCAGAGAGCGAAACATCTGCTTCCCGGTGATGGTAATTCGTGTCTTTTTCGTAATATATCGCGTTAAGGGAGCAAAGAAGGCACAAGTATTTCAACTGATAGTATTCGAACCTAATACACATGTAGTAGGTTCGAATACTATCAGTTGAAGCACTCATATTACTATAGCAATAGGAAATATCAAACTATTTTGAGATTTCAATATGTCGAAAGCGCAGTGCTTACTGATTATGAACGCTGTCAAGTGACAAAGGCCAACACTCTGCAGAACATTTTGAAGCTTACGGTTACTATGCGCACGGTTGTGGTTGTATTTTTTTTATTTTGAAATAATTTCAATTTACTTTCAAGTTTGTATTCTGTCGACAATCAAATTATAAGACGAATAAAGCTCTTTCATCAGTTCCTCTCAACGCACAAAACTTCGATTTTATCCGTGAAATCCGCCGAAAACGTCGAATATATTATTGAATACTTCGCTGATGCTCCTCATCAAATTTCCCTAATCGGCCCGATAATTCCATTCCACAATAGCCTCGGGCTCATTGTCGTTGCGTCATAACAAGCTGGCTCTGCAATAGAAGTGATAGTACGATCGAGTGACTGGAACAGGCATCCATTGTGCAGCTCCACCTAAAATTGTTTTTCTAGTTTGGAGAAAATTACTCGATGCAATCTAACCCTCCATCACTATAGTTCGCACAGCTGTATTCCAATCTTCATTGCATCTGTTCCATTCACAGAGGGCGTATTCAGCATCTTTGAACGAAAAGTATGTGGTCTGAACTTATATCCTTTTAAAAGCAGTAGATTGGCATGCCCTGGTCGAATACAGATTGCCAGCGAGCGTTTCGTTGTTTGTTATGCATCCTCTTCGCTTGATTGCGTTGTTCCTCTTTTGGATGTAGCAGTAATCACTCTGTGTGGCAGATCAATCGATCAGAGCGTTATTTAAAGCTTGGAAGGGCATGACTGTCTGACGCTAAGGGAGCGAAACAGTCATACCTACTATAGTTTTGACTTAGTAAACTCGTAGTACACTTGCAATGGCAATCGATATTGTAACAAAATTCAATTGAAATATCACGCTTCCCCTACACTGGACATGTCGTCTCCAGTTGAGTCTACACAGTGTAGACCACACACAACTCGCCAATTTTCTTTGTTTCGCCTTATGCGGATCTCTCACTCTCTCGATTTCGCATACTCTCTCTCTCTCATCAGGAAACAGCACGGTCAGATTAGGAAACTTCCCGAACTGTCCGATCCATTCGCCTCACGTTCTCTTCAATTATTATTGTATTAATTATTAATGCCCGGCTGTGAGTGTCTCTGTATGTGGTTGGGGGTTATGCGGTCGTCGCTGGGGATGGTCTGTGGACTGTGACTGGGGACTGTGAGTGTTGGCGTACCGCCACCGCCCCACCCGGCGCCCAAATGGGCAAAGATTGGTAGTAGTGTAACCACGAAGGTAGATCCGAAGAAGATATTAAGCCCTCCGGATTGAACTGGCCTATTTGCGCTGGCCTTAGCAGTGATTCCCTCAGAACTTGGAGCCTAGATAAGGGGAGGCCATTACCTTTACCTTTACATGAGGTGTCTTCTCATTCACCTCCACCTTAGTATTTTCATCTCCCATTGAATTAATAAAACAGATTATTAACAATGATTTTCTAATACGATATGATTTTCAAAATAAAGGGATGGGGGCGGTGCGGGCGGGGATTGGCGCGGATGTAGTAAAGTGCCAAATAAAGTTCTCCAAGGCCAGATGTTGTCGCTCCGCACTTTTAGAGAAGCTGGTTAATAGAGTGCGAGATGTGAGAACACGGCCTCTTTATTTCGCACACTCTCTAGACCGGTCGATAGACGATGTGTGCGAAATGAAGAGACCGTGGTCTCACTTTTCGTACTCTACTTACCACCTGCCGTGTGCACAGCACGACTATATGACATTTGAGAGAGCAAATGAGAGAATTTCTCAATATTAGTAGAACGATTCTAATATAGTATATTGATATGCGTAATTTATGGAACATCCTCTGCTAGCATTTGTAGCGTCTCCTTATTTGTTGTTTAAACAATTAGTGTAATAGTCTCACTACGACTAGTATCAATTGCCAATGCCAATGTCCCCTAATTAGCACAAGCAGCCATTCAAAATGAGCTCACCTCAAACATATTTTCGTTTTTTTTTCGAGTGAAAACTATCATGGTTGAAAGGTCGGCTTTCGACAATTTGTTTTCAGAGTCTTAAAGTAGCATTTGTCGTATACTCTGAAGATACTATAAATTCATTAACGCAATTCGTTCGCTTCCATCAATCGAGTAAAACACTTTTATTTTCGCTCTATTCGAAACATTGAACGAGGACGATCTGAGGATTCTTGCGGATTTGTTCTCACGCTCCACTGAGGCCGACAAATTATAAGAGAGACGACGAACTTTCGATATGCGGGTGTCACGGCGAGTAGGAGAATGTTATGGACAACAGAATGAAGCATGATCACGCCAAGCATTGACAGGCAAATCTCTGTAACCTTTCACCATAAATATAAATAATTTGTGAAACTTAAAAAATCCCTTTTTTTCTACTTGAGCCCGGGAACACACCGCAGAGTGCTCCGGAGTACACGAGGTATATACAAGAGTACGAACAAAAGGAGGAAAACGAACAAGTAAAAAAATGACAAACACGTCCATCTACATCAGGTACAAAGCCAAGTGCACTGTATCCTTGATAAAAATGCTTACCGAAACCGGGCCAGGCTTCGGTAGCGATACCCGTAAACAAGACCATTGCCGGAAATAAAAAGACTCCAAGTGGAATCATGAGCTGTAAATTGTTTTTTTTAATATCTTTACATGCCCGATCGTGGATATTACCTGCGCGAAGAGAATCTTGAGAGACCTACGAATTTTTGATGAATTGGCAAGGCTTCTCATATTTGTCTGCACGAATCAATTTTGCATTTTTTACATACGATACAACCTCGATATTCCCATTAGACTTTGAAAGGTAACTAAAAATTAATATGGAGGAAATTGACCGCTTTTCTGATGAGCAAGCGCGGAGAATGAAGAGTGTGGGGAGAAAGTTCCCTCTTATGCGGGTAGTTGTACCTTTCAAAGTCTAGTTGACGTACCTCGACGTTTAGTACGAAAAACATGTGGCCAAAGACAATAAGAAGAAAAGAGGCTGCAGATCCTGCAATCTTCAATGCAAGTTTTGAGTAATGATCAGACTCTCCTCATTCTACATACTCTCTCATCGATCAGACAGCGCGAGAGAGCATGCAGAATTGAGAGGGTCAGTCCATTACTCCAAGTTTTTTTTTCAATTTGAGCGCAATCATGCTCACCAAAAATGCAACATAGATGAGCACCACAACGAAAGTTGTTCTCTGCTCGAGGTGATATGGTCCCCGGTCTCGAATCCATGTGATATCGGATGGGTACTGAAAATCATTTCACAATAATTTATAAATGAAATGGAACGAAAACCTTATCAATCAAATCTTCCATAATTTGTTTATCCGTATTAGTGAGCAAGTAGAGAGATGGAAGGCCAGCAAGGAAAGCATACCCACCAATCCGCATGACGAGTAATAGATTCTAAGAGATTAGTGTTTGAATGAGGGTATCTATTTGGATTAGCACTTTTTTCTCTAATTTCAAACTCTATTAGAGACACGGCTTGTGAATTATTTTAAATTCCGCTCACATTATCGAATTTGTATTTGCTTGACGGCAGCATTACGGCCTGATGCTTAAATATAACACAAGTAAAAATGGCAAAGCCCACATTACCAAGCAGTGAGCAAACAACACCCTGAACAAAGGTGATTGCCTCTGTGCGTTGAAAGGTATTCAAAAGATTTTAAAAAGCTGACCAAAACTATCTTCGGCGACATGCCTAATTGGCAAAGTGGTCCCACGCAGTATAACCCGAAAGCCGGGAATATTCCAATTGGCGTAGTTAGGACATCGACAAAGATATCAATAAGGGTGAGTGAGAGCTGAAAACCGCAAGTTCCGGTATATTTCACGATTATTCTAGGTAGCTCAGACAAAAGTCTCTTTGTACCTGAATGTAGATAAGATAGTTGCGGATTATTCGTTGGTTTGGGGGCGTATGCTTTACCAGGCACACAATTGCAATTAGATTAAGCAGAGTAGTAATGCCGAATAGAATATGCTGCGCGAGAATGATGGAGTCTTGAACGTGCAGTGGAAGAAAGAACGCCATGTCTAAATCTGTAAAAGAAGGAGTGGGAGAAACGACAGGGCAAATCGAATGGAACGAGGTATAGGCACCACGACAGGTGCCTTTTCTCTCGCTTTGATTAGTAGCCTGATCCAAGGTGAAAATGCACTCCTTTCGCTTGTTGGAATTATAACACAGATATCAGGTCATAAAATAGTTCATTTTACGATAGAAACAAGATATGGCAATAGTGGGAGCGCATAATAGTAATGCGAAATTCTTAATGTGCTGTTCATCTCGTTTTGACTTCCGTGAACAGTTCAATTGAATCGAACACAACGCATTTACACTGCACATTCATGTCGACACATTCCCAATTAACAATCCCGATCGGGGAGAGGGCATTGAGTTGAAAACTCACCGGCCCATCCGAGAACAAGCGGGTCCAAGCAATTTTTGACAAGTGATATTTTTTGAATGTTTTCACTGTGGAGAGTGGTGTCATTCAGTGTATTTCTCAAAGATTTAGCACGATTTTGTCTGGGGTCAAATGCCGTTTTACAGAAAACAATCGTTTTGGAGATAGAAGAGAGAGGGTGTGTACACAGGGGCGAGGAGAGAGTCTTCTCTCTCCAAGACGGCTTGTTTTCCGTAAAACGGCATTCCCTACCTCTCTTCCGTGAAACGGAGAGTGATATGGATTTAACTCCTCCCTATTCGTAAAACGGGAGTGAGAGGTGAGAGAGAGAGGGAGAGAGTGCCGTTTTACGGATACTGAACCGGCAACCCTAATGCCTGGTCTCTTTAAAGATTACGCGTAAACTTCTCATTCTTATGAGAGGTATCACGAGAGATCGTATGTAAAATGGGCCTATGCGGAACAATTTTCAAAAAAATATTTTTGATTTCGACTAAACTTTTACATTAGTGTACCCAGTCCAGAGCCGGCTTTTTGGAAATTTCCGGCTCCAACACCGGAATCATTATAACTCAGCTCAAAGGTGAGCTAGAAAGCTGGGGCTGGGCTCAAAATGTTCGTAAAAATCGGAGAAACAAATTTACTGTTGGAAACAAATTTCGTACTCGTTATCTTAAAAAGTTGGTACCGAGAAAGTTAATTCGGTGTTTTTCAAAAAATTCTTAGATATCAAAAATGGCGAAATGCCGCGCTTTTTTATTGCAGATTATGAAAGATCTCTTGAAATTGTGTCCGAAAATTGTTCCGAGGCACCTGCGATCTCTAGTGAGACCTCTCTTATGACATTTATCAATGTATTTTTTAATATGCACTTTTTTAATATAAATAACGACTTTATCTATTGTTTTTGAGCGGTAAAACTTGTCGTATTCGTCGTCTCCTCTCTTCAGAAGAATCGCCTGCGGTTATGTCTGTTCGAAAAATCGAGTTTCGGAATTGGCCAATCAATAACGAGACAATGTAACGGCGGTATCCGGGTGTTACAGCAATAAGAAGAGAATTATGAATGAGTGAATGAAGAGTGATGAGATAATACATGAACAGACATATTTCTGAAGGGTAAACAGTTTAAGTTCTTTGAGATTTTGAAGAACCTTTTCTCCAAAAATAT
Source organism: Pristionchus fissidentatus (assembly GCA_036245785.1). NCBI lineage: Eukaryota > Metazoa > Nematoda > Chromadorea > Rhabditida > Neodiplogasteridae > Pristionchus > Pristionchus fissidentatus. The sequence goes on from BTSY01000004.1 coordinate 13,362,179, forward strand.
AGTCAATTGGCAATTATGAACAAAATGCTACAAAGGTATTACCGAAACCAATCCATGTTTCTGTTGCAAGTGCTGTGAAGATTGTAGTGCCAGGAACTACAACAACTGTCAATGGAATTACGAGCTCAACATGAACAATTGACATTTTGAAAGAAACATAATTAAGAAAAATTATGTTTGACCTAAAACTTCCCTTTCTTTCATTTTATATGCATTAAAACATTTCTCGTGTTCGCACAAAAATATTTACACACCCCCGTGGTGTTTGAATTTAAAAAAAATTACTAAATAGTGTCAAACCTGCGCAAAGAGTATGTAAATTGATCTTCGAATTTTAGATGAGTTTCGCCTGCTCTTAGCTGATGTCTGAAGAATATTTACTTTCCTATATTCGAGACACATTATTCACAACTCACATTCACTCGCAAATTATAGAACATGTGAAGGAAGAGGATGCCAATAAGCAATGCGAAAGAGATACAGATCTTTGATGGTTTAGCTTAATTTTTGGATCAAAAAATCATTGATCTCACTAAAATAGCAGCAAAAGCGAGCACAACTAAAGCCGTAGTTCTCCTCTGGAAAAAATAAGAGCCACGCTGTCGTATCCACGAGACGTTATGAGGATATGTAAAAGAATAAAAAAATCTAAGACAGGGGGGAATAGCTCAATAGGTTACTCTGTCAATCAAGAAATCGATCTCGTCATCTCTCGTTGGATTCGCCATGAAAAGCAAAGGAGCGCCGGTGAAGACTGTGAATAGACCGAATCGAATAAACAATAGCGTCCTCTTCAATATCCATAATCTTTTTAGATTCCACTTCAAACTAACATCACTCAGTTTAAATTTGTTTGATGACAGGAGCAGGTTCTGATGCTTGAACATTACACAAAAACATATAGAAACTGCGATATTGGTAATCACGAAAAGGATGACTCCCTGGAATGAAGGGATGGTGTTTTTTTTGTTTTTTTTTAAAAATATCTAAAAATGTCCGCTAACGCACTATGACAATCTTTGAAAGTCCCGCCCTACACAGCAGTCCAACGCAGTATCCTCCGAATGCAGGGAACAAACAAACTGGTGTAGTAAGAAGATCAACGAACACATCCAACGCAATGAGAGAGATCTACAACAGGTACAAGAGGTGCTGAAATTGTAAGAAAGAGAAATATATATTATCCACTCAATTCCGAAACCGCCACCTCATCACCAACGCGCCCACCCCTTGGGGACAGGGAATTTTTAGTCGTTGCTAAACCCATTTGCCTAGCACTGTTCCCATACCTGCCCAGCTGGACGGCGGGAAGTAGCTTTATTTTACCATTTTTTATCATTTCCAAGAAAAAAATAACCTGAATATAGATGAGATAATTTCGGATTGACGCTTGATTTGGCGGCGTCTGCTTTAGAAGACAAACTAGTGCGATTCCATTTAGCAGAGAAGTTAGTCCAAACAGAATATGTTGAGCCAAAACAATCGCATTTTGGACATCTAGTGGCAGGAAAATTTTCATTTATGAATCTGAGGAGATAAATTGTATGTAATGCGCAAAAGCGAGTTGAAAAATGGTCTAGCTGGAATTGCTCTGTGAATTGTATACGCGATCCCAGGTGAAGAAACAGCTGCTCTGTCATGAGCATTTATCACTAGTTTGGCAGGCCGACAAGCGTGAGTGAGCACCTTCTGTTACGCGGACGAAAAGTAGCGATGATAATGGCGCGAAACGTGGCGTTCATTGCAAGAGCGACCGACGAGCAGACGACGCCGTGAATGCAGTAGATGGAGAGGGCGAAGAGAAAGAGCACTGCAATATTTTGCACCTTTCCATACATTTTTAAATCATTTAAAAAATATTTTCCCTTGCGTGACGGACAAGGCAGAAAATCAGGTGAGTCGCCAACTGGGTGCGTTTTCAGTTCGTCTGGTCTCTTGTCTCTATCTCTCGTCACCTTCTCAGCCGTATTATACCAATCTCTCACTCAAAAGGCAGTGTAAACGATTACCAAATCTGCAAGATATTCGAGATTTTTTGTTCCGATTGTTCCTGGTAATGTGTTCTTCCTGGCAGGAACATGACCAGGAACAATCGGGATATGACCAGGAACGCACAATTTTGAAGTTGATGCTATTGTCTACACTTTGAATTCATTTTATACGTACTACTATTTTTAGACTTTGTGCAGTGCTATATGTTCATCAAGCTTTGTAAGTGAAGTTGTATTTTTAAAGGGACAGTAAAGACACCGTTGAATTCCCGCACATTTCAAAGGTCTCGCCTGGATTTCTGGCCCGCGGGAAGAAACAAAAGCATAGGCTGGGTGTCGAACCCATTACCTCACGATCGCTAGGCAAGCGTTTTACCGCTGCTCCACTTGGGCTGATATCGGGTAGGGCGCACACTATCTCTATCCTTACGTCACTCTTGGAAAGTGGATCAAATGAACAAGAATTTGTGTGTTTACTGTCCCTTTAACATGTCCCCCTTGTTCCTGGTCATGTTCCGATTGTTCCCGCTCACAATCGGCCCTCGGAGTGTGAGCAGAAACATCAGGAACAATAGGAACAAAAAATCTGGAGTACTTTAAGTGTGCGAAACTTACGGTGAGAGTTGATGGTGAGAAATGCACGCGACAAAATGAGCAGAACCGGCACCAAAATAACAGTGATGAAAGCGAGAAACTGCAAATTATTTTTGTAAAAAATCACAACACAAAAAGATTGTGTACAGATCACCGGTGTGGTTTCAACTTAAAATTTAAAAAAAATACGACCTACATTTGAATGTTTTTATACGATCAAATAAAAGACACAAGAAAAAAGAGTAGTTATGTCAAAATCCAGGGCTATAAGCACTAATGTCGAGGAAGGGGGTAACTCTCTTGTTGTCGCACGCTCTCTGGTATTAGTGTACCTAACCTTAGAGATGCGAAGTCAGTGTTTTTTTTACTTTGTAAGTAGTACCTGCATGAACAGGTTGTTCATCGCTTTTCCAGCGCGCATCTTGGACAGTGTGGATCGGGTCGTTGTTGAGTGGACGACGTAGCTGGTGTGAGCGACGAGCAGCACACACAACAGCGACAGGACTACCTGAGAACATATTTATGAAATACACATTATTTGTTTTAATTTCTCTATATTTTTGCTCTTCTATGGACATTGGTTATGGTTCGGATTTGAATAAGTGATTGCTTGAAGCGAATTTTTTTTGCTATAATAAGATGCTATAATAAGAGAAAATCGATTGCAGCTGTAGAGCGTGTCAGACTGGTGAGAATGCCCCATTAGCATGGCGCAGAAATTTGTGAAACTAATCCCAGACGACTTCAGTCTTGTGTGGGGACCTGTCGAAATGAGTGTGATATTCGCAGAAATAAATTCATAATATGAAAATTAGGTCAAAATTGAAAAATCTAAACTGGTCAAGTTGTTGGAACATGCATTGGGGATGTTATGTAATTTTGTCATCTCACTATCTTTCAGCTTTTGAAATGGGGGAGATAGCTTTTGAAATGTTCGAAAGCTATCTCCTCCTCGACGAGAAAAGCTACAACCGATTTTTTTTGCAACATCCCCAATACACATTCTAAAAACTTGACCAGTTCTGATTTTTCGATTTTGGCCTTGTTCGTCGACTATAATTATTTTAATGCCAAAATTTGCATAAATTATTATATAATTGATTAATTAAGTCATAATCGAAAAATCAGAACTGGTCAAGTTTTTAGAACGTGTCTTGGGGATGTTACAAAAAATCGGCATTGTTGTAGCTTTTCTCGTCGAGGAGGAGATAGCTTTTGAAATCTTCAAAAGCTATCTCGCTAGATGAAAGATAGTGAAATGGCAAATTTACATAACATCCCCCAATGCATGTTCCAACAACTTGACCAGTTTAGATTTTTCAATTTTGACCTCATTTACATATTATGAATTTATTTCTGCGAAAATCGCTCCGACCGGTCCCCACACCAGAAATGACTCGTCGTCTGGGATTAGCTTCACAAATTTCAACGCCATGCTAATGGGGCATTCTCACCAATCTGACACGCTGTGTAGAACACTGTAATTACACTTGTTTGATTTCAAAAAAATTGTCCGGTACAAATGTTATAATTATAGATTAGATCAGTGTTGGTGTGTAGAAAGAGTGTTGGCAAATTGCGGGCCTGTCTACGCAAAATGAGCGGGTTGAAAGCTCGACTGCAATTGATTAGTATTCTCTAAAATGTTGTGTATCCTCCGAGGGATGGAGAAATAAGAGCAAACAAATCCACTTGACTCATCTCTTTTCGATTGATTAACCAGCATGTTTATGCCCCCTTTGTCCCTCTTGTTTGTAAGCACTTACTCTGACACGCTTTTTGATAAACTAATTGATTAGTGAATGACAAGATAAACATATTGTTTATGTTACCACTACCAGCAGTAAAACAACTCACAATATCGAGCATGACGGAGCCGAGCACGTATTGCAGGTACGGCCGTAGGTTGATCGAGTATATTACGTAACCAGGTTTGTCGGCGATCCAAGCCATCTCTGGATTCGCCTGAAATTGCCGATTGCACTAATGCAAAATTAAGAAAAGAAGTTGAAACCTCAATACGCAACGCCGTATCCTCATCCGACAATTTGGCGAAGACAAATGCCATTGGACCCACGGCCGAACAAATAATTGCCATGTTTATTGCTAATCTGAACAAAAAGGTAAGACTACTTATGGTAAAAGTGAACATTTTGTTATAACCTTAACCACTACAATGCGCAGTTAGTTTTGAGGCGAATTTTTTAAAAAATTTTTTTGCAGTACGGATGGCTAAGCAGGAAATGTCCTCGTCATTCTGCACACTATTTCGTCGGTCGGGCCGGTGTGAGAGTATGCGAAGGGATATTTCTTTCGAAGACATTTTTTGCGGTCTTACCTGTACGCGGTGGGCGAGAGTCGACACCTCGAGTGCGCCGGCTGCAGCTTCTGATTTCGCTGCAGCATGCAAATGAAGAAGCAAGCAAACGTCTCCAGCGTCACGATGAAGATTACAACCTGAGCGATCAAGCAATCGATAAATCAACAAAGATTTTCTTGAAAAATATGACCCACTTGAATACTACGGCAATTAGTTTCGGACTAATATACAATATTTGCGCAAAATTAATTAATTAATCAATCTTTGCCAGTCTCATATTTTCAGGCAAAGTTCATGCAAAGGGCTCTTGTGATTTTGAATAATGTTGGTTCAATGGGCCACCAGTCTTTCAAAATAATCGGCAGAAAACGCACAAATTGTCCGTGAAAACGGAGTCCAGCGACGGTGCACAGAACGCCTAGGCAGTAGCCAGCGAAGAAGGGCAGTGGCATAACGGGCGCGAATAGACAACACGCGTGAAGGTCGAACACGATGTAGCATACCTAATAAAGTTTGAAATTCGGGTAAATAATTGGGTTAGTTCTCTTCATTTCGCACACTCTCTAGGCCGGTCGATTGGTGAGATAGTGTACGAAATGAAGAGAGCATATTCAATTATTTACCCGAATTTCAAACTCTAATACCAAATAGATCAACATTTGAATGCCCAAACAGCTTTACACAATGTAGAATTTGCTAAGTCGGTCAGCCATTGCTTTATCGCACCAAAAATTCTGCGTTTTACCTGGGTACCTGAATGTTGTTGGCATGTTGGGTTCAGCCCGATTTGACATGCACGAATTTTCTCGAATATAATTTTCACTTTCAGGAGAGCGACTTACATGGAGGGCGATAAGCCCCATCCGGTAGCGTTTAGAAGACATTGGTGTGCGGTACGCTATCAAAACGATCATCAGCGACGATAAGAGAATAGAGGTAATGCCACAGATTTGAAGAAGCCAGGTGTGAATTGACTCTGCGAGGGGACTAATATCGACCGTGAAATTTGTAATTACGGAATACGGATTCGTCGTTGTCTCAGAATGGTCACGTACTGATGACATTCCTGAAACACGATTTTCGATCAAAATTTCATCATTTCCGGAGTGTAGAGTACGAGAGACAATTAGCAAAATATAAGGTAATATTGAACAGGGGCAATGTTGTCAAGCAATTGCGTATCATATCGGGGAACATTAAAATTAGTGAACGACCGTTTTGTGTTAAAGATATTTTGGTGTTTATTTGTGAACGGAAGGGGGGGGGGGAATACCACGCGTGCAAACGATATTTGCCGCGTAGCAATCGCCCCCGTTTGGATATCACGGGAGAAAGTGAGGCCCCTCGCGAGCATTAACTACGGCGCGGCATAAATGCGTTACGCCGCGCTTTTTTCCGGCACAGAATTAATTGGCAGTTTGCGGGGACACGGGAGCGAAAGAGCGTAGAACAAACTCGAGATTGTAGCCGGATGCGTCCGACTACGTTATCTAGTCACCAATCCGAAATATGCCGTCTATATTCAATATCTATGCACAACTTTGGTTGGAAAAAAAATTGTAGCACGCAAAACGGATAGAGGAGCACCGAGGGCATCGAATTTTTGTCAATATTACACCAAATAAAAAATATTGCGCCATCAATGTACGCGGTTTACGCACTCCTGTGCTGGAAGAATAATCCTGTCCATGTATCGGGGAGGAATATACATATGCAAGTGGTACTATGCAGAGTCTGGGTACATTCTATGGGGCTTTCTATTCGGCTCGGATAAGAAAATAGAAGAAATAAATTTTAAAGAGAACTGTCATGTGGAATCAAATTTTTAAAAACAATATTTACTAGCGATCCGCAAAAGTAGGTATCACAGGTCGAGATATCCCTCAGACGATCTCAGAAAAGTTTTCAAAAGTTCCGATAGTTGCTTCGTGAGTACCGAAAATTTGATCATGAAAATGTATTGAGAATTTACATGCGTGTCGACGGGAATACTCTTCGAAATTCACAGCCGTGACCTACTTTTGCGGACACAGAGATCGCAGGTACTGGAGAAAAAATATACAGCCCATATTTGCATATCGTCCAAAGACAGTGTTGACACTACTGAAATATGATGCATAGAGTGGGCAGAATGTAATTTTTAGCGATGGCCCCGTAGAGAACCCAGTAGACCCGAAATTCCTCATTTAATTGGGTGGTGGAGTGTTTATCCACGCTAATAACAGTCGGGAAAGTGCGCATTATGTGTTGACTAGCGCCGAACAAATTTTTTTTGTCACAACTCCATGATCTATGCACTAGAATTTGCAATTCGGGCAAATTGATGGATGAGATCTGTTCATTTCACATACTTTCTATGTATTTCGGTTGATGAGAGAGTATGCTTAATGAATAGATATAAGTCTATTATTTACTCAAATTTCGGAATCTCCTAGTGATAGAGCACAAGATAAATGAAGCGACTAAATCTTGTTTGGAACGAATTTTCGTTGTGATCTATGCAGAAAAATGAAAACAAGTATCCAGGACAGCTTACATATGGATCGACTTTGCAAGAAAATGATCACTATTTCGTCGCTCATTCCGGTGTGAGAGTTTGCGAAATGAAGAGAGCGATTTCTCGCGAAGCGACATTATGCCGCATGCTTCCGAGACTATTGAATAATTTCATAAGCGAATGTGACAATCATGTGTTTCCTGAGTTTGCCTCTACCTTTGAACAAACGGGCGCGTTTTCTGGCTTTTATCGATCCTATTTGATTATTATGCTTGGCAAATTCTTTTATCATATTAAAAGTATCACGGAAAGTCCATCCAAAAAAGAAAATCAAACATATCATACACCTAACTTTCAAGGGGCCGTGATTGAGTTGATTGAGTTGATTCAATCAGCTCAATCAAGTTGTTGTTTGTGCACTTAGAGCGACTTTTTTCAAATTTTCTTCGATCCGATCATTTTCATTTTGCGAGTTTACTAAATGGGAGAGAAAACTAAGCGGGAAACCGCCTCTTCATGAAAACGGTGTCGTTTTCGAAAATTGCGAGATTTTGAATAAAATGGTCCGCGGGTTCACACGCGTTCCGATTTTTTTGTGTTGTTTAGCAAAATCGATAGTTGTGCTGGAAAATTTGCGCTGCGAAAAGTTCATTTATTAATGAGAGTTAATTAATGCTAATTGAACTTTGTTTTGTTGCTAGTTTCGATTCTAATTGCTTTTGCCATCGATTTAGCTGTTGTGGAGCCAGAGTGGAGGCCGAACTCGGTCTCTGGCGTCTATTTCCGCGACGGTGTTTTGGTTTGCCTTCAATTTCGTGGCTATTGCTCCTGTTTAAGCTACTGATATTCTCAATCTCAATTATCCGTTTGTCAGGCGTCGGAACGGGCACGGAACTGCCGCGTTGTGGAAGCGGCAGATGAGAGATGGGAGCCGCGCGGCTCCAAGCAGCGGTGAGTCGCTTGCTGTTCATTCTTCTCTGATACCTCATTAATTGCTCTGTAGTTCTGCTAAAACACATAGCTAATCGTGCCGAATCTAATCCGATACTCCAGAAAGGGGTCGGGAACAAGTAGTATGTGATAAAGAGCGAGACCCTCCCAATTTAGACGCTCTCTCTTACCCTTGCCCCCCTTTCTAGAGGTTTCGAACCATGTGGCGACTAACTGATTCGGTCTAAATTTATCTTGAATTTCATGGATTACTGTTTTGATCGGCTCTGTGAAGCTTCACATCATACCACTGTTAGGCCAAACCTCCTGAAAGGTGTCAGGAGTGAGAGAATGCCTGACACGGACACGGCCTTTCTGCCTTGCATTTTATGCTCTCGCTCTGGGCACTTTTCTAGATGTTTGGAAGTTGTTAGCTACCAGTCATCACTGTATCGGTGAAAATATATAATAAAAAGTCGATACAGAAAGTATTAATTTATTTATCTTGATTGATCAATGATTTGGCTCAGTTAGTAGTATTTTTTTCATTGCAGTTGAGCCGTCCGCCCGGGGCGACGAGAGACGGAGGAGGAGGAGCATTATTAGAGAAGTTTTATTTGTTTATTTAATATATAACTACAAACACATTCAATTGAGAATAATATTGCAAATGGTTAAAAAAACGAGACGATGTTTGAGGGGCCTTTTAAATTGCTGATTTCTCAAATTAGGCGTGAATAAATGTTATGTCGTAGGGTGCGTCCTTGTAGGTTACTGTTGAACGATGGTTACCACACACCGCTCTACCGTAATATTATTACGCGCAATATTCTCGAACATACTTGTGAACGATTAGCTCCTCGGATAGGATAAATGGAATGAATAAATGTAATCCATCATGTCTTCGATAATTCAAATACCGTAATCCGAATGACAAATACGCGTAGGCAATAGGATAATTTCAGGACTAGGTACGATAATATATGCAAATTATGATTATGCGATACTTTGTGGAACTATTGCAGGATTTTCCATTCGTCGGGCAGCTGACGAGAAGGAGCGTGCCGGTTGTGGAGGTGAGAATTCGTTGGTGTTTCTTAATGATCAAGGTTAGCCCCATCGGTTCTCTGGGTTTAAGCAAAGCATATTACTTTATACTGCGAAAATTGGATTTAAAAACAAACTAGAGGAATTTTGGTCACTAACGATAACTCTTCCGTTTCAGTTTCGAGTGCTCGACCTCGTCGCCTCCACTTCCATGCACTTCTCTATCAGAGACGTTTTATTTTTATTATTACGGTATACTGTAGAAAACACAATAGAAGATTTACAATATTTATCGAAACCAACAAAAAAACTGGCAAAAAGAAGATGAGATTAGAGACCATTTATTTATAGTTAATCGTTTGATTCTTCTTATAAAGCGTGATACTTTGTGTGATCTTCAGGGATAGGAGAAGCATTTCCAACTACCGCATCTACTCAGTGGCTATGTGTGAGGACCGATGGTCGAATAAGTATGTTTTTTATCGAACTGTGGGTATTAATTACAATTTATTATAGAAACAGAGAAGAATAAAAACCATGAGTTATCAATAATCAACGTATATTTCAGGCCAAACAGAAGAGGACATCGCCATTTGCCCAACATCCGCTGCTCACTCTCAACAAGTACGAAACTCTAATTGTAATAATCCTTTTTTTAAATAGTACTTCAATTTGCGATTAATTTGATCCTCAGCGATACACACTTGCCAAAAAAAATATCATTAAAACAATTACGAATCGGTCTGTTCATTTCTTATTTTAGTATTATGGGAGGTCGAGTACGGTAGTACGGTAGGTATATTACAGTATCAGTACTACAGTATATACAGTACCGGTCAAAAGTATGGCCCCAAATTTCAAATCGTCATAACTTTCTTCAAAGTTGAGATAGAACCCTACGGTTTGGAGCTTTAAATTGCAAATGAATACAAGAATATTTCGCAATAGTCCATGATTACCTCTCTTCATGATTCCATTTTAGGCATTCCGTTTGCAGAGGTGCGGTCGCAAATAAAATTCCATTCTCACATAGATTTTAGATACAGGCTCAAACACTCAGTGGTGATAGTATATCCATTGGTGTATACATTCCACTATACGAGTAATTTTTCACTTTGCGATTAAAGCTGGTGGCATTATTTCCCAGCACCCCGAAAAAATCGGAAGGTCGAATATCTCTTGTCAAAGTAGTGCTAGAGGTCCCATATTTCGCAAAAACTGTGAGTATAGTAGAGTACCTTCGTGTAAAAATTTTCTTTTTTATGTAAAATTTTCAAATTACTGTTTGAGAAAAGTTCCATTTTTCGCACCCCGACTTTCGACGGTTTTTCAACTCCAGCGGCCGTAAACAAATTTCCAGGTCCCCGAAACTTAGTGAATGCGGGGCCTGATAGTACTTGCACAGCATGGCAAAAAAAATCAGATTTTTAGCTTAATGTAGTGGCGAGTTCTGGTAGTGCAAAAATGGCACTTCGAAATTTTTCAAAATTTCGCAATAAGCGACCGATTGAACTCAAATTTTTCTTGGAGGCGCTCTGTGCTCCATACTTTCATTGTTTCTCCAAAGGTGGGACATATAGCACTACTGAGACGAGAGATAAACGATTTTCCGATTTTTTCGGAGGTGTCGGGAAATGGTGCTACCAGCGTTATTCGCAAACCAAAAAACGGCACGTTTAGTGCAATATATACTGCAATGGATATCACCACCGAGTGTTTGAGCTTTTACATAAAAACTATGTGAGATTGGATTTTTTTGCGACCGCACCTCGGCAAAAGGAATGCCTAAAATGGAATCATGCAGAGGGGTAATCATGGACTATTGCGAAATATTCTTGTATTCATTTGCAATTTAATGCTCCAAACCGTAGGGTTCTATCTCAACTTTGAAGACAGTTATGATGATTTGAAATTTGGGGCCATACTTTTGACCGGTACTGTATCTCACCTGTTGCCCACTCGAAATCCAACTGTAACCACTGAATCCTACTCAATTTTTACAACTCCATATCTTCGGATTACTGTAACTTACCTCGACTACCGTACTCGTACCCAAAACGCCATTACTGGAGTCATGTATGCAGTATCCCTGATACTGTAGGCATACCACGGTATCTGCTAGAATATTTCCACTCGAGGACTGCCCCTTACAAACATCCGAGTCGATTTGCTCAATTCTAGAAATTCCGGTTACGGTAGGTATACGGTAGCCTGGGACACGGCATTCGACAAACGGTATATTTTCAGTAAAATAAATGGCCACGTGGGGCTCATGGCTTACCTACGAGCCAATTTTCTCAATTTCATTTGGGTTACGGTAGGACGGATTACGGAATATTGATTTCGTTGCGAAACGTAGGTGGCCTAGCCTACGGCTCGACCCATGAATAGGGCTTCATGCTGTCCTAATTTTTTTGTTGGCAGTTTTGTCAGACTGGTAAAAGCTGAGGACGAGGTATTAGTGAACGATATGAATTCACTTATGAGCATCTGATTGCGAGTAAGTTTCACAAAAAAATACTCACGAGTGGCTCTAAAAGTGGTATGAATTCGACCTGACAGGTTCGGGTTCGGGTAGCTTACAGTGCCCCAATCAATTAAAAACCTTGAACGAATTGTGAAAATCTGCAGCACTCGGAAATAAACCTGCCCGACTGTTAAAAATGTATTTCCTTCTGCAAATTTATTTCGCGAAAAAAACACCTCCCGTACAACGAGTCAGTAAGCGATATTGTTGATTACCGTACTTCAGAAATTTTATCCAGCACTCGTATTTCTGGGATTGCGAAAATTAAGTTATTGTCGCATGAGTTGGATAGAGCGAAGATTATACTGTAATCCCGGTACCTAGCCCTCCTCCCGAGTACGGTAGTCGAGGTAAGTTACAGTAATCCGAAGATATGGAGTTGTAAAAATTGAGTAGGATTCAGTGGTATCAGTTGGATTTCGAGTGGGCAACAGGTGAGATATTTACTGTAGTACTGATACTGTAATATACCTACCGTACTACCGTACTCGACCTCCCATAATACTAAAATAAGAAATGAACAGACCGATTCGTAATTGTTTTAATGATATTTTTTTGGCAAGTGTGTATCGCTGAGGATCAAATTAATCGCAAATTGAAGTACTATTTAAAAAAAGGATTATTACAATTAGAGTTTCGTACTTGTTGAGAGTGAGCAGCGGATGTTGGGCAAATGGCGATGTCCTCTTCTGTTTGGCCTGAAATATACGTTGATTATTGATAACTCATGGTTTTTATTCTTCTCTGTTTCTATAATAAATTGTAATTAATACCCACAGTTCGATAAAAAACATACTTATTCGACCATCGGTCCTCACACATAGCCACTGAGTAGATGCGGTAGTTGGAAATGCTTCTCCGATCCCTGAAGATCACACAAAGTATCACGCTTTATAAGAAGAATCAAACGATTAACTATAAATAAATGGTCTCTAATCTCATCTTCTTTTTGCCAGTTTTTTTGTTGGTTTCGATAAATATTGTAAATCTTCTATTGTGTTTTCTACAGTATACCGTAATAATAAAAATAAAACGTCTCTGATAGAGAAGTGCATGGAAGTGGAGGCGACGAGGTCGAGCACTCGAAACTGAAACGGAAGAGTTATCGTTAGTGACCAAAATTCCTCTAGTTTGTTTTTAAATCCAATTTTCGCAGTATAAAGTAATATGCTTTGCTTAAACCCAGAGAACCGATGGGGCTAACCTTGATCATTAAGAAACACCAACGAATTCTCACCTCCACAACCGGCACGCTCCTTCTCGTCAGCTGCCCGACGAATGGAAAATCCTGCAATAGTTCCACAAAGTATCGCATAATCATAATTTGCATATATTATCGTACCTAGTCCTGAAATTATCCTATTGCCTACGCGTATTTGTCATTCGGATTACGGTATTTGAATTATCGAAGACATGATGGATTACATTTATTCATTCCATTTATCCTATCCGAGGAGCTAATCGTTCACAAGTATGTTCGAGAATATTGCGCGTAATAATATTACGGTAGAGCGGTGTGTGGTAACCATCGTTCAACAGTAACCTACAAGGACGCACCCTACGACATAACATTTATTCACGCCTAATTTGAGAAATCAGCAATTTAAAAGGCCCCTCAAACATCGTCTCGTTTTTTTAACCATTTGCAATATTATTCTCAATTGAATGTGTTTGTAGTTATATATTAAATAAACAAATAAAACTTCTCTAATAATGCTCCTCCTCCTCCGTCTCTCGTCGCCCCGGGCGGACGGCTCAACTGCAATGAAAAAAATACTACTAACGGAGCCAAATCATTGATCAATCAAGATAAATAAATTAATACTTTCTGTATCGACTTTTTATTATATATTTTCACCGATACAGTGATGACTGGTAGCTAACAACTTCCAAACATCTAGAAAAGTGCCCAGAGCGAGAGCATAAAATGCAAGGCAGAAAGGCCGTGTCCGTGTCAGGCATTCTCTCACTCCTGACACCTTTCAGGAGGTTTGGCCTAACAGTGGTATGATGTGAAGCTTCACAGAGCCGATCAAAACAGTAATCCATGAAATTCAAGATAAATTTAGACCGAATCAGTTAGTCGCCACATGGTTCGAAACCTCTAGAAAGGGGGGCAAGGGTAAGAGAGAGCGTCTAAATTGGGAGGGTCTCGCTCTTTATCACATACTACTTGTTCCCGACCCCTTTCTGGAGTATCGGATTAGATTCGGCACGATTAGCTATGTGTTTTAGCAGAACTACAGAGCAATTAATGAGGTATCAGAGAAGAATGAACAGCAAGCGACTCACCGCTGCTTGGAGCCGCGCGGCTCCCATCTCTCATCTGCCGCTTCCACAACGCGGCAGTTCCGTGCCCGTTCCGACGCCTGACAAGCGGATAATTGAGATTGAGAATATGAGTAGCTTAAACAGGAGCAATAGCCACGAAATTGAAGGCAAACCAAAACACCGTCGCGGAAATAGACGCCAGAGACCGAGTTCGGCCTCCACTCTGGCTCCACAACAGCTAAATCGATGGCAAAAGCAATTAGAATCGAAACTAGCAACAAAACAAAGTTCAATTAGCATTAATTAACTCTCATTAATAAATGAACTTTTCGCAGCGCAAATTTTCCAGCACAACTATCGATTTTGCTAAACAACACAAAAAAATCGGAGCGCGTGTGAACCCGCGGACCATTTTATTCAAAATCTCGCAATTTTCGAAAACGACACCGTTTTCATGAAGAGGCGGTTTCCCGCTTAGTTTTCTCTCCCATTTAGTAAACTCGCAAAATGAAAATGATCGGATCGAAGAAAATTTGAAAAAAGTCGCTCTAAGTGCACAAACAACAACTTGATTGAGCTGATTGAATCAACTCAATCAACTCAATCATGGCCCCTTGAAAGTTAGGTGTATGATATTATTGAAATAACCCGTGAACATGAGATGTCTACACAATGATATTGAACCTAAAGAACAGCCATTGTTGGAAAACGATTAGTATGCAAAAGCAAGTTCTCTTATAACAAATAAAGTAAAAACCGAAGAAGAATGAGAGCTTTCCATTACAGGAAAGTACGAGTTGCAACATCGTTTCCACGTCCAAGGAATCTTAATGTTTATAGCTAGACTTGGTAGTATCGGGAATCTTCAGTCGGTTGTGCAACGACCCAATCGTCTAGAGGCACTGTGAAATCAGCGCACGTCTCCGGCTGATAGGGCGTCGCCGGACCCCGTGCCGTTCGAGCGTTGCGCGACCTGAAAGGCAATTCTCTTCTAGTGTAACATATACTTCAACCTGCGGGAGGTTTCAAAAAAATGTATCCTTGCGCCCGTAAGGTTACTGATAACAGCAATAGCTTTCCAGTCTTTTGAGCCTCTCGCGAGCGCGCTATGATGGAGCGAGAACTTTAGTTGCAAACAACCTCATTGGCTCAGTGGCAGAGCGTCTGTCTAGTAAACAGAAGGTCGCTGGTTCGATTCCAGCATGAGGCACCTAACTTTTTACTTTTCATATTTGATTTTGTTTTCATTTCTTCTACTTTCTGGTGCTAGATACAGCACGTGCTCTCTTTTTCATCATACGCGACATCTCTAAATATTCAAAATGCCATGGCACGTCCGATAGGATCAGAGCCTATTGCCACCTCTCTGCCATTCCCACACTCACTTTCAGACAATAAGTGCTTCCTCACTAGAGTGCGAAATGCGAGACCACGGTCTCTTCATTTCCCACACTCTCTCCCTCTCTTCTATCGACCGGTTCAGATAGTGCGCCAAATGAAGAGGGCGTGGTCTCACATTTCGCACTCTATTACTCACCTATTCAAGCATTTGTCGTTGGCTTCAAGCTGCGCTTTCAGGTCGACGTGCGGCAATGTCGAGCCGTATATTTCGCGCGCGATGGACAGCAGTCTCTCGCGGAAAACGGGCGTGAAATCAGCGCTGAATTTCAAAGATCTAATTTTAAAAGAGAATTCGGCAATAAATGATCAATCGAGATTGCACTTATGGTTTCCTCATTATAGAGCGATTGAAGAAGGAAATGTTAAAGAAAAACGATAGATTCCCTCTCATTCCTTCAAGCTTATTATTGTTGAGAATACAAGGCAGATGGGGTAAAGTATTCAACTGATTCACAATTGATATTGATTGAACAACCAGCTGCGACACTCACTAGGGCCCGTAGCTGCCGTCGATGGGGTGATTGAAGCGCATGCGCATGTGCAGCAGCCGCGCCTCCGACCGGTCCACCTGCTCAGTTGAGCTCGATATTCGGGAACATAATTTAATCAATTCGCGACACTTCGCATGATATCTCATCACCCGAGCGGTGTGAAGAGTTGTTGAGATTGCACGACGATAAATGACGCCATCGCGAAACATGATTTACCCGAATTTCAGCAGTTAAAATATATTGTACCGTATTTTATGCGAAAAGTTACATGATAAATTTACCTTCATCTCCTTGAAATCTTCGATGAATTTCTCGATTTTGTGCGCCGAAATGTGGTGGACGCGTGAGGGCATGTAGAGGACCTGATCGATCGTCGAATTAGAAAAAAGTTAAAATAAAATATCCGTCCTTCAGTGCTTTTATTCAGCAGAAAAAGGGAAAATTCAATCGCAATCGTTCATGCAAGATAGTCTTCACTTTCGGTTCGATTATTTTGGGAGATAAGCTTCGTGAAGGCAATACTGTTTCGAGCGAACGCGAAGGAAACGCAAAACCACTTTACCGACATATTTGTCTTGGAACATACCTTTTGCGGTCCGTAGGTTTTGCGTACTTCCGACCCCTCGACAAAGCTGAATGTCTCGTCGATGGACGGAATCTGCAAGGCATGACAGTTAAATTATTATATCTTGTAGGGTGCGACATGTGAGACCATACCCTTCTCATTTCGCACACTCTCTCATCCACCGACCGGTGAAGAGAGTGATTGAAATGAAGAGACCGTGGTCTCACATCTCGCACTCTCATATCTTGCCGCATTTTCCTCCTCCCCAGACACTTTCACGAATAACAATTCACTAGAGAGCGTTTGCACGTTTTTTCCAAGTTTTTAAGGTGAATTTCGTCTGTGAAATTTCGATTGATGGAGACTTACAGTGAGTGCGAAGTGTTCGAAGGCGAGGGATCCCCACTCGCCATCCAGTCGCTCTTGTCGACGGGCGAACTCGAGCAGTGTCATGTTGCCACTGAAAGAGATAGAATTTGCCCCTTAACACTATAGTTTTCTTTCAGTTTTATTCCAGCAGCAACCAACATAAACGGGAATGGTAAAGAAAATGCGCTAAGGGGCTGCAGAATATGTTAGACGACGCACCTCACGCTCACGTATTCGTCCACATCCAGCCATGCGGAATATCGATTGGACGCGCGCGAAAGGCAGTCGTTCGCGGAGATCTTGTTGCCGATACGGTACAGCTGGCTGCAGAAAAGGTAGCAATAATCATCTCTCGATTTCACTCAAACATTTACCGCGTCAGATCTCATTGTCAGCAGTGGAAATTTTAACACTGAAGGGACTGCTCACAGAGATGAGGTGCATGCAAGTTCAAATTTTACCGAACTCCCAAATCAATACGATGACTGTTTGCAAGTGATAGTGCTGGTCACATCATTCCACAGGCCGGTCAACCATCCAGAAAGGTCTTTGGAGTGAGAGAGCGTGTGAAATCGAGAGGGACTCTCTCACTTTTGCACACTCTCTCGCTCTAACCCTGGTCAGTATGTTTGGAATCATGTGTGGTGGGTTCACTCACGTTCGCAGGTCATCATCACCGTGCACGGGCATCTGCGGCCAATCGACGACTTGCACGGCGCCCTGAGAGAAATGGATTAGCATCTTACCCATTCATGAGTGCGGTATTACTTATACACAGCACTGCAGTAAATGGTTGTGAATAGGTGTGGCAAAACAATACGCGTTGCAATGAATAGTTGTGCCCATGGCGAGCAAGAGTTGACCACTAAATGAAAGAAAGGGAACCAGCAAGGAGAAAAAGTTCCGAGATGGGCTCGACTCGTTAGTTTACTCTCACTTTTCTCTATTTCTAACCATTCGCTCGTAGTAATCCAGAAGCTTCTGGACGTTTCTGGACACTGTATGCTTGTAGATGATGAATGAGGCACTGTGATGGCTCCTGCGATTGTATTTATGCTTTGTACATAGCTGTCCAAAAATTATCGAATTTGATAAAGAAAGTGACTTTTCTTCGTTTTCCGCACCGTCTGACAATGAATTATTATACTATTTTACAATGAATTATTATAATGTAATTTTTAAATATAAATTTCTATTTTTTTAAAATAAAATTTTATATTTTTTGTTAATCTGACTGACCTCCAGTGCTCGATCCAAGTGAGAAGTCGCGGCCAGTCCATGTACCAGAAGAGCGGAACCACGCACATCTCAATTTACGAATTTGCTTTGTAGAATGAATAAAATAACTGAATGGATCGATAGCTAGACAATGCAGGACTAATTACTGTATCACAACAAAGCATCAGTTTTTCGAAGCATTTCAAGTATTTCTTATGCCAAAGCTGAATTTTAAAATGGGAGAAAGAGACCATGCTGCGGCTCACAATTTGGAAGAGATGAAATCGATTAAAATATACCTGCAATGTCTCGTCTCGCTCCACATTTCGCATCCTAACGGGCATTGTGACAAAGCGGGTTGAATTAACGATGAACGTTATCTGAAAATGAGTGGTTGTCTCGCGAAAATCTCCCTTGCATAGTGAAAATGACTTCAAATATGATTACAAATTCACCTCTTCTGGTCGCTCAGAAACCGGCTCCGAGACGAACTCAAACTCCTGAATGCGTTTGATATAATTAAATTTTCATATAATTATATTTAGTGTAAATTTTTTTTTTTATTTCTGAATTTTAAAATGCAGCATACTTGATAATCGAATCCGGCGGCCCATCGTTCCGGGCACTTCTTTGAGGCGATCACCGATGATTCCAACGACGATTTTACGCCAGCAATTTCTGAGCCAGATGTGATTCCATATATATACAAGTAAACGCCCAAATTATATTAACAATAATTATATTTTAAATATTAATATTGTACGATACATAATTTTAAACTGAAATCGCGATATTTTATGGCCAAGAAGGGAACATAATGAGCAATAGACTTTGCAAAGTAAAGGTTCAACAAGTTGCATAATAGGGAAATCGATCGATTCTGTGAAAAAGAGTGCGAGAAATGAGGAGTGTGTGGAGAAAAGCAACTATACAGTTGCATCATTACTTTTCAAAGTCTAGTGAGTGTACAACGTAATTACAATGACAAAAGAAATGTGTCTCACCAATTGCAATAGACGTTTCGTCGTCAAAGCATCTCGAATAGCCCAAAATGCGAATGCGCGGCTCGGGCGTTCTGTCACATAAACATATAACTAACTCAATTTTGAATATTACCAAATACCTGTCGTCAAATACGGCGCTGTAGAGAAAGACTGCGTGTGACTCAGTCGATCTGAATAATTGGACACTTGCTGCGCAGGTAAAAAACAAAGTTTCACTAAGCACAAATTTATGCGAACGATACTCC
This sequence comes from Pristionchus fissidentatus, assembly GCA_036245785.1. Lineage (NCBI taxonomy): Eukaryota > Metazoa > Nematoda > Chromadorea > Rhabditida > Neodiplogasteridae > Pristionchus > Pristionchus fissidentatus. The sequence continues at coordinate 13,381,649 of BTSY01000004.1, forward strand.
AAAGTTTAATTTCTTAGAAAATAGTTCTCCAAAGTTTTATCCAAAGTTATATTATATCTATCTATGCTCCCCCACGAGCCAAGAGAAGGAGGTAATGCTTCAGAAACGTTCTCCTGGAACATTTGCACACTGAGTGTCGCTCACCCTGCGGTCGACAACAATCGATAAACTATTAGGAACGTGAAGACGAGTCCTGAGCCGAGTAGAAATTTTCGACGATCCATGGTTAATTAGAAGGAAATGCGAAGAAAAGAGCAGAACAGAAGGTAGAAAGTGAGAGTGCATTGGGCGCGACGTGCAATCTCCGTGTGAAATCTCCCTCAATCGGCACTTTTCATGATTTCCCGACTCCCTCCTTTCCTGCTCCTTTCCCTTGAAAATGCGTCCCATTTATTTTACCACTTGGTGTCGGCCGTCAGACGACGGCGAGCTTCGATGTCCCCCCCCCCGAAACAAGTCGCAATAATATAATAATCAAAATGTTTATGCGAGTTTATTTGGAAACGCGGTATAGTCACCAGTGGGAATTGCTCAATGTCACGGATTTTGCGAGTAGTCTGCGAGTAGTGAGCTCTCGGAAAGAAAGCTCTCGGTATTACCGAACCCCCTGACACTTCTTTTTCTCTCGTTCTCTCCTCTTCATCAACCGTATTACCGATCTCTCGCTGAGAGGGTCGTAATACGAAAACCGAACTTGCACCCCTAGTTTCCCCACATGAGTTGTACGAGTCGCCAACATTTACGGCCATTTCGCTAACTCAAATATTTATTTTACTCCAAAATATGATAGCACGTGTAATACATTTCAAAGGACTGTATAGGTAAGGACACATGAACACATGAAAAAAATTACACATGAAATTGTCATGGCACTCTGCTCATACACTAATGAGGCTAATTTGGCAGGGTTTGAAATTCGGGTAAATACTTGGATTAGATCGCTTCATTTCACAACTCTCTAGGCCGGTCGATAGGTGAGAGAGTGTGTGAAATGAAGAGAGCTATTCCAACTATTTACCCGAATTTCAAACTCTAGGGGTTTCGTTCGGTTTCTTCGCAGCATCTGTCGCTCTAGGGCCGATTTCAGACAGATCACACACTACATTACAAATTCATAAACAATCCTCCGAAATAATAAAACGTTCCGCTCCTAAACAACAAATACGACTGCGAGCGAGCATGATAAAGCGAGAGACATGCCGAGGTTTAGAAAGAGAGTGCACGCACGGGTAGTCCATTTCATGAGCGTATCAATTTAAAATTGTAATATCTATCCCTATTTTAATTTCATGTTTCATGAGCGTATCATTTTTAAATTGTAATATCTATCCCTACTGCAGCTGTCACGACTTGTTCTGGTGCTCCGACTCGCACGGCGCGCGATACCCTCCATACCGACAGTAGCCGCTGAATTAAATCGATCTTTGACAGTCACAGTTGACTTTGACATTTGCAAACCAGAAAAGTGCTTGGAAAAGTAGCTTGGTTTGAATTCCCGCAATTCTGCATCTTTACAAATCAGTTCGAATTTACAAAAGTTTCCTCCCTGATTAAATGAATAAACACCAAATCTACGACGGGCAGAATGTGCTCACTTCGCCTACTCTGAGAACACCTCTGTAGTGTTACAAGTACAGGAAATTTCGCATATTTCCACGAAAGTGAACATTTCCACTATGTGTACTGATCCTTGGAATTGTTTTCGGAGAGTACTGCTGAAACACAAGCTACTGTCCATTTACTTACGTTCCAGTTCTCAATTGTTTCCTAAATGCTTAACCCCATTAATGCTTTACCGACAAAGTATATGCAAATTTAGTGTTGAAATTATGATCATAGAGATCTCCGAGTGTTACTATCTATAAGAATCGTCTAGGTGAATTAGATTTCTCTCGCTTTGATATCAGTAAATACACATTTCGCTAGTCCCTTTTCCCACATTCCCCGTGTACATCTCACCACCCCCTCCCTCACCACTCTACCCCTTTAGAGATCCTTCAGAATGGTCCCGGAGCAGAGTCAACCTGTTCGTCCCGAGTCCTCTTCCTCGGTATCCCTCCAACGACCAGACGGTGACAGATGAGATCATGACGATTGATCTACTCTTCCTATAGCCCACCCACCCCATCATTCACATTTCATACTCCCTAGAAGGAGAATGTTATCGATTTTCACTCTATGTTCGTATCTCGTTGCGCTCTCGGGCATCGATAAAATATATATATCAGACCAACCATGACTTCGGTTCGAAAGCTCCTGGTGCTGAGAATGAGTGTTATCGAGTGTACCACAGAGTGGAATCCCATGATTGTCAGCATGATAGGCATGAATTCTGAGCATCGTTGATTGTTAGCTTGAGAAGTAGAGTACGAAATGTGAGACCAGGGTCTCTCTTTCACACACTCTCTCGTCTATCGACCGGTCTAGAGATCTTGTGAAATGAAGAGGCCGTGGGTTCGCATTGAGCACTCAATTGAGAAGCTCCTTCCTAACCCGCGTCCCTCCAGAAGTGTGAAAGAATAGAAGGATAGCACGGTTGGAATTTGTTTTCGTTATTGTTTTTTAAGAAAAAAATCGCTTCACACCTTTACTGTCGAACTTAGTGGCAAATTGCGAAAGACTGCCGATTACCGGCAGAATAATCATCACGTTCGGAACTGAGACCTAAGCGAACTCACATTTTTAATAGAGTTTGAAATTTAGGTAAAATTTCGTTATATATCTTCATTTCAAAAGTCTCAATGGTTGATGACACAGTATGTGGAATGAATAGATCAAATCCAATTTTTTCTTTTAGAGTTTCTCGAATTTCATGGAACTGGCAAGTTTCATGAAATTCGAGATGAAAGTTTTATATATACCTCGAAATTACATTTCCTTCCTGGGGTATCTAAAATATCACTGAAATAATCAAAAATTTAAAAAAAAATTTAAAAATACACCCACGAAGCCAGCCGAGAAACAGATTTGAGCGCTTTGTTTCAATCGGTGATTTTTAAAGCGCCACAACATGCTGCTTCGTCTTTCGCCCGCTCACTTGTATCAGCAGCGCCTTGGACGTTTCTCGATGGAATCGCCGCGACTTGTCACTCATCAACTTCATTTGACGCAGCGTGTAGAAAGTGTGCGAACTGACCTGATCATTGACCTACTATACACATTTCCTCAGTTTGCAGGAGAGTGTACATTAAGAGACCACACCGAACACGCACTAGTGCTGTTAGATCAACTAAATCTATTCACGAATAGGAATATTCGATCTGACAACACCTCTTTGCCCAGCCTCTCACCCACCGACCGGTGAAGATCGTGTTGAAGTTTGGAAAAATCGTGACTAGTTGGTATAGGTCTCATTCTTTCGCAAACTGGATTGCCATTTGCTTCTAAACAATCTAATCTTATAAAAGAAATAGTAAAACGACGCTGACAGTTGCGAGAAAACCTGCGCTGAGGAATGCAGATGCGAAGTAGAACGGAACGCCTTCGCGCATGAGCTTCGTGCTGTAGCAGGAGATCCGCGTGGCCATGTCACCAGGCCAACCGCCGTCAGACAGTTGCTAGACATTGCATATAAATAGTTTCTTTCCAGGAGCGGCAAGGCTATACTTTTAAGTTTTAAAAAATCCGGAAAATTGAACAGTTTCCCTGAGTGACCTCCTGGTTTTTTAACAAGGAGGCCATTCAGGGAAACTGTTCAATTTTCCGGATTCGTATCTTTCTTTTGTTTTATCTTATTGTTCCGCGTTTTCTCGTGAATCGCATAAATATTATATAATTTTTTTTTAAAAAAACAATACACTAAAGATATTATTTACAAAAATGCCGCTCACATTGAGGTACTCTGCAAGTCGATCATCGTCCAAGATGTCGTGCCCGTGCTTCAATTATTTTAATAATTGAAAATCATTTAATAATAAAAAAAAATAACAGGAGCACTGTGCTCCACGGTTGTGTTCCCCACAGTACGCATTATTTTTACACTAGAGTGCGAAATGTGAGACCACGGTCTCTTCATTTCGCACACTCTCTCACCCACCGACCGAGAGAGTGTGCAAAATGAAGAGGCCGTGGTCTCACATTTCGCACTCTATTACACACGCTCCCTCCAATGTTCATATGAAGAAAGCGCACATGGAATGAAGAGATTGAAGAAAAAAGGAAATTGTAGCGGAAATTGTTCTCGAAGCAATGAAATCTTCGAGAATCGCTCTCCTAGCAAAGTTGCGATCTGTTCATCTCTTTTTTTCAATTTTTTTTTTTTTTTTCAAAAACAATATTAAATCTCGTTACAATTAGTTTTGACAACAACTGTGACAATTTCGATAGACGTTCAAGTATGATTCCTTTTCTCCCGCAATACCCGTTTACATAAATTTATAGAAGCTTTTCCTGCACTGTGGAATTTCGTTGAAAATACAAAACGTTATCACCTCCATAATAGGGACGTCTATGATGAAATAGAGAAGTGCACATACGAAAAAAGTTCTGACAGTGCATTTAGATACTTTGAATCGGTCGCCCTCCGGGAGTAGCATCTGCAAAATCACATTTTTTTTAAATTCACAAATAATGAAACCACTAGGTATTTGTCGTTAGATCAAGAAAAATTTTTTTAATTTTTTTTTTATTTGTACATAAAACACATCTCTATAATGTAATATGAGCTAGACATCCGACGATGCCAGTTGCGTTTTCGAAAAAAATACTATCCTTTTTTGCGTAAGAAAGAATATTTTAAAAAATGAGGAATACCTGATTTCGGTAGGCTAGGCATAGCGCATACGGATACACTACCGCATTCACTAAGAGGATCCAGAGCGCCTGACCAGTAAAATTATGAATAGATTCATGAAAATTTAGAAAATTTATGATAAAATATACTACAGTTTTGATCATACTTCAGACGTAGTCACTTGAAATAGTTGTTGGTATTGCAACGTAATTATACATTTTTTTTTAAAATCCAGACAGTTTTTGTGCATTTAAATGTTATGAGTCCGTTTGCGTAAGAGTCAGACAATTCTCAACAGATATCGGTATAGAAAAAAAGTGAAGGTCTGAGATAACAACGGTTTTCAATACACTTCGGTAAGCTGAGAACACTGGCCAAATCTCTTTGCATGCAAATTTGATTGAATGTAGTATTTGAGCGCGTACCATCGTTACGTTAGCTGGGACACCAAATGTGTAGTAGAGATATCCCTCGGTGTACAAGCAGGGCAGCGGCAAGAGAAAAACGGGATCGAATAGTGCATGTAAGTAGCAGTCATGGAGTTGAGCTGTTATCTGAAAATGGATCACATAATCTTTGCTTACGTTCCTCAACTCAATTAAAGGATAATGCTGGTCCTGGAAGAATTTGTAAAATCGACTTTTTCGATTAAAGGGATCATACATAGTGAAACACCGTAGTATTTGGCATTATTTTGTTCGACTAAAAAAGGGAGAAATAAGAAGAACATATTTTGGACCCTTTGGGAGGGGTATATGGCGAATCCCTGCGAAACCCAGAGGTATACGCCCTGGGATTCGGTGTTTACTAATTTCTTTTCAAATATGGCTAAGCTCCAAATATTTGGATGGATGAATGCCTACGATGTCCTGAATGAGTACTAAGAAGAATTCAGGACATTTCATGTTCATTCCTCGAAGTTATAACCATATTAGGAAATGACGAAGTCGTACACCACGAACGTTCAACTGTGCATATCCCGAAACACAAAGTTCCGAGAATTGTTTCACTGTTTTTCCCATTATCAGCATATCATATTTAACTAATAGAGATCAAGTTGTCAATCTCTGAGTCCTTTTGTGTTTCGGGATATGCACAGTTGAACCTTCGTGGTGTACGAATTCGACGTTACCTATAATGTGGTTAAAACTTTGAGGAATGAACATTAAATGTCCAGAATTCTGTTCAGTACTGCTTAGTACAGAAAGATAATGTTCAAAGTAGAAACGCTTTACGTCATATCTATAGAATCGGCCATTTTCATGAACTTTTGTTGTGCGCATGATATCCGGGAGCTGACATAACATTTATATTTTTGATGCAAAATATTTTACCAGCATTTTAAATTAGATGCTTATATTGAGAAAACGGTAATAATAAATTATCAGAATTAAAAATCCATTTTTATCACTCGTAGCAAATTATTGTGTTCTTGTTATCCAGTACAAAAAATAACGAATCAGAAACAGCCCATTGCAGTAACCACTTTGTTGCAGGCAGATTGCGAAATGTGAGACCACGCTCTCTTAATTTCACTCTCGACCGGTCGGTAGGTAAAAGAGTGTGCGAAATGAAGAGGCCTTGGTCTCACATTTCGCACTCTACATACAAGCAAAAGATGATTTGTTCGGTCTCTGAAACGCCAGTTCCTGATCAAAAACAAACAAAGACGGACTGACCACGACAGTGAGCAGGAAGTACTTGTACACGGGCTGGGATCGTCGTGACAGAATGAGATAGATGTCGAGAATGGTGAGCATTAGAGCGACGGCACTTGAAAACCACTTGCAGGCCTCAAGAATCTGCAGTGTCGACGCGGAGATCGGCTCCATCTAGGAAAGGCGACGGTATATGAAGTTCTATACAATTCGTACTATGAACTACTATAAACACAGCCTCCGAAAGAGTAACGGCGAGATCAAATTAGACATTGAGGGCATCATTGAGTGAGTGGGCGAAACGAGAGGGGCAGACAACGAAAGACTTTCTTGGCATGCTGCCAACTGATAGTGTGTATAAATATTATGAATTATATACTCATGCTATGAACTTGTGCCACATGATTCCAGACCTGCAGAACAGGGTTAGGGCGAGAGAGAGTGTAAAAGTGAGAGAGTCCCTCTCGATTTCACACGCTCTTTCACTCCAAAGCCCTTTCTGTAAGGTTGACCGGCCTGTGGAATGATGTGGTGCCAGACACCGCTGGACTTGCCTTTTGGCAAATAATGTCAAGCAACTCGAAGAGCTAATGAGAGATAAAAAAGGGCAATGTATCACCACTCATATAAAAATTAAGTGTGTCATGCCAAATTTAAACTCGATCTGTACCTTCGCGACTTTACAATTCACTCTCCGAGCGGAGATAAATAAGAAAGTGCCATTTGGCTCCTTCTAAAAATGAGAATGAGAGATTTGGATCTGAGAGCCGACAGGCTCTTTCTGCCAAGAGTGAAATGGATCTGAAATCCGAACAAGGAATCAAATTGCTAACACTAATCACCTCTGAACAGTAACAGAATGGAAAGCATGTTACATATTACGTGAACGCGTGAGAAAGAGATCAATGTTCCATATCTTTCCCACATTCTATTTGCCGGCACTATGGCTTTCATTTCTCACGATGAAAGGCAAATTCAATCAATGGTAGTGGAATTAGAGAGGGAGTATTGAAACGGGTGGGACTTTTTTTAAAAGGGGACAAAACGGTACGGATGACTTCAAAAGATAATCCTGGAGAAGTCATAGTTGCTGGAATGGTGGAAGCATTGGAAAAAAGACGGTTTATATATGGGAAATGTCATTAGTATCATTGGGAAGGATGGGAATGAAATTGGCAGAAGAATTAGAGTTGCATATGAGGCTGTTTGCGAGAGGATCAATAACTTTTGTTAAGGACCTCGTACATCGATATTCTGTAAATCCCGTAGATGAGGTTATCGAGTGTGCTGATCATCATGGTGACAATCATTTTGCATTTCACTCATCGGTTCGGGAGTACTGTATCTACCGTTTTTGAGGCTGCAACATCATATCTCGTGACCCAGTGAACCGATTTGCGTGAAAAAAATTTTCGGAGTGTAGTTTACATTGCTGAAAATTATTTGATATTCTATTTTAATATTTCCATATTTTCTCAAATTTCAATAAAACGTTCCCGAACACGTCTCATAACTAATGTTTGTCACATGCACTAAAAAATGCGCCTTTTCCTCAGCATTCATATTCTTATGCTACATGCATACTTCAGAGGTACCACTGATATAGATTATGCCCTTATAATTCAGTATTTAGTGTTTCACTGACCGCGCAGGAGAGCGCGAAATGAGAATGATCAGTGCAAAATGATACTAAATGATGCGATAATGGCCATTTTCCACACGAAATTGTGAATAAAAAGGATCTGATCTATATCAGTGGTACCTCTGAAGTATGCATGTAGCATAAGCATATGAATGCTGAGGAAAAGGCGCATTTTTTAGTGCATGTGACAAACATTAGTTATGAGAAATGTTCGGAAACGTTTTATTGAAATTTGAGAAAATATAAAAATATTAAAATAGAATATAAAATAGTTATCAGCAACGTAAACTACACTCCGAAAATTTTTTTCACGCAAATCGGTTCACTGGGTCACGAGATATGATGTTGCAGCCTCAAAAACGGTAGATACAGTACTCCCGAACCGATGAGTGAAATGCAAAATGATTCTCACCATGATGCTCAGCACACTCGATAACCTCAGTTCGTTAATTTTGGTGACACTTTTCAATTTCAGTGTACGTCCATTTCATTGATTCTTTCGCGAACAGCCTCATATGGATCATTCCACAAACATCGTTCGTTCTTAGTGAATCGTGCGATCCCAATGGCTCCTAAACGGCGTCTTGGTGGCATTCTTCCTGCATTTCTAGACGGATCTGAAGCCTTGAAAAAACCCCAATGCGACAATTTATCGGTGGCACAAAGACGCATGGAGCGTTGGATGGTCGGGCGCACTGTAACGGATCATATCTCGAACAAGTGGCTGCGTGATCTCACTAAGGTAGGAGACGTTGCTCGGACTGCCTTGAAAAGAAAGTGGCACTGGGTTCACAAGCTCGCTAATGATAATGTTTTGAAGTGGAGCAGAACCGTGATCGATTGGATCCCCCGAGGACCCATACGATGACGCGGACAACCACCAACAAGATGGAAAGATCTCTTCATGCGAACAATTGGACCGACATCTCGGAGACAAGCAAGGATTCAAGACTGGCCAGCCATGCACATCATAGCCTACTGTTGGTAAATGTGTTAAAATACAAAAATACAAATACAAATTACGTGAAATAATTACGTGATATTGGGTTAGTGGGAATTCAATAGTTTTCTAGTTGAATATTTGTAGGAGGGGCGCACTCATAAACGCATCCACACTGGTGCAAACGAATTCGAACTGAATGAACGCGAACACTCAGAGAAAAAAAACCTCGTCGCATGCATGAAGTAATTAATTACTTCCGTGGAAATACGTGTAAACTGCGATTGAAGTTATCAATTTCTTCGATAGGCGTTCTAGCGTAATTCCACAGAAGTAATTAATTACAACATGCATGCGACGAAGTAATTTTTCTCTGACTGAACTTGTATTCATTCACGACCGCGCGTAAGCAATGAGCCCTGTCTAATGATGCGTTCACTGATTCCTGATGTCTTGTGCGTCAGATTGTCGATTATAATTGATTATAATGACTCGTTCTTACCCCAGAAGGTCGGAATGACAATTCTGCGCTCCCAGAGTGGAACACTGTATACTGTATACAGTATACATAAAATAGCGAATCGTGTGTCGCCCACTTCGATTTTCAGACCCCTTATCAAACCAGTATGTTGGAGTAAACCCATCACTCTCAAGCAGATTGCTCCAGAGCACTTATTGAAAAGTTTTGCATATATTCACACTACAAACTATGACTCAGATCACTCCAAACGATCGAGCTGCTTTACGATTGAAATTAAAAAGAATCTAGCAAGGCCGAGTTCAATCATCAGTAATATAGGAAGGAATGGGCTGAAACAAAATGTTATGCACACACTTCATCTCCATCTGGTCCAATAGGAGCTCGACTAGGGACTGACAGGACATCATCCTACACAATGCATATTCGGATCTTGTGAATGATCTCAAAGAGTACAAATGGGACAAAGTGGTTCAGAGGCCATATGCATCGCTTTTGGAAAACGGTGATCCTGGAAAACATGACGTCATTTGGCTAGGGTTCTCCTTTTCCGCTCTCGTCGTTTTCCTTTTCACGCAAGTGACGTCACGTTTTCCAGGAAAACCCTTTTCAAAAAACCATGCATACCGCCTCAGGATATGAGTGCACTCGTCAAAGGGTGAAGGAAAACGTCAAGACCATGTATATGACGAGGGGTTAAAGGGAGGGCGTGACAAGAAACGGTGAAACAGAATTTGAGCTAAGAATGCTGTTGAAGAGCACAAAAGAAGATTGCAATAATGTGAGAAAAAACTGCAAATAAAGATAGCGAATTTATGAAAAAGGAGTGGACGGGCGCACTTTTATATGCGGGAAGACCCCGCCCCTTCGCACCTCATTAGCGACTATCATTAGAAATAATATCACGTACAATGAAAGAGAGATAGTGCTTTCTTGAATTTGTATCAACCCAACTCAAATCATCATTCTCAGAAGGAGGTTCGTCGAGTCTGAACCAGAGGGGCCAAACATCTTATGTATTAGTGATGCCGGTTCTGTGTTTTGTTTGCCCTCTGGTAGTGTTTTTTTCTCTGACTCTCTGTCTCTTATCATCCATAGTAACGATCTCTCGCCCACCAGAGGGAATACAACACACCGAACCGGCATCACACAGTGAGCAGTCCGACTTGGATGGGGATTCCCATCTTGTTCATTAGTTGATGGCATAGGCTAGAAGAAGGAAATTTCGGGAAGATGCCCACTCTTCATCAGAGAGAAACGGTGAAGGAAGCGACAGACAGAACTGGAATTTTTTTGCATAATTTTTTCATATTATTTTTAGAAACCCGGAAGTTAAATGTGCCAAATGAACGCCAAGTAATGCTATTTAACTAAAATAGATATAGCGCTGTAGCTTTGACGACAAATCAAATGGGCAGGTCGGTTGTAGTGGGAAGTGAGGTAGTGCAAACTGTCGCTTTGTCGACAAATCCAAAGAAAACTTTTCAGTAAATCCAACAAAAAAAAGTACAAGCGGATTCCTCTATAGAAAAAGAGAATTCCGATTGTCGTCCCTGGCAATTCAGAAAAATTACGAGTTGTCGTTCAACTGAAATATCTCATCCAAGTGATTTCAGATGCTTTTCATCAAATTGTATTGTTATTGCGCTGAAAAGTGGTTGTATGGATCCAAAATGGATATACATAAAATGGGAAGTCTCCAGATTCCCTTGCTCTGGACATGCTCTGGACACAATGCGGAATCGAGAGAGAGAGAGGTCCAGAGATAGTGAAAGATGCTCTCTCGATTTTACATGCTCTCTCAGCAAGAGACAACATCTTCAGAGTCTCACTTTTCGCACTCTCTAGCACTCATTATCTGCAGCGTACTTTTAGAAATCAACAAGCGGTGATTCAACGTTAGGAAGTGGGAACTCTCATGTTATTGTTCATGTTATGTTAGAATTCATTTCTTTCACTAAACAAACCGCGACAGTACTATTCTGTGAAGATATTGTTATGTATTATAATATTTTCTTCGATGACCGCGAATCCTCTAGGGACAAAGCAAGACGTGATGATTCTTTTTTTGAATTATAATTTTATCTTGGCTTAATCCTCCGGGGATCAAAAATGTGAGTTGAGATTCGTTCAATTGTAAGTGAGCATACTACGACTGCTATAAAGTAGGAATGCCCGTTCGATAACGGCTTTACCTTCTGGCAGTCTCTTTCTCTGACTCTCTTCGCCGTATCAGCCGTCATACCGATCTCTCCTCCGAAGACCACCGTAACACCAATTTCCAACAATTGCATCAGGACTATGAAACCGATTCCACAGCTGCGCAATAACTTTCTTGTCGATGAGTACGAAGAATATGACTGCAGGTTTGCGCTTTTTTCTATATTGTTGACCTCATGAAGGCGGGCTGCGGTAAGATGCGATGAACTACATAATGTCATGACCAGATGACACTAGGTAAACAACATATTTAGTTTCATGAGCCTTCGTTGAATTTGAAAGAAATTACTTAGTTAAATCCATGAGCCCGTACTTACTAGCCATCCTGTACGATAGGGATTCCGGTTCGGTGTTTTTACTCTCTGGCCTTCCCTTTTTCTCTGACTCTCTACCTCTTATCATGCGTATTACCGATTTCTCGATCGCCAGAGGGAATACACAACACTGAACCGGCAGCACTAGTAGAGTGCGAAATGTGAAACCACGGCCTCTTCATTTCGCACACTCTCTCGCCTACCGACCGGTCGAGAGAGTGCGTGAAATGAAGAGAGTGTGGTCTAACATTTCGCAATCTATTACCCTGTATTAATCATCGAATGCCTTGACGGTCTTCCTTCATTTTTATTTCTCCCTGAAACAAACAGCATGGACGGCAACAATTGGTGGAGAAACAACATTATGTACCAGAACATTCTGCAGCATGGGCGGTAACTCGACGGTGGACTGGTCGCAGAGTGGCACCAAACGACCGTTCTTTGGTCTTTTCTGCATTCTCTTCTTCATCACAGTATTCCCCATCTACTTGGCGAGCACACGAGTAATGTGGGACATGCGCAAGTCGGCTTGTTACAAGGTCGGATTTGAAATTGATTTTTTTTAAAAATCATAAGACGCTGCAATGGCAAAAAAAAAGTCAAAACAGAGTTGACCATGTGTAAAGCGCATCATTTGCTCTCATTAAGGTAATGATAGCTAACTCGAGAATACTGGGGATATCGAAGCAGCAGTTTGAGAGAATATATGAAAAGTAAAATATATATCTTCAGATGATGATAACGTTGGCTGTCGTTGACATGGTGAATCTCTTCATAAACTCCTTCGCGTTCGGCGGATTCCTGATTACGGTAGTGCCAAGTAATCGCAAAATGAAAAGTAGAAAAATTTGTTTCAAGGGCGAAACCTACTGCAAGCACCCCTCACTACACTGGTGGTACGGCTTTACCTCATTGTGTAAGTTAAATACCATTTGCTTACTCCGTTGGAAAGGGTGTTGTCGTATATTATTCTCCGTTGAGTGTGCATAACGTAATAACGGACTTCATTGTTGTTAGATGAATCGGCGCGCATAATCATACTATTGATTATATTTGTAAACTAAGTGCCAGATCGTGTTCAAATTATATAGTATTTTAAACTTCTTCAGTTTTCTTCATTGCCTGTAGCATCATCTGCATTTTACTGGCGTGCAATCGCGTTATCGAGTACACGTCCACCCGCCTAACCTCATTCCTCTTCAAGGTTTCATAAAGTTTGCGGCTCTGTTCTGGTTAAGAGGTCCCATGGAAATTGAGAGGTCCGATAAAAAATAATAGGTCCCATGACGATTAAGAGGTCCCATGAAAATTGAGAGGTTCCATCAAAAATGAAAGGTCCCTTGAAAAATAAGAGGTTCCATCTCCACTACTGTTTTGCGAACGCCTATATTCTGTATTTTATTGTTTTGTTTGTATGAAGTATTTAATTTCGTTGAATTTAGTTCATCAAAAAATCCATGTAACAAACGCGCGTCCGTGTTTTATTTGTCTAAAAATTCAGATTAGTATTTGAAGATGAGATCGCCAGTCGCCACGAACTGGCCGATTTTCACCAGTTTATGGCACTTGTGATGCAGAACTCATTGATGACAGTCTTAACAAACAGAAAGAAAAATGCTAGACAACATAAAAAGCAAAACCAAGAGTTCCTCTCTTCCAAGTGCCCAGCCCTACCAATCACAATTCGTTTAAACAGGCTTCACAGGTGTGTATTTGTTATTGAATATCAATTTATTCGATATTAAATGCATCAAACAAAAGAAAGGCATTAAATACAACACAAAGATAGGTAAGCGTTCGCTAAACAGTGGTGGAGATGGAGCCTCTTATTTTTCAAGGGACCTCTCATTTTTGATGGAACCTCTCAATTTTCATGGGACCTCTTATTTTCCATGGGACCTCTTAATCGTCATGGGACCTCTTATTTTTTATCGGGCCTCTCAATTTCCATGGGACCTCTTAACCAGAACAGAGCCCAGCAAAAAGTGACTAGATGAGTATTTCACAGATTCTGGTAGCTATTGGTGTGGACAATCAATTTCCGTTCCACTCATTACCTGAAATGTCTAATTTGCATAATTACAGTAGGTCAAAGTTATGCTATTTTCAATGTTTTTTGAGTGTAGCTCTTCAGGGAGCTTCAGGGAGTCGCTTAGGGTCGCAATTTTCATTACAAAATTATCAAAACTACACGAAAACCCCTCATTCCACCCTTATTTCACTTGTTCTACGCTAAGTGAGCGGTCGATAACTCGTAGAATTCTCATTTTACACCGCGCAGTTCGCGTCGAATGAGAGGAATGATGGCGAAATATGGGTGAAATGAGGGGTTTTCGTGTATTTTAGATAATTTTGTAATGAAAATTGCGACACTAAGCGGCCCTCGATACATCGTGTGGATGTGATCATCGGATAGACAATGTTTAGAAGTACAACATATCGAAATTTGGTAACTGGACTCGGCCTGGTTGTCGAGAAATTTGAGTTCACATTTTCCGGAAAAAAATTAAAAATAAAAATTTGAATAAACAAATGACACAGAAAGATGCGCCATGTTTTGGCGGCCATTCTTTGTTCTTTGGATAAAGTCGTAACTCCCTGAAGAGCTACACTCAAAAAAACAATGAGAATAGCATAACTTTGACGTACTGCAATTATGCAAATTAGACATTTCAGGTCATGAGTGGAACGGAAATTGATTGTCCACACCAATAGCTATCAGAATCTGTGAAATACTCATCCAGTCACTTTTTACTGTACGACGGGTGTTGCGATTCTTACGCGAACGCACTGATATATGTACACTCCTAATTTGTGTACTCCGATTCATAGCGAGTAGGGTGGCGGAAACAGTGTATTTGTTCTGTGCACTGCTAGTACATCAAGCAATTATCGGCACAATCGAGTGGCATGCAAGTGTAATATCGATAACATTTAGACTGTTTGGGAAAGAATTTACTTCTTCACTTTAGCGGGAGTTCGATTTGCCTCGATACATGTACTGCTTTTGCCACCTTAATAGCGAGGAACATTTTGGAAGCCAAAATTATACGCTTCGTCAGGGAAACCGAACGTGGCTAGTCCTGCTGTCGGTGCTACCGTATCCCGCATTCATGGCCCTCTTCACGCCCATACTATTCTTCAATTCCGACTTCCACGTGCTCTTGTTCGACCCACGCATCTACGAAGATCGGTTCGAGGTAAGCACAATATGTTTATTTATTTATTTGATACACCCGCGAAGGGTGTGACGGCAATTAAAGAAACGATGTAGAAAAAAAGAAAAAAAGAAATATGTTTTGGCAACTCTGAATAAAAATACTAGCCGATATACTAACGCTGATTTATAAAATGACACGAGCGAACACAATTAGAAAATGTTGTGATACGAAATGTCATGCCTCGAAAACCCCCGCAAACTCATGTTTTCCATCGTACATGTAATACATAATTTAATAATATACAACGTGAATGTTCATTATCAGTACTACAACATTCTCCATGCAATCAACAATATCGCCATGCCGTGCCTACCAATGGTCATCTACGCCTTTCTTCTCGTCAAAATCAGGTCCGATTAGCTTCGTCGAGCTCCACATTAACCATTTTTCAGAGCCATAAATCCGTATAATGACGAAAACTCCCGGGCGGCGCATCGAGCAGCGCTTTTGGTATGCATTTTTTTGAGACATTCTTAATAATATTATCTTGATATATTGCCAATAATTTCAGCTTTCCATTCAAGCGGGAGTCATCATTGTCATTCATTTCACCGCGTGCATCGGTGAGTAAAGATTTTTGTGACCGAACAACGGTCGGCAATCCCTTGAGATCTTGTTATGTAGATACTTGTGGGCGCCATCACACTAACATGTAATGAGGTTAAACAATCCCGGTACGAGCACCGATGCATAATTTATCCTTTGATATAGTTACTCGATAATGACAGGTTCTTGACTAATGAGGTCGTTCAGCGTACCTCGTGGCGCAGTACGTCGTGCGCTCTGAGGCCATCGTCTATGTTGCGCACATCGGTTGGATGCTCGTGCATGGTAAACTAAGCCTAGAATATGAGGGGTGACATTTCCGCAACGAGGCTTATAACTGCTCTAAACCTTCTGCATAACTCCACCAAGGTGTTATCATGATCAGAATCGCGAGGGCTTTCAAACCCATAAATTAACTAATTAGCTAATTAAAATTTCGCTAATTAGCCGGAAATTCCAAATGGTCAGAAAAAAACAGCAACAAGCCGAATCGATGGAGGTTAGCAAATAAACAACAGGGAAAAAATTTCATACAGACTACTCGAGTTTGAGCAAAGTTATAAGCCGTTGCGGAAATATCGGTTGCGGAATTGTCACCCCCCTAGAATATCGTCCGAAATAACTATCGACGAATGATATCATGAGAAACAGCGCAGAAGGCGCCGAGTTCGGTTTGCCAGTACACAGGCTCCGATGCTTAATACTTAATACTTTATTCTCCATCGGGAATGTGGGTGAGGACAGTTATCTTGACGTGATGATGGATTCTTCGGCTAAGGATTGAGCAGTTTTGTGTGGCGAATCAGGCAGTTTTCGTGTCACAATCACAACTTACGGATTCGGGAGGTGGTCGTAACTAATTTGGGTTTTTTTCGGAGCCCTGCTGAAAAGGGGGTTTTGGGGGCGGTAACTAGGCGGGAGGGGAGGTTATTCCAGGGCGTTATGGATCGACTTGCACACGTTGAAATTGAGACTGGTAGTCTGCAAGGGATCGAAATGCGAAAGCTATGAGCGAACCGGAGAGAACGTGCTAAGGGAGCTAGTGAGTATAGGTTAGTGGTGTCCAGCAGTGCGTGCCTATGAATGGAATCATAAAGGTGCTAACAGACTGGAAAGAGCAGCTGCATTAAAAAAGTTTGAAAAAAAAGAAAAAAAAAGTAAAAAAAGTTTAAGTTTTTTTTTAAAAAAAAAGTTTTTTTTATAATTAAAGAACACTTCTAATTTCAAGTTCGATAATTAGCTAAATGTGTGTTGAGGCACGCCGCCCTTCGTCTACTTCTACTTCAACCAGTCGATCCGCGAGGGCGTCGTGAGGCACGCGAGTGTCGCTCTCCAACACTCCTTCATCGGCAATCGACTCAAGTCGACGGCCAGAGTGACGCCCATAACGAGCCGCCTGCAGGAGATGCACTCTACGCAGTTTCATCAGGCACTCGCATTGCCGAGCCCGAGAGAATCAGAGTATACACAGGAGACGCAGCTCGCATAATTGACCGTCACTATTATCCCGTTTACGTTTGTGCATTAAAATAAACTTTGTCTATAGCTCATTTATGGCAAGAAGTGACTAAATGGGAGTTGAGGGAAAATGCACTATTATTAATTGATCGCGATAACCACTCTCATGATATTGACAACGATCGGTACCCCAAGGGAAAGCGCCTCATCCGGTGACTAATACGACCCAATAATAATCCATCCAACAATGCACTTGCTCGTACCCTTGTACCTCATCTCATTACTCGCAATGACGAAATCCCGAGAGGAAGCGCTTTTAAAAATTCTGATCGTGACTGTGATTGTGCTTATATTCCATCTTGTCAAGAGGAAAATTGCTCTATATATAATTTCTTATTTTACGAGCAAGAAGAGTACGATTGCAGATATGAAATGTGTCCTCGTTCTTAGATTTGTATAATGTTCTCTTATGAGCACTGATGCCAAGGGCAGGGTGAAGGACACTAACTAATGAGCCACCCTCAAGAACACGGCCTGTTCTGCTTCTTTTTCCTTGAACACACTGGGAGAACATCGCAAATACTTAGAATACCTTCTGTTCGAGATATTGTGCGAATGGCTCAACCGCAAACTCAAATTTAGCCTGGGTGGGAACAGGACGGCAGTTGAGTGGAACGGAGCGACCGATCTTCGGCCTCCTTTGCCTACTCTTCTTCACCATCGTCACACCAATCTATGCTGCGTGCGCGCGAGAGACTCGGCATTGCCGATACGGTATAATAATACTGACTGTGAAAAAACATTTCCCGACGGGTACAGGAAGATTTGAAAAACATTATCTCAAATTACCGAGAGTGCGTCGCAACTTTTCTATTAGAACTTGCTACCTTTCAAGGCACACTGTCACTAACGACTCAGTGTAGTAACTCAACCAGTGTAACTCAAGTTTATCTTTTCAGATACATCGCTCAACTTGTGTCTAGAGAGAGCAAACCAAATCATACAGAGATTCAAGACATCGATTGAGGGAAGATCAAGAAGCATAGTAGAGACGGTGACATTGTTCATTTTCAAATCATTACCGCCGACTTGAACAGCAATATGCCCAATTTATTGAACTCAATGTTCCCGGTGGATAAATGTGCATACAATTAAAGTTGTCGTGCATGAAATAAATTTTTTAAAAAAACTATCGAATGCTCAAAAAAGTTATATGGAGGGAACTGGGGCGCCCTCGACGTAACGGTTTGATGCGCTGTGCACTACACACAGAAAAATGATAGTAGTTTCATCTTACTAACATTTCCCATGACTATCATGATAGTTATCAGATAACTAACATGAGAGTAACCAGATAACTAGCATTTGATAGTTATATTTTTCTTACTATCACTGATAGTCATACTGTATCTATCAATGATTGTTATCACAAGCATTCATATGTTTCCATTTCCATTTTCATTAATTCTCGGTTATTTTTTTCATATGCAACGTTAATCATGTACAAAAGGAACCACAATTAAAAAGTTCAGTATTCCAGAATTTAATTCTGCGGAATTACTAATTTGAAAAAGCAGTTCTCGATTCCGCACCCTCGTGTCTCTACCGTAATCAAGGCGAGGTTTCTAACACCTATTTGCCGGCCTACTGAGACCGCAAATTATTCTAAATTCAATTTTACCCGTTCACTTTCATTTTATTGATTGTTTTTTTTGGTTCTTGACTTATTATCTTTCTCTTATACGGTCACGCAAACATCTGGTCCTCTTCTGATTCGGTATTCATGTTCGGTAGGATCACCTTTTTCTCTTACAGAGCATGGGACGCTCGTTGGAAGTAAGGGCGAGGTTGCGCGGGTCCAACGCCACCCAATCAATGAGGTTTGATTTTTCACAAAATAAACTACGAGAGAAATCAATTTTATTTCCCGTTCAACCGTTTCGTTTGACACGCTTCCGAGGAGGTAGAGGTGGTGACCGTGGAGGCGGAGACCGAGGTGGTGGAGATCGCGGTAGTTCGGTGGTGGCAGCGGAGGCTTTGGTGATTTTGGAGGACGCGGTGGATTCCGGTGAGCTCCATTTCCTTTAAGCTTCTTGTATATACGGCAGGTGTGGGCAAAGATTTTGGGATATTTCCCGTTATGCGTAATCCCTTCTAAGGCAATATAAAATGATTAGATAATCCCGGGCGTGGTATTTATATCACTGCTTGGTTCTTGCCTCACCAACATTTGAAGCATTCACCTTTTTTCTTGCATGGTACACTGTTTAATTGAACAATTTAGTGGATCTCTTCACGGAGGATTCGGAGATCGCGGCGGCGGACGTGGTGGTCCCCGTGGATTCCCTAGCGGCCGTGAATGTCGTGGAGGATCCAGCGGTGGATGTGGAATGAGAGAAGGAAAATCCGTCGCCGTCGAGCCTTATCGTTACGAGGGTTCGCGCATATTTCTTTCAGTTCTATTTAAATATCATTAGGTCTGGGCAAAGGTAGCGGTGAACTCTCAGTTATGCTTAATCCCTGTTATGGCTAGATAATAATAACTTAACCGCCGGTGTCCCGCAACGAAAAAAAAGTACCGTAATCCGGTGTACCGTAATCCGGAAATACGAAATTGAAAATATTGACCCTGTATACGTTGCATGAGGAAGGCCTCGAGTAGTAATTAACCGGACGGCATACGGCGGTCCCGGCACGAGATTGCCGATACCGTAATCAAGTCTACAGTATACCGAGTCAGAATTTTTGTGGGAGGTAGGGGTCGAGTAGTAAATAATCGGACGGCATACGGCGCTCTCGGCACGACATCGCCGGTACCGTAACCCATGTTACCGTAACGGGAAAAACTGAAATGTAGAAATTGGATTCGTTATTTGTTGCATGATGTAGACCACGAGCAGTTATTAATCGGACTGTGTATTATTTCTCGGTTACTGTATCCGCGGCTACAGTAACCCGAATTTAAAAAAAATTGAACATATCGACTGGGGATTTTTGCAGGAGGTAGATCTCCAATAGGTAATATTGGAGTGGTATGCGGCATTGCTTCCGCCATATTCGGGGTTACTGTTGCGGGATTTCAATACGCATGAAATGTGAAATCGGGTATCGGGGATATTTTGTATTTTGCATGTGGTCGACCTCGAGTTTGCAACGTGCGAGATATCGTAGCCTTGATACGCTACTCATTTAATGTTCATTATAAATATGCATTTGCCGATACAATATCATAGTAATAGAGCAAATGACTTTTGACGTGGTTCCTTAACGGGCGCTCTTGGTGACGAAAACGCGCCGGGACTTATATCATCCCACCCGAGACCGCGCTTTACGCGAGCCGGGTATGAGAAATAGCACGCAAAAGTGAGAGAGCATTGCGTAATCGCGACTGTTTTCCTTCAAACGATGATAACTTTTCTTAAACTCGACAGATCTTCAATTTGTTAGTATTTTTTCGGTGCGCAGAAGTCGTGTTCACAAAACTTACTGGATAGAATTTCCTGTATGAGCCGAATACGAATGATAATATCCTTTTAGTAGTGCAATTGATAGCAGTGTAAAATACAAATGCACTTAATACTTGTTAAACTCGAAAAATCGAAATTTTATCCAGTAACTTCTATGCTCCGTATTGTTCTTCATCTATTTCATTAAAAATAAGTAAGGAAATTGACGGAAAACAAAAGTTATAATCCTTTTACAAGTGTTGGGCACTATTTCGCAAAGTGGGCGGGCCAAGAGCGGGCGACGCGTGCTTTCTAGGAGTGCCGACAACGAGCCGTGTATCGCTACCCAAACCCATTCTAAATTCATAAAGAAATTCGATTTCTAAACGTAACTCGTGCTAGTTTTTGCTTTTTTAAAAAAATATTTAAATGTTAACAGACAAACCTGCAGTCATATTCCTCGTATTCGTCGAATAGAAAGTTGTTGCGCAACTGTGGGCTCGGCTTCATAGCAAGCGAATCAAATCTGGACTTCAAACTAATGGAAATAATGACGAGACATAATAACAACATGCTATATTCCCTGGAGGCAAGAGGAAGTGAACTATAATACATCATATTATGAAAAACAATGCGCCCATTTACACCTTGCTTTCCCCCCAGTGGACCAGGTTATTTATTACTCACGCTCGTGGCCGTACTACATACACAACACTTTTAGTGCAAGATTAGTTGAACGGCGTTTATATCTATCTACAAACGCCATGTTCTCACTCATTTTTTTGGTAAAGATTAGAGTTGGAAAGCATGGCCATCAAGGTCCAAAATACAACACACAACAATAGTAGCAATAAATCGTACAGTCGGCAGTGCAGTCGCTTGTAGATGTAAAGTCCTCTCGATTCTGCTTGTAACTTTATTTTTAGATAGCAGTGGTCGCCGCACTATCTACTGTATAGCTTCCTTTGCGCATATACAGTAGCGCGCATAAGTTATTGGTCACTTTTTCAACCGGCAATATCTTTTGAACAGGAAAAGGGATCAATTTGAAAATTTGGCTTGATGTATCAAATCTATCGGCCATTATGATGCTGATATCGATTTGTTACGAAATGCCTCAGTGATTGCATAGTAATGACGCAATCAACGCATACTTTTTCGGCAGTGCATTATTCTTACATACATTTTTTCCTACTAGCCAAACTTTTTAAGCATTGAGATCAGCTAAAGGGCTGCCAGGAAAAAAAATGTCAAGTTGCTGCGTCCTCGCACCATGGCTGCAGCAAGGCTGCAATTTCGCTGTCGCAAATTCGTATCTCGGCTTCTAGACGAGCTAGAGACTCGTTCTAAGAACCAAAATGATCCGCATATGGATTGTTGATGATTCTGAGAATATGATACATGTCCCTCAACAATTGCCCTCGGGGCACAAAAATATCGATTTTTTTCATGACCTATATTTGATGTGTCTCAATTCTGAGGGACAGTTCAGTAAAATGTAGTTTTGCGTAGGTGTATTGCAAATGTATTGCAAAACTGATGCCCAACTTTTTGTTGGATTGGCATTTGTTTCCCGGGCGCGGTGATCGATTTTCGGAAGGACACGCTATAGGCCACGCCCCCTTTTCGCCTTATCGCCATACAAAATCGCAAACTTTATTCCGTTGACTGTAACTTTTGAACGAGATGAGCAATCTTCATGAAATTTTGAGTACACCTAGTACATACATTGCGGACTCAATGACGATTAATCCGGCATAAGTCGATTTTTTTTATTGCGTAGTGATGACGCAATATTACAATTGTATTTCAGAGGCGAATATTTGCTCGGAGGGAAATTTTCCAGCTTTCACACGTTGAGTGGTGACAATATAAGTGGAGAGACACCCGTACAAAATTAGTATCACATTGTACGGTTTCATACCGGACCAGTGCGAGATCTCAAAGTAGGTACCCGAAAAATTAGTTTTTCTGTTCTAGACGTGCTAGATGCTCGTTCACAACTTCAGAATGATCGTATTAGTGCTCTTATATTATACACAAAGATTGGAAGATATCTGCCGTCAAATGCCCTGCGCATGACTTGCGCATGCCCCACATGACATGCGCGCTCGCCAGATAGATGGGAAAAATGGTGGTGAAGAAGAGAATGCAGAAGAGTCCAAACAGCGGTCGTCTAGTGCCACTCTGCGACCAGTCCACAGTCAAATTGCCGCCCATACTGCAGAATAGATTCTGGTACAAGTTAGAAAGGAGAAAGGGAACTTCCCGTATTTGAGCTAGGCTCACGGCAGATCTGTGTGAAAGTGTTTTATTCTGGTATCTACAAAAATGTTGCCAACAATTCCACTATCCACGGCCCGTTGCAAGCAGAGACTATGGACCATGGAGGGCACGCGACGCGCGTGCTTTTTCCCGCCTTCTGTTAATTCAAACAGGCCTGACGTGGTTCCTTAACGGGCGCTCTTGGTGACGAAAACGCGCCGGGACTTATATCATCCCACCCGAGACCGCGCTTTCGCGAGCCGGGTATGAGAAATAGCACGCAAAAGTGAGAGAGCATTGCGTAATCGCGACTGTTTTCCTTCAAACGATGATAACTTTTCTTAAACTCGACAGATCTTCAATTTGTCTCTCCACTTATATTGTCACCACTCAACGTGTGAAAGCTGGAAAATTTCCCTCCGAGCAAATATTCGCCTCTGAAATACAATTGTAATATTGCGTCATCACTACGCAATAAAAAAAATCGACTTATGCCGGATTAATCGTCATTGAGTCCGCAATGTATGTACTAGGTGTACTCAAAATTTCATGAAGATTGCTCATCTCGTTCAAAAGTTACAGTCAACGGAATAAAGTTTGCGATTTTGTATGGCGATAAGGCGAAAAGGGGGCGTGGCCTATAGCGTGTCCTTCCGAAAATCGATCACCGCGCCCGGGAAACAAATGTCAATCCAACAAAAAGTTGGGCATCAGTTCTGCAATACATTTGCAATACACCTACGCAAAACTACATTTTACTGAACTGTCCCTCAGAATTGAGACACATCAAATATAGGTCATGAAAAAAATCGATATTTTTGTGCCCCGAGGGCAATTGTTGAGGGACATGTATCATATTCTCAGAATCATTTACAATCCATATGCGGATCATTTTGGTTCTTAGAACGAGTCTCTAGCTCGTCTAGAAGCCGAGATACGAATTTGCGACAGCGAAATTGCAGCCTTGCTGCAGCCATGGTGCGAGGACGCAGCAACTTGACATTTTTTTTCCTGGCAGCCCTTTAGCTGATCTCAATGCTTAAAAAGTTTGGCTAGTAGGAAAAAATGTATGTAAGAATAATGCACTGCCGAAAAAGTATGCGTTGATTGCGTCATTACTATGCAATCACTGAGGCATTTCGTAACAAATCGATATCAGCATCATAATGGCCGATAGATTTGATACATCAAGCCAAATTTTCAAATTGATCCCTTTTCCTGTTCAAAAGATATTGCCGGTTGAAAAAGTGACCAATAACTTATGCGCGCTACTGTATATGCGCAAAGGAAGCTATACAGTAGATAGTGCGGCGACCACTGCTATCTAAAAATAAAGTTACAAGCAGAATCGAGAGGACTTTACATCTACAAGCGACTGCACTGCCGACTGTACGATTTATTGCTACTATTGTTGTGTGTTGTATTTTGGACCTTGATGGCCATGCTTTCCAACTCTAATCTTTACCAAAAAAATGAGTGAGAACATGGCGTTTGTAGATAGAT
Source organism: Pristionchus fissidentatus (assembly GCA_036245785.1). Classification (NCBI taxonomy): domain Eukaryota; kingdom Metazoa; phylum Nematoda; class Chromadorea; order Rhabditida; family Neodiplogasteridae; genus Pristionchus; species Pristionchus fissidentatus. The sequence goes on from BTSY01000004.1 coordinate 13,406,072, forward strand.
ATAAACGCCGTTCAACTAATCTTGCACTAAAAGTGTTGTGTATGTAGTACGGCCACGAGCGTGAGTAATAAATAACCTGGTCCACTGGGGGGAAAGCAAGGTGGAAATGGGCGCATTGTTTTTCATAATATGATGTATTATAGTTCACTTCCTCTTGCCTCCAGGGAATATAGCATGTTGTTATTATGTCTCGTCATTATTTCCATTAGTTTGAAGTCCAGATTTGATTCGCTTGCTATGAAGCCGATCCCACAGTTGCGCAACAACTTTCTATTCGACGAATACGAGGAATATGACTGCAGGTTTGTCTGTTAACATTTAAATATTTTTTTAAAAAAGCAAAAACTAGCACGAGTTACGTTTAGAAATCGAATTTCTTTATGAATTTAGAATGGGTTTGGGTAGCGATACACGGCTCGTTGTCGGCACTCCTAGAAAGCACGCGTCGCCCGCTCTTGGCCCGCCCACTTTGCGAAATAGTGCCCAACACTTGTAAAAGGATTATAACTTTTGTTTTCCGTCAATTTCCTTACTTATTTTTAATGAAATAGATGAAGAACAATACGGAGCATAGAAGTTACTGGATAAAATTTCGATTTTTCGAGTTTAACAAGTATTAAGTGCATTTGTATTTTACACTGCTATCAATTGCACTACTAAAAGGATATTATCATTCGTATTCGGCTCATACAGGAAATTCTATCCAGTAAGTTTTGTGAACACGACTTCTGCGCACCGAAAAAATACTAACAAATTGAAGATCTGTCGAGTTTAAGAAAAGTTATCATCGTTTGAAGGAAAACAGTCGCGATTACGCAATGCTCTCTCACTTTTGCGTGCTATTTCTCATACCCGGCTCGCGTAAAGCGCGGTCTCGGGTGGGATGATATAAGTCCCGGCGCGTTTTCGTCACCAAGAGCGCCCGTTAAGGAACCACGTCAGGCCTGTTTGAATTAACAGAAGGCGGGAAAAAGCACGCGCGTCGCGTGCCCTCCATGGTCCATAGTCTCTGCTTGCAACGGGCCGTGGATAGTGGAATTGTTGGCAACATTTTTGTAGATACCAGAATAAAACACTTTCACACAGATCTGCCGTGAGCCTAGCTCAAATACGGGAAGTTCCCTTTCTCCTTTCTAACTTGTACCAGAATCTATTCTGCAGTATGGGCGGCAATTTGACTGTGGACTGGTCGCAGAGTGGCACTAGACGACCGCTGTTTGGACTCTTCTGCATTCTCTTCTTCACCACCATTTTTCCCATCTATCTGGCGAGCGCGCATGTCATGTGGGGCATGCGCAAGTCCGCTTGCTACAAGGTCAATAGTCGGTTACGTGTGCTTGGATTTTTAATTTCTGAAATGTTGACTCTTGCTTGCCAGAAGAGAAAGCTCTCGGATACTTTGGATTCTTTCAAAACCCAATTCAAAGTTTAAACATCTGACAAGCGAGATACAAAATTATGGAGCAACAAATATTTTCATGGTTTGGCGCGATGGCGCGATGAAATTTCGTTCAATAGGCCCTGAGGATTGAACAAGGTTACGCTTGCTACAAGGTCAATAGTCGGTTACGTGTGCTTGGATTTTTAATTTCTGAAATGTTGACTCTTGCTTGCCAGAAGAGAAAGCTCTCGGATACTTTGGATTCTTTCAAAACCCAATTCAAAGTTTAAACATCTGACAAGCGAGATGCAAAATTATGGAGCAACAAATATTTTCATGGTTTGGCGCGATGGCGCGATGAAATTTCGTTCAATAGGCCCTGAGGATTGAATAAATGATTTGCTTTGATGAACATGGTTTAGATGATGATTACTTTGGCATTTGTCGATATGGTCTGCCTCTTCTTGATCTCTTTCATTTTCGGCGGCTTCCTGGTTACGGTAAGTATCACCCCGCTTTTTATATGCAATCTCGCTATTTGAAAAAAAAACAACACAGAAACAACACTTCTACACCCAGAATGAATACACTTACTATTGAGTGTATCCACTTACTATTGCTTACTATTGAGTGTATACTGAGATAGGACACCAAGTGTATGACACACTTACAAGTCTCTCGTTTTCGCACGCTCTCTCGACGCGCGAATGCACAAAAAAATGATTGTTTCATACACTGGGTGACGCATCTCAGTGTATTCATTCTCTGTGCACTACTTTGATGTGCTTCAACTCTTGTACTCAGGGACAGACGTATTGCAAGCATCCCTCTCTGCACTGGTGGTACGGCTTCGTCACGCAGTGTTCGCATTAATTTAATTGCAGAAGAAACTATTACTTCACAGAACTCATATAAATAGCTATAGATATTAGTATACTAATTCAATACATGACAGAATAGGTCGACAATGACTGCCCACATTTTAGAGTTCGAAATTCGGTGAAATTCGTTTTTTTTTTCGTGATTTCGTGAAATTCGGTGAAAGTGAAATTCGGTTCTTCACTTCGCACATTCTCTACGCCGGTCGATGGGTAGTGTGCGAACTGAAGAGTCGTCTGGTCCAAATATTTACCCGAGCTTCATGTTGCGCAAATATCATGGGGGTACAAGGTGTAAAACAGTTTTATGCTCCCTGTCATAACTTTTATTTTCCAGGTGACGCTACAACTTCCAAACTTAATACAGGGTAAGATCAAAAAGGAAAATGTTCAAAACGTGGCTTGTAATCCATGAATCAAGTTTGAAAGTTGTAGTTTCGCTAGGAAGAAAAGATATGAAAGGGTGCGTAAAACTGATTTGCAAATTGCACCCCATGAAATGTGCGTAGCTTTAAATTGAAGCCCATTCAGTCTTCTTCATGGCATGCAGCATCGTCTGCATTCTTCTCGCGTGCAATCGCATTGTCGAGTACACCTCGACACGTCTGACAGCGCTACTCTTCAAGGTATCTCTTGCAACAACCCCTTCCCCCCAAAGAGCCTTGCTACTTGGTTGCCCATATGAGAGGAATCGGGAGAGATGATGGCCAGAACAGGCAAATTTATGATTTTTAAATATTTCCATGTCTGCATAGCTGGCACTTCAAACCCTCCTCTTTCGAATAGTGCTTCCAGAATATTTTAAAGAATCACTTTTTTTCGTGAAACAAGCAAACCTGGCGAGTCGAGATTTTTTTCACTGAAAAAGCAAACTTTGAAATTTTTTTAACTTCCTTCAAAATGAAGATAGAGATTTGCCATTTTGTTTATTGGATTGAGAAACTCGTTGCCTACAAAGGAAATTAAATTCGTCGTTCACTGTAAATGTCGCGGTGCGGAGTGGTCGCTTTTTCAAATTATTGTCTTACTTTCGAAAAAGTCAAAAGTGACTACTGTCATATCACGAGGGCATAATTTGCCGCATCTCCGTGATAAATTGTCTCCACTGTCCTGCAAAATCATGCAGTGCGGTCCTAATTCGGTAATGAACTATTGATCAGGGACGCCGAACCTGGGTGGTCCTGCTAGCCGCGCTGCCGTATCCCGTATTCATGGCAGCTTTCACGCCGCTTCCCTTCTTCAACTCGGACTATCACGTGATCCTGTTCGACCCGCGCATTTACAATGATCGCTTCGAGGCGAGTTTGAGTGGGGGCACAAAGTGGTTTACAGATTGTATCTCGCACCCTCGTAAAAAGTGTGTTTGTTCTGTTCGCAGAAGTGTCAATAGCATCGGCTTCTTTGTCGTTTCATCATTTATCATATAGTTGTCGGAGCTTGCGGCTGCCAAATATGATAGAACATTTGATGTAGATCATTGGAAGACGGATTGGTCATCTCTAATTTTCATGATGAAATACTGTTTGAATAACTAGGGTCAGATTATTTTCGAAGAAGCCTTCTTCAGTATTTCAACATCATGCATGCTATCAACAGCGTGGCCATGCCGTGCCTCCCGATGCTTATATATGCGTTTCTTCTACTGAGAGTTCGGTGAGGCCGACATTCGCATTCTTTATTCGTCGCCGAAAAAGTCAAGCCTGTGTGTGGAGTGCGAAATGTGAGACCACGCCCTCTTCATTTCGCACACTGTCTAGACCGGTCGATAGGCGAGAGAATGTGCGAAATGAAGAAACCGGATTCTCTCATTTCGCACTCTACCTATGTGTCGTACGCTACCTCAAAACACTCTCTCGCGAATTGACCGGTCGTGATAGTGGAAATAGTTTTCAACAGTTCAGCGAAAAGGAATGCGTCGAGATTACCAATTTGACAGAGCGATGCATCCTTCGAACGACGCCAAAGCTCGGGCGACGCATCGCGCAACACTAATGGCTTGTTTATTTATATTTCATAAATCTTTCAATTTTACATGCTTAATTTCCGAACTTTCCAGCTCTCTGTGCAGTCGGCCGTGATCATTTTTATTCACTTCACAACATGCATGAGTAAGCACGCACTATTTTTGTCTGGACGACAAATCTAGAGACCACGGTCTCTTCATTTCGCCCACTCTCTACACCGGTCGGTTGATGAGAGAGTGTGTGAAAGGAAGAGGTCTAACATTTCGCACTTTACATAAATCTCCCGTGGGATCGAGCCCTTTCCGTTCCCATAGTGGGAAAACAGAGACCGTAGAGCAGTGAGGGCAAGAATAGATATTCACCATACATATTTTTTTTTAAAATTTAAATGAAAAAAAACGAATTAAGCTTATCCTTTTTTTAGCCTACCTTCTTGCTGAGTACGTCATCAGGTCCGAAGTCGTTGTCTACATTGCTCACATCGACTGGATGTGCATGCATGGTCAGTTAATATCGAGAAAGGTTATGCAGAATGATCGAGTACTCAAATATCATCAATATTTCGATATTTTTCTCAATTTTCCGTATACAGAAATGCGTAGACCGTTCTCTTGTTGGAATTGATTGCGGAATTCCCTAAAAGGGCCAAATGAACAATATAATTTAATTTATAATGGAAAACTCTTTCAACAAGTGCAGCCTAGAAGTCAATATCAGGTTACTGGTAGGTACCCCTCCGCTCGTCTATTTCTACTACAATCAGACGATTCGTGAGGGCGTTAAGAAGAGGGTGAGCGCCATCCCGCGCTCCCTTATCCCCAAACGAGCCAAGTCGTCAGCTAATGTGATGCCGATAATTAGCGGAGTACAGGTGAACAAGAAAGCGACAAATTATAATGTGAGCAATAAAATATTCCATGTTAGTATTTTCAGCCTGGGTTGTACTTCTAGCCTTTTTGCGGGTAAGAATAGGGAATATTCCGGCATGTTTTTTTCCAGCCTGGTGTTTAACAGAGAGTCGAGCTAGAATGACATATTGCTTTTCCAGACGACGTCAGATCTTGCAGATGATAAACAACACGCAGTTCCATCAATCAATCGCAATGCCTAATCAAATCATAATGAATTGTTGATAATAAATTGTGTATTCAATTGTGAAATCATATAAACTACTCATGTCTCTCAAATAAAATCTTCTAATTGTTACATTTATCTTGTCGGTTCCAACCCGAATACGGGTAAAAATCGGAAAGATTCGGACGCGTACTCCGATACATTTCCATACATATCGGGGTATGCGCCGGAAAGGTTATCAGAAAGGGGAACCAACTGGGAGGAAATAGCGCGCTTTCGGACGAGCTCAGTTTTACAGGTCACACACTACACCCAGAATGAATACACTTACTATAGATTGTATCCTACACTGGATGTCTCATCTCAGTGTATTCATTTTCTGTGTAACATCTAGCAATCGCTATTATAAAAAAAGAATTTTTTTGCAATATTCTATTGTAAAAAAAGTAATGATCCGTGTAATTCAGGATAACTGCATTGCTTCTTTTTTTGTAATCAAACAAAAACACTGATAGTTGTGGTGAGCACATTGCTAGTAATATTTTACTATCATTTGCCAACCATGTCTATCATGATAGTTAAAAATTACTATCATTTTTCTGAGTGCACATCAATGTATTGCGATTCTAGATGAATCAGTAAACAATTTAAAAATGCCGTCGAAAACTCTACGCATTAAAAATCTCATTGATGTGTGTTTGTTTTGTGAAAAGCTCCAAGAAGTATTTGAATCAGGGAGGAAGGATTTATGATTTCAAGTAATATCTACGATCATCCTCCATTACAAAATAAACATCATTTATTGTGTTTACGAAAAGCAAAGGAATAAGAAACGTCAAAGTGTCAAGAAAGTTACTTCATGGCAAATAACGAAAGTTAGCATATTGTAACATTGTCATGTGTGCATAGATATCTTTGATTGTAATTTGGAGACTAGCGTACAATTCTTTCACCGAATATGATTTACCATTTTTGTATACTGGAAATAAATTCATAATCGCGTGTTGTGACACACTGTATCCTCATATTCTCATAATGCGACTGTTTATTGTATTCATTGTAATCAACTGATTGTTTTGGGTCAAGATTGCACTTACCCATCTATTTTACAGATTGTGCATAAGAGAGACTATCTGAGTCGATTGAGATAAGGCCGTACAAGCAAAACCTAACCTATGCTGAAAAGTTGTCCCAAGGGTAAACTTTGACCGTAGAGACCGAAAATGGCCATGCAAAGTTTCGTAGATCAAACCCGGCTGAGATATGTTTCACATTATGTTGAAAAGTGAAATTTTACACTTTGGTTAAACGCATCCAAACCCCTTACATAGCTATATTTTCTGAAAGCTCTCATTCTAAGGACCTTTTTTCATGATGTGACTAAGATTGTATCTCATCGGAGAAAATAGTTACGATTTTTTGAAAACTGAAATTTAAAAATTCGGTAATGAGCAAAATCGAGATGTTGAATCGCATTTAAAAATGCCAGTGAACATGGCTATCGCAGGGCTACCGCGACGCAGCACGCAACGCGTGCCTCATGGAGTAAACAACTATGCTGCTTTTGGTGTTAAAATTACAAATTAAATATGGAAACACTATTACCTATCAAGATTCACTCGGAAATCAACAAAAAAATTGATCTTTCTGCAAATTGGGAAACTTGGATTTTTATGTGTTTCACTTAGTTTGTAGATCTGGTGTCCATATGAAAAGAGCTGGAAACACATTCAAACAATTTTCGTATTATGGTAGATGCTCCTGGATACTTTTCCTTGCTATGTATTAGGCAGATTCCGTGCGAAACACTTGCTCCTGCACTTTCCTTCATGGCAATAAACACACGATCAAAGTAAATCAACAAATTCGTGATTATTCGTTTTTACTGAACTTCAGTAAACACTGCAATCAAAATTTTGATACTTTCTGCAATTAATAAAATAAAATTTGAAGTAAACTCGCGAGTCTAACATATATTTTAAACATCAACTATCAACTATGAGAATGTGAAGACCCATTGTTGAAATTTTGTTTCTATGAAGATTGGAGGTGTTTTTGACGTGCAAAACAAGCTTTTTCTGCCCACTGTTGAAATTTTGAAGAAATGTAATGAGTAGTCTATCTGTAGAGCTTCAGAATTTCGCTCATATCACATGGGTTCGACCCCATCTATCAGAAACTAGGGAAAACAGATTAATCACATTTTTTGCAGTATTAGAATATTAGTCAGATTTGGAATTGAGCTTGTTTTGCACGTCAAAAACACCTCCAATTTTCATAGAAACAAAATTTCAACAATGGGTCTTCACATTCTCAGAGTTGATAGTTGGTGTTTAAAATATATGTTAGACTCGCGAGTTTACTTCAAATTTTATTTTATTAATTGCAGAAAGTATCAAAATTTTGATTGCAGTGTTTACTGAAGTTCAGTAAAAACGAATAATCACGAATTTGTTGATTTACTTTGATCGTGTGTTTATTGCCATGAAGGAAAGTGCAGGAGCAAGTGTTTCGCACGGAATCTGCCTAATACATAGCAAGGAAAAGTATCCAGGAGCATCTACCATAATACGAAAATTGTTTGAATGTGTTTCCAGCTCTTTTCATATGGACACCAGATCTACAAACTAAGTGAAACACATAAAAATCCAAGTTTCCCAATTTGCAGAAAGATCAATTTTTTTGTTGATTTCCGAGTGAATCTTGATAGGTAATAGTGTTTCCATATTTAATTTGTAATTTTAACACCAAAAGCAGCATAGTTGTTTACTCCATTGAGGCACGCGTTGCGTGCTGCGTCGCGGTAGCCCTGCGATAGCCATCTTCACTGGCATTTTTAAATGCGATTCAACATCTCGATTTTGCTCATTTCAAGCACATGGGGGTAGTTTTGCACGCGCAATCGAATGGACTTGGTTAGAAGTGCTATGGGCAACGTTGAAATACCGAATTTTTAAATTTCAGTTTTCAAAAAATCGTAACTTTTTTCTCCGATGAGATACAATCTTAGTCACAACATGAAAAATGATCCTTAGAATGAGAGCTTTCAGAAAATATATCTATGTAAGGAGTTTGGATGCGTTTAACCAAAGTTGAAAATGTCACTTTTCAACATAATGTGAAACATATCTCAGCCGGGTTTGATCTACGAAACTTTTCATGGCCATTTTCGGTCTCTACGGTCAAAGTTTACCCTTGGGACAACTTTTCAGCATAGGTTAGGTTTTGCTTGTACGGCCACTGTAGAGAGAATCTCAATCGACTCAGATATTCTCTCATAAGTCATGGATTTACTCCCAATTGCCTATGCGTGTATCAATTACGCCTTCCTCGGTGCTGCGCTGGTCACAATTCCATTTTATGCCATCATCATTTTGGTAATGTTCAAATCGCCAGGGGACGCCAGTCTCGTCTACAATATTTACGTGGTGAGACCCAGCTTTGTATGTAGAATGGAATATGGACGGTTCGGCAAGGACAGTAACCTTTTGAAAACTTTAAAATTAGAATTACAAATCATGAATTTTCACATCCAGGTAAAAACGATTGGGTTTATCGCGATTCCTGTAACGCCGATCAAATCCAAATGCCCGATAAAAGGATCTGATACAATCATAACAAAGAAGAAGAAAAAACGTCCATTCATTGGGGGATCACTACACGGAATTGAACAATCGTGGCAAGATATATGCGTAGAAATAGGGAAAATTATAATATTTATCATATCTACCACGGCCGCAGCCGGATAACGCTTCCTTCTAAAGATGGCACAGACGAAGAGGATGTTTCCCCTCCTGACAAGTCTCGACAAGGAACCACATCCTCATCTGACGTTAACGTTTGACGCGATAAACATGAGAGACTAAGAGATCAGAGAAATGTTTCATTAGATGAGAGAGGCTCCGTTCATTTCCGATGTCAACGTTGTCTATAGTACTGCGACACTTGTATTGTATTTACAGGTGGACGGCATTATCAACATAATCTCACTGGCCAAGCTGATTCTACACATTTTTCCGCAACGAGGGTGGCTGGTCGAGACCATTGCAACGCACGAAATTGGAGTGGTACCCAGAAAGCCCAGAGCGAGAGTTTGACACTCTATGTAATCTAAGAGAGTGTGCGAAAATGAGAGAACTTATCTACTGTTTTCGTGTACTCTCCCGGAAATTAGAGTTTCAAGCTCTCGCTCTGGGCGTATGGAGTTTCAAACGGCATAAAAAAGAAATGAAAAAATCATAAATCGATTTTTCACAGCTCCGTATACAATAGAAACTGTTTCATGAAGATGATTTTTTAAATTATAAAAAAAAACGAAATTCAGGCTATCACATCCTTAATGTTGGCTAGCCGGATCGGCCAGATGTGTTCCGTGTTTCTAATCACACTCAATCGATTTATCGCTATTCGAATGCCTCTGCAATACAACAACGTTCGGGTGTTGATCGTGTTCCACGTCTTTCCACGTCAACTCTGATTATGCAAATTAGCCTTTACGTTTCGCAGTGTTACCTACTCATAGAGGGAATTCTCCAACTTCCCTTACTCTGGAGATGTTGTGCTGAGAGAGCATTCAAAATAGAGAGATCATCTCTCGCTATCTCTAGACCGCTCTCTTGATTTTTCATGATCTCTCAGCCGGAGGCAACATCTCCAGAGTAAGTGAAGATGGAGAATTCCCCGCTCTGAGTGCAGCAGACTAGTTTTGGCGCATGTAGCTATCTCATTCTGAAACAATGTTTTTTTCTCAGATTTATGGAGGTCGTGCAAAAGCGTACATGCTGTTGCTCCAAGTGGGAATGTGGACGTTCTTCCTGCTGGTCACCGCGTTGTGCATGAAGGTGGAGTGGAAGACGACGCCCACTGGCAAGACCATTCATGCCAGAAGGAGTTTTAAATTCGGGTGAATAAGGGGATGATCAGCTCTCCTCATGTCACATTGTCTCTTATCAAGCGACCGGTGTAGAGAGTGCGTGAAATGAAGAGATACGATACTATTATTTACGCCAATTCAAACTCAAGCAAAAATCATTTTGCAATATCATGTTTCCTAAGTAACTTGATCAGTAAAACATCCGACATTGCAATGGCGTGATTTTACAAACGATTCAACGATCAAAATGTCTCTCAGAGATTAAATTTCACTGGTCCGACAAACGCAGAAAAGTGATGGTGGAGGTCACCACTTACCTGCAAGTGGAATGTCTCATATTTCTAGTGAATTTCACTGACAGACAAGTGGACATGTTCACTTGGCGTCCTGATCCGCCGTGGTTTTCTTTTTACAATCAGATCAAATCGATGCGAGCAGCAGTTTTTCAGTACAGCTTCAATGCGAGGAACCCGTTTGCTGCTGCGTGTCTCCTCATAAATATGGCGTTTACCGTAGCCAATTTTGCCTGCTACACCTCCATACTACTCACGCTGCGTCGACAGAGCAAGCATGTGGTAGGTTGTAGCGGAAATGCAAATGTAGCAATATTGTGTTGTTTTGCTTGTTTTCGCATCTGTTACCAATACGACGAATATGAATATGTGTATATTGTGTGTATCCTACACTGAGATAGAACACCAAGTGTACGATACACTTACAAATCTCTCGTTTTCGCACGCTCTCTCGACGCGCGAATACACTCAATATTGAGTGTGTCATATTTCCTAACTCATTGTATTCATACTCTTTGTAGCACAGTGATCGCACTTAAAACAGTGATGGCAGTTATTTTTGTGGGACATGAAAAGAGCCCAGATCTATTCAATATCAGTCGAGGAAGAAACAAAAATAAATTTTAAAAAATATACATATTGCAGCAACATTCAAAGATGAGCAATCAACAGAAGAAAATGAAAGCGCAGTTCAATCGGATTGCCATTACAATCTGCAGTTTGGAGGTGTGTACTCACAAAAATGATAGTAACTTTTAACCATCATGATAGTCACGGTGGGCACATGATAGTAAAATATTAATAGTAATGCGCTCACCATATCTATTATGATAATTAAAAACTACTATCATTTGCCTGAGTGTTCTCAAACACCACTATTACTTGTAGTGCTCTTAGAAAATGCGATCGACATTGCAATTAGCATACTCAATGAACATTTGAAAGTATTTTGCCGAAAAATCAAATTAACAAAAGGTTAAAACTTGTTTTTAAATCTATGAAATTCGTATTGCTTCGATGCTGGCAAAATTTTGTTAATAATTTTGTAACATTTTACAATGATAATAAGTAAATGAATAAATCATTAAAAAATACAAATTTCAGTTCGTCGCATTATCGTACGTGGTATCGCTGCAGCTGCATTTCGTGCAAAATTCGGTACACACTTTTTTTTCGATAATTGTAAAATCGGTTTCCAGTAGCTCTATCGAATCATCCTTGGCTATTACTTTTCGAAACATAAATTGAAATTTATATATGCTTCAATTTCGGAGTGGTTCGGCATTCTTATTAGAGATGTTTCAGAGAAATCATAAACACGAAAATGATTTTGCAATGTGAATCGTAATGTTACACGCTGGGCAAATTATTACACGCTTGAATCTGCGTTTGAGAGATTTGAATACCATCCCGGTTTTTTTATTTTCGCGCTAAATATAAGGGAGCGAAACAATAATGCCTATAGCAGTTTCGAAAACTCTTTCTTGCAGAAATAGCTATCGATACATATTAGCATACTAATTCAATAACATTCTTTTTTTTCCAGCTCGATTTCCGCACGACGCTACACAATCTGATCGCACTTTTGATGGCGTTCACTCCGCCCTACATTCTCGTCGCCTTCTCAACCGGTCTTCGCAGAGACATACTTCTACTATTGGGGAGGCAAGACCCTATTTCACTTTAATTAAATATATACATTTTATATTTACTAAATGTCTTAGTTTATTTATTTAGAAAATCAATTAACAGGAAAGAATCGCTGATAAAGGTCTCGGTACTGAGTGTGTCGACGACACGTGGATGATGATGCCGGAGTGACTATGAGAATTAGAGTGCGAAATGTGAGACCACGATCTCTTCATTTCACACGCTCTCTTCACCGGTCGGTAGGCGAGAGAGTGTGTAAAATGAAGAGACGGCGGTCGCACATTTCGCACGCTAATGAAAATCACTGCGCACACCGAATCTAATCCAATCACTTACTCCCTCACTTCCCACAATTGATTTTTCCCTAACAAAAGTACCAGCCATCAACTCATTTTTTTTATTGTTCGAAACAATCTAGCGATATTGCTTATATTGATTTTCGTAAGGTACCGACAATACTTTGCTTTTCGTTTGGCACACATGATTAAATGCTGATTGGATAATTATCTCAAACCGCAATAAATATTATGCTATTGATTCCACTTATTGTATGGTATCGTTAATGCATATTTCCTATTCATTGAGGAATCATATGAATATTTTTAGCATAAGAAATTGAAAAAAAATGAAGACGATCAACTTTTACTCTATGTTAATTTGTCCACATCACGTTCAGCCTTACAGAAAGGGGTTTGGAGTGAGAGAGCATGGTAATGCGAGAGGGATTCTCTCACTTTTGCACGTTCTCTCAGCCTTAACCCTCTCTGTAGTATTGGAATCATATGATTCTGCCTATCTCTTCGATGATTGATGGACGAATCACACTTGAACTTCTGCCTGCCATTGATCGATAACAAAGAAGTTTCGATGGCCAAACCTGCACAATCGGTGACATCCAGAGTATACAAGTGAACAGAAGCGAGAATTTGTCGAGATTCCATCTAAGGACGATGAACATTGAGATGGGAATGGAGAGAAGAGCTAGTGGAAGGAGACCCTTCAATGTGCTCTTTGGTAATTTAGAATAAGTGACTTTACTTGCAACATTTGCATAACAGAGAATGATCGTTGCATTTTCATAGTTTTCTTACTGAACCCGAATCCGAAAATCGAGAGACGCTGACGAATATAAGAGTGGAAGTGAGAAAAGAATAAATAACAATCTACAATAACCAAATAGACGAGTGTTAGAAAGAGCGTGTACTATGAACAATAGGGAAGAATAACGTAATAGATAACAATGTCCAGTAGCGATCGATTGTCCTTTAAGATATGATATAATTTGGAAAAGAAAAGGCTGGCAAACACTGATTTCGATGGGAGTTAACGGGCCTCCATATGCGGTGATCACAATGCCAGATTCGATATCGAGAATTTCAGTCGATATTGAAATCATGTGCTCTCTCCGTTTTGCTGATGGAACAAAGAAAGAGTGGGCTGTGGGATATCGATCTGGTCGGAGAAATGAAAGGTAAATATACTATAAGACAGCACTGAGTTATTGTGACGAATAGGAATGAAACGAGCAGTTTCCTATGAGTCGAGCAATATCCTCTGGAATTACGCATTGTCGAAAGAGGGACGAGCCAAAGTAATAACTTTGTTAGTGATACATATTGCAGTACACTTGTAGTTGGAACGAGAGTCCACATCATTCCACCAAAGAAGAGAACTAACTGATAATATTTATTGTGACGTTCAAAAAATAGATTTGAATGAGAACATACCTGCACAGTTAGGTTCATAACTGAGATCGACGTGAATTTGACTAGTGGTCCGACAGAGGGAATGGAGAATATGCCGTCTTTGAACAATTGGTCTTATAGAAACTGTCTCAGAAGGTAATTACAGTAAGATATAAACTAACATAACCATAGCAAGCAACTAATGAAGAGAGTACGAATCCTTGCAAAGAAGAAATGTAGATTGGATACTGGGGATTAAGGAATGGAACTCAGTTTATCCGAAGTCGATTGTTCCTAACCCGATATACTTTTTCTACTCCTTTGGCCTCATTGCGAAATAACATGAAAATGAGAAAGACATTCAGAAGCATTCCTGGATAATCGATAAATTTGGTTTTGAGCATTGCGCCTACCGATGACCCCTTCACCGACAGAGAAGCAAAGAGCAGCGGAATATGAAAAGGAGACCATGTCACAAGAGGAAATACTGATAATCGCGGATACTATGCCTGGGAAGGATAAAAACGGATAGAAAGTTGTCAACAAACCATCGTTACTCCTTATTGTGAGAGCCCTTTAACGCAGCAAACAGGAAAAAAACGGTAAAGGTAAAGGTGTTCCGTGTCAAGCGATTTTACAGTAGCAAGCTACTGCGATAGATGGGGCAAGCTGGTAAGCCAGCTGCAACGTGGGATTTAAAAAAAAACCTAAGCTTTCCCTAAGCACCTAGGGCACGTTGCCTTTTGCAATCAAAGTTGTCACCAATTTTACCACCACCGAAGGGGATGAAAGGCTTGGTGAACCTAGGCGGGGGTCGAACTCGTGTCATCGCATCGCAAGCATACATTGCAAGAACCAGTTGTGTCTTTAGATAGAAATACAATTTTTTAGAATCATTGTTGCTCGAGTTAAACTGTTACATTTTGCTAGTTTTCAGGAAAACATATCGGAAAAGATATTTTTTTTTAGTTTCTACTTTTCTAATTCTTTTCCATTAAAAAATGTACCATTCGTATTCTTAAAACTTTGTTTGTTAATCTTGTTAAAATCTGAATATCTGAAATGAAATTCATCGTGATTCAGACATCTTTATTATCGTCGTCGGTGATCGTGTTACTAGCGCAGACTGTGCATATTAATTAAGAATACAATTTGCACACTCTTTCTAGCGCAACGATATGTTGAGAGAGAGAGACCGAGAGAGAGAGTGTGTGTCTCTGCTCAAAATGATGCATAAAGTATGTACAAAATGCGAGAGTGCGTACATGGAGCATTGCTGAAGCCAGCAACGTAGTCGTACATTCACGGTAGTTCCAATCCGGCGGGCGTCGCAATGTGCGCCAGTCCTCCCTCCGTCCGACACCGTCTCGAGTCGTGGCGACTCACCGATCGAGCAGCGAACGCTGCGTGGTGCCTCATTGCTGCGTCACTGCGGGTGGCTGACAGCGCCGGATGGTGCAGCGTCTGAACGATTCTTAGTGGAGACGGAGTGCAACATCAATTGTGTTTTTGCAAAGAACTGTAAATTTACAGTTCGCGCTGAATACCTATCGCATGTCCGCTTGACGTCCCCCCACCTCCCCCGTCCGCAAAATTCGATAGACTCGTGGGCGCAGTAACCGAATTGCGTACGAGAGAAAAAATGAATTTTTTTTGCAGAAGGATCCTTTCGATAGACTGAGACTAAATCGTTTCGAATAATCAATGTGCGTCACCTTGAGGCTGGGCGCGTGCTTGAGCTGCTCCATGTAGTCGTCGAAGATATCCTGATCGGCGCCCACTGACGAACCGCAGTTCTTCAGCTCTTGACGCAGCTTAAAAGCCATCATTCCATATTTATATTTTTTTTCAAAGCCCAACGGCGCTACGGAGTAATGTGTGTACATGAAATGGGGTACAGTACTTCAATACTATCAGGTGTGTGCTATCACTTCTTGTTAGTTTAAGGGGTTGATGACTGTGATAAATGCATATTAGATATTACATTTATAAAATGATACGAACACACAAAAAGTAAAAAAGGTACTTCCTGTGTTTACCAAAGCGAGAGAGCGGGCTAAAGTGAGAGGGTCGCGTACGTGCCTGTGTGGTAAACAACGGAAGTCCGTCATTTGACTTTCTGGTGTGATCGTATCATTTTATAAATGTAATAGCGAACCGCGTCCATCTTGTCGTCCAGCATCTTGCTGAAAGCCGCGTACAGCATGTCCATGTTTACGCCGCGTCTGCGAATTAAAATATTGATAAGGCACGTCGCTCAGGAAATTCAAAAGTTTTATACACGTCAAGGCTAGTAGAGCAACGAGAATGACTTTGCGCCCTTGCAATAGTTGCTTTTCCCGAACCTTCTTTCTCGTGGAAGCGGTCAATTTCACGCTTCAGAGACTAGTCAATTCGCAGCTCACCGAGTGCAATCAGGCAGATGGTCATCGTTGTCTGTCGATGGGCAGGAGCAGTGGCCGAGTGCCGGGTGGGCGCCGCTCTTGCGAGATCCCTTCCTGAAATGGTGTATGTATTGTCGCTAAGGGGTCAGAAATGGTCTCGTCGTTCTCCGCACTCTCTCGACCGCTCGGCTGATGAGAGAGTGCGCAGAATGACGAGACCATTTCTGACCCCTCAGCGACAATAAACGTAGCAAAAAGGACATTCGTTTTCTCAATAAAGCTGCGAGAATTGGAACAAATTCGCAGTTTTCAATAATGCATTACCAAATTAATCTCTATACAATTACATAGTTGTTTTACTCATACAGTTTCAACCCTTTCCTTCTGTCGTCAGAGTCCCATTTAACATCACTTTAACCATTTCCATTTCCAAAAAAAACGAATTTCATTGTTCGTCCATGTCCCACAATAAATCTAACAAAAATGCAACTTGTGAAGACTACCTACCCATTCTCATCTGAGCGATTATCGCCTGATATGATAAATTGATTGACTAATTGTTCTAGTATCGCTGTCTCACCTCGACGGCGCGCTCGTCTCAACGAGCGCCTCGTCCATAATGATCTTGGCGTACGCGCGCACGATTTTGGTCGCGTCGAAGTTGGGCGTCCGCGCGTGGTCACGCATCAGCAGCGGACACAACACGCGGTTGTTGAAGCGCTCGAAGCTGCAAATTCCTTTTAGAAACAAACATTCATACCCTTCCACCTCCCGTTTAATTGTCAAAGTGTACTTTTGTTGAGAGAAGAAGGAAATGTCAAATCGATCATCTTATTGTTTCTACTTACTCGTGAACTAGTGACGAGTGCCCCTTCTGCCCAGCGATGTCTTCAATTCCGGAAATTATGTAGTCGGAGTACTAGAAAATCTGATGTTATTTCAAAATCCGAAGAAAAATAAAACCTTGGAATAGACGCTCTCTGCCATCGTAATCTTCCTGTCCTTCTTCAGCTCAATCTCGAGATAGTTGACGAGCGGCCGAATCGTCGAGCCCTGCAGAGCATAATTCATCGGTTTAAAATAAATATCGCGCTCCATTGAGTTCTACCTCACAACTTCTTTTCGCAAATATCTACGCACAATTCGAAATGCATCGACACTTATTTCTATTTAGAGCAGTGCATTTTTTGTCAGCCTTCACTCCATTTCTTAAAAGTTTCGAACCTGGAGGAATACTGTGAAGAAGATGACTGCAATCGTCGTCGTCACGAACATTTGCTTGGCGGCGATCGAGTCCGGCATGGAAACCGCCAGACCGTAAGCAATGGCGCCCCGCAATCCGCCGTACGACAGAATGAACTGGTCCACCTGCGAGTAATCCGGCAAATGATACCAAACGTAGAGAGAGAGAGGGATCGTGAAGAGAGAGTGTGTGCTAAAGTGTTAGAGTCTCTCTCGATTTTACTCGCTCTCACACTCCAAGGCCCTTTCCGTACGATTGACCGGTCACACTGCACGAGACGCATACAGTTACGGGTGCAGTGGCCGGTATGCTAGGAGCGCTCTTTCGTGATTTTTTGTCTTGCCGGAAAATGAAAACAAATCATTTGCCTGGTCATTGAACGCACTTTAGTGAACTTCTTGCCGCGGAATCGATTGAGCAGCGCGCACTGCGCGACGACTCCAACGGTGCGGAAGAGTATGCAGAAGCCAACAGTAGCGACAACGAACAGAGTGTCCCATCTGGAATGCACTCTCTAAGACATCCAGTGAACCAATAAAACAGGTTCATTTGGCTTCTTTATCTTTAATAATTTGAAAAATGAAATAAGGAGAAAGCGAATTTCGAAAAGGAGCTTGAAAGTTGGCAAGAACGGAGTACGGAAGCCTGCGGGAGCTACCACGAACAATGTGTCTCAAACGTTGTATTTTATTTTGAAATTAAATTTGAAAACGGAAAAGAAAACTTGCTTGTGCGCGAATGCGAGCGTGGAGAGGCCGAGGAACATGAAGATGGCGGTTTCGGAGGTCTGCGCGAGTATCTTGGTGAAGTACTTGACGGAGTTGGCTGCCGTCGTCGTCACGTTGCCCTTCACGTACTGCTTCATCGCCATACCGCACACCGCGATGCTAAAAACGATTTTTTTTTGAAAAAAAATCAACCATCAAGTGATTTAACAGTGCTTTGAGGTTCGAACAACTTTATCCGCTCGTTTTGGACCCTAAAATGGGTTTCCATGAAAAATCTCGAGTGCTTGTGGTAGTTTTTTGCGAGTTGCACAAATAGCGATCGTCCATTGTGCATGAATGGCATGTTCAAATTATAGTCAAACCCACGCAATGATCGGCGAGAGCGAGAGCGCCTCGGCCGTGAGGTAGCCGAGATATGGGACGAGGAAGATGAAGACGGGTGCGAGCACAATGGCGCCGTGCGAGTACCTGCATGCACGCAGTATTTGAATGCGCCAAAGAGGAACGGGTGAACCTCATCTGTTTATCGTCTGTGAACTGCGAAAACTGCTACCACTCATTGTATCAAGGACTACTGTAGTCAGCAGGGTTTTCTAACCGTAGTTGATAGAGAGTAGTTGATACAAATTGAATGAATTGAGTACTTGGTAAGTAGTGCGACGAATACTGCGAAGAGCAGGCCGACGACCAGTCCACCAACAGCGACGAGGAAGAAGGAGCCCGTACCTAGAGAATACAACGTCTTACAAAATCCTTATACCAATCTTTGGCAGAATGTTTTTGAGCGATTGTTTCGTTGATCGAACCAGAATGTAGGCGAAATTCAGGTTCTAATTGATAAAAAATAGTCAAAACCCGTACCAGCGGCCACGTCGATCGGCATGATGCGGTCGACCTCCAGGAACTGCTTGAACAATTCGTAGAGGACGACGGTGACGCCGTCATTGAAAAGTGCCTTAACAACGTATCTATGTATTGCGACATTTTTGACATGAAACGAGTACTTCGCAAATTCAGCGAAAAATGTTTAAATTCAGCGCAGCCTTAATTGATCGAATCCATTTTTCCAAACACTTCCCCAAAAGGTAACGCAATTCTTGATGTGGTGTTTGATTCTATCTGAGATTGCAAGCGTGTTTCAATGCATTGGCTTCGTCGAATATCACAATAGATATGGAATAGAGTTGGAGTCGTATTTCCCTCGTTGGCAACAACAAAAAACCTCTCCAAAGACGTTGACGAAGATGAAGTCGTTGACTTGGATCTCCTCAAAGACAGCGATGACAGCAACTGGATCGACTGCAGATATGAGAGAGGAGAAGAGAAGGATCTGACCGGAAACGGGGTGTCCTCGGTATTTGTGTTAATGAATAAGTGTAGCTATTTCTAGCAGGACTACATAATTTTAATGCAATGATGCCGTATGATTGTTTCGCCCCCTTAGCGATACACAGTCGCCAGATTCATTATCATCAATATTTGAGAAATGTCTTATAATTTTATTAAAAAAAGCGGACAAAGTAACGGCTGCAGGGAAGTAAAGCAGAAACCAACCTCGCACGCGTTGAATGGCACCGTGAAGAGGCCGCTGTAGGAGAGGGCGAGCAGACTGCCACCTGATATTGATTTTTTTAAACTTTAATGATTTTGCAAATTTAAATATATTATTTTCCTTTAAAAATATTGTAAAAAGTGCTTATCCCTTTTAGTGACAAACTAATTAGGAAATTCGAGCGATGACGAGTGGCTCACCGATAGTCAGCGTGTTGAAGATGGTGCCCACGACGGCGAACACCAAGATGGAGTCCCAGTTTTGGAAGAATGATCGATTCGGCATGAAATAGCCTGCAAGGAAATTAATATTCAGCGAATTATTTACAAATCCAATTGTACCTGCGTCAAAAATGATTGGTGGGAGTAGGTAAAGGAAGAAAGAGTGCCAGTCCAGCGAGAATTGATGATGGTCGACGTTGGAAATCTACATTATACTGTCTGTTCTCTCTCACGACGAGGAAATAACCATACCGAAGCGTATCCCAAAGACAGAGCAGAAACAACGGTGTGATGCTAAAAGCAGGTTTCGAAAGTGACAGTTCCCTTGAGGTCATTGAATGAATCATCATATTTGCAGCGTCATCTCACTAGGGATATCGGCTCGGTATTGTGGGTACCCTCTAGCAGTCTATTTTTCTCTGACTCTATCTCTGCCTCTTATCAGCCGTATAAGCGACCTCTCGCTCGAATTGCCGGAATACGAAATTCGAACCGGAATTCCCACTGCTCACCACCAAAAAGTAGCCGATGACTAGCCCGACGATAATGAGTAGAGAAGACTCGGGGAAGAAGCGGGTGCACGACTTGTTGTGGAATACTGTAACATTCGGTTTCTACTGAGTCCTCCAAGAGTAGCAAACACCACAAGACATATTCAGAAAAAAACTGCCCGCTAAGTGTTAAATCTATTTGCTCGAATGGCCTTGTGTCCTACTCGTAGTGATTCTAAGGGTACTCACCCAGCTTTGAAATCGAAGCGGCGAACAGCCAGAGCGCGACGATGTAGATCTTCTCCACCTCGTCCCATTTGAATTCGACCATCTGCAAAACCCGCTATTTCACATCGACATACCACAGACCGAGGAACCCTCCAGACAGGGGTTTGGAGTGATTGAGCGTGAGCAATCGAGTGGATCTCGAAATTTTGTCAATTTGGAATCACTCAATTTGGGATACATCTTGGGGGGAGAATAAAAATGGCCATCAAACGGAAAGTGCGCGTGCTTACTTTCACTCTCTTCTCAGCTGATTGCGAATCGTCCGCGATCGTTGCCGGCTCGCTTTTCTCCAATTTCCGCACTTTCTCCAGTCCTTTAACCGTTCCATTGTGGCGTGTAGGAGGAGGCGCGAACGTCGCAGTTACCAGGCAGAAGAGGACAAAGATCCGTGCGAGACCCGTTGTATTTGTGACCATGTAGCACCCTTAACATTTTGAGGGTAGTCTGCAGAGAAATAGAAGGTAGGCATACACAGCAAATAAGTGGCACCCAGACAATGGTATCACACAAATAAGTGGCTCAAAGAGAATGGTATGTTCCTTCGTTAATTTGAGGGGAAACTGTAGGAAAAGGAAGATTCTCGAAAAAAGTGAACGTCGAAAAATTGAGGTGCACGCAGAGATGCACCCCGTCAATGGCATCAGAAGAAAGTTGCAGTAACTTTACACTGCAGAAAATATATGTGAGCAAACAAATTTGGTGCGGCGTATCAATATTTTGCGCCATTTATATAGATAATATAATGGAAAAAATCGAAATCAAGAAGGTTATGAGTGCCATGAATCAGCGCCCAGGGTGCGAAATTTGTGTTGATGGAGTGGCACGGTGAGTAAGGTTGAGAGGGAGCAAAATGAGTGCCGGAACAGGAACTGGCTGATAAGAAAGAGAGGAAAAGGGCAGAGAGATAGGCAGAGAGGGGCGAAAGGAATCCTCGAGTGCTGCTCTGATGCTCTTTCAAAGATTGGCGAAGGAAACAAGTCGAACAGTGCATTGCGAGGAGGAGGATGAGAGAGAGTGAATGGGGTCAGAGCCCGGTCGACCGTGAAATCTCCCTTTGATATCTTCCTTAGTGCTGTTCTAATCACTGGTTCTGAGACACACACGGTTGCAGTTGCAAGAGTTATGTAGAGAACACAATTACGACGTCTTAGAATTCGAAGACGTGCTCCTATTCGAATCTACGTTTTCCAGAGTGCCCAATAGCGACGGCGAATCGGATCGTGGTCGGCACTGAAAAATGCGAACACCTCATACTATTGCTGCCTATTGGATCACTGCCCTGGGTTCCACTGCGAGAACATCTCGAAGATATCAAGTAGACACGTTAAGCCAGAGAGGGACGAGACTATCGCTTTATCAACTTCACAACTTCGAGCACTTTCAAAATGCCTATACGAAATTTATCGACAATTGCAATCATTATAAATCACAGTCGAAGAGTTTCCCGTATTCCAATATGAACCTGACTGAGGCAAGAGTTTAAAGCAAAAAATAAGAAAGAAATGAAAATTTTAACTGGAAACGTGTCAAAACTCGAAAACGTCGTTGAACAGATTTGGTGCGACAATCGTTCCTGGCTTGTGCTCCATCGCGCGCCTCAGGAGTAACCAGTTCTGAAATGCCGATTGATTGCCATTTTCGTTTTCGCTCATCAATTTTCAATTTCGAGCAGCTCGTTGCTTACTTTAAATTGCATTGTAATGAAATGGCTTGCGAGTTGTAACCTCTGCTACTGGCCACCAACTATGACTGGAAATTAATCAACAAATCCAGAAATCGAGGCTTCCGGGTATTTACTGATTTATTTGCCTGTGAGAACTAGATCTCCTGGATTTAGCATACGTGATGTCAAAATACCGCTAATTACCTATAGTTTCGCTACATATTGACTTTGTTTTTGTTGTCAACAGGCCAACCTTGTGCTTTTTCGTGAGATGCATGAGAGCCTCGACAATGGCCATTATTCCCGTGTATGCGGCCGGACCCTGAATGAAAATGTGAAATCAGAGTGCGAAACGAATGTCGAGAGACCGTGGTCTTACATTGCGCACTCGACATAGTGTGTAAAATGAAGAGATCGTGGTCTTTCGCACTCTAATCGTATGTATTTATTAGACTTCGAGAAGTAACGAAGCAAAGGGTTGCGTAAGAGGCAAATCATCGTTCTCAACATTTTGAGCATTCTCTCATTGCTGGAGCGGTACATTTGCCTGTAACGCAACCCATTGCTTCGTTATTTTTCGAAGTCCAGTTTGCATTCATTTATCTGGACACTTTACATTTAAATTAGGTGACAACACGTGAGTAACTGGGAGGGAAACTGTGTTGTGAAGTAAGAGAGTTAAACAAGTAGCTCAATGCATTGTAATACCCCCTTCAGTCAGTTACACCACATGCACCCTATACCCCATTTCCCCATCCAATCCCGGAATCCGCCCCCGGAGTCCGGTAGTCTCTGAAGCTCCGCTTTCCAAATCGCCCCTCCGAGTCGACATGTCCGTGGTCTCACTTTTCTCAACTCCAATAATCCCCCATAAAATGACATGCCATACAATGGATGTCAAAAGACTATATCAACGCGCACCTTTGTCGGCCCTCGCCGCCACATAACGTATGACATGAGTGACTTGGCGTACATCTCCCTCTCATCTTCAAGTTTGTCCTTGTGTGACAGCGAGAGGTCTTCGATCGCTGCAACCTTTTATTGTTTTTTACTTCAAGAATCAATTTTTCTTGAAATTTTATCTTTGTTGTTGATTTATATTCAAGCCTGGGAGAGACAAACTAAATCACAAAGTTTGTTTTCCACAAAGTATAAATTTTTCAGATTTTCAGAATCGGTCCATTTGAAAGTCCGATTTGCTCGCACAAATAGTTCGAAAGTATCGCACAGCTTGTTTGCAGAGAAAATTGTGTTTTAACAATTAACAATCATTGTTTTAAAAAAAGGAGTAAATAATCGAGAAAGAAAAAAAACGGTACCCGGATTGCAGACAATGAGAGCCTTGAGCAGGACGTACTCTTTCTTGTCCATATCGAGTCGTCGGAGCAATTGAATGACGCCGTGGTGGAGTTGCCCCTCGAAGGCATGCTCACTGCAACGGCCATTTATTCCATCGCCAATGCGACATTCGGCTACTAGAGTTTGAAATTCAACGCACGCAAACTCTAGTAAATTATGATGCGTTCATTGTCGCTGAGGGGTCAGAAGTGGTCTCGTCATTCTCCACACTCTCTCGACCGGTCAGCACGCGAGAGAGTGTACGAAATGATGAGACCATTTCTGACCCCTCAGCGACAATAAACACAGCATAATGGACTCACGTAGGCACTTTTCCGTCGTGTGGAAGCGTTCCGTCGGGATGCAGCGTGCAATTGCTGCCGTTTTCGATCGAGAAGAAAGCCAGCGTGACGTAGTTACTCATGGCTACTACGTGCCGAGCAAGGGCTTTCTGAAGTAAAGTATTGCATGATGTGTGTATAAAAAGAAGCGCTTATTCGCTCAGAAAACAGTCTTTTTTCATGCATTGAGTAGCGATGCAAGTTTGGCATTCGTATTACGGCCTTTTGGACGAGACATCGATATTACGGCTGATAAGGCGAAGAAAGTGAGAGAGAAAAGCAAACTGCCAAAGGGTATACCCAATACCGAACCAATTCTATAAACTATTTGCATTGCTTATTGATACTACCGATGATGTGAAGAGCGCAAAAATATTTAACACAGATCTAAATGAGATAGAAACCAACTAGAACAATCGTAAACGAAAAGAACAAAACATTTCTACTCCACTTCGGAAAATTTCTCTGTTTTCATTGTTCATCTTCCTTTGTTGTTAAGGAAAATTCGAGTGGTCAATACTTGGAAAAACTCACTTTGTCTTCAAATGAGAGGTAGTGGAAGAACTCGAACGTTTTCAGGTATTCAATAGAGCAAACCAAATCCGAGAAAGGCCAATATTTACGTGCGTCGGGGAGTTCCTGAAGTTGAACTGCACTCATTACACAATAGACCGGGAAGCTTAAAAGTAGGGTAGATTATCCGATCTCTTTATTTCGCACAGTCTTTACGCAATCCTATGGGGTAAAGTGCTTGAAGCGCCCGCAATTGTATGTAGAAACTCTAACGGAACCGTTACCTTGAAGAACATCTTGTTCGTGCGAGCGAGCACATTTGACGGGTCATCGGGAGGCAGGGGATTTTCCTGCGGCAGAATACTGATTACGATGTTTAAAAAAATTACAATTGTTTGGCATGGCGCGGTAGAGGAGCGCAAACCATCAAGGTTATTTTAGTATTCCTCTAGCGGGCGGAAGGTCGTTGGTTCGAAATCTCCTGCCTCTAGAGAATTTTCCCACTCCTCTTACGTTGAAACAGCTTACCTGGAAGAGCATGCTCAATCGTGAGTGGCCGACCAGAACTGCGTCCAGCCGATATCCTTGCTCCGGAGAAGGATTGAATTTTGACGCGCTAAACAGTAAAGTGTTAAATTCGGGAAATTAATTGGATTGGATGTCTGCATTTTGCACACTATTACCGACGGTATATAAGTGGAAGAGTGTGCGAAATAAGGATATCCAATCGAATTATTTTTCCAATTCAGAACTTTACTAAATGGATTCATATCAAATCATTTATATATTCAACTCTGTCCCGTTCATAATCACAAAAGTTTTTATTCCATTTTATTAAATTGTATTATTTTATTTTATTATTTTATTCTGTTTTTTTTTATTTTTCTATTCTTCAATGCATTGAGGATTCAGTCAGTTTTACTTTCTACTTGATAATGCATGTAGAAAGTGAAAATATTATGTTGCACTTACCGTAGTCGCTGATGGGCACTCTCCAGGTACAAAAGACCGCCGATGATCCTGTCTATCTTGCATTCGAGGACGCCTGGCGACTGCGGCAGCTGAACAATTGCATGTATTCTAAAATATTCTACGAAACATGCTGTTTTTCATTCGCGAACGTTCGCATCCCTTCTTCCCAATAATTCTTGTAAATTATATAGTATTCTAGCCTGGTCATCCCTATTACAAGTTCACGAACACCCGTCCAAAAAAATAAAACGTTCCTCGGCGAAACACATATTCCGCTGGCGAGAGAGCATGACAAAACAAGAGACACACAGAGGTATGGAAATAAAAATAATGAGAACACACGCTAGTAGTCCGTGTGATGAACGTATCATTTAAAATTGTAATAGTTCGTACCTTTTTGAGTGCGACAGTTCGCTGTGGCTGCTCCACGGGCGCACTAGAAGCGGTTGACGTGGACGGCTGCAAAAACAATAAAATATTGTATTCATCAATTTATTCGTTCACAGTTACATATTTATTTCTCAGTACTGTAAGTGGTTGTTCGCGTGCAATTCCGGTAAAAGAAATGTGTTTTTTTTAAAAAAAAAAGATACGTACCTCGGTCCCGTCACATTCGCGCTTCATCAAAATGCGGCGGGCGACGACATTCGATTCGGGATTGGGCAAACTCGTGATGAGGAGTGGGTTCATCCCAGCATCGATGCACTTTTCGAATCGGCAGTACCGGCACTGACGCGTCGCTTCTGATATTGGAATATGAACACCCTTTCTAAACAATTCTTGTTCTAAGCGTTTGAGGTAGAATTTTCGGCCACACGACAGTTCTTGTTTTCTCTTGGGAATCCCTTAAAATATTACGCCGGTGCTCAACGCACAACTCCTTCTAGCACACAAACAAAAGTCGGTTCAGTTTAGAAAAACCAAGGGAGAACAACACCTGCTATTCAGCTAATTGAGAATTAGCTTTTCAAAAGATAATATCGTATATCAGAATTTTCGAGAAAATTTTGTTTGTTTACCTGTGCTCGAACAAGCGCCGTTCTTGAAGCAGCTAGTGAACACTCTCTGCTGCAGCACCGTCCGCCTAAAGAACGTCTTGCAGGAGGTACAGGAGGGCGCCTGAATAAAATGTTGAAAATACATATTAAATCAGTTTTACAAGTGTAGTATGTGTCAGCGATGCTTTAGGTATGTCTGTTTAGGTTCTTCGACAACAAAACAGAGGTTTGTTCATATGGTCTCCAACGATTAATTATAAAAGTACGATATAATTATTTCATTAGTTTGTCGAGTTAGGGAAAGGCTAAGTACATTGCACGCTGACACTTCACAGTTCACAGTTCACACATTAGATTTTGTAGGCAGCAGAAAATTGTGCAAAAGTGAAACGAAAAGCAAGCTTTAACTTATTTTTCCCAATTTCAAACTTTATGCTCTAAGCAACTATTCTTTGCAACAAATTTGAATTCAAAAATGTTAGTCTCATGTTTCTATTTTCTAATTTCACACGTTCTGTGCATGATCAAATCTGGGAAAACCCTACAGAAAGTATGCAGACTGAGCGAGTGCATAAAAGTCAGCGAGACCATCTCTCCATATCAGTGCGTTCGCGTAAGGATCGCACGATTCCCAAATTTTTCGGTACAGGGTAAAAATGCACTTTGTGTTTTTTTACAGTTTCCGTTAGCCCTATGGATGCTCTATCGATTTCTAATAGTATCATGTTCTGATTGAGCTCATTTCCATAATTACAGCTTATCAAAGTTTAGCTGTTTTTCAGTATTTTTAACGCCATTTATGTCAAACTAAAGATAATCACTCACATAGATAATGAAAAAAGATCACCAAGATGCGACTGACAACGTGGTGTCGTTCAATTTTGCGTTTTCCAAAATTTGCATATTTCATGAAACTTTGATCTCATTTTTCTCGAAAACTAAGCAAAAAACATAGCTGGATTTTTGATATGTTGTGGATACAGGTGACCTCTATCCGAATCGTCTATTATTTGGGCAGGTTCCGGGGAGGAACGGTGGTGTTATGCATGAACAACTGATAATTTTTAATAGAGAGGATTCACTTATTTCGTCTCATTCCACCTATCCAACCCCGCCCGTGCGGTGAGAAATGACAATTAAGAATGTTTTATTGTGGCAGGAAAATCTCATCAGAACTCTCTTTCACTACATAAAACATGAGATTGGACTAGTTAACTCTATCCAACAACGTCTCCTCTTCTTCATCATCCTTTTCTCCATGTCCCTGTTCTCCTCCATTCTCTCCTTCACTAATTACTAGGGTTGCGAAAACGGACGGACATTCCGGACGAATCCCGGACAAAATGACCGGTCGATCTCATTTTCATTGTGTCCGGACGCCTTTGTCTGTACGGACGGCGTCCGGCTGTCCGGGATTGTCCGTCCGTATCGTAATCTGTCCGGACAGCAATCAAGAAATGATTTAAAAAAATGGAAATCTAAATATTTTTTACAAAAATATTTTTTATTTTGTATTTCTCAATCTAAATGTGGATAAGAGTAAACAATACACATAGGTGTCCCCAATGGATCTCTTTGGTGGAGGGTGCAAGCATGCAAAATTAGAATGGTGACTTCCCGCAACAACAAAACTACCGTATTCCATTCTACCGTAACCTGGAAATACGAAAACGAGCAAATTAACCCGCGTAGGTTGCACGATGTAGACCTCGAGTAGTTATTGCCTGCGTCACATACCTTTCCTTGGTTGTCGTATATCCGGCCACAGTAACCCTACCATAACCCGGATTTACTAAATTGAGCTAATTGACTCGAGATTTCTCTACCTCTACTTCCTACAAAAAAAACATCGAGCCGATTGACTAAATTTTGTAAATCTGGGTTACGGTAGGGTTTCCATAGCCGGGGATATGGTAGCAGAGAGACGTAATTCAACGTAGGCAATAACTACTCTAGGCCATGACCCCCTCAGGCGTGGACACCTATGTGTATTGCTCTTTCTTGGTCACCTTTAGATTACATGTTACAATAAAAACATTTTTTTGTAAAAATATTCACATTTAATTACTTTAAAATCAGTACGTGATTGCTGTCCGGACAGATTACGGTACGGACGGACAATCCCGGACAGCCGGACAGCCGTCCGGACACGGACAAAGACGGACAATGCCCCGTTCATTTCTCACTCTCGCTGTCCGGCGTGCGGCTTTGTCCGGATTCGCAACCCTACTAATTACTTCCGAGATCTTCCTCTAAGTGCAATTCCTTCGAGTTTCCGATATTTCCGCATCACTTTTAGGATTCGTTCTTGGTGTAACGGCTGTTGCTAGAGCTATAAAACATCTTCCTCACGTGACATTAGTCTAAAAACCTTACGCCTGAGACGTTTGGTTTCCCAACTTCCAAATGATGACATGAGAGTTTTTTCAGAAGGACAGAGAGATAGCGGAAATTGAAAATAGTCATTGCGAGAGTACATCCGATTTTTGATCAATTCACAGCAGTCTGCAGCATTGGCCCTTTTGTCTTCCGCGCGATGTCTACGAAGAATTTCATAGCAACAGCCTGAACATTGGGATCCATACGAGAGGCACGACTTTCTTTCAGTGACCATCCTTGCGTGTCTGAGGAATTTCAGTTAATATTTTTAGTCATTTAAAATATATGTACGAGTATTCTTATCGCCACGATCTCTGATTATTTCGCTTTGTCTGGGAGTAAAATTGGGGATTAGAAAGGAAGAGTGAGGGGAAGGCCTTCCTCGCCCTCGCCGTTGTTGGATAGGAAGGAAGAAAAGGAAGGTCAGGCGAATTCTTCCAGAAGAGTTGACTGGATTTGGGTGTAGAACAGTTATTTTCCAGAACTTTAGGTTATTTTCCAGAACTTTATTTTTAGCAGTTATTTTCCAGAACTTCAAAGAACAGTTATTTTCCAGAACTTTAGGTCTAGCAATATTCATTGGCACCCTCCAAACAATTTGAAGCCAATTACAATGCCCAGAACATGCATTTGCATCAAATTTTCCAACATCGTTTTGGCAGTCTTTCTCTTCTGGAAGAGTAAGACCCTATAGTGTGCAAGTGTTTCATTATTCCCTCTTCCATTCTCATCCCTCCATTTCTGACCGCACGGGCGGGGTTGGATGGGTGGAATGAGACGAAATGAGTGATTCCTCTCTATTAGAAATTATCAGTTTTTCATGAATAATGCTACCGGTGATCCCGAAACCTGCCAAAATAATAGACGAATCGCATAGAGGTCACCTGTATCCATAACATATCAAAAATCCAGCTATGTTTTTTGCTTAGTTTTCGAGAAAAATGAGATCAAAGTTTCATGAAATATGCAAATTTTGGAAAACGCAAAATTGAACGACACCACGTTGTCAGTCGCATCTTGGTGATCATTTTTCATTATCTATGTGAGTGATTATCTTTAGTTTGACATAAATGGCGTTAAAAATACCGAAAACAGCTAAACTTTGATAAGCTGTAATTATGCAAATGAGCTCAATCAGAACATGATACTATTAGAAATCGATAGAGCATCCCTAGGGCTAACGGAAACTGTGAAAAAACGACGGTGTAATTTTGCTGTACCGTCGGGTGTGCGAGTCTTACGCGAACGCACTGATATTTTTTTCATTTTTTTCGCTCTAATCACATTTCTATAGAGGCGAACCGCAAGTAAAGTGATGCAAGCGCTATTAGCTGGGGCTAGAAAAATTGCATCTCGATATTTTTTAACAATCACCTCATAGTGGTATCCTGTTGCGCCGCCTCCACACACAATACACAACGCCGGGCACACTTGTCGCTGGAAATTAATAATGAATTTTTTAATTAAAAAATACAATTATACTAATTCTTCTGCCGTGAAAATATATGGGAACTCACCTCTTTCGCTACTTTCGGTGCTCCATTTTTCTTCACAGAAGTCATCAGATTTTTTGGCAGTTTGTTGAAACTGTAAATTATTAAATTAAGAATCGCTTGAAACCGAAACCAGAGATTTTATCGTCTCGAAACGACATAAAATTTTCGAGGAGGCGCGCAAAAAGCAATGCAAGGCGGGGACCGCGAAAATATGGGACTAGCGATCGTTGAGATCATTCAAAAGCACGCAAAATAGTATAAAAATAATGTGTCGGATAAGTAATCGTCTCAAACTCGTTCAGTAGTGTGGTCTTGATAAGGCACATAATAAGTAATATAATCTTTAATCATCTAACGAGTCTGCTCGATCATTACCAAGAAATCATTAAGAATGAAGGCTATATGATTAATCTCTGAGAGCATAACTTCCGCCTAGCTCACGCTCAGATTATTATTAAAGCGAGAGCAAAAGTTCATTACAGCTTCGGACAGAAAATACAAATATCACGTCATTCCGCATGCCGGGTAGTCCAGAAAGGATTTTGGAAGCAAAATAGCGTGTGAAATCGAGAGGTACTCTCTCCCTTTTGCACACTCTCTGATTCCCCGTTGAGTAGGAATCGTGTGGGAAGCACAAGCTCATTAAAATTCGGAAGTGAGGACAAAATTAGCTGGACAAAGATCACGCAAAAAATCATAAACGATAATTGGCTGTCGCGCTTAATCAATTGATGAAAACAATGCAATCGATAATAGGTAATGTGCGTGGCAATGTATGGTGCAATAAAGGAGACGACTCTCTAAATTTCGTAAAGTTTGTCTTCAAACGAGAGAGAGAGTGTGTGTCGATGAATAGATGAAGAAACGCGGGGTTGTTTTTGAAGCTTGTGCTTTCCACGATGCGCTTGCCGTGGCTGGCGTTGATCGCGATGTATGAGCGTGCAATGCTCCCCTCACAAGGCCACATAAGCGCACACGATAGCACAGATTGCGCGTGGAAGAGAGAGAGAGAGAGAGAGAGAGAGAAAGAGAGAGATGCTATCTCGCCCCACCTCTCCCCCTCTCTACGCTATAGTTTCTGTCACGCACGCTCGGCTCTCTCTCACTCCGCCTCTCGCTAATCTGCACCTGTATCGCACCCCCTCTTCTTCCTGCCCCCCCTCTCTCTCTCGCTCTCGCTCTCTGGGACGTTGTCCCCTCTTCCTTTTTCTATCTCTCTCTCCCTCCCTCCCTGGTATCCTAGGTAGCCTCATCGTTGGTCCCTTGCCAACAGCGCGCAGGGATATTCATAAGTCAAATATCGCGACGCGTGGGAAAAAGTGCAAAGCACGGAGCACAGAGAGCGATTATGAGGGGAGGAGGAGGAAGAAAAGTGCATGATTTCAGTTCAACGCGACCAAAATTGCAAGGATGACAGGTGGTAGCATCACGAAAAGCAACGAAACAATGCGGGAAAGGGGCATTTTGTCTTTTCTGAAAAAATATTTGTAAGCACCCTCTAATATAGGAGTTCACACAGAGTCAATACTAGGCTTCCAGAAATAACTAAGCAACGGGTTGCATGAGAGGCAATGCACCGCTCCAGCAGTGAGAGATTGAGAAAATGAGGAGAGTGGGGAGCGATTTGTCTCTTAGACAACCTGTTGTTTCGTTATTTCTCGAAGTCTAGTCATTACGCTAAGATGCGGCATTGAGCACATTCGTATGCTAAAAGAGTGTAGCAAACCAAAGATGAGTGTTTCATGGACAAGGTATCGCCTCTCAGTGTAATACAGCTCATCGACCAGATCCCATGGAAATCGCGGTAATTACTAAAGCTCGAAATTCGGGTAAACAATTGAATTAGATCTCTTCATTTCACACTTTCTCTCACAAATCGACCTGTGAAAGAGTGTGTGAAATGAAGATTACTAATTCAATTATTTACCCGAATTTAAAACTCTATTAATTACGACTGATCTCGTGGCAAAAATAATATACGCCAGCAAACTTTGTTTGTCTAGCATAATAAAAATATCTCAATAAGGTTCTATGTTTGTTCTGGGGTGCAAAGGCGCCCGGCTACGTGACAGGGCCGTGCGAATACGGGATAGCATTTGCCTCGTCGTCTAAGACACACAGAGCGGCAATTCTAGCAATGGTCGGACCCTCTCAATTCTGCATGCTCTCTCGCGCTGTCTGATCGATGAGCATGTAGAATGAGGAGAGTCTGATCATTATATGGCAAGTCTATTGTGTCCCGTACTCTGGAGGTGATGTCTCCTACTGAGAGACCACGTAATACCGAAGGGAGGTTAGATCTCGCTCACTCTCTTGATGTTACGTGCTCTCTCAGTAGGAGACATTAACTTGAGAGTAAGGGGACTTCCGATGCATTCGGGTAGGACAACGTGTCATTGTTCGTAAAGCGGAGAGAACAAGCGGCGCGAACGAAGTACCTTACCTCAAAACTCATGAATGGGCTACAAGGGGTTTATGCAAGCTTTAACGCGAGATGCGTGCATGCTGGCATTTTCCCCAGCTAGATCGCTGGCTAATTTCGGAGTTTTGTGGGGCTCACGTTTCCAGGATGGATCCTGATATAACTGCCAACTGGAAATAAGGATTATATCGGGAGCCAGTCTAGCAAGCGCTAACGTCTACGTGACCTGTGTGCGTGTGCGCCCCGCCTCCGGACGATAAGAGGGGAAAAGTGATGCCGCCATCATATGAGGATGGCACGCTAAACTACACACTGATATACACACAGCTACAGTTTAGCACATGCACGTGAACAAGCTAGAGCGGCGCCCGACTGGACCTTAACCCCCCACATCATTCCTCGGCCTTAGGTCGAAAGGGTCTCTCTTGTTTTTGCAAACTCTCTCGCCGTGGCCCTTTATGGAGGCTTGGACGACCCGAGTCACATTTACCATATTCAGAAAACTCCGAAACAAGGCAATTAAAATATGTTTTTTTTTAAATGAACACTCTCCCTTTCACAATCCAAATGCACAAATAATGATATTCCAATGAAATATATTCGACCAAGCTAGACACGACAATTCGGGCGACAAAGATGAGAGGCATTGTACTTGAGTGATCTCTCGTGCTCTCTCTCTCTCTCTCTCTCTCTCTCTCTCTCTCTCTCTCTTTCTCTTCCACCCGCTCGATTGACCTCGTCCAAAGAGTGCGCACCGCCCGTTTGATCCACTGTTAATCGACCGATCATCAGCCGATTTCCGCACTCGGAGAACATAGGATTTGGACAGATCACGCGTCTCCGAGCGGGGGCAGATCGGGCGTTACAGATGCCGATTAGGTTTTCGTATTCCCGCAATTAGAGTGAGCGATCGGCAATACAGCTAATAAGAGGCAGACAGTCTGAGAAATAGTTACTTCGTGAGTGTATGAACAACAACGAACCGACACATCCCGTGATATGCGAGACAATCCTCTATTCAGTTCACGAACTCTCTCGGCCTGTGAAGAATTGTGTGTTTCTGAATTTAACGAAAAAAATAGTTTTGATTCTATCCCGGATATATAAACAAGTTTTTGCTAATTTTTCGGCATCCGCCGGAACCACCCTATCGGTGATCTGGAGTCGTTCCTACGCTTTTATTATACTCAAAATGATTATACTCAAAATGTTTGTGGTTCTCCTTTTGTGCACTTATTTCTGGTTGCTCCTGGGAAAGTTCCGCAGAGTGTTCCGGGGAACAACACGAGGAACAGCAGGAACATTGAAATATATCTCTTTTCAATCAATTGTTTTGAATAGGACTGAACAAAGGGACTGAACCATTATGATGCCAATTTATTCCGTTGTTATATC
This sequence comes from Pristionchus fissidentatus, assembly GCA_036245785.1. Lineage (NCBI taxonomy): Eukaryota > Metazoa > Nematoda > Chromadorea > Rhabditida > Neodiplogasteridae > Pristionchus > Pristionchus fissidentatus. Next base: position 13,440,294 of record BTSY01000004.1, read on the forward strand.
ATATGGAAACTCCACATCCACTTTGCGGTCATTCCTTGTGATACCTTGCGCTTTCTAACTATAGCTATTTTCAAACTCTCATTTTGTCGCCGAGTGCGAACACTTCATATTCGTTAATTCCCTCTGCATATCCAGCTCGTTCTCGGCGATAAATATACAACTAGAGATCAAAATCAGTCACCGTCGTTAGGTGGAGCACGCAAATGGTATTTTCAGATTAAATATAGTATAATTCCGTGAATGACGATTATTTAGTTGTAGCAGGGCCACGATTTTGAAAACAAACCGTCATAGTACACCATGGGACAGTTCTGTACCAAACTGTCCCGGACCACTAGGATCTTCATAAAGACACTATTCTAGTGTTCCTGTTATTCCTCCTGTTGCATCGTTCGCTCCCGGAAACATTCTATCTCATGAGGAACGAAGCAGGAACGCAGGAATCTAGAGTTTTTTATCGGGATATTCAACAATCAATTATTCATTGTCCGTATGGACAGTGCTTGTTATTTTCGTATTATATGAATTTCGAATTATTCCTAGCTCATTGTCAGGTATGTTTTTTTTCAGAAATCGATTGCTGTAATAACAGTTCAAAGGGATCAATATATTTTAATATATTTCCATGACTAATTTTATTTTTGCTGCAGAATGGTCATAGTTCACACTAGAAACGGCCTTTCCATGTCCAAAGTCCACGACTCGTCATTTCCTTGTTACTTCATTAGCCTCTACTCGATGACAATATCTTTTGTTTTGCTCACATCTGTTCAATGGTGAACGCGTGATCAATCTTTGCTGCCGTACTTCCTTGTTTTGTCGTGGTTATAAAAGTACATCGAGGAGCATCAAAACCTATTCCCTCAAAACCTACCCGTTACTGGACATCGTCAGTGCCCATACCACTATTCGAATGTACACTCTCGACGATCGCATCCATCTCGCTGTGCAATTCTCAGTCGATTTTCTCGCATTGGCTGCGAATGTCACACTCCTGGTGGCCATCAAAACCAGGTAGGTGCACTGGGCAGAACAGCTTTCTCATAAGGGACAAAGCGCAAAAGATAGGCCTTCCACACGCAAGCTCTGTTTCATAAAATTCAATCTCTGTGCGATGTCTCCTCCTTTTCATGGGGCGATTTCAGAACGCCGCTACAAATGCGCGCGTACTCGGTGTTTCTACTCAACGGCGCGCTGTTCGACGCTGTCACGGCTTTATGCGGAGCAATGGCGACAATTCGGTAACCATCCCGATCCTAGATTTTGAAAGTCGCGTAAATAATTGGATTAGATCTCTTCACTCTGTGTGCGAAATGAATAGATCTAATCCAATTATTTACCCGAATATCAAACTCTACCTTATCCATCAATCAATGAGTCTATTATGCAAACACATTTTGAATAAAACGCACAAGATGCGAGCAAATTCGTTTGCACGATAGATACCATTCCACAACTGCGCAACAAATGAAACTGTGAGGACTACTAGTAATTTTACCGATACGATCCCACGTAAAACAGAACGATTTGTTTAAATAGAAACGTTCTAAAGTTGACACAAACTTCCGTATTCAGAGTGATCTGCCAGCCGGACGGCTCTACAATCATGCTTTGCCTCGGTCCATGTACTCAGTTGGGCAGCTACTTCTGCCACCTCAACATGTGTTAGTGGTAGTGATTCTCACGGTTCCTTAAATTTTCCGATTTCGAAATGTCGGACCCCTCGCATGCACAACGCTTGCGGAAGGGTGTTAACACAGGGAGCAGGAGCAGCAGTTGTAACACAATTTCCGATAAAATACACAGAAAACAATTCTGTTACGCAATCCCTCGTGTGCTCGGAAGTTCTCGATTTTAGGGAGCGTGAAAAAAATAGAGTGCGATTTGTGGGACTACAGCAGAGTTTGAAAAGTAACGATGCAACTAGTTGCTTTTCTCCACTAGAATGCGAAATGTGAGACCACGGTCTCTTCATTTCACATACTCTCTCGACCGGTAGGTCGGTCGGTAGGTGAGAGAGTGTGCGAAATGAAGAGACCGTGGTCTCACATTTCGCACTCTATTCTCCACACACTCCACATTTCTTGCACTCTTTTTTTCACAAAATCGGTCGATTAACCTGTTATGCAACTAGTTGAACCGTTACTTTGCAAAGTCTAGACTACAGTCTCCCAGTGTCGATGTTCTTTCATCCACAACCGCTGAAGAGAGCTCTCATCGTGCCACATTTTGCACTCTAATCCGTTAAAATCATCATTTGTTCAGTATTTTGCAGCCATTCAAACCTACTTCAACAACCATACTACACTGCTGTTATTGATGTCTTTCCTCTATCGTCAGCGACTGTTGAACGCGTCCAATGCGCTCGTTGCGAGAGCGGATTCAACCATGGGCGTCTGGCGAATGTGCGGACTGTGCCTGCTGCCGACAGCAATCGGAACGGTAAGTGAATGAAAAAGTGATTGTAAGTGAGCAAGTAACTAAGGAAATAAGTTAGTCGTAAGTGAATGAGACTATCAGCAGACGAATGTGCTTCAGTATCTATGCTACTCATTGGGTCGACCGGCAAGTGAAGATGTGCTGAAGCGCCAGAATCTGGCGGGCTATGTTACAATGAGTTAAATATTTTAAGAAAAAACAGGAACGATGTTGAATTTTAGCGTTTCCGAGTATATCGGAGACTGACGCAGCTTTGTTCACGCTGCCTTGTGCCTTGGCCGCACCGCTTTGCATGATGATGTCGATAATTGTTCGCAATCGGCTCATAAGACAGATCGAGCGGGTGGTGAGCGAATAGTAAGGTGTTTCCCCCATTGGTATCCCAATTTACCTCCCACTGGGAGAAACATCAGGTCGGAACGTATAATTTTTCTCCCTCAGAACTTTGCAGCAATTGGACAGTCGCATGCACCATCGCAGCATTGTCAGGGTGAGACTGCCATCGAGAACACACATCGGGAAACCTCCTAATCTGGATTTTATCCACCACTACTAGTAGATCTCTCTAATTCCCACAATCTCTCTCTCTCTTTTCACCAGTAGTCAAGCCTATTAGTAAACAACTAGTGGAAAATGAGAGAATGTTAGTAAGTGGTAGTACTAGTGGTGGAAAAAAACCTGAGTACTCCCATTACAGATCACATATACTTTAGCTCTCTCAACAAGCGAGAGGTGAAGTAGGTGAAGTGTTCCATTGTAGACGCTGACCTATCAGATGATGCTTCCATTCGGTTCACTTCTCGCCTCTTCCTACTGGGCGATCGACATGATCTTCCTCTTCTCAGCTGAATGGCCACAGCGATTGCTCATGATGGTGAGTGCAACGCAAACTATCAAACATGTGAATCTTCCCGCTCTCTTTACTACGCTCATTAACAGTCTCGCCATCTCACTAAACGAGCTTCGTTCGATAGATAAGCAGGCGCTTGTTATAGTTAGAGGGTTCTCGCTCTGCCCATTTCTTTTCATATGGCGGACTCTCTAATACGTGCCTCTCTATAGTCAACTCGACTCTCTTATGAGAGGAATCGCGAGAGACTCGAGCATTTCGCGGGCTGCAGGGACGTAGACATTTATGATTATTGATTTGGCTGAAATCATAGCACAAGGTACTACAAACCTCCCTCTATCGAATGGCGTTGGCAGAATTTCGATAAAATAATTCGCAACCGCGTGAAACACAAAACAACCTGGCGACTTCAGATTTTTTTCAAAAAAAGACAAAGTTTATAAATTCATAACTCTCTTCAAAATGATGATAGAGATTTACGGTTTGGATATTTGGATAGAGAAACTCCTTCACTAAAAGCTGAAAATTTAAAACTCATTCCTGGTTTTTGAGCCGATGAGGGGCGGTCGCTTTTGCAAAATATATTATTACTATCATAAAAGTAAAAACTACTGGCTCCCACCGCGTGCGTTCTGGTGGTGGTTGGGGGCACTAATTGTAACCAAAAACTGAGCCAAAAAGGGCCATGCTTTTTAAAGTGGGCGCAGGTGACGTAAAAATTTTCGAAGTCCGTCAAGTAAAAATGCAACGGAACTACTGTCAATTTGGCTCGAACACCATGAAAACTATTCAAAACGAGGAAGTACGTGGGTATCATGAGTTGTAACTTATATTTTTTGCTTATAAAATTTTTGAATTTTTTTTTTTGAAGATTTTTTTTTATATATTTTGCAAAAGCGACCGCCCCTCATCGGCTCAAAAACCAGGAATGAGTTTTACATTTTCAGCTTGTAGTCAAGGAGTTTCTCTATCCAAATATCCAAACCGGAAATCGCTATCATCATTTTGAAGAGAATTATGAATTTTCAAACTTTTTCATTTTCGGAAAAAAATCCGAAGTCACCAGGTCGTTTTGTGTTTCACGTGGTCGCGAAATTTTTTATCGAAATTCTGCCAACGCCATTCGATAGAGGGAGGTTTGTAGTACCTTGTGCTATGGTTTCAGCCAAATCAAAAATCATAAATTTCTATGTCCCTGCCAACCTCGACTTTCTCGCGATTCTTCTCTTATATTGAAGAAAGTCCGCTTTCTATTCTCTTCATTACATACATTGTATCGCGAACGACCTAAAAATAAGGAAGCTGAGTTGATTATAGAGGCAGTCGCATTATAGAGAGTTAGCGCTCTGTGCAGTTCAGTTTCTAAATTAGTCCCACTGTGTAATTTATTTATTCAGACGAGCAGCTTCATTTGCCTCGCTTCGCCAATAATCACACTCGTTTTCCTCCCACCGTACAAGAGAATCTTGTCGTCACGGTTTAGGACTTTAGTTATAGGTTCGCCCCTTCCCCTGACCTCCCTCTCGCTGGCGCCTCACTCTTACACGAACCAACTACATGGATAAATATACTATCATATCTTTCTATCGGACTAATGAAGAATGAATTTGCAATACGAATTAGGAAAACGAAATGCCATAATCATGCTATTGTGTACAATTATATAATTGTATTATACGCACGAATGTCGAGACCCTCTGGCCTCTGCACAATCTACAAATATTATCTGAGACTCTACAGGGTGCGGCAAAATTACTTAGACTAAACTTTGCAAGATAATTCCAATACAGTAAAAGAGTTAAGTATGATCTCAATTGCATATTTGCGACTATTGACTTTTGCCCTGATACTATTCGGCATTTCAAGTAATTTGGTCTATCCAACCGTTTATGGCAGAAAAAAAAATCTGGGACACACTATATTTTCAAATTGAAACGCACGGGGGTCAGATCACTCAGCAAGTTTCGGTTGCTCAATGTATCGAAGATCACGCTGAATTTGACCATTTCTCAGTACCCACGGGTAGAGCATGATGTACAGTTCTCATGATTATATTTATGAAACACAGCTCCCTTTAACCAATCTATTAGAGATTGTGAATCAAGACCTACATACGTTTTGAGAAACCGCTATCGAGACGGTTTCCTTGCTCCATAACTCCGCGAGCTTTCCACGTCATGTGGTCTCCCTCAGTTAGTAGCAACTAGACATCACAATGAGGATGCTATACAATTGAGACAACTGGAAGTCATATCTAAACCGATATTTTACAGGTAATATTTTAGTTGGACGCATAATTGCCGCTCATCACGGAATAATCAAATTGAAAGATGACAGCACGATGTTCAGGAGAGATGAACATTTGAAATCAAAGTGAAGACATGCCCGTGGTCCTTGATAATCTTCAGGCACCGGGAGAATCGTCGAACATTCAGCCCTTCCTTAAAACGCTTATGATAAATAGGTCATTTTAATTTTTCGATTTTTCAATGCTTCATGCTCAAAAACACTTAGGTGTTCATAGAAGCAAACGATCCAATACCTTCTCAAGAAAGTACTTCTACCCTAGTGTGAAACCAGTAATGGACGAGGATATTGAATGGGTTTTGCAAAATCTGTGACATTATTACAAAAATGCATCCATTTTTTTGCTCGAAATGTTGATCTGGCACGTCATATATCGCTTTGCATTGTACATCCAGTAATAATCCCCAAATCTCAGTTTGTAAGTATGTTGTAGTGGGAAGTGTCCTCTACAAAATACGCGTTTCGGAACTAGTTCATTCTTCACATTCTTAGAGAACAGTTGACCTCAATGAGATCAGATGCGCGGGAATCGGCAATGATTTTGCCAAGAGAGTTTTGATTTACAGCTCTTGTAAAAAGAGCTTTATTCTATTTGTAGAGTGGTTTACCTATTGCTCATAAAGTTAGTTAATGAATATATATATATTCCAACTTCAAAACATTTCTTCTAAGAAAAATTATAAGAAATAAATCTAGTCTAAGTAATTTTGCCGCACCCTGTAGAATCGCCGACGGACTAGTAGCAAAAAGGTCGGCTAGTGGCCGCCCACTAGCCGACCACCATTTGCTACTAGTCCGTCTACCATTTGCTAGTAGTCCGACCACCATTTGCTACTAGTCCGACCACCATTTGCTACTAGTCCATCTACCATTTGCTACTAGTCCGACCACTATTTGCTACTAGTCCATCTACCAGTTGCTACTAGTCCGACCACCATTTGCTACTAGTCCATCTACCATTTGCTACTAGTCCGACCACCATTTGCTACTAGTCCGTCTACCATTTGCTAGTAGTCCGACCACCATTTGCTACTAGTCCGTCTACCATTTGCTACTAGTCCGACCACCATTTGCTACTAGTCCGTCTACCATTTGCTACTAGTCCGACCACCATTTGTTACTAGTCCATCTACCATTTGCTACTAGTCCGACCACCATTTGCTACTAGTCCGTCTACCATTTGCTACTAGTCCGACCACCATTTGCTACTAGTCCGTCTACCATTTGCTACTAGTCCGACCACCATTTGCTACTAGTCCATCTACCATTTGCTACTAGTCCGACCACCATTTGCTACTAGTCCATCTACCATTTGCTACTAGTCCGACCACCATTTGCTACTAGTCCGTCTACCATTTGCTACTAGTCCGACCACCATTTGCTACTAGTCCATCTACCATTTGCTACTAGTCCGACCACCATTTGCTACTAGTCCATCTACCATTTGCTACTAGTCCGACCACCATTTGCTACTAGTCCGTCTACCATTTGCTACTAGTCCGACCACCATTTGCTACTAGTCCGTCTACCATTTGCTACTAGTCCGACCACCATTTGCTACTAGTCCATCTACCATTTGCTACTAGTCCGACCACCATTTGCTACTAGTCCGTCTACCATTTGCTACTAGTCCGACCACCATTTGCTACTAGTCCATCTACCATTTGCTACTAGTCCGACCACCATTTGCTACTAGTCCGTCTACCATTTGCTACTAGTCCGGCCACCATTTGCTACTAGTCCATCTACCATTTGCTACTAGTCCGACCACCATTTGCTACTAGTCCATCTACCATTTGCTACTAGTCCGACCACCATTTGCTACTAGTCCATCTACCATTTGCTACTAGTCCGACCATTCGTCTTCTGGTCCGGCAATCGGCGATTCTAGAGGAGTACCTGCAAATTATAGTTTGTACGCACTTACGAGTCTGGTTTTTTTGTACTTTCAGGCACTTATTCGAATCAATTGTCTCATAAGAAATAAAATATTGAAGGCACAACGACGATGTTTTGTTTTGTAAATAAATTAATCACTTCGGATCACTTACGAAAAGTCGTTTATTAAAATTATACAATACATGAGCAATGGTATTATATACATTTATTAAATTATACGATCACACCAAAAAGTCAAAGGACGGACTTCCGTTTTTTACCACACAGGCACGTAGTCGACCCTCTCACTTTTGCCCGCTCTCTCGCTTTGGTAAACACAGGAAGTAACATTTTGACTTTTTGTGTGTTCGTATCATTTTATAAATGTAATATGTGAACATAGATGCGATGTCACGGCAGAGTGAAATCTCTTTGGTTTATCCAAAGAATACACAAGAAACAAAGACCTTATCAAGGAAGTTTTTTTAATGCTGTAATAAAAACGTCCTAAACAGCTGACAAGAATAAATAAGAATGAACACGAGCTCCATGTGTTTAAAATTTCAACTTGTTCAATTACCAGGTAAATAATATTGAAAACTTTCACCGATTTGAAATCGTTCTTTTCTGATGTCAATGCCTTGCTAAGGAAAATTATCTTGAATGGTTTTCACTTTTCGAGCATGGAGTGAGATAATGAGATACAAGATGCAACTTTAAAAAGAGAGATGCAAGGAGATGATAAGTAGAGTGCAAAATGTGATACCACGGCCCCCCATTTCGCACACTCTCTAGACCGATCGATAGACGAGAGAGTGCGCGAAATGAAGATACCGTGGTCTCACATTTCGCACTCTAATGATAAGGAGTGAGAATTGAGTTTTTATCTCATTTCAAGGTTCCAAGCCGTTGTTTGCCGGGCGCACACCACTCCAAGAAGGAGATACGAAGGAGACCCACTAGGCCGAGAAAATCAGCATTCACGGATTTCTTTTGTATTCGAATTGATATTTTAGACCATGCGATTTTTCAACTACTGTGACAGATTTCCGATATCTGGTTTTGTCGTCGAGTGTGAGTATTTAAATTTAAATAATTCTCTCCCACATCTTCAGCTTGTTCTTAGCGAGACAACAAGATATCAAAATTATGGCACCGTAAATTGCTGGTGTAGCAGGGCGACGATTTTGAAAACACACCGCGATAGTGCACCTTGGTACATTCATGTTGTAAACAATCCGGCCTTTAATGCGGTGTTAGTTTTCCGGAAAAGCTCTTGCAAAAGCTAAAAGGAGTGTTAGTTTTACTTTTCCATTTCTCACGGCGGGCTCGGAAAATCTAAATATTTGAATTCCCGCAATTATTGATTTTCGGCCATAACTCGGCTCCCAGTGCATCTAGGCTAACCAAACTTGGACCATGAAGTCTAAATGCGAAAAGTAACCCTAAAACAATTTTTTTCAATGCTAGCTTAAATGGGAACCGAGATACAAAAAATGCGGGAATTCAAATCTGCCAGCTTTTCCGGAAAAGCTAGCGGAAAAACTAACACTCTCGATTGCTTTTCCAAGAGCTTTTCCGGAAAACTAACGCCACATTAGGAATTGCATAGATACAATATTTCAGTCTTTCCGTATTCTTTGCTCATTGTCAGCTAGTCTCAATAAGCCGAGAGTAGAATATACACTATACGTACAATTTATTTTCTCCGGATACGAAATTGCCTTGCGATCCAATAAAATTTTTCAGAAATTAGGTATCGATTGAGGTATTATCTGTTGAAAGGGATCTAGACGCCAATAATACTTTGAACAGAGATAAGGCACAGTGTAGCACAAATTGCCACATTTTAGCACTTTTCAGCACTTTCTGTTTTCATTAAAGAAAGAAGCAAGCATTGTAGTGTATCTTGATTCGAAGCGCTCGAAAATCGTCTTTCGATGTGAATTTCAACGAAAACAGAAAGTGCTAAAAAGTGCCAGACTGTGCCACACCATTGTGCACAATGCAATTATTGTACAATACCACAATACGAATGTATACTCTGGACGACCGTATCCATCTCTCTGTCCAATTTTCACTCGATATTCTTGCTTTGGCTGCGAACATCACACTCCTGGTGGCCATCAAATCCAGGTTGGTGCATAGTGCGGACAGCGTCATAAACAATGCACGTTTTGCGTTCAATAAAGTCCCACACTCTAAACCGATAAAATGACTGGTGTAAAATCAAGAAATATTGCAGAACGCCGTCAAAAATGCGCGCATACTCGGTGTTTCTTCTCAATGGGGCGCTGTTCGATGCTGTCACCGCGGTATCCGGAGCTATGGCAACTACGAGGTCATCTTTTTTGGGTGGTTGATGTCTACACTCACTAGGATCAGGACACAAATTGAAAATATTCACTTACCGGCAAGTGAAATGTCTCTTATTTCTAGTGACTATCACTTACAAGTAAGTGAACATTTTCACTTTGTGTACTGATCCTAGTGACTTTTTTCTGAGTGTATCCCCCCAATTTAGATCTTTTGTTCTTCACCTGCAGTAAAACTCACAGGTGCATAAAAATATTAAAATAAATATTTATCGAGAATAATTGTAAATTAGAAAAATTGGAATTTGTGTAAATTTTGACGAAAACTTGACATTTCAAACCTTCCTCTATCGACTACTGCTCCATTTGGGCTCTGTTCCAATAAAAAGGACCTTTGGTGACAAAAAGGTTCTTTGAAGATTACAAGGTCCCAAACAAATTGAGAGGTCCTTTGGATTTTATTTCGATTGAATGGTCCCAAAAAAATTGAGAGGTCCCACGTCAATTGAGAGGTCCTGAAGGATGTTGAAATAATTAAGAGGTCCTGAAGGATGTTGAAATAATTAAGAGGTCCTAATGTTATCTTCAATTAAATGATAATAATTGAGAGGTCCTATGGTAATTAAGAGGTCCAGACTGTCTATGAAAAGTATGCATCCTAATAGAAGGTTTGAAGAGAACTGATAACACACTTTAACAAAAAAATGATTATATTAGATAAATATGCTGTCTTGTAATGTTTATTGAATTGTTCTTGTGTTTATGGATTAAAGGTGGTGTCCCACGAACTTTTGGTCAACTGAGTTCTCACTGTCGGGTTATATTAATCGGTTTCCAGATAAGAGCCCCGCAAACCGCATGTTCAGCCGATAAGTTTGAACAAAGTTATTTGCGTTTGGCTCTGTGCCAAACTGACCCTGAATGCAGGAATTCAAAAAATGATAGGGAGGGATAAGGGTGGACGAGGAGAAAGCGACCGCGTCATTGAAACATATGAGATGAGGAATGATGGAGCAGGAGATTCGTGATACTCCTTCTTTAAGGATTTATGATGTATACAGTTTGGTAAAATGACACATGAATATTAAGTACATTCGAACAATTGAATATCAACCAGTGCGGGTTTTCTTCGCAGTGGTCGAAGCAGTACCGGATGGTCTCTTGCGATTAAGAGATGGGGGTAATGAAGTAGATGAAACTGGTCTACGGGTGCGTGCAATTCTAACGGGGGATGGGGTGGGAGCAGCGACGGGTAGACGTGGTTGTGGAATATTAGCTACGGTAGTCGAACGTGGTCTTCCAGTTCGTCTTCTGCTCTGGGGATTGCGGGTAACTGTAGGTTGAAGAGGGGCAACGGGTCGGGGAGCGAGAGGAGCTACGCTAGTCGAACGTGGTCTTCCAGTTCGCCTTCTGCTCTGGGGATTGCGGGCAACTGTAGGTTGCAGAGGGGTTACGGGTGAAGGAGCAACAGGAGCTACTGTAGAAGAACGGGGTCTTCCAGGCTGCCTTCTAGTCTGTGAATTGGGGGCAATTGTAGTTTGGATTGGGACATTGGGGACAATCGGTGCAATTTGGGCTGGAGGTGCTAAGGGCACAACGGGAGCGATTGGAGCAGGAGTAACTATGGGAACAACTGGCACTGGAGGAGGCACTGGAGGGGGTTGGGTTCGAGGAACTATGATTCTGCGGTATGTTTTCATCTCAATCATTAATCTATTGAGCAAATTTGTACGATCATGGTACCGGCCGAAAATATACGAGAACAAATAACCTGGTAAATTGTCGGACGGAACACCAAATACTGCTTTCAATTTCCTCTTGAAGGCGCCCCACGTTGCCTCGATTCCTGAAAATGTTTAAAAAATCATTGTTTGATAGTAATCATTCTTTTGATAGTAGTTCTGAAAGAAATTAAGTTGTTATTTTTGCCTTGTGATACTATAATTATGTTTAAAGTTTAAGCTCACCCTGAGTATGGACTGCCCGGTTCGTTGGGTCCACAAAATTTAAGTTGTGGTTCACCCACTGATGGGTGTAAGCTTGCTGAAGATTTTTTATTCCTCCATAGGCGGACCAGCCGTCAGATACGATTGTCGTTCCTGCAATATTAATAGAGTAAATTTATTAATGCCTTTCCCAACCAAAGTGGTTATTAACTGATCGTCAAGCTTGCTATAATTAATTTCTTACCGGCCTGCACGTGTGCTTGTATAAGGGGCAATAGAGTCGCAGCATTTCGAGCGGGCACTTGGAACATAGCCACCTAAAAAGGGAAAAATACAACCGTGAAAATAACAACGGTTAAACGATAAGTACTATCACAGTTTCACACAGACGCAATCTAAATTCTCACTTTATTAGTTCCGCGCTCCAACATTCCAAAAACCCAGATTTGAGGACGACTCAGTTGTCGACCTCGATTATACTTGGCCTTATAGAGCAGACTTTCATCGATCTCAACTACCGTTCCTGGAACGGAACATAACTTAGATTTTTTATAGCAGGATAATTCATATGACACAAATATATTTACAAACCCGGTCCTCCAAGGATTTGCTGATTGCGAGTCGTGTTCTCGAACCATTGTTGGCATAAGTCTCTGAAGATCTCATAGAAATCGACAACAGTTGAATGACTGATGCCGAATTTCTTGGCGACGTCTCGGACTTTCTTCTGGGGATCTTCTAGCCACGTCGCAGCAAGATAGATAGTCTGAGTGGCCGTGAGCTGAGATCCAGCAAAGAAGGAGCCTTCTCTGTAAGATAACAATTTCGAAAAGAATTACACCACATTCTATAAGCGATACAAGTCGAAGTATTCCAATCTATTTAATGCTGTTAGCGGGGTGTTCTGAGTGTTCACGTAATAGTACGTTTCATCCGCTCTACAATTCATTTGTGTTTCCTGATGACAGACATCGAGGACAATTTAGAGTTTGACTCATTCGTGTTACACCTTCTTTAATTAATCTTCGGTTATTATAATTAATTATCCCATAAATGCTAGCACTCGTCTACTTAAGTTGTATACAACACAGCGCAATGCAAATTGAAATAAACAATACAAAATATATTTTACAAAATATTGGAAATGAATTACAATTTCTTTTCGATTTTTTCGCATAGAACACAAATTTTCACGATGGGACCTCTCAATTTGCTAAGCCAACTTCATTTCACAGTAGGACCTCTTAATTGTTTTCAAAACCATTCAAACTCTCAATTTAGAGTTCGGACCTCTCAATCACCACGGGACCTCTTAATCTTTTTCGGACCCATCATTCAAAATGGGACCTCTTAATTAAATTGGGACCTCTAAATCGTACCCGGACCTCTCAATTTTTTTGGGACCTTGTAATCTTCAAAGGACCTTTTTGTCACCAAAGGACCTTTTTATTGGTACAGAGCCAGCATTTGTTTAAAATTAGTCGTATAGCCGACCAGAGTTCCTCAACTTGAATACGTTAATGGATTTACATCCCAGTAGCACGATAGTGGGCGAATAGCGAAAATGGTCAACTTGAAACTGCGGTATATAGAGTGATCTGTCAACCGGCCGGCTTCACAATCGTGCTCTTCCTCGGTCCATGTACTCGCGCGGGCAGCTACTTCTGCCACCTCACCACGTGTCAGTGCTCCGCAATAAATGAGTTGTTTTTTTTGTGTTTTTTGTGTTCGCATTCATCTCTCAAAAATGAAGGAGACTACTCAGTTTATCATGGAAAAGTCGTTGAATGAAATTATGCACTACATAGTCAATTGTAGATGAAAGATACAACACGGTGACAAAGACAACTTTTAAAAAAATTTGTTTGACTCGTTCAATTAGGTCTCAGCCGCTCTAGTTGTTGAACGAGCGAAGAGCAACTATGCTTTGCCGATTGAGACTTGAACAGGCAGGGACGAGTATGAAAGAGGTCTATGATCAACCTGTAACGTCAGTCATTAGTGCAGAAGAGTTATGCATCTCCCACGCAGAAACATCGATTTCCAAGCCTACTCATATCAATTTCAAACGCCCCCCAGAAATTCAAATTCGTCCTTTTTTTTATTTTTGAAAAAATCATGACTAATCGTAACACACCCATCAATGCCGAAAGCTAGATGCCATGATACGGTTGTAGAGAGGAATGTTTCTGAGAAAAGCATCACTTGTTTGTATTTTGTTAAAGAAATAACTGTACCAAAGGGAGTTGTTGTTCTGGGAGTGATAAATGAGAAGATGATGAATATTACTATATCCGGAAAACACTGAGCGAAGGCCTGAAAATTTCTGATTATTTTTGTATGTATTGATATTAGGGTGGCTAATTGTGCGTTTATTGTCACCTGACCTCTCATGTTGAGCGGTCAGAATGGCAATTCTGACCCCCCAGAACGGTCATTCTGAGGGGTCAGAATCATCATTCTGGGGGGTCAGAATGATAGTTTGGGAGTCCACCTCGTCTGACCCCTCAGAATCATCATTCTGGGGGGGGGTCAGAATGGACGTTCTGAGAATTATCATTCTGACCGCTCAACTTGAGGGGTCAGGCGACAATAAACGCACCATAATAGCAGTGCAGTAATGCAGTGCACTAGAGTCTCTTGTGCACTGTAGTACCGGATTATGAACAAAGCAAATATATCGATACACTCGGAAAAGCGAGAGTGATGTACTGAAATGCACTTTGCACTGCGTTACACGCTCTCCCACAGCGCGTCGTGTACTAGCAGTACACACTGCAGTGCATAGTGGATTTCTGTGCATCAGTCTCGATTTTTTGAATGTATCGTTACACCGAGTGCACGTACTTCAGTGCACGTACTGAAAACACACAGTGTATCGATACTGCGCTGATTTCGCCACCCTAATTGAGATGCATCATCCACCTGTAGCGCCAGTTTGGATTGCATTGAATATCTCTCCGAATTCGTTGAAACGCTTGTATGGACCGAGTTCTGCAAAGTATTATGCGACAATATGTGGGTCTCCCGTTTTAGACGGTAGAATAAAAAAGAACAAAACCCGGCTCACATCGGGATTGTAGAGTCGCAAACGAAGCAGTGTCCCCACATCGAGTATAAACGAGAGGAAATAATCGAGCTCACACGAGAACGTGTTGAGATATCTCAAGTAACCTCTGTGGTAATGATCATTTTCGACTACAAGTTTAAGAAAGTTTGCCGTTCAAGGGCAGTAAACGGGTAATGGTATCTTTGGATACCCAATCTTTGCGCCAGCCAAGTGTGAACATGCGAATGCAGATTGGGGAATGATGGTTCCTATTCGTCTCACATGCTGCGCAAATTTCGCAAAACAGTTTTATGCACCCTTTCATAACTTTTTTAATAGTGAAACTGCAGCTTCCAAACTTGATACAGGGATTGCAAGGCACGTTTGTGACATTTTCCTTTTTGATTGGAGAGATTTCGTTCAGTCTGAGCTGAGTTACACGAGTTTTCCACCCTCAGAGGGTACAATTCCACCCATGAAATTTGCGCAGCATCACTCGTCAATATCGCAGCATCGTTGGAGTTGGAGCGGTCCGCAGGGGGTGGGTGACCGGCAGTCAGTTTTGGTCTCCAACTCTCTCACTCTCGCCTACCATAACAAGGGTCGCGAACTCATATTCCTGCCCACAAGGCATTTCATGAAACTTTGGGAAAAGCTAGCTTACTTAATTCCAGAAAGCAACTGGCTTGTCGGTTTTATACATTTATCTTTTTTAACACTACCAGTCAGTGGAGAATTTTAGACCATTACTCGTTTGCCACTCTTTAAAATGCTCAACTAACGTGTTGAAATAATAGGCCCGCTCCGATGTGGAAAATCTCCAGTACATTGTGGATCGATCGTAGATGAAAAATACGTCGTCGTCTGAGGATTATTGAAATGGATATGAGTGAATCACCTCATTCCCCATGCCGGTTGACCCTACGGAATGGTTGGAGAGCGTGTGAAATTGAGAGCCATTTTCTCACTTTTGCACTGTCTCTCACTAACCCTGGTATTGCAAATTCACAAATTCTAGTCCGATTTAATTAAATGTTCCGTTGCTAATCCGTGCTAAACGCAGAAACGATATGCGAAAGAGCATCACAAAGCAAGAGACAAGAGGGAGATGTCGAAAGAGACTACACAAGCCAGTAGTCCATTTCATGAGCGTTTCGTTTTGAAATTACAATATGTACGTTTGAAATCATGTGTCAACGCCAATTGTCTCACAAATGATCGTGGGCGAATTTTGCAGAAGTGATAGCAGAACGAGAACAGCGAGAAGTACAATAGTCCGCATTTCCGTCTGATGCCTGAAATAAATAATATGATAAATTTGATATTTTTATTTATTTCATTTTTGTCCAACACTACGAGGTGCGTCTAAAATTTACGAATAGATTCTGCCAACATGTGATGATATGGCAGTTGGAAAAAAATATTGTTTCAATATTCTTTTTCACGATATATCCCGGCTAAGGACTTTGAACAATTCCGTCTTCCTGTATACTCTTGACACTATTAATATTCTATTCATGTAAAAAATCACATGGGAAACGATAATACCTGAAACTATAGAGCGGGAAAACGGCGGCGATAAATCGATTAAGTGAGATGAGGAGGTGCGTCTTGCAACTGAGTACCCATAGAGTGACGCCGACCTATGTGCAATTACTATAGTAATCGTGGCAATGCACAGCTGCATGCTATGTTTGGATGCAAGTACAGCGTAAAAGCTTAAGGTAACGTAAGAGAAAAAAGAGACTGTTGGAGGGTATGACCAATACCGAATCGGCATCCCTTATGGTTTTAAGTTAAGGGCAAGTACTTGACAGCACTCACAAATCCAACGTAGCGGCTGAGCTGAGCGGCCGTAGCAAAGGATGGATGATCAGGCATCGAGTACCTATTTAAAAAATTATAATGCTCATTACATAAAGTATACTGGGCATACGTTTCGAAGCTCCTCGGAATATTTCGAAACGAGACCGACCGTACCTCGTGATTTCGTTTTCAATTCTGGACGTTTTCAAAGAATCGTCAATTCATACCGTGTATTATAAATTGATTAATAAATATACCACAGGGTGTTTAGCGCCAGCATGGATAGGTTGTTTATCACAATTGCTACGCAGATGATGCCGAACCTGCATTTTTTATTTATAATTTAGTACTAGGTAAATTTTCATTCGATAAAAGACCAGTGTCAGATAACAAATTGAACAAGTCTTAGCCGTTTGCTACGTGCTTACACGCTGTGATTATTGTCTCAGCGCGTCCAGAATGATAAACCGTTCCGCTGGTAATCATAGAAATGATTTTAAAGAGAGCATTACAAGGCAAGAGACACGTCAAGTAATATAAAATGGAAATTAACAAATGAGAAATTAACAAGGAAATTAACATTTCATGAAAGTAATATTTAAAGTTTGTAATCGCAAACTGAACAAACGAGTTGTGCAGCGCGTTCTTCTTGTAGACAGTAGCGAGAGCGACAGCATTCGTCACTAATCCGAATGCGGAAACGGAGTGGACGGTTACGGTAGCGAGCGTGACTTCGTCGGCGTCCATAAATACTGTAAAGATAAGTGTGTTCCATGTCGAACAGTTATACAGTAGCAAGCTACAATTTTTGACGTCAAGTCGGTAAGGCAGCTGCAATACGTTGCAGCTGGTATACCGGTTGTTAACGTGGACTAATCATAGGAATTGAAACGTTGACAGACGGTAAATATAACACAATATAACCAAAGAATGGAACGACACAAACACGGAATTATATCTATCGAGAAAAAAATAGGTTTTAGAAGCTAACATCCATTTAACGATATGAAAATAGGCAGTAGTAAGTAGATTTTATAGTAGTCGGCACGAGACTCAATACGAAGAAGGACATATTCATGAATGTGCAATAACAAGGCGACATTTAGAAGCAAGAGTGGATGCGATGTATTGCTGAGATCGATCATTAATGCTGCGTTTATTTTTTTTGTCATCGGCCGAGAGAGTGTGGAGAATGGTACCATTTCTGACCAGTCAGCGGCAATAAACACACCATTAAAGATAATAACAAGGACAACTCAAGACAAGATTTAAATCAGAACTAATAAAAGACCCTGTTCTTTTGAATTTTTTTTAAAATCTGAGAGTTATGAGATACGTTACACATTTTTTTCAGTATCACGAGCAGTATAGAGCACATGTATTCATGAAAACAATAGTCTTTTAAGAATAACTTATATTTCAGCACAAGTCAACATTGAAATTTAAAAATGTTGGGAAGTGAAAATATTCCTCAAGGATGCAGAGTGGAATTTTCCAACTTCCCATACTCTGGAGATGCTGTATGTAGCAGGAGTGCTGACAGATCATGCAAAGGCGAGAGATCATCGCTATTTCTCTCGATTTCACATGGTCTCTCAGCAGGAGTAAATGAAGTAGGAGACTTCTCTCTTTGACGTGTTCGTAATAACCTCATTATTATAATAATAACCTCATTATTCCTCACATTTCCATCACCACAGACTCCCAAGTGCGACAGTGAGCCGATTACCCGAATTGAACACGCTAGCGCATAAACTCCATCACGCTTGAGCTACTTTGGTATCGTTGTCCCGGTGGATCACCTGTTGATAGACCAATTGGGAAAAGATCAAAGACACCGACGGTTTCCCAATGGGTGGTCCCCTGTTGGGAAAATTATCCCAGTGGGATCCCACAGCAAAAATACCACAGTAAATATCACACGCACAGACTGGCAGTAGGAATGCACGTTCGGTATTCGTATTCCGGCTTTTCGGGTGAGAGATATTGGTAATACGACGTACAGAGTACGAGAAAATGAGGCTGTCAGATGGTATACACAACACTGAACGGATATCCCTAGAACCCCCTACCTGAATTGTGTACCAACGAACATGGGACTCCATCATGCTTGAATTCCTCATATATAATATTTATGGAAGCCGGCTCTCTCTCGCGCACTCCCACTGGTAATCGCTATTTGTACTCTAACGGCAGTATTGCCAATCTATCACGCCGAAAGTTATCGACTGGGTAGCCTACTTCTCCAATGTTCTCCAAATATGTGTGGTATTATGAATTTCGAATCTGGATTTCGTAACAGACCCATAATTATTATTTAATTGTTTTGTACCAAATTACACTTAATTCGCTACCGAATACACCATAAATAATCCATTTTATATATAAAAAACAAAAAGAAACCAAAATAAAGCCGTATCTGTAAAGTCAGAACCGGAGCCGGCAAATATGAACATTCACTCCGTAACAACTCTCACCACGATTTGCCTGTTTATACCGTATACGGTATCAATACGTGCAATTTCTCATTCCGTCAAGAATCGCTTCGGCTTTTCTGTTCCTTTTTATCGTTTCACGCCGTCTCTTTTCTCGTTATTATTGTTGCACAATTCCACCTCATTCCATCGCGTACATTACGCAAATCCATCACAGCCCGTTGCAAGTTGTGGAGGAGTAAGCCAGTCATTCGGTGAACGTGACCAAATCAACGTCGAGACCAACCAGTTCGACACTACCGGCTCCGCATCACTCCAATAGTGAAGTAAGCCACTCATTCATTCCACTTGCTCCAATAGTAAGCCGGAATATTCATTCCTTACTCCGCCCAACTCCAAAACCAAATCGTTCTCCGCCCAAAACCAAACCGTTCTCCCACTAAAACCAAACCGTTCTTTCGTTTCTTTCACCTGTATTATTAATTACCTGTGATTAATTAAGTAAATATTGATTATTAATCTTTGTTTATCTTGTTATTCACACGACGATCACACTAACAGTTTCTCTCCTAACGAGGGATTCTGTACATGGTGCATCGTTCCTTTTCTGAATCCGATCAAGTCCCGCGTGGCAG
Organism: Pristionchus fissidentatus; assembly: GCA_036245785.1. Classification (NCBI taxonomy): domain Eukaryota; kingdom Metazoa; phylum Nematoda; class Chromadorea; order Rhabditida; family Neodiplogasteridae; genus Pristionchus; species Pristionchus fissidentatus. The sequence goes on from BTSY01000004.1 coordinate 13,459,954, forward strand.
CAACCCATCCCCTTTCGAAAACCGCGACGAAACCGCCGCAAACTCCGAAAACGCGAACGATTTCGTGGAAAACCATTCCGTTCTGAACCATCCTTTCGTCAACACCTCGCGCCGTCATACCACAACCAAAATGACTTCCCAGTTTCAAACCCAGTATGACGAACTCCCCTCTTTCGTGCGCCAGCTCAAATCCACTATGGATGCCACTGATCCCTTGATATCCCAAGTGCAATCATGCACTACCATTGAGGAGTACACTAAGTTGTACCACCAGGCCACTAATGCCAAGCTCGAGCTGAAGTCCATTCATGCCGATTACAGCGCCACCTGGCAAGCGATCAACGACGAGGTTGAGAAGATGGACAACAAGGACGAGCAGGACAAAGAACAGAAGGTGCAGGATGAGATGATGGATTCAACTGATGGCCCGTCCAATCTCTCTCTTCATCAGGTACGACTTTCTCCTGTGATTGATAGATACTTAGCTAAACTCACATCGGTCTTCGATGAAGCCCTTAGTTTGATTACGAAACTGTCTGTTCACAATGCCACGGTGAAAGCAGCTTCCGAATCCGCGACTGTTTCGTCGCGGAACGGTTCTGCCGCCGAAAACAACGGTGCCTCGAAACCCGAAGGTACCGATCAGCCCGTTTTGGCAAATGTATTGGCGCACACGTTCACGGAGTTTCTCAAAAACCAACCGATCAATCAAAACACCGTGCAACCCCAGCCAAAACCATTGCCTCCGCTTCCTCCAATGGGCATTGAAACGTTCGATGGTGCAGACATCACTAAGTGGCAATCCTTCATAAGCCAATATGAAACCCTCATCCATTCTCGCACTGATTCGACTGATCTAGAGAAGCTCGGTTACTTGAAGAGCAGCCTCAAGGGAGATGCCCTTGAACTTGTTCAATCCATTCCGATTACTGGCGCATTCCTCTCGCATACCATCGATCGTTTGAAATCTGAATACGCCCGTAGCACACTCACTCATGCGACTCTCATGAGTCAATTGATGAACATCAAACCCAAGTCTTCTAAGCTCGAAGACCAGCTCAAGTGTGTTCGTTCTACGATCAACACGGTGTACGCGCTTAACGACGACGTGTCAATCAATGTTATGCCAATTATACACCAAGCAGTACAACGCATACATACAAAGTACATCCGAGTAATCCATGAGTTCAAACCAGATTCAATGCTCAAGGCGCTCATGCACATTGGAGAGAAGATCAATTCCGAGCTAGAGATTCGCGCAATAGAGCACGCATACTCATTCAACAATAATCCAATCAATAGCCCGAGTGCTAACAACAATCCGAACAGCTCTTCCACTGCATCCTCTAAACCAAAACCATCTCTTCAGCCCAAGCCTGCTAAGGCTTCCAGTCCATCCAATCCCATGTGTGCTTTCTGCGGAGAACACGAGTTCTCTGCTACTTGCACCAAGTTTCCCGATGCGAAGTCTCGTAAAGAGATCTTGCAAAGGAAGAAGCTATGCATTGGTTGCCTATCGGCGAAACATTCCACATCTGAATGCAATCGCAAGTGCGCCAATTGCAGTGGAAAGCATCACAAGACGGTGTGCTTCCAATCCAGCAGTACCGCAACTGCATCCACGATTCCCGCACAATCCTCAGTCCGTCTCTATTCCGGTCCACTGTGCATCCAGAATGCCACTCAGAGCATCTCGCTCAGTGCATTCGCACTCTTCGACAAGGGATCGATGATCACGATGATCACTCGAGAACTTTCCGATCGCCTCAAACTCACTCCAATCGATAGGAGAACGACAACGATTGTCGGAGTTTCGATCATCCGGGGTCGATCATCCGATTCAACCACATGTGACGTTGTCCGATTCGATGTGATGACCACCAATGGCAAAGTGACCATCCAAGCCATCGTAAGAGACAATCCACTCCTCGTTCCAATCCAGTATCAACCACTCAGTAGTGATGATCTGGCTGTAATGAAACAGCGACTGCCATTCATTCCAGTTCACTTCGAGAAACCCGGCTTGCCTCAAATGTCAAGAGTCTGCAGAAGACCAAGGGACACATCGAGTTCTATGATTCCATTATCGGAGATCAACTCGAAGCTGGACAAATTGAGATTGTCAATCCAAACGAACCAGTGCTCGGTATCACTCACTACCTTGCACATCAGTCAGTCCTTCGTCCAGATAAACCGACAACTCCATTGAGAATTGTATATGATGCATCTGCTCATATCAAGAACAAACCCTCGTTGAATGATCTCATCCATCCGGGTCCAAGTGATCTAGAACAAATTCCAGCTCTCCACATCCGAGCAAGGAGTCGAAAGACTCTGATCATTGCCGATGTGGAGAAAGCGTTCCTGCAAGTCAAACTGCAGAAATCCCAGAGAGACATGCTTCGATTCCTATGGGTGAAAGATCTCAATAAGCCAGTGTGTCGATCCAATCTGAGATACTTCCGCTTCTGTGTCACGCCATTCGGAGTGAACCAGAGTCCATTCCTACTGAACAGTGTGATCACACATCACATCCGTGAACACGGCAAGAACAGTGATCCCGATCTAGTCCATCAGTTGACCACGAACCTGTACGTGGACAACATCATCATCAACCATGACAATCCTTCCGAGATACTGTACCCACAGTCGAAGGAACTATTCAATTCCATGCATATGAATCTACGCGATTATGCATCCAACAATAATTCATCCCTCGAAACAATCCAGCAATCCGACCGAGCCTCAGGAGAAACTCAGAAACTCCTCGGCTTAGTATGGATGCCATCCAATGATACCCTGCAGATCAAAATACCATTGTCTGCGAGGAAAGACAGAGACCAAGAGATCCATGCTGAGTGCAGTGTCTTCTCCATACGATCCCCTCGGTCTCATCGCTCCACTATTGCTTCCCTCGAAGCTTCTCGTTCAATCCCTCTGGAATGAAGAACGAAAGTGGGATGAACCCGTTGACGATTCCATCTCTGACACATTCCATTCGCAGATGACAGAGATCGAGAAGTTCTCTCTCCCAGTCGATCGATATTCCAAACTGTCTTCGTCAAAGACCATTCACATTGTCATGTTCAGTGATGCAAGCAAGTCATCCATGGCGGCATGCTTGTACAGCTGGACAGAGAACTCCGATCCTACGTTGCTCATCTCGAGAACCATACTCTCACCGATAAGCGGAAAGTCCACTATTCCAAAGATGGAACTGGACGCGTTCCTCATGGGCCATTCTGTCTTACAGTACACCATTGAGGCCATCAAGAAGGAATTTCCAGATTCCATGATCCATGTGTATACTTACTGCGATTCCGCAACTGTACTACACTGGTGTCGCCAAGAGAAATCCAAGTCTCTGGGCACCTTCGTGTTCAACAGAATTCACTCCATCGGTGACATCCGAGAGAAACTCGAGTCACTAGGTAACATCAAATGCCATGATCACCGATACGTTCGGAGTGAAGACAATCCATCCGACCATGCAACCCGTGGATTGAATGCCGATGACATGAACAATCCAATGCATCAGTGGTGGATCGGCCCTGAGTGGCTCCGATCTAAGGTCAATTTGTGGCCAGATGATCCCATCCCCACTAGTCACATACCACTACTGGACTCACTGTCCTATCCAACAGTGGAAGTTCCTACTGTCGAACCATTGCTGAAACTCGAATCATTCTCTTCCCTCACAGTTCCAGTCACTGTCACTGCATACGTGCTGAGATTCCTCTCTCGTATTGCAAACAGGTGCAAATCCGATTCAATCAGAGCCAAGTTCTCTTCTATTCCACTCTCGACAGTCACTCATCTGACTGCTGAAGAGAAGAAGTACGCGTTCCGTATTCCCCTCCGCAACTTCCAACAGAGACACGTCAGCGACTCTGATGAGGTTGTGAAGAAGAACCACATCTTCCTCGATGAATCCACTGATCTCTGGAAAGCCACATCCCGATTAGAGAATTCCAATATCAGTACAGAGTTCAAGAACCCAATCTTCATACCAACAAAGAATTCCATTCTTGCTCGATTGATAGTTCGCGATACTCATGATTCCACAGTACACGCAGGAGTACAGACCGTAATCAACCAGATACAATCCCAATTCTGGATCCCTCGGATCAGACAGATCACGAAGTCAGTACTCCACTCATGCATTCCTTGTCGCAAGACAAACAACCTACCGTACTCGTATCCCAAGAGCCCAGCTCTCCTTGCTGATCGAGTCAACCCCAGTCGCCCGTTCGAGCACACTGGTGCTGACTACGCTGGTCAATTCCAATCGATTGACAATTCCAAGATGTACATTGTGCTATTCACATGTATGTCAAGTAGACTGAGTCACATTGAGCTCGTTGATTCGCTACTCCCATCCTCGTTCATTATGGCATTCCGTAGATTCTCATCTCGTAGAGGAGTTCCCTCTCGAATGACATCTGACAAAGCCACCACTCTGAAGATGGCGAGTACACTTCTCTCGAGTGAAGCAACCGAATCAGAATCCAACTCGTACCTCTCAAACCATGGTGTCACTTGGAACTTCACCAGTGCACATTCCCCATGGAAAGGAGGAACATACGAGAGACTGATTAAGATCATCAAGGATTCTCTCTGCAGAACCATCGGAAAGCGCAAGCTTTCACCTGATGAATTTCATACCGTAGTCTGCGAGATTGAAGGAATCCTGAACTGTAGACCACTCTCGTACGTCTCCTCAGGAGAAGTACCCGCATTCCATAATACAGTTCTCCGTCCAATTGATCTGATCATGCCAAATGCCCGTCTCGGCACTCCACTCAATCTGCTCACAGATTCCGATGAGTACATTCCACCCGGAGAAGAGAATGCTAGCAGAAAGCAAGCAATCTCTCTCCTCAAGAGATCAATCCAACTCGGTGAAACCTTCTGGTCCAGATGGCAGAAGGAATACATCGCTCATCTCAGAGACTCCAATAGTCGCTCAGATCCTCTGCAGACCAGCAGAAGCATATTCCAGACACCGAAACCAGGATCAGTAGTTCTCGTCGTCGATGAGAGCGGAACTACTCCAAGATCCAGTTGGCACATGGCTAAGATTCTCTCCGTAACCAACAATTCCGCTACCCTCAAATCTCACAACGGTAGAACCATCGAGAGACCAATCAATCTGCTAATCCCACTAGAGTTGGATGCAGCAGAAGAGACTGAAACCCCGATCGAGTCCCCATCCATGCAGACCAATCACATTCATGCCATGACAACTCGATCCAAGGCGAAACCAATCTCTTCCAATCTCTAAAGCCAGAGGGTTACAATGTAAATACTTTCCATAGTAACTCCAATTATTCAATCCATTTCATTCCAGGAGGCCGACCCGCCGATCGAGCCCCTCACTCCTCCACCTCATCCTCTACCCCAGCCTCAACCATCTCAACCATTCAACGAGTTTGAGGTAAATCCATCTCCATACCCTCATTCCAATATCATGTAATCCAGTAGTTATCCACCCCATATACCTTATAATTCAATCCATTCATTCCAGGATGACTACTACACCCAGCAACTGGCCGATGCCACGCAGTCCATCAACCACACGATCGACTCCAAGTTCAGTTCCTTCGTGCAGAACCAGTCTCGTATCGAGAAATCCCAGGTCTCTACCCACACCCTTCTTGTAACCCAAAACGAACTACTTACCAAGTTCGCTAAGAAACTCGAATCCATTGCTAAACACTCCAAATCCAAGGCTCTTGAGCCCACGAGTGTGTCTGCACCCACTACCCCCTCTTCATCCAGTTCCCTATCCAATCTATCTGTAATCACCCAAGCCATTCTGCCATCGGATAACCCATCCACATCCAGAGATGTTGCTTCTCCCAGCACTTCTCATCTCCACCGCACTTTCCCAAGCCGTAGAGATCGATCCCCTCTCAGATCTCGTGGTCATCCCTATTCTCGTAACCTCCACAATCCCGGACCCAAATGCTGCTTCTGTAGATCTCCAAATCACCTCTCTCGAGAATGCCGTATGGTCACATCCATCGCATCTCGCCAGGCCATCATCCGCAATGAGGACCGGTGCCCCGCCTGTTTCCGTCCACTGTCTCAGAGAGGTCACAACCCAAGATGCCATCCCGACCAATGCGGTAGAGGATGTCAAGATGCCAATGGAACCATCATCCACCATTCCGACTGGGAATGTCCCCTGAACCCAGCCAACGATCCCTAATTTCAAGAACCGTGATCAGCAACCGGTAAACATCAAGATCCGAGTTCTGCTACCGGAATTGTTCGCTAGTTATCGATTGTCCCACTCATTTGTTGCTTATCTAGTTCGATTAGCTGTATTATGTACTTCACCATTTCATTGCTCGTTCCTTTTGTTTGTTCATTTATTCGTTCATCTTCATTCCATGGGCATATAAAACCATTTCTCCATTCCACCTCCGACCCCCGGAGTGTACCGAATTACACTTAATTCGCTACCGAATACACCATAAATAATCCATTTTATATATAAAAAACAAAAAGAAACCAAAAGAAAGCCGTATCTGTAAAGTCAGAACCGGAGCCGGCAAATATGAACATTCACTCCGTAACAACTCTCACCACGATTTGCCTGTTTATACCGTATACGGTATCAATACGTGCAATTTCAAATTCCGTCAAGAATCGCTTCGGCTTTTCTGTTCCTTTTTATCGTTTCACGCCGTCTCTTTTCTCGTTATTATTGTTGCACAATTCCACCTCATTCCATCGCGTACATTACGCAAATCCATCACAGCCCGTTGCAAGTTGTGGAGGAGTAAGCCATTCATTCGGTGAACGTGACCAAATCAACGTCGAGACCAACCAGTTCGACACTACCGGCTCCGCATCACTCCAATAGTGAAGTAAGCCACTCATTCATTCCACTTGCTCCAATAGTAAGCCGGAATATTCATTCCTTACTCCGCCCAACTCCAAAACCAAATCGTTCTCCGCCCAAAACCAAACCGTTCTCCCACCAAAACCAAACCGTTCTTTCGTTTCTTTCACCTGTATTATTAATTACCTGTGATTAATTAAGTAAATATTGATTATTAATCTTTGTTTATCTTGTTATTCAGACGACGATCACACTAACAGTTTCTCTCCTAACGAGGGATTCTGTACATATTTATAAATATATTTTTATATTCATAATTATTTATAAATATATTTTTATATTCATTGCTAAAACTACGGCACCGCATATGCATTCTAGAGACTCGGAAAACGAACACCTGCGCAACCGGTGTCTGTTTTCCCTGTGAACGATTATATGCTGATTCATCAATAGATGGGTAACATTATAATATACAGTAGCGGACAAAAGTCTTCGGGCACTTTTTATATCTGATACAACTTTTTAACCCAAGGGGGCTTTGATACGATATGGTAAGACCATATACCAAATCTATTGGAGATTACGATGCAACTATTGGGGGATTGCGAAATCGTTCAGTAATTGCGTCGTGATGACGCAATCGATGCACAATGTTTTGAAGAGCCATTATTCTTACATGGATTTTTTCCCGCTCGTCTAACTTTCAGGATGTTGAGACCTGGCCACGACCTACCTAGAAACTTTTTTTCAAGTTGCTGCGGTGCCGCTACTTGGCTGCAGCCAAGCTGCAAATTGGAGACCTGAAAATCATATCTCGCCGTTTAGACATCGCCCAGACCCGATCAATGCACCAAAATGATCGCCGTCATGACTACCGATGATCCTGAGAATATGGTCGCGGTAGGTCACCAATTGTCCTCAGGACACGAAAAAATCACTTTTTCGCATTATTGTGGTCTGACGAAGGGGAAGTCTATAGGACGTGCTCGAGAGATCTGGTTTGGGCGTGGATTTGGTTGAGAATCTATGAGAGAACCGATTCCTAGCTGCAATAAGCGTTTTGATTGGACTCCTGCCCGCGACGATCGATTTCCGGAAGGACACTGGTTTGGCCACGCCCATTTTCTGCCCGTTGACAAGGTTTGACAAGGTTGACAAGGTTCTGACTTTTGAGTGTATCTCGGTACTGAGTTAACGGAGAAGGCTGGCAGACCCATCAATGGAATCAGCGTGGCTGGCTCTATATTCTCATTCACAAAATTTCATCATCACTATGCAATATTGCATCATCCTTATGCAATATAGTGTTCTAAAGGATCATAGAATATCGGGGAAGATCAATTATCCTACACTAGGGGTGCCAGTTCGGCGTCGGTCTCGGTAATACGGACCCCCTGGCGTCTCTTTTTCTTTCGTACTCTCTCCTTTATCAGACGTATTACCGATCTCTCGCTAATAATAAGAGGGTCGTAATACGAAAATCGAACTTGCATCCCGATCGTACACACACATCTCTAAGGTTTGCAAAGTAAACTAAATTAATGCATTATTTAACCCATATGTAAAAATTTTGATTTTGCAATTTGGCGGCGAGTTTTGAAATAACAATAAGCTCTGCGACTATTCTGCTCATAGTGCATAATTAACTTATAGTTAGTTATAAAAGTACGAGTAGCATCACAATCTGCCCTCAATGGTTACTGAACATCGTCTACTCTAAATGTACTACTATTCGAATGTACACTCTCGACGATCGCATCCATCTCGCAGTCCAATTCCCAGTCGATATTCTTGCGTTGGCTGCGAACATCACACTCTTGTTGGCAATCAAATCCAGGTTGGCGCATAGGGAGGACCGTGCTATAAACCATTAACATTTTGCGTTCAAGAAAGCCGAACACTCTAGATCCTCAGTGACACTCATATTTTTTTCTTGTGTACAGCGTCTTAGAGACTTCGTGCTTCGGGTAAACTTAAGAACTCCTGCAGAACACCTCCAAAAATGCGCGCGTACTCGGTGTTTCTGCTTAACGGAGCGCTGTTCGACGCCGTCACGGCGGTGTCCGGAGCTATGGCGACAACGAGGTCACCATAAACAGCTTACCGTTAGCTTGAACAGTGAATATTCTGCATCTGCATGTTTGGAAAAAAAGATTCAAAGCCATGGAAACGCATCGTTTCGTTTTAATTAACCAAGGTTGAGGGTAATTACCGTCACTAATGACGGGTTGAATATCGCGAAACGCATTTGTTGAAATATCAAAAACTGACATAACGCTTCATTTCAATTAGGGTTGACCACTCGAAATATCCTTTGTTCGAGAACAATGGAAGATTAACAACAAACAAAGAACTGTTCCGGAACGGAGTCGAACCGCTTTATTTCGACTTTTCGAGTGGTCGACTCTAGTTTCAATGTTATTGATTCAGCACTCCCACTATCTTTAGCGTGCATCACCAGTTTATTGCAATTCTTCGTTCCCATGTGAAGTGAAGCGATGGAAGGAGAAAAGGGTGCACGTGGAAACTCCGGAATTCAGGGTGATATGTCAACCGGACGGCTCCACAGTCATGGTCTTCCTCGGTCCGTGTACTCGTGTGGGCAGCTACTTCTGCCACCTCAACATGTGTCAGAGCTCTCCTTATACGCCTTTGTCATCATCATCAGAATCAATTTTTGATCGGGGCACATATCTCGTTTTGCAGCCATTCAGACCTACTTGATTAATCATTCTACACTGCTGCTGTTGATGTCGTTCCTCTATCGTCAACGACTGTTGACCGACGTTAATCCGCTAATAATGAGCGCGGAATCTGCCAAGGGCGTCTGGCGAATATGCGGATTGTGCCTGCTGCCGACCGCTATTGGAACGGTAGGGAACAAAAAAGTTATTGTAAGTGAGTAAGTAAGCAAATAAGAAAAGTATGCGAGGAAGTAATTACGTACGATTATCAAGTAATTAGTTCGAATTAAGTAAGTAAGGCTTCCGCGAGGTTACGTACTTCCCTTGTCAGTCGTTAGACTATCAGCGGACGAATGTTCTTCAGTTTCTTTACTACACTCTGGTTCAACCAACTGCTGAAGATGTCCTCAGGCAATTGAATCTCAGTGGCTATGCTACTTTGAGTTAGTAAATTTCAAAAGCAAGGTACACGTTGTATTTCAGCTTTTCCGAGTATATGACGCTATTTGCGTTAGGATCAACAAGGCGTCAACAGGAATCTTGAACAGGTCAAAAATCGAAATGGCTCAAAACATGCTCCTAGGGGTAACTTTAGACGCTGAAAACGCCTGTGCCATCGATTTCGCAATAGGACCCCTCTAGGCGCCGGTGTGGCGCCGCGCCCTTTCTGCGGAAAACGCGTTTTTCGATTAAAACTCCTCGGAAACGCGTTCGAATGGTGCGAAACTTGAATGCTTAGATCAGAATTTGATGCTCTATCAAATGGCATTAGTGCCACATCATTTTTGACTCTCTTTTTCGCTAAAAAGTCGATTTTTGACGCAGGGCGCATTACGGCCAGGCCCATTACCCGATTAAAGAGCGCATTTTTCTGATCATTTTTATATATTTGGTTAAGCAATAAAGTCTGGGCTCAGTTGTTTTTTTTAAAATTTTTTCGCCCCCTTCCACTTTGGTTTTTCAGAAATCTTGAAAAAGTGATTTTTTCGATGAAAAAAAATTCGGCAAAAGACTTTGGCAGTCGACTGGAATCGAACCTGTGACCTTCGGATTGAAGTTCTAGACCATTACCGCATCGACCACGCGGATGCCGCGTGTGTACACGCGTTCCGCGCGCGTGAAAAATCTTTGACGCAATGGGAAACAACTGAGCCCAGACTTTATTGCTTAACCAAATATATAAAAATGATCAGAAAAATGCGCTCTTTAATCGGGTAATGGGCCTGGCCGTAATGCGCCCTGCGTCAAAAATCGACTTTTTAGCGAAAACGAGAGTCAAAAATGATGTGGCACTAATGCCAATTGATAGAGCATCAAATTCTGATCTAAATATTTAAGTTTCGCACCATTCGGACGCGTTTCCGAGGAGTTTTAATCGAAAAACGCGTTTTCCGCAGAAAGGGCGCGGCGCCACACCGGCGCCCAGAGGGGTCCTATTGCGAAATCGATGGCACAGGCGTTTTCAGCGTCCAAAGTTACCCCTAGGAGCGTGTTTTGAGCCATTTCGATTTTTGACCTGTTCCTGACACTTGTTGATCCTAACGCTAACAGCGTCATATCAGAGCCCGGTGCTGCTATCTTCACGCTGCCTTGTGCCTTGGGCGCACCGCTTTGTATGCTCATGTCGATCATTGTTCGTAATCGTCTTGTCCGACAGATCGATCGGGTGGTAAGCGGGCATACACAGAAAATGAATACGAGTGTTATTAGATCCAATAATCCCACTCGCGATCAACAAATCATTATTCGCAAAAAAAAACCTTTGTTATCACGAATATAATTAAGCGATCTAACAACACTAACACTGCGATGCGACACCAAGTGTATGAAACGCTCGAAACTGAGCGTATTAACATGTCGATACATTTCTATCTGTAGCATAAACACGGTACAATAGAAAGTGTATTAGTTCTGGCTGAAGAGATCTGTTGCTGCCGCTCAGCTCCTGAACTTTTCAGAAAGTGGACAGTCGCGAACTCCATCGCAGCGTTGTCAGGGTAAGTCCGTCGTGAAATACACAGAGCGGGAAGTTTCCTCCTCCCATTACATCTACTCTGACTCTCTTAGTTACACATGCTCTCTTAACATGAGGTATGTGGGGAGACTTCCCTCTGAGTGTAATAGCTTACGTGAGCGGCATTTACCTGAATACCACATTACACTAAGAAGCATATTTCCACTGTTTCCTAAACATCATTTCGAGAGCGGACAAACGCTAGACTGTTAAAGAAAAAACGAGAGACTAGTGCGCTACGAAGAGATGCGCGCGTTGCGGTCACATTGCGTGTCATCCCAATTCAATTCAACCTTCGATCATTTAGGAAGTCCTCTAGTTGTTTATGCCTATCATAGTAGCAATTCACAACTCAAGTCCGATAGTAAATCTAACTTCATCTCGATCTCACCGGGCATGTTCCATCATGTCACAAGACATGAGGACATGTTGAGACACGCAGAGCACAGGACAGGATCTACCTGACACGTTGCTTCCTCTTGCAGACGTTGACCTATCAGATGATGCTTCCTTTCGGGTCGCTTATCGCCTCTTCCTACTGGGGGCTGGACATGATCTTCCTCTTCTCGGCTGAATGGCCGCAGCGATTGCTCATGATGGCGAGTGCACAGATTGCGAACAACACAACTTTAGGGGATAGATCTGTATTACGGCTGACAAGGGAAAGATTGTCAGAAAACATAGACTGAGGATACGTGCGATAACGGACCGGCATCCCTTATTTTTATTTTATTTTGTGAACTTGTCCCACTGTGCTCTTTATTCAGACGAGCAGCTTAATTTGCCTCGCTTCTCCAATAATCACACTCGTTTTCCTCCCACCATACAGGAAAATGCTCGCTTTCCGCGGATAAAGACTTAATTGTTGTTGCTTCGCAAAACGAATTGTGTAAAGGACAATTCAGAATCATGATATTTCATACAAATGGAAGATATAATTTTCAAATACGAACAAATATCGGATCTATTTCGTGTCTAGTCTGTGCTAAATCCCATAAATACTCAGAGTTTGTAACGTACTCACGACTGGGGGGGTGACAAAGGAAGAGGCAAGAGTGAGACGCTCGCATGCTAATCGACTAGCAATCAATGCAATGTCGCAGAAACAGTCAGTGGAAACATCAAAAGCTCGGTATATGCAAATTTCTTCGACGGACCCGAGTGCGCAGCAGAACCTACTTGTTAAGAGACCATCCACGAGAGGCCGGGGCGCTATGGGGAAATCGTCGGATGCCTTTTTTGCAACCTGTGCCAATAACTTGGTGGTGAAGTCAGCATCACAAGTGCTGATATTTGGCCAAGTAACTAAGGTTCTGGGTCCCGCCCCGAAAAGTTACAGTAACCCCGGGTTACGATATCGATTTTTTTTACTATTTTAAATGATCCCAATGATCCCAATATTTATGATCTGTACCAATATTTATGACCCAATATTTATGAATATTTATGATTTTTTCGACCATGAACCCGGCGGGTTCATGGAATTTTCAAAAAAATTTTTTTTTCAAAAGTTCATGTATCTGCTTGAAATGTGTTTCATACATGAAATGTAATATGCCTACACCGAATTTGACTAAAAAAATTGCAATATTGGACTCTCGTGATGCAGCCTACGAAGGAAAACCACAAAGTAAAATTCAATACAAACACATTAATTCTGGAAATATCCAGCACTTTTATCGTCAAATTCGGTGTAGACATATGAGAGGAATCGGGAGAGAATCGAGCATTTTTGGGATGGCAGGTCACTAGGAAAATTTATGATTTTTAAATTTCCTGAAAAACTAATGCACAGTACTACAACATCTCCTCTATCGAATAGCGTTTCCAGAATATTTTTAAAAAATTTCGCTTTGACGTGAAACACAAACAAACCTGGTGACTTAGCAATTTTTTGGCAAAAAGTCAAAGTTTGAAAAATCATAACTCTCTTCAAAATGAAGATACGGATTTGCGGTTTTGTTCATTAGATAGAGAAATATCTCTGCTACACTTGACATGTTATTTCATCATTCGCGGCTCATGCGGCAATGCGGGGTGGTCGCTTTTGCAAATGTTGTCGTTATTTTCTTAAAAGTTAAAACTAAGAAGCCCCTCCTAGTACATCATTGCGGTATGTATGGGCACTTATTCCAACTGGAATATGAGCTTCGGGATAGGCTGTATTGTAAAGACGCTGAATTTAATAGGATGTCTCGTAGAAACAGCCCATCGAAAAGTAGTGTTGGTCAGTCTCATTTCTGTATTAAATCAATGAAAATAATCTATTAAGAATATTCAAGTTGATTTAGCGACATTTTATAAGCTAGTTTTTTGATTAAAAATTTTTGAAAATTTTAAAACATGAATTTCAGTATATTTTTAATTTCCCTTGTTCAACGTTCTTATAAAATCAGATAATCTTCAAATTGTTGGAATGCATTTTTAATCACATTTTTTGCATATATTATGCTCTAGTAAATAGTTTTCGAATTTTAAATTGGGAAGGTGTTAAATTTGTCTACATCAATTCAAACCCCATAATCTTTGTCACGACTTCTTCAGCTGTTTCCTCGGCATGTATGAAACATTTGCCTTTTTGAAAGTGAGTAGCTATCTATTCGCAGAAACGTTATAAGCCGAAGAATACCGTATATCTGGCGAAAGGCACACGCTCTGCTTTCTCTGGCACTCTCTCATTTTCGCACGCTCTCTGGCCTGGTTCGAACCCCGAGCCGGGCACGAATCTTTTGCCAGTACTTAACAAAGACAGAATAATCATATCCCTTAAGAATCAGCTTGCTTCCGATTTCACAGAGCGATCGATAAAAAAAAATCGATATCGTAACCCGGGGTTATTGTAACTTTTCGGGGCGGGACCCAGAGCCTTAGTTACTTGGCCAAATATCAGCACTTGTGATGCTGACTTCACCACCAAGTTATTGGTACAGGTTGCAAAAAAGGCATCCGTGGGGTATGTCCGGCTTCTCGTGGATGGTCTCTTAAATATACAATTAGAAAACTTTTTTATATATGATATTATATTTAGAGCAATAACGTATAACATAATGCGATGTTTTCGATGACAATTACATGTGTACGTGCAAGAGGGTGAAAATATGCATAATTTAGAGATTATAGCAAAGCATAACAGGAATTCTGGGTGCTGTATATTCTGTTAGAACTTGCCAAGTTTTCGTCCATCTTTTTTCTTCAGTTTTTGACCATGTTTTGTTTTGGGCGACCTATACAGTGACGAGAGAGCACGTAAACAAGTGAGAGCGCAGAGTTTCGCAATATTTGTAAACAACACATGCCTACTTTTCCCTCTCCTCGATCTCCGTGCTCTCTCTTCACTGTCTAGCTCGCTCAAAACAAACTTGGCCAAGTTCTAGTTTTCGGCCATCTTTAACACTTTTTTTTGCTAGTCGCTAACAATATATTTTATATTTCATTGGCTTTGTACTTTCTCATCGTGCTTAATCGAACCATTGCAAATAAATTACGATTAAGTCAAAAAATGGCGAAAAAAGATGGCCGAAAACTTGGCCAAGTTCTGACAGATTATACAGCACCCTGGCATTGTATTTGATGGCAGTTAACGCTCTGATAAGAGAGTAAACGATACTGTCAGAGGGACACCTAACCGGCATCCCTAGTGGCTAGAGTGCGAAATATTTGAAAATTTCAAAGTGAAAAATTCGGAAATGTGAGAACACAGTCTCTTCAGCTCGAACGCTCTATGTCATCCACCGAACAATGAAGAGAGCATTAGAAATGAAGAGACCGTGGTCTCACATTTCGAACTAAACTACTACTCAGAGTGCGAACTCTCTAACATGTGCCTCTCCAGTGAATTGGACTCTCTTATATTCAAGAGATTCCGCTACCTACTTTCCTCATTACGAGCACTATCTCGCTTACTATCTAAAGGAGTCACTAGGATCAGGACACAAATTGAAAATGTTCACTTGCCTGTAAGTGAAAGTCACTAGAAATAAGAGACATTTCACTTACCGGTAAGTGAACATTTTCACTTTATGCCCTGATCCTAGTGACTTTTTCTGTGTATTACAATTTTAAAATGATACGTTCATGAAATGGACTA
Source organism: Pristionchus fissidentatus (assembly GCA_036245785.1). NCBI lineage: Eukaryota > Metazoa > Nematoda > Chromadorea > Rhabditida > Neodiplogasteridae > Pristionchus > Pristionchus fissidentatus. The sequence continues at coordinate 13,475,592 of BTSY01000004.1, forward strand.
CTGGTGGTGTACTCTCTTTCTATACCTCGACGTGTCTCTCACTTTACCATGCTGTCTCGCAGCCGTACCTGTTGTTTAGAACTGATTATCAACGGAACGATTTACTATTTCGGACGAGTGCTCGAAAATTTGTAATAGAGATGCACATGTTAGAGAGTTCGCGCTCTGCGTGGTGACTACTCGTGTCTCGTAGCTGGCAGCTAAAGTGTTCGTCGTTCCTTGTTTGCCGATCGGACACTTGTCCACACACTCGAGACGCTTTTGCCCTTCGTCTTCCTCCTGAAGATGTCAGCGCGCGTGTGGAACACGTCAATGATGAGTCTGAGCAATTCCATATTTTGTGTATTTTACAATTAGCAAAATTGATCTTCCAAGGTTTCATTTCCTTGAAAACGGTTCTCCAACATCCTCATTCCACAAATTCTCTTGTTTCCGGGAGCGCGGTTCTTCGCTCTCAGAAAGTGTGTGTGGAATAACAATGTTGGAGAACCGTTTTGCATGAAACGACACCATGAAGAACCGTTCTCTTAGCAAGTTTGCGGCCAGTCTGCGCATACCCGTCGATGCCGTGGGCGAGGTGCCAGGCGACCGTCGTCGAGACGAATGTTTCTGCATGTGCACAAAATTAATTTTGTTTTAAACGCCGAAAAAATCTCACCGAAAGGCGTCGTTGTCAGCGGCGTGATGTACGTGAACGTCACGTAAACGCAAATGTCGGGAAAGCATTGCGCACATGCCTGACAAAAGATATCTGAGGAATCGGCGTTTGAATTTCGAGTATTACGTTCGAAAAATATATATTTTAAAATCATTAATTTGACTATTGTTAGTGATCGGTAATTTCGTGATTGCACCTGCAGAGCCAGCTCCATCTCCACGGATCTTTTAGCGGAGGTTGTAGTGTCACTCATCTGGTGGGAGCTCTGCAAATAAGAAATTATCATTGTAATTCTGTTGTGCATTTGACCAAATCACTTTGTCGACCTTTTGAGGCATCGCACCCTTCATGTACACTATCACCATGTGTGGACATGATGGGTGTTTTATTATTTCGCTGACACTGTAAAATAACTATAACTATGTATAACACTATAAAATTACACCCTTCTAAATTCTTATGATAAATTATTTTTTTTGAAAAATGAAGAATCCCTACATTGATGCGGTAGAGCCGGAGATGTATGAGGGTGATGACGTCGAGCGACAATGCCAGTATATAGTCAACAGCACACGAAACAGAATTCAGCCAACTGCAATAATCAAATTGAACTTGTATTTTTTAGTATTATTCATCAAGGAAGTAAACTAAGCGCGTAATTAGCCTACGTGCGGTTCAAGAAAGTGTGAATGCCACTCACAACATGAAGGTCTGACCGCGCTCGGACGGCGCAAAGTTCCAGAACATTCTGGATCTGTCGTATCGGAACCAGACGTCCTCGTCTGAACAAAAATAATTAATGTGACTGATAAAATGCTGAAAAGATGAAGTAGAAACTCGTTCAAATGAATATGGCTAATATCTTTATATTAAAGCAACTTTCGCGCTCATTGAGCGAAACAATACCACCGCTGTTACCGTTTTCTTGCAGACCATTTTGAACAAGAAATAGTCATTGCAAAATTTATTTAATTACATATGAGCGTGAGCGTGTTCTGCAGGAGCGACAGCGACATTAGAGCGATCAGCATGATGAGTGTGCGCGCGTTCGTCAGATGCTTGAAGCTGTGGAAGGGGAAGACGGTGGCGACGAAGCGATTGAACGAGATGAGAAAGTGCGTGCGACAGCCGAACACCCACAGAGTCACGCCGATCTGGAAGAGCAATCAGTGAGCTTTTACAGTTGACCCGCATAATGTAACACACATAAGATTCATCGTTGTATGGTAGGTAGGGTGGGCACGTCAAGTGAAATGGGTGACATTCGAAAGTTGTTATTTTTAAGCCTATTTCTGTTTTCTGAGTGTATGGATTGAGAATTTTCAAAAGAATGATACTGTCAGTTCATACTATGCAATGTGTTCATACTGTAATGTAATATTATCAAAAACGCTCACGTAGCCAATATATCGACTGAGGTCAGAGTGGGTGTCATAGCGAGGCTCGGCGGGCATCGTGTACCTGTGCGTAGTAGAGTGTGAAATGTGAGACCACCGCCACTTACTTTCCAACATTCTCTTAACCACTCACCAGTGAAGAGAGTATATGAAAAGAAGAAACAACGGTCTCACATTTTGCACTCTAGTGTGCGGTTTGTAGTTGTTCTTACGGTTTCAAATTTGCTAGGATTACGGTTCTGCAAGGCATAGTTTCTTAGAGTGTCATTCTTACAAGTTCTTCATTCTTACAAGAGTGCGAAATGTCTGACCACGGTATCTTCATTTCACACACTCACTAGACCGGTCGATAGGCGAGAGAGTTTAGGAACTGAAGAAACTGTGGTCTCACATTACGCACTCTAATTCTCACGCGCTCTCTAGCTTAAAATGCGAAAGGAGAGAGAAAATGAAGACTGAGGACGTTAGAGAACCGTTATCGATGAAACGAAACCATGGAGAACCGTATAGGGTCGGGGATCGGTAACTGAGGAAAATTATTACCAGATCGTATTCATTCCCAGGACGCACAGGTTGTTGAGAGCGATGGCGACGCAGATGATGCCAAATCTTTAAATTTGCACATATATTCTTGTTTTGAACAAAAACCGGAGCGAAACTGCCGTAGCATTTATCATTTTTGCTATTTATGCTGTGAAACAATTCAAGGTTGAAAAAGAAGAAGAGCAAAAAAGCGCTTACGAATTATGAAGAGCCTTCTTGCGGTGAACAGTGAGGAGCGCGAGCGCATTGGTGATTAGGCCGAAGAGCGACACGAAGTTGACGGTGTGCGTCGCGAGCGAGAGATGTTCCGCATCCATCCTGGGATACTGTAGCGACGTTACAGTATACCGAATTTATGAAATTGAGCAAAAACTATCGGCTGTATGAGCAGGATCTCGTGCGAAACGGGCTAATGATTCAGGAAGACAAGACTGAAATACGAGTGGGAACACTATATGCGCGAAATGGAAAGATAACGTCCATCCCCTGTCACTCGCGCACCAAAGTGAGGGGAAAAGATCGCGTCTAGTATGACACTCGATTTCCACTAAAAATACAAAATAACGTGGCAATTTAGTAGCGCGGTCATGGGTAGTGTGCGAAATGTGAGACCAAATGCGCTGAAATGGAGAGATCAAAGAGACAATAATGAGTATATAATAATCTTAATTCTACGCAATGATTGTAAGATATTTGTTTGTGAGATCACCTGATAAGTACACACATAAATGTATTACTTTTCATGCATGTCATGGACGAGGAGAGGAACCTAATCCATGAAAATGTATTATGTTTCACACATTTTTATAGATTAGGTTCCTCTCCTCGTCCAGGGCAAGTATGAAAAGTAATGCATTTTTTCTGTGTGTATACTTCTTGTTCTCACTACAATTAGCAGTATGGTTTCTTTAAAAGTTACCATTCTGATCAAGAGTAGCTGATTCTGCGCATTGCGGTATGACGATATATTAGGTTGTGCTGAATGTTTTCTGCACTGAACAGAAAGTTATGCATGCAAAAGACTACTTATAATCGTGTAATCTGCGGTTACTAAAAGTTTTCCGCAGTGCGCCTTTTCCATTTTGCGTTGTCTACTGGAACACGACAGTACACATTAACAAGAACACGAATAAGCAGAAGGATACAGCGCTTTTCGATGGCTCGCAAGTTCATGAAGATATTGGAAGAAATTTGAAATTGAATTGTTTGTATTATAGTGTTTGTATGTTGGAAAGGGGGAATGGCCGAGTGGTGTAAGCAACAGCCATTCGAAGGGTCACGAGTTCGATCCCCGTCGAGGCCAACCAAGCCGTCCTTCCACACCGGTGCGGTAAATTGGTAGCAACTTTGATTGCGAAAGGTAAACGTGCCCCAGATGCCTTGGGAAAGCTTGGGTTATGTAATCCCACGTTGTAGCCGGCTTACCGGCTTGCCCCATCTAGCGTGGTTGCTTGCTACTGAAACATCGCTTGACATGGAACACTTTTACCTTTTACCTTTTCCTTTGTTTGTATTCAAATGCAATAAAACATGGAATCTTGGGAACATTACTTTGGAGCTTGCGCATGTGACTAGCTTAAAGTAAGAGCTAGCATACAATCTGAGAGTTGTATTCCGAAGGATATGAGTACAGTACCTTTCACTACTCTCATGAGCTACCTAAGATAATACTTGCAGCAAGTAATCCAAAATGATCCAAAATCTATCCAAAATGGAAATATTATGACGACACACAGTCATAACTTTGTTAAACTGCATTCATCAAGACTATCGGTGTTGATTGCGCGTTTCCGGGAACTGTTCGCGTTTTCTGGTTGAATGAAATTAGTTAACTGTACACAGTCATTCTTCGAATGGTCGACGAACTCAGCAAACCCGGAAGAAGATTACAAGATCGCGACTTTGGCAACGTTGCGAATAACATGAGCAAAACCAGAACCGCAAATTTGCGTTATTAGAGGGCCTGCTATAGGGTGGCCTAAATAAGGGGCCATTTCCGGTGCTATTTTCGGTACCGGACTGGCAAGATTGTCCCGGGACCGCCAAAGTCGAATCTGGATTAGGCCACCCTCGCTTGCTACGTTTGGCTCACATGGCCAAAGGTTAGGTGAAGTGCATAAATCGAGAGGCGCATATGACTGTTGTGAAAAGGGGGTTAAGAATCACCGTTTTACGGTAAACTGTTTACGGATTTTTTCGTGATTGCCTGTTATTATGTGGAATTGTTGTAGGTGTTCGGCGAGCTAGACGCCTGAGAGCTGCAATCAGCACTAATTTATACGTTGGCTGATGCTATGCTCAGCTTCGTCGTTGAGACACTATATGGACGATAATTAAGTCAATAAAACATTCTGCAAAGGACGCATCAACCACCGATGTTAAGGTTCCATGTCAAGCGATGTTACAGTAGCAAGCTACCACGCTAGTACGGACGTACCGATCAACCACCAAGTGCTGATGAGAATAAACCTAGAAAACTCAGATAGAAGACACGAATAAGAAGAATGTAGATGGAGAACGTTCTTCGCTAGACTGGACATGAAGGACAACATTTGTATTCGCAACCAACCAAAACAACGAGATTTCGCGACATTAAAACGGTCGTTTCGCACGTGCCTAACTTAGTAAGGACTATCATACAATCTGATAGTGGTATCCCGAAGGATCCACAATTGAGTACAGTGATCATCCACATATGATAATTTTCGCTGAAAGCTTTCGTTTCCACAGTACTTTTTGAAGATGTACGGTGATAATTTTGTTACTTTTTTTTCTTTGCATTCTTTGTATCGATACTGATTGCGCGTTTCCCGGAACTTTTCGGATGCTATGGTTGAATACCCTGGAATTAGTTAAACTCGCGCAGATCTCTGTAGAATGGGCATTTTATATGGAGAACAAAATGTGAGACAACTGTATCTTCATTTAGCACATTCTATTCGCCAGTCAGTTGATGAGAGCATGTTCGAAACGCGGAGATAGTGGTCTAACATTTCGCAATCTGCTCGAACCCTGAAGCAAACAGTGACAAAACATTTACTAAGATATCCACGAAATATAAAATATAGCTTGATGTTCAATTAGAAAGTGCTTCAATGTTTTTTTCTCGGGAAGAATAGGACGGAAGACCAACACAAATCGAAATGAGCACAGCTATGTTTAAGAAATAGTTAGAGAATCACGGTTTTTAGGTGTGATGTTTTTACGACATCCTGTTTTCTCATTATTTTTATAGGGAATTGCTGTAGGTGCTCGGCGCGTGGTAGACGCCTGGCAGTAGCAATCAGCATCAATTCAGCTGTTGGACACAGTTGAGGCGACGTTCAGTTTGGTCAAGACAAGAAGAACGCGTTTTTTAGACGCTTTTGCCACCGATTGCAGATGCCTGCCTACTTCTCATCGAACAGTTTTTTTACAATTTCTACATTTCTCATCGCCTTAATCGAAGAAGATCCACAAAAAATTAATTATACATTCCGCCAATTACACGTTTTTACACAATTACCCATCAATACCGACGTGCAAGCCAAATTCGATGTGCTCTTGCTACAGCTTGACCCTCTAGCTTGGGGGAAAAGGCCCTAGGCCACCTCAATACTCGATGGAGAGATTTCCCACAACGCGCAATCGGAATGCAACAAATGAAGATACTTATTGCAACTATTATAACTATAGTTATAACTAGGGATGCCAAAGGAAGAGTAAAATGGTCGGTTTTAACTCGCAAATTATCGCTCACTGTATTCAAATGTTCCAATTTCTAATCAGCTCGATTACAAATGTATCTGGGAACAATATTTGATAGGTCATGAAGCCAAAGACTCACATGTTTTTATGTTATTCAAAAAACTTTTCCGGAAGAGTGAGCGTTTTTCGCAAAATCGTCGATTTTTCGCATATAATTCTGAACTAGACATGAAAATCAATAATATTTCAAGCATTTGTGGGCTCGACGATTTCCCGTTACCCATCAGTTTACGACTGGTAGACATAATCATTTCAGATTCACATCAAATCGTCGAAAATAGGCTGAAAATCGACGATTTTTCGAAAAACGCTCACTCTTCCGGAACAGTTTTTGAATAACTCCAAACTATGCAAGTGTTTGGCATCATGACATACCAAATATTGTTCCCAGATACATTTGTGATCGACCTGATAAGAAATTGGAGCTCTTGTCTGTCTCATTCGATATTCTGCGGGTCAAAACAGACCATTTTACTCTTCCTTTGGCATCCCTAGTTATAACTATTGCTATATTATAATATTATTATATTATAATCAATATTGTATTATATTATAACTATAATTATAACTACTGCATGACATGATAAGAATATACTTGAGTTGAAGCGAACGTCGAACAGCGAACAGCAAATCGAACCGCTCTCCGTTGATGGAGTATACGCATGGTTATTAATGTCGATCCAGTCTCTTGGGATCGAATCCCTCGTTATGATGAATAATTCTAATCTAATCTGAGCAAGTGCATTAAAAGGGACAAAGATCGGCTGTGGGCAGAATTTAGATTGTTAGATAGAAGAAACCTGATAAGCTGTTACATTGTATAATGCACCTGCTCTGTGATATTCGGTCGATAAGCTATTACCTTATGCAAAGAGATTCATTGTGCCTGTATTGGAAAAGGAGAATAAGTTTATCAGGTTGGCAGGAGGTGTGAAATTTGAGTTTTTGTTTTTCTGTAATTTCAAACTACTACCTTGTACTAAGGTATTAGAGACCTACTGACTTAGAACTTTCGATTATTTTTTGTTTTTCGATTATTTTTTGTGAGCTGTATAACGTTCTTAAGTCCATTCTGATTCGGAGAGAACGACTCACGTAAACAGTCTTGCCAGTCGATATGTCAATCCACTCAACATGCACTCCAAATATCGTGATAAGCACTCCCATAAAAGACATTCCTATTTGGAAGAGAACCATGTACGCTTCCGATCGTGACCGATATATCTGAGCATGCATTACTATTATAAGTGTATTATCATTATACTTATTTTATTTTTATATTTGGCATGTTTTTATCATAATACAAAATATTAGTTACGTATTACACGAGAATTCCATATGATATAATGTGAATTTCTATGGTTACCAAAGGCCATTGAGGTCACGAAAACGAGAAAATGATGTTGGTAAGCATCGGAGTCCACATTAGAGTGCGAGATGTGAGACCACGGTCTCTTCATTTCACATACTCTCTCGTCTATCGACCGGCCTAGAGAGTGTGCGAAATGACGAGGCCGTTGTCTCACATTGCGCTCTCTAGTTTAAAAATAGTTTAAACATAGTTTAAAAATTGCAACTTACTAACATTTCCATAGCGTAACGGCAGCTTGATCGCAATCGCTCGATTGAGTGAAATAAGGAAGACGGAGGCCATTTGTCCCATCCGACAACCAATCGTTATCGCGGATATGCCCTGACTTTGGAAGATCACCACCGCACGGAAGCCAAAGTGAACAATTTATTAAAATATGGGAAAAGTGACCACCAGAGCAAGCAACAACTCAACTTGGAGCTACCTATGCAGCACTCTTTTGGAATGAGAACCACGAGACCCTCGGGAGGTAATACACACGCACCACTCCGATCTCTTGCGTGGTCAGAATCTCCAGCATCCATCCTCGTTGAGCAATCACCAGTAGAATTATGCTGCACACCGAAATGATGTTGATTATCCCGTCTACCTGTGGTAAAAATTTGATTCTCTCTAATCTTGGTATATTCACAACAAATTATATACTACTCACGATGTATACGCTATAGATGATGATATCTTTTCTGGACTTCCATAAGGCGAAAATGATTATTGCATAGATAGGAATAGTGATTATGCCCATTACTGCGCAGGAGTAGTTAACAAATGCCGCAATTATGGGAAGAATTTCCATGTTCTCACTGAAATTTCGGTTATTACTAGAAGTTACTTAAATTCGGCAACTTCGTGAACCGGGAAAGGGTCTTTGGCATCAACATTGTGATTCGGCGCTTGATGATGAAACTTGTTTTCTTAACTCACCGATGACAATTTTTCGTTGCGCCTATAGCGAATTTCTGCAGAATTTAGCAGAACTGGCGCTTTATTCTTAATTAAATTGAAACTGGAAATGCGTTGTGGTGTAAGAACGCCCATTTCCTTATTTGCTTCAACACGGGAATGGAGAAGCCCATTTAAGTGAGCAATATTCATCGAGATTTGCAGGAACCAATATAGAAAATGTGGCTAATAATCAAGTAGAGATAAACACTCTGAACTGCGGCACATAAGAGGCGGCGAAAAAGAGCAGAGATTGTTACATTTAAATGTGCTTACAGGTGCTAATAACTGCCCATTATTGGAATATACTGCCTATATTATTCATATTATTTTTTAAAAATATCTTCGCAAGCCATTTTTTTGCAACGAAATGTCTGATGAATGGTGTGATAAAATTTCAGCAATGAAGATGACTATGTACAACAGAGCTTCGATGGAATTGCGACGTGTCGTGCTTCCACATAATTTGCTCGAATGTGAATTACAGAACCACACCTCGTTCTTCGTTTTCGTTCAAGACTTCTCAACTGTAGTTCTCGAAACAAATTATCTGGGCTGGAATCCCCTTTTTGTGAACCACTAAAAATGATGTAGTTCTAAAATAGTATACCACCGAAAGTATTGTCGTGCAGCTATACCCATAAGTTGAACCGCGTGGTACGATTATTGACTAATCCGAGTATTTTAAGTCTGGTTGAACTCACTAGGGACGAACTCGTCATACATCGACAGACATTGGCTAACAAGCTCGCCATAATGAATACCCAGGGCACTTATCGAACACTGTTTTCGATGATTTATGGCACTGTCCCTAGAGACTCGTATACACTCGCGTACAATAAGAAGAGGAGTGATCAAGTGCCCGTCTTTGGCTTTTGATGGTGCGTTCGCACATTGTTCAGTTGCTTACGCTCGCTTACGCTGTTGTAACTATCGTCGGTATCGTCATGAATTCACTAATAATCTCCGCTACAGTAACCTCAAAGTAACTCAATTGCTTGTTGATTATTGATTACTGAATATCGTTGCAGAAACCTTCACGGCACCTGCAACATTTTGATCGCGTACTGCGCGCTTTCTGACATATTGCACATGGTTTGCAAATGTTGGGTGACGACGTTATACGAAAATTTTCAGCTTGGACACTTCCCTAAGATTGTCATGGTCTTTTTTGGATTTGGAACAATGTCGAGCTACAACTGCACACTTCTCGAGGTACTTTTTAACTAAACTTACAATAAGAAGACTTACAATAAGAAATTGTGGGGCAGATCCCAGCGATAGTGGGCATGTCGACTGGCACATTTGGCATTCTCTCGCTTGGTATCGACCGGCTCATTTCCGTGTTCTGGCCCAACTATTACGTCGCTAAGAACGCCAGTTTGTACTTGCTGGCAAGTTGACGCCACTTTATAGTGTGTTATTCATGAATTTGAAGGTCCACGCCTTACCCAATGCGTGCTACTTGGTTTCACAATTTTTGATCGTGGTCACGTATTTTGAAGAGAAGTTCGTTTACACAAACTATCGTAATATCAACAAAAGTACAAAAAATCCATATGAGCTGTGTGTATGCTCAAAATAGAGATTTTATAATGAACATTTATTTTACAGAATCCCTAATGAGCAAGCAGCAAATTTTTCGGTCGCTTTTCACAATAATGCTAATTGTGGCGTTCGGATGGCTGTTCCCAATGGGAACTTTCCTGTTGGTAGAGCTGTTGTTCAACGCGGAAAGTATGGCTTTGACAATTCTCGTTTCATGTTTTGAGTGTTACACAATTATAATACTTGTCGAGTAAATCTCAAAATATTTTAGGTGCATCAAGTGAATAATAAGGAATATTTGAAAACGTATTACAAATTTAAAATACTACGTTCCACTTCGAGTACTATCTGTGGTGTGCTTAGTGTCTGATTCTTTCGCTTTCGCGTCCACATTTCTGTTGTTTATCAGTGGAACGTTTTAATATTTCGGACGAGAGTTTGTGAATTTGTAATATAATCATTAAGTTTTAGAATTTGAACTTTTCGTCCTCGAAGAGACTCTTGGACTCTTGGTCAATCTTTCTCTTGCGGCCAATTATTTTGTATATTACTTCCGAAGGTTGGTTCACATAGCCACTTTGCAGCGCGTGTTGACAGACTTAATTCTGGCGAGTCTATGCAAATTGAAAGCAGACAAGCAGACAGATTTAGTACGGAAATAGCATGAAAATGGGCGATAGTCTCACCACGAATTCTCTATTGGAAATTTGCCCAGAACGCAGTGCGAAAGTGGAAGATATATACAGCTTCTCGAAAAAAACGTGATTTCAAAATCAATTTTTAGTGCCGAATATCGGATGGCGTTCCAGCGCCAGCTACGCAAGCTGCCGATAATCGGAGACAGAATATGGAAAGTAGGCTCTGTTAGAAATGTGAATCTGGTTAGCAGTGCATTCGAGCAGACAACAACGATGACTTGATAGCTGCGCTATCCTCTCGAAACTTACTTTGCACGAAGACAAAGGAAGACTGACAACGAAACAGAGAACTCGAGTCGAAAAATATCGCTTTGTTACTTTTCGAATGATCATCTGTACTTGATAAATGATTGTTTTGTGCCGTAAAATATCAGTGCGTTCGCGTAAGGATTTCGTCCCCTCCGTACAGCAAAAAGTGATCACGCCAGTTTTTCACACATTCTGGTAGCCCTTGGTATGCTCTATCGATTTATGTTTGTCTCATGACCTGATCTCTCTAATTTGCATAATTACACGAGGTCAAAGTTAGCCTATATTTATAGTTTTCGAACTGTAGCTCGTCAACGAGAAGAGCTAGAGATTTGGTCGTAACAGCAATATTAACCGCCTTGACGAGTTGCATCTAGCTGTGTAATTTGTTAATTCAAATTTTTAATTTTAAAAATTTCGAGAAATTTCAAAGACTAAAGAGATTATCTCGAAAACAAGGCAAAATATGGTCTCAATTTTTTGATATGTTGTAGCCCTTATCAAGATCTACAGGATAGGCTCAATTAAATACTATTTCGAGGGAGAGTATGTACTCAAATCATGGAAAAACCGAAGGGTCCTAATGGAGAGAAACCCCTAATTTCACCCTCATTCCACCCATTTTGCTCCATCCGCGCGGTGTGAAATGAGAGAGATACGTGATTTGCATCCGATTCTTTGTCGAATCATCTCATTTCAATCAATTTAGACCGCGCAGTCCGCGTCGAATGGGTGGAATCAGGGTGAAATTAGGGGTTTCTCTCCATTAGGACCACTCGGTTTTTCCATGATTTGAGTACATACTCTCCCTCGAAATAGTATTTAATTGAGCCTATCTTGTAGATCTTGATAAGGGCTACAACATATCAAAAAATTGAGACCATATTTTGCCTTGTTTTCGAGATAATCGTCTTTGAAATTTCTCGAAATTTTTAAAATTAAAAATTTGAATTAACAAATTACACAGCTAGATGCAACTCGTCAAGGCGGTTAATATTGCTGTTACTACCAAATCTCTAGCTCTTCTCGTTGACGAGCTACAGTTCGAAAACTATAAATATAGGCTAACTTTGACCTCGTGTAATGATGCAAATTAGAGAGATCAGTTCATGAGACAAACATAAATCGATAGAGCATACCAAGGGCTACCAGAATGTGTGAAAAACTGGCGTGATCACTTTTTGCTGTACGGAGTTTTCGTAATTTCTGCGCTCCTTACGCGAATGCACTGATATGTCATTCCTGAATAATTCACATGATTTTTTTGAGGAAAACATTTATTGTCTAATTGTCATGACGACAGTGGCAAACATGCGATGTTTCCTGTTAACTGTGTTGGAATTTTCAAAAACGAATTCGGCTCGCGGCGACAAGATCACGATTGATGGCATAAAAGCTACATTATGGTGCGTTTATTGTCGCCTGACCTCAGGTCGAGAGGTCAGAATAGTCATCCTGACCTCAATTCTTTATTCACGTGTTTTGAATGTGCGTAAGCGAACAATATATGGTAACACAAAATATGTGTAGTGTTCTTTTAGTTGTGATTAAAATATTAAAATGGTTGAATAGATATTTAGGAAAGAAAAAGGAAAAAAGGATCAGCCTTGATAAGTTGGTTCCGCTTCCTCTCTGCAGTTGCGCATCGCCTCTTCCAGGAAACCTGCATTTTTATTTTAAATCGGATACACATTCTTGACGAAGCGCAAGTGCTTGTTTGCTCAAGCGCCGGTTATAGAAGACATCCCAAGAATAAGAAATAAAATCTGGAATTGGGAGCCGAAGGAAGAAGTATTGAATGAACGAAAATGATATTTGTCGAAAGCACCTCTCTTCATCTCTCGTACGATCACGGTCATCAGTTTGTTCCATCCCAGTCGCGCCAAGCAGTTCTCACCAGAGAATGGATTCTGCAGATCGCTCAGCTGCAAACTTATGTGTTTTTCCTCGAAAAATAACACATGTTGAAAAAAATCAATGGTTTTTACATTGTTTTTACGTTTGAAGACGTGAGAAAACGGTCATTACCATTATCCATGTTTTTGTCGCGCTAACAACCGCTTTCCATTCCATTGGATACGCTTTTTAATGAGAGGTAACAGCTTCTCAAATTAATAGCTTTATTATAATCTGTTATATTCTCTGACCGGATGCGTGTCAGCTTCTCCTTCCTTAGAACACTCCATGATGTTGGCCTGCGAGGCCTGCGTCGACGTAACGCCCTTGGTCACCTGCAAGAATAGATGCCATAGATGGCAATTTATCGTAGCTCATACCCGTAAATGGCGCGATTAAAGGAATGATAAGGAGTAAAAGATCGAAATTAAAGTCGTTATAGGTGGAGAACAGGAATGCAGGGTGATTATCAAGTAACAAGCGAATGAGATAGTGGTGTGCGTTTGAAGATTATAAAAATATAAGTTATAAAAATAATTATTTTCTTCAGGTTCCGCATAATATTCCGTATAATACTGTTAATATCAAAAGCAAGCGTAAATGTGTTTATGGGTGTGAGCAACCAACAGCGGTGGCGGCGGCCTGCGCGCGACCATCGAAGTTGTTCGAAACTCTATGGATGCCGACCTGATCGACTGTCACCCGTTTGAACACGAGCCAATTGTCCGCGCCGAAGTTGACTCCCCTGCAAGGGGAATCGATCAACACTCTTATGTGGTGTTAGTTTTCGGAAAAAGGAAATGGAAAAAGGCCGAGATTTGAATTCCCGCAATTTCTTATCTCAGTTCTCCCTGGAGCAATCGACTCTAAAATTCGTTTATAGGTATAACAGTGCGTTCGCGTAAAAAGTGGACCTTCGCCGTACATCAAATTTTGAGTCTTTCTGATTTTGACATGGATCGATAGCCCCTGTTCTCCTCTTCCGATCGCGCATTTCAAAACATTTTTCTGCATAAAATTTGCATAGATAATTAGCTCTGAAGGTTCCTCATTTTTTACTTTGGGCCTCAGTATCTCTGTTCTTTTTCGAAATTTGGCATTATGCCCTGAACAAAATATGCTCAGTTTGTCAAAACGAATTAACGTGTGTTTTTAGAATTTTCAAATTTGACGAATTTTAAAACATGCAAATTTTTGAAAATTCATATCTGGAATACTAGAAATATACTACTTTTAGAAAATTTACATGTTATGTAATCGATGACGTAGAATCCGATTCTCTAATCAAATTGAAGTTTCCATCCAGGTAAAGTCATGCAATTTACTGTTTTGTAACATTTCACCCCACTTATTCTGCACCGTTTTGAGGCGGTGAGCGGTCCGAATGAGCCCTATAATTGAGTTATCCACCCCGCGAGAGGGAAATGATAGAGGGATTTTCACTTTTTTAAGCCATTTCGACCGCTCACCAAGTAAAAAGGATGAAGAATAAGACGGAAAGCGTGTTTGGAAAACAGTAAATTGCATGGCTTTACCTGGATGGAAATTTAAATTTGATTAGAGAATCGGATTCTACGTCATCGATTACATAACATATTATTTTTCTAAAAGTAGTATATTTTTAGTATTCGAAATATGAAGCTTCGAAAATTTGCATATTTCAAAAATCATCGAATTTTAAAAATCTAAAAACGTACGCCTATTCATCTCGACAAACCGAGCAACATTTGTTCAGCAAGTAATGCCATTTTCTCAAAAGGAAATGAGATACTGTCGATCAAAGTGAAAAATTTGCAATTTTTCGAGCTAATTATCTATTCAAATTTTATGCGGAAATTTATTTTGAAAAGCGGGATTGGAAGAGGAGAACAGGGGCTATCGATCCATGTCAAAATCAGGCATTGCCAAAATTTGATGTACGGATTCTTCCTCATTCGTGCATTTTTTACGCGAACGCACTGATAAAAGGGTCGAAAAATGCTATATTCGAAGTTTTGAGTCGATTGCTCCACGGAGAACTGGGATAAAAAATTGCGGGAATTCAAATCTCGGCCTTTTTTCCATTTCCTTTTTCCGAAAACTAACATCACATTACAATGTTTATAAAATTAAAGAGATGGGAGATGGTAACCGTGATAGGACAGATCGTCAAAAGGAGACCTTCCTCTAGAACACTCTTTTCCATTAATTGAATCCACTTCTAAGTAAATCGCGATTACATGGTGTTATGTATTAGCATTTGTTGGTGAGCTCTACCGGTAGAAGTGTATCTGCCCGATGCGATGTGCCATGTCGTAGATAGAGGAAACGGGACAGTAGCCGAGCGAGCCAACCGCCGTGTCGAGGAAGTTCTGGATGCGATGCGCCTGCGTAAAAACAACCTGCTCTGAGCAACTACACAAATTGCAACTTTTTCTGATTTTTTTTAAACCAGGGGGCTGTATAATCTGTCAAAACTTCACCAAAAACTGTGCCAAGTTTTCACTGACATCGTTCAAAACTTCACCAAGTTTTCACTGACATCGTTCAAAACTTGACCAAGATTTCTTTAGAAATCAGCCATCTACGTCATCAGCCTGTTTACATTTTTGTTTCTTAATATTTTTGGCAATTTCTAATGCAATTACTATTGATTAACTGGCAGAATCATTCCATTTCATCCATTCCTTCACTTCCAAGAACAAAATCAATGTCTCTACAAAGAAAACAATTCATTTCGTAGGAAGCGTTATAATGCAGTGTTATATAAGAAAATGGGCTTCACAAGACGATAAGAGCATTGCGGATGTAGTTGTACGATTAAAAGGAGCGAAAAAACTAAACAAACCATGCAAAATTGCAAAAATAAAGAAAAAATGCGAAATTCGAATAAAACGTTCCGATGATTCAGACATTTACACATGGCCGATTTTTAAACTCTACTTTCAACCCAATTTGTTACGTTGATTTAGAATTTGCTGGAATTTCATTATGAAAACAAGGATGAAACAGACCATCAGCACCCAACAATGCCAAAATTGGAATTTTAGCGTTCACTTCATTGGGCCTAAATTCCCCCCCCCCTAAAAAAGGCTCACATACATGCGTACTTTTCCCTCTCTCCATTTGCGTTCTATTTCTCTTTCTCTAACCAAACTTGGCCAAGTTCCGTTTAGAACTTCGCCAAGTTTTTTCGCACATTTCCGATTGAAATTTGGTTAGAGTGACGAAAATAGCATGCTTAATTGAGAGAATTAGAGAAAAATCTGCCATGTTTTGAGCGATGTTTTTAGCCATATTTTAGCCATGCACATTTCTGACAGATTATACAGCCCCCTGGAAGGCTGAGAAATGTTACCGAAACATTGCCGTGGAGTATAACGTAACTAATAAAGGGCATGCATGCTTCTTGATCAATTTGTATTATTAGTTAGTTTAAAAGGCTTTTCAGAGGCTCTTAGAAAGTGTCACCTGTAGATGGAACTCCTTGCACTCTTTGAGTGAGTCCATGTCCAGTTTGTCTCCAGTGCAGTGAATTCCAAAGTACTCGGCGAATTTGGGTCGTTTCTCGATGAGAGTCAGCAGGATCTTCTTCCCAATGTCCTCCGTCTTCGCGCTTTAATAAACTTAATTAAGAAATATATTTAAAACATTTATAAACAACACTCTGGAACCGCTTTTTGTGTTCATTTTTGAATATCTTTCTTTTGTTTTCATAAAATAGCTTTTTATGTGCCGCGCTTCGTTTCGATGCACCACGACCGGAAATTGGCAAACCCACAAAACAGCTCCTCAATGCGTCGCGAAAGATGCACTTCCTTGTTGGCGAACAGTCAAGAGATATTTTTTTGATTGGTAACTAAAGAAATAAAGAAGAAACTGGTTTGCATATGAGGAACAAAATGAACATCGAAAGGGTGCGAGAAATGAGAAGCGGTGAGTGATTCGTGTGACTGTCTTGAATATAAGATAACCGAGTTTACTTTATTCCTTTTACTCATTACTACCATTCCTTTTTCTTTTTTTGAACTATTACATTTGTCGCACCCTTATGGTGTGCAATAAACATAAAAAAAACTGACCGAATCCACACGTTCCTGACAGCCGTGACCTCTTCGTCTGTCAGCTCGTTGACCGGCTCCTTCTTCTTGGCGCAAATGGCGAGCACCTGACCCATCTCGAGTGCGGAATGGACGACGACTTTATTAAATACGTCAATACGTAATTTGTTACTCATTTATCGTACACACCAACGGTGCGTCAACGTGTACAAAAATGTTCGAATACAGGTCAGGATATACTATAACTATTCAACAATGGGGAGTAAATGACATCGGCAGGGTTGAAAGTTACATTATCTTTTCTTTGAAGATAATGCTAAGTTAATAGTAAGCGCGAATATTCTTCCAGAAAAACAATACAGTACAATCCGAAAATGTCTAGAAAGTGGATGGAAATAGAAAAAAGAGAATGATTGAAATGCTCAGAAAATACGGGAAAGTGTCCAAACGAGAACCGACGCCCAAGCCCCCCCCCCCTTCCCTCTTCTCAGTACCCCACTAATTCCTCTCGTCTAATTGAATGTGGAATCATTCACTCGCGCCGCCGATTCTCATAAACTGAGGATTACTCTGACGGGGAGAGGAATCATGTGAAATGGGAAGTGACCATCTCTGATTTCTACCGTAACCTGGACGGAAGAGTGCTAGCCTATTCCTAGGAATAAACAATTCCGTTTTCTCTCATCATGCACTCTCGCGGCGTCAATATCAATGACTTGAGCGTACTTCTTCGGTTAATTTCTTTCACATAGTATTTCGGATGGTCTCCTACATGGACACTGCGCATAGTAAATAACGGGAGAGCATAGACGGAATGGAGTGTGCGGGGGTGAGATAATTGGAAAATGAGTTGCTGTCGCTGGCACATATTTGCACCCCTCCCGCCCATTGTCTCTAACTTTCCTCTTTAAGAAGAGGAAATTGTATTCTCTTTTCGGTCTAGTGCTTCCACGCGTGAACCGCGTTGAGGGAATAACGAATGGAGTACTCAGCATGCACTTTTGCAAGCGTGCAAATGTTTTTATCCTCTATTTGTACACTCATTCCACAGGATGACTTTATTTTTTTCTCGGAAACTTGTACGAGGTATTACAAATTTACAAACACCCGTTCAAAATAGTAAAACGTTCCGCTCCTGAACAACAGATACGGCTGCAGCCGCCGAGTTATAGAAAGAAAATTCGCATACACGCAATCGATTTCACGAACGTATCATTTCAAAATTGCCATGGTAAACCAAAGATCGCTAAATGGAAGGCACTTTCCGTTACTTTCCGAGGTGTTGACAATTTTATGCCGCGACTTGTGTGAATTCCATGGTTGTCGAGTGGTTTGGAATTTCTTTCGTCGTAGCTGCGACATCAACGGTTGCGCCGCCTTTCCACGTTGCTATCTTGCCAAAGAAGCGACGAAATTCGTCAGCGATAATCTGCATACGGTAGACATTGAAAATTTGACTTTGAAAGGTAACAAGTATCCGCATAAAAGAGAAATTGACCGCTCATCTGAAAAGAGAGCAGTGAGAGAGAGATTCCCTCTAATGCGGGTAGTTGTTTAGTATATCCTTTGAAAAACTGTTGGGGACAATCATTTGCTCACTGACACACTAATGTTTGCCTTTGTTTTCTCTTGTGCATTTACCACTTCTCGTCTTTTTTTCTTTTCACTTCCCTCTTTTTCTCTTTTGCTTCTTCTCCGCTCACAGTTCTGATTTGGATGCAGTTTACCTTGTAGAGTATTAAATGTGAGATAACGGCCTCTTCATTTCGCACACTCTCTCGCCTACCGACCGGTCGAGAGAGTGCGTGAAATGAAGAGAGCGTAGTCTCACATTTCGCACTCAACTACCTTGCGATTGGCCGTATTATTGAGAATGAACATGGCGCAAAAGTGTGTACTGTTCAGTGTGAAACAGATCTGAAATGACATATTAATTTATTCTTTTTGAAAATTAACTGACCAGCAGTATTAGTTTAAGCACTGCTATAACGCCATCCGTCCAAGAACGCATATCGATAAGCATGGAAGCCATCAGGGAGGAGAGAGGAATGAGATGGTTCACCGGCGAGCCATTCAGCTGCAAGAACGGGTGCACCAATGTGACAATGTGACGACACCTACAGTATCGATCAAAAGTATTCGCCCAAAACTTCGAAGTGGTGTAACTTCCGAACCAGAATAGCAATCGGCCTGAATTTTTGAGTGGAAGGTACTCACAGCCTAGGGCCTCATTTCCGAGTATTTCAACTTAGGCCGATTTTCACTTATTACGTAGTGATGACGTAACATTGCGATGGTATTTCGAAGGCGATTATTTGCTCGGATGAAAATTTCTCAGGCATCGCGCTTATTTTGGTGAAAGTAGAAGTGGTGGGACACTCAAGAAAAATTAATACCAGATTGTACCTTTCGTTACCGGATCAGGACCATTGCTCAAAGTAGGTGCCCGAAAAAATGGATTTTCGTTTCTAGACGTGCTAGAGACTCGTGCTTAGGCTCAAAATGATCGCAATCATAAAATAATACTATCCCCAAAGTTTGGTAGCAATATTATTGTATTCGCCCTTGGGCATGAAAATTTCTCTTTTTCGGATCACCCATTTTGAAGGAGCTCATTCGCTCCGAGAAGGTTATCTAAAAATCTGGTTTGTTGACTAAAACTTTGAAAATTTGATAGAGAATCATCACTTATAATTTCATACATGTAGCAGTTTTCCTCTTTGCATGGCATATCTTCTCCTGGATTGACGCATCGCTCAGAACGACCTCGCATCGAACACATTTTCTGTCGTTTCGATAAGGTTCTTCCCGCTCTGAGCTGCAATAGCACCCCAATCATCCACATTTCAAATAATAACTAATATTACACGATGTCACGATTATTCAGCAAGAAAAAAGTGAGAATGGTCGGAGAAAGTGCGCGAGGCGATGTCGTTCTGAGCGATGCATCAATCCAGGAGAAGATATGCCATGCAAAGAGGAAAAATGCTACATGTATGAAATTATAAGTGATCATTCTCTATTAGATTCTCAAAGTTTTAGTCAACAAACCAGATTTTTTAGATAACCTTCTCAGAGCGAATGAGCTCCTTCAAAATGGGTGATCCGAAAAAGAGAAATTTTCATGCCCTAAGGGCAAATAAAATAATATTGCTACCAAACTTTGGGGATAGTATTATTTTATGATTGCGATCATTTTGAGCCTAAGCTCGAGTCTCTAGCACGTCTAGAAACGAAAATCCATTTTTTCGGGCATCTAATTTGAGCAATGGTCCTGATCCGGTACCGAAAGGTACAATCTGGTATTAATTTTCCTTGAGTGTCCCACCACTTCTACTTTCACCAAAATAAGCGCGATGTCTGAGAAATTTTCATCCGAGCAAATAATCGCCTTCGAAATGCCATCGCAAGGTTACGTCATCACTACGTAATAAGTGAAAATCGGCCTAAGTTGAAATACTCGGAAATGAGGCCCTAGGCTGTGAGTACCTTCCACTCAAAAATTCAGGCCGATTGATATTCTGGTTCGGAAGTTACACCACTTCGAAGTTTTGGGCGAATACTTTTGATCGATACTGTAATTGACGGCTGTCTTCCATGTAACATCTCTCTCTATCTACGCCTCGAAATTGAGGGCTTGATAATGTCAGGTTTAACTGCTAGAAAAACGAAGCAAACATTCAGAGTTCAAAATTAAGATTGCAATGCGTTGGTCAGCGATAGAATCGAAATCGTGCCTGAAGTGAGAATACTTCGAACATCTTCCTCGTCATTAACTGCGTTTGCCGTGATTTGGCGATCTGAAAATACATTTTTACTATTAACAAACAGTGTCTATATTTGTTTTGCTTATACCCAGTCTGTGCATACAAATTCAAAGGGTTTTATTAAAAACTAAAAGAGGCCTTTCGGCTTACCTGAGTGTTCACTTTAAGGCGGTGCATCGCATGCACTATGCAGAACATCAACACGGGAAAGTTGACACCGACCGTGAAGAAGAAAATGTAAAGTTCTAAATTGTCTATGTTTTCCGCAACATTATAGAGTGACGGTTCGAACCGGCTCGGAAATATTGCGGATTGCCCGGTTCTCCCAATAGCAAAAGTGTGCCTTTCTGCTCGAGATATGCGAGTTCCGGCTCCTTCAATACATGGTTTCATTTCAGTAACCGCAGTATTGTCGGTGTGCTTTCTTTCATTGAACTCGCTTCTAAGAGGCTGGCGTGGTTGTCAGGTGCACGACCAAAAACAGCGAAACCGATAGTGTTAACTCCAATAATGGCTGACTGAACTGCGGCGAGGACGGATTGCGATCTACAAAGATGCATATCACATATTGCCACAATTCGATCAAATGCTTGACATTAATAACATTTTTTAGCAGCACTCGTGTTATAGACACCCAACCTAGTAGTTATTTACAACACCAACAAAAACAGCAGTCCTCTCACGACTCCTCTTTACTGCGGTGATATTCAGTTATGATTTGCTTTGTGCAAACGTTCAGCACAATTTACCTCTTCGACAGTGAGAAGCGCGAGTTATCGCCAATGAGCATTTGATGCATGCGGACGATTAGCGTAAAGAAGGGCAGTTGAAGCCCTACTATCGGTAAGGATATTAACGCCTGAACATTTAAAATAAGCATGCATCATGTAGCATGACGCCGAATGAATTTGCATAAAATGCCCACAAAATCACTTTTTCAAGATTTCGGAAAAGTGCCAATATTGTCAGGGGGTGAAATTTCGAAGAAAAAAAAATCCGGCAAAAAACTTCGGCAACCGATAGGAATCGAACCAATGACCTTCGGATTGAAGTTCTAGGCCACTACCACATCGACCATGCGGATACCGCGTGTTTACACGCGTTCCGCGCGCGTGAAATTCGTGCGGTGCAACGAAAAACTACTTTCCACGAGGTCAAATACATCAACCGATATATCAAAATGATCAGAAAAAAATCCTCTATAATATGTGACTGGCTTTTTTCGCAATGCGGCCTGTATCAAAAATCGACTTTTTGACGAAAACGAAAAACTAACACGATGTGACACTAGTGTCATTTGATAGAGCGTCAAATTCTGATCTAGAATTTTATGTTTCGAAAAAAAAAATGAAAAATTTTGAGTTTCCGAAGACTTTTACTCGAAAAACACGTTTTCCGCAGAAATGGCGCGGCGCCATACCGGCGCCCGGAAGGGTCCTATTGCGAAATCGACCGCACCAGCGTCTTCAGCGCGGAAAGTTACCCCTAGGACGAAGTTTTGAGCAATTTTGATTTTTTACCTGTTCCAGACCTCTGTTGAGACCTTGTTGATCCTAACGCAAACGGCGTCATATTAGGCTACTCTAAGTTACAATTTCAGGTGTCCTTGAAAAAAACACATATGAAGAGCTGTCACCCCTCATCATTGCGTCGCGCATGGTTACTTAGTGCGCGAAGTCTCCAGCTTTCTTTTCTCAGGAGTGTTCACATCTCCTAATAATAGGAGACTTGATGTCTCCATCTCTCAATTTCGCATGATCTCTCAGCTGGAGACAACATCTCCAGAGTAAGGAAAGTACGGTATGTGTATGCGAGCATAGAAAGCGCCTACCAGCATCGCTTGGTCGGGTAGGTTGAGCTGGCAGAGGGGGCCCTCGCAGTACAGGCCCGGCCAAGGAGCGATGGGATAGACGCGAATGAAAAAGAAGAAGAAAAGTTCATGGAATATGAAGGAGAACTGGAAAAAAATGTTTTTTTTTGGTTTAAGCTGCAAACGTCATCTCGTGAGTAATGATCTGACCCTCCCAATTCTGCATGCTCTCTCGCGCTGTCTGATCGACGAGAGAACATGCAGAATGAGTAGAGTCATTACTCCACTTCGATTTGAGGTTTTGCAAGCGAAACTTACGTGAACTGCGATGTAGCACTGGCGAATGCTCGCGCTCATGGCCTTGCTTTTGCGGAAGAGAATGAAGAGAGGCAGTGGGTGCAGCACGAAGGTGTTCAGCATGGACAGTACTATTTGCACACTGACAACATTAATATATACATGATTAATATGTATTTGTATAAGAAAAAAGTTCGAACGTTGCCTGCCTACGGTTGCTTAGCTAGAATTCATATTTAAAAAAAAACCAAATTGGTCTATCGGCTGTGACAATGGTGGGGGAAGCTTATCCTGAAATTGTCAAAAGATAGCCACCTCATACAATTTTTTTTCTTCAAATTAGATTCCATCGAAAAGTTGAAATCCTTTTTTTAATAAAAAAATTTAAATGAGAGAACGGAATAGGTTTTTGACAGTTCTCAAGCGCTTTTCCACTGCTCTTGGACCCTGTCAAAAGTCTTACATTCCAATTCAAACTCTCTGGACCAAAGGAAATAGCGATATGCTTTCGGAGTGGTCATCGCTTTCATTGAATTCGTGCGCACCTTTGGGGGCCGACAATTGGTGGAAATAATAATGCGAGAAAATATGAGACAGACGAGGACAAACTTGATGCCAATGTCGATGAAGCAAGAGCGATCCAGTTGGAAGCCGTAACGGAGAGAAGAGAAATTTGCCGGCGGCCGCATGCGGTCGCTCTCTCTCTCTCTCCTCTCTCTCTCTCTCTCTCTCTCTCCTCTCTCTCTCTCTCTCTCTCCTCTCTCTCTCTCCTCTCTCTCTCTCTCTCCCCCTCTCTCTCTCTCTCTCTCTCTCTCTCCAAAAGACTAACAACATTCTCGCTGTTGCCACTAATTACCGGTTTCGCTCGTTTACGACAGGTGAAATAAGGAATGGTCGGAATGAAGGAATTTCTGATATAATTTAATGTACCTGATGTGCACAGTCAGATAATATACGAATGTAGCACAATAACGTAGTTTATAATTATGAAAATTGGTGACAATGAACCATGGTTAAATTCTAAAATAGCTAGTAGCTACCACTAAGTGCAATTGTAAGGTATGTCCTAAAAAGCACAATAGCATGAAACAAAAAAAGCAATGGGCATTATTTTTTCAAATATAATTACAATTAATATATTCAATTATAATTTGTATCATACAAAATTCTATGCTAAATTCCACGCGCGTAGAATATTGAGAAGTAAGCGCAACGACCACAATACTTTGAAAAGTAACGCTGCAACTAGTTGCTTTTCTCCACACACTCCTCATTTATCGAACACTTTTTCACAAAATCGGTCGATTTCCCTATTATGCAACTAGTTGAACCGTTACTCTACAAGTCTAAAGACCACTTGAATTGTAGATACAAATCGGAGGAGTGAGGAATTAATCTGCGATGATCAGTTCTGTGGAAAATAATTATTTAAATAAAAAAATGTGCCAGAATTGTAGAAGAAAAATTATCACGCCGAATTCTTGAGTATGAAAATAGCGCAGAATTTCGCGCTATTCAGCGTGAACGCAAGCTGAAATTCGGACCAATTTGATCAAGATTTTTGGACTGATTGAAAGTTGTTTCAGTGAAATTGACAAGAAAACACTGACCAGTAACAGCAGTTTTAGGAGAGCGCGTCAGCTCCGTGTGTCGTTACAGTTATAGTTTGAACACATTTATCAGTTCAAGTGGCCCTCTTCGAGGGTTGTGGGAGGTCAATTGAGAGCTCTGATGTGCATGGCGTTCCATTCGCTGCTCCTTGCTTCCATGTGTCGAATAGCAAAGAAATTATTCAGAAATTATATGGGAATGCACAAAATGATTAATACAATTCTCTAACAAAAAGTAAATTTTAACACTATTTTATGATAATGTTCTTTACCACAATCTCTTTATTATGTCTTACTTCAAATTTTTCATTAGAAATCATTTCAGGAAAAAAATGAACCTGCAACAGGAACAGGAAGTCTTCAAACATTGTCTTCGCTAAAATATGTGTCAGTCTTATTTAGCAATCGGTACAAAAAGTAACAGAAATAGACTATTCATATAAGTTTGATATTCGCACACTCCTTGGGAATCACATAATTGTAAATTGATATTGCATCACTTGGCTGTTCACTTTCAGTTCATGCATAATATGTACGATGCAAACGACTTGAAACACTATATTGCGAGATAGTGCGCATAAAATGAGAGATGGGTCCCTCAATTTCGCCGCGCACTCTCTAGCATAAGAGTTTCCAACCCTCGCTATAGGCATAGCTTTAGTAATTGACGGATATTTTCCTGCGAGGGTGTGGTGCTTCTCAGTATGCTGTTGGAAGTTTAGTAATTCGGGGGGGGGGGAATTATGAAGTTGGAGGAATAGTAAACATATTAACAGGTCAAGTGTAACTCGGAAGTTTAATTCCGAGTCGATGTTTGAAAATGTTTGAAAAAAACGCAGCAGCGATGCAAACAAATTGATAGAGACGATCTCTTAATTAACGTGCTCTGATTAAACGATCTCATAATTAATTAGTAGAAAAAAAGCAGGCGTGGCGGAAATTCAGACCGTAACGTAACGATTTTTCCACCTGCGGCATGCGCTCGAAAAGCTTAAAGAGGTGCTCTCCCATCCAAAAGCAAGGGCATGTTTTCTCGCGAGATTGGCACCTGTTTCGACTCGTGTCTTGCAAATTTGCGACAGGTGAAAGACGAATGAAATTATCGTCAAGATAAAAAATTTCACATGTTTTTGTGCATGCGATAAGAACAATCCAGTATTGTATTATACGTATGAAGAACAGTAATTGTGGTTATAACAGACACTATCTGATAGGCTCGAGATATGGCCGTACAAGGAAGGATAACCTACCCTGAAAAAAATATCCTAGGGTTAACTTTCTGCCTAGAAACCGAAAATCGACCTTAGAAGTTGTGATTTTCAAACCCGGCTGAGATATGTTTCATCACATCTACGACAGACAGACAGACAGGCAGACAAACATGCATACAAACAATTCAATGTCCTATTAGTGAAGGAATATATGCAAAACGTATAGAGAAGAAAAAGCGGCTTTAATGGTGAAAATTCGATTGCAAACTGTACTTCAAAAACATACAACTGTACATTCAGACATACAGTCCTCTTTTAGTTATCAACAATATGACAAGATACGCTTTTTTGCGATATCAGATTTCGTACGAATCTTAGTTAGACCTCATTACAACTGTAAATGTTACTAAGTCGGCATACAGAGATATAATTGTACGAGGTCAGGTGCGAGCTTCTGGTGGGTGGCTTAAATAGTGTTGAAATATGTTTAAAAATTTGAAGTACAAGATGGAAATATCGTTTATGAAGTTTAATCAGCGTTGTATTACGTGAGAGATGTTTTAAACATACTCGGAACAGTTACAGACCACAACTATAAAAAATGTAAATCGAAAAAATACTGAAATTCAGAAAGGCCTTTTTTCAATAATTTATTAAAAATCAACGGGCCCAATCGATTTCGACAAAAAAAATTCAACCAAGGGTAAGTTTTGACGAGGAATCCAAAAAAAACATATACATATTCCCCCGTGTGTGAAAAATTTTTTCAAAAATTTTTTTCTGAAATTTCAAAATTTCATAACTTTTTTCACACTTCAGTTTTAATCTCACTTTAAACAGTGAAAATGATGTACACGAGATGTTCTAAAAGAATTACTATCTAATTTGGGGTATAGTTTGCGTTGAAATTTTTTTCATTTTTTCACTTTTGTACATGTGATGAAACATATCTCAGCCGGGTTTGAAAAACACAACTTCTAAGGTCGATTTTCGGTTTCTAGGCAGAAAGTTAACCCTTGGATAATTTTTTCAGGGTAGGTTATCCTTCCTTGTACGGCCACTGTGGGGGGAAACTCGATCCTCTCAGATAGTCTCTGATAAGTATGAAATTTTATAGCAACACATCGATATTCGATAATGCAATACCGAAATGCCTACAAGAACAACAAAACGTTTTCAATAAGTGATTCCAATAATATAAAATCCTACGCATAAGTTATAGTAGTAAGTTCTTCCTTCTCTAGGGATGAAAGTACGGTAATCCTTTTACGACATCCCAAGTGAAAAACGGTGATACGGCTGATAAGGTGCAAAGAATAAGATATACACCCGCACATTATCATCCCGACTATGCTGATGCATGGGTGTAGGATATTGAGAAAGACGGCTCTCGCTCCTTTACAGTAGGCGTCAATTCGACTACTTTACTCCTAGAGACGACTCGGAAGAGTGGGCGGAACAAGTCGGCGATTATCTGTTTTAAAAAAATGAAGGAGTTTTCGGTGAAAACTCGTGCTAGAATTGTAGAGGAATGTGCGAAAATATCACCTTGCGATTTGCGGAATTTTTGAGAATGAAAATAGCGCAGAATTGCGCGCTGTTTAGCGTGAAAATAAGCTGAAATTGATACCAATTAGTGCAACATTTTTGAATCGACTCAAATTGTTCAGATGAGGAAACTGACCAGTAACATTATTTTCAGTATTGCGATGAAATGCGCGGGCCAGCTCCGGGTGTCGATAAGCAAGGTAAGCATTAGAAATGCCAGAGGAAATACGTGGTTCACGAGTGAACCGTGCAGCTACAATTATTATAGAGAAATGCATGCAACACAACAATCCCCCCATTTTCAATGCTATTTCATGATAATGTTCTTTTGATTTGTTGTTTTTTTGTCGTTGTGTTCATTTTTATTATATACTATTGCAGAAAATATACGAACCTGTAGGAAGAAGACTTCGAACATTTTCTTCGTTAGAATCTGTGTTTGCTGTGATTTAGCCATCTGAGCAAAAAAAAATATTGTTATTTTTTATTCGAATGAAGATCGATAAACTATAAATCTGCGCAACGTTTGCTCCACGGAACATCAATGTAAAATCCGGAACGCAATTTTCTTTGATTTATAAACCATTGCGTATTTATAAATAAATATTCTCATGTTCAAGGTTCACTTTTTCCAATCTCCTAGGGAATCGCATAAATGTTAAATGGCATTGCATTACCTGGCTATTCACTTTCAGTCGATGCATAACATGCACGATGCAAAAACAAAGGACCGGAAAGTTGACACTTATGGAGAAGTAGAAATAGAAAAGTTCTGCAACGATAAGTCTGTTGTTTGAGTAAAAAGTGCGGTACAAAAAAAGAAATGTGAGAACATGGGTTGTTCATTTCGCACGCTTTCTTCACCGGTCAGTGAATGGGTGAGTGTGTCAAATAACGAGATCTTGCTCAGAGGGAAATAAGTCTACGACTTCAGAAGTCTTGGCTAGTGAGCGACGACTTTAAAGTCTAGAAAATTCCGCTCCCCTGCCTCTAATCGAAGCGAGTAGACTTATGAAGTCGTCGCTCGGTAGCCGAGTAGTCTACAGTCGTAGACTTATTTCCCTGTGAGTGGTATTCGACTCTCGTTCTAACCGTAACGGAACTGCTGAGGGTCGCCCGGAGTGCCCATCAGCAAAATCCTGCCTCTCCTGTCGAGGAAAGCGAGTTCCGGCTCCTGTAACAGCCCTGGTCTAAGAGAAAGTTGCGAGAGATCCGGTAAATGCAAGTAATATATCGCTTGCCGGTTTGTCCAATCGGCTCACCTCCACAATGCGGTCGTAGTTGTCAGGAGCGTTGCCGAACACGAAGAAACCGGGCGTATTCGCGCAAATGAGAGCAGCCTGTGCGATGGCGAGCAGCAACTGCGCCCTGTGCAATACACAAATTGACACGTTCTCATAACACTCACAAAATCTTTCTAGAATCAGGACGTTAAGTGCACATTGAAAAAAGAACAGATTCAGATTAGATATTCCCTGCTCAAAGTTCTCTCTCTCTGTGCGAACCGTTTTGAGCAGAGAAAGTGGGAGCATGCGAATCTTTAAAATTCCAAAATGAAGAAGATGTGACCTCTTTGACAGGGAGAATGGCGAGGAGTCGCCGATGATTGCCTGATGCATCCTGACGATGAGTGTGAAGAACGGCAGTTGAAGGAAGACGATCGGCAGCGAGATTATCCCCTGCATTCTAATATGTTTTGCATTTTAAAGGGGATAAATTTAAGCCGCCATTACAATTTAAAAAAAAAATGGATTACTGGTGTGTGTATTCTCTTTCTATAACCTACATTCAGAGAAGTTTTGCTTTTTTATGGAGAAATATATCAAATTTGAGCCGCTATTACAATTTTGAAATGATAATTTCATGAAACGTACTACTTGGTATTTTATCTCAATTTATTTTTTTCCTACTCATACATTGCTGCATTCATTTTACTGAGAGAGTGTTCCGCCTTTCTTACTCGGTATCTACCCTGTATGCAGATAATTGAATGAGGTGACAACACAGAGCGGGATGACTACTCTGGAGATGGTGTCTCCTGCTGAGAGAGCGTGCAAATTCGAGGGAGCTGTCTAGAGACAGTGGGAGATGATCTCCCGGTTTTGCATGCTCTCTCACAATAAGCAGGAGAGAAGAGGGAGTAATTGGATATTTTCATGTGTAATGAAGATAACCAAGTACTAACTCTTCATCAGCAGGAGACAAACCCGAGTAAGAAAGGCTGTACACTTCCCGCGATAAATTGTTCTCGAATTTTCCAGTTTACTGTTTATTTGAAGCCCATTCGGGAAATACTGGCGTTAAATTGCTACCAACCACGTATTCGACTACCGCTAATTACGAGTTTAGGCTGCTTTAACAAAACCATTGAGAAGTGAGTGGTAGTAAGCATCGCAAATGCCTACCAGCATCGCTTGGTTGGACAGGTCGAGCTGGCAGAGTGGGCCCTCGCAATACAGTCCCGGCCAGGGAGTGATGGGATAGATGCGGATGAGAAAGAAGAAGACAACTTCGTAGAATATGAAGGCGAACTGGGAGAGGATTGTATTCAAATCATTCAATTTTTTTGTATGATGCTGTGTAGAGTATGTATCTTATTACTGCGTCAAGACGTCCCCGGGCACAACACGCAGAACATCAAACACAGAAAATTCTTGAGTAATGTTTTTTTCTTCTTTTTTTCCTTTTTCGCTCACGTTCTGTTTCATCAAAAGCTCACATGCATTGCGATGTAGCAGCGCCGGATGTCTGCGCTCATGGCCCTGCTTTTGCGGAAGAGGATGTACAGAGGCATCGGGTGCAGCACGAAGGTGTTCATGATCGACATGACGATTTGCGCACTGATAACCGATTTTTTATTTAAAATCTCCGCAAGAATCTAGTTAAATTTCTGACCAGCCTTTGTTTATTCGAACCTGCCCCACCTTGATCTGCTGCGCCATCAATAGTGAGGATACCGTTCTCTAAGAAAGGAATCCTTGGAGAAACGTTCTCATGGCAAATTTGCGCTCTGTCTGAGAGACTCTTCTCTTCCGATAAGAGCACCGACATCAACCGACTCACTGCATTCCAATGTCGACGAGGCAGGTTCGGTCCAGCTCGAAACCGTAGCGGAGCGAGGACGAATTCTGCTGCATGCCCACGGACTATTGGACTTTTCCCCTCGAAGCTAGCGCGCTTTTTCCTCTTGAGGGGCGGGGCGCAAATTCGACGTTACCACTAGAGTAATTGGCTGTTTTGAAGGTGTCTGGCAGGTGGAAGTTGCACACGATGTCAGGTGAACATTTGATGGTGAAATATGAGAGAATATCTGAGTCGATTGAGATTCTCTCAACAGGGGACGTACAAGCAAAACCTAACCTATGCTGAAAAGTTGCTCCTAGGGTAAACATTGGCCGTAGAGACCGAAAATGGACATATGAAGTTTCATAGATCAAACCCGGCTGAGATATGTTTCACCACATGTCCGAAAGTGAAATTTTCAACTTTGACAGAACGCATCCAAACCCCCTACATAGCTATATATTATGAAAGCTCTCTCTAAAATAAACATTTTTCATGTAATGGCTAAGTGGCTAGCTCTTCTGTGAAAAAAGTTATTATTTTTTTAACAAATAATTTTAAAATGTCAATATCACGGCGTATTCGGCGGCACTTTTAACTGTGTCCATTCGATTGCGCTTTGAAAATTACCCCCGTGCGCACAAAATTAGCAAGATTCATTTTATGAGACCTGATCAAATCATTAGGTGAACAAACCCGGCTGCTCAAAAACGAGGTGATTTTCAACAAAATAATTTATTTTGAATGTATACAAACCTCGCATAGCGAAATATTTCGTATCGTCACTAGAATACATAAGCTGAAGAAATTAAAATTAAATCTGCTCAATTTGGAAAAAAAAATTTTGAACTCAAACCACGTACCCCGGGTCATGGTGAAATTTGCAGAATTTTTTTTCCGACTGATTCCCTGTTTAGAGTATTATATGTGACCATGTATGCTGTAGAAATAATATATACCACGATTTGGTATTAGATGCCGAACGGAAGAGAAAAAAAATGAAAAACAGTTTCCGGGTTTTGGACCATGACCCGGGGTACGTGGTTTGAGCTCAAAAAAAATTTCCTCCAAATTGAGCAGAGTTAATTTTAATTTCTTCAGCTTATGTATTCTAGTGACTCTACGAAATATTTCGCTGTGCGATGTTTGTATACATTCAAAATAAATTATTTTGTTGAAAATCGCCTCGTTTTTGAGCAGTCGGGTTTGTTCACCTAATGATTTGATCAGGTCGCATAAAATTAATCTTGCTAATTTTGCGCGCACGGGGGTAATTTTCAAAGCGCAATCGAATGGACACAGTTAAAAGTGCCGCCGAATACGCCGTGATATTGATTTTTAAAAATTATTTGTTAAAAAAATAATAACTTTTTTCACAGAAGAGCTAGCCACTTGGCCATTACATGAAAAATGTTTATTTTAGAGAGAGCTTTCATAATATATAGCTATGTAGGGGGTTTGGATGCGTTCTGTCAAAGTTGAAAATTTCACTTTTGGGCATGTGGTGAAACATATCTCAGCCGGGTTTGATCTATGAAACTTCTTATGTCCATTTTCGGTCTCTACGGCCAATGTTTACCCTAGGAGCAACTTTTCAGCATAGGTTAGGTTTTGCTTGTACGGCCGTATCTCAATCGACTCAGATAGTCTCTCATATTGTCGCGCTCGCACTTTTTCGATAAAGTAGGGCACTATTTGCTCCAAGAAAAGGAATGCCCGATTTATCTCCAAGAAAGGACATGCCCAAGTTATCTGTTATTCTGTCGTCGGAAAATGAGCGAAAAGAGTGCAAGAAATGATGAAGAAGTGGCTGCGCACATCAACTCTTATTAGATTGGCCCAGATGTCGTGATTTCTGAAACCTGCGCTGCATCGCGCATCATTCCACAGGCCGGTCTATTTTACAGAAAGGACTTTGGAGTGAGAGAGCGTATGAAATCTAGAGGGACTCTTTCACTTGTGCACACTCTCTTGCTCTAATCCTGGTATGTAGGTTTGGAATCATGCGATCCGATTTGGCTGAGAGAGCAGCGTCCACAGCAGTCGAAACACAGTCAGCGAGAACGAATTAGAGAAAGAGAGAGAGATGACGAGAGAGAGCGCCTAACGCGAGAGTCAGACAACGAGAGATGCTCTTGGCATGGTGACAACTCGATGCGAAATGTGAGACCACGATATCTTCACACACCCTCTTTACCGGTCGATAGACAAGAGAGTGCGAACAATGAAGAGATCGTCGTCTCACATTTCGCGCTCTACTGCTGGTCTCGTTCTGGAAAATGCGAGTACCAAAATCAGCACTTGATTGTCTAATGAACGAAGAAAATTTCCCGCGTGTACATCTCACCACCCCCCCCCCCACACCACTCTACCCCTCTAGAGATCTTTCAGAATAGTCCCGGAGCAGAGTCAACCTGGTCGTCCCGAGTCCTTTTCCTCGGTATCCCTCCAACGACCAGACGATGACAGATGGGATCATGACAATTGATCTACTCTTCCTACAGTCCACCCACCCTATCATTCACATTTCATACTCCCTAGAAGGAGAATATTATCGATTTTCACATTTATCTATGTCTCGTATCTCATTGCGCACTCGGGCGTAGATAAAATATACAACGTATATGTATTGCACATGAGCTGATTAGAGTCAGAATTTTGCTTGTAATAAGGTTTGAGATATTTTCTGAACAAGTCAGCCATCAAACCTGAATTCGGAATATCAGAAATAAGGGATAAAATTGATACTTACACAGCTGAAGTTTTGCACGTGTTATTTTCAAAGCTACGTAAAGCAAAGACTGAGAAAACAGTCACTAGGATCGGGATGAGACACCAAGTGAAAAATATCTGTAAGATATAAGTGCTGAAGTTGAAACCTGCGAATGAGCCGGCGAAAATCATCGCGAAGATTAGTTGAGAAACCAATTAGAATGTACGCAGGAGATGCAGCTAGCAATATGGTGAGCACGTTGTTCAGAGTCGCACGGAAAACAAACTGAGATTGGAATATTTGAGGTAGATAGGAAGAATGGCAATGTAAATCAAAATCGATCATTCTATACAAAATGAAGTAACTAGCAGTAAGAAAATATAGCTATTAATATAGCCAGAACATGAGGAGAAAGTTATAGAAGAGTTCATTTGAAATCTCGGTCCGATTTTTTTTGGGTCTGAAGTGTTTGCATATCCGAAGAGTGGTGCATTCAATGAATGAAACGACCTGCAAGTGACATATGAATGAAATTGAATCAGGATACTGATACGTTTATCACTTATATAAAACGTTTACCACTTATATAAGATAACTTATATCTGCATTGTACGTTATCAAAATATGGACTATGTAGGACTATGCAAAAATCTTGTAAAAAAAGAAAACGACATTCCTTTCCGGTTGAATATCTCGTTTCGGAGTGAAGTTGGCGAAAAGATTTAATTTACATACGACGACTCTGTTCTGATCTTTTAAAAATATTTTTCCGTTACACATCTGTGCACATTTCATCACATTCTACATTCTTCATTTCTATGAACGAATCTTCATGAAGAAATAAAGAATGTTCACATAATTTGTTTATATTAGCAATTGCTACTTTCCAAATGTTTCTTCATTTGTCATCTCTAGTTAAGAGCGAACCACAAAACTTGCAAAATCTCATTATCTTCATTATCTTTACGATGCCGTCACTGATATGACGGGAGTCGGAACAGTTGCACTGAAATATTTTTACAATAATAATATTTAATTATATTAATTATTATTAATTATTTATAATTAAAAAAAATTATTTTTTTTAAAATTATTTTTTTAAAAAAACCTAACTAGGAATGGTCGCGAACTCTCACCGAGCTTTCAGGATGATATATAGCACATTCGATAGAGCTCAGCGAGATTAGACGAGATTTCGGTTTTTAGCTGCTTTCCCTGAAGGAGCTCCGAGTTATTGAGGTCCGAAGTTTGACCTATTTTCGCATAGAACCAATGGCTCGGCGGAGGACGCGCCTATCTAGTGTATCAAGCTCTCTCGTTATCATCACCATCTGGTGTAGTGGTACCGTGCTTGCCTATCAAACTTTTGGTCCTGGGTTCGCTTCCCAACAAGGTCCTTTTTCTTTTGCTGTTTTTTTTGCAACCAGAGACATGAGCGAACAATGTTTATTTCAATAATCAACAAATGTGATATTTCGTGACGAAGCAGCCCCAGCAAAGGCGCTTGTCGCAGTGGGCACAGCGAATGAAAGAGGTAGCGGGGCAAGGAAATTCACAGGTGGTGACAACGTCTTTAGGGAACATATATTGGGCAGGAGTGGGGAAATCAGTGGGCAAAGTGACATCAATGAATCCGGCCTTTTTGAAAGCATACTGATGAGAATGTTTCAAGACCGGGGCCTTCATCTGGTGGTAGACAAGGGAAAGCATCTTGGCGCGATTGTTACGCGTTTTCATGGGGAAATCAAAAGCGATAATATATGTACAAATTCGCTTCATAACAGCCTTGAATTGCTGATTGAAGTGAAGATCGAGGGGTTGAATAGACGAGGTGGAATGGGCAGGGAGGTTAATAATATCTACCGTATGCCCAGCGGCAGATGCCACCGATTTGATAGCATTGTGGTCACGGAAGGAAGGCCAACTATCAACTATCATGTACGAAGAAGTCGGATTGGAGGGGACAAAGACACAATTTGCGAGCCAATCGAGCATATGAGACTTGGTCATTATGTGAGAACTACCGGGAACAAGGTGAAGATTGGAGGCAGAGAATACATTCACGGTAGGGGGGAAATGACCGCCTTTTTCGGCAGACTACAAATAATTTTTCGCCAAGAGTACCATCGGAAAACAACTGGGGAAGAATAGTATAGGAGTGGGTAAGGGCAGATGATGAATCGGCGATTCTCTCGACCATCTTCTCTCCCTTGATGGCCAATGATCTCTTCGAGTAGATCTCCAAATTGACGCCACACTGGTCCGAGTTGAAGATAGGGATGGTCGGATTGGACGCAATGAAGTCGCGAACCACCT
This sequence comes from Pristionchus fissidentatus, assembly GCA_036245785.1. Taxonomy (NCBI): domain Eukaryota; kingdom Metazoa; phylum Nematoda; class Chromadorea; order Rhabditida; family Neodiplogasteridae; genus Pristionchus; species Pristionchus fissidentatus. Next base: position 13,511,014 of record BTSY01000004.1, read on the forward strand.
TCACTGTCCTGGAATACAAATTAAATTAATTATAATTCCAAGTCTAGCACGGCGAAATACATTAATAAAATCAAACAAATAACATAAACAGAATGAAAATTTCACTCACGCTTTGCAGTCATCTTCGAGTTTCTGCCGATCCAACGCCACTTTCTTGATGATCATCTTGGTGATATGTCGTGAGACAATCCTTGCCATCTTCTTGAATTTCGTTATCCATGAATGACCGGCTCGGAAATCGGGAAGAGAGTGCTTGTCTCGCAGTCCAAGGGCGATTTCTTGTAATTGGGCATCGTGCAGAATTACACCTGCAATTGCCCATGAAAATGGATATTTGATAAAAAATTTAAGGGAATAAAAATTCAATAATTTTTTTTGTTGTAAATCACGGGAATCCAAAGTTTTACTATTGTTCTGATTACGAAGTTATGGAAGTGAAGGGGGCATAAAAGTGACTACATCCGACCAAATTGTTTCAACGTTCTAATTTATGAATACTACATATTAATAAAATGAAGGCCACTAACCTGCTTCGAGTTTCTCGTAGACAATGGCCTTCAGCTCAACTCCAAGGTTGTACAGATTGGCGAGACGATCCGACTTGATTTTGGCGGCTTTCTCGAATCCAAGCAGATTGCGCCAGTCGTGTTCTGATGAGACCCACCGGAAACGACGCTTGACCGTCTCGCGATTACGGGGAATTCCGCTGTCGAGGGCCCAGCGATAGTGGATGGCTTCCTCCACCTGCAGTATAAATGTAATAAATACAGAAATACAAATTTTTCAACGGAAATGAGCGAATTATGAACGATAAACGAAGCAATCTATAATAAATGGCTTACCTCTTCTGGAGTCCTAGTAGATCCAGAAAAGCGAATAGTCTTGGTTGGAGTGTAGTCGGCCAAGAATCTTCGATCGGCGATGTCGTTGAGGCAGACATCGGGATCCACTTGATCGTCCTCCATCATCACATCCTCTTCCTCTTCGATATCCAGCTCGTGGATGGCGGCTTGGGTCAGGATCAGGAAAAGATGGTCCGAGAGCTTGGACTCGGATCGGGACATTGGGTCGGACGAAGAGGGGGAAGGGGAAAAACGGGCAAGGAGGTGAGAAACTATCCGAAACGGGTCGAAAGACATTATGAAAACATGAAACCTGCGCGAAATGCGCTTTTTGTAGCTATTCTTTCATGTAAATTGAAGCTTCATTCGCTTCATCCATGTAAATTGTATACATGTAAATTGAAGGACGGTATCAAAGATGATAGTTGTGATGAAAAAACAGCAAAAGAAAAAGGACCTTGTTGGGAAGCGAACCCAGGACCAAAAGTTTGATAGGCAAGCACGGTACCACTACACCAGATGGTGATGATAACGAGAGAGCTTGATACACTAGATAGGCGCGTCCTCCGCCGAGCCATTGGTTCTATGCGAAAATAGGTCAAACTTCGGACCTCAATAACTCGGAGCTCCTTCAGGGAAAGCAGCTAAAAACCGAAATCTCGTCTAATCTCGCTGAGCTCTATCGAATGTGCTATATATCATCCTGAAAGCTCGGTGAGAGTTCGCGACCATTCCTAGTAAGCAGGTTAGTCGCTGTCATACCTGGGTTTCTCCCACCGGTACAACTTCCAATCGAATAGATTATATCCTTTACCCCAGCGATTTCCCAGTCACAGACGTGGATGTAGTTAATAAACTAAACTTCACTTCAGACCATCGCATGGTGCGCGCCAAACTAGTCATTGAAGGGAGACCGCACGGGCCCCTCGGGAATGCATCAAATGGTGGGACTTTAGACAGTGATCGCTACAAACTACATCTAGCGGCTGAACTATACGGTACCCCAGTCGATTGTGATTACGGTACATTGGTTTCCTCCATCCAAAGGGCGGCTCATTCCTCAACTATCCCAACTGTTGCGGTCCCTCGCTACTCTGCTAGAACCAACAGGCTCTTTGCAGAGAGAGCTAAAATAAAATCGACTGTACAGGGAAGGGATAGGATTAGGTGGGTCGCGGTTAATAAGGCACTCAGAGGGAGCATTCAACAGGACGCAGTAGATAGAATGACTAGGATGGTGGAAAAAGCAGTGGCCGAGGGACGGAACTACAAAAAGGCCCTCGGTAGTCAGAGTGTCGGGAGAGAGCGAATAGTCAAATTGCAAGGAAAAGGAGGAGTGGTAAGTTCTCAAGCCGAGCTAGAAAAGGTATTCAAGGACTATTACAATGAATTGTATCGAGGAGACAATGGCAGAAGTTACAGAGTGAAAGAGTCCGAGGATGAATTCATCCCCATTGGTAGAGACGAAATTGAGAGCGTGCTAAGAGGTTTCACGTCTGGGAAATCTCCGGGGGAAGATAAAATATCTGGGGAAATGCTCAAAATGAGTTCTGATATCCTATCACCATACCTAGCGTCTACCTTCAATAAAATCCTCATTGAAGGCTCTATCCCAGCTGGTTTCGGCGATAGTCGAACAATCTTACTCCACAAGGGCGGGGACAACACCAACCCCAAAAATTATCGCCCCATTTCATTACTCCCGGTCATTCAAAAGACCCTCACCGCCGTCATCAACAATAGAATGGGTCGCTCTTTAGATAATCAAAGATCAAGGCAGCAGCAGGGATTCCGGGCGGGGCACTCTACGGTAGATGGTATCTTCACTCTAAATACTCTCATATCAAACTGCAGGGAATACAGGCGCCCTCTCTACCTCCTTTTCCTAGACGTTAGCAAGGCTTTTGACTCTGTACTGTGTAACTCCGTTCTTTCTGCTCTCGAACGCGACGGTGTTCACTCAACGTACACCAAGTTTCTGCAGTCACTCACAGTACAGAGCAAAAGTTCAATCATCGTCAATGGGAAAGCAGTAGAGGTTTCTATCGGAAGAGGGGTGCGTCAGGGGGATGGTCTGAGTCCGCGTCTATTTGTCTCGGTGATGGATACTGTATTCAACAGGGTCCAATGGCGTAGAAAAGGAATATGCATAGACGGCGAATATCTCTCACATATTCTCTACGCAGATGATTGCGTACTTATTTCCCACGACTCACGCCAAATCCAAAATATGGTAACGGAACTAGAAAGGGAACTACTTGCGGTGGGCTTGCAACTTAATGGCTCAAAAACTGTCGCTTTGACGACTAATCCAATGGGCAGATCGGTCGTGGTAGGAGGTCTAGTAGTTAAGACGGTGGATAAGGTGGTGTATCTTGGGCAAGAAGTTACTCTTGGTCCGGATAGGTTTAGAGGAGAAATGCATAGGCGGGTCAGAAGCGCGAATTGGGCATTTTCTAAATACTCGGAATTCTTCCGAAAGCGAGGATGTCCCATGCCGCTCAAAAAGCGCTTATTCGACGGTGTAGTTCTCCCCGCACTCTTGTACGGAGCTGAAGCGTGGTACCTTTGTAAACGCGAAAAACAAACACTCTCTGTCGCCCAGCGCAAACTTGAACGCAAAATGATAGGAATCACCGTATTCGATCATGTTACCAATGACCGGATCCGTGGCATCACAAAACTGAAGGATGTTGTTAGAGAGGCGGAAAAGCGGAAATGGATATGGGTAGAGAGAATCTCGAAATTGTCCCACAATCGGTGGAATCGGAAGATGGTCGATTGGACACCAAGAGGGAAGCGAAAGAGAGGAAGACCCGCTAAGAGATGGAGAGACGACTTCGTCAACGCTGCCGGTCCTCAGTTCATGCAACTCGCAAGACACGATCACAGGCAATGGAGAACTATCATGGCAACCCAGCTGAATTAACACCCTCACCCAGCTGATAAAGTTGATTAAATGTAAAATGTAAAAAATGTCCGCTTTGCTTAGTGTTTGAGTCAAGCAAAATGCTTCGACTGTTGTCGCTTTCTCCAGTGGAAACCAAACACGAAGTCATAAAACACATTCAATTGTGATCAACTGTCTTGCATGACGATTGGCATCACTTTCATGTCATACTCCTTGTCTTTTTGATTACGCCGCTAATTTTAACCATAAAAACTTTCCAAAATCGAAATTTTGTTAAATGAGAAACATCGATTCTTGGTCATTTATTCTTTAACGTATATATTTTTTGAACTCCCCCTTTTTATCATGAGTCCATCTGCACTATAAAATATGTAGCGAACTATTCGATACAAAGAGGAATAAGTACAGTGCTCAATCAGTAACAAGTGATGCCAATTTCGCTCTACTATAAATTATATTAACTATAAATTTTACCGTTCTTTATAAAACTTTATTACGTGACTCGCATCAAACTGCTGACTGCAAGTAAAATCTCCTAGAAATAAACCACTGTGATTAGATTCGTGTCGTATTTTTCATGAAAGCCTTCAAACGACGGCTGTGTTGACCGGCTCCCATTGAAGAGTATTACGGTCACGCGAGTCGATCCTCGTGAGATATCGTCATTTGTCGATGGCTGATCTCTCCCCTTCGTCCGAGCATCTCATTCGTCTCATCTGTTACTCCATCGGAGTCGTGTCTCTCTGCGTCAATGTCCTAGCTCTCTTTCTCATTGTCAAATTGCGACAGATCTACGCAGCCAACATTTTCACCATCCAATTCATCCTGCAGGTACGTATTGTCTCTGAACTCCAGAGACAAATGTCTCCCCCCAGACACAGAATACTCAGAAATTAATTATAACTAATACATCATGTATTACACGTACCAAATTTATTTGTTGGGTCTGGGGGGAGACTTTTTTCTCTGTATGTATTAGCATCAATGCTGTTCCAGATGCTGTACATCGCAGAAAACGTCCACTTCACAATTTTGTTCATTCCCTTCATGTTTTCTACATTGGGCGGAGGATTTTGCATCGGACTTCTCTGTTCCGAATCAATCGGAGTCCCATTCAGAGTCAACTTTGTCAGTTGTTTTCCTTAATAAAATGTACAATGTGAGCGCTATAGCGGAAAAGTTTGTTTCAGTTTTTGATCAGCACACAACACTAAAGGGACAGTAAAGGCACCGTTGACAGAGAACTGTTCTTTTCATTTTCGACTTTTCGAAAGGCTTACAGGGCATCTGTATCACTCTCATCTCTACTCTCTCTGGTTCCTTCGTTCTTCTTCTCTTCTTCCGTCATCAAAATCTCCTTCCTCACTCTTCTTCACTCCGTTTGAGCAGCAGAAACAGCAAGTGTCAGTCAACAAACAGTCGCGTTTTCAGCTCCTCTTTTCTCCAGTTGTCGCCACCTTTTTAATGGCCGTCATATCCCTCTCCGCGGTAAGATACTTCGCCATTAGCTCGATGCAAGAATCCGAGTCGGCAAGGCTGCTTGAAGAGGTGATTCCCTCCCTACAAGAAGTAATCAGGGTGAGAGAGCGTGCAAAAGCGAGAGAGTCTCTCTCGATTTCACACGCTCTCTCACTCCAAACCCTTTTCTGGAAGGATGACCGCTCTGCGGAGTGATGTGCATATGGGCGCTACTACTGCCATTCGAAGTCTCTCCGCATTTTCGGAGGCATTTCCACAATTTATGCAAATTGCTCGATTTCAGTTGTGCCCAGAGTGTCGTTGGGTGGAGCAGCGCCGCACGTTCGGAGTGCTCGACAGAAGAACTTCCATAGTGAGTGACGTCATCACTTCCGGTTCCGTATGGTGAATGCAGGCCCACGGGATCATTATCTCGATAACGATGAGCGGCTACGCAATATTCGCCTTCAGTTGTGGCGGCCACATAATGTTCCTGATGGGCAAGTACCGAGTGCGAGCGAGGTCAATATTGTTAAAGCAAATTGAAACATGTAAACCTACTTTCTTTGTTTTTTTCTAACATTTTAATATCCTTGTTAGTTTTGTGCATAGTTCTATCCAGAACGTTCTGCCGAGTTCATAGCCGGGAGGGAACGGGGAAAAAGCAATTTTCAACGATCGGTCCTTTTTAGAACGTCGAATGTGAAGAGTACGGTAAATCTGCGACAGACTCTGCTGTCCCTGATTCAGGTGAGCGCCGAGGTTACGGTAGATCTATCAATATCAATCTGTAGATTCTCACTTTCGGCTGCTTCCTAGCCGTTCCCCTTGGACTCACGCTGTCGATGATGTTCACTGGAGTACATGAAAGTGAGTGAAAAGACATGGATCAGCCAAATATTATTGAAATAATACAATCTTACATCAAGCCCAGAGAAGCTTACAATTACACCCTTACATACTTCTTAAATATAAGATTACTGACTTCTCATGGCCTGATACAACGATGTTTTCTTTGCATTACTCGGATAAATCGTTTGAGCAGTTCACTCGTTGACCCGAAAACTAACAATATCATTTCTTTTCAGTAATTCTCGTTTTCTCGCTGCTTGCAATGTCTTCCAATTCGTTCATCCATTCCTCCATGCTCATTCTCGGCACTCCTCCCTTCATAAACCACATCAAATCACTGGTCGACACTTCTCTCTCCACTCGAGACAAAACCGACCAATATGTTCAGCGTTACTCCTCTTCGGACATGAGAGAAGTGACGTCGAGGACCGCCGGCTCACATAAAGTATCGACGATCAGTACGCAATTTATGGGCAGAAGAGAGACTCTTTGAGTTGTATAACTCCGGTTTGCGTCGATGTAAGGCGCACACAAATAACGATAAATATAACTATTTTTAAAATCTTCCCATCATCCCCAACATGTAACTCTACCATGTCAAATCTCCGGAAACGGATCAGGAATGTGCCTGTCAGGTCACTACTCACAGAGGTATCTGGGTTACCGAGTTTATCTACACAATACAGAGTACGGAGGAGTCACACTCCACGAGGCAGGACTTTCTTGCAAGACCCCTATTGTAGTACTGTTCGACCTGGATAAATGATGTGATGTGAATGAGAGTTTGTGATCTCACACTTTCTCGCATTCATTTCTTAATATTGTATGGGGATGCGAATTAGGTATTGATAATTATTTATCACACATCGCATTATCACACATGACACAGAGAACCTTGGAACGGTACGGAACGGTGTCGGAATCGGCAAAATAGAGATTGTCTCCCTTCTTGCACTTGAGTGTCGACACCCGCCTCGCTTTGTACACGCCCTGCAGCACGGCGTTTGGCGGGAACAATTTTGAACGGCTCTCGTATATTCCCTTCGAAATCGAGTGCCCTGATTGGCAAAATGCCAGTACACAGTCTCTCTCTAAATTTCTCTCCTCTCTTGCTGACCCCTTCCCATTGAGAAACAAAATCCTCTTTGGACCTCTCTCCTACACCCCCTGTAAAATGCCGTGTGCAGTTAACAACTGTTTTTGCGCGTACTCATTTCATTGCCGAGCAAAATACGGCGAAAAAAATGTGTTCAGCTTCATCAAATAACGGGTGACGGGGGAAGAATGCGCTCACGACGAGAGGAGTCGTGTCGTTGGCGGCATAGATATTAACATATCTCACAAGCTTGTGTGATAAAGTAGAAAAGTAAAAAAAAACGTTCCGTGTTCCTCCACTTATAGGAAATGATTGTGTCTGTCTGTCTGTCTGTCTGTCATGTTTTTTTTGCAGCGTGACGGACATTTTTTTTCATTTTCCCCATAAATCGCTTCAAATTTGCGCCTCTTCTCAGAACCTTTTGCATATGATAACTGATCAGAAAACCTTTCAAAATTTTAATATAAAAATCCGCTAATTTCACGGCCAAGTGGATAACGCGCCAGGCTTTGAATCGGAGACCCCCCCCCCCCGGTTAGACCCCCGCCGCGGGCAAACCTTTTGCCGCATTTTTCGAAAGTGCCAGAAGTGGTCCTAACATGTTTTTGAAAAACGTGAAACACGTTTTCACCTGTTTTGCCGAGTTTTAACGTAAAAAATCGAAAATTTCAAAAAGTTTCCAATTGATGCGCAGAGCGTAGGGGTTCACAGGAAAAGTGTTTTGCGATGACAGAAACGTGTCTGAACGTGTTCTAACATGTTTTAACGTGAAAAATTGAACATTTTAAAAAGTTCCCAAATGATGCGCAGAGCGTAGGGGATCACAGGAAAAGTGTTTTACGATGTCGGAAACGTGTCTGAACGTGTTCTGACACGTTTTAACTTAGAAAATCAAAAATTTCAAAAAGTTCCCAAATGAACCGGCGATCATGGGGAATCGTGGGGAAAGTGTTCTGCGATGTCACAAACGTGTACAAACACGTACGACGAGTACATGCGAACTGAATACACGGTATCCTGCGGTTCCGTTGAGAAAGGATCGTGAGGCTGAGAGCGATCGAAAAAAGTTGCCACGGAGCCACGAAGTGCCGTAGTGGCAACTTTTTTTCGATCGCTCTCAGCCTCACGAGCCTTTTGCAACGGAATAAGCCAGTACTCTTTTAAGCGATAAATATTCCCCAACATACTAAGTTCCCCCTGGACCGTACTTGGAGATGGCTACCTAGCTTCCCCTGGACCGCACATAGAGCCGGTTACCGAGTCCTCCTCCGTAGATCGAACCTAGGAAAGCTACCGAACTCCCCCTGGACCGAACCTGAAGCAGGCTACCGAGCTCCCCCTGGACCATACCTGAAGCAAGCTACCGAGGTCCCCCTGGACCGAACCTGCAGAACTATGCATAGAGCGTCGTGTACGCATAGAGCGTAGTGCATTTAACCTCAATACATCCCAGCTAGTTCCCACCAATTGGCAGAAAGTTCAACCATTGAGTTTTTTCATTAGTCAATTCTAGTGCGCAGACGGAAGTAGTTCATTCGTTCAATTGGAATCAGCCAGAGGATATCGTACAAAAAAGTGAACCTTGAGGATGTTCACGAAAAGGGTGTCCGTCGGTGTTGTTGAATCGGGTTTATTAGTTTACTATAATTATAATCATTATTTATGTGTGTTATTTGGTATTATTTAAGATGCGAAGAAAGGCGCCGATGTGTGTTTGCTCGATGAGTGAAGAGAAAAAGAATGGGGAAATACAATCTTACCCTTTGTGCTAGAGAGGCAAGGGGGTGATCTCTGGTAGGCTTGCGGAGACGATTAGTCGAGGGTCTCTCCATATCGCTCTCACTTTGATGCCGCAGGAGAGAGTGAAAGTGGGATATGATATTGGACGACACTGCGCTTATCCGATCATTGCTAGGTGATGCACCGGATTTTAATGGAAAGGGATAGAGACGGAAGAGTGAGTGTGTGAAGAACGCATTTGAGTTCGTCGAAACATATTCGGTACACGGAAAGTCAATTATGGGCGATAATGTAACAGTATCACACTACTCAGCGCTAGTGGGGTATATCTACTCTTGCGGAAAGCATAGCTACTTCAGCTGGAAGACAGAAATCAGATAGAAAGAAGCTAAGAAGTAGAGCTACTTCAACTCTGTTCAGCTGAAGTAGCTCTACTTCCTAGCTTCTTTCTAGCTCACTGCTGCCTTCTAGTTGAAGTAGCAATGCTTCCGCCAGAGTAGCTATACCCCACGAGCGCTGAGTAGATACGAAACACGTGATATTTCTCCCCCATTTTCCCTCCTAGATATTTATAGTGCACGCTTACTAAGAAGTCGTTTTCGGGGCACGACGTGGTCCATTGAGCTAGGGGAATTCCCTTCTCCATCAGTGCGAGGAGGAGAACGACCGCTCGCAACTATTTACAGTTAGAAGAATAACTTGACCGTTTCGGGCGCTTGTGAAAAAGCTTCCAGGCCTTATATTGTTCAAGATAAGAAGTACAATATACATATAAATTTTTGTGCCAACATTCTTCAATGATTTCCATGACCAAATGAAAAATGAGCGGCGAAGGCAAGGAAAACCATTTTTTCTGGATGAATGATACATTTATAGAAAACAGAATCAATTTTAATTGTTTATTTGTGATACTTTTTAAAAGATTATAGTCCGGGAACATTCCTTGGCATGATAACTCACGGTGTTTAGCAACTAAGCTTGCAAAGTTTGGAGTGGTCGCTACCTCTACTTGCTACGCAATCGCTCTACCAGAAATCATGGACCAGCTGAAACGAATTAAAAAAGATTGTGTTTACGCTATGGCAGATTCTCAGTAAACGTCTCTCCAATTTATTATCCCCGATAGTTATAAATAGGATAAACACTGAAGAGAGGATGGAAATATTACATAATGAACGAACATGTAATAGGCACTCTGATATATTGATTCACAACAAGTATAACTCGTAAATGGTCTGTTCTCGCATAAGCTAGAATGCGAATCGAATGGTCACAAGTCCCCCCCGTGCCTGCAGATCCCCCCAACCAAGGGGGTTAAGAAATGTTGGTAGTGATTGGTAAATCACGATCCAAACATGCCTCGAAAGGGGTCCCCGATTCACGTGCACACAACACGAGAATAGCCTCGCAACAGGCCGCTGATCATCTCAGGACAGGCTCTCGTTGCCCCTCAGGCATAGGGGTGGTCGAGACCGCCTTGCGTGTAGAAGACCTAACACCTTTACTTTTTACCTTTACTTGACATCTATGCTCGAATATTACTTTCCCTCATCACATACAACATTCAGACAAAGAGAGGAAATACTACTATTTAGAGAGGTGGAAATTCTCTCTGTAAAGGGTAGAGGTAGAGATGAGGTTAAATAAATGGAAGGCACAGTGGCAGAGGAGCGTCTCTCCATAGGATCTCTCTTAATCGGCAGTGACGATGAACTGCGTGGACGAGAAATCGACGCAGGCCGACGGAGTTTATCTGCAATTCCTGATTCTGGAGAATACATTCTAGTCTTTTTTTGCAACTACTAAATTAGCAGTGCACGAAAAATCTAGCCCAGTGACTCGCGTACTCTCTTTCAATTTATCGACGTTTTTGCGTCTTTTCTCAACGTCATGAATATTATCAATCAAGAAAAGCGATTTGTTGCAGTATTTGCGATTTGTAATGTAATAGCTCTGGTATTCAGCATTGACCCAACGTAATCTACATGTGAAACTTTTTTTCTTGGTATGCTTGATTTGCATGCACAATCTCTAAAATGTTATAAAGTTATAAAGGAAACTAACCGGATTTTGTTGTAGGTTCAAATTGTCTCCTAGTTGTCGAAGCCAGATCGGTCATTGATTTAGCCAGCTCCGAGCCCATCGCACTTAAAGTGTCAAGGAAGCAAGTTGACACCGATCGGGAGCGCTGACGTGCTGGCAGTGCGAGCGAGGAAACCTTGCGGAGGTCAAGAATTTCGATGGGCGCCTCGAAGAGCATGAGGAATGATTCGAATCATCTGGAGAGGAGGGGTCTTTAAGGGGAACACCGCGTGCTCATCCCATGCATTTTCTTTCCCCACACACGACTCAAATTTCTGTGAAAAATGGATTTCTGTTGACGCACGATGTCTAATGCATCTTCCTGAGTGATGTTTGCATAGATATTGAGTGCCCAAAATATACCATGTGAAGATGAGATGAGAATCATAGTCAACAGGCAAGTTTACCCACACATCCGATCTCTCCCCGAACTGCCTTCAGTCTCTTCCTTTTTTGTGGCTGCACGGCACCAAATTCAGTACAACGGTACCACCGCCATACGTGAGTAACCACATCAGAAGAATGCATTCCATAGTTAACTGTATATCAACTGTGCATCTTCACATTTAACGTTTGAAGTGCTGAATATAGGTATGTGTGTATCCCATCAACCTATTCAGACGTATACAAATAATAGTCCTGTCAGCAACACGGGGCATTTCAAACGTTCACTGAGCGCAAGTTTGCTAGGAGAATGATTCTCCAACTGGGTTTGCTAGGAGAATGGTTTTCCAACGCGGGCGAACTCTCCAGTATTGTAGAGAACGTTCTCTAATTCGCGCTGGAGAACGGTTTTCCAGTTTGGCGCCCCGCCCCTTTTCCAATCAATGAGGGCTACACTGAGTGTGAAGTTACTCAGGTGCACGATATACACCTCCGGGCAGCTCTATTTTTGTTCGGGCAATACATTCACTATTTAGTGTATTGATCTGAGCCATGTATCGTACACTTGGAGAGGAATCTCAGTGCCCACTTTAATAGATTAGAAAGAGAGAAATCATTCCACGAATCGGTCTACCCTACAGAAAGGGGCCAGCAGTGCGAAAGCGTTCAAACTCGAGAGGAATTTTCTCACATTCACCGACTTTCTCACATCCCACCCCTTTCTGGAAATTTGAGATCATATGCCTTATCTGAGCAACGTAATGGCAAATACGACTAGATTGTCAACTGCCTGCTGTATCATACACAGGGAGTATGTCTCCTGGAGTTATCACTGGCTAACCTCTCCTCGAGAAGTTGTCTTCACACACAGCAAAAATACGTTTTATATCACAGGCCTGTGTGTAGCTCACCATATATCAAGCATTTAGGTTCACTGTAGACGCATGCACATGTTATTTATCTAGAGGCATACGAATTTATGCTAGAAAACAAATTTATAAAGTGTGATATTGGAAGACAATCATGGTATGTTATTATGCGGAGTACTGTAGATCGGAGCCGGAGAATTAGAGCCGGGAAAAGGTGTGGGGAAAATTCTCCGGAGTTTCAACGCACGATGTGCGCGCGATTCCGGGAAAACACCGTGCGCGCGCGATTTTCACATGACGCGCGCGAGATTTCCACTCGTTGCACGCACTGTGAGTCGGCCCTTTTTTCGAATAATTCAACAAGTTAACCATCCAGAAAGGGGTACTTCACTGTCTTTGAGAGAATTTCTTCAACTTTTGCATGCTCTTTTGCCTTTGCCGAGATTCGGAAGCGTGTGTATGCAGCTTTTTTACTGTGCGAAGTGGGATTTGAATGGCCTGTTTGTTTGTTGTTTTAAAATCACTTGTTCAGCTACCGCAAGCGATTCTACGCTTTTCCTGACAAGTATTCGACGTTTGTCTGCCGGTCCGGCCATCCTTTGGTCATTAAGGTGAGTGTTCATCTAAGAAGCATGCTTCTTCTGTTCCCTCGCAGGATTTGCATGTCCTCTTGTAGTCAGCTTTTATTGATTATTTCAGTTCGCGGCGGTCTGTCTCGCGTGATCGCATCTCTCACTCCATTCTCTCACTCACTCTCTTCACTCACTCTCTTCACTCACTTGTTCGTTTCTTGAACGGTTCTTTCGTTCACTATATGGGCTATTAATAATAAATTGTTGACGATTCGAAGCTATTTTGCATGTGCAGGTGTTTCTCGTCAAATTGGTGGCTCTTTTCTGACTGGTTCTCTCTCTCGTCTCTTCCCAATCTACCGGAGGGCCAGCTAGTTGCAGAAGTGAGTGCGCCAAGGGCTTTTACTAACCATTATAAAGTATACCCTGTGTGCACATAGATACTACTTATAAAATCATGTGGTGTGTAAACATAAAATTAAAGTTAAGAATAATATTTTGAAATGTTTTTTATCATGAACTACATATTAAAAAAAAGTTATTTTATTGTTATTTCGATGGATTGTTACAGTGCGGGGAGCTGCGTCTAGTGAATCGGATGTCGATGAAAGATCTCCAAGGGAACGCCGTCGCATTCGTGATATCTCTTTCGATGAAGGTACTGTACCCACACTAGAGGGCTAGGGTGTCGCCAACAACAGTACCCTCCCCCTTTTTCCTTAAATCCCCCGATTTCGGTTCAAGTGGTCATTGTGTTCGATCCTAAAATTCACCAGGTTTTTGTCACCGACCCTCCCGCTTTTAACCTTCCAGCAACAAACCCGGTACCCTTCGTCATAGATATATTTAATTTTGATTTTTTTCGACGTGTTTCTCAGTTGCGCCCACAAATATTGACTTAATGGAGAGGCGATTTTTAAATCGAAATTGTTAATTTTTGCATATATTTACGCGATTGTCATTCTGAAACGTTGCAGGCTCGGGCGATGAGGGCGCGAACTCGGAGGGATCTGGTTACTCCGCTCTTTCGTCCGCGATGCCTCCTACTTCCTCTCCTTCCTCCCGTTCTTCTTCTCCTTCTCTTATGGACACAGGTGAGAATGGTGAAATAATATTGAGGAAAACGAAGTATATAAATAATTGTTCTTAATCGTGTTGCTTCATGTATTTTTTTTATTTTAAAAAGTTTCATTTATTTATTCGTTCATTCCATTTATTTATTCGTTCATTCCATTTATGCTTTCATTCATCCCTTCATGGGTATTCCTGTAGTACTTCCTATAAAGACCGGATGGCAGGAATACAATATCTGTTATAATGTAGCGATCGTAGACCCGTGACGGCAGATCTGCGGCAAAAACATAAACCTATCACATTTGCTGTGACTCACTTGCATCGATAATATAGCTTTCTCGTGAAATCGATTGTTCGTTTTTTTCCCATTTTTTGCACTACCATTTCGTTATTCGTATTGTTGGGCTAATACACGATGTGACCTGCGCGCCGCCGCAGGTTTTTCGCATGTTGGGAAATATTATTTTGTAGGGAGATTCAAACGGATACGTCCACAGTATACTATAAATTGCATGTAGTATAAACTAGCCGGGATGTGTTGAGGTTAAATACACTACGCTCTATGCGTACACTACGCTCTATGCGTACACTACGCTCTATGCATAGTTCTGGGTCCAGGTTCGGTCCAGGGGGAAGTCGGTCACTGGCTCCAGGTTCGGTCCAGGGGGAGGTCGGTCACTGGATCCAGATTCGGTCCAGGGGGAGCTCGGTAGCAAGCTCCAGGTACGGTCCAGGGGGACCTCGGTAGCCTTCTTCAGGTACGATTCAGGGGGAGCTCGGGAGCTTTCTTGAGGTTCGATCCAGAGAGGAGGACTCGGTAGCCGGCTCCAAATACGGTCCAGGGGGAATTTAGTATGTTGGGGAATGTTAATCTCTAGAAAGAGTACTGGCTTATTCCGTTGCAAAAGGCTCGTGAGGCTGAGAGCGATCGAAAAAAGTTGCCACTACGCCACTTCGTGGCTCCGTGGCAACTTTTTTCGATCGCTCTCAGCCTCACGAGCCTTTCTCAACGGAAACGCAAGATGCAGTGCATTTAAATAGAAAACGTTCTGACACGATTCAAAAATCGCAAAATACTTTTCCTATGGTCCCCCACGCGTTGCGAATCAATTGGAAACTTTTCGAAATTTTCGATTTTTCATGTTAAAACTCGGCAAAACAGGTGAAAACGTGTTTCACGGTACTCAAAAACGTGTTAGAACGGTTTCTGGCACTTGCGAAAAATGCGGCAAACGTTTTGCCCGCGGCAGGGTTCGAACTTGGGGGTCTCTGATTGAAAGTCAAACACGTAACCCACTTGGCTATGGATTTGGTCAATTAAAATTTGTAAAATTTGAAAGGGATTTTGGTCTGTTGTCGTATGCAAAAGGATCCGAGAAGATAGAGTGATTTTGAGGCATTTTATAAAACTTCCCGATGCGTGATTCCGAGCCTCCAGAAAGGGGTCAGGGGCGAGATAGTGTGCCAAAGTGAGAGAGTCCCTCTCGATTTCCCTTGCTCTCTCGTTTAGAACCCCTTCCTGCGAGGTTTGCAGGCATGTGGAATGATTTGGAGCGAAATGTACGAAAATTTCGTGAAATCGTGTGAAATCAAGTGAAATCAATCGATATTTCACTTCGAAAAACGGCAAAAGATGCTCAAATGTGAATCTCGTTACTTAAAAACGTGTTTGGACCACTTTTCACGCTTGCAAAAAATGCGGCAAAAGACTATGCACCGGCGGGGATCGAACCTGAGACCCTCGGATTTGAATTCGAGCTCGCTACCGACTTGGCCATGAAATTATCGATTTTTTGTAAATAAATTTTGAAATGTTTTCTGATGGGTTATCGTATGCAAAAGGATTTGAGAAGATTGCTTGAGTTTGAAGCGATTTATAGCGGAAAATGTGCGAAAAAAATGTCCGTCACGCGCACGGAAAAAAAACCAACACACAGACAAACAGACAGACATTTTGATTTCCTATAAGTGGAGGAATCAACGCTACCGGCTTTCCATACCGAACGTTGGTACTATCTGAACGTTCACGGTGTGATCACTGTTTCGTCACAGAATACAGTATATTTTTTTAAAATTTAAATTATTATGAACGCATGCTGAATTTCAATGTTTTTATCGGAGTTTTTGAATTTTCGGTGTATATTATTTTTATTACACCAAATTTTGACAGGCCATTTTTTTAGGATTTCGTTACACCGTGTGATATTTTTCAAATTTGGCTAGATATTCCATTTTCATCGGCAGTCCGCAACGGGGTCGGAAGATACCGCAACATAATCTCACGAGGACAATGGATCTCGTGCATTTCAGTTCCAATTTTTAGAAATACATGAATGAGGAGTGTTAGGTCGCGAAATGCACCATCCATAATTCAGTGGCAGCACCAGTACGCAATTCAAAAAAAATTTTTGTATTAAAAAATTTTTATTTAGGAATCCTTAATAAAATTATGAGTTCCGCTTTTTGAAAATATGTGAAACACTTTCGACGGTCCGCAACTCGAAAGCCTTCGAAATCTCTAGCTCATCGCGCGCTAGAACAATACGATAGGTGTGAATTAGAGTGGCGAAGATGACTGCATGGGCCGGTATTTCTATGGACTCGCTCCCTTCACGAGACAGGGCTCTCTAGACGGGTGTCCGTGCGCTCTGGATGTGTTCGCCGTTAAGCCACGGGTGGGTCGAATGTTACGGGTCGAGGGCATAGACCAAAAGGTATGTTCCAGGGAACAAACGCAGACATCATTTCTGGGTTGCGCCTGGTTTAATATCCCGGCTGCAGGTTTTTAACAGGCGTCTGCATTTTTTTCTGATGTAATCAGATATGGGCGTTCAGCTAAACACAAAATTGGGAAAAAAATATTTTCAAAAATATTTTCGAAAATATTTTTGAAAATATAAAATTTTGAAAAAATTTTTTTTTAATATTTTGAGCACAATATGGGTTTTGTAGTCGCCAAAATCTGATAATTGATCCATTTTGTCGTGACAGACTAAAAATAACATTTTAAAATTCTTCATGGAACATACGATTTTGGTCTATGGTCGAGGGTTTTCTCAGCTCTCCGTTTACCAAACGAGGCAAGCGCTTCGTTGGAATCAGCGCGAAAAGCTTTACAAGCAAGACTGTTGTTTAGAAATCCTTCGACTCGTTTTCGACTTGTGAGATATTGACTTCTTGACGGATGGGACGCTCTCTCGTGGGTGCCCGTGAGGGGGAGACACACGTATGCGGACCTGAATAACCGACGAGACTCATAACACTCGTTTACGGACCCCGATGACCGTCGAGAGAGGAAAAAAAGACGCTGACTCGTGGAGTTATTTTACCATTCTAGTAGGCACGAAAATCCAGAGTCAAATTGCATTTCGGAGCTCACTTTGTGGTGACACGTTGCGAAATATTTAAATAGAAAAAAATATCTGATGTTTTCGGTTGTAATTTCCACAAAAGTGGGTTAGCATCCTGCAATAGACGCTATGGTCTAGGGGGGGGGTCACTCTGCAGAAAGGCCTGGATGGATGCTACCCATCTTTGGCTTGAACTATATGTTTTGATTTTACTTGTAATTTTTGAATAAATAGATCAGCGTGACTGCTGCAAGGCGGAAAACACTACAAACACTACAAAAGATTGTTTTTGCAAATCTAAAAAAAACTTTTGAATGTAACTACGTCAGTGGCGAACTTTGGACGTTCATTTGTGGTTTCGCAACTCTCGATTCAAAGAGCAGATTCAAGGTATATAATCATTTATGCCCGAGAGTAGCCACTATGAAGGGGACTCCTAATAACGCTGTGATGAGGCGCATTCTTGAGGGTATGTTCCAGAGTGTCTGGCGGTGTCGGAGTAACCCTTGTTCAGGTATCAGTACAGAGGTTCGGAATGCAGCATGCGATATTGTAGTGGGAGGGAAAAAATTTCGTGTAATTCCTACTATGATGGGCTATAGCATGGACTACCCAGTATGTTTTATTTTTAAATATCGTGCGAGGCTGTAGTATTTTGACGTTTCACTTTCGCGTTATGGACACGCTAAATAAAAAAATTGTCAAAAAGATGCATACATTCTAGGCGATGAGGAGTCTCTTTGATCTACCGTATTGGGCCAGTGTTGGATGCCAGTCATGTCCACTGTGTGATACGGAATCGATTAGGCTGCAGACAAGAAATGTGGTACCATGGTTTAAAGGAAATCTGAAAACTCCTTCTGACGACTCCGGTATCAACGACTTTGTTTACCCCTTTATGATGGTGTTTGTAAGAGGATCATTAACTTTTGATAAGAGCCTTGTTAACTTCTGGAAAAGAAAACATTAATCGACACTATCGCGGGTGCTGGTAGCTCATCATGGTGATTTTTAGAGAGAAAAATATCTCACTCTTTGGCTCGCGCTCACTTGCCACCTATATATTTAGGGCAGCGAGTAAACCGCTTGAAAAATTCAAGTCTACCTCCATTAGGAGCTGAGGAGATAAGGAATTACTTAAATTCAAACGTTTCGCATTTAGGGACTTTTCCTGATGACATGACATGTTTTTTTTATGTGGGCACCGCAACGTCCACCTTATCCCACTTCCACTATACCTCAGTCTTTTCTGGTCCCTTTGGACTAAAAGATTGTCACCATGATGATCCGCACTCTTAAAAATGTAAAGGAAAACTGTGTGAAATATTTCATTATTTAAAGGGAGTTTGCAGTCAAAACATCATAATTTTAAATTTTTAAAATTCTATTTTTATTCAAAAGAGCTGAAAATTCTAAGAAGAGTTGCGCAAACCGCATATTTTTACAATTTTTTTGAAATTAATTATGAATTTTCAAAAAAATCGTGTTTCAAAGGTACTGTAGCTCTTGCATCCACAAAACTTACGCTGATTTGCCGCTGTAAAATGTTAAAAAGTCGTTAGCAAAGTGAAAGTAAGTGTTTTTGCAATTGATTCGATTATGGCGAGTATCCGTGAGGACGAATCAGAAGAAAGATACGCAAAAATATTACCGCATTATAGACCAAAAACGTTTGTTCCCGAAAGTACCAAATGGTCTGGTTTTAGAGTGAAAAATCGAAAGCTACCGTAATCCTAAATTTCGCAGTCTTTGAAAATTCACTACTAATTTCTTTCAAAAATCGGAAGAATATGCGGTTTTCATAGTTATTCTTAGAATTTTCTGAATTTTAAAATAAAAATAACTTATTTTTCGATGCCGTTTCCTTTTAATAAAATACCACAGACCATTCTGCTATGAAAGGGGTGCTCTCTTCCTCCGATTGGTGCTATGATCAACTCCATCTGGAGTGGCTCGGATTCGAGAAGAACCTAGTTCAGAGTGAGATCAGGTCTTACTGATATGTTTTAACAACTTTTTCATTGTAGATTTACTCGGTATGCCTGGGAAAACGGGATTCCATAGTATCGAAGTGGCGAGAGGGGCGAAAAGAATGATACAGAATGGTTTGAAGACTGCAAAATTTGTCCGTGGGTATCGAGCGCTCATCGATCCAACAACCATTAAAAGAGCTGTTGCTGGAAATGAGTACTTTGAGGTGACAAACATTACTTGACTTTCTATCTGGTTATCAATTAATGATATTTGGGGACATATGTGTGGTTGCTTCAGCTTTTCACTACTCTTGTTACTGCGGGATCTGTGTCCATGGCATATAATGACGGCCATACTGGCGTACTTCTACTGGTAATGGCAATTCGCGCGTGGCTGGAAGCCGATTTCAGACTAATGGTATTTTTTGGATGCAATCTGTTTTTGCTGACTAGTTTTTTACTTTGAGAATCTGCACTGGGATGATTATACTCGAATCGTGAACTTTATCGGCACTAAAGCGCCCCGTATCCTCTCTGCTAACTGTCAGACTATCAAATTTCACGTGGGTGTTACTATTTTCCGATATTTAGAATTAAAACAATGATGAGATGTACATTTGCCATCAATCGGATGTTATGAGAAGAAACGGACCCACGTCTTTGTTTAATACTACTGAATTCGAAAATGTCTCTAGAAGGGTTAAACAAACCCGTCCTATGACCAATCATGTGTCGACTCTTCACAAAGAGTTAGTTTACCCTATATGCAGTAGAAAAAAAACCGACATTTTTATTTTGGTCTACATTTGAGATATTTTTGCCTTATTTAGTTTCGTCATAGCATCGGCATTGATTGCTCAATGCGAAGACCGAGAGAGGTGCAGTAGTGGTACAACGAGAGATAGATTGCGCGAGATGCTCCGAGCTGTCAATGGGGAAAGTGAATGCAAACCCACTGTTAGTTGGTTTCCGTGCATCTCAATCCATTTTTGTTCTGCAGCGCAATATCCGTATCACTCCTACTGACGAAATTGATCTAAATATCCACCTCGGTCGATTGAATTTATCTCTGGATGATAACGTCAAGTATGGCCTTTACAATAGGGCTTGATATAGGAATATGTTTTATAGATTCCGGGCGACGCTGAATACGAAAGAGCTTTTGTCGTTTTACTACGAGAGAAGAATCCGTATGAATGCCAATCCATAAAGAACGGACAATTCGTTAGTGTTGTACACGCATGGCGGGAGACTTAAGTTCGGGAGATTTATCTGTCTCGTGGGAGACGTTGCGATTATCTCGTACCTCCAAGTTTCCTCTGCGGTATCTGACCTAGATTCATCCATTGGCCACCAAGGAGACTTTCACTCCATTCTTTCATTAGTAGACGATTTAAATATTATCAAGAGAGTGAGTGAACATCTAGTACATGCGACGCACGCTGTTCCCATGACCGACCTTTTATCACATGCTTTCATCTTTCCTCTCACCAATTACTCTCTCATTCTTCCAGCCCCAAATTATATTGGTAGATTATGATATTATTATATTTCCTGTTCCTTCATTTTTCTATATATCATAAGAAGTCTTTGCTATCCTATTTTGTACCATAGACCAAAAATGTATGTCCCATGGAACACACACTTACGCATTTCTACTTTTCGAGAGAAAAAATGAGAGATCATTTCAGGATCTCAAAGTCAAGAAACTGAGGAAAACAGCCCAGATTTCTTTTTCAAGCTAAAAATCGTAAAAACAGTTCACATTTTGGTTTTTTTTTCGGTACATACCTTTTTGCTCTATATTTTCTTCTTCCATCCATGATTCTGATTAATTGAAATATGCCAGTTTTGATGAGTAAAGCAGAAAATGAGAAATACTCCATATCTCTTTCTCTGAAACGTTTTACACGTTTCAATATCTTTATTTTAAGTCGAAACATACATTTTCTGTAGCCTAATGTTTCACTAAGGACATCCAATTGCATTCTCAGGTCCACGCCGAGGAGACAGATGGCTAGTCATTTTAAACTTGTATTTCTGTAGTTCTTTTCTGAACTATTACAAGAAATGCAGCTATACACGTGATAAAAGATAAAAGAAGATCAAGTTTCATATTTCAGGATCCTCATGTCGATCCGGCTTCGAATGGGCGCGCACACCTCCCCCCGAAACAGGTATATCAATCGTCGCGCACTAAAATCTCCAGAAAGAGGTCAGACACGAGAGATGGACTCGAATGAACGTTTCTAATCATGCCCACTTTCGGAGATTTGATTTCTGTGTTTTCTAAACTCAAAAAAGTTCGAAAATTTAAGCTTCCATCTCGTCCATTCCTCCCTTCTCTTCAATTCCTGCCATCTCATCAAGTCGTTCCATCTCATCAATTACCTGTGGACGAGCACCAAGTGCGAAATAGTCGACCCACTCTAGTGAGATTTCGTTTTTTCTAGCATAATAGTATTTTTTTTTAAAAACAAAGTTAAGTAAATATTTACCTTACAGCTTGCGGGTCGCTTGTCTTCCAACTCGCAGGTCGCGCAGAAGCGCTACCACGTGATCGACCGCGGTCTTTGCGCTACTAAGGGCCGATACTCAGTTCTTCTTCCCCAGCAGCAGTCCATCACGCATTCAGCAAGTATCATGCCCGGTGCTTCTGGTCGAAGAGACGTCAGTGAGGTTTGTTGAATCGTTATTTTCTTATTGATATTTATGGGTACATTCATTAGACGAGGCATCTCACAAATGAGCCTTTCCAAAATCAAAATATGGTCTACTTAGTGGTTTCAAGGGGTGAAAGATCTATATGAGTCGATTTAAACATAGCCGGGCTCGTTCAACGGCCATCTACACAACAATCTGGGAGACTGAAAGCTGCTAAGAGTCAGAATGATAAGGGTATGAGAAATGGGGGGGACTCTGAGGATCAATGCTTCCGGGCAAATCTAAGACCATAACGGTTGATACCGCACAGGAAGAACTGGCAGTGCAGGCGCATCTTCTGAGGCAGCGCAGGACCCAGGGAGTCATCGACAACAAGTGCCTTTCATACGACAATCTACATCATCTCTCCTCCCTTCCTTCTATCGAACTTGCGGTGAGATTCAGCATTGCAAGAAGCATACTACAATATATTAATCGTATCCTCTGAAATCTCCTAAATGTGCTGTGTGTTATTTCTGAGGTTATATTGTTCAATTATTTCAGTCCACCGCCAATCTGCGCAAGTTTCCTCCGCTTGTCGACATTACTTCATTCAATGGACATTCGACCGATGATCAATTGGATTCGATCAAGGGCTGGGTAAGAATTCATATAAAGACCTGAAAAATTTGCACAAAAACTTCCCAGGCTTCGCTGACATCATCCCATCTGGCCAAAATGCAAACTACAGTTGATAGTATCGCACATAACATCTCCAAATTTACAGATCTGGTGAGTACTGTACCTGAATATTTACAACTATTTGGAATAATGTTTGGTTACTCATGCACATTCCTCTAATTATAACTATCAGCCAATGATAACTCATAATCAAGAGAAGAACCGAAATTTTTAATTGTCGTTCATGATTTTCAGAACAAGTTCCCCCTTCTTCTCGGTAATGTTCCACTGGACTCCGATCGTGGTCGCTTCATCATTCCTGTACGTTCTCTTACCTATATTTTGATGTGGCATATCTTTGTTCAACTATAATATGTTTTAAAAACTTCAAAAAGGGCTAGAGGCGGTGGGGTCAGTATCTTCAGTTTGCACAATCTCTCGCGAATCGACTGGTAAAGAGAGAGAGTGTGCGAAATGGAGAGAGTTCTGACTCCGCAAAAAAAAAGTACATTGGTAATGAACTCGGCGAAAATATCTGGAATATTGTCACTCCGAACCATGAAATCCAAAGCATCAAATAATGATTTATAGTATATTAATAGCATTTTTGATAATATTTTAAAATGGCTTATGTATAGCAAATATAGATATAATTAATTTTAGATAGTATATATTTCACTGGAGTAGTATTCTGTTGTTCAAGGTTGTGGGAAGAGAAGAAGATACGGTAGACATGCTGAAAGAGCTGCGGTTGTCTCTCACATCCCGTTCAACTATTCTTGTCTACAAGCAATACCGTCAGACGCTATTCCACATACTTGCCAAGGTACTTCTATGAACGATGTATTATATTTAACTATAATGATTTATGATCTATCATGTCACATAGAGCGCCATGTTGTCTCGCTATGGGTGTGCATGGAACTCTTATTTTGAAATTTATAATATTTATTGATATATTACGCTTATTATGAGGTGGCGGACGAGTCTATCCATGGCAAGCTCAACCTTTGCAAGGCAATCAAAGACCAGAATGGACGAACCATTTCTCGTGGTTTGAAACATACATCCTTCCTTCCTCATCTCATCGGTAATTATCGATTTTAATACTATTGAAAAAACATTTCCGTGCTTCTCGAGGTAGGATTATATCGTCTATCGATGAGTTCTACGTTCAGAACTGTACACAATGGCAGCTGGAGTTGAGAGGAGGACTGAAGAAGTACAAATTCTATTCACTTCGGCATTCCAACAAGAGTTCAATCTTGCGGTGTGAGTTTTCTCGTTGTTCTTTTCTTAAGTATGAATAATAATTATTATCTTCGTTGTGGCGGGATGGGGAAGAATAAAAAGTCAATGGACATTCAGATAGTAGTGACTTCCGACCCCATTTCCTCTCTCGAGGAAATGAGGCCGGAAGTAAAAAAAAGGGTTCACAGGTTTCGACTATCGCAAGCGTAAAACACTCATTTTAAAAATGTCGCAAGCGTAAACCACTCATGTGAATACTCATTTAAATATTATACATCGCACATGCAGTTATTTTGTTCCTGCAGTGGACGGTGAATTGAGCGTAGCAAGTTACAGAGAAAAATGTATGATAAATGAAACACGTGCATCGATAGTGCTCGAAAAATGAGCCATGTCCCATCAAAATCCACTTGTAACCGAGATAATCTGTCTTCCGAGTTGGATACCCGAGGATCCCACCCGGAATATCTATATTCGGGCTCAGATAGTTCCAAAAAAACAATAAAACATTTATTTTCAATTTGCAATCTCATTCCAAGGAGGTGCCAATTTAGGTCGATTGTCTCGTGAGATGCGCGAGATTTCTTTGCTGTGGTGGAATACTGTAGAACGAGAGAAAAAATGAAGAGAAAATCGCTCACTGTACCCCTTCCCCAACGCGAAGTTCTCCTATAAATATAGATCTCCTATACATACTCTATTGCGGCGGGTTACTGTAATCAATGGGAAGAATATTAATCTTTGCAGAGCAAGATTCCGACGAAATGCCCAAGACCGGTTGAAGAACAGCCAGTCATCTTCAAGGAATGGAAGAACGGCAAGAAGAACTACGCCTCCGGGCGCGTGGAGAAGTGATAGTCGATGAGGAGGAGGAGGAAGAACTCCGATCTATGGAGAGAGATGATGAAGATGTGATGGATATGAACGATGGTGAGAATGATTACTAGAGAAATGCAAGGTATACTACGGTTATCGATCGATTAATCTCATCGTTCCTCTATTTCTCAGGTGCATCTTCGATAAACCCGAACCCCCTCTGTGTTCTTCCCTCTGCGACACTTTCTTCGTCGGAATAAGTGAGCTCCATCGATGACTACCGTAGTTCCAACCTTCTCTATTACAGTAATCCCGTCCTTCTCACCAGCAAAACTTACTTCTCCAATAGAAATGCACTGACGAGGTGAGTTCTATTCGCTCTTCTTTCTCGCTATCTCAATTACTGTAATTGATTGATGTCTACCGTATCTTTCAGAGTCTTCACTCGTTTCGATTGTATCTCCATTCTCCTCTCTTCGCCGCTCCCACAGTATGCTTCTCATCACTCATAGAAGTTCCCAATGTGTGTCGATCAATAAGCTGCTACACTACCCGGTCATTCTACCATACCTCTAAACCATATTATTTGAGTGTTCATCTTGTGGAGATTCTGCTCGCTCAATCTCTCCAGCTTCCCAATCTCCATCAACATTCTTTTTCACAGTTTTTGTAGTTGCCTCAATTCAATGGGTTTGATTTCCCTTGTACATTGCGATGTAAATAGACAATACACTAGTTCAACTATCAAAATTGAAGCTTGTTTTAGTTCTGAATGAATTCACAAATTTACATTCCACAATTCGTATTGCCCATCTGTTGTTCACGAATATCGTTGTAAAATAAAGAAGATTTTGATGAGACTAGGCGCCGTAAACATTTCAACGCAAACGTGCGATGTAAACTGAATTTTCACTCGTGGCGCGCAATATTTTAATCATAGTTTTGCACGGCGCAAAACTAGGTAAAAAATGGAGCGATATGCGACATGATTGATCGCGTTATCGATCTTTTTAGGGATGAACCCCAATCATTTAAGGAATACAGTCAAAATGAAATAACCTGGTAGGGAAGAGAGTTGTCGGGTCCAGAGGCACAAGTAGGATCGAAGGAGAGGTAACCTTGATACCCACGATTCCTGGAAGACAAAAGTATTAAAGTAATCGTTTATCCTAAATATTGGTGAAAATTATTTTACAGCTCAATTGGAATTTTAAATAGATTTTTGCCGTATGTAAAAGACAATACTATTATAATCACTTTACGCAAATATTGACATCTTTAATTTTCTTTTACAAAATAGTAATTAATTACCTCGCAACCCTGGGCGTTCCCACATGATGAAACGGAGAACTCCGTAGCATGCACGGCGAACGGCAAGTCCTCCGACCAGCTTGTAGCGGAGGAACTCGCACTGGGCAACAGCGCAGAGACCGCGGTTGGAGACCTTCTCGGCGTAAAGCTGAGAAAATATGAAATGAGCAACAATAACGCTGCACAATAAAATTAAGCATGCAAGGATAAAGGAAAAAATAACCTCAACTGATCCCTCTTCGAATCCGAATCTCTTCTGGACGGCGGAGGTGAGCTCCTTGATTCTGCGTCCGCGCTCCCCGAGCACAGACATGATGATGACCTCGGCGCGAGCAGGGGTACGGCGGATCTGAAATAATTACGTAAAAGTTAGAAAACGATCACTGAACAGAAAAAGTTTTAGGAGAAAAAATTACCAATGATACGAACCTCGACACCGGAGTAGCCGTCCTCGGCGAGCTCCTTCATGAGGAAGTTGTTAAGAAAATTAAAGATGTCAATATTTGCGTAAAGTGATTATAATAGTATTGTCTTTTACATACGGCAAAAATCTATTTAAAATTCCAATTGAGCTGTAAAATAATTTTCACCAATATTTAGGATAAACGATTACTTTAATACTTTTGTCTTCCAGGAATCGTGGGTATCAAGGTTACCTCTCCTTCGATCCTACTTGTGCCTCTGGACCCGACAACTCTCTTCCCTACCAGGTTATTTCATTTTGACTGTATTCCTTAAATGATTGGGGTTCATCCCTAAAAAGATCGATAACGCGATCAATCATGTCGCATATCGCTCCATTTTTTACCTAGTTTTGCGCCGTGCAAAACTATGATTAAAATATTGCGCGCCACGAGTGAAAATTCAGTTTACATCGCACGTTTGCGTTGAAATGTTTACGGCGCCTACCGTACTTCGCGAACGAAGTGTGGGAATCTCTCGCACATTGTGCGGCAAATACCGGAGTAAAATTGGAGTGGTAATGGTCGCTCTCATTTCAGACGTCATAGTACTTCGGTTTGGCTACGAGGGTCGGCCGCAGCACGCTCCGTCCATGCTGCAGCTGCTGCAGCCCATGATATAGCAAGACCTGGACACCGGCCAGAAGAAGTAGCTACATCCGCAACACTCATCAATAGGTGAATCCTAATGGGAAAATGGTGCAGTAAGCGTTAGGGATGCAAACATGAACCATCAAGTAATGGTCCCTCACATGTGAATATCTTTTTCGTTTCAATTCACAGCTAGAGCGCATACTCTCTTTCCCATGCGTGTCAAGTAAATGCTTTGGGGAAGAGAAATGCAGGTAGTTAAGAGAGAATTCTAGTATTTGATCTGGGGTAAGACAAGAATTTCCAAAATGACTCTTATCACTCATTTAAATTCTTGATTGTGAGTACACGTATTTGATTTTCTGGCTGTGAAAAGATACAGTATGACAAGATGAGAGATCAGGGATGGTTTTTGCCTATAATAAAGAAAAGAAACAAATGTTCACGACTTCAGGTGCCTCGTCCGGCGCCGAATCGCCACGAGAGCGATGCACACCCTGCTACTGGCGGCGACGAGGAGAACCGCAGCGTCCGCGCGCGGACGAGGGCGCGTATGGAGCGGATTGCGACGCGCTATGATGAAGCGTTTATTCGCTAACGGAAGCACGCACACTCTGCTGTTTTAACTGATTTGTTGTTTCCCATTGTACAATTTAAGCCGATAAACAAATATTTTCCTTATGATATACATTTTACTGCACACAGTCTCACAACAGATGTCAATTTGAAGTGGATTACGGTAGCCGAAGGGAGGAGAAGTGAGAAGGGGCGGGGCCAGCGAGCAACCCAAGCGCGACCCCTCTCCATAGTTGGCAAATCGTTTGCTAGAATGCTGGAGAACCTCTTTTCCAAATAGCTGGAGAACTTTCTCCAGGGTTTCATATGTCAGAGAACCGTTCTCCAACTATCTGGCAAATTTGCGCTCAGTGTTCTGGTAGCTATTGTTATGATCTATGCGCATAATCAAACATAATTGTTTTTGGGATTTACTTTTGCGCTTGGTACAATTCGCACCTGCGCTGAGGAACGAAAAGACCCTGGTATAACAGACACATCAGTTGTGTACGTGGTATTCTTGAGTCGCATTTTTGAACTGGGTAGCTGATGTGTCAGGCAATAAAGTTGTGCATGGTCTCTGCTTTATGACTGTTCTGTTACCGCAGGAACACCTCGGACAGTGTATTTTTCCGATAGTCTTCGGAGAAATGGACCACAGAGCATGGGGTAATAATAAAATATAGTGGTTTGGCGTCGTTAGAAGATAGTTCTCCCACTCGATTCACACCAGTTCGTCGGTGCCCTACCCAATGAGTATTAGGGTTCACCGTTCGGTGTCGATTTCGGAAATAACGTCGTCTCGTTTGCCCCTTGACGGGGTTTATCTTGCCACCCGGTGAGAAAATTAACTACACCATTTCTCAACAAGAATTGGTGTAGTTAAAGGGACCAGGCAGTCAAAAAATAAGTTATTTTTAAATGAAAGAAAATTCTGTTCCCGGAAGAATGCTAAAAACCGCATATTTTTGCAATTTTTTTAAAAATTAGTTATGAATTTTCAAAGTTTCGCTTTTTCACAACAGCGGGTTACGGTAGCGACTACACCACAATTAGTGTCTCCAAAACCAGCTACTTTGACGGAATGTGATTGTGTTCATTCAGTCCGGGAGTGGTCAAACCCTCGACATTCTTGTTTTTGCACTAATATCAAATCATCAGAGCAAATTAAAAGAGCTTTCTGTCTTTTGGGAAATAGGCGACGCACCGTTCCAGAGTCTATTTTCAAATTAAAATAACTAATTGTAAAAAAAATGCTAAAAATGTAATTTTTTCTTCATTCTCCATTAGATGATAGTGTGAGAAGCTGAGTAAAAAATTATGAAAATGAAAAATCTATTTTTGGAGGCTGCCTGGTCCCTTTAATAGAGGGAATGAAGACAAAAACATTTCAGGTTATTTGGATTCACCTAGTTACGCTATTGCCGGGCTCCTGCGTCCTCTTCCTTTTCTTTCGTGATCAAAATTTGATATCGCCCACTTCAACATTCAAAATGGGCCCGCGAAGCACCAAAAGTGAGCCACGAGTTTTCGTTAAAAAATACGACTTAAAGGGACCGGGCAGCATGCAAAAACAGATTTTTAATTTCCATAATTTTTTAAAGCTCTACTCATTATGATCTAAAATCAAGAAAAATCTAAATTTTTGGCATTTTTTTAATAATTTGTTATTTAAATTTGAAATTAGCTTCAGGAACGGTGCGTCGCCTATTTCCGAAAAGACAGAAAGCTATTTTATTTGGTCGGATGATTAGATTTTGCAACAAAAAGAGGAATGTAGGGCCCCTCCTTGACACTCCCGGACTCAATGCGCACAACCACAGTTCATGAAAATGTCTGGTTTTAGAAATATGAATTGTGGTGTAGTAGCTACCGTAACCTGCTGTGGCGAAAAAGCGAATATTTGAAAATTCATAACTAATTTTTAAAAAATCGCAAAAATATGCGGTTTTTTAGCATTCTCCCGGGAACAGAATTTTCTTTTAATTAAAAATAACTTATTTTTTCACTGCCTCGTCTCTTTAAAGTAGTTGAAAAAATATACAACATTATGCAAATAATTAGAAGTGCTCTCGACAACGATGGAATACCGAAATTTTCATTTTGACTTTTCAAAGGACCACATTTTTTTCCTAAGAAGATATATCTTCTCTCAATACTCCTTGGAAGGAGAGCTTTTAGAAAATATAGCTATGTAAGGGGTTTGGATGCGTTTGACCAAATATGAAAATTTTACTTTTCGAGGTATGGTGAAACATATCTCTGCCGGGTTTGATATATGGAACTTCTTATGGTCATTTTCGGTCTCGGTCAATGTTTACCCTAGGAGCACCTTTTCAGCATAGGCTACTTTTTGCTTGTACGGTCACTGTTAAGAGAAATCGACTCAGATATTCTCTCATATGCTCACAGTTAGCCGGCGTAAACATCTGACGTGAAAAATAATGTGTTGAACCCACTCAGACATTTACGAATAATACTTATCAGTGCGTTCGCATAAGAATCGCAACACCTGTCGTACAGCAAAAAGTGACTTCATCTTCATTTCGCACATTCTAGTAGCTATTGGTATACATACCGGTATGCTCTGCCGTTTAATGTCGCAATAGAATTACAATACAAACAAAGCGCATTTTCTATGCCATTGGTTTATTCAAAAATTAATGTTTTTGTTTTTGCCGAAAAGTTGAAAGTCGAATTTCTCGAAAACAAGTCCGACTCTAATTTTTTCGATATGCTCTACTACTGATCATTACAAATCCGATTGTCACAGCTACATGATATATCGACGGCGTGCATTCGTTTTTTGGATACAAAATCTTCTTCACATTCAAGAGATTCTTAATTTGGAACGTCTTAAATTGGAATTACGCATAATTCTATTTTAAGAAAGCGCGAATTGAGTGAATGAGGGGTTTCTCTATATTACATGAAGCATTTGTATTGCAAATTTGTATGATTGTCCGCCCTCAATAAGAACTAAGGTTATGACATCAAACAATTCCGAATGCAAGCTTTCTTCTGTCGTGGATCTACGTCTGGTCGCGTACCTTCTACACTCGCCGCGGAAAACTCCCAGATACAACAGAAGAAACACATCAGGTGTGTACGTGCTATCCTTGAGTTGTAGCGTTGAGAGGGAACACCTAATGAGGCGTAAAAAACACTGATCACGACAAAGAATTATATTCCCGGAATTCCCTGTCTCGGCTCACCGTGGAGCTAAATGCTTGAAAGTTGGTTTATGAGGTTTTCAACAAACATAATAAAACAAATTTCAAGTCTATAGCTCCACTGAGATTCGATATACGGAATTCAAATCTTTGTCGCGATCAGTGAATTACTGCATCAGAAAAAAAGCTGCGCACGGTTTCTGTTTCCGAGCTGTTCGGTTCCCCAGAACACCTCGTCCACTCTTTTCCCGATAGTTTCCCGAGAAATGGATCATAGAGCAAGAGATAATGACACAATTTCGTGTTTTGGCGTTGGCAGAAGAGTGTTTTCCCATTCGATTCCCACTAGTTCAAGCCAGTATTAGGGGTAGGGCTCTCTTATTTGAAAAAAAATGCTATTTGAATTCCATTACCATGTCATTCTCCATTGTCTCTCACCACCCTCGGGGTCTGAGTTCCTTATTGGAATTCCAGAATCAGTTCCAATAAGAGAACCCTAATTCGGGGTGACTGCTCCGCTTCAATTTGAGGGAAAACGGCTCTCTTTAAGTGCCTCTTGAAGAGTTCTCTCGTTATCCTCCGGAGAGAGGGCAGTGTTAAAACGCGTTCTCTGTAAGAGCGCAGTGCGGGGCTGGGGTACGCCGCACAACTAATTCAAAATGGTCGTCCAGGACCCAAACTTTTTTCACAAACAGTCATAGGTATAACATACATTTTAAATGTGAGAAATACTCAAAATATCTAGTTTTCAAAAATCGATAATTTTTTTACGAAAAATTTTTCACTAGACCACTACCACTCTGTTGTAAAGCTCAATCTCGAATTGTGGAAAAAAAATGTTTCCAGTAATGAAAACTAAATCAAATGTATGTCATCTTTAAGAGCATCAAAAGTTATGCATAAATACGAAATTTCAGGAGGATTGAACAACTAGGAGCGAAAATCGATAATCACATCCGCAAAAGCTGTTATTTTTGTTAAAGCTATGTATTTTGCTCTACTCTTTTTCAAAGTGATCGACAAGGGCTGAAACTTTTTTCACGAGCATTTTTAGGGTCAAAGTAAATTTTGAAAGCGAAAAAGTCACAAAAAGTAAAATTTTGAAAAATCGATAAAAAAAATTTTCGAAAAATTTTTTTTTTTTTTAAATATTTTTTGTCGTGTTATATCTCATTCGAAAGAGCATCAAAAGTTAGGTATAAATCCACAGTTTCATAACGATTGTGTCACCTGGAGCGGAAATATGTGACCGAGAATAACGTGACATATGTAGTGATGCAATCACAATTTCTCTGCTATTCGGTCCTCAATCTTCATTAAAGTAAATAATTATATATAACTTTTGATGCTCTTTCGAATGAGATATAACACGACAAAAAATATTTAAAAAAAAAAAAAATTTTTCGAAAATTTTTTTTATCGATTTTTCAAAATTTTACTTTTTGTGACTTTTTCGCTTTCAAAATTTACTTTAACCCTAAAAATGCTCGTGAAAAAAGTTTCAGCCCTTGTCGATCACTTTGAAAAAGAGTAGAGCAAAATACATAGCTTCAACAAAAATATCAACTTTTGCGGATGTGATTATCGATTTTCACTTCTAGTTGTTCAATCCTCCTGAAATTTCGGATTTATACATAACTTTTGATGCTCTTGAAGATGACATACATTTGATTTAGTTTTCATTACTGGAAACATTTTTTTTCCACAATTCGAGATTGAGCTTCACAACAGAGTGGTAGTGGTCTAGTGAAAAATTGAGTACTTTTACTACCGAAATCTGACATGAAATGATTACCTTCAATTTCCTTGATGAAAAATACGTAATATATATCAAAACTGTGGGTCGCAAATCATGGGAATGTAAATGGGTGGGTCATCCAAAATTAAGTTTCACCAAAACGATTATTTTGTTCGGATGTGGTAACCGATATCCGCTCCCAGAAGGTCAATTCACATGATTCTGCGGATTTATACATAACTTTCGATGCTCTTTCGAATGATATATAACATGACATGAAAATAAAAAAAATGAAAAAAAAATTTTTTTTCGTAAAAAAATTATCGATTTTTGAAAACTAGATATTTTGAGTATTTCTCACATTTAAAATGTATGTTATACCTATGACTGTTTGTGAAAAAAGTTTGGGTCCTGGACGACCATTTTGAATTAGTTGTGCGGACCCCTCCGACGTTCTTACAGAGAACGCGTTTTAAATACTGTATTTCGGATTTCATATTATATGGAGAAATATTACAGCCGGTACTCAAATAGAAATTAAGGTCGTCCCATCACTTTGGAGTGTGAGTAAATTGACCGGAGCAACCACAATTTTCCCGATCGAAGGAATGCAACCAGTAAATTCCTTCTCTATTTTCATGATTCTGAAAGCAATCATTCCTTATGCGGTGTCTTGTTGTGCTGGCTGCAAATATGCAGCAGCAAATCTGTGAGAAGTTGTCGGTTTTTCTTCGTTTTACTGCATTCCAAGCATCGTTTCGAGAATGGGTGTTGACAACACTCTTATTCAGTATTTTTCATGCGCTGAAAGCTCAGTCTCCCTGGGGCTCCATGGGTGCCTTGTCCCTTCCACCGGAGTTCCTCATTCAATGGATCTGCTGTTCAATTGGAATCGTTTCACTCTTCATCAATTGCTTCGCTCTGTTTCTCATATTGAAACTGCGACATATTTACGCGACTAATATATTATACATCCAAATCATCCTACAAGTGGGTGGAACTCTTACGTATTTATTTTGCCAAATCTATGTTGTAGGTGCTGTTCATACTTCAAAACTTTCACTTTTCCATTTTATTCATGCCTTATGCCTTCTCTACTCTTGGCGGAGGATACTGTATTGGACTACTCTGTCAAGGGCCATTACACGTCGCTTTCACTGTCAACTACGTGAGTAGGGAGAAAAATATTAGTGTTGTTTGCTTGTTATCCACATCATTCTGCCAGACTATAACGCGCCATAAATGAATCGCACTGGTATTTCCCGTTCATTCACCGACCATATTTCTTATATATATATATATATATATATATATATATATATATATATATATATTTATGCGTGTTCAATGGAAACGCGGTTACAAATAGAAAGAGAAAACGAATACAGCATAACAGAGTGAGATAATGAAAGGTCGGGGTGTGGGCGTCGCTCATACAGGGAAACTGATTTGATTACCGGGTTTTGAGAAAAGCCGAGCCGCTCTGGGAAAGAAACTATTGTGTCTATAGTTCGCATGAGAGCCAGCATTTGCGAAATTTATTCCATTTCGTGTGTAATAATAACTGAAATGATGTGGTTTGAGTTTAGAGATTTTGTATTTGCCTATCAGAAGATTCATGGCTGTCTTCAAGTCTATCACTTCTCTACGCTTTTCTGTCTAATCCTAATTTCCTATTCCTATCCGCTACTTTAGGGATGTATTCCCGTGTCATATTGTAGCAACGCATGAAAAGTCGACGAGTAAAATAATTCTGAACTTTTTCGAGTACCTTTTTGTTTTGGATCATGTAGGGGTTAAACACAGTGGACGCACTTTCTAGGATGGTCTTATGTATATCGAGTAGGCTTTCACGAGGATTTCAACATTTTTCGTTCTGAGCGCTCTGAGTATAATGTGACAGGCTGTTTTACCTTTCATTGCAGTTGTTCTACAGTGCTTAGTGAAAGTAAGTGTTTTCTCAATTATGAACCCTAGATCTTTTACTTCTACGTTCTGGGCTAATTTGGAAGTGCCGATACTGTATACCTTTTTGGTATTGGCCCGTCCTAAGTGAAGTGAGCTGCATTTATGCGACGCAAGGGGGAGCTGCCACTCTGCAGACCAATTTGATATACTATCGATAGCATTTTGTAGTGGGACAGAGGCATCACCCTTTTTGAAAGCTCGATATATTTTTATGTCGTCTGCATACATTCGTGCAATGACACCGTTGTTTTGCAAGAGGGAAGGTATTTCGGAAGTGTATATTAGGAAAAGCAATGGTCCAAGCACAGAACCTTGTGGGACTCCGCTAGAGACGGGATGGGGGTTTGATAGCTTTTCGCGCACTCTAACTTGGAAAGTCCTATCATTTAAGTATCCGGATATCCAACTAACTGTTTTCGAGGAGAGTCCAATATTTCCCAGTTTTAGTTTTAGTTTGGGATGGGAGACTCTATCGAACGCTTTCGCAAAGTCAAAATATATAACGTCCACTGGTTCTCCGTTACTAATTGATGATGTCCAATATTCAAGCGCATCGAGCATTTGCAACTCGCGGGACCTCCTCTTTCGGAAACCGTATTGCTCATCGGGGAATATGTTCTGCTTTTCGCAGTGGTCTATGACAGACTTGCATAAAAGGCGCTCAAATACTCTACAGAAAATCGATGTAATCGAAATCGGTCTGTAATTTAAGGGGTCAGAAAAAGGAGGAGATTACTTAACGGGAGTAACTATAGAGTGCCTGGTCGATTTCGCATTCATGAGGCCTCACCGCAACAGATAAAAGCAGACATGGTTTTTAACTGACCAAAACACCCACAGGATTAATTCAGGGAATTTGGATTCTTCTGGTGACATTATTATCCGGCTCCTTCGTCCTTCTCCTCTTCTTTCGTGATCAAAACTTGATAGCGCCCACTTCAACATTCAAAATGGGCCAGCGAAACACCAAAAGTGAGCTGCAATTTTTTAAGGTAAAAATATCGCGTGCAGCTTTTATTGTTATTAATATTATCATTAATATTATAATTATCTTATTATTTTTATAACAGTTTTCTCCGTTCTCCTCATGATATGCATATCTCTTTCGGCCATTCGCTATTTTGTTGTGAGTTCAATACCCGAATCCGAGTCGGCCCGAATTCTAAACGAGGTAAAATTAAAATTTTACAAATCAATATTTTAGATATTATTTAAAATTGTTTAAGTTGTGCCCGGATTGTCGATGGGCCGAGGAAGGTCGCACGTTCGGTGTTCTCGACAAACAAACGTCGCGGGTAAGAGCCAATTCCATTATTTTCCTGCTTATTCGATAGTTTAGCATTTCAAGATTAGTGTTATTTTTTAAATAGTAATCACTACTGATACATTTTTCATTTTACATTTAAACAACTTTATCGGCTGGGTTTGATTGTTAAAGCTGGGTTTCCATGAGATATCTCCATTGCTTGCGATCGTTTCTTGTGGACACCCCGTGAAGTTTTTTTTTCTACAGACACAAGGAATGTTAATTGCCTCTACTATGGCCATTTTCGCAGTGTTTGCATTCGCCTGTGGCAACCACATTATGTACTCTATGAACAAGTATCGAGTGCGGGCGAGGTGAGACAGCCTAGCGATATTTGTTAAATCCCAATTCGGGCCACTTAATGTCGCGAGCTCTTCCACCGACCCGTGAAGAAAGTGTATGGTATAAGGATGCCCGGACTCCAGTCTAAAACTCCATTATCGATGACCTTTTTTGGAGTGGTCCAAATTTTTCTCACTTTACACACTCTCTCGCGAAGCGTGTAAATCATCGAGAATTTTGACCCCTCAAAATCATAGGGCATCGACACAGTGAATGCTGCATTTATGCATTTATTCATTATAATGAACTTTTTACGAACAAAATGATAACGAATTGTTCAGAACTTCGCGTGTCAAAAGTACCGTGAATATCAGGCAGACGATTCTGTCGCTCGTTCAGGTGATAATAAATGTTTCTATAATCATTTTCGACTTTCGTTCAGATTGTAATGTTCGGCATATTCCACGCTGTTCCCCTCGCGTTGACACTTTCAATGATTTGGATTGGAGTTCATGAGGGTGAGTTACATTGACGATTCTCGAAACGACTGAACTCTTGATTCCAACCCAACCGAAAGGAGTCGGCGCGAGAGTGGGTGTAATAGTAAAACAGTCCCTGTCGAGTTTACGCTCATCCCCACTTTGTTGTAGTTTAAGATTCTATTGACAATATTCACATGCGCTTGTTTCAAGTTCTATTCCATACTCGGAATACATTGTTATCCACTTAAACCCCTGACATAAACGTGATCAGCGGGAAAATACACGCCGGGATATTATTAAATAATAATATTTCGCCTATGCGAGAAACGCGACACAAAATACAAGAAAGAAAGAAACGTAACAGAAATGAAAAAAAGAGAAACACGATGACAAGTAGCAATAGCGGAAGAGAGTTTTGTTGCATGCTCAGTCCATTCCAGAGGCATTATTGTAAGAAATGATTTGATTTCCCAGTCGTTCTCGTCTTCTCCCTGGTCGTTCTCGCCCTCAATTCTCTTTCTCACTCCCTAATGCTCATTCTTGGAACGCCGCCATTCATACGACACATCAAATCGATCATCGGCTTGGTCACAAGTTGGTATCCACTTGATCACAGATAAGGGTAATGGCGAGAGAGTGTGCAAAACCGAGAGAGTCCCTCTCGATTTTCCCCGCTCTCTCTCCAACCCCCCTTTATGCAAGGTTGATAGGCCAGTGCAATAATGAAGGCAAGACAACAATCTGCATAGAAAAAGTATTTTGCCAACTCCCTCCGGAATTTA
Source organism: Pristionchus fissidentatus (assembly GCA_036245785.1). Lineage (NCBI taxonomy): Eukaryota > Metazoa > Nematoda > Chromadorea > Rhabditida > Neodiplogasteridae > Pristionchus > Pristionchus fissidentatus. The sequence goes on from BTSY01000004.1 coordinate 13,548,257, forward strand.
CTGTCCTCTCGAAATTCGTTCCGAATTTGCACGACTGATCAACTCCAACCTCTATCCAGTCGCGAATCCTCCAAAATTATCATTTCAGCGTCGGAAGTGACGGAAGTTCACTCGAGATCGGAGAGAACGAATCGGAGCCGATCAATATCGAATCAAATAGAGTGCGAATTGCATCTATCACAGCCGTGAGTAGGATCGCATCATGGTCGCCTTTAGGGTGGCGAAAACAGTACACGCGTACCGACGAAAGACAAAGGTACCGTCGGTACATCGGCACTTAATTTGGTCAATATCGCCGCACCTGTTTCCGTATTTGTACCGCCATTTGTCTCCTATTATCGTCGATTCTGAGGACCATGTTGTAACCATGTTGAGCTTATAGTCAGTGTTGTTTGCTTGTTATCCACATCATACTGCCATATTGTAATGCACGATAAATGAATCGCACTGGTATTCCCCGTTCATTCACAGATCTTAGCTCTAATGTTGCTGATTTCACACTCATGAGACCACCGATCAAAGATAAACGCGGACAGTGACTGACCAAAACACCACGTAAATCATTTTCGTGCAGATACAAAGAGATATCAGGCACACAAACTGGTTGTTATTCGGCACGTCACACGATATTTAAGAACATTGTGAAGCCTTTATCTAGCAATCAACGAGGAAGTGAGAGGTATAATTTGGTGAATAAAAGACAGCACAAGACTCAACGATAAGAGACCCCCGAAGTTTTACATCTCCACCTTGAAAACTACAGGAAATAGGGACGCGCAAAGTTTACGCGATTATCAGATAACGGCTACAAAATCTCTAATTGCGCTGCATAATCCCTAGCCTCTTGTCGCTTTTAACCCCCCAGTATAAATTATTTCTATTATTTTCTCGGACCTCTCTACTTTGAATGCGCCTGTGTTTATCCAATGGCTTTACATTCACATTTAGTTGTCCAGTCCATTGTCACCCATCTCTGCACTATTATTTATCGATAGTGCCTTGTTACAACAGAGTTGGAGCTCTACAGTACTTTTCTCTCTTCTTTCACATGGACTGAATGTAATCGAGAGTCGTCTCATTGCTCACGAATTAGTGGATATACTCAACTCAGTATCAGATAACATTGTACGCTGTGTACAATTACAGTGTGCGATTATGAATTGCGAAGGTGCCGATTTGAGAGACTTGCTTACTTCCTGGCTGAATTCGCGGTAAGCACTCGACAAGTCAATTCGAGTTATTAGCAATCAAGTCCGCATTGATTGTGCTGTATTCTGTAACCTTGGCGTGGCTCCTTTCACATGGACTGACAGGATCGTACCCCCAATCAGCCTGCATTATTAGGTTCTGTACGTTGCACTAGAGTGCGATGTGTGAGCTTCTTATCTCCACGTTTTGCACAGCACTCTCTCATCCCACGGGCGGTGGAGAATATTCTACGCTCCACGTTGTTGCAACTTCTATTGATAATATTCCCCACCGGGATTATCCATATTTTTGGCCGATAATGATGGTCGTTCTTGATGTTTTCATACACTAATGGTGTGATTATTCCCTAGACAAATGGACATCAGCCTGCATGATGAAGTTCTGTATTTTGGGGAAGGTGACATTCTCGCAACCGACATTTCCGCAACGGGGCATAACTTCGTTCTTAGTGATCAGATCTTCATGAAAGCGATATCATTGTGATCAGTTTCAAATTTAGTACGTAAAATCTTGGTGTATCACTTTGATGGCTGATAATATCACTGATGATAAGGAACTGATAACAAATGTAACCGATACTGACTACTATGTTCCAAATTCCATGATGATATGAGAAGTCATAACATTGTTGTTCTGTGTCGCGGAAATGCCGATTGTGGTAATGTCACCCCACCCCCACCCCGTACTATTTTCATCTCTTCTTTTCGTACACCACTTTCTCACCCAACGACCGTTTTCACGTTGTTGCAACTTCTATTGATAATATTCCCCACGGGGATTATCCACATTTTTAGCCGATAATAATGGTCGTCCTTGATGTTTTCATACACTAATGGTGTGACTATTCCCTAGACACTGGACATCAGCGTCAATCAGCATAGTACAGTAACGACAACTCGAGGTGTCTACTACCGTATCAATGGACTACAGCGTGCTACTCGTTACACTCCTTGAGAATACTAACGTTGGTGAGTTTTTTTGATCGTATTTAATAAATGGACGAAAATAACTCAGTTATCGGTGTTCTTCTCAACGTTGTCCTACTGTATCTCATCAAACGTTTCTCGAGACCGATTCTCGGAGCGTTCAAAGGACTGCTTATTGTCTTCGCTGTTTGTGATATCTTTCTGTGTCTCGTTCACGGAATCATCGGCCGCGTAAGTCACTAAATTTTACTGCCAACAGTGTTTTGTACACGAAAGGCCATCCATTATTTTCTGCAGCCACATATTTGCAGCGCATAATCGTTGTGCACACGACGTTCGTCGCCGTCGCCACGATTTTCGCCGAGACCCGGGTATTTTTGACGGTTCTGGCTCGGGATTCAACTTGCCTTCTGCAGCTGCTCACGGCCTTCTACTGCGCATCCTTCTCCGTCCCATTTGTGATCTCAATCCTCAATTTCCTCTACAGATTCATCGCCGTGCAACAGTCAGCAATGCATTTCAAACGAGTAGCGAAATGTTGTAGTATCAAAAGATAGAAATTGTTAGTAATCTAGGAAATAATGGGAAATATTTGCAGTCCCCACAAGATTCGGCTCCTCTCGAACATAACATTCGTTATCTTTCTGACATGCGTGAGCTTCTCCGTACCTGCGATCTGGTACTTTTTTCTATCGTCTCCTTTATCACGAAATAGCCGTTCCAACGTGAAACTATGAATTTGAAATGCGTTCAATGAAACAATTGGCAAACGATTCATAGAAAATGGCATAGTATCGAATGTTTCCCTGGATTCGAAGTAAGAAGTAAGTAAACTCAGGTACTGCGTGGTCTACTTTGGCACAACGGGCGGCGAGGGAGAAGAGATAGCAAAGACCGAAGCACGGGCCGAATTCGAGCATCGATTCCATTATGCGATACGCGAGAGCTACGTCATCATGGACCATTGGGTAATCGACGTGTTCACTCGAATTGACTTCAAAAGTTTGTAATCTACAAATTTACCCATTCTAAAATATAGCAATAAAATGGAAAGATCGACAGAATTGCGATGCATGCGTACTAGTTTATTACAACATTCAAACAGGACCATTTAAACTATTTTTTTGGGTGTTCAGAGAGGCGATGTGTTCAATCTCCGTCCTGCCCTGGTTCTCCTCTTTCTCGACTCAGTCATCATAAGTTGCATTGTAACTGCCTCAATCCTTGGTTGTCTCACTCTTCGATGCATTCACAAAGCGGAGAAAATCTCCGAGAACACGCGAGTTCTACAGAGGAAACTGCTCATCGTCATCTGTGCGCAAGTGAGTTTTTATTTACTTCCTCAAATATTTAATAATTTTGTTCCTGTTTGTAATCTGATAGATAGCTGAACAGTTAATTGAACCCGCTTAGACTTTTTATATGGTTTACAGACGGCCGTACCAGTCTTCTGCGTGTACGTTCCTTACTTTATCATGATGACCTTCCCCTTCTTCGGACTTGCCGACTACATTGTGACTGGAGGCACGGCCAATCATTTTTCTCCTGTTTTCGGCTTAAATCATTCCGTTTGTTATTTTCGAACTGTTGTTCAGTCACCAATTTACTTCATTTTTGTTCTGGGATATTGCCAAGAATGCGTTTGTGGATAGACTGTTGTCCTTTTAAAGAAACTACCACTCTCTAACTATCTCAAATTACATAGACTTGCCAGGAGGCCGTGCCAATTGTAAATCAATAATTCAGGAATGACGGTACTCAACTCGGCTTTTCCCGCTCTCGACGCAATTGTCATCATTGTCCTCATGACGGACTACAGACGGGGATTACTGTCGATGCTGGGACGAGGAGGACGAAGAGTATCGCTAACTGAAACGATCACCCACCATAACTCCGTTGGCAGCAGCATCATTAGCACACAAAAACTCCGATACTGATTCATTTCCCATGTTTTTTTTAAATATAGTAACTAAAAATAAAAGATAATCGAAGGCGGAAGCAATAATGAGTGTGTTTCGCGCCACATGATACCAATTTTCGGGGGCAGAAGTGGTTGGGATCTTCGAACTCGCGGTAAGGGGGTCAAGGGTGTGCACAGAGAGTGAATACACTGAGTTAGGGCATCTAGTGTATGATACACTCAATATTGAGTGTATTAGCGCGTCGAGAGAGCGTGCGAAAACGAGAGATTTGTAAGTGTATCATACACTTGATGCCCTAACTCAGTGTATGATACACTCAATAGTGAGTGTATTCATTCTGGGTGTGGATTCATGCTTGGCTTCTTTGGCCAACTGTAGTGTCGATCTTGGAAGATTTACATTGAACATAGAAGGCTACACTTGCAGCTCCTGTGACGTCCTGATTAACGTGTATCAACCGAAGTAGGTATTCACGTCGTAGTCTAGAGATAGTAGGCGACTTGAATTAGATGTAGTCGATCAGGGTTCTTTGCTTGAAGTGGCATCATGTGGATAATACTTTCTGGGTTGCCCAAGTTGACTGGCAAGCTGACGACGATCTTATTGCTACTATTGTTCAGAAACTTCAACCTACACAATTTTAGACATGTAATAAATATTTTATTAATTGAAAATTGGTTATCGCACTTCCCAATCGTCCATCAGTCCTTGAGATAACTGGCAAGTTTCACTGCTTCATACTTATCCAGACAGTTTTCATGTAGAAACGAGTACTCACAGAGCCCGACACCCGTCCAGAAAGCGTTTAACTGAATAATGTATATAATAATATTGTAGTATGCTCATTTTGTTTAATTAAATGATTGTCGTGGAACAACTACGAAATCGACTCATACACAATTCACACGCAAACCTCGTATTTTTGCAACAGAAACCCGGCGTTTGCAACTGCTCGCAGAAGTTTCGGTGTCTGTGTGATATTATGAATCTCGACCATAATCTGAAATATGTTATTGTTTATGTTTCAAAAAATATTTAAATGGTGAACCTGGCACACCGAATTAGTATCCAAAAATTGTGGAAGCACAGTGAATTCAGCTCCTGCAAAAACAAGTTTGGTTTTATTCTTGAGAAATTCTTGAGGACCAATTTGGGCTTTATTCTTGAGAAAATCAATATTAAACAAACCTTCAATATCCATTTTGAGAATCTCAATGTGGTCGTGATTTATCTCCTTCATCAAATCTTGAACTGTGTAGTGTGGAGGAGTCTGAGAAATTGCGTATATTATCTGCGGTCGAAGAGTTTCTCAACCGAAATTAGTATCGGCTTCTATGAATATATGTGTGTGCACTAGGGTTGCCCGTTCGACGTCAGTTTCCGTAATACGACGTCTCTTTTTCTCTCGTTCTCTCCCCTTTATCAGCCGTATTACCGATCTCTCTCTGAGAGCGGCGTAATACGAAAACTGAACTTGCATCCCTAGTGTGCACATGAAAAAATTTTACCACTACTTGTTTGAGATAAGTATTAATTGAAAGTAGGGATGCCAAATGAAGAGATTTTCGCGAAATGAAGAGTGGTGAAATGAGAGGGGGGATTAACTCTTCAAGAAGAGGTGAGCGGTCGTTCCCTCCTCTTCAAGAATAGGGAACAGTGACGAGGCATTGTGCTTCTCATGGCTGCCACAACATGCTAATTTGGACTTACTTCAGACATCCACACTAATCTCACGCTAATTAGAGATTCACGCATCATTTCGATTGAAATATCAGTCGATTGACACTATTACTCTTCTTGAAGAGGGGCCTCACTCTTCATGAAGAGTAGAACGACCGCTCCCTCTCTTCTTGAAGAAAGGAGGGAATCAGAATTCCTTTGTTCGGGGAGAGGAAGATCTTCATTTCACTCTTCATTTGGCATGCCTAATTGAAAGCCTACCGCTTTCCGTTCTGTTTTCTCAGCAATCATTGCTTGCACGAAAACTGCGTTGATCTTTGCTAGACCGTCAAGAGCTGATTTGCTAGCAGTGTTCTGCAAAGATCCCATTTGATTCAAACGCTTCCATTTCCAAGTTATTATCAGCTCATAAAAAAATAATAGGTAAAATAATTTGAATACAAGGGTCGAGATCGCCTTGCGTGTCGAAGACCTATATCACCTTCACCTTTTACCTTTAGGTTGGCAATTTAAAACAAATTTCACCATGTCGACGGTGAGAATGTTTGCTGCATTATCAGTAATCGTCTGGAAATCGGATTCGAATGAGATGTCCGAGTTTGATCCGAGTGAAAAGACAACACCGTTCTGAACGTATTCTTCATCTTTTTCATGCTCTGCCTCAATCCGATCAAGGGAGAAATGCGTGGAGTGACTGAGAACAGCTATGTAGAGACAAATAATGAAACTAATACATGTCTTTCTCGATAATTCGAGTCTCATAAATAGAAGAATCAAAGATAATTGGAACCCTCGGCATCGCCCACGGATTGCACACCCATTTCCCGCCATCCCCAACTGAACCGACGCGAACGAGAGAAGGACAGAAGACCTGGGGTTGAATGCTTTAGAGAACGGAAGAGAGGAACAAATAGATCGGTCGAACAGTAAAACATGCGAATTAATTGTTTTGTTTGCTTTTTATCATCTGCTTGGTTCATTTGTCTTTTCAGGTTCCTTTTCAGGTTTCAGGTTCCTTTGTTTTTTCGCATTCTTCGAAATAAAATATAAAATATCGAATAATTTCGTTCGTCTATTTTACATTGATTGCTATGATAAACTTGGTTTATTCCGCTGAGAATGGCTATTACCTCTTCTACAATCGGCAGCAGCACTTGAGGGACTGTTGCTTGTTTCGCATTGAGAGCAGTTTCGAACATCGATCTGAGAAATCCAATTAAAGCTATATCAGCACCGTCAACCCACAAAGTTGTAGGAAATTGACATTTTTCAATGTGGATCAGATCGATTCTTAGAGAAACGGACACATATTCCGCCTTTTTTTTCGACTCTCCCCTACCCCGAAAGAGAAGGATAATCGAAGGAAGAGAGCGTTTTCATGCACACAATTCGTTCAGAAAGCTCTCACTTCCGTTGCAAAGCATGCGCTTTGAAGAAATCGATTACGCGAGGATCGAGTAGAGCCCTCGAGTTCGACGATGTCAACCGAGTTTGCTGAAGCATTTGAATTTTGCTCGCCTTCTCTTCACAGGATCATTTTCAACGAAAGCGCCCACGAGCTAGCAAAACACTAGAGTGCGAAGTGTGAGACAACTGTCTCTTCATGTCTCTGCACTGGTCGGTGGATGAGAGTGTACGAAATGAAAAGACCATGACTCGCACTCTACAGAACACTAGCAAGGGTTCGGAAAGGTGAACTCGTACCTGCGATCGTTGTTGTTCGGCGGTTGATCGAGTGGTGAACGTGTAGAGGAAGACGAAGATAGCCACTGTCAGTAGAACAAACAGAACCCCTTTAGATTGAAGCATTCTGAGGAGAAACACAGGTTCGACTATAACGGGAAACGAATGGCACAATATGAGTCACGAAACAACAGTTGCTATTAAAGGGGCGATTTTTGAACGCTTCTAGTGCAAAAGCCCAGCAGCAGCAACTTTGCAACATTTCTGGCTGAACGCAAAAGATTGCAGCCGTCTGAACAATCGGCAAGAGGGAAATGGGCGTCGTATAGGACAAAAAAGAGCGAAAAAACCGGAATACTATTTATTTTGGGGCGGATTACTATTATACCGATTTGATTTGATGTACAAACAGACGCAATAGAAACACAGCAGAAATTGACGCGCGAAACCAGAATGAATTCCTTTATCAGAGTCATCATTTTTCCCTTCGTTAGAATTACAATGCAATACCAAAAACATAGGACTGACAGGTGCTACACAGAGAGTGAATACACTGAGTTAGGGCATCTAGTGTATGATACACTCAATATTGAGTGTATTCGCGCGTCGAGAGAGCGTGCGAAAACGAGAGATTTGTAAGTGTATCATACACTTGATGCCCTAACTCAGTGTATGATACACTCAATAGTGAGTGTATTCATTCTGGGTGTAAGAACAACCGGGAGAGACTTGCAAAAGGCATTATGAAACAAGTAAATGGGAAAAAAGAGGGAGGGGGAAATAAAAAGAAAATGTATTTTACGTTAGTGCACATGTCTGTTTGGTCATCCGTCGTTATATCAAGAGGCAAAAATGCGTTTGCAGGGCAAGCAATATTTTTCTATTCATCTTTCATTGATCGGCCAAGGTAGATGATACGTATAGTAAAGAGAAATCAGCAAAACGTATAGGACATACGCCACGCTCTCTTTTGTGTGCGCCTGTAGATGCTCAAAGACGGGCATATCAAGCGAAAGCTCATTCTTGAAAGATAAGAATGCTGGTGTTTGATGTGATGATCAATGCACACAAGTGTATCATGAGTCAACCACTGAGCCTGACAACTATTATATCACTGAAACAACGTACATTGAAATTTGACCATGACATACGAAACTAACAACGGCAAGAAGTACATCTTCATGAGGCATAATCCACGATCAGTGAAGTGCTCATTTATATCGATTAGGAATGACTTTCTGGAGAAAGACCCGTCGCAGAGCAACCAAATGCAAAATCCACGAGTAGAGAAGACATAAGGAATGAATAGAATGAACAAGTGAAAGTTTTTTCACGATGAACAGCGCCTACAAAGGCGGAAAGGGAGTAAGATGTTTTGCGTTCAATCTTGTTCTTTGGGTAAACACGTAACGGACGAGTTACACTTTTTAGAAACTATGAAAACAACACAATTTTGACATTTGTGATCATGAGTTCAGTGTATATTGGAAGTACACTTTTTTTAAATCTGTTTTAACATGAAATCTTATTGTGCTTCGAGGACAATTTATGCGGCTCTTACGCGAACGCACTGTTATACAAGCAACATTTGCGAATAATTTAGTTCAAATGTGCAACACCAAATATATTGCGAACAATTCCCAACGAAGGTTTGCTCCTTTTCAGGATTTACTTTTTTTTTGTAATTCATGCATCCGGGTATGCTTGCCAGCGAAATTCTCCCGAGCTCAACATTCACGTCAAGTATATGCAAGTGCATGAGTCGTAGATCAGAAAGGGGACAGCTAATGTCTCAGAAAGTTAATTGTTGCCCACTATTGTTCTGCTTCCTGACTTTTTGAGTCCGCGAGAACACCTCAGATACGAATTAAATTAGACCGCGTGAGATAATGATACAATCTCGTGTTCTGGCGTTTGCAGAAGAGAGAAGTCCCCCTCGACTCCCACCACTTCAAAGGTGCCCTGCCCAGTATGTGCATTAGGATCGATCTTTCGGTTTCGAATTTAGGATATCGATCCTCTATGTGCCCCAGCGATTTCTCTAGTTACTAGGGTTCCCTTGTTGGAAAAATTAGGCTATTGGAAATGATCTCATTCTCCCCTCATTTCCAATAACCCTCATTAATGGAGCGGTTGACTATTGGAAATGGCCCGCTATTAGAATTCCAATAAGAAATGGAATTCCAATAACAGAAATCACTTCCAATGATGTCTAAATACGTTTTTCAAAAAAGTGATTTCTCGAAAGGCTTCATGGCTCAATACAGAGTATGATTACTAATAAAAATATTGTATTTTTTGGAGCAGGCAAATATTTTCTTTTAATCACTCCCTTCTCACAACTCTCCTAGTAACACGGATGTCTATGGTATCAATACTCGGACTCTCAACTGAGAAGTTACAGCTTTACAGTATCTTTACAGTATATCTACAGATAGACCGCTATCCGCGTGAAACATTTGAATTTTAAAAAAAACAGCAAAAGAAATTGCACACGATCGGGTTCGAACCAAAAAATTGTTTTGATGTTTTGTGAATCAGATCGTGGATATGTTTCCGTTCTAATAAGGACTGTCTACTAGAAAAGGAGCATGTTCTGGATTAGGCTGAATGCAACGAAAATATAAGAAGATCTTCAAATGGCATCTCTCGACCCTTACAATCCGTCATAAGTTCGCGAACTTTTCACGCATCTTTTCTTGCTCGTTTTAGGCTATTTGCCTTATAATTTATGTTAGGTCATTAGAGACGCATAAGAGACTACTAATGCCGAAGAAATTAACCAAAAATATAAACTAGGGAATTAGCCGCACCTCTTAGAAGGTCGCGGAATTCTGCGAGTTGTTTTCACGCAGCTAGACAGTGACGAGAGAGCACGCGGAACGAGGAGAGGGAAAAGTAAGCAATGTTGTTGTTGTATTTCTGCGCTCTCTCTGTTTACGTGCTCTCTCGTCACTGTCTAGCTGCGTGAAAACAGCTCGCAGAATTCCGCGACCTTCTAAGAGGTGCGGCTAATTCCCTAGTTTATATTTTTGGTTAATTTCTTCGGCATTAGTAGTTTCTTATGCGTCTCTAATGACCTAACATAATTTATAAGGCAAATAGCCTAAAACGAGAAAAGAAAAGATGCGTGAAAAGTTCGCGAACTTCTGACGGATTGTAAGGGTCGTCTCTCTCAACATTGCTGATGAACTATCTAGATCAATCATAAACAAATTTTTGCAAATCCGGAGGATCGGGACCACTAGTCATATTGATTAGAGCACGGTAGAGTAGTAATACTGCTACAGTCACAAAGATTGAAGCCGGAAACAGGGCTTTTTCTTATTGGAATTCCAATAAGAAATGGAATTCCATTGACCGCACAACGAGCCTTATTGGAACTAATGGAAACAAAGGCGGCCTTTGTTCACCCTTTTTGGAATTCTGGAATCATTTCCAACAAGGGAACCCTACTAGTTACTGCCCCGGAGACAACTGGACCGTGTGTCAAATGATATATTACGGAAAACTACGTATTACATATTGCTAACTTTTTAGTGAAAGATAAGACACGAATCCCAAATAGAAATTAAGGTCCTCCAGTCACATTCGAGTGAGGAGTTGGACGTTTGCTGAGGGTCAATGGGTGCCTTGTCTCTTCCATCCGAGCGACTTACCCAACTGATTTGCTGTTCAATTGGCATCGTTTCCCTCTTCATCAATTGCTTCGCTCTCTTTCTCATACTGAAACTTCGGAACATTTATGCGACTAATATATTATTCATCCAACTCATTCTACAGGTGTGTCAAACTTCAAAAATAATATTTCAGGAAAAAACTATTTTTATAGGCGCTGTTCATCATTGAAAACTTTCACTTCTCCATTCTATTCATTCCTTATGTCTTCTCAACTCTTGGCGGTGGATTTTGCATTGGATTGCTGTGCGATTGGCCATTTCGCGTTGCTTTCACAGTAAACTTCGTGAGTAGAGAGAAACATTACCGCTTCTAACTAGTAGACGAATTCATTCCTCAACAAGAATCAAACCCGGTTAAGCTCAAAACGATAATACATTCTTGGATTCACTTTTTTCTCACAATCAGGGAATTTGGATGCTACTGATGACGTTATTATCGGGTTGCTTCGTTCTCCTCCTCTTCTTTCGTCATCAAAATCTGATCTCGCCCTCTTCATCACTCAAAATGGGCCAGAGAAACACGAAAAGTAAGCTGCGATTTTCCACCCTCAAATATCGCGTGCGATAGTTTTCTCCGTTCTCCTTATGGTATTCATCACAATTCCGGCCATTCGCTATTTCGTTGTGAGCTCATTGCCTGAATCCGAATCCGCAAGAATTCTCATACAGGTAAAATTTGAAATTTAACAATGTTTCCAATTCATGATTTCAATTTCGTATATTAATTTCAGTTGTGTGCGGAGTGTGGATGGGTCGATGATGGGCGCAATTTCGGTGTTCTCGATCAGCAGACGACACTGGTGAGAGGCTATCCCGCTCATCCCCAACTCCTATTCACAGAGAAAAAAAATACTTCTAAGAGTTTGAAACTCCACATGTTGTGTTTGAAACTCAAATTTTCGAAAGAGTGCACTTAAACGACAACTCTCTCATTTTCACACTTTTTGGGAAAAATTACTGCAGAAACAAAGTGTGCTAGTTGCCTCTACTTTGGCCATCTACGCTATGTTCGCATTCGGTTGTGGCGGCCATATTATGTACTCTATGGACAAGTATCGAGGAGTGCGGACGAAGTTGGTCCAACTAATGTTTGTGAAATTCGGATTCTGATCTCTTCCGTTCGGAGCTGTTCTGACAAGGATAATAATATTAATCAAATAGTTTCTGTCTTCTCAATACGGCGTATTACGAGCGAAATGCCATCTCGTTGTTCAGAACTTCGCGCGTCAAAAGCACAGTGAATCTCAGGCAGACGATTCTATCGCTCGTACAGGTGTCAAAATTCTATTTAATTTGTGATCATTTACAAAATAGTTCAGATTGTTATGTTCGGCAGCTTCCACGCTGTCCCCATTGCGATGACGCTTTCGATGATGTGGGTTGGAGTGCATGCATGTGAGTTCTCAGAGGAAAGTAAACCTACGAATCCGGAATTATAACCGATCGAAGATTTTAAAACCAAGTCATAAGCGTCGCTTCCATGGCTCCAATCGATGCAAATAGATTTTAAAGCCGTCGCTCGGTATTTATCCTACCCACAGTATCTTGATGTCAAGCTCCGGTGCACATTATTGCCCAACTTCGTCCCACCAGGAACGTGTAACGCGGGGGGAAACACCTGGGGAAACACCTATTCAACGTGTCAATAATATTTCACACGTGCAAGAACCGCGATGAAAATTCGAGAAAGAAAGAAATCTTACTGTAATGAAATTGTGAACACGATGAAAAGGAGCAATACCGGATTTTTTTTCAATTAGGATTCTGTGATTTTTTGTAAGGTAAGCGTTACTCAGTCCATTTTCGAGGCATTTTTGAGACTATGTGTATTTTTACAGTCATTCTCGTTTACTCTCTGATCGTTCTCGCCCTCAATTCTCTTTCTCACTCCCTAATGCTCATTCTTGGAACGCCGCCATTCATACGACACATCAAATCAATCATCGGCTACACAAGTTAGTAGCCAAATACGTTAATCGCGTGGACCCGACGAAAGTCTAATAGTAAGTGGAAATGGAATATGTTGCGAATTGGTTTCAGAATTTACTTTATCCCCACTATTTCTGTTGACTTTTTAAGTCGTCACGATCCATATTATAGTGTCGGATGTGATGGAGATGCACTAGAGATCAGAAAAGAAGAATACGAGAAGATCGTCGCATCTGATACGGTGTGAATTGCATCTATCATAGCTAGGACAAGGATCGTAAATGTGCATCGCCGTAGCCTATTGGACAAAGCACACTAACGCAAGCCCGCAGATCGGCCCTTTATCCGTAAAGTAGAGTATGATAATATTTTGAAAACCACTGAAAACTCAGTCTAGAGCAAATTCATTCCATTTTTTTTATTTTCGTATCTTTGTTCAGTAGGAAAAACAGATTTTCCGTGTTCGTGTACCGCGGGACACGTTCCGGAATGTGCATGTCGTCGACGCTTTATTGGAGAATCAATAGCCAAATGTCAACCATTCTTAGCTTTTTGCCTGATCATTGTTATTGTGCGTGCGTGTTACCCACTTCGTGCCGTCAAATATAAAATGCATGATAAATGAGTTGCACTGGTATTTCCCGTTCATTTACAGATCTTGTGTTGTTGATTTCGCACTCGTGCGGCTTCGCATGGTCTCGTGACCGATAAAACACCGCTAATATTCTCGGACGATTTCGCGCATGGAAACTGTGATATCAGACACACCAACTCGTGATTTTGATCATCTCAAGAGAGCTGGCAATCAATTTTACAGGAAAAATCACTTTTTGCTCATCAACAGATGCTCGTCCCACTGTACATTTACACATCTAAAGGTTTAATGGGCGTATCGCGTTAGTCGATGTATCCGTTAACTATTTTATGCGCCTTTACTAAATTTCTTGCCGGCTACCGAGTGGCTCCTGGACCTAGCCTGAACCCGACTACCAAACTTCCCCCGGTCCATAACGCGCCGCCGCATTCTCGCTGCCCTGAATGTGCACAAATAGTAAACTGTTGATAAAATTCAACTCCCAATAAACACGCGATTACGAAAATCAAAGGGGTGTGCCAAATTCAAACCGAGGTTCTCATGAGCGATGTGATAATCAGTGGATCAGTATTATGAACAGATACAGGTGCTATTCATGAGTTGTGGAACAGATGTTCAGTATAATGGCGAGCTTTTGTTGCATTATATTTATTGCTGATAACATTCGATTTATTCGACGATCATGGAATACTGTGTGCTTAATCCGGTCAATGCAACAATATCAGCTGTGCAAACTGAGGAATAAACCGGTAAGGCATGAGATTTATCTACATCGCACTGTTTATCTACACAACCGAAAAATTTGAAAGGCACAATTACGGAAATTATATTAAATTTCATCTTTTTTCTGTATCGTATACCGAAATGGAACTGGAATTGGATGAGTATCGCGTAGCTGCGTCATTCGTGTGCACAATCCTCATTTGTATCTGCGCCTTCGGCGTCCTTTGTAATACCGTACTTCTCTACACAACTATACGAACCAAGTGAGGACATAGTGTAGCTACAAAGGCATAACACTTGGAACAGGACATCAACACACGTCTTTATCGAACCCCTCTAGAATCGCTTGTGGTCGGTCCCGTAGCATCTTGTGGTCGGACGTGTGGACAGATGACCGGCCACGTAGCATCTTGTGGTCGGACGTGTGGACAGATGGTCGGTCCCGTAGCATTTCGTGGTCGGTCCCGTAGCCAAAGTGCAGAGACGCTAGGAATCTGTGGTCGGACCTGTGGACAGTTGGCCGGACTAGTAGCCAGTGTGGTCGGCCTAGTGGACAAGTACAAAAATGAGAAAGATGTGGTCGGACTAGTGGTCGGATGGCCGGACTAGTAGCCAAGGGTGGTCGGACTAGTGGACAACCACATTGTAATAGCAAATATGTGTACCGGACTATCGGAATTTGGCGACAGAACTATTGAATCGATGTCTGAGGTTGATTTGATTTGAGTGTACCGTAACCCGTCGATGTCTAGGATTGATTCCGTATGAGTCTACCGTAACCCGACGATATCTAGGAGTGATTCCGTATGAGTCTACTGTAACCCGATGATGTCTGGGGTTGATTCCATGTGAGTCTACCGTAACCCGACGATGTTTGGGACTGATTCCGTATGAGTCTACCGTAACCCGATGATGTCTGGGATTGATTCCCTGTGAGTCTACCGTAACCCGACGATGTTTGGGACTGATTCCGTATGAGTCTACCGTAACCCGATGATGTCTGGGATTGATTCCCTGTGAGTCTACCGTAACCCGACGATGTTTGGGACTGATTCCGTATGAGTCTACCGTAACCCGATGATGTCTGGGATTGATTCCCTGTGAGTCTACCGTAACCCGACGATGTCTGGGGTTGATTCCATGTGAGTCTACCGTAACCCGACGATGTTTGGGATTGATTCCCTGTGAGTCTACCGTAACCCGATGATGTTTGGGACTGATTCCATATGAGTCTACCGTAACCCGATGATGTCTGGGATTGATTCCCTGTGAGTCTACCGTAACCCGACGATGTTTGGGACTGATTCCGTATGAGTCTACCGTAACCCGATGATGTATGGGATTGATTCCCTGTGAGTCTACCGTAACCCGACGATGTTTGGGACTGATTCCGCATGAGTCTAAGGTAAACCCATCATATCTAGCAACGATTCCTTTTTGGTCTACCGTAACTCTTCGTTGTTTAACTCAGTGCTCGTGGGGTATAGCGAATTCTGGTACTTTAACTCTAAAGAAAACATCCGTCAGAATTTGCAATTCCCCACTTGCACTGAGATATTATATATGTCAATTATATCCGAGCTATGGAATGCATTAATTTTAAATAAAGTAAATAAAATCCCATGAATAAAAACCTGAATAAGAAAAAAAAAGTGAGAAAAAAAAGAAAAATCAGTTCTTGATAGTTGCTGAAGGTTGAAAAATCTTACTTACAGTAAGTTCCGAAAAGGGCAGTAAATTTGTATTTATTTCAAATTTGTTGTATTAACGTGTATTTTGTTCATTTCCGTATCATTGCATTGATTTCATAATATTACTCTGAGGCTCATATTACCTTATCGTTGCAGCAGTAAGCGCTGTGTTAAGAGCGAGCGGACGTCGTGCCACAGTCCGTCTTCTCTCCTTCCTTCTCACTGCTCAAGGTTGGTTATTTTGTGCTATTTCACGTGCTAAATATTATATGCGTTCACAGAGTACATGACCGCTTGCAAATAGGCAACACGCCTGTTGCGCATGTTGAGTAACTGTCTGTAAACAAGGCAATAGCATATGTTAGGCGAATAACTAGGCGCCTTCGCGTTTCTTCGTTATTTCTTTTGATCTTTTGGCATGTCTTGCTATGGAAGTGCAGTCTCATTGCATTCCCCTCCCTCTAACTGTGAAGAGCAAGCGCGATATAGAAATTATTTATTTGCGAGCGCAGTTTGATGTTTTTAATGTAGTGAACATGACCAAATGGCTGGAAGTGTTTGTTATCAATACAATGCCATCTAGTTTATATATATATTTAAATAGTTATTATTTATATTATTTAATTAAATTAATATATTTTTCTCTACTTGCTTGAAACTAATCGCCCTATCGTTGGAGTCGAGTTGAGTTGGAAGTGCTGGTGACTCCTCGCGTCTCCATCGACTCTCCGCCCTTCTCACTGCTCAAGGTTGGTTATTTTGTGCTATTCCACGTGCTATTAATTATGATATGTGTTCACAGAGTACATGACCGCTTGCAAATAGGCAACACGCGTATTGCACACGTTGAGGCCCCGTCTGTAAACAGTGCGATAGAGTATGTAGGGGAACAACTAGGCGCCTTGGTGTTTCTTCGTTATTTCTTTTGCTCTTGCTATGGAACTTCCCTCTAACTCTGAAGAACAAGCGCGATATAGAAATTATTTATTTGCGAACGCAGTTTGATGTTTTTATAGTAGTGAACATGACCAAATGGCTGGAGGCGTTTGTTATCAATACTTGTTATCTACTTTATATATATTTAAATAGTTATTATTTATATTATTCAATTAAATTAATATATTTTTCTCTAATAGCCTGCTCCTAATCACCCTATCACCCTTCCCTCATAGGCTAGGGACCTAACTTAGGGGTGGTCGAGACCGCCTTGTGTGTAGACGACCTTTACCCTGAGAAACGTACATGCAACACTTTTTAAATGATAAATTTGTTTTGAAAGTGGTTTATAGCTACCCATACCTGTCCAGGCGCACTGGCAAACACTAGTGTCGGACCATGTATAGGGGTCATGGTACAAAATGGGTCGGTCCCACCAAAGTCAAAGTGGTATACTGTAACTTCACCGTGGGGGTCACGCAACGAAAACAGACTACCGTAACCCATGCTACCGTAACCCGGAAATACGAAATTGAGCAATTTGACTCGATATTTGTTGCATGAGCTAGGCCTCGAGTGGCAATTAATCGGACGATATATGCAATGCCAGAGATGTTTACGGTATCTCTTCCACCGTATCCAGGGTTACTGTTGAGCTGCTACAGTGTGACGACTTTTTTTAAAAATTGATCTATTCGTGTTGCGATATGTTTCATGAGCAGACCTCGAGCAAGCAATGCCAGAGGGATACCGTATTGTTTCCATCATGCCCAGGGCTACTGTACCGGGGTTACAGTATGATCAATTTATGAAATGAGCTAATCGAATTGTGAATTTTTGCAGGAGGTACTCGTCGAGTAGTTATTTTCTACGATGTATTCCCTGTTGATTATATTGTAGGTTAATGTTGCGGGGTTACCGTTTTGAAAAACACATTAACCCATGGCCTGTGGAATGAAAAAAAGCTCTCGAGTAGTTGTCCCTCCGTATAGGTACCGCAGTTCTGGGAGCTTATCGAATATTCCCGAGGACGTAGCATGTAATTGTGCGCTCCATTTGTATGCAAAAGATTTATGAAAGTTGTAAAATGAGCCAAAAGTGGAAATGGTAAACAAAAGTGTACAAAGTAGAATCTCTTACGCTCTCTCACTTTCTTACTCATAGCGTCGTTTAATCACCTCTCTCGTATGCTATCTTGTGTGCAACATGCGAAAGGTGTACAGCATGCGATAGTGGCGAAAAGATGGAATTGAAAACGGTAATCAAAAATATTACAGCAACCCAGAGCACGATGGAAACGATTCGGTATATACCTCTGGAATTGCTTACTCGAGGTCCGGCTCATGAAAAAAATCACGAGTAGATCAATTTCATAAATTCGTCATACCGTAATCCGCTACATATCACCGGGACAGGGTAAAATTAATACAGCATATCCCTCTGATATGGCCTGTATGAGGTCTAGCTCCTGCTAAATCCCGATTCGAATAAATCAATTTTGAAAATTCGTAATACTGTAGCTCCGCTACAGTAACCCTGGGTACGGTAGCCACTAAACGATATACCTTCCAAGCAATGACAGCTCGAGGTCCTGCTCCTGTAATATTCCCGAGCCGATTTGATCAATCTGTATTTTCAACATACCTTAACCTTGCTACAGTAACCCTGGTTACGGTAGGAAAGAAACGGTATACCCAACAAGCAGTGGCTACTCGAGGCCCACCTCCTGTAAAAATTCGGAGTCTATTTGATCAATTTGAAATTTCAGCATACTGTAGACTTGATTACGGTATCGGCAAAGTCGTGCCGGGACTCCCGTTTATCGTCCAATTAATAACTACTCGAGGCCTAGCTCATGCAACAAATACCGAATCGATTTGGCCAATTTCATATTTTCACATTACGGTATGTAGGATTACGGTATAGGCAATGTCGTGCCGGGACTCCCGAATATCGTCCAAGCAACGGTTACTCAAGGTCCATCTCCAGTAGAAATACAGAGTGGATTTGATCAATTTGAAATTTGAGCATACTGTAGACTTGATTACTGTATCGGCAATGTCGTGCTAGGACCGCCGTATATCGTCCGATTAATTACCACTCGAGTCCTAGCTCATGCAACAAATACCGTCTCGATTTGCGAAATTTTGAATTTTCCGATTACGGTAGGTCGGGTGGGTTTACGGTACCGGCGATGTCGCGCCAGGACCGCCGTATATCGTCCGATAAATTACTACTCGAGTACTCCCTCATGCAACAAATATCGAGTCAAATTGCTCAATTTCGTATTTCTGGGTTACGGTAGTCTGTTTTCGTTGCGGGACCCCCACGGTGAAGTTACAGTATACCACTTTGACTTTGGTGGGACCTACCCAAAACCCATTTTGGACCATGACCCCTATACATGTTCCGACACTAGTGTTTGCACGCTGCCCACCTGGGGCAGCGTGCTGACACACAGCTCGCCGCCAGCGTGGACACCTATGGATATTCGTATTCCTAAAAAATATAAAATATATCTTTAATTACTACTAATTACAGAATGTCCGGACGGCCGCCTCTCACTCGCCCCGATCGACTACCGGAGAATATGAGAGATGAGAAGAAAACAAGGAAGGAGAAAGAAAAGAAGCGAAGAGGTAGAGAGATAGAAAAAGTTCCATAGTATTATTGATCTATATCATCTGCATAGCGGCTCATACAATTTTATAATTTACCATGTTGTCTGTAAAATAATCGATTTTTTTCTTGTTGATCTTTGATCTCTAAATCATGTAAATTTGTCATTTTTGGCTCCCAATGATCTTTCCATCTATAGTTCAAAACACATTGTGAATAGAACCGCCAATCTTGTGTACTTGTGAATTTCCGAAATGTTGTTCCATAATAAAGCTTGGGCAAATATGGTAATCCAGAATCAACAATAGTATGCACAGGAAAAAATGGAAGTGGAATCGTGGTCGGTCCAGTAGCATGTTGTGGACAGTCCCTTAGCATGTTGTGGACGGTCCCGTAGCATGTTGTGGACAGTCCCGTAGCATGTTGTGGACGGTCCCGTAGCATGTTGTGGACGGCCGTCGGCCGGCGGCCTTTGTTACAAACATATCAGTGCGTTCGCGTAAGGAGCGCACATATTTCCCGAAATCCGTACAGCAAAAAGTGAATGCGTCTGTATTTCACATATTCTGATAGCCCTTGGTATGGTCTATCGATATCTGTTTGTCTCATTGCTTGATCTCTCTAATTTGCATAATTACAAGAGGTCAAAGTTCAGCTACTTTCACAGATTTTGAACTGTAGCTTGGCAGGGAGAAGAGATAGAGATTTTATCGTAACAGCAATATTTACCGCCTTAATGAGCTACATCTCGCTGTGTAATTTGTTTATGCAAATTTTCAATTATGCAAATTTCGTGAAATTTCAAGGTCGATTTTCTCAAAAACAAAGAAAAATATGTTTCCTATATTTTGATATGTTGTGACACTGTCCATTGCCTATCGAATGAACTCAATAAATCAAAGTTTGGAGTGTGTCATATATGATACTCGTCTCATAATGAAAAAAAGCCGTCAGGAGAGAGTGTACCCAAACAACAGAGGCGCCTGAGGATAGAAAGAGAGCGCGCATACCAGTAGTCCGTCTCGTATTATATTAAAATTGTAATTTTCACGATTTTACTTTTGACAAATGGCTTTCAGTTTCTTCCCGTTATGGGAGTATCAGCAGGCGGCTTCACAATTCTCTCAATCGGAATTGATCGACTTCTCTCCATAGCAGCACCGAATGTATTGCGTTTGACAGACTCCAATTCCTACCTCACTGTAAGCTATAAAGTTATTCGGAAAAGTAGCTCTCCAGTTTGTCCAATTTCACTGATAAATAAGCTGTGAGAAATGAAGAAACTGTTGTTCTCTTGTTAGCTAGTATTGTGAGAACTGATGAATTCTTTTATGGGTACATTTCTCGGGTTGTTTTCTCTTCTGTGCATGCAACGCGTTCCTGATGGCGTTCTTCTATAGAAAACAGTAAGTAATTTTGCAAACACAAGTTTCCAAAAAAAGGAATGCCGACTAGATATCTTTCAAAGTGTAGAGAAACGGGCTTTCGTTTTAGTCAGTAATTACGTCAATTTGTTTAGCGAGGTCATATGCCACATACCAAGCGCTTTCCACGACGAAGCCGTATCCTGGTTCACTCTCTCCTCAATGACTATGCATTTTATAACATTTATCGTCTACATCATCACTTGGAGACTGATCAAAGCACGATGTACGAGTTGTTTGCTGTCCTTTTTTTGTTTTGATGTTATTAATGCTGATCATGTTGTCCAAGATATGATAGACAATCATCACACTGCCATAACTGACCAACAATTACTTTTCTTTTGCAGCAGCCAGCATGGAAAAGGAGAGTATGCGTCGCATTTTCCGCACGATCGCGCTGGTGACAATTTTCGATCTGATTGGTTGGCCGTTGACTCAGATGATAGTGGGAGCTGTCCATGCTGTGCCAATGCCAGGTCAGTTTTACATATTTAAAATATAAATTCCCATTTCAATATAAAAATTTCAATACTAATGATAAAATATGTTTTGGTATTACTGTGTTTCGCTGCAGTAGCGTCCAACCCCCTCTAAAGGTAGCATATTTTATGCCTTTACTCTAGAGCACTTTTTCAGAGTACAAACGCGTGTGCTGCATCTATTTTGGTGGAATCTTTGTCAATCTTGGAATTGCCATCAAAATGCTGATATTTTATCACACGAGGCAAGACAAGTTCGAGGTATTTGTATAAACTTTGTTTTCAGCACAGAATACCGCCGTGCGATCAGATGCCAATTGAGAATCGAAAAAGCGAAGAAACGAAGCAGTATTAACCCTGTCAAATTGTCCACGGCATCTATGAAATTACCCCCAACCAACTCGCCATTCCTCCAGATATGATGAAGAGTAGGATTGAACAGTCGAAAAGCCTTTGTTGAAAATGAGACCGGACACAGGAATTTACCGGCTCGTTCCGGAAAATTCCTTGGAGAATGCATCATTAAATTAACATTTCTCATAGCGCTTTTTGAAGTGTTTCTGATTCGTAAATAAAATGCATATTTAACATCCCAAGAACCGCAGTGGAAAAAAGAAATAACTCATAATTAGGGATGCCAAATGAAGAGCAATTTTGCAAATTTTGACTCGCGTAAAATCGCTGTAGTATGCAAATGAGGTATGAAAACAAGTGAAGAGTTTATTCCAATCATTCTAGAATCGTATTAGGAATATTTATCACTGTAAATCTTGGGAACTGAGCTACGTTCTTCAGGTTTATAAACGACTCTTCATGAAGAGCCTGCGATTTTTCATGATTTTCTTGTTTACCAGATCTCAAAAACTATCCTCATGTACAATCATCCCTTATTTAGTTTCAAAAGTTTCGTATGAATGCCCAGAACAAAAAAAGTTGGAGAATTGGTCGGAGTTTATAAGTTTTATGGATGATAAACCAATTTCCAGAGCTCTTCATTTGGCATCCCTACTCATAATGTATGAACCTTTTCTCGCACAATTAATCTCACCATGAAGACAATTTTTTTGCACACAAAATGGATATGCGAATAAACAATATCCATTACATTCTCTCTTTTTGCGTTTTGCGGTTCTTCCCCCTGTAAGAAAAGACACACAATGTTCTCTACACTGTTCTCACAGCTCTGAGTAAATCTAAGGACTGGCTGCAATTTAGTTATGAATGTCACGACAATTACAAAAACGTTAGTACAGGGCAAGGTTATTCCCAAACCTAAAATTAACTACAGAATTGCACACTCTATTGTAGCGTAGTTACGACGTGGAACGACTCGTCGCACTCTTTGTATCTTGCTACACACCAATCAATTAGAATGCTGCACGACTCGATATCCTTTATGCCATGATATACGAGAGACTATCTGAGTCGATCGAGATATGGCCGTACAACCAAAAGCTAACCTATGCTGAAAACATGCTCCTAGGGTAAACTTTGTGTGTAGAGACCGAAAATGGACATGAGAAGTTTCGTAGATCAAACCCGGCTGAGATATGTTTCATGACATGTCCAAAACTTAAATTTTCAACTTTGGCTAAACGCAACCAAACCTTTTACATAGTTATATATTATGAAAGCGCTCACTAAAAGAAACATTTTTCATGTTATGGCCAAGTTCGTAACTTATCTGTGAAAAAAGCTATAATTTTTTGAACAAATAATTTTAAAAAATTCATATCACGTCGTTTTCGTCCGCACTTTTAACTGTGTCCATTCGATTGCGCGTGAAAAAATTACCCCCCTGCGCAAGAAAATAGCAAGATTCATTTTCTGGGCCTTGATCAAATCATTCGATGAACATACTCTGTTGCTCAAAATCGCTGTGATTTTCAACAAAATAATTTATTATGAAAGTATACAAAACTCGCACAGCGAAATATTTCGCAGACTCGCTACACTACATAAACTGAAGAAATTAAAATTAACTCCACTCAATTTGGATGAAATAATTTTTGACCTCAAACCATGAACCCCGGGTCATGGTCAAAAACGAAAAAAATATTTTTCGTTTTTTCTCTCTTCCGTTTGACATCTAATACCAAAACGTGGTATATGTTTTTTTATATTTGAGAAATAATTATGTAGAATACTCAAAACTGGAAATCTGTCGAAAAATATTTTCTTGAAATTTCACCATGATCATGGTTTGAGGTCAAAAATTATTTCATCCAAATTGAGTGGAGTTAATTTTAATTTCTTCAGTTTATGTAGTGTAGTGAGTCTGCGAAATATTTCGCTGTGCGAATTTTGTATACTTTCATAATAAATTATTTTGTTGAAAATCACAGCGATTTTGAGCAACAGAGTATGTTCATCGAATGATTTGATCTAGGCCCAGAAAATGAATCTTGCTATTTTCTTGCGCAGGGGAGTAATTTTTCACGCGCAATCGAATGGATACAGTTAAAAGTGCGGACGAAAACGACGTGATATAATTTTTTAAAAATTATTTGTTCAAAAAATTATAGCTTTTTTCACAGATAAGTTACGAACTTGGCCATAACATGAAAAATGTTTCTTTTAGTGAGCGCTTTCATAATATATAACTATGTAAAAGGTTTGGTTGCGTTTAGCCAAAGTTGAAAATTTCAGTTTTGAACATGTCATGAAACATATCTCAGCCGGGTTTGATCTACGAAACTTCTCATGTCCATTTTCGGTCTCTACACACAAAGTTTACCCTAGGAGCATGTTTTCAGCATAGGTTAGCTTTTCCTTGTGCGGCCTCTACAGTGAGAATCTCAATCGACTCAGATATTCACTCATACATCATATGCAATATGGAGAATCCATTTTATCCTATGGCATTCGTGTATGTCATTGGATATCACGCTTGCTCCATACTACAGGCGTTTTAAACGTCACTTATATTGTTGTCACTAAAATCCTTGACACTTTTCTATCGAATTGACTCAATACGTATTATGACAGTATGTGAATTTTTTTTCTCACACTATTCTCTTTAGCTGAACGTAATAATTATTTTCAGAATGGTGATGGGAAAGACACCCACCGTTTCGCATATCGAGAAAAAGCACTAGTACAGAAAGTCGGAAGGTTCGCGAGTGTGCCTGAAAGTGATATTTATCTCGGGCTAGTCACTCGGAAATTGAGTCCACTAGACTTTGAAAAGTAACGGTGCAACTAATTGCATAAGAGGACATTCGTTGGAAAGAGTGTGAGAAATGAGAAATGTGTGGAGAAGCGAAACTAGTTGCTTTGTTACTTTTCTAAATTTAGTATTCATTTTACGTCATCAACTTGCACTCTCTTAGATAAATTCGGCTTCTTTTAGACGTATTGTAGAAGTATCTTAGCAGATAGTTTGTTAGGTTTGAATTTGAGCGAGCGCTCATGCATATTGTGTGGTCAACGTTAAAGTCAGTTCGTTCGCTGTGTTACAACTTGTTCTGTCTTCAGTGTATTTATGCTGTCGGAGGTGGATGCGTATGTACTGGCAGCCAAATGCTTCTACACCATTTTCGCCGTTCTCTCCGCTATCGGAATCGCCTGCAACTCATTCCTTCTCTACGCCACGATAAGGACCAAGTTTGTCTTCATTCATTACAAATTATAGCGAAACTTTGTCTGCAATAATAAGACGTTCCAGAACAGAAATGACAAGTGAACAAAAATGAAGAGATGTAAAAATGCACGCCGTTGGTCATTTTCATGGGTGCTTAATATATAAATTGTAATAGTGACGTTATAAATCTATTTTCAGATCCCTCCGAGCCCCGTGCAATATTCTTATTGCGGCGTGTGCGATGTTTGACTTGCTGCATCAAGTGAGTTCATCCTCGTATTGTGAAATAAGAGTGAATCGAACACCGATTTGCTTTACAGTATTCGACATAATTCCACAGTGGAAAGTTTTGTGTTGAATCGAAATCATCGAAGAAAATGTACCGAACTATTTCTTTGAAAAGAGATTCATTTGCAATTTTACGAATTAAAATTAAAGTATATTTTAGGAGTTATTTCAGATAGGTACATTTCCGCAAAGCACACAAATCTACGGCGGAAGGACAATCAACAGCTTGACTTGCAGTATTATTATGGTCTGCCGTGGTTTCTCGCTTTCTCAATTCAAATGCTTTCAGTTTCTTCCCGAAATGGGAGTGGCCGGAGGGACATTTACCGTGCTCTCCATTGGAGTTGACCGTTTTCTTTCGATTGCTGCTCCCAATAAATATCGGACCATGAATGTCACTTCCTATCTAACTGTACGTCAAACACAAACTAAGGATGCAAACTAATTGAGGTTCACGTTCACAGCTACACTTTGCACTCATATTTCTCTATTGCGCCTTCAATGCCTTTCTCATTGTTTTCTTCTACACCGATCAGTAAGTGAGGATGGACCCGGTTCGATATTAGCATTTTGAATGAAACATATTTGTTGCGATTGGAAAGTGTACAGAGTAAGAGGAATATAGGTGGGGCAACGTTTGTAACATGTAATGATCGCAATTTAAAATCGCAGTCAGGTAATCTGCAACATGCCGAATGTCTACCATGGAGTGGCCGTAGCCTTCTGGGCCTATTCAGCCTCTGCTCTCAACGTCGCCGCATTTTTCATATATGCCGTCACTTGGCGACTCATCAAGACACACTGTACGTGAACCATTTCCAAACGAGGGAAACGTGATGCTCATTAGAACCATAAAAGAACATTTTTATGGCTTTCCGTGCCAGTAGAGGAGCACTGCTAGTCTTGCAATGTGTGTGCAGAAATGTAGCGAGTTTGTACTTGTTAGAGTTTTTGTTGTTGTTGGAAGATTGATGGATATTCCAGCGAGTAACGTGGGAAAGAGCACGACTGATCGCGTATTTCGCACGATTTTGCTGGTGACGATATTCGATTTGAGTGGATGGGCAATGACGCAAACAATTATGGCAACGATTAACGTCATTCCGCTTCCAGGTATAGCAGTCACGAATCGCGTGAGGCGCTTTTGCGTTTAATTATTCTTGTATCTCTCTGACGGTGTGCCGTGAAGGCGAATGAGGATGGGGGAAACACTCACCTATTCAGATCACAAACGACTCTGTTTCGCGTATTTCGCCGGCGTTTTCGTCAATATTGGAATCGCCGTCAAATTTTTCGTGTATTATTTCACGAGGTACATTGGGAATTAGAGTGTACCCAAGCTAAATAAAGTCCATTCATTAAAGAAGGAGTATCATTAAAACTAGCCAAATTATTCTTGTGAGTAATTGAAGAGTAATTGAAATCCAGCATTTTGAAGGTTTATCTTGACTCTAAAGCGAGGTGTGCGCGTGCGAAGAAACTAAAATGCGTAGGGGAAATGAGTCTCCAGCTGCCGCACTAGTGAACGGGGCGATCTCAGGATAAGAATAAATCATAAAATAAAGGTTCTGAGCGAAAATCGTCGTTGATTAGACAAGATCGAACGTCTTGTCGTGTACATTCCCGTGAACTATGCAATCTGTATTCCAGCAGCGAGTACCGGCGTGCAATCAATCTGCAACTATTCGGGCGAGAAGAGAAGGTTCGAGCGATGACCAGTGCTGCTCGCTACTCCACAACCAAACTGTAGCTCCAGCCTGTGTCTCTGAACGGTGAAACACGCTGGTCGGAGGAGAAAAAAAATGCGCGATGACACGAACGCAAGAGAAATGCCATGTCACTTTTCTCCTGATCGTATTAAATTAAATTGAAAAAATAGATGAATGTTTGAGCTACATCGATCACCAATCAATATACTAATAATGCTACCTTTCACAATGTCTTCACTCTATTATCAAATAAAGGAAATTTCGAATGTTTCACCTTCGGAATACACTCTGAGTGTGCAAGGCACGCGATTTAAGGAATACTCTGCTAGTTCTGCTATCACCTAACTCATTCTCGCCACAATTTGTTGTGAGTAAAGAAAATCACAATCGGAACGTTGCAATCTGTGTTCGCACTACATCTACCGCAAGAAACTCAGGGCGGTTCTCGACAACAGATTCTGTACACTTATCTCCGAGCCATTTCATATTTCAGATACTATTAGCAAACCGTAGCATTCGTGTATGTCGTTGAATATCACATCTGATCATATGGCAGACGTTTTAACGCAATTTTGTTTAATTCTTTAATCTTTAATCTTTATTCTCCAAGGGGCGATTTTGGGAGGGATTTGGATTTATCTTGACGTTATGATGGATTCTTCGGCTCTGGATCGAGTACTTTTTGTGGTGGCGGAATCAGGCAGTTTTCGTGTCACAATCACAACTTACGGACTCGTGAGGTGGTCATGACTAATTTTGGGGTCTTTCGAAGACCTACGGAGAATGGGATTTTGGGGGCAGTTACTAGGCGGGAGGGGAGGTTATTCCAGAACGTTATGGATCGACTTGCACAAGTGGAAATAGAGCCTGTTCTGTAAGGAATCGAGATGCGTAAGCCATGAGAAAATCTGAGAGAACGTGCTAAAGGAGCAAGCGTGTATAGATTGGTGGCGTCCACCAGCGCGTGTCTATGGATGGAATCATGCAAGAACTGTAGGTCACGCAGAGCCCTGCGATACTCAAGGGTCTCTATTTCGAATAATTTGAGGCGGTTGGGATAGGAAAGTGGAGGGTGTTGACTACGCTTGAGAACTCTTCTAGTGAACTCTCGCTGTACATTCTCTAATCGATTAACTAGGCCGATTGCGGTAGGATTCCAGATTACGGTACTTGACTCGAGCAGTGGCCGGATGTAAATCTTATAGGCCTTAAAAAGGGTATTAGAGGAGTTTGTGTGAAATGATCTTAACATTAGATTACACATGGACCGGGTCTTACGCATTATTTGGGTAATATGACGCTGTTTGCGTTAGGATCAACAAGTGTCAGGAACAGGTCAAAAATCGAAATGGCTCAAAACTTGCTCCTAGGGGTAACTTTGGACGCTGAAAACGCCTGTGCCATCGATTTCGCAATAGGATCCCTCTGGGCGCCGGTATGGCGCAGCGCCCTTTCTGAGGAAAACGCGTTTTTCGATTAAAACTCCTCGGAAACGCGTCCGAATGGTGCGAAACTTAAATGTTTAGATCAGAATTTGATGCTCTATCAAATGGCACTAGTGCCATATCATTTGTTGCTCTCGTTTTCGAGAAAAAGTCAATTTTTGACAAAGGGCGCATTACGGCCAAACCCGATACCAGATTGAAGAGCGCATTTTTCTGATCATTTTGATATATTTGGTTAAGCAATTAAGTCTGGGCTCGGTTGTTTCCCATTGCTCCAAAGATTTTTCACGCGCGCGGAACGCGTGTACACACGCGGCATCCGCGTGGTCGATGCGGTAGTGGTCTAGAACTTCATTCCGAAGGTCACAGGTTCGATTCCAGTCGGCTGCCAAAGTCTTTTGCCGAATTTTTTTTCATCGAAAAAATCACTTTTTCAAGATTTCAGAAAAAGTGCCAATATTGTAAGGGGGTGAAAAATCCCCAGACTTAATTGCTTAACCAAATATATCAAAATGATCAGAAAAATGCGCTCTTCAATCTGGAATCGGGTTTGGCCGTAATGCGCCCTTTGTCAAAAATTGACTTTTTCTCGAAAACGAGAGCAACAAATGATATGGCACTAGTGCCATTTGATAGAGCATCAAATTCTGATCTAAACATTTAAGTTTCGCACCATTCGGACGCGTTTCCGAGGAGTTTTTATCGAAAAACGCGTTTTCCGCATAAAGTGCGCGGCGCCATACCGGCGCCCAGAGGGGTCCTATTGCGAAATCGATGGCACAGGCGTTTTCAGCGTCAAAAGTTACCCCTAGGAGCAAGTTTTGAGCCATTTCGATTTTTGACCTGTTCCAGATTCCTTTTGACGCCTTGTTGATCCTAACGCAAACAGCGTCATATGATATCCGAAGTTCAGTCCTTTGGAGAAGTGAACTCCTAAATCTCTAACATTATTAGAGGATGCGATAGCGAGGTCATTCAACATATATTTTGATCTATTCTTTAGGCGGCCTAAATGGAGAACGGCACATTTAGGTGTACTCAGTGTCATGTTCCACTGAGAGGTCCTGTCGGCAATATTATTTATTGCTGATTGTAGGTCATCGCTACGGTCAGGAACAGTTGTGTAAATTTTTAGATCATCGGCAAAGATGTTGTATTCAACACTTTTAGGAATACATTTGCCCAGGTCATTAATGAATAATATGAGTAGTCACACCCAAATGTATTGTCAGATCCCTTCGTGCGCCGTGTAATATTCTAATTGGGGCCTGCGCAATGTTTGACCTGTTGCATCAGGTGAGTTCAACGTCGTAATGCTAAAAAAAACGAGAAAACCGAATACCGAGTTATTTTTGAATGACGGGTTTCAACATAGCTGTACATATTACCGAATTCCTCGTCTGGACAGACAAGGAATGCGAATTTTGATTTAAATAATCAGAAATTCGCATTCCGGAATACATTTTTTCATGAAAAAGTAATTTCAGATTGGTTCATTCCCACAAAGCACGCAAATCTACTCTGGAGAGACGATGAACAGCTTGCCTTGCAGTATTATTATGGTGTGCCGTGGTTACTCTTTTCCTCAATTCTTATTCTTTGACCAGATTCTTCCCGAAATGGGAGTGGCAGGAGGAACATTTACCGTTTTCTCAATTGAAATCGACCGTTTTATTTCGATTGCTTTTCCAAATAAATATCGGACCATGAATGCCACTTCATATCTAACTGTAAGATGCTTACAAGCTGGGGATGAACAGTATACGAATTTCGTTTGACAGCTACACTTTGCCTTCATATTTATCTATTGCGCCTTCAATACCTTCCTCATCGTTTTCTTCTACACCGATCAGTAAGTAAAGATGGGTTGGGTACCTAGGACTCCGGTACGCTATCTAGGGTCGGCATCTCTGGTGTTGTGGTACGCTTTCGGTTGGTTATTGGCTTTCCATCGTTTGTTTAAACAGTATGGAATGATGGTATTTTAAAATCGCAGGCAGGTCATCTGCAGCATGCCAAGTGTCTACCATGGAGTGGCCGTTGTCTTCTGGGCCTATTCAGCTTCCGCCCTTAATATCGCATCATTTGTGATCTATGCTGTCACTTGGCGACTCATCAAGACACACTGTAAGTCGTGTTCTCTAAAACGCATCAAGGGGAACGCCAAGCATCTTATTGTTAGAACCATAAAGGAGTACTACTCTATTACATTACATCCTAGTGGAAGAGTATTGCGAATGTTTTGTTAAATGTTTTAAATGAAGGGAGTTCGGGCTGGTAGAGATATTATTTTAGAACATTGTGTTGGTTATGCATACATACGGTATTTTAAGCACACATACGGTATTTTTCATAGCAGGAAATGCAGATTGTACGGGGCTCCATTTTGGAAAAATATATCAGAGATTACTCCTGACCCCTTGAGAGTTGTTCGGGCTGTGGAATACATTTATTGATTGTTGAGGTTATCTGCTCCTACAAGGATGCGTTCATCATGTTTGCGCACGGAATTCTCACTTCAAAAGTACGCTGCCATTTTTTCTCCTGCTTGAATTGAATTCTCTTTTTATCGAGTTTGCCCTGATGTAGAAAGAGCTAAATTCAGTTCTCGATCTGTTTCTTTGCCTCTTCTTTCTCGCAAACAATGCCATTCCTTTCACTACTATTCATGTATCGACTAATAGCAACGAAGTTGTGGGGAATTCGTTAATTTAAAAAAAACCTAAAGGTTTCCAGGCCTCACCATCTCCAGTTCTTCACTGCCAATAACAGCGGTTTGCGCTAGGGTTCCTTAATTATACGCGAAAACCCAATTATATAATGTGGAACAATAGAAATTCCATTGATCAACATTTTATAATTGATTTTTTCGTGTATCATTAAGGAACCCTAGTTTGCGCCCCGAGCAAGGTTTCGTGACCTTGGGATGAGATATTTCCTTGGTGTATCAAATGAAAATCGCCGACAAAGATTATTTCTCACTTTCATAGGAAAAAGCGGCTGGGCTGTGGATGTGGATGTCATTTCGAACAAGCCTAATGTATCGACAGACTCGATTCACATGATAGTCCCCATGCTGTTCGTGTGCTCTCAGTGCGCGGGCATCATCAATCTCCCGATGCTCGGCTTTCGTGTCAACGTCTTTCCAAATTTGGTCTCCGCCTCGTGCACTATTTTCCCTCACATCGACGCGTTCATCGTCATTTTCGGCGTGAAGAGCTACAGGTACTCAATTTCCTGCGTATTAGACTAGGGATGGACTCGCAATTTCACACACTCTCTCACCTCTTCATTTCACACACTCTCTCACCAGTATGATCGACGAGATAGCGTGCAGAATGATGACGACATTTCCTGCGAAGACACCCCTTGATTTGACCAACGCACTAAATATTTAAGGAATCACTACTATGGCCAGCGCAGAGATCCCAATCATGAGATTTCTTTAAAAATTTACGGCTCAACAAGTTGCATAGCGAGAAAATGAACAGCTCTTGTGAGACTGCGAGAAATGAAGATTGTGTAGATACATAGATACATATTTATCCTGACACCAAGGCAAAGGGCCTGCAGAAGGCATCATTCGGGGGCAGAGGTGGTCAGGATCTTCGGATTCGAGGCAACAGGGTCAAGGGAATGGATCATGCTTGTATTCCTTGGTCAATTGTAGTGTCGATCTTGGACGATAGACATTGCGTGTAGAAGTAG
Source organism: Pristionchus fissidentatus (assembly GCA_036245785.1). Taxonomy (NCBI): domain Eukaryota; kingdom Metazoa; phylum Nematoda; class Chromadorea; order Rhabditida; family Neodiplogasteridae; genus Pristionchus; species Pristionchus fissidentatus. The sequence continues at coordinate 13,580,486 of BTSY01000004.1, forward strand.
ATCTTCCAGCTTCCAGTGACGTCATGACTAGCTTGTGCAGGGAAAAGTAACGAATAGCATCGATTCTCTCCTAAAATTACGCTTATTGTTAGTTCACATTCACAGTATCCTTCGCCGACTCTGAACGAAAAGGACGAAATACAGTGCAAAATATTTTTTTTAATTTAAAAAAAATTATTTTTTCAGACAAACGCTCCTCGTCTTCTTCAAATACACCGATCCATCGAGTTTGAACACGACAAATTCAGTGGTTCGTACCACTACAAAGGAAACCAGAGTGCAGAGTATAGCAATCAAACATTAATATTTCTTAAACTTTTAATATCCCCTTCGTAATTGTCTATTTTGATCTACAAAATATCACAATAAAAACGGAGGGCATCGAGCCAAACCATTCATAAAGAATCATCAATAAAAATTCACATCAGAGCCCACAATAAAATGTATGACATGGTCTCTTCTTTACTGTTCTTGATTGCTTGGAACTGTTAAAACACTTGTTGCTTTCTTTTTCCGATCAATTGTTGTCAGAAGAAATCTGCAAATAAAAACTTTTTTTCATTATTCTAATGGCAAATAAAATATATCATATTTGAAGAAGAAAATTAAGTTGCCTTCGGTAAGGTGCGATAAAATACAGCGTCAGCAGGGGGTTCACGACAGCCGGTATGCAACTGAACTGAAACACAGCGATTCAGGTGTACAGCGAGACGGCCATACACTTTTTGGCAAAAATCCAGAATTTTGAATTTGAACTGTGGATAGAGGGGCACGCAACGCGACCGCAACGCATGAGTTCTCTTCATATCGTTATTGTCTCTCGCTTTTTCTCTCGTCGTCTGGCATTTGGCCGCGCTCGAAATGCTGTGAGAAACAATCAATCAATCTTTATCAGTCTCATGCTTTGAGGTACGGTCAAAGGGCATGCTGATGCCTTCTGATTTTGAATTCTGCTGGTTCAATGGACCACCAGTATCTTCCGACTGTGTGTTCGAGCTCTTACTGTGTGAAACAGAGCATTAAAAAATCTTCTCTTATTTATCACTTGTGCACAATTACGTGACGACAAGTGAGCTGATCATCTCGTTTTTCCACCCACCGGTGAAAAGAGTGTGCGAAATGGTGAGACATGTTATTGGGAAAGAGAAATGTAAAATGCGCATTTTTTTATCTATTTTTACGAAATGGACATTTGATATGGATGTCTTGTAGCAGGCATTCGCAATTGAGATTGTGTTATTCCAAATAATGACTATGCTCATGCGAAAAAAATTTTCGTAAATGAAATCAATTCCTCACTACGAATAGCGCGCTGTCAACGATCCGATGTCTCACGCCCATCATCTGAAGGCCAAACGAGCACACGCCAATGCACGTCGTGCAGGGAAGAATAGCGTGGTAGGTAAGCGCCTGATCATCATTCATTGAAAGTAGAGTGTGCATTTTCAGATCATTGCCTCTTCACTTCGCACGTCTATCGGTGAAGAGAGTGTGTGAAATGAAGAGACCGTGACTTCGCATTTCGCACTCGAATTGAAAGAATGAACTCTGGACTAACTTTAATCATCGACTCGTGCATCAACTTCGTTTTCTGACTCATTTTAGACGATATCGAAGTGAGACGGTTGAGAACCTGGAATATGGAAATGACACATAGATAAAAGTGCCAGGGTACCCTCTGAGTCAGACCGTGTTTCGTAAAAACAAATTCACTTATTCTCTTTAATTTTGTTCTCTGTCACTTTTTACTCAGGCAGTATTTGGTATTCGTTTTAGTACCAGCCGGAGGGAAAAGTGAAAATTCCGGAATTTGTTGATTTCTATGATTATTGCTCTCACCTTCCGTCGCATAATTATGATGAAAGTGTAGGCAAGGAACGGCAGTATGATAGCGCACGCGTCTGTTAGTCTCGAATATGGACCGAAAACACTAACGCTCCCTGTAGAAACCGCGCAATTATGTATTTACTTTTTAATACTCCCGCGAAGGGTTGGCAAGTTTTAAAAAAACGAATAACAATTTTTAAAATCTAAATTTGGGATAATCTGAATTTCATTTGGAAAGGCGGGGAATCGTTATCTCACTGTACGTCATTTCGTCCAAATCCACACTGGGATAAACGATTCGCAAAATAGCTCCGCCTCCCTCATGATCATCGCTGGCAAACATTGAGAACACCTGAGACAACACATTTCTTTAAGTTTCACCAATATTTCCAACCGCCGGCACTGCATTCGGAATTAGTATCACAATAGAGATGCCCTGTACAACATACCAGGCGGGCGCCTTACTTTCAATTACGTCATAGCTAAATGATGATATTGATCACGCGTTTTACTGTCAAATAAACTTACCGATACCAAAACGAGTAGGAGATGAGAAAAAGCGAGTGAAATATGAGATGCAGCATTACAAGATGGCAGCGATAGCAAACTTCCGCTCCGAATAATCTTAATTTCAATAATCAGATGATCAGGAAAATTTTTTAGAAAAAATGATTGTTATAAATGGCTTCTAAACGTTGTTTGTATGCACGATACTAAAACAAATGTAACATATAAACGCAGATCTGGAGCCATTTATAACGTACATTTTTCTCTGTGAATGAAAAGAAGTGGAATAAAAAGTTTACGTGCAAAATCCCTCGAAAATGAGCACCGTCGAGGAAGAGTGAGCGACTATTCTGAGCAAAAATGTACAATTTTAATTTACTTTGTACCCAAGACTGTCTGTGAAAAAAGTTTGAGTCCGCTTTAAAGGAGGATGAACACCACCGGTTCCCGCATGGAATTTTCTTAGCAACAGGTGCTTATACTGTAAGGAAATGTTGAGGAAAATCATCGCAAACTGAGTGCGCTGCTAAACACAGTGAGACTTTTGACGATTCCACCTGTTACACAGTGAGACTTTTGGCGATTCCACCTGTTCCTCCCCTTCCCTAATCCTTCGTTTGCATGTACACTCTTCCCTCCCCCTCCCTCTTCCTCGTGGGGGAGAGTAAAAGTTGGAGAGTAAAAGTTGATCGAGAGATTTGCTTACTCGCGCACATGAGAGACCGCCCCCCCTACCGTAATCAGCTCTTGGCCCTGATTGTCCCTTAGCTATTGTAGTTTCTTTGAGCGCGCGTATCTCGGCTCAGAGGAAAGATAGAGATCTCAAATTTTGTTTTCTTATTATTGTTCACATGAGAAAGCGATTAATGCAATCAAATCGATATTCTAATTTTCGTGTTCCTCCTCCTTTAAATTAGTTGTGCGGCCTACCCGGGCCTCGCACTGAGCTCTTACAGAGAACGCGTTTTAATAATATTCATTCTTTTTGGACAAAAGTACAACGTGCTTTGAACAAACATTTGTGTGCGAGAATTTGTATTGTGTGCTGATATTCTGTGTGAATATGAATACAAATACTTTTTCCTCCAAATAATACCTCGGTACTTCGAAAGCGTCCAGCAAAATCTCGAGAATATCCACAACAGCAATGTTGCAAAGGATCACCGAGTAACTCTGCGTGGCGAACAAAATGAAAGCATTGCAAAAGAATAAAGTATTAAGTATTAGGTATTAAGTATTAAGTATTAAGTATTAAGTATAAATACCTTTACACCACACTGTCTAGATTGGTAAATGGCCGTAAGCAGCATCGCATTCGAAGTAACTCCAATTATTGCATAAAGTGAATGAATTATCGCCAATGCGGACATTGTATTACACTGAAAGAAGCTTTCATCAATTTCCCATTTACTATAAATTTTGTAAAAAAGCTGATATAGCAAACAAGATGAATTCTTCCTTTCCGTGGTATTGTGGGTGTGGTACAACCCCAAGAGACAACTATACTGCGTATTGACCAGTGTTCGGTGAACTACTCTAGCAGATTGTTGTTTTTCATGATAACATTTGTGTGTTACAGGATTCGTATTATGATTTTCAACGTGAATTACGAATAAAACGGCTGCGACACCTTTTGCCTAAGAGTCGAGCAGATTCATGTCTGAAGGGACTTATGCAGTGCCAATTTCATCGGGAAAATTTCACCATCAAAAGGTGGAAAACTGGAGTAACTCAGCTCAATCTGAAAAAAGGAAAATGTTCCAAACGCGTTTTAGCATCCCTGTATCAAATTTGGAAGCTGTAGCTTGACAACGAAAAAACTTATGTAAAGGTGGAAAAACGGGTTTCCACTTCCCATCCATAAAATTTGCGCAACATCAATCGAAATGATTGAGCGACTATTGCGGCAACTGGTATCAAATTTTTAAAAAAAAATTACGAATTGCTCATTGCCCGAGAGCGCTAAATTTTCGATTAAGTGCGGCTTGCGGTCGTTTTGCACTATTATTGGGAGGGCTTTGGATTTGAAGGTTCCGATTGGAAATAATCCTATTTCCTTGGTACTTCCTTAGTACTACCACGGCAAAGAGAAACATTTGTTTTAACAGTTGTTTTTTTCCAATTAAAATTGGAAAAAAGTTGATATGAAAGTAGGTAGGGTCGGCAACGGGACTTTCTTTGGCCTTGACTGTTTTCATCAGAAAAAAAAAATCATACAACTTTTATGGCATCATACAACTGGATTCGGAGGAAAAGGGAATGAACATTAATCGTTGATATCTTACTCACATTCTATTTGTCTCCTATCACTATACTAAACGGCATACTTGAATGCAAACTGGGTGCTGACTTGACTGAGTGCAAAAGATTGATCATGATCTAAGATAAAAGAAAGATAGGGGCGGGGTGCATTTTGACCCAACTAGCCAGATCAGTCAGAGTTATGCAACTTCTGCCGATCACTCGTCCTAAATATTGCAAAATTTATACGTCTTTTTCAGTTATTTAATGCAAAATCTCATGAGAAATTCGAAGCCAAACATAGCGAAATTGAGAAACAAAAGTGTTACCGACGGAAGGAGAAAAGAAACGGGCCGACATACAATCAGACAGACAGACGCATTGATATCAGAATAATAACCTGCAGTAAGTATTCGTAAAATACTACATTTCCCCGAGTTCGAGAATGTGGTACATGCAACAAATTCAATCAATAATATCTTTATTAACGAGATCTCTTAACACGGAACAGAAGACCAACGAAACCGATGAGGTAAAAGAGAATAATGAATGAGAACATGAGGATCTGATCAATCCAAAGATTTGCGGCAGAGAATGAATAGGACGCGAGCACCTGTATTTGAATTAAAATAAGATGACCACCGTCGATTAACTTTTAGTTTAAAATTCGCGTAAATAATTATATTAGATCTCTTCATTTCGAACACTCTCTACGCCCGCAAAATTGGTGAGACAGTGTGCAAAATGAAGAGAGCTAATCCCATTTTTATCGATTTTTTTCAAACTGATTAAATGATCGACCTCGTCTCTCGCCTCTTCTCCCCATGCGGTCGAATTGAGTCCGTTCACTGCTGACCATTGATTGATCGCCAGTGCTTCGAATCCATATCTGCAATCAATTTGATTACCGAAATTTCCCGATTTCGCTACATCTCCCTTCTGATTTGGAAATACTGACCTAAACATTTACGGAACATTAGACGCATTGTCATAGATCAAAAAATCCAGAAGAAGAAGAAACCAAAACAACGCCTACCTGAACCATGAGAGGTACTGTATCCAGCTGATATATGCCGGAAGTGCTCCCACATTAGCGTATAGTCCACCAGTGAGCGAGAGAAGCGTTAGAAGAGGTCCTGCACATAGCTTTTACACAATGAAAATGACACTTCCTGTGTTTACCGAGGCGCCAACGTTCCTGTTTGACAAACAACTTAAGTTCGAGTTTGGGCTTTTTGGCGTGATCATATCATTTTATAAATGTAAAATCGATAGTGTGGACCTCCAAGCGAGACAGCAACAGCATAGGATGGAGATATAGTGGAGAGCATGACTCCGAATGCAGAGGAAGACTGCTCGATGAGGAGACAGATCAACATCGCAGCCATTACCTGTTGAATAATATCATATATATATGCGATCACAAGGAAACGCGGTGCAAAATTAAAATAAATTAAAAACGAACTAAATAGGAAGTTCAGGACAATGACAATCAAACAACTAGTCACTCAGCGAAACTGAATAGTTGTTGGAAAGATAGAAAAAAAGAAAGTCTCTCTCGTTTTGTTTCGTGCATTCTGGAATTACGCAAGTAGAAATTCTTGAAAATTCCTAGCCTTTCACTGGTCGTCGAAAAATTATTCCAAACCAACAGAGAAGAGTCAGAATAAAAGAGTATGCAAAAGTGAGAAATTCCCTCTTGTTTTTTGCACCCTCTTTCACTCCAAAAGCCTTTCCGTAGGGTTGACCGGCCTGTGGAATGATATGCCCTACTCACCTGAGATATGGAAGAGGAGAATCCAACCATCCAGTAGCAGATAAGCACCATTACAAGACCATCCAACTGAAAGTGTAGTTTGTAGTTTGAATTGTATGCACAAATTCGGAACTCACAGTGAAAAGCGGCACGTAGGATAGCGACTTGGCAACAAAGTAGGAGAAGACCGAATAGAGACCGTCGTGATACTCTCTGCAAGCTACTATAGAGTACGAAATGGGAGACGATGATCTCTTCATTTTGCACGCTCTCTCGTCCATCGAAGAGAGTGCGCGAAATGGAGCGATCTGATCCAATTCAATTATTGAGATATCATAATGGAACGTCATGTCCTCCAAAAGAAGCATACCAAGTCTCGAACCCATGAAAATATCGTTTGTAAGATAGATAGATAGATATCTATACATGCTGGACATGTGGTTATAATTAAAAGGGGGATTTGGATTGATCCCTTTCACTCACCTCACAACGAGCGGGTAGTCCTGTGGGAGGAAGGTGATAATTCCGAAGAGTGTCGAGTATGTCAATTCAGCCACGATGTAGAACAATGCACCGTTAATGTTGGATATGCCGATGGAGGAGAGAGGAGTGTTCAGATAGAGCAGACCGATGAATATGCCCATTATTACTTTCTGAAAAAAGGTTACAACGGTTTTTTTGCCCCAATGGGATCCCAATTGGCCTCCCAATGGGGTAAAGATCGGAGGCGCCGCTGGGATCCCAATGGGGGGGAAAACGCTGGGATCCCATTGAGGCAGTCGGAACCTCGCTCATTTCGATTTTCTTCAACTCCCTCTCCAGGGATTTTCCTGCTTCACCAGTTATCCTGCTTCACCAGTTGCTTCACCGACACTCCTACGCACACTTACTTGAATCAGCTTCGCCTTGCACAAACTCGGATTTCTCCAATTATCGAGTGCCGCTCTGTGGAATAGTGCGGCCATCTGTAATCAACCTCCTCACCCCAATAGTTATTGCATTTATATCATGATGCGATCACACACAAAATTCAAAACGCGTACACGCAGAGAAATTTCTTCAAACACAGTTATAGTGCATTTTCACATAAGTAATTAATTACTTCATGCATGCGACGAAGTAATTTTTCTCTGAGTGTACTTCTATTGTTTACACCCAAACACATACAAACCGTTGGCGACCCTCTTTTACGTTCTCTCTCGCACTCGGTAAACACACGAAAAAACACTTTGGCATTTTGATTGATCGTATAGTTTTTTTTTAATTTAATACCTGACTGGCAATGGATACGGGTTCTCTTCCACTCGGAACCTCGCTCATTTCGATTTTCTTCAACTCCCTCTCCAGGGATTTTCCTGCTTCACCAGTTATGAAATGAGCACAAATAGCATCAATTCTCTCGCGACAAGCCTTAATATGCCTGCGTTCGCCCATTATTTGCAAATGAAGAAAACTTTAGTCGAAATATGGACTGACCGCCTCTTCATTGGGGACCACGGCAAGCGTGTGGATGATCATGTCGGCTGGATTGTAATCATGGGGACACGGATGACCCGCTGATTCGAAGAATCGAATTGACTCTTGAGGAGAACCGAGGAAGGCAGTGCGACCACCCGCCAGGAAGACTACCTGTGATAATAATAATAACAATAACAATAATAATAATAATAAAAATAAAAATAATAATAATACTATTTTATCAAAACCCTAATAACATTAAGCACACACTACCTGCAGTTCAGTCGTATAAGAGGCCGTTTGCGAGAGAATCGAACAATGCGACAACAGAGATCGGACAGGTGAAAATACGAAATCTCAGTTGAAGACGGTTTCCTACACATTCGAGGGTACAGATCACGATGGCAAGTATGTCATATTATGCAAATCGGTCTCCGACCTGTTATTCAAATTACAAAATTCAGCTGATTTCACGCGTTTTTGTTATTCCAAAAGAAAGAGTCCGCAAACTATGTCGTGCAAATACTCAACTAGCGTAAAATTATATGAGGAATCTAATGGAAGTTTCAGAAATGCAAATTTCCGTGTATTTCAAGTAGCACTTGTCCATTTCCCCATGATAAACTCAAAAGAGAGGTCTGGGATTAACACAGTATGTGGAGAGTACACACATCGTACCGCCTCTTAAATTTGTACGCTGTTGACCTCCGGCAAATCAAGTTATGAATTTTTAAATCAACAGATCTGGGTGGAAAAGCACCGATCTGACAAGAGAAAGCGCAATTAGCATGCGATCACCATCTCATTTCGCACTCTCAGACGCCGCGCGAGCAGGCAAATGAGAAGTGAGAGAGTGATAGGATGCAAATTGATGACTTCTCTCGTCTGATCGGTGCTTTTCCACCAATATGTGTTGATATAAAAATTCATAACTTGATTTGCCGGAGGTCAACAGCGTACAAATTTAAGAGGCGGTACGATGTGTGTACTCTCCACATACTGTGTTAATCCCAGACCTCTCTTTTAAGTTTATCATGGGGAAATGGACGAGTGCTACTTGAAATACACGGAAATTTGCATTTCTGAAACTTCCATTAGATTCTCCATGTAATTTCACCCTAGTTGAGTATTTGCACGACATGGTTTGCGAACTCTTTCTTTTGGAAGAACAAAAACAAGTGAATTCAACTGAATTTTGTAATTTGAATAACAGGTCGGAGATCGATTTGCATAATATGACATATCTGCCATCGTAATCAGCACCCTGGAGAGTATCTAAAACAATGTTATCCTTCGACTTCGGGTTTTCTACTGTCCGAGCTTTGCTCGATTCTCTCGCAAACGGCCTCATAATAACCAGCAAGAAATTTGCTTTATCAAGAAATCACCAGAATTTCGTATCTCTATCACTCTACAATCATCATCAATCGACACTAAAAGTTGGGAGATCGAGTTTGCTAATCTTTTCTTGAAAGAACACTTACCGGCAACTACAATGATATTTATGGGTAAGGAAAAATCGGTCTTCTTTTGTTTGCGAGGAAACCAATAATAATCATACATCACGCATCGACTCTTGTATTTTCTTCCCAGTGGCATCCCAGTTTCCCTCCAAATGGGAGACACATCTAAGGTCCGACGGTTTCCCCACTGTGATTACTGATGTCACTGGATCCCAGTGGGAGAAACCGTCTGAACCTTTGATGTTTCTTCCAGTGGGAGGGGAACAGGAATATCACTGGGAAGAAAGTACCAGCGCACTCACCGAGTCGAATAGAGCATACAGCTGCGAGGCCGGCTGATGAATCGTGCACAGTACGGTCCGCCCAGAATGCGCAATGCGAGATAGAACGTTCACTACCGATCTGCAACTAACGCGATGCTAATGGGCATATCTGTGTTTTACAAAACAAAATCGAATTGCCGAAAGTTGACTAGAAAAGTTGGGAGATATTCCGATTAAAATTTTAGTTTCAAAACAAGGTACTGTTCAGAGCGCCAACTCTCTAACTTGTCGACATCTAGATAATCCAACTCTCTTATATTCAAGTTACTTCTCTACTCTCTCAAAATGATGTACTATCTCGTCGACAGACTGAGTATCAAAATGCCGACAAGTTAGAGAATTGGCGCTCACATCATTCCACCGGCCGGTCAACCTTTATGGAAAGACCTTTGGAGTGAGAGATAGTGTGAAATCGAGAGGGACTCTCTCACTTTTGCGCACTCTCTCGCTCTAACCCTGGTCTGTCGGTTTGGAATCATGTGCGCTCTGTGTACTCACTCGGCCATGTACGAATCCAATCCAGTCGTGGGTTCATCACAGAAAAGAACGGGAGGATTGGAGAGAAGCTCGCATGCGAACGTCAGACGACGAGCCTCTCCTCCTTAATTTTCTACTCATTGTCGATACCTTCTGAGGGGTCAAAATTCTCCTCATCTCAAATACTCTTTCGCGAATCGACCGGAGTGCAAAGTGAGGAGATTTTTGACCACGTGAAACGATAGGGCATCGACTATGAATGCAGCATAACAAAAACAAGTGGTTAAAATAACATCGAGATGCACATACCGGAAATGCCCTTCTTCACTCCCATGACTCCGATCCTCGTGTGCTGACACTTCCAAAGTCCGAGTTGTCTCAATACGATCGATACCCTTCTCTCCCTCCTCTCATGGGATCCGTGTACTCGCAGACGGGCCTGACATCATCGTTATCCATCATAGTTTACACATTAGTCTAGTTCATAACAGTCAGCAAAAATTGGATCAGGATTAGGGATGGCAAAGGAAGAGTAAAATGGGGTATTTTGACTCGCGCATCATCGCTAATCCTATGCAAATGAGAAGAGCGAACAATTAATAATTGAGCTAGATCAATCGCAAATCTATCTGGGAACACTTTCTGGTATGCCATACTCCGATATTTTCACAACCCACCGAGTTATTCAGAAACTCTTCCGGAAGAGTGAGCGTTTTTCGCAAATTCGTCGATTTTTAGCCCTTTTTCGGCATTTTTACGGAATAGAAAATATATGTGATATCCTATTACAAACTTATGTATTCACGGGCATGTTAGGATTGACGTGTACTTCAAGAGTGAATTATCTTGAAATGTATTATTGAAATGTTGACGAAAATCAGATGATTTTGCGAAAAACGCTCACTCTTCCGGAAGAGTTTTTGAATAACTCGGTGGGTTGTGAAAATATCGGAGTATGGCATACCAGAAAGTGTTCCCTGATAGATTTGCGATTGATCTAGCTCAATTATTAATAGCTCGCTCTTCTTATTTGCATAGAATTGGCGATAATGCGCGAGTCAAAACACCTCATTTTACTCTTCCTTTGCCATCCCTAATCAGGATCACACCAAGATAACATGTTCACTTACCTGTAACTAAAATATCTCTTATTTACTAGTGAATTACATTTACAGGTACGTGAACTTTACACTAGGTGACTGATCCTAGAGCCTTTTTTATGAAATAAGTTGTACAACACCTTTCGTTACCTGGATCGACAGATACTCCCTGACTGTGAGAGTGCCAACAAACAGTTCCTCCTGTTGAGAGTAACCAGAAACAGCAGTAATACCACGTCCAATCTAAAATAGGCCCTTGGTCCATTCAACTTCTTAGTATCAATTCAATAAAGTGAAAACTGTGAGACCACGATCTCTTCATTTCGCACACCGGTCGGTGGATGAGAGAGCGTGCAAAATGAAAATATCGTGGTCTCACATTTCGCACTCTAATACGCAGTGAGTTCATCAGTTTGAAATTCGGATAAATAATTGGATTAGATCTCTTCATTCCTTACACTATCTAAGCCGGTCGATAAGTCAGAGAGTGTGTGAAATGAAGAGATCTCATCCAAGTATTTACCCGAATTTCGCAATCTAACACTCACGGCATTTCCATTGACTAACACTTCTCCATCAACGCTTAATCCATTCAAGTTTCGCTGCACCAGAGTGTTCAACAGAGTCGTCTTGCCAGCACCACTGCAAAAGATCATTATAACACGTGGCACGTAAAAATCGAATCAACGCCAGGATAAACGAAAATAGTTTATCACGTTTGTAAATGTCTATGGACAGGAACGCCTAAATCCATAATGTTAAATCATTTTTTTATTAGATTGCGATGGTACTTCCTGCACATCGCACAAATTTGCACTGGCTGCGCAGTATCTCTCGGGAAAAGTGCATCTTCCCATAAATGATGGGCCATAATTGGAGTGCGAAATGTGCGACCACAGTCTCTTCATGTCTTGCACTATCTTGACCGGCCGGTGGATGAGAGAGTGTGCAAAATGAGGAGACCGTGGTAGCACATTTTGAGCACTACAAATTCCAGTCTCACCTCGCTCCCATCAGTGCCATCAGTTCCCCGGGACGAGCGATGCCACTCACCTAAAATAATTAACGATTTAACTAATGTGGTGTTAATTTTCGGAAGAGGAAATGGAAAAAGGCAAACATTTGAATTCCGCAATTTCTTATATCAGTTCTCCGTGGAACAATCGACTCAAAACTTCGAAAATAACATTTTTCGACCATTTACACCTATAAAACTGAGATAAGAAATTGCGGGAATTCAAATCTTCGACTTTTTCCGTTTCCATTTCCGAAAACTAACGCCACATAATTAAAAATACCGTTTACACTAAATATCGTAAACAAGAATACTCACATCGTTGAGCAATTGACGGTTAGTCTTTGTAACTGTCACGCGAAGATTCTTCCATGCCAGAGTGATCGGCTCGACCGATTCGAGGATTGACTCGCTAAACACAGTATATTCATTTTTTAAATGTTTTCATCCATAAAATAGATGTACTCGCACCAGTTCCCACACTTAGTAACTGCATTATTTCTGGGCATCAATCAATACTCAACGCCCAGAAGTGCTTTATTCATTAACTTTAGACTTTGACTTAAATTTACAGCCTAACTTAGATATGTATAACTTTAGAATCTCACTTGAGGGAGCAAGTGCCTCCGTAGTCGGAAGGCTCAGTGAGGAGAAGTGACTGCGTCTCTCCTTCTAGCATCGTTACTCCGGCACTCTGAGAAAAAGTAGGGATAGCTTCGCAGGAAAAATGACTGATTCAGGTCCTGAGAATGCGAAGAATGAGAGGGATTTGAATCTGATGGGAAGCAAGAATCTTGAACCGAACAAGATTCCTGCTTGGTTAAACACCGTAAAATCTGTGAAAACGACAGGGAACCCCAAATGGGAATCTTGAAACGTCTCATTTCCCTAGAAAGAAGTTACTAGGATCAGGACTCCAAGAGAACATTTCCACTTGCCTGTAAGTGAAAGTCACTAGAAAAACAGAGACATTTCACTTACAGGTAAGTGAGCATTTCCATTTGGTGTCCTGACCATAGTGACTTTTTCATGAGTGCAAAAGGGAAAGGAATAGAGTGCGAAATGTGAGACTACGGTCTCTTCCTTTCGCACACTCTCTAGACCGGTCGATAGACGAGAGTGTGTGCGAAATGAAGAGACCGTGGTCTCACTTTTCGCACTCTAGAAAGGAATGGACAAGGGAATGAAAAGGAGTGGACAAGAGAGTGGGGGACGCCGAGACGCGCGTTATCTTATCGATCCTATCAATACAAGGATGATAAGAACCGGCAGAAGTGCACCTCTCTATCGATTGGCGTTGACAGGAGTATAATTAAAAATTAGCAATCGCGCGAAACGCAAAAGAACTTGGCTGGAACATTTTTCAAAAAGGGCCAAATTCGAAAAGCAGAAGGCAAGCCCCAGGGACATTTATGCAAAGAAAAGCAATGACAAAAGAAAACAAAATGACGCGTGGTGACAACAACCGAGTAATGATCAGACTCTCCTCATTATACATGCTCTCTCATCGATCAGACAGCGCGAGAGAGCATGCAGAATTGAGAGGGTTAGACCATTACTCCACCAACTTATTCCTCAGGCTTAAACCAGTACTGATATGGGAGCCTAGCATCCAAAACATCCAAAACAGCAAAGAAACACACATGATTCCAAAACTGCGGAAGGGGTCAGAGTGAGAGAGCGAGCAAAAGTGAGAGAGTCCCTCTCACTTTTACACGCTCTCTCTCAATACGAACCCCTGTAGAATTGTCCGCACGAGTCCGGAATGTTGTGGCGCGTGTGTGAGAGTGAACTTACGAATGGGGAGAGGGGAGAGGAAGGGAAGAGGTTCTGACGGGACAGAGGTCAATCAATCGGGAGAAGGGAGAGAGATAGAGGGATTGATCTACCTGAAAGATGATCGACACTAAAATGGCGTTCAGAGATCAGACTAAGCAAAGATCAAAGATCATAAGGTATGAAGACACTATTCAAAGAGTAGTATTGGGATGTAAATTGTAATATAAGTAAAATTATCGAATATTATTGTGAAATGTGATTTAGAGAGAATGGCCGAATAACTCTGAATTTTAAAAAGTTTAGAATTGCAAAAGCCAAATGAATGCATACTTTTATTCCACAATGTCTTGAGTGATAAATTGCAGTCAAAAGTATCGCATTAGAACAAACTCCAATTATGGCGTAAAGCGAATGAATGATCGCCAGCGCAGACATCATGTCTATTAGCAACTGTGTCTGAGAACTTTTCACCGGGATCACATTTATTATTCGATTACACAATGAAGCAGCTGACGGTAAGCACGATGAACCCTCGTCGTATTTTATAAGCGGCCCCAGGGGAATAGACTACGCACGTAAACTATTTCGGTCAACTACAATCGGCATTACTTCGGAAAAATCTAACTTCAAGGCGTGGGGATATGCTTAACTCTAGGGGTACTGCTGATACTTCTTCCATCCTTAGACAATTATGTTCCTGGAAGTCTTTGAATGTCCGCTCGAATATCGACATTTCAAGAATATTTTATTCTTATGGCAAATAAAAGAACACTGCGAGGAACAAATTCTGTATATTATTTATTCCGTATGCGTTGCACCTCAGCGCGGTCAAAATTTGTCCAGTGCAAAAAACAACATTTATGAATGTTGGACAACATCATTTTTGTGCATTGGACATGACGTGTGTTCCGTTTCAGTAATCGGTGAGGCTAAATACTTCCGAATACTTTTTATTGCGTCGCCTCCTCTTTCCGATGACGTACATGAGGAATCTGCGGAAAAAAACATAATTACATATTTTTTTCGCGTTATTTTCTGCGATAAATACCTCCGATGCGGCACGAAATACAATATAAGAACAGGATTACGAACACACGGAATGCAACTGAACTGCAACATTTTATCTTTTTAAAATTGAAATAAATATTAGCTATAAATAAACTTTTTGAGTGCACTCGACATCAATTTGTTGCTGCAATTTCAAAAATAAACTTGCAATAATAAAACTAAAAGATCAGGAAATAGTAAAAGTAGGTTAAATACATAGTGTTAATAGTCTTGGTTGCTCGGAACGGTCGAAACGCTATTTGCCTTCTTCCAAGCGATTGTTGCAAGAAGAAATCTTTAAAAATATGAATAATATTGTCAAGTTAGCTCTATTGAGCGTAATGTTTATTTAGGAAAGAAAAACGTCCACATTTCTCTGTTATTTTATCTATTTATTTATCGTACACTACAAGGGTGCGACAAAAGTACACAAATGGACCAGTAAAAATGATATTTAGGAGTAGGGATGCCAAATGAAGAGCAATTTTGCAAATTTTGACTCGCGTAAAATCGCTGTAGTATGCAAATGAGGTATGAAAACAAGTGAAGAGTTTATTCCAATCATTCTAGAAGCTTATTAGGAATATTTATCACTGTTAATTTTGGGAACTGAACTACGTTCTTCATGTTTATAAACGACTCTTCATGAAGAGCCCGCGATTTTTCGTGATTTTCTTGTTTACCAGTTCTCAAAAACTATCCTCATGTACAATCATCCCATACTTGGTTTCAAAAGTTTCGTATTAATGCCCAGAACACAAAAAAAAATAAAAATTAAGTTTGAGAATTGGTCGGAGTTTATAAGTTTTATGGATTTTTGGATTTGGATTTTAACACATTTATCAAGAGTAGGCTCTGATGTGCATGGCTGGCCAGTCTTGACTCCTTGCTTGTCTCATAAATGTCGGCCCGATTATTCGCATGAAGAGATCTTTCCATCTTGTTGGTGGTCGTCCACGTCGCCGTCTGGGTCCTCGGGGGGTCCAATCGATTACGGTTCTGCTCCACTTCAAATCATGATCATTAGCAATCTTGTGTACCCAGAGCCACTTTCTTTTCAAGGCGGCTCGAACAACGTCTCCTACCTTTGTGCGACCACGCAGCCGCTCGTTCGAGATATGATCCATTACAGTACAACCGACCATCCAACGCTCCATGCGTCTTTGGGCCACCGATAATTTGTCACATTGTGCATTGGTCAGAGCCCAGGTTTCACATCCGTATAGGAATGCGGTAAGGATGCAACCATTGAAAAGACGCCTTTTATGAGCCATTGGGATCGAGCGATTCACTAAGAATGCACGATGTTTATGGAATGACCCATAGGCTGCTCTAATTCGCCTGCCTATCTCGCTCCCATCCTTACCATTTATACTAATTGCACTTCCTAGATAGATAACCTCTTTTTTTAAACCCACAACCTTTCCCGCCACTTTGACTTCTCGAGGATTATCCTTCGAAGTCATTCCTACTGTTTTGTCCCCGTTTAGTGAAAGTCCCACCCGTTTCAATACTCTCTCCAATTCCACTGCCATTGATTGAATTTGCCTCTCATCGTGAGATATGAGAACGGCATCGTCGGCAAATAGAATATGAGAAAGATATCGACCATTGATATTGACTCCCTTCCCCACCCAATCTAGTTCCCTGAACGCCATATCCAGGACTGATTTTTATGGATGATAAACCAATTTCCAGAGCTCTTCATTTGGCATCCCTATTTAGGAGTGGAGAATACACTGTAAGCAGCAAACCCTCGATAATGATTGGCAGTGGAAATTGCCAATGAAAACGCAGTTAGCTACCATAACTGATCTATTTTCCCGATAAGATTACTCTGCTATTTAGACGAAATTCGACTTGTTTTACCATAAAACAGAGCTTGCCTTCGATACGGAGCGACAAAATACAGCGTCAGCAGAGGGTTGACGACCGCCGGTAGACAGCTGCACTGAATATTATTGATTTATTCATTGATTATCGATTGATTTTTGTAAATCGATTGCTCACTACGAATAACGCGCTGTCGATGATTCTATGTCGAATACCCATCATTTGAAGGAAGAACGAGCCCACACCAAGACAGGTTGCAATGGGCAAAATTGCTTGGTAGGTCAGCGCCTGAATTTGATTCATTGTCATAATGAGCTTGTATGTAGAGTGCGAAATGTGAAAATACGGTATTTTCATTTTTAAAAGACCGTTGTCTAACATTTCTCACTTCACTTGCACGGACTAACTCTAATCAGCGACTCGTGCATAATCTTCGTTCTCCTGCTCATTTTTGGCGACATCGACGCGAATCGATGGAGAACCTGGAAAGTAGTATACAATTACGCACAGCTTCCAGTTGGTATCATGCAAAGAACATATCTCGTTGTCTGATTCTCTCGTTTGGCACGCTCTCTCGCCATCTCTCTCTTTATCTAACTCGTTCTCGTCGACTATGTTTCGAATGCTGTGTTACGGTATGTGCTACGGTAGAGGTCTATTTTCTGATCATTAGTAATGCTTACTACTAACATAACCTACTAATACTATTTTTGTGGACGTACTTTACGCCTCATGAAAATGATGAATGTGTACGCAACGAATGGCAGTGCAATGGCGAATGCATCAGTAGACGACGAATAAGGATCGAATAGGTTGACGCTCCCTGCAGTTTTCCGACTCCTCCTCTGCATTTTAATCAAACACTTTATAATGAAATAGCTTCTCGTCAACATTTTCAATACCGAGCAAATAAGCTAAAGGTTATTTGATTGATAAAATATTAAGCATGTAGCGTGGATCAGAAAGTGCGCATGGTTCCAAAGGAACAGCCCGTTCAACTCACGCTTCTAGCCAGTTTAAAGATAAAAAATGATTGCTCACGCACTGTAAGTCATATCGTCCACCTTCGAACTGGGATAGACGAACCGCAAAAGCGCCCTGCTCCCCTCCGTATTATCATTAGCGAACATGGAGAAAGCCTGAGATACGGGAATTCTCAGCTTTTGGAACAATATCAGTTCGAACGGCCGGAACTGCGTTCGGAATTAGAAGTAGTACAGATATTATCTGTACCGTGTACCAAGCGGGCGTCTTGCGTCCGATGACATCGTAACTGTAAACAACGAGATTTCAGACTGGGCTTATGCTACATTCATTTTGGAATAAGTTCAATTTTGAGGGGTCCGGTGGAGACAGTATGTAAAATGAAGAGGATTTTGACCGATCGAAATAAAAGACATCGGCGCAGGTTGACGACAGAAAAAAAACTATCCTTTTATGCTTCGTCGCTTGACTATTACACTTTGAAAATGATAGGTTGACTAAATGGGCTACTCGGCATTTCTCTCGCTGTGTCATGCTCTCTCGCAGCCACATCTGTTGTTTAGGAGCAGAACATTTTATTAGAATAGATGAGAGTCAGTGAACTTGTGATATCAAGGAGCTGATTTCACTGACCGATACCAGAACGAGTATGAAATGAGAAAGAGAGAGTGAAACATGAGATGCAACATGACAATATGACATCGGTAGCAAACTTCCGCGCCGAAGTCCCTGCATTTCTAGCTAATGATCAGACGGCAATTACGTGCTATTAAAAGAATTACGTGCAGAATCCTTCGAAAATCAGCACAGTATCCGACGAATAGGCAACGAGCCTAAATTTTTTTTCTAAGTTGTACTATTTTTGCGAAATTACTGCAAATGTCAAACACAATCAGAATTCACCTCGGAACTTCGATAAAGTCCAATAGTATCTCGACAATGTCAACAACAGCGATGTTGCTAAGAATTACTGAATAACTCTGAATATTGTAAATTATATAATTATAGAAGCCCAATGTTCGTATACTTTTATGCCAGAGTTTCTGGAGTAGTATATGGCCGTCAAAAGCACCGTATTTGAACTGGCTCCAATTATTGCATAAAATGAATGAATTATCGCCAATGCAGACATTGTATTAGCGACTGAAAGGAATAAAAAACATTTTCAAGCACAATTTTTATTCGATTTAATAACGAGATAGCTAGCGATAGTTATGATGAATTCTTCAACCTCGTCGTATGTTGTGAGTGCTATAACCCCCAGAGAATTCCTATTGACGGTTCTGTAGTTGGCGATCAACTACCACTTTCTTTCGAAATATGCAGTCTGCATTTTCCACTTGAAGTTTGTTGATGACCGATTAAAATGGGGCTTGAAATGCAGCAAACGAACGATTTGTGCTTGTAGGAACTTTACATGCACTCTATTGAACAGCTTGTGCTTGTTAGCCGTTTACTCATATTACAGTGCAAAATCAGGGATGCCTCGCATTACGGCCTTTTGGACGAGAGATCGGCATAACGGATGATAAGGCGAAGAGGGTAGTCAGAGAAAAAGAGACAACCAGAAGGTATAGGGGCAAATACCGAGCCGGCATCCCTGGTGCAAAGTCATACAATGTAAAACCAGCAAATGTCAAACTGCGGCTCGTGAATCTTGATTACTCGCGCCGGTTATAACCACGCTCGCTCTCTGCCTATTCCAATCGATTGTCGACAGAAGAAATCTGCAAAAAAATGTATTGTGTAATTATATTAATTCCCGTCCAATGGTTTTCCACTAATTTTCTGTCGAGAACGGTTCAAAGCACTCGAAAAGCGGTTTGTGGACATAGCTAATTCTAAAGCGATGAAAAGAGAGTGAGGCCGTACCTTCGATATGGCGCTACGACATACAGCGTCAGCAGTGGGTTAACAACCGCCGGTATGCAGGTGAACTACAAATTCAGTCATTTATAACTTTTCTACGAACTACTCAACTGACATTGATGTCTTACCGCTGTTAGGCGCCTTTTTCCAATTGGGAAAACACACTACGCATCACAATCCTAACGACTCACAACGAACAACGCGCTGTCGACGATTCGATGTCGCACGCCCATCATCTGAAGGCCGAAGGAGCCGACGCCAATGCACGTCGTGCACGGCAGCATCGCGTGGTAGGTCAGCGCCTGAGATCGATTAGAATGCGAAATGTGAGACCTCGGTCTCATTATTTCGCACGCTCTCTGAACCGCAGACCGGCGAGTGTGCGAACCGGAGAGACCATTAACTCACATTACCCACTGGTGTTGTTAGATCGAATAATTATATTCGCGAGAACAGAGGGTTATTCGCGAATACGCACAGAAAAAAGTCTTAAATGAGGCCCAAATCCCTTTAAATGTCTTATATATAAGAAACAAGACTTTTGAGAGGGTTAGGGGCCTCATATAATTTTTTTTATGTGTGTAACAATTATAACAACAATTATAACAACGAATAACAAAGCTTTGTTATTCGGGAATAGGATTATTCCATCTAACAAAACTATAACCCACTCAAAAGTCGATTCGTCAAATAGGACTAACTTTGATGAGCGACTCGTGCATCAACTTTGTTTTCTTGCTCATCTGAGGCGCTATCGATGCTAATCTTTCGAGAACCTGGAAAGGAGATATGGGGCGAAAACGTTTCAAAAAATATTATAGTGGGAACAAGATTTTTTTTAAATAATATTGGATTCACCGATCCTATGATAGCGAGTTTGGCAAAACAGGCTCTACCCCCCTAAGCCAAATAGTTTCACCGGTTTTATATCACTAACATTTTTTTACAAAAAAAGTGAACATGTTCAATTTGTGTCCTAAGTCTAGTGACTTTATTTCTCACTATGAGGCAACGAACTTTTCGTCTCATGAAGATGATGAATGTGTACGCAACGAATGGCAGTCCAATGGCGTATGCATCGGTAGACGACGAAGAAGGATCGAATTGGTTGACGCTCCCTGAAATAAAGGAACTATTAATCCACCGTTGAATTCCCGCTAATTTTGCGCTCTCTTCACTATCCATCAGCATATATGTCTCACGTCTACCGCCCATCTAAATACAACACAAGAACATTTTGCGCCTAATTTTGTTCCAGTTGTTCCCTTTTTGTTAATGTTATTCCCATTTGTGCTCCTGTTGTTCCTCGGAACGCTCTACGGATCGTTGCCAGGAACAACAGGTAGATTTTTAGGGACAAAACATTCTTGAGAAATTATGATTTCACACGCACTATATGTAATCTTGTCCACGTCCGAACTGGGATAGACGGCTCGCAAAATGGCTGCGCTTCCCTCCGGATTATCACTGGCGAACATGGATATGACCTGACATGAAAGAGTGTTCAATCTGACATGCGACAGAGCAAAGTACAAACTCTCTAACTCTCTAGAGAATTCCAATCTCTTATAGTCAAGATAGTTCGCTCTCTCTCTGATCTCTTAAATGCATTCACTATCTCGAACTTTATCTAAGAGAGTTGCTGCGTTCATGTTAGAGAGTTCGAGGTCTGAGTACTACTGAATCAATAGCAATTCGCACTGCGGGCACTGCGTTCGGAATGATGAGTAGTACAGTTATGATGAGTACAGTATACCAAGCGGGCGACTTTCTTCCAATGACATCGTAACTGAAAACGGCGATGAATGCCCGATTGTCTTATACGGAATTGTCATGCGAGCTCATCATGGGAAGATTCTACGTTTTCTCTCTTACTTGATTATCATAGAGTAGGCCCACATACAACTTTCCACGTTCTTCACTCACCGGTACCAAAACGAGTAGGAAATGAGTAAGAGTGAATGAAGCAAGAGATGCAGCATGACAATATGACATCGATAACATGCTTCCGCTCCGAGTAACCTGTTTTGCAACGTTATGATCAGATACAACGAACATAATCAAATAAATAAATAAATAATTACGTGCAAAATCCTTCGAAAATTAGCACGGTATCTGCCGAATAAGCAACGAGTCTAAACGAGTTTTTTTTTTAAAATAACAATTGTTTTATATTTCTTTGCTAAAACACCAAGCTATCACATCAGAACTTACCTCGGTACTTCAAAAAAGTCCAATAAAATCTCGGTAAGGTCAACAAGGGCGACGTTGCAGAGAATGACGAAATAACTCTAAAAATTCAAATTATAAAAATTGTTTTAAAAATTATATAAATTTAAAAAAATTTCCACCGGTAAAAAAGGTAAAAATAACGGTATTTCCCCTCTTAGAGCTGGGCTCGCCGGAATACACTCTGTATCATACACTCGGAACTCATCATTTCTCAGGCCGAGAAGGGAAGAATGTCCAGCACCGTTAGTGCTCGAAATAGCTCTCGGATAAGGAGAGAGCACCGCGGTACATGGTGCATTCCGGTTCCCCACTCTCGCTTTTTTCACTTGCACCGGTGCACGAATTATAAGTAGTGAACCGGTTCACGCACCGCCGTCAGCCAACCGACTAGGGATGTCAGAGACACATTTTCTGATAGAGCTATGCAACAAGTAGCAACAACTACAAAAATATACTGAAATACTGTTTTTCTAATGTATCACCAAAAACAAGAAGTATCCGGGATACTGTATCCCACACCTTTCGTGAGAGGCGTGATATAATAAGCGGACCTGGGAAATGTCAGCAATAAGAAAACTCCTGCAAACAGAGGTGTTAAACATAAAAATTTTTAAAAATAATATTAGCTGAAAAACCAGTATCATGATTTCTGCTCAACTGCCCTACTTCTTTCGTGGGGAATAAAGGAATAATGTACAGCTCGTCTTAATAACTATGTGTGATGTGTACTTCCCCACGATACAAATAGTAATCAATGCTAAACAGTCTTAAAGATTATTCCCTTTTTCACATATGACTAAAAAATAGGTAAAAAAATTGGGTATTTTACTACCCTCAGAGCATGATATCCTGATATCGAATTCCCTCAACATCTCAAAAATAGAGAATCACTAATCAGCACATTTCATTAAATGTATGGATCTCCAGTGAACCGTCATATTAAATGCTGATATAAGCAAGCTATTATTACAAACATCGACTATGTTATAAATATGGTATAAATCTGAGAGCCATCACAAATTGCATTTATTTTTGACGATTCAAAGTTTGTAGAACGAACCAATGAAAAAGACACGACGAGAAGATAAATCGACTTTTTTGCTGTGTTAAAAACCGCATTAGAAAAGAAAAGAAAATGTTTGACTTTCCACAATTATCGACAATTTGCTACCCGCCAAGTTATAGCGAAAAAAATTTTTTGGGTATTTTTTCGAAGACGCTAAAGCGCAGTCTCCAAAAATATAGAGACGGATTTGAGCAGCTCTCCCGGTTGAGGTGAGCTGCATAATAAGGCTCTTTTGTCCAGCAATAAATTCTTCCAGGAATTATATCCAGAAAGAATTGTAGACATTTTGTTGTTTGGACGATGTCTTTGGTGTGCTATTAATGTATTATGATCATTTTCCATATACTCTTAACTCTTATAGGACAAATTCTAGCACCTGGTCGACTACATCTAACTCAAGTTGCATTTAGGGTTGGCCTCGTGAGAAAGAATTTCGAAAGAAGAAAGAAGTATCTCCGTTCCAATTGTACTTGGACCTGAAGTGTAAATAGATCCTGATTCGCCATGTTCCAAATCCACCAGGGTCAATGCCAATTTGACCGCTCATCAATCAGAAATAAATTTTAAATGAAATGAATTTCGAGATCTCGAATCCGAATTCCTTTGTTTTTTTTCTCACGAGGCTCTAGTCGCAGCTGATCAAAAGGCATAATTCTTTCCTGTTTGATGTTATTGTACCGCGTTTCCTTGTTCCTCCACTACTAGGAAATTGAAATGTCTGTCTGTTGGTATGTTTTTTTCCTTCCGCGTGACGGACATTATTTTCTTTTTTTCGCTATAAATCGCTTTAAACTCAAGCAATCTTCTCAGATCCTTTTGCATATGATAACCCATCATAAAACATTTCAAAATTTATTTACAAAAAATCGATAATTCCATGGCCAAGTCGGTAGCGAGCTCGAATTCAAATCCGAGGGTCGCAGGTTCGATCCCCGCCGGTGCATAGTCTTTTGCCGCATTTTTTGCAAGTGTCAAATGTGGCCCAAACCCATTTTTGAGTGACGAGATTCACATTTGAGCATCTTTTGCCGATTTTGGAAGTGAAATATCGATTGATTTTACTTAATTTCACGCGATTTCATGAAATTTTCGCACATTTCGTTCCAAATCATTCCTCATGCCGGCAAACCTCTCAGGAAGGGGTTTGAAACGAGAGAGCAAGGGGAATCGAGAGGTACTCTCTCACTTTGGCACACTCTCTCGCCCCTGACCCCTTTCTGGAGGCTCGGAATCGCGTATCGGGAAGCTTTATAAATTGCTTCAAAATTGCTCTATCTTCTCGGATCCTTTTGCATACAACAACAGACCAAAAACCCTTTAAAATTTTGCAATATTTAAATGACCAAATCCATAGCCAAGTGGGTTACGCTCTTGGCTTACGATCCGAGACCCCCCGGTTCGAACCCCGCCGCGGGCAAAACGTTTGCCGCATTTTTCGCAAGTGTCAAAAGCCATTTTAACACGTTCTTGAGTAAAGTGAAACACGATTTCACCTGTTTTGCCGAGTTTTAAAATGAAAAATCGAAAATTTTGAAAAGTTTCCAATTGATTCGCAGAGCGTGGGGGACCATAGGAAAATCGTTTTGCGATGTCGGAAACGTGTCTGAACGTGTTCTAACACGTTTTAAAATGAAAAAAATCGAAAATTTTGAAAAGTTTCCAATTGATTCGCAGAGCGTGGGAGAAAACAGGAAAAGTGTTTTGCGATGTCGGAAAAGTGTTCGAACACGCCCGGGAAAGGAACACACGGTATCCTGCGTTTCCGTTGAGAAAGGCTCTTGAGCCTGAGAGCGATCGAAAAAAGTTGCCACGGAGCCACGAAGTGGCGTAGTGGCAACTTTTTTCGAACGCTCTCAGCCTCACGAGCCTTTTGCAACGGAATAAGCCAGTACTCTTTCTAGAGATTCACATTCCCCAACATACTAAACTCCCCCTGGACCGTACTTGGAGCCGGCTACCGAGTCCTGCTCCCTGGACCGAAGCTCAAGCAAGCTACCTACTTCCCCCCTGAACCGTACCTGAAGAAGGCTACCGAGGTCCCCCTGAACCTTACCTGAAGAAGGCTACCGAGGTCCCCCTGAACCTTACCTGGAGCAGGATGCCGAGCTCCCCCTGGACCGAACCTGGAGCCAGCTACCGATTTCCCCCTCTACCGAACCTGCACTCAGAACTGTGCATAGAGTGTAGTGTACGCATAGAGCGTAGTGTAGGCATAGAGCGTAGTGTATTTAACCTCAACACATCCCAGCTAGTGACTCGCAAAAATATTATTGTATTGTATAACACGATTTCGCCGTGAGCTCCCAGTTCGTTCGATACACGATATACGTCACTCGATAATGGATGATTTGCCTACACTGCCTTTAGGAGTATACTGATCTCATCCACAAGTTATTGAGATAATTTGCAAAAGAAAACATCCGTGGTTATCCCCCGGTCTCTCGTGGATGCTCTCGTAAGCAGCCAAGCGATGACCGCTGCTGAGTTCCCAACCACCTCTATTACAAATGTACGAGGACAATCCGTGCTAAACAACAGAGTTGATAATCCGTGCTAAACAACAGATACGGCTGCGAGAGAGCATGAGAAAGCGAGAGACGCGCCGAGGTATAGAAAGAGAGCACACCACCAGTAGTCCATTTCATGAACGTATCATTTTAAAATTGTAATACCCTTCCTGCAAGCCCATTTTCCTTGGTCATTGGATAAAATTGTAAGAATACTATAAGGGTGTCCGGAAAGTTTTTGCACTTTTATTTTTTTCGAGATTTGTGACGAACTACTACGGCTATCCATAAACATTGTACCTCACAGTTATCAGTATGCACAGTTCTCCAAAATATGCTATTTATGCCATTACGTTATTTCATATGAATGATGCAATACAGTGTAGAAGGTGAACAAATCGAACTATTATATCCCCACATGCGACACCTAAAATCTAGATGAATGTGAAAGCTACGGATGCCGAATTTTTGGGTGATCTTGCTACGATGTTTGACTACAATCACACTCACAAAAATTTAGAATCCTTAAACTCACTAAAGCAATATGATTTTTTAAATCGAAAACTCGTGAAGTAACAGATTTCGGATTTTCAACTTTTTAATGTATTTTCCGTTTTGTTGAGACTCATGCGATATAATATGTTTTATTATTCATTAAATATTATTTAAATTTTTTCATGACCGATTGCGAGGTCATTTTCGAAAAATTTCTCAGATTTACGTGGAAAACCCAAAATTGCGTAGTGATGACGAAATTTACTGTTACTGTGCACACTTATGCAGATCCTTGATAGAAGTCATTTGCAGCGAAAATTGGAATTTTCTGGACACAAAAACCTAAAATCTTTGATGCTGACGTAAAAGTGGTGCATGTTTACAGTAATAGCGATTTCGCAGGGTGCGATCTACACTCCATGCCAATATTGGAAAATAACAAAGTGGTGTTACTCTCACGAATAAACTATAATAAAGCCTTATCGAGATTGGCTGCGAAGTGAAATATAAAAAATTCGAAAAAGTGCGAAAACTTTCCGGACACCCTTATAGTAACATACTTTTTTCGCGAAATTGGCTGTTATTTGACAGAAAGCAGTCGGTATTTTGATTATCGAACCATGTAGAGTAGTGGTGCGTTTATTGTCGCCTGACCAGGGTTAAGCGGGTTAAGCGGTCAGAATGGCAATTCTGACACCCAGAACGGTCATTCTGAGGGGGTCAGAGCGGTAATTCTGACCGCTCAAATTGAGGGGTCAGGCGACATTAAACACACCATAATGTGTTTGTCCGCTGTCATAGGCGATACAAGAATTGCACGCACTCCTCCCCTACCCTTCCGTCCCCTATCCTCTGGAGACGACTTTGAAAAGTACCGATGCAACCAGTTGCTGTTCTCCACGCTCTCCTCATTTCTCGCACTTTCTCGCGAAATCTGTCGATTTCCCTTTTCTGCAATACCTGAACCGTTACTTTTCAAAGTCTAATCCGGAGTAAACAAATAGTAGAGAAGAGAGTGTAAACAGTAAATCAGACCATTAGTGGGAATGAAAGTTGATGGTCTAACCCTTGAAGAGTGGACTCTGGACAGAAAACAGAAGAGAATAGAGGAAAACTTCTCCGCTACCTCTTATCACCCTGTTATTCGCTCCATCAAGGAGAGGGCTGCTTCTGAATTGCAGCATGAATTATAGATGACAACTACAACGATAATGAGCAACGAAACTTGATAATACGAACACAAGTGCCCTTTTCTGGGCTGCAATTGTGTTTGTATTATACCCTATAGCCGACGCGCCGTTATAGAGGGCTTCTTACACTTACATGAGACGAATCGGGCGAAACTCGACCATTTCATGTGGTGTGTGAAATCAACATGGAAACTGCTGAAGTACGGTTGACTTTTTGAGAAAAAAATGGTCTTCATTTTCCATCTTGGAAAGAATTTAGAAGCCGAAATAACACTACCATGAACACATATTTATTTTCGCTCTTAATTTAGTAAATTTTCAAATGTAAAACAACACAAGAAGAAAGTGCGTCGGAAAATACTTTTTTTTAAATGTTCTAATAGTCATTTAGGCTGAACACTGCTGAAATAGTGTTGCGACGCTTCCGTTGACCGATGGCTTTCATCAAAAACCTGCAAAACAATTCATTCATTATTTGTTCAGTAAGGGTGTGGGAATGGGAACATGAGATGTTTTGCTGAGATGTGATTGATTGTCATGAGAAAACGCATGGTATTAGGTTTTGTTTGTACCTTTTCAACAAAAAATTTCGTAATTCTTTTTTGTTGCTGTAGTAATTATAAGAAATTAAACAACAATGATTTTCGAAATTCTTTTTTGAATTACCTCCGATATGGCACGACGAAGTAGAGGATAAGCACAGGATTGCAGACACCCGGAATGCAATTGAACTGCAACATTTTATAATAAGCTGCTCTGGGTGAATAAATAATATTCTCAAGCTCATTTGAAATAACACCCGATAACACCGGCCCAATTTGCTCTTTTCTAGTTTCAAATTATTTTTTTATAAAAACGAGAAAGACTCTGACACTTGCAAGAATCGCGTCGAGGAGAGGCAGTCGGACGCCGATGGCTTGGAAATAAAAGTCGCTCATTCCAATGCAGATTGCTGCAGGAAGAATCGCGATGCTAGCTCTTGCATAACCTTAATAGGTGAACAAATGGACTGAATATTTTCTATGACTTTCATGGACACATGTCTAAATGTTTCAGAACTCTATCAATATTTACTTTTTTTAGAGGGAGACCTCACTTTTCTTCTAAAAAACAGGATGATTGAGTAGGCGAGGGCTGGAATTATCATAAAACAGATATGGGATGGAGTTGAATGCGGATCGAAGAAGTAGATGCCTCCTGCAGTTAGCATCTTTCCTTAATCGATTTCAAAAATTGCACAAACTGAAGAGTGTTCCGTTCGAAACGTCAGGAGCCGTTGTTGCTAGAATATCCCGGCTCTTCTCAGTATTGTCTGCGGAGAACATAGCAAGCATCTGATGCAATTGAACTGGCTAATGCTATCAGGAGGTGTATTATTTTAGAACTTGTCGTTAGAGAACTTTTCCGTCCGAAAACAGAGGGTGACATTTGAGCATAATCCAGCTAGGAGTGAGCCTGAAGCTATGGAAGTGGTACCATTCAGCATCAGTTAATTGAGATTCCATAATTAATTAATTAGCATAATTAATGAGATATATGTTCATTAATTAATTAATTATGAAATCTCAATTAACTGATATTGATCCCAATGTTACCACTCCCATGGCGCAAGGCTCATTCCTTGCTGAGTTATGACACGTTGCTCAAATGTCGGTTGCTCATATTTCCGTTGCTCAAATGTCACCTCCCCCCTCAAAACAGATGAGCATGATCAAAAATGATCTTCGAAAACTAGTTATAAAACAAACAGTTTTCAATTGCAACATCTCCGTATTTGGACCCACCATCGGAATGAAGTTTGGAATGAGTATTATAAGAATTGATATCTGGACTCTGTGCCATGTAGGCGGTGAGCGTACAAGGATATTGTAGCTGCAATGTGTGTCTTTACATTCATTTATATGCGGCAATAAAGATAAATTTAACTATACTACTTGACGAGGGACCATTCAGGATATCAGTGCGTTCGCGTAAGAACCGCATAAAGATTCTGGTAGCTATTGGTGTGGACAATCAATTTCTGTTCGACTGATTACCTGAAATGTCTAATTTGCATAATTACAGTAGGTCAAAGTTCAGCTGTTTTCACAGTTTTTCGAGTGTAGCTCTTCAGAGAGTTGAGTTACGGCTTTAGTCAAAGAACAAAGAATGGCCGCCAAAACATTGCGCATCTTACTGTGTCATTTGTTTATTCAAATTTTTATTTTTAATTATTTCCGGAAAATTTGCACTCAAATTTCTCGAAAACCAGGCCGAATCCAGTTACCAATTTTCGGTATGTTGTACTTCTGAACATGGTCTATCCGATGATCACAACCACATGATGTATCGAGGGCCGCTTAGGGTCGCAATTTTCATTACAAAATTATCAAAACTACACGAAAACCCCTCATTCCACCCTTTTTTTAACTTGTTCTACGCTAAGTGAGCGGTCGAAAACTCATAGAATTCTCATTTTACACCGCGCAGTTCGCGTCGAATGAAAAGAATGATGGTGAAATATGCGTGAAATGAGGGGTTTTCGTGTATTTTAGATAATTTTGTAATGAAAATTGCGACCCTAAGCGGGCCTCGATACATCATGTGGTTGTGATCATCGGATAGACCATGTTCAGAAGTACAACATATCGAAAATTGGTAACTGGACTCGGCCTGGTTTTCGAGAAATTTGAGTTCACATTTTCAGGGAATAATTAAAAATAAAAATTTGAATAAACAAATGACACAGAAAGATGCGCCATGTTTTGGCGGCCATTCTTTGTTCTTTGAATAAAGTCGTAACTCAACTCCCTGAAGAGCTACACTGAAAAAACAATGAAAATAGCATAACTTTGACCTACTGCAATTACGCAAATTAGACATTTCAGGTCATGAGTGGCATTTTACCTTTCACTCCACACGCCAAACTCCACTCACACCAGACTCCGCCCCTTTTCTGGGCGATGCGCGTTTCACGCGACGTGGAGTGAAAGGAAGATGAGTACGTGACTTACAGTAATCTCAAATTTTGCTTTACACTCCACTCGCTCTGTTTTCATATTTCGTTGATTATTGATTTTTAGAAGTTCATTATTTTAATGAACATCCTTCGAAGCACTCAGTACCAAAAGATGTGTCGAATTTATCATCTTCACGGGCAAATTCTATTTCTGTCATACTACTTTTTAGCTTTCTTTAAAATAAGCTTTAGTGATAAATAGACGAGAATGTGGGTAAGATGGAATAGCGTTGTGACGACATCGTGTTAGCTGATCTGTCGGAAGAATCAGACGATGCGGCCGGTCTCCTTTCTGATTGTTGCACTTATGCAATGCTACATGATTCGACACCTCCTACAAGGGAATGATGATTTGTGTTTGAAAACATTACTGATTGAAGTAAAAAAAATAAAAAAACGGAAATTGATTGTCCACACCAATAGCTACCAGAATCTGTGAAATACTCATCTAGTCACTTTTTGCTGTACGACGGGTGTTGCGGTTCTTACGCGAACGCACTGATATGCCAAAAGCCAGTATTTACGACAAAATAAAAATTTCCTGGTGGTAAACAGCGGAAGTCTGAGTTTGCCACTCTCTTATTGACGTATATTTCTGTCATCTTTTCGTCAACTCACCGGTACCAGAATGAGTACGCGATGAGGAGAAGTGAGTGCATGAGAAGGTGCAGATGGGCGAGGTCGAACAGGTAGCACACCTCCACACCGAACCTCCTGTCAATTAGAGTAAAGGTTGAATCGTAATCAAGAGGACCATCGACACGCGACTACTTTACAGGGATCACCGTTAAGGTTGTTTGGTTTGTCTATTAGAGTGCCAAAAATAAAGAGTGCGTCCATTTTTTCTTGCTTCCAAACAGCAACTAAATTTGCACTAAATCGTTGGAGGTACATACAAATAATGCTCAACTTTGTTTCTTTTTTGGGCATTTTTTTGTGGAAAAAAGAAGATGCATACGTGCAGAATCCTTCGTAAACGATGACAATTTCGGCCGATTTTGCGATGAGCCTCAAATATTGAATTACTTCATTTCGCACATCCGCAAAGGGCGCGAATGCTGTTCACGATGCGATAAAAGTAAAATTGAAGGTGGAAAAAATGAAACAGTATGTTTTTTTTAAATCAATCACAGAATCTGATGCCCAGTTTTCATTTTGCATGAACACGCTTCTCTAGCATAAAATAAATAATCTTCTGTAGGCGATATCAAAGTTGATAGTGTTTATTTTATGTTATGTTAATTTCAAATTTTGCTCGATTACCAAAACCTCGCGGCGTCGAATGCCGACAGCGTAATCTCCACGATATTCACCACCGCGACGTTGCAGAGAATCACCGAGTAGCTCTGAACGAACCATTTTTTAATGTATTTAAGAGTTTTGAGTCGTGTGAAATGTCGTCACCCCCATACAGTGTAGCCCGTAGAGTGCGAAATGTGAGACCACCGTCTCTTCATTTCACACAATCTCTAATCAACCCACCGGTGTAGAGAGTGTGCGAAATGAACGTAGTCTCACATTTCGCACTCTAGTAGCCCAGCGCTCGTTTCATTTTCTTCCCTGTGCGCGTTCATGCTTGTAGAGAAAAAAGTCACTTTGAGCTCGGAGTGGGTCGAAAATCGGATGACCAATAGCAGCGCTGCGTTAAAAGTAACGCCCAGAATAGCGAGGACGGCGCGGGCGCTCCACACCATAGACATCATAGGCTGTTGAGAGAAAGACACGTACTTACTTTTTTTTCAACTTTCAAAGTTGCCAGACTCCCCGCCCCTTTCTAACTGCTGTAGACAGAGGTTTTCCCGGAACAAGCGGTAAACAAGTTAAAGATGAGAAAGTACGAA
Organism: Pristionchus fissidentatus; assembly: GCA_036245785.1. Lineage (NCBI taxonomy): Eukaryota > Metazoa > Nematoda > Chromadorea > Rhabditida > Neodiplogasteridae > Pristionchus > Pristionchus fissidentatus. Next base: position 13,612,494 of record BTSY01000004.1, read on the forward strand.
AGCGCCTTCTCGAAATTATATCTTTGAAAGCAAAGTGAAGAGATCAAGGTGCGAACAATTGAAAGAGGAATTTATCCGCAGGAAGATCACAGATGTCCTCAAAATCACCGTGGACACATGCATAATAGCTAATTCGCTGACTACAGAATTTATCTCCCTGATTTGATGAAATCATGGTAGTGGAGTGGAAAATAACACAATTTGTGATATCTTTGTCTGGCATAACAAATACAATTCATATTGCGCTTTATACAGACTGCTTATATCTCCGAAAACGGATATCCACATCACCGTGTGGTTCGTGCTGAATTATTGACTCGAATTGACTGCCACCGCTGCCTGCTTCAATACAATACAATACTCTCAAAGAAAAAAAGCACTAATCTTGATATCACGCGACTCACGAGAGGCTCGAATTAAAGACACATAAAACCAGCATTGGCAATTTGAGTTTTTGACTTTAAATGATGTGTCTGGGTCCAACTAAGATATCCTCGAGATATTACGCCATGAAAAACTTTTTTCATCGAGATGCAGCATGTGATAGCTGCAACTTTGAAACTTTGAGCCCATTTTTCAACCTTTCAATGCAATTTCTGTTGAAACTTGTTGCTTGGAGCTATGCCTAATTTTTGACTCTCTTTCAATGTATGTTATTGGTTTTACGACTAACCTCCAAAATTTGCATAAAATACAGTATTTTAATTAACCATAAAACTGTCGAGGAAACCTGAACTTTTATTTCACCATAGTCTGGGGAAGGTGACGACGATTCGAATGGCATATTTATGCACCCATAACTCTTTTTAAAATCATCTTTTTCTCCATTCTCAACACCACCAGGCTCGTTTAACAGTGCGGAATGAGAGATACGCCGTGTCATTCTTGGCGAGAGGGACAAATGAACCGGCCTAAATGTGTTGAGAATGGAGAAAAAGATGATTTTAAAAAGTTTTCCATATGAAATGTTGTGCCAGCTCCCGAGTTATGGGTGCATAAATATGCCATTCGAATCGTCGTCACCTTCCCCATACTATGGTGAAATAAAAGTTCAGGTTTCCTCGACAGTTTTTTGGTTAATTAAAATACTGTATTTTTATGCAAATTTTGGAGGTTAGTCGTAAAACTAATAACATACATTGAAAGAGAGTCGAAAATTAGGCATAGCTCTAAGCAAAAAGTTTCATCAGAAATTGCATTGAAAGGTTGAAAAATGGTGTGTAAAAAAAATGCTGCATCTCGATGAAAAAAAGTTTTTCATGTCGTAATATCTCGAGGGTATTTTAGTTGGATGCAGTGGAACCTGAAAATAAATTAAAATATATTTCGATTTTTTCCAAAATGCCAAGTTCAAGTCGAGCCTCTCGTTAGTGGCGTGATATGTCGAGACGGAGAGTTTAAAACTCGACTGTAAGATATCGTGCAAAATTGAGAGAGCGCGTCTCTCATTTTGGTGAACTCTCGAAAATTAGAGTTTCAAACTCTCCGTACATGTGGTGTTTCAAACTGTGAGTTTTTTTTCTTTGTGAGTACAGGCCTTCCGGTCCTTGCATATTGGTCACGAACCTGCATTAGCGTTTTTGAATCCTGTTCCCAAATCACAATTATTCGCGAATTATTCCATCTATAGGGTTGGTGCAAAAGTTTCGATCTTTTTCGACTCAACGAATTTCTGAAATATCATTCGTTTGGAAAATCAGATCATTTTACGGTTATGCATATTTTGAAGGTCCGTCCTTGCGCTATTTGTCGCCTTCTTTGTGGAATCCATTGATTGAGAGTGTGTCTAAACCGTTCTCCCTTCATGTCATTCCATTCTCTGTTAATGGACAAATGCAATTGGTCTGGCACTTTTTTTCGATTAGACATCTCTATTCAGAAAAAAACGGTATAAAGCGTAGGAAAATACACACAGAAAAAAGTCTTATATGAGGCCCCTAATTCCTATTTATGAACATAAGTCTGATATATAAGACTTTTGAGGAGATTAGGGGCCTCATATAAGAATTTTTTTCTGTGTGTATGACAATTGCTCCTTACTTTTGCGCAGAAATTGCTCACTGCTGAGAAAGGATCGTAGAAGTAGGTACTTCCTGCCGCCGTATTAAATACCTCGGAGGTGGGGGGAGGTAGAGAGACGGAAATAGTGCGGGGAAACGAGAGAGGCAGACAGTGACCTACCACTCCTCCCCCGAGCTCGGGGGTGCGGGGTGGCGAGAGAGCGCGCGGAAATGAAAGACGAGAGCAACCTCTATCTGCATTGGGGGAGTCTTGTTTCGAGCTCGGGGGTGGTGACAGAATCGAATAAAATTACATGAAGATGACATAGTAAGGCTTGACTAAGGTAGGAAATGCCTAATTTGGGTATTAGAGACATTTCATGTCTGAGAAATTGTAAGAGTAGAGACGAAGACGGTAGCAGCGGGGTGTGTTCTCCTCCCCCGAGCTCGAAACGAGCCTCCCTCAATATAGATAGAGGTTGCTCTGGTCTCTCATTTCCGCGCACTCTCTCGCCACCCCGCACCCCCGAGCTCGGGGGAGGAGTGGTAGGTCACTGTCTGCCTCTCTCGTTTCCCCCCACTATTTTCGTCTCTGCCTCCCCCACCTCCGAGGTATTTAATACGGCGGCTGAAGTAACCGTAAACTATTGTGGTGTACGTTTTCTAAAATTGAAATGGAAAAGGGTCGAGATGTGTAAAAGAGATTTGCGGCGAGATAATAAATAGCGAGAATTACGGTTTTTTTCCATCCCCCATTTCAGAAAACTAACACCACATGATAAAAGTATGTGGACGTGATGAGGGCAGCAGGCATGATAAACGGGGGGGGGGTGACATTCCGGCAACCGACATTTCGGCAACGGGTCATAACTCAATCGGGGGTCATCCTACGAACTTCTGGTACTATTGTAATCAGCATCAGATAATTGAGATTTCATTAATTAATTAATTAATTAACATTATTAATGAGATGGATGTTAATTAATTAATTAATTATGAAATTTCAATTAACTTATCCTGCTTACAATGGTACCACTACAATGGACCTAGGGCCACTCCCAGTCAGTTCCACTCTTTTATAATGCGCGGTTGGTGAGGTAAGCTGTCTTTTGTTCAAGATTGCTTGTCAGCTGGAATATGAAGATAAAAATTGTGTTTGAAATGTCTACATCGACTAACATGACAACAGGCTAGTAAAACCTCAGTCACATCATTCAATATCATGCTTATCAAGATGACCGAGTACGTCTAAATATTCGCGGGACTATAAATCGGAGACAAGAATAGTAATTATCATTTTTTGCTCGCTGTTGGTCGTCAGTAAGATTGCTACCAGAAGAACAGCCTTAAAAGTGACTCCGAGCACAGCGTACACTCAGAGAAAAATTACTTCGCCATGCATGCGAGCTAGTAAATAAATTACTTACGCTCTCCTCATTTCCCATGCTCTCTATGCTAAAAAGTAAGTAATTCATTTGCTAACTCCCATGCTTTTTTCTCTGAGTGTAAAATACATGAATTGTTTCCGCAAGTGACACCGTCTGCAACAATTACAGATTGGTTTTCCCTGCAACTGAATTAAACATCCAAATTACATAATAATAGGCTAGTAACAGTATATCGGCTCTGAACAGAACATTAATAATGCAAATGCCACGTTGGCTCATTTTTACCCATTTATTATACATTTATCGTTATCTGTGGTGGACAAATGAAGAGGTAACGGCATTTGAACAGTTGTAATCACCAGTAAATATAGCGGTGTTAAAAAAGTATACCGTAATTCTGGCAAAAGGAATTGCGATGGCTTATAACACGCCTCTCACGAGAGGCTCGGACTGGGCTTGGCACAGAGCCCATTTTTCGATAGTAGTTTTTTTCACGTTTTTGGTTGCCACTAGGTCCCACTAAGATCCTCGTGTGTTATTATGTCACGGAAATTATTTCCCGCTTAGATATAGCTACTGTAAGCTGCCACCCTTGAACTTTGGGGCAGTTTTTCGATGTTTAAAGAAGGAGTGTCAGCTAAACATCCCACCACGACTACCCTGCTTGGTGAAGATAGAATACTGTAAGAACAATCGTCTGTGATAGCGCACGCTGCCTAGGCAAATGCGCGTATGCAGATGGGCAGAGGTTAGCGAGAGTGCAACTCCTCTCTCCCCTCCCTCTCCCCCCCCCAGCGGGGAGAAAGCGCACGCAAATTCGACACGAGTGAGAAATTTGACCAATAAATTTACCTAATCGCGCACGCCATAACACGCGTGCGCGGCACTTGAACCTGATTTCCCTGAGCCCTGTAGCTTGTTTGCAAGCGAGTATTTCGGTTCGGAGAGAAGATTGACCTTCCAAATTTTGGATTTATATTATCCTTCACAGGTGTAAGCGATTAATTTAATAAGTTCCATAACCTATTTTTGCTGACACTCCTTCTTTAAATGAAGTTTCTGAGAAAACTTGTCTCTTAGAGCTAGGGCTTCTTTTCCATGCTCTTTCGATCTGTCTCGTTGGTTTTTCGATAGGTCTGTGAATTTGCATAATAATTAACTTTTGTAAATTTACATAAATCTGTTCGAAAAACCCGCATTATTATTTCACTATCGTCTCCGGAATGTCGCAAGGATTCGAATGATATGTCTGAGCTCCCCCAACTCGGGAGATGATGCCATATTTCATATGAAATGGTGTAAATCTCGTTGATTCTCGACGTTTCACACCGAGTAGTTCAACTTTCAAGTGAAGAATGACCCGTCCTTCCATTGTTCTCACAAACTCTGAACACTCATTTCGCGCGAATGAAGCGGTGCGAGAGGCAACTAATGAGCGAAAACTCCATAAATGACCTATTTTCAGATGAAATATGGCATCATCTCCCGAGTTGGGGGAGCTCAGACATATCATTCGAATCCTTGCGACATTCCGGAGACGATAGTGAAATAATAATGCGGGTTTTTCGAACAGATTTATGTAAATTTACAAAAGTTAATTATTATGCAAATTCACAGACCTATCGAAAAACAAACGAGACAGATCGAAAGAGCATGGAAAAGAAGCCCTAGCTCTAAGAGACAAGTTTTCTCAGAAACTTCATTTAAACATCGAAAAACTGCCCCAAAGTTCAAGGGTGGCAGCTTACAGTAGCTATATCTAAGCGGGAAATAATTTCCGTGACATAATAACACACGAGGATCTTAGTGGGACCTAGTGGCACCCAAAAACGTGAAAAAAACTACTATCGAAAAATGGGCTCTGTGCCGGAATAATGCCATTCTGAGCCGAGCCTCTCGTGATAGGCGTGATAAGCCTTCGAGCAATTTTCCAAAATTCCCTCTATTCTTTGTAGAACCTCTGGGCTCGATGGAATAATTCAACACGATTAAACATCTTTTCGATTCCTGCATTGAAGAGCTCTAAAAACGAGTATGGAGCGTTGAGAGAGATGGTTATAGGGGGAAACAACAAAATTTGGTAATTCTGGAAATCTGATGAAAGGCGTCGAACGCGGCTCATCAGCTGTCGTGCGGAGTCGCAAGCTCGACTTCTTCATTTTTTATTAATTAAATATTTTAAAACATTGATTTTTAATGCCGACAGGAGGACTACAGAGAATGTGAGTAACAATAAGGGAGAAGATCGTTTCTGACCTATCAGTGACAAATTGTCGCTGACAATATATGCTTCATTAGGAAGATTTAATAGAAACTGAAAGACGTAATGCTAAGATCTGCTGCTGCTGAATTCCTTATTTTGAACGACCGCAACCTGCTTCCGGTCCTTGCACATTGTTTGTAGCAGGAATCTGCAACCAGAGTGAACAGTTCATGAGCATAGTGCGTGATTCGGCCAATTAACTGTCGCAAAGAGGATGTTTATATTACGAACATACAATACATTCGCTGCGGATGATAGTAGTAAACTGCTCTGATTCCTGGCTAGATTATAGAGTGCGAAATGTGAGACCACGGTCTCTTCATTTCGCACACTCTATCGTCTATCGACCGGTCTAGACAGAGTGTGCGAAATGAAGAGACCGTGGCCTCACATTTCGCTTTCTACTAGATTACCTCCGATAAGGAGCGACGTAAAACAGAATCAGTAGAGGATTGCACACAAACTGGACACAAAGACACTGCAAAAAGGCTGATATATATTTTCCCATAATCAATTATTTAGTACGAGGAATGTAAAAATTCCGAACTTTATAAATCGAAACCCTTACAATTACTAGAATGGTGTGCATCGCCGGGTATCGAAAGCCCACTACTTGAATGTAGAAGTCACTCATGCCAATGCATGTGAAAGCCGGAAGAATGGCATGGTAGGTCAACGCCTGTAGATTTCGTGAAAAATATATTGAAATGCCTATTTGAACGCACTTTGATGACTGATTGGTGCAATCTCTTCGTCCTTTCACTCATACTGCCAGTCATGAGGGCTAGATGCCGTAGAACCTGCACCGTTTGAACACATACTATTTATTATAAAACCGACGATTTCCGTCTGTGATATTTCTCATTTCTGCTAAAGGATAAATATGAGTAGCCTGACTTTTTCGATACGAAATTTATTTTGAGAAAAAGGGTATAAGAGAGACTTTCTGAGTCGATTGAGATACGGACGTACAAGCAAAACCTAACCTATGCTGAAAAGATGTCCCAAGGGTAAACTTTGACCGTAGAGACCGAAAATGGCCATGAAAAGTTTCGTAGATCAAACCCGGCTGAGATATGTTTCTAATTATGTTGAAAAGTGAAATTTTCAACTTTGGTTAAACGCATCAAAACCCCTTAAATAGCTATATTTTCTGAAAGCTCTCATTCTAAGGATCATTTTTCATGTTGTGACTAAGATTGTATCTCATCGGAGAAAAAAGTTACGATTTTTTGAAAACTGAAATTTAAAAATTCGGTATTTCAACGTTGCCCGCAGCACTTCTAACCAAGTTCATTCGATTGCGCGTGCAAAACTACCCCCGTGTGCTTGAAATGAGCAAAATCGAGATGTTGAATCGCATTTAAAAATGCCAGTGAACATGGCTATCGCATGGCTACCGCGACGCAGCACGTAACGCGTGCCTCAATGGAGTAAACAACTATGCTTCTTTTGGTGTTAAAATTACAAATTAAATATAGAAACACTATTACCTATCAAGATTCACTCGGAAATCAACAAAAAATTGATCTTTCTGCAAATTGGGAAACTTGGATTTTTATGTGTTTCACTTAATTTGTAGATCTGGTGTCCATATGAAAAGAGCTGGAAACACATTCAAACAATTTTCGTATTATGGTAGATGCTCCTGGATACTTTTCTTTGCTATGTATTAGGCAGATTCCGTGCGAAACACTTGCTCCTGCACTTTCCTTCATGGCTAGGGATGGCAAAGGAAGAGAATAAGAGGGGGCGTGTATATGCTAATGCGGTCAACTCTTCCGCAAGAGCTCAACTCTTCCGGAAGAGTTGGCTGTGAAAACCTTGAAAAGAAGCTGCAAAGCTATGATTTTCGAGCCCAAATTGACTTTTTACTTTCACCTGTGAAATATGTAATTAGTACAATTTGCATACATTCGCTTTTATTGATATTACAGCTTTGGCCGGTGATTAACGTACGCAGACTAATTCCAAAACAATGTAAAAGTGTTGAAATGAAGAATATACGAGTCTATTTTGTACCCAGCCTTGAACGAATCGATAATGACGGTATACTTTATCTGAAACAAGTCGCTGGCATAGCCACCGTTTACAATAGCGTAGCACGTGTATGTTACGATATTCGAGGTTTAGAAAGATGGTAAACTCAACGAGATCCATATTTCTGTCATCTCTCAGTATTTGGACCAGATAACACAATATAACGGTAGATCAAAGATCACTAGTGCTTGATTCCCTCTTTGCGGATGGGCGAAACAGGACGTATTCACAGCTTTAATCACTCCTTTGGAGATTTCATAGCTATTTAAAATATTTTGAGCACACAAGACATATTTTTATCGCAAAAATAGTCTTCTAGCCAATATTCGTCGAAAAGTGGACGGGATTTGCATGCGACAGTTGTCAAAACATTGTCAGTAACAAGATATGCAAAGTAGGCAACACGTTACAAAAAGAATCGCATCGATATCTTTCTTTAGAACTGTTTTATTATCCCTAACTCTTCCGGAAGACCTCTACTCTTCCGGAAGAGTTGGCCGATTTCGCCCCCTCTTCCTTGCAAATTTCCATTTCCATAATCACAAAGGGAAGGTCTTCCTCTCACTCTTCCTTTGCCTTCCCTATTCATGGCAATAAACACACGATCAAAGTAAATCAACAAATTCGTGATTATTCGTTTTTACTGAACTTCAGTAAACACTGCAATCAAAATGTTGATACTTTCTGCAATTAATTAAATAAAATTTGAAGTAAACTCGCGAGTCTATCATATATTTTAAACACCAACTATCAACTATGAGAATGTGAAGACCCATTGTTGAAATTTTGTTTCTATTTTTTTGCAGGATGCCCATTCTTGAAATTTTGAAGAAATGTAATGAGTAGTATATCAGTAGAGCTTCAGAATTTCGCTCATATCACATGGGTTCGACCCCATCTATCAGAAACTAGGGAAAACAGATTAATCACATTTTTGCAGTAAATAATAGTCAGATTTGAAATTGAGCTTGTTTTGAACGTCAAAAACACCTCCAATCTTCATAGAAACAAAATTTCAACAATGGGTTTTCACATTCTCATAGTTGATAGTTGGTGTTTAAAATATATGATAGACTCGCGAGTTTACTTCAAATTTTATTTTATTAATTGCAGAAAGTATCAAAATTTTGATTTCAGTGTTTACTGAAGTTCAGTAAAAACGAATAATCACGAATTTGTTGATTTACTTTGATCGTGTGTTTATTGCCATGAAAGAAAGTGCAGGAGCATATGTTTCGCACGGAATCTGCCTAATACATAGCAAGGAAAAGTATCCAGGAGCATCTACCATAATACGAAAATTGTTTGAATGTGTTTCCAGCTCTTTTCATATGGGCACCAGATCTACAAATTAAGTGAAACACATAAAAATCCAAGTGTCCCAATTTGCAGAAAGATCAATTTTTTGTTGATTTCCGAGTGAATCTTGATAGGTAATAGTGTTTCTATATTTAATTTGTAATTTTAACACCAAAAGAAGCATAGTTGTTTACTCCATTGAGGCACGCGTTGCGTGCTGCGTCGCGGTAGCCATGCGATAGCCATGTTCACTGGCATTTTTAAATGCGATTCAACATCTCGATTTTGCTCATTTCAAGCACACGGGGTAGTTTTGCACGCGCAATCGAATGAACTTGGTTGCTATGGGCAACGTTGAAATACCGAATTTTAAAATTGCAGTTTTCAAAAAATCGTAACTTTTTTCTCCGATGAGATACAATCTTAGTCACAACATGAAAAATGATCCTTAGAATGAGAGCTTTCAGAAAATATAGCTATTTAAGGGGTTTGGATGCGTTTAACCAAATTTGAAAATTTCACTTTTCAACATTTTACATTTTACATTTAATCAACTTTATCAGCTGGGTGCGCCCCCTCTTCCTTGCAAATTTCCATTTCCATAATCACAAAGGGAAGGTCTTCCTCTCACTCTTCCTTTGCCTTCCCTATTCATGGCAATAAACACACGATCAAAGTAAATCAACAAATTCGTGATTATTCGTTTTTACTGAACTTCAGTAAACACTGAAATCAAAATTTTGATACTTTCTGCAATTAATAAAATAAAATTTGGAGTAAACTCGCGAGTCTATCATATATTTTAAACACCAACTATCAACTATGAGAATGTGAAGACCCATTGTTGAAATTTTGTTTCTATTTTTTTGCAGGATGCCCATTCTTGAAATTTTGAAGAAATGTAATGAGTAGTATATCAGTAGAGCTTCAGAATTTCGCTCATATCACATGGGTTCGACCCCATCTATCAGAAACTAGGGAAAACAGATTAATCACATTTTTGCAGTAAATAATAGTCAGATTTGGAATTGAGCTTGTTTTGAACGTCAAAAACACCTCCAATCTTCATAGAAACAAAATTTCAACAATGGGTTTTCACATTCTCATAGTTGATAGTTGGTGTTTAAAATATATGATAGACTCGCGAGTTTACTTCAAATTTTATTTTATTAATTGCAGAAAGTATCAAAATTTTGATTTCAGTGTTTACTGAAGTTCAGTAAAAACGAATAATCACGAATTTGTTGATTTACTTTGATCGTGTGTTTATTGCCATGAAAGAAAGTGCAGGAGCATATGTTTCGCACGGAATCTGCCTAATACATAGCAAGGAAAAGTATCCAGGAGCATCTACCATAATACGAAAATTGTTTGAATGTGTTTCCAGCTCTTTTCATATGGGCACCAGATCTACAAATTAAGTGAAACACATAAAAATCCAAGTGTCCCAATTTGCAGAAAGATCAATTTTTTGTTGATTTCCGAGTGAATCTTGATAGGTAATAGTGTTTCTATATTTAATTTGTAATTTTAACACCAAAAGAAGCATAGTTGTTTACTCCATTGAGGCACGCGTTGCGTGCTGCGTCGCGGTAGCCATGCGATAGCCATGTTCACTGGCATTTTTAAATGCGATTCAACATCTCGATTTTGCTCATTTCAAGCACACGGGGTAGTTTTGCACGCGCAATCGAATGAACTTGGTTGCTATGGGCAACGTTGAAATACCGAATTTTAAAATTGCAGTTTTCAAAAAATCGTAACTTTTTTCTCCGATGAGATACAATCTTAGTCACAACATGAAAAATGATCCTTAGAATGAGAGCTTTCAGAAAATATAGCTATTTAAGGGGTTTGGATGCGTTTAACCAAATTTGAAAATTTCACTTTTCAACATTTTACATTTTACATTTAATCAACTTTATCAGCTGGGTGAGGGTGTTAATTCAGCTGGGTTGCCATGATAGTTCTCCATTGCCTGTGATCGTGTCTTGCGAGTTGCATGAACTGAGGACCGGCCGCGTTGACGAAGTCGTCTCTCCATCTCTTAGCGGGTCTTCCTCTCTTTCGCTTCCCTCTTGGTGTCCAATCGACCATCTTCCGATTCCACCGATCGTGGGACAATTTCGAGATTCTCTCTGCCCATATCCATTTCCGCTTTTCCGCCTCTCTAACAACATCCTTCAGTTTTGTGATGCCACGGATCCGGTCATTGGTAACATGATCGAATACGGTGATTCCTATCATTTTGCGTTCAAGATTGCGCTGGGCGACAGAGAGTGTTTGTTTTTCGCGTTTACAAAGGTATCAACATAATGTGAAACATATCTCAGCCGGGTTTGAACTACGAAACTTTTCATGGCCATTTTCGATCTCTATGGTCAAAGTTTACCCTTGGGACATATTTTCAGCATAGGTTAGGTTTTGCTTGTACGGCCACTGTAGGGAGAATCTCAATCGACTCAGATATTCTCTCATATGTAGGGACCCCCAGCTCCGCCCACCTCTCTGTCGACATAGAAACACAAAAAGGCGGACCAGGTGAAGCACAGTCCGAATTCTTCACCAAACGTGACAAATGAGGGCTTATTCCAGAGCTATTGAGATAATCTATCAGCTGTGAGATGCGGAGATCGCATGGATTTCACTAAGTAGGTCAAAATGCAAAATGATTGTTCAAGAATGGTGTATTTAAGCACTTGAAGGTTGAGCACAAAGCTCCGCATTTCATCGTCGATTCGTATTATATTTCTACGACGAATTAGCAAAAGAAAGCTAAGAAAAGTGATTGCGCAAATTTGTGCTTCGACTTCAAAGAAAATAGTACGGGCGTATTTATTACAAGAACGGTCGCTCACTTACGGTGTTTAGCATCCGAAATTTGAAGAGAAAAACAGGCGCTCTCTCAATTTCACACACAATCTCGTTATGAGAAAGAGTATGAGCAAAATCATTTGCACAAGTTGGGCGTTGAACTCACAACCTTTCACTGCGAAGTGTGAATCACAACCACTTCACCATGGTTGCCGGTTGCGCTGATGCTATCTATCGCGCTCTATCTTCTTCCGATAATTACAGAGCAGTGTTTACCGTTTGCGGTTCATTAAGTGCTTTTAATTACTAATCACGCTTTTGGAGGAATGTGCTTTCTTCTTTCCACATAGTGGGGATCGAAATTAGGGACATAGGAAACCGATTAATAAATTTGAGAAAAGACTCCGCCCACAAATCTCTCGTCCCACCTTTTCGCCCTCCCCCGTTGTGTGCGCGAAGCGTGGTTTTTGAGCTCTAGCGCGGCTCAGAGATGGAATATCGACAAACGGCAAAAAGTGTGATATTATTATGACTATGACGAACCCATTTCACGGTGATTCGAAGTAACTAGCTGAATTCGGTTATCGACCTTGTGGTCTCTACTCATATGTAAAGAAAACATCACTATTGCTCCTTACTTTTCGCCTCAAAAGAACTATGAGAACGTAGGCTACAGAGGGCACTACAATTGCACAGAAGTTGCTTACAGACGAATAGGGATCGTAGAAGTAGATACTTCCTGAATCGAACTTTCAAGCTTGCGCATCTCTAGTGAATTCGACTCTCATTTCAAAACAATCGGCAAATATTCTACTCTGTTCATTGTGCGCACTCGCCAGATGTCTAATTCTAAGAAGGTCGAGTTCAGTTGAGAGGCGCATGCTAGAGTGTGCACGCTCTGTGCATACTAGAGTAGCACCAAAGCAATGATAAACAAACTGGTAAGGCTCCTGTTGGCGTTGATGAACGTTTGGGATGTTTGTAATATCCCCCTCATTTCCGGATAGTCTGTTGACAAAACCGACACCATCTGAGATAAAATGCTTTAAATTTTCGAAAAAATGCTCCGACCGTCGCTATTGCATTTGGAAGCAGAATGAGTACGATCGTCATCTGTACTCTCAAGATGGAAGGCATTTCCTTCACGAGGATAATATATCTGCAGTCGTCAATATAAAGTAGAGTGCGTAATGTGAGGCCACGGTCCCTTCATTTCGCACACTCCCTCGTCTGTCGGCCGGTATAGAGAGTGTGCGAAATGAAGAGAGCGTGGCCTCACATTTCGCTCTCTAATGCGATGTTAAAAATCGAGGAAAAGATCCAAGATGTTATCTTTTGTCTGTTAAAAAATCCCACTAAAAGATCTTGAAAAGATCGAATATTTGAATTCCCGCGCCTTCTGTTTTTATTGATTATCTCGGCTCCCAGAGAACGTACAGACTCAATTTTTAGGACCACTTGTTCCAAATAGGAATGTCGATCGTCACCTACGGATTTAACACCCTAGCATTGCTGGAAATCGAGATATACGCAAAAATCGATAATTGCGGGAATTCAAATTTGAGATGTTTTCGATCTTTTGGTTAGGGACCACCGAACCGTGTTTAAAGCCGGCATTTAGGAAAGGGTGCAGTGAATCCTTTCTGTATTTTTTACGTTTGCGGGAATTCAAATCGTGAAAACCATGTTTTTCGCGCATAACTTTTTTGCCACCCCCCGGGACAACCCTATTCTTTGTGCCATTCTATTCAGCAACACCAAGCGCATCGTTGTATGGGTAGATTGGGAATATCCCTCCCAGCCGTTTTTTGCTATGAGCTTCCAAACTTAGGGTAAATTCAGTGTCTTCGCAGTTAAAGCGCCATAGTTCTTTCCAGACCCCCCGGGACAAGTATGATCTATTCGGATCCTGATTCTACATCATCTTGCGCATCTAAATTGCGGAAGTGAAGAGGAAATGCTCCCGGCCGTTTTTTGCAATACTGTTTCGAAGTTGCGCAATTCGACGAATTTCCGCTGTCTACGGCTGTATTACGCCTGGTTCTTTCAATGCCTCTTTTTCCTTGATAAGGGAGGTACCTACAATGCATGCTCTACAACATATCATAAAAATAGCGTTCTACGTTTTGTTTTCGACATGCTGTAATCAAAATAAAATCGGTCATTCAATAATTCCTCGCTTGCACTTATTGATCGTAGTTTAGACTGAGTATATACAACAATTCGTGGCTGATGCCTTGTTGAAGGCTACCAGCTATCAAAAACAAATCTCGTAATTATACTAAATGATAGGGGAACTAAAAACGACTGATCTGACTCAGCGAAGTCTAGTTGACCCAGCGTACAGCATGTTGCGGTCGCGCTAAAAGAGCTTCACGGCTACAGAAAAGTACCCTAATTGTAACGCAATTTGTTAAATGATAATAGAAATTGCGTGAATTTAACTATGAAAACAATGATTCTCTAGATCGTCAGCAGCCAACAATGATAAAATGGAATTTTAGATTTAGTTTCATTGCGCCTTTGGAGGTCCCTACTTTTGGTGGTGCATTTTTTTACAGGCAGATATCGTCGTTTAGGATCTTTTCGATGATTTTTAAAACCACATAATATAAAGTGGAGTGCGCGAAGTGAGACGGCCCGATACCATTTTGTCCCGACAATTTGTAATGAGTGAGAGCATTACCCGTGTACTCAATTACCCGTGTTTTGATACTTTGGTTTTCTTTCTAGAAGCAATTCCAAAGTTGGAATGAAATTGTACATTTTGCAAAAATTGCAAGGCCTCACCGGTACCAAAAGGAGTAGGCAATTAGCAGGAGCGCATGCAGTAGTGCATGTGTCTGGGCGATAGCACACACGTAGCACACTTCGACGCCGAATTTCCTGAAACTCATTCACGGTAGACAAGTTGGGAAAATATCAGTATCTGCTAGCTCCAGAGCAGTATGCGCAGAAGTAATGAAAATTTGTAATTTAAAAATATAGATTGGAAGGAACGCTACGTGCAAAGTCCTTCGAATATTAGTACGAGGAATGACGAGCCAGTGATGAATCTGATATAAATAATTTTATGAACGATCTGCTTTTTTTTGTTTTCCAGCAACTTTTCCAGCTGATGTTTGCGATATGGACATGGCCAACCTTTTTACACAGAATAGGCAACCTACGGTTATTCATGGAAATACAAGTTTTTAGTTTCGCGGAAACCAGTCTTCGTTACTTTTTGGAACACTTTTTAATGAAATTAGAAACTACATCAATGCGTTTGAATCATCTACACCGACTAACCTGGCCACTTGAAAACAGGCTAGTAGCACCTCAGCAACATCAGTCAATACCATATTTATCAAGATGACCGAGTACGTCTGAATACATTCGGAAGGAGAAAAATGGAAAGATAAAGAAATGTCACCTTGAGCTCACTGTTAGTCGTGAGCAAGATGGCTACCAAAAGAAGAGAATTGAAAGTTATTCCTAGTATTGCGTAGATTACATAGATTGCTTCCACAGCTGACAGCATCTGCTTACAATACAGTACAATACAACGTGGAAGGGTATGACCTTTGATGTTGGCTTGATCCGCTTAAATTAATGTTCCCACGTTCATAAAAAAAGAGTAGCCAAGTTAAACAGAAAAAAACATGATTCTAACAATCTATCGTCTTTGAACAGAACATTAATGAATGCAAATATAGCGTAGCCTACTCATGCCTGTACCCATTTGTCATTCGAAGGAGAAAGATGGTCAACAAATGATAAGGTAACGACATTTGAATAATTATATTCGCCTGGTATCATCAAACATCGTTTAATTTAGTCTTTTTATGGACGAAGCGGAGCAATCTTCTGGGCACAGTTTGTGGTATTATGACTAAAAAGCAACTATTTCCTCCTTTAATATCGCATTAAGGGATCTCGTATCATTCTCCCTCTCGTTTATCATGGAGTTACGTGTTTGTTCGTTGCGCTATTAAAAGATCTCTCATTTAATGTCAAATCAAATGTCTAGTCTAATCTAGTCAACACATCAAGATTATATAGCTGAAGATGATTATTCATATCTTATGCGATGTTAAAACCGAGGGAAAAGCGAGATGTTATCTTTTGTCTGTTAAAAAATCCGACAAAAGATAGTATATTTGAATTCCCGCACTTCCTGTTTTTATCGATTACTCGGCTCCCAAAGGCTCCCGGCTCGCTCAATTTTTGGAGCACTTGTTCCAAATAAGAGTGTCGATCGTCCCCTAACATGGGAGTGACCTGAACTCACATTTCCCGATCTTTTTGATTTTACCATGGCAGTATACATGTCTAAAGACTATCTCAAAACCATTGTCAAAAGCTGCGGAATCCGTCTGGGAAGCGAGTTAGCAGATTTCACGCCCCATAAGATCGAAAGAACGCACTGTTTCCAACTGCAGCGGTGGCCGAGTGGTCTACGGCGGCAGGGGTAGGAGGGGAAGTGAGGTCGTGGGTTCGGTTCCGCTAACCAGAATTTTTCTTTTGCTCATTTTTCGAATCGTACCAACAACGTGAGACATGTTTATGTTATCAACAGCGATGAAATTCGATCACGTAACACTTGAAACACCATGTGAAATTGCACATAGGACATTTGATGAATGACATCATCATGCAACCTAGAGAACAGCACTTGGTTGAATGGACAGACTTGGGGAAACAGAGCTGTACGGGGGTCTTGAAACGAACGGTGGGTGCGGAATCAAGGTAACCGGCCGCATGCCAGGCATACTGAATCATAGGCTTAAAGATGGGGGCACGCATGACAGTGAACGAAAGTGAAATGACTTTTAGAATGGGATCACGTTGGAAAATTATGAATGTGGGGAAATTGCGGAACCCGTAACCCTGAATTCGACGCACTAATGCCTTAAAAGGCCGGAAAAAGAAGACGTCAAGGGGCTGGCAAATGCCAGTGGCTCCGGCCGGAATTTGACGGGTGTGAAGAGTCTTGCCAGAGGGAAGAGAAGAGTCGATGGCTGCTTGATCTCGGAAGGACGTCCACGAATCGAGCAGAATGAGAAGATCGTTGGAGGTCGTCGATGGAGTGAAGATACACTGGAATACGATTCCAATCAATTCGTGAGTTGGGGTAGGGTACGGTAGGTAATAGAGGGGTAGGGTACGGTAGGTAATAGAGGGGTAGGGTACGGTAGGTAATAGAGGGGTGGGGTACGGTAGGTGATAGAGGGGTGGGGTACGGTAGGTCAAGGAATGCGGTAGAAATGCTCACCTTGTTCACCCACTCTCGCATGTGATTCTTGGTCATTATGTGACTGGTTCCTGCAGTCACAACCAAGTTCGGAGCGTCAAAGATCTTCTTCTTCTTGGGGAAAGAGCCACCCGGCTCTTGGAGAACAACGAAGAGATAGTCGCCCATTGATCCATCGGCGAAGATGAGGGGCATTACGGTATAGCTGTGAGTGAGTGATGACTTCGATTGGACACAGCGGACTACTGTCTTCTCTCCAATTGGTGCGAGACTTCTGCAAATTACAAAATAATCATAGAAAACAACCAGTTAACGCAGGAAATTCAAAGATCAAAGATCACTCTAGTACCTCATAGAGTGCAGCTCCTTCAGAAATCCACTCTGATCGCTGTTGCAAATCTGATTGAGTGGTCGAGTCTTCATCTCTTCCTTGATAGAAGCGACCAAATAAGCGGCTGCAGTCTTGATGGCCTTGTCGTCATCGTGATTCACTTTCGACACGAATTTAGTTGTCCGACGAGATCCAATTCGACGCTTCCTCTTGAATCGCGTGACCCACGATTGTGACGCCTCGAACTTGTCCAGGTATTTCATCTCCAAATTGACATCGATGGCCATAACTTGGAGATCGATGTCGTGAAGAGAGTAACCTTGAATAGAGAAGTGTGCCTCAATTAGTAGTTCTATTGACTCTCTCCCCTATTGTCATATCGTTCCTGGTCTCTAGAAATGGAGTCAGAGAAGAAAAAAATTTAAAACCAGATACCATCTCTAACTCATTCTCTCTTGACCCCTTTCTGGAGGTACGAATAAACGTAAAATGATGCATAATTGGATAGCCCATAGGATGGAAATAGATCAAAAGTGACACACCTTCTTCCATCGCTTTCATAGCTTGCATGTACACATCGTCAGAAAGATTCTGGAGTGCAATGATTCGATTGGTGCGTCGGGATGAGTTCTCATCGGCTTCCTTTGCAAACGCCTCCATCTTACGGAGATCGTTGGAGTTGGCCAGAAATCGATGCTTGGTCTTCATGCTTTCGAGTGTCCGATGAGCCTTGCTGGTTGTTGACCGGAAGTAATTCGATGCGAGTATTATCTGCAAAGTATACTGTTGAACAAAAAAAGGTGAGAAAGTAGTCAGAAAACTTCAAAAATCTCGAATTTACTCACCGCTTCGAGAGACGCGTATCCGTTTGAGAACGCGAATCGTTTCCTATCTGGTGGGGGAACATCATTCACAAGATCCAAATCGTCCTCGGTCCAAGTTGGGTCCACATCTTCTTCGTCATTGGGGTCAAATGGCACGAGTTCATCATCCTCTCCGTACACCAGAGAATCCAAACCAGCTTCATTGAGAAGATGGGCGAAAGTTCCGGCAAGCTTCCGTTCTTCTCGGGTAGCTGAAGAGACATCCGAATCGATTCCGAGCTTGGCAGCGAGAAGACCGACGACGCGAGCAGGTGAAAACATGAAGAGAATAGTCTCCTTGTTTCATTTTCCGCCTTTTGTACTCTCATTCCAGTCGATCAATACGGGTAGATCAAGTAGCAGATCTCGAATGGTCACGTACGATAGTACGACAATGAGCAAAGAACGAACAGTAGCACATCAAACTACATTTGCTCTCCAGAAAACATTCAAGGATCACTGAAAAATGAGCAAAAGAAAAATTCTGGTGAGCGGAACCGAACCCACGACCTCACTTCCCCCTCCTACCCCTGCCGCCGTAGACCACGCGGCCACCGCTGCAGTTGGAAACAGTGCGTTCTTTCGATCTTATGGGGCGTGAAATCTGCTAACTCGCTTCCCAGACGGATTCCGCAGCTTTTGACAATGGTTTTGAGATAGTCTTTAGACATGTATACTGCCATGGTAAAATCAAAAAGATCGGGAAATGTGAGTTCAGGTCACTCCCATGTAAGGTTTGGACACTCTAGCACTGCTGAGAATCGAGTTATTCGCAAAACAAATCGGAAAATGCGGGAATTCAAATTTTAGATGTTTAGATTCAAATTTTAGAATTTTAGAAGCTCACACCATACATTTTAGAAGGCATATGCCAAGGATCTTTTCGAAGATTTTAGAATTAGAGCAATACGCAGGTGTTGACGAACTATGCTCATTCTCTATACTCCCCTTTATATCAATTCCCTTGTAAAACGCTCGATGGAATAATTTTATACGGTTCAAACATTGTCCGCTTAATGGTTAGTTCATTAGTCAGTACGCTTTTTTCAAACTCAGTAACCTAAAATAAAGTTCAAGGAAGAGGGGAGAGTTGCAAAGTGAATGGGCGTGGGCGGACAAAGGCGGATATTCGTATGAGATTCGGCAGGTGCGGCGACCGAGGTTCCTCCGTCGTCTCTGGTGCCAACTCGTGCTAAATATTTTCAATAAATTTTTTTAAATTTTTTAAAGATCGTATATTTTTCAAACATTCCTGCCTTTTTTTTTCATATCTAATAGTCGTACTTTTTTTAAAATTTGACAAATGTTTTCTTTAACATTTTGTCTTTAAAGGGACCTGGCGCTGCAAAATAAGTTATTTTTATTTTAAAGAAAATTCTTTTATGTTTTTATTTTTTTATTTGAATTTTTTTTTTTTTTTTTTTTTTTTTGCGATTTTTTGCACTTTTATTTGAATGCAAAAAATCGCATATTTTTACGATTTTTTTGAAAGGATATTTTTCAAAGTTCGGAAATTGAGTTGATGTACCGGGCGCTACGGTGTTTAGCGCGCTAAACACAGTAATGCCCGTTACGCGAGTATCTTTAAAAAATCATAACTAAAAAATCGTAAAAATATGCGATTTTTTGCATTCCAATCAGAAAAGAATTTTCTTTAAAATAAAAATAACTTATTTTGCAGTGCCAGGTCCCTTTAAAAGGAGTTGAAATATCGTTTTATGAATCGGCTCACCCTCACAATCGCCTTCCGTCTACAACCCAGAACCGATAGAAGCCATAGAAAATAACTGCAAATGACACTTAATTAATCACAATTAATGAAAATAATTGCAATTAGCAATTGTAAGATATGAACTTGTGGCTTTTATGTACAAGAAAATTTCGAAGTCGATTCGATCGATGTTTGTACTCACTGCTTATTCCCGACAATGAAGAAAACCGAGTTGGCAAGTGAGTATACAGAGAAAACAATCTCCATCTTTATCACAAACTCTGAATGTGAAACATTAAGGCTTTTCAACTTCAAATATAATTAATTCTTATTCATAAACACGTTCGGAGCAATGAGAACGCTTAGAGATCTGTAATGATTTCTGATGTACTATTACTCATTCATCAACAGAACAATGTTTAGCAAATTCGATGTTCAGGGATATTGTTTCATATTAAGTTTAGGATCATTTTCACAGCTTCAGGCTGGGCAAGTATATCAAATTTGAAGTTGCGGAAGAAATAGGGTGGAAAATTTGGTATACCGATAACATTGGCCATTATGCTTCGGCCGAGTGTGAGCATCATGCCTGTCAGTGGTGCAAGAAGCATGAGTACGGCAATCGCGAGCTGAATATTACTGTATTTTAATAGAATTTTTATATAAAACCGAATTCATAAAGGAACTATTATAGATGCGTCCATCTACCCGTAATGTACAAAAATTCGGCATTCGGAAAATGCTCGCCCTTTACACGATTCGGTGTTGCAAAAAAGACAGGAATCAATACCTGGAAGCCGCGTTCTCTAAAACAACACTAGATATTAGAAATTGTATATTCCTTCTCCGCATCCGTGAAATAGGCTTGTCGAATGCCGCTACCGTACCTGGAAGAGTGCGACGAGTGTGTTCTTCACGCGCGCAGACTGCCAGCCGCCGCGCAGTCGACGACCCGATCGGAGTGCGTACGTACTGGAACGACAACCAGAGCTGACAGAGAAAGAAGTGTTTGAAAACATTCCACGCGCCATTCCAAAAATTCCAACAAAAAAAATTCCAAACATTTGCGCCATTAGACTACCATGTCATTGCCAGAAAAACTAATGCAGCGAATTTAGTGACCCTACATTTATCTTCTCATTCAATTCATCAGTAATAATCTGTCTCAATATCGTATTGTATGATTTTCTAGCGCGTTTAACTCTGAGTTGCAAACTTAGATTTTTGTTGTCTGTGAGTCAGAAAAACTTGTGTACCCACACCCCTGTTTTGTTGATTTCCCTCCACCTAATTCCCATCTACTTCTAGTTGTTTGTTCACTTTCTCTTTCAGTCAGGCGGTCTCTTCTCACCGTGCTATTATCCAAATCGTGTGCGTCAGCAGAATACACATCACACTGCCGAAGACAATAAGATTGATTTGCAGTGACCAGAGGAGTGCCGCGAGTAGCATCGATTCACTGTACATGTAGATCACGGACCAATTGAGGCCGCGCTCACGCCACGTCAGAAACTTGAGATACTGCAACACACAACGTGTATTTATACGTGATCACCAGATCTGCTCCAAGTTGCCAATTTAACTATACAACATCGAGTTGCAAAATGTTTCCCCAGTGAGTGGGCAACTCGAAATAGTAATGTCTTAATCAGCAATTTGGCGCGTGCAAAGAATTTTGAAAATATGAAATAATGTAGATACCTGAGAGTTGGTGAGGTACCAGAGCTGCTCTTCCTGAGGAGAAGCGGAGATGAGGAAGAACAGCGGGATGGTCAGCATGCAGACGTGTGTTAGTACATAGAAACCTGTGTTAATATTCGTTCATTCATTCATTGTTTATTCCGTCGGAGTCATATACAAGAATTATAGCTGTGAATAGGGGGGGGGGCAAGAGACGGATGTCCGTCGACGTCGGCGAATCGGTGGTTTTGCATTGGCAGCAAGGGTATGGGAGAGATATGCATTAGAAGCATTTTTTTAGCTCACACCATACGTGTCTAAGAACGTTTCGCTGGCATTAAGCAAGTATCCGGATTTCTTAATTACATCAAACAATTGTAATATTCCCCCTTACATTGAGCTACTTGTTTAGCTCTCTTCGCTCACAACACTGTTAAACACACCGATGTCTATCTCATCTACATGTAAGAAGTTAAAAGTGTAAAGGAGATAAATTGAATTGAATTGAATTATTTATTGAATACGTTCTGTGTGCGTCTGGTCACCTTTCCTGACACAAGGAGAAAACTTGAGGTAACAGTCGGGCGGCACGAGCATCTGATGACGAGCGAAGATGAGCAAGATGAAAGCAGCGCAGATGAGGACGGTTGTGAGCAGGAAGATCGTCTGAATTCGTCTTTTCTCACTAACATTGCAATGTTTCCTACAAAGGAGTAATGGAAGGGCAGCCCGAGGATGCACAGAAGGCCGCTACAGTATCCGCCACCTGAAGCACTGATAATGTTCAATGAGTAAAAGAAATGAGAATGTTGAGATTGATTGGAGATAGTTTTTGAGACAAATTTGTCATGGAAAATATGTGAAAACGCTGCTAGATGCATGCAAGATGGAGGTGTTCCATGTCCCGCGATTTTAGGGTAGCAAGCCGAAAAGCCAGTGCTGTACATGTAACGGGGTTGCACTTGCCTAGACTGGGGAAGATGACAGGGGCGAACAGCAAGCAGAAGTGGATGTTCTGCAGGCAGCACTGCACCTGCAAACCATTTTGTCTTCCACGAGAAGTTATTCGACGTTTCCAGAACCATTTCCGTCATATTCCCAGAACGTTCAGCTCGGGTATAACATGTGTATGAACCTCGACTCATGCTTGTTTTCCTGTGTAAATATGGTGGGGTTGGCAGCCGTACCTGCAGATTCATGAGCAGGTATCGTATTTCCGTCGAGTAGAAGCTGCTGCGACTCGCTAGCAGGACGATGGTGAGCAGGTTCGGAGGCAGCGACATGCCGCCTATACTGAGCAGAATAGCGACGAAAGTACTGTCAGTCTGGGCCGACACTTCGCCCGGCGACCGCGCCGTCACATTCATCACTAACACACTAAAACCTAACAGAGGGGTTCGAGAAAGCCCGTGCGCCATTCAAATTACACGTGTCAAAGGTTTCCTAACCAGCAATTGGTTTCGTGGTCCGCTGCTTTGGATCCAACACAACAACGTTTACGTGTCAAACTGTGGTATGTAATTTACGGATATTTCAATCTGTCTCCCAATCAAACAAAAAAATGTTTCAGAATTAATTGAAAACAAATTTGTGGAAAATCCCAATTTTTACTAATGAGAAAATTAAAGTGGCATTTAGCTCATCGTCAATTTCTCGCAAATTTGTTCTCTCTACGACGGGGTGTTGTCGTAGTAAATAAAGCAAAAGTCATGGAAAGGGTGGATGTTGAGCCCACTAGGACACGATAGAAAGACACGTTTTTTTCGTTGTGCTCCACTTGTGGTGACATCTTACATCGCACTCTACCTTTATCCCTACGTAGTTAGCGGGAAGTGGAACACATGTCAGAATTAGTCATTAATGTTTCTTTTAATAACTATGTCAGCACTCATTAGCATACCCCGGGGGCCTTAATGAGGTGGTCAGTACTCATTAGCGTGATGATGAATATCCCGGGGGATAAGACAACAAGGCACTTAGCACCGACTCAAAGGTGTCAAGTCTCCAGTGTCGTTGGTATAAATGATGTTTTGTAACATATTCTCCCACTCATTTATCTCTTACGTAGGTGCCTTCATAGTTTACTGCTTTGCTACTTTCATTGGCATTAGACTTTAGCGTAAGTTATGCATAGTTTAAGTTGAGGCAGCAATGTTTGTGTATGCTCGATGTACCGTCTCCTAAATTGTCCAGAGAAGCAAAGCCAGTGCTGAAGAACACTTTGATTCGTTTGTCCTTTTTAATGAAATAAAGGAAAGAAGCAGGTGTAGTGCTTGTTTAATCGAAATTCAGGGCGTTGTGTTGCTCAATAGCTTAATCCAATACAGCGCGCCAGTTTTCAGCACGAGTGCTTAGCACTAAGGACACATTGTGCTCAATCATATAAACGCAAGATCGGATTCCGTCAATCTACTGCCGATTCAGCTTCTCCGCTCTGCGTGTTTTAGTGCTATCGCCGCAGTAGTAGAACCCATATTTCCGTAGGCGGTCGTGGCATTTTAACGCTCGCGTCACCCTCATTACGCCTCTTCTTTTCCTGCTATCCCGGAAAAGGCCAATATCCGATTCCGATATCGTCGATATTAGCTAATACCGCGGGTATTATTAGCGAAAACAATCGCCCGTTACGTATAGTTACGTACGTAGTCATCAGTCACACAGTCGTCTGCATTATTTTGTATACTGAAATTTCTTAAATTGCAATTTTTAAAAAAATGGCTTTTGTTCATTCAGATGAGCACTATTCCTCTCGGACCAAACTGGGTAACTTTCTTCAATCCCGGATTCGATTGCAGGTTCGGTGTCTCGGCTTTCAAATCACATGATCTTCACCCTTCTAGGACTACACATGATACTGATTCTTGAAAGAATATTTTGCATATTTTTAAGCATTTGTAAGCCACAAATTTTCAGCCGAGTGCTTCCCCCTGGTCCAGATTGGCGTTCCACTGGTGAGGTCCAGCCATTCTTCGGATACTGGTCACTCATCTCGGGCATTATCGCTGAGGTAAATCTTGCTTGATGAATCAATCCTTTAGACCTAGAGGAGAGAAACATGAGAAAAACTAAGCACACTAGATTGAATCTCGGTTTTCTCGCTAAAGTCTCTCGTTTGAATCCAATTACTTTCGTCTAGGATCTCCGAATCAACATTTTGAATTGAGTAGCAACTAGAAAAAAGTACACCACCGACACAAACAAATGCCAAAATGTGCACGTCGTCTTTTTCATTTTACACTGATATTGAAAAATAAATTGGCACCATTGAAATAGATCAAGTGCAGCTCTTGGAATTTTCGCTCCGGAAGTACTTTACCGGAAGCTGTGCATTTGCTGTACTGAATGTGAAGAATTCCGCGAATATTCCGTGTTGTTGTAGACGAAAAAGTTAACTAGACCTGAATTTGATAACCACGAATATATCTGCCAGATGGATGAGTAATATTTGTACGCCGTATCCTTTAGTGCCAGGCTAGTGTCTGAATACAATACTTTCAAAATACGTAAACGTCCCATGGATAAATATTCGACTATGGGGATCTGATATTTCCCCATCAGATACTCTACTTCCCGTGCATGCTGGCTCTACGCGCCGAATCCAAGAACTCCTGCTACAAGGTTAGCAAGTTGCATGATAGCTATTTTACCAGTTTATACAACTTTGAAATCCGCCCATTGTTGACTGAAATTCAGAGGAAGAACTACTGTGATCGATATTTGTCAGATCATGTTCTGGATTTCGCTGGTCGACATGCTCACCATCCTCGTGTGTTCTGTGTTCTACGGTATCGGCCTATTACAAGGAGACGTATTCTGCGCCAATCCCCTCTGGCACTTCTGCCTCGGAGCCTACGGTATAGGTGAGGATAGACACTTGCACATTAAGGGTGCAAGTTCGATAATCTTTTTATGTCCTTTTGAGTGCGAGATCGGTAATACGGCTGATAAGAAGGAGAGAGTTAGAGGAATAGAGACTACCAGAGGGTATGCACAAAACCGAACCGGCATTCCTAGGGTTTGCGGAATACGAGTACGAGAGTACGAGATTACGGTGTGCGTCAGGTTAAACAAGCGCATTGATTGCTTGCACTCCACAGGGTGCTAAGATAAGGAAGTATCGCAAATACATCAACAGCCTGTTGATTAGGAATACGGTATCCGTGAGCGTGGTGTAAAAATACGCCCATAATTGTTGATTCTTGGGATTATGGTATTGGTCAGATACAGTGTATTGCTAGGCTCTGACTCATATTTTCATAGTAGAGACGAAATAGATGAAACATCACACCTACCTCACCTGAATGATAAATTAAAGCAGTGGTAAGGTGGCTTCGCATCGTCTCTATTCATAAATACAATACACAAGAGTAGTGGCTGAGATTACAACATAAATAGGAATCACATTTAGAAAATTAACTGATGTTTGCATTTTCAGGTTGCTGGGCTGCCTCTTGTATGGGCTGCCTGGTGCTAGTGTGCAATCGACTCGCAGAACTACTTGATAAGGGATGGCTCTTTGAGGTGAGTTGTATAACCTCGGCACATTCTTCTTTTGTTCAATACTTGCCATATGCTCACATTAAAAAAACAAGCATTGTTATCTATACATTTTTAAAGATTTGCCTGTTTAGCCCGAATGATAACTTCAGGGGAGACGCACGTACACGCTGCTGGCGATCTCTACGATGTACGGTGTTGCATTCGCTCTGTTAACACCGCCGCCACTATTCAACTCCAAGATCCAGACTTACCTGTTCAATCCATACATTGACGATACGGATAAGGTGGGGCCCTTTTTATTTCCATTTTCTATTAATATCACCTCATTAAATTTCCTCGATAACACGTCCGATGTTGTCCTACATTATTTTTTGCTTATCAGTGCGAACTATCGGGATACAGTAGCCACATGGGACTAGACGATTATTCTTCTCTCTGAAAACAGGAGTGATCTTTGCGATTCGGGTCAGAGTTTCCCACGTTCCCTTAATTCGGGAACGTGCGAGGGGGTCGCGTAGAAGCGGAAGAAATAATACATTAGCACTGTTTCGTTAACATTGAATTCACAATGTTTCGATAGGGTTTAGTGTATCGAAAATAGTGTGGTGACCGATGTTCCCATTCGATGTCGGAAAATTTAACAGAGAACCGTGAGAATCAATAATTTCAGTACATCTACCGTAATATTCCACACGCCGTCAATAATCTAACTGTGGTTGTTATTTCTACGATGCTCTACGTTAATCTTTGCGTGGTTATTGCAATGAAACAGGTACGCCACTATCCCTTTACCACACTTTACACGGCACTACACCGGACGTTCTCCTTGGTATGATACCCTTCCGGAGGAGAACCAAAATAGTTTTCATCCGTAAGGCTATCTTCCTAAGGTGATGAAGTGGCACTGTGCCTATCACTGTTTGAAATCATATCTTTCGAAAGTATAACTCGGGAATAAGGTGCCAGACTCTATATGCGCTTTAATAAAGCGGCCGTTAAGTAATGCTTTCAGGGTGCTTTCTCGACGGAAGTAGGAAGAAGACGCATAAGAAAAAGCAGCGCCGTAAGTGATTTACGGACTCGTTTACATGCCAATAAATGCTTCCTAGGATTGTAGCAATGCGAATAACTAGTTTCTCTGAAGGAACGCTGTATTCCACAAACAATCATGGAGATACATTCTGAAAACAGTGAGAAAGATTAAGATTTTAGGTGTATCTGCAAGCGGCCGTAATTTGCGCGGGCAATTTCATCTCTTCAATTATGTAAGGCTTTTTTACTTTAAAATTCGTAGATTATTATATTTCACAATTTCAGGTACGTCTACTTCAACTTCTTCTACACTCCACCCTTCCTTATTATAATCGCTCAGGTTTCGTGGCAGCTTGGACTCAGTACGTTTTCGTCGCAGTTTGTTGTATGAAGTTTGCAGTTTGCACTTTGTAGTATGTAGTTTGCAGAGTTCTATAAAACTTCACTGGAGAAAGTGCGCAAATTTCAGAAAACCGAATTTTTTAAAAATCTCCACAAATGTTTCCCATTGTAGGTCTACAACCGATAATCTACTTGATGGTTAACTCGAAGATTCGTGAATACTGCTACAGTCTGATAGTCAAGAGGGAGATAATGCAAGCGAAAGTGAGCGTCTCGCTGGGGAACTCGAAAACACGACGAACGACACTTGTATCATCGAATAAGTAATAGGACTACTCCTGAGGCTACACACCCAGAATGAATACACTTACTATCGAGTGTATCGTACACTGAGATATGACACCTAGTATATGATACACTTACAAATCTCTCGTTTTGGCACGCTCTCTCGACGCGCGAATACACGCAATATTGAGTGTATGATACACTGGGTGTCGCATCTCAGTGTATTCATTCTCTGTGCACTCAAAAAAATGTTTGTAAAAAAGTAGCCAACATGATTTGTTATACGGCGTTTTTATATATTTAACAAACATGTAAGTATACAACTGCAAACATTTATCTCTGTGTGCCCGTTATCGATTTTGTATGCATATCTGTGCACACAGAGAAACGTTTGTAGAATATAACCGACACTCGTCAATTGTTGGGGGCACCTGGAAAGCGGCGTCGGTTACCCGGGATTCAGTGTCAATTATATTTAACAAACACCGCTTGTTGTTTTTTAACCGACGGCGTTGTCAAACCTGAGGCTCCCCCTCCTCTGCTCGCTCTTATAATGAATAATTTTCGAGTCATTTTCTGACTATCCTCGTATTGTTTGTTTTTCGAGTTTGAGGCGCATGGTAATGGAATATGCAAAAGACAGAATAAAATAATTGATAATTATGCCGAAAACAGCTTTCAAAGCCGAAAGATTAATGTGCGCGCTCACGCGTTGCGGTTGCGTCGCGGTTAAAAATTTCCTAAACGTCTTTTCCGAATTGTCTTATCACCAATAAACCGATAAATGAGATTCCGATTGCGTCCACTACCGTACCTGACGAGCGATGAGATTTCGTTGTGGTTGTGTCCGAGTTGGCGTTCGATGTTGGGAGAATGGAAGGCTGCTTTCTGAATACATTCGAAGGTCACATAATATTAACGCAATCGATAGAAATTCCAATCGCCGCAAGTTATCATTCGAATTTCAATTCGTTTTCTGAAAACGGTAGCCAATCCTCGATACTTCGCCTACCGTACTCCACTCACCATCTTCTTCGGGACTTCCAATCCCTTGCTATCCTCTGCTCTCTCCTTGAAGTCTTTGATGATCGACTCCAACTCGACTAGTTCCTCTTCTCGTCAGTCGCCCGCCGCAGCCTTCACCATGGCTGTAATACCAACAAATAGAATTAATTAAGTTATAATATAAAAAAGCAGAATTAAATGGATAACAACTTCAGATCACATCTAATTCTATGAGATTGAATTATCGTCAGTCCCTTCTTCACAAAAAAAACTATCAAAAATCAACTCACAAATGGTGATCTCCATCGCAGCAGCGGCCTTGTCGAACGACTCGGTGGCTGCAAACTCATAACGAAGACGGTCAATGTGACCCCCGTGGAAGTAGATCTGAGAGAGCGAAATAACTACATACCGTATTCAGTGGATCAATAAAAAGCTATTCGACATTATTGTCAATAGGCAGATTTGATCATAGGTAGAAAGGGTGCGTTGCGACAAATCGAAAATGCGGGTTTGGGTTTGTCAAAAATGCGCTTGAAAAACAAAAATGCGGGTTAGCTTCGTCGTTTTTACGTACCTTTCAACCTATGGATGTGCTCACCAGGGATGTTCTCCTTCGTAAGCAATGAAATCGGGTGAAATAATTTTTGCAAGGATATACGATAACTGTTTAACCAGGTAACCAACAATACCCGAAATCGATAAGAATGAATAAACCGTACCTCGAGCGTCTCCCAAGCCAGCTGAGAAGACGCCACTTCTTACTCTGAAAGCAACAATATCATTGTATTAGTATCTAATCAATAACTTCCGTATTCCTCCATACTCAGCCCCCTTATCGCACCTCCGATTTCCTCCTTCTCCCTTTCCATCTAGTCTCCTTCGGTAGCCGCAGTTTTCAACACACAACTCTTTTTACCGGACCTGGTCTCCATTTTAACGAACACTGTTTGTATTATTTAATTGACACGTTTATCATTTTCACAATTGACGAACGTATATTTTCCGAGTACTCACATGCTTGTTTAATATAACCAACGCGGTTGTCATGTGAGGTGCTTGTAGTTTCAAAACAACAAACGTTTCTCTGTGTGTGATGCTTCAAGGCAATTTTATACACATCGGAAAGTAAATACATTTGTTGATCATCATTTGCTTCATCGTGCATGTTTCCCCTCGCTTTTCGTTATCTTCTTAGTTTTTGATAAAAACGAAGGCCATAATCAGATGGAAGACAATTAACTTGTTTCTGAGTAAACTCTATTCATTGCCGAGTAGGCTCAAAGAACATGATCATTGAAAGACAGAAAAGATTAGTGCTCAGACCGGGATTCGAACCACGGGCCTTCCGCTAACCGGGCAGATGGAAACCAATTACTAATATGACGCTGTTTGCGTAAGAATCGAGCAGATCCGGCACGGGCCGGCACAGTAAAAATAGGTAGTTTTTCTGTAACTCTGTCATTTGAGGTTATCGAGGGTGCTGATCAAGATAGGCATAACCATTTTGCACAAAACGCGCCCGTTGGAGAAAAAAAAAAGAGAAAATGTGATTTCGACGTTGGCGCCAGATGGCGCCACGTCGAAATCACATTTTCTCAAATATTTCAGTCGCTGATAATTCTAATTTTTTTGTTCTTATTGTCTCTTGTGCAGAATTTGATGGCGGTCACTCCTGTGTACTTCGTTTTTCATGATTATTATTAATAATTTTTAAAAATGGAACTTTTCGCTGAGTAATTTCTGACCTTGTTAATGTACACAGATCGGACCGGCGTGTCGAGAGGATTCCAAATCTATATTTTGAGCGAAATTCGTCATAGGAGTTTTAATTGTGCTAACATAAGGTGTAACGAGATTGTAAGTAAAAGGGGAGAATCTCCTCTCTTCCCTCGACCCCTTTCTCTGCGCCCTCTCACACCACCACACTGTCTCGTCTTCCCCGCGAGTCTTCCCTTCTTGGGAAGGCGAGAGAGCGTGGTAGATTGAGAGAGCCGAGAAAGGGTGGTCAATAGAGGTGAGAGAAAGAGAGGAGATTTGCCCCTTTTACTTACAATCTCGTCATACTTTATGTTAGCACAATTAAAACTCCTATGACGAATTTCGCTCAAAATATAGATTTGGAATCCTCTCGACACGCCGGTCCGATCTGTGTACATTAACATGGTCAGAAATTACTCAGCGAAAAGTTCCATTTTTAAAAATTATTAATAATAATCATGAAAAACGAAGTACACAGGAGTGACCGCCATCAAATTCTGCACAAGAGACAATAAGAACAAAAAAATTAGAATTATCAGCGACTGAAATATTTGAGAAAATGTGATTTCGACGTGGCGCCATCTGGCGCCAACGGGCGCCTTTTGTGCAAAATGATTATGCCTATCTTGATCAGTACCCTCGATAACCCCAAATGACAGAGATACAGAAAATCGACCTATTTTTACTGTGCCGGCCCATGCTCGATTCTTACGCGAACGGCCTCATATAATGACAATTTAACAAAACAAATTCGACATCTTTCAACGTGTGTATGTCATTATAATTTGAGTACCGATAATCGGGGCCGAATCATTAGAATGAAGCCCTTGAATACTTTTTCCTGACAACGACTAATTTGTCAGAATCATTGCGCATTTTACACATTTTGCTATGGGGATGTCAGTCGGTTTGATGTGGCTTCGTAAAGGCGATTTATTGAAAATCACAATCGTGATTCGTCATTTCTCGTGTATGTAATGTCGAGTTGTCGAACGGGCGAACTCCGTCGGAGCGCGCAAACAAAGAGAATCTTCACGATCCGCTCGCGATATCTCAATAATAAAAATAAAAGGTAAGGGCAACAAAAATGATTATTAATAACGAAAATTTAAAAAAAAATAATATAAATGAAAAAATCTTAATTTTCGCCGTCAACTACATATACTTCACTGATTTCTCTACTAGTTGGAAGGCACTCGTTAAACTATTGCATACAAAATCTGTCCATTTCAGGCACTTTTTTTACCAGTCGATTAATGAGAGAAGATACCACTTAATTTTCTATAACTCAACACACCAACGCACCTTCGCACAAAGTAGATCATAATGATGGGGTCGAGGGCGGGGAACACCGCACACGACATAATGAGCAGGTCGCCGAAGATTCCGGCGAGGTCGAACCCGATAAACGGCGCCACGAAGATGGTCCCGAGCGGAATGTACGTGAATACGGTAGGAATCGCAGTCTGAATCGATTTCGTTCACTAGCAGTATTCTTCGCTTATTCATGTTTTTTGTCAGCCAAAAGTAGCTCTTCATTGTGTATCCGCCATTGAACAAGATATTTTCCTTACGGCAAAACCCATAATGATTCGTAACTTGTCGAGCAAAAAATTACCAATACAAAAAATAATAATAAACTATACCTAACCTGCACTAGAAGTGCCTTGAGCAACTGTCCGTGCATCGACCGAGTCACCTTCGACATCATCATCGACCTTTTTTTTCATATTTATATTTTTAAACAAAATTAAACATTATTCATATTGGCCATATTCGCATATCGAGCCATTTCCAAATGTATCGTTCCGGCATTAGACCTATTGGCAATCGCCTGCTAAACAGCGTAGGTCGGCGTACTTTGCGATGCTCAGCTTGCAAACGATGAGTGCAATGCAGATAATGATGACGACGCCGGTGACGGCGAAAAGAGCGATTGCCGTGACCATAGCAATGATAGCGTCGGTCTGCCATTCTTCTCGTCCCGAAGCGTCCGGCATCTGACACTTTACAATATGTCTATAATTACAAACTTTACAAAATAAATATTCAAATTATAACGGTGACACGAAACAAGAATTGGCCGACAAGAAGCCGAACTGCACCATTATCCGCATTTTGTTTCGCTTTGCCGCTCTGGGACGCTTACCCTGTAAATTATACCGAGATATCCGAAGTCGAGCTTGGAAATGTCGATGCCCGTCGCATTGTACATGACAGATTGATAGTAGTGCGATTTGTAGTCAGTTGGGATGAAACCGCACTTGAAAACAGGGCACTTTTTTAAAACCTTTCACTCTAATTTCAAAACAGACCTCATTTCATGCTACAGAGTTTGGAAATGCGACCTCTAATTTCTCTGTGTTCAGCGTTGAAAGCACTTACCTCACAGACAAAGTAGAATCCTAGGGAATAGAGAACTTGTGCGCTGACCGCGGTAAGACTCCACCAAAAAGTGCGGTTGTTCGTGAACAAATAGAGCCATGGAGGACTGAAATACTATCTTTATTGATTTGTCCAAATAATTTCATTCCAATGATGTCATCATTATTCTTCAGCTCATCTCTAATCTTTGCTCAGCTAAGCAGAGAATCGTTCGAGCATTTACACGATTTGAATGTCAACATTGCCGGGATTGAAATGTTGTTATTGGAAACTACTCATTTTCATGTTATTCAGAAATTGTGGAAGTGTCAAGGTACCGCTTGTGCACTAGATCGCGAAATGTGATACCACGGTCTGTTCATTACGCACACTTTGTCATCCACCGACTGGTGAAGATAATGTTCGAAACTTCCTTTGGTAGAAAAATATGGAAACGAACAAGGAAACATACACCTGTGCCGAAACTGATTCGAAACTATTTGGTATTTTCACGGTCGACTATTTGGTATTTTCACGTTAGCTTACACACCTGCACACCAGCGCGTATCGGTAGACGTAGTGGAATGAGAGGATAACGAAGGTTTGAGCGAAGCAAACGACAAAGAGAATCCCTGTAGAAAATTGAGATTGAAAGCTACAAAAAAGGAGTATATCAGATAACTGTTACACTTTAAAAATCTATTTCGAATATTGTTAGTGAATAGTTATTTACAATTGTGCTATATGATGGATAACGGAACATTATCCATTATATAGCACAACTATAAACAACTATTGCAAAATTGTTAAATGGGCCGATAACTGATTATAACTCAAAGCAACCTATGCATATTCATCATATTCGAAGCGGTAACTAGTTGACGTCAAGAAATGCGCGAGATCAAAGGTTTGTTTGTTCAATGAATATTTTATTTTCACGACTTTCTGGTTAACATGGGCAAAATTAAGAGAATTGGCTTGTTTCGAAAAATTTATAGGAAAACTCATGTTTCGGGCCCTCTGTAGACTCTGAAAAGCGAGTATTCTGTCTGATGAATTAACGTTGGGAAACGAATATTTTTTTAAAAAAATAAGAAAAAACGTTACTTTTCAACGCCTGATTCTCACCCCCAATCGTGCCGACGTAACTGGGCGCGTTGATCAAGTGGTATCCGTAGAAAATGTACCCGATATTAGTCATTTGTAGGCCCTTCAATTGAAATTGTGATTGGTTTCTTACAATTAGCAATTTTACGGATAATGAGAGTAAAGCCTACAGGGACAAAACGGTGAAGGTTTCGTATATGTTTTTATATGTTACCGGCATGAGAATGAAGTGGATTAGGGCCACAACGATGTCCATTATGGCGAAAGCAGTCATGAGCAGACGATACCTTCCTAAAATGATTCTCTAGAATCGCCGGTGGTCGGACTAGTAGCTAGTGGAGGATGGCAAGTGAATGGGCACTCGCCAACCACCACTGTCTATTAGTCCGGCCACCATTGTCTATTTTAGAATTGCACACTTCTCGAGGATGCTCTCATCTCCTTTGTGATATTTTAGAAAATAATGTTTTCCACGCTATCTATCGCTTCTACCGGATCATTTGCCGGTTGAGCCCAGGCATCATTATTTCGTATTTTCAGTTTTTTTAAAGAATTATAAATAAATCAGACCGTTGCCCGGACTCACCAATGGTCTCGCAGGGAGTCGTCGTCGAAATGGCTATAAACGATATATTTGTGAGCATGGCCAGCGTGAAAAAGCCGTATGAGAAAACCTGAATTCGTCAAATTCGAAGGGGAAAGATAACAAAGATACCTGGTGAACGATGAGAGGTATCATCATTCTTTTGTTGGACGTCCGATTTTGCGAATCGTGCCGCTGATTTTCGTGCTCTGGTGATCAGGGCCGAATATTGTACTAAGACTTTCAGCCACGCAAAACTGAAAGTCTCCTACCACAGGATTCCAAACCTACAGACCAGGGTTAGAGCGAGAGAGTATGCAAAAGTAAGAGAGTGCCTCTCGATTTCACACGCTCTCTCACTCCAGAGGCCTTTCTGTAATGTTGACCGGCCAGTGGAATGATGTGCTACTTTCCTTGCTCGGGGGACGCAGTCTCCTACGGAGAGAGCACGTAAAATTGAGAAAATTAGAGATCACATTTATCACTCTTGCGGTTTTCATGCAGGAGAGTTTTCCAGAGTAAGGGAAGTTGGAGACACGCACAACACGGACCCGGCAATGCTAGTTCATGGAAGCAAATTGAGGCTACTTGTAGTTTATGCGTTGGTACGTCGCGCTTATCCTCTATATTATTATGCATGACGATGTTTGGCATTTCAAAAATGAGTCAAGGAGGACAATGGTGAGAGTTTGAACTTCGGGCTAATAATTGCTTCAGTGAGCTTAGGCACTCACATTATTCTTGGTCAGCTGACACGCGAAAGGAAGAGAAATGATCCAATGATCTGTACTAGACTTCGAGAAATAACGGGTTGCATAAGAGGCAAATGCACCGCTCCTGCAGTGAGAGATTGTGATAAATGAGGAGAGCGCGGAGTGATTTGCCTCTTACGCGTCTAATCTGCACTCATTTCAAATACTGCGCAAATTTCAAACAGGGTGGAAAGTTCATAATTAAATTCACGCACTTGATTGTCTCGACTCATCAAACAGCTAAAAATATTTTTTCTTGGTGTGTAAAAGTGTTTTAAAGCTCTTGAAAACTCCTTTTTCTTTATCCACCTGGAGCCGGGGTGCCCAATTGGGGGAATTCAAATGAGAGCTTTCCACCTGTGACAACTTTCGAACGGCAAGAAAAGAAGAAAGTATGTTCGCATGTGTGGCCTAACACGGTACCACAGTAACACGAAAGTAACACGTAACGTAACACGGTAACGGTAATCATACTACAGTGACTTTCCGTTCTCAAAATTCGAAAAAAATATTTTCTTTCGGCTAGCCCCCCTAAATCACGATTTTTCATGCGAACTCACTCTCAGTCTCAAGGGAGAAAGAGTCGACCGCGATTCTTCTGATGTCGTGGATTATTTTTCATAGAGAAGAGATAGCTACCGCCTACAAACGTGGGCAAACAATAATCGTGATTCACGGCTTCACATTCAACTTTTTTTCTGAATAGACTTCATCAAATGCATCAAGACAAGGAATAAGGCGCAATTCTACAGTAATCGCGGCGCAAGGGTGTAAAATGTTGTGTTTATGTATAATATGTAGAACGGCACTGTGGAACAGAATACTCTGCATAGAAATTCGCCTCGATTAATTTATAGGTACTAATCTTTAATTTTTATTCTCGAAGGGGTCCTCGAAGGGGTTTATCTCTCTTTTTTATCTCACGTTGTGACGCTAATTAGCTTGTCGCAAGTCTATCACAGTGTCTCGAGTAGACGAGGCATTTCCCTCTTGCACCATTGATCCCGGCCGAAAGGAGCACGTTGCGAGCATTCTTCCGACACGGCTGCGTTAGCTGCAACATTTTTTTTGCCAGCGGATAAGATAGGGTTTTTTTTCTTCTTAAGCTTCAGATGGTTAAGGAGGCGGTATTCAAGAGTCATTAGTAGAGTGCGAAATGTGAGACCACGGTCTCTTCATTTCGCACACTCTCCCACCTACTGAGTGGTCGGGAGAATGTGTGAAATGAAGAGGTCGTGGCCTCACATTTCGCACTACAGTCATCATAAATGAGTATTGTAAAAGTACACGTTCGTCACTCATCGTGCACTAATTGTAATTAAATTGGTCTATGAGTAACCATTTCTATTTTATACAGTGGTTATGTGTCAGAATAGTGTTATAACTGTTGTCTGCGCTTTCGAAATAATTAAATCTTTTATGTAGACGAAAGGCGGAGATCAATAAATTAATGGACGTGTCGGGCAAAAAAGAAAGCTTTTGAAATATTTCAATTATCCACTCACTTTCGCACAAAGTAGATCATGATGATGGGATCGAGAGCAGGGAAAACAGCACATGAGATGATCAGCACATCTCCCAGATCGCCTGTTATTAATAATAATAATAATAAAAATAATAATAGTAATAATAATAATGATAATAATAATAATAATTATAATAATGATAATAATTTAAGTTCCTATATTGGAAGTATTGGATGCGAACTCGCCATCAACATTGCACTCTCCAGGTCCTTTGTTCTCCGCATTTCCCAGTTGCAACAGCTTCCAAATAGGGGAATCTTACCTGCCATATCGAAGCCGAAGAGGGGTAAGAGGAAGATGGTGGCGAGTGGAACGTACGAAAATACCGAGGGCACAATCGTCTGCAAACACGCATTTTCGAACTTATTCTCTATTTCACGTTACCAATACGAACTTCACTTCCTGGCAATGAGTCAGACGCACATTACTTACTTACCTCTTGCCCCATCTAGTGTGCTACTGTAAAATCACTTGACATGGAACACCTTTAACTTTTTTACGTTACTTTTCGGTCTGCGATTCATAGTGCAATAAATCCAACCTGCACTAGCCTTTAGCAGATGGCGTTGGGTTTTGCGGGCCGCTTCCGCCACTTGTGAAAACCTAAGACGTTGAGGTTTGAAGGTTTTTAGGACTTTTTGCTTCTCATGGAATCCATTCAAAACAGATTTTCCTTTGTCTGATTCCTTTTTGCCTGCACTCAGAAGTAAAAGTAGATGGGATCAGGACACCAATCGAAGATGTTCAGTTATCTGTAGTGAAATGTCTCTTCTTTTTGTCAAAGTCCATTTACTTATAGGTGAAAAAATCGGAGCTAATCGGGTAGCACGATGTTCCCTAGTGACTCTTTCTCCGATTGAGAATGCTGGCTTACTTCGCATTGTCCAGTTCCTTCATGATTAGGACGCAGCAGAGAAGGATGACGATTACTGTGAGTAAGCAGAGAGTGAAGGCGCCGAGGATGGAGACCACCGCGTCTCTCTCCCACACCTCACCGCCCGATCCGCCCGACTTCTCAAAATGTATACGTCGAATTCGCAAGCACTCGTCCGAAATTTTAAATCCACACCAGCACTCACTCTGATCATAATAGCGAGATAGCCAAAGTCGAGCTGCGAGATGTCGATGCCCGTCGCGTTCAGGATTATCGGTTGATGGTAGCGCAGCTTGTACTCCGAAGGCATGAAACCGATCTAAACGCGATCTCAGTAATCATTCAGAGAATAACTACCTTTGAGTTTTTCCTCTCGCTTTTCGGAGGTATTTTTTTAAACATCTTTTTATCTCCGAGTTGCGCATCTATATTTTTGATGAATGTTTTGTCCAATTTGATTGTGCTCTCTACATCACAGACCTTGACAACCTCATAGAAACCGAGCGTGTACAGAATTTGCGCAGCGAATGCGATTAGCATCCAGTTGCGGGTACTGTACTTGGACGAGAACCACTTACACCAGAACGGACTGCAAAGTGGTTTTTTTCCTCCTCCTCCAGCCGAAATTCTGATACCGACCAATAGGGGGTCATTCCAGTAACATCACGTTCATGTTACAAATGTATTTGATGTTGCTCATTTTACGGGACACAGGTCTTCGCTGCCACTGTTATTTTTTCCGCTAGCTGGTTTTCCCTCCTTTTTTCGTTTATCATCAGTAGTAGTGTTCGTTTATCTTTGCACCACTTAATTTTCTGATGAACTGTTCGTTAGTTCTCATTACTCACTAACCCAGACAGGTTTGTTTAAATGTTATGGTAGCATTAAAAAGCAAATAAATAACGGTCGTACTCGCAGACGACGGCGTATCGATAAATGTAGTGGAAGGCGAGGATGATGAAGGTTTGGTAGAAGAAAATGACGAAGAGCACACCTGAACCGCGTGGGATTAATACTTAATACTTAATACTTAACACTTAATAAAAAAGGTAAAGGTAGAGGTGCTAGGTCTTCTACACGCAAGGCGGTCTCGACCACCCCTATGCCTGGGTTGCAACGAGAGCCTGTCCTGGGGTGATCAGCGGTTTGTTGCGAGGCTATCCTCGTGTTGTGTGCACGTGAATCGGGGACCCCTTTCGAGGTATGTTTGCTTAATACTTAATACTTAATACTTTATTCTCCATATTATGCGCCCTTTTCCTTTTTTTAGCTCATTTTTAGCCTTTTCGGTGAGTATGCCGCAACGGCATTTGCCTATAGAGTGCGAAGTAGTAGTAGACCGAATGATGTATGTCAATAAGAAATACCAAAATCAAAACCAACGCCGGATTAACTACACAGAGCGCAAATTTGCAAGGAGAATGGTTCTCAACGCCTTCACTCCAACCGAAACGAGAGAGAGTGTGTGAAAAGAGGAGGCTTTTAGAACCGTTCTCTTCGAAATTAAACCTTGAACAACCGCCCTAGCAAATTTGCTCTATGGGATGAAATAACAAGAGAATAACATTACCGGAATAAGTGCCGACCCAAGCGGGCGCCTCAATTAAATGGTAGCCGAAGAAAATATAGCCAACCGGAGTCATTTGCACGCTCTGCAGTAGGACAAATCAAATTGTGTTTTGCCCGCAACGGTACACTCAGAGAAAAATTACTTCGTCGCATGCATGAAGTAATTAATTACTTATGTGGAAACACGCTAGAACAGCAATCGAAGTAATTGATTACTTCAAACACAGTTATAGTGCATTTCCACAAAAGTAATTTATTACTTTATGCATGCGACGAAGTAATTTTTCTCTGATAGTAAATCCAAATGTCGGGTCGTATCATCTATGCGAGAAAATCGCTCCTGACGTGAAGGCGTCATGCTTTTTAGCCCAAACTCTGAGAAATTTCCTTTTAAATTAAGAATCAATCGGAATCATATAACACGCCTGTCACGTACGGATCGGATAAAGGGTGGAACACCGGAAAGGTCGAACATGAGTTAGATACATTTTTGGATAGCCATTGGGGTATCATGGAAGGCCCCGCGAGCGTTTGTCCCACATATCGATTTCCTCGACGATAGACGACGTCGAAGGTTGAGGGAGGCAAAAGTAGTGCCTCTTTGGAGCTCTGTAGCTCCGTCCACAGCAACAATAGAGAAAACTCGCCAACAGAACTTCGGTGAGGAATCATCTCGAGAATCGACCTGACCGATTGGGCCCAACTTATAATGAGAACTAATTAGTCAGGCTAATTAAAACTTCTCATTTGCACCAGAGTTTCGGGCCCAGGATAATCTCGACGCCATTCGATGCACCTCACTGAGACGAATCGATTGATATGCTGAACTATCATATTTCACTTGAAAATGGCTCTTTCGCTTGCGAAAAACACTTTTGAACGCCGCCTCTCCTGCGTGAACTCTAGGTGAGAGAGGGAGAGAGATGCATGCGCTATTATGGAGGTCACGGTCTCGTTGGCTTACTCTTTGACCACTTCTGCAACCTTCGGCAAATCGATCCGGAATTGCTTTACATTCAGTGGATCCAACTATATTTAATCAGTAGATATCCTGAAGAAAACAATGCATGAAGAATGAAAGAAATTTGTGGTATATATCGTTGTGTTATTACCTTCCTTCTTTCCATTACAAAATAACCAATTGGATTTATGATAGATCGACCGGTAAATATATTGCGAAAAATCAGCAAAAGAAATATGTCCCAATAGGGAATCGAACCCACGACATTCAAAATGTAAATAAAAAATCTGACGCTTTACCGACTGAGCTATGCTCGACACATGGCTGGCAGGTCTAGCGAGATCGTGACCTACCCAGCACTTCGAAAGTGTCTCTCTCGCCACGAGAGGTCACAGAGAAGGGGCAAAACATGATAGTATTTTTCGCAAGCGAAAGAGCCATTTTCAAGTGAATTATGATAGTTCAGCATATCAATCGATTCGTCTCAGTGAGCTGCATCGAATGGCGTCGAGATTATCCTGGGCCCGAAACTCTGGTGCAAATGAGAAGTTTTAATTAGCCTGACTAATTAGTTCTCATTATAAGTTGGGCCAAATCGGTCAGGTCGATTCTCGAGATGATTCCTCACCGAAGTTCTGTTGGTGAGTTTTCTCTATTGTTGCTGTGGACGGAGCTACAGAGCTCCAAAGAGGCACTACTTTTGCCTCCCTCAAACTTCGACGTCGTCTATCGTCGAGGAAATCGATCTGTGGGACAAACGCTCGCGGGGCTTTCCATGATACCCCAATGGCTATCGAAAACTGTAAAAATAATAGGGGGTTAAAAAATGTTCCAGGTACCCCATGATTTTATCCGATCCTTACGTGACAGGCGTGATAAGCAGCAAATTGTACAAACTTTCGAGTGATATAAGACTAATGCATCTAAAAAAAAGTACCAATTTCGTTAATTTTGCAATTTTCCCAATTTTGGGCTTTTTGCCATAGCCGTTTCGATTGGAAGAGCTCGCCATTTTCGAGTGTTCAAAATTGGCAGATACAAACTATAATCTGCCATTTTCGAGCGCTCGAAATTGGCAGCTCCTGTATTTTGACAGAAGCTGCCATTTTCGAGCGCTCGAAATTGGCAGATACAAACTACAATTGCCATTTTCGAGCGCTCGAAATTAGCAGCTCCTTATTTTCCAGGCCTCGATTTTGCCAGAAGCTGCCAATTTCGAGCGCTCGAAAATGGCAGATACAAACTACAATCTACCATTTTCGAGCGCTCGAAATTGGCAGCTCCTGTATTTTGCCAGAAGCTGCCATTTTCGAGCGCTCGAAAATGGCAGATACAAACTACAATCCGCCATTTTCGAACGCTCGAAATTGGCAGCTCCTTATTTTCCAGGCCTCCATTTTGCCAGAAGCTGCCAATTTCGAGCGCTCGAAAATGGCAGATACAAACTATAATCTGCCATTTTCGAGCGCTCGAAATTGGCAGCTCCTGTATTTTGCCAGAAGCTGCCATTTTCGAGCGCTCGAAAATGGCAGATACAAACTACAATTGCCATTTTCGAGCACTAGCAAATGATAATGTAATGTGTATCGACAAATACAGCAGAAACGTCATTTTTAAACAATATATTGGCATGCAATAATTAAATTCTTGCGTGTTTTCCTGTCATTTACAATTCCACTAAATTTTCGCCTGATTCGTCTCATTTGATTCACAATTAGACAGTTCCGAATTCAACCAACTGACAGGTAAAACACGCAAGACACAATAGCAAAGGGAGGGGTTGGGTTCTTCGGAAATGCCACTCTTCAATTTCCTTCGATGAGACCTCCAAATTGATGATGACGCCTGAAAATATTGACAATTTATTGGATTTAGGTACGACACGGGAGCGGGATGGGCAGGTACCGTATCATGGTTGTTCAGGGCGGGATTTTGGATGATGGGGAGACTTCGATAGAGCAGACTAAGGCCGCGTCACTACAGTATATAAACGACGATGGCAATTAGCCGAGGTAGCAAGACTTGTCGGTGCGGGGCTTGGTAACTCCGGGAGAGTTGTGGGACTATCATCCAGATCCGAGTCCACCGCTGCTTCCTCCTGAATAAGATCCTCACCTAGCGTACTCCACATTGGCGTATCCAGATCCTCCTCCTCCGGCTCCAGACTGGGGTGGGCTCCATTGTACTCCACATTGGCGTATCCAGATCCTCCTCCTCCGGCTCCAGACTGGGGTGGGCTCCATTGTAAGCAGACCATTTTGAGCGAGGTACCGAGTCTGAACTACATGTCACCATTATAGATGCACAGTACAAAATTGAAACGGTTAAAAACTCACGGAGATAAGAAATATCCTCCACTGATTAATCCTTCTACCGCTTCCGTGGCCAGACGTAATCGATCGAAGTTGTAATCAGGTTAATCAATCAGCCGTGAAGTAGCAAAACGAACCAATAGATTCCAGAGGAGAACGGAAAAGGCGAAGTAGAGAGCAGTCGACCGATCAGAGCGAACGCGAGCATTGAGTATGAGAGGGATAATGGAAAATAGTCGAGTCAAATTGGATAATTGACTTATGCAGAATGGTCATTTTCATAATTCCTATTTTCATAATTATCCCTCTCATACTCAATGTTCGCGTTAGCTCTGATCGGTCGACTGCTCTCTACTTCGCCTTTTCCGTTCTCCTCTGAAATCTATTGGTTCGTTTTGCTACTTCACGGCTGATTGATTAACCTGATTACAACTTCGATCGATTACGTCTGGCCACGGGAGCGGCAGAAGGATTAATCAGTGTTTCTTATCTCGATATTTCTTATCTCCGTGAGTTTTTAACCGTTTCAATTTTGTAGTGTGCATCTATAATGGTGAGATGTAGTTCAGACTCGGCACCTCGCTCAAAATGGTCTGCTTACAATGGAGCCCACCCCAGTCTGGAGCCGGAGGAGGAGGATCTGGATACGCCAATGTGGAGTACGCTAGGTGAGGATCTTATTCAGGAGGAAGCAGCGGTGGACTCGGATCTGGATGATAGTCCCACAACTCTCCCGGAGTTACCAAGCCCCGCACCGACCAGTCTTGCTACCTCGGCTAATTGCTACCGTCGTTTATATACTGTAGTGACGCGGCCTTAGTCTGCTCTATTGAGGTCTCCCCATCATCCAAAATCCCGCCCTGAACAACCATGATACGGTACCCGCCCATCCCGCTCCCGTGTCGTACCTAAATCTGAAATCCAATAAATTGACAATATTTTCAGGCGTCATCATCAATTTGGAGGTCTCGTTGAAGGAAATTGAAGAGTGGCATTTCCGAAGAACCCAACCCCTCCCTTTGCTATTGTGTCTTGCGTGTTTTACCTGTCAGTTGGTTGAATTCGGAAATGTCTAATTGTGAATCAAATGAGACGAATCAGGCGAAAATTTAGTGGAATTGTAAATGGCAGGAAAACACGCAAGAATTTAATTATTGCATGCCAATATATTGTTTAAAAATGACGTTTCTGCTGTATTTGTCGATACACATTACATTATCATTTGCTAGTGCTCGAAAATGGCAATTGTAGTTTGTATCTGCCATTTTCGAGCGCTCGAAAATGGCAGCTTCTGGCAAAATACAGGAGCTGCCAATTTCGAGCGCTCGAAAATGGCAATTGTAGTTTGTATCTGACAATTTCGAGCGCTCGAAAATGGCAGATTATAGTTTGTATCTGCCATTTTCGAGCGCTCGAAATTGGCAGCTTCTGGCAAAATCGAGGCTTGGAAAATAAGGAGCTGCCAATTTCGAGCGCTCGAAAATAGCAATTGTAGTTTGTATCTGCCAAAATCGAGCGCTCGAAAATGGCAATTGTAGTTTGTATCTGCCATTTTCGAGTGCTCGAAAATGGCAGATTGTAGTTTGTATCTGTCAATTTCAAGGACGTTGTTACTGAATTATGAATGAC
This sequence comes from Pristionchus fissidentatus, assembly GCA_036245785.1. Lineage (NCBI taxonomy): Eukaryota > Metazoa > Nematoda > Chromadorea > Rhabditida > Neodiplogasteridae > Pristionchus > Pristionchus fissidentatus. The sequence goes on from BTSY01000004.1 coordinate 13,656,721, forward strand.
GAAAAGTTGTGGATAAATCAATAAAGTTAAATGTAGTGAATTGGCATTATACGTTTTCAAACATGCTGTGGCACATATGATCACTTAAATGTAGCAAAATACGCTTCTGTAGCATTTCAACATGAAAATGGCACATTTTTACAACAACATATTCTGGAGTTGGAAATTGGTACTTTTTTTAGATGCACTAGTCTTATATGTTTGAGTGCATCGATCGTGTTTTTTATTTCTAAAATGCATAAAATAATCACGTCTAACCGGCATCATAAACATGTGGTTCGCTGCGACGAGAATGTCCATCAGAGCGAATCCCGACATGAGAAATCGATATCTGCCTGCAATTCGTCTGTGACAATACAGTCAATCGTTGGTAAACGCAGGAACTAGCATGCTGTCATCTGGTATTCTCGTATAGATAATTCTACATTTGTAATTTTTTTTTAATTTGTAATTTGTAATTTTTCTAATACTATTTGTAATTTGGCTATTCGTGTAAGCTATTTGTGACATACCCACATGATTCCAAACCTACAGATCAGGGTTAGAGCGAGAGAGTGTACAAAAGTGAGAGAGTCCCTCTCGATTTCACACGCTCTCTCACTCCAAAGGCCTTTCTGGATGGTTGACCGGCCTGTGAAATGATGTGATACCGATGCTGTCGCTCGCTGTGGTCATCGCGATTGCTATGAAGAAGCCATTGGTGATCAGTGAGAGGGCGAAGAGACCGTATGTGAAGGCCTAAAAATTATACAATGCTTCGAAGGAAAAAGAACTGAATATGACAAGAAGGCAAAACTTCAAGTACGTTTTTCAAAGGATCTAGAGGATTATTGTTGCTTTTTGTGCAATCTCTTCTAGTGAGCGTCTTCAGAGCTATGTCTCGAGCATACGTGGGCAGCCAATTATAGATAGGCCTCGCATAGGGCTCCCACGCCGGTTTGACTCGATTTCATACTGCTACCAACATTCACCAACTCCCCAAACCTTTGACTTTTCACTTCTAGAGCTTATGCATAGTGCCACACAGCCAGGTTCCCCCAAGTGCAGAGTGCCCCCAGGTGACCGTGCCCACGTATGGTCTCGAGGGAGGCGCTGCTGTACCGAGCGCTCCGATGAGCATAGCAGATCTGCCCAAATCTCGCCCACCTGGTGCATGACGAGCGGTATCATCGTATAATGCAAGGACTTGTTAACAGCTATCGAAGTGCCGAGCCGAGCTACTGTTGTACACAAGAGTCTCTATGAATACGCAGGGATCCTTTTCCAAATGAGTAGGGGGTACTGACTCGTGTTGGTGGGTGTTCATATGATAAAGAGGCGTGAGAACTGAACTTGAATGCCATACACTCTTTGATTGCGCCTGCACATGGCATTAACAAATCAGCTCAAAAACCAAACTTTTATTTTATTATTCAGATGTGAACTCGTCGCTGACGTCACCCTTTCTGGGAAAATAATCAGAGAAGCTCGGCACTAATGCTCTAGAGCACAAATTGAAGTGAGACACTAGCAACATTGAGACCCGATCCATCCCAAATCGGGATGATCGTTTATTACGATTTCAGGTTATTGTACTTTGCCGTAGTGTACTTCCACTGGAACAAACTACCTTCTGGCACTCTCTCTTCCTCTCTCTCCACTCTACATCCGCCCCTTGCACTAGCTGAAACAATATCGCCAAGTGCGGTAAAGCGACACTATGTTTGTGTTGTGAGCGTTTGAATGTGTCGATAGACAAGAGAGGAGAGAGGGAGGGCACTTCATTGATGTACTCCCGGTTGCGCAACACTCTATTTCCGGAGGCGTGTTAACGATTTTCATTTCAACGCTTACTTATTGAAATCATTTCAAAATTGTAATCAGCGATTTAAAGCCATTTTCACCAATTGCTCCGCTTCTCTAGTTTACTTGTGGTTCTATTCATCGAACATCATGGCAGTGGAATACTGTGAGAGTGGTTTTCGTTGTCCCTCTCACTTTCCCATGATCTCTCACTCCTGACCGCCTTTTCTAGCGGTTTGCGACTGTCGATAACCGTTCTTTCCCTGTTCTCCTCTCGACACTCCAATAATCTGAAGTGCTCCCGCACTGCATTTGCCTATTATCCTTGACTCACTCGAACCTCTAAAGGCACAACAAAAAGAGGTAAGAGAGGAGGGGCGAAAATGAGCGATAAGTGACCCCTTTGATGCCAGCCGACCGATTTCACTGGTTTTCACGCAGTATTATCGTATTTACTATTAGATTTTTTACGCGCAATCTCTGTTCTCCCGATCGGACTAGAGAACGTACAAAATGAAGAGAATTTGGCAATTTTTTATAGAAATATAGAATTTATTGCCCTTTGACAGTGTGCGATCAGATTGCCTCGCGTATCGACACTATCTAGAGGTGATCATTCCGGTGCCGGGATGTAAAATGGGCCGACGTGGCACCGACCCGAACCCGAACCCGAACCGGGCACCCAACTATTGGTCTAATCCATCCTTTGGTCGTTACTACTCCTCATAGTTCTATTTGCTTTTCCCCGCCGAGTGTTTCTCACTCACACAAAACGTTCCCCTCGTTCTGAAATTGCGCCCACCGTTTCACCCTATCGATTAGTCATATTCAATTTCTCAACGGCTGATTCATACAATTGCGCCATTCCACAACAATGAGTGAGTCACTGCCCACACCAGTATCTTATTTCTCCCCAGTATCTCTTGTCTCCCCTTCGGGTGGTGCGGGGAGGGCTTCTTTGGGGGGTAGCCCCCTGTTGTGAAATCGAGCAGAGCTCCATTTTTGCATTAGCACAAAATTGGTAGCGTCGTATTTTCTCTTTGCGAAATCTTTATGTGCAGAGGTAGGTTGACGAGAGACATTATGTTCAAATGCGAAAAAGTTACTCGAGTTTTTCCTAGATACTAGCGACTTTTTTTACTGCGCGCGGCGATTTCATGTTACGAGTTTCTGGCGCTACTTTAGCATTCGTTGTGTAGGCTATGGCGAAACAGAACAAGGCTTCTCCCTTCTTCTCTACGCTGAACTTCTTGTCTAATCCTACCGTGTCTCGTGTTGCCTTTCCCCTACATTTTGTTCGCGACTGTAAGCGATACATCCAGATAGGGCTCCACGACGAGCTAGTGTGCGAAAGAAGAGAGTCCCTTCCACTTTTGCTCACTATCTCGCCACTGACCCCTTTCTGGTGGGGAGCAAATGAGTCAGCCCCAATGGACCGCTTGAACACCTTTCACTCTCTCCCTCAATTAGCCCTTGTTATCTCGCCTCTCGAATCTTCGCGCAGCTTTTTTCCCTGTATCCGTTTCCATCTATTTCTCCATCCCTCTGACCCTCCATAATCCGCGGCGTGTCGGCTCTCTCTATTTTCTCGTATTTCTCTCTCTCTCTCTTCTCTCTCTCTCTCTCCTCTCGACTATCACACTTTCACGATTCCACGCGATTATTGGCTCTCTATACGCGCCCTTATCGTTTGCACAAATATAGTGGTGATTGTGCCAGCGTAGTATCGGGCCTGTGAATATGTGTGTGAGTGATACGCGAGTCTGTTTGGCATGCACGCACTAATGCTTTGATGCGCGCGCGAACTGTGAGTCATCGTGCGCGCGCATACGCATGCGAGGTTCCTAGCGCTTTTGCTAAGAATATTGCCCTGTGCGAGCCCTGAGTTATCCTTCACTGCCTTTAGGTCTGTAAGCTACGCCGGGCTAACAATCATTTCGAAAGTGATTGCGCAATAAAGCGACAATGGACAGTGAGAAGGCGCTGAATTGTATCATTTTTTTTAAATGTGGTCTATTTCCCGGTTGCGTTTAGACGGCTCTGACAGTCTGGTAGGAAATGGGGGTTCGGCTGGCGGTAAAGTGACCCTATGGATCTATTCGCCCAGCTATAATCCTCCAGTAACAATAGGGAGCAGGCGGGAGGGGATTTGAGAAGAGACGAGGGGAAGAGACACTGGGAGGGCATTCAGCAGGAGCTCACGGTATATTGGAACGTTTCACAAATTTGCGTGCCCGACTTTCGCACGGCCATGCAATCTTTTCTGTATTGTTCGATTTGCTAAAGTATGCGTTCATTCGGAATGAAAGTATGACGCAGCGCGCGTTCGCAGTCTCTTTTCCTCTGATGTAATCTAAATTTTAAAAGTTTAATAGTGCTGAAGGGTAGGAGCTGTACGTACCCGATGACAATATTTTTCATTCCTCTGGCTTTTAGACTTATTGTTTGAAGCTCTGCTGCCAATTTCTCACAAAAAAAATTGATTTTTTGATGTCTATGGACTTCTGCTGCTATTCATCTTGGTACAATTGTGCTATTTTTATTAGCAAACCAGCAACATAATATGGATTTAGATATGTATTACCGCTTCGTTTCAGTACGACATTTCCCGTCAATAAATCGCTTGATCGCCGGGAAAAGCACCACTAACCACCCTCTGTTTGACTAGTCATTCTTGATAGGGCGCTGACAAGGGAGAAAATGTGTCTTCCTCCTACCCTAACTCACGCCTTTTTCGCTTCTCAAACAGCTTTCCAGCGCCTGAGGGAGGAAAGTTTGCACTCACCCATCGCTCCATCAAATCTTGCTGATTGTGTAGCGCGTGTACCTGCGAGGGGCGGATATCTGTTTTCTCATCATTTTCTCCTCCCAGATCCCCTGGAGCCGGTTGGTGTCGAATTTCCAGCGGAGATTCACTGATCGCAGACGTTTTCTGATTCTATGTATTCGTCAATAAAAGTTGCTCTCTCGATTTCAAGCCGTTGCTGGCATCTTTCTTAACCGTTGTTCGTAATAATCAAGCACAGTGCAATTGAGGGAATGGCACTTTAGGTATTTAGATGCATTAGTCCTACTCTTGCAAACAAACGTAACACGTAGTGAACGCTTCATGTGTCCCCAAAGTGCGTGGTTAAAGAAGTTATAGAAATCAATTTATATTCGAATTAATCTATTTCATATAACAATTTTTTCAAAGCAAAGAAAAAGCAAAAGAGTGCTTGCGGCATGCCTCCAAATGCAGAAACACTCCAATCGCGACGCTCTACTTTGCCATTCTCGCAGCAACCCATCCCTTTCCAATTGTTTCCAAACCGACAGACAGGAGTCAGGGTGAGAGTGTGTGCAAAAGTGAGAGAGTCCCTCTCGATTTCACACACTCTCTAACCCCAAAGCCCTTTCTGTAAGCTTAACCGGCCTGTGGAATGATGTGAAATCGTAATCACCCTCGTGTTTCTCTCCGCCAACAGTTTGCCTACCAATGCTTGTGCTTCTTCTCTTATTCTCCCCCACACCGTGGATGGTACAGTTATTGCCCATCGCATTCTCTTATCGTTCTCTCTCTCTCTCTGAGTCATCCGAATGAATCAGATGGACTGTCCTCCTCTCTATGTATAGAGCGAGGCAGAAGCGTCTAGAGAACGCATTCCGAATCGCCCCCTTGACCGATTTCAATAGGAGTTCCCGTGTTTCAATCGATTTCATGTCCGCCCTTTTGCAAGATTCATTTGTTACCACTCGTATGATCATTATGATTATTCAATGTTTGACCTTTCAAAGCAAATAGAAAGAGTTTTGCAATAATATTTTCCGAGTCACTCATTTCCCCGATTGTTTACTCTTTCTCTATAGCGTCGTTCGCTAGCACAATCAGTTCTCGATTAGATTAGGGCCCGAGTGGTCGCCCGCGTCCGGTATCTTATCAATGTTACCGCTGGCAGTATCGATTGATATGGGGTTGATGCGTCATACGCCAAACTTTTCCCCTCTCACACCCCGGATACAGAGATGGGTCGTGTGCTGTAAAGTCCTTTTCTTACGAGAGCCTTTGTAAAATCGCACTCTTTCATTCGCTGTTTTGCCTTTGTGGTCACTGGATGCTTACATTTGGACGAACAGTTAGATCAGATTTCTTTTTTTTGCGCTCTTTTATCGATTGAGGTTGGAAATTTGCAAAAAGCAGAAATCTGATTCCAATACTTCAATCAATCAATTACTTCAGCAAAACATGTTGTGGGCATACTGCTCTCTTCTGGAGTTGTATTTCCGTTGTATTGATTGATCCAATATTCCATTACTTCGCCGATTTTCAACGAAAACGTTAATGGACAATAATGTTACAGATGCGACGAATCAGTTTGATACTCATGTTCTCTACCACTGTTCTAGCACAATTCAACGTGCAGCCAACACCACTCAGCAACGGCGGAGGGCCCGGAGTAAGTTCGAAATTGAAAAGATTCAATCAATATTTTTCTATTTACAATAGCGATGGGTTTCAGACAACCCAGCTGAATTAACACCCTCACCAAGCTGATAAAGTTGATTAAATGTTAAAATGTAAATGTTCAGATTGACCGAGGGCAGTCCAGCAACGTCAATGGCATCAATAACGGAAACAGCTTCAACCACTACCAGCCGTTCTATGGTGCCACCGTAAGACAATCGATTTTCCTGCATTTTGAAACTGAGATGGCGATCGCTTTCAGTTTTTTCGTCAACTGTAATGACAAAGAGTGGTGAATGCACATTGAAATTGTGTAAACTTTAGTTGAGGATTTTCCTAAGATTCTCACATTATTTTCGGGCATTCGTGAAATTGTTTTCGTTTCGCGCACATTCTCCACTCATTTGGGGGGGGGGGGTGAAACAGTGAGCAGAATGCTCCATTCTACCGAAAGAAAAAACCATCCTCGTTTCAGCAAAAATGATACCAGCAGATTGGAAATGATATATGAATTATTGATTTTTTTCGCAAACTTCGTTTCAGCCGTCGTCGTCCGCAATGACGGGAGGCAACACCGCCCTCCAATTCGCCATCCGATCCTACAGCGACGCCGGATCGAGAACGCCGGTAATAATTGGCATCTCGAATAATTTCACATTTCTTATTTTCGATTTAATTTTATTTCTCTCTCTATGGAAGTGATTTCAAAAAAAAGATAATAAGATGCGCCATTTCACAACACTGTGATTTCGTAATAGCGCGCGCGGGGGTCGCGGGGGTTCTCAGTAATTGATTTCTTAGTAGTTATATGTAGCTAAGTCAGTGAGTTCTGCGCCACATACATTCTGTCGCGCTTTGGCTATCTCTCAACTTTTTATTGACCAGCGCTGACTCTCGGAGTTTATGGATTACTCTTATCATTCAGGACGGTGGAGTGTGTCGTTGCCCGCCGAACGTGAACTGCGGCGACGAGGACCGATGCTCGTTCACATTTACATTCATCGTTGCCACTCCGAAGTAAGACGGTTCAGCCTTGATCAAACATAAAATTAACGAAGGTTTCTAATGAAAAAAATGGGCATTCCTGTGTTTATCAAGAGCGATAACGTAGTAAGCAAATGAAGACAAACTCTTTTTAACCATTTTTTATAAATTATCGTGTAACAAATGAGACACACAAATGAGGAACACGCTAATTGGTGTCAATTTAATCGCTTTTATAATGGATCAATAATTTTTCAGAAAGAAAATTTCGAAATTCTCTTAAAGGGATCCGGCATCGAAAAATAAGTTATTTTTATATTAAAAATAAGAAAATTCTAAGAACAACTGTGAAAACCGCATATTTTTACGATTCTTTATAAATTAATTATGAATTTTCAAAGACGGCAAAATTTAGGTATACGGTAGCTCTCGCATCCGCGGACTTACGCTGTTTAGCGGCTGTAGAATCTCAAAAGGGATGATGCCGTAATATTTTTGCGTTTCTTTCTTGTGATTCATCCTCACAGATACTCGCCATTGTCTAATCAATTGCAAAAACACTTATTTTCACTTTGCTAAGGCCTTTTTTAAGCTTTTGCAGCCGCTAAACAGCGTAAGTTTTGTGGATGCAGGAGCTACAGTACCTATAAAACACGATTTTTGAAAATTCATAATTAATTTTTTAAAAATCGTAAAAATAAGCGGTTTTCACAGTTATCCTTAGAATTTTCAGCTCTTTGGAATAAAAATAAAATTAAAAGAATATAAAATTATTATTTTTTGGCTGCAAACTCCCTTTAATTGCAAATGTTTTCAGTCAGAAATCGGAAGTGTACGAGACGACAGAGATTCGACTCGATCCTAACGGCGATCTCCCAGTGGCTCTCCAGTCGGAGTGGGGCAGAAACTTCCTCCTCAATATTGCTGGAAGACCGGTGAGTGGAGAGTAGAGCAAAGGCTAATCATACAGAAAGGAGTTTAAATCGAGAAGGACTCTCTCACTTTTGCCCACTCTCTCACCCTGATCCGTTCGTGTAGGTTTTTGATCATATTAGTGGAGAGTAGCGGGCGATTTTTCGTTCGATTCTCACTTGGTTCGGAAGAAAACGAATACACCTTAATCGGAACATTCAACCGCAACACTTTCGACAGATTTTCATGCCACTTTTCTCTAGTGATTTTCTCCGAGTAATACCGAATGAAAGTCGTCATGCGAATTTGGAAATGGTTAGGAACGTGACGTCCGGAACAATTTTCACTATTGAGCCAATTACTACTGACGACACATTTCCGCTGCGTTTGCTCACTATAAAAGCAAAATGCGTATTCATCTACACCCCCGTTCTTTGATGTACAAAAAAATTATGGTTTGCTTATTATTACCGTTAAATGTATGTATATTCACAGTCATCACTGGACATTCTCGTGCACCACAGAGGCCTCACGTACGACGACACGGGACGACCGCTATCCGCCTCAAAACTACTCGTGAGTACTTTGCAAGCCTCCAGAAAGGGGTCGGGAGCGAGAGAGCGTGTATATTTGAGAGGAACCACTTCTCTAACGCCCCTTTTTCGAGGGTTGGCAAGAAGTAAAAATCTCAATGAGCTCTCGATTTAGTTCCCCCCACGCCAAAACACACATTCGAAACGTTGTTACCGAGGCAGAACGAAAGAGAATCTAATTACATTTGTATCTGTCTTTTCGTTCTGCCTCGGTAAGCTCCAATACCGTTCTGCTGATGGCGTTCGCTGTTTTCTGCTCCAGAGTACAAACTCTGTCAGCTCCCGGGAGAGTAACAAGATGGAATTACGTAATAGCCTCTGCTTTCTCACTTCTTTATTCTTTTTTTGTGAAATATTGTGCTTTGTAATAATCTAGATATTTATGGATCAGTTGTAGAGCGATCGCAATGTGTGCGAAATAAAGAGATCGGATCCTAAATTGTCCCACATTTTCAGCTTGTCGATCAATTCCACGTTGATCTCGAGACGATTCTACCTGCAGTCGGAGGCGTCCAAAGCATGCAAAACGCCAACGACTACCTCGGGAAGATCTCCAACACGAGGTATGATGACAAACTCACATAAACAGAATATAACGTTCCGTTGTAAACACAGAAATGGTGAGCAAAAACTAATCTTCTTTTTTGAAAAATGGTCGCATTCAGCACTTTCATCGATTCTATCCACCCCAGAAAGGGGGTGCGGCCAAGTAGTGTCTGAAATTAATACTCAGAGCGCGAATTCTCCAGCTTTCCTTACTCCGGAGTGCATCTCCTAATAATAGGACACTTGATGTCTCTATCTCTTCTTTTCGCATGCTCTCTCATCTGGAGACAACATCTCCTGAGTAAGGAAAGTTGGAGACTTCGCGCTCTGTGTTGTGTTTCGTGCACTTTCGCACGCTCGTTTCCTTTTCCTTCTCTCGGAGCTGCATTCAGCGCCGATTGTTGCACTTCTAACCCCAATAATTCAGCCAAATTGGTTGCGAATGGTTAATTGGTTCCATCGAAACAACACAACAGCCTATTTTCGCTAGTTAGAGTGGTTTCTAGTCAAAAGGAGTAGGGGTAGATCAAAAACAATTTCATGCCATTTGCATGTTTTCTAATGGGAGATGAGAGGCCACGCTCGTTTCCACGAATCGTCGCTGCATAATTGGCGCTGCCACTTTTATTTTTCGCCCTGCTTTGAATTATGCATTAATATTATCTTTGAGTGGCTCCGGGAGGAGAAAACTCTCATAAACCGACACGGGAGCAGAGAGCGCGCCAAATATGAAGCCTAATTCACATTTATTACCCTACTAATTGCCCTAATTTTGTTAAAGAGCAGGCTAAAGAGTGTCCCGAGGCACCTTCCACTTATTCCATTCGCTAACACGATTTGCCTACGTAGTAATCCCTAAAGTGGGCGTGCGTGCTGTTTTCGAACCTCTCTCAAAGGAAGAGAAAATCTCGTCTGTCTGAAGATTCTAGTACACATTCCTGCTTTTTTCTCAGAATATGTCCCGGATATTTTGTGCGTATGACAGCACCAGATGGCTGTTCGGGATGGGCGCTGTCTCTCTTTGGTAGAAAATCGTGCATAGTCTTTTGAGACGGTTCGAATTCTCGTTATCACACACGCCATTAAATAAACGTCGATCGCACTCTGTTCATGTTGTTTCAGTCTCCAAACCTCATATTATTACAATATCAAAATCCCAAATTATTACAGTATCCAAAACGTCCAAATCACGTTTTTTTCCAGAATGTCCTTGTCAATGTCTCTCGCGTGCACTGGTCAGCTCATCGGCCCCGACTGCGACCTGAGATGTGAGTGCATTTATCGATTTTTAAACGAAAATACAGTATTTATTGATTTTCAGGGTTGTCGATTACGATATTTATCGATTTTTTATTATTCAGGCAATCGCTCGGCGACAATTTCAAGCGTCGCTTCATGTCGTAGTGAGTCTACTGGATACTTTGCCATCTGCAACTGGGCTAACAGCCAGCCGAACCAGGTAAATTAATGCATGATTACAAATCACCAGAAAGTGGTCAGACGATTTGTTTGTAAAGCGGTATGTGTCTATGAGTGCTGGTGCTAGTCACTGAGTATTTTGGGATTCACATTTTGTATCTCGGAAGTATCTAAGTCGGTATTGATGAGTCAGAGCTTCGGAGGAATTGGCATAATCTCATTTGGAATATGACGCAATATCTCACTGACGCAATATTCTTTTCGTTTTAGCATAACCAAAACACGTCAACGTGTATTTTGAAGGAGGGATGAACACGATGTTATGGCAAGTTGAAAAGCAGCAAAACTTGAGAACATACCATTTCGAACATTCACTTACCGTATACGTTATGTAGGTTTCTGTAACGCTACCGTACTCTCGCAGGTGGAGAACTGCCAGCGATGCCCGTGGGGCGTGCGGGATGACACGCACTGCCAGGACGAGCTGGGAGGAGTACTGTACCCGGACACAGCGGTCAGTTCTCGATTCAGATTTTTTCGGCAAAAGAGAACATCTCTAGCTAGCCGATTATTCCAAATTTCGCCCATGAACTTCTAGCGCCACAAGATTTTTAATGGTAGAAATATTCCAGCTGAGCTATGTACGTGCCAGAACCGTGTTTTATCTCTAGAGTTCATCAGACCTCATTTCTCGCACATTAGAGCATCAGAGACGCGATTATGTGGCGTTAAAAATCTTCGAAAAGATCTCAAATGTTGACATCTGCCTGTTAAAAAATTCACGACCAAAAGATCGAAAAGATCTCAAATTTGGATTCCCGCATTTATCGATTTTTGCGCATATCTCGATTTCCAGTGGGGCTAGAATGTTGAAACCTTAGGTGACCATCGACACTCCTATTTAGAACACGTGATCCAAAAATTGAGTCTCATCCTTTTCTGGGAGCCGAGATAATCGATAAAAACAGAAAATGCGGGAATTCAAATATTCGATCTTTTGTTGATCTTTTTTTTAGAATTTTTAACAAGCAGAAGATCACATCTCTGATCTTTTCCTCGATTTTTAACATCGCATTAGTCCTCATTATGTTATTCAATCTTCGATGTGCCAGAAAGCTGAGACAAGTGCAACGAAATTACCTATTATCGATTTCCCCATTGTCGAAAATTCATTATCGATTAATCTTAAGGCGTATCGAATTATCGATTTTCCAATAATCGATTGATTTCAGGGAGTGGTAAATGGCGGTTTCAAGACGGCGGCCATTGTGCTCTCAATCATTCTCTTCATTGTGGTCGTTCTGATGTGCGCACTCGTGACCTACCTCTGCATGAAGAAGTGAGTGCGCAATATTCGGATACTTTTGATTCAGGCCGTTCCGAGATTAGGATATTGCTTATTTGAGTTTTTAACCTTTTTTTGCACTTTCTGGCATGTGTCATAATGTTTCAGACACGCTAGAATGTTGATTACTTCTCTGGGGTTTCGATGGTTATCCATTGGGGATAAATAGAAAAATGGGGATCATTGGCGCTAAAAATCAAGAGTTGTTTCCGAAACGGAGGTTCACAAACGCATCGCTTGGACCGGTGGTAATACGTTTTGGCGCTGCTACATCTCCGATTTTTATTACTTTTCACAACCACCTCGAACTGGCGCAATTTCAGTCGGAAGGCGCAGCAGAAGGAGGAGTCTCTGCCGGGACACAATGTGAGAGCGACCGGCGAGGGAGCCGCCGCACGACCACTGCTGCAGGTAAATAGGCTGCGGCAGACTCCTGCCGCTGATTAGTGCTGCAAAAATAATTTTATGTCGATTAAAGTCGATCTGTGAAAAAAGTTCCTCTAGAAATGACGGAGAATGCATCAAGCGAGAGGGAGTCCATCCATGACCCCTTTCTGGAGGTTTCTATCTATTTGACGTTGCAGCAGACGCGGTATTCCTCCGACAGCACTGCTCCCACTCCCGCGCCGCGTAATTCCACGCCTTCAGGTGAGTTGTGGGACGAGATATCCACATTTTATAATTTTCATCATATAACCCTGAGTGGGAAAATGGTCATACTAATCACATGATTCCAAACGTACACACAGGGGTTAGGGCGAGAGAGTGTGCAAAAGCGAGAGTCCCTCTCGATTTTACACGCTCTCTCAATCCACATCCCTTTCTGTAGGTTTGACCGGCCTGTCGAATGATGTGTAATTTTCCCCGGGTGTAATTTGATTTTGTCAGGTGCCTCGATGGCCGGAGGAGTCGCCGTTCTCCCTCCCAAATCAGCCCTCAAGAAGCCCCCTCCGCCCGCATACCTCGGAGGATCGAATTCAGTCAACGAATCCGCCAACACCTCGTACAGCGACATCCCCCGACCCACGATGATGAGTCGGTCCGAGGTCGTCTAGAACCGATTTCCAAGGAAAATCTGGCAAAATGCCAAATTTGAACGTTATATTAGAACCCGTTTCCTTGACTGCAGCATTTGAAAATCGTTGACGGCACGCTACTTTCGAATTTCAAAAGGTGTAGTTCGCAAATTGAATATCCAATTGATAATTAGTTTCTTTGCTGTCCACCTACTTAATCATGTTGATCTCTCTCGAGCCGATTCTCATACTTTGAGAAACACCCCCTTCCATTACAGTAGTGCCATTTGAATATTGACACAGACATTCGCACATTTTCGTTGTGTGCCCCATTCTGCCCTGCCCTATTCCTCGTTCCTCTCCACACTACTGGTACAGTACTACTAGTTAGCTCTTGCAATATCAGTTTGTCCTCTTATTTGTTGCTTGGCCCGTTTGAATCCATCTTTGAATTCTGTATTCAATCGTTTTGTACAATTGACGATCTTTTTCCTTTGCCATGATAAATGCTTCATATTTTATTGAGTGCGTCTTAAGACCCAAATACAGGAATGCAAAAAATGTGGGATCGTGGAAATATTTTTATCATTGGCAAAAGAAATGTTTATGAGTCTCACGAGAGACCATTAGCCGAAATTGAACGTCGATGCAGATATTATTCTGATATTATGTCCCTGGTTCGATATTGATTTTTTCGTATATAACAACCATTTAATGCGTAATTGTAAATTTAAATAAATGCAAATGTACAGTATTGTACTACAGTAATCACAATAATATTTGGAGCCGTCGCTAAAACCGTTAAATAGAAAATAATCAGTTTAGCAATCGAATTTCGTGTGTATGGCAGAATTCGGCTACAGTAAGAAATGCTTCGCGTTCAATTTGAAGTCGCGACATTGTTATCACGTTCTTTTCACGTTTGTTGATGTCTTCTGCCGTCAATTTCTTTCCCACTTAATAGTTCTTGGTCTTCCCTACAACTCGAACTATGACTCATGACATATTTCATTTGCGGTCACGTGTTCATTCCACTTCTACTCCGGTTTACCTTTTTCCTGTCGTTTCAGCATGTCTACAACCAGGAGCGATGCCTCGACAGAGGCTATCAATCTGAAGATGATTCAACGTGTCGACCTGTGCGCCGAGTCCATTCTGGACAAGGTGGGGACTTGAATCAACCTGAACAAAGCATAGTATGTTTATGATCGCTCATGTCATTATCATCTTGGTTTCAGGCTACGCACACTGCTTTGTACAAGTTCAACAACCTGGCGCGTGCATGGGAGAAGACGGAAGTTGACGGCGCCATGTTCATATACAAACGAGTTAGCTTTTAATTATATAATCTAATTAATTTCCTCATTTTGGACCTTATTGGCCCTTGTGTCTCGCATTTTGCGTGTTGTTTCCTCGAGTAATCGTGCGATATTCAGGCGGATCATCCCATCTACTCGCTGATGATCGCCAACCGACAGTCGCCCGAGGACCTCATCGAGCCAATTCTGCCCAAGATCCGCGTCAAGATGGACAAACCATACCTCTTCTTCTGCAAAGACGACGGTAAGAGGCGTTTTATGACCGAAATGCGTTTTAAAACTCTTAAAAATTTAATTATTTTCGTTACATTTGGCGTATAAATGCTTGTAAACTCCAGTAATTAGTTAGCGAAACCCATGGTGAGAGATCGATAGCCAACGACGACAAATGCGTGTTTACTTCTGACCACTTTACACCTGCCTTTGTCGCTTTGTCTCGGGTGGCTAATCAGGCGCTCAGGCACGCTAGTAGCCGTGCGAAACTATATTTGTTGGTGGTACTGCGCTCGCTTGGCTGGCGTCGAAAGGTGTGTATTTTGCCGATTCGTAGCTTACCGCTAGTAACCATGTGAAATGGAATTTGTTGTTGTTTCGGTGCTGATGGGATTAGCTGGCGTCGAAATGTGTGCATTTTACCAAATTTTAGCATGTCTCTTAAATTACACGAATACGAGACTCGCCGTACCTTATCCTTAATCTTATCCAGGCGAAACTTACCTTACCTTACCTTAACCTTATCCTTTTCCAGGCGAGATCCGCGGTCTGTGGTTCTACCAGGAGCAAGACTGCGAGCGAATCTACGCCCTCCTCAACAAGATCATACTGGAGCTGCGGCAGGAGGCGAGTTTCATTAATTCATTTTTTTTAATATTCAAACCCCTAAATTTTGATTTTTTTTGGGGGTTGTCATTGTTTAAAATGAATCCGGCTCATTTCATTTCGCGTACTCGTTCCTCCTCCTGACAATAAAATGAAGAGATGCATACATGGGCTAGGGTGTAGCCAGCAACAGTACCCTCCCGCTTTTTGCCACAGACCCGCCCGATTTCAGTTAAACTCATCACGGTTTTGGTTCAGACCCTTCCGCTTTTTTGCTCAAAGATAAACGTGGTGAGCTCAAATTCACCAGGTTTATCTCCGACCCTCCCGCTTTTGACCTTTCAGCAACAACCCTTGCCCATCTATGAAGAGATGAGAACGCATTTTGCATTCTAAATGTTAGTTTTTTTTCACTGGAAGTCGCTAAAAAGCGTCCGGCTGAACTTTGTCGTTGTTTGTAAACGCTATCGGCGGCCCGCATTTGAAAATCATCTTTATTTATGTAAATAACTATACTATTTTTCACCGGCTCGCTTAAAAGCAAATTGATCAATACGAGATTTAAGCGATTCTAAATTTGTGTCGATTGCCGCTGGTGAAAATAGGATGACGTCAGACATGTTGACACTTTCGGCCCATTCTGAGACGCAGGTTGTATTTTGGTGGTGTTATTGTGGCAGAGAAGGGCGCGGTAGCGGCGTGGTTAGTCACACTTTGTGTAGGAAAAAGGACTGTAATTTATTCATAGGCAACATAGGTTCTCGCTAGCTCCGACAAGTATTTGAAATGTATTTCTCCAAACCGCCCGTCTCATTTCGGTAGTGGGAAAATATTATATTCCACGAATATGATATTTTCCCACTACCGAAATGAGACGGGCGGTTTGGAGAAATGCGTTTATCGCTACTTTGGTAGCATGCACTTCAACATGCGATTTGTGCGTTCAGTTGTTTGCATAGACCAAAGGTATGTTCCGGGGAACATACCTGTTCCGGGGAACATACCCTGGCAGCATTTTGACTTTTTGAAGAAATGTTTCGAAAAAAATGAGACAGCATTTTTGGATCTCAATTATTACTCAATGTGTGAAAATTGAAAGATCAACCACACATTTTCGATTTTTCAGCCTAAAATCAGACAACTTTTCCGACTTTTTGGTGCACAAGCTTTTGGTATATGGTTGTTTGCATAGGTCGAAAGGTACGTAAAATACGACGAAGCCAACCCGCATTTTGAGAATTTTTGGTGAAAAATATGAAAACCCAACCCGCATTTTCGCTTTTCATGCCCATTTTTGACAAACTCAACCCGTATTTTTCGGTTTTCATGCCCATTTTTGACAAAACCAACCCGCATTTTCGACTTTCCGCTACGCACCCTTTCGACCTATGGTTGTTTGAGATCTTTATAATCTAGCTTTGTTGCTTAGTGCGTCTTACCTCCTCTATATTCGGGAACCCATTCGAGTGCGAGGGGGTTCCAGTGGCATCATGCAAAAAGGCTTGTATGCATGCTGCCCAGCTATGATGAGAATCACTGATTGCAGGCTAAAGTGTCTCCTCCTCCTAAGGCGGCCGCAGACAACACGGTCGCTCCGCCCGGCGGCTTTCTCAGTCTGCTGATGGGCGGCGGCGCGCCGGCCTCCCCCGCAGCCACCGCCCTCCCGCCCTCGCCCCTCTCGCCCGCCATCACGCTAAAGCAGGTTAGATTATTATTTGCAATATTATTATTCCCCAAACCTTTATCTTTTCACATCATTAACTTTTGAATAATGCACCTACACAAAGTTTCACGAAAATGCAGAGTGCTCCCGGGTGACCGTGCCCACGTACGAATGTGTTTCTCATTTAGAACTAAGAAAAATCTGAATGGGCCAATAGCTAAACATGACTTATAACTTTATTACTGCAAGGTGACATAGGGAGAAACGGGTATAAAAAAGGGGATACTATGGATGTATTTTTTCGAATAATTTATTGGAGTACATATTTATCACGTTAGCGACATGCAAAGATCTGCTATCATTATTAGTATATAGTCAACCTTGTGTGATCCTGACCTGCAACTCACCTAACGTTAACGTCTAACGTGATAAACATGTACGTATGCATCTTTTGGTTAGATATGATATATCATTGTAACGCTTTAGTCGTGTAGTTTGGACCAAAAAAAAGCAGGCAGCGCCGGTGAGGCCCGTCAAGCAGCATCCGCTGCCGCAGACGTCGTACGGTATGTTGGCTGAACTATTATTGATTAAACATACGGTGCTATAGCCACCGCCTGAGTTCATCCCTCGAAATTTGGCCTTTCTGCCGAAAAAAGGGGATTTTAAAAAAATTTCGATATTATCTCGACGACCCTTTGTTGCCCTAATTAGTTGTTTTTCTCTCGATAAACCACATTTTTCCTCTTCACGAACAGAGTGATCATTGCCATCTCTTGCAGTGAAGCCGCAGCAGCCGACTGCTGCAGCTGAAGTGCCGTCGATGCTGCAGAAGCTGATGGCGGAGCAGCTGCCGCCCTCGCTCGCCCCGACCAGCTCGGCTGCAGCTGCTGCAGCAACACCCGGACCCCTGTCGGCTGCAGATCTTGAACGGTGAGCAGGATCACATTTTGCACCCCCATTTTGCTAGTTTATATCAATTAGTCGATTACGCATCTTTTGACCCCACTCGCGTTCACTGCACTGAAAATAACTTTTTTACGGGAGTTTTCGTAATCTGCCTAATTGTGTAAGCTAAATCGGGTCTTATGAAAGTAATTCGATCATTTCTCGTGCGTACAGAGATAAGCTGGATTAGTGCTGGAATCATAATGTTGACATTGATTGATTCGCCTTTTCGTCGTGTTTTTGGCTGATTCGGTGGTTCTCACGGCTCCCTAAATTTTGCTCTTTTTGATCCCCTCGCATCCCCTAGTCCTGTGGAGGGATCGATAATACAGGGCACGCCACCGTAAGTCATCACACTATTTTAGATACAAATTTATCGAAAAGAGTGATATTTTTACGCGAAGGCGTTTTAGGGAACGTGAGAAACACTGGGCTAGTTGGCATTGTATCGCGCTCGGTGCTCGGTTCTAACGTACCCATTAGGCAGGGAGCATGTCAGTCACGGATAGCGCCACGGTTTGCGCCTGCGACGACCAGGTGATTTGCAGTTTCATTAATAATATATAAGAAAGTATATTTATAACTGTGTATACAATCTGCATTGTCTTGCAGCGATCTGCTGCGTCAGTCGCGCGTCGCGGAGCTGATGAATCCTGTTGGAAGTGGGGGCGGCATGAATGTGTCCGCCTCGGCCGCATCGCTCGCCAACTTCTCGACCGCCTCCCAGGTCGGCTCCGACCCCGGCGACATTGCGGAGGTACGGTACAGCGTCGTGAAACAGATTACGGTAGCCTAGTCCGTCTTGTACGCGTTAGGGTACGCTTTGCAATTTATGTTTAGGAGCCCGAAAACGTTTTTTTTCTCTCTCTCTAAGTGCATTCTAAAAGAATCCTTCAACCTTTTTTGAACGGAAATTCCAATAGCGCTTATGACTATGCTGCTTACTCCCATTTGTATCGTCTAAGCCGATTATGTATAATCAGTTCGGATTATGGTAACTTTCTTAAACAAGTATCGTACGCATTCATGTTAAAACACACACAATGTGGGCGATTTTTTTTGGGCGGGTGGGTGTGTTTTATTTTTTTTTACACAATGTTTTTTTGAAGTAGGCAGTTTTGACCTTCGAAACCAGTCTATAAATACGCGGGAGGATGAGTTTAGTAAGAATCAATTCAACTCTGACCAGTTTTTTTTGGGACTTGCACTATAGTTCTGACCAGTTTAGTAAGAATCAATTCAACTCTTACCAGTTTTTTGGGACTTGCACTATAGTTCTGACCAGTTTTATGCAATTTCTGACCATCTTATATATGTCGCAATAAGCTGTATTACAACTTTAAAATGATACGTACACTAAGTGGACTACTGTGTGTGCACTCTCTTTCTATACCGCGGCTTCTCTCATGTTTTGACACGCTCTTTCGCCTACCGTACGGTACGATATCAGCGGAACGTTTTATTATTTCGGACGAGTGCTTGTGAATTTGTAATATTGTGGGAGGGACGAAAATGTGTGATCGTTCAGCTACAGTAACCCCTCCCCCATTCAGCTGGAGTCGATGGCGGGTGCGATGTCGATCTGCGTGGAGCCGAGCGAGGGCGGAGGAGGGACGAGGGTGCCCCTGTCTCCGACCGGATCCTCCACGCTCACCCGTGCCACGGGACTGGACAGGAACCAGCTGGCGATGGGCCTCATCCAGCTGCTGCAGACGGACGACGAATTCCTTATCAAGGTGGTCCCGAAAGGAAGATTGGTGGGAGTACGGTAGCCGATATCGAGTTGGTTTCGGTATAGCTATTCCAATTTCCGATGCAGGATGAAATTTAGGGTTCTAAAAAAAGATAAATGTAATTATCGATTATTACGTGCGTTTTTTTCAGGTGCACCAAGCCTACGTCGAGGCTCTCAACAGGAGAATGGGCGCCTGATTTAGCAGCGATGATGGGGGAAATATCGATTTTCCTCGTGATTACTGTTGAAATCAGAAGATTCACACTGTTTAGTATGTTTATGTCCCGTATCGACCTATACAGTAATATGCTTTCGATTAGCCTCTTGTCTGTTAGTTATCTTTTTGGTTGGTTTTATTGTTTCCCCGGCCCATCATTCAGTGCTGCATCGGAGAACCCCTTCTGTATGTTAATCGTCAAACCTTTATAATTGATAATTTATGATCAGATATCAGCTAATGACCTCTACCCCTTTCTATCGCCGAGTTCTCTCCGGGTACTCTGCCCGATTGACCGTGTAGCTACTGTAATCCTACTGTGTAGCTACCGTACCCCTCCTGCCCATTGACCGCCCCCACACTCACACTGGTTGTGGTCCATTTTGCGTACATTTTTACCTTTTCTACATTTCGAATCTCGTCTAGTTCTACTCGTCTGTGGATTTCATTGAGCATGCTGAGTGTTGCAGTGATTTTCGTTGTCTGGTACTGCTCACGCGGTGGAATAAAGCATTCGAAGATGTTTTGTAAACTTGGTACGAATTTTGTAAAAATTATCAATATAAATGTAAATATAGAATAATAAATAGAGAATAATTAAATACAGGTAAATTATATTTGCTGTAGAACGGAATCAATGATTCAAAATTACGGTAGGATTCGAAGTGTAGTTTTTCCTAACGGGAATATTACGGTAGACGGTCTTTATTGGCAAATGTTAAGTGCATTTTCCACATTGCGTTTTGTTTTGGCAATTTTGCTCTGATTTTTGATCGATGTTGCTGTTTGTTTGGCAAACTTTCGCATTCCTAACACTAATATCTACTGCCGTTGTCAATCTGTGATCATTATCTTGCATCTCTCGAACACCTTTACGCTTCTTTCTCTTCGCATGTATCTTGCCACTTTCTACCACCATTGCTTTCCGTCCCTGTCGTCTCTCACGTTCGAGCGCTCTCTACTCGAGTGTCCACTGGCTATCGCTCCCTCTCATCGGTTTGTGCCCCTTGTCACTCCACCGCCCCCTACTACTCTCCCCACCCTCTCCTCCCCCTTCTTCCTCTCCCCCTCATCTTGGTGCATCTCTCTCAATCGCCCTTTGTGCAGTATCCCCCGCTTATATATCGCAGTATCCCCGCTTCCCCCTGCCACATCTTCATAATATCATCGCCAAGCTACCATTTGACATGCGGGATCGCTCCTGATTGCACATACTTTGACCCTTTCTCCCTTATCTTTCGTGGCCTTTCTCTACTAAAATCTGCTCAATTCATAATTACGCGCGCGCTGCCTCCGCCACGGATTCCTTACACTTTTTTCTCTCTCCCCACGCTCTCATTCATTTAGATTTCGCTGTATCACTCTAGCCGTCTGTCGCCCCCAGTCATGACTTTGAGCTAGCACGGAATTGCATCAGCTCTGCTTCTTTTCTTCGCATCCCTCGCTATTTCCCTCTCTTCTCTTCCATCCCGAAGAAGTTTCTTTCTTCTCTCTCTCTCTGTCTCTCTCCCCCTGCCCGACTCTCTCTCTTTCTCTCTCTCCTTGTTTCTGTCGCATTTCTCCGTGTGGCTAGCAGCGCCCACACTCTAAGGGCTCTCTCCTCTCTTATTTTGCTCTTCGCGCCTCTTGTTCACCTCAGTGCACGCGCCCTTTGGCTCCTATGATTCACGCGCGTCTTACAGATGCATCCCGTGTTAATAGATAATTGCCGTCTAATCAATCGATAATTGTGGCTCAGATGTCGAAGAGCGCGGAAAAGGAGCCGCTCAAGCAGGGCGTCGAGCAGTTCGAGAAGGGCGACCCGGACGCCGAGGAAGGAAAGGGTGATTTAATTAATATTACTTATTTAATCTAATTTAAATTACTGCTTACTTCTAGCTAACCTCTGGTAGTTTTGTTGTTGAAAACTACTTGTGATTCATCCTATTCCCCTGAAGGAAACACGTATTATTATCTAATAAGTTTATTATATGTTTAAATAAGCTATTGATGTGCAGGTCTGGCGAAGACGCTGACGCTCTTCAACGGCGTCTCCATCATCGTCGGCTGCATCATCGGGTCGGGCATCTTCGTGTCGCCAACCGGCGTCCAGAAGGGTGGGTAGTTGCAGCAAACTAAAAACTACAACATAAAAAAGCTGCATTTTGTCCGGCCCGATTGCAGATTTCCCGGGGGTTCTTACTAGTAGTATGTTACCTGCTAATAATATCCAACCGCCTGCGGTGCTAGGGTTGTTTTATTTTCGGGACGCCCTCTCCCCTCTTCCCGCGGGCAAGGCAACACGGTGAAGAGAGAGGGATCCAAACAGCGGGAGCGGGGAGAATTGTCAAAATGTTTACGCCGTGCGAATGTTGCGAAGGGGTCCTTATCAGCTCACAGGAGACTAGACGCCCTGTTGGCGGGATTAGCTCGGGGGTAATCCCCGCAGTATCTTTTTCTCCGACACTCGTACACATTTCGATTACGAGAGACCTTGCCGGTCATCGGGCTGAAATCTGCTTTTATCGCTGTGTGATAAGCGCTCCCGTAGTACTGAGAAGCACCCGCCTGTAGCGATAAGAGAGGGGAGGTATGTCGTGGTGTGGGAAAACACTACGAATACACGTCTATGATGACAGCCGTCGTCTTCTCATGGCAACCCAGCTTTAACAGCCAATAATCAGCTGATGAAGTTTTTTTAACGTGAATGTATAAAACAACTATGATGAAAAGTTCGAATTGAGCGGGAAAGATGATAGAGATGGCGGTTTTCTGAAGTAGCGTGGGGTTTGTAGTGTGCGTCGTGACTAGGCGGCATTCCCGCGAGAGACCAGCACAACACGGGGTAGAAAGCACAAAAAAAGCGAGTCTAGCAACGACGATTTAGTTCAAATTGAAATTGTAGTTTGTGAGGAGAAGCCTGAATTGTAGTATGTTTTGGAGTAGATGGTTACTGGTTTCTGATGAGCGTGGGTTGCGTCAGGTATCAACGATTGCATCAGTTATTGACTTTATTTGGAAAATCTGTTTTGCTAACGTGAATCATTGTGCGCTGTGGGGGGAAATCTTCTCTCTCCCCCCCCCCCTATTTCTATCTCTGCGAATCGTATCAATAGTGTGAAGAGAATGATCAACGCTGAGACGATTGAGTGGCATTAAAGAAGAAATGAAGAAAACGAATGGAAGAAAAGGGACGGCGGGGGGAGAAAAGGATGTTTGTGTGTTTTCTCAGGTGTCGAATGTTGCCTGGCTTTACAATTGTAGTGGAGCTACTGTTATTTGCCACTTTTCTTTCGGCTGGCTTCCCCCTCGGAGTTTGCCAAGTAAATCGTGCGAGGTGTGTGTGAAAAAAATGGAATGAGCCCTCCTCCCTTTCCCCACAAGAAATGTGCAAACGGAATAGAGGGCGGTGTGGTGTTGCGATGAGAGTTGGTATGGGAATATTTATCCATTTCGAGAAGGAGAAGAAGAGGGGGAGAGAGAGAGAGCACGGCATTTAATCTATCTACACTCTATCATCTCTTTACTCATCCGTCGTCGACGCATCGCCTTCACCCGCGCCCCCTAAACATTGCGCCTATTTGCGCAGCCGTGTGAAGAGAGAGAGAGAGAGAGAGAGAGATATTGAAAGGGAGGAACGGAACGAACGATGAGAAATGCACCGAGGATGGACTGTTGGTGATGATTGTGATGGCACAGTAGCGATAATAAGAATAATATTTATGGGATGAACGCGGTACACAACGAAAATGTAGTGAAACGAGATCTGTTTAGAAATAACAATTTTGTGAGAATTTCTATCACACTCATGGTTGGGCTAGATATTAAAAATCGATCGGGTGCCCGCAACAGTGCCTGAAAATTCCACAGCAGCGGTCCGCATTTCTAGTAAAATTTTCAAAGATTTTAGCGTAAATAAGTCGGAGGCCGGTGCGTTGAAAAATCTCTGAAACTGTGTTGGTGGTCTGAAACTCAATAAATCTTCAAAAAATTCCTAGCCCAACACTGATCACACGAATCAATCGATGCTTGCAGAGGCGGGCTCGGTGGGCATGTCGCTCATCGTGTGGACGGTGTCGGGCATCTTCACCGCCATCGGCGCCTTCTGCTACGCCGAGCTGGGCACGCTCATCAAGTGAGTGCGGTGGTGTAGTGGTGCGCCGTCCGAAACGTCGCCCTATCGAATTTGCGACAAGGTTGCTAATTGGCTGTTAACCGCAGGAAGTCTGGCGGCGACTACGCGTACATTATGGAGGCGTTCGGCCCGCTGCTCGCCTTCCTCCGTTTGTGGATCGAGGCCATGGTTGTACGGTGAGAAGCTTCGCCTCTTTTTGAAAAATATCAACATGTAAATTTTCTCCTTTTTCCAAAAAAATCGCCTCTTTTTGTTCAAGAACGTAAATTATCCAGTGTCGGCACGCCTTTGACTCTGGCTGCCACACTAATTTGTCGCATACTAGCTGGAGATTATGATTAATAGGGAGAGAGATGGTGGAGGGTCGATTGCAGAGGGACGGAAGTTGCATAATGGGCAGTCGATAGCGGATAATCTCTCTTGTTTTCACACGGTCTCTCGCCTGGACAGGCTATCGGTTGCACTGATCTCTAGTGAGAGTGGGAGAGAAGGCAGTCTTGAGTGGTGGAGGGTAGCATTCGGAAGAGGGGGAGGAGAGAGAGAGACGGTGATGGTAATGGGCGCCGGCAGGTTTGGACACTTATTCTGTGTGTTCAGTCCGCCCTCAGATCGCGTCCTCTTTAGTAGGCTGGTTCCGATCTGATTATGATGAAGATGATAGGGGAGAGGGAGAGATGGTCAGGGGGTGATAGTGCGGACAAGGGGGCAACCTCCCCCACGAAAGTTTGGCCAGGTAATGAGGGGACACCGGGCGGAATTTATGACCAGGGGGAGGGGGACCGCCGGCTGTCAAAATGTTTGGATTAGGACGGATTGAATAGGGGGGATGAGTGAGAGGGTTTGTTGGCGAGAGCGATTATCTCTGTGCCAGGGAGAGTAGGTGTAATTTGAAAATGGGGGGGGGGTATGCTTGACAAGATACAAGGCTAGCCTTGCAAAATGGTGGAAACGAGGATTAGTTCGACAGTCTTGTGATTTGCCGAATATTACATGTTGTTTTGTCAATGAATTAGCGCTTGAACACGATGTGATCAGTGATTGATAAAAATGGCGAGATGAAATTCACAATCGAGGTTGTAAAATGCGCGCTCTTTCGACCAAGTAACGCAGGCCGATAAGGACGAAAAATGCAGCTGCGCATAGGTCAAAAGAGTGCGTTGGGGGGAGTCGAAAGTGTGGGTTGGGTTTTTCAAGTATGGGCATGAAAAATTGAAAATGTGGGTAGGTTTTTCACTTTTTTCTCAAAATCCAAAAATGTGGGTAGGAGTTTTCAAAAATTGGCCTTGAAAATGACAAAATGTGGGTTGGCTTCGTCGTTTTTTACGTACCTTTTGACCTATGCAGCTGCGTGTAAAACAAAAAAAAAATG
Organism: Pristionchus fissidentatus; assembly: GCA_036245785.1. NCBI lineage: Eukaryota > Metazoa > Nematoda > Chromadorea > Rhabditida > Neodiplogasteridae > Pristionchus > Pristionchus fissidentatus. Next base: position 13,681,946 of record BTSY01000004.1, read on the forward strand.
ATGAAAAGAGTTTATCCTGATTGTTTGCACTTTGTACTGATCGCCGTGGTTGCATTGACAGTGAAGTTCACGTTCTCTGATATAGTCGCGAAGGACTTCAAAAAAATCTCACCGGAAAAAGAAAATAGTTGGCATCGTTAGGATCACTAAAGGTAAAGGTAAAGGTGTTAGGTCTCTTCAACACGCATGGACGGAAAATGTAAATTATGGTGACCGAGTCGTCGTCAACGACGACTCGTCGTTAACAATGGAAGAACAAAGGGACCCGTGTTTCATGACGTTTGAAAGATACAATCAACAATCCGCAAAAGTTAACTACCTTATACCGTATATTACCGTAACCTCTCCCACCTCTGCAGTCCATGCACCGTCACCATCGTGGCGCTGACGTTCGCCACCTACGCCCTCCGTCCCTTCTACCCGCACTGCGAGCCGCCCGAGGGCATTCCCGAGCTCCTCGCCGTTCTGCTCATTGGTGAGTGAGTGGATCCCGACGGGAATTGAGGGGAGGAGGAGATACCGTATATCCGATCGATCGATTACTTTATGCTCATTGCAGTCCTTATGACTGCCATCAATTGCATCTCGGTCAAAGTGGCCACCTTCGTCATGGACTTCTTCACCATCGCCAAGGTACCGTATCCAAAATGGAGTGATACCGTACCCCGCTTGTTGATTATCGATTTGTATCTCTATCGCAACATATAGGTGACATGCAAAAGGAGGGCGAGACATCGTGGATTGAGAAGATATCATCGCGATCGGAGGACATAATTTCGATCGAAGTGTCTTGATCTATCATTTAATATTTCCAGGTTGTCGCCCTCCTGCTCATCATCTGCACCGGTGGCTACCTGCTCGTGTTCGGCGAGCCGCAGTACAAGGACTCGTTCGAGAACATCTTTGAGGGCACCTCCAAGTGAGTATACGATAGCGGGCGCTGCGGGATACGGTATTATCGATTTCCCACTCACCTGGTTGCTGCAACACGCGTGCGTACAGGGACTTCTCTACGATCTCGCTCGCCTTCTACTCTGGCCTCTTCGCCTACTCTGGCTGGAATTTCCTCAACTTCATTGTCGAGGAGCTCAAGAACGCCAAGAGGTACGGTGGTCGTGTGCATACTGTAGCGTCGGAATTATCGATCACTAGCGCGCCTCCGCGCAATATGTCATTTCCGGTCATTTACTGTAATAATTTACGAGCTAACAGCGATTGGATTCTAGTTGTCGATAGTTTCCGTTGGTGTGTCTTGCTATCGTATCTCTTCTCTTCAGAGATCTCCCTCTCGCCATTGCCATCTCGATCACGACGTGCACCGTCATCTACGTGCTCACGAACGTCGCCCTGTACACGGCGATGTCGCCCGATGAGATGCTCGAGAGTCCCGCCGTCGCTGTGGTGAGTGGACGAACTCATTACAAATTCCCTAGTACTCGTCCGAAATACGATAATAAAACGTACCGCGGCTAAATGCAGCATTCCGTTGGCTAAAAGAGCTTAGCAATGCACGAGGTATAGAAAGGGATATTTTGTCGCTGGGAGCTCAAAAGTGGGAGGTAGGACACCAAACTTGTTGAATTTGTGGAAACTGCGGGTGGATTTGGTCCGAATCTGTGGTAACCAGGACAAACATCGGGAAAGCCTGCGGCAGCAAAAGAGGGAGCGTAGTTTTGGTGGAAATGGAGAACTAGATCGATTTTGACCTTAAAACAAAATTGTATTTTCTTGTTATGCATGAGAATGTAATGTTATGTATTTTGCAGCTGTTCGCCAACAAGCTGTACGGTCCGTTCGCGTTTGTGATGCCGCTGGCGGTGGTGCTGTCTACTGTGGGATCGGCCAACGGCGTCATCTTCACCTCCTCCAGGTGAGAGAGGGGAAGATGTGAAATGGAATGTCGCGGTGCTACTGCAAAAAAATACAACAAAAATCTTTTTTTTTAATTTGAAAAAACATTTTTTTCGCCATCTATTTTTGACAGAGTTGTGTATGTGACGACTGACTTGATCAAATATGCTATTGGGATCTCTTCCCTTCTTACAGACTGTTTTACGTGGGAGCGCGCGAGGGCCACATGCCGGGCGTGCTCACGATGGTGAACAAGCAGACGAGAACGCCCATTCCTGCTGTCATTCTAACGGTGAGGAGTCGGGAGGGCATATCTTAGCCATCACTTTTATTGTGCCTCTCGGAACCTCTTGCACAGTCTTGTAGTTACTCTGCCGAAATTATGAATCTCATTTCAAACTACGATGGAGGCCATTTTTCATTTGGTGCAAGCCTGGTTTTTTGTTGTTGTTGTTGTTGTCGTATTTGGAACATTAGAATAGAAGGAATGTTTGGTGGTTATTATTGTTATCCCTTGTTGCAGGGTCTGCTGTCCATCTGCTACCTGGCGCTCTCGAAGAACATCTACTCGCTCATCAACTACATCCAGGTACCGTACACCCTACACATCGGAAAGGATTAGCGTGTATCGAATATTGATTTATTATAAACACGACGTATTCAGATCTCGTACTGGCTCGCCATTGGCGCCGCCATCGCCGCCCTCTTCTGGCTCCGCCGCACGATGCCCGATGCGCCCCGACCCATCAAGGTACCGTAACTCCCCCCCCAGTGTTTGGTTCCGACTATGGTAGTCGGCATATTTTCGACACGCTAAATGTGTGCATACTGTATGCCACATCACTCATTGATGTGCGTACAAGTGCCTTACAACACGTTCAAATGCTCCGTTGTTTGTACGCTCTCTCACACACATAATAATTGAGGTGTACATGAGTTTAATTCAGTTTAAATTGGGAAATATGGAGTAATGTGCAGGTGCCGGTGTTCAGTTTGGATGTTGTAATTTTGGCAATTATCGATTGATGTGTTGTGCAGGTGCCGCTCATCTTCCCCGCCATCTTCTTCCTCGGCTGCGTCGCGCTCGTAATCATTCCCATCGTCGCCTCGCCCAAGGACACGGGTAATTTTTATTATTTTTTTAATAAAGAGATTTTTTTCACTTTAACGATGATAAATATGCAACATTTCGGGATGTCGTAAATTGTAATACAGTAATGAAAACTTCGCAAGACCGTGTTTGCAAGTATTGAGCGGAAACTTGCCTAAAATTTCAGTACTCTGAAGGTTTTCAGTTGGTGATTAATTCTGGGCAGTTGCCTGCCTTTGCGGGTTACTGTAAATTTAGAATGATAAATGGATATTGCAGCCATCGGCCTGCTGATCATGCTCACCGGCCTGCCCGTGTACGCCGTGTTCATCGCATGGAAGAACAAGCCCGCCTTCGTCGCCAGCATCTCGGGTACGGTTGCAGGTTACTGTAGTCTTGTGTGTACTGAAGGTGAACTGTAGTTTTCATCTACACCAGCAAGACTTTTTTTTTTAATTTGAATAAGTGGTTTTGGAAGCATTTGATTACTGTATCCATGTTCTCTCTTGAGAAGAGATATTATCGTAACAATTCTCTATCGAATACTGTAGACTGAGCAGTTATTTTGAACTATTCTGAAATATATTCACATTCAATATTGATTTCTGTTGCAGAGAAGACTACCGTCTTCCTCCAGAAGCTCTTCATGGTCGTCGACGATGAGGCGAAGGAGAAATAATGAGAATTCACTACCGTACCCATTTTCTGCTAACTACCGTATCCCTTTATCTTTCTTTCCCCCGGTTATATTCCGTGTCGTTCCACTACGTTTTAAAACTATGCCTATGATTTCAATTCTCTTTTTCCCCCATTGAAGCTTCAACACATCGCAGTAGCTTGATAGTAGAGGAATAGTAATTTCAATGATGAGCCTAACTCCTTTTCTAAAACCCGTTTTCTAGAGCTAATCCACAAATTAATCAATTAATGACTATTCTACGAAGTTGTTTTTATCATTTTCTCTGTGAGCGCTGTGCAAGTGATGATTTCCCGTTGCGATTTCAATTTCGCTTTTACATTTCAATTAGATTTTAACTCCCTCAATTAACAATGACCAGTAATCGCACACGATTTCATTCTTGCATTTTGCACACTCATCTCATATTCCCTTCCCCTTTTCCCGCTACAACTGTGGTTTGAAACCATTCCTTCCCCCACTCAGAAAGATTCCCGTATCTGTATTCTTCCGATTTGCTCCACGTTTCTATCATTTTCATCAATGTTTTTTGTTAGTTCCCATATCGCTGCTAACGAGCGGAAGTTGGTCCGGGCGTAAGCGAAGTATGCATTCCGGTATCCGGCTGTGTCGAGGGTGTGATTCCGCTCCTCCCATGTTTTGAGTTAGGCCTCAGCTCTTCCATTCCGTGTTATGAAGATTATTGCAGTACAATAAAGATTTGATATGGATGCAATACTAAAAGCAACATAAACAAAATATCGATTCTGGTGTTTGATCTTTTCGCTTCTGTTGACTAACATACTTTTAAACAGACTCATACAATACTTGGTCATTAGAAATGTGCTCTTTGGTATCTGTGTGCTGATTTTCAGCAACGTGTGTGGTAAGCAGAGAGTACGGTAGCCGTGCTGGGAGTACGGTTGATGGTACATACGGTGAATTGGTAATAGTGCATTGATGTGGAGCGGTGGCCATGTTGTGAGCTCGGTAGATCTACGCTACGCTGAGATAGATATCTTACCGAAAAACGATTATGTGTACAACGGTAGAGGTGTAGGGGTACGGTAGCCTCGTCAATTGAATATCGATTGCCGGGACGTGGCGATGGGAGAGCGTCCGGCGATGCGCGATGCCATGCAGAGCCCCGTCGCAGCGTGAGGAAGTATCAATCGATAAGTGATCTACTGAATCCTCTCTCATATTCAGCCAAGATTGTATGACGCTTTCTTTCCCAACCCTATCTCATCCCGTTTTCTCTATGCAATGTCCACAACACACACACAGTTTGTTGCGACAGCAATACACAGAGTGATGTTTACCATTAATGAGAATTGGTGGTACAATGCTTGACATATGATTCTGAAGAATAATCAATTTATCGATTAGTTCTATACCTCGTCACAGAACAGTGAATATTGATGTGCGAATTCTTCAGAAACTAGCACGATTTCGGAAAATAATAACAAAATATTAAATACAATATTAACGAATTACATTCGTTGGGCAGTGTAAAAATGTTCTATGCAACTAACATGAATTTAGATCGCCCGAGCTTTAAGTTCGGACAAATTCTATCTTCACTTTACAGATTGTGTGAAGTAAAGTGATCCAATTCTACTATCGAAATTTTCAAATTCTATTGATCACAAAATTCAATGCTTGGACTCGGGTTTACTCTCATTTGTCAGCTCTGCCGGACAAATGTCACGTACTCGATTTCGCGTTGAGTTGGACTCCCAATCTTGCGTCTCGGCTGTAAACACATTTCAGGTAGTCATTCGCTTATAATTAGACGATGACTACTTATTACATTGCACACGCGTTAAAATTCTCTGGATTGCGTCGCATTTCTCAAATCGTCGGTGTGCCAAATCTTCCCAAAACATGATTTATAGCACCCGTTTTTTGCACAATTCTCTCTCATTTTAGATTACGAACCGTCGCCGAGAAGCAGGAAGACGGCGCCTGCAGCAAGGTTGATCGTGCAGCCGACGGTGAATGCTGCACGCCAGATGCTGTCGATAGCGCCCGACACTTTCTGCAATGTAGCCAACATGAGCCCCGAGAATGAGGAGCCAGGGACATGAGAAATGAGCATGCATGTGCCACATATTACGTGGGCTCCATCGATCGCATCTAATGGTTTGTGGGGTAATTCGACATTTCGGAGAAACCATTTCGGAAAATAAGACCTCGGGGAGAAAATATCGGAAAACGACATCTCGGAAAAGGCGTTTCGGAAAAAGAGACTTTGTTTTTTGTTTCCCAAGTATGCTTTTCCGAAATAGTTTCTCGAAAATGTTTTATCACCGCTTGTGTGGGTCGAGCAACTCAAAGAGAATTGACACTACTTTTGACATGCCCAAAGTGAGAGTTTGAAACTCGGTAGTTAAAGAGCATGCGAAAGCGCTGATCTCTTATGTTCGTGCGTGTTCAGCTAGAATATCTCCTTAGCGAGTACAGGAGCCACACAATAGCTGACTGAACAACTCATAGATAACTTACAAGCATCATTATGGCCCACATGGACATGGGCGCAGCGATGCCGCCGATAACTGCGGCCACTGCTGATATTTGAATGATGGCCGCACTGAATTTATAATTATTAATCAAGACTATAATCATCAGGACTAGAGCGTGAAATGTGAGACCACGGTCTCTTCATTTCGTAAACTCTCTCATCAACCGACCGATGCAGAGAGTGTGCGAAATGAGGAGAGCGTAGTCTCACATTTCGCACTCTAATCAAGACTATAATCATCAGGACTAGAGCGTGAAATGTGAGACCACGGTCTCTTCATTTCGTAAACTCTCTCATCACCCGACCGGTGCAGAGAGTGTGCGAAATGAGGAGAGCATGGTCTCTTATTTCGCACTCTAATCAAGACTATAGTGCGCAGATTAGGAAGGGGTATCATTCATTCCACAATTGGCACCAGACTTTAGCTATTCCAAAGAAAAAAAGATATATTATGTAGACACTGAAACTTACATACATACAGAAAAAAGGTCTTACTTACGGCCCATAAGATATGGGGGTTCTTAACAAAAGGTCTTATATATAAGACATTTTGTTAAGAACCCCCATATCTTAGTATGTAAGACCTTTTTTCTGTGTGTATTATTAAATTAGTTAACAATGAACTGTAGCTATTTTTAAAAGTGTTCCATAGTTTATAAAAGCAATACGTATAACTGTTGAGCACCCATAATGATTTCATATCTCTAGAAAAGATCTTCAGAAAGAGATTTAGAGGGTATAGCAAGGTTGTGCAAACCGAAACCGCATTTCATGAATGCGTTGTTGCGGAAGTTTTCCCTGTTTCGAAATTGGAATTTCACAGCGGGATTTTCGTGGGTGTTTCGGTTTTTGTTGAATGTTTCCATCTTCGCCAACATCCGCACGATTTGCCACGTTTTCATCATGAAACCCCCGCATCTGACACATTTGTATTGGATCCCTTGACATCTTCTATTGTCACCACTCCATATAAAATGTAGCGATCCCAGTATTGCAGCATCCGATTCTCGAATCATCATGGTAAGTCTCCTCATCCCTTCTTCCGATCAATCGATAATCCTCTCAGAATCAGCTCACTCTGGTTGCCCTGTGCACTCTTGCCTTCTCTTCCTATGCCATCACTCCTTGCGAGGATTTCTGCGCTGGAGTCGTCCTCGGAACCTCTGAATTCTGCTGGTGCAACATCAAGTTCGTTTGATCCATTGGTGATCTATCGATTCAATTTCTTTCAGTTTCCATTTCTTCAACCGCACTTGCTACCAAAAGTGCATCGCCAACTGCGCGAAGAACGGAGGAACTCATCAAGGATGCATTCCCCTCACTGGCCAGCGTACTGTCAAACTGTGGCAATGCTGTATCACCAAGCCTCAGTGGATCAGTCTCAGTTGTGATGGAGAGTGCTGGACCACCGCTGTTCCCTCCTAATTACAATTATACCGCAGATAAACATTGCAATCAAAGAATTTTCTATCCGAAAAAAGTAGCCTGCTACACAAGATTGTGTCGCTCGTCATTACTTGACTGTATGATGGGCATTGGGCCTTACAAATTATTAGAGGCTTTCTTGGGATGTGAAATGATCGTTGGTACCGCTGGTTTACATTGTTGGTGGGGCACATCGTCCGAAACGCCGGACAAACCGGCAGGGGGGGGGGGTTGGAGTGAGAGATCGTGCACAACCTCTCACTTTTGCCTACTCTCTCGCTGTTACCCGCCTCTGTTTGTGTGGAATCAAGGGGGTTGTGATATTGTATTGCGTAATCCATTTTAACGAAACTCTGTCACATAAATTGATATTTCATGTTTGCCGTTTATTTATTAGAAAAGCTATTATTTCTCCTCTTACCTCAGTAAATAGCATGATAAACACATTATTATTGTCAGAACATGATTTGCTTGCAAACCTGTGCTGCGGCGCCGCGATTGACTGAGTGGCTGCGGCGAATCCGGGAATGGCGGAGGAAAAGGAAGCACCTGAATGCATGTTGGTTATTGGCGCCAGGTCGGATGAGAACCTACGGAATGAGAACAAAAATATTTTTTGTTGTTGAAAATATTGCTTTTTCAAATGCTTTATTTCAACCAAAAACTGATTTTAAGATGGCATTTTTTCAACAAAAAAAGTTGTTTCTCATCCGACGGTTCTCATCCGACCTAGTGCCTGTTTTTTCTAACCATAAACGACGAGGCAGACGAACGTGACCCACGGCCGATCGGAAGAGGTGCAGTAGCCAAGGCAGATCATGGACGAAGCGACGCCAAGTGAGGCTGAATGAGAGTAATCGCAGATACTACAAGCCCCTCCCCTTTTACCGTCGAGATTGAGTCATTCAATCGTTTGTCACGCCAAAATGTTTGGTTGACTTTATTATGCCATATTATGACGCAACATGATAATTACGATGTCACGGCTAGTTGACAAAGACAATGTGGGAATGGATGGGAAATATTTGTAGAGACTACAAGCGCCGCCCCTTTTACCGTCGAAATTGAGTCATAGTATTGCTATTTTTTGGATAATTGCGAATAGAGCCATAGTACGGATGGAATACACGTCCCATAACATTTCCCATTTACTAGTCATTATGAACTGTCTGACAATTGGAGGCAACTCACAGACTGCTTGGAACATCTTCGAACGCATCGTGGCGGTGATGATGCTCTGCACGAAGACAACATTATTTGTAGAATTCAGAATGAATTGAAGGAACATACTCAACGGCTCAAATTGCAAGGAAAATAGTTCTATTTAGCAATCTCAGTGTGTGGTGATCAATCGAAAACAGGAATAAACAAAAGATTTTCCGCAAAGAGCAAGCAAAATCCTGTACCCGTTCACATTTTTGAACAATGAAACTTTTCGAATGGTTAACTTTGGTGCGTACCTTATCTCTCAGTGACCGTGTGATCACGGCGAATACGATCTTCATGACAAGCGCTGAGCCGAAGGGAATCATCATCAAGACGCCGTTCTAAATGAATTTCCTTGCATATAATTCCTTGCTAATCCCTGGTTTCATGCATGGGAGAAATTCCTTGCTGCATGGATAAAATCGATTCGACTACATCGACGGACATCCGTTTCGTGTCCCCCATTTTTTTCATTCACAGTTAGCTCTCTTGTATGCGATAACTCTGACGGAATCAATAATGAATGAATGAATGAATGAATGAATGAATGCATGCATGAAATTAAAGACATGGGTTGAGATATGCATTGTTTATGTATTCTCCTATTGTATATTACATAATGTTATTCAACGACTTTTGGCATGATAAACTGATTGATGCAATTAACAAGTGATGCAAGTGTCAGTGTAAGTATGGCAGAATTTTTTTGAAATACATACCAATGACAGCGGCACGAGCAGCTCGTCCCGGAGAAATGTGGGAAAGAAGCCCTGAGAGTAAAATTGCCTATTTTTTCAGTGCTTTCTCAATCGTTACCTGAATGATCGTTCCACTGTAGGCGAACGCTACTTGACAGGAAATGCAAGCCACAAGTGGCCTCGAAGTCAGCACTTTCCGCCAGGGAATGGATGGTGCGGGCTTCTGCAACATCCATATCATTCCTCATCTATGAAGTATTCATCCCGCTTTACCGCGCGCAACCTCTTTCCGGACATTCAAATTGTCCAGTATCGGAACTCGGGGTGTCCAGTTCGGAACTAATCGCTGCATAACTCGTTTTGGGCTTCTGTCATGTTTTGAATAATGACGTGCTCAGAAGGGTAATGAATGAAAGAGAGATTCATAGAGAGAACGGGATCATGGGTGCTCAAAGGCGGATAAAAAGAATCAGCTGCACTTACTACAGCACAAAAGTATAATGCCTGATGCAGTCCACAAGTTTCAATGCAATACACTGCAAGTAAGCACTGCAAATTTCAAGCATTGCGCTCGTCACCATTCTCTGTTCATTTCTCTTGTAGAGGATCTGGATTTTTGAGTCCCCGTGAGGATGGAAAAAAGTGCGTACCGGTTTCGGTTGCACGTTGATCTTGAGATACTCCTTTTCCGTTTCCGATATCACTTTGCTCAGTTTGGGCGTGTCCGCAGCCAATATCATCCATGCGAGCAACCACACCGACGCGATGATTCCTGATCTGGCCTATTTTTAATAGCTAATCAATAATTTTTAATCAGGAGTCATTTTACTGCAAATTTATTGGCTTTGTCTGGAAATGTCCCTCCTTACCGTAAACGTAGTAGGCGGAAGGCCAGCCGAGCGGTGACAGGCATAGCGCGGCAGTGACGATTGCGGAGAAGGTGGCGGCGAACTGCAAGAGTAGAGCGTCAAAGATCGCACGCAACGCGTCCGCAACGCACGTCTGGCGCCTGTCCACTTGAAACATACGCAACGCGTCCGCAACGCACGTCTGGCGCCTGTCCACTTGAAACACTGTGAATCACATCTAATTTTTTTAAAAATGTAAATAAACCATAATTGATATTTCCGTATTTTTATAGTTCATTTTGTATTTTTGTATTTTATATTTACATATTTCATATTATGTCACATACCATATTTCCGGAAGTGATCATCTCCATCATGACGAATCGCTCGCTCTGCGGGAACCACACGGCAGCCATCGCTCCGATTGAGGGCACCACGAAACTCTCAAACCGCAGTTTAGTATTTTTTTTTTGGTTAAAGTATTCGGCTTTTTGGGTTTTGGTTATTAAAAGAAACGCGTTTTCGGCCCCCCTTTTATATAAATTATTACCTGAGCGAAATCGCAGCGTATGCGTTTGAGGTTTTTATAATTCTCAAAATAGTTTTTTGCATCATAAAACTGTAAGGCGTACCTCGGCAGCTCCCATGATCACTCGTATCGCAAAGAACGCCCCGTAGGACCATTCGGAGACGACGGGCGTAGCAGCGGTGACGATTATGCACAAGATAGTAGACACTGCAATTCGAAGAATAGAAATAGAGAGCGAATATAAAACCCTATAAATGTCAGAATCTCTTCATTTCACGCTCACTCCCCGCCACTCGCTGATAGATCAAATAGAAATACTGGTTACAGTAACCTGCAAGCGCTCTTTTGGGACCGACTCGATGTGATGCTTTTGTCGAGAAGAGTACAGTGATGAGCGACCCCCAGGAGGTGGCCGAGAACAGCAGCGCCTGCATCGGCGGCTCCCATGGTAAAGTACCCTGAATTAAATATTATACATTTCTTCGAACTTGAACCGCGCATGCCATGCGGACAATGCCGAACATGATCATGCAAACACATTTAAGAGAACTACAATGAGTACGTGTGATTCGCAATAAAAATACGATGAGGACACATTTTGTTGTGCAGAAACGGCAGGACTGACACGGTAGCCTGCTTGCGATATCTCCTCCTCTTGGCCTCGCTCGTCGTCCTCGAACACAGGACGAGTGACGTTTCTCGCCTGTTCGGCCTCAACCCAGAATCCTCTAAAACTAGATACGTTCACGCTCGCGATGATGGCCACATCTGCAAAGTAGTATGATAAACCAGGATTACTCCAAAAATATTCTGGAAAATTAAGTTATTCCAGAAACCACGGTCTTGAACATAGTGATGATGGCAATTAAGGTTTATCGATTAGTAAAGTTACAATACCCAAGAAGAAATCAGTAATCCATCACAATGACGAGAATTACGGAGTGCTCATCTATTGATTAGTAAAGTTCACTTACTTAGATTGACTCGCATGGTCACTGAGGCGAAGAGAGCCAGCGTCAACAACAATCCGATTCTCAGACGATGAGAGTGGCAGGAAAAGAGGCGAGGAATCTGATCAACAATACAATATCGCATTCTCGACTCACATTCAGGAAATGGTAAACGTTTGTGCAAATACACACCATCAGTAGAAATAGTTAGTAGTAACTAAGCTTTTTTAGTTGATTCCTGTGTGAAATATTAATTAAATTGTGTGTAAAACGGACCACCGTCATCGACGTTTGAAGACGTCCTTTTCGTCAGCTCGACGGCGTGTCACTCCCGTCACAAGTCGAGGGGGGCTGGAATGATCAGCGTGCTCGTTGAGCTGATCTTTACGAGTAGCGGTATGGACTATTGCGCGCACGCACTGGCGATTAGAATAATCCGCTCACCAGGGGGGGGGCACAACTTGGCCACCAGGAGGGAGGGAGAGGAGGTGATCTTCAATCGCTGTTCTCTCCTGCGGGAAGTACCGTTGACTACGACGTCACGATCTCACGGTCTCCGAGGGACACCCTTCCGATTGCTGTATACATTAAATAGATCGTCACAACAACAACCGGAGCCTACGAAGAGGGAAGTTAGCACAAAACGGGCACGGTGAACAAAAGCTGAGTATTAAAGTGTGGAACGGGTGTCTGCAACAAGAAATTCCCGACATGTCATTTCGTTCCGGTGGCTATCTAATGGTATCTTAGGACGCACGCGGTATTCCACCGTAAATGTCGTCATAAATAGGTTACTCAAATTGTGCCCATGTGAAGAGCGCGTGGAAACTTTTCCGATTACAGAAAGTTGGGTGGGGAAGATACATCGTTGTTTTCGAAATTTCGATTTAGATGTCGGAGGACAAATATATTTTCAGGATATCTTGCTGGTACATTCAGAGCATTTAGGATAGCAGAATTCCGAGTTGTTAACAAAAGTTCAAAACAGTGTCATTATCCAATCACCGAAACAAGGAGGGAGGGAGGGTGCCAACAGATGGGCGAACACTGATCAAGGTCACAGATAACACGATCAGGAAGAGAGAGAGAGTGCACATTGATCACATCTGAGAGTGTTGTTCTATAGATTCAATTACGTGACATCGTTAAATCTAGAACTTTCGGGACACTTTTGACTTTGTAGAACAACCCTTCATGCCAAAGCGAAATACCACAGGTTCGAGATGACGTAGATTGATCAGATTCACAGTTTTTTGTGCTAGAAGAAAACGAAAGAATGAAACAGTTTCGATAGTAAAATTTTGGAGGAGGTGCAAGAGGCGTCTGGGAACATTTGGCACATTCAGCAAAAAAACATTAGCGCATCGATAAAATGTTCTTTTAGTGCTGTCTCTGAGAAAGACAACGATACGGAACGGATAGAAAAGAGGAAGAATTTATGGAGGAAGATAAGATACGGGTGATTAGATAGAAGACAACTCTGCTTGGGTTGTCTATCGACTCAAGGGAATGCTCGTTAGATAAGTTACAATTGTCATTTGTGACCTACCTAGGATTACATAATGGTGCGTTTATTATCGCCTGACCTTTCAGCTTAAGCTTTCAGAATGACAATTTTGAGTGGTCAGAATGATCATTCAGGGGGAAGGGGTAAGAATGATATTGGGGGTACACCTCGTCTCACTCCCTAAAGGACAGCTCTGACCCCTCGGAATTGTCATTCTGACTGCTTAACCTGACAATGAGGGATCAGGCGATAATATACGCGCCTTAACGCCCTGAGCAAGAATTCGATTATATGAATACATTCTATAGGCATAAAAAATTGCTGGAAAGATCATCGTTATGAGCATCTACACTCATTTTTCCTTTTAATTTGTTTTTTTTACTTGGCAAAGCCGAAGGGTAAATCAGTGTACTCGTAAAACAGTGGAATATGACAAAAATAGCATAACTTTATCGTCGAAGTTACTCATTGTTTCAAATATGCCTATAAAATACATCGCAATACCAGTATGATATTTGAGGATACTGTAACTCACAGTATACAATTCTAGACGGATCTCTCCGATCCTGCTGTAAATTCGACTCGCAATGCGTCCTTTGGCTCGTTTTTGTATGAGTTTCTCGGTTCCTCGATTGGCATCACTGAGGAGGGAGGTTTCTTCTCTACAATCGCCCACGCTTGGATGCTGGCTGCAATGTGACTTGTTCACTATTTGGGAGCGTGAACCAGTACTCGAAAATGGCCGATTTTGACATTTCATGCGGGAAAATTGTGTAAGAAACATGTATCGGAAAACATGTATCGGAAAAGGCGGATTTTCGATACATTTTGCTGCTCGCCTTTTTCATTCCCATTGGACCTTCATGTTATTTTGAGACGCTTCTTTGCTTATGGCATCTTTCTTTTCGTATAGGTGGGGAGTGCTAGAACACTGCTCACCATCTCCGTAAACGAGAAAGATGCCGCCAGCAATGAGATTGAGTGAGCCAGTGATCACGAAGATCCACTGCCACACGTGCCGCGTTTTCTGCAAAATAGAGAATTACGAATTTACAGTTATAGAGTTTAATGTGTGTTTGGGATCTCCACGAGTACATCGTGTTTGAGTCTGTCTACACGACAACTAACTTTAAATTATATTAAAAAAACCAGCAGCATGAACATGAACATGGCCAGGGGGCTGCCGATGTTGGCCAGAGTCGCCGCAGTCATCGTCAGTGAGGTGAGCGTGCCACTCAAAATAGATTACCCTTATCATGAGAAATTAAATTTCTGAGAAGGATCTAGGAAAAATATGTAATTGACGAATTTAAACCCCTAGCCATTCAGTTCGTTATCAGCGAAACGTTATATTATTGCGTCAATTTGAAATACCTGTATTGAGGCGCGATGGACATGAGTGCAGTGAAGAAGCCTGGTATGCCGAACGAGTACGAGATTCCTGCGATCAGTAGATACTAGTTTGAAATTTTTAATTGGATTAGCTCTCTTCATTTCACACTCTTTCTCATCTCACAGACCGGCGTAGAGACTGCGTGAAATGAAGAAATCTAATCCAATTATTTACCCGAATTTAAAACTCTACTAGATACAAGCTTGTGAAATCCGGATCACGAAATACTTGAATCAGATCTCTTCATTTCACAATATTAATTATTGATTGATAATAATTTCATTTCCTATTGTACTCTATTCACCTGACACATTTTGCGAGCGATAAGAAGGATAAATAATGTGTCAATAATATGTTTACAAATAAATTAAGGATGGCCACAAACCATAGCACGCGAGACAAACAGCTGCGATCCACGGTCTCTCACAAGAGGGAAGAAAGGCGAGAGAGAACAACGATGCGGCTATGCCTACGGCACCTGAAAACCACACAGTCGCTTCTCACAACCCATGCCGATTTTCATAAAAAAATTAGGAAATGGAATCAAACCAATTCCTGTAAAAAGATAAATATCCACAATCCACTCACACATGGTCTGGAAGGTCTTGGCGCACTGAGTTTGCTCGAGAATTCCCTGAATGAGAATGGGCTCACTTCAGATGTATCGGGATATAAAGTTGTCATTTTGTTTTTAAAAAGTTGGTGTATGTTGCCCCAAGTTGTATGAACCTTTCGTTTCAGCCAATCTGCGACGATCGACGATCCGCTCTTCATCACAATCTGCACTGCGAAGGGAATCGTTGTATACACGCCATTCTAAAACCGCATTTAAGTCTTTAGGGAATTTGGGAAATTGCACGTAGTAGGTTTTGTGCATGATTCGACTCGTGCACTTCGTATTTTCTTTACCCGATTCCCGTTATGTCATGCAATGTAATGCAAAATCTTCAGCAAACTCACCACCGACAGCGGCACCATGAGCTCGTCGCGAAAGTACGTGGGAAGGAAAGCCTGCAATCCCATTTTTCGTGCGTATCTTGAGCCAGACATAATAGTTTCTTTGGCTATTCGCCAAATACGGAAAGATGGGTAGTTTCTCTAAGTATTGATTCTTTTATGATTTGAATCTCTATTATCTCCACGTGACTCGCATAGATATTTTATTAGCATTATCTCCGGATATTCACTTGCATTAGCGTCGCGCTGAAATTGTACGCGAACTGGCAGCAGAGACAGGCGTAGAGCGGCTTGCACGACACCATCGACCGCCACGGAACCGACTCGACTTTCTGCAATGATGACCAGTGGTGAAGTTGATATTCAAGGGACGGGGTGTCTTTCAGTTCTGTGATTTTCCCTAGTTTCCTACTGTGACAATGTTCCCTTGGTGGCGGTAAACATTCAAGAGTAGTAACCGATTTCCGATGAATTTGCGCCTCGAGAAATACGACTTCGTTTTGAGATGTGAAACGATTTGTGGCGGGAGAGTTGGATGAGAGAACGAACCAACCGACGCTCCAAACAATGCCAAGGGATCCTGTCAAATTAATTTAAGTCAGATATTAATGACTATTTCTTATGGTTTGTTTATTGTCGCCTGATCCTACAGGTTGAGTAATCAGAATGATTATCTCTCTGCTCTGCTCCTCCCTTCCTCTCCCCTGGAAGGGAAGGGGGCGGGGCCTGGCGTGGATCTAGGAAAATGCCCAGAAATTTGTTGTGGGTCAGATGCATCTCATGAGGTGGACCCAAAACATCTCACAAATGGACTCACAATGGATGGAAACCGTTTGCTTGTTTCTTTGCTTATCACTACATATGTGATGAAAGATAGCAACGCACCGAAAAGGTAGAAGATCGATGGCCATTTCCACGGAGACGAGCAGAGAGCGGCGGAGATGACGGAGGATGCGGAGGCGCCCACCTGACAACGCACAGTGTTTACCACCACTCGAAATAACTTTTGTTCGAAATCTTTTGTAACAACGAAACAAAGAACTGTTCCGAAACGGAGTCGAAACGCTTTGTTCTTTTTCGTTTCGACTTTTCGAGTGGTCAACACTAGATTTTATGTTTACATTATATCATCGAATTAGCTGATTTAGAGTGTGGCTTCCTGATAATGCATTTCTTGGAAACCATTTTTGCAAATTACTATTAAAATTTGTTTTATTATGGTTATTACTTTTGTTTTCTATTTGCTATTACTTTGTTACAAAATTATGACGTACCTGATTGCCGGATGTAAAGATGCCGGCCATGGTAGACCTTTCAGCAGGGGGAAACCACGATCCTGCCATTGAGCCGATAGATGGCATCACGAAGCCCTGCACAAAATAATTGTCACATTTTTTTGAATATTAACTTGTGCGGCGTAAATGTGTGCAAAGATCTTCCTTATTGTACTCCGAACGTAAAATTTCTTCTTCCAGAAGAAGTTTGAAAAAAATTTCCACAGGGCTTAACTTGAAAAGAAGGAATTTCAAAGGCTTCGTTTCTTAGAGAACGGTTCTCCAACCTCCTCATTCCACACGCTCTATCGGTTTATTCACCGATACGAGAGCAGTGAGGAGGTTGGAAAACCGTTCTCATATCAAATTTGAGCTGTGAGTCGGTAAATGATAACCTCTGCCAGTCACATAATCAGTCGGGCGATGAAGTACGCGAGGAACGATTGCTCAGCGAGCAGAGGAGTCGCCATGGTGATCACCACATAGACTAGACAGGCACCTGCATCGGTTAGAGGAAAACATTTATTTTTATTTTTTTTATTTTTTAAAAGTCAAATTCTAAGTAACTTATTGTTTGCAGAAAACTTTGGTTCAGTGATTGAGACCACTATTTCTCCCTAATACAAGCACGTAAATAAGGGCAATCAGTTCCGTTCTTTGTTTGTCTGCTCTGAAATCAGGTGAGGCTCACCTCCCAGCATCAGTTAGAGCCCGAAGCGATCGGCGATTGAGCCGGAAAGGGTAATGGTTACTAGCGAGCCGTAGAAGGTCGCTGTGAGAAGGGTCGCCTGCATCTGGGGTGTCCATAAGAGAGTGCCCTGAAGGGATAAGGACAAAGATGTTTCATACGCAACCCAATCTGTCCCAAGGCAACTTGGGCACGTTACCGTCCACAATCTATAGTTGCTACCAATTTACCGCCTTATGTGTCTTGGTTGACCATAGCCGGAGAGATTTCGACGGGATACAATTTTTATAAATTCGTATAACAGTAGTTCGAGCGTGAAATCAAACTTCTCAGACGCGGAATATATTAATAAAAAAGGGGACTGCCATCAAGCGTGCTTTATATTTAGTCATAGAATTTCATTTGAGTCTAGTCTACTTGTCATTTGTCCACTACGCGACATAGTCGAGTGTAGTGATGGACATGTCAGCATTGCGTAATCCGGCAAGGCAGCTAGATTGCAACATAGATTGCAAGTACTCACGTTGTAGCCGCCGCCCGTGATCCCTTTCTCCTCGCTTGTCTTACATTGTCCATTATTGTTTTCCTCTCTTCCGAGCCCTTTTGGAGACGTTGCTTCATTCAACTGCGCCCGGTACGCAGTGGCGTTGACCATGCACACCACAGCCATGTCTTTAATGCATTTTAAGGAAAAAAATTATCGATATCCGTTTTTATTTCTGTGTCTATGAGGCAAAAAAACGAAGCGATTGCATGGTGCTCTTGATTGATGCTTGCGAAAATCGGGACGAGTGACGATCAGCGGTAGTAAAATTCGAGGAGACTCACTAATATTGGTCCGCATGCAGACACAAATCGCCAGTCCCAGCATCAACATGAGACCGATTCGAAGTCGATGAGACCTGGGAGAGAAGAGGGGCGGAAGAGAGGCAGAAGAGAAGCCATCCGACCCCATTTGATCCTCCTGCGATTAAAGTTGCGCAATGTGCAATAGGTAAAGATTGCAAGCGCGAAATTATTTGCGGAACTAAAATTGATGCTTCTTTCTGTAAAAGCCGCAATGCGGAACAAGAAAAGGCGAGCGCTTAGCTCTACGCGTTACTCTACGAAAAATGGGAGGGAGTATATCGCTGTAAAACCACACGCTTCATATTTGTCATGATAAATTATTAGTATGATTATTATTATTAGGGAGATATTAAGAAATACGATAAGGAAGAATGTGCAATACATTCGTGAACTCGCACGCTAACATCGTGTTTTATATGGACGGCATCTTTGGCAAGCCATTGTTCGGTCGCCGCCCTTACTCTATTTGCATAATGCGAGCATCGTGCAACGAAATCGGCTAGATAATAACGGGAGTCGCTCTGAATTGCACACTCGAGATCAATTTCGTCATCCTGATGACCTGTTTGATGACGAGACATTACTGCCACGTTATAAGAATACGTAAACGAAATGGGGCACTCTTTTCCTATACTTCGCCGTGTGCCTTACTTCGCCATAAGGCTTGCTGTTTCAAGTCCAAGGGTTTGGTTTCTCTCATCAGAGAGAGTGCGATCTCTCGCTCAACACTTTATAAGGGGGGTAGGTCACAGGGAGAGAGAGAGAACCAAGGGCTTGGTTTATAAACCAAGCCCTTGGTTTTCAGTTCCCTAAAACAAAATGATTTCCCTGCACAATTTAACATGTTGTTTATGTTGTTGTTGACCTGGCACAGTAGGTACATAGGAATCACACGACCAACAATTAACAATTTTCCAAATAATTTATCGACGAAATAGCGCCTTTGATTTGAATCAAGCGCTTGAAAAAACCAAGGGCTTGGTTTGTTATCACGCGTTATCTCACTTGTTATCTCACGAGAGGCTCGGTTTGAAAATGGCAGAAATCAAGATTTTCGTAATCTAGTTTTCGGTGGTTTCGGGTTCTATTGGGTCCAACTAAGATACCTGTGAGGTATTATGCCACAAAAGTCATTCCTCGACGAGATGCTGCTACTGTTAGGTGCAGCCCGCGAACTTTGAGCACCTTTTTCGCGTGTTTAACGGAGTTTCTGTGAAAACTTTTTGCTTGGAGCTAGGCTTAATTTTCAATGATCTTTCAATCTATCTATTTGGTTTGTTAGGATTCATAACTAATTTGCATAATATCGTATTTTGTTGATTTTCGAGAAAACTGTTCGGAAAGCAGATGTTCTGATTGCAAGAGAGTCTGTAGGAGGTCACAAGGATTCGAATGACATATCAATAATACAATACAATATTTATCACGTCAGACGATAACGTCAGGTGAGGATGTGGTTTCAGGGGTCAGGATCTTTGTTCTCAGAATAGACGGATCATTTCGGCTGGGAGAGGATCGGTCTTCTTCCCATTCACAGACCATCTTCTTTGAAGTTGCTGGAGGAATAGACGAGATCTCTTTTAGGACCATGGACGTGGGAGGAAAGGGAAGGTTACGTGAGGCTGAAGGCAGTCCTGACGAACGGGTGACGCATCTTTCTTGCGCTTGAGTCCACCAAGCTCGAAACATCAATCAAATCGAGAATTAGCGAAACTGGTGTCTGAGTAGCCAACATCAAACGGTTGGCTACTCAGACACAGACGCCATGTTCTGTCGCTTATTGTGTTTTTATCAGCGGAACGTATTTCGGAGAGTATTTGGGAAATTGTAATTCTCTGAGGGTGACGTCTCCGGCCTTTTTTCTACTTGCAGGGGGTATTGTGATGTCTCCATCTCTACATTTCTCTGGTCCTCCGAGCAAGATACAACCTCTCCTTGCAATTAGAGAAGCAAGATACTACTGGTCACTATAAACACGTCTTTTCCCCCGGTATCATTGTCGAAAAATCGCGCGTTAGTCACAGATGAGCAGTTCCATTCCAGTGTTCACAAGCTGACTAGCACATTTGCCGTTGATCGTTTTTGTTATAGGTGTAGCAACAATCTAATGCCTTTAACAACGGTTCTCGGAAATCATATTTGTATTCTTCTAATGCTATGATACAAAAGGGACACGATACTGCGAATCTATTCTTGGGGAAATGTTTTTTTCGTTGTGTGCTCCGTTGCGACAGAATGGTTGATGGGAATAATAGTCTGAACCTCTCAATTCTGTATGCTCTCTAGCGCTGTCTGATCGATGAGAGAGCATGCAGAATGAGGAGAGTCTGATCATTACTCGTTGATGGCTAGAGTGATGACAGTTTTAAACATGTATTACGCATTGCTAATTGTTAAACAAATAGCTAAGTTCATTAATCCACAAAACTTTAAATAGTTATGGATGCGGAGCATGTTAGAGCAGCCACCACCACTGTGAATCTCGTTTCGGGCGTCGGTGCGGTGTGTAATGCCCTCGCGCTGGTCACGATCTACAAGAAGAAAGCACTGCACAACTCGTGAGTCTCTCCAAATTTTGTTGCAAATACTGGCTTCGGCCAATGGACTTAAGAGAGGTATCACGAGAGATTGCAGGAAAACAACCCCTTTCGGAACAATTTTCAAAAATTATTTTTGATTTCGATCAAACTTTTATATCAGAGTACCCAACAGACGAGAATTCGATTTATCCTGGTCCCAGGTCCAAAACCGGCTTTTAGGAAATTTCCGGCTCCAAAACCGGAATCATCATAACTTTGTTCATTTTTAAGCTACAATGCTCAAAAGGGGCTCAGAAAATGCGGAAAAATATAGCGAATAAATTTTCTGTTGAACATGAAGTGCGCGGAATGACAGAATAAAAGTTATGGCAAAAAAAGTGTTTTTATAAGCATGAAAAAATTCATAACAATTTCATAGTGGGTGAAACCCAGTAGTTTCTCTGCAGAATATGGAAGAGCAGTTCAAGTAGTATTATAATAAATTTTCAGAAAAAATAAAAAGGGGGTCATACAGACCCGAAAAATGGCGTCGAAAGTGAAAAATCGGAAAATTTCGAGAAATCGGTTATTTCAAAATCATGTGTAATCCATTTTTCTGAAATTATTCAATCTTCATGAGTTCGCGAAAATGATATCAGCTCTTTACGCACGCATATGAACAAATTAAATTTATCAGCTCATTTCGCGTGTATATAAACCTGCCAAAATTGGGAAATCCCGGCCAGCTTTTGAAAGGCCAAATATGGATGAAATTTTCAAATTTAATTTGTTCATATGCGTGCGTAAAGAGCTGATATCACTTTCGCGAACTCATGGAGGTTGAATAATTTCAGAAAAATGAATTACACATGATTTTGAAATAACTGATTTCTCGAAATTTTCCGATTTTTCACTTTCGACGCCATTTTTCGGGTCTGTATGACCCCTTTTTATTTTTTCTGAAAATTTATTATAATACTACTTGAACTGCTCTTCCATATTCTGCAGAGAAACTACTGAGTTTCACCCACTATGAAATTGTTATGAATTTTTTCATGCTTATAAAAACACTTTTTTTGCCATAACTTTTATTCTGTCATTCCGCGCACTTTATGTTCAACAGAAAATTTATTCGCTATATTTTTCCGCATTTTTTGAGCCCTTTTTGAGCATTGTAGCTTAAAAATGAAGAAAGTTATGATGATTCCGGTTTTGGAGCCGGAAATTTTCTAAAAGCCGGTTTTGGACCTGGGACCAGGATAAATCGAATTCTCGTCTGTTGGGTACTCTAATATAAAAGTTTGATCGAAATCAAAAATAATTTTTGAAAATTGTTCCGATCCACCTGCAATCTCTGGTGAGACCTCTCTTAAGATAGTTATTTAGATTGGCCCGGGGCAAGAATGTCTGGGTTATCGATGTACATTGCTTAAAATTAAAGTCAACCTATAATCTAATGTTTGCTCCATTCTTGTATCTTCTGTTCGTCCCTATTCCTTTTGCCTTAGATTTTTTTTTAAATTTAAAATACTTGAAATAGGTATAACAATTTTTCAGGTTCGGTTTAATCTGCTTGGCGATAGCGTTGAATAACTTCACAATGATATCGATCAACACGATATGGTAGTGCATTTTAATAAAAGTGATATTGGAGGAAATTATTTAACAATTTGGTAATATGGCATCTTTAGAGCTAATTATCTATGCACATTTTATACGTAAAAATATTTCGAAATACGGGAAGAGGATAACTATAGATAACTAAGGATAACTAAGAAGAAGAGGATAACTGATCTTCCATGTACAATTGAAATAGATAGTCTTTTTTGCATTTTGAAGGTACTCCATGCCAAACTATCCGATATTCGCTACGGATTCAAACCTTAATCGAATCGTCGGCTATGTAGGCTTCAGTCTAATTCAATCACATTTTTTTCTGTGTGTTATGCATGACTAATGAACGCCGTTTGATGGTTAAATTCGGCCCATTGCATATCGTTTTTCATATGCAGAAACGACGTTCATGAGCCATAATACATATCGTACTTGTTGAAAATAGCGGAACGTTTACCGGAAAACGTGAAAAATATTCACTTTTTGTAACTTTGCGAAGAAAATTATTCACAACTCGTGAATAGGCTCATATTTTTTGTCCACCTCGATTTACCGGAAACTACCCGGACATGACCGGTGAAATGTCTAAAACAAAGGAGAAAATTCGATGCGAAAACGAACCAAGTTAGCGAATTGTCATCATTACCGTATACAGCCGGGAAATTTCAGTAATTGCCGGTTCTACCTTTTTCTTGCAATTGAATTTGTAGCTTTATTTTACACATTTCACCGGGCATGTCCGGGTGGATCTCGGCAAATCGATGCGGATTAATCGAATTAGCATAAAGGCAAATCATGATAATGTGTACTCGCAAAGATGCAAAAAGTGAATATTTTTCACGTTTTCCGGTAAACGTTCCGATATTTTCAGCAAGTACGATACCGTACACCTTTCTCTGTATTGTTCAGCAACGCTACACAGAGCGCGAATTCTCTAATGTGTCCCTCTCTAGTGAACTCAACTCTCTTAGATAGTTGGCGAGAGAGCACGCGTAGTGAGGAGAGTAGATATCGGACTCTCTTAAATAAAGTTCACGTTCTGTGTACTTTGTATCCCTCGACACTGCAATTGCTTGATTTGCACCTTGTCGCGGGTTTTTTTAGAACGTCAAACTACATATATTTTTTTAAAATTATAAAACGCAGATCGGCATCACTTTGTGGATATTTTCGTGTCGGACTCACTTTCTCATCTCTCTCAATCGCTTCATCGCCACCGTCTTCCCCATTTACAGCCGAGTGGTACGCAATCAATTCCTGGCGAAACCTCCCGAAAGAGAGAGAGGAAGAGCGAAAAAGCACGAGTCAGCGTTTTCACAATGCGCTACTGGATGTTCTGAATCATGTGGCTGGGCATGGAAACTTGTGTTCCTGTGCTGTACATCTTAATTTTTTGGTTTGTTCCTGATAATATTCCCATCTCTCTCAAGTTTTGGAATAATAGGAATATAGCAATAGAATCATAATCTGGAGCTATCTTTGGAGGCGCAAACCGAGTCCCGAACGCTGGGCATGCTCATAATTCTTCTAATATTTTCGATGCTGCAGAATGTGCCCTACCTCGTTCGTGAGTTGCACTTTGATTAAGAATGTGTTCACTGATCCTCTAGCTTGGGGATCAGAATGATAATAATTATTAATTGCCCCTCCCCCTCAGAATGACCACACTCAGAGAAATGTATGTCATATATGGCTCCTGAACTGCGTTTGTATGTCATAGAATATATATATATATATATATATATATATATATATATATATATATATATATATATAACATACTGCATGTTATATATGACATACAAATGCAGTTCAGGAGCCATATATGACAAACATTGTTCTCTGTGCATTTGAATCCCCCCGCTTGAGGGTTAGCCGACAGTAAACGCACCATGGTCAATATAGCGCGACAAACGGGCGATGATCTTTTCATTTTGAACACTCTCTAGAGCGGTCTCTTTCTCACCCTCTCTCTAGATCAACGAGAAAATGGGTTGAATAAGAGCCCGTTTGCGTAAGAGTCGGGCAAATCTCGGGACAGCAAAAGAGTCATGACCTGAGATAACAACGGTTTTAGATACAGTTCGGTGAGCTTAGAAAACTGGCCAAGTCTCATTGCATTTTAAATTTAACAAAATTCTAGTTGATGACGTCTACTTTACATATGATCGATCCGCGATGTTCTGGAATTTTGCTCAGACGGAAAGGGGGAAAATGTATACCTGGTGAGCTTCTCCGAGGAACTTTATCAGTGCGTTCGCGTAAGAACCGCATAAATTGTCTTCGAATCCGTACAGCAAAAAGTGACTAGATGCGTATTTCACAGATTCTGGTAGCTATTGGTGTGGTGATGCTATTCAGTTCTTTATTCCGCCAGAGGCTCATTAGTTTCGTTTGAAGCGTGTCAATGGTTGTTGAAATAGAAGGTTCATTCATTCTTTATTCCGTCAGGGTAATTTACGAGAGTTATAACAAGACGTGCTACAAGAGATTACATATGCTTTTCAACTCTCATCAAAGGGCCTTTAGAATAGCAAGACCATTCTCTTTTTTCCATGGAATCTGTCAATTGCAATTGACAGATATGCCTATTACAAATGACAGAATCGCACCGTGAAAATAATATCAGAATATGCATTGACGTTATGTGATCTCTACGAAGTTGTATGTGGTATAGCTTGGTCTCTCTCTCATGCATTTTTCTGTCCTCTCCCAAATATTATATTAAAAAAACATCTACTTCATGTATCTCAACACGCGATCGTGCCAGTTGGACTACGTGCTTATCTTCCTGCTCGATTTTGGCACCCTCTTGCGCTTACGACTATACCGCGTTAAGGTATCTGTTCCGCTCTTCCTATTCATCGGTCTAGAACTAGCAGTTCTTAGGCTCGTTTTCGAAGAACATACGTAGTATGTGCAAAAAGAAGTGACCTTATTCCTTTTACCTGATCGGAAAATTAATACTGGCTGCAAGCTTATTTTGCAGAACGCTGCAATTAGTTCTGACGCAGCTGCAAGCGCAGCAAAACGATCGGCGGAAATCTGGCTTGCTCTGCAGGTACCATCATTCCACAGCAGGCCCAATCCTACAGAAAGGGACGAGAGAGCGTGTATAATAGGGACTCTCGATTGTGTTGCACTCTCTCTCTCTCTCGCCCTGAGCCGTTTTGTAGGTTTGGAATCATGTGGTTAGCATGTCTCGGAGACGTTCTTCCCACGTGATGTTATCGTGCAATTTCGAGGAATTAGATAGTCCGTATCCCACTCGTTCGTTTGTGTACTCTCTCTCTCTCTCTCTCTCTCTCTCTCTCTTTGTTCGATAGTGCTGACGAACGACAAATGCCATGCATGAAAACATTAGCTTTTAATGGTGCAAAGGTTGCGAAATATTGCATGAATGGCGCATTAGATATAACATTATCGATCAAAAGTATTCGCCCAAAACTTCGAAGTGGTGTGTCTCTTAATATTTTAAAAAAAATTGTTAAAAACCCCATTATTTTTGCAAAAAAATTGGATCGATAATATTTATTTTCCAAAGTATATGGCTACATAAATATAAAATGAATACGAAAGCGTCATATTATAGAATTCTTGAAGTCACCTTAATTCTTGAAAAAAGCAAAAATATTGTCGTTTAATTAACCTATTGTGGTGCAAAACTCTTCTGAGCAAATTAACAAAAATGCATGAAAGTAGATATCCCAATTAATATATGTCAAACAAAAATGTTCCAGGGCTTATATTTTGATACACAGGCATTTGCTCAATGTTTCCCCGACATTGCGTGCTTCTCTGTTTTCTCCTTCATTACTCCTCGAATGACCACTCCGTTTGGTTCGTTTGTATTTAATTTATGTGAAAAATAGTTTTTTTAAAAAATAATATTGTATCATTAATAACTCTTCCAGACATTTTTCTCGCGACAACAATTGCTTGGCATTCTGCATTCAGCATCGATGGGTACTTATGATACTACTCTGAAAAAAAATATTCTATCAGGATACTAGGGATGACCGTTCGGTTTCCGTTTCGGCGAAAAAGAAATCAAAGAAATGGAACCCCCTGGCATTTCTCCACCGTTTCACGGAAAACGGCCGCTCTGGAGAGAACAGCCAATTTGAAGAAATTGAAAAAAACCAGGGATCGTAGAAAAATCAGAAATGGGCACGGGATACCTATCCAATTCGACACGTTTCATTTCGATGATTTTGGGTCACACAGTGAATTTATTTCTTCTCCCAATAGGGCCGTGTTCCGTGAAGCGGCCAGTATTCTCTCCATTCCTCCATCCCCGTTTCACGGTGGCAGATTGCCACAGGGTACGCGAGAGTCCGTTTCACGAAAACCGAACTTGCAACCCTACATGATACTAATTGAACAGATTCACTTTCTTGTCGCTAGAAATAAGAGACATTTCACTTTCATGTAAGCGAGTATGTTCACTCGGTGTTGGTGTTTTTTTATGAGTGTAATATGCTGCATAATTAATTATTCCAGGTTCATAATTAATCTCTTCCACACTCGTCTAAGTCTTTTTAGACCACCTTCAAAGTAAATTAAGAAGTTGACCGTCTCAGTTTTATGATAGACACTCAGGCTTTTTTATACAATAGAATTGCACGCCGTGTACTGTAAAAATAAAATGCGTTTTTTTGTAAAAATAAACCCTTATTCGACGAGAAATATTTGTTCATCTGGGACATAGAATGTTGTGAATGCGTTTTGGCAGTTTATTGCGACGAACAGGAATTGAAAGTGCAGCCCCAATCAATGCTATTGGTTCCGAAATAAAAAAAAAGTGTTGGGAGAAGTGAAGCTGCTCGTCCATGCTTTGAAATTCTTTATTTACTGCTCTTCAACACGACGACTACATCATTGCACAGGCTGACCCTACAGCGAGGAGTTTGAAGTGAAGGAAAGATTAAAATGGATCCTCTCACTTTTGCGCACTCTCTCACCCTGACCTATATCTGTAAGATAGGAGTGCGTCGCTACCGCAAATGCATCGTTGTGTTGGACGAAAAGTCTGATTTGCCCATCACGGACACCCTGCCAGTGGACGGCAGTCCGCAGACTTTCGATGAGTACAATCTATAAACATTATGCTATATCCGTTTCTCTTTCTATTTGTAACCGCGTTTCCATTGCTTGCTAGGAGAAAGTTAGAAAACGATTCTCCACCCTCCTCATTCCACACGCTCTCTCGTTTGCTGTCCGAGACGAGAGAGTGCGTGGAAGGAGGAGGGTGGAGAACCGTTTTCTAACAAATGAAACCTTGGGGAACCGTTCTCCTAGCAATTTTGCGCTCTGTGTATATAACAACAACAACTAAACATCCAATAAGTTTACATGTCGTTTATCAAGAGTCTATTCGGGTTCACTGGAATTCGAATGGGAGCTTTGACGATGTTGATAGGATATTTATGACATCATATAATTGGCAAAAAAAAACGAAATCGCACCTTACTAGCTGCCGTACGCGCAGTTTGCAGAAAATCATGAGCAGAAATGTGGGCAGACACGACCGTGGTAATCCAGAAGAAGAAAACGAAGAAGACACGGAAGTCCTTCTGATTTTATTATCGATTTAACGTAAATACCGGGAAAATATATGTACATAAGGAAATAAAAAAAGGGAAACTGAGACCATTTCTCGTGTTTCGAATTATCGTATTTTAAAAATCAAACGCGCCTTGAAATTGATGTGCGTAACGAATGAATGGCAGTAGAACGCACCGTAAAGCACCTGAAATATCAGATTAATTAACGACTTTATGGTATCGCTAAATGGTGTGCTCTATTCGTTTTGACAGTCTTTACGTTATTCCTGTCTATAGCAGCGGGGGTGATTTGCTATGTCGGAATAGTTTTTGTGAGTTTGAATAAAACAACGATTAAAACAACGACACCTCCAATCCGACGACTATCATAGCAATGCATAAGAGTGAGAAAGCTTTCTTGTTCTCGACCGCTTCTCTGCGCGATTTTGCCACGCCCTGCAACGATTTGTTGCGTAAACCCTCTGACAAACCGATTTCATGTATTTACTAGGCTGTTGCAAGTCTTGTCGCGTTTCGGGGCACTAACATATTTATCCCTACCATCTTCAAAGATGAACCAATGAAATTGGGAATAGTTTACGTTCACACCAGTAGTACCCCTCTATAAATCGCGCAATTTATGGTGCTTTTATTGTCGCCTGACCCCTCAGGTTGAGCGGTCAGAATGGCAATTCTGAGTGGTCAGAACGGTCGTTCTGAGGGGTCAGAATGGTCGTTCTGAGGAGTCAGAATTGTCATTCCGACCGCTCAACTTGGGGGGTCAGGCGACAATAAACGCACCATTATGGGTGCCACTCTCATAGAACGCCGGGGTCTATAATTTGAAGAAAACGGTCAACTCGTTTAAGATATCGACTCGAATCTTGAAGTGCTCTTCTCTGAGGAAGTTGTTGATGGTGGGAACAAGTTATTTTCTGAGAGGGTAGTGTCTGACGACTAAGAAGGATATATTAGGATGGTGCTGCCGTACGCCGCCAATTCAGAATTGGTCGTCCTCGCAGTAAGGGCTGGAGCAGTGCCGTTTTGGAAGTAAACATTTGCCCACAATCCGCGTCTCTTAACGACTTTGATCTTGCCTTATTATATTTCAATGGTGTACACCTGTCCCATGAAAGTGATACCTGAGTAGGAGCTCCCATTACTGAGCGCCCCGGGCGATCCACGAATTTCTCAACATCATTTTTTGACTACCGAAAACTGTGTTTGGGAACATCGTCTGCCTTCTAATCTGCATCAATCCTCTGCTGTTTCGGTACAACGTTTTCACACTGTACCCATGCATACTCCCTCGTCACCATTTGGTCCAGACAGTTGAAGGCCCTGTGGAAAATTAGGAAAATGAAAGACATATCCACCCTCGAAAAAGTGACTGGATCCGAGAATTCGTAGTAAATCAACGGTCCCATATTTTACTTCGTTCCAATTTCGTGAATTCCCCAATGTATGGTGGTAAAGTCTGCTCCTAGTGTGTCGCCCAGTTTGCGCATGATTTGATAGGGGTCTGTTTCTTGCTTTGTGCCCAGAGTGCCGAAACACAGATTGAGGATTTTCCGGATCTGACCTCTTCGGCCAGAGAAAAGTCCATATTCTCGCTAGCGAGTGTCCAACTTTTCACATTGTGCAAAGAGGGTACATATTACCTATGACGCTCATCCACATGACGTTCAAATTCGGGTGACTTTGAGCCAGGCAGGAAGACGAACAAAACTACCTTCCAAAAGTGGTGAGGGACGTCAACAAAACAATTCGTATTTCTCCCTCAGAGAACTAGGAGGGACTAATCATTACCATGCTTTAGACAGAAGGTATGGACCCCCTTCTACTGTAAACTGGAAGGGACATTACAAAAAGAAACAGAGCCGAGATAACCCGCGAAAGTGAATGCACAAAAAACGACAGGACTTACAGCCTGGTACGTGTTTGATGCAGTCGCGAAGGAAATTAAAGAAACAAGGAAGAATGAAAGAGCGAGGGAATCGAGGGGACAACGGTGTTTTTTTAAAAAAATCCCCAGACATTCTTCTTTTCTCAAAGACATTCTTCTTCCTTTGAGGGAAGAGTAAGTTTACATTACGAAAAATGAACAATTTTGAATGATATGACGCTGTTCGCGTAAGAACCAACCATTTTTTTGCCCGTTGGCGCCAGGTGGCGCCATGTCAAAATCACATTTTCTCGAATATTTCAGTCGCTGATAATGCTAATTTTTTGTTCTTGTTACATCTTATGCAGAATTTCACGGCGGTCAGGCCTGTGTACTTCATTTTGTTTGATTATTCTTCATGACCCGGGGTTCATGGTCTAAAACTTCAAAAAATGATATTCGCCCATCTTCACTAGTCATTCGAAGGGTCACGAGTTCGACCCCCGCCCAGGCCAACCAAGCCTTCCATCCACCCCGGGGCGGTAAATTGGTAGCAACTTTGATTGCGAAAGGTAACGTGCCCTAGATACCTTGGGAAAGCTTGGGTTACGTAATCCCACGTTGCAGCTGGCTTACCGGCTTGCCCCATCTAGCGTGGTAGCTTGCTACTGTAAAATCGCTTGACATGGAACAACTTTACCTTTTTACCTTTACCTTCACTCCCAATAAGCTGACGAATCATATCATGGTATCCATATCTTCTTTAAAGAACATGATGGACCTCAAAAAAAATTTTTCGTTCGATCTTTGTGTCAAATTTCTTTATTTGGGTAGGAGATGATGAATTCACAGTTTCCTTTTTTTCTATAATTCTTTTTTTTAAAATTTTTTTCTCCTTTATTTTTTTTAATTCCTACCCTTTCGCAAAAATTTTTTTGAGAAAAAACCTATGAACCCGGGGTCATGGAATTTTCGAAAAAAAAATTTTCCTACATTTTCGTATAAATTTATCCGCTGTGCATTAGATGTATCGTCATGAGTACTGAATGTATTTATGAGATGGTGGTATTACCACAACAAACCTTTTCAGGATGCATTATTTAAATATTTAATCAAATTTTTCGTTTCTTAAGACAAATCGATATGGCAAGTCGGCATGAAAAATATATAGAGGACCACCAGTTCTACAATATACGCCATGAAATTATTTGCGCTGGGTTGATTATCGAGAAGGAGGTAAAAAATTATTTTTTTTTAAAAATCATGAAAAATATTTTGAATCGTTCCAAAAATTTCTCGTGCCCTGTTTTCATGCATACAGGACATGGCTAAAAACTCGCTACCAGACATTATGTGCCCCGCATTCATACGTACCATACTACAGTCTACTGTTCGACACGGGATCACGCATTGTATTTGTCGGTCGCTTTGGTAAATAAATAGTGCTGTCTGGTCGGCTGTCGAGCGTTGTCCGACCGGTGTTTCAGGGAGTGAGAGAGAGTTAGAGAGAGAGAGAGAGAGAGAGAGAGCGAGAGAGAGAGAGAGTGAGTCAACGTGATATTTGTGCGAAAGTGTTACGGAGACTGTGGCGAATAGTGTATCTGCTACGCGTGATCTCTCAAACTACACATTCGGCACGGGGAGAGACGAGAAGAGAGAGAAGAGAAGCGAGAGATAAGATAGGGTTTCGGAAAGAGAGAGAGCAGAGAGAGAGAGGCCGCGCGGGAGAAGAAAAGAGAGAGAGAGCATATACTCGCAAACTGCACATTCATCCGCGCCATACCCCCATAGTTTGTGATCGAGCGCCAGAGCATTTCCTAATTCATTTCGCAATTTTGAACGACTGAGTTGGTGATTTTGTGTGCCCCAGTGCACGCTTTTTGCGTGTGTTTTTTTCTGAGTGTGCGTCCACATCTCACATAACATTTGCCATTCGATCTGCCGCTCTTTTCCTTGATTATTGAGGTTGCTGTCTTACTTAGATTCTACATAAGGAAGTCAGTTATAGCGTTTCTCCGCTCAAATTTATATTTTAATTTTCGCTGAAATATGTTACAGATTAATGGCGGCTGCGACACAGATGAGAATGTCGGAGCGGTTTGATATCGAAGATGATGAGAGCTTTTCGGAGAAAGAGGGACATGTTCGTTGATTTTTTTTATTAATATTTTCTTTCATTTTTCCTCGTTTATCTCAAATGCGTGAAACATCTGTGTTTAGTATGATTTGCAATTTTACGTCCGCTCGTTGCATTGTATTGTTTGCAAGTTCAGTTCCGAAAATGCATCGTCACAGTTTCACAATCGTTTAAGTGGAAAATTTTTAAAACTCTTAATTAGCATAATTAGCAAAGATTTAGCTAATCACTCAGTCATTTTTGTCTTAATATGTGCATAATTGAGGTGCGTGATTGTCTCATCTGCGGCGGGCCCACGCGATACGTGCATATGGGCATCGACGCTTGCCGAGCCTGCGCCATATTTTACAAGTAATACTATTTTATTAAATACTTTTATTCTCTTGTTTTACTCATCTATCAGTAAGATCATCTTGCTGCTCTGGTATCAACCGAAATTGAATAGGGTAGTCGTCACAAATCTAAGCGCCCCCATTACCATTTATACTTTAATACGAACGTGAAAAAAAGGAATCCCCAAACTGCGCGCACTTTCACATCGCGCAGGTTTATTGGTTTCCTGATCTTAAAATTCATTCGTGTGATCTCTCTCTATCGAATGATAACAATCTTGAATTCATCGGAACAAACAACAATCGGAACAACATCGAGAATCGTAAAATTACAATTACTTTATCAGAATCATGTAGTAGTTTATGAAATTCTTGTATTCTCCTTTTGCTGCAAAATTTAATGTAACACATGATTCCAAACCTACAGACCAGGGTTAGGGCGAGAGAGTATGCAAAAGTGAGAGAGTCTCTCTCGATTTCACATACTCTCTCACTCCAAAGGCCTTTCTGGAAGGTTGACCGGCGTGTGGAATGATGTGGTAAGATCATCTTGCTACTCTATGTGCAATGATTATCCAATTATTGCAGAAGGATCAAGAACCGCAAGCGACCACTCGTCTGCAGGACGGGCTCACTGGAGTGCGATACGATGAAAAGTGAGATTATACAATCGCCAACTTTTTATAGAGTTCATTTTGCTGAACGGCAAAATCGGGATAGATTCAACTCTGGACTTGGACCTCAACCTTGATCAAATTGTTATGGGGAAGCAATGCGTAACATAAGCAGGAAGCAAAGAAACATCACGCGAAACAACATGACGTACAAAAATTGTAATAAATATACCGAATTGTCTGTAGCTACTACAGCATAAATCACGCCGGTCAAAGTACGAGGACTAACGTAAAATGCAAAGCAAACTTTTGATTTGCGTTTTTGTTGCTTTAGTACATTATCATGCTCACGACCTTGCAGATGACAAGTACTCGTGCAAGAAGTGCCGTTTCGATCGCATTACTGTTGTCCTCAGGGAGAGTCGAGTAAGCTATTTACAATATAAGACGAGTGAAACTATTTTGTCCAAGAGGAAACGGCAGTTTCGCTGAAACTGCCTTCTTTGGGAAGCGAATATCGCATTTTCTCTATTATTTGGGAAATTCGTATCTTTGGTCAAATCCCTGTAAGAGTGATAGCATTTTTCGCATTATTACACATTCTTTTTCATTTTTATTCTGCCTGTTCTGTTTAATTTTCGGAAATGTTCCATATATATTGCATTACATGTATAAATATTATTTTATCGATCATGCTGGCAGGGTGTATTGGAAGGATTCACTTCTATCACATATGAAACTCTTGCTCTTCACTATTTTCCAACGTTGAAGGCTGCATGGGAGGATCTGAAATCTATCTGGTCAGTTCATTTCATCGGGAAAAGCGAGTGCCAAAACCCGATTTGTCAACTCATTTTCCACTCTCTCCCCCTACGTGTCGGCTGTGCTTCGATTATGTCGGGAAAAGCGAGTGCCAAAACCCGATTTGTTCACTCATTTTCCACTCTCTCCCCCTACGCTGTCGGCTGTGCTTCGATTATGTCGGGAATAGCGAGTGCCAAAACCCGATTTGTTCACTCATTCTTCCCTCCCCCTCTCTTCTCAATCGGTCGACTCACCATTTCGAGCAGACGGCGTCTCCGCGAAAGGTCGACATCTCATCACCGCAACATGAAAAGGTTATTTCGATAAGACACAAACCAATTCGTTCAGTGTGTATAAGTAAATATATGTCAGTAGTAAACGGCAATAATTTAGCATTAGAACTAGTATTTCATCATGAATAGGGAATTGGATACATAATTACTACTCAAGTATGCATGGTTTGTCGTTATTCACTGGTATCTTGAATTATTTTATTTAAAAAGGACCAACTACCTTTTTCATGTTGCGGTGATGAGATGTCGACCGTTCGCGGAGACGCCGTCAGCTCGAAATGGTGAGTCGACCGATTGAGAAGAGAGGGGGAGGGGAGAATGAGTAGATTTTATCGGGTTTTCGCACTCGCTTTTTCCGACATAATCGAGACACAGCCGACAGGATAGGGGGAGAGAGTGTAGAATGAGTGGAAAAATCGGGTTTTCGCACTCGCTTTTCCCGACAAAAACTTGAGAACGTGATCCTTCTCGCAGAGATCAATTAATGTGTTTCAGGGAGTGTCGTTCAACTATGAAGAACTCGAAGAACAACAACTTTGCTGCTGAATCAAATATGTGTTGATTGAAGGAGAGCAATGAGAAGATTAGTATCAATTCGAAGACAATTTGTTCCTATATTCGCCATTATAAATGTTCGATAAATAAATTTACAAGTTATAAACAATCGCAAGAACTTGAACAACACGAAGCACACACAAATAAAATAAATAATAATATTTTTATAAAACAAGGAATCTTTAAAATTAGGAAAATTTGAAAGTCATGAACTTTTCGTTATCAAATGACGAAAGTAGCTCAATTTTCGGAATACCTTCTTTCGAGAAGGAAAACGCGATAATTTTTTGACCTGGATATCACAGTTTAGTGCAAACTGCCGTTTCCTCTTGGACAAAATAGTTTCACTCGTCTTACATTATTTGATAGATATGCGAGACACGCGTAAAAGCGGAACATTAAGAAAAAAAAATAAAAAAAATACTTATGAATCAGTTTTTGGCAGTGTACATTTATCTGGGAATATTCAAAATATTGGACTATCCTAAATATCATCCGAAATTTTGAAAAATAGAACTTGACGATCAATGATTACTTATGTTAGCTCGAGGTCGCCAATTTCCCGATTCAGAAGCCGAAATTCGAGTCGTCGTTGTTGACAGAGGAGGAAAACGCACCGTCCACGAGCAAAGCGAAAGTGATTTGGTTAGTTTTCTTCTCCAAAAAAATTGTATTAAAAATATCAGGGTCCTGTAATTTTCGCATTATCGAAAATAGATTACTAGAATGAAAAGCTGGTATACCTGTTTCGCTCCCTAAGTGGTTCGGTATTGATATTTGTGCGAGAGTCGCTTGAGTTCCTCCGACAAATGCAAGAAAAGAGTGCGTTTCGTGTTGTTTGGGTGCATTTCGTGCAAGATTTTCTGTTATGGCTACAACACGCGCCGGCACGCAGTGCGCACTCGGCGTGAAAACATGCGCAAACTGTGCGCACTTCGTTCGGGCTACGTATAATTGCATAAAAAGGCGGGTTCGGAAACCCGCTCTTCCTAGTTGAATTGTATCCTTCATTTCTCTTTCTATTCCTGCCATTGGTGAAATGACACGTATCCAAACTACTAAAGGTAGAAAGCCAAAGAGCTTCGACATTTATTTATTCATTTCGGATCGTTCGGTCTACTTTACTTTACCTGCACGCTTGTTCGTCAGCATAGTGTGCGTAATGAAGTTTCAAACCGTATTTCAAAAGCCGCATTTCAAAAAGATTTATTTCTTCTAAATTTTAGATTTAAAATATTGCAGCTTCGCTCCTCCGGCGCCGAAAATGAAGCGAGAAAGTGTGCATGTCAATGTGATCAGCGGAGTGCGAAGAGGGCATTCGTAAGTTTCTCACAATTTAAAACTTATGTCACTAAACATTGACGGTTCAACTAGTTGCATAATAGGGAAATCGACCGATTTTGTGAAAAGATTGCGAGAAATGAGGAGAAAGGCAACTAATTGTATCGTTTCTTGTCAAAGTCTAGTTGATTGCGGGGAAGCGATGAGCGTTTGGGTAGTTGTTTTTTTCCTGACCATTCGCAATTCTCTATAAATTGTTCTGCTCATCGATTCATTCTCAATTTTCAAGTTATTTTTAAAATATTACCAGTGTGTGTGGAAAAGATCTCGTCATTAGCTAACTGGAAAGGTATAGAACATATATAGGTACATAAATAATAAAAAGATGGGATAATAATAGAAAAGGTACTTATGATTATAGTTGTAGATTAATGAACACTATACGAAGAACGAGCGAATTGAGCACAAGGACGTGTATCTCCGTCGACCAAGCCATCCTTGTTGAGGGAGTGGTAAGTAACACTAACAATAAGCACTAAGTACTTACTAAGCACGCACTAACATGATTATGATGTACTACGAATTCACATGCACTTGTCATAAATGTAAAAAATACCTCACCGATAAACATCAGAAATGAGGGAGAGAGAATCTGACAGAAAACATGATCATTTCTCACAGAGTAATTTAATTGTGAAGCATGTAATTGTCGAAATTACTACACAAACCATAAATAAACATACTAATTCTTCAAGTGGCGGCGTTTTGTGAATTGATGCAAAAATCTATAAACTGTATTTCGTTTCTCATTCCTATCTTTTTCAGTTGGTAATCCCTACGACATACTTGATGATGAATCAGACTACTCGTATTTTACTATCCGCCATGTTCGAATTTGCATCGACCGCCTTTGACGAGTTCAAGGACCTCGAACACAAAGAACAGGTAATACAAATTCACAAAGATTCGTCCGGAATATTAAATCGTTCCGCAGATTAACAGCCGAAACCACGTTTTAACAAGTCAGGTTAGAGCACTCAAAAGTGCGAGAACCAGGCAGTAAATTCGGAATTTTAACATTGTAAAAAAACGCAGCCATTTGTTTGAAACTGTAAATCGGCGATCTATCACCTTATGGTCAGCTATGGTTCCAGGGAGGATAACAAGAAATATAATTTAACATACATATATTTTAGTGGCAGCTCATCCGAAATTTCTACATCTTCTTCATCACTCTCGACTCCGCGTATCGAATGCACACGAAATTGCCCGACCGCGAAACGATGTGAGATTACAATAACAATATAGTCATATTTATACGAGTCACTGGGAAACGTGGTGTAAAAACACAAATTATGAAGAAAAAATACAAATGGTCGACGAAGGCATTTTTGTGGGTAAAAATAGTCGAATGAGGCCATCCGCAAGTAGACATTGCACTGAATTTGCATAATTCATGGTTGTTGAAAGTGGGAATCTCCAGGTGCTTCACCAGCTATGCCACATACTTGGATTTCGACACGCTCCCAGCATTCCTCTCGGACACCCCGAGTTCGAAAAACCGCGAAGAAGCAACGAGGTAATACTGCTACTATACTTTTATTTCAAACACTTTTTTTTCTCTCTGTATGTGCGTCTATGTGCTTTTCTGCACACTTACGTAATGCGCACAATAATTTGTTGAAAAGGTAATGCAATTCGGTCCATTGTTTGTACGTGAGGATGTTTCAAACAAAACTTGAATCGAGTAAAATATCGTTCCCTTTATGCATGATAATCTAATTTACCCTTTATATTTCAATTTTGTAGACGTGCTAAAAATATACGACATTGCAGAATGATGCACTGCTATCTCGAACACGAGGTACGTCACATGCGATTGAAGATGAAGCGATGGAATCCCTCAGACGACGAGTATATGGCCTTCCTCGGACTCAGCTTCTGGTCACTCGGTGAGTATTCTCGCGGGGAGATAAGTATACGAATCCGGAAGTCTAGGCTACCGAGATACGACTTGAAAGATTCCATACCTTCAAAAGAAGCGTTTAAATAGACTTTTGAAGTTGTCGCAACGAGAGATTGCGAAAACACATGGGTGATGGCCTCACCACGAGTTCACTTTTGGCATTTGCTCATAACGAAGTGCGCGTGAGCGTTCTCCACTGAAGTAATCTGGTTCGCTGTGACACACTGTAAAATTAACTATTAATTAGCTGCCTGCTCATCTATTTCCTTTCAGAGAAGGTCGAAGTGGGCGAGCACGTGCACCAAATTGCCGAGAGCTATCGCCGATCGATATTCGTGCAACTCGACAAACTGTACAGGTACGGTAACTGCATTTGTGTTGGTCTCTTGTTCATAATAATACATTTTACTCGCTTGAAAATATGAAAACAGGTGTAGCCTGCTTTAATAGGCTTTGCAATAAAATGAAGTAAGAGAAATGAAGGTTGTATTCGATGTGTTTTACTGAAAAATCCATGATAAAATGTTTGTTTAGAGAAAAGATGCAGCTGAACGACTACTCTGCTCATATGGGAGAAGGACTGCTCTTTCTAGTCGCTATACAGGTCAGATATTTCTTTTCAGAGATGTGTTTCACTGAAAAATGTATCTTTCGGTAACCATCACGCCGAACAAAGTTTCGTCACAGCTTTTGTAGTTGTTTAAAAAAATCTATTTGGTTGAATTTTCCATCTTTCTTCATGCCCTGAATAACTTGCATAATTTCACACAGTCTTGTCAATCGTCCAGGAAGGGGTCACGGGCGCGAGAGTGCGGTACAATTTTGAAGCGCCTCTTTTTCTGGTCAATTGCAGCATGGGAAAATATAGGAGATGGAAATTGAACAATTAAAAAAAAACAAAAAAACTCTCTTTCCAGTCCGCCTTCTACGAGATGCGCTACAAGCTGGAAATCTTCAAGCTCCTCGACATTTTCGACGACCAAATGCTCATGTACCAACTGCATGACAAAGTGCTGTAGCTGTGTAAAAAAATTAAAATAAAAGAATATTTCGGGATTTTGTGCGTATGTCCATGTTGGGCTACTTGTGAAATCTGAAATAACTGTGACGTTGCAAGCACACAGACTACACAGAAGAACAGAGAGCATAACACTGAAAGCAAATTTGCCAGGAGAACGGTTCTCCAAGGTTTCATTTGTTAGAGAACCGTTCTCCACCCTCCTCTTTCCGCACACTCTCTCGTCTCGGAGAGAAAACGAGTGTGCGTAACGAGGAGGGTGGAGAACGGTTCTCTAACAAATGAAACCTTCTCCACCCTCCTCTTTCCGCACACTCTCTCGTCTCGGAGAGCAAACGAGTGTGCGTAACGAGGAGGGTGGAGAACGGTTCTCTAACAAATGAAACCTTGGAGAACCGTTCTCCTGGCAAATTTGCGCTCTGTGAAGAAGCATACCTAACCTCGAAAGATCAAGTCAGAGGCGCGGAGGGTGAGAATACGAATAGAAGTTGTTGAGGAATATCTGATTTCGCATTCTGCTGATATTCTTCGTTAACCCATGTTCTGCCGAATATTTCGAGAACCTATTCCTAGAGATCTTGAATACAGCTTTTCAACAAAAAAAGACACAGATTTTGGAGAATTAAGCAATTTGTATCCATTATGCTATTCTCATTTCTTTATCATCATTCATGCTGCGCAATATTCATTTATTCATTCATTTATCATTTACTCAGTCGCGGGAAATCGGGAGTCGAGGTCGGGAAAAAAGCAGGGGTGAAATGAGTTGGATTGTAGAGGGGCGAGAGAGACTGATGTCCGCCGTCATGGTCGAATCGACGTCTTCATGGCAGCTACACTAAACAAAATGTTTGTAGAAAAAATCCTGAAGTAACCAACATATTTGTTATACGGCGCATTTGTTTGCTGAATCCAACAAACATGTAAGTAGAAAACTACAAACATTTTTTTATGTGTTTTCCAATTCTTGCAGCATATCACAGTTCGTGCAGCTTGTACATAACCATTTGTTCATCGAAGATGTCCAAGATCTTGAATACCTCCAGAATGTTGCCCCTCTCGTGATGCGTGTCCTGCAGGAAAATACGATATTATTATTACTGAATTTAGGAAAATTTTGAAATTTACAGCATTCGTCTTTCCGCATAAGAGCCCGTTTGCGTAAGAGTCGGACAAACGTCAACAGGCGCCCGTACAGCAAAAAAGTGATTGTCTGAGATAATACCTGTTTTCGACACACTTCGATGGGTTATAAAGACTGGCAGAATTTCATGATATGTAAATTTGATTGGAGATCAATATGGAGCTCTGAAGATTCGACTTATTAGTTGTTTATTGAGAATAACTCAATA
Source organism: Pristionchus fissidentatus (assembly GCA_036245785.1). Lineage (NCBI taxonomy): Eukaryota > Metazoa > Nematoda > Chromadorea > Rhabditida > Neodiplogasteridae > Pristionchus > Pristionchus fissidentatus. The sequence continues at coordinate 13,722,327 of BTSY01000004.1, forward strand.
ACCAGTTGTCGAAATAAAAATTTCCAAAGAAGGACTCTAGTTGAATTTGTGAGAGGAACATCACTGTGTATTTCAATTTTCGAAAATGCCTTACATTTCGGAAATTAATTTAATATAAAAATCATAACCGAAAAGAGATAGCTGAAACTTTCACAGTATCTCAAGCGTACCTTAGCTGATCCATGGTATTTTTCTGGTAGCACAAAACCTCCTGCAAAGGGAGTTATGATTTTTTGAATGTCGAAATATGGGGTGAGAATCCAAATTCGACAGTAAATTGCCTGATTTGCATGAATTAGCCGCCTCATTTCTCATTTTCAGACACCGCGCGGGCTCGGGGATTAGAAATGAAAGGGTGATTTGATGCAAATTGGGCAATTTACTGTCGAATTTGGATTCTCACCCCCATATTTCGACATTCAAAAAATCATAACTCCCTTTGCAGGAGGTTTTGTGCTACCAGAAAAATACCATGGATCACCTAAGGTGCGCTCGAGATACTGTGAAAGTTTCAGCTATCTCTTTTTGGTTATGATTTTTATATAAAATGAATTTCCGAAATGAAAGGCATTTTCGAAAATTGAAATACACAGTGATGTTCCTCTCACAAATTCAACTAGAGTCCTTCTTTGGATATTTTTATTTCGACAACTGGTTATTGAGTTATTCTCAATAAACAACTAATAAGTCGAATCTCCAGAGCTCCATATTGATCTCCAATCAAATTTGCATATCATGAAATTCTGCCAGTCATCAAAGTGTTTCGAAAACAGGTATTATCTCAGACAATCACTTTTTGCTGTACCGAGCTTTGTCTTACTCTTACGCAAACGGGCTCATAATATTAAGAATAGAGCGCTTTGTAGTGCCATTTATGTGGCCTTCCTAGTCACTTTCGCCGCTCACTTTTAGTCGGGGAGGGGGGGGGTTTAATTTGCAAATCGCCATTTCTAGTCGATCAATTTGAGTTGTCAAAAACGTGGAGCAACTTTGTTCGACTATGCACAGTGTTCTGACTAGAGATGAGTTGAAAAATGACTTTGTCTGAAATAATGTCGAACAAAGGTTCCGTTCCAGTTCGTGCCGGTGCAATCCTTTGATTCCTTTTTTCTCCCTCGCATTCCGGCTTTTCGAAGCACAAACGCACTTACCTGCACCGAAGCGAGGAACATTAGGGCTTCGCCCATGCGCGCCGCATACTCGCTAACGCCCAGTCGCTCCCTGCAAAGCCCAAATAAGAGAATAAGCATATCTTCGACGTAGCATAAAATTCGTACTAGTTTAACAATTGGTCCACACGTATGATACCTGTACAATCTGTTCAGCTGCGCAAATATCGATTGTCGATAGGTGTCAGCAATCTGGTGGACGCGCTCGCTCACATCTATCATTTCTGAAAACCGGGAAACATTGTTTTTTTAAAATTTTCATGAAATGGCAGGGCATAGAAACTTGAGTTTGTTTGATTGTGAGTGCTTACCGAGTGACACAGTCTAGCAAAGACAACGAATCTCGTTTAAAATGGCTTTCCCGCGCGAAATTCAAATTAAGAAGAGATCAGCATGCCCCCTTGACCTTACCTCAAAGCATGAGTCTGATAAAGATTATTATTATTATTATTATTATTATTATTATTTCCCGCGCGGAATGGAATGTACTGTAAGAATGGGCAATGTCGACTGCTCACCGAGTGACCAGAAGCTGAGAGCGAGTACAGCGACGAATTCGTCCTCGCACGGATTCCATCGACTCATCTTCGATCGAAGTTGTCTCATTTCCTTCTTGAGATAACAGGAAAGCATCCTGGAAATAGTTTTTGTTCTGTTTTTATTGCTTAAAAATAGTTGTTTTGTGCAGAGCAGTAGTAGGGGATTATTATTGTTTTCTCTTTTTTTATCGCTACGAAAAGGTGGGAGGAATACCACTCGACGCTGAATGTAATATTTGTTGGCCTGTGTTTTTAAAACAATATTTTAAATATAGACCTCGTTGCCAGCTCGCGATTCTTCAAGCTCTCAATATCGGAAACAAAGTGCGGCAGCGTGTCAAAATCAATGTACGTCGTGTAGCTCACAAAGCACCTCAAATATTTATTTATGTACGTATTTTTAATATACCCGTAAAGAGTGCCATTAATGGAACAATAAAGAAGAAGAAATGAAAATACAAATTTGGAATTTCTGAATTGGGTAAAAAAGTGTGAAGTTGTGGAGGGCGGGGAATATTGCTATTTAAAGGTTTAAAAAAATTATATTTATAACTTACATGGTTTCTCTCTCCGGTACTTTCGTGTGCATGCGATACGCATTGTCTAGAGTAATGAAGAAGGGATAGAAATTGCGGATGAGCTGCCACTGAACAGATCACTGTACAAATCGTTGCTAAACCTGCACGAAATAGTGCGAATTGGCGAGTGGCACAAACAGTAAAGATATTGGGAAATAAATAGAACTTGAGCAAAGGGAAATGTTTTTCTCGTGATAGTACAGTCTTTTTGATTTGGGGGAAAATACCTGCTCCTTGTGCTCGAGTGTTTTGAACTCTTCGAAAGCCGTGCTAGCAAAGTCGAACATGGCTGAGAGCAGAATTCGCGTGGTGTGATTCATGGACGCGCCCGTCGCGGGAATCACCAACTGCAAGTTGTGCCGTACATATAGAGCACAATTTGCTAGGAGAAGGGTTCTCCAAATTCCTGATTCCACGTTTGCTCACCGAAACGAGAGTGCGCGCGTGGAAGGAGGAAGGTCGGAGAACCGTTGGTTTACACTCTGGCAGTCTCTGTTTTCTCTGACTCTCTTCGCCTTATCAGCCGTAATACCGATATCTCGTCCATAAGGCCGTAATACGAATCCGAACTTGCATCGCTACCATGCACGAAACCAGTGCAATCACACTGACAATGAGAGAAATCCTACTAAGGCATTCAAGTTGACCCACCTACTAATATCAAAGTAGGGCCAACATTATAGTAAATATTAGTACATTATAATTAATATATATATTAGTAATACTAATATCAGTATTACTAATATATATTACTAGTCTCTACTTGCATGTTAGTAGACGGGTCAACTTGAATGCCTCTTCTTAGTAGGATTTGTCTCTGTGTAAATACAATAGTGATGCTCACCATTCCATCCACCGTAATCCCGTTGTCCACAGACTCGTTAGATCTCGTCAGCAACTCGCCCGTTCGTCGTAACGTGTTCATCAACCTGTATAATTTTAATTCAATTTGCTTTTTTTTAAATTTTACAATTCGAAATTCCAGTAATGTTTCAGGAAAACCAAGGATCAGGAGGAGGGACATAGGGGGAGAACAGTGGATACTCACGTGTGCGCTCCCTTAACCGTCCGAATAACATCGTCATTAATCTGTGATGTGGCATGCGACGACGGATCGCGTCGAGCGGTGGTCAGAGTAGAAGGAGCCCAACTGAAATTAGTATTTAATTATAAAAAACAATTACATGCTCGAAAACTCGATAATCTAGACCGGAGGGGGGGGGGAGAGATAGGGCAGAGTTTGATGTCGTCGTGCAATGTAGAGATATCGTCCTCGCGAGAAGCCCCGTTTCATATTGGTCCTGCCCTCACACAGCCTCATTTTCTCTGATTCTCCCCGCCTTATCACACGTAATTATTGGAAGTATTGGAAATGAACTCGGTCTCTTGCCGCAACTCACGCAGTGCTGTCAGAGTTCCTTGCTTCGCCGCATTTCCCATGAGACCACGGTCTCTTCATTTCGCACACTCTCAGACCGGTCGATGGGCGAGAGAGTGTCAAACACTGTGGTCTCACATTTCGCACTCTATAGGGAATCCCTACTCCCCCCCGCCCCTCACCTGAGTGTAGTCGTCGAAGCCCGCGGCTCAAACTCCTCCTCCTCCTCTTGCGACAACAGCGATTCAAACTTACGCCGCTGAAAATTGGCCTGATTAAAATTTACAATTTTAATCTCCCCTCGATCTCACTCATTACAGTGTAGACAAATGTCAGTGATGTCTGAACGATCCCTTCGTTCCCATAGGCATGATCCTATATTTTGCTAAACTTTTCTAAAATTTATAATTTATTTAAATATTATTTCAGCACTCACCCGGCTCTCTCGCAGAACGACGTTAATGCGGTCGTAGCGACACTTCTTGCACGCATACTTGTCATCTGCAATAGAGGTGGTCAGTAGAGTGCGAAATGTGAGACCACGGTCTCTTCATTTCGCACACTCTCTCACCTACCGAGCGGTCTAGAGAGTGTGCGAAATGAAGAGACCGTGGTCTCACATTTCGCACTCTAGTGGTCAGTCGAAAAGCCGGGATGAGACGGAAAACAAAAGAGGATTGAACATTGTGAACAGTAACGTGAAAACAAGTGAGGATTTTCAATTAGTAACTCAACTCGTAACTCATAACTCGATAAATATATTATTATTATTATTATTATTATTAGGATCACTAAATTGTACATGATTTTCGTCTACGCACCAGATAGTGGTGTTTTGTATCTTAATTGTTTTTTTTAAAATATGGAACAGTAGTGCCCACTTTTCGTTGTGTCGCACGCAAGAGATCCCGACCTGCACACGAGCGGTCGCTTGAACTGCTTGGTCCGTCTAAAGTATGGACTGAATCATTTTTTATTTCATACACCACAACGGTGTCAACAGTTGCATAAATAATCGAATAAATGTAAAAAAAGGTGATTGGGTGGTGTGGGGATTCCGGGAATCGGTGCGCATTAAACGGCATGATTTTATCCCCCGCACCTATAACCAAAATTAACAATTAGTGTTCAATTTGTAACATTCAAGTGCGAAGAAGATGGCGCACGCTCGGATGGACGATCTTGCACAAAATTAGTTATAATAGAATGTTTAAAATTACTTAATTAAATTAATTACTTGTAAAATATGGCGCACGCTCTGCAGGCGTCGATGCTCATGTGAAGATGGCGTGTCGGCCCGCCGCAGATCAAGCATATACGAATCTGGAAAATTTAAGAATTAAAAAATTAAAATTATTTTTTGAAAGATATCAAAATATCAAGTAATAATATCCAGCTTTTTGAAATATAATAACTAGCCGGGATGTGTTGAGGTTAAATACATTTCGCTCTATGCGTACACTACACTCTATGCACAGTTCTGAGTGCAGGTTCGGTCCAGGGGGAAATCGGTAGCTGGCTCCAGGTTCGGTCCAGGGGGATATCGGTATCCTGCTCCAGGTACTCCAGGTACACTGGGGGAGCTAAGTAACCAACTTAAGATTCGGTCCAGGGGAACCTCGATAGCCTTCTTCAGGTAAGGTTCAGGGGGACCTCGGTAGCCTTCTTCAGGAACGGTTCATGGGGACCTCGGTAGCCTTCTTCAGGAACGGTTCAGGGGGACCTCGGTAGCCTTCTTCAGGTACGGTTCAGGGGGGAAGTAGGTAGCTTGCTTGAGCTTCGGTCCAGGGAGGAGGACTCGGGAGACGGCTCCAAGTACGGTCCAGGGGGGGGGGGTTTAGTATGTTGGGGAATGTGAATCTCTAGAAAGAGTACTGGCTTATTCCGTTGCAAAAGGCTCGTGAGGGTGAGAGCGTTCGAAAAAAGTTGCCACTACGCCACTTCGTGACTCCGTGGCAACTTTTTTCGATAGCTCTCAGACTCAAGAGCCTTTCTGCAAAAAGGATCCGAGAAGATAGAGCAATTTTGAAGCGATTTATTAGGAAGCTTCCGGATACATGATTCCGGCCTTCAGAAAGGGGTCAGGGGCGAGAGAGTGTGCCAAAGTGAGAGAGTCACTTTCGATTTCCCTTACACTCTCGTTCTAACTCCATTCCTGCGAGATTGCCGGCAAGAGGAATGATTTGGAACGAAATGTGCGAAAATATCATGAAATCGCGTGAAATCAAGTGAAATCAATCGATATTTCACTTCAAAAATCGGCAAAAGATGCTCAAATGTGAATCTCGTTAATCAAAAATGGGTTTGGGCCACATTTGACACTTGCAAAAAATGCGGCAAAAGACTATGCACCGGCGGGGATCGAACCTGCGACCCTCGGATTTGAATTCGAGCTCGCTACCGACTTGGCCATGAAATTATCGATTTTTCAAATATAAAAATCGATGTGTTTCGTGATGGGCTATCATATGCAAAAGGATCTGAGAAGATTGCTCAACGTTGAAGAAAGTTATTCATAAAAAAGGTCCGTCACGCGGAAGGAAACAAAACATACCAACAGACAGACATTTCATTTTCCTAGTAGTGGAAGAATATCACCGGTTTGGTTTTGATAGACTCTGACAGTCTCTTTTTTCGCTATCTCTATTCTACTTATCTCTCACTTGTTTAAAATGGTGTGAATTTAAAAACAAAATAAATTTCTCACTCAGAAGACGTTGCTACTTTTACCGACCTTGTATACCCGATTTCAAGAGAAAGTGGATGAAAATGGTGCTATGGAGGATCTGCAACTCACCTGCTCGCCGGTTTCCTCGTAAACGTCGCTAGCATTGTCAAATCCCTCCGCTTTTAGCATCCTGCACGATGGTTTATATTTAGAAAAAACGAGCTTTTTTAAAAAAAAAAGATTTTTTAAAAAAATGATATGATAATATCGCGAATACGCGCGCCCACAAGTGTACACATAAATGGTAACAAATAAAAAAAATGTAAAGTGAGACCTAAGTGCTAAGGGAGTCACTTTCTAGCGGGTCAAGCAACTATAAATTGAATAAGCTTTGTATTGCGCGAGATTGCGACAACGACTCAATCTCTCCGTCTCGACTGACTATTTGAGAAGTGCACGGTGTTAGTGCCAACCTCCACCCGCTCACACTACAAACTTCCTGATTGTTTTGCATCGACTTTCATCTACCCTTCTCTCTCTATCTCTCGCGATGCCTCCCAAATCGGCGTGCTCTCTTCTGTTGTTGAGTGGGGGTGAAAGAGATAGAGAGAGAAAGAGAAAGAGAAATACGCTGAATGATCGTACGATCTTATTGCCCATACGTGCGTGCCGTCGTTGCACTCTAAACGACCAGACACCTCTTTAGCATCACCGCACGTTCCCCAGTATTGCCTGCGTGTAAACAGTGAGCGTCTGGACTAGAACAGCGACACATTGGGCTCATTATTAAAAAAAATAGAAATTAAGTGCGGAAGGTGCAGAAATGGTTCTGATTTTATCTAAATTATTCTATCGTGCGCTTTTGTACGGCCAGGGACTGTTCGATTCCTGAAAATCAGAGGTCTGATTCCAACTAAATGATTCAAAAACACTTAATTAATGTCAAATTAGGCTAATTAGCGACACATGAAATGTATGCCCAATGGATACACCATACAATTCTGACCGTCTACTTGAGATTGATATTTGATATAATAAATATTTCTAAAAATACAAATTCACGGAAAATATCGAATATTACTTTTTACACTACTTAATTCTAGTAAGGCAGCTGAAAAGTCGTTTAATCTTTCCTGACCTCGCTCAGAAAGCATAAAATAGATTGTGCTGTTCACTACTATGAGATATGATTAACCGGGAAAACATTTGCACATTTCCAAGAATGCGACGCAGTGGTCTCATTATTGCATAGAAAGGAAGGACGATGGGTGCAGAAAAATGAAGATACAGAATTGGAAGTGATCATAGGACACTATTACACACTACGTCATTCTAGTAAAACCCTTTGTAAAGTCGTTTAATCATTTCTGAACAGCGTCGTATGCCCAGAAATGATTATGCGCGCACAGAAAGCATAAAATAGATTGATTTGTTCACTACAAAAAAATGGTTAAAGGAGCAAACACGAGCGCATTTCCGAGAATGACAAGAGTGATAGTAGAAAACATTCGTTCCGAGAGATAACATCAAACAAGGTCATAGCGATTATAAGTGATCAGTCGAATGTCGACAAGGACTGGCGAACTAATTGTAAGAATTTCCCGGAACATGCTGACAAACTCTGGTCTCATTTTTTTCAAGAAAACAATCTTTCGACGAATCGTCGTTATTAGAGAAATGTTGAGCATGTGAGGGGCTGGCGATAGAGAAGAGTAGAGTTTGAAATTCGAGTAAATCATTGGATTAGCACACTTTTCTCGCACACTCTCTACACCCAGCGATTGGTGATAAGTGTGCGAAATGAAGGGTGATAATCCAGAGTGATAATTATTTACCCGAATTTCAAGCTCTCGATAAGAGTGCGAAATGTGAGACCACGCACTCCTCATTTCGTACACTGTCTTCACCAGTCAGTGGGTAAGATTGTGTGAATAAAGTTAATTAACACAGGTATTCTGAGAGATTGCATGAAAACGAGAAACTCCTTTACAAAAAAATCAAAATGGTCTGATTCCTCCGTAACTGTGATCATTTGATCACCACACCCCAACAACTATTTCGCAATATTTTTTGGAGCCGTAAATTTGATGAGGCCTAAAAGCCGGTTCTCCAAAGATTGAAATTTCAAAAATATGTATTTTTTTAAAAGTTGTCGAAAAATCTTGTTCAAAAAACAAAAAGAACCGTCATGAGAAGACGAATAAAATATCCGTTGGAACTGAATGCGCTAAGTGAGAGTAATGCTATGAAAAATTCGAAAAATAGATTTTGAGATTCAAAAACGAAAAATTCTGAAAAACTTTTCTATAAGTTCAAGCTATTTTACAACGGAATCTGATTCTAAATCAATTTTTACCCCTAGAGCCGCAAAATTGGAAAAATCGATTAAGGTATTTTTTCAGAAGCCTCGTTTAAAGTCGAAAATGCCCTAAGAAATGGTCACAAGTCGAAAAAATCGAGAATTTTTTTTACTTCCAAAATGTCTTAAATAAGTTGCAAACATCTTGGGATATACAGTGATTATGAAATCAGAGGCTATATGCCACGTACACTTCGTTCGGAGGTTAATATTCCACACCTATTTGAACCGTTGTAACGTAAGTTCATTTGTGAGCATTAAGAAAGTTAATATCGTTTGGAAACCTCTTCAAATTAAATATAAAGTTCATAAATCAACATAAGCAATGTTTGGTGGCTATCTGGGAGAAATTGTTTTTCTCAATTTTTTCAACTTGTGTCCATTTCATGGGGTATTTTCGACTTTAAACGAGGGTTCTGAAAAAATACCTTTATCGATTTTTCCAATTTTGCGGCTCCAGGGGTAAAAATTGATTTAGAATCATATTCCGTCGTAAAATAGCTTGAACTTATAGAAAAGTTTTTCAGAATTTTTCGTTTTTGAATATCAAAATCTATTTTTCGAATTTTTCATAGCATTACTCTCACTTAGCGGATTCAGTTCCAACAGATATTTTATTCGTCTTCTCTGGACGGTTCTTTTTGTTTTTTGAAAAAGATTTTTCGACAACTTTAAAAAAAGATACATATTTTTGAAATTTCAATCTTTGGAGAACCGGCTTTTGGGCCTCATCGAGTTTACGGCTCCAAACAATATTGCGAAATAGTTGTTGGGGTGTGGTGATCAAATGATCATAGTTACGGAGGAATCAGGCCATTTTGATTTTTTTGTAAAGCCGCAGGTGCCATCTCTCAGAATACCTCTTTTAAGGAGACCGTGGTCTCACATTTCACGCTGTGCAGGAAACAACAAGAGTGCAGGAAAAGTGGCAACGACATATAAAGGGCATGAATTTATGAATTTGCAATGAGAACGGTCCTCCAAAGTTTCATACCTCGGAAAACGATTTCATACTCTCCTCATTCCTCTCGATCTCTCTCCTTTGCTCACCCAAACGAGAGAATTCGTGTGTGAATGATGAGGGTCGTTTCGAACAAAGGAAACCTTGGAGGCCCGTTCTCCCAACAAATTTGCGTTCTGCGAGAGATGCGTGACGATGTCTGGGGGGACAAACAGGAGGATTGGTATCATTTACGTCTTATTTCCTCTTCACTATTGCACGTATGTTGTTGTACACAAAAGACACGAGCGTGGAATGTTTAGGAGTGACCACAAAAAGGCGCGCTCAGCGCTTGTTGCATGTTTGGATGAGGAGGGGGTCATGCATTGCTGGTATAACAAACCAACAAACGCTCGTCCGAGATAATAAAATCTTCCGCTGATAGCACATGATACGAGAGAAGACAAGGCACAGATAGGGAGTATACACTAGGGATGCAAGTTCGGTATTCGTATTACGACTCTCTCAGCGAGAGAACGGTAATACGGCTGATAAGGAAGAGAGAACTAGAGAAAAGAGACGCCAGGGGGTTCGGTAATACCGGAACCGACGCCGAACGGGTAACACTAGTATACACATCTGAATTCTTTTGGTTTATGTGTCATTTTACTATTGCTATATTGGAGGGAATTCCCTTCTTAAGAATGGTGCTATTTATAGTGGTTGGAGATTCGTTTTGATATTCGACATGCATTGCAATGTTTAATTCTGAGAAAAAATACATTATCCTTATAGCGTCAGGTGAGAAGGTGGTTTAAACTCAGAGTTGCCAAACTCTCCACTATGGTTCCCTTATTGGAAGTGTTGGAAATGATCTCGCTATCTTCTCTATCGATTAGAGTGCGAAATGTGAGACCACCGTCTCTTCTTTTCACACAATCTCTCATCCACCGACCGGTGTAGAGAGTGTGCGAAATGAAGAGACCGTGGTCTCACATTTCGCACTCTACTCTCGATGTCACTCTCTCGCACACAGTGCGTTCTGCGTTCCTTTGCTCTCCACTTTTCCGATTTTCAATAGCTCCCAATAAGGGAACACTAATTTCCACAGTCGTATTATACTGTATGTCAGGTTAGACATGCATGTTTTTAGGGAGACGATAGCGTCTGAAACCTATACGAACCTTCATCTTGATCAGCGCCCCATCCCACAACAGATGACTAGAATGTATTTTATCAGCGTCGCTGTTTGGGCGCTGATCATGTTAGTCGGGCTCTCCGTTCTTCATTTGCAGTATTCCGCCAGTCAGATCTGTTTATTTGTTTAAACAAGTGTTTTCTTATTGAAAAAAAATCAATTGGAATTCCATTGGAATTCCATTGGAATTCCATAACCCTTTCATTCTCCCTTGTCCAATCAACTACATGTATTATATTATTATGTTGATGCATATAAAAAAATAAATACCTATATCACTGATTAGCTTTCGTATAGAAGTTTGTGAGAGAGATTCAAATGAGATTCATTAGGACCCAATATCCGGAAGAACAGGAACAAAATAGAGAGAACAGCGTATTCATTTTTGTTTCTTGTGCATTTTATACAGAACCAGATTGTCATCCACAATATCCAGCAGCTTGAACATTTCCATAATTGACGAGATCTCGCGAGTGTAGCCCTGATCATGAAGACTTTTAAAGTACTAGAAAAGAAATATTAAATAATATTATACGTACGTAACATGGGCTACTGGGATGTGCCCTCTCATGATGTAGGAAAAAAAAGAGATTTGGTAGAAAAATTACCGGTATCGATGCGAGAATCAACGCCGCTTCCCCCATGCGAGCCGCATACTCACTCATGCGTAGCCGCGTTCTGTGAAATGTAAAAATAAATAAATAATTTTGTATTTTGATTTATTTTGATATTTTAATTTAATGTTTGATACCTGTAAAATTGGTCAAGCTGCTCGAAGATAGCCAATCGATAGCTGTCGGCAATTTGATGAATACGCTCATTCACATCCGGATTCATCTTCTCTGAACAAAACATAATTAACCGAATAAAAAACTTTACAAATAATAACAGTGAATACTACACGATGCGTGCTGTCACACTGTTTTCATCGGATAACACGAGAGAAAAGAGTGTGAGCTTGCTGTTATGACAAAATCTCTATCTCTTCTCCCTGTCAAGCTACAGTCCAAGAGCTGTGAAAATAGCCGAACTTTGACCTTCTGTAATTATGCAAATTAGAGAGATCAAGCAATGAGACAAACAGATATCGATAGACCATGTCAAGGGCTATCAGAATATGTGAAATACAGACGCAGTCACTTTTTGCTGTACGGAGGTATTGAAATCCTTACGCGAACGCACTGATATATGTAGAGAGAGACCTGTCGAAACTTGGTCCTCATCGTAATGAGCATCGAGAGGTAGAGAAGAGAAGAGAAACAGGGATTGGCCATATTATTAACAAAGTGGAACACGCTTTGGTACTGAAAAAAACGAGTATTATTGATTCGTCATGTGCTTTAGCCTTTTTTTATATATTAGATTAATAAGATTCCAATAAGATTATCAAAAAATATTCTCATTGGTGCATTTATACGAATCAAAAAGAGTTTATATTTTGGGAAATACTATAACTGGATTTGATGTCTTCATTTAACACAGCATCAACAGCGGACGGTTGAAAGTGCAGAGTGAAGAGACCGAATCCAACCACTTATTTTTTTCAAACTCTTGAATACCCCACCTCGAATTGGTCGGTGATCATTGGATTCACCAGCATAACGTGGTATTTCGAGTTGAAAAAGAAAGGAGGAGTGAAGAATGAACCGAAAATGGAGTACCCGAAGATGAGGACCATTATGTACTCCGTGTTATTGCGCTGAACAAAGTGAATTAAACTACATCGGATACTTCATAAATCAACTTCATTTTGCCCTCTTACTTCACCTCAATAAAGTGTGCGTGAAATGAAGTAATCATGGCCTCACATGTCGTACTACTGAGCATTCACTAAATACTTACTGTGAAAATGATTTTGAAATACTTCTGTGAGATAAGCTCTACGTATCGACTGATCGCCAGCAGTGTGCACGTAGAACAAGATCCAAAATAAATGGCTGAATATCATTTTTTTTAAAGTTTCGAAATGTCCTGAATTCTTACTCATTCCCACAAGCGACAGTGCAAAATCCGTTTTGGGAATAGTGCAATAGACCTCGCCCTGAATAATACGTTTATCTAAAGTTATGGGGAATAATCGATAGCTATGCGATGCTCCGGTTACTACGTCACGGGTGCTAACTCAGGATAGTTTGTCATAGACTAATATTACATTCATGAGCAGCACTCCAATGATGCCCGAGTTCATGAAGACCATAATTATGTCAAGCACGGCAAGGTAGGTTTACAGCTTCTAGTGATATTGAAAAAAAATTGCATGGTTGTATGAGGTCGTGGCCGTAGTTGTGAAGGAATCTTTTTTTGTTTGCATTTGTTGTACTTTCAATTCTGAGAAAAGTATATTTATGAGTGCAAGTCCCTACAACTTCCAATTTTTCTATTATTAACGTCTTTTATTTTCGTTCCTTTTTTATTATTTTCTAGCATTAAGTTTTCTAATTCTATGACACGTTTTTAATCTCAACGTAATCGTACAACTTGATATAGCCCGCGATGGAGAGGAAAGGTACTGCAACGTGCAGCAAAGGCGCCATGTATCGTATAAAGTCATTTCAACCGTATTTTTTTTGTTTTACAAATGAGTCGTATCATTTCTCTGTTTCAGCAGTATTCGGCCAAAGTGCCACAACACAAAAAGATCGAACTCATCCGCTCCCAGCCCCACTCCTTTTTCCTAAATCAATTGTTGATTTGGCTCTGACCCTTCTTCCCCATACCCTAGCTGTCATGCATAAAACCGATTCGACTACGTCGACGGACATCCGTTTCGTGTCCCCCATTCACAATTAACTCTCTTGTTTGCGATACTCTGACGGAATAAATAATGAATGAATGAACTCGATCGAAATGAACGGCCAAATTGGAATTTCCTATGAACGCTTGTTTTGATAGCTTCGACGGACTAATGACGACGGATATAGCACAGCGTCGTCGAATTTTGCTATTTATTTATATTTATTTTGTTAATGAGCTGGTTCTGTTGTCTGAAGTAACTGTCGTGTTAATGAGCAGTATATCTGAGAAGGTCGCTTCACAAAGAGTAAGCGTCGGCGGAATCTCGTTATTAGGTTATATCACGAGACTCTCAAATAAGGTTAGGAAGATGTTACCATTACGCATCTTGACTACAATTATTGGAAAAGATACAATTTCCGCTATGTTTTCGTCCTTTTTTTTCTCGAGTTGTCTCTAAGACCATGACCGATGCGTTCCTTAACCATGTTATCGCGGAATGTGTAGCCCATGAAAATATTTGATATTGGTACAATGTAGGCTTCAGTGGATTGTACTGGATTGTACAACAGTATTATCAAAAATATTCTCTATCAGATAACAACTTAATAACCTTCCTCGAATTCAGAAATGATTTCACAAATTCGATTCAATTTCCGACTCGACGCTCAAGACGAGTACAATTGCAGGTACATTTTCAATTTCTTTTTCTTCAAAATAGATAAAGTTTGAGATTAGGGAAACTAATTGGATCGATTTTGTCATTTCATACAGTCTCTTTGCCTGTCGACTGATGATTATGAAAAATAAAGATATCTAATCCAATAATTTACCCCCAATTTCAAAGTCAATAAATATTTTGTTTAGTTTTGCCGAGGTGGACGGCCCTGTGGACTGGTATTCTCGTGGCGTCAGTCGCCCATATTTCGGCATTTTCTGCATTATTTTCGCCAGTTTTACAATTCCCTTCTACGCTATTGTCGCAGCGATGATATGGGCCATGCGGAGGATCCACTGTTACAGGGTGTGTTTTTGTACTTTTTTCGTTTTTTTTTTGAAATTCGGGCAAACCTCCTCCCTCGTTTCGCACACGCTTACGCACGCGCCAAAAACAAAACGCATTTCCTTGTTTTTACACACTTTTAATAATGGGAGAACTTTTTTTGCTATAAATTCATTAAAAAAATGTCAACTCCACATTTTTAGATCATGTTCTACCTTGCCGTGCTTGACATAATTATGGTCTTCATGAACTCGGGCATCATTGGAGTGCTGCTCATGAATGTAATATTAGTCTATGACAAACTATCCTGAGTTAGCACCCGTGACGTAGTAACCGGAGCATCGCATAGCTATCGATTATTCCCCATAACTTTAGATAAACGTATTATTCAGGGCGAGGTCTATTGCACTATTCCCAAAACGGATTTTGCACTGTCGCTTGTGGGAATGAGTAAGAATTCAGGACATTTCGAAACTTTAAAAAAAATGATATTCAGCCATTTATTTTGGATCTTGTTCTACGTGCACACTGCTGGCGATCAGTCGATACGTAGAGCTTATCTCACAGAAGTATTTCAAAATCATTTTCACAGTAAGTATTTAGTGAATGCTCAGTAGTACGACATGTGAGGCCATGATTACTTCATTTCACGCACACTTTATTGAGGTGAAGTAAGAGGGCAAAATGAAGTTGCGTGTTTGAGTTATTTATGAAGTATCCGATGTAGTTTAATTCACTTTGTTCAGCGCAATAACACGGAGTACATAATGGTCCTCATCTTCGGGTACTCCATTTTCGGTTCATTCTTCACTCCTCCTTTCTTTTTCAACTCGAAATACCACGTTATGCTGGTGAATCCAATGATCACCGACCAATTCGAGGTGGGGTATTCAAGAGTTTGAAAAAAATAAGTGGTTGGATTCGGTCTCTTCACTCTGCACTTTCAACCGTCCGCTGTTGATGCTGTGTTAAATGAAGACATCAAATCCAGTTATAGTATTTCCCAAAATATAAACTCTTTTTGATTCGTATAAATGCACCAATGAGAATATTTTTTGATAATCTTATTGGAATCTTATTAATCTAATATATAAAAAAAGGCTAAAGCACATGACGAATCAATAATACTCGTTTTTTTCAGTACCAAAGCGTGTTCCACTTTGTTAATAATATGGCCAATCCCTGTTTCTCTTCTCTTCTCTACCTCTCGATGCTCATTACGATGAGGACCAAGTTTCGACAGGTCTCTCTCTACATATATCAGTGCGTTCGCGTAAGGATTTCAATACCTCCGTACAGCAAAAAGTGACTGCGTCTGTATTTCACATATTCTGATAGCCCTTGACATGGTCTATCGATATCTGTTTGTCTCATTGCTTGATCTCTCTAATTTGCATAATTACAGAAGGTCAAAGTTCGGCTATTTTCACAGCTCTTGGACTGTAGCTTGACAGGGAGAAGAGATAGAGATTTTGTCATAACAGCAATATTTACTGCCCGAATGAGCTACATCTCGCTGTGTAATTTGTTTATGCAAATTTGCGATTTTGCAAATTTCGTGAAATTTCAAGTTCGAATTTCTCGAAAACGAAGCAAAATATGTTTCCTATATTTTGATATGTTGTGACACTATCCATTGCCTATCGAATGAACTCAATAAATCAAAGTTTGGAGTGTGGTAATTTACTCAAATCATGGAAATAGGGATGGCTCCTAATCGAGAGAAACCACTCATTTCACTCTCATTCCACTCATTTGACGCGGACAGCGCGGTCTAAATTGATTCAAATGAGAGGAATGGGGAAAGAATCGGCTGAAAATGATGTAGATTTGTCATTTTAGACCGCGCTGTCCGCGTCAAATGAGTGGAATGAGAGTGAAATGAGTGGTTTCTCTCGATTAGGAGCCATCCCTATTTCCATGATTTGAGTAAATTACCACACTCCAAACTTTGATTTATTGAGTTCATTCGATAGGCAATGGATAGTGTCACAACATATCAAAATATAGGAAACATATTTTGCTTTGTTTTCGAGAAATTCGAACTTGAAATTTCACGAAATTTGCATAATCGCAAATTTGCATAAACAAATTACACAGCGAGATGTAGCTCATTCGGGCGGTAAATATTGCTGTTATGACAAAATCTCTATCTCTTCTCCCTGTCAAGCTACAGTCCAAGAGCTGTGAAAATAGCCGAACTTTGACCTTTTGTAATTATGCAAATTAGAGAGATCAAGCAATGAGACAAACAGATATCGATAGACCATGTCAAGGGCTATCAGAATATGTGAAATACAGACGCAGTCACTTTTTGCTGTACGGATTTCTGGAAATATGCGCGCTCCTTACGCGAACGCACTGATATATCTCTCTTCCTCTCTCTCTCTCTCCTCTCTATCTGTGTCTCTGAAATTGAGAAGCGAAATCAATACTATTTTTGAGGCCAAAATCGGAGCACCGCCTAACAGCTCGGTCAATCGTGCCGCGGTTATGGTACCTTTTTTTTCTTTTCTTTTCTTTTCTAATTTTCTTTATTTCTTTGTAATTTATCCGACTCTATTTTTCAGCTCACCATCCAATCGGGAGTAATTGTTGGCATCCATATGACTACGTGCATTGGTGAGACTTCTTTTTAGTTACTGTAGAGTAAAATACGATTTCGGTGCTGTATCTGTTTCGACGCTCCCTGTATTACAAATTCACAAACACTCGTCCGATATATTAAAATATTCCGCTGATAACACATAGGACGGAAGGCAAGAAAGCGTAAGTAAACAATAGATACGTCATAGAAAGAGAGTGCATACACCAATGATGAATGAATGAATTAAAATTGTAATACTTTCAGGTTTCGAAATATAATAATGATTTGTAAAGGAAAATAAGCCAATAATTCAGTGTACGAGATGATCCAGATGATGTCAGTACCCGACTTGCTGCTGTACGCTGTCCATCTGGGGTGGATGCTCGTGCATGGTAAGATTGTTAAATTTCATCATCACTACGTCAGTTACTTGCCCCATCTAGCGTAGTACACTGCAATTGTTAGACATGGAGCAATTTTACCTTATTTTATCTTTTACGTCACTCATCATCAAATAATACGATGTGTACTCTGGGTATTCCATCCCAAGAAAATTCAGTGCCCTCATTAGACGTAATCTCGTTGTGGGTCTGTACCACATTCTCGCCTTCCGAGAAGAGATCTATGGATTGTATGGAAATACAACTCTAACAGTGCTACTGTAATTGTGACTACAGAGGGGTGGGCAAGGGCATATAGGAAAATTATACACTTTGTCGTAGTTTAATGGGTTTTGAAACGAATTAATTGACTGACCGATCGTTCTTAATCGACTTTTGTGTCTCTCATTGGCTGGTCTCGCTATTTTGCATGCTTTCACGAGGTCAAAGTTAGGTTATTCCTGCTGTTTTTCAACTGCTGCACGTCAGTGAGAAGAGCAGCAGGCTTGGCAGTAATATTTATTCGCGGGAGGATCTGACATTTAAAATATACAATCGCCATTTCAGGCATTCCTCCACTAGTGTACATCGCCTTCAACGCCACAATTCGCAACAAGATGTCGGCGCTTTTCTCGCCGATCGCCATGACTCTTCACATTGTCCCATCATCCACAGGCGGCGCAATCAACATTAGTGCGACGCGGAACACCGTGTGAACGAGAGTGCGAAATGCCAGACCATGTTCTCTTCATTTCGAACATTCTCTCTAACCAGTGAAAAGTTGGTGTTGAAATTAAGAGAACTGTGAACTGCCGATAGCTTGTTACTCTTGTTCCGTGTCATTCTTGTATTTTATGTTGTTGTACGGCGTTTTCTCGTGGTCCGCATAATCATTATTATGATAACCATCTTCACTTCCATGTGTGTGCTACGCATAAAATGTTTTTTAAATGGTCGCGTAATACATAATATGAGAACATGCGTTTACGGAAGGGACGAGAGTGCACAAAAATGAATCGTAGTAAAAAAAGGACGGAAGTCCACGTTTTGTCATTTTGGTATTCAACGAATACACGCGTCCGACTATGAAAATGCTAAAATGCATTAGGAAAATGTTAGATAATGACTTTCGTGAAAGAACGTTCGTGGTGTAATTCGCGTTATTCTATATACTATTAACGTGTCTAGGTATAACTATAATACGCAACAGAAGTACTGATAAAGTGGAAATAATCATTCTCAATGCAGTGATAAAGATACTACGTGATAAAGAATAATTAAATTTTTGATAGTGCTCGACTTCTAGAAAAAAGTAACGATGATGAGATAAACAAAAGTTAATTCGAGTAGTTCGTTCGCATTCAGAGAAAACCGTTTCGATATTAGCAATAAAATGAGAAAGACGGAAGCTGTTTTTAGTATTTTAATATTACGCCCTGTTAAGTACCACTCGTTAACAATACCCCATAGAATTCTAAGTCTAGAATAGTGATAATGCATGTATGATCTTGACCGAAATATAACTGGATGAATTCGTAAGTATTACAACATAATACTAATTACAATACCACAACATGGTGACATAGGTAGAAACGAGAGATAAACGAGAGAACGAGTGACATAGGTAGAAACGAGAGATATTTAGGTACGAGGATCCATAAGGCGTCCCGCGGGACAAAAACTTCAGTTTGTGATTTTATTTATAGGTACGGACAGAAAAAGCTGCTGACACGCGCCATCTCTACGGTGCTTAGTTGGTCATCCCTTTGTTTAGCAAAGGATGAGACGGTCATAATACTTTGCACTTTCCATTTGATTCAAAAGGAAGCACCCTCTTTATGCAAAATTGCAGAATAGCAGTGACAGAAGTTAGAAAGGAGGTGTGTCTAGATTTTGCATACGTCACATACCGTAGTTCATCAATACGCTCAACCATTCAACCTGCCCCCGCATTATTTTTTTAGACTTCTCCAAAGAAGTGCTGCGCCAAAAAAAATCGCCACCTCTCTATTTCTAGTTTAACACATTACTTCGTTCATATCCTCGATTTGACTGCAAGTCACGTTAAGCCCAATTTGTCGCAGCCTGCTTCAGTGGTTGCGGTATCACTTCGAGTGATCGGGATTGTCCCCCCCCCACATAACCAGTAATGATAAAAAGTGCCTTCTTGCACACTATCTTCTTTCTTTGGTGGCTACTACTATAGATGCAGTCTCAAAGACTACGTGATAAAGGATGATAGTTTTTTTCTCGAAAATATCCTTCTTCCGTGAACAGTAATGATGAAGCGGTGAGCACCAGCTGATCCGAGTAGTTCGTTTCTGATTCAGCGAAAACAATGTCGATATAAGCAAGGAAATTAGAAATACGGAAGCTTCTTTTTGTGCGCATTTTTCAGATAACTCTATGTTATGCCCTTTTAGCTACCACTTTTTTTTAGCAATTCCCCATAGTAAGGTAAGTCAGGAATGTCATAATAGCTAGATGAAAAACGAAAACGTCACCGGGGGCACACGCACTACAGCTCTAGGGCGCCTCTTTATGCTACATGCTATCGTACTGTTCGGTAGTGTGGGAAATATGAAGGCCGTGATCTCTTCATTTCGCGCAATCTCTCATCCACCGACCGGCGAAGAGAGTATGTGAAATAAAGAGATCGTGGACTCGTATTTCGATCTCTACTGTCTGGTCAAGATAGTGTGTGTGGAAATGAACAGGCGATTACCTGCATACCGTCAAGTCTGACGGCTACAAAAAGCGTCAAGTACCTTGGACTGGGAAGGTCATTTCGCTCATTACCGTTCCGTGAAACGATCCTACCCACTTTTTTCCCATTTGATGAGGATCCTCACCTAAACAATATTACATAATAACTGATTGAAATGCTTTCTAGGAGCATCTCTGAACAGAATTCCGTGGAGTAGTGATTGGAATCAAATCGCCGAGTGACTTTAATGATCGAACAAATCCGATTCAACTTCCTGCTCTATGATCAGGATGAGTACAACTGCAGGTTTTTAATTAATATCAAAATTTTAAAATTCATTTTTTTTAAAAATTTTTATGAAAATTTTCTTCCAGTTTCGCTGAAGTCGACGGCCCTGTGGACTGGTATTCGCGCGGCGTCAAACGGCCCTACTTCGGAGCGTTCTGCCTCGTTTTCGCATGCTTCACAATGCCATTTTACGCAATCGTCGCACGTATTATATGGGACATGCGGCGCGTCCACTGCTACAGGGTGAGAGAGGGGTCGGAAAAAAGTGTCAAGGATTAGGACGCGGATTGACCATGATCACTACTCACCTGTAAGTGAAATGTATCATATTTGTAGTGTCTTTCAGTTAAAGGTAAGTGAACATGTTCACTTTGTGCCTTGATCCTTGGAACCTTTTTCAACGACTATAAGCGCGGAAAAATTTGAAAAAAAATACAGATCATATTCTACCTCTCTGTACTGGACATCATGATGTTATTTATGAATTCCGTCGTCGCTGGAATACTGCTCATTAATGTAACAATAATATTACTAAAAATTTATTTATTTAATTAATTTGTAAATGTTAATACAGGGCGAGGTCTACTGCACCATTCCCAAGACGGATTTCGCTCTGGCGCTTTCGGGCATTGGTTGAGTTTTAGTCGAAGATTTCTGAAAAAAAGTTATTTATTTTTAGCGATTTACTTTGGATCGTGCTCTACGTGCACTCTCCTGGCAATCAGTCGATACGTAGAGCTGCTATCGAAGAAGTACTTCAACCTCCTATTTTCGGTAAACCATACTCAGTGCGGGAAGTCTACAACTTTCTTTACTCTGGAGATGTTGTTTCCTGATAAGAGAGCATGCAAAATCGAGATATCATCTCTCACCATCCTCGACCGCTCTCTCGATTTTGCCTGTTCTCTTATCAGGAAACAACCTTTCCAGAGTTAGGGAAGCTCGAGACTTCCCGCTCTGAGAACAGGCTCGGTGTAACGTGTCCCCAAACAAGGAACGTCGGGGGATACGTAGCTCTCATTAGGAACCGGTCTCGACTGTTTCTGTGATTCCGGAAGTAACTTTAATTTCTTAATTCCGGAAGTTACTTTGCCTTTTACCTTATGCATGCTCGACATATTTGAGACAATCGAGAAGTAAAGAGTTCCAGGCACGTAGATACAGCAGAGGCTACGCTTGATAAATATGTTGAATTCAAATTGTTAGGTTCTCAAAATTGTTTTGTCTGTCACCGTAACGAAAATAAAGGAAGCTGACTTCAGGGCATTCGCACGGAATGCATGATGACTCTAGTCGTGATTTATTCACTATTTGGTTCATTCTTCACTCCTCCCTTCTTTTTCAACTCGAAATACCACGTAATGCTCGTGAATCCAATGATCACTGATCAATTCGAGGTTTGCTACCCTCGATTTTGGTCGAGTTTACAACTCAAAAAAATGACTCTATTGGCTTGTCTTTTAATTTCTTTTCAGTACCAAAACATCTTCCACTATGTAAATAATCTGATCCATCCCTTCTTCGCTTCGCTCATATACCTTTCCATGCTCCTCTCAATGAGAACGAAGGTTCAACAGGTATTTACAACCGCAAAAGTCAACTTAAAAGGCTTTGCCAGGGAAATTGCGCTACTTCTGCCAACAACAACAAATCAGTGAGCAAAGCCGCTATTATGGTACGTTTTTTTTCTATTTTATCCACAAAAGAAATTATTTCGGCGTCACAAGATCGAAATATAACTTCAGCTAACTATCCAATCAGCAATCATCGTGGGAATTCACATGACTACGTGTATCGGTGAGTCAATTTAGTTGGAGAAGAATGAAAAAAGGAGTATCATAAATAATTTTAATCGTGACTTTACATAAATAAATACAAATAATATAATACATTTAGCCTACGAGCTGGTCCAGATGATTACTGCGCCTGATTTGCTGCTGTATGCGGTTCACCTGGGATGGATGCTTGTGCATGGTATGTGACTACATAAATCAGTTCTATGATAGAATCTAAAGTAGTCACCCAATCCTTCGTTCGTATAGGGGTTACACGAAGACAACTAGATCCGAAGAATAGCTTGGGCCCTCCAGATGAAATGGATTCAGTCCAGTATCGCTTTCTTCCCTTTATGTTTATGCGTGATACGGCAAAATCAAGGAATATCCAGGAATGCCTCCACTTGTTCACATAATTTTCAACGCTTCGATTCGAAGAAAAATCTCGGACCTCCTCTTCTCGGTTGCAATCGTTTTGCGCATGGTGCCCTCATCGACAAGCGGACTGCTCAGCACGGCCCAAAACGTTCCGCCCAACGATCCAGTAATTATAGTAAATTAGATATTCTTCTAGCATGTTCTTGTGCAGTTTGATAAATTTCTAATTACATTTTACGCACCCCAGAAGCAGACATAATTCAATTAGTGTTTACGGTTTTAACAAAAAAAACTAGGTCGAAATTGAAGCTTGAAAATATGGAAAGGGCAAATGAAGTCACTTCGCAATCATTTCGCCGCCCGCTCAGACATCTCGCGAGCAGACATCTCACTATGTTTCTACTAGATATTCATCACTCGACTCAGCCTCTCGATTCAATTATCGCCACACAAACGCTCTTAGCGGAGATCATTAAGAGTCGAAATATAGACAAATTCTCACTCTCCTACTCCCTCAGGACCAAAGCCGAGCTTAAAATCGTTTGTCCGTATTTTTACATTTGATAATGAGGTCCCGAAAGAGCCGAGTCCACACCCCCGGACTAGCATAGTCCGCACCTGACGGCGTCAGCGGTTGCTGCACGCACGCGTCCTTACCGCTTCTCACGCACGACTCGCGTGAGCCGCAAATCTACTCTCACGCACCACATGCGTCATGATGATCGATCAACTGCGTTTCAACCTGCTCATGGACGCCCAGCCCGAGTACAATTGCAGGTCTTTTAAAACTTTTTTTTTCGTATAAAAATTTCAGGTGTACATCGTTGCTTAAATGTGGTGCGTTTCCTGCTGACTAGAGTGCGAAATGTGGGACCACGGTCTCCTCATTTCACACACTCTCTCATCCATCGACCGAAGAAAGTGTGCGAAATGAAGAGGAGGTGATCTCAAATTTCGCACTCTACTGCTGACTTCACGTTATGAAACAAACTATCACGTTGTGAAAGTTTGTTCCATGCGAAAAAAATAAGACAAGTTAGCGATGTTGAAGGCAGTGCATCACTTGACTGACATATCCTCATCATTATTATAATACTAATTAGTCAATTGCTAATTAGTCAATTGTAGTCTGGCCGAGGTGGCGGGGGCGCCGCCAATTAACTGGTCGTCAAGGGGCGTCTCTCGTCCCTACTTCGGTCTCTTCTGCATTCTCTTTGGCTGCTTGGCTATTCCCTTCTACGTCATAATAGCGAGAATCATATGGAGAATGAGAAAGATGCACACTTACAAGGTACGGAAACATTGAGGACTTCTCTAGCATGTAAAATTGAGAGTAGAGCGCGAAATGTGCGACCACGCCCTCCTCATTTCACACACTCTCTCGACCGGTCGATAGTGTGCGAAATGAAGAGACCGTGGTATAATATTTCGCACTCTAATTGAGAGAATGAGAGATCACACTTATCCCACTCGTCAATTTCACATGCACTCTAATTACAAGAAAGAGACACCACTTCAGAGTACGGGACGATGACTACATTCTGTATAGAAAGCAATCTATGATTACTATGACAATCGAATATATTTTAAGATAATCACGGTCGAAATGTTTTCTTTAAGCATACATGATATTAGCGTTTACTGCAGATAATGTTCGTCCTTGCGATATCCGACATCGGCACGCTCTGCTACAACTCCATTTCGTTTGGATTTCTGCTGATGAATGTAAGATCAGAAATCGGGGCCAAGCGGTCTTATGAATATGAAAACAGACTTTCCCGAGGCACTTATAATCAATTAAACCTATCCAAAACCTACTTATCTAGAATCAAATCGAGGAAAAATCTGCACCAAAACAAGTACGTTTTCAGGGCGAGGTGTACTGCATGCATCCTAAGATCAACTTCGCCTTCGCCATTGTCGCTATGTGTGAGATCTCAATAATATTTAAACATTAATAACACATTTTAGTCGGAGAAAAAGAGAGGAAAAACCAAAATCTTGCAGTTTTCTTCATTGCTTCTTGCACGAGCTGCCTGCTTCTAGCGTTCAATCGATTTGTCGAATTCCTATCGCAACGATGGCTCAAGAGGATATTTGATGTAAATATTCTTATTATTATATGCTAAGTTTAGGTAAAACAATGTTACGCTCTCGTAGCTCGCCAATCAGCATCCTTTGATCAATGAAACTACCCTTCTTCTCGAGCTTTGCCGTGAGGCAATTCTCGATATTTCAAGCGGTCCAATTGGATTCCTGAAGAAGAAAAACGCTATCGACCCTTACAATCCGTCAGAAGTTCGCGAACTTTTCACGCATCTTTTCTTGCTCGTTTTAGGCTATTTTCTTTATAATTTGCGTTAGGTCATTAGAGCAGCATAAGAAAGTAGTAATGCAGAAGAAATTAACCTAAAATATAAACTAGGGAATTAGCCGCACCTCTTAGAAGGTCGCGGAATTCTGCGAGTTGTTTTCCGCGAGCTAGACTGTGACGAGAGAGCACGTGAATCGAGAGAGCGCAGAAAGACAACAACAAGTGTTAGTCAACAAGTGTACGCACATTATAAAGAAAATAGCCTAAAACGAGCAAGAAAAGATGCGTGAAAAGTTCGCGAACTTCTGACGGATTATAAGGGTCGTATATGAATCTCGAACAAATACAATTTCTCAGGGCTCAAAGACGTGGTGGCTGCTCTCCATTCCCGTCATCTATTCAGGTTCGATCTTGGCAAGACCCTCTGGCAGTCTCCCTTTCTCTTTAAACCTCGGGAATAGAAAACTATTCGATATTACAACTCTTCTTCTCAGCTTTCATCGCTCTCTTCACTCCGCTCTTCTTCTTCGATTCAGTAACACACACCGTCATGGTCAACCCCAAGATCACCGACAAGTACCAGGCGAGATTTGACTTAAAAGACCCCGCTCTGAAAGAACCGTGAAACTGTATTTTGAGACAGGAATAACTATATTGCCAAACTAGCACTACTATTTATCTGAACCTCTTATTTGTCCCCTAATAATGGTCCTTTTTTGTTGAACAAAACTGAGTCAGTACCAAAGTACCAGTACCAAACCAAAATACCAGTACCAAACCAAAATACCACTACCAAACCAAAGTACCAGGTTTTGCAGTACCAAAGTTACTTCCACTTCGCGAACAACGTACTCACGCCGATCGTCATCGTTTCATTCTACATAATCATGCTCGCCCGAGTGATGGTCGGGTTTAGAGGAGTGAGTTTCTTTTTTTCATTTTTAGATGAATGTACTTTTCGATTTTTTTAAATGATTTTTATCAGATTCTCGGCGTGCAGGCGGCAAATTCCGTGAACAGAGCTGCTCTCATGGTGCGCATTTACTTTTTAACCTTAATTTTTTCAGCTCTTCTCTAATAATCCTCTACGTTTGAGTTGATTATATAGTAGGGGAGTACGAGCAGAGTTTGTCCTTTATAAATTATATTTAGACATAATCGATTGAAGAGGGAATACTTGGTTATCTTCTTGTTTTTGGATTCGGTTAGTGAAAGTGATGAATCAAAGCCATGAAATGAAGGACTAGGTAATTTTGTATTCGGGTCAGTTAACCCATCATCTGTGTATCGGCGGATGCCGATAGAGATCTTATCCCTGCCCTAACCCCCTTGCCGATTCCCCCTCTCTCTCTGATATCAGTTGTGGATAAAGGATAATCCTAGCCTGGTTGCCCACTGACTACCACCGAAACATGGTGCATCGGCTTGGATTCGGACTTGGATTTTGATTTGTTTTGCTGTCGTTTTGAAGAGCTCCGCTGCTCTAATTGTTTGCTTGGTGGAAACGCGTTCCACATTTGTCGTATTTTTGTAGAGTTTCGCTGCTCTATTTGCTGTCCTCTATTGGTGGGAGTGCTTTCCACGCTAATTTGTTTGTTCCTTCTCCATTATTTTGCATAGTCCATAATTTTAACCATGTATCTTTCCAATTATTTAATCCCATCTGTTTCTACCCTATCTATTCCCACTGTGACTACTACCACTGTCACTTCATCCTACAGTGCAGTACATTTTGGCCGTTCCCAGTTTTGTAATGGTCAGATGACTGCATCTACTTAATCTCAGCGGCCAATTACTTCTCATGTCACAACACTCACATTCTCGAATCCGCTATATTCTTCAAATTTTTCTCGTGTCGCTCCAATTTCTCAACTCAACACTAAAGCTTTCGTTACTCAAAAGCCTCCATTTCTCAATGTCGCTGATGAAACCAATACTTTACTTGGTGAAAACGGGACAATATCAACCTCTCCGGTTCTTACTCAAAATCATGTTTCTGACCAACGCTCTTACGCAACTCATGCAAAGTTTCCGAAGATCTCACTTCCACAGTTCGATGGAAACCCATCGCAATGGGACGATTTCATCGATACATACGATATTTCGGTACATAACCGATCTATTCCCGATCAAGAGAAAATGATCCTTCTTAAGCAATCTCTAACCGGCCGCGCCAGACTTGCGATCGATAAGTTTCGCTCTAATCAATATCTAAAGGCATACGACCATCTCAAGTCGCGTTTCGGAAATTCCCGAGTGCTACACATTCAATTAGTAAATGATCTTCATTCTTTGCCTCAAGCTAAGGACGATGTCATTTCTCTTAGAGATACAGTTGACAAGATCCAAGGGATCATTACTCTTATTGACGGCTATGAAACGTCATCCAATTCCTCAGTTCTACTTCTTCTATCAAGAAAGTTCTCAACAAGAGTCCAAGAGAAAATCGCGAAATCAATGATTCGTGATACTTCGGGAAATGATTGGACAGTTAAACGTCTCATGGATTTTGTGGAGGCCTATCTTGCCGAGCAAGAGTATCTCCACGCAGTTCTCAAATTCCCAAAACCTTCTTTGGAGAATGATGCACCTAACAATATTTCTGTGAATTCGGTTCGCCTGGAAAATTCTAATAATTCTGACAAGGATACGTCTTGCTCGCGCCAAAATAACCAGTGCATCTTCAGTGAAAGTTTCCATTCTAATCATGACTCTCTTTATTGTCGAAAATATAAGACAATAGACTCGCGAAAGCGCCAATTTATGAAACACGGGCGCTGTTTCAACTGTGCCCGAGTAGGTCACGTCGCAAAATCGTGTGACCATGGATCTTGTCCGCGTTGTGATCACTCACGACTACATTCTATTCTGATCTGCCCTTCTCTCATTGACCATTCCCATTCTTATGCTGTTTCTCACAGAGGTTGAAGATCAATTTCTGAGTCTTCTTCCCTATGTTCATCTCGAAATTCCATTTCATCGAGATCTGATAACAACAGTGATAAACATCACTCTCCCCGCGGGAAGAGATATTCTTCTCCTTCTGATAACAGTGATGTAATGGAGAAATGAGAATCATAAAGAGAATTCTCGAATAGAAAACGCCCGAGGGGTCGACATCGATATTTGTCTATAAAACTAATCAAGTTTCTTCTGACGCAGATCCTCTATTGATGAAGGAAACTCTTGAGCTTCTCTTTTCTCTTGTCTAACTTCATCAAGTCTCACCCGATTCTCAAATTGACGCTATTCTTCGGAATTCGGCTGCTCTCATACATTACTCTGACTATTCCATTGACTCTCTTTCTGGCATGTACTATTTCTAGCATAATTACTCATTACAGTTATCAGTCTATTCTTCTCTCACCGACAATCTTCCAAGACAACTTCAGGATATCATTATTATTTTTATTGTAATCATATTGCTTCCGTCCCTTATTTATTGTAGATTTCCCAAATGCCCACTTCTATTTTCCTGTTAGTATTAACGCGTCTTGGCCCGTTCTTTCTCATACGAGATTATTTTCTTATCCCTCGTCCTAATTAACTTCTTCCACTGTCTTCAATAAATTCCTCGGTCGCGCTCTCACAAGGTGTGCCAAGATATAGAGCGACCAGGGTCTGGTCAACCCATGAAACAAGGTGCCCGCTCCCACCCTCTGTTTCTTTTTTCATCGAGAGTGAGTCCTTGGGATTAGATTATCGTGATTTCCAACCAACTTCGATTTTTTTCTTGTGCTCCCCCCCAGTGTATCGGCGGATGCCGATAGAGATCTTATCCCTGCCCTAACCCCCTTGCCGATTCCCCCTCTCTCTGATATCAGTTGTGGATAAAGGATAATCCTAGCCTGGTTGCCCACTAACTACCACCGAAACAATCTGTGACAGTTTGACTGAACCGAAACTCGTATGACCGATAAAATTGTTCTAACCCTTCATTCCATGGCTTTGATTCATCACTTTCACTAACCGGATATTTAGACATACGTTTTAAAAATAATTTCAGTTAACCATCCAATCCGTTATCGTCATCACCGTCCACATGACAACGTGTATCAGTGAGCGCATAATTATTTTAAAGTTCGAAAAAATACAGAAGAAAAAATAGCATAGAGTGAAAACTCTATAGTACGTACTGAAAATGTCGTAACGCTGGCACGTAGGCAAAATATTCGATTGTTGCATCTTTCCTACTCGTTTTTCTGCGCACGTTCCGGTTAACGTTCCGATATAATCAGAGCCTGCGATAGTACAAAACATTATTAGCAATATCTCTTCCCTCCTGTCCTCCTCCCTTTCTAAAACCCCTTTGTATTAATTTTCTTTATTCGTACATTTCTGTCGCACCCTTGTGGTGAAAATAAATGAATAAAATTAAATCTTGTGCTTATTGACGGTTTCAGATATCCAAGATAAATTGTCAAAAATGTCCCTTTGCAGTCTACGAAGTCATCCAATTCATCGACGCGCCTGACTTCATTCTGTACGGAGTGCAGGTGGGATGGATGCTCGTGCATGGTGAGTGGTAGAGTGCGAAATGTGAGATCTCTTCATTTCGCAAACTCTCTCACCTATCGACCGGTCGAGAGAGTGTGTGAAGTAGGGATCCTCTCAAAATAGAGCCCAGTCAACGGAGTTGTCCGATTTCCTCCGGAAAATCTTTAAAATCTTTTATGCGACAGTCGCTTTATTGTTTGCCGAAGTTAGTACGCGGCACGAGAAGGGTGTAATTACCTTTCTTTACGAAACTAAACCTTGGAGGTCCGTTCTCCAAGCAAATTTGTGTTCTGTCTGGGTGAAGTCCCCAATACCCCCGGGAAAAGTTTTCATTCTTGGACATTTGTTCTACCCAGGAATAGTCAGCAATACTACGCTTTCCGCCCATTTCTCGCGCCTCGCCCTCTAATTTGCGTGTGCTGCCATACGCCTAATCTGTGCATTGATAAAAATACACTCACGAATGCATGCAAAGAGCGTAGTTGACCACACAAAAATGCACATCACACTGTGTTTTCTTTTTTTTCTGGAAAATGATAAACCGATGAAGGGAGTTCAATGAGAGCAATCACCTTTTCCCCTATAGTTCAAATGACCAGCGCGGACTCTCTCTCTCTCTTTCTCTCTTTCTCTCTCTCTCTCTCTAAAACCCACACCTCAGCTAGTTGACGAGGTAATGCGAGTGATAAAGATAGCAAAGAGCGACGAAAGTCCATTTATTTTGGTTTGCTTTGTTCATAACATGGTGAGATAACATGGTGAGATAAAAGGTGGATCAATCGATTTTTTTCAATTCGGATAAAATGATTGATCTACCCGCTTCGCTCACTCTGTTCATACACAGAACAAACTAAAGTTAATCAATAGCTAGAAGATAACCAAATCTAAAATAAATCAATTTATTTAAAGATCATGAAATCAATGTAATTTGATTACAGGTATTCCCCCAGTCATCTACTCTCTCTTCAATTCCTCTATTCGCTCGGCACTTCGACAAATGGCCAAATCTGATCACTCACAAACAGTCGCGGCCTCGAGGAGTCAGCCCTCGGCCGCGCCCATTGTGCGACCGCCCCCTGCTGCAGCAGCTGCAGCCGGACTCCGACCTAAATCTGCAGCAGAGCACAACGGACACTATTGAGCATCATAATTACGCGTATGATTTGTGTGCTTTAATATTGAGCAAATTAGATCGATAAATGTACTGCATGAATTGGTTTGCACGATTCAATCTTCTCTCATGATTATGGGCGGTATGGTGGCATCATCAATTAACCAAAAACAGAAATAAGAGGGCGAAAGAACCAATAATCATTTTCTCTTTCGTTCTCACTCATTTTCGAGAATCTCTAAATCATTTTTTTTCCTTTTTTAGGTCGTTTCTCAATTTTCGTAAAAGTTCGAGGTAATTTTTTTCTCGCGAAGCAGACCTTGCCTAAAAATTCATTCGTATTTCGAATGCACTCAATAGTGTGGGCGCAAAGAGAACAGGTTTTGCGCCCATAAGCCTGTCACGTTGGTTTTCCGCACCCATATCTCAACTCTGCGCGAGGAAACCAAAACACGAAAAGTGCATGATGCGTGCAAGGCAATTGTTTCAGCTTCAATACAGCAAATAGTAGAAAGGAATTAAGAAGAAGTTAAAAAGTAGTTTCTAGACATTCCCACTTAATATTTTGCCGACGATCTGAAGCCATAATATCCCGCAACTCATCTAAGTCTCCAGAAAGGGGTCCGCAGCAAGACAGTGTGTGAAGATGAGAGAACCCCCCCCCCGTTAGACCTTGAAAAGTAACGATTCAACTAGTAGCATAATAATCGACGATTTTGTGAAAAAGAGTGCAAGAAATGAGGAGGGTGTGGAGAAAAGCAACTAGTTGCATCGTTACTTTTCAAAGTCTACCCCCCGTCACATCATTCCAAAGGTCGTCCAACCTAACATAAAGGCCTTTGGAGTGAGAGAGAGAGAGAGAGAGCGAAATCGAGAGGGACTCTCTTATTTCTGCACACTCTCTCGCTCTGACCCTGCGCTGAAGGTTCGTAATAATGTGCCGTATTTATCTCTTTCCCTCTCACTGTTGAATTATTACAGGAGGTGTGGAATACAGTTTGGAATTCGGGTAAATTATTGGACTAAATTTCTTCATTTCAGGTACTATCTACGCCAGTCGATAAGTGAGAGAGTGTGCAAAATGAAGAGATCTAATCCAGTTATTTATCCGAATCTAGCGTGGAATTCTGCGAAAAAGGCTATCCATTGAAATGTGCGAAATGTGAGACCATGGTCTCTTCATTTCGCACACTCTCTAGACCGGTCGATAGGCGATAGAGTGTGTGAAATGAAGAGACCGTCGTCTCACATTTCGCACTCTAGTGCTCAACTACCGAAAAATTTCTGCTCTTCGTAGTGGTTTCTCCTGGAAATGCACTTTTCTTTGTTTTTTACTCCAAGCACCTCGATCTAACACCGGGATACAATCAATTGTATTGAATATGAATTAACATACCCTGTGATCGGTCAAATTGCATAGCTAAATCATGGTCAAAGCTCAGGCCCGTTTTCTCCTTTTCAAAACCCTCGCGTTAACCGATTTCCTGAAAGGTGCAATAAATCGCCTTTTCTCAGTAATTCATGAGACGATTTCACACGCTCGGGTATTTTCTGCTCTCTCCGTAGAATGTGAATAACAAAAATATGCCGAGAGAAGGATGATGATGCAAAAGTGCGCCATTTCTCAATATCACCACGGCTTTTCGAGTAGCGCGTACTCAGAAATACGGCACTCTCTAAGTCCATTTGTTCTCCCCTTTAGCCATTTCAGTTCCGCATAAACGGAAGCTAATTGTTAGCTGGGCAGTCGTATCCAGCGATAAGAATTCCGGTAATACAGTGTCTCGTTCACATATTATCCCGATTTCACTTAAATCAACTGTTTGATAAATATATTATAATTAAATAAATATATAAAGATAAATATATTCCTATGTTGTAGTACTAGTCGACCGGAATGAAAGTAGCAAAGCAAATAATGAAAATGATATTTTCCAGAGTGCGAAATGCGAGATGACACGGTCTCTTCATCTCGTGCACTCTCTCGTCCATAGACCGGTGAAGAGAACTTGTGTTAGATGAAGCGATCGCTGCTTTTCGCCGACCAGTGTTCCGATGGGTTCGGGGTGCACCGTGGGTGTTCTCAGGGTGCCCCAGGTTCATTGAGTGCTCCTCAGCAACAACATCTCGAGTCCCGCGCGCACTCTCCCACTTCTGATAACATTCGGGCAAGCGCACTGTCCGAGAGCATTCGCGGAAGGTCCCGCGCACCCATTTGATGCTGTTTTCACTCCATTTCCTCTCTCTCTCTCTATTTTCTCTCTCTCTCTGCCGTAACTCAATGCAGTGTTGACCACTGGCCTGGCTTGAAAAACACAGGGTCCTCTGCACTCGTTTCCACTCATCGGTCAACGATTACTTACTTTTTCGCACCGAAGGTTGGGCATTGATCACTCACGTCCATTGAAAATATGAAGACGTGAAAAGTCCGCGGTAAACAGCAAGAACAGTTTAGGGAAGTATCTTGCGATCCCCATTTTTGCCCAATGTTGTCTTGGGCTATTTTTTAATACCAGATATTGGTCAACTAACTATGTAGGCATATAGCAAATGAGTAATGCTGCGCGAATTTCGTGGGAGGAATTCTACCCTCTGAGGGTGGAAAACTCGTTTAACTCAGCTCTAACTGAACGAAATCTCACCAATCAAAAAGGAAAATGTTCCAACCGTGGCTTACAATCCCTGTATCAAGTTTGGAAGTTGTTGCTTCACTAGGAGAAAAGTTATGAAAAGTGCATAAAACTGTTTTGCGCCTTGCACCACATGAAATTTGCGCAGCATAACTGAGAACGTAAGTTGTGAGCAGTTTAGAAAATTTTTTAATGCAAATGTTTTACTGCATTAGGTTATCATCTTCCGATCTCCATTTTTTGCCTCATTTTGTCTTTCTGGTTGTGTTGACACTAGTCGCCAACGGTGCAAAGTCTCTCTCTCTCTCTCTCTCTCTCTCTCTCTCTCACTCCCGCTCTCCTCTTCGCGTAGTGTGCGCGCACAAGGCACAACCGGCACACAAACTACAGCTCGTTGTGCACTTTGCTTCTCTAAACTCTCTCTCTCTTCTCTTCTCTTCTCTCTCTCGCTTTCATTCTCTGGCCGGTGAGAAGAGAGAGAGGAAAGCCCCTTGTCTTCTTCCGCGTTTCCATTTATCGATTGACTCTCTCGACGTAAAATCACGAGTGGGGTACAGTGGAAAACAAGTCACTCGTTCCATAGAACGCCGTCGAGAATTTTCTCCCACTCTCTCTCTCTCTATCTCCTCTCACCCTATTTCCTCGTTGCGAAAAAATAAATTTTAAAAAAATCTATTTTTCTAACCTTCTTGTTTTATAACCTTCAGAGACAATCGATATCGCACCTCGCTGATAAGATAGGGAGCAGGGAGCGAATGGAGAATGAAGAGAGTTTAGAGAGAGAGGAGAGAGAGATAGAGAGAGAGGAGAGAGAGAGATAGAGAGAGAGGAGAGAGAGATAGAGAGAGAGGAGAGAGAGAGAGAGAGAGAGAAAGAGAGAGAGAGAGAGAGAGAGACGCGGAATCGAAGGTATAGGTGAGAGAAGTGAAGGGAACAGCGAAACACTAGCGTGTATCTCTCTGTGTACGTATGTGTGTAACTGGTTGCCCCGTTATACTTCTCGCGCTCTCTCTCTCTCTCTCTCTCTCCTTAGCCACCTCCTTCTTCTCACGTCAACTAGTCGCGCCGTGATCCCCCGCACTTCATCTTTTGCTCTTTTCTAACTGCATTTCTGTTTGGCCCGTTAGTATTTACATTGTGCTTGTACGCGCGCTCAAAGATAGATCAAAGAGACACTTTTTTCCGCCTACATGTCTCTCTCTCTCTCCCATACCTCTCTGCAAGGCTCCACTAGAAAACACCGGGGTGACCGATGTTTGACCACTACTTCAAAGATCGAAAAGTGCCGTCAGTACTTTTCCACCCTCGCAGTGTTGTTTTCGACCGTACTTCTGACGGAATTCAACACAGATCTTTGGTCAGAGAGAGAGAGAGAGATCTTGAGGCAGGGAACAGTGCGCCGTAGTCTATTCGGCTCCTCCTCAACGCCCTTTTATCCACTGTTTTCTAAAACTTTATCGGTCGAGTCGGGGGAACTTTTACCGAATCATGATCCACTCTGTATGATTTCCGTGCGAAAAGTGCGAAAAATAGTTGCGCTTTTGTTTTTCGTCAATTTGACTCAAAAATTGAAGGAAGGCGGGGGACTTGTTTCATTGAATCATGATCTTGATTATTTCCAGCGGTGAAAAGTGCTAATTTCCACCCTCGCAGAAAGTTGTTTTGACTCAACTCGAGGACTTTGCCCCAAAAATGATCTACTTGGTACTACTCGTCCCGTAGCGTATTCTGTTACTGGATTATTTCGCGCGCGCCGCCGGAAATATCGCAGTATAAAGGAAGATGCAAATTACGCAATTGACAGAGAGGGCTAGAGTGCGAAATGTGAGATCACGTCCTCTTCATTTCACACACTCTCTAGACCGGTTGATAGACGAGAGAGTGTCCGAAATGAAGAGACTGTGATCTCACATTTCGCTCTCTAGAGAGCGTGCCCCTTTTCTACTATAGCTGGCAATCTTGACTTTTTTCTGCGCAATTTTAGAAAGCTGAAATTTGAATGACCACACGCTGCGCCGCCTCTTGGAATTCATATTTGCACTTACCATATGTGGTAAATTTGCGCAGCATTTTAAACGGCTTTTGAGAAGTTTCCCTCTTGTCTAATATTTTGTCGCCACTAGATTTTGAAAAGTAACGATGCATCTAGTAGGTTGTACTCCGTTATTCTCGTCATTGTTGAAATTAACTTGATTCTTCTATGTATGGCCAAGGAGATGCATCTAGTTGCTTTTCTCCACACACTCCTCATTTCTCGCACTCTTTTTCACAAAATCTGTCGATTTCCCTATATGCAACTAGTTGAACCGTTACTTTTCAAAGTCTAGTTGTCACATCTAACAAGCAACCGCCGCTATCACCCGTATCAGAGCCGCTTTTCCGCACAAAAATTCCGCTGTTTCGTTCACTATACACCGAGAGAAATCCTACCAAGAAAAGGCACTCAAGTTGGCCCGCCTGCTAATTTGTCAGTAGAGCCTGCAAAATATATGAGCTGGCCCTGCTTGTATATTGGCAGGAGGGCAAACTTGAGTGCCTTTTCTTGGTAGGATTTCTCTCGGTGTATAGTGAGCGAAACAGCGGAATTTTTGTGTAACAATGTCGCGCAGCACTCCCGCAAAAAAATCCAAAGATCGCCCCATTTCCAGCCAAAATAACGTTGCGCACGTAGGAATCGAGTGTCCACACAATGTTTTCTGTTCATTTAACGGCGTTCTGGGCTAAATGCCCCGAAAATGAATTTGTATTTTTGCTAGATTGGTCTCAAAAATATACTTGCATTATTCGCACTCTGAGCCCCGCTATCTTATCAAGACGTTTGCTTTTTTCTTAACGAGCGTTCTCTCCGTTCCGTCTTGGTGTATGGTGTCTATGTGCATATTTCATTTTGTTTATGCCTTTTTCACGATGACTTTCCTTGTAGAGTATTGCATCCCATAGATTAGAATTCATGAACCATCGTTAGCTCGCTGTTTTCTACAATATTTAAGGCGGCGGTGCGAGGTGTATGTGTGCATATTCCATTTTAGATACTCACTCAGTGATCATGACTTTCCTCGAATAGTGTTATTCCATAGATCAAGCTTTTATCATCAACCATCTGTCACCCACGATAATCACCTCGATTCATGGTGTGTGGTGTGTGTACTCAATTCAAATGCGTGCCCGTTTCCTAGCGTGCACTTTCCTGTTTACCTGTACGGCACACTTACGAAGATTACTCTCGTGGGGTGTTTCCCCTCCCGTCACCTATTGCCTCATTCGAATTCCGCCTTCTCTCTCTCTCTCTCGCTCTCTATCTCTCTCCTTCCCACCTACTAATTCTCGGAATACAGTCAATAGGAAGATAGCATCGGCACAACGACTTCATCTTTCTTTAGCAGCCTCTGCGCATTTATCCATTATGCAGACTTATTTTCTAAATATCATTCATTATTAATACCAATGATATTAGCATCTCTTGTATTCGCATATCACACGTGTTATCGCATTCTTTGGTGTACGGCACCGTGTAAGATAAAGAAAAGAATAAGTAGGATCCAATAGCATTTCCTCATCTATTCAATGATAAAACCATGTTCATCCGAATCTCATAACATTTTTTATCATACTTTCAACGCGTCCCGGTTCCGAGATCGGAACAACCCAATCTTTTCCCGCTATGCTATTCGATCTTTCGCTGATCTCCGCTCTCACTTTGCTTCTATGTCACACTATCAATCGAGTTTCGAAATGTCTATTTTTTTAAATTTGATTTAATTATGCTAATTACAGAAATGGCTGTGGACTGTCTCGTGTGCGGCAAGCCCACGAACGCGACCCACATGGGGATGGACGCGTGCCGCGCGTGTACGGTATTTTACAGGTAAGGGTACTGTACTCGAGGGATACTGTAGCCGGGTTCAGTCGTGTATTTGTCGTCAACACTGAATAATCGTGCACAGTGAGCAAATGTGCGGGGAGAACGGTGCAAAATATTTTCTCAAAGGAACGAGAGTATCTGAAAATAACCGTTCTCCAGTCACACTGTGTCTTATTCAAAATTGTGACGCGAAACCCGACTCTACAATGATTCGCGCTTACCTTCCTTCCCCACTCTCCGCTCTTCTCTTTTTCCTTTCCCTCTCCCGTAATCTCCCAATGCAATCGATCGTCACACCGAACATCACGCGCATTTTCCGCCTTGTGTGATAGAGGGTACTAGGTGGGATGTAGACTTCGAGAAATAACAAAACAACGGGTTGCATAAGAGGCAAATGCACCGCTCTTGCAGTGAGAGATTGCGAGAAATTAAGAGAGCGCGGAGTGATTTGCCTCATACGCAACCTGTTGTTTCGTTATTTCTCGAAGTCAAGTGGGATGAGAACGAGAGTGTGAAATGTGAGACCACGGTCTCTTCATTTTACACTCTCTCTAGACCGGTCGATAGACGAGAGAGTGTGCGAAATGAAGAGATCGTTTTCTCACATTTCGCACTCTAATGAGAACTATCTCGCAGTACCATCTCCGACATAACAGTTGTCTCTCGCTTCCTATGGTTCTCATCTGCTAGATAGAAAATACGATTGGACGCACACCATGACACACGTCAGAGTACAATCATTTTTAGAAATGGCATCAGCAAAACAGAGTAGAGTACACCAAAATGCACGGGAAAAACAATTTGATCTGAATTTCTTCCTTGTTCTGTAGATGTTATATATATATATTATTCAAAGAATAAAAACATTAAAAGTTTGTTTAATTTCAGGCGGAATCGAGGAGCGCGCGACAAACTGACATGCATCAACGGAAATCGATCCTGCGTGGACTATCGGAGTAAAATATAACAATATTATTATTATTGCTCTTATTATTATTACTATTATTATTGCGTTTTACATTTATTCGTAACATGAACAGCAGAAAAAGCGTATTTTAAGTTGTCGTACTGTGTTGAAAATAGATTCAGCCATTACCGTAATCAGGATCAGTATCGATCATGCGGGTCAAAGCATGCTTTCCTCACCGTGACGCGGTTTCCTTTTCCCATGAAAGAATATTGATCGTGGCAAAAACGTTGGGTAGATCGATCGCAGTGTGTTGTTGTTGAGCGCATTTCCCTCATTTCCCTCCTTCCCTCGCCCTTCTCTTTACACCAAAATGCCACTAGAAGGGAATTCGAAAGCAATAGGTATTGCTGGATATTCTGCGCTGCGTAGCTCACGTTTAAAACGCGTTCTCTGTAAGACCGTAGGAGAGGGCAGCACAACTCCGTCAAAGTGATCTATCCGGGTTCAAACTTTTTTCACAATGAGTCTTAGGTACAAAGCAAATTTTAGTTGTGAGAAATTCACGAAATTTCAACTTTTGAAAAATCGATAATTTTTTTACAAAAAAAAAAATTTTTTTTCCCAATTTTTTTTATTTTCCTGTCGTGTTATATATCATTCGAAAGAGCATCAAAAGTTATGTATAATTCCATATTTTCAGAAGGATTGGACCACTATGAGCGAAAATCGATGAGCGTATCTTCCGAACTTTGCCGTTTTCATGAAACTTACTTTTGACTAAAATTGTTCCCATGATTTCTAGGTCGTGGTTCCGACAGATATTATGTATTTTTCATTGTAGAGTCAAATAATCAAGATCTCATTAGAAATTTCCTGCATAAAAGTACTCCAGTCTTTACCAGACCGACCCCACTCTTAATTAAGATTAAACCAATAAGTGTGTTGAAAATTTTTTTCAGGCTTTCAACCTAGATCACTTGTACACCATTCGAAAGAGCATCAAAAGTTATGTATAATTCTATATTTTCAGAAGGATTGGACCGCTAGGAGCGAAAATCGATAATAGAACTCGTATAATCTGATATTTTTAGTAAGGCTAGATATTCAGCTCTAGTATCTTTCAAAGTGATCGACCAGGGCTTAAACTTTTTTTACTTGCAGTCTTATGTCCATAATAAACTTGGATCATGAAAAAGTCAAGAAAAAATAACTTTTGAAAAATCAATAATTTTTTTTTTCGAAAAAATATATTGAAATTTTTTTTTCAACTTTTCCTGTCGTGTTATATCTTATTCGAAAGAGCATCAAAAGTAATGCAGAAAGTATTTTTTCAAATAATAATGAGCTACTAGTACCGAAGTTCGGTGAGTTAATCCTCGAAATTGATAGTTTTTTTAGCAATCACCGATTTTCGTTCCTAGAGGCTCATTCTTCATGAAAAAATTTATATCGGCATAACTTTTTGTGCTCTTTCGAACGATATATAACATGACAAGAAAATTTGAAAAAAAAATTTTGATATTTTTTTTGAAAATATTTTTTATCGATTTTTCAAAAGTTATTTTTTTCATAACTTTTTCATGATCCATGTTTAATATGGACATACGACTGCAAGTAAAAAAAGTTTAAGCCCTGGTCGATCACTTTGAAAAATACTAGAGCTGAATATCTAGCCTTACTAAAAATATCAGATTATACGGGTGCGATTATCGATTTTCGCTCCTAGTATTCCAATCCTTCTGAAAATATAGAAATATACATAACTTTTGACGCTCTTTCGAATGGTATGCAAGTGATTTAGGTTGAAAGCCTGACAAAAGTTTTCAACACACTTATTGGTTGAATCATAATTCAGAGTGGGGTCGGTCTGGTAAAGACTGGAGTACTTTTATGCACGAAATTTCTAATGAGATCTTGATTATTCGACTCTACAATGAAAAATACATAATATCTGTCGGAACCACGACCTAGAAATCATGGGAACAATTTTAGTCAAAAGTAAGTTTCATGAAAACGGCAAAGCTCGGTAGATACGCTCATCGATTTTCGCTCCTAGTGGTCCAATCCTTCTGAAAATATGGAATTATTCATAACTTTTGACGCTCTTTCGAATGATATATAACACGACAGGAAAATAAAAAATTTGAAAAAAAAATTTTTTTTTCGGAAAAAAATTATCGATTTTTCAAAAGTTGATATTTCGTGAATTTCTCACAATTAAAATTTGCTTTTTACCTAAGACTCATTGTGGAGAAAGTTTGAGCCCGGATGGATCAATTTGATGGAGTTGTGCCCGATACCTCAAATTTCACTGCGCTCTTACAGAGAACGCGTTTTAATTGTGCAATAGGATTTTATGAAAAAATAGAATGCACAATTACATGCAGGCAAACGCACTCTATACAACATCTTTACAAAATGTTTTTTAAATAATAAAATATAATATAAATAAAAACTGCTTCAGGGGGCTTCAGGTGCACATTCCATGCAATTTTTACATTTATGAAAATTAAGTAATGAAAATATAGCAAATAAATGTGTGTTTCAGAGGGAATCTACACGTGTCGCCGCTGTCGCCTGGACCGATTCGAGACGGTGATGCGGGCGGGGAGACACGACTTGGCTGAACCCTCCCATCTGACGCCCTCTCCTGCCTCCACATCGTCGACGCCATCGGCCTCACCGACGGAAGACGCCTTTGCCATTGACTTCTCCCATCTGCAAGGACCCTCGAGAGAAGTGTGAGTATCAATACCAAATTCAGTGGATAAGGAAGCGAAACAGTCATGTGGTACTATCAATTAGAGATACTCGTAAACTATACTAAAACAATTGTAGTAGAATTCCTCCCACTCGCCTACCGACCGTTAAAGAAATTGTGTACACGAGAAATCGTGGCCTCATTGGGCACTCTTGTTTTTTAAAAAATATTGTTGGATGGTAATAAAATATATCTGAAACATTGCAGTTTCACCCCGCCGCTGACGCCCGACTCGTCCATTATCGAGCGCATTCGAGCCAGTTACAAGTGAGTTAATGTATTTTTAGCCCATTTTAATACCAATTTCGCAATGTATCGTCTCAATATGCGAAAGATCGGACGCGCTATCAAAAAAATCGAGAAAATCGTCATTGAAAGTTTCATTATTTTTAGAATTGAAAATTTGCATAAATAAATTAAACAAGTAGATATATCGTCATTATTATCCTTACGAATTTCGACCATCACTACTATTGCAGAAGGCTGTCAATCGTGCGCCGCACGGCGGAACTGCAACTGCGCGGCATCTTCCTGGAGCCCTTCGAAGCCGAACGAGAAGAATATGTGGGCATTTTTTTCTTCTCTCAAAATCCAATCATTCTGAAATACGAAAACGCGCCTCAAACGGGTCCTTAGATACGAAAAACGGAGATGTTTGAATAAGAAGCTACTCTATGTTTATTTATATTGCAGGAAATCGCTCCGTGCACATATCAAATCATGAATGAGACCACGCGAATTCTCATCACAGCGCTATTTGATTTCATTCCCGCCATCTTTCCTGAGTTCAACAGCCTCTCAATCGCCGACAAGGTCCGTGTTTCCTATTATATATTTTTTAAATCCTATTTTGCATTTTAAAAATAATTTAGAAGGGCAAAGATTCTTCCGGTATCAAGCGATTGTCCGCTGCAGCGGCGGTCCTGACTGCGGTCCCCACTGGTTCCGTAGCATTTACGAATTTTAATTTTTTTTTCAAGAAAATTTTGCAATTATTCTACGAGCAAACTTTGAAGCGCAAAGTTACTTTTTCAAAATATAAATATAATTAAATGTAATTTAGTGGCTGCTCGTGCGCAATTACCAGAAGATCTTCCACTGCCTCGACTCGACTATGCGAATGACTCGCCATTTCGGAACGTCACCCGAAAAGTGAGAACTGTTCCGCGAAATAAGTCAAAGAATCGATTAGTATAAGATGGCGTGCGACGACTTCAATTTTTACTTGGCGCAGCGGAGAGAAGACTTTGGAAGTCGTCTCTCGCTTCACCGTAGACTAATGGTTTCGTAGACTTATCTCCATGGGAGTTGGCCCCACGCGCTCCTACTTTCACACATCCAATCGATGCAGATTCAGCCCCTTTCACTCTTTAGTACCTAGTTGCCTTATTAATCCCTGTAGAACTGTAATACGATTTGTAACTAAGGTTTTAAACACATTTATACTAAACAAGCCATTACCTTGCATGCTTGCTCCGTTTAGCTTGGTAGCTTGCTATTGTCAAATCGATTGAATTAGAACACCTTATTATTACATTTTAAAAGCATCCACATTTGCAGATGTTTCGGCTCCTACACAACGTATCTGTCTAAGGACAAGGCGGAGTTCTACTTCAGCGACTGCCACGACCAGCAGAACGTCTCCCAAGCGGCCAGGTGAGCGAACCATCCCGTACAATTACAATATTTATTACGTCAGACGATAACGTCAGGTGAGGATGTGGTTTCAGGGGTCAGGATCATTCTTCTCAGAACAGACGGATCATTTCGGCTGGGGTCGGGGTAGAGGATCGGTTTTCTTCCTGTTCACTGACCATCTTCTTTGAAGTTGCTGGAGGAATAGACGAAATCTCTCTTAGGACCATGGAAGAAGGAGGAAAGGGGAGGCGGCGTCTTTAATATCCCGTAGATCCACCGTAAACGGTTGTCAGCATACGCCTTTTCTTGGCTAAATTCGAAAATTGAACTCGAGATCATCGCCCATTTACATACTATTTTCGCACTTGCTGACTGTGTCTGCCTCAATTTGCATTAGCCGGCGGAACGCTGTGAGAGGATGGAGGCAAATATTGAAGACCATTTAGACTCCATAGATTGTTCCACTGCGAGATATTTTGAAATTGTATTTTCATTATATTTTTAAATTTTCAGCACGTTGCGGGACTGCATTCAAGAGAACTGCATCCAGATGCGCTCTCAGGTGAGTAAATGTGAGCCCACGACCTCCACATTATTCCAAAACAGGGTTGGAGAGTATGCAAAAGTGAGATAGACCCTCTCGATTTCAACCACCCTCACACTCCAAACCCCTTTCTGTAAGGCCGACTCGCCTGTGGAATGGTGTGGCTCGGTGTAGACGAGAGAGTGTGTAGAATGAAGAGAGCGTCATCTCAAATGTCACCCTCTTCAGGTGATCAGCGTGAATCCAACAGACGACGAGAATCTCGCCCTACTCGGACTCGCCTTCTGGAGCGTCGGTGAGCATTTTATTTAATTAATTATGCAAATTTGATTTTTTTAAATATTAGAAACCAGATTGCGAAGAGTTCTGTCAGTCCTGAACATTGTTATGAATTCTTTCGCTGATTATGTCTTCCAGATGTTTTAACAATTGGAAAATTGATTTTTTTTTTAAATTGGTTTTTTGGTTGCTCTGTCGTGGGAAGTTTCATGGGAAGGCAGATCTTTTTCCGAAGCCAATCAGACAACAACGAAATACTTTTGTATTGTATTTTCTTTCTGGACTATCTTTATGTTTTATGCTTTTTTCCAGAAAATACCGAACCGAATGACAATCTGATCGAACTGGCGGCTCGCTACCGTACCGAGATCCTGTCCGACCTCACCGCTCGGTACCGAACGACGATTGGTGAGATGGAAGGGACGATCCGCATTGGCGGACTGTACTGCGTGCTGCTGTCAATCAAAGTAAGTTTATCATATGCAAACCAGCAAAAAAT
Source organism: Pristionchus fissidentatus (assembly GCA_036245785.1). NCBI lineage: Eukaryota > Metazoa > Nematoda > Chromadorea > Rhabditida > Neodiplogasteridae > Pristionchus > Pristionchus fissidentatus. The sequence goes on from BTSY01000004.1 coordinate 13,766,052, forward strand.
GCCTGCGACCACTAATTCATTTGAGGATAAAAGGAATTGACCTTGCGCACTGTCATTGCGTGTAGCATGCCTCTGGGGTCTGGCGAAAGAATCTGCTCGTGTCACGTTTATCACTATAGTACGAGGTGTCGAATTGCGAGAATGTCAAGTAACGAAACAACTCACCTTTTTATTCAGAAAGCCGAAATGAACATGAAGTGGGAGTACGAGGTGTACCGTATCCTCAACGTCTTCGACGACAACACGTACATGTACAAACTGCAGCTGCACCGACCGGACATCGAGGACTGACTTTATAAAAATCGTTTTGTGCCCTAAATATTTATCACTACAATATCTTGTTTTCTCGAGATTGTATTATTTCGCTCTTGCTCAGAGTCCCTATTGTAGACATGAGCCCCCGAACTATAAATGGCTAGTCGAATGTGAAATTTGGGTAAATAATTATACAAGATCTTCTCATTTCGCACACTCTCCGATTGATAGGCGAGAGAGTGGGTAAAATTAAGAGATCTATTCTAATTATTTACCCAAATTTCAATATACTTCTCGCAATGTGATTGTATTGTGTCGCTACTGCAGCTATACATGGCTAGTTCTATAATAGGCCATGCACATTTCCATTCTGGTCTCTCTCTCTTGTTGCTCCCACAGTATTAATAGGAATTCGTAGATGTAGTCGTCAACATACTCATTTCCACTCTCAAGATTGCTGATTACCTCCGCTGACCTGTAAATATCGTGATTCGATGAAGTCTTCGATGTTCACAGTTATTTTTGTGATCGAACATTAAATGTTCAGGAACATATGCATGAATATTTTGTTGTAAAATCAAAAACAAAACAACCCGAGTTGGGTGTTTTTTTGTGTCTTTGAAATCTCATCCACCATAACCACCTCCATCGTTCAAATGCTCGAGTAAAGTACACTAGATAGAGGGTGGATATGGTTAAAACAGAGATCTGATTAATATAACGAGAGATAACTAGAATAGCAAAGGGCACTAAGAAATGAAATAAGTGAACACAAGCGAGCGAATCAAACTAGCGGAGTGCGTACAGGGTAAGAACACAACGTTTTCGAAACAAGGTCGGTGGAGTTAGGTGTAGCAGCCGAGTTACAAGTGTGAAACTTTGTATAAACCCACAGTTCGGCGACATTGATTCCCAACAATAAATATCTGACTACTTATCTACCGCATTTTCAGAAGTCTTCGACGAAAAACTCATCTGGATCACCTCCTTAAAGCGACACTGATAAATGTTGTATTGTGTTTTACATTTTTCTTATATTTGCTTAGCTTATATTTGTATTTTTTTGCAGGAAGTTGACCAACGAAAATAAAATCACGACTTTAAAGTTGTTTCCTCTTTTTTTGAAAACTATTTCTTTGTACTCCCCTTCACAACACGTCCCGCCATAAATCGACGATGTTATTCGATCTGGTGCGACTTCGCCAAAAATTATGTCACTGATAAAGATCTGCACGGGAAAAATAGCGCGGGCACCGAACTTTTTGCGCCATTGTTTTTTGCCATTAGTGAATAGCACTCTCTATTCCGGATGTTGCTCCCTGTTTCGATGCTCTCTTGCAGACAGCTACAATTCCCGCACTGCACCACTCCACAAGTTCGATTATCGTCAGACAAGTAAGAAAAAAATTAACAAAAAGAAGAAATACGAATTTGGTTACCACCCATTCATCATTCTGTCACACAATATATTTTTCTTGACAATCATCAAGATTGAATCTTGACAATTTCTCAGAAATTACTATTACAATTGCGCGTACTCTCTCTATATGTCCTGATCTCTTGTCATTTCTGTGGTTAGCCGCGGAACGCTTTATTATTGAGTTTGTGACGTCACACTTCGTGTGTCTTGGTGGGTTTAGGTACGGATTGGTATCCTTCCGACTCGCGAAGATGCGCCTCGACGTTGTGGGCGATCGCACACGTCGCGAAGCCGTCGCCCATCACATTGATAGCAGTGCGAATTCGGTCACTGATATCGTCACGATTTAAATAATACCATTTTCTAAAATATAAAAATTACAACTTGATGTTGAATGGTAGATGAAAAAACTTTTATGTGGGGTTGTTGTTGATTTAAAAAAAATAAAATAACAACAAAACTCACATGAGCCAATCAACAGTGATTATCAGCGCGATATCTCGAACGGGAAGGCCAACGGTGCTCAGAATAAGCACCATCGTCACGAGACCTGCAGAATACCGAGGTAAAATTTGGTCTCTGTCGTCGTTTACCGGTCCCACCAGTGAACTTCTATGGTACCAGAAAACGACAACAGAGCCAAAACTTTAACCGGTTCACTATTATCCATCGAACGTTGCAATAGGTACGGTTAGAGTTTCGTATTCCTCTTATTGCAAAGAACGCAAATTTGGTAGGAAATGACTCTTCTGGCTAATTTGATCGCAGTGTCTCATCGATCGATAATCAAATATCGCGACATACCAGCGGGCACGGTGCCGCTGCCCATCGACGCCAACGTCGCCGTGATACTGTAGCGAGTGTTGGTTATTGATTTTTGATTTTTAAAATTAAAATAAGTTTATCCAACCTAATAGTGATGACGTTGGCGACCGAAAGCGAGATGTTGTTGAGCTGCGCGATGAAAATGACGGCTACGGCCTCGTACAACGCGTTGCCGTCCTGCGATCAATTAGTTTAAGTAAAAGTAACTTTGAATCAATTAATTAGTCTCTAGAACCGATGATGGTCGGAACAGTAGCATGCGTCGGCCGGCTAGCGGGTGCCCGATACCACTGCTACTGGTCCGGCCACAGATGAGTTTCTTCTTACTCCATTTTTTTCACGCGCAATTGCAGAGCTTCGATTGTTTGCATTGCTCATTTTGTGCAATTTGAACAGAAAAAATATTGTCGTAGTCAGACAAGAACTGCCAAATGATGATCCACTCACGACATTGATGGTGGATCCGAGTGGCGGCACGAAATTTGCAATGCGCTCGTCGATTCCCGCCTCTGTCAAACAGCGAATGGACGTGGGCAGAGCGGCGCCACTCAATTTATTTTATGATTGTTTTTTTTTACAATTTCCTACTCAAATGACACTGTATTTCACCCTTGTCCCCTATATCTACGAACGCAGAAAATTTGATGCCCTGAATCCGGGGGAACAAATATGTAAATAATTATATTTTGTACAAATAGATTTTCAAATCATACCTGCTGGAGGTTCCAAATGCCACGAAGAAGGGCGGCAGCATGATCTTGTAGATGGGAAGGGGCGACTTTCTAGTGAGAATGAAGAAGAGAAGAGGAGTGACCATGAAGATATGAACAGCAAGACCGAGCAGACACGTGATCACGTAGAGAGCAAGGGTCTGAACCACACATTTTCAATATCTAATAATATTAGTGACAATTTCTGACCAGTTTTCTGACGAAGGAGGCAGTTTTGAGATTCAAAACATATCTAATTGTAACGCGGAGCATGAGTAAGCCCCACTTCGGACCAGTTTCCATCAAGCGGTATACATCGTGGCTGTTGAATGGAAATTTATGACTTCACAATTCTATGTGAGAGGGCGCGTGAAACGAGAGATTTAGAGCGCGATGAAAATGTATGGTCGGAACGAGATGAGTCGCGCTAGTTCACTCACCCGCAAGACCCCGGGAATTCAAATTTCGGCCTTTTTTCATTTACTTTTCCCCCGAAAACTACATAACTCAATTACCCAAAGCCTCAATTAGCGTAGATTCGCGAGAACGAAACCAGTAGCGATAGATAGTTAGGGAAAGGAAGAACCCGAAAAGTGTTGGCGAGGTCGTCCACTTCGAGCAAATTTCCTGCGATGAGTGACATGATGCCGATGGGCGCGAACCACATCAGCACTTCGATCCACCTGAAATCGAAGCAAAGTAAAGTTGCTGCTAAAAATTTGTCGTCGAGAGGGTACTGATTGCTTGCAATCGATGGGTATAGATACCATTATGGTTGTTATGTGGACTATTGTTTTTTTCTTTATTTTTCGAGACTCAACGGATGCCGCCGTCAATTGGCTTCCCAAGAGCGAATATTCGTATTAGAACGAATTTGATGATTGTCGATGAACAATCAACTCGCCCAATTGAACTGTTCATGTGGTTCAACGAACAGAGGATCGTACCTTCTTTTTCTCCATTTTCTCGAGTGAAACCGGCCAACTTCTCAGTCGAATGAAGAGTAAAATGCAAGTCCACGTCACTATTTTTACCATTTTTCAACGACCCACAAATCAACTAATCTTTGTCCACAATTCTTAAACAAAAGAAAACAAGCGTTTCACTTGAACTGCACCGTTCCGTTCAGTGTTGTTGTGTTTTTTTTAAAATTTGAATTGTAGAGATAGATTTAACTGAATTACCCCATGATGATTGCATCGAGTGCGACGAAGAAGTCGACGACGATCTTCACTTTCTCTCCCAATCGAGCAGCGACGAGGCCGAAGAAGGTACAGAAGACGAGAACGCCTGAAATCGAATAGTAGTTACCACAGAGTTTAGGCGCCATTATTTTGAATATTGCCGTTTTTCTCTCCCCCTGTGCCATGCCGTGGTTTCAGCGTACGAGAGCATGCGATCTTCGATAGTTATCAAAAGATACCGAAGTTAACCCCGATGTAAAACAATGAATGTATTGCTGTGCGATAGGTTTGTATGCACTAACCCGAACGTAGATTGCTATCAAAACTTATAAAAATTGAAGAGAACGTAGCTTTGGCCTAAACGTTAGGGAAAAAAGGAGAAGATAATTTCTGACCGAGAATGTTCGTGCCTGGCCCGTCGACGACCTCCTTTTCAATCGTGCCATTGACGGTGTCATATCTGGAAAACTACTTGATTGCCACCATGAAAAATATAGTAATTATAATTGCACAAAATTCTGTGCATGTTGAAAGAACACTTCAATATTCTGTAAAAAAATTCAGCAAAGAGACCAGCACTCCCATTTTTGGAAAATAAAATAAAATACAGTACTTGGTGGACACGCGCTGGAAGGTCGCCTTGAAGATGTTGTCGGGGAACATGTTTCTGCAATGAAACATTGGTCGGAACTTGACGACTATCATGACCAAGAGCTTCAGTTATTTTAATGTGTGGGAAATGAAGACAATGTTGTCGAAGGTTTTCTTTGGTAATCTACTACGATGTGCACACAAAAATAAAAATTCGGTGGCCGATACTAGGGATGCAAGTTCGGTATTCGTATAACGGTCTTTTGAGCGAGAGATCGGTATTACGGCTGATAGGGCGTAGAGAGTCAGAGAAAGAGAGACTGCCAGAGGGAATGTCCAATACCGAACCAGCATCCCTAGCCGACACTCCCGATTGTGTACCTGAGCAGGTCGAGAAAGGTGTCGATGGGTTCGACATCGCCTCCTGTTAGTGTGACTTTCGTGCCAGAACGAGGCAGCGATGAGGACGCGCCGGGTTGGATTGTCATCACGAAGAAGATGCCTACCTGAAAGAGGAAAATGCCCACTGGGGATGTTTCTTAAGCGCCGCTTTCTTCCTCTTTTTTCACATTAAAGACTGCGATAAAAGCAACCGAGTACGCATTCAGGCTATCCTACCATACACATAATGCATTCGCCGTATACAATAACCCGCCATTTGAAAACACACGGATTACATGGTCACCCAATAATTTTTCAGGATTCGGATTGTGCGAATTTCTTTACGTGAGTAATGCTATCCTACATCCCTACAGTCACGTATACTTTTCAAGAATTGACCTGTCAGCAGTGTTATGAATAATGCAATTCTGGGTGGGTAATCTGCGTGAAAAAAACACTCTTTTGAATAGTCAGGAAGTGATTCACGAAGAGAAAAACGCACTGCTGAGGCGATTACTGCCGTAGTTGTGTAGTAGGCAATCGTCATGAGACCCATTCGGCCCGCCTGCTTGGACTCCATTTGAGCGAGCGCTGCAAACATTAACAAAATATTCATATTTATATTTAAATATTTCAATTTAGTATCCACTTTTTTGAAATGCAGAAAGAAGTACAACGATCGTTGAGATCCAGACTCACATGAGATGATGGACGTGAAAATGAGCGGTAGCACCATCATTTTGAGCACCTGAAAGCCAGGAAATTTTGTTTATCTATTTTTAGAAAGATCTAGCGTGCGTTAAATTGGGATGATGCAGACTGCCAATATTATACTTGCAATGCCTCATAGCTAGGAATGCCAAATGAAGAGCAATTTTTCAAATTTTGTCTCGCGTAAAATGCAAATGAGGTAGGAAAACATGTGAACAGTTGATTCCAATCATTCTAGAATCTTATTAGGAATAATTATCACTGTTGAAATTGGGAAAAGAGCTACGTTCTTCAAGTTTATAAACAACTCTTCATGAAGAACCTGCGAATTTTCGTGGTTTTGTGCTTACCAGTTCTCAAAAACTATCCTCATGCACAATCATCCCATGCTTAGTTGCAAAAGTTTCGTACAGAACAGATTAAAACATTAAGTAGGAGAATTGGTCGGAGTATGAAAGTATTATGGGTGATAAACCAATTCCCAGAGCTCTTAATTTGGCATCCCTACTCATAACAGAACTGTGTCTCTATGCCAACTCGCCTGCATGAACAGCTCTCCGGGGAAGTCAATCAGCTGGATGGCCGTCGGGGAGAGTGTGATCGTGCGCAGAATGAGACCGACAAAAATAATTGTCACACCCTCTCCATTCCACGCACTCTCTCATCGGTCAGACAATGAGAGAGCATGTGGAATGGGGAGAGTCAGACACATGCTCACCGAGAATGATACCGATGATGACGGATGAAATGGTGAGAATGAGAAGAAGATTTTCGCCGACGACATTACTGCAATTAACTTAATTATTTACAATTAAATAATGAATAGCTTATTTTGATTATGAATGTGGCATATTTGACGAGGTATTACTGTAATGTTCAAATTTTTTTCACCACAAGTTGAAGAACAAACAATTCTAGAGCAAGGCATGTATGCAATTTACATGAATTTGTACACCCATTTTTGGAAGATTTTTTAAAAATTCCAGGACAGCAATGTACCTGGACTAGGAAGATACGATTACAGCTACCACCTTGTCTTTATTAGTTTACATTTTTTTTATTCATTTATGATTTTATAAAACATCTTAGCAAAAAATGAGCGTGATCAGTGATCTCCCGCACTCTTTCTTCACATTTGTGTATCGCTATCGTGCAGGCCATCAAATCGAGTGCCCAAGCACCGAAACGATCTATCGCGCGTGACTTTCAACGAATTTGCCAACTACGTTTTAGTGCAGGGCGGGTACTCGCGAGGAGAGAAACTCACAATAAAATACCTCAATACTAGTGCCGACCAACATTTATTTGCTCACAATCAATAATGAGACCGGGGAAAGAAGTTTGTCGGCTCCGAAATTAATTTGTACGCGTTTCAACCGAATCAACTCTACTCAAAATCAGCACCCACCGGCAGTTTAGACGCGTAGTCATGACGTGGAAATGGAACTATGGAATAGGTGGAAATGACTATCAATCGAGGCCAAACGACGAGAATAATAGTGCGCCCTGATAAGCATTCGCCGTCCGATAAACATCCCTTTTATCCTAATCCCTTAAAAATCTGACGGTGGGCAATCAATGTGTTAGTAGGTGTACTTTATCAGAACTATGATTATTTTTGGCAACTTTTCATAAAATCATTGAGTGCGCCTTGGTAGTAGACTACTACCAAGGCGCACTCACTAGTAGTGGAGCTTTTTTAAAAAAAATAACCCGCACCATGCCATTCGCGTTCTATTTCGGGTGTAGCTATGTAATCGCGGAGAAACATTTGGCAAGACTATTGTCATAGCTAGCTCGTTGTTCAACCCCATGGGGTGAACAGTACAGTGCGAAATGTGAGACCACGGTCTCTTAATTTCGCACACTCTCTCGTCTATCGACCGGTCTAGAGAGTGTGTGAAATGAAGAGGACGTGTTCTCACATTTCGCACTGTCTTGCATTTCAGTCGAGATCGCATAATATCCACTATCGAATCACAAAACTACCGCGGAAGAAACGTAAAACTCACTGCCACTTTACTTTTCTGGTCATTTCGGAAGGGGCGAGTCGAACTATGCTCGCAAATGGTCATGATCATATCTATCGTCGTCCAAACGACACAGAACAACAGCGCGCTGATAAGCGGCTTAGTTCGCATTCAGAGAGAAACGGTTATCAATTTATGTTGGAACCTGCGCTTACCATATTTTGCCAATTCCGGAGTGGCGGGGCGGTTGCTTGGAGGGTACGGTACCGTTGTCGGTCGGTTTCGATCCCTGTTGGTCCACGGAAAGTACGGTAATGTGGAAGGGTCTTGGAGATGCTGCAGTAGGAGCCACAGCGGCTGTCATGTCCACTACGCGGGGTGTGAGCGAACGCGAAGTGACTGTGACTATGTCTCTCTGCGAAAACACGCGCCCCCATTCACCCCTCGCTTTCACAGAGTCACCGGGCGAAGATAATGATCTCTTATCCCTTTTGCTCTGACAGAGTTCAAATGCGTAGTCGGTGAGAGTTACTCTATAGGCAGAGGGATGATGTCACCCAGAGAGATCTTATAGATATCGCATCGATTAATTACCTGCTCGATCTCCCCAAACTTTGATGAACAATTGCGGTTTTTCTTACGGAGGTTACTTTCATTAAAACCCGAGTGCTCCACCCTCGTTGGGGGTCAGATATGGGTCTATAATAACCCAGTGTTAGCAGTGAGCAACAAAGTGCAATTTACGACCGACAATGAGGAGATTAACTATTCATGTGCTGATAGGTATATATCGGAATGAAATATTGACTGGACCTTTAATGATGCTCAAAAGTTGAAATGACTGATTTCAGGGCCCGTCTGATTCTGCATCCGGTAATTGTTCGATCGAATCCATTATTACGTCAAGAAAGATCATCAAAAACTTTAAATTAATCACATTTTCCAGCTTATTACACTAGTTCGTGATCAGATCAAGCGGTCTACAGCAACACCGGACTACCTCGTGTTCACACTAGAGATGCAAGTTCGGTTTTCGTATTACGATCCTCTCAGCGAGAGATCGGTAGTATGGCTGATAAAGGCGAGAGAACGAGAGAAAAAGAGACGCCGTAATACCGAAACCGACGTCGAACGGGCAACCCTAGTTCACACACACAAGTATGTGCACAATTTTAGCACCCCACAAGCACACGACACTCTCACATTCGCACACTTTCCTCCATCAACTAGGGCTCTCACACCACTCTCACCGTCTGTCCCTCCTCTCCCCTTGTCTCTATCCGCAACAAAATCATCTCTCCAACCACCCTCTTTCTCGAACCTGAGTTACTACTCGCCCGGTTGACTGATCCGTGGAAAGTAGCCGGGAATTTCTCTCATAAACCCCACAAATTTTCGCCATGGACACGCCGCCAAGCACCTCGCATAGCTCCGTATGTGTTATCCATTTTATCCCTTTTATTGGAGTTTGAAATTCGAAAAAAAAAGAATTATATCTTTTCATTTCTCAAGTCTCTACGCCGGTCGTCAGGTATGCGAGCTTACAAAACGAAGAAATCTAATCCAAATATTTACCCCTATTTCAAACTCTTGTATTTTTCATTGAATTGATTGCGCTCTCGTTCTCGGAAGTCGAAAAGCGCAGAAGGCGGTGAATCCTTCTCTTCCTTTTATAGGCTGACTCTTTCTAGGCGAGAATATGTTTGATTTGCGGAATGAAGACGGCCTCGTCCCATCTCGGCGTGGATGCTTGCCGCGCGTGCACCGTATTCTACAGGTGAGCGGGGTACTGTACTCGCGGGGATACTGTATCCCCCGAATAAAGCACATAGAATACAGCAGTTGCAATGAGCGAGGAAAAGGAGCAACACTTGAGCCTGTATTATAAATTCACAAACACTCGTCCAAAACAATATAACGTTCCGCTTCTAAACAACAGATACGGCCGCGAGAGGGCATGATAAAGCAAGAGAGGTCTAGAAAGAGAGAGCGCACACCAGTAGTTCATTTGAAGAATCTAACATTTTGGAGCGAGGGAAAAGGAGTAACATTTGAGCCTGTATTCTTTTTGCGTCGAGCAAATTTGTCATAACCTAATTTATTACCGCCTTTGTTATCGTTGATTTTGAGGCGTGCGAAGAAGGGAAAGAAGCCGTACTCGTGCCGCTCCAACACTAAAAGATGCGCGATCAACACAGGTTTGTCGGGTTTGCAATGCATGCAGAAATAACATCCATGAGCATCAGTTACACTAATCGTCATTAAATTTTTCAAAAAAATGTTTAAAAATGGTATAAAAAAAAGAAAAAAAGAGATAAAAAATGCGCAATTTTGTACCCCTGCCAAACCAGTGCTCAACGTGTAGTTTGCTGTCAACAGAAACACCGACGAAAGACAGGATCAGAGCGTTTTCAGAGAGTGGAGCCGTTTGTAAAAGCTGCAGATTTGACCGATTCGTGCAAGTTCTGAATGGAGCCAGTGCCTCGGATCTGGTAAGATTCCATTTCCGAATATTAAAGTCACTGTTATCATGTCGTGCTAGGTTACCTATGCGTTGACTTTCCGCCCTTGAAATCGTAAAATCACAAAGATTCCAGAAAAAAAAATCAATTATCGATCAGGTGGACGTAGATCGGGAGCCGTCGCCTGCGGCTGTTGCCGTAACTCCCGCCGTGGACATGTCAGAGCCCGCCTCCAGTTCCAACCATGGCATCGCACCAGCGGTGTCGTCAATACGGACACAGGCCAGGTTCAAAGAACACCATAAACGTACTTACCTCCTATCGTTAAAATCTTTAACTGTTTATCCGCTAATTACGGTTGTCTTTTGATTACGTCGTATCAGGGATGCAAGTTCGGTTTTCGTACTACGACCCTCTCAGCGAGAGATCGGTAATACGGCTGATAAAGGAGAGAGAACGAGAGAAAAAGAGACGCCGTATTACCGAAATCGACGCCGAACGGGCAACCCTACACAGAGAATGAACACTCAGTGTATGATACACTCAATATTGAGTGTATTCGCGCGTCGAGAGAGCGTGCGAAAACGAGAGATTTGTAAGTGTATCATACACATGGTGTCCTATCTCAGTGTAGGATACACTCAATAGTAAGTGTATTCATTCTGGGTGTACGGCGTATTGATGATGTCGCGACTTGTGTTGCAGTACCTCGACTTGTCCAACCTGTGCCGGCAAGCGACCCCTGCTGGAGAAGTGCAAGCAGTACTACAGGTAGTATGCTACGCAAATTTCATCGGGTAAATTTCCCAATCAACAAGGGAAATTTTCCCTGCCCGAAGAGGAAAACTTATGTAACTCAGCTCAAACTGAACGAACTCATAAAGGAAAATGGTCCAAATGCGTTTACCATCCCTATATGAAAAGGTGGACAAAATTGAGGAGGCAAATTTCTCACATTGCGCAGCATTTAATTTCAGAAAGGCTATTCCAAAATAATAACATATTCCGTAGCAATAACAAAAATTTTCCGCGAACATGAGTCGACATCGTGCTTTTTTTAGAATCCTCAGCTCGACTCGTCGTACGTTCGAGCTAGGTACACGTCCTGATGGCCCACATCCACTGGAGATGAATGAACAGGAATGTGTAAGTATACCAGAAGTTTAAAAAGTCCCATTATGTCTACCTAAATTTCCTGCATATTTTCTTGGAAAACGACCGGGAAGATAATTTGTGTAATACAAAGATGTTTATGTTTCTTTCAGTCCTTCTCTCCTGCTACATTCGGAGCTCTCAACTCGTTCACGAGGTCGAGGCTGGCCAGCATCCTTGAGTTTGCAGCCAGCATGTTCCCAGAGTTCGCACTGCTAAACAAGGAGGAGAAGGCAGGCAATATAAAACAGCTTTCTAGCCAATTAGTATTATGGTGCAATGTAGATTAATTAGTAAGATACTTTCAACAACAAAATGACATTTCAGTGGCAGCTCGCCGTCTCTTTCTCCTACCGTCTTCTATCCTTCGAGGGAAGTTACCGCTCTGAGAAACTGTTCCCGGACGATAGAGAAAAGTGAGCTTTAACTGATCCCTTGTTGACGAGTGGAATGATTTATTATTGATTTATGTGTTAAAGATCCTTCGCCTCCTACACTTGTTATTTCTCGCACGAGATGGTAGACGGCTTCTTCAATGATTTGCCGTCCCATCACGCGAAGCAGACTATGGAACATGCCAACAAGTGCGCCCCGTTTAAAATTCATAGTGTCCAAACCAATAGTTCTAAGAAAATCAGCTTGACCTCAGCTGAGCCGCGTAATTGGCAAATTCAGCTCTGTGTATATTCACTATTGTCAAATTTCAACGAGACCTACAACTTGTCGACATCTAGAGACTCCAATTCTCTTATATTGAACTAACTCTCTACGCTCCTGAATACACGCAGGATTTAGCGAATTCTCTAAAAGACTTGACGTTTCTAGATAGAGAGTTGGTCGACAAGTTAGAGAGTTGGCGCTCTGTGTATTTCCGACCTGCTCAGAGTCTTGCGCGACTACATTGATCTCATTCTTCCCGCGCGTCACGTAATTCGCCGCGCGGCTCCCGATAACGAGGAGTTCCACGCTGTTCTCCTCTATCTGTTCTGGTTCATTGGTACGTTTTTTGGTGAGAAATAAGATACTACGAATCACAATCAGTGCAAACAAAACGGATGCGTGAGTGAATATGTTACACCGAACCGCGCAGAATTCCGTGTCTTCGAGAACTTACGAAACAACGGGGTTCGAAAGAGGCAAATCAACTAGCCGCTCTCCGTGTGTTTCGTACTCTTTTTTGCCGAATCTGTTTTTTTGCGTCTTGCGCAACCCGTTGTTTCGCTATCTCTTGAAGTCTATTTACCAGCCAGTAAACGTCGTTTCAGAAGGCACTCACATGCGGGACGAAATAGTGCGCGTGGCAGACGGGTATAGAGCAGCTGTGCTGCAGGAAATGCACTGCTACTACAGGTGCAGATATTCATTATTCATTTATTATACTTAATGATACTTAATACTTTTTTCTCCATCGGTGAATTGGGCGATAGGGGTAATCTTGACATGCTCAAGCATCGACGGATTTGGCATGCCACCAGCTCGTTAGGAGCCCGAAATTTGAGCAGTTTATGAATGATCTGAAACACACCCTAAAACAAATCCTGCATCTGTCGATTGATTAGCCCTGGCTGAAAAAAATGAGCAATGGATCAAGTTGAAGTTAATTTAGTCAAAAACATGATGTGCCTAGGGAGATTGATTAGTTCATTCAGGGAATATTTGTTAATGTCATGCAGGTTTAATTCAGGGAGGAACTCGGCCTCTCCGACTACGCTACGAGAGTCGGCGAGCTCTTCACGCTCATCCTGCACTTCGAGGTTTCTATAAAAAAATCTAGCTTTAATATATCCTTGCTTTGGAACATTTCTTATGCGGTGTTAAAAAAGACGAACTTTTTTTTTCATTTTCACAATTTCACATCTCATGTTCGGTATACGGGGCCAAAAATTTCTAAATGTCGAGTCTCCAAAAAAAAAATAGCTAATTATTACAGCGCAACGAAGATCTGAAGGAGCACTTCGAGATATATCGCCTGCTCGGCGTCTTCACCGACGACACTTTCGTGTATCAGCTACAGAAAGGATAGGCGCGAATCGATTGAAATTGCGAAACACCTCATCGAATACCAAAAACAGGACCGGACAGGGTCAAATTTGGTCGAGTCTTACCGATCACGTCTCGTTATAATCAACTTACCGTCTCCTACCTCGGCCAACCTAGATCATTATTGAGGAAGCAAAATAAAAACGTTATACACTCGTCATCTGTCCAGTCATGCACGATGTTCAAACAAGCTCGTGACTTATATCGAGGGGTAAGATGTTCAGTTATGAACAAAAAGTGCGGGAAATAAGAAAAAAATGCGAGCACATCAAGGTCTCAAATTCTCCGATGTAATTCGTGCGGGGGAAATATATTATCATGGTTAGATCTGCTTCCACTTTTTGGTCCTGTGTAATCTGAGACTTGATACTACTGATACAAATTGATAGGCGAAAATGACTATTCCGCACCATAGGACATGATGTACTCTTTATATTCGGCAATATCGATCTTCAAGTACAGGAGAATTTTTCTTAAATATTCTGATTGTTTTTTGTCATATGACTTTTTGTAATGAAGAGGCACGTACTTATTTATTTAATAAAAGTTATTCATAATTCTTTTCCGCACATTTTGAGCTCCACCTGAGCTTTCCAGCACAACTTTAAGCTGAGTTATGACGATTCCGGCGACAGAACCGGTGAATTCATAAAAGCCGGCTCCGAGACCTGGGACCAGGTTAAATCGAATTCTTATCTGCTAAGTAATCTCACATAAAAGTTTGATCAAAATCAAAAATACTGTTTTGAAAATTGTTCCTCAAAGGTCGTGTTTACCTACAATCTCTCGTGATACCTCTCTTAACTTATCGTGCTGTAATTGCACCATTGAGAAGAATGAATTATGCGAATTCACACGACTACATATGCAACGTCATTTTTTTTGCTCAAATTTTATTATAAATAGCAATACGAAATGAATTTATTGAATGGATATGCATTTATTGAAAAGTAATTTTAACTAAAATTTAAATTTCAAGTCGAGTTTGCCCTTTTCCGATTGTATCGTCCATTTCAGTGCATTATATGCTCTTGAGTCATCGATCACAATTCCGACCTTGGCATGACGTTTTCGACCTGAAACTCACAATTTCCAAGAGTTCGAGAACGCATCGAAAAAGTCTTGCCGATTAGACGCATTGGATTAGTGTTGCAAGCAACCACGGTAAGCAAGACCGTAAATGCAATACAGAGGACACCCAACCGCGCTCGCCTCCAGAAAGGGGCGCGGGAGGGATACTGGTACAGCAGATTGTTTTTTGAGACCTTTCTGCACTCAGTGAAAAATTACTTCGTCGCATGCATGAAATAATTAATTACTTCTGTCGAAACACACTATAACTGTGTTTGAAGTAATCAATTACTTCGATTGCTTTTCTAGCGTATTTCGTATTACTTTACATATTACTTAAGATCGCTTAATATGAAGAAATTCCGGCTTACATCAGGTTGTCATTTCTTACAGCACACGCAGTATTTTTGCGACGCCTTCACGCCCACAACAATGATTATGATGAGCTGTAAAAATTTGGTTTGATAAATGCGCATAAACGAATATTCCGGAAATTATTCGCGTTCGCTGTGTTTCGCTGTGTGTCACACACGATGCTCTAAATAATTAATAATATAATAATAAATAAAAAAACGGACTACGATGATTCCGGCAACCGCACCGACAACCACCCAGACGTTCGTCGATGATGAAGTTGAAACAACACGGACGACCATTTTTTTAAAAAATAGAGACAGTGGTCGCACCGATGACTGCCCCCCCCCCCCCCCACTAGTACCCTCTTCTCTGTGAGTAATGCATTTGATAATGGCCGACAGTTGTGTGCCTTACTAGGAAACGCATCTGTCTCCACGCAGACTGTGGTGAAACCTACGCGCAAAATGCGCGAAAATTGAAGCCATTTGTGAAAGGCGCTCAGATGATGATACCGCGCTGTCATATATTTCGACATCCCTACGTCTTCTCGCCCCTAAGCCTGCATTATTTCAAAAGAAACTTCATTTTCCCAGAAAGGGGTGAGGAACGAGTGAGCACATAAGGGACCGAAAGCTCTCTCTCTCTCTCTCTCTCTCTCTCTCTCTCTCTCCTAGTTCCTTCTTTCGCTATTAATATTCAGCGCTGTAACGTCCTATTCGCATCGCTATTTCAATTTTATTATAAACTCTCATTTCATCATCGAACATGCCGGCCCTCTCTACAAACGTGCGCTATTAAAACGAGTTTCATGTAAAACGTCGGACGGGCCGCTCAACTAATTCAAAATGATCGTACAGTGCGCAAACTTGTTTTACAGAGTCTTAGGTGGGAGGTGTAGTCTAAGCAAGATGAAATGTCAGCTTTTATAAAATCGATTTTTTAACAAATCTAAAATTACAAGAGACGGATTGCACGCTGTGTGATTCTCTCCCGGTCGCATGTTTTATTTCTTCGACTCTGTTTTATCAACGGAACGTTTTATTATTTCGGAGCATCCGTGTATGTGTAATGCTCAAATCAGTACTTTGGGGAAAAATAACTAGGATTAGGACATCGCATTCAAGTGTTTGCTTACCTGTAAGTGAACATTTTAACTACCTGTAACTCACTTGGTGTCCTGATCCTAGTGATTTTTTTCTGAGTGCATGTTCTCCGCAGGTCCGCACTGACTGATGGATACGCTGGGATTAATCTGCATCATCTGCGGCTCTATCGGGGTCTGTTTCAATTGTTTTTTGTTTCAATCAAATCGCTTCTTACTCTCTTCATTTCATACACTCTCTGCCCCAGTCGGCGGAAAAGAGAGTGCGTGAAATGAAGAGAGCAGATATCCGATTTGACCAACCCTAGTGTATCATCAGGGAAACGTGAAGGGCGCACACGAGTGCGTATCTAGCGCTACTGTGCTTCTCACTAATATTAGGCTGCGAAAACGATTCGCGAGCACGGAGAATCTCTCTCGCTTTGACACGCGCACTTTCGTTTCCACCTCTTCCCTCATGTTTGTGTGTCATCGGTGCATCTTTTCGCAGGCCGGTCAATCTTTGGACCTTTGGATCATGTGAAATCGAGAGGGACTCTCTCACTTTTGCACACTTTCTCGATCGAACCATTATCTGTAGGTTTGGAATCATGTGGAGTGCAATGCATGTCGAAATCCGCAACTTTTTTCAGCTCCTCTTGGGCATAATCCTATTTGTACTGACGATGCGACGGCTTTACTGCAAGAAGCAACAGAACGATGTGAGTTAACTGATTGTGAGTAGGGCTCCTCAATGATACATGAAAATCCAATTAATATTTATATTGTTCCACATTTTATAATTGGCTTTTTGTGTACCATTAATGAACAATAATATTGGAATTTCCGTACACGGATTTTAAGGATCCGTAAAATAATTATTTACGTTCATGGATTTTAATCGTTTACGATATGGAAGGGCTTAAATATAGAAGGCAGGTGCCCCACATGATAATTCTTCCCTGCCTCTAATATGGAAGATATGGAGAGGGTTTGATATGGAAGGGCTTTAATTAAAATAATTATTTACTTTCACGGATGCATGATTTTACGGATCCGTAAAATAATCATTTACGTTCACGGATTTTACGGATAATTTATGGATCCGTACAATAAAAATCCGTTAAATTCGTAAATACTTTATATAGTTGTTATTACTCCAAAATGCTCTCAAAACAATATTTGAAAAAAATATTCCAAAAGGTTTTTTTTTATTTCTGAACTCTTTCTGAAATTTTTTTTTTATTTCTGAACTCTTTCTGAAAAGTTTTTTTTCTTTCTGAATTTGAAAAGATATAATACATAATTATGTATTCACACAAGAAATGTAAACAACTGATGTATTGACATTCTCATCTATTTGGAGAAAAAAATAAATTAAATAGTTAGTTTAATATCGGAGTACCCTCGCCCCTTCATTTTACGGATTTTACGGCATTCAAGAATTTAACGGTTTTACGGGTCTGTAAAATTTGTTCAAAATAAAATTTACGGGAGGAATTTCAGGTATCATTGAAGTTCGGTCATCAAAGTATCGCAAAACAGCTTAATTCCAGGTCGAGATCGGAGGGCAGCAGTAATCTTTTCAAGAGTAAAGGATCGACAAACTACCAGATAACTAATGTTCTTTATTATTAGATAACTCAACAATGTAGTTTAGAAGTAAATATTCAGAAAAAAACGCTTTCGTAAGCAATCTATTCCTTGATTTATAAAGTGTTTGCCCTTCTATCATTCTATGTCTTAAAGGATTCCGGTTCTTTGATTGTATTTGCTCCTATTTAAATTTAAAAAAAGGTTCTGTATTCGTCGTCTCTCCGACCATGTACGATATTCTAACACTTTTCAAAATAATATTTTAAATATTAAAAAAAAATTAAAAATGCTAATATAAAGATCTCAACTTGCGATATAATTCACTCACTGGTGGGATTATTATCATGGTTATATCTGCTTCAATTTTTTCTTCAAATTGGTCCAAAGCGAGCCGAGGTAGGTGAGCCTCTGTTGACGCGTGAAAATGACTCATCCGCACCACGTCGTAAAACTCCGCCACGGGGTGTGCTCGAGGCATGTACTCGCCACCCCTGAAAGGATTGTAAGAGCAAGTAAATGGCTGCAATCCCGCATAGTAGCCTCAACACGACTTGATCATTTGTATTTTGTCCCAAAACGCTGCCGCCGCAACTACAGTGTGCTCAGTTGTTACCATTATCGCGAGACATGCACTAGAGCCGACTTGCGGAGCACGGTATCTTCATTTCGCACACTCTCGCATCCTCCCACCGGTGAGAAGATAGTGCGAAACGAAGAGACCGTGGTCTAGCATTTCGCACTCCACTCAATTGTCACCAGTTCGCACAAAGCACAACCTTCAGACGCTGTTATCAAACACAGAGCGATCCCTCTTCCTTTCCCTTTCTTTCTTTCACTCTCTCTCTCTCTCTCTCTCTCTCTCCCTTCCAACAAGAGTGCGCGCTCTCGCCGTCTGCCCGCTCTCCTCTTCCGATCTTGTCTCTTGCCACCAACCTTCTCGTCCATTCCCACCACCCTCTCTTCTCTCTTCCTTGACACACGCTCGCGCGCGTGCTCGCGTTACTACGCACGCACTCATCCGGCCGATCGCTTTTCGCCACTTTTCCGTCACTCGCCGACATGGATCCGAAGGCGCGCACATCAGGTAGCCCGGTGAGTTCGAGGCGCCTTGTTTACGGCTAATTATCGACGGGAACATCAGTATTAAACGAAGGTACCATTCGACTCCCCTGTGAATAGCCTCTTTCAAACCAAATAAATTGTGTGTAAAGATCCTATTCCAGTTGAAAACCTGCTTGATATGCGGCGTCAAAACGGCTACTTGCCACCTCGGCGTGAATGCGTGCCGTGCATGCGCCGTCTTCTACAGGTAATTCACTCATTTTCTATCATCTGTTTAACTTCCGCGAACTTTGCCCACGACTTTCCTTGCTCTTTTTGTGCTTTTATTTTATTATAAGGGTCGATTCTCGTCTCTACCGAGGGTTTGGACGAATAACCTTGGTTGCTCACTGCGTTTTGTTGTGAACAGATGCGACTTGGCAGATCTTTATCCCATCTCTGTCAATGAGCGATAGGAAATATCGCATTTATAGGGAGCGAATGCTATGTGATCTACAGCTAATAGTGAAAGTGATATTCCTAACAGCTGAGTGTAAGCCGGACATTGTATCGACTGTCTCTCGCATTATCCCCGTGCTCAGAGATCTGAAAATGCGAGCTACTTATTTCTTGCAAGTAGATGCCCCTCTTTTTATTAGAATTTAGTAATCGTTTCTTTTTTTAATTATTATTTTTGCTCTGCAGACGCGCAAAGAGAGGTAAGCCATACGCCTGTCGATCAAACACCAGAAGATGTGCACTCAATGCAGGTTAGTCACATTTCAACAGTAAAATCTGTATTTCGACCGGGCATCGCTCAGTCGGCACACAGTATTTATTACATGCTGAAAAGGGACAAAGTTAACCTTTTATCTTATATAGTATCATCGTCATGAAATCGCAGCAAATTCTCTTTTTCTAGTGCATTCTCTCCGTTTCTAGTGAATTCTCCGTATACTAAACCGATCAACGTATGAATTATATATTTGTTTCAGAGGGAGGAATCACTTGTAAACGGTGTAGATTCGATCGATTGGTGCGAGTGCTGAAGGGAACCGACGTCGAGGAACTGGTAAAGTACACTGCTTTGTATAATTTTTGAACATTTCAATAATATTTTAGCAAACTTGTTTGGGGTGGATACCGATATTAAAACATGGCGACCCCTTCGGTAGATTAGAATTATTCATGTTTTAGAGCCGGCTTTTGGGAAATTGCCGGCTCCAACGCGGTAATCGTCATAACTCAGTCTCCTTCCAGGTTGACGCGCAGGCAGCGCTCGAATCGTCGCCCGTCGGTGATAAGACGCCCACTCCCGTGCGCGACTCACCAACTATTCTCATGAATGATGCAGCGGACGACAGACTCCTGCAGGCACCGAGGTTCTGTTTTAGAGTCACCCATTTCAACATTTCTTTGTCAACTTTCAATACAACGCAACAGCTCCATTACAAAAGTACATGTACCGTGATAGCAGCCGTTATGCACAAAGAATCTTATACTATAATTTTTAGAATATGGTTAGCGAACTGTAGCTAACTAAGAATTCAGCACTGAATGGCAATTCAGTTCTTGAAATTCGATGTAGACATGGGTGAAGATACATTCCTTGCAGTACCTCCACCTCCTGTGATTTCTGTTCCAGCCTCCGGCCAAAGCGACCGCTACTCGACAAGTGCAAACAGCTCTACAAGTGAGTCGGGATTGTCTTCTGACATGTGTTTGGCGCTTTTGGTCTTATGGTATAAACGAGTTAAAGAATTTCCCTTGCAAAATATCATAATATTATTGTATTTCCTCTTGTTTTTTCAAAGTATCTGACCAAATATTGCGCGATAGGAAAAACTGATTTATTGATTTATTTCAGGGTGATGAGCTCGACTCGACGGACGTGCGAGCTGGGCGCGCGTCCAAATGGACCGCACCCTCTACAAATGAACGAAGAAGAGTGCGTGAGTGAAATTTATTTATGACGCGTTCACTCTCGCCTGTCCCCCCTAGCTTGAGTGTCGGAATGCCGATTTTGGGTTATCAGAATGGCTCGTCCTAGGGGGTCAGAGAGGTCATCCTCTACCCATTAACATCGACTCCCCAAATACTCACATAATGCAAACTTTGTTAAAATTATATTGAATAACACATTATTCCATCCTAAATTAGATAGGAATGACATACTCTATGGATTCACGAGTTTATTTGCTGTCTTCTCGTTCAGCCGATATATCCAGCGACATTCGGTGCAATGAATTCATTCACGAGGGGACGGCTCGCGGCCATTCTCGAGTTCGCAGCGGGCATCTTCACCGAATTCGCGGAACTTAGCAAGGATGAAAAGGTAATCAATGACAATCGAGAGTGTGTCGTCGACTGTACTGACGCTACTCTACCTAATATTTGCAACAAAAAATTGACCTTACATTTGGTATTCCAAATGTTTGAAGTTAATGCACAGACGAAGCCTTTTCTAAAGGGACAGTAAAGGCGCCGCTGAATTCCCGCAAGGCTAAACCCCACGCAACCTCTATCGCTCGGGGATAGTGGATCACAAGAGCCAGAATTTTTGTGTTTACTGTCCCTTTAAGGACTTTGGTTTTTCTATTTGGTGACACAAGTGAGGTGATCTCATTTGCAGTGGCAGCTGGCGACCTCCTTCTCTTATCGCCTTGAAGCATTTGAGGGCAGCTACCGCGCAGAGAAACTGCTTCCTGACGACAGGGAAAAGTGAGTTTTACGTGAATTCACGACCTCTTTTTTAAATAAAATTCGGTGTGCTAATGGTCCTACGCTGGGAAAAGTGAGTTTGAACAGAAACCTCAACGAACATTACCATTAATCCAAATTTCACTAGCCTTGCAAACAACAAATATTCGGATTTTTTGCCATTTTTTTCAGATTGATGTGATACTTGTAAAAGCCTGGGCGAATTTAAGGTTCCTCGGTTCCTACACTTGCTACTTCTCGCACGAGATGGCCGACGATTTCTTCAGCGATTGCCCTTACGATCATGAAAAGCAGAATGTGGAACAGGCCAACAAGTAAGACATGTCCCTCTCCACTCAAACTTACGCTCAAAAAATCACTGACACAGCAAAGTCACAAGATCTGGTACATTAAATTTCTACGTTGGTATTTTTTTCAATATTCCTTGTCGTTTTACTCATTCAAATGTTAAGCATTCTTTCAAATTGCGACTGTCATTTGGCACAATGAATTTCGATTAGGTTTTTGGTGGCTGCTTATTTGTGTTGTGTTTCCTTATCGAAATTTCACAACTAGCAGGGATGTATTGAGGTACGCTCTATGCATACACCACGCTCTATGCATAGTTCTGGGTGCAGGTTTGGTCCAGGGGGATTTCGGTAGCTCACTCCAGGTTCGGTCCAGGGGAGCTCGCAAAAGGCTCGTGAGGGTAGAGCGATCGAAAAAAAGTTGCCACTACGCCACTTCGTGGCTCCGTGGCAACTTTTTTCGATCGCTCTCACCCGCACGAGCCTTTCTCAACGGAAACGCAGGATACCGTATGTTGATTTCCTTGGCGTGTTCGAACACGTTTCTGACATCGCAAAACACTTCTTCCCGCGATTCTCCACGCTCGCAGGATCATTTGGAAACTTTACGAAATGTTCAATTTTTCACGTTAAAACGTGTTAGAACACGCCAGGCACGGTTCCGACATCGCAAAACACTTTTCCTGTGATCCCCTACGCTCTGCGCATCAATTGGAAACTTTTCGAAATTTTCGATTTTTGACGTTAAAACTCGGCAAAACAGGTGAAAACGTGTTTCACGTTGTTCAAAAACATGTTAGGACCACTTCTGGCACTTGCGAATAATACGGCAAAAGGTTTGCTCGCGGCGGGGGTCGAACCTGGGGGTCTCCGATTCAAAGTCTGGCGCGTTATCCACTTGGCCATGAAATTTGTATTTTATATTAAAATTTTGAAAGGTTTTCTGATCAGTTATCATATGCAAAGGGTTCTGAGAAGATGGGGAAAATGAAAAAAATGTCCGTCACGCTGCAACAAAAAAAACATACAGACAGACAGACACTTTCATTTCCTATAAGTGGAGGAACAAGAAAACTCTAGTATGTGTTGTTCAGAATCCTTCACGACTACATCGACCTCACGCTTCCCGCGCGCCAAGTAATCCGCCGTGCGGCTCCGGACAACGAGGAGTTCCACGCCGTGCTCCTCTCGTTGTTCTGGTTCATCGGTGAGCATTCATCTTTTGCCATTCGTCTCAGGACCAAATTTTGTGACAAATGCACGGTCAGTGTTCGTACTACCGCCACTTCAAACACACTTGCAAAAAAATAGCAAGGCATGAAGAGGGCATGTCTTTCAGGGTGTGGCATGCACACTATTGAACAGGTGGCAATACATTTACTGTCTCAGAGGGCATGGGCATGCGGGAGGAGATCGTGCGCGTCGCAGACGGATACAGGGCAGCAGTGCTGCAGGAGCTGCAGTCGTACTACAGGTACATGTGAATGCTCAACATTGAAAAAAATTGTTACTACGACATAATTTTCCCGTACGGCTGCGTGCTATGCAAGTGAGTGCGCGACAAACAATAATAATTTGTAATTGTATATGTTTACATTTGTAATTGTATATGTTTACGTTTTCACACAATAATTGAAACTCTAATAATTTGTAGCATATAAATTAGTTTAGAACATACAAATAGTTCAAATTTCAATTATTGATATTATGAAAACGAGTTTCAGTAAATTCAGGGAGGAACTCGGCCTGACCGACTACGCAACGCGAGTGGGCAACTTTTTCATGCTCATTCTTCACTTTGAGGTGTGAATTCTTTTTGTACAAAATAATAACGGCCAGCCTTCAAAAATTCCAGAGTAGGTGTCCGCTCGCTGTAGAAAATACCTGCATGCATGATATTGATCTGTGTCATAATATACGATCACTTGAAAGTCCGAATGATTGCCGAACAAAAAATTTTCCGGAACTAGACGGATTTTTTTTGCCTGCGCTCACTCAGCAAAGGAAGTTTTCGACTGACTTGTATGTACTCCTACTACCAAAACGGATCGGGAAACTGTAACCACTAGTGATGTTATATCGAATAATCCTATTCGCGAATAACAATGCATTATTTACGAATATCCCTTTGTTCTCGCGAATAGAATTATTCGATCTAACAACACTAGTAACCACCTCATTTCAGCGCAGCGAGATGCTGAAAGAGAACTTCGAAATGTATCGCCTACTCGGCGTCTTCACCGACGACACTTTCGTGTACCAAATGCAGAAGACATGAACGTGTTTCATCAATTGCGATATAAATTACTTGTACATTTCAATAAAAAATTCCACGACAATATTATGTCAGATTCTGTTCACTTGAACGGTGCAGTCTAATGGTTGTGAAAACATTTGAAGACAGATAACAGCGAATTGGAGAACGTTGAATGGATGGAATGATTAACGCGTTCTTGAATGAAGTTACAAAAAGGAGAAAGATAATTTTAAACAGTCACTACGCCGGGATGAATTGTGGCGTCGCTCGCACAATAGCAACACACTCTCACACACGTGCACACACGCCGTTATCAAACACAGTGAGCGTCTCTCCTGGCAGCGTGCACTCTCTCACCACACTCTCGTCGTCTGCCCTCTCCTCTTCCCTCCTTGTGTCTCGCCGTGGCCAAAATTCTTGTCCTTTCTTCTATCCCACCCTCTCTCTATCTCTCCATCCCTCTCCTACCTCTCTCTCGCTCTCCCTCTCCCACCACCCTCTCTCTGTCCCATCTCTTGGCTCACGCGTGTGTGCTCTCGTCGCTAGTACTACTCATACGCCTTCCCCGTCGCGGTCGATTGATCCCCACCCGGTTCTCGGCTGTTTTCAATCACTCTTTCGCTCCATTTTTCGTCATGGAAGACAAGCCAAGCACATCCAATGGCACGGTGAGTAGTTGCCATGTTTCAGTCAATATAACTCGAAATGTGCGACCAGGATTAACACACTCGGGTACCAGGCTGCCTCCAAATGGGAAAATATCAAAGAGCTCCTCTAGGCCCCTTTTGGGGCCTCAGTGCGGCAGCCTCAGATGTGGGAGAAATTCCAGAAGATCTCTTTGTTCAGCCATCACCCGGTGAAAAGACCGTGTGAACTAAGGAAATCGTCGTCTCCCATTTCGCACTCTATCCGCGACTATTGAGCTACTACTTCCAGACGCGAAACTGCTTGATTTGCGGCATGAAAACGACCTCGTGTCATCTCGGCGTGGATGCGTGCCGCGCGTGCACCGTCTTCTACAGGTGAGCGTGGCACTGTACTCGAGGGAATATTATACATTCACAAACACTCATCCAAAATAGAGTGCGAAATGTGAGACCACGGTCACTCTCTCGTCTATCGACCGGTCTAGAGAGTGTGTGAAATGAAGAGACCGTGGTCTCACATTTCGCACTCTAATCCAAAACAATGAAACGTTCCGCCCCTAAACAACAGTTACGGCTGCGAGAGACACGCCGAGGTATAGAAGAGAGTATGCCACTAGTAGTCCACTAGTATGAACGTATAAGTTTAAAGTTGTAATACTATATCGCCCGAATAAATTGCCTACAGAATGCAGTAGTTGCAAGGAGCGACTGACATTTTTGATTATGATGCAGTCTCGCTGGTCTAGATGAGACCGCACTCTCAAAATAAAAAAAGCCTCTCGCCTACACCCAAAACGAGAGATTATTTATTCGGAGAAGGCAGTCTCCCCTACACCACTGACACTAAATGCATCATTATGTTTCCGTTTCCTGGATGTTTCCTGGAAGGATCAGCGAAGTGCAAGAAAACATATGTTGGCAATCAATCAGTAACAAGTTGTTTCGTTGCTGTTAGGCACCAAACAGAGGGGTCAGCGCGAGAGACTGCGCAAAAGTGTACCTCCACTTTACGCACACATTTTCATTCCAAACCCCTTTCTGGATGTGCCCTTAAAATATGTGTAGGGTTTAATGTTCGTACTTTAGACGCGCCAAGAAGAGTAAGCCGTACGCGTGTCGCTCCAACACGAGAAAATGCGTAGTCACCGCAGGTTTGGCATGTATTTTTTTCTTTATTTTATCACATTTATCGAGACAACAAACACAAATCTTTGTGTACTAGAGGCTCACTCTAATCTGGGAGGAAAAATAGGCAAGAAATCCGACAAGTACAGCTTCTGTCTGTGGTCCTCACTTAGTGTCGAATTTCTAGTAGTTTCTAGTTGTATGATGAAAACATTGACGGCAAGTGAAGATTCGAAATCAGCAGAAAAGGGACAGGGCGAAAGAGCGTTTACAAGTGAGAAAGTCCCTCTCTATTTTTCACGGTCTGCCACTAATGAATGGGCGCACTCATGAGTTTCTTTTCAGAAAGCGGCGTATCGTGCAAACGATGTCGATTTGATCGTTTCGAGCGAATTCTGCGTGAATCGGGCGCCAAGGAGCTGGTAATGTTCATTCATTTGAGAAAAAATTTTAAAAAAATATATAAAATTGTGAAAAAACCCACTTTCATGCTTATATTTTATCATAGGGGCTGCCCGTGTTGCTTCAATAGCAAGAACATTACATGAAACCTATTGCAGTTGGACTCGCAATCGGAGCGCGAGCCTTCGCCCATCGTCGCACAGGCGCCCATGCAAGCAGCGCCCGCCTCCGTTCCCAACCCATTCGCAGATAGAACACCGTCAGCTGACCGACTGCTGCAAACACCCAGGTTTGAGCGCAGATTTAGATCTACGGTAGTATAATTTAAAAATGATACGTTCATGAAATGGCGCAATGGTGTGTGCAGCCTGTAGCTATACCTCGATGTGTCTCCTGCTTCGTCATTTTCTATCGCTAGCGGAACGTGTTTGATATCTGTGTCATATATTATGTTATGTTATGCTTTCTAGAACATTGCCACTATTTTGATGTAGTTTGATGTGCAGGTTCATATTCTTATTATTGAAAATGAGCACATATTTTGCAGTACCTCATCGGCCTTCTCCCCCGTCTCCCCGAGCAGACGAGAGCGGACGATCATCGAAAAGTGCAAGATGTTCTACAAGTGAGACTGCTTTATCCAACGACATGCAGTAAATCTGATTGCTATGCACCCACTGCCTTCACTATGTTCATTCAATTTTCCTTTATCATCTAGTGCATCTAGGATACCCTGAGAACAAGAATCTTTTTAGGGACCTGAGCCTAACTAGCGATCTACTAGGAACCGCAAATCCAGGCTACGGTGGCGATGAAATTCGTTATCGCTTGGTCCCCTCAGTCGGATCTTAGAAAAGTTCCAATAATTGGTTTTTCAATACCGGAAAAAAACGATTATGACAATGTGATTTGCATTCTATTCTTTCAGAGTGCAGTGTTCCATGCGACGCATGTGCGAGTTGGCCGGTCGGACCGTCGGACCGCACCCGCTAGAGATGACCGAGGCAGAGTTTGTAAGTATCACGTTTTTTCTATCCGTTCTTTGCTATATTCAGGGGTTCCACAAGACTGTACCATTCCTCGCTGAATTTAATGCACAATAGGAACACCTCATGAAATGCGATGGATAATCTCAGCCAACTGAAGATTGGGGAAGTGTGGCGGCTGAAACTTTGAGTAGAAGTGCCGTGGTTCAATCCTTTTTCCAAGGTAGACTTTGTAGGTACGATTTCCAGTAGCGTGAAACTGTGTCATTCTATTCAAACTGAGCACGATGCGTAGTTTCATATTGCATTTGCTTTCAGCCGTTCTACCCGGCTACCTTTTCCGCCCTCAACGCGGCGACGAAAATCGCGCTCGCGAGCATCCTCGAGTTCGCCACCAACATGTTCCCCGAGTTCGCGCTGATCAGCAAGGAGGAGCGGGTAAGCTCAAGTTTCAGCAAAACACGCTCAGGAGTCGGTCAGAAAAAAGCCTTAGTTGAAAAAAATGAGAACGGAGAAATGGTAGTCATTCAGGCGCGAGCCTCTTTGAGGTGCGTGCACTCAGAGAAAAATTACTTCCAGGTAAGTAATTTAATCACTAACTCGCATGCATGAAGATATAATTACTTACCCGTAAGTAATTTCAATTACTTACTCCCCCGCCCGGGTTCGGCCCCCTCCTCCCTCCATTGGAGTAAATGAATTACTTAGATTTCTCGATCGCAAACTGATTTTATTACCGTCCACCCTGGCCCCGCCCCACAGCTCGCTTTGCTCCGCCCACGTCCCTTTTAGCAGTATTTGTAATGTATTGATGAAGAACCGTTAGTTAAAATTGATGGATTTATTACCAAATTAATGCTACAACATAAACAAACGAGCACTCGACGGATCGATTACAAGAGCAAAATGGAGCGAACACATGAAACAAGGGAAAGAAACGATACGAAACGACAGGAATAAGTGGGTCTATCACATTTTGAAAATGAATCGGTAAAAGCTACCGTAACCCTAGGGGGTACTGTAACTATGCGAGATGAGAGGGAAGAGAAGGCTACCGTATTCTCTAGTACTGGGCCGTGTTGACGTGGGACATCGATGTGGGACGGTTGATCTTGGGCTGCGCGGCGCCACCATATCCGCCGTAACGGCGCGGCGCTCCACCGGCGCCACATTCGAGGCAGAGTGGACGCGAGTCAGATGACTGAAAACACGATTTGTTAGCTACAGTATCCTTGAACACTACCGTAATCCTTGCATGGATCGATACAGTAATCTCCCCTCACTCACCTTCTCTACTCGTCCTTCTCAGTGTAGGCGCCCGACGCCAGGTTGTACACGCCACCGCCGTCAAATGCACGCTTCTTCATCGGCGCGTCGTCTCCCGTGCCCATGCGGAGAGCCACGCCAGGCACCTTAAATACAATAAAATAATAATGTTTTACGTCCTAATCATCGTTAAAAGGTTGACCCCACGCTACAGTTCATGCTACAGTAACCACACAGTACAATACCGCAATCGATTACCGTACCTCGTCGAACATGGCCTTGTATCTGGTGTATTCTCCTTTGGAGCTAGCCGGCGACTCGTTGTGAGCCTTGTACGCGATGAATTCGCGGTGGATGTACTCGTATCTGCAAATAAGCCGTAACCTCATGAAGAGATACCGTAACCCACAAACTACTGTCCCAAACCGTGCGAAACAACTGTCGCCTTAAAACACAATAAGAGATTCTGTTCTGGAATAAAGAATCGGTTTGCTCGAGGATATACAGTATACCACAAAATCGATACCACAGTATCAACAAAGATCACTACCGTATACCTGGTTGGTGGGCGGGAGGGACACACGACGACGCAGCGACGTCATGGGCGCAGAGGGATAACGCTGCAAAATGGGTATCTAGACATTCAAGCCACAGTAATCGAAAATATTGCAATAACAAATAGCCTAGAGTAAACTAATGTTGCACACGTGGGCTCTACTGCTGAAGCCCGGAACAGGCCAATAAATATTCGATCATAGACAAAGAATGACCTCGGAATCACCAAAACGGAATCCAAGAACAATGGAATTTGCGATCATTATATGTCTGTGTTCGAATATTTACTGGCCTGTTCCGGGCTTCAGCAGTAGTGCCCCCTTCCACAACAAGACTCACCTGTTGTGTTCTGCTGCTGGTGCTGGGCGCAGGGCAGCCACCAGGAGGCGCAGCTGCGTAGTAGTGGGGCTGCATCGGCAGCACGTAGCCATTGGAGTCTCCGGCGGCTCCGGCGCCTGGTAGTAGCCGGGCGCGTAGTGGGCGCCGGCGCGGCGCCAACGGGAGCGCCAGGCGCGTAGTAGTACTGAAATAAAGACTTTTCTAAGCAACTTTGGAACCTAGTCGATCAATGGGCGAGCTTTTGGAATTGCGTGAGGATGGGCGACGTTTCGGTTACTCCGGTTTTTCAGCGCAGCTTGTGCGCGCGATTCCAATTCCACAAGCTGCGCGCGGAATTCTACAAGACGCGCGCGGGACTTTTTTCCGGACCTGGCTTTTCCGTTCGAGACCTTTCAACAGAACGCGCGATGTGCGCTCGATTTGTGTAAGGTGCGGCGCATGCCGCGTCTTACCCTACACAAATCGCGCGCGCAAGCTGCGCTGAAAAACCGGAGTACGCGCATTGCGTGATATGCGACGATGTTTACCAACCTGTTGCTGCATGGTGGGATCCATCGCCTGTGCGTGTTGTGTAGCGTCCAGCTAGGCTTGAGATCGTGGGAGAAGAGGAAGACGGCGTAACGCGGAAGAGCTGCACCGCTCGGACCTGACCATGCATCATAGTTTAGACATCCAATCGATAAACATTGATAAATGTAAATTATGAGAAATGCGGTATAGCATCCACGCAGTCTACAGTGGGCAGGATTGAAGAGAAGAGAAGAGTGGGCACAGTCACTTGCTAGTATTAAACGAGAAAAAGGAAGATGAAGGGGCAACGGAACGTTGCTAGATCGCTTTGTTGCAAACCATAACGCGCAACTTTTGTGCTTATTGTTTACGGTTCCACTTTGCCAGGTTGTTCGTTCTTGTAGTAACTGCTCTAATATAGTACATCAACTACACTAACATAGAAGGCAGCTCGTTACTAAAAGAAAATAAAGAACAGACAATTGTTACCTCAGCCGGGGATCTGCTCCTCCTTGCCACGAGCCTTCTCCGGCTTGCGCTGGTCCCCTCTAGGATAGTCTATCATGGCAATGAACAATCGATGATAATGAAAACAACAGCGATAAGGTTGCGAAATCGATAAAACAGAGCGACGAGCGGCATGTTTAAAAATTCGATAACGGCGTGCCAATTAGCGCGCGAATTTCGTGGTAGGAGTCTGCGATAATCAAAAAATATTGTACATACAGTAGTTTCTGACGATCGCGTACTAGTACTTTTTACAAGTAATCTTGTGCGAATTAAATATATTTTTAAATAGTACAATTGTAAGCTGAAATTAACATAACCAAACGTGAGCTACATGCTGGCACGCACAAAACAGTTACTCAACGCTCCTTGACAAGGTCATTCACGAAATACAAGCAATACCACAAAAATAATAAGAAAAATAAGCAAATAATTGATGAAGTAATTTGAAGTAATTCATTTACTTCAAGCTACTGACTCCTCAAAAAGAGAAGAAATACGCTGCACTATCAATCGCATACTGACTATTCATAGGTAGAGATACCCACGGACCGTCGAAGTAATTGAATTACTTACAGCGTGAGTGATTGATTTACTTCCATAGAAGTAATTTGGCCCTTCTAAGTAATTATTTTACTGAGTAATTCAATAAGTAATTCATTTCCTAAGTAATTTTTCTCTGAGTGTGTTAGAGTGCGAAATGCGAGACCACGGCCTCTTCATTTCGCACGCTCTCTCGTCTATCGATCGGTCTAGAGAGTGTGCGAAATGAAGAGACCGTGGTCTCATATTTCGCACTCTAGTGCGTGTGGTGGAACAGACGTCAATTATGTCGATTCCAAAAACGAGTTCTCACAAATATCATCCATTCATCCGCAGTGAATGTACCAAAAACACTACGCAGTGTGCAAAAATGAGACTTCCTCGATTTTCTTTGCATCAGCGACCTAATATTTTGACATAGCGAAGTTCACGTTGAGGCAATTTGAAGATTGGAGTGGAAGTGAGTCAAATTGGGAACAGCTGGCAGGCAATTGCACAAACAAAAATAAATAAAATATTTTTTATTAAATTTCGGCCACTTTTCGTCCGGCAATCATGACTGCCTAGTTGTTTGCTCGGAAAGTTTTGATTTCATTATAAGTAGAGTGCGAAATGTGAGACCACGATCTCTTCATTTCGCACACTCTCTCGTCTACCGACCGGTCTTGAGAGTGTGTGAAATGAAGAGCAGGTGGTCTCACATTTCGCACTTTAACAAACACCACTGATACATGATTCTGATTCTTAATACTTCAGTGGCATCTCGCCGTCACCTTCTTCTACCGCTTCCACGCCTTCGAGTCGTGCTATCGCGCGGAGAAATACTTCCCCCAGTATTTGGACAGGTGAGTGCGACCTGGAAGGCGCTGATAAAATCGAGTCTTATGATTCCTACAGAGAAAGAGCGCAAATTGGCAATGAGAAAGTGAAAGATTTTAAAAAACAGCTCATGAATTTCGTGTACCTGATCGTATACCTCTTGTACCTCTTGCACCTGGTCCCTAATTCTCCTAGGAGTGTACCCGGGAATAGGGAGTATGAAATTCTAGAGAACTTTTACATACCATTCAAAAAAAATTAATATTAAAATTAATATTAATGGTCTTTTTTTAAAATTATTCTTTGCAAAATGCCAAGACAATCCGCTTTACAGGGCCTTTGGATCGTACACGTGCTTCTTCACTCATGAAAATGTGGATAACTTCTTTGACGATTTGCCCGTCAAGCCCGAGGAGGCGAATATGACAGAGGCTAAGAAGTTGGTTTAAACACAAAATATTTTATCCCAGCCCCAAAGTACACGAAAATTATTGTACGAAACCAGGCGAGCATCCCCGACTTAATTGCCGATCGTTGGACATACGTGTATTGCACACCTTCACGTCAATTGCAAAATCAAATGTTCGTGTTCGAACGAGTTGAAAGTGGGAACTGAGATGAATCTTTGATTTTACCTTTACCAATGAACTGAATGGGAGCATCACATTGTCAGTGGAACATTGTCTCTGCAGATTCATGCTGGACATTCTGGAGCGACTGGCGACGCCCGGCCGCAGCGCCGTTCGTCGCGCCGCCCCCGACAACGACGAATTCCACGCCGTACTCGTCATCCTCTTCTGGTTCACCGGTAAGCGCGGGTAATTTGAACCTATATTTAGCGTTCTGTTTGGTCGGATGGCCAATGGAGCTGCATAGAAAGGTACCGCAAACTTTTAATAATTGCGATATACCCTCAAAACGGAAGAAAATGCACCGTGTCCGAGATTTTCCGGGATTTTCCGGGAAAACTCCGGAAAGTCTGGCAAATCGTTGTTTCTCAATGAAATCTCCCAAATTTTGGAGAACGAAAGTTTCTCCGAAATTCAAGAAATCCGTTTTAAGAACTAAGAAATTTATTGATTGGAAGGTACTGTATCAGAAGTTGCGATTTTCGTTGTGTGTCGTGAACCACATACGATACGGTAGTGTATTCGTGTACATTCCTCTTTCTTTCAAAGCATTGTCTTTGTACTCTTCTATTTTAGTGCAATTTTCTCGTTATTTCGTTTCATGAACACTCTCATTAGGAGAAGAAAGCAAAATAATGAAGAATATTATCAAAACAGAAGAAAACGAAAAAAACATTTTGAAAGAAAAAAAGAATATACACCAATACACTACCGTATCGCATGTGGTACACGACACACAACGAAAATCGCAACTTCTGGTACAGTACCTTCCAATCAATAAATTTCTTAGTTCTTCAAACGGATTTCTTGAATTTCGGAGAAACCTTCGTTCTCCAAAATTTGGACGATTTCATTGAGAAACAACGATTTGCCAGACTTTCCGGAGTTTTCCCGGAAAATCCCGGAAAATCCCGGACACGGTGCATTTTCTTCCGTTTTGAGGGTAGAAGTATCTAAATTAGACTTCGAGAAATAACGAAACAACAGGTTGCGTAACATGCAAATCGCTCCCCGCATTCCTCATTTCTCACAATATCTCACTACATACTGGAGCGGTACTTTTACCTCATACGCAACCCGTTGTTACGATATAAGACTAGTGCATCTAAAAAAAGTACCATTTCTACTCATTTAAGTTGATCTGCCATACGTGGCCTTGTTTGAGTAGTTTGTAGAGAAAAAGACTTGATCAAACGCTCTGAACCACAATGAACCATTCAACATGCATTTGATTCGCATTTCTACGAATCGGTATGGCGAATAAAGTTTTTAAAAATTGAAAGTCCCTTCATTTTTACGCGAGGAGAAATGGCAGATCCAACCATTTTTACGCGCGGAGAAATGGCAGATCCAACCATTTTTACGCGCGGAGAAATGGCAGATCCAACCATTTTTACGCGCGGAGAAATGGCAGATCCAACCATTTTTACGCGCGGAGAAATGGCAGATCCAACCATTTTTACGCGCGGAGAAATGGCAGATCCAACCATTTTTACGCGCGGAGAAATGGCAGATCCAACCATTTTTACGCGCGGAGAAATGGCAGATCCAACCATTTTTACGCGCGGAGAAATGGCAGATCCAACCATTTTTACGCGCGGAGAAATGGCAGATCCAACCATTTTTACGCGCGGAGAAATGGCAGATCCAACCATTTTTACGCGCGGAGAAATGGCAGATCCAACCATTTTTACGCGCGGAGAAATGGCAGATCCGATGATCTCAAATAGTTTCAACAGTTATTCTGGTGTGAAATATGTTATTCAAGCAATGAAACAACAGATATTATAGAGACATTTTTACAGTGAACGGGTGAAAAAAACGAAGGAAATACTCGCCGATTTCATCTATCAGGATTATTCAGTTCATATTTCAAAATTGATCGAGATATAAGGGAAAATCTACAGCATTTCTGACAGATGAAATGGCGTGCAGCATAAATAGGGTATCTTCAATGCAATTTTCTTCGGCGATTGCACGTCCCTCTCAAATACAATCTTCTGGCGATGTCATTGCGAGAAGCACAAATAGAAGTGATGGATCCTGAATCAATATGTCATAAATATCGGAATAACGATTGAAACGACATCAACATGCAATCTATTCAGAAGTAATGATTAATATCACGCGTTTCATGTGAAAAAAACTAATATTTCCGCGGTTCTCCTTGCATGACAATTCTACACTCAACCAATTTTCACCCTTTTTTCGAAAGCCACTAGCAAGGAGACCTAAGAGACAGAGTGGGAGGCATGGTAGGTCATTCGAATCTCCAGGTGATATTAATCATTACTTCTGGATAGATTGCATGTTGATGTCGTTTCAATCGGTATTCCGATATTTATGACATATTGATTCAGGATCCATCACTTCTATTTGTGCCTCTCGCAATGACATCGCCAGAAGATTGTATTTGAGAGGGACGTGCAATCGCCGAAGAAAATTGCATTGAAGATACCCTATTTATGCTGCACGCCATTTCATCTGTCAGAAATGCTGTAGATTTTCCCTTATATCTCGATCAATTTTGAAATATGAACTGAATAATCCTGATAGATGAAATCGGCGAGTATTTCCTTCGTTTTTTTCACCCGTTCACTGTAATCGTCTCTATAATATCTGTTGTTTCATTGCTTGAATAACATATTTCACACCAGAATAACTGTTGAAACTATTTGAGATCATCGGATCTGCCATTTCTCCGCGCGTAAAAATGGTTGGATCTGCCATTTCTCCGCGCGTAAAAATGGTTGGATCTGCCATTTCTCCGCGCGTAAAAATGGTTGGATCTGCCATTTCTCCGCGCGTAAAAATGGTTGGATCTGCCATTTCTCCGCGAGTAAAAATGGTTGGATCTGCCATTTCTCCGCGCGTAAAAATGGTTGGATCTGCCATTTCTCCGCGAGTAAAAATGGTTGGATCTGCCATTTCTCCGCGCGTAAAAATGGTTGGATCTGCCATTTCTCCGCGCGTAAAAATGGTTGGATCTGCCATTTCTCCGCACGTAAAAATGGTTGGATCTGCCATTTCTCCGCGCGTAAAAATGGTTGGATCTGCCATTTCTCCGCGCGTAAAAATGGTTGGATCTGCCATTTCTCCGCGCGTAAAAATGGTTGGATCTGCCATTTCTCCGCGCGTAAAAATGGTTGGATCTGCCATTTCTCCGCGCGTAAAAATGGTTGGATCTGCCATTTCTCCGCGCGTAAAAATGGTTGGATCTGCCATTTCTCCGCGCGTAAAAATGGCTGGATCTGCCATTTCTCCGCGCGTAAAAATGGTTGGATCTGCCATTTCTCCGCGCGTAAAAATGGCTGGATCTGCCATTTCTCCGCGCGTAAAAAAGGCTGGATCTGCCATTTCTCCGCGCGTAAAAATGGCTGGATCTGCCATTTCTCCGCGCGTAAAAATGGCTTGGTCAAAAGGAACTGTAAATTCTAACGGAATGATTTCAGAAATATATTATGGGGCTGGTCATTCTGGCAACAGCCATTTATAAAACCACATTGTCATTGTAGTTCATTGAAATCTATATTAAGGTGACACTTCTTTCTATTTTTATGCATACAGGCAGAATGAAACTTCTTTTGATGATCCGAATGAAAATGGTACTTTTTTTAGATGCACTTGTCTTATATTTCTCGAACTCTAATCTAAATGCTCAATACGGAATTATGTGAGCATGCTTGCAGAGGGCATGGAATTGCGCGAGGAGATAGTGCGCGTCGCAGACGGCTACAGGGCTGCCGTGCTGCAGGAGCTGCACTCGTACTACAGGTACTACTACTCCTTAGGGTTGATCAAATCGGTTCCTGCTCTTTTCATTTCCCACACTCTCTGCGCTAGGCGGCGGGCGAGAGAGTGTGTGAAATGAAGAGAGCAGGAACCGATTTGACCAACTCTACTACTCTTCCTTCTATTCTTTTCAACATGTCCTGGGGACGGGAAGTCTCGCTCTGTTTACTTACCACATCATAATTAGTAGACGCAAGTCGCTACCAAAAATGTGGCAGCCAACCATCGAGCACATTTACCTGAGCTCAGAGCGGGACTTCCCGTCCCCTGGAGATGTTGTCTGCTGAGGGAGAATATGAAATCGAGATATCATCTCCCACTATCGCTTAACCGGTATCTCGATTTTGCATGCCCTCTCAGCAGGAGACAGCATTGGCAGAGTAATGAGGGTTGGAGACTTCCCGCTCTTATTGCGCGTACCATCAACGATGGGCAGTCCAACGACACTTGGCACTTATTTTGAATCCACAATAGAGAGTATCATTCATCTAATCTATTTTCAGGGAGGAACTAGGCCTCTCCGACTACGCTAATCGTGTGGGCGAGTTGTTCATGCTCATCTTGCACTTTGAGGTGAGCAATGTTTTTAGAGTGCGAAATGTGAGGCCACGGTCTCCTCATTTCACACACTCTCTCATCCATCGACCGCTGTAGAGAGTGTGCTAAATGAGGAGGCGATGGTCTCACATTTCGCACTCCTTGCATCTGAAATTTATTAGACTCCTAATCCACTCAAATCTATTGCAAATTAATTAAACAGTTTGAGACAGTTTTTTGCATATTATTATCACCCACTCTTGCACGATTGGATGCATTTAGAAAATTAGAAGAAAAGCGGACTTGTACTTCAGTTTTTATCTCTTACATTTCAGCGCAACAAGGATATCAAGGAGCACTTCGAGATCATTCGACTACTTGGCATTTTCACAGACGACACCTTCATGTACCAGCTACAGAAAGATTGCGATTGACACCTGATAGGAGTTAGGGTAGGCCCTGTGATAACATTTTAGAGATCTGGATACTCCAATTCCTTTATTTTTTCCCACAAGGCCACCCCTAATCGGAGAATAGCAATTTATTCAAATGGCATTTCACTTACAGACTAAATAACATATCAGAGTATCGCAATCAATCAAATGAGTATGCATTTGCGTTTCCAGTTCAGTGATCAGAAAACGGGTACTTGCAATAAAATGTGATTGTTTACAGGAATAAAGCTTAAATAATCATGATTTTTCCACAGAAAACAACAAGTTGTAACAAAGAAAATCAAAAAGCGCATGTAAATGTTAATCGGCGCCAAGTTTGCATGGAACTGTGAATCAACGTTTCTCTCAGAATCGATCATTAGCTGCCACAAAGCTCTGCTTTTGAGGCTGAATAGATATCGATTGTTCTCGTCTCTTGGCAGTTGATTTGAATCCCGAACGGAAAAGAGCGAGCAGGCGATGCGCATTTTCTGCTAGCAACTGCAATTGACGAGTGCCTTTTCTTACAATTTAGAGTTTCAATTAGAGTGCGAGATTTGAGACCACGTCCTCTTCGTTTCACACACTCTAGACCGGTCGATATACGAGAGAGTGTGCGAAATGAAGAGACCGTGGTCTTACATTTCGCACTCTAATGTTGCTCAATAACTTCCCTCACTCTGGAAATGCATCCCCAGAGCAAATCACGTTTTATATTTCACGCTCTGTGTAGTCTGCACATTCATCGCTATTTTTTTTTAAATGATCACCCACACCTTTCGGTGCGACTGGTTTTTGAAGATGAAGAAAATACAGAACTGATGATCGTTAACAGTGAACATTATCTGAAATGTATTTTATAAAATAAGAGCTTAATTGCGACTTTTCGAACCAGTAAAATAAATCGGCATGGAGCCAGTAGCCATCCTGGAATGGGCGTCAAATCGATAACCATCGAGCCTAGCATGAAGGATAAAGGGACCAAGTAGCATACAACTGCGCCAGTGCACTAAAAAGTGAATATTATGTATCATGAATTTACGTAATCGATAATTTCTACAAACTATAAAGCCAAAAATCGATAATTTGCAAAATCAATAATTCGCTGACCTGTACCATAAACACGTGAAACATTCGTCGAGCCATTGCTTGAGTGCTTCCAGACAAAATATTCTGTGAAAAAAGAAATAATTGAAAATAATATGAGTAAATACAACATTCGAAATAAAATTCCTAAAAGGTAGATGTTGATTCCTTTCTTGCGTCTTTGTAGCGAGCAGTCCCTATCCATAAAAAGGTAAAGGATTTTACGATTTGAACGATTTTATGTCAAACGATTTTATAGCAAAAGCTAACACGATAGTTATGCAATTTAATATTGTAACTTACTGCACTGCTGACTCGTATATTTTTCATTGCATCGGCGGTGAAGAAAATAATAGGCGGAGAGATAATGAGTATCGATATTGCAAGAAACGCCAGTTCTTAATTGGACTTCATTTCATCGAGCATTGATAAGATAACATATCAAAAATGATTAACGTGAAGAACTCTTTAAGATAGGATAGTTCTCCCAGTATCTCTCTTTCCTTTTATGAAATTGATATTTTCCTGGGAAGAGTTTTATGATGATTCAGAAACTGACTATGCCATTCGAAAGGGCGTCAAATTCTTACCATACTTTATTTTATTTTCGCGCCTCTCCGGGCACTGCGAGCCGAGTTATAGTCGAAAATAGTAGTTTTCCGCCAAAACAGCGCCGCGCCATATCGGCGTCCAGCGTGATCAGCGTCAAAAGTTATCCCAAGGACTAAGTTTTGAGCGATTTCGATTTTTGACCTGTTCCAGTCATTTGTTGATCCTATCGGGCGTTTTGTAAATACATAAATATTTACGCCATTTGAAGTATTGCGGATCGCCCGGTGGCCCAAATAGGAAAATAGTCCCGCCCCTGCTCGTGAACCACCTCAATTCTCGTTCCTGCAGTACAATGACAGGTTTTAGTGTTCATAATGGTTAAAGCACCTCCATAATCTGGGCACTTCGATCATGATCCTTCCCGAAATATCCGGTCCCGACCACGTTTGCAGCAAGTAGTGCGTTGAGAATTGCAGCTAGCAGAATTTGCAGCCTATGTACTTGAATTCACCAGCTGGTCCATGCAGGGTCAATTTTTTCGTGAATTTCTCACGAACCACTCTTTCAAATAATCAACAACAAAATTTTTTTTTTAAAGATACCTTATCGGCATCTTCCAATTGCCACCCACTGGCACGAACATTTGGTGCATTTTTGCAACGAGGAAGACGAAGGGCGGGTTGATCAGCATGATAGGAATCACCAGAACTGACTAGAATACTTTGCACATTTCATAACCGTTTCCTGCTTGGTCAAGGATTTTGCTAAAAAAATTAGTGACCAGAAGCAATTGCTTGTCCAATCCTGTGGTGCACAATGGGCCTTCGCAATAGAGCGCAGCTATGGGAATCAACGGATATATGCGAAAGAGAAAGCAGAAGGACAATTCATCAAGAATGAGCGCCAGCTGAAATGTCAGAGTGGAAACGTGAAAACAGGCAGACGCCGAGAACGAATACACTTACTACTGAGTGTATTCTACAATGAGATATGACACCTAGTCTCTCGAATATTTCGCACGGTCTCTCGACGCTCGAATACACTCAATATTAAGTGTATCATATACTGGGTGTCTCATCTCAGTGTAGTCATTATCTGTGCATTTCCATCATTACATGCGTGAAAATGTAGCCGATCCTGATTTCTCTTCTCATGTTTTTGTTTTGGAAAATGAGAAGATATTGAATAACGGGATGAAATGTGAGCGCTGTTACGATTGGCATGTAAAACATGTAGCTGTAAGGGAGTTTATATTAATTAAGAAACGATGATGCAAAACGAACGACATTGCGAAATCGAGGGAAAACGATCGCTCCAGTTCGAACCCATAGCGTAGCGTGGAATTGAGATACATTTACTGAAATGAAGGAGGAGAGGACAAACGCGGTTTCCTGTATTTTCAGCTGCCTACGATGTTCTCTGAAAATTGATCACATGAGTTTGTATGGGTTAACTGCCCGTTTATGAACACATAAAATTAGTTTAAAAAATAACTAATATTTATTGGAAAGCACGCAAAATTGTCTTATACGTAACGTTATCTTTTATCGACTTGTAAACACTACAGTTCCATTCTTTTAATTTATTTTATTGTACCGCGTTTCTTAGCGACTCGCATAAATCTTATTGCGCGAAATGTGAGATAAAAATCTCTTCATTTCGCACACTCTATTGTCCACCGACCGGTGGAGAGAGTGTAGGAAATGAATATACCTAGGTCTCACATTTCTAACTCTAATAAACACCGATTATACGCATTCAAATAGTGACAATTAGTGGAGAGCGGGGGATAATGAGTGCTAAACAAGCCTGCAATTTCATCTGTAGAGGGATGATACGCGAAAGAAAAAAAGTGGAACAATATAAATGCTATTGTTCCGCTTTTTATGATTGGATTCTCATGTATCATAAAGGAGCCCTAGTAGAGTGCTTATCGCAATCAAGCAATCAGGTGTATTCCGCGTGTATGAAACCATCTGCATGGTTATATTGCTTCTAGAACGCGAAAAATGAGACCAGAAACCTCTTCATTTCGCACACTCCCTTCGCCGGTCAGTGGTTAAAAGTTAGTGCGAAAATCGTCTCACATATCGCACTCCTCTAATTTCTACTGTTTCCGGCAATATTCGAAGCATTATCAGGAGCACAAAATCATAGAGCCGATTTATGGCTTTCATCAATGGAAATCATTTTATTTATGCCAATGTGTCAAGAGTTCTCCCATCGCAGAAAGAAATTTAGAGATGGTAAATACATTTTTTAATAAACAAAATCTCACCATTGAGAAAACCGTAACTGAATTGTGATTTTGATTAAAGTCCGGCCACTTTTTCGTCCCGCGAAGATGACGGGTTGTTTGTTCGGAAAGTTTTGATTGCATTACAAGTGCAACTTTTGCCGTACTCGCTCATTCAAATATGTGTGCTGTTAAAAAAACTGAAAAAATGCCCATAGCAATATCGCATAGCAACAAAACGTCTTCGTCAATGCCTCTTTATCATATGAACGTTTCATAAGTTGTCATCGAATTGTGAAGTTGGAAGTTCCCCGAATCACGTCCCGTCGCGTGGCATATTTGTCTGAAAAGAGAAAGACAGATGACATGTTATAAGAAACCATTGACCACACTGGAAAAGGTACGTGGCGTATCCTTCTGTTGCCTAGTTGTGAAAAGCTAATTTTCTTCTTTGGCTCCCACCTTCTTTTCTCTAGATTTTGTC
Source organism: Pristionchus fissidentatus (assembly GCA_036245785.1). Classification (NCBI taxonomy): domain Eukaryota; kingdom Metazoa; phylum Nematoda; class Chromadorea; order Rhabditida; family Neodiplogasteridae; genus Pristionchus; species Pristionchus fissidentatus. Next base: position 13,807,613 of record BTSY01000004.1, read on the forward strand.
TAGAATGAGTCATGAGCATCGAATTCGTATGTGGTTCAAACCCTCTGACAATACATATGTACCTAAAACCCGACAGTGGTCAATACGAAATCGAACACAAATAAGATCTTTGACTAACCTCAAGTGGTCAAACATCGGGCTATGAACTTCGTGGTTGCATGTAAAACTCACAATGTTCGTCTCCCCATTAGCCATCTTCTTTCCTCGGATGCAAGTATTGACGCACATGCAGAGCAGGGCAAGAATTTCGACCAGGGACACCACTACAAATCACACATTTACTTGAACTGTTTTATTTAGTTTTATTTATATTGTTTGTAACAATATATGTAAAACTGATTTCTAACAAAATTGTTTGCTCCCGATAACAATGATGACGCTTGGTAAAATGATATTTCTGACCTGAAATTCCAAGCCAGAGTCCGGCGTGTCCCGCGATATCGGAGATGAGTGCGACGAGCTGTAATGAAGTTTTTTTTTAATTTTGCAGGGGGGCTGTATAATCTGTTAGAACTTGGCCAAGTTGTCGATCATCTTTTTTGGCCAGTTTTGGACTTCCACGTCTGAAGTGCTACTGTAGCTTGGTTGATTGTGTGTCATACTCTCCGGGGCCACAGCATAAGACATTCTCACCGGGTAACTCGCCGACTGCACGTACGTGTTGACATCCAGCGAGTCGAAGAACATCTCGAACATGAGTCCATTGCGGCGGTACCTTTAAAATTTATTTTAAAAAGGAAATTTATTGAAAACAAGAACCATTTGATGCAGGCTGCAGCGCTTTGGAAGTTGATGTTGGCGTACTCACAACTGCCGTACTGCAAATTTGTTTTATTTTTTTTTCTCAATTTTATTTTGGAAAATCAGATTGGACAATGTGAAAATCTGATCTAAGTGTTTAGTTTGGTCTTCGTCAGTTATGATCAAGTGAGTGTGATTTTGACGCCGACATGTGTTGTTATGTTTATCACTACTGCAGAATCGGATGCAAGAAGCAACCGTACTCTTTCCGTACTCATACTAAATCCTACCGTACCCCGGGACGATCAATGACGTTGGCAGCGGCCGATCGCTTCCTCCTCCTCTTGCCGCTTCCGCCAGCAGCTCCCCCGGCCCCCGAGCCCGAACCGGTCGGAATCGTCCCAGGACTGTTGGCTCCGTTACCCGAACCGCCCGAGCTCGGACCAGGATTAGTGGCACTGCCTCCCGAACTGACGGGCGCAAGGGTTGCGTTGACCAGCCCGTACCAGTAGTTCGTGAAGAACAACGCGTTCTCCTGTATTGCAATTACAGCTATCTGAGAGCTAGTACAGGATCAATCCTGTGTTTATATTTTAATTGTTTCCTTCATATCTTGGCAGTCCTCGCCGTTTCGCGCTGCTAATCCCTAATGCAGCGGGCTAGCACTAGGGAAACGTGCCGGATTTATCCCGTTTGTACACGTTTCGTAGGAGAATATCACGGGAGATTTTAAAATAAATTTTAAAATCAAATAAATTTTAAAATCAAACCGTGGCCGAACTGGGAAAAAAACTGACCGTCAGATCGCAAGTGCTCCAGTCACTCGACACATTCACCCAGTGCCAAAGGCGCGCGTCGATGAGCGGGTTGGGTTTGAGTCGCCTGAGGTCGGTTGACGACTGGAATACAGACAAAGAAGTGTTCTTTCCACTTATAAAAAAGGTGAAATTTAAATTATAAAAATCTTTTGCTGATGTCTAGTTAGACAGTTGATAGTGCTTGCCTTTTTGCGTGCGCAATCTGCATCGTCGAAGCAGGCAGCCCTCTCTTCGGCCTCTGTCGTCGCGTCGAGGAGGGCACACGCAGAGTCGACCGGCGTCGAGCCATTCTGCACGGCATTTGGAATATTCTTTTTTTAACAACTAATGCGGTGATCTTGGTTATGGCAGGAGTGTCAAAGTAATAAGATATTTATTTAGTTGTTCTAATCAATAATATTTGAAAGAGATAAAAAATGCCTCGGCATGAACAAAACATGAAGAATTCTCGATCTACCCAACCTGCCACGCCGAAATGTTCGGCACGTTGACGCCGGTCGGAATGAAGTCGAAGTTGGCAAAAAACTGCAAAGAAAATAAATCAAATGTATTCAGATGATCTGATTTAGAAGGACGTAGTCATACAAAACTTGCAGAGTCGCGTTTTGGTTTATAATATTCCAAGCGCAGAGTTTGTTCATAGAGATCAGCATCTCTGTCACCTGATCTATCTCTATACGTTTTCTCTCTGAACCCCGTTTGTTTAGCCGGTCAATGCAACAAAATACACTTGCAGACCATCTTTATTGAGCAATTTATTCTTTTTGCACAATTTCCAAAGCTAGAGAGAGGGGATCGGGAGAGTTAAGGTTTGCACAGATGTTGATTTCTTGATTCTGTGCGTGTGGCGTTTTGTTTGGTATTCGACCGACGAGAAAGGTTTAAAAATGGATTGAAACTTGTATGAGATCATATTCTTTGTCATGTGGAAATTGGTTCTTGCAACGGCACTTCACGCCCAATGCGGTCAGTTTGCAGCTCATTACGGTTACCGTTAGGGTTACCATTAGGTTACTATTAGGGTACCATTAGGGTTACCATTAGCGTTTTCCATTAGGGATACCTTTCCATTAGGATTTTTCATTAGGTAATGTGAAGGACGAGAATGTCTTTTTGAGGAAAACCGGCAGCTTTGGAGAGCGAAGAGTAAACCTCTCCAAAACACAATATTTTGCAGCATATCAGACAATCCCATGAAAAAAGAGTCTATTATTCATCAACTTCCGACGGCACCTCTCCCGCCTACGATATGGAAGCGGTAAATGTACCAGTGAAATCGATTAGTAATCTCAGAAAAAAAAACTTCGTCGCATGCATGGAGTAATTAACTGCTTCTGTGGAAAGACTAGGCGAGCAATAGAAACAATTGATTGCTTCAAACACAGTTCTAGTGTATTTCCACAGAAGTAATCAACTACTTCGTGCATGCGGCGAAGTAATTGTTCTCTGACTGTAACACCCTCGGTGTGTTAATAGTGTCCAACTCTCCATGAAATTATGCTTACAGGCAAATGTGGCAACACAGGAAGCAACCGAAATAGCGCCCAGCACGTTTGACTTTGAATTTATGAGGTGATATTTTAGTGAAAAATTATTTAACATTCGAACAGCTTCCCCCGTGGACAATTTTTTTATTAGTAATGTATTCTTCGAAAATTAATAATTTCAGATGCACTGGTGGCGACTGGGTACCTTATCTCTCAGATATTGACTATCTTGCTCTAAATGATCCTAATGATGGCCCAACGAATTGGCTCTCCTACAACAGCATTGTTTGTCTTCGTGAGTAATTTTTTTCTCACTTATTTTATTTTAATGGTTTGTAGATCATCATTATTCATATTTTTTTCAGAATCATCCCCTCCAAGTGAGTTTGGTTTTCTTTTCTTATTGTTCCGAGAATCCGCCTCAAACTTGTATTGTATTTTTTCATGTGATAAATTTTATCCTTTTTCCGTTGCGTGTATTGTACAACTAGCGTCGATGTAAAGATGGTAAACACACTAAGATCCGTGCATTGTTCCTGGTACGATAAAGGAGATCTGTAGCCGGCTCCAGGTTCAATCCAGGAGGAGATCACTGGCTTTTCCTGCAACCCCCACACACATTCTGATCCTTCGTAAGAGATGGAAAATTTTAAAATGCTACCGCGCGTGAAAGCGTGTTTTCAAACGCCCGCAATAGTGCACGGCACTTTTCATTTGATCGCGCGCTCCACACAAAAAACCTCTTATCAGAAACAACATTAACTAATTCCTTCTGCATTTGGCGTTAACTAAAATACTGTTATTCTTGAACGTTTATTTTCCTTTCGAAATTTGTGCAGCGGGGCTGATTAGGACAAGTCTTCTGATAGACTGCAGGACCCCCGCGCACAATTGCCAAAAGTTTGTTCAGTCATGATGAAATAATTATGGTGGAGGTTGTTGCTGACGCTGATCATCGCTATATGGTTAATTTGGACCAAAACCGGGTTTTAGCTAAAAGCCGGCTCTCGACCCGGCTCTGACGTAACTCGGCTTATAGTGGTGCTACGATGCTGCGATTCGCTTTAAAATCAGTGGAATAATTTTCTGAACAACTTTTCTGTTTAACACTAAGGCGCACGAGGCGATCTTCAAATCGAAAAAAATTCGGAAATGACAAAAATTTCGATTTTTTTCAGAAAAAAATTCAGAGATAAAAATTTTCGTATAAGTTTTCGAAAATAAACTTCGGATTCTTTATTTACTAGTTATGGGTCATTGTAAGAAAAAAAGACCTCACTCATTATGACCCCCTTGAAAAAAGTTATGATCGAAAATTCGTCGAGTATTTGGAAAAATTAAATATCGATTTTTTTTAAAATTCGTCTTAAGAGGTCATATATATTCCCAAAGTACTATATTTATGTTTACTCACCCACATTCTTAGCTCTACACCCCTAAAAGTCGAAATAAAGAAGTAGGAAAAGAATTTACTCAATCGTCAGTTTTCTCGCAACAATGGCTTTTTCGAGCAAATTATTGTTTATTTGTCGGTTTAAACTCTTCGTATGGTTATAAATCCTTGACTATGAGTTGTTTACGGTATCGTAAATGATTCTGCATCATCCATGTTCACAGATCTGCCATATCGGAATTTATTGGAAAACTTCAAAATTTTGACAAAACTGGCAATTCGAGTTTTCTGTTACAATACATCCTGAATTGATTTCAGTAGCCATACACGGAGTAAATTGTTGTCTTTGCCAGTCAGTATGGGCAACAGGGCTGTGCGGCATGGTTATGCCGTTTTGCCGAATATTTCGTTTATGCCTGTTTTTAAAGCCTATTATGCCGTGCCGAAAACTGCATACGCTTTTTTATATGCCGGATAGTGGAAAATACAATAAAATTTAAATAAATCAGACAGAAAATTATAAATACAAATGAATTTCTGAGAATTTGTTCCTTAAAATATCAATATGGGATAATTTTATTATGCGATGTAGCATTTCAAAAGATATATCGATATTGTGTGTATTTTTGTTGTGTAAGTCGTCCATTTGTTGTTTTATTACTTTTTTCCCGAAAAATAATCATGCCGAATATGCCGTTTATGCTTAAATTGTTTTTTCGGCTTATGCCGCCGAAAATACCGCACAGCCATGATGGTCAACCCGGGAAGAATCGCCGGCATGGCATCACTTCGAGGGGAGGACCCAGATCGACTACACATAATTAAAGTATCAAGAATTCAAGAAAGGCCCCAGTCAGGTAAAGCGCGTTCCCACTTCAGTTGATACACGTTAGTCAGGACAGCTCTGCAAGATCAACTTCTACGTCTATCGTCCAAGATTACCAATGCAATTGACCAAGGAAACTAAGCATTTTCCATTCCCTTGAACCAGTACCTCGATATCGAAGATCCCGACCGCCTCAGCCCCCGAACGATACCTCCTGCAGGCCCTTTACATTGGTGGGATAAATATGTAAATATGTAAAAAAAAAGTAAAAAGTTGATAGAGAGCCATTAGCTACACAAAACCCCTAATAACATTGCCAATATGAAGTCAAGGATGGCACAGGCATAAACGAAATATTCGGCAAAACGGCATAACCATGCCGCACAGCCCTGTTGCCCATACTGACTGGCAAAGACAACAATTTACTCCGTGTATGGCTACTGAAATCAATTCAGGATGTATTGTAACAGAAAACTCGAATTGCCAGTTTTGTCAAAATTTTGAAGTTTTCCAATAAATTCCGATATGGCAGATCTGTGAACATGGATGATGCAGAATCATTTACGATACCGTAAACAACTCATAGTCAAGGATTTATAACCATACGAAGAGTTTAAACCGACAAATAAACAATAATTTGCTCGAAAAAGCCATTGTTGCGAGAAAACTGACGATTGAGTAAATTCTTTTCCTACTTCTTTATTTCGACTTTTAGGAGTGTAGAGCTAAGAATGTGGGTGAGTAAACATAAATATAGTACTTTGGAAATATATATGACCTCTTAAGACGAATTTTTAAAAAAATCGATTTTTAATTTTTCCAAATACTCGACGAATTTTCGATCATAACTTTTTTCAAGGGGGTCATAATGAGTGAGGTCTTTTTTTCTTACAATGACCCATAACTAGTAAATAAAGAATCCAAAGTTTATTTTCGAAAACTTATACGAAAATTTTAATCTCTGAATTTTTTTCTGAAAAAAATCGAAATTTTTGTCATTTCCGAATTTTTTTCGATTTGAAGATCGCCTCGTGCGCCTTAGTGTTAAACAGAAAAGTTGTTCAGAAAATTATTCCACTGATTTTAAAGCGAATCGCATCATCGTAGCACCACTACAAGCCGAGTTACGTCAGAGCCGGGTCGAGAGCCGGCTTTTAGCTAAAACCCGGTTTTGGTCCAAATGAACCATATAGCGATGATCAGCGTCAGCAACAACCTCCACCATAATTATTTCATCATGACTGAACAAACTTTTGGCAATTGTGCGCGGGGGAGGTCAGTTTCCTGCAATCTCTCAGAAGATGTGTCTCTGTTCGTGTCACAGCATTCGAAACAGAATCGGCGAGAACGAGTTAGAGAGAGATGGCAAGATAGTGCGCTAAACAAGAGTGTCAGCCAACGAGAGACGTTCTTGGCATGGTGCCAACTAGATGCTATGCGTGTGTGCTTACCGTTTTGCAGTTGATATGCGGCCATCCGACGTTGTTGTACTGCGTACACTGCTCGTAGTCGATGTAGTCGCATGGCCAGCTATCCTCGTAGCGAGAGTCGGAGAAGAAGAGACATCTGCAAGATGAATGTCATCATTTATTCCATCTTATCTAACTCACCACAGATTGCAATTAAGAATTTAGCTTTGCACTTTGAAACGATTGCCACTGCTTTATTCGTGATTTAGATCTCTTTTTCAACAAAAATCAAACGTCGTTTCCATGTTGCCGACGAAACTGACGTCTTGCATGGTTTGGTGGATAGACAAGGCCAGCCCTGGATGAGCGTGAAACGGTCGTCGTTGTAGAAGGCGCTGAACTTAGTGCGACACATGGCGGCGTCCGCGCCCAATTTGTCCTTCACGTCGCTCGCTGCAATTTTATCAGCGTTTACTAGGGATGCCGGTTGTTTAAAACATTATAAATAAACAAACAATCGTCCAAAATAACAAAACGTCCTGCTCCTAAACAACAGATACGGCTGCGAGAGGGCATGATAAAGCGAGAGACACGTTGAGGTATAGAAAGAGAGTACACCACCAGTTGCACACCGAGGGTGTTACAGTCAGAGAACATGAACGTAGCATTTTAAAATTGTAATATACCCTAATGCTCGCAAATTTTCAGATATCACCCTCTGCCTTTTTTTCACTCGTATTACCGACGGTTCGTTCCAAATGCCGTTATGCGGTGAAAGATGCCGATCAGAGGGGCACCCTACGAAACGCCACTTGCCGATAGTGCTCTCCGACTGCTCCCCAATACGATTCCAATGGAACAATTCGGGAATTGTTCGAAAGGAATCGTGTTGGAGAGCGTTCCTCACCGTTAAGCCTGTACTGAGTGGGACACCGTCGAGGAATGGGAGCGACGGTCGTGGGCGTCGTTGTCGTCGTGTACACCATCGTGCCGCGCTGTCAGATCATATTTGATACATATAGAATCTCACATAGTTATTGTATGCGACCATCACAGAGGCTCATGGGGAGTATAAAAACACGGTCATGGAAAATCGTTGCGCAGCGCGTATTGCGCCGACCGAACAAAGCGCAATTATTTAGATCGCGTGCGCCCGAGCAGTTACTCCATAAGTATCGTACCGCATGAGTTTGTTCAGTTAGCGATTCTTTTTAAAAGAGAGTTAGGTCCCAACACGAAAATCCTTTTAGATTAATGTTCCATACGGTGCTTCCTATTTGAGAGTGTGGACCGTCGCTGTTCATTTTTCTTGTGGGGGAGCGGGGGTTTTGAGCCTCCGTGACCATGCTACTAAGCAGTCTTCCCATAATGTGATTTTATGCGAATCCGTAATGACATGGTTACTAAAGGATGGCGGTGTGCGTCGGTAGAGAGAGTCACTCACCGTCGTGGTTGTTGTGGTCGTCAGAGGAGCCTGAACAAAAACACTCTTTCATAGGCATTAAATGTCAGCCAGAATTAGACATGACTGTAGTTGAAAAAACGGCCATGGTATAGACGAAAAATGATATTGGCGTCATAGCGCCCACACTTCGATTATAAATTACAAACACCGGTGCATGATTTATATTTTATTGTACAAGATTCGGCACGTGTGCGTATGAACTCACGTCAAAGTCGGGGTCGTCGTCACTTCGGTCGCCCGTCCGTCCTCCGCCCTGTCCGAACAGGAGCAGATCGCGCTGCAGCTGCGAACCCGTCGCCACCTTGTACTGCAATCACAGCATTTCACTGTGTCTTCTTCCTTCTTTAAAAATTAGTTGTTCTAGCGCATAAGAAAGATGATCCTCCATTATATCTGAACGGCTATCCCCGTATCAGTCCGGCATGTATCATCCTTTTTTTCGCATACTAGAGAACAACTCGCAAATCTCAATCAGAAGGGGATATTTCGACCGGAAAAATCATTCGTTTAGTATTAGGAATGCGCATAGCGACGACGCGGCACGATCGTAAAGAAGACAACATGTAAAAAGGAGGAGAATCACGTCGGTCACGACAGAACACACCCTCGTGGACGGGAAGTTGCTGTAGGTGACGGTCTTGCGGAAGGCTGTTTCATTACAGGCCGGTTTGCAGTCGCAGACTCGCTTGCCCTCGAGAGTATTGGCCTCGGACTTGAACGACGTTAATTTGACGAGACACGCCACTGAATGTACTGAATGTACTGAACGACCAGACGATGACAGATGGGATCATGACGATTGATCGACTGTTCCTACAGCCCACCCACCCCATCATTCACATTTCATACTCCCTAGAAGGAGAATATTATCGATTTTCAGATTTATCTATGTTCGTATCTCTTTGCGCCCTCGGGCGTCAATAAAATATATAATATATAATGTAAGTAAAATCGCTCCGTCCATTGAAAGTTATTGGCCGCGTCTGGCATTATCACAAGTTAGCTACAGACTGTTGTTGATGGAATCAGTAAAGAGACGAGAGTGAATGAAAATGTTGAAGAATCTGAGAGAAACGAAACCATGGAGAGCCATGCTCCTGACAAATTTAAGCTCAGTGGAGAGAAACACTGACTATCAGCAGGAGTTGCACAATGCGTATGCTCTGCTGCTTTGGGGAAGAGCGGGTCGACGCACTTGCAGTGTTCCCACGCCAGTCGCTGCAGACACGAGTTCTGACACGTGTTCAGCGTGTAGGTGTAGTTCTGCAAAGTATTGCGTCATTAGCACGTAGCCTGCAGAATTTTCCTTAGTTTAGTGTAATAGGCACAACACGAATGGATGTTGGAGTCATCACGACATATTCACCGGAGTTTATTTCTTTTTAAAATTCTTAACATCCCAATTAGAAAAAAACAATTGTGTTATCACTAAGCAGTACTGGTCGCACCCCATAGTAATTCTGCAAGTCGCCGCCGGGATCGGTGCAGTTGCTGTACGGTTCGCTCATGCGGTTACTGTCGATCTTAATTAGACTATATTATTAGACGATTATCAATTTCTTAAAACTATTTAATTTCTTGTTTTTTTGTTGTGGTGAATATCTACTCACACTCGAGAATCCCACAGAAGCCTGCATCGACACGCCCAGTTTGAAGCCATTCTTAGTGAAGTCGGGAAAGTCCTCCGGCAGATGGATAACCGCTCGGCTAAAAGATAGTTGGCTTAAATGTATTTTGATTGCCTTTAATTTGTGTTGTTGAGAATAAAGCAATAGCAGTTTACATTGTGGCGCTTTCCGTGGTGGGCAGAAAGTCGAATAGGGTGAAGCGGGGCGAGTCCTGCTGTAATATTGTTCGTGATTCCCCTCATGAAGGCACACAAACTAGCCTGATACTATGTATTTTCCATAGGAATACTATTTTCCATAGGAATCCATAGAAAAACAACTTTTTTCTAGAAATAAGTTCATTGCAGTCATTACATTGGCAGTTAGCAGCATCCTGAGGTTGGTGTCCGCTCCGGGTCGGGAAATAACACGGTCAGTGATGAACGAGTAACACACGCCGTAGTCCGGATGAAGGAAAGAGGTGAAGTCGGCCCTGATCGATCGGTGGATACCATCAAAGTTTTCACTTTTTTGCATACTTTGATAGGTCAACAAAGAACGAAAATTTACGATGTGCATGTTTTGCCGGCGAAAGTGCACTGCGACACGAGTTCGGTGAAGTTGTACCCGACACGGCGTCGATCCGCCTCACTCAGCTTGTTCATCATCAACCTCCAAATGATGGCATTTATCAATGTTTCATTCAACACATTTTCGCACATATATTTATGTATAGTAATAAATGTCGAGTACGCCACAAGGGTACCGTAATACAAAGAAATGATCGGATAATGTGCAACTGTTGCTATAAAAAAAGTCTACCCTAGCCAAGTGAGTGAAACTTCTCTAGCATATTTGTATTTAAAAATCGTAAAAAAATATAATGAACCTCAACATAATCTTGGCCCTCGTCATCCGCTGCATCTTCATCTTCGTCCCTCCAATACCGTAATCGTCCTTAGTGATCTTCTTCAGTTCGTAATCGTCAAACTGCTTTATCATCTTGGCGATCTCCGCGAACGCGGGGTCAGTGCTGAAGAGACTTTGAAAAGTAACAGTTCAACTAGTTACGTAATAGGGCAATCGACCGATTTCGCGAGAAAGAGTGCGAGAAACGAGGAGTGTGTGGACAACTAGTTGCATCGCTACTTTTCAAAGTCTAGTGCTGAATAAGGACTCTTTTTTGTGTTTAGTAATTGCAGTTAAAGATCTAAAGAACTACAATAGTTACACTACAATCAACTATGTGACAGATCATTTCGAAATTTTTAGTTCCTGTGCCAAATCAAGCCCATGATGATTGAAGAATAGACAGCTCGAAGAAGAAGAAAAATGGCGCGCTCACTCCACGAGACTGCGTTTGAGCGGGTTCTCATTGCAGAAGCTGAAGATTGGAAACTGCTGGAAAAACACTCATCTTCATTTGAATAATTGGGGAACTAGCTATTAGCAATGATTTTGGATGCTTAACTAAATAGTTTTTTTTTCACTTTTTGAACTAAGTTACTATCGGCCGATTCGGAGAGAGCCTTCGTCTGTTTAATTGGTACACAGTCTAAAAAATAAGTGTAAAAAATCAAATAAATAAATAAAATATCAATAAAGTTTGCCTGTGATTTCGTTAGCAGTTTCAGCTCGGTAGCTGGCGGATACTTGAGATATTTGATGACCAAACCGACGGAGATGCCAATGAAGGCGACCACCCTGCGGCATTTGAAACGTAAAGGGTAAAAGTTTCTGCCGGGATCTAGCAAATATCAGCGTGAGTTTAGATTTGAGAATGATTTTTTTTTAAATTAAGAAAAGTATCCCTGTCCACTTTCTGGATGCGAATCTGGCCGATTTACAGGAGTCATGCAGCATTTTACAAATTGAGAAAATGTGTGTGATTAATAGAGATGATCAGTCGAAAAATGTCCTTGTCTGAAACAATGCCGAACAAAGGTTCCGTTCCGGTTCGTTCCGGTTCAATCCTTTGTTCTCCATTGTTCTCCCTCTCATTCGGGGTTTTCGACTGACCACCTGTAGTGATTATTGACCGGGACAAGGCTTACATGGCGATGAACACTATGGAGAAGATGGCCGCCAGCCATTTCACGCTGTTCACAATATTCTTCAGACAGACGATCGTGCACCATAGTGAGAAATCGACAAAGAGCCGCTTGAAGGTGACGCCCTTGCCCGGCCGCTGAAATGGAATAATAGATTGCGAAGCTTGAGGCATCGCCTCTTATCTCAAGACTAAAATCCCTAGACATTGATTAAAATATATCAAGACCATTGGGCCACTGAATCAGTGAAATGGTCGTACTACTTGATTCTTATTCATATTCTAACAACGTCACACTCCGTGTAATAAAATAATAGTGTGCTTCGCATAGTGTTCGAAGAAACGTCAATATGAAGTTAAGTATCTTGAGTAGATTCGTCTGTGCTTGAACATATTTCGATAGTTATCGATCTGATACGACACCATAATAGGAAGAAATATATATAGTTACCGTGTCGCTGTCCATAACGTGTGGGAAGAGGCAGGTATTTGGTGGTGAGTGATGCGCTTTCTGAGCTTCTCTTAACCACCATGACCATGGAGGTGCCTGGCAACCGACAAATATTACAATAGAGCCTCTCTCCATCTCGTATACCAAGGAGTTGTCTCTATTCCTTTCCCGACGTGTAGGTACTTGAATCACTCTCGAGATATTTCCGATTGGATGTTTTTTTCTTTATAATTTTAGCTGCTCCTTCAAGATTCCATATGGGACCAAACGCAGATAATTCGACGTGCTTTCAGCAAACAAACGCTTTATGATAGCTGAATTCATTATTGATTTACTCTTTCTCTGCGATCACCCCACCCTTTGCACTCATGTGAGGAGATGCTCTATCGCATCTTGTAAATATGGCACTACTCAAATATGAGATTTGCAAATGTGATTGCATTCACATGTTTTTGTTCTTAATTGATTAGATTTTTAAAAACAATTGTCATCAATCATCAAAGCCCAGCTGATAATCAAAGGCATTCGAATTTGCAAACTGGTTAACAGAAATTTCCCTTTATCACGAGTAGTTATTACGAGGGAAATATCGAAGAAGATTAATTACGTAGCCTTATCGTATTACGTCCTGTCTCTTGGCATTTCTCCCTGAAAATATCAAATTTATTTGCTCGGTGTTTCCATAGTATTGCGAGGAAATAACTCATTCAGCACAATGTACGCAAGGTTTCCAAAAGTGCTCGCTATTTGGGCTTCTTCGTATCTTCTTTGATTCTATACCTCGACTGAAATCTTTCTTTCGAAAATAACATTGGTATTGAGAACTGTTATAGTTAGAACGCTTAAGTTTTTACTAAGTTTTGTTAAGCACTAAGTTTAGTACTCCCTTAGACACTAAGTCACTGCCACCAACCATGGCCGTTTCGTTCTCCGCTGGTATCTTCTTGCGGCCGAAGCAGATTTTGCAGCACATGCACATGAGAGAGACAATCTCCACCAGCGAGATCACTGGAAACAAAAGGGTTATTTTTCGCAAAATGATGAAGACGCTTATAGTGCAAGGGACAATTGATCATGATATACTCGATGGTGAGAGTTCTTCCAACGACTCGGGAAAATGCCTTCCTTTCCAGTTTTTTTTTATTTTCTGGCGTGAAAGTCGTCCACCTGAGATGCCCAGCCAGAGTCCGGCGTGTCCGCTGATGTCTGTGATGAGCGCGACAAGCTGCAACACACCACAAAGCATTTAAATAAATAAAATAAATTAATAAACGTGTAGTACTTAAAAGTGATTGACATATCGAAGTGCTACACATGGCCCGCTTCTGATTCTGCATTTTTTTATTTGCAATTAGCGAAATGGCTCACCGGATAGCTAGCCGACTGGACGTATGTGTTCACATCCAGCGAGTCGAAGTACATCTCGAACATGAGTCCGTTCCGGCGGTACCTAAAAAAATAACACGAGTCCTTTATCGATGATTATGATGTAAACAGGTACCATTTTATGCAGGCTGCGGCATTCTGGAAATTGGTGTTGGCGTACTCACAGCTGCCGTACTGAAAACGCATTTGAAACCTAGCTTTTTATCGTTCGTTTTTTTTTCTTCATAAAAATAAAATTTGACGATAAAGAAACGCAAGGTCAGATTATTGTACTCTTTTACGTATCCTATAATTCGATAAGTCATTAAACCAGACAGTGTGCTACCGTGCTCCCTTCCCCGGTACCGTACCATCTGAAGTATCTTACCCCAGGCCGATCGACGACCTTGCCGTCGTCGGTGGTGTTGTTGGTCATGATCGATCGCTTCTTCCTGCCTGCTTTGATGTTTCCGGGTAAAGCAGTAGTAGGAGTAAGAGTAGTAGAATTCGAGAAGGTAACATTGGCGATCGTATCAGTGAGGTTGAGATAGTCGAGAGAGTATGAGAACGCCTCTTCCTGAGAACGATTTCGCTAAGGGCTTGTTGCAAATGGCAATTAGAGGAGAGCAAAGGAATTGCAAGATTTGTACTCTCTCAGGTCCAATAATTTTGCAATATGAGTAGGGATGAGAAAGGAAGAGGGAAGAGTGAAAGAGGTGTATGCTAATTGACATTCACTCTTCCTCAAGAGTGCCTACTCTTCCGGAAGAGTCACGACTCTTCCGGAAGAGTAAGGCTTTGAAAACTCCTAAAATTAATCTTTTTTACAATTTTTTTTCAAAAGCATTTTACATCAATTCACATTAAAATAACGCATAAAACTAATATCACGCTTATCTCGAGACGATCGAGCTATCAAATGGGAATAATGCCAAAATGTGTAATCGAGATTTTCGTAGATTTGGGCCCTAGCAGGACTGTCTGATAATCTTTCGAGGTATTGGAACCCACTTTTCATTTTGCGGGCCGCGGCACCTGGTCCTTTCTGCTGGTACCCAACTTTGACACCGTTTTTATCGGTTCTTTGCGATTTGTGTGAAAAAATCATGTATGTGTTACCCTGTATGTGTCACCCTAATTTTTTAAATCTATCGATCATTGCTATCCCCTTATCCTGAAAATATCATAGAGCCGTGCTACAGTCCACCTCAGGTATTTCAAATGCGTTGAACGCTGGATTTTTGATATGTCGTAGACGGCATTGCCCTTTTTGAAATATGTTTAGGTCGAGCCAATATGCTAAATTTCATGTTACGGTAGTAGTGATTCCATATCTACAGAGGGGCCAGCGTGAAAGAGTTTGCAAAAGTGAGGGAGTCTTTTTTTCAATTATCAACGCTCTCTCACTCCAAAGTTACTTCTATGGTTGACCGGCCTGTGGCATGATGCTGGTAGGATTTATTAAGGTTGTTGTTTTTCGTTTCTGGACCCTTCTGGTACCATGGTTTATGTGGAGCCGATCGCGATCCCATTTGGGACCATGGACCTTCATGTGCCTGCCTACCAAGCTCGCCGGCGGCGCGGGAACAAATGTCACCGTTCATGACTTTTGAATGAGAATTTTGAATTGAATGCTTGAGAATTATAGGAATAGTTAGTCTCAGTCTGTTCATGCCAATACGCCAGGAGGGAGAGGAGAAAGGAGGTGTATGGCATGCAAAAATAGCGCTTCCAACGGTCCAGGCTGCTCAATGAGTGATCATGAAGTGCTCATGCAAATTGCACCGTAAAATGAGACCTTTACGGCTAAAAACAGTATTTAGAAACGTCTACTCTTCCGGAAGACCTTCAACTCTTCCGGAAGAGTACGCCCCGTTTACCCTACTCTTCCTTTCAATCCCGCATTATCATAATCACAAAGGCGAGAGAGAGGAAGGCCTTCCTCTCACTCTTCCTTTCTCATCCCTAAATATGAGCCTGTATTCTCGATCTCTACTTACTAGTAGTACTAGAGAGAAGTCTTGAGAAAAGAGCTCACGGTCAAATCGCAAGGCGTCCAATATCTATCCGGCTTTACGCTCTTCCACAACTCTGGATCGATGAGTGTGCTGTTCTCCAACTCTCGGAGGTCGGATGAGCCCTGCACGACAAATTCGAAGAGTCTCGCGTCTTCCGGCATTTTTAGAGCCAATATCAGTGCGTTCGCGTAAGAACCGCATAAATTGCCCTCAAATCCGTACAGGAAAAAAGTCACTAGATGAGTATTTCACAGATTCTGGTAGCTATTGGTGTGGTCTACCAAATTCCATTTCAATCATGACCTGAAATGTCAAATTAGCCTAATTACAGGAGATAAAAGTTATGCTGGATTCATAGATTTTCGAGTGTAGCTCTTCAGGGAGTTGAGTTACGGCTTTCGTCAAAGAAAATTGAATGGCCGCCAAAACCTGGCGCATCTTTCTGTGTCATTTGTTGATTCAAATTTTTATTTTTAATTATTTCCTGAAAATACAAACCCAAATTTCTCGAAAACCAGGCCGAGTCCAGATACCAATTTTCGATATGTTGTACTTCTGAACATGTTCCGCGCAGTTCGCGTCAAGTTCGCGTCAACAATTTTGAAATGAAAATTGCGACCCTAAGCGGCCCTCGATACATCATGTGGTTGTGATCATCGGATAGACCGTTCAGAAGTACAACATATGGAAAATTGGTCCTCACACCAATAGACTCGGCCTGGTTTTCGAGAAATTCGGGTTTATCTTTTCAGGAAATAATTTAAAAAATAAAAATTTGAATAAACAAATAACACAGAAATATGCGCCATGTTTTGGCGGCCATTCTTTGTTGTTTGACTAAAGTCGTAACTCAACTCCCTGAGGAGCTACACTCGAAAAACTATGAAAACAGCATAACTTTGACCTCCTGTAATTATGCAAATTAGACATTTCAGGTCATGAGTGGAACGGAAATTGATTGTCCACACCAATAGCTACCAGAATCTGTGAAATATTCATCTAATAGTCACTTTTTGCTGTACGACGGGTGTTGCGATTCTTACGCGAACGCACTGATATACAGAAATTCCCGCGTACGAAAAGTCTAAAATTGAAATTTATCTCAGCTCCACTTGAAGCTAACGACACGCAACGTCGGATTCAGACAATTTGTTTCGTGTCGGCCAGGCAGTTGGCATTTTTTTTGCAAAACTACACTGCATATAGAACGCATTTGTACACTCACAGTCACTGCCTCAAAGGCATTGATGCAAATAAGCATGATTGAAGCATTACAAACATGCTCTTTAATAATATTCCGCCAACCTCAATACGTTTACAATCGTGGGTGCGCCAACACCTGTTGTACTCGGCGGAAGGAAAAACCAGTTTGCACTTGGAGTTGCCGGGAACTGCGCCATTCTGAATTTAGAGACCATCATTATTTTACCTCGACGCTTCTTGAAATGCGAATTTAGAAAATTGACCGTTATCAATTAGCGAATTGCGGAAAAAGCTTGCAATACTAATTGAATACAGCAATTTTAACATGATGCATGAAATGGATTATAAGAGAGACTATCTGAGAGGATTGACATATTTGATCAGGGGGCTTGGCACACGGCTAAATTTTCGTTATAAAATGACTATATAAAATAATGCGTTATGTGAGGGTTACGAGTGTGCCATTCCGGAAGTTCAAAAACGCGTCTACGCCTCAGGGCACATAAATATTTGTTTGTGACGTCACAAATTTTTTTCGTCAAATCGATTCAAATCCTTTCCATTTCTAGTGCGATTGATAGCCCATCGAAATACAAATTTTTTTTTACTTACGCAACTTTGTTGATTTGTTGATTAATGCTCGTACAAACAAGTTATTCGGCATAAACTAGTTTACTGTCAATTTGTAACTATGCTCCTGCTACTGGAAACTTCTTATTATCACTGCGTATACCTTGTATTGAGGCACACATTCACTGAGAACGTGGCTATTTAAAAGTGGCCCAAAGGAAGTTAATTTAGGAAATTTGTCGCTGCAACTTGAATAAAATCAGTACTCGATTCACATATTTGAATTTATGTGACGGTATGTATTCAAATTTTCATCATGTGAACAGTTTTGATTAGAAAATTTTCGCGTTTAATGATTGTTTTCAATCACAATGTAAAAATACAAGTATTTGTGAATTTGTAGTACCTGTCATTAGGGATGCATGTTCGGTTTCGCATTACGACACTCTCAGCGAGAGATCGGTAATACGGCTGATAAAGAAGAGAGAATGAGAGAAAAAGAGACTCCGTATTACCGAAACCGACGCCGAACGGGCAACCCTACCTGCCATCCGTATATGTTGGGCGTGTTTACGCCGGTTGGAATAAAGTCGAACGAAATGAAGAACTGAAAACATTCAGAATCGAACACTGAGTCCACTTTACACGAAGTCCGTTACGTGTTCCATATCGCAACACTTCTTTTTTTTAAATTACAACTACTAATATTTATGGTTATTTCGATTATTGTTTTTAGACAGTTCGAGCAATTCAATAAACATATTCCGTTTATAAGAATATTAGGCAGTTGTCCTCCGCTTTCCTGTGTTTTTTTCCTTTCTCTGTAATTGAGAATAGAAAATATACAATTTAACTCGCCTTCCCACATTTTATGTCCGTCACACCGGCTTTATTGTAATCCGTGCAGATATCGTAGTTGTAATAGTCGCAAGGCCAGTCGTCCAGAGACCGCGGGCTTGCGAGCATCACACACCTGAACATTCGAATATTTTAAACATGTTAAATAAAATTAACAATGTCGTTGACAGTGGAGATATGGCTTCGGCAAGATGACAGAACCGCGCTCACAGTGAGACCCATGGACCGTCCCGCTACGTATGGAAGAATTCCAGCACAAAAAATCGGAATTAGTTTCTCTATTGCGTACTCACGTCTTGCATTTCTTCGTGGATAGGCACGGCCATCCCTGGATGATGGTGAATGCCGAGTTGTTGTAGATTTCGGGGAACTCCTCGCGACAGGCAGCAGCGTCGCGACCGAGTTTGGCAACGACCTCCGAATCTGCACTTGCGTTGTTCAACGTTAAAAGCACCTGCTATACGCGTGAGTGAAGATCACGCAGAATTCAGGAGAAATGGCAATGCCCATGAGCGGGCATGATTGCAAACTTTGATGCACAACTGCATCGTGAACATTTGAGTGAGATGGCGTGGGTAGACAACACACAAATATACCAATACCCTCTACACAGCTTCTCTCCCCTTTTCTCGAATACAGATTAGACTGTGGTTTATCAGTGCGTTCGCGTAAGAACCGCGTAAATTGTCCACATATCCGTACAGCAAAAAATGAATAGATGAGTATTTCACAGATTCTGATAGCTATTGGTGTGGACAATCAATTTCCGTTTCACTCATTACCTGAAATGTCTAATTTGCCTAATTACAGTAGATCAAAGTTATGCTATTTTCAAAGTTTTTTGAGTGTTGCTCTTCAGGGAGTTGAGTTACGACTTTGGTCAAAGAACAAAGAATGGCCGCCAAAACATGGCGCATCTTTCTGTGTTATTTGTTGATTCAAATTTTTATTTTTAATTATTTCCTGAAAATACAAACCCAAATTTCTCGAAAACCAGGCCGAGTCCAGATACCAATTTTCGATATGTTGTACTTCTGAACATGTCTTTCCGATGGTCACAACCACATGATGTATCGAGGTCCGCTTAGGGTCGCAATTTGCATTTCAAAATTATCAAAACTACACGAAAACCCCTCATTCCACCCTTATTTCACTTGTTCTACGCTAAGTGAGCGGTCGAAAACTCGTAGAATTTTCATTTTACACCGCGCAGTTCGCGTCGAATGAGAGGAATTATGGCGAAATATGGGTGAAATGAGGGGTTTTCGTGTATTTTAGATAATTTTGTAATGAAAATTGCGACCCTAAGCGGCCCTCGATACATTATGTGGTTGTGATCATCGGATAGACCATATTCAGAAGTACAACATATCGAAAATTGGTAACTGGAATCGGCCTGGTTTTCGAGAAATTTGAGTTCACATTTTCCGGAAATAATTAAAAATACAAATTTGAATAAACAAATGACACAGAAAGATGCGCCATGTTTTGGCGGCCATTCTTTGTTGTTTGACTAAAGTCGTTACTCAACTCCCTGAAGAGCTACACTCGAAAAACTATGAAAACAGCATAACTTTGATCTCCTGTAATTATGCAAATTAGACATTTCAGGTCATGAGTGGAACGGAAATTGATTGTCCACACCAATAGCTATCAGAATCTTTGAAATACTCATCTAGTCACTTTTTGCTGTACGAAGGGTTTTAGGATTCTTACGCGAACGCACTGTTATACACTCACCGCTCACATTCACCAGGTACTTGCCAGGACAGGTGCGTGGCGGGACGTACGTGATATTCGGCGGTGTCGTCGTTGTCGTGATCACTTTTGTGCCATACTGTGGACGCACTCGATAGTTATTATAGATTAAGATAAAAATATCTTTGAGCAATATCTCGGTTCTTCAGTGCTACGCAATGATCTTTTCGTGTTCAGAAAGGATGGTAGTATTATGAATCCCACTAGGAAACATAAACTATGAAACATTATAACTTTATTCGGATCCTACTAGGAAACCACTTGAAAATGCACAAAAAGAAGCAAACACAAGGGGGGGGGGTGACATTTCCGCAAAGGAGATTTCGGCAACGAGGTTTCTAACTGCTCTAAATCTACATGCATTACTTCACCAAAGTGCTACCATGATCAGAATCGCGAGGCTTTCAATCCCACAAATTAACTAATTAAAATTTCGCAAATTTGCCGAAAATTAAAAATGGTCAGAAAAATACAGCAACAAGCCGAATCGATGGAGGTTAGCACATAACTAGGGGGCGCAAGCTCCGCCCCCTACCTTTCTTGACGAGAGGGGACAAGTGTCCCAATCGAATGGCAAGCTTCATTTTCAACCAAATCCCGCGTTCAAAAGCATATTCGAGAGCTCTCGATCTACTCTACAAGTGATGCGTTGCGCACCTTGTTCTGACAACATTTAGTAGATCAAAATGTGACTGAAAGCCTCAAGAGTAGGTGTTTAGAACACTTCCAATTCACCGGCACAGCTGCGCAAATCTCAGTATAGGTGGAATAGCATGCTGAATCTATACAAACAAAAAAATTAAAATTTTATTGATGCGCAGAATTGCCATTTGATTTTAAAGATATTTTCAAAATCAGCAAAAAATTTTGCAAACCGTTGGATTTGAACTAACGACCTCCTGTTTATAAAGCCTGTACTCAACCGCCTGAGCCACGGGGGAACACGAGTATGGAGTGCTCTTTCACTCTCACAATCAGTCAGGATTTAGAGTTGTAGATTAGCTCCGCCCACTTCTCTCTGTCACCACTTTCTGTCAAACGACGCGCATGGTTTTTGAGGCGTAGCGCGGCTCAGAGACAAGATATCGACAAACGGCAAAAAGTATGATGTTATTGAGAGCTTAGCGGTTCATTTGGCCACACTTTCTTTCACTTAGCATGAAATTGGCAGATCACGTTGCGGCCCCTACACATAACCAACAGGGAAACAAATTCATACAGATTCCTCGAGTTTGAGCAAAGTTATTATAAGCCGTTGCCGAAATGTCGGTTGCGGAATTGTCGATCAACATTTGTGTTGGCTGTGTTTTCTTTGTTTTTTTGTTTTTTTTCCTTCTGTGTTTTCATCTTCGTGTTTTCCTAGTGCGATCCTAGTGGAATCTACTGATTTTCCTAATATCTGCGGTGGACTACTATACTAGGATTTCTGAACCAGAGTTGCGTACAGCAAAGCACAACTCACCGTCGTGATCGTTGTCGTCGTGATCGGCTTCTGCAACGGTTTTCCATTATTGGTGAGGTGAATGCAGTTCGATAAGGTAAAGGCAAAGTTGCTACCGGGATCAACAGAACTTTACGTAAACAAGCGACTTTTTGCCGGGGCTCTGCACACAGAGAAAACGTACTAGGAATACGACATCAAGTTGGCACGCCTACTAATATATGAGAGGAATCGCGAGAAAATCGACCATTTGAGGGGGTATGCGGAACTAGAAAATTTTTGTTTCCGATTTCCCTGTAAAAAGAGTCCAAGGTACTTCCAATTCTGCTCTATTTGATAGCGTTTCCCGTTTTTCGAGACAGGCCTTATTTTTCGAGTACGCGAGTACCAAAATGACGGTCCTTCGAGTTTTGCACCCGAGTGTGCTTGGCTGGATATTTAATAACTCGCTTTAAAATTGAGATACGGAGTTCTAATTTTTTGTGATAGATAGAGAAATGGATTCTCCACATTATTAAAATTTTTACGTGATTTATCAACATATTTTATTTTTACAGTATTTTACGACGCAAAAATTGCAGCAAAAGGTGCAATCGTTAATATCCCTATTTATCTCTATGCACATTTTGTAGTACCTATATATGTTCAATTTATATCAACTTTTCAGCCAAATCGGTAGATGCGAACAAAATCGGCGCTCGCTTAAGTACGTTTCAGAAAAAACGAATTTTCAAACCAATAGTCTACAATACTTCAAAATAGATCATTTGCGGTCATAATTGATTAAAACATTCCAAAAACATTTTTGAAGCTTTAAGTAGAACAATACTAAGCGATTTGGCAAAGAAAAATTGATTTTCCGGAAATTGGGATCGAAATTTTTCGATTCAATAAATCTCGCTTCCCGGAAGTAGGACATGTGCCGTATTAAATTTAAATGAGAGCATATATTGGTAGGACATGGATAAACTTGCTAGACGAAATCGGCGCAGGTAGAAATTGAGTTATTTCATTTGGCAGTTTCTCGAAAAGTGTTCATCAGATCACATATCCATTCACGAGCTGGACACAATCTGAAGTGCCAGCAGTATTTTATCATCTGTGCTGAACAACTTTGCTTTTTAGAGCTAGTTGATATCTTTTCATAGAAAGACGCCAGAGCTTCAGGAAAAGTGCGTTGAATGACGGGTGCGCGCGCTCTAACACCCCTCGCACTCTCTCATTTCAACGCACTCTCTCGCCTAGTTCACCCCATTTTTGTTAAAAATGGGTAATATTGGTAAAAATAAGTTTTTCTATTCGTCTGCAAGCTAAGTGACCTTAGAAATAGCAGGAAAAAAATATTTCTCTAAATTGGACCCGAACGAGACGAGAGAGTGCGTGGAAATGAGAGAGTGCGAGGGGTGTTAGAGCGCGCGCACCCGTCATTCAACGCACTTTTCCTGAGGCTCTGGCGTCTTTCTATGAAAAGATATCAACTAGCTCTAAAAAGCAAAGTTGTTCAGCACAGATGGTACAATACTGCTGGCACTTCAGGTTGTGTCCAGCTCGTGAATGGATATGTGATCTGATGAACACTTTTCGAGAAACTGCCAAATGAAATAACTCAATTTCTACCTGCGCCGATTTTGTCTAGCAAGTTTATCCATGTCCTACCAATATATGCTCTCATTTAAATTTAATAGGGCACATGTCCTACTTCCGGGAAGCGAGATTTATTGAATCGAAAAATTTCGATCCCAATTTCAATTTTTCTTTGCCAAATCGCTTAGTATTGTTCTACTTAAAGCTTCAAAAATGTTTTTGGAATGTTTTAATCAATTATGACCGCAATCTATTTTGAAGATATATAGGTACTACATAATGTGCATAGAGAGAAATAGGGATATTAACGATTGCACCTTTTGCTGCAATTTTTGCGTCGTAAAATACTGTAAAAATATAATATGTTGAAAAATCACGTAAAAATTTTAATAATGTGGAGAATCTATTTCTCTATCTATCACAAAAAATTAGAACTCCGTATCTCAATTTTAAAGCGAGTTATTAAATATCCAGCCAAGGACACTCGGGTGCAAAACTCGAAGGACCGTCATTTTGGTACTCGCGTACTCGAAAAATAAGGCCTATCTCGAAAAACGGGGAACGCTATCAAATAGAGCAGAATTGGAAGTACCTTGGACTCTTTTTACAGGGAAATCGGAAACAAATATTTTCTAGTTCCTCGCTCTGGTCGATTCTCTCGCGATTCGTCTCATATAAGTAGGGCCTACTAATCGCCTACTTATATATTAGTAGGCGTGCCAACTTGATGTCGTATTCCTAGTATGTTTTCTCTGTGTGTGTCGACTAACCTAGTTCAATCAACCTTATCTCGCTCAACACACGTCCGGTCTTATATTATTTTCGAAATACGATGGTTCCAGACAGCGCCTCTATTCAATATTCCAAACTCACATCAAAGTCCTCGTCGTCGTCACTTCGATCGCCCGGTCGCCCGCCGCCCTGTCCGTCCAGCAATTTGTCGCGCTGCTGCTGCGACCCCGTCGCCACCTTGTACTGCAAGACAAGTCATTGAAGGCAAGTCGCTGAAGCTATCCTTGGGCATACTCAGACTTTGCGATACACCATGTGAATTGAATACTAAAACGTGATCGAACATGTCGAAGTAAATAAAGCGTCCAGTCGTATCAGATTGAATATGGTATACGTGTCAAGGAATGGTATGCTGCTGACCATTCTGGACGGGTAGTCGCCGTAGGTGACGGTCTTGCGGAAGGCGACCTCGTTGCAGGCCGGCTTGCAGTCGCACACCGCCTTGCCGTCGGATGCGCCGACATCGGAGACGAACGATGGCAGCTTGATGAGGCATGCCACTGAACAGATGGGAATCCCCATCGGAAACCAGCGCCGTCTTGTAGGCTACGACCACGGAATGCGCATTCCTTGCCATCGCAGTGCTTCTACGACATATGGTCAGTATTCGAGCACACTTGTGCACTCCTCAGTTGAACTTTGCGGCGAACATGTTGAAACTGACTATCGGTTGGAGTAGAACAGTGCGTGTGCTCGGCGGCTTTGGGGAAGAGCGGGTCGACGCACTTGCAGTTCTCCCATGCTAGTCGCTGTAGACACGAGTTCTGGCATGTGTTCAGCGTGTAAGTCAAGTTCTGAAAGCACATTCATATCATTACCACTATACAACTACCTGCCCTCACCCCATAGTAGTTCTCCAAATCTTCGCCCGGATTGGTGCAGTTACTGTACGGCAAGGTCATGCGACTCATCTCTATCTGAAGTAGACATCTGGGCAAGAAAGTAATGAAGTAGTAAAGAGAGGATATGCGCATCCCCGGTCCTGCGAAATTTAGACGTCGTAAAGAACAGATGTTGTTGTGTCGCGTGGAGCGACAAACGACTGCATGACTTACTCTCGAGAATGCGACGTTCGTCTGCATTGAGACGCCCAGCATGAAACCGTCATTGGTGAAATCGGGGAAGTCCTCTTCGCGATGGATGATCGCTCGTCTAAACCATCAAAAAGTATCCAATCGTCGAACATAATCTAGGTAGACCAAGACATTCCGAACTGCTATCCCTCGTCACATTAAGAAATGATGCCGTTCACATAATCTTGATCGGTAACAAAAAATGGTTGGCATGATCGAGACATCAGCCATTCTTCTTGACCGATGATCTCACATATTGGCGCTCTCTGTAGTGGGCAGGAAGTCGAAGAGCGTGAAGCGAGGCGTGTCTTGCTTCAAAATGAACTAGTTGAAGTAGTCGATAGGGTGGCTCTCACATTAACGGTGAACAGTATTTTGAGACTGCTTTCCGATCCGGGTCGAGAGACGAGGCGATCGGTGATGAACGAGTAGCACACGCCGTAGTCCGGATGCAGGAAGGACGTGAAGTCAGCCCTGATTTATTTCACCATCAACACATTGCATAGCCATAGTGTAGGAGAGAATAGCATATTCTTTAACGCGCCAACTCTCCCAGATGCCGGCGTCTGATATAATAGACATACAATGACGAGAACTAACGATGTGCATGTCTTGCCAGCGAAGGTGCACTGTGTCACTAGTTCCGTGAAGGAGTACCCCGCACGACGTCGATCCACATCCCTCAACTTGCTCATCATCAGCCTACAATCAACGAATGAGGATCGGAGCTACAATGTGTCCAGTCGTAGTTGCAATCACACGAATCTGTTAAGAATTATCTCATCAAACTTCTTGATCTTCACGGTAATAATCAAGTTGGTGTGATATCCGAGAACAACGAGATTCCTGATTTTCTTTAAAGAACTGAAAGGTCGTCCGTGACCTGAGTGTGATCTTCGCTCGGCTCATTCTCTGTCTCTTCATTCTCGTTCCTCCAATTCCGTAGTCGTCCATTTTGATCTTCCCCTGCTCGTAGTCGTCGTATTGCTTCAGCATCTTGGCGATGTCTTTGAACGCCGGATCCGTGCTGGAAAAAAGATCGGTTAGAAGCTTACTGCGCGATTCATTTCGTGAAAAAATTAGAAAAGGTAATAGTTTCGTGAGAGGCTCGGACAAGAGCTGGCACAGGTGTACATTTCGATGAAAACTGTTATCACTCTATGATAGCCATTATGTCATATCGTAATCTTTATTTTTTCACTACCGTAATCTTTATTTTGTGAACGTACCTTCCTTCCTTCACTCAATAAACATGTGTACATTGCACTCACTTGACTATGCTGCGTTTGAGCGGGTTCTCGTTGCAGAAGCTGAAGACAGGAAACGGCTGGAAGAATTTTTTTTTAATTTAAAATGTTTCTTTTAAAAAAAGATTTTGGTCATATCAGATAAATAAATCAAATATACGAATTTAACGATAAAGTTTAGTCGAAGAGCTCGCCTGCGATTTTGTGAGCAGTTTCAATTCGCTGGCTGCCGGATACTTGAAGTACTTGACGATGAGATTGACAGAGATGGCTACGAACGCGACGACCCTTGAGTAGAGCGCGTCTATTCATTTTCGCTACTTTCTCATCCAAAGACCGGCGAAATGAAGACACTGTGGCCTCATATTTCGAAATCCTTTTTATTGAACTTGAATTTATTGAACTCTACCATTAAAAATGGGCAACTTCACGTGCTTCGCCCAGGTATTTTTTTCCTGAGAATATCACTTTCATAAAATTCGCTCGCCAATTCTCACAAACAATGGTCCTATCGTGCTACAAATCTCGCTTAATCTCCTGCCAATCTTCGTGATGAATCTGCTCTTACATTAGGACGAAAACGATGGCGAACATGACGGCCAGCCATTTGACGCTGGTGACGATCTTCTTCAGACAAGCGATCGTGCACCACAGTGAGAAGTCGAAGAAGAGACGCTTAAAGCCGACGCCCTTCCCGGGCTTCTAAGAGAGGCACGTCATAAAGTATTCAGAACAAGATATTCTGTAGTTCCTGACGCCTTGATGACAGGTTTACCGGATTAGAGGAATGACGTAGTTGCTCGTAGCTGTTTGCAAAAAATAAGCATAATTAAACTGTAAAAGTAGACTCAATCTCAGATAACTAAGAGAAGAAAAAAGAAGTTACCGTGCCGCTATCCATTGTGGTAGAAGAGGGTAAGGAATGAGTGGTGAATGATGCGCTCAAGGGAGCTGCTATTCTTTCTTCTACTGGTCTTTTTACTTCTCATTACCATCGCAATGCCTGGCAACAAGCTAAGACACACGAGAATGCCTCTCAATGATGATGTAGCCCGAACTTTCCACCCAAACCAAGAAAATTTGTTTCATTTCAAATACATTGAAAAAGAAATGGACGTGAAGAGTTGTACATGTCATAGATCCGGAGATGATGCGACCGGTGATGGAGGAGTAGTACACGCCGTAGCCGGGGGCAGGGAAGAGATCAAGCTTGCCCTGATCGACAAATGGGTAATTTAAAGCGCTTGCTTTTGATCGTGTTTGATTGCGTTTGATTGACAATAATGAACGAAACCTTGAAACAAGTTCTCGGAATAAATTTGTTCTCTATTCGTATTCCGAACCTGCTCCGGGCTAAAGAAGCCTCACTGAAAAATGCTCCCATTTACCGAACTCCCCTTGACTATAACTAGCATAGCACAACGATTCACGTATTGGCGGGCAAGAGAGCGGAGAAACTAGTAAACGCGAGAGAGCGTGTGAAATTGAGAGAGCGCTAGCCACCAGTCTCCGCCCCTTTGTTGTTGTTTACTGTTCAGCCGCCCCGGATTTTAAAAACCTGCACATCAACCATTCAAACGTAAGTGTCCCTATTGAGGGGGCGAAGAAACCCTGTGCATTGTCCATACTTTGGTCCTGAGTATCTCTAACTCCCCTCACCATTTCCTGGTAACCGGAGAACACAACAATAGCTCCTAATGTAGCCAGAAGTCGTCTCTAGCACGATCCCATTCTGAAGGCACTATGACCTCTGTACAGATGGGTATTTCCGATTGAGAGTTTTTTTTTCTAATTTTTGAACACCTCATTCCTGACTTCAGGTAATGGGAACTTTGGATACCTGAATGCGCTAATAATGTGGTACTCCTTGACCGGCAATAGAAATATACAAGTGATTGTATTTCTTAGTTACGAAACACCACAAAACTTCATAAGATCGGCATTCAAAGATAATGGGCTAACGGAATTCCCTCTTTATCATGTATGATTATTACAACGAAATTGTCAAAGAAGAACACTTGTGTTGCAGAACGGACTGTGAATTACGTCCTTCCTCGCTGAATATCTCCCTGAATGTGTTCATGTCGCTATTATCATTTTTAAGGTCAAAAACAAATGATGAAAAAGGATATTCCGAAATACGTGATAGGTGCTTTCTGTTGGGAGGTTTTGTTATTCTCCGTATCACATTTTATTTTTCACTCGTGCTATCTTTTTTTTCTAGTAGTGCATCACATCATTAGTATACCCAAACAATATAATTATTATTATAATGCTGAAATCATACTTAATTTTTTATATAGTATTAAGTCGGACACTTAGCTAATGCCACTGACCATGCTCGTCTCATTGCCTGCGTTCATTTTCTTGCCGCGGAAGCAGATGTTCACGCACATGCACATGAGAGCGACAATCTCCACCAGCGATATCACTGAAAATGATGTCGCTTTTCATTCAAAATAACCAAAATGTAGAGTTTGAAATTCGGGTAAATAATTGAATTAGCTCTCTTCATTTCGTACACTCTCTCACCGATTTGTGAGAGAGTGTGTGAGATGAAGAGATCTAATTTGATTATTTACCCGAATTTCAAACTCTACCAAAACTGATCATCCGAACTCTCTGAGACATTTGAAGAAGTTCTACCTGAGATGCCCAGCCAGAGTCCGGCGTGTCCGCTGATATCGGAGATGAGTGCAACAAGCTGCAACACACAACATAACTACACTGAAGAGCCAATCTCGAGAAAATTATTGGAAGACGCTGTCGAGGCGACTATTACTTATCCTCTTCTCTCACACTTCCTTCAATGATGCAAAAAGGGGTTGCCAATTCATCAATTTCATTTTTCAAATGGATTGCTTCTCACGACAACCGAGCTAAAATGCAAACACTCACCGGATAGCTGGCCGACTGCACGTAAGTGTTCACATCCAGGGAGTCGAAGTACATCTCGAACATGAGTCCGTTGCGACGGTACCTGTAGGAACATCAATACAATGAGCTCCTCGAAATAGATAAAAAATAATATCAAAATAATTCAATGCAACCATTTGATGCAGGCTGCGGCGCTCTGGAAGTTGGTGTTGGCGTACTCGCAGCTGCCGTACTGTAAGAATAAGGGTTCCAATCATTTTTTTTCTTATTTGGCATTTTCTTAATGCCAAAAAATCTTAAGTGACCTGGTAAAGAAGCAACTGCATTAGCAAATTTCTGGGGGGGGGGGATAATTTGACCCATCCTGGTATTGCGCCGAGTTCAGCAAGCAGGGTACCTGACGGAGTACTGGTACCGTATTCCCTTCCCCATTACCGTACCCTCCAGATTACCGTACCCCGGGTCGATCGACAACGTCGGTGACGTTGGTGCTGGTAGACCGCTTCTTCCTGCCTGGACTCAAATTGCTTCCGCCAAGAGTCGACGAGGACTTAGTGTGGTAGAAGAGAGTATAATTCAGCGTCGCTTCCTGAATTAAAAAAATCACTTTGATCAGGACAAGATGTGAAAACGTTCACTTACCGCTAAGCGAAGTGTCTCTTATTTCTAGTGACTTTCACAATGAACATTTTCACTTTGTGTCCTGATCCTAATGGCTATTTTTCTCAGAGTGGGGGAAGCAGTCGGAAACGACACAGAGGAGATAATTGTTAACGTGTGCGAAAGGCAAGAACCTTATTAATTGCTGTAATACTTTCGGATAAGTAAAAAGGGCATTATTATCCATCCATCCTCTACAAGTCTTACGGTGAGATCGCAGGGTGTCCAGTCCCTATCCGGATTCACTCTTGTCCAAATCAGTGGATCGATTATCGGGTTGGTCACCAGACGATTGAGGTCGAACGAGCCCTGCCCATTGTTATTATTATTATTACTATTATTATTATTTATTTTTAGAACGTGTTCGAGAAACATATCCGGAGAATTTGCGAAATCTATTTTTTTATTTATTTTTAAATTATTTTGATTATTTTGATTCGAGTGTGGTACATTCCTCAGCGCTTAATTGTCCTCCGTTCACGACACTCGTAGATTAGCTTTCAAATGGAAAGCTCTCAAAAATGAGGATAACAAGTATAAAATTTGACAAACCGGGACGCGGACGCACTCGCGTTCTTTCCAGCAAGTAGCAGCCGCGGGGCCGGACATTTTAAGGCAAGTCGAGTTCCAGGGCGTGGCGCCCGTCTGAAACGATTGGTCCTCTCATTGTCTCTAGGCCGGTCGATAGACGAGAGAGTGTGCGAAATGAAGAGACCGTGGTCTCACATCTCGCACTCTAATGTTTATCCCTGTGATACGTGTGGGATACGAGTGGACGATAAAGACCAGAGCAGGGAGTGTCTACTAGGGTTACCGTTTCAAGTCCAAGGGTCAAGGGCTTGGTCTCTCTCGCCTGAGAGAGTACGTTCTCTCACTCACACTTGATAAGGGGGAGGTCACAGGGGAGAGAGATCCATTATTAACAATTTTTCAAATAATTAATTGACCAACTAACGCTTTTGAAAAGAATCAAGCGCTTGGAAAAACCAAGGGCTTGGTTTGTTATCTGTCTCGGCGTCTTATCACTCCAAACCCTTGGGCCCCCTGGCTGTTTATCTCTCGCACTTGGAATGAGAGGAAAGGTCAGGGGAGAGAGAGACAAACCCTTGACACTTGATCCGGCAACCCTAGTGTCTACAATACCGGCCATCCGTCGATCTTGGGCGTGTTGACGCCGGTTGGAACGAAGTCGAAGTAACGGAAAAACTGAAATTCTCATTATCTGTGCGAGTGAAATAAAAATAGACGGACTATTTCCCCCCCCCCCGTATCATTCTTCAGTGAATGTGCGAATGAAGCTATACTAAGCATTTGGCATAATTAAGAGCCGCTCGTGTGGCTGGCATGTTGTGTCCTCCTCTGTCCATTTCAGGTTAAATCTAGAATTACTATGCCAACCGATACACCAGCAACGCTGCGTTCTAAAACTCACTTCGTAGCAAGGCATATTCGTAACGCCGAATCGGTTGTATTTTGTGCACTCCTGGTATCCCTCGTACGCGCAAGGCCAGTCGTCGAGTGTCCGCGGGCTTGCGAGCATTACACACCTGCGTTTCTTCAATTAAATAAGCTTACTCTACACACCTTTAAAGAAGGCATCCCACGAATAAAAAATAAAATGGGGACCCGAAAGTCCCTGTCGATTCAATGAAAAATACGGTATCTTGAAAGCACTAAATCCTGAAAGATTTTGGGGCTAAAGTGGACAAAATGCCAAGTACAAGAAAAGCGTTAGCGCGCGAGATTTTAATTTTCAAAAATACCCTCTCCCCCTCTCTACTCGGCGAGAGCAACAGACGACCAGAGCTCTCTGCGTTCCTGTCACCCTCCAGATACGCAACGCTCTCTCTCTCTCTCTCCGTTCTTCCCAGGAGGGGCAGAGACGCAGAGAGAAAAGGGGAGAGTGCCTCACAAACATCCCCTTCCCTATTTCTTGTTCAAATATCTATTACAGTAGGATCAAGGTATTTCCTGAATCACGAATGGTTGCCTGTCGAATTTCAAATCTTTGAGCGGCTGTATCTCGTTCTAAAGGCTACGGTAACACTTAGGATAAACGGGCGCGTGATCGGGTGAAGGCCCCCAACAACACTGCGTTGGCTGCGTTTTATGTGACCAAATATTCGTGGGAGGCCTTCTTTAAAGATATAATAAGCTAAGCGGAAATTTCATTGAATATTTTATCGTATTGGAAGGTTCGGCAAGTGCCACACCGCTCAATTAATCGGCAAAACTGTCAAATGTTCGTAGTGGTGTTTGTGGGACGGCTCTCAGCGGAGTTGACTTCACAAATGAAATGCTCACTCACGTTTTGCATTTTTTGGTCGACTTGCATGGCCAGCCCTGGATGACGGTGAAGGCAGGGTTGTCGTAAATGAATGGAAAGGTCTTGGGGCAGTCAGCTGCTTCGCGTCCCAATTGCAGTACGGCATCCAGATCTGGAGATTACATAAAAGACAACGGGATTACGGATCGCGACAATATGGGACGCTTTGCTCGCAAGCGAGGGGAGCGCTGGTCCGATGTGGCGTGTCCACGCGCGCTATCTATTTCGACCACAACAAATGGCCGAAGAAAAAGAGCGCAAATTCTCGCCAGAACATTTTGAATGCTAGAACAGCTCAACAACCAATGTCCAATAAGCACTCACAATCCATGCGGTACTGGCCGACGCAGGTACGCGGGACGGCAGTGGTCGTCGACGGCGCCGTCGTTGTCGTGTACACGACGGTGCCGCGCTGTGATAGCACTCCATCGTTACAGATAAGTACACTCAACATGTTGATGTTCATGACCATGCTCCGATTGTAGCACTGTCTACTATGATGCTTGTGCACACATCATTGCGTCATTACAACTATATAGACAGCCACATGAAAGTAGAGGAGAAAGATTCAGGCAATATTTGGGTTTTGAGCTGCAGTGCGCGCATACTGATATAACGGCGACGCTGCCCACTAGAGTGCGCAATCTGAGGCCTATGTCTGTTCATTTCGCGCACTCTCTCGTCTATCGACCGGTCGAGAGAGTGTGTGAAATGAAGAGGACGTGGTCTCACATTTCGCACTCTACTGCCCACTCACCTTCGTGGTCGTCGTCGTCGTGATCGGCTTCTGCAATACATACAAATTTCTTATGCGAGTGCCTAAACTCCTCTCTTTCTTCTCTCTCTACTCAAGGCCAGCAACAAATGAACGAACGTCGTCTCTCTCTATTAGATCCTCCAAACTCACGTCAAAGTCGGGGTCGTCGTCACTTCGATCGCCCGGTCGCCCACCGCCCTGTCCGTCGAGAAGCTTGTCGCGCTGCAGCTGCGACCCCGTTGCCACCTTGTACTGCAATGCGATGGTGAGATATGGATGCAGTCGGATGGGCATGTGACAAAGGGGTTGAGCTCTTAACGAGAACGGTCTGCGAACCATTCTGGACGGGTAGTCGCCGTAGGTGACGATCTTGCGGAAGGCGATCTCATTGCAAGCGGGTTTGCAGTCACAGACTCGCGCGCCTTCGGGAGAGTCGGGCTCGGAGACGAACGAAGGTAACTTGATGAGACACGCCACTGAGATAAATGGAAAGTTGTGCTCGCAATCATGTAGCCCGTAATGAAGAAGGATGCTGTATTATGCTATCATAGTTCAGGGCAGTCCAAAACTAGCAATATGCGCGAAACCGAGGCCAATTCCGGACACCGTCCGAGAAATACTAAAAGTTTAGTTTTTTGAGAGAAAAACTGACTATCGGCAGGCGTAGAACAATAAGTGTGATCGGCGGCCTTGGGGTAGAGCGGGTCGACGCACTTGCAGTGTTCCCACGCCAGTCGCTGCAGACACGAGTTCTGACACGTGTTGATCGAGTACGTCATGTTCTGGAAGCAATTTTCCACAATCTCGCAATGCAAAAATCCGCCCTCACGCCATAGTAGTTCTCCAAATCTTCGCCCTGATGCGTGCAGTTGCTGTACGGTAAGGTCATGCGACTCATCTCAATCTGAACAATATACTTTTTTTCCATTTTATTGGCGTTTTCTAAATACAAGTGAAATTTGAACACGTTTGTTGGATGGGCACAGATACAGCGATCTCACTGATAGGAGAAGTTGTTTAGGAGAGTTGCGCATTGCAATCGCTGAATTCGACTCAGGGGTGCAGCTGTCTTGGTACACAGAGCGCGAACTCTCTAACATGTGCCTCTCTAGAGAACTCGATTCTCTTATATTCAAGAGAGTCCGCTCTCCGCTCTCTTCAATGCGCGCTCTGTGCTCTGTGTAGGCGCAGCTCTCGCTGAGCTAGACTCTGAACTCACTCTAGAGAATGCAACTGAAGCTTGCATAGCGGCGCCCAGCTTGAAGCCGTTTTTGGAGAAGTCGGGAAAGTCTTCGGGTCGATGGATGATCGCTCTACTGAAAGTGAGCATGGTGCAGGCATCGTCGATAAAGCATAGTTTTCATAATTATCGCGAAGTCTAGTGTGCTCGAGGAGTCCAAGGTTGTTCCAATTAGACAAAACAATCTTTCTCACATATTGGCGCTCTCTGTAGTGGGCAAGAAGTCGAAGAGCGTGAAGCGAGGCGTGTCTTGCTGCATTGAGATTTGTATTCAATTGGGAAAGCATGAATGCGCACTGGGAGCACCGCACGTACATTTACAGTCAGGAGCATGCGAAGACTGCTTTCCGAGCCGGGTCGAGAGATAATGCGATCCGTGATGAACGAGTAGCACACGCCGTAGTCCGGATGCAGGAAAGACGAGAAGTCGGCTCTGCTCGAGAAGGTGAATTAGCACTGTTATCACTAAGATCGTAAGTTTTTTTAACACTGAGAGACAGTCACAAACTCATGTATGAGACAAGAGCACCGTTTTCTAAATGTAGATATGATGTACTATCATTTGGACTCCGAGTACGTAAGGGAATACAGTCGAAGAGAGTTTTACTGGATAGAAACCGCGGCACTAACGATGTGCAGGTCTTGCCGGCGAAGGTGCACTGCGAGACTAGTTCCGTGAAGGAGTATCCGACGCGACGGCGATCCGCCTCGCTCAGCTTGTTCATCATCAGCCTGCAACCTGTGTTCTTAGCAAGCTGTCTTTATTCGTAAAAAAATAGAAATATAAAAACGGGTCGACATTCTTTTACAGTGGGCGGATGTGGGATTTCGTTGATCCAGAAATGATTAAGAACGAGGAAGTGAAAATGCGATCGTGGAAGATTCATTCAACCATTTACGCAACCTTTTGCGTCTCGCTTTTCTTGGCTGTGATGTGGAATGATGAGGTTACCTGAGTGTGATCTTCGCTCTGCTCATCCGCTGCATCTTCATTCGTGTCCCTCCAATTCCGTAGTCGTCCGTCGTGATCTTCTTCTGCTCATAGTCGTCAAACTGCTTCAGCATCTTGGCGATGTCTTTGAACGCCGGATCCGTGCTGGAATTCGAATGGTTAGAAGCATATTACAAGCCACAGGTGCGTCCAAGTTTGTTACGCACAATTTTACCAAGACCGCTGCAGGTCCTGCCTAACTATGAGATGCATTGTCGCAATTACTATTAAATTTGCTGCAAGTGAGTATAACGCTTACTCGACTAGACTGCGTTTGAGTGGATTCTCGTTGCAGAAGCTGAAGACGGGGAATGGCTGGAAATGATGTCACCTTTTTAGAGCGCATAACACGCGACTCACGAGAGGCTCGGCCTATGTCCGGCACAGACTGAAATTTCGACATGCCTTTTTTTGCAGTTTTGGATGCCACTGGGTCTAACTAAGATCCCCAAGAACTATTACGCAAGACATGTCATTCTTCGCCGAGATGCTGCTACTGTTACGTGCAGAACTCGAACATTGAGGCTGTTTTTCGATGCTTCAACGCAATTTCTATGAAAACTTGTTTCTTGGAGCTAAGGCCCGTTTTCAATGCTCTTTCAACCTATGTTATTCGTTTTACGATACACATCTGTTTTTGCATGACATTAAATTTTGTTGATTTTTCAAAAATCCGCTCGAAAAGCAGAAAACTCGAAAAGCGAAGAATGATATGTGTGGCATAATAGTCCTCGGGGATCTTAGTTAGACCCAGTGGCATCCAAAACTGCAAAAATAAGTTGGTCTGTGCCGCATTTTTATCATTCTGAGTCGAACCTCTCGTGAGAGGCGTGATAAAAGGTTTTTCGTTCACGATGCCACACAGTGGCTGCCCTCTATTTGCACAATCATGTTGTAAGTGCTCACCTGTGATTGCGTGAGCAGCTTGAGTTCGGTGGCTGCCGGATGCTTGAAATACTTGATGACGGCAAGGACGGAGATGGCTACGAACGCCGCGACCCTTAATATTCTTTTCGTTTAACGGGACCAATTCCATTCCTCATTGTGTTCTTCGGTGTTTTTAAACAGTTAGCCAAAATGTTTTATTCGTTTCATAATGCTCGAACCACTAGATTATCCCTTCAAGGTTTTTTTAAAAATATTTTTCTTACATAACGACGAAGACAATGGCGAAAATGGCCGCCAGCCATTTGACACTTGTGGCAATCTTCCTGAGACAGACGATCGTGCACCACAATGAGAAGTCGAAGAAGAGACGCTTGAAGCCGACGCCCTTCCCGGGCTTCTAAGAGAGACAAATCTCCAGATAGGGTTTAGGAGCGAGAGAATGTGCGAAAATATGAGAGTCCCGCTCATTGTCGTCTACATTTGATCAGTTTGAATGGATTGCAATTCATGTGAGACACTCATTCCGCAAATAGTGATGAGGCAAACTGGGCTACCTATCGTAACCCAATATAAATGCTTCAAAATTTGACAGTAGGGATAACTATTTGAAACTGAGTGGCTATCGATTTTACGAGTTTTCATTACCGTAGCTTCACGGAAAATAAAAAAAGGAAGTTACCGTGCCGCTATCCATGGAGAGAAGAAGGTAAGGAATGAGTGGTGATTGATGCGCTCAAGGAATCCTTCTCCTTCTGGCCTTTTTTTTCCTCAAATCACCATCGCGATGCCTAGCAACCGACAAAAATTACAAGAGCACGCCTCTCCTTTTTTCGATGTAACCCGAAGTCAGCTCAGCCCGAGGTAAAAAGTCTACCTCACTACCCGTACCTATTCCAAATGATTCAAAATTCTCGCAGATAGTTTTGCAGAAAATAAGTGTGGAAATTTTTTATGGTTTCTCACATAATCACGCAATTTTTCACTCATCACACCATACCGGACGTTGGGAAAAAAAGTTAGGTTGAGTCATACATTTCATAATCTAATGCTGCGTAAAAATCAAGGGTGGAAAGTGGAAGAAAAAAATTGGGGTGCAAAAATCGGAGGGTGGAACTTTTAAGTTTGAATTCCCGCAATTTTCGATTTTTGCTTATATCTCTACTCCCGTTGAAGATACAGTCACAAAACTTCGGATTTAGATTATTTTACACATTTCTAACTTGCAAATAAAATTTTATATGGCTAGGTTCACCGGGAGCCGAGATATAGTCAAAAAATCTATAATTGCGGGAATTCAAATTTTTTTCTTTCCCCTTTTTTCCACCCCAAGCCTTGGGGAAATTTCCCCGAAAATTTTTGCGCAGCATAAGAGCGATGATAGGGATTATTCTACTTTCTAGTCGTTGGAATTGTCTGGTAGAATCTCATACTGCGCAAAAATCATGGGGTGCAAAGTGCAAGAAAAGAATTTGGGGTGCAAAAATCACAGGGTGCAAAGTTTAAATTTGAATTCCCGCAATTATCGATTTGTGGTTATATCTCGGCTCCCGGTGAACCTAGAGACACAAAATTTCGTCTCCAAGTTCAAAATGTGTAAAATAATTTAAATCCGACGTTTTGTACCCTTGGCTTCAACGGGAGCCGAGTTATAAACGAAAATCGATAATTGCGGGAATTCAATTTTTTTTTCTTTGCACCCCCTAAGATTTTTGCACTTTGGTGCAATTGCACCCATGATTTTTGCTCAGCATCAGACACACTCCCGCGCACTTATTGTATGGCGCCTGATAATGGATGATGAGATTCTAGAAGGTTCTGGGATTCAGAGAACTGTGAGAAAGTAGGAGAATTTGAGAGAGAATACTTATAGAGATCCTATAAAAAGGAGTCACCGGAAAGAGTGCTCAGTCACCGCTGAAGCTCCTCGTCGCTTGCCTGCCACTTCGGCCATTCGTCAGGCTTTCTCAATTCCTCTTTTCTCCGTTCCCTTTCTTTACCGGGTCTCCTAACGTGTACCGCACACCTAAAGTTCGTCATTTTCTTGTAGTATAAACCTACTTTTTTCATGCTCTCGTTTTATCTTTCACCGCAAAACTCTCTCGTCTCTCCCGTCGTCCCTCGCATGCCAACTGCACGACCGGGCTCTGCCGCCTCCCGCACTCAGTTAGAACTCCATAATGTCATTGTTTTCTGTCATGACAGCATTAATAATTATTGAAAATATTATTGTAAAGAAACACACTATATATGAAAAAGAATCAGAAAAAAGGAAGATTATTTTCTTTGGATTTTTAGACGAACGCTAAAAAGATTATAAAATAATTATAAAATGAAAATGCGTTGAAAATAGTGGAAAGAAAACAATTGAATTAATTTATTCAAATCAAGAATTCGACCTAATAAACAGTAGTTGCCCCGACGAACCTTCTGTATCGCAAACTGAAGAGAGCGCGAGTTACGGTACCATCCATTCAGTTCAAACGCGATTTTTGTTGTTTTCGTTGTTTATTGCCACTTTTCGATGTTTTTGTTGTTTTGTAATCGTCGTCTACTCAGTGCTTCTGAGAGTATAGCTACGACAGGCAGGGAGCATATCTACTTCAGCTAGAAGACATAAATCAGCGCTAGAAAATCTACTTCAGCTGTATTTTGCTGAAATAGCGCTGCTTTCTAGCTACTTCCTACCTGATTTCTGTCTTCTAGTTGAAGTAGCTACGCCTCAGAAGCACTGAGTAATCGATCACTGCTTCAGTCATCATGAGCGACAGCGATTCGGAGCAGAAGAAGCCCAAGAAGGCCGATAAGAAAAAGCAGAAGCGGGTGAGTTCTCCAGTTTTGCTAGCGTATTCTCTTATTTTCCAAGTAAAATGCGTTGGCCTATTCATGGAATTAACATATTTTGGGGTTAGTGTTTATGTTGTTTTAACCGTGCTAACAGTACATGCTCTTTGAGCGGTAACAGTTTGGACTTTGCGGAAGGACCTGTCATTGTAGTCGCAAATAGCCTGATCAACGCTGCAGAAAGCGATAGAGGCTGTCTCATTTCCTGATCCTTAACAAAAGTGTTAACGCTCATCATTACAGGAGCGTCTTGACTCGTCGAGCGACGAGGGCGTCAACGACCCCATGCCGGTGAAGAAGAAGGTGAAGGGAGCGGATGGCGGCGAGTCGAGCAGAATCAAGACCAAGGACGGCAACGAGGTGAGTGCCCCATGTTTTTATCGCAAGATGTTCGCGTCTTCTGTGATGCTCACGGTTCCCTAGACTTCTAGATTTTGCAGCACGTCCATTGTGATTTCGCAATTTGAACCCCATCGCAGCCCCTTAGTGCGAAATGGAAATCCCGAGTTTAGCCTACTTAAAAACACAGTGCGTTTACTTCGCGAATCCTGGCAGAGCACGACGACAATAGTCCATAATGATACTCCAGGTCGAGCAGCAGTGTTCTGTGATAGGTGTATTAAAACAAGTGATGCAATCATAAACCAAGAACGTATATTCCCAAAAGCCCCAAATACTGTCTGATTTTACCGTTTTAGGGTGAAACCCGAAAAGGATGTCTGATTTTTCGAAATTTCACCTATAAAAGTCAAAATGATGTCTGATTTTTCGAAATTTCATTTCAAAAAAATCCAAAATAATGTATGGGTTTGTAGCGGGTAACGAACTTTTTGGTCTATGGATGAAATACTGAGGAAGTAATTGAACTGAATTGAATTGATGAAATACTGCAAACCTACTAATCGTTGCTTGCATTCAGCTGATCGAGATTGGCAAGATGAAGTTTGCGAGCGTGAGCTCCTTCAAGGGACAGACGTACGTCGACATCAGAGAATTCTACATGGACAAGGCGAGTTACTTGTTGAAGGTTTATTAATATCTACTGCTATTAAGAATGTCATATCGGTATCCGGGAAAGGACTTCTTTTATAGAACACACGCGATACATTTTTTTGAATGGAATAACTGCTTTAGATTGTCTTATGCGTAAAAAATCAAGCTATGGATTCATGTTTTACAGATGATTGCTGCCTATGAAATTTGCACTTAACTTTGACCTATGAGTACGACGGTCCTGAATGAAAAACTGTTTTCGTAAATTGCTGCCTTTTGAAAACGCGAAAAATTCCTTTTTTTAGATCGAATTGCTTTTGATACAAGATATATTCGCAAGGGGCGCTCTGTAT
The DNA here is from genome assembly GCA_036245785.1 of Pristionchus fissidentatus. Classification (NCBI taxonomy): domain Eukaryota; kingdom Metazoa; phylum Nematoda; class Chromadorea; order Rhabditida; family Neodiplogasteridae; genus Pristionchus; species Pristionchus fissidentatus. Next base: position 13,847,695 of record BTSY01000004.1, read on the forward strand.
TTTGGAAATATTTCCATTAGGATTTCTAATGGTATGCTTGCATTCTTTGTGCTAGAAAATGAACATTACATACGGCCTCTAGCGATGACCAACTTCCCAAATTCTTAACTTATCGCATTTTGAACTTACATGGTATCCCTCGACCAAGATGCTCGTAAATGCCGAGTGCTCCACGGTGACCGTGCACACGTATGATTAGTCCTAAAAAATCCCGATCCCTGTAACTTTAAGCATTTATTTATTTATTTTAATATTTTTATTTGCAGAGCAGCGGCGAGATGAAGCCGGGCAAGAAGGGCATCTCGCTCAATCGCGAGCAGTACGCCAACTTCAAGAAGATTATGGCCGAAATCGACGAGAAACTCGAGAAAGCCTAAGTACCGTACCCAAACCCCTACCGTATCGCAGGTAGTTCTTACCTCACCTATTTTCTCATCATTTATTCGGTACCCCGCTATCCCTGGAAAGCATCAGTTTTTGTTGTTATCTATTTCGTCAGTTTGATACTCAATCATCCTACATTGACACGTCCGCTCTCATTCCTCTCTAGCCGGTTTCACACATAATGTCTGTAAAAAATACGATAAAGCTTATTTTTGGCAATCAATATTGGTTACGGTATGTGTGTGCTTGTGTGCTTCACGTCTGTGTCGTGACTGTGTACTTGTGTGGCGTGTTGCGTGTACTGTAGGGCGGAGGAGTACTGTAGTTGGGTAATGGTACTACCCAACAGTACCGTAACCGACATCTCCTAATTTCTCGGCACCGCAATCTCTGAAAAATATGGATTGTTTTCGATCTCGTTACCGAACCGAACACCGTTCCCGAGTAGACCAAAATCAGCTTTTTTTGCTTCTCCCTTGTTTCCTGGTGTTTTCCTATGCGTGCATGGTAAACCCACTTTATCATTCCGAAAAGAAACAAAGAATTCTTTTATTCTTTATATTTTTTATTGTACTTATTACCCGAGCAGGATGGACGAGGACTCGACAGATTGGTTGCTGCCACGCGAAGGTCCATCCACCCAGCAGCAGCCTGCAGTACCAGGCAAATCTTTTTTTGAGCTTTATTTTCTTCATAAAATCGAATTGCGTAATAGAATTGCGTACAAAAATGTAAAATTTTCATCAAGAACTTGAGCCTCGTGCAAGTTGCGGGGAATACCAGCGTAATTATGATGTTGTTCCTGTCAATTTCAAGTTAATTTGCCAACGTGAAATAATTTGCGCACCTGTTGCGTGATATTCAGTTCCGGTTTGGGCAAGGATCAAGCAAATTGCCGCTATCTTTTGTGTAAAAAAAGTTATTTTGCCCTTGCGCAAATACAAAGAAGTACCTCCTTTCCATGTAGATGTCGCGCAATATCGCAGATCTTTGGAGATTTTGTCATTTCTATATTTTAAATTAATTTCGTATTATATTTGTTCATGAACGTACACATTTATTTTCAAATATTGTGATTGAAATCGACGAGAAGGCTCAGCGTTTCTCACATTCCAAAAATTCGGGAACCCCCTCGCGCGCAAGGGGGTCCATAGATGTCATAGGTCAAATAGGTTATCGCTGGCGAGGATAGGCACTTCTGCATGGGGTCCAGACCATGTCGGAAGTCGAAATATTAGAATGTTTCATGCATTTTTGACCTCTTTTTTGATAAATTTATCGAAAATTAGGAAATATGCACTTCGGCACGTGATTTTAGGCATTTCTGCACGAAATACCTGCGAGAAACCCATTTGACCTATGATAGATGGGCAGCTAAAATCCAACTTTTGTGCAGGCGGTCGTCCGATCACAATTTGGCCCAGCAGGTGGTCGTCGTATGACCCCCAAAGGACTCCTTTTTGAGGTGTTTACCAGTGAAAAAGTGATTTTTTTTCCGGATTTTGCTTTCAGGCGGTAGTCGTACCCCCTGCAGGTGGTAGTCAAGGTACCCTGTGCCCACCTATGAGGGGGTCGCTTGCGGTTGGAAGTGAAAATTAGATTGTTTTAGATATATTTCATCGAAGATAATGTGATGACTGTTGTTCTCGCTCCCTGTATTAACAATTCCTCCACACGCCTAGTCGATGCGAGGGGTCAATATTCCGGTATCGGAAAATTTCGGGAGCAATGCAAATCACTGGTTAGGCTACGATGTCGCAGCCACTTCTTGCTTTTACCATTTATTGTTCTAAACCGTTTATGTTAAAAAATATATAGTCTATAGTTATAACTGAAAAATATCCTTCCGTTATCATTCAATTTTCGGAGTAACCTCACGTTTTCTCTATCGATGGCTAGTGCGTGTATGGATGTCACATAAATACCTTTCGCGACTAGGTTTTATGAGATGTTAGGACGATACACGGGAGTGAAAACCATATGTTATGCTAATTTATACTAATTTTGACGAAAAAATAAATTTTGGACCGTCCGTTTTTTTTGGTACCTTGTGATGGCTGTGCATGTGTTCCGCCTTATTTCTGGTAGGCAAGAGCGCGCGAACAATGACGAGAGTAGCCTAGTAACGGCCGCTGGTCGGTGTAGAGAGGAGGGAGTGCGATCATGAATTGACTTTTATACCAACGCGGGTGTAGTCTGGTGTGGTGGCCTCGCCCTCCTCCTCGTTCAAGGGTATGATGAGGGAGGGGCGGGGGGAGGGGGGACACACGAAGGGCCAGCCGGGGCTGAGCGACGAGAGCGACAGAGAGGCGAGGGCGGGCGCTCGCCGGCCGGCGAGAGGGCGCGCGATCGTGTGGCGGTAAGTGGAGAGCGGCGAGTCGAGTCGAGAGAAGGGAGGCGAGAGACGCAGAGGAAGGGAGGAGGAGGGGAGGAATGCTCGCCTTACGGGTTGCTACGACGTCTCCCTCCCGCCTGTCGCCGTCGACTTGTCATTTTTGTTCGTAGTCTGGTTGTCTGACGGCTCTAGCCGTAGTGCGTTTCGTGCAAGCATCCCGCGGTTTCATTAAAATTGTATTAATGGTTGCGCTGCACTATTAGGGGAGAATACAAGTGCACACTTGTGGGCTCGCGCGCACGTTACGTCGGTCGATTGTGTGCGCTTTATGCTTGGAATTTGTGCATTTCTCGAAGTTGCCGACTGGAATTGGCCGCGATTAGGGTAGAGCCAGTTCGAATTCGCTAGTGAAACTGACAGTGTTAACTGCGCAGTCGGAATTTTGTAATGCGCTGGGCGTCCGGAATAGATTTTGGCTGTGTGTATTGACGGGGTTTTGCATACATGGGCTAGGGTGTAACCATCAACAGTACCCTCCCGCTCTTGCCACAAACCCACCTATTTCGGTTCAAGCCGTCGCGGGGGCCATGCCCTCGTGCTGTGGATCAAATTCGCCAAGTTTTGTCACCGGCCCTTCCGCTTTTCACGTTAGAACAACAACCATTACCCATTAACAAAGTTTTAAAAGTAGACTACGATTTTACCATTTGTTTTCTCGTGATTTGCATTATTTTTTCTGTCTCAAATCATTTATTTCAAAAAAGGCTAAGAATTGCACGTTCGGCATTGTCGTCAATCTTTTTTTCGCGAATCTAGTTTTATTATCGGAGTTAGTCTATAAAGTTGAACTTGTTGTTGCTCATTTGCAAGCCTCTATTCGTTTTCTAATCATATTCATATTTGCAAGCCTCCAATCATCTACTCGTTTCCTCGTACAAATCGTTTTGTTATCCCCCTTTCTTAATTAAAAAAAATGGGCATAATTCGTTATCACAAAAAGGTTGTTAGTTTTCATTAAAATATGATCTTCCCTGTCAATTCACATTTGATTTCTTAGTGCAAATTATTTCTTGTCAAATTTCAAATCTCTTTGCGTAGAGATATTATTTTTATTTTTATTATTATCAAAATATAATTTTGTCAGCCTCCACATCGGGCGGCTCTTGTGTCTCATCGTCGTCGTTGTACGAGCGAGGAGAGACGACGTCGAGCAGCGGCGCATTCGCATCGACCGCAGGTGGGCGAGTTAACCCCAATACTTAATACTTACAATTACTACTTAATACTTACTACTTGATTCTCCTTCGGTGATTTGGCTGATGGGGGTTATCTGACGTCGTTTGCAATCCTCTTGCATCGACCGCAGGTTAATTAATTTAGTGGTGGTTAGTTAATTAATGCGCACAGTTAGGCTAGACATTTGATACATATCGGGTTTCCGTACAAAATCAACAGCAGCGGTCCGCATTCCTAGGAAAACTTGAAAATGTAATTTATTGGTTTGAAAGTACATGCCTATCGCTGATTAGTTAGCACTATTTCGTTAATCGATTAGCATTAACTGGCAGATTGGGGCTGTACCGCTTTAGAACTTGTCGTTTTACAACTGCCTGTTTCGCCGATTCTGTAGAATTAGTTTTCTAAGGCATAATTCTCAACTGTGTTCTCAATCGGTTAGTCTTGAATGGTGGTATGTCACTGATAGCGTCCATAGATCAAAAGGTTTGTTCTAGGGAACATTCACTCGCAGAATTTTCATATTTTTTTGAGGTAATATTTCGAAAAATCGGAATTTTTAATGGTATCAAGGTCTGAAAATTGAAGAAAAAATCAAATCACAATTTCCATCTGCACCCAAAAAAATAGCGGCTTCTCAGGCAGCAGCAGCAGTGCAGATCATCTGAAGGAGGCAGTGGACGGCGTCGACTCGCTCGCCCTCCGACCCCAGCAGCACCCGCCCCCGGTTCCGGTCCCACCCCGACCACTGCAGCCGCCCCACCTGTACGGGCACGGGTACGGCACTTTATCAATATATCATTCACTGTGTGAATCAAATAATCGAATGCGCGGTGCATTTGAGAGCTCGCTAAAATTATACATAATACTGTACTAGTACGATGATTGTTTAAAAAATACCAGAAAAAATTGTTCGAAAAATTGCTAGACGAGAACGCAAGATGATTCGCTTTTGCGTAGAAAAAAGCTATTGCAGTAGCACCTACAATCCGGCGCCGGTTCGGCCTAAATTCAACTCGCTCGCGGAGGCTTTCGGCGTCACGCCCGACCAGATTGTGCAGCAACAGCAGCAGGCGCAGCAGCAGCAGCAGCTCCTGCAGCATTCGACGAAACCGCAGCAGCTACAGAGCGGAAGCAGCAGTAGCACGTCCAATATGAGTGAGTCGATCTCTTTGATGATTTTTTAAACTTTGTTCTGCTCTTCTTTCGACTATGAAATATAATAGACTTTCGCATACAGTTGCACATAATATTTGATTTTTATATCTCTATTGTTGCATAGAACATTAGCGAAAAGAGAAGTGCTTTGATTTGCACTTATGCCAAATCTGATTTGTAATTAAACTAATTGTGGTTTCAACTATTCTGCTTTGCAACACCCATATAACTGCCTTGAAATCGGCTCTTGGTTTCTCATGTTGACTAGCGCAATGATTGTTCTAGACTCTAGAAATATTGCGCTGCTACAGTAATCGCTCATCTTCGCGTTAGAATGTCCAATCGATAATCGATCAGATTCGTCAGGCAACGCTCCTCCCATTCCCGGGAGCCCGCTGGCCTCGCCACACTCTCAGCAGAGCCTCAATCAGGTGTGATTAGCTTTATTTTCTATAATAATATTTAATATTTTCATTTATGCTAACAGAAGTATGTTAAATTGTTTCTTTTTTTGCATTATTGTTGAAACTCATCGTGAAATGCTTGGTTGCCGTGTGAATTAGTGTTGTTAGGACAGGTATCACGAGAGATTGCATGAAAACACACCCTTCGGGGAACAACTTTCAAAGAAATATTTTTGATTTCTATCAAACTTTTATGTAGAAGTACTCTGGGGACGAGAATTCCGACAACCCTGGTCCCAGGTCGCAGAACCGCATTTTAGGAATTTCCCGGTTCTGAAGCCGGAATCGATGTAACTTTCTTCAAAATGTAGATACAATGCCGTTCAAGAGCTCCAAAAGTTCGTAAAAATATGCTGAACATTTTTCCTGTTTGAATAATCATTCCAAAGAGTGAACTGAAAATGGTAAAATTGAAAAAACCCAAAATTAATATTAAAATTAAATTCTGCCTTTTTCAGCTTTGAAGATGCGCAGAATTTGAAAGCGGAATATTAAAGAGCAAGTCAATATTAGTCATATAAAAATATAAAATTGATAAGAAAGGTGCGTTCACAGACCCGAAAAATCGCATTGAATCTCGTAATACTGCGATTTTTCAGAACAAATATTTCTAAAATCTCGAGTGTCGATACCAAACTCATTGAAATGGACTGTAAATTGGTGAAAACAATGAAATAATGTATTCCGAAAAGTTTTAGCATCATTTCATAAGATATGCGAAAACTTATAAAAAAATCAACATTTTCGTTGAAGAAAAATTAATATTTGAAAAAACTTGTAATAAATTGTTCAGAAACCGATTGTAACAGTCAAATAGATTTACTCCGATATAGAATGACCATTTTCAGAAGGAATACTTACTTCTACTCTTACAAATCCTCTTTCGTGATGTATTCTCATCCAGTTGATTAATTTTTTGTCAATTTTATTCCTAAAACACAGGAGGGGACATTTTTAATTTTAAAAAAATCGATCCATATACTTTTCCTGAATCATCTAAGCTTCTTTATAAAATTATGCCACTAATATTATGAGATTTATTAATAATATTAATTTTTCTTCAACGAAAATATCGATTTTTTATAAGTTTTCGCATATCTTATGAAATGATGCTAAAACTTTTCGGGATACATTATTTCATTGTTTTTACCAATTTACAGTCCATTTCAATGAGTTTGGTATCGACACTCGAGATTTTAGAAATATTGGTTCTGAAAAATCGCAGTATTACGAGATTCAACGCGATTTTTCGGGTCTGTGAACGCACCTTTCTTATCAATTTTATATTTTTATATGACTAATATTGACTTGCTCTTTAATATTCCGCTTTCAAATTCTGCGCATCTTCAAAGCTGAAAAAGGCAGAATTTAATTTTAATATTAATTTTGGGTTTTTCAATTTTACCATTTTCAGTTCACTCTTTGGAATGATTATGCAAACAGAAAAAATGTTCAGCATATTTTTCCGAACTTTTGGAGCTCTTGAACGGCATTGTATCTACATTTTGAAGAAAGTTACATCGATTCCGGCTTCAGAACCGGGAAATTCCTAAAATGCGGTTCTGCGACCTGGGACCAGGATTGTTGGAATTCTCGTCCCCAGAGTACTTCTACATAAAAGTTTGATCGAAATCAAAAATATATTTTTATAAGTTGTTCTCGGCCTCATGCAATCTCTCGTGATACCTGTCTTAGATAGAATCCTATTCGCTCTATTCGCGAATAAAATGCATTATTCGCGAGTGACCAGTGTTATTCGCGAATTGTGTGAGCCGTTGATACAGTTTTTTTCTCAACATTTTGGTATTATTAATATTATTTTTATTTATTAACTTCTCAGAGTTTCGACGGAATGGCGCCCTCGCCCTTCCCGCCGCACATGCAGCAGTACGCGGCGCACGCGAGTCCCGTCTCGATGAGCCCAGGTACGGTAGCCAGGAATAGAGGGTCACGGTATGGCAGCTTTGAAAATGGGCTTTCACGTCTCAAATTGAAACGAGAAGAAGATTTACATAGTAGGAGAATTACAGTAAATTAATGGAAGTTCACGACGCGGAACCAAAAAAAAAACGAAAATTTTACATAAAAAATCCTTACCTGAACCAAAGTGACTGGGCACTGTCCAAAAAGCGGGATGATAGTGTGCTTGGAAGCGTTGCCAAGCAGTGATCTTGAAGCATAATCAGTTTCGATATTAGATAATTATTTTCGATAAAAATAAATTATATTATTAAAACCTGCTTATTCTGTGATGCTCGCGTGTCACAGTATCATGGCCAACTCCTGTTTTGAAATGCACGGTGAGCGCACGATTTTTCAGTTTGCGATAGAACGCACGTTCGTGGAACGTGCGTGGTGTACTTCGGTAAGAAACATCGTCAATTGTGCATCGGGCGCACGTGCGCTCTACTAGCGCCCCCAGTACAAACGACGAAATTTCTTACAGAATTCAGGATGTACGTACAACGCACCTTGTGCACATCGTGCATGCACGCACCACGCATCTGCGGCGCCCGGGGGTTTCACGGGCGCATTTCGTGCGCGCACCGTGCATTTCAAAACATGAGAATGCATTGAAGGAAATACACTCCATGCACGCGTGGCGTGCCCGTGGTGTGCCTTTCTACCGTATGCGCGAAATAGTGGTTTAAACAAAGGCAGTCTCCCCAAAAATCAGCAAGAGAAGTTGCATGGGGTGGGGGTCGAACACCCCCTCCCCTAGATTAACACTGTAGAAACTTACCTCTGAGCCAAGTGGGCCAATGCGAAACTGGCCAACTTAGCTCGCCCCATTCTTGCGGAATCACCGTTCAGTGGATTCCTCTAGATACTGGAGGAGTAATAGCTACAGTACGCTAAAATTCCGTGCGGGAGAAAATTCTCAGCGCGGGAAAGCAATTCAAATGAATGGGCGGAGTTTTTGTACTATTTCTCAAATGTTGCTTTTATTGCACTCCCGTGAGACTGTGGTGTGCAAGACGCTATATTTTTTTAATACTTGCAGCACACACTAGTGGCATGCCGCCGCAGCAATCGCCGGGAATGTCGCCCAGCATGGCGCCCGGGTCGGCGGGACCGGTGCCCGGCGGCATGTACCCGCAGCCGCCGACCCCGCAGCGGCCCACGATGCCCCAGGGCATGCCGATGACGCCCGGTTCTGCGGGCCCAGGACAGATGATGGCGGGCCCACCCGGCACACCCGGAGGTATATTATTGTCACCTTTATTCGAGCTACGGTATGCAATGACTATTTTTTTAGAACTTTTTAAATAGTATTCATTTTGTCCATTTGTGGGCCGTGCTATGAGTTATTATTGTATTGCAAAATATCACCTTGCGTTCTTGATGTTTCTCCTAACAATAACACACTGGTGAATAAAAAGTGTACTTATTATAGGATCTGGTTCGATGACGCCCCACCCTATGACGCCGAACTCACAACAACAGCAGCAGCTGCAGCAGCAGCAACAACACCAGATGATGATGCAGCAGCAGATGCAGCAAGCACAAATGATGCAGCAACAACAGCAAATGCAGCAGCAGGGTGGCCAGTCGTCCATGATGCAGCAGCAACAGCAGCCGCAGCAACCGGGGATGCAGCAGATGCAGCCGGGCATGGCCGGGCCGCAGAATCCGCAGCAGATGATGGTCGGCATGCCGCCCCAGGCGCAGATGATGATGCAGGGTGAGTGGGTTACGGTAGCAGAACAAGATTACGGTAATGATGCCATTTCTTGTGAAACCGCACATAATTAGTCCGTTAACGGCTCTCCATGTGTCACGGTAGTGCTTGATTATGATACGCGTATGCTGCAATTGCAGGTCAGCAGCAGATGCCGTACGGCTACCCGCCGGGGCAGTGGCAGCACATGCAGCAGCAGCAACAGGTACGGCGATTCATTTCATTCGTAGGTGGAAACCATATACCAAAGTGATATAGTCCAAAAGACCACAATGTTGTCTAATTTTACGATTTTTCTGCTGGCTGAAAAATAGACAATGTGGGCTGGTTTTTAAATTTTGTGAATTTATTTGTTTAAAATGCTTTCTTAAAATCAGTAACTTTTGGTATGATGGAAAGGCAACGTTGTTGTTGTTGTTGTTGCTGCACTCTTCTACCGTAACTTTTTGATGTGTTGTTAGTTTTCGAAAGGGACGGGCGGGTTGCACACCAATGAATGAAATAAATTACAAGAGTATGATCATTCGATAGCTTATTCTGCCGCATTTCGACTTATCAACTTCGATTTTACAAATTAAGTCAAATTAATAATAAAAATGCTTGAAAAGAGAGACTATTTGTGCGACGCCATTGGTTTTAAGTGGAGCAGCAACTGGGTCAGGTTTGTGATTTTGAATCGCAAACTGAAAATTGGTTCTTTCATTATGAACCGTTGTGTCTTTTGTTTTCTACATCCACTTCGCCACAATAAAACCAATGTGAATTATGCAATGAAGAAATGATAGAAAATAAAATAACAGACCGCTCAAATAAAGAGCCTAGTAATTTGGGCTACCGTAATCCTCCGTTGTGCCTATTTCGAAAGTCAATAACTCGATAACCGCGGAATGCTCCCTCTTGGTTTTTATTACATCGCTCGAACATTAAATTATTCATAACATACTACAAGAAAACGATAGAGCATTCCGCGGTTTTCGAGGAAATACGAAAATAGTTTTTTCCCGTTATAAAATGCGAAACTTTGATAGCGTGTTTCTCAATAACGGAAGCTCCAATTGATTTTCTTCTTTGATATCCATGATTTTCACTACGAATTCTACCGATGATGAAGAAATTAGCCTTTAAGTCAAAAAATTGAAATTCGCTTATATTCGAAGTCGTTTATTTCTGTTTCTTTAGGGCGTTCTGTGAATATCGCGTGCTTTGTACATTATTTTGATGTTCCTTGTCCAACAGCCGTGATAAGTTTTCAAAATAAACCGCGGAAATACCAGAAAAGTAGTTGTGAAATTTACAACAGAGGTATACGGTATTTCGAGCCCAACGGCGTCGCAGGTAGTACTGCATTATCGCGTACTCATAAATTCACACGCCCGTCCCTAATTTTCGGAAAAAAAGGGAATGGAAAAAGGCTAAGATTTGAATTCCCGCAATTTCTTATTTCAGTTCTCCGTGGAGCAGTCGACTCAAAATTTCGTTTATAGGTGTAAAAGGGTCGAAAAATGTTATATTCGAAGTTTTGAGTCGATTGCCCCACGGAGAACTGAGATATGAAATTGCGGGAATTCAAATCTTGAAATTGCGGGAATTCAAATCCGAAAACTAACACCACATTAGTATCTGTTACCGTAATCCTCTTGCAGATGATGCCGCCGCAGTACGTGCGCAAGCCGCAAGTGATGGGCGCAGCGGGCGCACCGCCGCAGCGCATGATGATCCAGCGAGTACCGTATCCGCCAGGTATCGTATCCCGGATGTTGCTTTGAACGTGGAGACGAACCTCGCAAATAACAGCAAACTTTAACATTTAATCGTTCGTCCTACCAACAAATTATAGAGTGATTGTGCGGGTGAATTATTGTAATTTCTTTTTGATATTATTGATTGATGATTGCAGGCTACCCGCCCGGCACGGTGCCGCCGCAGCAGCAACCGGTGCCCGCGGGCGCGCAGTACGGCCGTCCCATGCAGCCACCCGGCTACCCGACGACGCGTATGTCTTTGTTTGCTATTCCTTTTGTGCGCTATTTTAGAGGGAAAATACATAATTCTCACACACACGGTTCTGTCATTTTTTGAAAATTTTGAATTAGCATTGTTATTTTTGTAGTCGTTTTTATCTAATGACACTGCATAAAAAGACGACTTGTCGTGTGAAGGATACGCCAAGTCGTGAAATAGTTTCGGAAGATTGCACGCTAATTATTGTTGTTGCAGCTGGCGGTCAGCCTGTGATGGGCGGTGGAGGTGGAGGTGCGCCGCCGCCCGGCTACGGCTACTCGCCCGGAGCCATACCACAGCAGCAGATGCAGCAAATGGCGCCGCAGCAGCAGCAGCAGGTGCCGCCCGGGTACCCGCCTGGCGCGGTACCAGGCGGCCCGCCCGGTCTCATGCCTCCCGGCATGCAGCCCGTGCCTCCAGGCATGCAGCCAGGCCCCGGCGGATACGTCACGCCGCAGTACCCGCAGCAGCAGCAGCGTCAGGTGTGCTGATTTTCTTACTAAATATTTTTTTAAAATTTTGACCGATTGTTAAATCTTTTTTTTTTCTTTTGAAAAAAATGGGTGTCACAATCGAACGAAATTGTGCCATATCTGTAGCCCTGACATTTGTTATTACAAGCTTTGTCTTTTTGGTCTTTTTGTCTATTCTTGCATAGCCTTTTAGTTTATGACGACGCGCATGACGACTGTGATTTAAATAACGATAAATAAATATGTAATTGTGGGAATAGAGAAGTAAAGATGGGGGGAACCCTTGTGTGCCGCATTTCTGATGGCAACGAATGCGCGCTACGGCGAGTTTCCATGGGCAACACAAGTCTCATTGGGATTAGACGAAGGGGGGAATATGGAGGAGAGAGAGAGAGATTGGCGCGACGACGCTGTAGTGTGCGAGTACTGTCTGTATTTGTTGATTGGAGCCAGAGTGATAGAGACTGGAATATGATCACCTGCCCTCACCTTCCCTATCACGGACTGCTTTTATCTCGCTTTTCTTTTTGATATTGGTTGCCAGTTTTCCTTCTATTTTTTTCTGATTGCTGAGGCTATTGCATAGCATTGCTAGGAAACGACACTTTTATTTTAGGCGAAAATACATGTTATCTCTGTTCCCTGCACGCGTGCGACTAGCGTTACTATTCCGGGTATCGTGAACCACTCTGTTCGCAAATATTCTTGCAAATTTGTGTTTATTTTTATTTTGATCGTATATCATAAAGATGCGATAACGTGCGCAAAGTAAAATTTATTTTAAAAAGTATTTTATCTGTCAAAATACCGATATCTATATTTTTGGAGAGTACTACAGGTTGAGATATAACTGGACTCAGGCTTGGCGCGTATGTGTTATGCGCCATACAATTTTTCTTGCAGCCGTTGCAGCAGCAGCCGCAGCCAGTGCAGCCGGGTCAGATGCCGATGCGGCCGTACATGCAGTCGCCGCAGGGGCAGCCCATGATGGTCGCAGCCGGCCAGCAGCAGCCAGGTACCGTATCCTAATTGATTCACTGACTACAGTAGAGGATTGGGGAGTGGGTTTTTTTCTGCAAGAGCCGTACTGCACTGTATACATGGATACGGTGGATCGGGTGGTGCTTGGGGGTATTGTGTCAGGATTGTTATGTATGCTACGACACCCGAAGGTTCAACGGAACAATGTGTGATTACGAGAAATAATATAATGTATTTGCATGGAGTGATGCTTTGATTTTGTGCGTGCATCTGTGTTCCCTATTTTCTGTCTTAATGTGCGTGGTTTGTCGTTGTGAACGCGTATAATCTCGAATAGGAGCCAACATTATAACTATGAAGTTGTGTTTTGTGGATAACTCTGCGCTTCAAATGCGACAAACAGCTGCTTGCGGAAATAACAATGTTGATAATATTATTGCCTCCCCCGCTCCAGAGCCGTAGCCCGGTATGTAGCTACCGTAATCTATTCCGCGGTACCGTAATCACCGCAGTGATTAGAAATTTATTCTACCGTAATCTGCGCAGTGCTTATTTTGTACGCCGCTGGACTATGCTTGCAATAGCTATGTTTTTACTTTATAAATTGTACACACTTCAAAGATTGGTCGATTACTGATTGGCATTTGTGGCGGCCGGCTAATGATTGGTGTCTCAAGGATCTTGTATCAATTTACACACTTGAGCTATCCTCGTTATGACTTGTTATCACGTGAACTTTAACCAAATCACACACACACACATACACTTCCTCTTCTTCTTATCCTCTCGACTCATTTCGAAACGAGTCTAGTGTACACGTGCATCAAATGATTCTAAACCAACAGAATGAGGCGTTAGTGTGAGAGACTGTGCGAAAGTGAGAGAGAGCCTCTCTCGGCTTTACCTACTCTCTCACTCCCAACCCCTTTACGTAGTTATGAATGCGATGTTATGAACGACGCAGTATTCTCTCTCTCTTTCTACCTATATTGTACCCACGACGTCGACGTAATGCGGTATGGTAGGTTTTGTACATGTCATCTGGCTGTGAGCAATACAAAACGGCAGCTGTAGTAGTGTGATAATATGCTTGCTCCTCTCCACGTTTACGGTCTGTTTTACTGAACGCACAAAATCGGCGCAAATGTGGCTACAATCCAACCTGACTTGCGCAGCTAGCGAATTTTAATCGTTATTTGTTTGTAAAAAATATAGATGAAGTTACCATACATTATAGATCATGGGCCCATTCGGGCCACCTCTGTGCTGCTAACGTATTAGGGAAATTTTTGGAAACTCGAAAATCATTGGTGTCCCCTGTGGGATACGGTTTGGAAGTATAATGTATATATATATATATATATATATATATATATATATATCTTTCCCGAAGCGGTAATACACGCCGTATGTGTGTGTGCATCCGCCTTCCTTGCTTCATTAGCGTAGCTATTCTTCGCATCTCTCTCTCTTTCTCTCTCTCTCCCCGACTCTTTCACTGGCACTGACGATCAGGGTCCCTGCGCTCAGGACCCAATCAGCGTTCAACTCTTTCCTCTTCCCCACCGCCATAGACATGGGCGGAGGGGGGAGTATTGATGAGAGAGAGAGAGAGGCTAAGGTGAGAGACGACAATTCAGAGACATGTGTGTGGGTGTAGCCGGTAACGATATCCTCCTCCCGCTTTGCTGCGCAAACCCGCACGGTTTTGGCGCAGCCGACGCGCCTTTCGATCAGCCCCACCCGCTTGTGTGTGTGTCCAAAATCACCTCGATTTGTATCAGATTCCGCCGATTTTGGCCCCTTCTGGCTGCAATCCCTGCCCTTCTATTATACTTGCTCCCATCTCCCCTCCTCACGCATTTGTCGGCGAAGAGGAAGAAGGCGATGGTCGTAGGAGCGTGAAGATATGCGCCTGATATGTCATCCATGCGCACGCGCGCGGCGGAGCTTATCCTGTGCGCGACATTCATTCTCATGCGACGATGGGGGTAATCTCACGAGGTGTATGAGCTCCTGAGGCTAGAAGGTAGATGGGAGAAAGAATGAGCGCACGCTACTACTACTCGAGTGTGGCTCGATGATCACGAAGTTCCACAGGTACCAACCATAGGTTAGGAAGCGCGTATGACGCTCTACTTTTTCCAGATTTTTTTCAAGTCCCGGTATATTTTTATCACTCCACGCCTTTTCCACCTCTAATTATGGTAACGTGAGCAACGCTGTTGTCCCTTTCTTGAATACAATCCAGTATTTGCTGGAGGGATTTCTAATTTCTTATTGGGGGCTCCGACAGAGTTGCTGCGAGATCAAGTTAGAGGAAGAGGGAATCATCGAGAGAGAGTGCGCGAAACGAGAGAGGTAGACAACGAGAGTGCTTGGCATGATGCCAACTCGATGCTGTGAGGTATCATCGCCACTGTTTCCTGGTGTGATTACAGGAAACAGTGGCGAGACTCGTGCTGCTCATTAGCGTCAAGTGGCCCCAACTCCTCACACTTACCCCCCCCCCCCCTCCCCGCTCTCTCTCTCTCCTTTGGAAGAAGAGCAACAACCATGCAATCAGCAGTCTGCTCTCGAATTGAGGCTTTTCTTACATCTCCACTGCTATGATGATAGATTGGTTCTCCTGTGTTCAAAATGTACAAATATCCCCACAGCTGAGAGAGAATTTAATTTTCGCCGATATTGCTCGCGCGTACATGCGTGCGAGTGTGTGAGTGGTGGGAGCCTGGAAAACGCATTGTTTTCCCCGCGATCTCTCTCTCTCTCTCTCTCTCACCTCCCCCTATCGTCTCACTTTTATCGCCTCCCTTTAGGTCATTTTCCGACGTCTCACACACTCCACACACGTCGTAGTGGTGGCGGCTTGCTGGCTGGTAGGAACGAGAGAAATTGTTTTGAGCTTTCCGCCACTGTTGGCGCTATCAATAGTGGGATACGGGCGCTGACTACCCGACGAGGCACTCGCTAGACCGCCCCAGCCTACCCCCATTGCACAGTATGATCACAAACCTACAGAGCGGGGTTAAAGTGAGAGAGCGTGTACAATGGAGAGTGCCTCCCTCTCTTTTGGACTCTCTCTCTAAAACTGACCCCTTTCAGTAGAGTTGGAATCGTGTTCCCCCTCCTTCCCTCCCGCAAGCACCCCAACGGTCTCGTTACTCGTTTAATTTATATGCGACGTGCGTTCGACGCTCGAGCGCTGCCTTTGTTACCTCACTCTCTATCTTATTTATGTTCTCCCGCTAGATCCGTGTTGATATTGATTGCAGTTCTGGACATTGTATCCATTCTCGTAGGGAGTCTTCTAAGTTGGGAGAATCGTCTTCATTTACGCGGTTTATGTGAGCCTCAATCCATGTCCATATTGATTGCGGGGCCTGTCCGTGGGAACAACGCCTTTGCTTTATGCACACTGTCTCTATAATGGATGCAAGATCGGTATTCGTATTACGGATTTTTGGGCGAGAGAGTGGTATCATAGATGGGCAGCTAAAATCCAACTTTTTTGCAAGCGGTCGTCCGATCACAATTTGGCCCTGCAGGCGGTCGTCATATGACCCGCAAAAAACCCTTTTTGAGGTGTTTACCAGAGAAAAGGTGATTTTTTTTCGGATTTTGTTAGCAGGCGGTAGTCGTACCCCGCTGCAGGCGGTAGTCAAGGTACCCTGTGCCCACCTATGAGTGGTATTACGGCTGATAAGGAGAAGAGAGTCCGAGAAAACGAGACTACCAGAGTGTATGCCCCCAATACCGCGCCGTCATCTCTATTGTCCATAATGGAAAGTATAGCTGGGAGAGAGCTGGGTGACACACGGGTCATGCATGGATTGGGTCACAAGATGGGTAGACGGTGTCCGGCTGTCGGTTCTCATTCGCTCACTCGGGAGGGATGAGAGTCTCTCTCTCTCTATCTCCCTCCCTCCCTGTTCTCATCCTAATTCTCCCCATCCTCTGCTACTGTCCCCGCCGCTGTCCAATATGGGGGAGTAGATGAAGCGCCGAGAGGGGAAGGATACATAATTGTTCTCGACCACTCGGTCTCTCTCTCTCTTCCCTGCCTTCTAATTTGTCCCATACTCATCTCTTGTCGATCTTGCCAATATCCGAATGCGTGACTGCCCTACTCGGTCATGTGTTCATTGTGCCGTGCCGTGAGAAATAAGGAGAGAGAGAGGGGCATTTACGATGCATCGAATATACGTCCCACGTCTGACATCATTTTGGCTTTGTGTAGGACAACACATCTTTGTGCAGTAATAACTGCCAACGATTCATTCCTTAACCACAAATGAGTATATGCTTTGCTGGTTTTGAATCATGTTTTGATAATGCCTCTACGGTTGCCGGACTGGTTCGATCACCGGTACGAAGTGGATTATTTTCTCATAGAGACCATGGGCTATTTAAGCGGTGTAGGAAGGTGTGTAATGTTGATGATGGCTTCTAGTTGGGCTCTCTTAAAGTTCTCTCTCTAGAGATCATAGACGGAACTATGCAAGTGCCTGCGATGCCAATTAGCATTCAGACCTCGAGCTGCGGTGTGTGTTGTTTTCAGTCTTATTTCTGACACCGGAAGTGGCGGATGAGACGGGACTGAAATGGAGACTGGGAGGAGAGAGAGAGAGAGAGATTCATTGAACGATGCACCTGTTACATGTCTCTCGATCTATCTATCCCCGTTAATCCACTAGCTTCGGTCTTGTTATTATGGAAGAGGTCCTTTCCCCCTCCCCCTCTCCACCACACTACCCGTGTGTGCGACATTACAACTGTGGCCGTCTCTGCTAATCGAATTGGCTAACCGAAGTTATCGTCGCTCATAATTGTGAGAGAAAAATCAAGACTATGATCGTGCGACAAATGCGCGAGTTCGCACGGTTCTTGCCTGTGGTGAGAATGTGGGTGAGAAGATGGAAATGGAGAGAGAGAGATAGGCGAGAATCAGCTGCCTCTCTCTCTCGTCTCTGCTATCGAAATGGCACTCATAGCAAGCACCAAAGAAGGCGGCTTCGGACCGCGCGTGTGGCAATTGGCTGCCGATTCGGCATTGTGTATACCCTCTGGCGCTCTCTGTCTTTTTCTCTCTGAATCTCTTGGTCTTATCAGCCGCAGTGCCGATCTCTAGCGCAAAAGGCCGAACCTTTGATCAAATGGATAATGCCACTTTGATATGTAGACTGCGCTACGAGAGGTTGTTGACAACGGTCGACCAACCTTGCTTCGTTCACCTTCCAGTTCTTACCGACATGATTCCAAGCCTATAGGATGGGTTCAGGATGAGAGAAGAAAGAGAGTCCCTCTGGATTGTACACGCTCTCTCACTCCAGACCCCTATCCGGAGGATTGGCCGGTGTGGGGGATGATGTGTACCGGTTCCCTCCCCGGTTGCTTCCACCCAGCGCGCGCGACGTCTCACGCCGAATCGGGGCGCTCCACCGGATGAGAACTTTAGGATGCGAGAGACAACTATTATGTCAGAGATGGCATTGCGAAGCAGTTGTCATCCGTCTTATTGCCGAATCGGAGCAGTGGAGGAAGTTGTCGGGAATGTGAGAGATGAGTGAAGCATATGTGCGTGAATTGAATCGCGCGCCCCAAGCTTGCGCTAGTTGTAGTTGATGAGAAAGGAGGAGATTCTGATGATTGCGCAAATGCCATGCGTGAGCGCTCTTATATTGTATAATTCCACACACGTCTCTCGATACGCGCGCTAATGATTATCAGACGCGCTGAGATGTTTGCACATACAATAGCAGTGGTAGTAGTAGGTAATAGGAAAAATGCTACCAACGGGGAGGAAATGGTAGTAGGAGGCATGTATTACCCCAGGGGGGGAAGCAGGCCGCTGTGTGTTTCTGTTGTTGTTGCCTATCGGCACGCGCGCGTTCGCTCGCACAATTGCTCATTTACTGCCTGTTTCCGGCTACCTTCCCCATGGGCAGTAGGAGTGTCGTATTATAGTCATGCATCTATAAACGCTATGTTAGTGTCGCCGGGAAAGCACACTGCGTGATCGCACTCTTGGCAGTACTTCCTGCACCGAAACATAGTGTCTACCTCTTCTGTAATTACTAAGTAGTATCGTGTTCCCGGGGTTTATACTTGCTGCGGGACCAGACTATTCCAGATATCCCACTCGATTGCATTGGCGCGGCGAACTTTGCCGCTCATTGACTACAGAGCCACCGCACAAACTAGTGGTTGTCGGTGCCTGAACTGTTCGCATTACCATTCATGGCATACTATGAACGTATAGCAGCAGTTGTGAAGATGGAAAAAGGAAGGAAATCCCTCCTTTTTTTCCTTCAAGGGAATACTCGGAAACCCATGGCTGATTCTGCACTTGTGCGTGCGCGCGCAGGTGAATGGCGATTGTTCGCAGTGCTCGCGATCTTCCCCCTCCTCCTCTTTCCCCAGTCTTCCTCCCCTATATTATTACTCTCCTTTTCATCCTGACCCAACGGCGCTTCATTACTCGGAGATTATCCCCCTCCTTCCTGCTTGTCTGGATCTCTCTCTCTCTCTCCAGATCCATCCCTGTGCTTCCTCCCCTCCCTCTCCTCTCCTCCATCTTTGGATCTGTGTCTCTCTCTTCGATCTCCCCCCTCTCGGCCGGGCTCTAATCATGGTCTATTTCTCCCTTCCTCCTCCTCTACTCCTTCTCCTTCTTCTTCTTCTGTCCTCATCTCTCCACCACCTGCCCTCTTCCCTCTCCTCCTCTCCTTCTCCATCTAGATCTTCCCCCTCCCCCCACCCATCCAGTCAGTCAGTCCCCTGTCCGTCTGTGCGCCTCTTTATGTAATCGCCCTCGAGCATGAGAGTGCTGAGAAGGTGGAACTCACTGGAGAACCCGCGGGTTTTCCAGCTACGTTCCCAGTATATCATTTTGCGCCGCTCTGCCATTGCAAGTTTAGTAGCGCTTTTTTTGCAGCTGTCGCGCCTAGGGCGGTTGTTGGTTAGTCGCGAGTAGGGATGGCAAAGGAAGAGAATAAGAAGGGGCGTGTCTATGCTAATGCGGTCATCTCTTCCGCAAGACCTCAACTCTTCCGGAAGAGTTCGCCGTGAAAACCTTGAAAAGAAGCTGTAAAACGCTAATTTTCGTTCCCAAATTGACGTTTTACTTTCACCTGTGAAAGATGTAATTGGTACAATTTGCATACCTTCGCTTTCATTGAAATTACAGCTTTGGCCGGTGATTAACGTGCGCAGACTAATTCGAAAACAATGTAAAAGTGTTGAAATGAAAAATAAACGAGTCTCTGTTGTACCCAGCCTTGAACTAATCGATAATGACGGTATACTTTATCTGAAACAGGTCGCTGGTATAGCCACCGTTTACGATAGCGTAACACTTGTTCAACATTGCTCTATGTTACGATATTCGAGGTTTAGAAAGCGGTAGATTCAACGAAATCCATATTTCTGTCATCTCTCAGTATTTGGACCAGATCACACAATATATCGGTAGATCAAAGATCACTAGTGTTTGATTCCCTCATTGCGGATGGGCGACATAGAACGTATTCACAGCTATTATCACTCCTTTGGAGATTTCATAGCTTTTTGAAATATTTTGAGCACACAAGACATGTATTTTCATCGCAAAAATAGTTTTCTAGCCAATATTCTTTAGAAGTCGAAAAGTGGACGGGATTTGCATGCAACAGTTGTCAAAACATTGTCAGTAACAAGATATGCTAAGTAGGCAACACGTTGCAAAAAGAATCGCACCGATATCTCGCTTTAGAACTGTTTTCTCACCCCCAACTCTTCCGGAAGACCTCTACTCTTCCGGAAGAGTTGGCCGATTTCACCCCCTCTTCCTTGCAAATTTCCATTTCCATATTCACAATGGGAAGGTCTTCCTCTCACTCTTCCTTTGCCTTCCCTAGTCGCGAGCCTGCCCTTGATTTCCATTTGCAGTCCCAAATTCTGTCCAGGCGGAATGTGCTACTGTTGCGCTGCGCTCCGCTGATTGATGCGTGTTCCTGTGAGGTTGCGGAGCCCAGTGATTAGAGAAATGGGGAGCAGCTGAGCAAGGCTTGCTGTTGCACACTTCTCACACACTTGTGCGTGTGCTTCTCGTTGGACTCTCATGGGTCCTCAACTGTCGGAGTAGCGAGGCGAGCGAGTCACGAAGCCACCAATTTCCGTCGGCACACTTTTCACTGCCCCACACTCGCCTCCTCCTCTTCTCCTCAACGAGAGACCTCTCTAGATTCCTGTACTTTGCCTGTCTTTCTTCCTCTTCCGTCTGCCCCTGTGTCTACTCACGGAATCCCTTGTGCCCCCCTCCGCTCGCTGTCACTTATTCACACGCACACATAATAGTTGTCCCCCCCCTACCCTACCCACGTCCTCTGCTTTGTAGCGCCAGTTACAGGCGACGCTGTTGTCCTGTTTTCCACTAGGGCACGTGTGTTCCCCCGCCGTTTCTTCACTTTTCAATTTCCACTCTTTGTGGACGTGTTCATTTCGAGCATAGACTCGTTTGTGACAGTACCGCCATTTGACAGCGCCAACCCACCTATATCTGTTGTTTTCCTCTTCATTTCTTTTTTTCTCTCTCTCCCTCATTCTCTTTTTTCATCTCTTTTTTTCTCTCTCTCCCTCATTCCCGCTTGCTTGAGCCATCTGTCACATCATTAGGCGTGTGTGTAGGTACCTCGGTGTGTGTCGATAATGCTCTGCAAAGAGGAGATATCTGCTCCAACATCGTTTTTCAATGCACATTTTCATCTCCCTCTCTTAGTTTTCTACGAATTCTCTCCCCATTTCTCACCATTTTGTGTTCTCCCGCGGCGCAAAGTTCTCACGCACCTCTCCTGTGTGATTATCAATCCGTTTCGTTCTTTCTCTCCCCTTTCCCTTCTCTTATTGCGCTATAGCTTTCATCTATCTATCGTAATCTCGCGCCGCGCATGTTATCATCATTCGTTCATTCATCCTCATCATTTGGCTACCTGCTTTCAGGGGGTAGAGAAGATCTGAGGAGAGAGAGAAGATCTCATCTACAACTGCTACCGGTGCTCTGCGCTACTCTGGTCGCTATTCGCCGCGCGCATGATGCTCACTTCGGGTCTTGGCCTGCAGCATCAGCAGCAGCCACAGCAGTCGGACCACCGGCTGCACGGGTCGTGGGAGGAGCTGCAGCTGCCGCTGCAGCCGCCCGCCGACGACGACTGCAGCAGCAGCCCCGACAACCAGATGCCGCTGCTGCTGCAGCAGCAGCACAGCGCCTCGTCGTCGTCGGCCTCCTCGTCGCTGACGCCGTCGCCGCCTGGCAACAGTAGCAGGAGGAGGAGCGATGCTTCTTCTCCACCCCATCTGGTTGAGTTCACACTCGCCGACACTACTCTGCTAGTGTCGGATCAGATTTGTGTACGGGATCTGATGAAGGTGGCGAGACCGATCAAGAAGGCGATTAGACAGCAGCACGGAGGAGGAGAGAAGAAGAAGAATGCGAAGGTGGATGAGGAGGGAGCGAGACGGGTGGCCGAAGTGGTGGAGGAGGTGGCTGCTTGCGCTACGATGACGATGCCGACCGGCCACGAGTATGCGAGGAAGGGCGGGCCTGCAGCTGCTGCAGCAGCAGGTGCAGCGCCCAAGCAGAAGGCGAAGAAGCAGCAGCCGGAGCTGCGACTGGAGAAGCTGCTGCTGCAGCAGTCGCCTGCGGTAGCTGCTGCAGCTCCGCTAAAGCCGGTGAGCTCGCGGCGAGTGAGCTCGTCGACTGTCGGCAGCAAGGCACCGCCGACGGTGCAGCAGCGGGAAATGCGCGATGCGAGGAGCCATCTGGAGGGAAGAGGAGGAGGAGGAGCGAGGAATGTGCAGAGGAGGATAACGACGATCGACCTGCTGGACGACGGGGAGAAGCTGGTGGTGCCGTCGCCCGACATGCTCAACAGCATGATCATGACGATCGACATTGGAAGAGGTGGGTGCAGTTGCGGTGTGGTGTGGTGTGGTTTTGTGAACGTCGTCGTTGTGTGGTGTCGTGCACGCAGTGGTGGGTTCTGTGAGATGGCCCCGGGGTGTCCCCGAGGAGCCGTTCAATCTGAAATGACGCGAACCACGGCAGGGCCTGATGGTAGGATGGGGAAGGCTGTTCGAGTTAGGTACCGGCGGGGGAATTGAATGTGCGGGTAGTAGTGATGGAAGGAAGAGAGCAGAGAGCTGGAAAGAAGGAGCTGCACAGCTGCTGTAGGGATTGAGAGCGAGTACTCTATTTGAATTGCTGCTGGCTGCCTGGTGGCGAGGGAGATATGTGAGTGTGTATTATATAGTACCGCCACCGCTCGGATCTTTTTTGATCATTCCCGCTCCTCTTCCTTTCCCGTGTCTTTTGCTTTTCTCACTGTGCATTTGGGTGTCGGGTTGCACTGCAGATTGGATGGTGTGGTATGGAATAAGAGTGAGAGTGGGGGAAGGGAGAGGGAGGAGATGCATGCAATACGTAGGGGGAGAAAGTGGAGTACACTCACGCTCCGATTCGTTCCCTTTCTTGTGTGTGTGAGCACGGATCTATGAAAATGGGATGTTTCGTGCCTTCTTTAAACCCTCTCTTTTTGTACCGCGATTCCTCGTTACTATTATGAATAATATAAGTATTATTAGGCATAAATATTATTATTATGTTGGTAGCAAGCAGCGCTGCTACTCAATTACACGATGCGATGAATCCCGAGCCGCTCTTATGGGAGGCGTTATTGTAACCAGCAATCGGGTGGTTTGCATGAGGCGCGAGCGTTGTTAGAAGCAGCTACAATCGCTCCCCCCCACTAGCGTATTCATGGCTGTTTTGTGGCCGACTGGCGGAGGTCTGTGTCTGTATCGTTCTATTGTGTTGTATGACATGGAGACGGGGCCATGCGTGTTGCGACAGTCTGGTAGAATTCCTTGTCGGTAGTCGCATAAGTATGTCCTTGTGCACGCGCATTCTCATTGGGCTTTGCACGGTGGTAGGACGTTTTGAACGGTCGCAACACGCATGGCCCCGTCTCCATGTCATACAACACAATAGAACGCTGCTGTGCCGTTTAGAAACCCTAAATATATTTTGAGTACCTAAACGGCGGTACCCCAAAGTACGACTATCACATTTCACCGATCGTCTGCACTAGTTCGATGATCCCAACATGACGTCTATCTAATCGATCGCATTCATAACATTGCGTCATCCGACTTCTCTCCATCCCATTTTCAAGGGGGGGAAGAAGATAACACACATACACACACGTCTCGACCGACTGCTGTGTTCGTGTTTCCCTTATCCGCCCACCCCATCTCTCTCATCTTTGTTTCTCGTTCTCTTCCCCCCTCTGCTAGTTCGTGTTCCTCTTTTTCCACGGGTCTCTCTCTCTCTCTCTCTCCTTCCTCCTTCAATCCACTAACAAAGTGGCAGAGTTTGAGTGAGAAGATGCAAGTGACTGACTGACTCTGCCCGGGGTTGTTCTTTCCTCCTCCTTTTCCATTCTTCATTCACTCTTCATCTCGTTCCGTCTCCTTATTCCAACCCCCCCCCCCGTTCTCTCTCTCTCATCCACTTTCCATTTCGCGTGTTTTCCATGCATGCATCGGCGGAGTGAGAGTGTGAGTGAACGCGAGACTGTCTCCTGGGGAGCGGTTCTGCACTATGCGCTATGGGAACTGTTATAGTTGTGCCCGTCGCTAGACTAGTGCTGCAATGCATACTTCCCGCAGCGGTGATAGGACGTGGTTTGGAACTGCCGTTTAGAAACACTCTTTTGTTGGGACATGTTTCAGAGCATTTTGAAACTTTTTTTTCTTCATATTTTCGGGGTCCTAAACGGCAGTTGCAAAACGTAACATCACTGCTGCAGCTGCAAAAAATGTAGGAAAGTGGTGAGAACATAAATCACAATGGCTCGCTAGTTTGTGCGTCCTTGATGTGTGTGTGTGTGTGTGGGGGGAGGACGAAGAAGGGGAGATGACCGATTGGATGCGAGTTGGTTGGAGAGATTGAAATGGAGAATGGTTCTCTCTCTCTCTCTCTCTCTCTCTCGATGGCCGGGCAGCAAAAAAGGACTCGCGAAGACCGATCTAGCGCAGTCCGGGGTGCTGCAATGTGTGCGTGAACTCGATATGCGGGGACGCGTGCGTGAATGTGTTCGTAGTAGGAATGGCTACGCAAGAAATAGCTCTCTTACTTCGCACACGCTCTCACAGGTCTGACCTATGAGATAGTATGCAGAGCGATGAGGGTATTGCGAGGCCATGCCTAGTTCGTACGGCTACTAGTGTTTCTCTGGCGTGCGCTCTCTGCTTCATTGGCCCCGGATCCCCCCAGGGGCTCCCTGCCGTATGTTGTTGGGATCAAGAAACCTGTCGTTGCGCCCATTAGCCCTCATACATATTGCTGAGCAAAGAATCAGTCCCCAATATATAAGAGGCTATGTTCGTAACGGGTAGCAGCTTCACCTGTCGGTTGCACCAGTGCAGCGCCAGCACGGGAAATGTTTTCAAAGGAACCCTGCTTTAGTAATCCCTACTGCACGCTTTCCCATAAGGACTTGACACCTAGACAACGGGATGCCTTTACTTTTTACCTGTACGTAGTTATGAGTGGCTGCTCACTTCACCAACAGCAGCAGTGTCAACACCGCGCTGCGTTTAGCGCTGCTTTTTTGTTGTTTTGCGCATGTGGTGCTCGAATCATTAATGCACGCCTTACATGCATTGAAAATGGGTGGTGGCGAGGAGGAGAGGAGAGGGGGGAAGCAAGGGGGGAGTTAGCCGACGGTCGAGCAGAGGAGAAAAATGAATGAACGTAATGTTTCCGCAAACCTCCGCTAGGCTAAATGGGGTTCCCGTAGGTATTTCGTTCAGAAATGTGCAAAATCAAAAGACGAATTGCGCTATTTTTGATGAATTTATCGAGAACCTATTTGAGACTCTGAGAAGCTATCCACCCGTAGGAAAGTGGTGAATTGAAGTGAGTATTTGAGAGTGTGGAAGGGTTTCCCCCTCTCCTCCCCTCCCCACCGCCGCGGGTTCTGCTGTTTGGTCCATTGTGTCGCTTAGCGCAGTGCAAACATGGTTTCTTTCGCGCCGCTCTTCATCTCTCTCTCTCTCGTTTTCCATCTCTCTCTCACCAGGCTGCCTCCTTTTTGGATGTGATGATGCTCGTCTTCTGAAACTTTGTCGTTGACGATAATCATATCGCAAAGAATAACGCGCGATTTCCTTTCGATTACGAAACGTCAGTTTTCATTCGACATGCTGACTGCCAGGCATTCCTCTTTTGAATTACATGATGCGTGTTCTACGGCTGTAGTGAAATAGTGCGTTTCCTGACGCAGAGTTGTTGCGTGTTTCTCTCCATGGCTATTTACTTATTTTCGTAGTTGTTTTCCGTTTTTTGCCGGGTTATCAAATAATTCTGTTCTGCTCCCAACCACTGCGATTGGAGATTGTAGGAGTGAATGGTGAGGGAAGTGAGGGAGGGATGAATTGAATGGGAAGTATGGAGGCACTGGAGAGAGAGGGGGGGAAGGAGGATTGAGAGTGAACAGATGTCTCACTGTTTGTGTCAATGAGATGGATGCGGGATCAGAGCTTCTCTCTCTCTCTCTCTCTCTGCCTCAGTCCGTGTCCTACCAATGGCTGTTGAGTGGCGATCGTAAACTGACTCTGAGAGCCAGTCAGTTACTTACTTACTGCCAACCTCGCCACTTGTCAAGGCCCCAAGGAGAGAGAGATGAGAAATGTGGGAGCAATCTCGCTCTCTCTCTCTCATTCCTCATTTCCTCGATTGAATCAGCACCGCTCCTGCTCGTTTTCATGTGTTATTCATCGCACATTTCTCTGTGGTTCTTCTCGCCCGCTCTCCCACTCTTTCTCCCGCATCTGTTGCATTCATTCTGGAGCGAAAGCAGGAGAGAGAGAGAGAGAGAGAGATTTGAAGTTTTCCTCCCGGTTCCAGAGATTGAACGACATTCAATCTGTGTGCATGCAGCCCCATCATCTCCTTATGTGGTCTCACTCCAAGAGTAGAGGGGTTTCCTCCTTTCCTGCCTTGCCCTCCCGCTTCTCTCTCTCTCTCTCTCTCTCTCTCTCTCTCTCCTCCGGGCTCTGCTATCATTCAACACCATCTATCATTCATTCATTGCTATCTGCGTGCTATCGCTTAGTGTCTCTTTTCTATCTAAAGAGTGAGAGAAATGTGTGAGGCGCTGCATGCAAACGGTCAATTTGTGTCACCGCCGACATCTTGAAGATTAATTTGTGATTTTGTTTTATATGAAATTTTCAAATTTAAAAAAAAGCAGACATTGTAAATAACCGAATTGGGTTTGCGCTGGAACATTTTTTTGTGGTGCGGGAAAAGGAGAAACAGAGAGAGGAAGAGGAAGCGATGTAACAAAATTAGGCAGAGTGCAGTAGTTGTGCCACTCTCTCTCTCTCTCTCTCTCTCCCGATATCGTCTTTTAGATCTACATGGCACGCAGCTAGTTGGGTACTCCTTTGCTCGTGATGCCAGCGAGTTATGGTGTGCCGTGCTTCGATGAATTTCTTTGACCGTGATACGTCGGAGAACGAGCACTAGTCCTAGTTCGGATTTCACCGCCGGTCATGAGCCATTTTTTTCCGAAAATGCAAAGGAGCTCTCGTTCACGCACTATCAGCCTTTGAGATTACCAATTTTTGTGGAAAAAAATCTGCTTTGATGCTCTCTTTGCTTTGATGACAATTTCCAATCTCTATTCTTTTTTCTTCAAATAACCTGAACAACACATACAAATCTCTATCTATCAGCTATTTATCCATATCGGCAATGTCCTATTCTTCCTCATCTTCTTCTTGTTTTTCTATCTCTCTTCTCCTTCCTTCATGTCCTTCTCGTGTTTCACAGCTTCCACACTCTTTTTTATCCATCTTTTTCTGTTCTCTCTCTCCGTCTCTCTCTCTTCCATCATTTTCATGGCCCAGCCCCACTGTCGCCTGTCAGTCAGTCTGTCGCATGGAAACGCAGAGAGAGAGAGAGAGAGAGAAATAGCGCCGAATGTATTGTTTCCTAGCGCGCTCGCGCTTTCCGGAAAGAGTGAGAAACTTCCCTGTTGCGATTTCACGCTTCTGTGTCTGTTGCAAATGAGAACAAAAAATATTTTGTCTACTCGTTTCTTTTTCAAAAAAAAAATTGTTGTTCGACAGTAA
Organism: Pristionchus fissidentatus; assembly: GCA_036245785.1. Taxonomy (NCBI): domain Eukaryota; kingdom Metazoa; phylum Nematoda; class Chromadorea; order Rhabditida; family Neodiplogasteridae; genus Pristionchus; species Pristionchus fissidentatus. Next base: position 13,875,589 of record BTSY01000004.1, read on the forward strand.
CTCCGGGCTCGAGATCGCTTTTACTGGAGACTTATTTTGAGTTGTTGCAGTTGCTGGAAATTTGTGCTACACTTTTCTTCATCATTTCTTCTTCTACTTCTTCCACTCTACTTTGAAGATAGGGAGAGAGAGAAAGTTCTATCTCCGTCTATCTATTCGTTGTTGCTATTGGTTAGTGTGCTCGTTATCTTTTCATCTCCTTCTCTCTCTCTCTCTCTCTCTCTCTCTCTCTCTCTCTCTCTTTCTCTCTGCAGTGCTATGGCGAAGCATTTTTCGCGCATAACTGCTCACGATTCCATTCATAGTTGTAGATTGCACCGAAACTGTTGGCATTTGGTTCGTTTTTGCATAGATTTTAAGCGCGAATGCTGATGTAAATTACGTAAGAATTGCGGTGAGAATGACGCGCTAGATAGATGAGGAGAGTAATGAAAAGAGAGAGAGAGAGAGAGAGAGAGAGAGAGAGAGAGAGAAAGGGGCAGAAGGCGGAAATTGCTCCGTTCCCCATTTGGTGTCCCCCCCCACGAGACGCCATCGTCGGTCGGTCAACTAGCGTTTTAAGTCTCTCTCTCCAGTTTCATTTCTGCCTCCCCTCTCCCGTTCTCCTGAGATGCTTTTTGTCGCTTTTTTTCTGGCTTTCAGAATATTTAAAATCAATGTTTCCTTATAATTAGACGCGATAGTCATTTTGCAAAGGGAAAATTCGAACCTTGCATCCACCTCGCTCATTGCGTTACTTACTATTAGTATTGCGCGCGCGTGCTCGGCGCGCATTTACTTGTGTGCATTAGAGAGACACGGGTGTCCGCATACACTTTTCCTTCATCCTTCATTTATATTATTGCTTGCTTCAGAGCACACTTGGTTATTAAAGGGATGCAAAATGAAGTAGTAGGACGACGCGCCTCGCTTTCCTATACGGCCAGAATGAGACGCAGAGGATATAGAGTGATCTCTCTCTCTCTCTCTCCCTCCGGGCGATTCTGTGCCCGCGTGTGTGCGTATTTGTTTACCTTCGACTACTGATTGAATGGTTGGCACAGGGCAGGGGCTTCTTTATTCCACACCGGCACTGCCCATGCACATCTATGCAATCTGTTCTTGTAAAGTAGTGGCGTCGCCGCATACCACCTGGTGCGTGGGGCATTTGCTAATTCTTGCAAAAATTTCCTCCGCATTCTTGTAATTCTTGTTCACTCGAGTGCGAAATTTGAGACCACGTTCTCTTCGCTTGGCACGCTTTGTGTGAAATTAGTCGCATATTTCGCGTTCTACTGTCCGGCGTGGTACGCCCATGCTGAATTTTTGAAATTCCGGAGTCTCGCTCGCACTCTGGCGTCTCATCGTTGATAGGGGCGCGACATGTTTATTTTTGTCGATCGGGCGCAGCGGAGTCTAGGCGGGGGAGGGGAGGGGGGGGAGTGATTGTTTATCCAATGAGAGAGTGATGGTGGTGATGGTTGACACTTGACCGGCATTTAGTCTCTATTTTTTTCTCTCTGCTACGTGACTTTGAAAATGTTCGTCGTATTAGTTGTAGAATTGTGTGGTAGCCGACGGTAAACACAGTAGATGTTGTCTGGAGCCTGGCTGCATGATGATGTACTTTATTGCTCTGGAACTAGGGTTTGTCGGTCCGAGCAAGCGTGAGTCCACATGTTTGTTCCCCACACATGGCATGACGTTCTCGCTCGTTCATTCATTCCTCCTTCCTCTCCTCTCCCATCTCTCATCTTCTCATCACTACCCCCGTCCATTCTCATTCATCGTCCATTCATCAGAGTCTCTCTCTCTCTCTCTCCCTCACGCCCTTATTCATACGAGACCATCTCGCCTCATTTTGTTCCCCCCACTGCCTACTCTGTTGTCTGTTTTTTTCCTGCACGCGTGTACCCTTTCTTGTGTTTGTGATTCTTGTTCCAAGTCTCCATTTGACGAGGTTCCGGACTTTGAAACGCGAAAATTGTATTGCTTTCGCTGGGAAGGGGGGAAATACTTGATATCCACCGTATCCATGGGAAACGAGGAAGTGCTCTCCTGCTAACGGGAGGATATTGAGCTGGCATGAAAACTAGATTGCCCATACCTACCGTAGTTTGTGATGGTCGTGATTGACGAAAAATACTGTAGGATTACTGTAATGTACTTGATTATTGATCCAATTGCAGTGTACCCGCAGTCGACGCAGGTGCCGCAGCCGCAGCAGCAACCGCCCGGCACGCCGCAGCAGACGCCCTTCACGCCCAACGGTACGGTAGTCGTTCACACACGTGGTTGAGCAATCACCAATTGATTTTTTAGTCACTTTATAAATTTCCCCGTCTAATTTCCGCATGCAGTAGAGGTGAGAGATGGGAGGTTCGGTTAGGAACTCCCGTTTGATAACACGAAAAGACAAAAGTTTCAAAATGTTCTAAACAAGTGTCCAAAACAAGTCGTGCAGGAAAATGTTGAGCGTTCCTAGACGGCAGTTCCAAAACACGTCCTATCCCCCCGGTAGGAGATGGGGAGAAGGAGGAGGGAGAGTTAATTACGGGGGACTCTCCACAACGGATATTTTGAGCTCGCTTCACTTTCATTCTTTTTTTTGCTCGTTTCCCTTCCTATTTTGACGCACCGAGGGAATTGAATGCAAGTGAAATTTGCTGTTGGGTGTGAAAGCAGGAAAAATGCAAGGAAGCAGAAGCACTGGTCTCTCTCTCTCTCTCCATCTCTCTTTTCTGCTCTCCCGATAGTTCTCGATGTCGTCGCTCTCCCTCTCATTGAACATTAATCGAGGGGGAAATATTCGGGCGTAGAGGAGTTCCAAATGAGAAATTGGTCTGTCCAAAGGCGACTTGAAGATGGGAGAATGAGGGGGTGGGAAGGAATGAGGAGTGGCAGTGAGATCCCCCCCTATGTGGAGTTATTTTGGCGATGGAAAATGGGCCGCCGCAGCATCAAATTACCACAGGATGACAAGAAAAAACGAGAAGACATATCGGGAAGGGGGAGGAAGAAAGAGTAGGAGGAAATTAGGCGAAAATGCGTGGGAGTTTTGCGCACGTTTCCTTTTTTTGAGACGCGTATCACGCCTCTCACGAGAGGCTCGGCTCAGAATGGCATTTTTCGAGCACCGACCAGCATTTTCGATATATCTTTTTTGGCGTTTTCGGGTAGCAATAGGTCCAACTAAGATCCCTAAGATATATTACAGCCTAAACTTCATTCCTCGCGGAGCTGCTACCTGTTGTAGTTGCAGCTTTCAATCTTTGAGCCTCTTTTTGAGCAGTTCAACCAAGTTTTCGTGAAAACTTTTTGCTTAGAGGTAGGGTTATTTTTAAACGCTCTTTCGATCTATGTAATTTATTTTATCAAATCATTAATAAATTTGCATAATATCAAACCATATTGAATTACAGAAAATCTGTTCGGAAAACTAATGTAATCTACACATAGGAGTCTGTAGAATGTCACTAGGATCAAAATGGTATATTTATGCTCTCCCAACTCGGGAGCTGGCTATGTTTTTCATTTGAAAATAGTAAATTCCTACTTACGACATCCATTTTGAGCTCGCAGACAATAGACGACGCATCATTCCAACCTCAAAATGACTGGGAGGCCGTGTCATTTCTCGCTGTAGACTTGAATTTGCGGTGTCTAATGTTGAAAATATTGGTTTATACAACCTTTTTTATACGAAAAACATAGCCAGCTCCCGAGTTGGGAGAGCATAAATATACCATTTTGATCCTAGTGACATTCTACAGACTCCTATGTGTAGATTACATTAGTTTTCCGAACAGATTTTCTGTAATTCAATATGGTTTGATATTATGCAAATTTATTAATGATTTGATAAAATAAATGGCTCTGTTCTAGTATCCCCTCACTAAGGGAATAGAAAGGTCCCATGGGAATAGAAAGGTCCCAAAAAAACAGAAAGGTCCCATGGGAATAGAAAGGTCCCAAAAAACAGAAAGGTCCCAAAAAAACAGAAAGGTCCCATGGGAATAGAAAGGTCCCAAAAAACAGAAAGGTCCCAAGAAAGAGAGAAAAATAAATTACCGGAATAGAAAGGTCCCAAGAGCGCTGTAAAAAGATGAAAATTAATAGAGAGGTCCCAAGAACATTGAAAATGGCATGTCAAGAATAGAAAGGTCCCAAGAATCGAAAAAATGGCTTGAAAATAATAGAAAGGTCCCAACATAGGTCCCAAGAGCGCTGTAAAAAGTTGAAAAATAATAGGAAGGTCCCAACAGAACAGAAAGGTCCCAAGAATCGAAAAATGTGCCCAAAATAATAGAAAGGTGCCAAGATAATAGAAAGGTCCCATTCCTTCTTAAGATCGTTCCAATCCCGCTCAACCACAGTACTTCCTCCCATTACCACTCGTCGTCCCACTAGAGCTACTCGCACTAAGAGACCAACCACGAGAGGCCGGGACGCTGGGGGGGGGGGAATCGTCGGATGCCTTTTTTGCAACCCATGCCAATAAATTGGTGGTGAAGTCAGATTCACGAGTGCTGATATTTGGCCAGGTAACTAAGGTTCTGGGTCCCGCCCCGAAAAGTTACAGTAACCCCAGATTCTGATATCGATTTTTACCATTCGAAAAAGTGCGTTTCTATAGTGTTTGTAGGTGTATTTTCCGAGAAAAACACGAATAAAATCACTTTGAAAGTGATCTGACAACTATAATAATAATAACAATAATATGTTTATCATGCAATTCACTGAAGCTAATTTAAGAGGAGAAATAATAAGTTACTATAAAGGGTCAAAATTTCTATTTTTCTCCGTTTTTTCGACCGTCCTGAAAAAATTGCCCGTCTATTGACAACGATTTTACGATTTTTAGAATCTTCATCAAAAACTGTATCAAGGAACAAAAAAGCTTGAATAAGGACTGTCCCGCCGATATTCGTAAACTTTACCGTGCACTCTGGCCGATCATTTCTTCGATTAGCACGGATTAGCAAAGGAACGTTTTATAATTTTGGACGAGTGTTCGTGAATTTGTAATAGTGGGACGACGAGTGGTAATGCGAGGAAGTACTGTGGTTGAGCGGGATTGGAACGATCTTAAGAAGGAATGGGACCTTTCAATTATCTTGGCACCTTTCTATTATTTTGGGCACATTTTTCGATTCTTGGGACCTTTCTGTTCTGTTGGGACCTTTCTATTATTTTCAAGCCATTTTTGTCGACTCTTGGGACCTTCCTATTATTTTTCAAATTTTTACAGCGCTCTTGAGATCTTTCTATTCTGTTGGGACCTTTCTATTATTTTCAAGCCATTTTTTCGATTCTTGGGACCTTTCTATTCTTGACATGCCATTTTCAATGTTCTTGGGACCTTTCTATTAATTTTCATCTTTTTACAGCGCTCTTGGGACCTTTCTGTTCTTGGGACCTTTCTATTCCGGTAATTTATTTTTCTCTCTTTCTTGGGACCTTTCTGTTTTTTGGGACCTTTCTATTCCCATGGGACCTTTCTGTTTTTTTGGGACCTTTCTGTTCCCATGGGACCTTTCTGTTTTTTTGGGACCTTTCTATTCCCATGGGACCTTTCTGTTTTTTTGGGACCTTTCTATTCCCATGGGACCTTTCTATTCCCTTAGTGAGGGGATACTAGAACAGAGCCAAATAAATTACATAGATCGAAAGAGCGTTTAAAAATAACCCTACCTCTAAGCAAAAAGTTTTCACGAAAACTTGGTTGAACTGCTCAAAAAGAGGCTCAAAGATTGAAAGCTGCAGCTACAACAAGTAGCAGATCCGCGAGGAATGAAGTTTAGGCTGTAATATATCTTAGGGATCTTAGTTGGACCTATTGCTACCCGAAAACGCCAAAAAAAGATATATAGAAAATGTTGGTCTGTGCACGGTCTAGTTCGAGCCTCTCGTGAGAGGCGTGGTATGTGGCCGGAGTCGCGTTTCAATATGCGATCAGTAATCTACTGTAATCCATCTACAGTATCATGTTCCGTTTTGCAGCCCGCTTCCCGCCTGGCACGCCGACGACGTCGTCGCCGCTGCACGGCACCCCGCAGCAGTTGCAGCAGCAACAGCCCGGCAGCAGCGGTCCGACCGGCCCGACCCCGGTGACGCCCGGCACGCCGCAGCAGCAGGGACTGCCGCCGGACATGAGGTGGGCTGCATGAATTTTCGTCCAAAGGATAATACGCGAAATTGATCATAACAATGGGTAGATATCAGTTTATTCCTAGCGGTGTTTGACGAATACGTATTTTGCACTCATAAGTCAAAAAGTCTTCAATCTGAAATATGTGCGATTTTTTCGAAATATTTCTGCAAAAATGCCGATATATCAAGTATGAGCGACAGTCTTGCTTTTGAAATTTGGGTGTTTGCATAGCGAAAGACTGCAAGAGAACACATGTGCTGTCACTGTTGGCAATCATTTGTAAATGAGCGTTGATTCACATGTGTTTGTGTTTGGGGGGGGGGGGGTGGGGGTCGAGGTTTAGTCAGATGTGAACGGCTTGCCGAAATTAGATGAATCATATTCGGACGACATCATTGGTTAATACTGTAGCAGATTTGTACATTTTTCATTGACTTTTAAATTTATTTTGCACATTTGTCACAAGACAATATTGCAGATCGCCGCAGCTCATGTCGCCGTCGCAGGCGCAGATGATGCAGCAGCAGCAGGTGCAGCAGCAGCAGCCAGTCATGCATCCAACCGCCCGACAGATGAGCAATGGTACGGTAGGCGAGGGGGTTACGGTAGTCTGTAGCGATGCTGGGGTACGGTATCGCATGGACTGTATCGATTATTGAAGCAGATGCGAATTGAACTTAAATAGTTTTTTTTTAATTTGGCAATGTCCGCACACTAAATGCTTGTTGTAAATAGTTTTTTATCCATGTCCCGCTGCAGGCGACCTGCAGCACATGCGACCGGTGCAGCAACAACAGCAGCCGATGGGCGTGGTTATGCAGCCGGTACAGCAGCAGCAGATGATGGTGGCTGCACCACCCCTCCCGCCGCAGCAGCAGGTGCTGCACGCCGGCGGCCCTTACCTGGCACGAGAGCCTTCCGTAATAGCCAATTGTGAGTACGGTAGTCATGCGTTATAGAGGTTACGGTAGTCGGTAGACATTCTATCGATTCGTGTCTATTACATTTATACAATAATATGATCATGGAAAAGGTGAAAACACTGACCAAGCCAAACATGCACGTTGTCGACCCTCTGACTTTTATTTGTTTTCTCGCCTGTGTTAATCACAGGAAGTTACATTTTAACATTTTGTTCGATCGTATCATTTTATAACTGTAGCAGTAAGCGGTAGAATTGGCTACCGTATCAGCCAGCTCTCTGGAAATACCGTAATCCGAGCGCGCGCATTTTTCAGTGACGCCGGACATGATGTTCGTCGGCGTGCACATTGTGGTCGTCGACTGGGAGAGGTACGGTGGCTATTATCGATTGATTGACAAAAGACTTACCGTAATCCTAAGCGAAGTTGCAAACTTTTAAGTATCGTACTCTCTGCAAGACAGATACGGAAATGTATGATTGCCGAACCGGTTCCGCTTCCGGCCTTTACCTTTGCCTATTTTACAGCTCTGTTGCAGATACTCTACGGAGAAGACGGACATGATGGCGCTGAAGAATCTGATCCGCTCGCTGGGCGGAGAGATCGACTTCGGCGCGAAGGTCATCGAGCAGCATCGAAATGTGAGTGGACGGGAGGTTGATGAATTCGAGAGAGAGAGAGAGAGAGAGAGAGAGAGAGAGAGTGTTAGACTTTTAGCGCTACCCATAAGCATTTTGAGGCGATATCTGAGCTGAAATTGGAGGAAAAAAAAATAGGCTACGAGCAACGCAAATCAGAAATTGTGCCTCGATGTGCGAAGACGACGAATTTGCAGCAGCCGCAGCAGATCACACACCTGATCATGTCGCACTTCTCGGCGCTGCCGCTGATCGCGCGACACAACGGCCACCCGCCCATCGACCCGCTCCCGCAGCTGGTGAGTTCGTGGTTACGGTAGTGCGTTGGTTACTGTAGGCACGCGCACGTATTCTTACGGTTAATATAGTTTTGGGTTACGGTAGCGATGAATATATTCGGGTTACGGTAGCGATGATATATCGTCGGGATTACTGTGGGCAGTTGTCAGCAAAAAGAAAGAGTAAGAGTTGATGGCGTTTTAGCTGTTATCGGAGGCATGTTGAGAGATGATTGCCCCTTTTGCAGATGAAGGAGAACAAGCGGGTGGTGACGATGCAGTGGCTGGTGGACGTCGTCGAGAAGCAGTCGATGGAGGTGCCCTGGCGCATCGCCCACCTCCCCATACCCCACCAGGTGAGAGGAGAGGAGAGTACGGTACATGAGAGTGCGGTGGAGCGCACTTGTAACCGGTGAAAGAACAGCGACATCTGTGAGTACCCGACGACGGGGGGGGGGGGGGCGCATTGGAATTGACGAAAGTGCATTTCAAACACACGAGTGTTTAGTATTTGGAAAAATATTTCGTTCATTGCCTATTGATGACGCAATCACTACTAAATAAGCTAAATATGACGTTATCTCAAACGTTGCAGGCTCCGGAGCAGGCGCGTCTCAACATTGGCCGCATCATCGCCGTCACGGGGTGCTTATTTATTTATTTATTTATTCGTATTTAGTTATTTATTTGCTCTTATTTATTTATCAGTCACACTCGCAAAGGGTGCGACAGCAATTATACGAACGATAGGAGTTTTTTGTTTGAAAAACATATAATCTAAAAACATATAATATAAATATTGGCGTGGGTTCACGGACAGCGAGCGCGCCGCCGTATCTGTTGTTCAGGACCGGAACGTTTTATTATTCCGGAAAGCTGTCTGTGAAAGTTATAATTTTTAGATTCACGGACAGCGAGCGGGCGGCGGTAAAGTACATGGTGGAGTCGATCGGCGCGAAGCTCATGCCCGGCGTCTCCCTCCACACCCATCTACTCGTGGCCAAGCAGTGAGTGGGGATTACGGTAGCAGCACTCCGCAGCTGGTCTACGGTAGCACTGAGTAGGAGCGCTAACGGTAGCCCAACATTATTCAACATAGGAATTGGATCATGCATACCACGTATTGGCACAGTGATGAAACACAGAACAACAGCAACAATAACCTTGCTATAAAAGTCAATAAAAAAATAAATAATCGATCGATACCATAACCGAAAAAAAGGGAAACTTGGCGTTGACTTGACTTGATTTCGTGGGAGTTTGGCTTTTTTGAGAATAAGAAAAAAAACATTTATTTTGCAGTCCCTCATCGGAGAAGTACGAGATGGCGCGGGAGTGGGGCGTGCCGGTGGTGAACATCCAGTGGCTGGTGGACGCCTACCTCGGCCAGGTCCGCGCCGACATGGACCAACCGAGGTACTGTAGCGCCCAGTTTGCGATTCGAAATTCGATTATTGACACTCTCCACTGCTCGTGTGGTTGCGAGTGTACATCAATTTAGATCTTTACTGTGCAAATTTGAGGCATGCGTACTTTTGTGAATAATTTTTTTCAATTTATATTGTCTGAACGCTTGCGGAGATGCTTTGTAGAGATATGTATCCTATATCTCCCATGATACACTATTATTGTTTACATTTATTTTTATTTGAAGATACCAAGTGGCGCCGCAGAATCCGATCGAGATCAACTGCGGGCCGTTCACCCTCGAGCACTTCCATGACCAGTTCAAGAGCTGTCTCGGTGAGTTGGCAGTGCCCATAGGTCATATGGGTTTTTCGCAAGTTCGCAATTAGCATAGGGCGGGGGGATGTCGACAGAGGCCTTCATGTGTCTGTCCTGCACTCTCTCGCTACCAACGTTGCAATGCATAGCTAATTGATGACACGTTAGAGACCTTTGCGAGTAAAATATTATATTATTATTATTACTTAATATTTGCCATGACCAGTTCCAGAACTGGCTGGGCGAAGTGGCGTTTCGCGCTTCTGCTCTTTAAATCGCGGGAGAAACGGCGCTAGCAATAGTTGAGAGAATTACGCTCAATAAGAACTTAAATTTGAACTCAATAAGAACGCAATTGCAAAACGTAATCATGCAAATACGTATATTATTATTATTGTATGTTTGCAGCGGCGTGGCGGTATCCGATCCCGTGCCATCAGCCCGACTGGGACCGCGCCGTGGCCTGCAAGCACGCGCTCAGCCAGGACGAACACGTGTACCCGCTGAAGAAGCTAAAGTGATTAAAAATCATTATTACTTATTTATTTATTATTATTATTACTATAACTATTATTATTATTCTAATGCCCTTTTTTCCATAACATTCCCACCTTTGGCAGCAGCAGATAATATCTATCAGTAATCTGCCAGATATGATGTGTTTGTACTAGAGTGCGAAATGTGCGACCACGATCAGTAAACGGTGCTCGCGCTGCTTTGTTCTTTTTTCTTTGAACCTAAATTAATATTGGAATTTGCATTGCAAATATTAACGCGTGCAGGTTGACATCGTCCCCTGCGCCATCCGAGGAGGAGATCGCGGCGGCGCACGCGGCGTCCGCGCCGCCGCACGAGGCGCGCCAGATGATCGTCGCCTTTGAGGGATTCGACGACGAGTTCACCGACGTGTTGAAGAGGGTACGGTATCTATCCGCGCCGAACAAGCGCGAGATCGATAGATCGATACACCGTAATTTGTACTATCCCGATTGCCGCTTATATTATCGGCTGAACCAGAACGCTTGTTCTTGCTTGAACCACGTATTTTAATATTGTTTTTTTTGTTGAAAATATTTAAAAATTGTAGAAAGTGCGGATGCTGGGCGGTCGGGTGACGGACGAGGTGGAGCGCTGCAGCCACCTGGTGTGCATCGACGGAAAGAGGTACGGTAGTCGTGTGGTGTGCTGCTGGTTACGGTATCGATCGATTGGGCACAAGAATTACAGTATAACTCGTGTGATTTGATTGACTATGATTACAATCGTGGTATGCAACAAAGGGATACTGTAGCCGAAATTCGACGGTAGATAGTAGTGCATTATTGACTGATAAGGCTATGGAATACTGTAGCCGGGAATGTTACGGTAGTAGTGTGTTATTGAGTTTTGTTGATGTGCAGGACGGTGACGCTGCTCAAGGGCATCGTGCTGGGCAAGAACCTCGTGTCGGCGAGCTGGGTGAACGCGAGCTACGACGAGCGCAGCTTTGCTGGTTGGTTAACTAGTAATAGGATAATTAGGCTTTATTGGTTAATTTTTTTTTTTAAAGTTTAAAACCATAACATATCCCCCTCCTGTTCCATGTTCGCATCATTTTTTTGATGCAGTCTTTTCCAGCCCCGGGGGGGCATGAGTTACAATTAGTTGGAGAGTCTATAGACGGATGTCTTTCGACATGGTGTTAATGGTTAATTGCCCCTTTGATTTGCCTACTCCAATGCTGCTGCAGACACCTTCGACTTCTTTCTGCGCGACGACGAGTCGGAGCGGCTGCACGGCTGCAACTTCAAGCTGTCCGTCATGCGGGCGCGACGCGCCGGCGTCTTTGAGGTGCGCGCAAATGAGATCTAAAAGTGACTAGTAAAGGTAAAGTTGCTACCGGAATCAAGAGGACTTTACGTCGACAAGCGACTACTCTGCCGGGGCCGACCGGCAAGGCCGGCCCCGGCAGAGTGGTCGCTGGTCATTTGGAGGCATTGTTTTGCTCCATATGAGATCTCATGTTTTATTAATTTACAATTTTAAAATCCCACCGTTATACCTCGACCAGTAAAATAGGAAAGGGAAAAAATCAATACCAAACGATTACTTTACAATTAGCGTTTTTACATTACAATTTACAATTTACAATTACTTGTTAGCGAGGGGAGTTACTGACTTGTACTTGAGATTCGAAGATAATAATTTAGGACTGCGACTTCTACATCTCGCCCTCAGTGGAGCCGTCGGTGGAGATCGTCGCGAACATCTGCGAGCTGGGAGGTCGGTAGCACCCTTCTGTTATCGATCGATTGAGCATTCCGATTATCGTAGATTGTGGGATACTGTAAGAGCGCTGTAATAGCAGTGCAATAGTAGCTGCTCGTCAGCACTAGACCAAGCATTACTCAATTCCGATTATGAAAAAAAGAAACAATGCTCGGTGAGCTTATAGCTCTTTTACTTTGTGAATTGAGCACAAAAATTTGTCCTACCCATACCTTTCGCGTTTCAGTGTCCCCCTATCCATCTAAATGCTTCCTTGTTTCAGGCGGCGTCGTGCACGAGCATCCGCCCTCTCCCGCCCGTCTGATCGAGTGTCTGGAGACGGACAAGCCGTACATACTGGTAGCCACCGAGTGCGACATGCCCATACTCAAGTACCTCACGGACGCCGGCGTGTGTGAGTCATTGTACTTCTATACCTACTACTTTACTTCGCACTTTATTTTGCTTTTTTTCCATTGGGGGATGTGGATTGGAGCTCTGTCTTTGCTGGCGGTTTTGGTACGGAGTAGGGATGTAAAATGGTTGGGACTGAGCATGGGCGGATTAGAGAACTATCCATTGTGTGATGCTGAAACGGCGCTGCACCGGATGCGAACTTTAGGAGGCGAAAGAGTACTGTAATGTCAGAGGCGGTATTGCGAAGCAGTTCTCATTCGACCTAGTGTTCCGATAAATCTTATCCCTCTCATTTGCAGCCGTCTACAACACGGAGTTGGTCTTCTCTGCGGCGATGCGACAGGAGGTCGACCCGCTGCCCGTCTTCACCGTCAACCCGAACGCCTGCCAGCCGGCGCCCCTCCGACTGCCGCAGTGCGCAGCAGCTGCTGCAGCAGCACCGGCTGCAGCTGCAGCCCCTGCAGCAGCAGGCCACTCGTCGGCTGCATCGACGCCCTCGAGGAGGACGTCGCTCGGTCAGACTCCGCCCCCTGCTGCAGGTCCTGCAGCTGCAGCAGGCCAGCCGCCCTCGACGCCCACCCAGCAGGAGTTTGCCTCACCGCAGACGCCGCGAGTGAGGCCCAGTTGATGATCAGAGACTGTAGAAGCTACCGTAGTCTGCCCGTGACCCACCGAGTTACCGTATACCTCACTTGTGCCTTTCGACTCTCTCACGTATCACACGCAATACGGGTGATTATTGTTTGAGCAATCCTGCTCTCTCTTTCTCATTCTCTCTCTCCCTCCCTCTCTCTCGTTCTCTACCTCCGATGATTTGATCTCCGTAGCATCGTTTTATCGACGAAAGAAATATATTGTCTGTACATAGGCTGAAATATTGCGAATAACTAATCTCACTCTGTTCCATTGACTCCGTTTTCATTGTGTTCGAAATTCCATCCGCAGTTTGTGATTTTGTTTACTGGAATTTACATTATATCGATTACTTTCCTTCCCGTCATCTCCGTTTGAAAAGAAGGATTTTGTTGACAAGAGTGCCATAATCGGACGATAAATTATTGATTCTTTAATTTTGCATTCGTTTTCGTGACAAATGTACATAACAGAGATCGGTGTTTGCGATTTGTGCTTAAATGTTCCGTTCCGATGATAACGAAATTACTGTTCAAAAACTGCGCGGCGCGCAGACACTCCATATCATTATTTCCGTAATTTAATTATGTGCTTTCAATAGCCCCATAACAGTGCGTTCGCGTAAGGATTTCAATACCTCCGTACAGCAAAAAGTGACTCGTTGTTTATTTCACATATTCTGATAGCCCTTGGTATGCTCTATCAAAATATGCTTTATTCATGACCTGATGTCTCTAATTTGCATAATTACAGCAGGTCAAACTTGAGCTATATTCACTGTTTTTGAAGTGTAGGTCGTCAGAGAAACGAGATAGGGATTTGGTTGTTTCAGCAATATTGACCGCCTTGACGAGCTGCATCTAAGTGTATAATTTATTTATGCAAATTTTCAATTCTAAAAAAATCATGAAAAATTCAATGACGATTTTCTCGAAAACAAAGCAAAAAAGGGTTCCTATTTTTTGATATGTTGTGGTCATGGTCACTAGCTATCGAATAAGCACAATTACATACGTTTTGGAGGGCGGGTATAGACTCAAATCATGGAAAAACGGATCGTTCCTAATCGAGAGAAACCCCTCATTTCGCCCTCATTCCACCCATTCGACGCGGATTGCGCGGTCTAACTAGATTCAAATGAGAGGAATGGAGAGAGAATCGGGCAGAATGCACGAAGATTTCCATTTTACCACCAAATCCCTATCTCGTTTCTCTGATGACCTACACTTCAAAAACAGTGAATATAGCTCAAATTTGACCTGCTGTAATTATGCAAATTAGAGACATCAGGTCATGAATAAAGCATATTTTGATAGAGCATACCAAGGGCTATCAGAATATGTGAAATAAACAACGAGTCACTTTTTGCTGTACGGAGGTATTGAAATCCTTACGCGAACGCACTGTTATGGGGCTATTGAAAGCACATAATTAAATTACGGAAATAATGATATGGAGTGTCTGCGCGCCGCGCAGTTTTTGAACAGTAATTTCGTTATCATCGGAACGGAACATTTAAGCACAAATCGCAACATTTAAGCACAAATCGCAAAAAAAAAAATTCACTTTTTGCTGTACGGAATTTTGGCAATATGCTCCTTACGCGAACGCACTGATAAGACGATTTAGCAGTGGAGCCCAAATTAAATAATTTTAGAGAAAGCGTCTGCCTTCATGGGGAATATAATGTTTCGAAGCGTAAACTAATTCGCACAATTCGTATTGACAAAATGGTTGGAGACTGCTGAGATTCTGAATCCTACACATAATATTATATTTTTATTTTATAAACTTTGTACTAGTGTCTGCAAAATGAATCTTTGAGCGAATTTTGAATCATTGCTCAAATTGCCGAACGGTCGAAGATTCAAAATGAATCCTCAACTTTCAGCAAAGATTCATTTGAATCTTTGACCGTATCTCTAGAATTTCGAGACTTTTTCCAACGCGGTCTTCGGCATTGTGTTACTGCTACAAATGTGGTAGCCCAACCCAAGAATCAGATCTCATGCAATTTCCGGTAGATTCCGGGTACGTATTTCAAAAACTGTATTTCGGTCGAGAGATTTTACATGCTCTCTCAGCTGGAGACAATGTCTCCAGAGTAAGGAAAGCTGGAGACTTCCCACGCTGAGTATCGCGATTAATAATCGATTGAAGGCTCTCACAGTGCAATCAATTCTCCCTCTCGGCGTTGTCATCGCAGCTAAAAAATTTCTCACAATGCTATTAAATCTCTACCGTTCCGAATCAATGGAATTCTCCGTATTCCTAGTAAGAATGGAATAATTAGTGAAAGGCGAATGATAATGAGGCAGTTTGCTTCGATTCCTGCTACTTTCGACTCTACCGTCACTCTGTATTTTGTCATTCCTTACAGAAGGTGAGAAATTGCGTGAAATTCAGTACAAAGTAGAGTTTGAAATTCGGGTAAATGACTGAATTAGCACTCTTCATTTCACACTCTCTCTCTCACCGGCCATTGGTGAGAATGTGTGTGAAATGATGAGACCTAATCCAATTACTTACCTGACTTTCAAACTCTAATACAAAGTAGCAATTCAGTTTCGTTCTCGAGAGGTTGGGAGGGAAGCAGAAAAGAGTTTCAGTTACCAATATTGAGCGTAACAATAAATCGAGGTTTTCAATAAAGTAGGAATTAGATAATATCCATCGTTCAATTGTTGAAAGAATTAGGATTAGGAAGAAGTATAAAATAACCCTTATATGTTGCGTGTTTATCAACAGTCAGAAGAATTGATGAAATCTGATAAACGGAATTCACATGATGTTGATTGATCTACTACAATGAGCTATTTCGGCCATTGCTTATTGTTGCATTTTTCACACATTTACATATATTACTGGTTTAGAGTATTCTTTCAACTTGGAAGTAGAATATGAAAGCTCGTCTTCTTTGTGCATATAACAGACACTATCTGATAGGCTCGAGATATGGCCGTACAAGGAAGGATAACCTACCCTGAAAAAAATTATCCTAGGGTTAACTTTCAGCCTAGAAACCGAAAATCGACCTTAGAAGTTGTGATTTTCAAACCCGGCTGAGATATGTTTCATCACATGTACAAAAGTGAAAAAATGAAAAAAAAATTCAACGCAAACTATACCCCAAATTAGATAGTAATTCTTATAGAACATCTTGTGTACATCATTTTCACTGTTTAAAGTGAGATTAAAACTGAAGTATGAAAAAAGTTATGAAATTTTGAAATTTCAGAAAAATTTTCTTGAAAATTTTTTTCACACACGGGGGAATATGGATATGTTTTTTGGATTCCTCGTCAAAAGTTACCCTTGGTTGAATTTTTTTGTCGAAATCGATTGGGCCCGTTGATTTGTAATAAATTATTGAAAAATAGGCCTTTCTGAATTTCAGCAATTTTTCGATTTACATTTTTATAGTTGTGGTCTGTAACTGTTCCGAGTATGTTTAAAACATCTCTCACGTAATACAACATTGATTAAATTTCATAAACGATATTTCAATCTTGTACTTCAAATTTTTAAACATATTTCAACACTATTTATAGCTTATAAGCCACCCACAAGAAGCTCGCACCTGACCTCGTACAATTATAACTTTGTATGCCGAATTAGTAACATTTACAGTTGCAATGAGGTCTAACTAAGATTCGTACGAAATCTGATATCGCAAAAAAGCGTATCTTGCCTTATTGCTGATAACTAAAAGAGGACTGTATGTCTGAATGTCTGTTTGTATGTTTTTGACGTACAGTTTGCAATCGAATTTTCATCATTAAAGCCGCTTTTTCTTCTCTAAACGTTTTGCATATATTCCTTCACTAATAGGACATTGAATTGTTTGTATGTATGTTTGTATGTCTGTCTGTCTGTCTGTCTGTCCGTTTATTGTTTTTGTGTTGCAGCGTGACGCATTTTTCATTTTCCCTCTAAATCGCTTCAAATTTTGCGCTATCTTCTCAGAACCTTTTGCATATGATATATGATAAGAAATCCTTTCAAACTTTAAATACAAAAATGCACTAATATCATGGTCAAGTGGATAACGCGCCGGACTTCCAATCCGACACCCCCAGGTTCGACCCCCGCCGCGGGCAAACCTTTTGCCGCATTTTTCGCAAGTGTCAGAAGGCGTCCTTACACGATTTCAAGTAACGTGAATCACGTTTTCACCTGTTTTTCCGAGTTTTAACACGACAGATCGAAAATTTCGAAATTCCCCAAAATGATTAGGGGAGCTTGGGGGATCACAGGAGAGGTGTTTTGCGATGTCTGAAAAGTTTCTGAATGTGTCAGACTCGGTTTTTTTGTCGTTACAAAAGCCGAAAAGTGAAAAAGTCGAAATTTTAGAAATTTCGCCCAAAACGCAAAGGAGAGTGTCTGGGAACACATGAAAATTGTTTTGAAATAAATGAGATGTGTCTAAACGTATCGGAGCATGTTCTAAAATTTGAAAGTTCTCTACTATGTCACTTCGCGGCTCTGTGGCAACTTCGTTCGATCGCTCTCAGCCTCACAAAGCTTTCGCAACGGAAACGCAAAGTAGAATGCTTTCAAATTTTAAAACAAGCTCCGACAAGTTTAGACACTTCTATTTTTTATTGCAAAACACCTCTCCTGGGGGTGTCGGATTGGAAGTCCGGCGCGTTATCCACTTGACCATGATATTAGTGCGCTGTTGTATTTAAAGTTTGAAAGGAGTTCTTATCAGATATCATATGCAAAAGGTTCTGAGAAGCGCAAAATTTGAAGCGATTTAGAGGGAAAATGAAAAATGCGTCAAGCTGCAACACAAAAACAATAAACGGATAGACAGACAGACAAACAGACAAACATACAAACAAACAATTCAATGTTCTATTAGTGAAGGAATATATATGCAAAACGTTTAGAGAAGAAAAAGCAGCTCTAATGGTGAAAATTTGATTGCAAACTGTACGTCAAAAACATACAAACAGACATTCAGACATACAGTCCTCATTTAGTTATCAACAATAAGGCAAGATACGCTTTTTTGCGATATCAGATTTCGTACGAATCTTAGTTAGACATCACTGCAACTGTAAATGTTACTAATTCGGCATACAAAGTTATAATTGTACGAGGTCAGGTGCGAGCTTCTGGTGGGTGGCTTATAAGCTATAAATAGTGTTGAAATATGTTTAAAAATTTGAAGTACAAGATGGAAATATCGTTTATGAAATTTAATCAATGTTGTATTACGTGAGAGATGTTTTATACATACTCGGAACAGTTACATACCACAACTATAAAAAATGTAAATCGAAAAAATGCTGAAATTCAGAAAGGCCTATTTTTCAATAATTTATTAAAAATCAACGGGCCCAATCGATTTCGACAAAAAAAATTCAACCAAGGGTAACTTTTGACGAGGAATCCAAAAAAACATATCCATATTCCCCCGTGTGTGAAAAAAATTTTCAAGAAAATTTTTCTGAAATTTCAAAATTTCATAACTTTTTTCATACTTCAGTTTTAATCTCACTTTAAACAGTGAAAATGATGTACACAAGATGTTCTATAAGAATTACTATCTAATTTGGGGTATAGTTTGCGTTGAATTTTTTTTTCATTTTTTCACTTTTGTACATGTGATGAAACATATCTCAGCCGGGTTTGAAAATCACAACTTCTAAAGTCGATTTTCGGTTTCTAGGCAGAAAGTTAACCCTTGGATAATTTTTTCAGGGTAGGTTATCCTTCGTTGTACGGCCACTGTGGGCGGAAACTCGATCCTCTCAGATAGTCTCTGATAAACCACGAATTGTCGAGAATTTCAGCTAAATAATCTCTTTTTGATATTCGAATACATGAAATACATTTTGGAAACAGTTTGAATGGAATCGATGGCGGAGAGATAAATCAGAGCAAAGCAATGTTAGAAAGCGTGTAAAACCGCATCATTTCAACGTCAATTCCCCTTGTACGGCCACTGTGGGCGGAAACTCGATCCTCTCAGATAGTCTCTGATAAACCACGAATTGTCGAGAATTTCAGCTAAATAATCTCTTTTTGATATTCGAATACATGAAATACATTTTGGAAACAGTTTGAATGGAATCGATGGCGGAGAGATAAATCAGAGCAAAGCAATGTTAGAAAGCGTGTAAAACCGCATCATTTCAACGTCAATTCCCCACAGAATAAATTTCACTAATGCAAGTTCTCCCTCGAACTACAGGCATCATAGTTTCTTCCCCAGAGCGGGCAGGCTTTTTATTAAATTCGGAAAACTGACCAGTTTATGTTCATCATTAATAGTGTGCATTGTATCTCCGTTTCATTTATTTTATCATTTTACCGCGTTTCCCGGTAACTCGCATAAATATATATAAAATCGAGGCGGTCTCTTTCTCACTTTTGCACACTCTCTCACCCTGGCCCCTTTCTGGCGAATCGATTTTAGAGGAGAAATGAAGAGATTTTTCTTTTTTTTCCTCCAGCAAATACTGTTCTAGTGCGCTTTTATTGAGATGGATGCGGTGTTTTGCCGCTTCTCGCTTCTGAAGACGCTGATTCGCGTGTGGAAGAGATCAATGATGAATCTGATATTGGTTTGTTTCATTTTTAATTACTTATTTGCCACACCCACGAAGGGGTTTAGTAGAGTAGACAGAGCGCACATTTGCTAGGAGAACGGTTCTGCAATCTCATCATTCCACGCACGCCCTATCGTTTGCTCAGCGGGACGAAGAAGCGCGTTGGAGGGGGGGATTTCGACTGCCATCTTCTAAGAATGGGAACCTTGGAGGACCGTCTCCTGGCAAATTTGATGTACTAATTTACTAAATTCTTATTTTATAAAAAATAATGATTTTTTTGGAAACTTTCTTATGCGCAGAGCGGGAACTCACCAACTTCTCTTCCTGTGGAGATTCTACTGCTTCGAGAACATACAAAATCAAGAAAACTGCCTAGAGATAGTGAGAGAGTGCCTCTTGATTTCGCATGCTCTCTCAGCATGAGAATCCCCAGAGTAAGGGAAGTTGGAAACTTCCCTCTCTGAAAGCTCACCCGTCCACGCAGAGTGCCATGTGCCAGGAAACTGTTGTGGCGAGGAACAAGTCTGTAGAGGCGTAGCATTGGGTACGTTTCGTTTTTTTCATTTTTTTATTTCGCTTTCTTTTGCTACAGGAGTCACGCCAGATGAGTCTGTTCTTGATGAGAGGGGGCCGTTTTGGTACCATCTTCTTTGTAACTTGAGATAAAATAACGATTTCTCCTCCCTTTCCCGCGCGAAATCGTAGGTCAATCTCACGTTGCTCCGTTACTATAGAAAGGCTAGCTGATAGGACCTTAGGAAGCTGCGGTTTAGAAACCTTCAGCATACATTAACATGTCTTCGAAGACTATTATATTTTCGGTTCCTAAACGGCAGTACCAAGAAATGTCTCATGTTCTCACCGAAAGGCGTTTTCGTATGTGGTGTAAGGTAGTTGAACACGAAGAAAACGACAATATCCGGAGAAGATTGCGCAAAGGCCTGAAAGATCAATTAATTATAAAATTAGTAACAAAATTAAGGATACTAGTTTTTAGTCTTAAATGTTTTTTTAAAAGTAATGATGCTCCGTGTGGATTTTACTTTAGTAACATGCTAAGTAACTCCAGCGGTGATTATGCAATCCAAATTTAGTATCTATCTTTCGTTCGTAGTTATTGCTAATGCTAACTAGCAGTGAAATTTTTTTGAATTTTTTTTTTTTGGATAGCGGAAACGAATCTAAAAGGAACCTGCAGAGCCAGATAAACTTCGGCATTGAACTTTGACGAATTCTGAGAACTCTGCAAATTAAATTGGTGAATTTTTATTATTTAAATTTATGATTCTATACTTTTGGGCTGCCGGATTTTCATAGTCTAAACGGCTCACTCCCCTGCGCCATTTAGAATATGAAGTCGTCGTAGGCCAGCTTAGACTTATCTAGTCGTAGACTTATTTCCCTTTTTTGATTATTTACCTGCGTGCGGTAGCGTCTAAGTCGAAACAGCGTCCCTACATCGAGCAGGAAAGTCATCACATAGTCGAGTTCACACGACCTCGTATTCAGCCAACTGGAGTGTAAATGTGAGACCATGTCCTCTTCATTTCGCACACTCTCTAAACCGGTCGATAGACGAGAGTGTGTGCGAAATGAAGAGACCCTGGTCTCACATTTCGCACTCTACAGCCAAAAAGTCTTCAAATTTGATTTAGTTTAATCGATGCTACAATTTCATAATAATGAATGTGCACAGTGTTAAAATTTGTCCCAGCTCCGTCTGTGAAAAATTCCAGTGCATTGTGTCTCGATCGTAGGTGAAATAGAAGTCGTTATCTACAATTTAAGAATTTATTTTGGGAATTTTGCCAAAAATGTTTGAAGTAACGCAGTGTTTGAAATGATTCTGATTAGTAAATAAACAAAGTACTAATTATTGCATACCATAATAATCTCACTAAAGAGAGCCGGCGAGTTCTGAGCTGCACATAAAAGAAAAAGTAGCCCCAGAATTCCAAGCGTACGGGACTCTGTCTGCATCTTTAAAAAAACCGTGTTAAGATGTTGATAGCAGATTCATTTCGCGCACTAGTGATGCCGGTTCGGCAATCGTTTTACGAGATCTCGAGTGAGAGATCGCTAATGAAAACCAATCCGACTTTTCAGCGCGCGATGTGCGACGGATGAGTGTAGGGTTCGACGCGCGATGCGTCGAACCCTACACCCATCCGTCGCACATCGCGCGTTCTGTTGAAAGGTCTCGAACGGAAAAGCCAGGTCCAGCAAATAGTCCGGCGCGCAGCTTGCGCAGCTAAAATCCAGAGAAAAAATCCAGAGCATCAGAGGGCACGACCATCACCGTATAATCATCATTATAAATGTGGATAGAGAACGTTAAAATACATTAACCATAATTTTCAAGATCTCTACTGCAAGGCATTCGAGTCTTTACAGACAGATAGACAATGCGAAGGTAGCATGCAAATTGGCGATGTTCTCACCACGAATTTACTTTTGACTACGCAGTGCTACCGTACCCTGCGGCTGTAGATGGGGAATACGGTAGCGATGAATCGATTGAGTGAGATGAGGAGGTGCGTGCGCGTGGAGAAGAGCCATAGGGTCGTCCCGAACTGTCAAATAGTGTCCATCGTCAATGGCAAGTACGCATAGGGAGCGACGCCTGGCACGGATCTAGGAAAGCTCCCAAAGATTTTGTCGCTGTGCGAGGAAAATACCAATTGTCCCACCCACAATTTATTTACTATAAATATTGGATTGGGGAAAGTAATTCGCTGAAACTTGTCTCACGTATCCGATGATTCGATTGAACGGCGATTCATTTGCAAATATAGGGTAGTCGGGCATTGCATACCTGCGAATTTTCAAGCTACATTTTAAAAAAATAAAGAAAGTAAAATTATTTTAATGTTCTTACCTCTCGATACACACATTTTCTCGTTTGCCCTTTTTTCATCGATATAAGATAAATATAATATTTTAAAAGGCATCAAACCATGCGGTGAGCAAGGTTATAAAACAGAAATTGATGAGAGCGATTGTGGCACAGATGATGCCGAACCTGCAACTTTAAAAATCAATAATCAAAATAAAGATTTGAATTCCCGCAATTCCTTATTTCGGCTCCCAGTGGAGATCCCAAGGGAGAGATTTGAAAGTTATTTTACTTCGTTTGTTGAACCTAAAGATCACATGCAAAAAGTGAAAGAAAATTGTCAATGTCCACTGGGAAACGAGCTACCCAATTGTTGGAATACAAACATGAAGTTGCCAACCAATAACAGGTTAACGCAGGCTTACGGGTTGTGTAGCGCCTTCTTTTTGTAGACCGTTAGCAGTGCAACGGAATTTGTTATGATGCCAAGGCCAGAAACGAAATTCACTGTTACGGTAGCGGCCGTTACATGTTCGGCATCCATGTTTGTAGGTCGAAACAACGAAAACTAGAATTTAAATTGGGTAAGTAGTTGAATCGAATCTTTTAATTTCACACGCTTTTAACACCGGTCGGTGAATGACAGAGAGAAAGAGTACGCGGAATGCGTAGATATAATCCAATTATTAACGCGCATGCATGGTTGTTACTGCACAGAGCGCGAACTAGATAACGAACTATCTAAATAATTGGGCGAGATAGTGTATGATTTGAAGAGAGCGGAGAGTGAACCTTCTTGAATATAAGAGAATGGAATTCCCTAGAGAGGTACATGTTAGAGAGTTCGCGCTCTGTGTAAGCGAAATATTCTGCACTCTATTCCACTACCTACACAGAGAGAAAACATACTTATATGTAAGTAGGCCGCCTACTATGAACTCGACACCAAGTAAGCTATACTAATATATATAAGTAGGGGGGCCTACTAAGTAGGTGCCCTACTAACCCGCGGGCTCTCCGGCCTGGCCCCGCCCCCTTTCTCGATTGGCTCCGCCCCCCCCCCCTCTGCCTTTCAGCCCTTCCCTCCATTCCTTGGTAGCGTTATTTGTATCGTTCATGTGTAAATAAGCACGGAGAATAGATGACTGGCTGATTTATTTCGGAAAGTTTAAATAACAGAAACAACAGACACAGAAAATACACGAGTGCAATCAATATAGTAAATGTGTATTAGATGAATAACAGCGAGATTTCGGCAAACGAGTTTTGATCACAATCAAAATAATACATAAAAACATCTCAACTATACTTATCGCAGTTCCGTTAATCTTACTGTAGACGTCATCGTTGTCCGTTGCCTTGACGTCGCCTCTGGCGGATGATGCGCGATCTGGAAGAGACGCAAATAATTAATAAAGAAACTTTCGAATTACTGCATATATTTCTTTACAAAAAATATTAGTTTTTCTGCAAATATATACTGCAAATATCGATTGATAGATCATATGCAAATATCGATTGATAGATCATAATTATTGATTTACTATGCGTATACGGAATTAAAGTGAATTGAGATGCATCAAATATAGGTCATGAAAAAAATTGATATTTTTGTGCTCTGAACGCGATTATTGAGAAAGCTGTATCATATTCTCAGGATTATCAGCAGTCCAGGTGGGGGTCAGTTTGGGCCTAAGTTGCTAGCTCGTCTAGAAGCCGAGATACAAGTTTACGTCCGCGAAATTGCAGCCTTGTTGCGGCCAAGGTGCGAAGACGCAGCTACTTCAAAATAATTTTCGGTGTAGCCCCTCAGCTAATCTATATGCTCAAAAAGTTTGGCTAGCAGGAAAAAATTTATGTGAGATTAATGCACTGACGAAAAAGTAGGCTTCGATTAGGTCATCACTATGCAATCACTGAGGAATTTCGCAATAAATCGATATCAGCATAAATAATCGTCGATAGATTTGATACATCATGCCAAAGTTTCAGATTGATCGCTTTTTCTGTTCAAAAGATATAGCCGGTTGAAAAAGTGACCAATGACTTATGCGCGCTCCTTTCTTACTACAAGGCAGCAAAGCCTGCGTGGTTCGCTATATAATATTCGCACCATTAGATGTATGCGGATCGTGCCGGTCAATAACATGGCCGCGACGCGGAGGAAATGACCGGTGCGATCAATAACAGAGTATCCTTCGCATAGCGCGAACATTTGAAACTAAGGGTAAGAGCGTTGTGACCGTTGGTAAATTCGGGAGAATAATTTTACTTAACAATTATAGAGAAACACCGACCTGGCTCCTCTCACCGGGAAGACCTAGTAGTCGAAGTTGAGCCCGGTCTTCGTGTGGTGCTTCATCTCAATCAGATCGTGCTCATGAAAACACACGAATATATTTTTTTATTAATTTGAGTAAGTAGAAAGGAAGCAACAAGATTACGGAAAAGCAACTACTGAGGAGGCATAAGAGGGCGCGGGGTGCTAGTCAAAAAATTTATTTTAAATTCATTTCATTTCGAGCAAACTTAATAAGTAGTTATTAAAAGTTAACCTTATTGGCCTTCTGGAGGCGAGCAAGAAGAGCGAGGTGCTTGCGCTGGAGTCAGCGGGACAGACGTGTGCGGGGGCGAGACTGGAAGAGCTCGGCGAGCTTCTGTCTGAAAAATACTATGTAGTGCATGAACAGTTGTAAATTGTACGAACAGGCCCTGGCTTACCCAGCTGCCCCAAAAAAAGGCCCGTAATCAGTTAGAAATTTAAATATAGTTAGAGTAGAGACGCATTCATACCTTGGAAGAGCTTCTCCTCCTCCTTGTCGTCTTTCTTCGGTTTGTGCGATACTCTCCGATGTCGGCCGACATCATGCTGAGCAACGAATAACATTGAAATCAACAAAGTAACGAAAGAAAATCAATAAAACAAAGAAGAAACTAGCGGGAATTTAAAAAAATGACAAAATTGGGTTACAGTAGTCAGTCAGGAATGTCGTGGTGGGATTTCATATATCGTTGAATTACCGTAGTTTTCAAATATTGATTTTATATTTTATTATATATTATTTATTACTTATTTATATTACTTATTTAATTTATTATCAACAATGATTCAACCGATATAGAATTATGAAAAAATAAATGAATTGAAGTAGGAAAACGTTAAAATTAATGTTCTTCCCAGCACAATTAATAATAAAGATGAACAAATTCCATGGTATACCACTTATTTCTCTCAAAAGTGTCAAAACATAATCAGCATCATCCTAGTATGAGACCTGTCTCACCGCGCTCGAAGTGAGAGGAGCGCAGGAGGTAAGTAGGCCTGCCTACTTACAGGTAAGTAGGTCATACTAATCAGAGCCTCCTCCTACTTAGTAGGCGCCTACTAGCCCGGTTAGTATGCGCACTCCTAAGTATGTTTTCTCTCAGTGTACTTGGGTGTGACAGAAAAGTCACGGTTCTTTGGAGAATGGTTACTCTTCTCTTTCGACTTTGTTTTTGCTACGTGCCAGTTTTTCATTTTTAATATTTCCCAGTCTCACAAGCAAAATATATTTATTTGATAAGTAGTTACTCTTTGGATTCTTAATAATTTCCCTCGCTTTATTTAACCGCATTGTAATTTAGCTGATTTTGTTTCTGCCTTGTAAATAGTCACAGCTAATATTAAAGTTGATAAAACAACGAGTAAGGGAGGGATATTTTAATTCAAGAATGAATTTACGAAGGGGTTTTTTAAATGAATGTTTCTCATTTAAATGCGCTCAGTGTATGCCCTCGATACGGAAGTAAGAGAACCTTGTCCGGGATTTTTTCCGGAAAACAAAGTCTGTCACACAGAGCGCAAATTTGCTAGGAGAACGGTTCTCCAAGGTTTTATTTGTTAGAAAACGGTTCTCCACCCTCCTCCTTCCACGCACTCTCTCGTCTCGGACAGCAAACGAGAGAGCGTGTGGAAGGAGGAGGGTGGAGAATCGTTTTCTAACAAATGAAACCTTGGAGAACCGTTCTCCTAGCAAATTTTCTTTCAGAGCAGAGGGTTGGATCTCGACAAAATAATCCTGTGTATGAACTACAATTGTTCCGCTACCTTGCTATGAAGCGCAGTAAACTAGCAAACTAACATGAGATATTGGCCGGTACAGATCGCAGCACAAACCACAAGGCTGCCTTTTCCGGCGGAGTATTACTGTATTGTGGCCTTCCGTGCAAGAAATGGAGCGCATTGTGTTCGATTTCTGATGTCCAGCGTATTTGTCAGTCATGTCCTATTTGTCAAGGAAGAACAAATCAGTATAAAAAGAGCTGATCTTATTCACTGCTATTTATCGGTCTTGCCAGTTTTAAGACCTTACCAATTTATGTTTTTTTTATTTGTGTATATTGATAAATCTGAAATGGTATTCAGTTTTTTCAGTTACAAATATAATGTATAGCATGTGTAAACAGTGTTACGGACATAATTATAATAAATTATTTAAGTAAAACTGGTTAAACACATATTCTCAAGTCAGATGAAACATATTGCTATTATTAGATTTTAAAATTCAGGCGCATAATGGAATTTGCTCTCCTCATTTCAAACATTCTCGGCGCACTGAATGTGAGATATCAAGTCCAATTATTTACCCGACTTTCAAACTCGAGTTCAATGTTTTTTCATTGACATCTAGGGTGTGCTATATAATCAATTATTTACGTAAAACTGATTACACCCATATTTTCAAAATAGTATTGTTATTATTAATAGGAAGCATGCACGTTGTCCAGTCGCTGCACGTCCTCCTTGTCCTGGCACTGTCTTCCCATCTCGTATCCACCATGACCGACGCACAACATGGTCTGATTTTTTTCTTCTGAATTTTCTGATATCAAAAATAGTGCAAAATGTGAAACAAGATTGATTAAATTCTCTCTCACTTACCAGCCGGTGAAGAGAGTATGTGGAATGAAGAAATTTGGACTTGTTGTTAACTCTAGAATGCATCCAGTGTATTGGAGCCACTCATGGATACCGTTCACAATGGAAATGGTTTTCGTATTCGATCTAAAAAAACAGGAGACAATTCACGGTCTTCCGTTTATTAGAATCCTTGCAGCACAGTGTCACAAGCAATTGGAAGAGAATCTCGCAAGGGAGAGTGACAACGATTTCAAGGAGGAATTTACGAAGGCCCACGACTTTCTGGCGGCGAGTATCACTATTAAAAAATAAAAATGAAAAACCACCGAATTTTCATTTTAAGTATTTATTATTTCAATAAAACTACATTGAGCAAGGTTCTGATGTTCTCAATGGAATGAACGACGCGCAGAAGCTGAAAATTCGGACGAACTACTTTGTCGGCCCGTATGCTTATTTATTTATTTGTAAATATACGGTTAACAGATAGGATAGTTGACCGCCTAGGATGCATTTGTTCAAGCGCGAAATTGTTCCAGAGGAAGCCCCGACCTATGGAACATCTTTCAGCACGCTCAAGACCTGAAGCTTGAATAAATTAGATTTTGATTTTGATTCGCGAATGAAGTTATTCGATCTAACAACACTTTATTGCAGATGCGCGCCCGTCGAAGAATTTTACAACCTCTGATTGCGAGACATCTCGAGTCAAATATCTGCCTTTAATTCATAAAACAATCCCCGATAAATATTATGCATGATAAACATAGTGGATACAAGAAAAAGCTCAATTTATTGCACTGGAAGCACGGTGTGATGATCGAAATACAAGAACACGTTAGACAGATGTTTTACGTTTTTTTGCGTCGGAATCTCGACGGCGATCTTCTTAAATTAGTTGGCGAGATTCCAGATGAGCCCACGCAGTCATTGTCGTCTCGATTTATGTTGAGGTCACGCACACAAACTAGAACACCTCCGAGTTTAGAGAAGTCATCCTACCTGACGATCACTTATTTTGATATGCGAACTTTTGTAAATAGCGCCTTAGACATACCGACAATACCGCGCGCAAATAAGAGAAGGCTATCCGTTATTTTCATTCAGCACGTATCCGATAGCAGGCAAAACCCAGGCATAAAGAAGATGTCTCAACATTGTCCTATTCTTGCATGACAAATATGGCCGTTCGAACATCGGACTTTGCACGGTATGAACTTGACCGGTAACTTCTATTAAGTGTATGCCGCCCACTATCAATAATAATTTATTATGGTCATATAGTTTGTTTGAGAATGGCATTCGTAGAGACGCTTACAAATGCTATGTATAAATAGCAGATATGACCGATCACGTCTCACAACAGATCAACCGCAGCGATGCTGGCCAGTGATGCCCTGGAAATACTCAATAATGGTGGGTTGTAGGGATTCCAATTCGGTGTATCTCATGCCCTCTGGTAGTCTTTTTTTCAAAATCTCCTCCTAACAGCCGTATTGCCGATCTCTCACTCAAGATTCCGTAAAAGATTTTCGAACTGGCATCCCTAATTGTTCTACAACTCTTACTAACTAGAATGTGAATATATTAATTGTTTATGTTCAGTGTTCGGCGCGACATCAAATGCTTTTCTGCTATATCTCATCAAGAGATTCTCGAGCAAACAACTCGGTTCCTACAAGCAGCTACTGGCTGCGTTCGCTTGCGTCGATATTGTACTCTGCACGCTGCACGGCGCACTTCGGCCGGTTAGTGCTTCGTGTAATTTATGTAATATATTATTTGTATTTACACCTCAAGGGCGCGACCACAAGTACACAAATGGGTGAATACAGAAGAAATGCTATTAAAAATGGGGGATCCTCATTGGGAGGGTTGGTATTATAATAAAATATATAAATTAAAAATAATCTCAGAAAATTCTACTCGTTGGCACCATCTTCAGCTTGGTCGCTAGTATGCCGTTCGAGAGCAGGGTAATGCAATCTCACGATAATGATTCAATTTCGATTAATAAAATATGACTATTCATGAAAGATCATATTTCCTTGAAAATTTGAAATAGAAGTTTGCAGTATCTGAGTACCTTCTCCACCTTTTCGTACACGGTTCCCTTCCCGCTCCTCAACATCCACTTCCTCTATCGGTTCATTGCGATCCGGATGTGCGTCTGTCATTTCTCTAACAATAAGATATCAAAACCAGTCTCTAGAATTAATTCAAACGCACACATGCGCCGCCTAATCCTGTACGTGAGAGTATTCTGGAGAAAAAAAGTGATAGTGGTGTTTAGAGTCTTATTGACTACACATTACATATTAAAACATGAGAATCTCAGGCCCGAGAATCTCCCGCGAATACATTACTCTTTAGGCCCGAACGTATCGTGCTCTTTTCTCAACCACGCTACATCCTGTGCATGATCCTGTATCCGGCGGCGCAAGTGATCATCTGGTGAGTGGTCGCGCCGACGAATAACACAATCAAAGACGTAGGACTTATCATTACTTTGTCTTGTCATCAAGTTGGGGGGAGCCAATTAGCGGTTAAAGCGTGTAGGTAAGCATATTCATGTTCGCGGACACTGTAGCGTTCGCGACACACCCCGACGATGAGGACTTGGCTACGTTGCGGGCGACCTTTCGACATGAATACAATCGAACCATCAACGATGGATTCGTCGTAGTGCACCACTGGGTTGGTGCTGCTTACTTTACTATTGGCGTACACTAGGGTTGGCTTGCCAAGGAAAATGACCGATACTTTTCTCGGATAAAGAGAAATGATTTCGATGAAGAATGAGGATATTCGATTCCTTGTTTAGATCTCGATTAGATCGAGAAATTGTCGAGAATCCGAGATCTCGAAAAGCGATTTTGTTTTTTTTCTTAAATAAAAAAGCTTTCTGCAGTACTTTTTCTTGGCCTGGTAAACGGTAGAGTTATTATATTAGAAGTGGCAACTTGGGAAAGTGATATTTGGGAGTGAAAAATGCGCAGCCGACCGACCATTACAACAGATAAGGGTGAAAATGGATGTCTAATCACGTTTCGAAATGATAATCACTGAAATCATCATTCAAATATGGTCGATTGATCTGATCTTTTGAAACACTTCAGACATCTCATTCCTTGCCAAGGAAAAAGGCCTTGAAGTGATTTTCACCATTCTCGCAAGGAGTGAGATAATTGAATTATCTTATTTCGAGATCTCGAGACCTTACTTGCCGGGCCAACCCTAGCGTACACGACAAATAGAAAATACGAGTCGACGATCACTTAAATGCACCGACCTGCGAAGACGTTACACCCCCATGCACAATGTTACACCACCGAAAAACAATGTTTCACCCCCCCCATTCACAGCGCCATTTCGCATGATGTCGTATATTTGTAGAAGCACGGCGAAGCTTCGTTCGAGTCGATTTCGCACGTCGTCATCAGTTCTGCGGCCATCTTCATCAATCTGACGATCGCGGTGACG
The DNA here is from genome assembly GCA_036245785.1 of Pristionchus fissidentatus. Lineage (NCBI taxonomy): Eukaryota > Metazoa > Nematoda > Chromadorea > Rhabditida > Neodiplogasteridae > Pristionchus > Pristionchus fissidentatus. Next base: position 13,906,371 of record BTSY01000004.1, read on the forward strand.
CTCGCTGCAAGCACGTTCCACTACATCCGCGGCGCGGGAACGATGTCGCGCGGATACCGCGCCTTCCAGCGCAGCATCCTTGTCGCGGTGTGCGCGCAGGTGAGCATCGTGCGCAGGGAGAAGCAACGCGCCGCATTACGGAAAGCGCATATAACTGGCCGGGGAGAGGGGGGAATATTTCATACAATTTGTTGGTTTTGAGCATTGGTGCATTGAGCGTGCCATTTGAGTTTCGCCGAATGGTGCCGTTAAATATTAGCAATGATATTTGAATTTTTTAATCGTCATTTACATCGTCTAGACGATTGTAAAATACAAAAATGCGTATATTTCAGGCGTCCGTGCCGATAGCGCTCGTGTACATCCCGTATAGGGATGGCAAAGGAAGAGAATAAGAGGGGGCGTGTCTATGCTAATGCGGTCAACTCTTCCGCAAGACCTCAACTCTTCCGGAAGAGTTGGCTGTGAAAACCTTGAAAAGAAGCTGCAAAACTCTGATTTTCGTTCCCAAATTGACGTTTTACTTTCACCTGTGAAAGATGTAATTGGTACAATTTGCATACATTCGCTTTTATTGAAATTACAGATTTGGCCGGTGATTAACGTGTGCAGACTAATTCCAAAACAATGTAAAAGTGTTGCAATGAAGAATAAACGAGTCTCTGATGTACCCAGCCTTGAATTAATCGATAATGACGGTATACTTTATCTGAAACAAGTCGCTGGCATAGCCACCGTTTACCATAGCGTAACATTTGTTTAACATTGCTCTATGTTGCGATATTCGACGTTTAGAAAGCGGTAGATTCAACGAAATCCATATTGCTGTCATCTCTTAGTATTTGGACCAGATCACACAATATAACGGTAGATCAAACATCACTAGTGCTTGATTCCCTCTTTGAGGTTGGGCGAAACATAACGTATTCACAGCTTTTATCACTCCTTTGGAGATTTCATAGCTATTTGAAATATTTTGAGCACACAAGCCATCTATTTTCATTGCAATAATAGTTTTCTTGCCAATATTCTTTAGAAGTCAAAAAGTGGACGGGATTTGCATGCGACAGTTGTCAAAACATTGTCAGTAACAAGATATGCAAAGTAGGCAACACGTTACAAAAAGAATCGCATCGATATCTCGCTTTAGAACTGTTTTCTCACCCCCAACTCTTCCGGAAGACCTCTACTCTTCCGGAAGAGTTGGCCGATTTCGCCCCCTCTTCCTTGCAAATTTCCATTTCCATAATCACAATGGGAAGGTCTTCCTCTCACTCTTCCTTTGCCTTCCCTAATCCCGTACATCTTCGTGCTGTACTGTCCCTTCCTTGGGCTCTCCTGCCCTCTCGTGCCTTCTCTTTCCATCATGGTTACCTCCATATTTCCCGCATTCGACGCCGCCGTTATCATTCTGCTCATTCGCGATTATCGACGCGGGCTGATGAGGATTCTTTGATGCGACGGGGCTTCGGTTGAAGTTATCAGTGGAGACGAGTGTCTGACAACGAAGATCAGCAATGCCACAGTCTAGACCTAAATAAATGAGCTACATAGAAAATAAATTATATTTGGCTTTTTTTATACACACGGAATAAGCATAAAGCACAAAATGCAAAAAAGGGCCAATCCGAGAGAGGAGAGAATACGTGAGAAAGAAGAGGTGACAGCATGCTTACGCAAATCACTGATATGTTTTCGCGGAGTGGCACTGCCGCAATGAACGCAATTTATTCAAAATTGCACCACCGCGCAATTTTATAAAGCCATTTATTTGTATTTACATCTGGTATTCTATGAGTGAACTCACAGAGAACTAATTTGCTTGGAGAACGCTGTTCCATGGTTTTGTTTTTTTTTTCGAAAATTGTTATCCACCCTCCTCATTTCACATGCTCTCTCGTTTCCGGTGAGCATCACTCGGGTCGAAAATTAATACAAATCTCGACTCGATGTTGACGCTCCGAAGAGGCTTGATTGGGAAATATTGTCTGAATCTCTTCAGAATGCTCACTATCTCACTCGACTTCCTCAAAACTAACTCGAAAAACATTAATATTCCTGCAATCCTATGACCAACATCCAAAACATTCTAGATACTTTCTCCATAAATTGAAGGTGTAAGCCGGAATACGCCAGTCAGCTTGACACAATGGTATCTTGCCTGTGTACTCTCCTCCTTCTTCTCTTCATTCCTTTCCACGCCCATGGAGGTCTTCTAGGTGCGTTTTTGCACAACTATCGTACTCCAATAAAACTCTGAACAAAGGTGTGGCACTTTTTTTTAGCACTTTTTGACACTTTCCGAGTTTCACCTCAAAAGAAGCTGATTTTGTGGCATATCTTGTTACGAACCATTTCCCATCTCAAGGCGTACCATCAGTATGCTCCGAAGGAATACATTCATAAGACAAAGTATGCTCAATTAATTCGTTGCACTCTCCAGGAACACTCAGTAATTCCCTGAACGCTTTTGCGTCAACTGTACTTTCTGGCGCGGGAGGAGTCGTCGATTCCGGTTAGCCGTGATTGGACATAAATTACGAGCGTGAAACATTCAGCAAGAAGTGTATATGCTGTTTCAAGGAACAAATACTGCCAAATCTCCGACATTTGCAGGAACAGGTGCAGTGAGCAATACGACTGGAGCAGCAACGGGGGCTGCGGGAGGCGCAGTTGGAACAGGCTTGCTGTTTCTAATAATAATGATATTAATAATAATGATATGTATCAGTGTCGCTTGAGGGGCGCTGATCAAGACGAGGTTTCAAATGGGTTTCAAAAGTTTCAGACGTTTCTATTCGTCATCTATTTGAAACTTAGTTACTGTATACTGATTATTCCATGCTGACAATGTTGCGGCACTCTCGAGGTGCTACCGAGTAGTAGGGTTGCCAGTTCGGTATCCGTAAAACGGCACTCTCATCCTCATATCTCACCTCACACTCTCGTTTTACGAGTGGGAAGAGGTCAAATCCTTATCGCGTCACATTTACGGAAAGGGAGAGGAGAATTCCGTTTTACGGAAAACGAGCCACCTTGTGGAGAGAACTCCATCTTTCCATCGATTCACATTCTAACAATAAATATCATCCTCACCTCAGCGGCAGGAGTTTTCGGAACGCTTGGATCCGCTGGGACGCCACTCAATATGATTCCGATTGATGCCCTAACAACCTTTATTTCCGATGGTAAGCAATATTAGAAAAAGGTTGTTTTAGGTACTACTCACTAGGGATGCCGGTTCGGTGTTGTGTATACCCTCTGGCAGTCTCTTTTTCTCTGACTCTCTTCACCTTATCATCAGTATTACCGATCAAAAGGCCGTAAAACGATTACCAAACCTGCATCCCTACTACTCACTGATCCCGTTATTTATGATTGCAGCAATTGCTAATGCCCAATCGGCTGCCGGTGCTGCCACAGGCACAGGCAGCACAAGAAGTGAACTGCAAAATTTGGCTATTAGCCTTCAACAAATTTTGACATCGCTACAAAATGGAGTTCCGCTTACATTCTGAGATACGAAGACGTACACAGTAGTGTTGTTAGATCGACTAATTCGTATTCGCGACTAATTTCTGAAATCTAGTCGAGAATAGGATTATTCTAGACTAATTTCACTGGTCTATTCTAGAGCTGACCGGTGATCGAGAATAAATGTAAATGTATTCCCGACTAAATTTCCATTTCTCACTCATACCTCCTCTTCTCGCTCGTGTTGAGCGGTCGCTCCCGCCATGGAGGGCTATACTTTGGTTGACCCAACGTCTAATAAGTCGGACATAGGACCTTAGTTGAAGAAGGAATGGTTGTTCATGATATTAAACATGGAGATGAAAAGGCTATCAAGGTCTACACAATGCTCTATCAAGATATCTCTTATCCTAAACTAGACAGTGATGATATTGATTGTTGAAGTACAGTTCAAAAAACTGTTAAATTTTGATTCTCTGTTTTAAAAAATAATGACATTTCGCACGTATTATTCTAGAATAATATTCGCGAGCACCTTTTATTCTCGAATGGGGGTGACCACGAATATTGTCGAGAAATGATTCGTCGAAGATTATTCCGGGAATCAGGACACTAGTACACAGATAAATGCATCCGATCAATAAGTAATGATCATACTAATCGAAATTTCTGTACAGAAGGAGATTTGAATTTAAATGCAAAAGCATTGCTTATTTTTAGCACAAATAAGCGCAGTGTGCTATATTAAAGTTTTTTTTTTGTTCTGGTGAATTTCGATTCAAAGATTGAAAAAAAAGTTATCGAAAAAAGTTGCCACTTCGCCACTTTGTGGCTCCGTGGCGCCGTTGTTGCTTTTTCCCATCACTCTCAGCCTCACGAACCTTTTGAAACGAAAAAAGGATGCCGATTTGAATATTTGGTTTTGTGACCACACCATTTCTCCCTAAATCGGCTTCGATCGCTATGCGAACTCTCACGTCAAGGAGCGTCAAGGAGAGTGATCGAACTTGGTATTTTAGGTTTTCAAAACAAACGCTTTAGCCACCTAGCCATGAGTTTTGTTTAAAGGGAGTTTGCAGCCAAAAAAACATAATTTTATATTCTTTCAATTTTATTTTTATTCAAAAGAGCTGAAAATTCTGTAACATCTGTAAAAATCTGTAACATCTGTAACATCTGTAACATCTGTAAAAACCACATATTTTTACGATTTTTTTGAAATTAATTATGAATTTTCAATAAATCGTGTTTCAAAGGTACTGTAGCTCCTGCATCCACAAATCTTACGCTGTTTAGCGGCTGCAAAATTTAAAAAAGGGCCTTAGCAAAGTGAAAATAAGTGTTTTTGCAATTGATTAGACTATGATGAGCATCCGTGAGGACGAATACTAAGAAAGAAACGCAAAAATATTACGGCATCATCCCTTTTGAGATTCTACAGCCGCTAAACAGCGTAAGTCCGCGGATGCGAGAGCTACAGTATACCTAAATTTTGCAATCTTTGAAAATTCATAATTAATTTCAAAAAAATCTTTAAAATATGCGGTTTTCACAGATATTCTTAGAATTTTCCAATCTTTAAAATAAAATAACTTATTTTTCGATGCCGGATCCCTTTAAAGGGACAGTTAAGACAAAAATAAAATTCAAAAATACAGTAACCCAGAGAAAAAGAAATTTGAAGTGGGCTTATGTCTCACCACGATTGCTAGCATACGGTAGGAATTCGCGGCCTCACGCGCGGTGCGGCGCGTGTTCCTGGCACTTTGCCAAGTCTCACCCATTTCTCTTTTTTCCCCGTTTTCTTCTCGTTTTAGGTTTTATTTGTTGCGTTCACGTTTTAATTTTTCACTCCAGACGCGCGTAGTACCTCATGGTACTCTTCTGTGATAAGTGGACGATGGCGGCGATCCGTGGCTGATGAGTATAGAGGAGAGAAGAGGATGTTAAGGCGAGTACTTTAGCTTTCACTTTCCATATTGAATTTAAACCTATAGAAGTTTAATTTCACGAGATAAGTGGTTGTTCGTGCATGCGTACTGATAGGACCTGTGAATTTCTAGACGGATGTTGCTTCTGAGTACCTGTCTAGATCATGCCCCTATCTTTGTGCCCATGCTCCTCATCGATTCCTCTCATCTTTTCATGTTTATTAATATCATTCAGGCTTCTTCCCCGCATTGCGGTGCTTGCAGAGGGCCACATGAAGCTCGATAACGTGTATAGTCTCGAGCGTCGTCTTCAGGCCCAGGTTTGTGGGTAGTCTCGGTCTTCGTACAAAAAACCCCCCAAATCTACAGCGTCTAGCTTTACAAACTCATTCTTTCGAAGTGGGAGTGGAATTGGTGAGAGAGAAAGTCAGAGAAATCAGAGATCAGGAAGCGGCGAGGCGGAAAGTGCGCGTTGCTTTTATATCTTTACTAATTTCTTGACTTACAGAAGCACATCGACTTCTCCCTCAAGTCGCTCGTCGGAAGTGGACGCCCGCTTGAAGAGAAGAAAGGCCAAGAGATTTGAGCCGTAGCTCATGATTTAATTGACCAATTGTTATACAATGTCGTTAGCTCGTCTTATCAAATAAGTTATGGTTATTTTGGAACATGTTTGAAGAGGAACATCTGGTGGGTGGAGATTATGTTGCCCGAGCTGTTTGGCATTAGAGTTATGTCTACAGCGTGAGGAACGAAGTTACTGTAGAAGTGAGAAGTAGAGGAGATACGGTAGTTCGGAAAGGGGAGGTACGGTAGATGCGAGAAGAGGTGGAGTAGGTGTGTTAGAGGGGATACAATACGGTATACACGAAACTTTTAATGAGTAACTGATATGATAATAGTAGTCGGCAGATTCCAGTCGGCAGATAATCGACGTCAAGGAGTCCTTGATCTGCTTTGCGAACAATTCTGCCGACTGTGAATTGATAGGCGATCCCTACTAGTTCTTCGCTATGTGACTTCGTAGTGTACTGCCAGTGTGATGGTCATCTCACCCGTCTCACGTGGGTTCAATTCCCGCCGACGCCTGGTTCTTTTGCTTTATTTCCTATGTTTCCCAAACCAAATGACAATCGTGGCGGGACCAAGAGGGCATTTGCGGGAACTCAACGGTGCCTTAACTGTCCCTTTAAACATTGTTTTGTTCAAAAAGTTTACTCTGCGGCGATAGAAGAAACGGCGACGTAACTGATTGTGTGTCGCTATTTTTCCCCATTCCCGACATATTTGTTTGAACGCACGGATACATAAAACCGGCAGACAAACAAATTCGCGCTCTGAAGTAATAGTTATTATCTACAACTAATCTGGAACAAAAAAGAATCATTCGTGAAGAAGAATGATGAAGAACTAAACTGGGAAAAGGAAAATGAGCCAACGCAGTTCTGAATTATGAGAGTGTCGCCTATGAGGATCCAAATATGAGAAGGGCAATTTTATTGAATAATGTGAATAAGAATGAGATACCCTTGGATGAAATGATGACTTCAACTGATGAGAAAGTGAGGAGATTGAATAAAGACACCGCAGGTTCACCAAGCCCTCCATCCCCCTCGGTGGCGGTAAAATTGGTAGCAACTTTGATCGTGGAAAGTAACGTGCCCCAGAAGCCCGGTCAGCATACGTAGCCCTAGTTAGCAAACCGGCCTTACCGGTGAGCCCCGGCAGAGTAGTCGCTAGTCGACGTTAACATTTCTTGGTTCCGGTAGTAACTTTACCTTACCTTTACCGCAGGTGAGACTGGTCACTGATCATATCGAGACGAATAATCCCACTGTCATTCTTATCGTTGTTTGGACTCTCCCGCAGCTCAAGTCTTGGATCGTAGAGTGCCTCCCAATCACGGACAGTTTAACTGACCCTCTAGTGCATTTTGTAGAGTGCATTTTGATACCACGGTCTCGCAATTTCGTACACACTCTCATCCACCGATCGGTGAAGAGAGTGTGCGAAAGGGGGAGAGTGTGGTATCACATTTAGCCATTTCGCCCTCTCGCTCTTACGACGATTCATGCAAAAATATGCAACCTTAACTTTGTTTGCAACGCAGAGAATATCTTGAGTATTTACAGAACAGCATATTATCGACAAATTTCAATTCGGGGGTTTGGATAAAAATATGCCCCTGCAAGATTGAATATCTTGTCTCGAAACCTTTTCCGCGTAGGCCCTTCGTCATTCACTCGCGGCAGGTGGAATGCGGCAGTTTATGTTGTTTGCATATATTCTGGGAGGGTTTCGGGCCGTCTCAGATGCTTTCCGCCTCATTTATCGATTTTATGATAATGTATGAACACGTTATCGGTGGGCTAACGCACTGCCTAAGTGCAGTAGCCATTTTCATGCTGACACGCAGAACGCCCCCGTCGGGAAGAGCCTTCGCCCGCTATCTCGTAATGCTGCAGGTAGTTCATTTTTAAAAATTGTCTTTTTTGTTGGGTAGACGTCTATGAGTGCGGAATGCGCAATTCGGGGGCTGTCAAACGTTGGGTGGCTACCTCTTACGCAGAAGTCATTAAGCACACACCTCGCACCGCCTTTGTAGGGGACAACGGTTCGGCATTGGGCGTACCATCTGGCAGTCTACCTTTGTCTGACTCTATTTGCCTTATAAGCCGTAATACCAATACCTCGTCCAAGTGGCCGTAATAGGAATATCGCACTTGTATTTTATGTAATTAACAGACACTATCTGAGAGGCTCGAGATTCAGCCGTACAAGGACACCTAACCTATGCTGAAAAAATTACCCTAGGGTAAACTTTGGGCGTAGAAACCGAAAATCGACCTTAGAAATGCTGATTCTCAAACCCGGCTGAGATATGCAACTGGGTATGAAAAAACGACCAAAAATTATTTCGAGAACAAAGCGTCAAACCCCCTACATAGCTATATATTATGAAAGCTCATCAGAAAAGAAGCATTTCGGCTGTTGAACATATCATTCTAACTATCATTTGAAAAAAGTTAGAATTTTTTTAAAGTTTGAAAAATTTTTAAAATATTTTTAATGATTGCCATTGCATTTCTCTTGTTGCTCATTCGATTCTACGCAAAAAGTTGTGTTAGTACAATTTTTTGTGCCCGATTTCACTTACAGGTACTATTTTTAAAAATTCGACGAAAAAGCCCCAGTAGCGTGTTTAAACGAAAAGTGAATATCCAAATCCAACCATTTATCACTGTATCGCTGTCATTCGTGCTTAAAAATTTATTTTTTATCTATTCAAATATTTTTCCATTTGATAATTGGTATTTGCAACGTTCTACAGGCATCTGGAAATATAAATGCAATATAGAACCAGAAAATGAATATTTCGTATATAGGAGATTCGATTGACGGTCTTTACTAACAGATTGGTCACAAATAGTGAATCAATGGGTCAAATAATATTTTTCAAAGTTTTCGCATCTTTATTGACCAAAATTCGGTTAAGGAGGACTATTGTTAATATGATCAAATATCAACAAAAAAAAATTATTTTTTTACATTTTCGAAATTTGCAATTTCATGATATATTTTGCCTCTCAAACTGCGAAATGAGAAACAATTCAAATGGAGGACAAGTAATTTATTCAATAGTGGATATTCAAGATCAGGGCAAATATAGTTAAAGAACCAGTGAAGAACATTTTGCTGATTAACAATTACTAAAACACGAGGGAAATTGCTTTTCACGAGGGGTTCCGGTCTTGAATATTTAATTAAAGTAGTATTTCTATTTCAACGCACCTTTCCCACGTGTACCCTCCTCATTTCCCCTTATCTCTCTGTCTTTTTCTGAATTCTCATCCACAAAAAAACAATAAAAAATTGAAACATCCGGATTTATTACTAAAACACGAGGGAAATTGCTTCTCACGAGGAGTTCCGGTCTTGAATATTTAATTAATGTTTTCTTTCTATTCTCATTCAAGTTTCTTCGAAGCGTCTTTTTAACTGCAAAGTTTTCCCTTACCTCGCTCTTTTCCGCAAATTTGACCTTGATTTCAGCTTTCCTACTCAATTTTATGCAAATTAATGACGATTTTTACCTCTCTTTAAGGGATCTGGCATCGAAAAATAAGTTATTTTTATTTTAAAGTTCAGAAAATTCTAAGAATAACCGCATTTTTTTAAGATTTAAATTTTTTAAATGTATTTTCTAAGATTTAAAAATGTAGGAATACGGTAGCTCTCGCATCCGCAGACATACGCTATTTAGCGGCTGTAGAATCTCAAAAGGGATGATGCTGTGATATTTATGCGCTTCTTTCTTTTGATTAATCCTCATTTATACTCGCCAAAGAAAAAAAACACTTATTTTCAATGAACAGCGTAAGTGGTGTGGATGCAGGAGCTACAGTACCTTTGAAACACTTTTTTTAAATTCACATTTAATTTTTAAAAATCGCAAAATATGTGGTTTTTGCAGCTGTTCTTAGAATTTTTAGCTCTTTTAAATATAAATAGAATTAAAAGAAAATAAAATAATGATTTTTTGGCTGCAAATTCCCATTAAAGAAGGTGTCCCACGAATATTTGGTCAACTGAGTTCTCACTGTGGGTCAATGAGAATCACCCAATAAGAGCGTCGAAAACCGGATGTTTCATTTTTTATTGTTTTTGTGGATAAGAATTCAGAGACAGACAGAGAGATAAGGGAAATGAGGAGGGTGCACGAGGGAAAGGCGCGTTGAAATAGAAAGACAACTTTAATTAAATTTTCAAGACCGGAACCCCTCGTGAGAAGCAATCTACCTCGTGTTTTAGTATTTGTTAATCAGCAAAATGTTCTCCACTGGTTCTTTAACTATATCTGCCATGATCTTGAATATCCACTATTGAAGAAATTACTTGTCCTCCATTTGAATTGTTTCTCATTTCGCAGTTTGAGAGGCAAAATATATCATGAAATTGCAAATTTCGAAAATGTAAAAAAATATTTTTTTTTTGTTGATATTTGATCATATTAACAATAGTCCTCCTTAACCGAATTTTGGTCAATAAAGATGCGAAAACTTTGAAAAATATTATTTGACCCATTGATTCACTATTTGTGACCAATCTGTTAGTAAAGACCGTCAATCGAATCTCCTATATACGAAATATTCATTTTCTGGTTCTATATTGCATTTATATTTCCAGATGCCTGTAGAACGTTGCAAATACCAATTATCAAATGGAAAAATATTTGAATAGATAAAAAATAAATTTTTAAGCACGAATGACAGCGATACAGTGATAAATGGTTGGATTTGGATATTCACTTTTCGTTTAAATACGCTACTGGGGCTTTTTCGTCGAATTTTTAAAAATAGTACCTGTAAGTGAAATCGGGCACAAAAAATTGTACTAACACAACTTTTTGCGTAGAATCGAATGAGCAACAAGAGAAATGCAATGGCAATCATTAAACATATTTTAAAAATTTTTCAAACTTTAAAAAAATTCTAACTTTTTTCAAATGATAGTTAGAATGATATGTTCAACAGCCGAAATGCTTCTTTTCTGATGAGCTTTCATAATATATAGCTATGTAGGGGGTTTGACGCTTTGTTCTCGAAATAATTTTTGGTCGTTTTTTCATACCCAGTTGCATATCTCAGCCGGGTTTGAGAATCAGCACTTCTAAAGTCGATTTTCGGTTTCTACGCCAACAGTTTACCCTAGGGTAATTTTTTCAGCATGGGTTAGGTGTCCTTGTACGGCCACTGTTGATAAAAACTCGATCCTCTCAGATAGTCTCTGTTAAAATAGTATATAGTTTGCAGCTGTTTATCACCCTTGTCGACTTCAACTTCGGTCTTCTTCTGTGTCCTGTACTCGTATTCCCTGCGCCCGCGGGCTTCTGCGGAGGCGTCCTGTGCAGCAAGATGGGCAGCGTCTCCGGGGGACACGTCGGACTGGTGAGTTGCTGCAGCTGCTGCAGCAGCAGCCGCGAGTTGCTTGCTGATTATTGAAACGACGTAACTAGTGTGCGAAATGTGAGACCGGTCGCTTATTTCCGCAGACTCGGTCGGTGAACGAAGAGACCGTGGTCTCACATTTCGTGCCCTAGACCTGCCCATAAGATCGACACAAAAACGACAATGTACGGCTGTCTGGAAAGGAAAATGCAGGCCCAACTCTGAATCGAACATTTCAGTTCAATTTTTCTCATTAACACTTTTCAATCATCTAAATTTAAGAAAATTTAAGATAGCAAATATATATTGAGAGGAAAAACTGTGTTGTGAGCTAAGAGAGGAAAATAAGTAGCACAATTTTATTCAGACGATAATGTTCTTCGGAATGGGCTACATCGCCATGTCCGTGCTCTTCTGTTTCCACTACAAGTACGCGTCGGTGGTGCGGATGACCCACCATCGACAAATAACTGTTCGTTAGCACTTTACTCAATTTTTGATCTTTGATCTCTTCTCTATTGTGAACACAGATTCGCGTACAATGTTCGCTCTCCACTTTGCATCTCAGTTGATGCAAAATACGGCAGAAAAAAGTATTTGTCTAACTGCCAGATCGATCGCAAATTAATAGCTTTAAAGCCGATCCCTTGGCAAAATTTCAGAAGTGGACCAAAGAGCATGAGGGCGGACTTCTCTCACAATTTTTTTCTTATTTATATGCTGGCTTACCAGGAAACGGAAGGGGTGCTGATTCGAGCAGCTGCTTTCGTTGTACTGACTATTCCCGGCTTGTTGTATGCAACTGGATATGATTTAGAAGAAAAAGGACAGGAGTACATAATGAAAGTACGCTAAATCGTCCTGTTTCATACACATTTCTTGTTTGAAATTATGATAAATAATTGGATTCATTTCACACTCTTTAATGTGGAATGAGATCTAATCGGAATATTTACACGAATTTTAAAGCCGTAGTGAGCAATAATATGAACAGAAAGAAATTGTTGAAGCAATATCCTGACGCGGCGTGGATTTTCGACACAGGGAGAATAACCATTGCCTACTCATTTCGAAGCAATTTTGCATTGATCATCGCAATTTTCGGTTGCACTCTTGTTGTGAGTTTTAGCTAATCATTAAAGTTGTAAATATATTAATAAGTTAATTGAAATAATTAAGGATATGTGCATGGTAATGTCGGCGTGCACTTTCTTCATTGCCTGTACGTTTCGAATGCTGTCCCGACAGGTACAAAGTACACTCAGAAAAATGATAGTAGTTTTTAACTACTGTGATAGTCATGGTGAGCACATTGCTAGTAATATTTTACTATCATGTGCCCACCATGACTATCACGATAGTTAAAAATTGCTATATTTTTTATGAGTTTAAAGTGCGAAATGTGGGACCACGGTATCTTCATTTTTCACGCTTTCTCACTCGTCGACCGTTGAAGAGAGTGTTCGAAATGAAGAGAACGTGGTCTCATTTTTCTTTTTATTTTTTTATTTCGCACAGTACAATGCTGAAAATGTTTTTAAAAAAATGTATTTATGAAAATAAACACAATATGTATTGGTAAACCAATAATGAAAACAGTTTGAATAAAACAACAATTTAAATTTTTGAAATGTGCGATTTGCAGACGACTTCCATGAGTGCTCGCACGCGAGCTATGCAGCGCCAATTAATGATGATCCTGCTAATTCAAGTACAATTTTAAATACATAATATAATGTTTTCCTTCTTTAAAAAGAAGAAAAAGGAACAAAAAAGAAAAAAGAATTTTATGAAATTTCAAACTAGTCGCATGAAAGAATGAATTATTTAATAATGATTTTATAATTAAAAAAATTGCAGATTTTGATACCGATGAGTATTCAAATTTGTCCTAATCTCATCTATACCATTTCTCTAATAGGAGAGTGCTTCACACCCGGTATTGGATTAATTTTTACAAAGTAAAATAATGGAACTGTATCATGCATAAACACACTATAAAATATGCCCAAAAAGGAACAGTGTCTTTTGTCTCGTTTTGTTTTCAGCTTGGAAATTTAAAATAGTGTTTCCGTTTTTTTTTTTTTTTTTTTTTATTTCCGATTGATTCCCTAGTTTGTCTATAGTTTCTCTATTATGAATCAGCAGTATCGCCTATTTTTCCACCACTTGGTGCTCATTTCTTTCCTCCATGATTAGCAAGAGTACAATTCCTAAAGACTATTATTTCAGATCATTTTTCGACGGAATTGTCGAAATTTCTAGGAAATAGGCGTAGGATGTGAAGAATCGCGCGATACACATGCTGCGTAGTACAAGACGTGTTATAGCATATGCCAACGCGTTCTAACGTGTCCAAACGTTGTGTGTGTGTCTGTCTGTGTGTCCGGCGGTCACGATTTTCGCATTTTCCTTATATTTCGCTTCAAAATCGCGCTATCTTTCCAAATCCTTTTGCATATGATTCCCGACCAGAATACCTTTCAAATTTTACAAAATTTAATTAACGAAATCCATAGCCAAGTGGGTTACGAGCCAAACTTTGAATCCGAGACGCAAACCTTTTGCCCGCGGGCAAACCTTTTGCCGCATTTTTCGCAAGTGCCAGAAACTGTTCTAACACGGTTTTGAGTACCGTAAAACACGTTTTCACCTGTTTTGCCGAGTTTTAACGTGAAAAATCGAAATTTTCGATATTTTCCCAAATGATGAAGGGAGTGTCGGGGATCAAAGGAAAAGTGTTTTGCGATGTCAGAAACGTGTCTGAAGGTGTTCTAACACATTCTAACGTGAAAAATCGAAAATTTCAAAAAGTTCCAAAATGATTCAGAGAGCGTAGGGGATCACAGGAAAAGTGTTTTGCGATGTCAGAAACGTGTCTGAACGTGTTCTAACACGTTCTAACGTGAAAAATCGAAAATTTCAAAAAGTTCCAAAATGATTCAGAGAGCGTAGGGGATCATAGAAAACGTTTCCGAAATTGCTCTAAAAGTTCTGAACGCATTGTATCCTGCGTTTCCGTTGTGAAAGGCTCGTGAGGCTGAGAGCGATCGAAAGTTGCCACGGAGCCACGAAGTGGCGTAGTGGCAACTTTTTTCGATCGCTCTCAGCCTCACGAGCCTTTTGCAACGGAATAAGCCAGTACTCTTTGCACATTAGCACTCCCCAACATAAGTCGAGCTTCAATGTCACCTGGGGCCGGCTATCGAGCTCCCGCTGGACCGAACTTGGAGCCGGCTATCGAGCTTCCCCTGGACCGAACTTGGAGCCGGCTAAAAACCCCTGGACCGAACTTGGAGCCGGCTACCGAGCTCCCCCTGGACCGAATTTGGAGCCGGCTAGAGAGCTCCCCCCTGGACCGAGCCTGGAGTCGGCTGCAAAGCTCCCCCTGGACCGAACTGTGCCCTGCAACTAAACGCCCCCCTGAACCATACTTTGAAAACGTAGTGCGCACCCTACCATAACGTAGTTTAACCTCAACACACCCTGCTAGTTTCTGAGTGTACCTGTATTTGAAAACTGATCATTGCAGTGTTCAAACACAGGTTCTTTCAGGCAACAATGGTGTAATGTAACTAACACAAAATTCGCACCCATCCTCACCTGAGCGCTATTGTCTGACATGGCAGCTAATTAAATTGAATTGCAGTGTTCAACAACCTCGTGTTCTGCGTTCAGCTAACGCATGCTTTACTGCACACGATTGTGCTTCTAACGACCACTCCTAGCTATCGCCAAGCGATACTCTGGTATGTACTACTTCATAACTAGAATGCGAAATGTGACACCACGGTCTCTTCATTTCACGCACTCTCTAGACCGGTCGATAGAGGAGAGAGATACCATAAGCACGAGTAAATAAGTTTCTTAAATTCTGCGCATTTGACATGCTCAATATTTAAAAAAAGTCAGTATTTTTTTTCGCTAACTGTCCTGTTTTCTCTCTCTGAATGTAATAAAAATAACAGTAAAGGGAAGTACATAATACAGTAAGTAACAGTAAGTAATCATTTATATGGACAAGTTTTTTAAATTAAAATTAATTTTTTTTTCAGTCGATATGGTGTAACCGACGGATCAGCAGCACCCAACGGACTTTCGCAAATTCGAGCAAAATTGTGAGTTATTTTGTATATTTTTTCGGCAAAAAAAGAATCAAATTTCAGACCCTCCGGGTCTGCTTGAAGACTGGATTATTCTATATTCATACCTCAGCTGATATTTTGAAACACACTCTTTCCATTTTTTTTTCTATTTTTGGCAGCGTAGTATTTTATTGTTTCGGATAAATGTCCGTGTATGTTTTCATCAAACAACTCGACAGAAAATACTATTTTTGACAGTGGTCAAATCGTATTTTTGACAGTGGTCATTCATTTATATTAATGAATAAATATTTACATCACAACTCGTTTTATTTTGATGTGATTCACTTGGGGGCAATTCATAGAATTGATGATGACAATGGTGACTAGGTGAGTGACTCGACAAAGGGCGAAAAAACAATGCAAATGATGACAATTCGGGGCGATGCTCTCTTTGTTTGGTCTGTTTATTTGCGCAAGTGCTGGCGCACTTCGACGAGACAGCGACCAATAGATCGGAAGAGCAGAGGAAGAGAGAGAGAGAGGGAGAAGAGCAGGAAAAGATGGGATGTCTCATCACTTCTCGAAACAGTCGAATCGACCCATCTGCGAGAGATACGAGGAAATGGCATGACATAACACCTGCAAAGGATAATCACTATGGAGTGGCTCTCATCGATTCGCACACTCTCTCGCCGGTTCTCATTCCCCTTTCCCTCCTCACGCGCTATTTCGCCCTATTGAGACCCTCCTCAATTCACGTACTCTCTCGCCGCTTCGAGACTCTCATTGGTCGGTACACTATTACGCCCTCCCCTCTGCATTGACCCTCCTTGAATCACACGCTCTCTCATCCCTATTGAGAGCGCGCGCCGCAATACTTTTGAATGGAGAGTAGGGTACAGAGGAATAACACTGGCAGTGCCCGTCCTATCCGAACAGATATAATCTTTCTCGTGAAAATATTTTCTCTCGCTCATGATCTACCCAACGTTTAACAGATTGTTCACATAAAGGGTGGCGCAGTACAAACATCGCAAGCGCATCTACAGACAATGACCAGGGAGGTGCTTTGTCTGTTTTGATCAAAAGAAGAGTTATTGTGGCCGGCGGTAAAAGTATACTGTCCGTCTTTGAATAATTGTGTTTAAAGATTTTAAAAATGCGGATGCGCAAATGGATTAATCTATAGCAAGAGGTAGTGCATCCCATTTTTCATGTTATTCTTTCAAGTGACCATAGATTTACTAACCAGGGTTATGCATGTTTCACGATTGTTTGATAAAGCAAGCTCACCTCGGCGATCACGATCGTAATGCTCAACCAGACGTTCAGGTTCATGAAGATGACCATCAGCGTGTACGAGATGAACATAGTGACCGCGTGCAAGACAGCATCGACCACACGAGAAAACGCATTCCTGAACAATTATGATTTTACAGATAATTAAACATTTTTATAAAGATTGAATTGTCTCTTCCGCATTTCGTATGTCTCCCTTTTCGACCGAAATCACAATCTTTCAGCAATCAGTTAATCCACGCCCAGAATTAACGCGGTATTTGTAAACATATTAATACGTTTGCAACATATCTGATCCCTACACACAGAAAAAAAGTCTTATATTAGGCCCATGATCTTTTCAAAAGTCATATATATAAGAACTTAAGTCTTAAATATAAGACTTTTTAGAGGGTCATGGGCCTCATATAAGACTTTTTTCTGTGTGTATCAATCTGCATTGGTTACATATCATTGTCCGACCGCTTCAAGTAAGACTCCTTACCTACAGAACCTATCGAGGCAGCGCCTGCAAAAAATTCGGTGGAGTCCCGAAATGAGTCAGAAACAAAGAGTTTTAAAAATTTAAATCATTTCCAAACGGCACCTCCAACCCCCTCTACGATAATTGTAATAGTAAGTGACTCACCGACTGCGCTCCGTCGACTTTGCGTAAGCCGTACGCAACACCCTGTAAAGCAGATTGATTCGTTAATACGCTTTATGGCCACTCGTATTCATAAACAGAGAGAGAGAGAGAGATCGAAAGATGGATAGAGAATTGGATCAAAAAGAGTTGTTTGAAATCCGAGTATCTCTGCATTTTGCCTTCTATTCTCTGCACCACTCGGCGATAGACTGTGCGAAATGGGGAGACCGCATTTCGAACCAGACAGGGGAAAAAGGCCGGACCGGCTGGTCGATAGAGGAAATCCCACCTGACAGACTCCTTGATGACGCTCAGCGCGGCCAAAATGACGCAGGAAAGCACGATTCCTGCAAGAAATATAGTTTTAAATGATTAAATTGATTTTACAAATACAGTTTAACGAAAAAACTGTTTGTCAATGCATGCAAGTATCCAAGCTTACCTGTACTTGTTGACGTAGTTTGTGCTAAAATGAGATTTAAAAAAACCGAACCCCAAGGAGACGAGGTCTTCCAGAAGTCGAACATGATGGTTTCGTCGTGGCCAAAGTGGACGACCATGCCGGCCATCGGTGCTGCAGCCATGTCCATACCGCCGTGAGACATCGACCTAGACAATACACAATGTTATGCTGGTCAGGAGTACGAGCAGTGAGACCACAGTCTCTTCATGTCTTCACCAGTCGGTGAATCAGAGAGTGTGTGAAATGGAGAGACTATGCTTTCACATCTCGTACTGAAATTGTCAGGTAAGCGGCCACATGGAGCGTTTTCCCCACACTGAGAATGAATACACTGAGATGAGACACCCAGTATATGATACACTTAATATTGCGTGTATTCGCGCGTCGAGAGAGCGTGCCAAAACGAGAGATTTGTAAGTGTGTCGTACACTTGGTGTCCTATCTCAGTGTACGATACACTCAATAGTAAGTGTATTCATTCTGGGTGCACTGGGAAAAGACAATACGTGATCGCTGACAATCCTTCAAGCACCAAAACATTCTGAATTCTCCTACGAAAACTCTAGCATCAGGACGCAAAGTGAACATGCTCACTTACCTGTAAGTGAAATAACTCTTATATCTAGGCATTTTTACAGGTATGAGAAGAACGTTCATGTTGTGTCATATTCAGATTTTTTCTCATAGTAATTAGCCTGATTACAATCATGAATAGTCATTACAATATTACAATTAGTGCAAGAATCGGCGGACAAAATAACTTTTTCGGAGCTCGTTGGAGGAAAACGCGCTTGCGTGGAGATAAAAAGTGACTGGCAAAATCATGAATAACAAGGAAATCTATGTGGGAGGTGTAATTGTGGATATGCCAGCTGTACTGTACATGAAGCAAATATAAGGAGATAAGACATTACAGTTGCGGGCGTTAATGCCAGGTGATTCTTCTTCTATGTAAGGGGAAATGCTCAGAATATGAGATCGGAAAGGGCGCCGGAACACCTATAATCTAGTGAGAGCGAAATGTTATACCACGGTCTCTTCTTCTAGCACACTCTCTTCGCCGGCCGGCGAATGAGTGGGTAAGCAAAATGCCTCGAGTAGTGCGGCTTTCGGGTTATTACTTTCTTTTATATTTTTTGTCATTCTCTTTGAACCGGTCGAGAGTGCACGGATCGGAGAAACAATTTCTCGACTCTACCACAATTCACATGCACATTCTATGTGATGGGGTCTGCGTCTGTTTAGAGCGAGCAAGGGAAGTGAACACAAATTCCACATCCCAGACAATCCTCCAGAAAGGGGCCTGGAGTGAGAGAGTGTGCAAAAGCAAAAGTGTCCTCTCGCAATCTCCCGGTCCCCTTTCAGGGGATAACAACAATGTGAAATGCAAAGGGGAGGGAACATATGGAGTGATGATTGCACAGGATGGCTCTACAGAGAACTGTGCCCTGGATATGGGAGGAGCTATCTCTCTCCACCCTTTTAGCACAGTTCACTGGATGATAATTGAGCACTTCCTGAGTCAACAATTGATTTATGTTCGGAAAAAGGGGCTACGTGAGATTAGCGGGGATGCTCCCCTTTGACTAGTTACCTCTCACTCTCGACTAGTCCAAACTAAGTAGCGGAGCACTAGAGAGTGCGCACGCTGGTCGGTCAGTGGTCTCTCTATTTTGCACGCTTTCTCGCTCCCTTTCCATATTCGGGCGCGAGTGAGAGCGGGCGAAATGAGGAGACACTGTGTTAGCCGAGTAGCGAGCCTAGGGCAAACGCACTCAATCCCCCCATGGGTGAGAGTGCAATTTGAGAGCCCGTATTTGTACTCGTAGTATGACTACAGCGGAGGCCAGGCTACGTGCTGTTTGACCATCCGATTTGAGTAGACATAGGGAAGCTTCTCTCCATGTCAGCACGAATGACTGGTCCGCCCATTGTTTAGCAAATCGAATTCTGATTGGATTAAAGTAACTGTAAAGGGACGCAATCTGGTTCATGTGATCCACCATCTGTGTGATCCACTTTCTGTAAGCTACGTGGGGAGAGTGACACTATGTGATCCATCATACATGTGCACTTCTAGAGCAGAGGTTGAATGCTTGCCTTGCTAACGTGACATGGTAGGCTCGCTACCCCATGTATGCCTTTTGCTTTCTTTCTTCCCATGACCAGCTAATCGAGGCGAGACAATTGAAATTCGAGGGAATTGTACTGCCCCTTTCACAGCGCGATTTATACGTTTCTTTGTTAGAATTTAGAGGAAACATCTGCATAAAATACTTTGTCAGATTACACACTTTTTCCTAGACCGACGGGTGCAGCGAGCGGTCATATACTCGAAATCATTTTTTTAAAAAATGTGCCTTTTATGTCCATTTTATAATACTGGACAGAATGAATCATTCTAAAGAAGACCATCGACCACGTCTGAAACCTATATGAAACCCCCATCTTGATCAGCGCCCATAAAGCGACACTGATAAATTTGTATTTGTATTTTTATGTCAAGTAGAGTGCGAAATGTATCTCCAAAAGTGCGATCTCTTCATTTCCCAAACTCCGGTCGGTGGATGAGCATAAAGTGCGAAATGTAGAAATTGTGGTCTTCACCTATATTGTACACACTCGCTATTTATCCTATAGCATACTAAAATAATACATTTCCTTATTGCCGTGATAAACTTTTTTTTCTCTATTAGTCGTTTCGCACTTCAGGCGCTTCCAGGATTACTGTACATGTGATACGATGTTGTAGCCATATCGTACACTTTCACCGCCATCGACATGCGTAGAGTGCGTGCGCAATGAAGAGACCGTCGGCTAACATTTCGCAATTTGAGTTCCTCCCGGATTACTGTACACTCACCCCATCGACGAGTGGTTCATCGTCGTCGACGCTGTGGTCGTAGCTGGTCCAGACGACGCGTGCCCGGCGTGATTCATACTGCTGTTAGATAGAGTGAAGTTGTATGAATGGCCGAGAGTCGGTGGAGAGGGAGTGAGAGGTAGAAAACAAACTCCCTCTCTCACGGGGTATTTGCGAGTACCCGCGCTGGATTTAGAGGTATCTAGTCAGAGGAGAGACGATTAGATTGAGATCAACATCTCACCCACTTGAATGACATACTAATGAGGAGCAGTTAACGCGAATGCACCGGGGAAATTCGTAGAACTGAAGCAACGCAAGATGCACGAGAGCGATAATTGCAGTGAGCGGACACCAGATGATCAGAAGATCTTGTTGTTGAGCGTATCCAATTTACTGAATCCGTAGTATGTGCAGACTACACACAGAGAAGAATGTCTTCGTCGTATGCATGAAGTAATTAGTGTTTGAAGTACATACTTACTTCGATTGCTAGTTATCAATTTATGATAATATAAATATTTTCATGCATGCGAAGTATTTTTTCTCTGAGTTTTTCACTTTATTCCAAATTGCCGACAACATTCTTCAGTGAGAAGGCGTTGTGACTCACCCGCAAACAAACACAAATATCCATCATGGATTTGTTGTCCCTGGTGGAAAGAGCCACAAACTAGAAAATGCGGTTCCAGGGGAAACCGTGCATCTTTGTGCGCAGCCCTGAAGGGCCAGCCAATGATCACACTTTCGTTTTTGCGGTTGCCAGCTCTACTGACATCTTTGAAGATTGCATTAAGTGAATAACAATTGATTCCTTCCCTGGGCAGGATTTGCCATTTTTCAGTAAGAGAATGCGCTTCTTGCGGCGCGATGTTAGGGCAGTCTGATCTTTTGCGGGAGTCGAACCCGGGACCTTGCGTCGCTCAGTCGGGCACACTGCCGGCTGAGCTATGCCCCGGTAAAGATTTAACTTTAGGTAATTTCAGAAGCAACACATATAATTTACACATATACCCAAGCAACACATATAATTTACAAAAATTGTTTACAAGGAAATTTGTATATTTCACCAAATCACTTTGTTGCACTGTTGTGCACCGCGCATCACATCATTGCACAGACCGGTCAACTTTACAGAAAGGCGTTTGGAGTGAGAAAGCGTGTGAAATCGAGAGGGACTCTCTCATTTTTGCACTCTCTCTCATGATCCTGATCTTTAGGTTTGGGATCATGTGGTATATCATGTAAACACTTACAATGTATACAATTGCACATTTCCCGGTTGTCATGGTAAGCTAATAAGGGAACTGCAAAAGTAAACGGAGCGGAATCTGAAAAGTGTCGATGCCAGTCCGAGGTGAGGTGCTCAAATCAATTGTAAAACGTCGAACGTTTTACCTGCCAATGGATGAAAAATGTGAAAATCTTTTTCGCCCTTTTTCACGTCTATCGTACTCGTTGAAAATATCGGAACGTTTACCGGAAAACGTGAAAATATACACTTTTGTTAACTTTACGAAGAAAATTATTCACGACTCGTGAATACGCTCATATTTTTTGTCCACCTCGATTTACCAGAAACTACCCGGACATGCCCGGTGAAATGTCTAAAACAAAGGAGAAAATTCGATGCGAAACCCGACCAAGTTAGCGAATTGTCATCATTACCGTATACAGCCGGGAAATGCCAGTAATTGCCGGTTC
The DNA here is from genome assembly GCA_036245785.1 of Pristionchus fissidentatus. NCBI lineage: Eukaryota > Metazoa > Nematoda > Chromadorea > Rhabditida > Neodiplogasteridae > Pristionchus > Pristionchus fissidentatus. The sequence continues at coordinate 13,928,769 of BTSY01000004.1, forward strand.
TACCCTTTTCTTGAATTGAATTTGTAGCTTTATTTTACACATTTCACCGAGCATGTCCGGGTGGATCCCGGCAAATCTATGCGGATTAATCGAATTAGCATAAATGCAAATCATGATAATGCGAAAAATGCAAAAAGTGAATATTTTTCACGTTTTCCGGTAACGTTCCGATATTTTCAGCAAGTACGATAATTACATTTTGAACAAAGTTACGTCGATTCCGGTTTCAGAGCTGGAAATCCCTAAAACAGGTTATGTGACCTGAGCTCCGGACTGATGGATTTCACACCCCATAGTATTTCCACATAAAACTTTTATCGAACTAAAAAATATTTTTTTCCGAAGTGTGTTCCCCAGGGGGTCCGTTTTCATGCAATCTCTCGCAATACCTGCCATATTCTAGTTTTATTGTCGAGCAAAAAAACCATAATAGTTTCCGTGATTTGCGCTACAAAATGGCACGTATAGCAACAGCCGTGAGCTATTGGCGCTACAAGCTGAATCTGTTCGTTGAGTATAATTAATATCATTATTACAATATTTCTTTTTAAATGAGTGCTCCGCAAATTCCATGTACTTTTCCCAATGTTGCCATTTTTTGTCAACAAATGTCGGCCGATGCCATTTCCTTCATCTCCGTTCACTGTTCTCGGTGGTTGCCGTAATTGAGGTCAGCTTGTTTTGAAACGCATCAGATTGTTCGCTCATTTATATTCTGATGAAGACTTTTCAGGGGACAGTGAACCCATCGTTAGGCACGCTTATACATAAACATAATTTTAAAAAAAAAATGTTCTGAATGTAACGTTAAATAATCCCGGCATTACATACATTTCATAAGTTCCGGGGTTCGCGAACACAAGAATATTTGGTCACCCTTCCTTTCGTATCCCGTACTGTGAACAGGAGTTACAGGAATAGAGTTCGAAATGTCAGATCTGTTCATGTTCTCTCACTCACCGACCGGAACAAAGAGTGGGTGAAATGAAGTGATCGTTGTCTCACATTGCTCTATAGCGGAAAGTTTTTCGCATTTGATGTGATTTGAAGCGAGCAGAGTAAATATTTCAGTTATTCCTTAACATCTCCGTCATAATTGCAATGATTCGCGGCAGACTTCTCAGGGAAAATGTGATCTAATTATTTTTTTTTCTCATCTAAATTACGAATTAATTTGCGCCAGAAACGTCTACTTTACGAGAAAAAAACACAAAAATACCGATTTCGCATGATCAGGTTCCCAAGCGCACCATTTTGTTCAGGCCAGTCCAATCTACCTCCTATCTATGCAGACCATTTGTGCAGATTCATTATTTCTCGCAACTCATTTGCTCTTCCTGTTTCCATCCGTAGTCATACAGGTAAAGTTTCATCTAAATAATTTTTTTAAAACCCTTTTAAAACAGAAGTTTAATGCGTCCTTCATTTGAGGCAAACCTGTTTCGGCAGCCTGTTCAAAGAATGATTGCCCCTGTAGTCAACGTAGTCATTGTATTTTGCTGGTATCACAACGTGCTCAGCCACATAATTATAGCTCTCAATCGGTAAGTTAAATTATTTTCGCCTGATATAAAATAAATTGTCTTTCGTATCGCTTGTTTGTATATGTATGTTTTGTCCCTCGGTTTCCCTTGCCAAAGAAACAACTACAAAAAAAGTTGAGGGCGTAACTACAATGGTTGAATTCAGTTTGATTATTTTCAGATTTTGTGTTATCGTCTTTAATCGGCACGAAATATTCAGTAGATCAAGAACGATAAAACTGTGCGTCGTGCAGTATCTCCTCGCCATTTCTTTCTCTATAACTAATCAACTTGTGCTACCGTGTTGCGAGTCGGTTATTTAACTTATTGCGACATGTTAGCGAAGAATAACGGAACCTGGGACTGCAAATAAAATGATTTTTTTTCAAAATAAAGGGATCGCATATTGTTACTATTTTGTTAAAATAAAATCGTAAAAATAAAAAAAAATTGCGATTTTTTTGCATTTAAATTGGAAGAAAACTATTTTCAATATGAAAATCACTTCAATTGCAGTCCCAGGCCGCTTTAATCAATTAATTTAAAGAAAAAAATAATTGAGAAAGATGTAAAATTATGGAGCAACTTGATATTTACTTGATATTTTTTTGTCGCAGCTTGATGACAAAGACGAAGTGCGAGTGAGAGCAGTGTTCAGATTGACGTTCGAATGGACCGTATTCTCCTACGCGTATAAAGGGGAAAACGGCTCAACAATCAACTATTCAAATAAATTTGTGCACTTTCCGCTGAACGTCGTGGCGACTACAGTCTCGCTAGCCTCGTATACAGCAGTTAGTTATCTATAACAGTTATACAATGATCGAACAAATTGACAAAATTTTTAGATTCCTGTGTTTACCGAAGTCGAAAGAGCACATAAAAATGAGAGCGCTGTCATTAGTTACCACTACATTACATTACATTTTTTTTGAACAACTTTATCAGCTGATTTGGATGTTAGGTCAACTGAGTCGCCATTAGAGTTCTCCACTCAGTTTGATTGTTTCTTGCGATTTGCGTGAAGAGAGGTCCAGCGGCCTTTACGAAATCGTCCCTCCATCTCTTAGCCGGTCTTCCACGCTTCTTCTTGCCTCTTGTTACCACCACAACTTGCGCAAAACTAGGTCGATGGACTGCGTGTTCTGAGAAAAAGTCACAAGAGTCAGGACACCAAGTGAAGAAATGAAAAACATTTAAGAGACCGGCTCGGTAAGAATTGAGCACTGCCGGACATCCGCGCGAGGACTTTCGATTTGGCCCACCATACTCATACCATGGAAGTGTCTCAGGACCCTATTCACAAAAGTACTCCAATATGTGCCCTGAGGCTCAAACCCGGCTCGCATATCGCGCGTAACCGACGAAAAAGTGATTTTTGCAACTTTTGACGTAGATCAGCTAGGATCAATTTTTTTCGGCAATATTTTAGGCATGCTCAGTGTGCACCGAAAAACTACTTAAACAATTTTCTGAGCGATTGGAAATATTTTATCCGAATTGATTTCTCGTGATTTTTGAAATTTCTCCTTAAAGATTTAAATTCGGCAAATAATTTCACGGTGCGTATTGTAGCGCAACATAATCTGCACACTGTGGTGGATGCCATATTACGTGCCATCATTTCGCATGAAACGAAAAATTCGATTTTACATTTCAAAAAATCGTCCTGAAAAAATCTGTCAGTGGAATGCCATCATCTCATAGAATTATTCTGCATTCATGGGACTACATTTACTGAAGAAGTATCAAATCTATCCATCAAGTTTGAAAGAAATTTTTTCTTTGAAAAATCCATGACCATGGTCAAAAATCTCAAAATATTTTTGTCGCCTATCGTCAATCCCATAATGCCTCCGTTATCTTACCCATGCATACGTTCTGTATTCATACTCGAATGAACCTTTAGTGGCTTCAACCCGTACCACGAAACGAAAAACGATTTATATATTTTGGACCATGACAATGACATGACATGGATTTTTTTCCAAAAAAAAATTGTTCAAAGTATTGATGCCAAAAATCATCATTTCGCCGGTGGATGAAGTAATGATAAATATTTTAAACCACTTCAAAAAATAAATATTTTTTTGGAAAAAATCAAAGAACCCGGGGTCATGGTCCAAAATATATAAATCGTTTTTCGTTTCGTGGTACGGGTTGAAGCCACTAAAGGTACATTCGAGTGTGAATACAGAACGTATGCATGGGTAAGATAATGGAGGCAGTATGGGATTGACGATAGGCGACAAAAATATTTTCTGATTTTTGGCCATGATTATGGAATTTTCAAAAAAAAATTTTCTTTCAAACTTGATGGATAGATTTGATACTTCTTCAGTAAATGTAGTTCCATGAATGCAGAATAATTCTATGAGATGGTGGCATTCCACTGACAGATTTTTTCAGGACGATTTTTTGAAATGCAAAATCGAATTTTTCGTTTCATGCGAAATGATGGCACGTAATATGGCATCCACCACAGTGTGCAGATTATGTTGCGCTACAATACGCACCGTGAAATTATTTGCCGAATTTAAATCTTTAAGGAGAAATTTCAAAAATCACGAGAAATCAATTCGAATAAAATATTTCCAATCGCTCAGAAAATTGTTCAAGTAGTTTTTCGGTGCACACTGAGCATGCCTAAAATATTGCCGAAGAAAAATTGATCCTAGCTGATCTACGTCAAAAGTTGCAAAAATCACTTTTTCGTCGGTTACGCGCGATATGCGAGCCGGGTTTGAGCCTCAGGGCACATATTGGAGTACTTTTGTGAATAGGGTCCTGAGACACTTCCATGGTATGCGTATGGTGGGCCAAATCGAAAGTCCTCGCGCGGATGTCCGGCAGTGCTCAATTCTTACCGAGCCGGTCTCTTAACTTGCTGGAAAAAATAAAATAATTCACTTGGTGTCCTGATCCATGTCACTTTTTTTTCCGAGTGTGAGGAATGATGATACTGTTGCCCCCCATTTGTCGAACTCTAAAACTCAATGGGCGCAGATTGTCGGGACAGTGTACCGCGTTATGAAGCAGTCGGCTAATGAAGGATTCCGAGATTCAGCAACACGGCGTTTGGAATATCGGCGAGTCAATTTCACATTTCTTGAAATTTTTATAAAATTTAAATAAAAGAAAAAATGGGCATTAAAAATATTCATGACCGATTTCCAACTATCAAAATATAATACTTGTTTTCTGTGTGTACGGATGCAGAATTGCAGTTATGCGGCGCAATTCTCCTTCATGGCTCTAGCGTTCACACTGGCTTGGCTGTTCTTCCAAATATTTCCTGTGTGCATTGCCAACACCAATCATATCTATCTGTATGGGTATGCATACACAAAGTAGAACGATATACAATTCTTAAATAAATACAGATGCATAACTTTGCTGTGCGAAATCAATGCTATGCTGAACGCGATTGTTTACCTGGCTAACAACGAGGAGGTAAATGAGCCGTTCAAAGTCAAATTTTTTTAAAATCACTCCTTTTGCTTATACCGTACTAGTACAGTGTACTCTCTACTAGAGGATTATAGGATACTTGCATGTTCCATTATCAATAAAAAGTATACTCTGAGAAAAAAAAGTCACTAGGATCAGGACACAAAGTGAAAATGTTCACTTACCTGTAAGTGAAAGTCACTTGAAATAAGAGACACTTCACTTACAGATAAGTGAACATTTTCACTTGGTGTCCCGATACTAGTGGTTTTTTGGGTGTACGTGAAATTGGACGGGTATTGACCCGGGCTATGGAATGATATCAGGGAAGTGAAAAAAATATTATGCAATTCAGATCAAGAGATCGCTGCGAAAATGTTACGGAGAAAGAGAATGGTCATCGCCGTGAGCGCGCACTAGAGATGCCGGTTCTAGCAGTCTCTTTTTCTCTAACTCTCTCCTGCTTTTCAGCCATAATGCCGATGTCTCGCCTCAAAAGACCGTAATGAAAAAACCCCGTCCGCTTTTATTATTGTTTCTCACTATGACACTTTTTGTGATATTTTAATTATTCTTGTTTTCCTTACAATTAGCTATCGACTCCTTTATTTTTTTAAAAAATTTACTTGATAAAATCATTATTAAAATCAAAAACTATAATGCTTACTTCAAAAAAGCTTTGCCGAACTTTGAAAAATCATAACTTCCTTGGCGGTAGGTTTTGTGCGACCTAATTTAAGAGGTGTTTTAGTGCGTGCCTAGCGAATGTACCGTTAAAAAAATAGAAATACCTTTTTGTTTTTAAGGGAGATATAATAATAAAATCAAAAACAAAAACGCATTCAATATGTCTGGCCACTTATTCAAATTCCTTATGAAAATTAATGTACAGTCTTTCTTGGAAAATTTATATTTCCTCCACTAATTCCCGAGTTATACTTGAAAAACGTTAAAATGCATGAATCTTTAGAGCGTCGTACCGGTCTAATATGAAATTTGCATACCACGTAATTTGGCCAAACTTATTGAGGCGTGTCGAAAACAGTTATCTCCTCATATCATCACTTTTTTACTGTACCGATGGGTGCTGAAGATTGTCCGACTCTTACACAAACGGGCTCTTATGGCAGAAAAAAGTCTGACCCATACTGCAATTTCAAAGAAAAACAAAAGGGTTAGATCACACAACAACTTTCGTCTTCTCAATGTATCGTAGATCAAGCTGAATTTGGTAATTTCTCATTACGCACGGGAAGACCATGATGTTCACGTAAGTTAGGTCATATTTTGTTCCCGCTCACACAACAAAAAATCTTGAGTAAGAGTACAACTACACGTAGTCAATCCCAGGAGCGTTTGAGCCTGTGAAAGTATATTTCTCGTTCCGCATCAGGCGATGTTCTCACAACTGTTGAGTAGTGGTCTCCACTGAAAAGGAAACTATTGTAACATTTTGGAAGGTGGATTTCCCGAAACTTGCTAGCAAATTCATCTTTCCTATATCTGTTTTTTTCAAAGATCAACTCGATTTGATTCACAAGACACTATTCATCGCAAGATTAGGGTTGGTCAAATCGGTTCCTGATCTCTTCATTTCACACACTCTCTCGCCCGCCGCCTAGCGCAGAGAGTGTGTGAAATGAAGAGAGCAGGAACGACTAACCCTACGCAAGATATAACGTCTTTGGACACTCGCCAGATTAGTGTTGCCGCTTTCCTCCTCAGACCGGCATGACCGAACAATAGAAGGCAACAACAAATCGCGGCATTCAGCGTTTCGAACTTCAAAGGTGGTAATGTTTTCCTAAGCACCACAAACTTGAATGTTTTCATCAATCTAGAAAAAAAAACTAACAATGAGATATCCCGACGAGGCAATTGTAAACGCGATTTTCACGTCGAAAAACCCGAAGACCAATGTCCAGCACATGAACATTGACAGCATCTGATAAACTTATGGTTGCTTTTTTTGCTACTCCAATTATCGATCTCTGTAACAGTAGCCTAATTTTCCTGTTGATTTCCTGTATCCAGTTGAACAATTTATGCTGACAACGCCGCAAGGCAGCATGACGCGCGAGATGTCTAGTGCCTCTTTCATCTGCAAGCCATATTTTCATTTATAGAAGTCACACGTGTAAATAAATTAGACGCATCAACCATGATTAGTAATGATTTGATGAAGAAAGCACCTGGATTCATGTTGGTTAGAGGCATGTAAATGCCGGAAATAAGGTCGCATAAGACAAACGCAGTGTGTGCCAGAACACCCAATAGAAAAGCCGTGCACCAGGCGTAGATGAGGAACCTGGTATCCATTTCGTCGTCAAAATAGTAGTGTTTCCCATTATTTAAAAGAAATGCTCTATATGAGATTCCAATCGAATTTTGTATTCTTCGATAGGCATATTTCTCGTGCTATAAATGTTGTCACCCCCCTCTCAGCTTATCCTAGAGAAACATTTTTATCACACCATCTGAAAAAAAATGTTCCATGTGGTTTATGTAGTATTTCATGTTTACAGTTGCTCACTACTAACAACTAACTTGTTATTTGTATAAAGAAAAACACACTTGCAATTGAGGTGCAGCGCCACCTTGTGAAGAAGCAGTAAAACGAAGCCAAGTGGAGCTAGAGAAAGCAGAACAACAAACATCTGTCATGTTATTTAGTTATTTTTAAACGATCCCTGTTCTCTGCTGCTCAACTACTCTCTTCACACATCTATTGGCGAAATTGCGAAATAGAGACAAATATTTAATTGATAATAATTATATTAATAACATTAACGCCCCGCCAGTGACCACTTAAGATTATAATTAATGAAACTAAATATTTTTTTAAAACTTACATTAACCATTTGGATCAGAGGTATCTCTTGGAGGAGCGGTATGATCATGCTAGTCGAATTGGTCAGACTCATCGCGCGATTACGTTGGGGATACTGAAAGAGGGCGAAATTCGAATGGAAAAGAGTACCTTCTACGTCTAATTGAACGTCTCGAACTGTAAAAGTCGTCCGCACCAGGAAACTTTCGGCTTTTTTACTTTTCAGATACATAAATGATGCATAAATGCTTTATTATTTGCGGAGAATGATCGGGGGGGGGGGGTTCTCTTATTAGTGTTATTAGTGTTATTATGAAATTGTGAAATTGGGAAAAAAGGGAAAGGTAATCGAAACTCGTGCGAGCGAGTGAGAGAAATAAAGGAGTGATAAGCTCAATTCCAATAACTTCCATGTGTGAGAGAGACAGTGTACGAAGTATTACATTTCGCACTCTAGTTCTAAAAAGAGAAGCTTATCAGATAGGGCTATACACCGGTGATTGATAAGACGCCATTGTTATCGCACATCAATGAACATAGGCAATGTGCAGAAATGAGAGTGATGTGTGTGCGCATCAATAGTACGGGTACACAAACACACGGTCATACTGCCATAAATAAATCCCTTAGGAATAGCAGGACCCAAAAGAGAGAAAAAACAAAATCATAATCTTGTCAGTCCAAGGGCAAGGATGGGGTTTCGTTCCATTACAATCGGATCTCAATCACTCAATAAGAAGCAACAATGTTGTGCATTATTTTATAATTAGTATTTTATAATTAGGTTAAAATTTTAGCTGATTTTTGGGAGGTGAATATATTCAATTAAAACAAAACAGTGTGCCAACCTGTGTAACTATGGTATTTTGTCCATGAAACAACAAACGAAAAAAATGTGTCCGATGAATTGAGATTTATTTTTTTCCTCTTTTAGTTCCCCTTTCGTTGTATCAAATTTAAGTGCAGGAATAAGCAGGGCAGCTTTGAATTGACACTGCGCAAGCGTTTCCACACGCTCTCGTGTCAAATCAAATTCGTCGGATTCACGTGCATCGATGGTTCGTGCCTCTCTTTTTTCTATCTTATTGTGCCGCGTATGAGTCGCATAAATATTATTATTGCCATAAATTAGTCCATTTTTTTCAAATCCCACATTCATTGGCTGATGGTTGATAGCATGCACAAATGCTATCGCTATTTATTTCGTAATATTGGCTTATTTCGATGCTGAGACAATCTCGCGCAAACGCTCAAAACATGTGGCGAAAAGGTTGCGGAACGGTCTCTTGCTCAATCGCCTTCTATATCTTTCTCTTGCGAGATTGCCGAGCGGAATCTTTCCTTCTCGTTGCCTGCTAGTCATGGTATAGTGTAATTTTTAATTATTTTATCAAACAAATATCAACTGCTCTGCAAACGTTGATGCAGTTTAGTCCCCACAATTTACTCAAATGTAATTTACAATAAAACCGATCCGTTCAGAACTGGCGGTCATATGAAAACGTTTCCTCTGAATTGCTGAGCCTGGACCGAAATCTGTGCCGTAGCCTGATATTAGTGGTGAGTGTTAAAGATGATCAGTCGAAAAGCCGGAACAAGAGGGAGAACCAGTAGTCCATGCCATGAACGTTCATTTTAAAATTGTAATATCCCTGCTGGGTTACCACGGTACTGTTATGCTAAGAGGCAGACCTCTTAATTTACCACACCTTAGCTGCTGGGAAATGATAGTTCGGATAGAAAAATTTCTCTAAATTTCAAAATCTATACCATATCTTTTTAGGTGTACATGTTCGGGATTACGTTCGTCAGTCTGGCAATATTGACAATTAAAAAATCACGATATCTTCATAATTCGTAAGGTTTTACTATATTGCTTACTATCTTACCGTTGTGAACTGTTTGTTCCAACAACACTAAACGTTGTGTTTTAAAAACCAGTCCGATTCTGATCATTTCGCACACTCTCTCTTCGACAGACCGATGAAGAGGTTGTAGTAAATGAAGATATTCGGAATCGTTTTTAAAACTCTACTAAAAAGTCACGATATCTGCTCGATATTTCGCTGTGAGATGTTATTTTTTTGCATATTTTTCTATTATTTTAATTGCGCCTTTTCTAAGAATATTTCCAGGTTCGGCACAATCTGTACGATTCAAATGATTTGTGACACGATCAAGATTTCATTTACCTCTTTGTTCGCCCTTATTCCCGATGCAATCGCGCCCGAGCACCTGTCGACATTCAGCATCGGACACGTCATTGTGATTCAAGTTTTTATTTAAAATAATAAAAAAAAACACCAAATATCCTCATCTCACCCACTGTCGGTGGGAAAGCGAGAGACCGAATTGGGGTGAACACCAATTGCATTAGTTCAAATGTTTTTTTGTAAAATATTAAATTACTGTTTCATAAATAAATAAGTACATAGATAACATTAGTCAAAATGCAAATTTTGAGATAGCCGAGATCGTATTCTTCAACTCGTGTTTGATGCACGTCCTATTCGCGTTTCATCGTCTCATATTCATCGTTTTCCCGAAGCGGAAAGACATGTGGGAGTCGTGGACGCCAATGATGATTGCCGTTTGCATGGTTCTCGCAGTGATCCGCACGCTGCTCGCGCATTGGCTGGGTACTGTATAGAGTGCGAAATGTGGGACCACGGTCTCTTCATTTTGCACACTCTCTCGCCTATCGACCGATCAAGAGAGTGTGTGAAATGAAGAGACGGTGGTTCGCACTCTAGTACTGTACCTCTTCTAATTTGCAGTTTTAGTAGATATATAGGTAAAGGTAAAGGTTCTTCCCGTCTTCTAGCTGGGCTCGCGGGAGAACACTGCTAGGCCAGTGTTGTTGAAATCTGCCCATTAGTAGATATAAAATGTATTAAAAACATGTTGGTTGCAGATGAGAATTTGTACATTCTATACGACCGTCCGCAAATGAGTTGGCTTTTCACGCACACGCCCGAAACCGAGTTCTACCTAACGTTGGGTTGCGCTGGAAATGACGCCATCACTATTCCCTCTTTCAGGATCTTGATGAGCCTGTTCTACCTCGAGATCGGCCTAGTTATGTTTATGGATTCCATATCCGTCACTACGCTCATCAAAATGAAGCACGCAGTAAGCCATAAAAACTCGGAAATGTCTACGAATCCAAAAGCACGCTTACTTCTGTCGCAAGCAGAGTAAAGCCATCCTTACAATTTTAAAGTGAAAAAACCCCGCTTAGCGCATGCTTTTCATTTCAGATAAGTCAAAGCATTTGGGACGCGCATACCTCTGTGGAATTCAAGCTGATTGTTCAGGCGTGTGACATTTTTGGAGCGAAAAATATTGAGATTCTCGGGTTTCAGAGTTTCCTGCAATGCTTGCCTACTCTTACACTGGTGACGTTGTACTTTCACGTCCTGCCTCGAGTCACCAATCCTTATGCGATATTCATCTGCTCACTCTCGTGGAATATCGCCACGGCTTTTGACGGGTTCGAAATTTGACAAATCTTACTCTTAGTTTTCTTTTTGTGCATTTCACGTTTTGACGCGTTTGATGCATTTTTCTCTCAGTGATTCTCACGGAGCCCTTAATTTTTTGATATCGTAATTTTGACTCCCTCGCAGTTACTATTTTCACTTTTTTGGATCGCGTACGGAAAAAGGGGAACATAACAGATGAAATCGATCGAAACCAATGCAATTTTGACTTCCGCCTCTTCAATTTCGCCCCTCGCTCTCGAATTGAAAAATAACGGTTCAACTAGTTGCTTTTCTAGTCACACTCCTCATTTCTCGCACTCTTTCTCGCGAAATCGGTCGATTTTCCTATTATGCAACTATTTGAACCACTTTTCAAAGTCTACTCTCGTGGGGTTTCCCTAAAGAGCGAGAGAAACACTGGCCATTCTTGATTTCTCATTGGCAAAAACTAATCGGACCCATTTCAGATTGATCATTATACTAGTCCATTTTCACAAGGAGACCATCTTCGGCAAGAAGCAAGTGATCGGAAATACAACTATGATCGGAACAACCACAATGTTTATGACAACCATTTGAACCCTTTCCCCATATTTGTTGTCAAAATGTATCACCTCGGGCGAAGATAAATTAGTATTAAATATTGTTTTCATTCATAGTCTCTCAGAAGAAAAAAATAAAGCTATTTTCATTATGCAATCATGACGATGACGCTGCGTATTTGAAGGTTACTACCTGCCATTTAGCGTAGTTATTATATTTCTACGTATATGTCTCACTCTCGCTGTTGACTAATGTTCAGAATTATTACACACAATTACTAGAGTTAGATTGATCGCAGATCAATAGCAAGCAAGAATGGTGGTGAACCGCAACGCGTTGAAGGCCAGGCGTTGAACAGCACTCTGTACTCGTACCACAATACTCGATGGAGAGATTAAATCGAGCATCTATGAAGAGAGCCTACCCATGTTCTTCTGAATGCGACCAATCTATCTCTACCGTTATCTAGAATTTATTCAACATACCTTAAAAATTAATTTCATTCAAAATGAAATAACTCGCTTCTTTTCGAATCAATCGGTTGATTGCACGGAACATAATATTGGTATATAGGAAAAAAAGGAGAGAGGTACCCTATTTTTCTTTCCCAACACTATCTCTCCAACGAACCCTTTTGCAAGATGTAGATCAAATTGAGGGATCTTCATTAGTAGTCAAGTGTTAATAGTTTATTTATTTATTATTTTATAAAAAATTATTAATTAGTTCGATTCCATGACGTTTGGAGCGACGCAAAGTGTTGCTCGGGTGTTTGATCACTGCCGGCCATTGGAGCCACTTTTCTGAATTGTCCACGTTGATGAAAAAATCATAGAAATTTGTTAAATTGTAAAATCAATACTGAATACTTTTTCTCTAACTGATCAATCTGCATTGGTTTATACTGAAACTGAGTGACGCTCCGTACCCCTTAGAGTACGAGTGAGAGGACATTAAATACATACTTCAACCGTAAATTAAATATAATCGAACATGTTTTGGCACTTATTGCGTTTGGAATATTGTTGCACAACTGTTCGAAAAATAAAGATTCGTACACTGCTGTTTCAATGGTAATTCCAAGGACAGATTTGATGTAATCGACGTGTTTCTTGTAAACGACAGTTGCGAAGAGTCCTGCGACGCCGAAGCCACTGAAAAAAAAAGATAAAAGTGATCAGCCAAGTCTCGAAATCGGGGGACCCTCAAACGCATTGATCGATGTCATTAAGAAAAACTTTTTTATCCCCTTTTCAGGTAGGCTCCCGTTTTATTACGGAAAATTGGAATGTTGAAATCAATATAAAAATAACTTACTATGCGCAGAGGAGCTGAAAGAAGGCTTTGCTGAACTCGAGAGTGGATTTCCATTCGAGTTGATCATCTAAGAAATTGTGTTTTCTTTTTCAAAGTAATGTGTTTGATACAACATTATATTCTAGCAATGCGATGTGATCCGGGAACCGGGAAACGGAATGCGATTCCTGTTTTTAAAAAAAAAAAATAAGTGGTGTGCCCGTGCGCCGCTCGATAGACGAGAGAGTGTGTGAAATGAAGAGACCGAGGTCTCACATTTCGCACTCTAGCGGAGCCTCGACGGAGAGATAGAGAGAAGCAATAAGAGAGAAAGAGAAAGAAATATCATTCCCTTTAACAGGTGGATTGCGCCACTCAAAACCAAAAAAAATTCGCAATTGCATTCATTATGAAGATATGTTTGCAACAAGCTGTAAGTTTGAATTCAATTGCAGTAATGGTCACTGATCATAAATTTGCTAGGAGCTTCTCCAGTTCTTCGTTTCAGTGAAATCTATTTTCCATCCTCAACGAGAGAGAATATTTGGAATGAGGAGCTTGGAGAACCGTTTTCTAAGAAACGAAACCTTTGAGAACATTTCTCCATGCAAATTTGTTCTATTTCTTCTAACCCAGCAGTAGTTGGGGTAGGAAAAAGAAGGGAAGGTAGAAGGAGACTTGCGCAGCTGAACCGAAGATGGCTAGTCGAGTGTCCTGCAAAACGCACGATCAGTCCACCCTCAAAATGTATTCGACGTTTAGGAGCCACGTCCAAGATGTAATAATACATGTTCGGCAGTTTTCCAAATGGAAATTAGTTTGGCGTTATCTGATTTTTCGTGGAAACCCTAGTAAGCTTCCCCAATAAATAAGGAAGTCAACGATAGCAGAGGAAGTCAACGAAAGCGTGCTAGCACTTTTTCCGCGCCAGTCACACTTTACCTGCGCCAGTCGTATGTTGTCCTTGACCTGCCAGCGGCGGCTGACCGTGTAATGGTCAGTGTCGCGCATCTCGTTCAGCCTCCGGTCCTCGACCACATTCCGGCTTTTGATCCGCAGAAAACCCTGATTATTATGCTGGCTTCAGTGTCAAAAAGCTGAAGAGTGAGTCTCTTCACTTTGCACACTCTCTTGCAAATCGACCGGTCATGAGTGTGTGTGAAATGAAGAGTATTTTGAACCCCCGCATCGACAATGAATGCAGCGGGATTGGAGTGTGTTGAACTCATCGTATCTTCATTACGCACACCTTTTTACCACTCAGTGGCTAGGAGAACCAGCTCATGCGGGTGCAATGACCATTAAGAGAGCATCCACGAGAGGCCGGGGCGCTGGGGGAATATCCACGGATGGCTTTTTTGCAACCTATCCCAATAACTTGGGGGTGAAGTCAGTATCACGAATGCTGATATTAGGCCAAGTAACTAAGCTTCTGGGTCCCGCACCGAAAAGTTACAGTAACCCCGAGTTCCGATATCGATTTTTTTACTATTTTTTTTATAGGGTTTCTAGGTGTATTTTGCGAAAAAAATAACAATGAAAATATTTTTGAAGCGATAGGGCATCGATAAAAGGTCGAAAAATCGAATTTTCGGAGTTTTTTGATCGTCCTGAAAAAAATTGGCCATCTATTGACAACGATTTTACGATTTTTGGAATCCTCGTCAAAAACTACATCGGACAGACTACTTCATGGACTCCGTGCTTTGGGGCTATGTAGGTAAATGTGGTCTGAATGTTCAGACATTAACCGACCCTGGCGCGTACCTGGCGATATTTCTCATCCTGATTACGAATTATCACGTGTATCAAGTTATATATTATTTGCCTACGATAATGTGAACATGGCGGACACAATTATGTCATAGGTTGAAAATTTTTCAACATTTTTTTCGACCATGAACCCGGGTTCATGGAATTTTCGCGAAAACTTTTTTTTCAAAAGTGGTTGCACTTGTTTGAAATGTGTTCAATACTTGAAATGTAATACGTGTGCACCGTATTTGACTTTGAATATTGCAATATTTGACTATCATGATACATTCCACGAAAGAAAATACATTGTAAAATTCAAAACAAACACATTAATTCTGGACGTACATAATACTTTTATCATCAAATACGGTGCACACGTATTACATTTCAAGTATTGAACACATTTCAAACAAGTGCAACCACTTTTGAAAAAAAAGTTTTCGCGAAAATTCCATATATATTATTATATATATATTGAAATTGAAGGTTCATGGTCGAAAAAATATTTAAATTTTTTCCACCTGGCGATGAAATAATTGTGTCAGACATGTTCACCGCATTGTAGGAAAATAATATCTCACTTGATACACGTGATATTTCGCAATCAGGATGAGAAATATCGCCAGGTACGCGCCAGGGTCGGTTAATGTCTGAGCATTCAGACCACATTTACCTACATCGCCCCCGTTTTTGACGAGGATTCCAAAAATCGTAAAATAGTTGTCAATAGATGGGCAATTTTTTTTCAGGACGATCAAAAAACTCCGAAAATTCGATTTTTCGACCTTTTATCGATGTCCTATCGCTTCAAAAATATTTTCATTGTTATTTTTTTGGCAAAATACACCTAGAAACCCTATAAAAACACATTTTTAAAAATAGTCAAAAAATCGATATCGGAACCCGGGGTTACTGTAACTTTTCGGTGCGGGACCCAGAACCTTAGTTACTTCGCTTAATATCAGCACTTGTGATGCTGACTTCACCACCAAGTTATTGGCATAGGTTGCAAAAAAGACATCCGTGGGGTATGTCCGGCTTCTCGTGGATGGTCTCTTAAGAGAGGTTTCACCAGAGATTGCAGGTGGCTCGGAACAATTTTCAAAAAAATAATTTTGATTTCGACCAAACTTTTATATTAGAGTACCCGGCAGACGAGAATTCGATTTATCCTGGTCCCAGGTCCAGAGCCGGCTTTTAGGAAATTCCCGGCTCCAAAACCGGAATCATCATATCTCAGCTCAAAAGCGAGCTACAATGCTGCGGTTGGGCTCAAAATGTTCATAAAAATAAGTTACACAACATCACTGTTGGATAGAAGTTTCGTACTCGTTAACCTCAAAAGTTGTGACCGATAACGTGAATTCCATGGGTTTCAAACAAATCTCAGATATCGAAAATGCGAGATGCCACGCTTTTTTATTGCGGAATATGAAAGAGCTCTTAAAGTACTACTAGGAAAAAAATTAAAACCAGACAAAAAGGGGGGGACTTAAACTCGAAAAATATTGTTGAAGGTGAAAAATCGTAAAAAGTGCAAAAATAAATTTTTCGAAAACCAAGCAAATACTACTTTTTCATGAACCTTGCAACACTGTAAGCTCAGGGAAAGCCATTTCCGTGTTTGTAAAGACTATTTGGACCAATAAAAATCGAAAAATTTACAAAAATTGCTTAAAAATGACGAAAACCTGATTTAGAAATAAAATATCGACAAACTCGGTTCTTGACTAAGATATAAATATGAATTTTAATTACATATAAACATTAATACACCATTTTTGATAATCGCTAACCACGCATAGTCTCGAATTTTTACATAATTGTCAGTTTTTTAGACATTTTTACCAGTTTGCTGAATGGATGATCCAAAAAGTAACCTTAATGAGCATGACAAGCACGGATATATTTTTTGCCGATCTTACAGTGTTACAAGGTTCATGAAAAAGTAGTATTTGCTTGGTTTTCGAAAAATTTATTTTTGCACTTTTTAAGATTTTTCACCTTCAACAATATTTTTCGAGTTTAAGTCCCCCCCTTTTTGTCTGGTTTTAATTTTTTTCCTAGTAGTACTTCAAGAGCTCTTTCATATTCCGCAATAAAAAAGCGTGGCATCTCGCATTTTCGATATCTGAGATTTTTTTGAAACCCATGTAATTCACGTTATCGGTCACAACTTTTGAGGTTAACGAGTACGAAACTTCTATCCAACAGTAATTTTGTGTAACTTATTTTTATGAACATTTTGAGCCCAACTTCAGCATTGTAGCTCGTTTTTGAGCTGAGTTATGATGATTCCGGTTTTGGAGCCTGGAATTTCCTAAAAGCCGGCTATGGACCTGGGACCAGGATAAATCGAATTCTCGTCTGCCGGGTACTCTAATATAAAAGTTTGGTCGAAATCAAAATTATTTTTTTGAAAATTGTTCCGCCATAGCCCTTTTTACATACGATCTCTCGTGATACCTCTCTTAAATCGTACATAACAACCATAATTGGGTCCTAATTCGGGTTAATAATTGAATCAGACATTTTCATTTCGCTCACCAATCGGCCGGCCGGCCTTGCGAAAAAAAATATCTTCCAATTAATTGCCCGAATTGGAAACTCTATTTCACGCTACTGATAATGAATCAGTACCAATCTATGCCGCTTCGAAATAAGAAGTAAATTCGCCAGAGATGCTTACCACACAACAAATGTTGTTCGTGCAGAACGCGACGGCTACGAATACGGCACCGTTTATCACTTCTGAATATGATTAACGATTTTAATTTTAAAAAATAATTAATATATAGTGAACTATTATTTATTAAGTTTACCGTAAGTGAGTAACACTGAGAGATAGGCTGAGAAAAGCGAGTTTGCCGTTATTAGCACGCTTGGAATCCACAGCCGACGATTGGTCTCATAGTCCGACGAATATACCAGCGCGGCAAACCTGTTTAATCGATTAGTTTATATAACATGGCTAAAGAAAACTTCTGCAAACGCCATATACACACAGAAAAAAAAGGTCTTACATACGGATGGGCCGTATGTAAGATGTCGCATAGAGCGACAAAGAGAATACATAATAAAGAATAATAAAGAATTTACATAAATAATAAAGAATGACCATTTTAAAAAAAAAATCTTTCTAGAACAATTACCGTTCGGCAGTTATGAATGGCACGTAGTTGTAGATGCTTATGAACGCGAATAATCTAATCACTGATAAAACCAGAATAGTATCTCCGAACTCTTTAAAGATGATTACATTGTGTGATTCTTGCAGTTTTGTTTGAATACCTTCGAGCGAAATTGAATTCCATTCGACTATGACAAATGTCACTCGTATAATGAACAACGTCGTTAATAGCACGACCATTGTGTAGGTGTTCAGAATGTGCATGTTGATGTGCACAGCTTTTACCTTCAAATAGAAAAAAAATTGTTCTATTTGAAATCCCTCTTGCACCTCGAAAATGCATCTCTCCCTGGACAGAAACATGTTCCCTCCTAATCTGTGCAAAGGCCTTAGTGCGAAAAATATGCTACAGGCTATCTAATTTTCAGAAAAGTAACGGTAGCAATTAGTATAATTAAGGCCAGTTTAAATATTTAAAAGAAATTGAAAAATTACTTTCCACGCGACGATTACGAACAGAATCCCGGCAAGCACAGTAAAAACATGACCGATTATCTGAAATATTAAAAGCTATTTGTATATTTTTACAACATTTGTTAGTTACGATAGTTCCAAAACAACTGTGGGCGAACCTCTTTTGGCTACTACTGGAACGTTCGCAACCTTCTCACATTTATGCATCTCGAGCTTTTGCGCACACACATACAAAGAAATTTGGAACGTCCGCCTAATTTTGTAGAATAGAATATTTACAACCTCCGCGGCCAGCCAGACTGCATAGTGAGGTCGAAGGAAGTCGGGCAAATTGGTCGGCGTAATGAGAAATGGAATCCAGTAGCTCGTGTTCTTGTGAATAAAGCGAAAGGCAGAAGATGAGGAGGCGATCATCTGAAGATTGATTGCAAACATACAGACCAGGGTCAGAGCAAGAGAGTGTGCAAAAGTGAGAGAGTCCCTCTCGATTTCACACGCTCTCTCACTCCAAAGGCCTTTCTGTAAGGTTGACCGGCCTGTGGAATGATGTGCTGAAAATTGATCGAACACACTATTACATTTTTGATACAGAGCATATAAAAGTAGCAACATCATTTGCAAATTATGCATTCTGAAACGTGATGAAATCACGAGCATGCCAAGCGTAGCTGTTTTCCAATATTTAAGCTTGCAACATTTGCGAACGATCAAGAGCTAAGTGGGAAATCAAAACAACATACGCAGAGAAAAGAGTGGGAAAGTGCGTTGTTTTTGTAAAACGAATACTCGACATATACAAAAATGAGAAAGAAAATGCAGAAGAAGATGTCACAGGCCGGTCAACCCTACAGAAAGGGCTTTCGAGTGAGAGAGGCAAATCGAGAGTGGCTCTTTCACATTTGCACATTCTCTCGCCGTGACACCCGTTTGTAGGTTTGGAACTATGTGGACAGGGCGTATCCAAGAAGTACAAAAATTATTCGTGGAATAGCTACTTCAAAAAGAAAGTGCAAATTGAATGGTGAGATGATGTCATTTACGACCTGGACATTTGATAAAGTATCAAACAATCTGGCACTATTACCTCTAATGAAGAAAGAACGGGGCGGTAGCGGGCGGTATAGCATAGTCCAAGAGAGAATTGTTGACAGTTTCACGACAATTTCAATGGCGGAACGCTGCTTTGCGTTAAACGCATATGCACTGTTGCTTTGTGGCATAGTGTTTTTTTCGTAGAGGTTTGACACGTGGTCGATTATACTATACTCGCCTACGTGGTTTAGTATCTCGAATAGGTGTGAAACCTATTGGAAATCGCATCTTGATCAGCGCTCATAAAGCGACACTGATTAATGGTGGTGTATTCTATATCGTATAGTATCTCGATATTCGATACTACCAAATTATGTCCACAGACTGCGATCTTAGATGTAAAGATGAACTACGGAAATGATACGGTACAAACTGGCAGAAACTATGCAGAGAAGAACCAATCATGTGGAAGAATGGTGTTGATCGACAGGCCCTTGCCTTGAACTTCGAATAAAGATATAGACAGATATATATAATGGCATTAAACTTACTGGTCATCCAGAACAATCTAGGTACTCATCAATCACAAATTGCTGGGGCTGGGAACCTTTTAGAAAAAATACGAAAAGTCGAATCCGTGTGCGTGTGCCTCAGGGATTCTCGGTGATTCGACGTAAATCCGCGATTTTTTCCATTTATTTTCCCATGCTCAGTGAACCAAATCCAATTAATTAAACGGATTTCACTATCTATGCATGGTCCCTTTAAAGGGACCAGGCAGCGTGCAAAAACAGATTTTTAATTTAAATAATATTTTAATGAGCTTTACTCACAATGAAAAATTGAGAAAAAACAAAATTTTTAGCATTTTTTACAATTAGTTATTTTAATTTGAAATGAGCCTCAGGAACGGTGAGTCACCTATTTTCGAAAAGACAGAAAGCTATTTAAATTGGTCGGATGATTAGATAATGTGACAAAAAGAAGAATACAGAAGCTTTGACCACTTCCGGAATCAATGCATCATAACCAAAGTTCATGAAAATGTATGGTTTTAGAGAAATGAATTGTGGTGTAGTCGCTACCGTAACCTGCCTTGGAGAAAATGTGAAACTTTGAAAATTCATAACTAATTTAAAAAAAATCGCAAAAATATGCGGTTTTTTGCATTCTTCCGGGAAGAGGATTTTCTTTTATTTAAAGGAGGAGGAACACGAAAAATAGAATATCGATTTGTTGGCATTAATCTCTTTCTCATGTGAACGATAATATAAATCCAAAATTTGAGATCTCTATCTTTCCTCCGAACCGAGATACGCGCGCGCAAAGAAACTACATACAATAGCTAAGGGACAATCAGGGTCAAGAGCTGATTACGGTAGAGGGGGGCGGTCTCTCACGTGCGCGAGTAAGCAAATCTCCCGGTCAACTTTTACTCTCCTCTCGAGTTTGCATGCACCCTCTTCCCTTCCCCACCCTCGTCCCCCACGGGGAGGAGGGAGGGAGGAAAGAAGAGAGTACATGCAAACGAGGGATTAGGGAAGGGGAGGAACAGGTGGAATGGTCAAAAGTCTCACTGTGTTTAGCAGCGCACTCAGTTTGCGATTATTATCCTCAACCTTTCCTTACAGTATAAACACCTGTCGCTAAGAAAATTCCATACGGGAACCGGTGGTGTTCATCCTCCTTTAATAATGACTTATTTTTCACTGCCTGGTCCCTTTAGAGCCAAAGTCCTCGTGTGAAAGAGGCTAGGAGCATACAATGGTTTCGTAGAGTGCGAAATGTGAGACCACGGTCTCTTCATTTCACACACTCTCTCGTCTATCGACCGGTCTAGAGAGTGTGTGAATTGAAGAGGACGTGGTCTCACATTTCGCACTCAAATATTACGAACTGACTTACAAAACAATACAAGCAGATTTAAGAAAAAACAAAACATTCAAATTCTTCTGCTCAGCTGATTTAAACAACGTAATGCAGTAGATTGTGCATGCGATTCAAATAGACTGTACACGCGGTCGCTCAGCGTACTTATGAGCGTGTTCCGTCATGTGTTCGGGCTTCAGATAATTTGGCCCAGCATCTTCAGGATGACTCCAGGATAACTGCAGTGATTCGAAGTGAGCCTGGTGCGTTTGGTAGCGACCTTCAATCGGTGGCGGCCTACTGAAAAGAAGTCCTATATTGTGATGGAACTTCCCTATAGGAGGCCGATAATAGAACATTATACGCTAAAATGTTCCGAAAAATAACCTTACAAATCTGTAAAATGTTTACCGGAGTTCAAAGCGGTCCAAAAACCACAAGAGCGCGCTAATGATTAATGCAGTGCAAAATACCTTTCCATAAGGTTCATTAATTATTAAGCACGATCAATAATTAACTAGGATATAAAAGGTAGTTGAAAGACGTTTAATACCTGGTTGTTTTGACGACCAATCCGATAACTGATTTAATGAAGTGCACGTGCTTTTTGAAAGCCAGAAGCACAAACAACTCGGCGATGCCGAAACCACTGAAAAAACAATCAAAATATAGGAAAAAACTATACATTACGTAGTTGATTTATCATTAAATATCTCATTGGACTCGAGGCCTGTGCGAAAAACAATTATAATATTTTTCCTCCATTTTTTATTATCAATTTATACATTTATTTTATTCTTACTATGCGCAAAGCATCTGGAAAAGTGCCTTGCTGAACTCGAGAGTTGACCGCCACGCGGGTTGATCGTCTTAAAAAGAATTTGTAAAATTAAAAAAAAATTAAAAAAGATTTAATATACTAATAAGGTGTGGCTATCTTTAAAGGGAATGTGAAAAGCCCAATAAATATAAATTCAGAATTTGCAGTGAACATTCCAAAAGTCATTTTATTTCTACCTAAATTATGGCAAGCTACAAAATGGACCAACCCAGCAGCAATTGTGGAAGGAAGAAGAACGGGAGATAAAATGAGACCTGGGCCGCGGAACCGAATACGAAAAAGCGTGTATCCTGAAAGTCTATTTGAATTTCTCTATATATTGAGAAGCACTTGAGAATCGGGAAAGCAGCTGGGCCTGCAGATCCACCCAACCAAGGGGGCTAAGAAATGTTGGTAGTGAGAAATCACGATCAACATGCCCCGAAAGGGGTCCCCGATTTACGTGTACGCAACACAAGGATAGCCTCGCAACAGGCCGTTGATCATCTCAGGACAGGCTCTCGTTGCCCCTCAGGCATAGGGGTGGTCGAGACCTCCTTGCGTGTAGAAGACCTAACACCTTTACCTTTTTACCTTTTACTTATTTCTAAGGATGCCAAATGAAGAGATTTTCGCGAAATGAAGAGGAGTGAAATGAGAGGGGGGAATATCTCTTCAAGAAGAGGTGAGCGGTCGTTCCCCCCTCTTCAAGAAGAGGGAATAGTGACGCGACATTGTGCCTCTCATGGCTGCCACAACATGCAAATTTGGATTAGCTCGGGACATATACACTTATCTCATGCAAATTAGAGATAACGCATCTTTTCGATTGAAATATCAGTCGATTGATACTATTAGTCTTCTTGAAGAGGGACCTCCCTCTTCATGAAGAGTAGAACGACCGCTCCCTCTCCACAGCATCGAAAATCGAGATAATTTACAAAAGAGATAATTTACAAAAATCGAACCTTGATTTGGGTAAAATTGGAAATTTTTGCGCCACAATTAGGGTCAACTTTTTATCAAATTATGTTTCGATTAAACCAAATTATGCTTCGATTTAACCAAATTGTGCTTCGATTGAAGCATGACGGGGAACATTCCTTTCGATGAAAATTCGAATTATAAATTGGGATAACGATTACGGAAACATGAAAAAACGTAACAACAACATTCAATTGTAGCAACAGAGAACTGTAGTACAAAAACAGGGTGCATTAATGATCAGGCTTCGCTTTCTTCGTCTTTCCACGAGCATCCGAGCATTTATAGTTGAAGTAATGAGTGAGTAGGCCAGAAACGAGAGGAATCATTGACTGAAGAGATTGGCCGTCCGAGCGAGTGAGGCATCTCATAAGCAGATCTGGAAAGTTGATAAAGATCTTTGATCTTTTTTCTATCATCAGAGGGTACCTGCCAATAGAGTTCTTTATAAACACCGTGCAACCATGTACCACAAACCATAACCCAACCATGGTCGTGGTCTAAAATGGGACCCACCAAACTCAAAATGGCTTATTGTATTTTAACGGCCGGGGTCCCGCAGCGAAACGAACTACCGTAATCCACTGTACCGTAATCGGAAAATAGGAAATGGAGCAATGCGGTCCGGGATTCGTTGCAAGAGCTAGGTATCGAGGAGTCATTAATAGGAGGACATATCGTCGTCTCGACACGATATTGCCGATACCGTAATCCACTCTACCGTAACCTAGGACACCTATCGTCATATTTTAGGACGGATTTTTAAAAAAAATCCTCACCGACGAAATGATTGATGTACAGTAGTGGAATCGGCTTCAATCCTCCTCTGGGTCTCTCTGCCACGGTATATTCTCCGATATTCGATCCCAGCAGCTGAAATTGCCGTGCTCAGAGAGAAATTTAGTATTCGTGGGAAACCTGGGTGACGACAGACGTCGAGTAAGTCTTGACCAGCTTATTAAGAGGACCGCTTCTGCTTGATACTTGACTAGCAAACTCAGCCAGATTGACGGTGGATTCTGAATCACTGGGAAATGATTAATGAACTTAACAAACAACTTACCTCCGTTCAGAGAAGGTACTGTGAACGTAGCATTACTCACTAATTCTTCAGCGAGATTTCGAGTGAACGAACACATAATTTGTTGCTAAATCAGAGTTTTCGGTAGATCGACAAACTACATTTACCTCGCCACTTTCCTTGTCCGGCCTCACTTCAATCGATCGATATTCTCTTTTGTGCTCTCTATTGATCTGAAATTAAGGAATATCGATTGAAGCGCTTACTAACCATAAAGAATACCGTTTCTGTCAGTCCGATCAGATACTGTCCCAGTGGCTGAATATCGGGATGAAGCTGGGGCATAAGTTGAATGAGAGAAATGGTAGAGATTGGCATTCTAATTGGAGTGGCAGCCTCGAGAATCGCCTAAATACTGTACTTCTTGCTCGTCCTATGAAAACTACAGTACCCTCGCACGCTGAATATCCTCTGGATTTTCGCAATCCATGAATAGTTTGCCAATTTCCATGGGACAAATAGAGGATCGATCAATCTACAAATTGTATGGTCTAATAATGAAACTAAAGATACAAATTTCTCGCCTTTGACTTCTGCTCACTTTGATCATCCTGATTGAGTTCCTGAAAATGAAAGGTTGACACGAAAGATGATGAAACCAATTGATTTATTACCTCGACGTTTTCTCCTGTGAACTCCACTTCGCCTTCCTCATCGTATCCACTTCCCTTCTTAACAAACATTTGATCCGATCCCTCCGCTTCCTCGAGTAGTTCACCGTCTGTCATTCCCTAAAAGAGGGTGGGATTTACACATGCTGAATGCTGCTTCAATGTACCTTTCTGGGAGAGTCGAATCGGAGCTGAACATTCTCCCTTTTGACCGGGACGCCAAATTGACGACCAAAACTGTCGCCTTCTCGTCCGCGTCCGCCTCCGCGTCCACGAGGGGTCACCTCTACCGTACTTACCCGTCTGGAAACTGCCGCTCCCGATGCGCGGGGATAAGGTGAAAACCGACCGTTGTCATAGTGTGACATTTCTGTATATTTAAGGATACTGTGACTTAATAAATAGAGATACTGAGATCAGTGCGATTGAAGCAGTGACACAAATCAGACATGTTTTTTTTTTAAATCACGATAATAAATTTATCTCAAGAGGCGATGGCTCTAGCACAAATTGGAATTACGTACTGGGCTTGATCGATAACAACAAGGGAAGCGTGTCCAATGAGCCTATTGGAATCAATGGCAACGTAACTACCGTAACCTATACATTTCCCACCTAGGAAAGATGTATTTAGGCAGTCAAGCAAACTATTCATCTCTGCCCTTGTCTGGGGAGTCAATCCTAAACCGATGTTAAGAATGTGACTACCGGCCAATCTCAGTTTGCGGGTTACTATCTTAGTTCTCTGACCAATAAGGAAACCTTCAATTTTACCATATCGAATAACAGAAGAGTCATCGTACAAAATCACTCCATTTCTACTAGAATTATCATAAAATCGTGCATTAATTGTAAGGGAAGTACAGTATACATCTCCTGGGTCAGCAAAGTGAGAGAAACTGATAGGCAAAGGGGTGGACTGAACTTGTGATGCTTGTGGAGCGATGTACGGCATCCGACTGACCAGATATTCGAATCGATGATCGTCGAGAAGTACTGTAGTAGTGAGAAGTCTCTCGACCAGCTCGGCCTCGACGGAAACCAGTAGATTGAGCCTGAAATGTATCAGTCAAGGAAGTTCATGAGATCACATACAAACCTCGATGCCATCAAAATAGCGAAGTTTCGAGTGACTTCTTTTTTTATGGTTCTTTGAATGGTGAAGTTGAAGTGTTCAAAGCTTAGGGTAGAAAAAGGGTGCTGAGAGCCGTATAATTCAACTAGAGTTGGGAGATGGAATATTAATGACTGCAAAATAGCGCATTTCAATAAAATTAGAATATTACGTTACGGTAGATTGTCAAATAACCCACGTGCATCTTGATTCCACGTAGCAAGTGATTAAAATGAGTGATTATAAGGGTCTCAAGAGCTAAATAAAACGTTAGTTATTCCATTACGGAAGTTTGACCAAACTAACCAGCACATACGTGACGTACGATAAGCAGGTATCCATGTTTCGCAATAGAGGTGGGACAATTAGTGCACCTATCCAAGGCGAATACTCCCAAAATCAGCAGTGATTCTAGAGGTGGAAACGCGCCATTCAGAGCCAGTGGAACTACCAACGTGGCAAAGTACTGAAGAAATAGAAATAAATAAAGGTTCCCATTTCGAAAATAGTCTCACAAGTCTCTTATCTCCTCCAGATGTTTTCCTGTAATCTGAATTCAATGGCCGATATCCACGAGGCAGTTTAATTGATGCGAGAACACGACTAATTACTTCTCCATTTAGTTTGATCTCTGGCAACTTATCCGACAACCCCAGCACACCTAAACTCGAAATTGGTGGTACCTAAAAGAGGGAACAAACCTTCAATAATCGTTTGTTCGACTCCTTCATAGAGTACATGTGAGAGACTTTCTGAGTCGATTGAGATACGGCCGTACAAGCAAAACCTAACCTATGCTGAAAAGATGTCCCAAGGGTAAACTTTGACCGTAGAGACCGAAAATGGCCATGAAAAGTTTCGTAGATCAAACCCGGCTGAGATATGTTTCACATTATGTTGAAAAGTGAAATTTTCAACTTTGGTTAAACGCATCCAAACCCCTTACATAGCTATATTTTCTGAAAGCTCTCATTCTAAGGACCATTTTTCATGCTGTGACTAAGATCGTATCTCATTGGAGAAAAAAGTTAAGATTTTTTGAAAACTGAAATATAAAAAATTCGGTATTTCAACGTTGCCCATAGCACTTCTAACTAATTCCATTCGATTGCGCGTGCAAAACTACCCCATGTGCATGAAATGAGCAAAATCGAGATGTTGAATCGCATTTAAAATGCCAGTGAACATGGCTATCGCATGGCTACCGCGACGCAGCACGCAACGCGTGCCTCAATGGAGTAAACAACTATGCTTCTTTTGGTGTTAAAATTACAAATTAAATATGGAAACACTATCACCTATCAAGATTCACTCGGAAATCAACAAAAAAATTGATCTTTCTACAAATTGGGAAACTTGGATTTTTATGTGTTTTACATAATTTGTAGATCTGGTGTCCATATGAAAAGAGCTGGAAACACATTCAAACAATTTTCGTATTATGGTAGATGCTCCTGGATAATTTTCCTTGCTATGTATTAGGCAGATTCCGTGCGAAACATTTGCTCCTGCACTTTCCTTCATGGCAATAAACACACGATCAAAGTAAATCAACAAATTCGTGATTATTCGTTTTTACTGAACTTCAGTAAACACTGCAATCAAAATGTTGATACTTTCTGCAATTAATAAAATAAAATTTGAAGTAAACTCGCGAGTCTATCATATATTTTAAACACCAACTATCAACTATGAGAATGTGAAGACCCATTGTTGAAATTTTGTTTCTATGAAGATTGGAGGTGTTTTTGATGTTCAAAACAAGCTCAATTCCAAATCTGACTAATATTCTAATACTGCAAAAATGTGATTAATCTGTTTTCCCTAGTTTCTGATAGATGGGGTGGAACCCATGTGATATGAGCGAAATTCTGAAGCTCTACTAGACTACTCATTACATTTAATAGACTACTCATTACATTTCTTCAAAATTTCAACAGTAGGCATCCTGCAAAAAAAGCTTGTTTTGAACATCAAAAACACCTCCAATCTTCATAGAAACAATATTTCAACAATGGGTCTTCACATTCTCATAGTTGATAGTTGGTGTTTAAAATATATGATAGACTCGCGAGTTTACTTCAAATTTTATTTAATTAATTGCAGAAAGTATCAACATTTTGATTGCAGTGTTTACTGAAGTTCAGTAAAAACGAATAATCACGAATTTGTTGATTTACTTTGATCGTGTGTTTATTGTCATGAAGGAAAGTGCAGGAGCAAGTGTTTCGCACGGAATCTGCCTAATACATAGCAGGAAAATTATCCAGGAGCATCTATTACAAATTTACAAACACTCGTCCAAAATTATAAAACGTTCCGTTACTATTCCGCGCTAAACGCAGAAATGATTGGCGAGAGAGCATGATAAAGCGAGAGACACCCCGAGGTATAGAAAGAGAGTACACACAACAGTAGACCATTTCATGAGTGTATCATTTTAAAATTGTAATACCATAATACGAAAATTGTTTGAATGTGTTTCCAGCTCTTTTCATATGGACACCAGATCTACAAATTATGTGAAACACATAAAAATCCAAGTTTCCCAATTTGTAGAAAGATCAATTTTTTTGTTGATTTCCGAGTGAATCTTGATAGGTGATAGTGTTTCCATATTTAATTTGTAATTTTAACACCAAAAGAAGCATAGTTGTTTACTCCATTGAGGCACGCGTTGCGTGCTGCGTCGCGGTAGCCATGCGATAGCCATGTTCACTGGCATTTTTAAATGCGATTCAACATCTCGATTTTGCTCATTTCATGCAAAATTTCACTTTTCAACATAATGTGAAACATATCTCAGCCGGGTTTGATCTACGAAACTTTTCATGGCCATTTTCGGTCTCTACGGTCAAAGTTTACCCTTGGGACATCTTTTCAGCATAGGTTAGGTTTTGCTTGTACGGCCACTGTAGAGAGAATCTCAATCGACTCAGATATTTTCTCATGTGGCACATCTAGAGGAGACTCGTACATATTGAATATAGAATGAGCGAAAGAGGGAGAATCCGAAAGAAACCCCGTTGAGCAATCGATTACGGTTGAAAAATCACGATCTGACAAATAGTGAATACTGAAGAGTAGAATAAGTGAATAAAACCTTCGTTTACTCGATGTTTGATGTGTGTTCCATCGGAAGTGCAATGAGGGCATGAACAACTCGCATTGAGACCTCGAAGACCATACACTTTCCGACGCGCCTGAGTGAATAATGGTATGCTCATTAAAATATTGTCAATACTTACTGGATCATCGTGTACTCCTTGCAATACTCTCGCATCCACTTTAATCCCATCAAGAACGGTAAATTCATCTAGTGTTCTTTTAAGAAATCTCAAAACCCTGTCATGCACAGCAGTGCTTGGATCTACTTCTGATATGACAAAAGCTACAGGGATGATATTCCGGGTTTTCGCACGAATTTCATCAGGGAGGTCAAGTGGCAGCAAAGTCAACGGCCAGAACTTGAAACTGTAACAATACAATTATTTTCAAATGCCCCTAATACTCACGTTGTGTGCCCTTTCAACTGGACTCCATCGTAACTCGTCAAGAAATTCAATTTCGTCACTACGTTATCAGAAATTCGATGAGACCATACGAACGAGCTAAGTGGTGAAGAAACTAGACCACCTTCTCGGATTGTTGAGTGAGTCTGCAGAATTGCGAATCATTTACTAGCGCCCCGTCACTATTCTTTTCATGATTAATTAAACTTTCTAACAGTGAATTGACAGCTCACCAGACGAATAGAATCCCAGTTTCGAAGCACGAAATCTCGCAACGATTTGCTCAAATTGCAGAAAACGATGGAAGCTTTATTGAAATTTGAGCAATTACGCCTGAGATGAGCAATCGAAGCTGAGATTGAAATATTGTAAATTAAGTAATAATAATGATAGAGCAACTAACGGCGATCTCGCGCAGTTTGCACAACAGTCATACATTTGGATTCCCTTTCTACTTTCTTTCAAGACTTCTCGTACACGCGGTGATTCAGTGTGAATCGCAAAATACTCGTCGATCGCTGCGAATGTTCAAAGGTGTTTCTAATTTAACTATTTAAGAACACTACTCACCACTCTCCGACTGCAAATTTCTTGCGATAAAACAGCTTCAGCAGCTCGTCGTTGGTCAATTTTTGAATGAAAGTGGGAGATGGAGGAGGATCTTATAATCACTAACATTTCATCAGCTACAAGATAAATATCACTACCTTCGAACTGCTCGACATCTCCATCATCATTTTCGAGTTCATCCTCATTACATTCGACGGGAGAAGAGGCAGCATTCGGCTCAGTGTGATCACTCCCATCACAGTCTATTCTGATTCGCCTCAATTCATCGGCAATTTGGGCCTTGAGTACACTGACAACGGCTCGGTTCCGCTTCATCACTGAGAAATTGAATTGGAAACAGGTCAATAACCATAAATAAAAGTGGAAAAAGTGAAAACATATCAAAAAGTCGATTTCATATCGATTGAAAATAAATCGTTCCACCTCAACGGCAGAGTACGAATAATGTCAGCTCGGGCACATTTTATACTTACGAGAGCATCCACGAGAGGTCGGGGGTACCTCACGGATGGCTTTTTTGCAACCTATCTCAATAACTTGGGGGTGAAGTCAGGATCACAAGTGCTGATATTTGGCCAAGTAACTAAGGTTCTGGGTCCTGCCCCGAAAAGTTACAGTAACCCCACCTTCCGACATCGATTTTTTTACCATTTCAAAAAGTAGGTTTTTATAGGTTTTCTAGGTGTATTTTGAGAAAAAAATAACAATGAAAATATTTTCAAAGCGATCTGATAACGATAAAAGGTCGAAATTCCGAAATTTCTCAGTTTTTTTACTTTCCTGAAAAAAAATTCCACACGTTTTAAAAAGTCATTTAAGTTTTTGGATTCTACAGCAAAAATCACGTACAGTATAGTATTTCGTATGAGGTTTCGTGCGCATCGCCGGTTGTAGCAAAGTTAAGAAAACCGCGTCTTCAGAACAATTGAGATGCAGGGATGGTGAAATCGAGAGGATTGTAATTTCCTTTGCACTTATTTCGCTTACTATTTTATTCTAATCATAATTAACATAATATAGAAAGTGATAAAACTTCGATCTGAGTCGTATCGAAGTTTTAAATATATTTTTTTGGTTGTTATTTCGATTTTTTCAGAATTATTTGTCTTACCCCCTTATGTTTAAATAAATGGGATCTATCTATTTTATTCATGTTTTAAAATTAGTACTGAGTGATATTTACTATAAAAGAACGTAAATTAACCGGGTATTACAACCCGCGAATTTTTAGAACTTGATGCCAGGCATCCCAAAAAGTCGATAATATTGAATTTTATTAGAACTTTATTTCCTTCGCTCAAATGGTGATATATTAGCTCGGGATTTTTTTATTTGTGTTTATTTGGCATGCTGAAGTGTATCTGGGGCGTTTTTTTGCTACCTGAGATCCCAGAATGTAAGTTCCGTTCTCGAAAACTCTCCATAAGGGTGCTCTCAATAAGGCCCAAACTTAGTCCAATTTTGAAGTACCCGAATTCTGATAGTTCCCGGAACTGCTTAAAATCGAAGAACACTACTCGCATCTTCCTGGTTCCCGCGGGGAGCAAATTGCATTTGCTAGTGTTGAGAATGATTTGCTTGGCGAGAGTTATAGCTTACTGTTTGAATATGTTATGGTGAAACGGACTCTCGCTTACCTCCTGGTATTTCTATTAGTTTCTTGAAAAACGGCCGTTTTGGAGAGAACACACACCTTGGAGAAGTTGTAAAACAGTGAACATAGAACTATCCACAAGTTGCAAAAAAAGAGATATAAAAAGATTTCATTTTATAATCGAATTCATATCAGTGCGTTCGCGTAAGAATCGCACCCCCCGCGGTACAGCAAAATTTGACCGTGGTCTATCGATTTCTAATAGTCTCATGTGTTGATTCCGCTCATTTGCATAATTACAGCCTGTCAAAGTTGAACTGTTTCTCAGTATTTTGAACGACAGTTGGTTAAATTTAACGAGAATCACTCATATAGATAGCGAAAAATGATCGCCAAAGTTTGCTTGACAACATGGTGTCAATGGAATTCACAATATCTGAAATTTGCATTTTTCCCAAAATTTCGACCTCAATTATCTCGAAAACCAAGAAAAAACCCGGCTGCATTTTTGATATGTTGTGGATACAGTCGATATCTATCGAATTTTGTAACATTTGTTCGATTTCGAGGGGATCCACATATCAGTGCGTTCGCGTAAGGATTTCAATACCTCCGTACAGCAAAAAGTGACTAGTTGTGTATTTCACATATTCTGATAGCCCTTGGTATGCTCTTTCAAAATATGCTTCATTCATGACCCGATGTCTCTAATTAGCGTAATTACAGCAGGACAAAGTTGAGCTATATTCACGGTTTTTGATGTGTAGATAGGGAATCAGAATTCCTTTGTTCGGGGAGAGGAAGCTCTTCATTTCACTCTTCGTTTGGCATCCTTTCTTATTTCTCAATCCAGTGTGGTCAATGTTAAGGTTTTAGGCTAATATGATATTATAGGATTTTTTTCACTGACAAAACATTGAAGTACCCCACGGTACCTTTGCCAATCGAATATTGTCTTTGAGCGTCCATCGCTTGCTGACTGTGTAAGAAGCAGCGCGGAATTGATTCATTCGCAGGTCCTCGACCAAGTTTTGATTTTTGATCCGCAGAAATATCTTAAAATAGTGATATGTATATTTTTAATATTTCAAAATTGAAAATAATTTTAAATTCCTCACCGCACAGCTGATGTTGCTCATGCAGAAAACGAAGGCAACGTAGACTGCACCATTGAGTTTCTCTGAGATGAGGGAAAAGTTCGACACAGTTGTTCTGCTTTTAGCAGCGGATTAGCAACGGAACGATTTATTATTTTGGACAAATGTTTGTGCATTTGTAGGTAAGCTATACAGCTTGCCTATTAGCACTCGTTCGATTATTTTAATTCATTTTCAGTTGGGCTTGTTTTCATACATTATATTTTTTTAACGTTGAATGACTGTCCGGAAAACATCAAGAAATTGAAAATAGCGGAATTGATGTGTTGGTCAGATTGTTTACGCGCACGTTCCGCTTTGAACAGCAAAGTTTCAAAGCACACGCACTGAACAGGTCTGGTGTGAAAAACAGTAAACACGTGATCATAATAGTAGAGGGTATTGGATCGAGAGGGTGTGAAATGTGAAGCAAAGGTCGCTTCGTGAAGAGAGTTTGGGATAAGAAGAGATCGTGAATGCATTCTTGATCTCACCATAAGTGAGAAGAGTCGCAATTATCGAGGAGATTATTGAGTTGACAGTAATTAGTAAACAAGGAATCCACAGTCGCCGATTACTTTCGTAGTCTAGCGAATAAATGAGGGCAGCATAACTGGAAAATAAAGTTATTATAATGAAAAGTAATTATATTATGCAGCTACCGCTCGGCAGTTATGTATGTAATGTAGTTGTAGATGCTGACAAATGCGAATAACTTTACAAGAGAAACGATCAGAATGAGGTCTCCCATGTCTGGAAAGTTTCCATTGCTTTAGAGTGCGAAATGTGTGACGACAGTCTCCTCAATTCACACACTTTCTCGTCTTCTACGTATCGTGGAAGAAAAAAACAAGAGAAAGTGTTCCCACTATTCGTAGGGCTTCTTAATGGTACATGAAAGTTCGATAAAAAAGTGGAACAATGCACTTTACATCGTTCAAATTTATAATTGAGTTTTTTTTATCATTGAGGAACCCTACTACACTGCGGGACTCGGTTTGACAATACCTTCGAGTGAGAGCATTCCGTACTCGATTAGTACGAATACCATTCGGAGTACTAAAAGAGTCGTAGAGAGAAAGATGATGGTATACGTGTTCAGGATGTTCATGTTGATGTGGACAGCCTTTACCTGAGCATGATACATTATATATTTTATCGACGCCCGAGGGCGCTACGAGATAATGAATGAATGGTGAAATAAAATCAGTAAATTATGACTCTCTGTGGAGTAGGTGATATGGATTACAGTAAATGATAGGGGGTACACCGTATTACGAAATTCATATATCAGGCTGGTAAGAAAGTAATGAACGTTTTTGACATTTTTGAAAAATCTTCCGCTCTTCCGTCCTATCCCCCCAAAAAAATTCTCTGTTGGTACAATACATGTAGTTAGTCTCCTCATTTTCTCGCCCCCTGCGTCAGGCCTGTCTTCCCATTTTCAGAAGAGTTGGAAAGGGAGAAAGTTGGCAGGGTTGGTTTCGACTCGGCATTGTATTTGCCTTATATTTTTTTATTGGATTGAGGCAGAGGCTATTTAACCTAAGTACGTGATGGGTGGACTGTAGTGAATATAGGAATGAAAAAGGTACCGAGTTTCCTTATCGGGCTGGCGAGAACAATCGTCTCAAAATATCAAAGACGCGTACCAAGGGTCACATTATGAAGTATTTTGCGATTTTTAGAATCACCCAATGGAAATGAATTACATTATTCATAAAGACATCTATTATGAGACATCTATTATGATTAAAAAGACATCTATCATGATTAAAATATAACCACTCACTTTGAAGTCGGTGATCTCAATAATGAATTGAAGGAGAACACACATAGGAACACAAATTTGAGATCGAAAATGAGCATTAATAAAGTGTCACAATTTTATTCATCATCGTTTCAAATCGTTAGACCGCTCATTCGACAGTAAACGTCCCACAGTAATACTCATTATTCGGGCTTTAGTTGATTTTCGTTCACTTCGACAGGACACTTCATCCAATAAGGTACCCAAAACTGCGATTTTACAGCAAATTAGAGAATTTCGAATTTTTCGATTTTTCCGTTTCTGGAAAAGTGCGGAAGCGCACAGTTCCAAACATCGGTAGTAAATGAAAGGTATATTGCCAATGAATAAATCAAACACTATCAGATCTCGACAGCTTTGCATTCACGATCGTCATTTGAAAACATTTGAACCCAATTTTTTCGGACCAACCGAATTTGGGGAACCACATCTTATTAAATGAATATCGCAGCGGCTCATACTCTGCACAATATGAAAGAGGAATGTTGATACTGTAATTGCTTCTAAGCTGCAGTTCTAAAAAAATTCCCAGCATTCAGGAGAACAAAATATTTTTTTATTGAATTTTCCATTGATTTTAAAATTGCTAAACTGTGTTACATCTAAGAGTGCAAGGGAGAGTGGAACAAAACCAAAGATGAAAGTTGTTCTTTAGAAGTCCACCTATAACATACCATGAGTGCAAGACATTCTAATTTGAACTGGCAGAAATGCGAAACCCCAAAGTTCAAATCCCAAAACGTTCATTACTTTCTTACCAACCCTATAAAATAACGCAACAAAACCTTCCATGCGACAATTACGAACAACATCGCAGCGAGAGCCGTGAATACATGACCGATGATCTGAAATTGTAAAATAATGGATAACACAAAACATTGATGAGAGCTCAGTGTTACATGTTGTATACGGTTTTGATTGTTTTCGTGAAATTACAGAAAATCATAAACCTACAATTAAAAAGGAAGATCATTAAGCCCCCTAGAGGTATGTCTGTATGGTGCTAAGAGAGCTAAAGAACAACTATTTCGGAACATTTAGAATAGCTACATATATTGTAAATCAATTATATTCGAGTCGCTTTCACCTCTGCCAACAACCAGATCGCGTAGTGGGGCCGAATAAAGTCGGGTAAGTGCGCGGGAGAAATGAGAAAGGGCAGCCAGTAACTGGCGTTAACGTGGGTGAAATGGAATGCGGAAGATGTTGAAGCGATCATCTGTAAGGTCAAATTAAAAAAAAAACGCAGACAGACAAAAAAGGCAGACAGGTACATTATGAATATTTCAAATAATCATCAAACGCGGAAGCGAGATGATCAAACAGGAGACACACACAAGTAGTCCATTTTATGACAGTATGATTTGAAAATTGTTAATGAGACCAAAGGGTTGCCCCTGGCGTGACGACATTAATTCGTTAGCTTATTTTGCATAGATTTGGGATCTGGGGAATACATCGTTTCGACAACGGAACACAGTGATGAAACTGGTAAATTTTTGAATTTTCGCTGTTAAACCCGGTTACGTTCTCACTTGTCTGTGATCTCTCGCGTTCGGTAAACACACAAGCGAATCATTTTTTGCTGGCTTCATTGTCAGAGTCAAAAAGCAGTACGATCAATATTAGTCTCTTCACTTTGTGCACTCTCTCTCATGAATCGACCTGTCGAACGTGAAATGGAGAGATTTTGAACCCCTCAAAATGGTAGGTCATCGTTAATGATTAAAAAATACAGCATTTGTCATCTAGAGCTTTCAAATAATTTAATATTTAAAATTTCCGACAATGACGTAACTCATTGACAGGTAGTAGAAATATTTTCTTGGATGGTGGTCAGATGACAACAATTTTAAAGAACAATGTGGATAGAAAGCGTCAACACTTTTTGAAATGTCAAATCGCTATGAAGAAATGTGAGTATCCGCCGGTGTGATTTACGGTTTACAAAATTGATTTCTCTAATATCGAGTTATGCGCGAACATAGTAAATTGCAGAGTAAAAAAAGGGATAATTGTTGACGACTTCTTTCCCTACTTTTAAAAACTCCCCAACAAACCTTACCCATAAATTCTTACTGATCAAAATTTATAATACAACATTAATGAGATTTTTCAAATACAACTATTTAGAACCAGTTACCCCAAATTGAACGCGCATAGTAATGAACTTAAACGATTCCTCGTAAACGAAGAAGGTACACGCCCACAAAATAACGACATCATGTAGGTATTCTCGAGGGAAATTGAAGTGAACAAAAACTGGAAAAATGTGAATGAACTATTGGTCACTCCATGTACGCATTTTCGTAATATGAAGTGGCCTATTGGTAATCTCTAGACAAGGAACTATTTTCTCTATTAAAACGCGTTCTCTGTAAGAACGCAGGGCGAGGTGGCACAACTCCGTCAAAGTGGTCGCCCCGGGTCCAAACTTTTTTCACAGATGGTCTAGGGTCCAAAGTATATTTTAAAAGTGAGAAATACACTAAATGTAAATTTTTGAAAAATCGATAATTTTTTTACGAAAAAAATTTTTTTTGTTCAATTTTTTTATTTTCCTGTCGTGTTGTATATCATTCGAAAGAGCATCGAAAGTTATGTATATACCCATAATTTCATGAGTATTAGACAATTGCGAACGAAAATCGATATATGGATTTAAAGGAATCCGCCGTTTTGCTGAAACTTTAATCTGGCTAAAAATGTTCCTATGATTTGTTGCTCTTGGCTCCGAGATATATTATGTATTTTTCATCATAGAATCCAATTGAGCTCTCAGAATCCAATATTTTCGGTGTTATCGTACTTCTACATTCACTAGACCGTGACCACTCCGAGGTAAGATTCAGTAAAGAAGGTGAGTAGAAAACTTTTTTCAGGCTTTAACCCTGATTGAGTTGTATACCATTCGAAAGAGCATCAAAAGTTATCTGTGATTCCATATTTTCAGAAGAATTGGACCACTAGGAGCGAAAATCGATAATCGCATCCGCAGAATCTGATATTTCAGATGAGGTTGGATATTCGACTGTATTCGCTTTCAAATTTCCCTATCGTGTTATATCTCATTCGAAAGAGCGTCAAAAGTTAACTGTAAATTTTCATTTTCAGGAGGATTCAGCTGCTAGGAACGAAAATAGGCGGGTTTATCCACAAAAATGATATTTTTTTCACAAACTCCTAATTTCGTTCCCAGTGCCTCATTCTTTCTCAAAATATTAATTTCTGCATAACTTTTGGTGCTCTTTCAAATGATATATAACATGACAGGAAAATAAAAAAATAATTTTTTTTGAATTTTTTCAGAAAATTTATTTTTTATCGATTTTTCAAAAGTTCTTTTTTCTTGACTTTTTCACCATGAAAATTTTCTATGGACCTAAGACTGCAAGGAAAAAAAGTTTAAGCCCTGATCGAACACTTTGAGAGCGAATACAGTCGAATATCCAACCTCATCTAAAATATCAGATTCTGCGGATGCGATTATCGATTTTCGCTCCTAGGGGTCCAATTCTTCTGAAAATATGGAATCACAGATAACTTTTGACGCTCTTTCGAATGGTATATCGTACGTACTGAAAATATCGGAACGTTTACCGCAATGTGATCAAAATGTTCAGAATTTGCATCTTTGCGAGTACACATTATCATGACTTGTGTTTATGCTAATTCGATTAATCCGCATCGATTTGCCGGAATCTACCCGGTGATGCCCGGTGAAATGTGTAACAGAAAGCGACAAATTCGATTGCAAAAAAGGAACAGAACCGGCAATTACCGGCATTTCCCGGCTGTATACGGTAATGATGACAATTCGCTAACTTAGTCGGTTATCGCATCGAATTTTCTCCTTTGTTTTAGACATTTCACCGGGCATGTCCGGGTAGTTTCCGGTAAATCGAGGTGGACAAAAAATATGAACCTACTCACGAGTCTCAAATATTTTTCTTCGCAAAGTTACAAAAATTGAACATTTTGTTCATGTTCCGGTAAACGTTCCGATATTTTCAGTACGTACGATACAACTCAATCAGGGTTAAAGCCTGAAAAAAGTTTTCTACTCACTTCTTTACTGAATCTTACCTCGGAGTGTTCACGGTCTAGTGAATTTAGAAGTACGATAACACCGAAAATATTGGATTCTGAGAGCTCAATTGGATTCTATGATGAAAAATACATAATCACAGCCAAGAGCAACAAATCATAGGAACATTTTTAGCCAGATTAAAGTTTCAGCAACACGGCGGATTCCTTTAAATCCATATATCGATTTTCGTTCGCAATTGTCTAATACTCATGAAATTATGGGTATATACATAACTTTCGATGCTCTTTCGAATATATAACACGACAGGAAAATAAAATAAAGATATATAACACGACAGGAAAATAAAATAATTGAAAAAAAAAATTTTTTTTTCGTAAAAAATTATCGATTTTTCAAAAATTTACATTTAGTGTATTTCTCACTTTTAAAATATACTTTGGACCCTAGACCATCTGTGAGAAAAGTATGGACCCGGGGCGACCACTTTGGCGGAGTTGTGCCCGATACCTCAAATTTCACTGCGCTCTTACAGAGAACGCGTTTTAAGTGAAATATGAGACTCAATAAACTACAGTCACTTTAAAAGCTGGGAAATGCTTCATTC
Source organism: Pristionchus fissidentatus (assembly GCA_036245785.1). NCBI lineage: Eukaryota > Metazoa > Nematoda > Chromadorea > Rhabditida > Neodiplogasteridae > Pristionchus > Pristionchus fissidentatus. The sequence continues at coordinate 13,968,043 of BTSY01000004.1, forward strand.
CTAGAGTAAATCCTAACCAGCTGTCGCTGTCACAAAATTTGAGATAAACTGCATTGAGAGAGACAAATTAGGTGTATTATTTCTCACAGACAACGATATCATGGTGCGTAAGATCAGAAAAGCGTGGCTCGTAAAACAGAACATAACGTAGAGTAGGGATTTGCTCTGACTTTTACCTACTGGTTGTTTTCCACACGATGCCGGGTAATTATCGCATGCTGCTTCTCAAATTACTCCCAGACGACATGCATCTCCTTACAATAAGTGTATGCATCTCTATCCGGGAGGAGGAAAACATTACTACGCAGTGTTCCGGGTACACGGAGGAGTTCGGTAGCGGTCGCGAGGTGGTTGGTTTTTTTCGATCATACATTTAAGGCAATGACAATTTAAATGCATGTACAAGGCATCGTTCACCAGGCCATGAACTTGAATATTGAATAAATATGTATGTACGTATGTATGACAATGCAAGCCTGAAGAGAGAAGACATTGTAGGCGCCCCCAGTATCGTTGTGCACTGAGTTGATTCTCATAAAGCGAAGAAGGTGGTTTGGTTCTGAAGGGCTGGCTTTCTGTGGAGTGATGTGCGTAAATTGTTGTGCACGCACCAGTGCCCTGCACCCGGCACGCAACCACAAACTGGGCACTAGTTACACTGCAATAACAACAAACTGTCGCATCCTTGCAACTTTTTCTGCGGAGATTACGTTTGCATCTCATTCTACAGACTTCTGACATGCCACATTCATTTCTATATTAGCTGATTTCATCAAAACAGCATTCTAGTGCTCATATTTGATTCTCGAAATACTGTTTCTGACGTACAGCATTGGAGAATGCATCGAACAGCGATATTTTCGTTGCTTTTCATTCTGGCTACGGATTCCTACAAGGTTCTCGTGTACAACCCGAAATGTGGCCACTCCCATTCGGCTTTTCTCGGAGGCATCGCGGACGTACTCACTGAAGCAGGACACGAAGTGGTAAGTAAACATGTTTCCGAAACTTTTTTGAACTCGACACTACTAATCGTGTATTGGATTGACAGTGAAAGGCACTAGGGACTTTCGCCAACTGAAAATCGAAAGTTTACTGCTTTTCCTGCGTCAGTTGCATTGTCTGGAGCCCATTGCATTACCGGAAATGACTGCGATATGAATTCAGACGAGTCTGGTTTCAATTATCGATCCTCAACTGCACGACGGGACCACGCTCTCGAAAGTTATTCATGTTGAACAGGTAAGAATCTTGTTTTATAAAAGTTGAAAATTTACTGCTTACATTTAGAAGGCAATTTCTTGCTATTGTTTTCGTGCAATAAGTGCATCTTCTTTCTCGATTAAATTCCAGTTTTCAGAGCGATGCAACGAAGAAACAGTTTGAAGAATTGATGCGTGCCAAGAGGGAAATGTTCACATTCAGCAGTTACAGTCCGTTCGATAATCACAGAGTGATCGCTTACTCATCGAATATCTTATAATTTTCTTATGACTGTTTAGGAAAACGAACAGTTCAAGTGTCTTTCGCTTGCTGAAAATCAAAAGTTTTTCGCGTTGCATGGAAAATATAGGTGATTTTTGTTGTTTTCAGCTGGGAAATGTCTTCGGTCGCCTGTTCGCTGCACAGTGTGCCGCGCTGTTGGAAGACAATGGACTTATGGAGAGGCTGAAAGTATATTTCCTAATTTTTGTGTAAATAACAACACGTTTTTTTGGCGAAATCAAGCATTAATTAATTTTAATTAATTAAAGCATAAGCATTAATTAAAGCATTAATTTTGACTTACATTAGTTTAATGATATTTTGAGTTTATTCAATAAATAACAATTAAATCAGGCTAAGAAATTTGATGTGTTCATCACGGAGACTTTCGATATATGCGGAGTCGGTGAGTACTCAATTACAACTAATATATATTTTGAGTATCGTCTAGAGTTCGAAAAGGGAGACCCCGCTCTCGTACTCTCACAGTAACCTGCTAATGGTCCATGAATTTATAAAAGTCCGGAAATGCAGAAAAAAAAGAGAAAAAAGACACGTGCCAGGAAAAATCTGTACTAGGCGGGCACGCCAATGCCGCTCCACTTTTGTAGTTTACCAATTTACCATGTTGAAACAACAATTATTTGGTCAGAGCGCGTCAACAATCGATTGTTGATCCGATCTCACCACGATTTTCAGTGTTTTAAACCATCATAATTTAAAAAAAAAACCATATTGCAAAACCGGCATACGCTCAATAATTAAACGATAAAGAGACGAAAAATGTCTTTTTATGCACTGCCCCTGTCATTTCCGAACGCTACCTTCGCAGCATGCAATCGGTGCAAAAGAAACTGGTGGCAGTAGGATTCGAACCAACGTCCCTCCGCTAGCTAGTGGAATGCTCACCACTGACCACTGAGCTATACCCCCGATGACGCGCCCTCTATCTCTTGCTGTGTCTCTTGGGCGCGGGAAATGAGTACTCTTCACTCTTTACATCGCTGCGACAAGGAGGTCGTGCTGCAGGTTTGGTGCCGCTGCTGCAGCCGAGGTCGCTGATCATTGCTGCATCGTCGCCCACTGTTGGCGTGCAGCAAGGCGAGTTCGGCGCGCCCACCGGCATCAGCCACCAACCCGGTAATCCAGTAGCAATGAACAATTAGAGTTTTTGGAATTCGGGTAAATAATTAGATTTGTTATCGTCAATTCGCACACCATCAAGCCGGTTGACAAGTGAGAAAGCGAAATGGAGATATCTAATCCAATAATTTACCCGAATTTCAAAAGCTAGGAGTAATGAAAATCAGAGAGAGAGAGAGTTCCTTACCCCCTCGACGCGTTCACTCACTCACGCCAAATTCCGTTAAGTTGGGTTGAGTTCCTGAGGAAAGACGTGGTTATGCAAAACTGACGGTGCGTGCTAGAGTGCGAAATGTGAGACCAAGTTCTCCATTTCGCGGACTCTCTTAACCGGTCGACGAATGAGCGAAATGAAGATACCGTGGTACTGTAGTGCGTACCCACTGGCAGTTACTGTGGCAGGTAAGGTCAAGATTTCCTCATTTATGTAACTCAGTGATCCACGTATCGAAGATGGATGTACACTCTATGTGGCACCGAACTCGCAATTTGTATCTGGACGCCGTTACAGCATTACAATTCCGACCAATGCGAAGCCATGTCAGTAATGTCACATTACTAGTAATTCAAGAACCGTTCATAACAGGAAAAAAACAGAGTGTAGTACATTTTCGCACGTCAACTCAAGATAAAGTTAAATATGTTCAGATACAAGAGCTGTTCAGAGCCAAATTCGGGAGTGATTTTCCCAGCTTCGAAGTGAGTCAATGGCTAAATTTTTGCCAGCGAAAAAGAGTGAAACAATAACAAATATTCAGCATGTCATATCCAATTCCGCGTACATCTTCATGAATACAGAGCCTCTCGTTGACTTCGCCTCCCCGACGCTAAACAAGGTAGGCTAACGCTAACGCTAAGTGAAATTACGAATTACTAAGAGCGTTAATAAGAAGCGATCTTCAAATTGCATTATAAACAATATTATTGATATTATCATTAGTATTAAATTATTATTATTATTATTTAGGGAATAATGGTAATTATATTATACAATTACATTAGATCGTGTACATCGCCGGGATCGCCGCCAACGAGCCCAAGCAGCTTAACGAGGTGATTAAGAAATCATTCTAAATATCTTGACCGAATTTCCTTTATGAGGAGCTCCCTCACATTCTGACGCGAGCAGCCGTTCTCATAGTACAACTTGTGGAGTCATCGACCATAAACGTGTCATTCCAGAACTGGGAGAGGATTCTAACGAAACGGGACAAGACGGTGCTGATCTCCTTCGGTTCCGTCGTATTGTCATCCGCCCTCCCGACCGCCATCAAAACGTCGATTGTCAAGGCGAATATTGTCTCTTTTCTCACGTTTTTGCAGCTAAAAATGTCGAAAACTTAAAGTCATACCATACTTTTTGAGTCACGGTATTCGAGATATGCAATTTCGGGAATTGAAATCTCAGCATTTTCAATAATTTAGAAAACACAGAACAGATAATTTATTTGCAGACTGCGCAATCACTACCACAGGTTACTTTTGTCTGGAAGTATGAGGTGGACGACGATTTTAAGCGAAATGTCGCTTCGAAAATTGATAATATCGAGCTTATAAAATGGATGCCACAATTTGACATTCTACGTGAGCTATTTTTGTATTCTCTTTATTAAGCCAATTATTAGTACAAGTGGCATAGCTCTCATTAATAACTGCATCGACTCACTGTGCAAAAATGGGCTCATCATATGAGTGAAATAAAGTGCGCGTGAAATAAAGTGAGGGAGTACTAATTTCAATGACACTCTCACGAAATGAACTTCTGGCTTGTACACTCTCTTTTTATATCTCGGCGTGTACCTTTCTTTGTCATGCTATCTCTGCGTTTAGCAGCGGAACGTTTTATTATTTTTATTTTGTGATTTCGAATTTATAATGCAGACCACCCTCGCATCGCCGCCTTCATCACCCATGGTGGCATGGGTTCGACGCAAGAGTGCGCTCTGGCCGCCGTCCCCTGCGTATTCATGCCCATCTTCGCGGATCAACCGCGCAACGCGGGCATGATGGCGCACAACAAACTGTGCACGGTACAGTCAAGTAGGGTAGTATTCCGGAATATAAGCAATTTTTGGGAAATGCCATTTCGTAAATTTTTGAACAATGGCCCGTCTTCCAATTTCTTTGTTCAACATTTACAGGTCCATTGTTCAAAAATTTACGAAATGGCCATTCCCAAAAAAAAAGTTACATTCCGGGATACCACCTCTAGTAGACCACTTCGTTTCGCACATTCTCTTCGCCGGTCGGTGGATGAGTGAGCGTGTGAAATGAAGAGGCCGTGGTCTCACATCTCGCACTCTACACGGTACAAAGCAGGATTAACATTTTGCTCCTCCACTTTTAGAAATTGAATTTTAAAGAAACTAAATCTTTTGCTGTTCAGATTCTGTCGAAATCCGATGCTGAGGAGCCCGCCAAATTGCTCTCGGCCGTTCGAGAAGTGCTCGAGGATGATAGGTAGAGACCCGCTAATGACCGGGGCTTTCGCGAAGAAATAACTCTAATCGTGATACTACTCTAGAATTCCGTATTCCTGGTCTTGACCTCCTGATGAGGAACGTTCCCAGGAACAACAGGAACATAACCGGGAACAACAGGAACACTGAAATATTGTCTCTATGCAATGCTTAAAGGGTCCGGACTTGTTCGGAATAGGACTGACCCATTAGATCATGCCCTGTCTAACTACGTCAAAAATTGTGATATCGCTATTTTTCGCAGAGAACCAGTTGAAATTTTTTTGGAAAAAATATCAGATTTGAAGTACTAAAACACTGATAAAACGAGAAATCGCAATTCTGCCGACGTAGTTAGACATGGTGTGGTCTAAGGTATCTTCAATCCGAATATAAGAAAAATCCGTGACTATCGATTTTTTTGGTGTGCCAGGGCGACGATTCCGAAATCACACCGAAAAAAAACTTACCGCATTGCACCGAGACAATATTTCAGTGTTCCTGTTGTTCCTGGTTATGTTCCTCTTGTTCCCGGGAACACTCCGTCGGCAATTGGTGATCGTTTTCCCATCTACCATTGCATTATCAGCAATCGCCGCAACGTCCGCCGCATCTCAGCGATGCTGCGCCGGAAACCGTTCAGCTCTAGAGAATTGCTGATAAAATACACGGAATTCGCGGCTGAATTCGGACCGTCAACGGCGCTGCGACCGCAGTCCCACGACATGAGCGTCGTCGCCTACCACAATCTGGTATTGCAATTTCGATTTCCTGATCGCACAGATCGAGGTGGCACATCATTTCACAGGCCGGTCGACAGAAAGGCCTTTATTGTGAGATAGCGTGTGAAACCGACAGGGACTCTCTCACTGTTGCACACTCTCTCGCTTTAACCCTGTTCAGTATGTTTGGAAAATGTGGTGGTTATCTGAGTACTTGACGAGCTATTTCAGCAAAAGCCTCGCTCTGGCGCTGATAAAAGTGTCGCAGCCGTATTAATCATTAATCAGGATCTTTTCGCCACCGGCCTCTTCGTATTCATATTTGTGTCGATTGCCGCATGCAAGCTGCTCTCGTCTGCTACATCTCGGGCGAAGCGCGCTATCAAGACGAAATGCGAGTAATTATCTACCGTCATGAATTGTGCCTGGTCTTTGGGCGAGAACTGTCTCTTTCTCAATTTTTCTTCACTTTCTCCTCTTTTTTCTCTTTCTCCCTTGCCCATTCGAAAGGTGCGAAGAATGAACGAAATAAAGCGACGATTACCCAAACAAGACGAAGTCTTCAAAAAATATTCGTACTCCCCATTGACATCGATTTTGCAATAGGCAGCACGGCCAATATTATAATACTAGAGGGGATTTGCTAGAGAACTTGGCAAGGAAGCGTTGATGATTTTTCTGAAATCTTGAAATCGGACAAGACTTTCTTGACAGCCTGATAGATCAACATATAACTTTCCTCCGCATCGGATCTCTTTACGTGAGCAGACTCATCATCGGCGGTGCATGGCAATTAGTTTTACTCTCTGATTGTTAGCTTTCGCATTGTCTTCATTTCCGTTCTATTACTTTGTTTGTAAACAAAAGATAACGATTTCCGAGAAATCTTTGAAGAAAAAAAAGACTACCATGCAGTTCGGCTCAATGAGAGTTTTTTCATATTTTTTTCCACAACGCATTCAGGCAGAAATTGAATAATAAATGTAAAAAAAGAAAGATTTTCTTGTCGGATTGCGCGCAAATATTGGACACTTTTCGTTTTCGGCCGTATTCAGTAATTTCTCCTTCCTCTCACGCACTCATCGCCTTCTTCTTGGATACAGAGAGAACTGAAAAAAAATGTTTCAATGAGCAGGAACAACACACACAACACGAAATTACACTGATATCAGCATTGGCACAAAAGATGAGAAGAGTGCAGTGGAGTGCACTCAAAAACACCAATTTATGTTATCTATTTCAGGAATAAATAACAGAATGTGTCTGCTGTACGGGAAAGAGGCAAAATTGTGATTTTCTATAGATCATCGTATCTTTCTGCTCCTTCTCCTGCGAACATCTTTGCAGAGAGAGAGAGAGAGAGTTGGCCAAATTAAGCATGTAATATTTGCCATGCAGATCGCATTATCTGACAGTCTGTCTCTATTTTCATGCACTAGCCAGATCTCCTCATCTTTCTGCCATCCTGGAATACGCTCCTAATAGCCGTCACAAAACCGTCGAAAGGTCACCCATCTGCTTATAGCCCACGTGGAAAGGGAACTGGAGCCGGCGCTGGAACGAATTCCGGAACGGAAACAGACATTTCAACTTATTGTTAGAGAAAGAAATGATGATTGGGGGGGCTGACTAATATATTTTTCACGATTTTGGTTGTGAACTTCGGAGTTTGTTGTTCTCAAATGAAGAGCTGCTTTACTCAAGATATCTTGCATCAATATACATGATAACAGCCTCCACCAGTAGGACGATTCAACACTATCTAAAGGATCGAGATATCATAATTCTTTCCTTTGTATAATTTCCTGTAAACCGAAGAAGTCACATCACCTCGGCTTATGGATTGAAATCCCGGAATGGTAGGCAAAATACCCGCTAACTTGCACAACTACATTAAATTTAATTAAGTTATATGTAGTGAATCTTCCCCATTTGATAGCTCTTACATTCATAGAGGTCTGTTTGGTCTGGAGAGAAATAGGTAGGCACAGATTAAGTTTACCAGGTCAGTTTCGACTCAAAAAATGTGATGCTCTTTCGCAAACACGACTTTAAATTACATTATTATTACCAATAAGTGGGAGTGGAAGAAAGAGAAACTACTCAGAAATTACGGGTATGAATTCTCTCACTCCTTTCCATACCTCACTATATCAATTAATAATGACGAGATTGATTTTCTCGCCGATCAACATCTTCCCGCATTCCGTTCCGTGACACAACAGTGCAGAGCAATAGCTATCTTTCCGTCCTCGCAAAGTGCGTGCACATCCTGAGAACTCGATAGCCCTCGCCGACATTTTTATATCCCTCATCTCACGTATTCTTTTCTTTCTTCTGTCTCCTACGTCTCTAGACAATCAAGATTGATCTAAAACGTGATTTAATGAGCGGGGGAACTGCGAAAGTGCGCGTGGATGAGCATTGGAACAATAGATGGGAAGAGTAAAACCTTTTAATGTAATGATTTCGCTCATTTTGGACAGTTATAACCCTCAAATGAAATCGTGCGATTTTCGGGGCTTTCATTAGGTTACACCGCTGTGAAACCTCTGTTGTCAAAATATATGTGGTCATCTTCTTTACTAAAGATTAACATTGTTAATATACTTGTTTTGATACGACACGGTTGGGGAATATGAGCCGGTTCGACCGTATTTTTCATAACTGAATTACGGCTTTTTGTGATGGAGATTATCAGCGTGATCGAACTTCATGGCGCGTTGATTTGAAAATGAGCCATTCAGGGTTGGGAAGATTGAGTTTTGCTTGATTTTGTGTTGTGAAAGTAAGAGATCGAAGTGTGGCTCACTTTCGCACTGCCAGTTCTCTCCTTTACGCGCAAAATGCCTTTTCGGAGGATAGAAATTGAAGAAATTGGAAGAAAACAACGAGCCTTTAAAGCAAGATGTTACCAGGAGTGAAATGAAGTTCTGTTTTACGAAAATCGATCCGGAATGCCTAGACAAAAGTAAGAAGAATTTTTTAGGGAAGTTATTCAAAAAATCATCACTGCCGATAGGAGGGAGAAGAAGGTTTTCGTTGTCGCTTGCTGCTGCTACGACATGTGTGATTGATCTGTCTATGCCGCTCCCTAAGGGCATTCAAGAGAGAGAGAGAGTGCGCAAAATTAAGAGATCGTCGGTTAATTTTATCGATTCACACGTCCGAGGATTACCCAAATCCTGTCGTGGACTCCTAGTATATAAGGATCGAATGCCCACTACCAACCAGCAGTTGCATCTCTCTCTCTCTCATCCCATCATGCGGTCGATCTCTCTCATCCCATCATGCGGTCGATCCTCTCTCTCTCATCCCATCATGCGGTCGATCTTGAAATTTTAAAGTAATCTAGTCTGTAGAGGTTTTCTGCTGTGCTAGAATATTGCTATTAAATTTCAGAATTACTTGAATATGCAGTTGTCCCGGGAAATCTGTAAATGTGTTAGTGCCTTACAGGTCAATGAACTTATCTTACACTTTTTTGAACAAAAAAATCAGTAACTATTACATTTCAGGATGCGCCAAATTGGCAACGGAACCGGACAATTCTTGCTTTGCGAGATTGGGATTGGGCGTGTGCGATATGTCAATGTTGACGTCGACTACACAAAGTGTAACTTGTACAGGAGTGAAGAATATAGCCGTCTTCCCCCCGGTGAGAATCTCGATCGAGTAACCTTTCCCAAAGTACAGCATACTATTACTTTTACAACCTATTCGCGCAAATGCGTGTTGCCACTGTTACGAGTTGCTGCGAGTGAGCCGTCGAACTAGGACAAGAATTTAAGATTGCATATATCATGTACGAGATACGAGCTTGTCACTCAAATCGAACTTGGATTCCTTCAGGGTGGCCTGAACGGCGCATCCTACGCAACCGTCACTTGCCAAGGCAACACTTTCATGGGAGATGGCGCGACTCCCATCACCCCTGGATCGACTGTTAACTGTGTTCCCAGTACGTGCAAATCCTGTTAACTTTCTCGAAGGTATTTTGCATCCTCCATGGAGATGCATCTCACGTACTTTTCATTTCTCTCTAACACTTCCTGCGCACCTAGAGATTTCAGACTGATCCAGAAACGTGATATATTGAGTTGAGGAGACAGTGAAAGTGCACTGAGGGGAAAAGAGGATTGTGCGCGAGAGAAAGCGCGCACTGCGTATTCTGATTGGGTTTAACTTATTGGGTTTAACCGCGTAGTCACTAGGATCAGGACACAAAGTGAAAATGTTCACTTGCCTGTAAGTGAAAGTCACTAGGTATAAGAGACATTTCCCTTACCGGTAAGTGAACATTTTCACTTTGTTTCCTGATCTGCCGTGACTGTTTTCTCGGAGTGTATCGCATTTCAGCGTGCACCCCAATGGCAGCGGCGGTGGACGGCGTGTGCAATGGTAGTGGACTGCACGGATGCAGGATGGCAATGTTGACGAAGAATGATAAAACGGGAGTCACTTGTGCACCAAATTACGTGATTGCAGTCGTTCCCAATGTGAGATTTCGATCGATTCACGGGAACGCACGTATCAATTTATTTCAGCAAATCGAAGGTTGACCGGCACAGGCCGGTCTACCTTCCAGAAAGGCCTTTCGAGTGAGAGATTGTGTGAAATCGAGATGGACTCTCTCACTTTTGTACACTCTCTAACCCTAGTTTGTAGGTTTGGAATCATTTGAAATGCATCTTATCACTGTTGCAAATTTCTGCGAGCGGATCGTCGAACTAGAACAAGAATTTGCTAGGACCGAGCAAACGTGTGTTTGTTCAGACTGGCCTGAATGGCGAAACTCACGCAAGCGTGCTTGCCGCGGAACCTCTTTCTACGAAAATAATATGAATCCACTCCCCGCCGGATCGACGGTTTCCTGTGTTCCCGGTACGTGCAAATCTCGTGAAATTTTCTCCTTCGACGGTATTTTGCATCCTCCATCTCACGTATTATTTTCTTTCTTCTGTCTCTATACAATCAAGATTGAGCTAAAACGTGATTTAATGAGCGGGGGAACAGCGAAAGTGCACGTAGACGAGCATTGGAACAAAAGATGGGAACAATCTTGGAAAGCCTTCTTCAAACTAAAAACATGGAACGATGTGATTTTCGGGGCTTTCTTGGGTCACATATTCAAATTTTTCCGCAGTGAAAATTGTGCGAGAAAGAACGTATGAATGATCAATTACGCTTTGCTATTTCGCTTTTGGCTGTCTAGGCCACACTATTATACGAAGACAATCAATTTACTGAAAAAATAGCATTAAGCACTTGCGAATATTCTGCGAGCTACTCGCCAGGAAAAAAATCGATATTCTCCTATATCTTGGCATCTCACTGCTGATTTGCAACAGAAAATAAGGAAAATACGTGAAACTTATTCACGAAGTTGCTGCTAGAATTGCTACCGAAAATATCGTCGCGACCAAGACACGTGAAAATGAGCCATTCAAGCTGGGAAGATTTTATCCTATTTGTTCACTATGTCTCTCTCTCTCTATCTCTCTCTGTATCTCGCTCTGTCCGAAAGAGATTGTGACCCCAAAAAGAGGAATCTGAGAGAGCCGACTCGTCTAGACCGGCGACGGTAAATGAACCGTTAAATAGACTGCAGTAACGATTACATTGCAGCTTGCAACGCATTGGGAAGAGCAGCGGACGGTGCTTGCACTGGCACTGCACTGAACGGATGCGATATGGGAAGAGTGACGGCGAGTGCACTGAGTGTAACGTGTACAGGAACACTGAGGATCGGAGTCTTTGATAACGTCAGAATTTCGACCGATTCACAGCAATGCACCGCATGTATAATACATTCAGAAAAAAGCCACTAGGATCAGGACACAAACTGAAAATGTTCACTTACCGGTAAGTGAAATGTCTCTTATTTGACTTTCACTTACAAGTGAGTGAAAAATTAGTGAAAAGTGTTGTCACTGTTGCGAATTGCTGCGAGCAAGTCGTCGAGCTAATATTTTTAGATGGACCAGCGTATGCGAGATATGAGCTTTCGCATATGTCTAACATTTGTTTGTTCAGACTGCCGGATTCCCCGCAGCTTTCACAGGCGCCGTTTGCAAAGGCACCAATTTTTACGGAACTGAATTCGGAATGCCGGATGTTATGATCCCCAACACGTCGTTGGTTACCTGTGTCAACTAAGCCCTTTATGGATCGCACAGTTGTAATAAATGAATTATACAGTGACGTTGTGAGATATGGAGTGCAGTCATGGCAAGTAGCCAAGGGTTTCTGCCGAACATCAGCAAACCCCTTGCGGCATACTGTAGCCCCTGAATGATCGTTGACTGAACTTTTTCAACTTATTTTCCGCTGAAATAAATTTTAACATAATTAAATGATTAATTTTTTTTAAAAATTATATAATGAATACTATAGTCTGTTAATAAATTTAACGATTGATTTTCGCCTTTTTATTGTGTTAAAATACTTTTCTAATGTGTGAGTATGTAATCTATCGAGACTCGAAATTTTAACGATTATCAATCAACGTGATACGTAACGAAATTATCAAAGAAAGGAAAACGACTGATTCGGACCCGTAACAGACCATTGGTAATAAAAAAGCTAATACTACAATGAAGTTAATTGAGAATAGTTGCCTCATCTGTACAGCGCAAAAATAGTGATTGTTACCGGATATGAAATTCTATTCGATGCCGCAATTAATTGGGCGGAGCTTATTGCGGCCTCGAATAGCCGAAATCGTTTTTTTTCATCCCTACTTAATATATCGATAGCGAGTGCACTGGCACATGGGCGGGCCGCAAGCAAAGGACTGGCAGATCTGAAAGAATCTATCTGTTAAAAAAAATAAATTTTTAAAATGACAATATATTACAAGTTCCACAAGTACTACAATATTACTTGCACAACGCCTTTTTTTCTTTCTCTAATAAATGAGCACCATTTATTGAAGCTTACGATCATTGTGAAGAAAGCGTATTGCGCCTCTCTCGAATCCTACTAGCGGTCAAATGCTATAAACGGATGTGCTAGCGGTGAGAGTGTGCAAATACGAAAGAGTCGTTTCACTTTCACACTCGCACTCGTTTCGAAATAAGAGCAGGAAGTCTCTAAATTCCTCTCACTCTATTGACGCCTGCTGATACTCCCTGCAAAATAGAGCAGCCGTACGAGAGATAGAGAGAAAGAGAGAGAGAGAGAGAGAGAGAGAGAGAGAGAGATGATCTCTCGATTTTGCTAGACTTCCCGCTCTGTTTAGAAGATCGGGCTCATGACGAGAACGCACACAATATCTCATGACCGGCCAAACACAAGATAGCGAGGCAAAAAAATAAAATCTAAGAAGCAGCTTTCGGGTTAGCCACCTCTCACCAGTATTGAACATTTTTGGAACGATGCCAAAAAGGGTATGATCGTACACCAGAAACACTGTTACAGTAGTCGCCAATATTACGTGACATTGGCATTTTTCAATTGTAACTTTATTCAACGTCGTCGGATCTTTCTAATTTTTTGAGAGGAATAATAATACATGATTCCCAGCGATAATATCTAGTTCATTACTGACTGCATTGGTCGTACGACCTAGTGCTTCAAAGTCATATTGTGGGTGCAAAATCGCTTTACAAGTTTTCTGCTCCGCTAAATTCGGAATGGCAGGGAATAACAAAACGCTTATGCGTACGTGATAGAGGAACTATTGGGCTATGTAATTGACTTTTTGGTTATGCCGTTGGCTGTCGCACAACGCGTAAAGGCGCCTCAAAACACGCCGCAGTCTTGCAAAAGACCGCATGGCGGACATATCAAGTTCAGAATAACAAATAATCATTTATTCCTCAAAATTCGTTAAATGACGACGCGATTATGTTGGACCATATCGCAGTTGAACAAATAGCTAGACAATTTGTGTCATAAATAAAAACTTCAAAAACATAGATAAAAAACTTAAAAAACATAAATAAAAACATAGATATATACATACATATAGATACATATACATATTTACCCTGACATCAAGGCAAAGGGCCTGCGGGAGGCATCATTTATCAAAACTTTTACGCCGGAATAAATAATGTGAATAAATAAATGAGTAAACTGGCGGCGGGGGGGAGGAGGTTCGTCGTCCGTTCATTCGTCGTCCGGCCGCGGTCCCCACCACTGGCCTGCGCCGACTCGCGGAGGCGGCTCACTGCGAAGGCCACTGCGAAGGTGCAACCAATGGTAAGGTAAAGGTACTTCACGACTTCGACCTGGGCTCGCGGGACAACATTGCTAGGCCAGTGTTAACAGTGGTAACCAGTATAGTTTGAAATACGCGTCAATTATTCTCCCGGATCTTGCCATTTTTCGCACTCCCTCACCGATCGATAGAGATTGTGTGCAATGAAGAAATCTCATCCAATTGTTTAACGGAATTTAAAACTCTAGTAACCACTATTCCCCACTCAAAGAGGTGTCTGTTGATGGACACATTATCTAACAAGCTATTTGCACCTCAAAATGTAGGTTAACTACTGCGATACTGACTTTTGCAGGAGTCGGAAGAAGATTCCGATAGTGAAAACAAATAACTTACCCAAATTGAGCCCAGCATATAGGAAACCACGGAACGCACGCTGACGTGGGCGTGGTTCGGCTGTAATTTCGCGTAGTTCCCAAAACCGGAAGTTGGCATTTACATCATTAATATTGTTAACATTTGAATAATTAATTTTGCGAACCGGTAGAATCCTCGACGGCACTGGCACTTGGGTGGGCCGCAGGCAAACGACGGGCAAATCTTAAACAATTTGAATTTAAAATATAAAATCGTTCTAAACACGTTCTACAAGTGCTGCAACATCACATGCAAACCAATGTTCACTTGGTGTCACGCTTGTGATCAGAGTTGGGAAAACTTGTTCCGTCTTTATCAAATCCTATGAGACGTGTGGCCAATGCTTTACAGGGCGGTGCTAGGGGAGAGAGTGTGCACAGACAAGAGAGACGTTTCACTTTTAAAAGCGGACCACAGCATCCGAAATAGAGTAGGCGAGAACGAGTTAGAGAAGGAGAGAGATGGTGAGAGAGCACACCAAACGAGAGGGTCAGACAACGAGAGACGTTCTTGGCATGGTGCCAACTGGATGCTGTGCGGACCCGTCTCCAAATCAGAGCACGAAGTTTCCATATTCCCCTTACTCTGTTGTCGCCTGCTAACACACCATGTACAATCGAGAAAGATGTCGAAAGATACTCTCTGATGCCCTCTCATTGTTAGCAAGAGACAACATCTATTGAGTAAGGGAAGCTTTAGACTTTTTTCTCTGTATAAATAATATTAACTTAGTTTTAAACACATGGAGGTCGTTTCGCGAAGAATTGGTACGGCGGCACATTTGTTTTGGAACGGTGCTGAGCAGAAAATGATCGTACACTTGAAACACTGTTACACGTACCGGATTGCGCACGCGGCAGGAGGGCTCGCACACCGTCGAACATTGATTCATGATCTGATTGGGTGGACAGGCTGCAATGGAATTTGAAATATTCAAAAAAATAATTCTCGTTGATCTCGATCCGAGCGCTGACGATGCTCGCGCACTATTCTCTATACATATTTTTGCTATTCGGGAGGGCTTCGTCCCTCCTAATTCTCTTATCTGCGGAGTAATTCTGATTTCTCGCCGAAAAAAATTATGGTTTTCCGGCGGCACCAAACCGACTGCGAGAAAGCAATAGTTTTTTATTCAAATTCAAATGGAATTGTCCCTTGTCAGCACGATCTACTTACATTTCGCGGAAAAATTTCGATTTTTCTCCATTTTTTCTCGGGTTTTTTTGGGCAAGAGATCGTTAATGCACGGATGATAAGGTGAAGAGAGTTAGAGAAAAGAGACTGCCAGAGGGTATATTACATTTATAAAATGATACGATCAAACAAAATCTCGAATTGGGACTTCCTATGTTTACCGAGACGAGAGAGCACGCAAAAGCGAGAGGGTCGCCAATGTCCCTGTATGGTAAACAACGGAAGTTCGGCTTTTTGGCATGATCGTATCATTGTATAAATGTAATACCGAACCGGCATCTTCAAAGCTTTCATAATAATAAAAAAATGTATCTTACGACATTCTGAGATTGGAATGCATCGTCCACGATGGCGAATGAAGCCCTTCTTGCACGTGCATTGACGACGTCGTGGAAATGGGCAGACTTGGATACACTTCTTTAAATTTACAAATTCTTTTTTTCAACCCACACTACACATGTCAGACCGATTATCTCCGCAATTCGGGCACGGTTTGGAAGTCGTTTAAGCTGCGGAAATTTTTAATATTTCGGAACGTTGTAATTTTTTAAAAGCTGGTACATGTGTAATCAAAACTCACCGGAGGAATCGGCCGGGCGCACGTTCCCTCGCAGAGTGGGGTGCAAAACGTTTCCTCCATGTTCAGAGGGCAGCCTTCATACACCCAGAATGCACAGACTTACTATTGAGTGTATCCTACACTGAGTTATGACACCTAGTGTATGATACACTTACAAATCTCTTGCGTTCGCACGCTCTCTCGATTCGTTCACTGTTATTTGCTCCGAATAAGGCAAACGATTATTGATTACTATAATATAAGACGAGTGAAACTATTTTGTCCAAGAGAGAATGGCAGTTTTGTTGAAACTGCCTTCTTCGTGAAGCGAATATCGCATTTTCTCTATTATTTGGGAAATTCGTATTATTTGGGAAAATCTGTTGCGCTAGAATTCAATCGGGAAAAGCGAGTACGAAAACCCGATTTTTTCCTCTCATTTTCTCACTCTCTCCCCTTCCCTATCAGTTGCGCTAGAATTCAATCGGGAAAAGCGAGTGCGAAAACCCGATTTTTTCCTCTCATTTTCTCACTCTCTCCCCTTCCCTATCGGTTGCGCTAGAATTCAATCGGGAAAAGCGAGTGCCAAAACCCGATTTTTTCCTCTCATTTTCTCACTCTCTCCCCTTCCCTATCGGTTGCGCTAGAATTCAATCGGGAAAAGCGAGTGCGAAAACCCGATTTTTCCTCTCATTTTCTCACTCTCTCCCCTTCCCTATCGGTTGCGCTAGAATTCAATCGGGAAAAGCGAGTGCGAAAACCCGATTTTTTTCTCTCATTTTCTCACTCTCTCCCCTTCCCTATCGGTTGCGCTAGAATTCAATCGGGAAAAGCGAGTGCCAAAACCCGATTTTCCCCCTCTCATTCTCCCCTCTCTCGCCTCTGCTCTGTGGGCTGTTAAGAAATTCTGAAACTTGCCTAACTATCCGCTCGATCTTCTTATGGGAATTGGGTGTTGCTGGAGAGACATGGTAACGACCGATCAAGATACTGTAACAACAAGTGATAACGTTCATCTTACAGAAATAATTAATTACAAAATGTAAACAAAGACTCATCTTGAAAGAGAACATAACGAGAGTTGGAAACACCAGCGAACGCTGATTCAGACTGCGTTCGTGCCATTTCTTCAGTGAATAGGACCATTAAGGATTTGACGGTAACAATCGTCTATTGGAGGGAAGGGAATCAATAAACGATGGCATCGCAACCACCGGTCACACAATGAGTGCCTACGCAAAGGCAGCTTCAGCAATTTGTCTTGTGAGATTTTATTAATTAAAAAATAAAGAAAACCATTTAAGGTGCCGTCGGTAGTCATTCTCATGAGAATGCCGCTTTTATTGTTCACACTGATCTCGAATATTATGACAAGATTCAAGAGAGTGCCACATCAAGGTATTTCGAATCACTTACGAATCAATTACGGAAGCACTTCAGTTTGCCGAGAAAGAAATTACTAAACACTCAGCCTATCATCTCAAAGGAATACGGGATTTTCACAACACAAGGTAGATTAAACAAATATTTTAAAATTTTGCTGATGTATGTCGGATTCAGATTCCTCCAACTCGCGAGAATTAGTTATGCCAAGGCACCCAATCGAACGGAATCTATTCTTCATTCGCTGTCTCAAGGAGAAATTAATGTGAATGATGCATCTGAGGTGAGAATGGGGGATATCAAACAAGATAATAATCATTATTATTGCAGAAATTGAGCAATGCGGAGCGTCCTCTGCACGAATGTTGCAGGAAAAAGAAGAACGAAGCAATGATTTCTGATGAGCAAATTGCCAATGAGTTATTTCCAGAGGATCTCAATTCCCATCAGAAGTTCAAGAGGATTCTTCGGCAAGTTTCAGAATTAGTGCACTACCGGCAGGCTAGGGGGAGGGAGGGGAGAATGAGTGGTGAAAAAAATCGGGGTTTGGCACTCGCTTTTCCCGATTGAATTCTAGCGCAACCGATAGGGAAGGGGAGAGAGTGAGAAAATGAGAGAAAAAAATCGGGTTTTCGCACTCGCTTTTCCCGATTGAATTCTAGCGCAACCGATAGGGAAGAGGAGAGAGTGAGAAAATGAGAGGAAAAAATCGGGTTTTCACACTCGCTTTTCCCGATTTTTACTAATTTACATTTCACTTATCCCTTTTACAGCAAGCTCCGATCGGATTCATTCGACTTCAGTAGCAGACACCTTAGTGCTGTGAAGAAGACTATCACGAAGATCGCTGAGTCTGAGACGTCAGAAATTGTGGAAGAGATCACTGAGCTGGATCGAGTCCCTGATGTATCATTCGTCAATGGATACGATACAGAGGTAAAAGAATGGTACAATAGTTTGTATAATACGCAAACTCTTACTTTGTAGACGCTCAAAGAGCTTCAAGAAGTCGCTGCACGAGACGGAGATGGAGTCTCACTTCTTTACTTCCTCAATGTCGACCAAGATATACCTGATGAAATGATTCGATTCTCAACATACGAAGATAAAGGTACAATAAATTTTTTAAAAAATATGTAATTCATGTATTTCATTTTCAGATGAGTTCGACAATGAGCACGCTCACGTTGTCACGGCCATTCACATCGGATCAGGGGAGACTGCAAAGAAGGAAAGAGTTTGGGAGGAACTGAAGAGAAGACAAGTGCCGATTCGAAAGGGAATGCCTCACTCCACGGCGTCGTTTGAGACACTGGCCACGGGCAGCAAGAATGTGCTGTTGAAGTCTGTTGAGAAGTCAACTGTATTCGAAGACCCCTCCAAATTCACCATTTTGATTGCCCGATAAAGATATACAAATAATACAATTACTTGTAATTACAACTTGAACAACAAAAAACATAAAGAATATGGTGAAAATAACATGAGAATAGGCTTTTGGGAATATTAAGAAAATTATTAGAATTTGTGCATTCTATTTACAAATTTCGGCAAAATCTTTTCGGCAATAAAATAATTCAGAATTTATAAAAAATGCGACAATTAAATGTGACGCATTACACAGTTGTTGCCAAACTGCCATTCTCTCTTGGACAAAATAGTTTCACTCGTCTTATATCATATTATGCTGAGTAAGAATTCTAGAAGAAACAAGAATAGGTGCATCCTTAACATAAATCTACAATATTAATATATATATTTTTGAAAAATATCTTACGCTGAATGATGACGCCGATGATGACATTCGCCGGAGCCCGCAATTGGAATATTAAAATTGACATTAAATTGTGAATTTGAAAGAGATAAAAAATAAAATATTGCAGGGGCCTCAGAGCATATTTTCGCAGTTAATTTAAACTATTGATTTATTTTATAATTATTTTTTTTATTAGTTTCATAAATGCCTGTCTCTCTTTGTTTCTCGTTCAACCTACTTTTTGCGCTGAAAGATGATGAGGTGATGACTAATAGTGTCTAAAGTGTTTTAATATTTTTAAAAATAACACACCTGGCTCTGCACTTTCGGCTATTTCCGTTGCGATTCGACACCAATGACAAACACCAGCAAAAGCGCCGCTGCTTGACGCATCACTGGAATAGAACAGCAAATAAAATTAAAAAATGGCCAATATTTCGAACACTCCTAACGATTCGAACCAAAAAGATGCATTTTCAGCAGTTAACATGTTGATCGGTGCTACGGGTGTATGATGGATGGTCTCGCCGCCGGTTTTATACGCGCTACTCTGACCCCGATGGGACGGTTTCTCGGTGCGTTAAGTTGTGAAATCTCTCACTCTCGCGCGATATCTTCACATTGTAGCCAACACACATAACCTTGTAACACATCCGAGGCGGCATTGTGTTAATGATAGTTTTCGAAAACAACAACATCGTTAACCCATTTTTTCGGCAGTACCCCAAGATGTAAGAAATTGTTAGGAAACGCAATTTCGTAAATTTTTGAACAATGGCCCGGTCTTCCAATTTCTTTGTTCAACATTTCCAGCCCATTGTTCACAAATTTACGAAATGGCATTGTCCAAAAATTTCTTACATCTTGGGATACTACCATTTTTCTCGCGCCACTCCCTCGATAGATGTGCTCAGAACGATTTACACGAAGTTTTTGCGTGTACGACTAAACCGAAATTGTGTCGAGCACCTGGTGATGATAGCTTTGGAACTGCTGTTTAGGAACCCGAGCATATAAAAGTCTCCGAATATTCTGAAACGCATTCCAACCAAATCCTGGTGATAAATGTTGAGAAACAACGTCCACCGCGTCGCGGCGATGCTCCACTAGAAACCGTTCAGCGCGAGAGAATCGCCATTCGTCATGATAAATTATTATTATTATTGTTATTATTATTATTATTATTATTATTGTTATTATTATTATTATTATTATTATTATTATTATTTTTATTATTAATCAAATACAACGGGTTCGCCGCCGAATTTAGCACACCGAATGCACAGAGACCGCTCCAACATTTTCAATATATATAAGGGAGCCCTACTTCTCATACAGGGAGGACTTTATCCGTGGGGCAATAAAACCTCACTTTATTCCACTCTTCCATTGGAAAACAGTCCAATTAAATATTTCTGCTTCGACAGATCATGTCACATATTGCAGACTGGTTCAATAGCGCAAAGATTGTAAAAAATGATCGATTGTCAAAAGTGGCACTTTTTCCAGCAAGATATTTGCGTTCCTCTTTAGGCTTTGTGGAAGCCCCAGGCTGCACGGCGAACAGAGAAATATAACAATGTAAAGAATATAGACGTTTATACCTCAAAATCATAACATATTATTGCGAATATAGTAGTACAATTTCTTAGCTGATTACACATGGCTTGACAGTTTGCGACCCAAAAATGTGCAAAACTAATCGCGCAGAAATAAATGAGAAGAATGTGGTGTGCAAAGGTTTCGAACGCGAGCCTCTGATAAGTAATGAATGAATAAATGAGCGAATGAAGTGGTGCACACACAGAAAATGTCTTGTAAATAAGACATTTTGTCTTGTATACGGCCCGTGAGACATGGGGGTCTTATATATAAGACAAAATATTTTATATAAAAGACATATTGTCGTGTATATCAGCCACCTCTCTCTTACGGGCCGTATACGAGGCATTTTTCTGTGTGTTTGGATGGGGGGTCATCCAACGACCGGTGCCCATCAGTGACCTCCTCCTCCTCGCTGAGCCGTCTGAGTACGAGGACCACTGAACGTATTTATTTTTATTGTTAAAAAAATATCTATCGTGCACCACAAATGTGCGTCAACAAATGTGTAAATGCGACAACTATAAAACTCCTGAGGCAAACTTTGAGTAAAGAGATATTGTAAAAAAATTTGTAATTTTTTAAATATCTTTTTAGCAGTAATTTCTTACTCCTGACTATGAGACTACTCGGAGGAAGGTTATGATACCTTTTTGAGATAGAAAGACACTTACCCAAAAGGCCAGCACATAAAAGGCCGCACACATTGTGACGTGGGCGTGGTCTGTCTGCAAAAATATCATTTTAAAAATATTTTTTATTTTTTTATTTATTTTTCATTTTTTTTCGGAAATATCATTTAAATTAGTATTGCAAAAATTAAGCCGATTTCGGACGCAGAGGTCGGCCCGCCTCATTTGAATCTAATTCGGCCCGAGTTGTACGACGTCGAACGGCCGAAATCGATCACAGACAATGGGAATGGACGGACATGCACTCAACCTCAAAATCGGACAGCACAATCTCTCGACCACTCAATATTTTTCATCGTTTATAGCACAAGCCCCGCTCCCCTATTTCTGTAAATTTACCCATTATTAAATATTTGTATTACTTGTTCATTTTGTACATGTTGTCGCACCCTTGTGGTGTACGATAAATAAATAAATAAAAAATAAACAACACACGTTTCTGTAACGTATCTCATTTGTGTCTCTCAAACTCTAGTCCCGGAATTGGTGCCAGGCGGCCAGTGGCCACGTGCCTCTTTGTCCTATTTCGAGGTCATTGGCCGATTTCGGCCGATTTCCTCTGTGCCGTCCGACACTCTAACATTTAGTCAATGTACGCTGTCAGATCAAGTTCCGTTCCTCACAAAACGCTAATTTGAATGTGGATTGCATACCTGATGAATCCGCGACTGCATTGGCACTTTGGTTGGCAAGGCCTAATAGGCGGACAAAACTGCAATGATCTAATTTGGACTTGATGAATTAAACTACTTTTGAAGTTTTCAATTGTCATTGCTTTGCATGTACGCACGTTTCTCTTCCAAACACTGGAAAGAATAAGCATCTGCTGTAATTTACATTTTGTTCATAATAAATATTAATAGGCGCGGCAGATATTTGGTGACTGTATATCACAACAAAATCAACCCTTACCTCTTCAGGAAGAGACAGGGGTCGAGAGAGGGTCAGTGGACTTTCGACAAGAGAACCGCTTCACTTTCACGCGCGAAAATTTCATCGGGATCATGAGAATGTCATACCTGAAAGGGGTTCCTGCAGGAGGGCTCGCACCGCGTCGCACACCGATTCATGGACTGATTTGGAGGGCAGCCTGTACCAACGCCCATTTTTACTCGATTACGGAGATGGTAGTTGTTAGAGTATACCAAGGGGGGCACGCCAAGGTATAGGCAGAGAGTACACACGCCAGTATTCCATTTCTTCCATGCACGTATCATTTTAAATTTGTAACAGCTCAAAATTGGTTTGTCGTGCTATCATTGTCAGGTAATGTTTAGAGCAACCTTACATCTGTCGCGTGGAATGCACACTCCATCACGGCGAACGTAGCCATCCACGCACTCACAGGGACGAAGGCGTATCCATGGGCAGAAGAATAGGCGGCGGGGACAGTTCTTTAAATTCTTAAATTATTCACAAACTTGAAATTCACACAAATTGGTTTGAGCCTACACAGAAGTGGAAGATTCTTACTTCCTCTACGCCTAAGAGGTTTCTCCTGCTGCGAGAGCCGGGAAAATCGAGAGAGAGAGAGAGATACAAGTACTCTCTCGATTCCAAGGGACAATGCCTACCGAGCAAGGCAAGTAGCAAGAGAAACCTGTGTTCTTTTCCCGAGTGTATTACACATGCGTTACCAATCCAATTCTCTCGGAATTCCGTGCATGTTTTATTGATGTTGGTTCATTGGTTCATCATAAATGTTGGTTCATTTGCTCACGGAAACAAAACTCTAGAAGTTTGGAAAACCAACTGTCGAAACGGAGAGTTTGAAACACTAGTTTTAGATAGTGCTCGAAAAAGAGAGAAGCGCTCTCACATTTTTGCATTAGTGTCACATTAGTGTTTCAAACTCTCCGGCAGACTAATGGCTTTTTTCAAACTTACATGGTTTTTTTCCGTGGGAAAATGAACCAGCATTCGTTCTGATATTGCATAACGTTCCGCTGATAACCAACAAAAAACACGTAAATGGCACGGAATTCTGAGAGAATTGGATTGGCAACGCAGTTCGGATTAAAGAAGGCCTCCCACGAAACCAACGTTGCCTGATTTTCAATAAGCCAAAACAGTATGCCGGAACACGAAAATGGAGCGCGCACACTCGAAATAGAAGCATTTTCTAATTGTTCCGTCGAAGTAGTGCAGTGGTCGAAGGCGCCCTCCCAGTTTCATTCCGTTCCGCACGGGGTTCGATTCCCGGCTGAGCATACCGCCATAGCCTCACCAAGGCGCTCGAATCAGTAAAGATTGGTAGTGGTGTAACCACGAAGGTAACTAGATCCGAAGAAGAGATTGGGCCCTCCGGATTGAACTGGCCTGTTATGCGTTATGCGCTGGCCTTAGCAGTGACTCCCTCAGGAGGAGCCCAGATAAGGGGATGCCTTTACCTTACCTTTTACTGTTACGAAAACCATAATATTTTAGATGAAAACCGATATTATCCACAGGGGAAATTATAATTATATATTATAATTAATCATTTTAAGTCGATTGCATGTTATTCCCCGTGTCCTAACACGTGTTGCACAACGTTTCACGCGAGGACTTTCGCGGGCAAGAGAGCGGAGAGCGGCAGAGAAACTAGTAAACACGAGAGAGCGTGTGAAAGCGAGAGAGCGCTAGACAGCAGTCTCCGCCCCTTTGTTGTTGTTTACTGTTCGGCCGCCCCGGATTTGAAAACCCTGCACATCAAAACCGTTCAAACGCAGGAGTCCCTATTTAGGGGGTGATGAAACGCTGTGCGTTGCCTGCCGATTGTTGGCTCTTTTGTAGCCATTTCAGCGGCAATATATCGATTTATAGATTACGGTAGATTTTCGGATGCGGTGCAATGCGATCGGGTGAGCGTCCCCCACAGCACTGCGTTGGCAGTCTATGTGACGAAATATTCGTGGGAAGCCTTCTTTAATGTATTTTCTTCACACCGAAAAAAGTCGTGTATGAGGCTCCTGAGACTTTCAAAATAGTTATATTTAAGATTTAAATTCGTATTCATTAGACTTTAGAAAGTTTCGTGAGCTTCATATAATATATTTTTTCTGAGTGTCGAGGTTTTGCAATCAGATCTTACTGGAAACGGGTTGGCGCATGTTCCCTCGCATTTGAAGCAAGTGCGCCGCTCGTTCGGAGGACAGGCTGAAAGCACGGCTCTTTTATAAGGACGTTCAAAAAAAATCTCGTTTCAAACAAAATAAAAATCATGTACTTTAAATATATCCGTATGGTTAGTTCTAACCGTGGCGTGATCACATTACTCGTTTAGAGTCCCGAAAACCGCATGTTTGGCCGCTAAGCAGGCATTTGAAAACGAATGCGAGTGTTAAGAAAGACGAAGGGGAGGAATGAAGGGGAATTCGTGATACTCCATCTTTAATAAGTGAAAATTAATAAAAAAAGAAAGGTTGCTCACGACGGAAGATGTCGATGCCAATCGGAGCCTGAAATAATGCTATTAATATTTTTAAATAAATGACGTACTTTTTAAATCAAAAAAATCTACATATTGCAGATGCATAAGAACAAAGGTGCGCGGCAAGCAATTTTGGCAAGTTGTGTAAATAAATTGCGACCTTTTCATATGCACATATTTCATCTCAAGAATTGTGTGCTCCTTCTTATTTTCGGAACCAGAGGAACATGACCTGGAACAACAGAAAGAAGACTAGAAACACTGAATTCTAGAGATCTATATTTATTTTATACGAGTTGTAGGATCGTTATAAGAATCATTTGATAGCCCTGAAGTTATGTTTACAGCGAAGACCTTCGAAATATTCTTACTTTTCGTGACTGCTGCTTTCCGAAAACGGTACTCGGCAAGTTTCGGCAATTGAGAGTACAAAACAAATTAATATCAAGAAACCCGTTGGAGGAAACATGACTTTAGGGGTATCGAACGGTGCGTAAAGTGTGCTACAACACGTAGAACCATAGCATTGCACGGTCGACTAATTGCGAAGTGACTACCAACTTTTTTTGGTTGTCACTTCGCAACCATGACCCGGGGTTCATGATCAAAATCGATATTTTCGATTATCGATTGATCAACCCAACCTATGGTGGGATGGTACCGTATGGTCTACAGTAACTCAAAATCAATATTCCGGGTTACTGTACCTTTCGCTGCGGGACCATCATTTTACAAAGTTGCACCAATTGAGCCGGTATTGCTTGTATGAGTTGGCATTCGGTACGAAATTGCTCGAAAGGTATACTGTAGCTCGGGCACCGTACCCATGCCGTAGCTACGGTAGCTTTCGCTGCGGGACCACCATTTTACAAAGTTGCGCCAAACGAGTCGCGATTGCTTGTATGAGGAAATAGTTCACCTGATTCTGCACTTTCGGCGATTTCCGCTGTGACTCAACGACTGCCACAAGTACAAGCAAAAGCGCCGCCGCTCGACGCATTGCTGAGCAAAAAAATGTAAGCTTATCATTAGAGTGCGAAATGTAAGACCACGGTCTCACATTTCGCACTCTACATATCATCTCAGCAGTTCAGCAGAAAAGCACGACTCCGCCTACTAATCAATACAACACGACTACTGTGACCTACAGAATAAAAAAAATATGGATCTACGCGGCAGCTCTGCAGGTAAAGATACAAAGATTCTTCCCACCATTTGGCTTTGCTCGAGGGAGAAGCGCGAATTTAAATTGTCATAAATAATATGCGGCGCCATCTCCATAGCTACCATAATTTACACCTCCGTGCCTTGAAATGACGTGCGACACGACGTGTATCAACGTATCGGAACGCTTAAAGTACGCGAATATTCCGAAGGAGCAAGGGAGAAAAAACTATCATGAAGAAGTTTTACATATCCAACGATCCGCATATTATCAACAGTGAACATACTTTTCGGTGCAACCGTTATATGTAGTATGGGTTCGTCACTGTTTTTATACGCGATAGTCTGACCCGGCTGGGAAGATTTCGCTTGTGGAACCTCTCACATACGCGCGCTATCTCAACATTCCTTCGGTTTGCAGCCAACACGCATAACCTTGTAATACATCCAAGGCGAGTTGTGTGTTAATGCTCCTGCGCATTTTCGAAAACAACAGCACAGTTAGCCCAATTTCGCCACTCGCTTAGATAAACTTTCCCACCTGTGCTCTACACTGAGAGTGCGAGAGCCGCTGTAATATGTCCAGACTCAGAAAATTGTGAAATAGATTACTTACTTTTTCAGGATTGAGACCATGGACAATACGGAGAGTCTAAGTGATACATTTACTGACCTTTCTCTGAGAAATTCTCTCAGTTTAGAAGAAAATGTTCAAACTGAATAAAACATATTTTTTTGTGATCCCTGCAGAAATTAGCTGAGAGACGGTAGGCTGGTTGTGAAATGTTCTGAGGCCAAGGCGATGCATGCTTGAATGCTGCTTAAATATACTGCGAATTGAAAAAGCACGCCATTCTGCATTTAGGGGCTGAAAAGCTTGCTTTCTTCCACAATAGTTCGGGAGCCTCTACGTTTCGTTTTTTCCAAATTACAGCGATAAAATGCCTCTACTTTATCATATTTTTCTCCAGATTGCATATATGAACGTGTTTATGCATGCACGAAATGATCAGGAATATTTGACGGCTGTAAAATCGTGCATTAGTCGCCCCAGCTGTGCGATCCCTTGCCCCAGCTGCCGTGACTGCCCGACTTGCTTCCCCAGTTCCGCCGCTGCCGACCGCCCGCCACTCCTGAGAAGTAAATAAATGAACAAGAATGCTCCTCCAATTCCTTCCATCCAATGCCACAATGATGTGGTCACATTCTCATCAGTAGTGAGCGACATGCCATACCACGCTCTCTTCATTTTGCACACTCTCTCAGCCACCGCCCGGTGAAGAGAGTGTGCGAATTGAAGAGACCGTGGCCTCACATTTCGCTCTCCACTCATAAGAACCCCTTATCAGCTTCCCCATTATCGAATCTCTGCGTGTTAGCACAGAATCAGCTTATCACTGAGCCAAACTGAATGCAAAAACATTCGTATCACACCTCCTCTTACTGTAATATAAGGTTCCCTTGTTTCAACTTATCCGGAAAGGGACAACTAATGAGCGCAGACAAAACTAATCAGATATCTCCAACAAAACCAATTCTCTAGCTCCACTGGAATACGAGGGAAAAGGGGGGGGGTTAGAATGTTGATCAGTGACTGGGGAAAGCGCAAGGGATGATCAACTCACGGCCGAATTGCGCGTCGACGGCAGTGACTGCAAGCAGTGCTAGCAGGAGAAGGACAACGAGCGCTTTGACGCTGACCATGCTCGATCACTGACCGTCGCTGACCGCCCACTTCCTTATATACGATTCGCCCGCGCGGATGTGGTGGTGAAAAGAATGCGCGTGCACGTTACTGTTGTTGATACATCCCTACCACATTGCAGATCGGGATCGAATTAAGCGCCGGCCGCGCGCGCGCAAGATCCATCTCCGCATGCGCATCAATGCATCTTGGTCGAACGCACCGCGGCCGTCCGGCAAACTGAGCCGGACAACAGAAGAAAAAAGTGAAGAAGATGATCGAAGATTGGGTATGACAACAACAGAAAATAGTATCTGGGCAATCATCAAACAGATGCGATTGCAATAAGGTGGATCTTTTTCTTATGAAACTCTGTGAAATGTAGGATTTTTTGTCTCGAAAAATGGCAGAGCTTGAATAACCGCAATACTAGTATGCTGCATTACATTTGTCACTTCGGTTCTTCGGTGCCAGTTTGTCATAAATTCTCATCGAGTTCATAATGTGCACCTTTATCATACGATTCACAATCATTTTTTACAAAAAACAAACTTACAAAAAGTGATTCATTACAATGGACCTGGAGGAATGACAAACAATTATGTCGGTGTGAGGTTTTATCGTAGATTTTTTAAAAATACATAAAAAAATAGATTCATCACAATGGAGGTTTATCTTACAGCACTCGGGGGAAGGATGGCAAGCTTCTTCTGTTATTAGCCCCAGCCACGGGAGCCGCCGCCTCTACCGTGGGAGCCGCCGCCCCTGCCCCATCCGCCACCGCCATGTGACCCTCCGCCTCTTCCCCATCCTCCTCCGCCTCTGTAGCCCCCTCCTCCCCATCCTCCTCCTCCTCGGCCATAATATCCTCCGCCTCTGCCTCCTGACACGTATTATTTTATATTTAAAAAAATAAAATATCAAATTTCTTACTGCCCCACTGAGCGTCGACAACGGAGACGGAAAGAAGAGCGAGCAGGAAACAGATTGCAAACGCCTTGACGGAGATCATCTCAACCGATTGAGCGCCGCCCGGTTGACTTCTGTCGCTCCGCACTGCTCTTTTATTCTCTCACGTCTTGTTTTCAACACCCACCCACCACCCGCACACCAGATGTTCGGTTACTACGGTGGGGAGGGCGCAGTTATCTCATCACCATTTCGGTGTGGTGTGTGCGTGCATGAACTGCGCGCGAATTGACACAGATCAGACAACAGGAGAATTGATCAGTGTTCTATAGGTGGAACTTGCTGGAATTGAAGCCGCGCCGCGGAGTGACCGTCCTCTATGCTCAAAATAAGGTGATTGGAGCAAAGTTGATCCTTATTTCAAACTTGCGTAATTTTAATATCATGTTCGCCTTGAAATAGTTTATCAGAGTGAGGTATATCGTAGGTTTTAAACAAGAAGTCGTACAACACGAGAAAAATATGTCACAATGGGTCTGTTGTTTTGAGCAAGACGTACGTCTACCAGCATGAGGTTTATCGTACAGCATTCGGGGAGGGGGGGGGGGGGGGTGACAAGCTTCGCCGCTATTATCCCCAGCCATGGGAGCCTCTTCCTCCGCCTCTGCCCCATCCGCCACCGCCATGGGAGCCGCCTCCGCGTCCCCTTCCTCCTCCTCCTCTATATCCCCCTCCTCCCCATCCGCCTCCTCCTCTGTATCCTCCACCCCAGCCTCCTCCTGATGAAACATATTGTATATACATAAAAAAATAATAATTATAGTATTTGACAACTACCGAAACAAACTGTAAGGCAATAGATATATAGAGGCCATCGATGCATATGTTCAATATGGCTCACGGAGCATCCGCAACTTGCATCTATTTTTTTCAAATTTAAATAAATAAAGATATCAAGTTACGCACTTCCCCACTGGGCGTCGACGATGGAGACGGAGACCAGTGCGAGCAGGAAAAAGATGGCCAACGCCTTGACGGAGATCATCTTCAGGGTGTGTGAGCGCCTGCCGGTCGACTTTTGCCGCCCCCACTGCTCTTTTATTCTCGCGCATCTTGTTTTCTACAAACAGCCACCACCCGCGCGCGAGATCAGATGTTTGGGTTGTTACGATGGGTGGGAGTTATCTCGTCACCCGGTTGTGAGGGTGCGCGCATGAACTGGCTAAGAGACAACAAGATACGAAGGCTCTATAAATGGAACTTTTTGAAGTTGAACTCATCGGTACTCTGTGCGAAAGAGATAGTTCATGGTGTGGTCGGTGTGAAACAGATCGAAGATCGGTAAATGAATAATTATGCTTAAACAAATACCACTGACAATGTATAACGACGAAGACAAGTTGATAAGATAGTAGGAAGAAGGGTATGATGACAATTGACTAGAAAATGTTCTCCCTATTCAATGGAGCGGTATCCAATATCGTTGTAAATCGAGTGGTGGTGCCACGTCAACAACAAATTGACACGAAAAGTTCCTAGTTGCCAATCAAAACTCTATCAGTCGAATCTCTGCCAAGTGATCACATGAAGTGAACTCGCATGCCACTCGCCTCAAAGGTCTGAATACAATATAAACCAGTTAATCGACAAATTATAAAGAATTAACGAAAGAAAGGAAGAAAAACGAAGAAGAACAAATAAAAACAGAAAGAAATAGAGCAAAGAGAAATTGGCGCGAAAACATTCCGAGCAGAGATGCAGGCTACCGTATCATATTCGTGGTTTGCGGGAAATCAAACGTCGATAAACGTTGGAAGCGTGCCAAAAATGAATCTCGAATTGGTTATATTTTGGAATTTAATTATTTAATTGAATGATTTTGTTTTTTTTGGTTTAAATTATAGAGATAATTGATACATCATCGCTTCTTTGTCTGAAACGTAGTTCTGTACAAATATTCCGGAGATTTTCTGTGAGATCCGAACTGTGTGAACGTTTTAATATTTCTGAGGAACGTTTCATTATGTCGAACGTTCGTAATTTTGAAATAATTGGACTAAATAAAAAATACCTCGTCGTGGATAGATTATTCTATTGACTCTAGTAGCTCAGGCAATCTTGTAGTGTCGCGGGATTGGTCGTATTTAAATGTGTATGCCTGCCAGTATTGGGAGAAAAAATGTTTATCGTAATAATATTTTCAGGATATTCGAATATAACAATTGTACGGTTGTGTGGCAGTAACAAAGGGCTATACCGAGTAAAACTATCATTCAGGCAATGGTAGTTTTTAGTTTATAAGTCGTTTATCAAGAGGCTATTCGGGTTTCTGGAGAGGCGGTCTAGAGAGTGTGCGAAATGAGGAGGCCATGTTCTCACATTTCGCACTCTACTTTTCGTCCGAGCGTCTAGCAACGCCCCAGGTCTCCGTTGATTTGACAGAACGAACTACTCGGCCTGCAAACAAAATATGCTGAAAAGCGAGAAGGACCGCTCTAGAGGGCGAAATGTCTCTTCATTTCGCACACAGTCTAGACCGGCGATAAATGAGAGAGTTTGCGAAATGAGGAGAACGTCGTCTCACATTGTGCACTCTAGACCGCTCATTGCGGATTTTGGTGGAGATAATTCATATTCATTTGCAAACGCATTCATTAAACTAGCGGGGTTGTATTGAGGTTAAATGCACTACGCTCTATGCGTACACTACGCTCTATGCATAGTTCTGGGTGCATGTTCGGTCCAGGGGGAGCTCGATAGGTGGCTCCAGGTACGGTCCAGGGGGCGCCCTGTAGCCGGCTCCAGGTACGGTCCAGGGGGCGCCCTGTAGCCGGCTCCAGGTACGGTCCAAGGGGCGCCCTGTAGCCAGCTCCAGGTTAGGTCCAGGGGGAGCTCGGTAGCCGGCTCCGGGCTACATTAAAGCTCGCAGTATGCTGTGGAATGTTAATCGCTACCAACAGTACTGGCTTATTCCGGTGTAAAAGGCTCGTGAGGCAGAGAGCGATCGAAAAAAGTTGCCACTACGCCACTTCGTGGCTCCGTGGCAACTTTTTTCGATCGCCCTCAGCCTGACGAGCCTTTCTCAACGGAAATGCAGGATACAATGCGTTCAGAACTTTTAGAACACTTTCAGAGATGTTTCCTGTGATTCCTTATGCAAAACGCGTTAGAACACGTTTCCGACATCGCAAAACGCTTTTCCTGCGAACCCCTACGCTCTCTGAATAATTTCGGAACTTTTTGAAATTTTCGATTTTTCACGTTAAAACGCGTTAGAACACGTTCGGACACGTTATCGACATAGCAAAACGCTTTTTCTGCGAACCCCTACGCTCTCTGAATAATTTCGGAACTTTTTGAAATTTTCGATTTTTCACGTTAAAACGCGTTAGAACACGTTCGGACACGTTATCGACATAGCAAAACGCTTTTTCTGCGAACCCCTACGCTCTCTGAATCATTTCGGAACTTTTTGAAATTGTCGATTTTGCACGTTAAAACGCGTTAGAACACGTTCGGACACGTTTCCGACATCGCAAAACGCTTTTCCTGCGAACCCCTACGCTCTCTGAATAATTTCGGAACTTTTTGAAATTTTCGATTTTTCACGTTAAAACGTGTTAGAACACGTTCAGACACGTTTCTGACATCCAAAACACTTTTAAAGTGATCCCCGACACTCACCGATGCGTTTGGAGAAAGTTCGAAAATTTCGATTTTTCAAGTTAAAACTCGGCTAAACAGGTGAAAACGTGTTTCACGGTACCCAAAAACGTGTTAGAACATTTTCTGACACTTGCGAAAAATGCGGCAAAAGGTTTGCCCGCGGCGGGGGTCGAACCTGCGTCGGTCGGATTTGAATGTCGAGCGCTTTAACCACTTGGCCATGGATTTGGTGATTTAAATTTTGTAAAGTTCTAAAGTAATTCTGGTCACCTACCATATGCAAAAGGTTCTGAGAAGATAGAGCGACTTTGAAGCGAAATGACCGGACAGAAGGACAAAAAAACAGACAGACAGACAGACAGACGTTAGCATTTTCTAATATATAGAAACGCTTATACAAAAATCAGGTAAGCAGAACAACTGCTCATCAATGACTATTTTGATTGAGGAGTGGCTGTCCGCAAAAAAATGATATCTGCTAATCTAAGAAATGGCAAATTGGGAAAACGACTTACTTGCATAGTACTTCTTGCCCCCGCCTCCCCCGCCTAAAGAAAACACGTTTTTTTGCATTTTTTTACTATCATTATTAAGACGTGACTTTCAGCTGAATAAGGAAAGCAGCAAATATATACAATATTTTTTTAAAGAAAAAAAACGCACCGCCATAGTACTTCGCATCGACAAACGAGACTGAGAGTAGGGTAATGATTAGCAACACAAGCAACGCCTTGAAGCAGACCATATCGGGGCAGAGTTGTTGACGGTCCTCTCTGTTCATCCCATCTAATTTATACTTCCTACCTTTGTTTTTCGAATGAACCCATCTTTGTTGGGTGCTGATCTTATCATGAGCTGCAAAAATCGAAGA
Organism: Pristionchus fissidentatus; assembly: GCA_036245785.1. NCBI lineage: Eukaryota > Metazoa > Nematoda > Chromadorea > Rhabditida > Neodiplogasteridae > Pristionchus > Pristionchus fissidentatus. The sequence goes on from BTSY01000004.1 coordinate 14,001,328, forward strand.
TCAGATATTGGGAAAGTGGCAATAGGTTGTATAGGAGATTTGTTTGTAAAACTTGTTGATTAATGCTAAATTACGTCGCAATCAAATTAAAGACCAGTAGAACTATAAATTGCTGGAAATGAATTTATCATTCCCATCGCAGCGCCTCTCACCACGCTCTCGCAAGAGTTGCATTTGATTCTAAAAAGAAAATGTACGAGAAATTAATAGTCATTATGGGCCGTATTTCGGCCGAGCTGAAAGTCCGAAATAGCTTCTTAAACGACAGTGAAAGAACGAGACAAATCCAGAGTGACAGTGTTGACCATTCCAAACGTCTTTTGTTTGAGATCAAAGGAATTAAAACAACGAAACATAAAACTATTCCGAATAAGTAGAAACCAATTTTTCTTTATTTTATTTTTCGTCGAGTGGGCATCAAGGTCGGTTATGTAACCTTGTGAACATCGAAGGAAATGCTGAGGGAAAGGCCATAGTGTGTGTTATTGACATAATAATATTTAACATAATTGGGATACTCGGCGATATTTATTGCAAGGTAAGTGTGGTGGTAACGAAGGGTAGGGAAAAAATGTAAAACTAGCATTCAGGTAATGACCTTAATTATCCCCTCTTCCTGTCTTGTTGATCGATCATTTTCCATGCCCCCCATGAAGGCCCCTCTCTTCCGAGTGTCCAACAATGCCCCATTCCGTTGCATGGTTATCACCACGAGCCTCTCGCTCTGCAAAAAAAAAACAATATGTTCATAAGCGAAAAGAGTCAGTAATTTCAAATTCTTATGGCGATAAATCGGATTCATTTGCCAAACACATCCATGAAACGCTTATTGTTAGCCAAAAATCATTTCAGCAGAACTGCTTTTGATGATTCACTATTGTTATTAAGACAAAGCTGTCCTTTAAACAAAGACATTTGCTAAAGTTAGCAAACAAATATAACAAAACTCACTTCCGTAATACTTCGCCTCGGTAAGCGAGACCGTGATTAGTGTAATGAGTAGCAGCACAAGCAACGCCTTGAAGGAGACCATATCGTGGTAGCGCAGACTGTTTCTTTCGATGGTCCGATCTTCCCATTCCATCTTATTTATACTTCCATTCTTTGTTTTCCGAATGAACCCATATGTGTTGGGTACTGTTATCACCTCTCTTGGGATGCAGAAGTCGAAGATCAGATATAGGGAAAGTGGAAAGAGGTAATTTGTGTCAAAATGCAGAGATTTGTTTGGGAACTTACAGAAACGATAATGAAATAACGAGTACACAATTGGGATACATGGCGGTGATAATTGTAAGGTAAGTGTGGTAGCAACGAAGGGTAGGAACATGAAAAAACTATCACACAGGTAACATAATTAATTATCCCCTCTTCCTTCTTGTTCATTGATCATTTCCCACGATATATGCCCCTCTCGTCAGAGCGACCAAAAATACCCCAGGCCTCGGCCGATTTACCTTCACGAACGACTCGATCTGCAACAGGATATGTTCAAATGCGATAAGGACCACTAATTTTAGATGCAGATGGTAGTAGTTCTTTTGCAAACACATTCCTGAAACGCTTCAGTTCAGCAGAACAAATGCTGAAGACTGATTAAGACGTAGCCATCCGCTAAAGAAGTATGCATATTTGCTAAAGTGCTCAATGAATAAATCATACAAACTCACTTCCGTAATACTTCGCCTCGGCGAAAGACACTGTGAGTAGGGTAAAGAGTAGCAGCACAAGCAACACCTTGAAGGAGACCATATCGGTACAGCACTGACAGATATTTCGCGTCAGAATGGTTCTCTCTGCTGAACCAGCTCTTTTATACTTCTGCTCTTTGTTTTCCAAACGAACCACCTGTTTTAGTTACTGTCAGCACCCATTTCACAATGGCCTGCAAAAGTCGAAGATCAGATTTTAGGATGGTGGCAAGAATTGCGTTAGTGTTGGTATAAATGCGGAGGTGTTTTGACATCTTGCTGAGCCGGGTACACCTATTTCTCTTGCAGAAAAGCACGTGCGCCGGATGATCAGTGTTGAGAGGGCGCGCAACGTGGAGAGAGGCAGTTGCCCGAACACCCCGAGTTTACTAAATCAGATTGTTAAAAATTATCTCTTCATTTCGCACTCTCTCACGACCGTCCACAAGTGAGAGAGGGTGATAAATGACGAGACCATTTCCGACACCTCAGCAACAAGAAAAAAACTCGTAACAAACAGTGCGGGGGTGTGGTCGCAAACTAGTTTTCGATCATTCCACGTGAAAAGTGAACACACCAATGCCCGCTGTACGACACAAAAGTTTGATATTTATACAATCTTTATCGCTGTAAGGCGCGGATCAAGATAAGATTTCGCCGTCAGAGGTTTTAGAAGTGGACGATGGTCTTCTTTAGAATGTCTCATTTTTTACAGAATTGAGCGTCGGGATCGGCTTCCTTACGTCATCACCGATCCTGATAATTTTTCATTGAGAAAGAATATTTTGATCTTGCGAACTTGACGGTGAAGTTGTTACGTTCGAAGAAAGAGAGGTCATGATTGGTTCATGAATTTTCGCAAACCAAACTCAAATCATGAATGTCACAATGAGATGGAGCTTCGTCGAGCCCAGCACCTGAGTGATACATTGGCCATTAGAATAGGCCGGTGGGTTAGCCGAGTGGTGTAAGCAACCTCTAGTCATTCAAACGGTCATTTAGATCTCCCCCCCCCCTCCGAATCCTTCCAACAACTCGGTGCGAAAAATTGGTGGCAAATCGCGAAAGGTAACGTGCCCTAGATACCTAGGGAAAGCTCGGGTTCTGAAATGTTGCAGCTAGCTTACCGGCTTGCCCCATCTAGCGTGGTACCATGCAACTGTAAAATCGCTTGACATGGAACACCTTTACCTTTTATCAGAATAGGCGAAATTGAAACAATCAATTTTCAAAATGCTGTAGTATCTTCCGATTACTCTCATATAATGGTTATAACAGGTGTATGCTTGACATTAGCGGCTTTAATATCTTGTTCATAATATCCCCTTCATCACGCGATTCATTACTTTTTAATCAGAACAAAAAAGTACAATCATATAAATGAGATTCATCAGAAGGTATGTGGTAGAATAGAACATAATTGATTTTCTTTCAACATAATGGGAAATTGTGGGGGGTGGGAGAGGGGGGGGGGGGGGTGGAAAAATGCGAATGTTTGTGGTGTTGTCTTGTAGCATAAGACTTGAGGGAATGGTAAGCTTTATCGTATTGTCAATCAGTGTCAGGTTTATCTTACATCAATCGGTGAACGGCAAGCATCATTTGAGATTAGCCCCAGCCATGGGAGCCTCTTCCTCCTCCCCAACCGCCACCTCCTGCAAATATGTTTTTAATAATAATATTTTGTTGCTGCTTGTATACTATCGTGACCGATTAGATATTATACACAATAATTAATTTTCGTAAAACTTACCGCCATACTTCTTCGCGTCGACAACCGAGACTGTGAATAGGGCAACGAGTAGCAGCACAAGCAACGCGTTGATGGAGACCATACCAGCGGAGCACAGATAGTGTCTTTCGATGGCACTGCCAACCTAATCTCCTTTATAAAGGAGAGTTTAAAGGTTTATAAATACATCCATTCTTTGTTTTCACCGTTATGTTTGGAATACTGTGCACGTCATGCATCACATGCTGCGCACCATAAGTCGAAGATCATTAAATGAGTATTGACGGGTTTTGCCGTAGTTTGGGTCGTCGTGAGCACTGCGATCGTTGCCCGAGTCGGGTCGCAACCCGGCCGCAGGAAGATCATAGAGGGTCCAAAAAAACCCCGGGTGCACACGCAAACATATAATTTAACCCTATGATCTGTTCTTGCGTTTGGATGACTGTCGTTCCGCCGACTCTCATTTTCTCAACAAGATGAAGAACAAAGCAAAGAACAAGAGGATCGGATAGTAAGACACACGAAGAAATGAACGACAGCAAACAAGTTGAGTTCACCCCCATCCCAGCATAGTTATCAGTGCCGTTTCTGCCCGATCGAGTAATCGAAATTTCTTTCCCACCCAAAAAAATATCTAAAAATGACGAAGTTGGGACATTAAACTTGTTTTGTTCTCTGCACATCGGCAAATCTAATGGAATGTGTTGCATGAAAATGATAATATTGCAAATTCATTAAACGATTCATAATTTAAAATGTAACAAATAGCGGGGTGAAAATTACCTTATTCAGAATATTTTATATATATATATATTTATGCGATCAGGGAAAAGCGATACAAAGTTAAAATACAATGTATGGATTACATCATAGGGAGCTGCATAGTGTTTGCTATTATTTTCCCCATCCACGCTGATGGGAGCCTCTTCCGCGTTCGTGCGACCTGCCTCCTCCTCCTCGTCCCCATCCTCCCCTCTCTCTCGATCGTCCGCCACCTCCTGTGCATTTCATTTGAAATTAGGGTAAATAATTGGATTCGGTCTCTTCGTTTCACATATTCTCTATCACATATCGACCGATTTAGAGAGCATGCGAAATGTGTTATTCCGAAAGCCCAACTTGAGGGGTGAGCGACGATTAACGCAAAAAACTGATTGCGGCTACACACGAAAATGCAGCCTTGTCACAGTTTAATCCTTGAATTTTAAAAATAAATGTAAAATTACTTACTGTTCCATTGAGCGTCGACAACGGAGACGGAAAGGAGAGCAAGCAGGAAAAAGATGGCGAACGACTTGATGGAGAACATCTCGACCATATGAGCACTGCTGTCCGTCGACTTCTACCGCTCCGGGCTACTGTTTTATCATATAACCCTTGTTTTCCTCCCACACGCAACGTCACTTGTTTTTGTTACTACTTTGTACAGATATCTTATCACACGCTCTGGGGTGTGTTCGCGAATGAATTGGCGATGATCGGACAACAAGAGAATCGACAAGGGTATCATCAACTTCGAAAAATTGATTTCGTGACTCCCCGGTATCCGTCTTCTCTCTTGCTCGCATTCTTATCTGAATTCATTTAACACAAGTAAACAATGCTATTGAGAGCGAACGATAGAATTGGCAATCGCCGACGTTCTTCTGCGCTACATATTGTCGGCGATGTAATGCAAGGCAATTTCCAGAAATGAGAAATGACGAGCCCATTACCTCAACACTCAACACAGCTTAGAGCACAACACCGGTGTGCAACCACAAGTTGATATCAAGCTCATTCACAAGTTGGCATCAAGCTTGAAGGCAGCTTGTGAATGAGCTTGATATCAACTTGTGAAACTGCTTTATATCAACTTGTGAAATCGGGAGCTTGATATCAAGTTGATATTCGCTCTAGGCTTGATATCAACTTGTGGTTGCACACCAGTGAATGTGGCGGCGGGTGCGGGTTTGGTCGCGTGCACATTCTCACTGGGAAATGAGTCTACGACTTCATACGTCTAAGCTGGCCATCGACGACTTCAAAGTCTAATAGACGCAGGGGAGCGATGCGGTTAGACTTTGAAAGTCGTTGCTCTCCAGCCCATAATTCTAGAGGCGTAGACTTATTTCCCTCTGACTGTGTTGGTTGAGCATACTTTTCAAAAGTGAACACATCGATCAGCGTAGTTTGTGTTATCTCATCGACGTGAAAATGATAATTGATAAATTTAATATCAGATAAATGAATTTAAAAAAGTTGGGTGATGGGTGTATTCTAGATCTTTGGATTTGCAGGACAACTCGAGAATCGGAAATGAGGTTTTGACGAGTTTGTCTTACAATTAGTCCCCGATCGATCGCTGACCCTTTTCCTATTCGGGTCGCAACGCGGCCACGGAAAGAGAACAAGGAGAATACAGCAGTCTGCTGATATCTCGTATCCTCGAACACGACTCGTAGGGTTGTGCTTTATTTTAAGGGGGGGGTAAAATTCCGCAATCGACATTTCGGCAACGGCTTATAACATCGGTCGATATATTTGCTCAAACTCGAGGTATCTGACTGAATTACCCTGTTGGCAATTTGCTAACCTCCATCGATTCGGCTTGTCGCTGTTTTTTTTCTGCCCATTTTGAATTTTAGGCTAATTTACGGAATTTTAATTAGCTAATTAGTTAAGTTGTGGGTTTTAAAGCCCTATTTTGATCATGAGAGCACTTTGGTGGAGTTATGCAGGTATGTTCAGAGCAGTTATAAACCTCGTTGCCGAAATATCGGTTGCGGAATTGTCATCCCCTTATTTTAGATTTCGATGCAAAATGTACGATTCTCTTGACGGCGTAGATGATTACGCTCGTTGAATATGCTGCATAGAGGTCATGGACTAATATTCCATCGACATTAAACACGGTTAACATCTTGTTGATGTCAGATCGGTGGTGAGTCGTTTTGAAATTGCCTTTTCAAATTGTTCCCTCACCAAATATTATATTCCCTACTAATAGTTAGGGGGTACGTTTCACAAAATTTAGTAACTCATTTTATATTTTCGCGTGCGTAAACTGCAGTTCGCAAAATGAATCCTCATCTTTTGGGCGACGACTGTTACGTACAGTTTTTGTTTCCCGTGCTGAAAGCAGCAGCAATAAGATGCAACTAGCGAGCATTACCAAAATGGTGAAATCGTATTCTTTATCGTTGGTGTCATAGACATCGAAACAATCATCCCTTCTGATGCGAGTGGCTGCCGCTCTCCTTCGAATGTCCATGTCCATGTCCATGTCCGTGACCGTGACCTTGGTCGTGCCCACCTCCCACGTTTCCTCCCACGCTCCCATGCCCCGCTCCAAGATTGCCACTTCCTGTAAATTGGGGCAGTAAGTAGTAAAGTGCGAAATGTGAGGCAACGCTCTCCTCATTTCGCACACTCTCTCGTCTATCAACCGGTCTAGAGAGTGTGTGAAATGAAGACCGTGATCTCACATTTCGCACTCTAGTAAGTAGGAGTCTATTGCGTCCCGCGATTCCCGTGATAGACAATTCTTCATGACCATACAAGGAAGAATCATCCATAGGGATGTTTCCCTTTATAATTTTATAATTGTATAACCTATTTAAATGGCGACATGGTTGACTGGAGACTACCGACCTCTGCCAACTGCTATATCGACAATCAACTCATACGAAGATCATCACCCCGGAATAAAGAAATGAATTGAATTGAACACTCACCAGTGCCCGTCACGGCGCTCACAGAGGAGACTGCGAAAAGAGCGAGAAGGAGGAACAGAGCGATTGCTTTGAAGGACACCATCGTTCGTCGCACTGAGAGATGCCTACTTGCAACGTTGCCGGCGCGCTTTTTATCCTGCCACCTCACTGTTTACGCCAGATTTCAACAGCATCTGGGTCTCCACATATCGCACACTCTCCTATCAGTGATGTGAGTGGACAATGCGTTATTTACCGCTCAGTGTGTTTTGGTCAGCGGACGGATGCTCGCGATGGTCGTAAACAGATGTGATTTTGTAACTGCAATTGTATCGGAAACTGATGGTCGATTCTACTGAACAAAGTGTTAACATCGGGAAACAATAGGATCACTCTTCATCTCGCGCATTCCCTTTGACTATCGGTAGAGTGGAGAGTGTGCGCAATGAAGATGTCAGAATTGTTTACGCGCATTTGAAAAGGGAACGTCCACCACACAAACAGGGACAGTGTTGCTCGCCGCCACTCCCATCACTAATTGATACTAAATCAGCAACCATGAGAGAAAAAGGGGATTCAAAGTTCGCGCATCATGTTGCCCTTCAGGGAAGCTGTTTGCAGAAGTTCGGCGATCAGAAGATTTACATTTCTCCTGTATACTTTCAAATTTCAAAGATGCTTTCTTAATCGCTCTCTCCGCTGACTCTCACAACGAAGGAACATGTTCGATAACGGAAATTGCGTCATTCTCAGTAGCTGTGAACCTGCCCGACACCTATTAACTTGACGTGGGGGCATAATCACCCGGGGGCAGTCTGCATTTTGGGGAAACCTTATGACGGGCGCACTCTGCATTTTGAGGAAACCTTATGACGGGGGCACTATGCAAATGATAAAAGAGGAAGTTCAGGAGGGTTCAAGACGATAAATGTGGAAGTTCTGGGGGGTTGCCAATTTTGGGAAAAGTGGAACCCGGGTGGGAGCACTATGCAAAAACTATCCATAATTTGCTGCCCATGTGTGATACTGATCAAGCCTGAGCGGAATCGTTGCAGGCATCACCCGAGGAAACGATCGAGATTACGCACCGCACAATTTGTTTCCTCGATCGATCGTTCATCAATCAATCAGCAAATTTTAAGCACATTCATTTGTATTCGTTCGATATGTAGTAAAAATTAAAATTTCGAGTTGTTTCTTGAAGAAGAATAAAACACCTGCACAGCGCTGTTCATACAGAGATTAACAGAAACAGCGTGGGCAGGGTCTGTTGATCGGTCTACAGGTGGATATTATAAGGGATGGCTTCGCGAGAAATGCGCTCATCATTCTGCAAACTATCTTGTCGGTCAGACCGATGTAAGAGTGAACGAAATGAGGAGAGTGATTTCTTGCTTAGCCATCCCTAGTAATTATGTGTGTATGTCCGTTGAGAAGCCAGATAATCCAAACAACGCGGGAAGATGTACTGGGATGTTGCGCAGCAGTTACTCCACTTCCCAGGTATCATAAAAATAAACAATTACCCAAAAAAGCAGTCTGCAATCCACCAATACCGGCAATAACCTTTTTGAGAACAAACAAACTAACTATGATATATTTGCAAATCCTACGCAGATCAAACTTCATGACAGATAATCACCGCTTGGTAAATTGTGTGTTTCGAGAGGCATGCAATGCGCGCCTTTCAGATGCCGCTTACTATCGCTACTCGAACACTCCCGCCATGAAAAATGTATTCCCCCGATCCAACATACAATGTAAAATATCTAATACATCATGTGCAATATGTTATACGATATCGTGTTTGTGTGGTCTGGGGAAGACATTTTGTGTCTTTGTGCAGCGTCTCGGCGTTGTTGACTATTGTATTTGGCGGTGTTTGGTCTCCTGCTAGCGGGGAATTGTGCCCAAGGGAAGTCGCTAATGTGGGTAGTACCAATAGTGGTTACACAAATGATTGACTTTTTTGTTATCGTGATGTGCATTGGAAACATCGTCGATGCGTTTATCGTTTTTCACACCGAAGCAAACGTTCGGCAGGTGTTACACGCGCGCGCCCTTCAGTCCATTTTCCCATTTCGCCACAACGTAGAGCTTCTGAGCATCAAAAAAATCTCGTTTTCCGATGTTCATATATTTGGAACATTTTATGCTTTTTGTGGCCATCGAGCATTAATTCTTGTAGAATACAATATATATTCCCTGTGATTTTCCGAGGACATGTCTAGAGCATCACGAACATGTATTACTGTTTTGATGAGAGGTGTATGGACATAAAATCCCGAAAAATTAACAGTTTCCCTGAATGTTTTTCTTGTCCGTTGATGCCTCGTGTCATTCCTTTAATTTATGTTATTGTACCGCGTTTCCTCGTGACTGGCATAAATATTATTATGATAATAAAGTAGAACACTTCCCGCGCTGTGTACAGTGAGACATGTAATTCCACAATTTTGAGTGATGACGCACTTTGCGGATCCTCTTTTGGTACGCGGCGATAATAACCGAAGCTACTGGTTGATGCTTCTAGTGCGATCGGATGCCATCACTCACGCCATGCCACTGTACCATATGGCTGTGATGGTTGAGGTAGACTAAAATATAATTAAGCAAATTATTCCTCTTTTAAGATGTATTTCCGTTCGTGAAGCTAGTTAATTTTTAGTGGTCATATTCGAGAGTAGAGTTTGAACCTTGGGTTAAATGATCTAAATAACTGGATTAAATCATTTCATCTCTCACATGTGCGATATGACGGCGTGCTCACCTGCCCCGGCTATATTCCCAAAAGATTTGCAATACGTGGTGCTGTAATGCCTCAATTTATTTCAGATCGCGCTCACCCTCGGCGGTTTCTATCTGCACTACCGCAACGCGATAATGGTTTGGCGATGCAGAGTAAGCCATTTTCTCCTTTTTTCCTCCTGCCTCTTTCCCTTTTTTCGTCCCAGATAGCAAAATCATGAACAACTGAGCAAATATCACGTTTTTTCTGTTTTATTCATTTTAAGTTTGGTGTATTTGTCTTATATTTAGTTTATTTGCTTCCTCGCAGATTGTCCACATCAATCTCATGATCATCGGCGTGAATCTGTACGCAGTGATGGTGGTCGGTTCGACGGCGCGACTACTAACTATCCTCTACGAGACCAGAACTCTCGTTCTTCCAAGTATGATTACATTCCGGGTGCTAGACTTTCGTAGAAATGCTAGGGTTCATTCTAGCCGGAAATGGGATCTTTGAAAATTCATAACTAATTTCAAAAAAATCGTAAAAATATGCGGTTTTTTGCATTCGAATCGGAAGAAAATTTTCATTAATCTGAAATTCACTTCATTTGCAGTACCAGGTCCCTTTAAGGGCATTTTTGGAAGACATTTCATTTGTTAGCTGTGCGGAGCCCTATTGGAGATTTGTTGAATCTATCACGGACAGCGTCATATGTTTTCTGTATGTATCTTGCTTTTCCAAGACATAAAGAATGGAAAAGCAAGATACAGGTCTCATTTTTGGCCGGAAGGACCCGGCACTACTGTGTTTAGCCGCTAAACACAGTAGCGCAGGGTCATTCTGGCCTGAAACGGGATCTTTGAAAATTCATAACTAATTTCAAAAAAATCGTAAAAATATGCGGTTTTTTTGCATTCGAATCGGAATAAAATTTTCTTTAATCTGAAATTCACTTCATTTGCAGTACCAGGTCCCTTTAAGGGTAGTTTTCGATGCTGAACAACGTGGCGTCTTTCATTTTCATGAATTATATTTTTGGGGCCAAAATGGCGCCGCGCCACAATACAGTGAAATAACTTTTTCGAATATTTCTCCCTCTGTGTTGCAGATAGAGGGTCGAAATCTCAAGTATAATAACAGAATTTGATGGCTAATCTCGCTATGTAATTCATTTGTTGCTAATTATCTTAATTAGCTTGTAATTAAGCGTTTTTGACCAGTTAAAGTGTGAACGTCGTGACATTAATTTTTTACCTCATTCGAACCGCTGTGAGACCCTGATTCTAGGGACATATTTATATGGCAAACCTACCTACGCAACTATTTTTTTCTTTCCAGAGAATACTGGTTCACTGAAATGTTATAAAATTTAATAGCACTTACTATGCATGTCGCCCTTCCTCGTCTGCTGCGCTTAACACGGCGCTTTTATATAGAACAAAAATCTGAAATATAATCGGCAGGACAACTAACCGCATAAACTCAAGGTCTCGGACTTGAACCGATACCGAGTCTGGCGATTGTTCGGCAGACCAGCTACGCGCAGGCCTTCTTCCTGCTGTATTTCGTTACTATCGAAAGGTACTGTGCTCTGCGACTTTGACTTTATGAGAATAACCAATCAAGCAGTAGGAAAAGGAGTATATAATATCTCTTTAACCTTATGCACTTAGTGTTAGTACCCCATTATGGAATAAAAGTGAAAATATTGCACAGATTCTGCGCTACAGTGTACGTCTCTGACTACGAACAGCGGCCGCGCCTGCACATATCGATAATTTTATGTGCGGTCTGCACAACCGCCAGTTTCACCACTGGCTATGTAATTGTAACAGGTGCGTACTTATTTTTTTTCAACAACAACTATAGTAAAAACAGAATTTTAAGAACAAAAAATTCATTTTTTTAATCTGCGCTTTTAAGTGGATCTATTTTTTATGCACAATCTCTGTTGCGCGTTTTGCAAGTTGTTTTGTGCATTTCACACCTGCTCTGTCAAACGTAAAAATATTCTTTGCGCTTCACGTCACTTTGACTCAAAACTATGAAGAAATTACAGGAATTGCCAATGGCATCATCGTTTCAGCTGTGGCGCTGCTTCCCAATATATTCTGCGCACTGGTAGATTTCGCTTGTTGTTCAAAAGCAATTCGTATGAGACAGTATGAATGGTCATCTCTGATGTGTTGATCCTGAACCTTACAATACACACTCAGACATAATTATACGCTCGCTTGCTTACTGAGAACTCTTTTTGGAGGTACCACGAACCGATTACAAATCGACGTTAGAAGGAGGACGGGGAACGTTCAATTTCAGATGTTTCGGCGTATGCTCAATTACAACAAGAAGAGACACGCCCGGTTGACCAGTCAGATCAAACGAAATCCGAACGATGAGTACTCGCTGAGTCTACGAGTGCAATTGAGAGAGAACGTGTGGAGCATGCAGGTAGCATCATTAAACTTGTAAATTTTCATCAATGTGAAACACGTGTGAGAAAATACTATCGAAGATCAAAACATACAGTGAACACACTTACCCTGCCACTTACCCCTGGCAGGAAAATGTTGATGGGCGGCATCTCGTCATTTTTGCTTATTTCATTTTTATAATTTCGACTAATTTATCAGTGTTTTTTATTATTCTACAATGCTTGCGGGATCAAGCCAAAATCGACATTGAACTTGGCTAAACTTACAGATAGTTTGGTGTATTACAGATTTACAGATCTGACATCCTGGAAAATGGGCCTGCAGGAAGGTAACTCCGTCAGAGGTTTCGACTCGTTTTCATACTCGTTTCGATTGACATTTCATAATGATTGCGATTGTTTACACAACATTTGAGCAGCATCAAATCTTCTCCTTTTTTTGGAAGGGACAGCCAGCAATTAGCGGTAAACCAAAAGGGGGTGATGACAGGAAACGTGAAGTCAGCTTGGTGACTCGTCTCTTTTTGCTCGCCGGAGGGAGGTCGGGGTGCTTGTGTGCTGTTTTCCATTGCATTTTCAATCAGCTGTTGTCATAAGTTAACGCAACCGGCAAACCGATCGTGGGACAACACACACTGGTATCCAACAACCTCGTCTGTCTGCAATAGGGCGCGAACAGTCAGCCACGCAATCGTAGTGCACGAGAACCAGGAAGTTATTCCACGCCACACTCAACCCTCGTGACACACTCTTCTGGCGTCCTTAATCATTCAGCAACACCTGTTGTTGCAGATGTTGGTTAGGAAAAAAGCCTCTGTTTGTGCGGGTTCTGTTTGAGTGGTGGTTGCTCCCGTTGCTAGCATGCAGCACGCGGGCAATATAGTAGTCATCGCCCTGCAAACGCTCTTCCACCGACCGCGCTAGAGAGCTCGCAAGAGCAGGAGACTCTTAACGGCATTCACCTCACTCTACCCGTTGCAGTGCACCGCCACCTCTCGTGAGTGTCCCAGTCACTCCTCAGAATCACACGCGCACCAGCTGAGTGCCAAGCTCCAGACAGAAAGCACATTGTGCCCATGGCTAAGATTTGGCTCGTCCTGTGCGCCATTCAAGTTGGACGAATACTCGCGTGTTTCACGGAGTCGGAACAAACGATGAACGCGCGACCAGTGATGACCTATATCGAGCCCTGCGAGGCAGCAACTCACTGTGAAAATGCCTGCAGCGAAGACACGAAGGTGAGCAGTGATGGGCACTCTAGAGACCGGCGTTTGCTCGTTTCGGCATTTGGATAGGGCCGGCATTCGGGTGATCCTGTTTCCCAATGCTTTCACTCCTCTGCCGTCGCTACACTCTTTTGATGGCTTTACTTCGAACAGCAGAAAGAAAAGACTCTTGATAGGGGCGTGAATTGAAAATTTTGCCTATTTACAGTGCGATGCGTACGCGTATATCGGCACGCGGTGCACGTTGATGGGAGCGAGAGTGGCCGATGCGAAGCTGTGGCTGCGCGGCGGCGATTGTGGTAGGTGATTGATTATAATTAGAACGAGAATTTGGTTGGTTATTTCCAAGACCAAGGAAAGCTATTCTAAACATCTGGAATAACCACGGATAGACGATACAACCGAACCAAAATTCTGAGGCCGTCACTGACGCGCACGTTCATGATGGGTATATCTGTATTCATCAAAGGAGCGACTCGTGATTATAGCAGAACCGACCAAGATTACTTGTATGCAGTATTCATTACTATAGATATTCGCTAACGAATATTTCAATAAGAAAAAGCAAAATTGATTGTCGTTAGTTGCTTTGTTCAAATGACTCTTTGTCTTCGTTCCGGGTTTCATTTTAACTTGCGTCCAGGCACTCCGACTACGAGTGACACGATGTCGACAACAGAAGCGACTGTGCCGACAACGACGACGACGACTGCAGCTGCAAGATGCGGCGAGATCTACCCGGCGACGGTGCTCGACTGCCCGCAGTGCATTTCACCGCAAATCACGCCAACTTCAGTAACCTGCATGAGCGGATACACTCTCGTGGTAGAGGGACAGGCAAGTGTTGTATAGTTACCGAAGCCCAGAACTCGGTCACGGCGCCATGATTCACAATACTTTGTTTTTTTCTTTTATTAAAAACATTTTTTTTGCAGTATCCTATCTCGCTGGCTTGTATTGGAGCTACGTGGACGGGCAGAGTGGGCACTGCTAAAGCGGGGGATTCTGGTGAGCATTGGTACTTTATTTTCATAGTTTATTTTCAATCAATGAACATGTTCAGCCTACTGCGAGCCGGCATGAACCCGAACTTTGAAGAAACCGACAGTTTCTCATTGCAACTCCCATTGCTGATGCAAATATAATGTACATACCAGTTTTTCTGTATGATAAAGCAACCGGCATCGGAGTTTGGTCTTTTAATGGTGAATGAAAAAATTATCGGAAAAGACACTGTTACAGATATAGCAAATGTCGGTGTTACGCCAGAAATCGGTTGCTAGTGGGACTTATAATATGAAATGCAGGTTAAATAGAAATGACGAGTTATGGCGCAAAATCAATATTTGCGGATTGCATGATTTCAAAAATTTTAATTTGTATTCTTTTCCTGGAGCGTTCCAACAACATATTGCTTTCCATTGATGCAACGACGAACAATTTCACACGTCTATAAATAATACGATCGAGAGCTGAATGAATGAACCGGCATAATCCCAATATTGCGTCTTGACAGCAGTTCTGCGTTTGATGCAAGTTTGAGTCCGATACGCGATTCCACGGTCTCTTCATTTCGCGCACTCAATTCACCGGTCGGTGGACGAGAGAGTGTGTGAAATGAACAGATGGTGGTCTTCACACTCTACTAGGCAGCGCCCGAGCTAACACTATTAGAACAGAACTTCAATTTGGTGGTGTGCTACCGGGTACCGCTACCGGTACCGGCACTGCTACCGAGAATATTATTTAAAACTTTTTTTTTTAAATTCGAGCGAAAGTTATTTTTATGCGAAAGTTATTTATATTATTTTTATAATACTCATAATTGCAGAAGATCGAGTTTGGCGTGTACGCAGTGACCGCCGCGCTCGCCATCAATCTTCTCGTCGTCTTTCTTCCCGTCTTATTTCTCACAGATCCAGGACAATTCGAGCTGCTCCAATGGTTCACCTGCGTAGGCAACGTCGGATACGCGCTGTAAGTTGTAAAATGAGCATTGGTCAAGCCGGTTTTTTTCAACAATAATGAAGAGACCGCGGTACACACATCGCCCTCTAATTGAATGTGAACCCACTTGAATAGGAGCGAATCGATAATTACTATTATTATCTGCATCACCTATCCATTGTAGATCGATAACTGCAACCGCGCCCATTCTGGAAATTGTGGTGGCCATTCACCGGGGCAGGGTGCCTTGCTTTCTGGTGCGCTTCTTTGGCCGGGAACCGTAAGTTTCGACAACGTCGCTTTACTCAACAACTTTCTCAACGTTATCATTAACTTTCTCTACTTTTTTTCTGAGATGCATATTTCTGAGATTCAACTTTCTGACTACTTTCTTAACTTTTTTTTATTTCGTATGAAATTGCAGGTTTACTCCATTCGCGAAACGCGATCGAAACGAGACGGATGTGTATTTCATCCAGCTGGAGACTCAGTGGAACAGCGAAGACACGAGCAGTCGGAATACGATGGAATAAATTAAAATAAATATTTTAAAACACTATTTTCGCACTTATCGTGGTCCGAGTTCACAATGCACATTTGTGAAAACTGTGAAAACAATTTTCACACTGGATTGGCTCGAAACTCTGCAATTTTGGTTATTTTTTCTTCTTTTCATTTTTTTCCTCGTGTGATTGCGAACACGTAGGAAAAAAGGGGAGGCTCAAACATTGATTTTCACGAAATTATCTGCTGGGAAGACTGACAACCGTCGAGCAGGCCGTTTGTCCGGGGAATAGAGTAAGAGTACGGTGGATAGGAGGAAAGGAGGGGCGAAAGAGGGAAGGGAAGAGAGTTGACCTGGGGGAGAGACGAGTCATCCCTCTTCCTTTCTCTCTCTTTCTCTCTCCTCTCTCTCAACCTCATGCTCTCTCTTCATCTCATTTCGACTAACCGTACTCTTACTCTATTCCCCGGACAAACGGCCTGCTCGACGGTTGTCAGTCTTCCCATCAGCTAATTTCGTGAAAGTCAATGTTTGAGCCTCCACTTTTTTCCTACGTGTTCGCAATCACAAGAGGAAAACAATGAAAAGAAGAAAAAATAACTAAAATGCCTGTGCTTCGTGCAAATCCAGTGTGAAAATTGTTTTCACAGTTTTCACAAATGTGCATTGTGAACTCGGACCACGATATTTCACATATTCGATTGTCACGGCTCGTTATTGAGGCAGCAATCTGACCTAGTTGGACCGCGTCACGCAACGCGTCGCGGTCTGATTTCCCGCACTTTTCATATTCAAATGTTCCAGTTCCAAATGCGTTTTCCTCACCGATTATCGATTTAAAATGTCTAATTCTTTGGTGAGAAGTTTCACTGGACTGGATGCTCACGACTAGGGATGGCAAAGGAAGAGTGCGAGGAAGACCTTCCCATTGTGATTATGGAAATGGAAATTTGCAAGGAAGAGGGGGCGAAATCGGGCAACTCTTCCGGAAGAGTTCAACTCTTCCGGAAGAGTTAGCTTCTTTTGGGCTCAATTGGTGGCAATTGAAGTCGGTTTTTCTCGAGTTAATTCCTAATTTGCATGGGCTACAAGTCAGTGTCTACTGGATCTGATTTACATGCGCGGGAGGTATAAAAAGACTGTTTCCTGCTGCTTTTTCAGTTTTCCCCTTCTTTTGATGCGTTTATCTTTGTTGTTTGCTGTTTTTTTAATAATTATAGTTCGCTTTTCGGCATGGCCAGAGGCAAGAAGTCTTCCCTTCCTTCTCCTGCCACTACGATTGGCCGATCTTCTGCTCGCAAGAGAAGAAGCAACGATGCTGGAGAATCAGGCTAGTTTCTTCCCCTTCCAACTTTCCCAAAATTATCCCTTGTTTCTGAGTTGTTTCTCATAAAAAGTCTTTCAGAACTCCCCTCTGACGATGTCTCATCGTCTTCAAAACGTATTCGCCGTCCCTCTGCTAAAGTTGTTGAAGCGGGCGAACTTCTCCGCCCCCCAGCATCCAGTCAGTTATTGGTTTCTATTGTTTCCTCATTGGCTCAATTGGATCCAATATTTTGTAAAGATACTTTCCGGTCTCGCGGTGTATTCACTCCTACTTACTTATTATTTGTTGTTTTCAGGCTCGCGTAGAACCAAGGACACAGTTTCTCGCTCTGATGCCACGGAACCTCGAAGTGAACATAGCGAAGGTTTGTTTTTTAGCCCCATTTTTCTTTTTGTTTGAGCAACTTTATAATACTGTTCAATGAAATGACATATCTAGATCTGCCTCCTCCGATTGATTCCTCTGAAGATTCTCCTGTTATCTCACTAGATATCAATCTTCCTGCTGATTCAGAGAAGCCGACTGTTGGTTGGTTCATTTCCGTAATTCGAAAATTAATTCAAGTTCACATCTATTTTATTTCCATCCATTGGGGAATGGGTATTATATCGTGAGCTTAAAACTAGGTTAAATTATCTTTGAAATGTATTATCTATTCAATTTCAGTCGAAACCACTCCTTCATCTTCTCCCTCATCTTTGGAGAACTACGACAAACTCGCTCTTGATCTACTCGACGACTCGTCGGATGGTGAGTTACTATCTTTCTGTGCTGAGAGTTAAATTGCCTCTGGGCAGATGGGGGGACGGAGGAGACGCCGATCGCCCCGACACCCTCAGGAGGACTTCCCCCTAAGAAAATATTGAAGATCCGCCACAAAGTGGAATGTAGATCCCCGTTTCTCAAGTTTTTCGAAAAATGTAATGACCCGAATAAGAGGAGGTGCACATTGTGTCCTCTCACCCCTTTCCCTACTGAGATACGATATGTGTACGGTAGTAAGAGAGTGTCCACACTGCTCAAAGAGCACATGGCTAATCATCCCGAGGAGTTGGGTGCCCTGTTAGTTGACGACGCCCGTTATTCCACTGCAAAACGTCTGCTTGTTCGTGCCCTTGCCACTGGTAACGTTTCTTTTGCGTTCGCAAATAACTCCGAATTTCGTTCGTTCGTTAAGACTCTCGATCCCACATTTATCATGCCTGATAGGAGAGCATTGTCCACTACGATACTAGATTCTGAGTACATTGAAGCCTATCGTTCTGTTGTTGATGCTTTAACTGGTAGTTGCGCTTCAATTACTTGTGACCACTGGACAAGTGCCGATTCTGTGCATTCACTCATGGGAGGCACTGCTCACATCATCAACAAGTCGTGGAGACGAGAGATGTACGTCATCTCTCTCGACGAAGTCCATGGATCTCATAATTCAGAGCAGGTATTACTGGGGAGTGGGTCGGTTTTTAAAATCAATTTTGTGAAACATATCTTGCATTCTCGTTTATGCTAAAAATGTTATTAATTTTTTTTGAAATATCGGAATAGCCCATTTTCTTTTTACCTTTCAGGTTTCGGCCTATCTCAGCAAGCTACAACGTGAATACAAGATGGAGTCAATTGAAATGTGCGTGACGGACAATGCTACAGTAATGACTTCTGGAGTTGGCAAAGCAGATTTGGATCGGTGAGTGATTCATCCGATATTTATTTGTGAATATTTATCATTAAAAATCAGATAATTTCTAGTCTCGGATGCATTTTGCACGCATGCCAACTGTTTGTGCACGATTGTCTCCGCGACTTTCCTCCCTTCCAACCGATAATCGACACTGTTCGCAAAGTTGCTGTCCATCTGCACCGATCGAGAATCTCGTGGCAGAAACTAAAGAGGCAAGTAATCCTATTTTTGTGTCATTTTTAGAGCCACTGTAACTACGAATTGATTTTTTTATGAATATAGTTGCCAATATATGTCTTTTCTCAGTGAACTGACTGAATCTGCATGCAAGAACCAGACGAAAATTCCACTCGAAGATGGGGATCGATGCTTCGTATGCTCCGCACATTCAACGATCAGGTATAATAGTTTTATTATTTTTATATGAACATAATTTGAAGATAACGGTTTTTCTAAGAGTGTTTCATCAGATTGGCCATCTGGATGCTGCGTGTGCTGCAGCCAAAGTGAATCCACTCTCCGATGAACAAGGAATGATTCTCAATCGGCTGGTCACTTTTCTATCGAGTGTCGATGAATTCTCTGTCAAGGTGAATGCACCGTGTTTATCTTCACAGTTTCATTGAATTTATATTGCTGATGTTAACTTTTGTATTTATCCTTGTAATATTCAGATGAGCACGAGAATTGCAACAGCGTCTTCAATCATTTCCTTGCTGAAGGCACTGGATGTGACGATTGATGAGTGAGCCTATTTTTGAATCAGCGTATATTCCAACGTGAATGTATCGAAAATCTTATTAATATCAGGCTGAAGACAACTTCACTGAGCAACTTCGAGCCAATAGTTCGTAAACACTTCGAAGCTCGATTTGCTCCCTACTTCTCCAATGTCGTCCTCAAGCGTGCGCTGCTTCTGGATCTCAGGTATTTCGATATTCCTATTACTGTGAGCACTTACGTAAATTTCCAAAAAAAATCCAGATTTCTACACTGGGATCTTCTCGAAGAGACCGATCGTATTTCCACTCTGGATGGACTTCTTCTGGAATCTGGCTGCATCAACTCACGGGGTAAACGCGAGAATATTTCATATTTCTAGTTTTCGTTCGCAAAAATAACTAAAATTTACTCATGTGAATAATTAATTGATCCTTTTCAGACGACACCACAAAGCAGCCCGTTCGCCCTATTGCCGGGATTTTAGCGAAAATTGCTCCTAAGCAGAGGAGATTGCCAATGGGAGATGTTGTGGTACTTTTCTACTTTTTTAAAACCTTGTTGCGGTATTATTTATTTTCTGCAGAGCGATTTTGAGAAAATAGAGAAAATAGTCAAAAAAATCGTTTATTTCTTCAGAAAGAGTACGAGGCGTTGGTTGATTTGGTGACCGTAGTGGATTTCCCTGAAGATCAAGATCCAGTCGCATTCTGGAAAAGCCATGGAAATAAGTTTCCTCGGCTAGAACCTCTCGCACGTAGACTACTTGCTATTCCCCCAAGCAGTATTGACTCGGAACGACTCTTCTCAGTGATTGGTCTGATCTCGAGAAACCATCTCAGAAGCAGGTGAGGCCGTACTATTTTATTATTCAGTCCAAATTCATTCCCAAACATGATTTAATTGAATTAATCTGAACTTTTTAAAGAATCGGTTCTCTTACTATGAAGAAGTTGGGATTTGTTGGTGCATACTGCAGGAGAGAACAGCTGAGGTTCGGTTCCTTATTTATTTAATTAATATATTTGTATTCTATTGTTGTTATTTTTGATTTGCGGATACGGTCGATTACGAGAACCACTTCGAAAGCGAGGAAGAGAATGAGGAAGAGATGGGAGAGGAGAGGGAACGAATTGAATGAATAGTCCTTTGACCTATTACTTTTGGCCTAAACTAGTATTGATTTGTTCCAGTGTTACTTTTTTGATTTGTTTGCATAGTGTTTTGTTTGTATTTCAAAAGGAATGCTCTTTTTTTCTCCACAGTTCACACAATTGTTGTTTGTTATACGATATTCGCTCGTGTTCATTATCATCAATCGATATGCCACGCCTAATTAGCATAAATGTATCAATATCTTCCGTTTTGCACTCCTAAATGAGCTTTTCAAATTAAAACACAAAGGTATACTCTTCCGGAAGAGTTGAACTCTTCCGGAAGAGTTGAGGTCTTGCGGAAGAAATAATCCTATTAGCATAGACACGCCCCCTCTTATTCTCTTCCTTTGCCATCCCTACTTACGACCAGTCCGAGGCGTTTCTGATGAGCAACAAAGTGCTGCTACTTCCTGGAGCACGTTAGTGGAATTTTATTGTTTTTTTAAAGTGTAAATTGGTTCGGAAGAGATGTTGACAAGATTTTGTGAAGCACAAGTATTCTGTAATTTCAGCTGTATGCACCAGGCACAATCAGCAACTGCTAGAGATAGCTCAACATAGAGCTGCAACATCATCGACTGAGCCGGTTCCGCAAGTGGACGTGCCGATGGATGTTGATCAAACTTTGGATGAAGGAGAGGCACGTATAATTTAGCTCACATATCAATCGACTTGTTCATTCAGATGTCAGAGGATGATTCCGACGGTGACGTCTGCGAAGAAGATGACAACTTGTGGAAGCCAACCTTCTACACTCCCGTTGAAAGTGCTCTCCACCAATTCGCCAAAGCTGCCGGTATTTCGAGAATGCGGTGCAACAAGCCTTACTCAAAGCTCACGAATCGATCGAAAAACTACAAAGGGACTGGCGTTTATCTTCTGCTCAAGATTATGATCGAAACAATCGCTCAAACTGCACCGGAAAGAGTGGAGTTGTGGATGAAAGTGAAGGCGGATATGGGAGATAGAGTACCGACTATCGATGACAGCGAGTTGGTACAAAGCCTACTGAGGGTCGCAGCTGATCACTACAACATGGCTACTAACCGACTCGAGAGTGTTTGGCTACTCTCTCTCTACGCCAATGAGATCGACTACCACACCATGCTACAACACATCCCCGGTCTCTCGGAGAGAACATGGACTGAAGCGAAGAAAATGGCTATTGATCAGGATTCGTTCGTACTCGGTGACAATACCAAGGAGCGGTATGATCCCGTAAAGCTGGAGTACTTCATCAGCTTTATCACCAGGTATTTCCACAATCTTTTCCAATACAATTTCTTTACATTTTCAGCTCGCATATCATGATCAGCCTTCCATGGGGTGATGCAACCGTGAAGGACAGCCACGGCAACGTCATCCACATGTCGCCGACGGTCAGACAGACGAGGATTTACGAGACCATCCGATTGTACGAAGAGTGAGTATGTTTTCTTGATTCTGAAAAGAACTTCTTTCTTAGGTACATGAAGGAAGCTGGTCTCGAAAAACTACTGCTCAAGAGAACGACTGCCTACAAGATCCTTTCTCACCTACCAATGAAACAGACCCAATCGCTCACTTGCGTGGACTACTATCAAGCAAGAGCAACTAACGTAAGTCTTATGCCGCGCAAATTTCAGGGGTGCATGTGCACCTTCCGAGGGTGGAAAACTCGTATAAATCAGCTCAAACTGAAAAAAATCTTTCCAATCAAAAAGGAAAATGTTCCAAACGTGGCTTGCAATCCCTGTATCAAGTTTGGAAGTTGTAGCTTTACTACGCCTTTTATCGACTTCATGTTCAGAAAAAGATTTACTCGGCAATTTTTTCCACGCATTTTAAGCCTAATCCCAGCATCGTAGCTCAATGGAGAGCTGAGTTATGACGATTCCGGCGCCAGAGCCGGAGAATTCCTAAAAGCCGGCTCTCAGACCTGAGACCCGGATAAATCGAATTCTCTTCACCTAAGTACTCTCACATAATTTTTTGATCGAAATCAAAAATACTTTTATGAAAATTGTTCCGAGCCTCCTGCAATCTCTCGTGATACCTCTCATAATACATCTAGTATATGTTATCATTAGAGCAAAGACTATTACAGCAGGAGCACATTTTCCCCTATTTATGCCTTTTATTCACTTCTTGTTTTGGCAATCCTTAGATATTCATCCGAAATTGTCAAAACACGCACTTCTATGAGTACGATTTTCTATGATTGTACTGTCATAGATTGTTTGCAGGGGCGATGACAACTATGAGAGGAAAGCATAAAGTTGTTTAAGATGTCACTAGAAATGAGAGAAATGTAACTTGAACCTATTTGCATCCCACATTTTCCGAAGTATATCATGCTAATGAAACTTTTACAACTAAACTAAGGAGGTAAGTTGTTTTTTCGTCCATTTTCTTGCAAAATTATTGTTTTGTAGAAGGCGGGGCACTGTATTACTCGTGTATGTGTATCGTTCCTTTTTTTGTTGTACCATAAGGGAAACGCCACGAAAATCAACCCCTAATATTGCAGGCACTATCCTCTCTCCCATTCCCGAACGGATATGATACTCACAATAAACATATTTTTAAGATACGTTTATCGCCCCCTACCATATAAAATATCTTATTTTCGCTCACGCCAAGACGTCACAATGGCAAATACAAGAATAAATATAGGCAATAATGTTTATATTCTCTGCTCGTGTCCTTTTATTCAATAGAAATCTTTTTTTTTTATTTCTAAGCCTAATTAATCTTAGGAGAGAGAAATGCCTACGCCGTTATATTTTCCTTCTTTTAATGTGTTGATTGTGGGCTCTGTAAATAAAAAGTTTCTAATAAAACAAATTGGGAAATAAGCGCTAATCGAGCCGCTCCGGTTAGACTCCACTCTAAACGCCTCTTAATAATACCACAACCAATTATCGGCGTCTCACTAATTAGTCCTTGGCCTAATTGGTCAGTTGCAATCTCGTTGTCGACTTATAGTGCAGACAGTTGTGCCCCTCTCGTACAGAGAACACCGTTAGTCAAAAGAAATACACACCTCCTTACATTTGAGAAGTAATGTTGTTACGTTCCAGGTTACTGATATAGAAATTAACGTTATTTTATACGACATTGCAAACAACCATCCGTCTGTACACAATTTCCGAGACATTTTCCATTTGAGCCGAACGTAGGCGAATATTTATCATGAATATTTGAATATTTTGAAGCGAATATTTATCATCATTGATGATTAATAAATGGTGACGGTGCAGCGACAAGTAGATTTGAAAAATTAAAGCGGAAGCAGTCAAGGATCAGCAAACAAATCAGAGGGTCTGCTATGTACAAACGACTGTCAGTGGTATGCAAGTGACTGACAAAGGGTAATCTGTGAGCACCTGCTGCAAATTAAAGTGAAAGAAATGTCGAATTAGTTTGATGAACAACACTGGAAGAGTAAATGTAGGATCAGAATGGATCGACGGGAGTATGGTAAAAGGACAAAAATGGAAACCGTTCAGAACTTAAACTTAGTGTTAGGAATACCTTGTGGCACTGATCACGCTGTTTTCACCGATTTTAAGAACGCCGACATCTCGCTGCGCTATTTTGGCAGAAAGAGTGTTTTCGTTCAATAACTATGCAAGGCGCACCCGTAGAGGGGCGAAATAAACCAAATGTCTATCTACCTACTTTATAACGGTGGGAATACATGGACGTCATTGCGATTCCTGCACCCGAGTCGTTGGCATTGTGTGACTTCGTTAATTCTGGGCGAATTTTCGAAACTTTCACATCCACACTTTTCTCGGTTTTCAAGACGAAAACGAGGAGAAGAACTGCCTGATAATCATAAAAGATTTTAATTTATTTTATGTATTATGCAGAAGAAACAAAAAAAAGTTTCATCAAAATCTTCCTGAACATACCTGGTCGCCAGCGTTCCTATTTGGTAAACAACATAAGTTTGTGTTTTGACTTTTTGGAATGATCGCATCATTTTATAAATGTATTACCCGAACTCCCGGCATGCGTTACACATACAAGTGTCAAGTTTTGGATGTTTTAAACTTTTCAATATTACAATATTTAAATTAAATAATTTCTTCGAAATATCTATAAAAAAATGGAAATGCTTACTGTGCATGAGGGAACAGCCCACATTGAAAAGCTGATAATGCATGTGGAGTTGCCAAGGTTTTCACCACGTAACAAGGTAATTGCAAAAATTCCAATGGGAAGAGCCATTATCGCGAGCGGCATAAACACCTGGAAACGATTTTTAAATATTCGCTTGCTTTTAATCCTCCATTCAAATCATGATGGTCCTAATAAAATCGTCTTTTCATTTCAGAATGTTCGCTACAAAATTGGTTTAAAGCTCCAGCGTCGCAAGTTCGTTATCGAATTATGAATAGGCTTATAGCACAATTGAACCATTTTTTTCAAATTTTCGAATTACATACACTCAAAACAAATCACTAGGATCATGACACTAATGTAAGTGAACATGCTCACTTACCTGCAAGGGACATATTATTTCTAATGACTTCAGCTTACAGGTTAGTGTAGGTGGAATTTAGAGTGCGAAATATGAGACCGCAGCCTCTTCATTTCGCACACTCCCTGCACCGATCGGTTGATGAGAGAGTGTGCGAAATGAATAGACCGTGATCTCACATTTCGAACTCTAGTGGACATGTTGACTTTGTTTCCGGGTGAAATTTGAATCACAGTAGCGCGGCATTAGAGTGCGAAACGCGAGACCCCGACCTCTTCATTTCACACACTCTCTCGTATATCGACCGATCTAGAGAGTGTGTGAAATGAAGAGGTCGTGGTCTCACATTTCGCACTCTAATTACAACCATTTTGGAGCTTAAAGAGCTTACGAAGACAACCGTGTTTCAACTGCTGGAATAAGAAAAGTAAAGGAAAAGTCGGGGAGGGGGTGGCAATTCCGAGGGGGTTTTAAAACTGCTCTAGAGGTTTAAAACTGCTCTAAACCTACATACGAAACCAAAGTGTTATCATGATCAGAATCGCGAGATCTTTCAAACCCACAAATTAACTAATTAGCTAATTAAAATTTCGTTAATTAGCCGGAAATTCAAAAAGGTCAGAAAAATACAGGAGCAAGCCGAATCGATGGAAGTTAGCAAATAACCTACAGGGGGAAAATTTCATTCCGATTCCTCGAGTTTGAGCAAAGTTATAAACATAAATATATGCTTCTTTTTGTATCTAATTATTTATGCAAATCCGATTCATAAAAATATGTTAATCGATAGAGGGGGTCATTAGGGATCGATCCATGCCAAAAATAGGCATGGTCAAAATTTGATGTACTGAATTTTCACGGAATTTTCCCATATCGTACAGTTTTAACGCGAACGCACTGATAAGCTGTTGCGGAATTGTCACCCCCCCCCCCGAAAACCCAAACGCACCGCATCCATCATTTCCATTCCGTATAAGTGGAAGTCGCTCAAATTCGTGCCGTGCAGTCGGAATACCTTAGCTGCCCAATATTCTCGTGTTTCCTCGTTCGGCGGCAAGAAGGCCGTCAGCAAGACCTGCGTACGGGTGAAAAAAGAGATACAACATCAAATGTGCAATAGCTTTAGCGTTTAAAGGAGGAGCATCAGGAATATTAAGTCTGCTAGGGTCTCTCCATAGAAGTCCGAGTCGTTTTTTTCATAGAATATTCCTGCAATCTGCATGTTCGTGTTTGGCTCTGTGCAAAAACTGATCCTGCCGCACACGTATTCAAAAATTAGGGCGAGAGATATGAGACGGAAATGAAAGGGAGGGATTTCTGATACTCCTTCTTTTGAAATAGATCGATCCACTTTTTCAGAGTTTTTGGGCAAATAATACGATTAGATATCTTCATTGTCATTTATTGTCACAGCAATCCACCGGCTTAGAGAGTTTGCGAAATGAAGAAATCTATTCCAATTGTTTAATCGAATTTTTAAAAAAATCTACTTACCGCCACCCAGAGCTGCATTGCAACAGGAATCGCATACGCGTAGAGCATTTTGCGGACAGGGCTGCAGGCTCTACAATTTTTTTTTATTTTATAATTGGTATGTACTGTAATTTATAGTTTTCATAAGCCGCGCAAAAATGTTCTTTCTATACGAGGAATGAGTGTTCTGATTATCGATTCGCGTCAGTTCAATGTGAAGCGATGGTGAGCAATAATGCAAGGTGAGCAATAATGCAAAGCAAGGTGAGCATTGAGCAACAAGCGATGGCGAGCAGTGAGCAGTATTTTAAATAACTCAAATGCGCCAAATTACTCTTCATAATTTTTGGCATTTCTAGTCAAAATGAAATTTTCCGCTTACCTTTTCAGTGAAATCCACTGTAGAAGAGAGGGGGCTGATATCATCTGAATTAGATTTTAATTTTACAATTAGTGCAAGAATGGGAAAGCCGTCAATGCACCTGCCATTGCGTGTGAATTACTGTCGAAAACGAGACAGCAATGCAGTCAGACGTCCATTGCGGGAAGTGGAACAGGAGGGGGCTGTAGAAAACTCGCAAAATCGTTCCGTCTACGAACAGCGGTACCTGATATGAACTAGCCGGGATGTTTTGCACGGCGTTTTGGCGCCAAAAAAATTTGAATGAAATTGAGAATTCGTTGCAAGAGTTAGAGTTCAGGGTATTTTGCGATTTCGCAGTTCCGGTTTTGGCATGGTGCCAAAAGCGGCCCTCTTCAATGTTGCCAATATTTATTGATTTTTTCATAGTTCATCTCCATTTTTACTTTTTAAAACTTGTTCGATTCGCTCACGCACAGTTACGGCAATGTTTACAAGCTCGGTTGCGGGCCGGAAACGGTTCAGTAATCGCAAATTTTGATGTGCACCACATTGTCATTGTTTACTTTGTTTCACTGGTAACTTTCATTATTACAGGCCAGTAAGGCGATCGGCGCACCTTGGCGTCGTCCCGGAGTAGGACCGAGTAAAGGTTCGCTGTTTAGAAACACCAAAATATTGCCTGGTTTCGAGTACAGCACGAACTAACAAACAAGCCAACAAAGTGTGTGCTGTTTCGCTCTTTCTCCTCCTACTCTTGATTTTTTTAAAATATAATTTATTGTAGAAACGTTGGAGTGTATTAGTAGTATACTAAAACTGTTGGTTGGTTTGAATAGGCACACGACCAAAATACGAGGCTGCACGTAGTGTGCAGCACTGTTAAATACCCCTCATTCTACTCTGGACTGATTGTAATTATTCTTTGATTCAGTACCAGCTTTGCGTACGCCGCAACTCGTGAGTGCCCGTCGCGCGCCCTCTGACTACCGATTTACAGTGCCCAAGGTCCGCTTCTTATTATTATATTATGGTGTCATAATAACAACTATATCCGAGTCCACAGACAAGACAACACGTAGCATGCAGCACTGTTACTCCTCTTTCCACTCTAGTCTGATTGTAATTATCATTTGATTCAGGACGAACCCAACTCCCCCCTACCCGAGCCGAGTGTCCGAGTTGGATACCGTACCCAAGGAGGTCAGCTTCATATTTTAATATTTCTGTTATCAAACACCGATTGATTCCGAGTCCACAGACTAGACAAAACCCAGTTTGCAGTAGTGGTACTCCTCCTCCTCGTGACTAAGTGCAATTATTATTTGATTCAGAAACCGCGTTGATATCGCTCGATCTCGAGAGTGCCCGTAACGTACAGTACCGGAGAAGGTACGTTTATTATTATTATGTTATGGTACCAAATATCAACTATATCCGAGTCCACTGACGAGACAACACCTAGTGTTCAGCACTGTTACTCCTCCTACTATTGTCTGATCGTAATTATTATTTGATTCAGGAACCGCGTTGATTTCGTCTAATCGAGAAAGGACCCGTCGCCCTCACTCTATACCGTAGCCAAGGAGGTCAGCTTCTTATTTTAATATTTCCTTTATCAAACACCGATTGATTCCGAGTCCACAGACAAAAAGTCCAGACAAAAACCAGTTTGCAGTAGTGCTCCACCCTATTCCACTCTTGAGAGAATATTAATTATTATCTAATTCAGGAGAGGCAGCAGTTTCGCCCACTCGTACACGTGCTTCCAGGATCCCGTGCCTCCATTGTACACAGTAAGTTGAGAAATTACTCCCGTTTGCGGTTCTTTGATTTCAATATTCCGTGTATTGGGTTTGCTATCCAATTCTTCGGTGTATTGTATTCAAAATTCCCATGCCGGGGGTGTATTCATTACCGTTCCGTGGTGTCGAGATTACGGTAGCCATTGAAAGGGGAAGTGGGGCATGCCAGTGCGTCGAGAATGCTGCCCTCAGGAAGAGAATCAAGGAGCTGGAGGAGGAAGTGAGAGAGATGAGAGAGGTCCTTGATATGTACCAAGAAAAGGTAGCCCAGTCCCGCTGCAAAAAGCGACCGGCCGATCCCCCCACAGACCCTCCGCCCAAAAAGCGGACTGCTTGTACCTATGCCCCTTCCCAGGCCATTAAGAACTGGTGTGCTTTGGGAGGGGCTCCTGTATTCGAGAAAGCGATGGTTGATCTAACACCAAGGGAGCATTCTATGAGGATGCTTCAGATCGAGGCATACCTCAAGCTTGCAGTTGGAGGCAGCAACGGTTCAGTAACTCCCATGGTACTATGTCAATTGTTTAGAGACATGTTTACTCGTCTTACCGGTACTGTAATGGTTCCCGGTGTGAGCGAGGACAACATGTACCGCTTTTTCAAGCATTCTCGAATGTCGTGGCTCGCGCTGCAGGAGTTGGTGAACTTGTGCAATTATAATAGGGATACTCCAAGTAAGAGTTGCATCTGGGAGAGAGAACAGAAGGAGCGTGATCTTCTCAACGGATTCTATGAATTGGAGGAAATGAAATTGCGCGTCCACTCGAATAAGCCTCGATCGATTGTTCCCGTAGTACGCGCTGCAACTCCTCAAAAGCTTCTAGAGTACATAATGACTTGCCCTAGAGTGTCGTCTATCAAAGGCATTCCTACTGCCCAGTTCTCTTCCGAGATCTGGATGACAGTCGGATTTGATCGGGGAGGATCCGTCTCTAAGCTGGTAATAGGCAGGGCCGACATGGGACGCGCGAATTCGCCATTCTCGCTCTTTCCATTGGTTATGCACTCGGGGGACGAATCGTACTCGTCCACATATGATTCGATGCGAGCGTCGCTGCATGGCCTTATGGGGATAAGGGAGTTGATGAGAGAGGGAATACTGTACCCTCTACGGTATTTCGTTGTCTGTGATAGCAAGGCACACTCCACAATGTTCGGACACATGTGCGCAACTTCACTTTTTTGTTGTTGTCTCTGTTACTTTTCCTACGCTGTGATTGACCCAATTGTCCTTGCTGAAGTGAGAAACAGTGACGGTTCGTTCAAGGAGCGAACTGTCAATGATTCGATGAAGTTCGCTAGGCGCTATAAGAAGGGCATAAAACTGTGTAGAAATGCAGGTGACGAGGAAAAGTTGAAGATTAGCTGCCGGTCGATAAACAGGTGGCCTATCCACACCGTACCCCCCTCTCAGATACCCATCCCTTTCCTCCACTGCCTTATTGGAATGGTGTCTGATTTGATGGAGGCGATCCTTGTCTCTTTCTGCATTTCCCAATTGGTTGAGAGTTGTGTCACGGGCGAGTCGTTCACAAGCGAGTCCCAAGGAGACAAGCGAATGAACGCTGTTGAGAAGGAGAGAGTGGAGGCGGAAGTGAGCGTTGAGGGGGAAGCGCGGGAAGTGAGAGATATTGAGATAATCATCGCGACTATTCAGTCGCGCATTGATTCTGAAAAGAAAAGTGTTGTTCCATCCGGAGGGCACAACACAAGAAGGAAGGGGAAAGTTCAGGTAGCGCAAGTTTCAGATTGTGGCGCGGGTGTGCGATGTCTGGGATCCGGCCTCGAATCTGTGACGTGGATTTCGAAGAGGAAGGGATGGGTGGTATGTTCTGCGGGTTACTGTAGCCGATCCTTCCACGCTCCCTGCGAGGGAATCCTTACTCCCATGTGCCTTAAGAAGAGTGTGGAAAATGGCCCTTACACGTGTCAAAACTGTGAAAATACAACTTTGAAACGGTTGCCTGTCACATTGGACAATGTTCTGGTGAATGGCAAGGAACTTCTTGCTGACAGGAAGATGGAGCTGAATCGCTTGGAGGGGTTGCTCAAGAATGCTAAGGAGAAGGAAACTGCATTTGTTCGAATTTGGAGAGGGCGCAAAGATTCTCCTCTAACCAGACTGTTCAACGCGCTAACTGGGCCGACGCGCTCGTGTAATTATGCGCAAATTACGGGTAAAATGGCAGAGCGAGTTATGGCTGGTGCAGACAAACTTGAGAAATTGGTGGGGAAATGTGATGGAATTGATGCTCTTCGTGCGCTGAAGGCCCTTTGCCCATTCTATGATAGTCGGTTTCTGACTGTGGCCGAGAAGACTGCCTTTCCCGCAGTTCTGAAGACTGCTTGTGATGCGTACCGTAAATCTCTCCCTGAAAAACGGTCTCTCAAAGTTCACCTTCTCGATGGTCACTCTCTCAAATTCCTGGAGCGCTGGGGCACATTGGGGCTGATGTGCGAGGATGGTACAGAGCATACCCATAAGATCCATGTAGAGAGAGCAGCGCTTTAAATACTGCTACAGGGACGGGCCACTCTTGCTACGCGCGGTGGAGGACACTTGCACGTCTATCATGGTATATTATTAATTTACAGATTCAATTCCAATTCGAGTTCCTCTTCCTCGCCTGTAACACTTGAATCTCCTTTAATCAGGTAAATACTAAGTTTCCTCGTGAAATGTTATATTATAAGGCAAGTAAAACGCAGAAAATTTGATCGTTTCCAATAAGTTCTCAAATTGATCGTTTGTACTAGATTATCATATCGATTTTATAGGTCATGCAATGCTACTCATTCGGTCTCCCAATCTCATCTTCAATCCACTCAGCAGCTAGTCTTTCCCCCACCTCCAAGGTGTGCTAATATAATTTTATTCGTGATTTTTTACTTCACTCGTCTCATCTTTATTGTAAGTATCTTCATCTCATGGTTTAATTCTCCAGAAAGGGGTCATAGTTACACTCGAAAAAAATAGTCAGATGTTTGTGACACTAGCTTGAACTACTCTCTTTAAGGCCCCATCACTATGGGGCAAATAATGAACACATCTCGCTACAATTATTCACATTCAGTCCTACTCTGGGTGTTCCTCTGCCGGTCGTTCATTCTAATGAGATCACTTCCCCTCCATCGTTGCATTCTCACAGGTTAGCCAACATTTCACTTTTTTATGCGTCTATTCACAAGTTTTAATAAACTCTTTACGAGCTAATTTAATCTCTTTCCATTAAAAAAACTCCGGGGGGGGTCACAGCACAAGAACATGTGTAAAAATAAGGGAGTATTAGTTTCGCACATTAAATAACAAACAACCTTTAGAGAATATTTATTGGTTGTGAAGTCATCACGTCTTCTATAATGTATCTCATACATCTTACAGTAATGCAGTCCAGTTTTCTTTGATACTATCATGGACTTCTTAATAGAGTTATGAATAATAATAGCTTCTTTTTTTAGAATTCACAATTCGCCGCCACTCGATCCGGTTGTGTCTCTTCCCTCTTCTTCTTCTTCTATTCAAATTCCTGCGCTCAGGTGTCTAATTTGTAATCTTTCGCAAGCTTGTAGCAAATACATTCATTGATACTCTCACAACGAACACTATTATTCTGTAGTCTCGATCTGCATTTCGCTATTAAATACCTCCGGATAGGGGTGAGGGATAAGATATCGTTGTAAAGAGAGATAATCTCTCGGGTTTTACGGTATACTCTCACTTCTGTTCGCCTTCAGAGATATTACTTTGCTGTGAAATTAGCTAAATTCTTTAATGTGTCAAATTATTTATATATTTGTATAGCCATATGATGCATTTGGCTCAAAGTACTGCTGAAATAATAAAATAAAAATGATTATTTCAGTTGTTCACTAACGACAGCAGAGGTCAACTTTCGTCTATTCGTCTCCGATGTCTCCATTCGATTCCCTTCTTGGTAAG
Source organism: Pristionchus fissidentatus (assembly GCA_036245785.1). Lineage (NCBI taxonomy): Eukaryota > Metazoa > Nematoda > Chromadorea > Rhabditida > Neodiplogasteridae > Pristionchus > Pristionchus fissidentatus. Next base: position 14,034,224 of record BTSY01000004.1, read on the forward strand.
CATATTTCATTGTTATCTAGAGTTAAAATTGATAAGTTATTATATGCTAATGAAAGTGTGTCTGCAAAAGCAAGAGACTCATCTCCAACTATTATCTCGAGCCCTTTTACGGAATGTATTATTGTTGTTAGCCTTGTTTTATGAATCTCACACTGCAGCTCGTGGAGCGAAGTTGCCTCGGCCGTGACAATGCCTGTCGAAATTCTACGCGAGAAGTGCAAGAACGGAGCAAGTAAAGTAGGCCCAAAGAAATCTATGCTAAGATTCGTGCTCAACATCAGAAAATAGGAAAAATTCAGTTAGATAGTTTGAGAGATTTGTTTTAGTTTTTTCGCTACTTTCTCTGTTCAGCATTTCTTGTACGTAATCACTTGTTGTTGTTATTAAACTCTCATTTCCTGTATATAGTGAAGGATTCGATTGTTCAATTTTCTGTTATTTCTGTGCCATTTGATGTGTCAAACTTCATTTGCTGATGTTTTGATTGTGAATTCTCAAAGAAAAGGAATTACTAATTATGATTTTCCAGTAGAATATCGTTTAGAATAAAGCTTTAATCAGAACGCGGAGATGAGAAATGACAAAATACGATTGTTCTGTCATGCAAAGTGAGAAAATCTCATGTTTGCAGATTTTTGGCACTGTGCCAAAGATTACTGTAGTTGCAGTTCTCTCTCGTTTCTCTGACTCTCTTTCTCTCGCTCCCCCCCTGTAGAATGCCGTGGTTTTGAGGTTAAATACACTACGCTCTATGCGTACACTACGCTCTATGCGTACACTACGCTCTATGCATAGTTCTGGGTGCAGGTTCGGTCCAGGGGGAGCTCGGTAGCCTGCTCCAGGTTCGGTCCAGGGGGAGCTCGGTAGCCTGCTCCAGGTTCGGTCCAAGGGAAGCTCAGTAGCCTGCTCCAAGTTCGGTCCAGGGGGGAGCTCGGCAGCCTGCTTCAGGTTCGGTTCAGGGGGACCTTGGCAGCCTACTTCAGGCTCGGTTCAGGGGGAGCTCGGTAGCCGGCTTCAGGTTCGGATCCGGGAGGCGGACTCGGAAGCCGGCTCCAAGTACAGTCCAGGGGGGGGGGGGTTAGTATGCTGGGGAATGTTAATCTCTAGAAAGAGTACTGGCTTATTCCGTTGCAAAATGCTCGTGAGGCTGAGAGCGATCGAAAAAAGTTGCCACTACGCCACTTCGTGGCTCCGTGGCAACTTTTTTCGATCGCTCTCATCCTCACGAGCATTTCTCAACGGAAACGCAGGATACCGTGTGTTGATTTCCCTGACGTGTTCGAACACGTTTCCGACGTCGCAAAACACTTTTCCTGTGATCCCCCACGCTCTACGAATCAATTGGAAAATTTTCAAAATTTTCGATTTTTCATGTTAAAACGTGTTAGAACACGTTCAGACACGTTTCCGACATCGCAAAACACTTTTCCTCTGATCCCCTACGCTGTACGGATCATTTGGAAACTTTTCGAAATTTTCGATTTTTCTCGGCAAAACAGGTGAAAACGTGTTTCACGTTACTCAAAAACGTGTTAGAATGGTTGCTGGTACTTGGGGAAAATGCAGCAAACGATTTGCCCGCGGCGGGGCTCGAACCCCGGGGTCTCGGATAGGAAGTCAAGCGCGTAACCCACTTGGCTATGGATTTCGTTAAATTAATTTACTAAAATTTGAAAAGTTTTCAGATGGGTTATCATATGCAAAAGGATCTGAGAAGATTGATTGAATTTGAAGTGATTTATAGCGAAAAAACGAAAAAGTCCGTCAAGTGGTTAAAACTCGGCAAAACAGGTGAAAACGCGTTTCACGGTACTCAAAAACGTGTTAGAATGGTTGCTGGCACTTGGGGAAAATGCAGCAAACGATTTGCCCGCGGCGGGGCTCGAACCCCGGGGTCTCGGATAGGAAGTCAAGCGCGTAACCCACTTGGCTATGGATTTCGTTAAATTAATTTACTAAAATTTGAAAAGTTTTCAGATGGGTTATCATATGCAAAAGGATCTGAGAAGATTGATTGAATTTGAAGTGATTTATAGCGAAAAAACGAAAAAGTCCGTCAAGTGGTTAAAACTCGGCAAAACAGGTGAAAACGCGTTTCACGGTACTCAAAAACGTGCTAGAACGGTTTCTGGCACTTGCGAAAAATGCGGCAAAAGGTTTGCCCGCGGCGGGGGTCGAACCTGGGGGTCTCAGATTCAAAGTTTGGCGCGTAACCCACTTGGCTATGGATTTGGCTAATTAAATTTTGTAAAATTTGAAAGCTATTCTGGTCAGTTATCATATGCAAAAGGATCTGAGAAGATAGCGCGATTTTGAAGCGAAATATAAGGAAAATGCGAAAAAAATGTCTGTCACGCGTACGAAAAAAAAACAGACAGACAGACAGACAGACAGACAGACAGACAGACAGACAGACAAAATGATTTCCTATAAGTGGAGGAACATGTAATAGGAGCGGGAAAAAAATATATTTATGATGATTTTGAAATTCATTTGATTTCGCCAATCTCCAGTCTTCACAGCAGTGATGCCGATTCGGTTATGGGCATATCCCCTGGCAGATTTTCTCAATCTTTCTCTTATCAGTAGAGTGCGAAATGTGAGACCACGACCTCTTCATTTCGCAAACTCTCTACACCTGTCGGTGGATGAGACTGTGTCTGTATGCAAAATGAGGGAACCGTCTCCATGGAGGAGACTGCTTTTGAAATTTTCGAAAGCTATCTCCTCCTCGACGAGAAAAGCTACAACCATGCCGATTTTTTTGTAACACCCCCAAGACACGATCCAAAGTTTTGATTTTTCGATTATGATTTCATTAATCAATTATAAAATAATTTATGCAAATGTTGGCAATAAAATAATTATAGCCGACGAACAGGGCAAAAATTGAAAAATCGGAACTGGTCAAGTTTTTGGAACGTGTCTTGGGAATGTTACAAAAAATCGGCATGGTTGTAGCTTTTCTCGTCGAGGAGGAGATAGCTTTCGAAAATTTCAAAGCTATCTCCTCCATGGAGATGAAGGATAGTGAGATGGCAAATTTACATAACATGCCCAACGCATGTTCCAACAACTTGACCTTTTAAGATTTTTCAATTGTGACCTCATTTACATATTATGAATTTATTTCAGCGAATATCGCCCCTATTTCGACCGGTCTCCACACCAGAAATGACTCGTCGTCTGGGATTAGTTTCACAAATTTCAGCGCCATGCTAATGGGGCATTCTCACCAGTCTGACACGCTGTGCCTGCTTTGTAGGCTTGTAATCATGCGCACACAGTAACCATCTGCTCTCACCATTGCAAGAGCGTGTGCAAGAGTATCTAAAGTGTTTGCAAGAGATAAACACATGTATTGTGTTGTGTGTCATAGTTGTTTGCTATCGGTGCCTCTCCGTCCCCTTACTTGCATCCATTGTTAACATAAGCAGGAATGACATGTAGAAGGCGAGAAATGCGGAGATAAGGCAGGAGTATTGATAGATCCTGCCCGCTTCGGAAACTTGACGATGGTATATGACGAACATCAAAATGCCGTTCAGCATCATGCCAGCAAGACCTGCGAATACATTTACGGTAGTTTGCTTGCTGACTACAATACTCAAATGATTCTCGGTTTAGGGATGAAATAAATTGTAGGAATGTTGGAAATAACCATCGGTATTAGGAAAGCTAGCTACGACATATACCTTCAATCGGTACTGCAATCTTCACAAGCGTAACCCTTCCGCTAGCCATGTTGTACGGTGCGCTCGCAGACAATGCGTGAAATTGTATATTTTTCTACATTTAATCAGAAAATCATAAACTAATGACTACATGAGTCACATCATTAGCATGACCGCATTAACGTCACCAATTGAGCATAAGGTATTGTTGAAAGAAATAGTATCATCAAAAAAAGAATGTCTCACCTATGATCGATAACTGATGTGAGAAGTAAATCTTTTCTTAAAATGGATGTAGGCTCGAGCAAAGAAACTACAGCACTAATTGAAAGTCTGGGTAAATAGCGCGCAAAAAGGGGCAATCAAATTTCCCCCTCCCCTGTAAAATTGCTTGCAATCTCTCCACCATCGCTCTCGGGGAGAGCGATGTGATAGTTTTTTTTTTTAATTCTTGACGATTCGTTCATGAAATGGACTACTGGTGTCTTCCTTGGGACCGGTAAACTTCCTGTTCACAGCAATTGACCAGTAAAAATCCATGGGACCAGTAAGCGACGACAGAACCGTACTCTGTTTGTAGATCTTTGCATGTATCTGCGCGCGAAAAATGCGATTAGCCGCGGAACGCTTGCTCAATTTGCCCGAGTGTTTGTTCATTTGTAGTAACAATTAGTGTTTTCTTATTGGAATCTATTGGAAATGAGAAATGTGGAGAACAAAGAAACGCTGTGCGCTACGCGTGTAAGCGAGTGAGTGAAATGGAGAGAAGAGGCGCCCAGTTCACTTCCAATACTTGAGGTAAAAAAGGTAAAGTTGCTACCGGAATCAAGAGGACTTTACGTCGACAAGCGGCTACTCTGCCGGGGACGACCGGTAAGGCCGGTTGCTGCACAGATCTACGTATCCCCTGCTGATCAGGCTTCTGGGGCACGTTACCTTTGGCAATCAATGTTGCTACCAATTTAACCGACAACGAGAGGATGGAAGGCTTGGCGAATACTTGAGGGAACCCTAGTAACAATAAGAGAAAGAGAGATGATGATAGGGAGAAACACAAGTGGAATTGCCCCCAGCCTTACTGAGTTTAGCGGCCCAAAATTATCGCTGTAGAAAATGGAAAGAGGGAAACACGCTAATAATAAACGGTAAAAGTCTCAAGAGAGTATTAAAATGAGTGAACATTTGCAAAAGATTGTCTCGTCCAGATTATATACGATAGGGGATATGATGAGTTATGTTCGGCGGATCTATAGGTTTTCGGATGATCAGTCGAAAAATGTCTTTGTCTGAAATAATGTCGAACACAGGTTCCGTTCCGGTTCAATCCTTTTTTCTCCTTTGTTCTCCCTTTCATTCCGGCTTTTCGACTGATCACCTCTAGTTCTCACAATGTTTACGACGATAGTTGTGAAGGAAAACTGAAAGAGTAAATATAAATTAACAGTATTCATTTATATTTACTCTTTCAGGTTTCATTGAATACATTTAAATACTTATTGACTTGGAGAGACCCTCCATCTGAAAAGGGGAAGGGGTCTGGGAGGGCCAAACGGTGACCGTACAAGCAAAGAATCGCCTATGCTGAAAAGTTGCCACAAGGGTAACCATTGACCGGAGAAACCGAAAATGTGAATTAAAATTTGCATTGATCAAAATATATGTTCACCAGATGCCGAAAAGTGAAATTTTCAAATTTATGTAGTTAAAAACATCCAAACCTCACACATGTCTATTTTTTAGGATAGCTTTCTCGCACTCTAATGGACACGTTTGAAATGTGATGTCGACTTTATGCAGTTGACGAACCAATGGACTCGGGAAAAGTACGAAGGAAAGGCGAGCGATTATGAAGCAAATAGCAATCGTAGTTGTACGTTTCGATCAATAATTAGATGGATCTACAGGCGGAGCGCTTGTAGGCAGTGATAGTGTAGGTGAAATGCGTGAAGCGCTATTTCTTGCCCCATCCATAGCCGCCGCCCCATCCGCCGTCTATGAAAAATTAATATTAAAATATACATTTTGTTTATGTTTCAAAAAAAACTAAACTGCATTAGAGTTACGCAAACAGTTTTAAATATTATTTAATAAATGAATAAACATATTTAGCTGCAAATTATGAAATGCAACTCGACAACTTACATCCGCCATACCCGCCACCGTCTGTAAATGCAAGTAATTAGTAATGAATATTGTCTATTTCGAAAAAAATTCAAGATGTATTGCCTGGGTGAGATAAAAAAGGTCAACTCACATCCACCGTATCCGCCACCTGCAAATTGAATATTTTTTTCACTTGGAACGTGGAGTAATTGTGGTTATTGTATCTCGTGATTATCGCAAATGAAACCACAACGGAACACTAAAATAGGAACAAAGTTATGAAAGGGTACATCAAACTGATGTGCACTTTGCGCCCATGAAATTTGCGCAGCATAACATTCAAAACTCACATCCGCCGCATCGGCAGCAGCGTCCTGAAATTATATTATTATTTTGGATTTTATTTTATATAGTTATATTTTTTTAATCCCGAAAAAAAGTAACTCACTTCTCCAGAACAAGTGTCCTTCAGCAAGGTGCGTGATCATGATAGCGAATAAAAGGAGGAGCAGAAGAGAAGCTTTGTGGGAAAGCATCGTTGTCTGATCACTGACGGAACGAGAAAATCTCTAAATCATTCTATTATTGTTTCTTCCGTCAGAGAGTACAAGAATTATAACTGTAAAAGGGGGGGGGGTGGAGAGAAGGATGGTGTCGTCGATAAACTCCGTCGCAGCAGTACACCATTCTCAAATCCCCGTCTTTTATCCGCCCTTGTTTTTGACAATCCTGAGATATTCTTGTGTCCGAGATTGTTAAACATGCACTTCTCTAAGTGTGATATGCAATCAGTGTAATGTCTCAGGGAGCGGGGCACAAATGTCTGTAGTGATAGGAATCATACATTTGATCAAGATGTCACTAGGAATGAGAAAAATTTAACTTATTGTTACACAAATTTGTCCCCCATATTTTACGAATTATAGCTAATTAATGAAACTTTATTGTTGTATTTAAATTGGGCGAACGAATTTGATTTTTTCATCCATTTTCTTGCAGAATTATTGTTTTGAAGACCGAGGTCATTACTCGTTTAGGAATAGTTCCTTTTTTGTTGTATCATACAGGAATCGCCACGGACCCCTAACATTGCAGGCACTCTCTATCCAACTCTGTTGTGACACTGCAGAGAAACATGGTTCTTACCTTTAAGCGAGGGAAAACAACATTTCCTATCGTATTTGCGCTCAAGTCACAAACGTCACAAAGGCAAATACAAGGATAAAAATAGAAAATGTGTTACTTGTCTCGGCTCGGTTTACCGCTCAAGAAAAATATGAACCTGTTTCAATGCCTAATTGTGTGTAGGTGTGTACCTTTTCCTACGTTTGATGATGTCATCAGCACAGCGCGCTAATTGCACAGAAAACTGTTCATTCGAAAAAATAAGAGTCCAGTCGAACATCTCCGGTTCGTCTACACTCAGCACGCCAAGTCATCATACCGTGGTTAATCAACCAATCATTGATTAATTATCAGAAGATCACTAATTGGTATTTCGCCTAATTGATCAGTAATCGTGCAATCTCATAATCGACTTAGAGTGCAGACAGTAGTGCCATTCTCGTACAGAGAACGCAATCATTCAAAAGAAATACTCACCTCCTTACCTTTGCGAAAGAATGTTTTACATTGGAAGGAATGTTGTTATGTTATATAGGCCATTGATATCGCGAAGAGAAATTCTTTTTACGTCACAAGCAATCATCGATATAAACGCAACCGCCGTTAGTTCCATTTGCGCCAGATATGAGGCTGTTTGCGAGAGGATCAATAACTTTTGTTAAGGACCTCGTACATCGATTTTCTGTAAATCCCGTAGTTGAGGTTATCGAGTGTGCTGAGCATCATGGTGAGAATCATTTTGCATTTCACTCATCGGTTCCGGAGTACTGTAACTACCGTTTTTGAGGCTGCAACATCATATCTCGTGACCCAGTGAACCGATTTGCGTGAAAACATTTTTCGGAGTGTAGTTTACATTGCTGAAAATTATTTGATATTCTATTTTAATATTTCTATATTTTCTCAAATTTCAATAAAACGTTCCCGAACACGTCTCATAACTAATGTTTGTCACATGCACTAAAAAATGCGCCTTTTCCTCAGCATTCATATTCTTATGCTACATGCATACTTCAGAGGTACCACTGATATAGATTATGCCCTTATAATTCAGTATTTAGTGTTTCACTGACCGCGCAGGAGAGCGCGAAATGAGAATGATCAGTGCAAAATGATACTAAATGATGCGATAATGGCCATTTTCCGCACGAAATTGTGAATAAAAAGGATCTGATCTATATCAGTGGTACCTCTGAAGTATGCATGTAGCATAAGAATATGAATGCTGAGGAAAAGGCGCATTTTTTAGTGCATGTGACAAACATTAGTTATGAGACGTGTTCGGAAACGTTTTATTGAAATTCGAGAAAATATTAAAATATTAAAATAGAATATAAAATAGTTATCAGCAACGTAAAATACACTCCGAAAAATTTTTTCACGCAAATCGGTTCACTGGGTCACGAGATATGATGTTGCAGCCTCAAAAACGGTAGTTACAGTACTCCGGAACCGATGAGTGAAATGCAAAATGATTCTCACCATGATGCTCAGCACACTCGATAACCTCAGTTCGTTAATTTTGGTGACACTTTTCAATTTCAGTGTATGTCCATTTCATTGATTCTTTCGCGAACAGCCTCATATAGACAAATATTTATCATGCATGTGATTGATTTTGAATGAGTGCCAGGTGACGGTGCATCAAATGAGTTGAATGTTAGACAACTTTACTTTCCAAAGGAAATCTTCGAAGGTATCAGTAACACATTCTACAATATACTGCGAGAGTCAAATCGACAATAGTGAACAATGCTCACTGAGCATTGAATCAGAAAAACATGGGGAGAGGGTACGTGCAAGAGTCTTGGGTATTAATTGTTTTAAGTCATATGGTAGGTACAAAGACTATGAGAGCCGCTACTTGATGCTCATGTCTATCTGGTTCATCGCTGGAGGAGTAAGGGAGATCTGCGACCGGGTCAGATAACTGCTCGTCTCGCTGTTGTAAGTGACTGTGTGCTGCAGGATGGGCAGCAACTGACGACGAATCGCCCGACAATACTCGGTACTGCAAGTAGTTATTTGAGTGGACTAGGGCTAGTTCTAAACGCCGTAAAATGATTAACGAGCCTGCATCCCTATAGTGCACACATTTACACAAACACAGACAGACACAGGCAGACGTTCTTAAATAATTCTTTAGGCACGCACCGTTTCGCGTACCCTTTCAAACTCTTTCTCAAAGTCAGGTTTTTTCTCCACCACTTGTTGTACCATCCCCGCCGAGGCCAACCAGGCCTTCCATCCACCCCGGGGCGGAAACGTTGCAGCAATTTTGATTGCGACAAAAAAATTATTGCAATTTTGATTGCCCACGTTGCAGCTGGCTTACCGGCTTGCCCACTCTAGCGTTGTACGTAGGTAGCTTGCTACTGTAAAATCGCTTGACATGGAACACCTTTACGTTTTACCTTTTTAGTTGTACAAGCGGTTCTTTCAAATTCCCACACTTACTCCCACTTTCTACCAGTAGTCACCGTACTAGTGAGCAACAGGTGGGAAAATAGCGAGTTCGGGAATTTGCGAGATACACGGTGATACTAGTGCTCGACAAAAACGTGAGAAAGAGTGTGATTGAGCATGCGAAAATGCACATTTCAATGAGCAAACCTGATCATTAATCGCGCTTCTCTTTTAGTCAGAAAAAACGTCAAAAGTGCATTTCGAGAAAAAAAGTAAGACTAGAGTACAGTGAGACTAGGAATATGTGTTGCTTCTCTTGCCTGGTGGTGTAGTAGACGGGCAATTTGACGGCGATGCCAAGATTCACGAAAAGCGCGGCGAAACAATGCGCCGCGCACAGCTTGTGGACTGCAAATGACAACTATACCCTCAGAGATAATGAATGCACAGTGATGGGACATCCAGTAGACAAGGGACTGTCAAATGGTATTTAGATTCAAGAAACTGCCAGAGGGTATATGCACCGCAACACCTGTCGTTAAAAAAGTACTTTCCACCTAATTTTGCCAAACAAAATTACATCAGTAGGATCAGAATCGCAAGGCGGTTCGAATAAGGTATGACACGACCTGCACACTATAAAGAGTCAAAAACTCTTAATTACCGTCTAATTAGGTTAATTAGCGACAAATAAATTAGTCAGCGAGATTCTCCATCAAATTCTGTTAGTATACGTGAGATTGTGACGCTCTATCTGCAATTTTGAAAGACAGAATTTCCAAAATTCGATTTCCCGGTATTCTGGCGCGGCGCCGTTTTGGCGCCAATAGTGAAATTCTTGAAAAACGAAAGACGCCACGTTGTAGAGCATCGAAAACTACCCCTAAGCGCAAGTTATGGGGAGATTTAATTTTTTGCTGTGCGGACCATTTGTTGAACCTATCGCAGACAGCCTCATATTCACGTACATGGCCAGTCGACGAGGAAGGTGGCGGCGACGATGGACTGCGTCATCGCTCGCCCTCCCAACTCGAATACCGTAACCAGCAGGATGGAGCGGAAGATGCGCGCACGCTGCGCCGACTGCAGCGTCGTCCCTGCACGACATGGCATTGCTAGTATTCGAAATTCGGGCAAATAGTTGGATTAGAACTCTTCAAATTTTATTCTGTCTCATCAACATAAGAGTGTAGAGAGTATGGAAATAAAGAATCCGTGATCTCACATTTCGCACTCTATCGTACATGTTACGCAAATCGGAACGGGTACAGTAATTTACCATAAATTACCATCATTTCGAAACATTGCGAATACGGCTTGTTCAGAGCTGATTTTAATTTTGCTGGGTTTCTAATATTCGATTTAGTGGAATTGGCATGGATTGTCATGGTGAAAAATGGCTAGAAATCGATAAATACGAATTTTTTTCTTCGTTTTTTTCGAATTCACACGCAAGATTTTTTTCGAATTCACACGCAAAATTCGTATTTATCGATTTCTAGCCATTTTTCACCATGACAATCCATGCCAATTCCACTAAATCGAATATTAGAAACCCAGCAAAATTAAAATCAGCTCTGAACAAGCCGTATTCGCAATGTTCCGAAATGATGGTAATTTATGGTAAATTACTGTACCCGTTCCGATTTGCGTAACATGTACGATACTGTCGAGAGCCGCAAGGAGAATTTTTCAGTGTGTTTTTTTCGTATTGCTATGCTCCATTTTTCACCGCATGTGTTTTTCACTCTTTTGTTTATAAAAATACTAGCCGAAGATCAGCATGCGGCGTATTTAGCTTTCGATGAAATATCAATGGTATGATCGTTCACGCTTGCCAAAGATCCACTAATTGGTACGTCTTCAACATAGATCTTCTTGCGATATTCAAGGCGCCCAACTCTTGCGACATTATGATAAATAATAAGTTCAATGTATGTAATAGAGAAAGTTTCTCCCACGTAAACTTTATGGATGGCAGGCGCTGACTTTCTTTTCCTTTTAAGAGACCGCCTCGGTAAGACTCGAGCACTTCCGGACATTCGCGCCAGGACTTTCGATTTGGCCCATCATATTCATACCATGGGAGCATCCCATGACCCTATTTGCAAAAGTATTCGAATTTGTGCCCTGAGGCTCAAACCCGTCTCGCGTATCGCGCACAAAGTGCGAAAACGCAATTTTTCCAACTTTTTAACCAAACAAGCTAGGATCAATTTTTCTTCAGCAATATTTTAGGCATGCCCTGTGTTCATGAAAACACGACATGGGAAATTTCTAGAACGATTCCAAATATTTTTCATAATTTTTCAAAAAAATATTTTTTTACCTCCTGCTCAAAAATCAAACCAGCGCAAATAAATTCATGGTGTAGATTGTACAACTAGTGGTCCTCTACCTATTTTTTATATCCACATGTCACATCGATTTCCCCATGAAACGAAAAAATCGATTAAATATTTAAATAATTCATCCTGAAAAGGTTTGTAGTGGTAATGCCACCATCTCATAAATACATTCTGTACTCATGACGATACATCTAATGTACATCGAACAAATTTATACGAAAATATAGAAAAAAAATTTTTTTCGAAAATTCCATGACCGGGGTTCATCGTCCAAAACTTCATAAAATGATGCTCGCTCATCTTTACTCCCAATAAGCCTACGCAATCATATCATGGTATATGTTCCATATTTTCCGTAAAGAACATGCTTGTGACCCGCAAAGGGCACAACGAAAGAAAAATATGTTTTTGATTTTGAACCATGACCCGGGAAAGGGAAGGAAATGTTTGTGAATTGTTCATCTAGTACCCAAATAAAGGTATTTTGGACAAAGTTAGAACGAAAAAAAATTTTGAGAAAAAATCCATGAACCCCGGGTCATGGTTCAAAAATCAAAAACATATTTTTCTTTCTTTGTGCCCTTTGCGGGTCACAAGCATGTTCTTTACGGAAAATATGGAACATATACCATGATATGATTGCGTAGGCTTATTGGGAGTAAAGATGAGCGAACATCATTTTTTGAGGTTTTGGACCATGAACCCCGGGTCATGGAATTTTCGAAAAAAAATTTTTTTCTACATTTTCGTATAAATTTGTCCGATGTACATTAGATGTATCGATGAGTACAGAATGTATTTATGAGATGGTGGCATTACCACTACAAACCTTTTCAGGATGAATTATTTAAATATTTAATCGATTTTTTCGTTTTATGGGGGAAATCGATGTGGCATGTGGATATAAAAAATAGGTAGAGGACCACTAGTTGTACAATCTACACCATGAAATTATTTGCGCTGGTTTGATTTTTGAGCAGGAGGTAAAAAAATATTTTTTTGAAAAATAATGAAAAATATTTGGAATCGTTCTAGAAATTTCCCATGTCGTGTTTTCATGAACACATGGCATGTCTAAAATATTGCTGAAGAAAAATTGATCCTAGCTTGTTTGGTTAAAAAGTTGGAAAAATTGCGTTTTCGCACTTTGTGCGCGATAAGCGAGACGGGTTTGAGCCTCAGGGCACAAATTCGAATACTTTTGCAAATAGGGTCATGGGATGCTCCCATGGTATGAATATGATGGGCCAAATCGAAAGTCCTGGCGCGAATGTCCGGAAGTGCTCGAGTCTTACCGAGCCGGTCTCTTAAAAAAGTGTTTCATTAAAGCGCATGACTACTCTCAAATGAAAAAAGAGCTATCTCGATATGTCGAGATTAAAACTCCAATGCTCTTCTCTCGTTTTCATGTCATCTTCCGAAAATTAACTTTGTGAATTCATAGATTAATTTTTGCTTGTTGAACCTGCTTGTTTGATGCGTCTCCAAGTGGCAAAGTAGAAGCAGATGGCGATTTGGTGCACCACCACAGTAGAGAGTCCCCAGACCGGAAGGCCGGCGGTGTGGAAGGGACTGGTGATGTTGCACACGACCAGTCTGCAAAACAATTTGTACGCATTATGTTGGCCAACCTGCAAAAACAGTGTGGCTCCTGAACATGTTGAAATTTAGCACACAAACGACGCTCAGGAGCCAAAAATCACCAAAATTATCCTCTGTTTGCACGGTGGACATGCAAAATCCCTGAAATTGGTTGAGCCCTAGAATCAAACGCAAAAATCTTGCAATTAGCCCCCGCGCAATCTCTGCTTTCCACCGAGCCGGCTCACGGCACGCAAAACCAGTTGCAGTGAAATCTTCAGAAAATAACAGCAAACGAACTCGTCCTTGAAATAGTGTATCATGAGAAATACGTGGAAGGCGCAGAACAGGAACACGAAGAACGCGTGAATCTGAAATGGCGAAATATTTTATTAATTATATTTTATCAATGTTTTCAATTCGAGTGGACTGTTGAATTAGATCTATTCATTTTGCATATTCTCGGATAGGTGAGAGAGTGTGCAAAAAGAACAGATCTAATTTAATTATACCCGATTTTCGAATATTAATATTACCGAGAAGTAGCGGGCGGCGTTGAGCGCGCGGTAGTGATGTGGACACGAAATAGAGATGAATCGATCGATTCCAATCGAGAGGGCGAAGAAGGAACTCGCGCTGTAGCCCATTTCCGGCACGAACTGTAGTGCAAAATAAATTTACAAACACCCAGCCACACACAGAGGGTGGGGAGAGTGAGAGAGGGACAAAGAGAAACATCGATATGTTTCAAAAATGTATCACGAATAAGACTGAACTGAAAAGACTAATAGGCGACGGAAAGCGTGGCGCTTAAACTTTTAAAATCGTCGATCGCCCTCTAATTATTACTTTTTTTTCGTATTTTGGCCGACTGTGTGTGAATTAAAGTAATGTCGAACCATGATCGCGTTGCACGTCACCGCTTCAAACAGCGGCCAGCCAAAAACGATGAAACCGTGGGGGAAAACGCCACTCTGAAAAAAACAACCAGTTTCTTCTCTGATCCATATTTTGATCTAACTATCAACACATGTGCATGTGTAACATAGAATACCTGGTGCAGAATATCGAAGATGGCGCTGACAGTAATGAGGACATTGCAAGGCGACCGGAGACTCCTTCAAACAAGTGTTGCTCTGGAGATTTTGTCTCTTGCTCACAATGAGAGAGCATGCAAAATCGAGAGATCGTCTCCCATTCTCATTAAAATTCTCCCGAATTTCCGAGACAGTTTGAAAAACACAACTGCGCGGAAAGAAAATAAAGCTGAGTGAGCATGTGAAATTAAGAGATGGAGACAACACATCTCCCATTATTAGGAGAAATTAACATTCCAGAGTAAGGAAAGCTGGAGACTTCGCGCTCTGAGTAGATCAAATCGTCGTGTTACTTGGTGCGGAAGGAAGTGAGCAGTAGCAGCGAGTTGCACGTGATCCCCGTCACAGAGATGACAGCGAGCACGGAGTATACGAACCGCGCGATGAACATGTTGCTGTCCCGACACGAATTCTACAGTAAGAAAAAAGTTAGTATACGGTAGTTTGAGCCCTAAATGGCGCGGAGAAGGCGAGCATGGCGAACAAGTCCACAGGGAAAACGAGGTGTACGAGGAAGCAAAACTGACAGTGCAATAACTCTCCTATTTTGTGTGCTATTATGGGCTACATTCGAACACCATCGAAGCTCTTTTTCTCGCTTATTTATGGCGAACTACAGAATCCGCATTCACAATTAGAAATAAATGCATCGGAATAAGATTGAGCACATGGGCGGACGCGTGGCTTTATAAATGATATCCATCGTGTGTAGCCTTCGCAGCAACCTTTGGTTACGACATATCCCGACGCCCCTCCCCCCACCATAATACTACCGAGATCTCTATTCAGGGAAGGTAGCGTGTCCCATAAACGTAATGTCATCTTGATACCGGTTCAACCTTACCTTCACACTTACCTTTCCATTCACATTCGGTGCGGAGTGTATTTATAACAATATACTCAGTGAACAAAGTTTTCGTCTCATGCAAGGAGTAATTAATTAGTTCTGTGGAAATTCATGTTAACTAGCAGGGGAAAGTTTTCCTGCATATCGCTGGAATCGAACCCTCGTCTTCTCAAAAAAAGATGTGCACAGAGGTTATGCTTGTGAGTCCTATCGACTAACAAACTCACAAGGATTCCGCGAAGTCCACACTTTCCGCCCGTTTGCCAGGTTGACCATGGGGATTTTTTTTGAAAGTAAAGTATTCTTTGAGTACCCATAGGAATTAATAACCCTTTCTTTATTCCAACAAAATTTGCTACGATGCTTTATGTCTACCTATTCCGAAAAGAAAAATAGAATATTGAAATGCGATTGAAAACGTGCCAGCAAAAGCGGCAATCGCATACGAAATTGTAGGGCTCAAAAGACGGGCGCCGCCTGCTATAATCCCTAAAATTTCGTACAAGGACTAAGCGACCACAGTGCCAGTACAGACTACAATCAGTTCGAGGCCTGATAATAGCTCCTTGTGACCAAAGTGGACTGCGAATAATACTCAACGAAACAGAAGCGGATAACGAAATTGCTTCTGCAAACGTGTTGAGTGAATGATATGCAGTATTTCCGGAGGTGAGGAAGTAAAGGTTACACCCCCGACTACCAAAGATTATTCGCTGCGTCGTCGAAGAATGTATTTTTAAATATAATACTATTTCTAAAAAATAATTTAAAGATTATAAAACGGCGTAGCAGGTTGTTATTGTGGAAATCAAAAAAAGTTTTAAGTTTTTGGTCATTTCATTTACAGTTATCATATCATCGCGAGTGGCATGCGAGCTCATCGGCGTAGATGCGTTAAGACAAGAGCAACCGGCGTGCACGCACACTCAAAAAATGTTTGTATACAAAATCTTCAAGTAAAACATGTAAGTAGAAAACTACAAACATTTTTCTCTGTGCATAACGCTCAATCATCGCGCACGTGTACGGTCGTTCATTAGGAGACTATTCGGGTTATCTTGGGGAATGGACTGTCAGCTTTGGCGATGATCAGTGCGCTCGATCATCCTGACAATTCAAAAAAAGTTAAAAATTCTACACATTCAAGCAAGAGATAGTCATTGAGACATGGTGATGAACATATAGAATTGACATGGAAAAGGAGTGTGATACAGTCGCGGTGATTACGCAATTGTGCACACTACACGGTGATAATTTCGTCGATGACGATGAGCAAACAGAATTGTAATATATCCCCACATGATTCCAAACCGACAGACAGGGGCGAGGGTGAGAGCGTGTGCAAAAGTGAGAGAGTCCCTCTCGATTTCACACGCTCTCTCACTCCAAAGCCCTTTCTGTAAGGCTGCCCGGCCTGTGGAATGATGTGTCCCGTAGAAAATTAAAGAACTGAAAGATTGATATGTAAGCATGCTATGTCGTATTACTATGCCACAACAAGGTAACACGAGCTAGCGAGCAAAGATTATCATTACGGGAGCGACGAGTTTAAGGGGGCAGATTTTGTGTCGCATTCAACCAAACGATGCTCGAAGTGTCATATAAATATATTTTATTTCGGCTACAGCTAATAGTTGTGAGAGTATCATTCTTTGGTTGTGGGAGATCCTGCTGCTTGAGGTTATTTCTTGCCCCATCCCCAGCCGTAGTGGTGGTGATGACCCCATCCGCCATCTGTAAATAAATATATTTTATTTTTTTTGTTGAAACTTTAATTAATTTTAAAATAATAATTTCGTATATAGAGCGAATTCTCGACAGAAACGGTAAAAGCTTCCTATAAGGCTGATGCGAAAGTTCTTGCCGATTTTGAGGCCACACTTTGAGCTAGCCGATTTCGCTTGTTGGAAATACCTACGACCTGCCATCAATAATTCTTATTGAACTAACCTTCAGCATTATAATGATAATAGGTAAAGAGAATCGGGTTACTAAATCTGGGATAAAAATTAAAAATAAAAATTTTAATCAGATCGTATTTTTTTGGGAAAACATCCAGACACATAGATTCTGATTTTCAACTGCTTCCCATTTATGCACACAAGATAGCGAATACCTACATGTCTCACCTTTCCAGACATGTAGAGAACTTGGGGATCAGGGCTTTCAAACTTTTTTTACAATAGAAATAGTCAAGGACTACTCGAAAAAGTGATAGTTCAAAAATGATGCCCAGTTATTCGGAGAATAGAGCATTCTGAATCTGCATACGTGCGAAGCATTTAGTATGCAAGGCACTTTATCGCAGCATTCAACATCATAGACTAACATCTTCTATAAGAAAATAAAATTGATTTTTGAAAAAAAATAAAAATCTGCGGAAAATGACGAAATTGTAGTTTTGAGAGATTTCTTTAATCGGTCTCTATTCTAAAACTCGATATGCGCGGACCAATTCTTTTTTTACAGTTGATACATTAATGGTTATTCTATACATTAGTCGGTCTATCTCATCACTCAATTTCCCTTGTCAAGGGAAACGTTAATGCGAACTCCAATTTCGGCCTTGCGAAATTGACACCTCAGTGCTGACGTCATATACTCTTTATATAGAACCGAAGCCGCCATTTTATCAGCAATTCTTATAATACACGACATTTCATTCACTTCCCACTAGAATAGGGAGATCAAGCTCCATTCGTTATAAACTTGACGTTGAAATATTTCCAAACAAGTATGCCGAAATTCCGATCTTGAACTTTGAGAACTCTATTTTAGTAGGATATTGCAGTCGAATCCGCTCTTAGGCAATAAATGCATACCCTATAGTATTTCCTATCAATTCATAGACGTTTCAATCGGAAAGGTTGGCCCTAAGCAGATCATGACTCCGATATTTGGTACATCATGGGAGACGACCCACCAACTTTGATCAGTTGTAGTTCTACTATTATTAGGCTGAAAGAGACTACGGAGTGCGCGTTTTAAAGACAAATGCTTGCCGCACTAGTTGCCACTAACAATACTTTCCAAAGGAGTCATACCTCGAAAGGAGAACGAAAACATTATTTCGCAAAAATCGGCAAGAACTTTTGCATCAACCTTATACACATTAGAATGAGTCTGAAATGCAACTTACATCCGCCGTATCCGTAACCGCCATAGCCGCCATCTGTAAATTAGGCATTGATTATCGTAGATATAGGAATCAGAGAAATTGTGATTAAAAAAAGAGTATGCACAAAGTTCTTTCTCTAATGAATACCAGCGCATTTCTTTTTTGTAAGTATTATTTTAATTATTATAATAGATATTTTTCGTGCTCTGAACTCACATCCTCCTCCGTATCCGCCCCATCCTCCGCCCCCTGCAAAAATGCAAATTAAAATATTATGAAGATTATTATAAACAATATAATAAAAACATAATAATATTATTAAATATTTTTGAATTAATAAAAAAACAACTCACATCCCCAGTGCGCGTCGACTAGCGGCGCCGCCATAAGGACGATTGCGAAGAGAAGGAGAAGGGAAAAACTCAAGGATGACATTGCTGGCACTGTACTGCACTAATCCATTCCTGCCTTCTTCTTATCTTTTATTCCGCCTCGAGGTGCCGTATTGTGTGCCCCACCTCCCTGTTGAATTCGACCAACACGCACTTTCTCGTCACTATCTATCACAGCTGCCTGATGAGGTGAGTACATTACGGGCAATTGTATAGTATCTTCTTTGTGCGACTACTGCTGTGCGTACCTCGGTTACTGTTGCGTACCTCGGTTACTGTTACGGAACCTCGGTTTTTTCATCGCCATGTTCTATTTCTGCATTCATCAGTACATTAGAAACAGAAGGTTATTATTTTGGACCATACCTGAACTTACGAGTAAATAATGTTTTGATAAACGAATTGTTCACTATGTGTACGGTTCGGTGTTCACATTCCGGCATTTCACTCGAGCGATCGGTAGTACGGTTGATGAGCGACAGAGAGTCAGATAAAAATAGACTGTCAGTGAGTATACACAAATTTAAATCCATTGCTGTGTGCTCCTTAGGCAAATTCCCGAATGCTGCACTATATCTCGACCAAAGGCTAGGGATTTCGGTTCGGTGTGTTTCGGTTCGGGGGGGGGCCATCTGGTAGTCTCTTTTTTTGGCTCTTTGCCTGTCATCGAATTGACGAAATACGAACACCCAACATGGATCGCTACCAGAGTAGATTGTGTGCGAAATGTGTAGCCACTGATATCTCAACAAAAGAAAAGTGAGATGCCGCCATTCCTCGTCTAGTTTTAGAGGACGTAATCTATCGTAGTTTGATCGTTTACTGGCTGAAATAACTTACAGCATTAGTAAGTGTGCCCGCTCACCGTTTCTCTATTTCACTCTCCGCGAGAAATTAACCACAAAACACAGAGTGCGATCTCTGTATACAAACGTGATTGCGCATATTCACAATCGTGTTTTCGTATTTACAATAATATCCAAATGTGCAGTTCACTATCTCAAGGCAAAAATAGACACTAGTTGACTACAAAACGTGATTTCGCGAGCCATGATAATACAACTCGTATTGAGCAACCCGCGAAATCTCCTTCATATTTTTTATCTACTTCGGCAAATGAACATTCGTGATATATTGTACTTTATTACTGTAGTTAGCAGCAATGCGATTCAATGCAATGCAGCAATGCATTGAGATGCATAGGGTACAGTTTATCAATTCGATGAAAGCACTTCGAGAGATTCCTTTTTTAATCGATGTCGTGACCTGTTCGGCTATTTTTTGCCCCATCCCCAGTGGCGATGATGGTGATGCCGCCATCCACCATCTGCAAATATACTTTTTTTCTAATCTTAAACATTATGGTAAATAATGATTATGTATAATTATTGTACACTTACTTTTAAACACAATTTTTTTAATCTACAAAATAGCGATTTTGCAGTACAAACCGGCAAGAAGCACTATTTGTATTAGGATAAGGTGGAATAAATGGAACGTACATCCGCCGTAACCGTAACCGCCATAGCCACCATCTATAAATTAGATGTAATTTATTATATTAGAGAAAGGAAACATAAAACTCTTTTTCAAGTTAACAAAAAAAAATCAGCAAATACCGTTTTGTTGTAAGTGTTATTTTAGTCATTAAAATTTATTCATTGTGTGATTAACTCACATCCGTATCCTCCCCATCCGCCCCCTGCAAAGATGATAATTAGAATAATATACATTAAAACTCGTTCTCTGTAAGACCGCAGGACTGGGCGGCACAACTCATTCAAAGTGATCGCCCAGTGCCCAAACTTTTTTCACAGACGGTGAATTTAAGAGACCATCCACGAGAAGCCGGACATACCCCACGGATGCCTTTTTTGCAACCTGTGCCAATAACTTGGTGGTGAAGTCAGTATCACGAGTGCTGATATTTGGCCAAGTAACTAAGGTTCTGGGTCCCGCCCCGAAAAGTTACAGTAACCCCGGGTTACGATATCGATTTTTTTACCATTTTAAAAAGTTTGTTTTTATAGTGTTTCTAGGTGTATTTTGCGAAAAAAAAATACGAATAAAACCACTTTGAAAGTGATTTGACAACTATAAAGGGTCGAAATTTCAATTTTTCTCTGTTTTTTGTCCGTCCTGGAAAAAAATTGCCCATCTATTGACAACGATTTTGTGATTTTTAGAATCCTCATCAAAAACTGCATCAAGGAAACTTTTTGTTTCAATCCGGACTAAACGGCCGATATTCGCAAAATTCGACTAAACGTTCAGATATCAGCGGACCTTGGCGCGTGTCTGGTGATATTTATGATCCCGATTGCGAAATATTACGTGTTTCAAGTGATAGATTATTTGTCCACGATGCCGTGAACATGACTGACATAATTATTTCATCACCAAGCGGAAAAATTTTCAACATTTTTTTCGACCATGAACTTTTTTTCGACCATGGAATTTTCAAAAAAAAAATTTTTCCAAAAGTTGATGTAACTGTTTGAAATGTGTTCAATACATGAAATTTTATATATCTGCGCCGAATTTGACTATACAAATTGCAATATTGGACTCTCGTGATGCAGCCTACGAAGGAAAACCACAAAGTAAAATTCAATACAAACACATTAATTCTGGAAATATCTAGCACTTTTATCGTCAAATTCGGTGTAGACATATTAAATTTCATGTAAGGAACACATTTCAAACAGGTACATCAACTTTTGAAAAAAAATTTTTTTTTGAAAATTCCATGAACATGGTCGAAAAATTTTTTGAACATTTTCCCGCATGGTGATGAAATAATTATGTCAGTTAAGTTCACGGCATCGTGGACAAATAATCTATCACTTGTAACACGTAATATTTCGCAATCGGGATCATAAATATCACCAGACACGCGCCAAGGTCCGCTGATATCTGAACGTTTAGTCAAAATTTACGCATATCGGCCGTGTAGTCCGGATTTAAACAAGTAGTTTCCTTGATGCAGTTTTTGATGAGGATTCTAAAAATCACAAAATCGTTGTCAATAGATGGGCAATTTTTTTCCATGTCGGTCAAAAAACAGAGAAAAATTGAAATTTCGACCCTTTATAGTTGTCAAATCACTTTCAAAGTGGTTTTATTCGTATTTTTTTCGCAAAATACACCTAGAAACACTATAAAAACACACTTTTTGAAATAGTAAAAAATCGATATCGTAACCCGGGGTTACTGTAACTTTTCGGGGCGGGACCCAGAACCTTAGTTACTTGGCCAAATATCAGCACTCGTGATGCTGACTTCACCACCAAGTTATTGGCACATGTTGCAAAAAAAGGCATCCGACGATTTCCCCATAGCGCCCCGGCCTCTCGTGGATGGTCTCTTAAAACTTGAGAAATACACAAAATGTCAACTTTTGAAAATCGATAATTTTTTACGAAAAAAAAATTTTTTCTCAATTTATTTATTTTGCTATCGTGTCATATATCATTCGAAAGAGCATCAAAAGTTATGTTTAAATCCGAAGTTTAACGAGTTTTACGCAACTGCGAACGTAAATCGATAATTGCATTTGCATGAATCTGTCGTTTCGGTGAAACTTTGTTCTGGGAAAAAATGTTCCCATGATTAGTAGGTCTTGGCTCCGACGTATATTATGTATTTTTCATTGTAGAATTGAAATATTAACTTCTATTTAGATATTTCGGTAGTAAAAGTACTCCTATATTCACTAAATCGAGACCACTCAGAGGTAAACGCCAATCTCAAAGAGAGTGTAAAACTTTTTTCAGGGCTTGAAACTAAATCGTATGTACGTCATTTGAAAGAGCATCAAAAGTTATACATAAATCCTCAATTTCACAAAGATTGAGTCGCAAGGAACGAAAATCGATAATCGTGTCCGTAGAAGTAAACAGAGAAAGTCATGAAAAATATTTTATTGAAAAATCGATAAAAAATACTTTCGAAAAAAAATATTTTTTTCAATTTTTTTTTATTTTCCTGCCGTATTATATCTCATTCAAAAGAGCGTTAAAAGTTATGCATAAATATAAAATTGCATGGGCATTGGGGAATTGCAAGCAACGTTCGGTGAATGCAAATATCGGTAAACTTTGAAATTTTACTTTTTTCGGGATCACAGTTTTTCGGCTTGTTATGGCTCAATGTCAATTAAATTTTGGAATTACACATAACTTTTGACGCTCTTTCGTATGAGATATACAACGGCAGGAAAATAAAAAAAAATGAAAAAAAAATTTTTTTCGAAAATAGTTTTTATCGATTTTTGAAAAATTTATTTTTCATGACTTTCACTGTTTAAAAATTTTCTTTACACCTTAAAATGTACGTGAAAAAAGTTTTAGCCCAAGCCGATCACATTGAATGAGAATAGAGCCGAATATTAATCGTCACCAAAAAGTTCAACTTCTGCGGACACGATTATCGATTTTCGTTCCTTGCGACTCAATGTTTGTGAAATTGTGGATTTATGTACTACTTTTGATGCTCTTTCAAATGACGTACATACGATTTAGTTTCAAGCCCTGAAAAAAGTTTTACACTCTCTTTGAGATTGGCGTTTACCTCTGAGTGGTCTCGATTTAGTGAATATAGGATTACTTTTACTACCGAAATATCTAAATAGAAGTTCATATTTCAATTCTACAATGAAAAATACATAATATACGTCGGAGCCAAGACCTACTAATCATGGGAACATTTTTTCCCAGAACAAATTTTTTCCCAGAACAAAAACGACAGATTCATGCAAATGCAATTATCGATTTTCGTTCGCAGTTGCGTAAAACTCGTTAAACTTCGGATTTAAACATAACTTTTGATGCTCTTTCGAATGATATATGACACGATAGCAAAATAAAAAAATTGAGAAAAAAAATTTTTTTCGTAAAAAAATTATCGATTTTCAAAAGTTGACATTTTGTGTATTTCTCAAGTTTTAAATTCACTTTGTACCCAAGACCGTCTGTGAAAAAAGTTTGGGCCCTGGGCGATCACTTTGAATGAGTTGTGCCGAATACCCCATCTTTCACTGCGGTCTTACAGAGAACGCGTTTTAATTTTAGAAAAATTAGGATAATATACATTTATTTTGGAAAAAATAAAATAAAATATAAAAAATAGGATAATATACTTGCCCCATCCCCCGTGGCCATGATGCCGCCATCCGCCATCTACAAGTATTCTTTTTTAGATATACGTAAATAATAAAAAAAAATGTATAACATTTTTTACAGAAATAAAAATCACTCACGTCCCCAGTGCGCGTCAAGAAGCGGCGCCGCCATAAGGATAACTAGGCATAGAAGCAGAAGGGAAACACTTAGCGATGGCATTGCTATCTGATGAACTGCTCGCTCTCCTGTCATCTCATCTTTTATCCCGCCCGGGGCGCCTATGTTTTCCACTACGTCATTCAACAAGTCCTTTTCCAAGGAGTTTATCAATCTACGACTGTTCGGGCGCAGAATTAGAACTAGAAGGTGAGCACGACAGTGCCGCATTTCTTCCTTACGACGATCACATCATCCTCACAGAGAATGAATATATTGAGATGAGACACCTACATAGTGTATGCTATACTCAATATTGATTAATTTCGCGCGTCGAGAGAGCGTGCGAAAACGAGAGAGTTGTAAGTATATCACATACTAGGTATCATATCTCAGTGTAGGATACACTCAATAGTAAGTATACTCATTTTGGGTGCTGCTCATTTCAACATCTCAAACCGATCTAGATTGTGTGTGAAATATAGTCTACGCAAGAACTCTGCGTAAGAAGAAGGAATGAACGCTCGTTTTGTAGTTTGCACTGGTCGACGTAGAGGTAGTCTATCATAGTTGACCGTTCAATGGGCGCATGTTACATCAACATGATATAAACCCCCTGATGAATCATTAATCACAGCCTAGAGAGTGCGAGGTCTGTAGCGAACGTCGCTACAGCTATTTTAGATTCTGATATGGTGAGAGAGTTCGTTAGATCAATCCCTAATAAATACCTACTTGATGTCAAGAACATCAAAATTATGTCGGCAAAAAGGTGGTAGTAAGGGAGCAGCCTTTCGAAACTTTTGTTTCTTCTCAATTCATACATTCTATCTTCTCTCCAATCAAACCTATCTTCCTCACTTTTATTTTAATTAAGATCATCGCGTACTAGGCGCTACACGCTAATTACTTCCCATTTTTAAGGCTATTGTTAATTCATCTCATTGTAAGAATTGTATTTCACAACGTAAATTTTCCTTACTTAACTCTTTACCAAATTCTGCATTATACCATCCTCTCCGGTATTCCTCAAATTCCTTTCTCCACATATTCCAATTGATTATCTCTTATAATGATCACTCTCTCTACTCTCTTCCACTTTGTCTTTTCTCCTTAACTCCGTTCGGGTCGCCAATCTGGCGCCACTCTTCTACGTCGACGCCTCCGACTAAGTGTGTATTCGCGAAGTTAATTTTGCGATATAACTCTTCTTTTAAACTCCCCCCCCCCAAATTGTCTGCTCCCAGGTATTCCCCTTATAAATACGATTCAGTGGTATCTGAAAATTGTGTGGAATGTGTCTTAGACGGCGCATAATTTATCGATTCGATGAATGCATTTGAGATATTCCTAGATATATTTCGGTGTTGTCATCCTTCCTTTGTCTTCATTCTCGTCTACTTCTTGCCCCATCCCCAACCGTGGTGGTGGTGATGACCCCATCCGCCATCTGCAAATTTTTCATTTTATTCAACTTTAGTATAATTTTCTAATATTAATTTTGTGGAAAATGGTGTGTTTTTGTTGAATAAACCGATTATGGCTACTGCACATTAAAATGAACCGAAATGCAACTTACAGCCGCTGTAGCCGTAACCGCCATAGCCGCCATCTGAAAACGAGAGATAATTTATTATTGTAAAGATAGGAATAAGAAAACAATACATTTTAAAAAAGTATACACATAGCTCTTTCTGCAAATATCTTAGAAAATATTCTTTCTCAAATATTGTATTTATTAAATAAATAAAGATATTCGTTGTGCTCTGAACTCACATCCTCCTCCGTATCCGCCCCATCCTCCGCCCCCTGCAAAAAATTAATTTGAATATTATATTTTCTTTTTCACAATATCCATAAAAATAACCAATTAATACTTTTAAAAATATGTTTCAATGGATAAACAATAACTCACATCCCCAGTGGGCGTCGACGAGCGGCGCCGCCATAAGGACAACCAATAAGAGAAGGAGAAGAGAAAAACTCAACGATGACATGGCTGAGTGATCAACTGATCCTGCCCTTCGCATTTCTCATCTTTTATCCACCCTCGAGGTGCCCATGTTTTCCCCCAATACGTCAGTCGGCAAGTCGAAATTCGACCAACGCGCACTTTCAGTAGCCCTCTCAATTCTGTATGCTCTCTCGCGTTGTCTGGTCGATGAGAGAGCACGTAGAATGAGGAGAGTCTGATCATCACTCCGCACTTTCCTGCAATCAGCTGTGCTGCCGCGAGAGTTGTCCGAGGAGTGTGCCAATCTACGATAGATCGGGCGCACTTTGGCGCTCGAATATTCAAACTATAAGTTGCGCACTAGGGTTCCTTAATGATACGCGAACAACCAATTATAAAGTTGAACAATAGAAATTCTTTTGTTCCACATTTAAATATTTGATATTTCGTGTCCCATTAAGGAACCCTAGTGCGCACAGCGGTGTTGCAATTCTTCCTTACTGCGCATAGCACAGACTTGCTTAGAAAACGATTCGTCGAGAGATCCAATCGGCGCGAACTGATGGGAGGCAAGATATGCAAACTGCCTATCCATCCTCATTTGAGCGAATATTGTCTGATATAACAAAGTGATTGATTGATTGATTGATTGAAGGGGACCTTTCTTTTTCACCGGCAGAGCGTGTGGTAAAAGGAGAGTTGGAGAACCGTTCTCCAACAAAGGAAATCTTGGAGAACGTTTCTATAGCAAACTTGTTCTCTGAGTGCAACATCTCAAAACTTTCTAGATTGTGTGCAACATGTAGTTATCTATTCTTAAGAACAAGGAAATGGCTCTCTTTGTGTAGTTTGCACGATATTTAGTCAATGTAGTCTATCATAGTTGACCGTTCAGTGGGCGAAAATTGTTACATCAAAATGAGAGATGCGCACCCTCATAAATCACCAATCACAGCCTAGAGAGTGCGAGCTCTGTAGCGAACATCGCTACTCCTATTTTCAATCGTGATATATATCGAAAGAGTTCGTTAGATCAATCCCAAAAAAATGCCTTATGGACTACAAGAAAATCCAACTTTCGCGGTGACTAGAGTGCGAAATCTGAGACCAAGACCTCTTCATTTCACACACTCTCTAGACCGGTCGATAGACGAGAGATTGTGCGAAATGAAGAGACCATGGTCTCACATTTCGCACTCTAGTGGTGGCAGAGGAGTACAGAACGACTAAATCGATGATTCGACGGGTGCAGCCTTTAGCAATCTTCGTTGCAAAGAATGAAGACGTGCCACTCTTTGTTATGCTGCATTTATTGTCGCCGAGGGGTCAGAAATGGACTCGTCATTCCTCGCATTCTCTCAGATTGTGGAGAATGACGAGACCATTTTTGACCCTTCAGCGACAATAAACGCACCACTAATAAATGGGCCATAGGTCTTCCCCATACTCCCGATATTTCATTCTGTTACATTCGATATTCGAATAGAGTATGTGTCGGTGCGTAAGACGGCGCATAATTTATCGATTCGATGAAAGCATATCGGGAGATTCCTAGGTATTCGTCGTTTCAACCTGTCCATCTACTTCTTGCCCCATCCACCGTATCCATAGCCGTGGTGATGATGATGATGGTAGTGAGGACCGCCCCATCCATCTGCAAATAATTTAATTAATTAATTAATCATTATCTGCATTAAAAAAACAAAAAAACCAATGTGATAAAGTGCGAGCTCTCTGGCGAACGTGGCTCCGCGTGTTTTCAACCGCCACATGTTAACGGAGTTCACTAGATCAGCCCCCCACCCCCCCACCTAACAATACCTCACTGACTACAAAAAAAAACACGCATTTGGTAAATGAAGGAAGGAGGGTGGCTTCCGGAACATTTTTTTTACAAATAATATCTGTGCTAATTTGGGAATGATATGTTTTGGGTGTGATTAATTCCGTAAACTGAAGCTCACATCCGCCATAGCCGTGGTGATGGTGATGGTGTCCGCCCCATCCTCCGCCATCTAAAAATGTAATTTATATTTTTTGCGTTTATAAAATAATTTTTTTTTTAAAAATATAAAAACAACGCGTCTAATGCGATTGAGTTTCCGCTTTCTTGTACATCACTAGAGTCTCCTGACATTTTCAGAAGTTTTTTCATTGCTGTTCTAACTCGGTATGCCAACTTGATTAGAAGGGTCAAAGTCACTCACAGTAACCGCGCCCTCCCCATCCCCACTGGGCGTCGGCGAATGGCGTCGCTAGCAAAACGAGTAGAAGAACGAGGAGAATAGAGGCGTTGAGAGAGATCATAGTGTGCACTGATGCTCTCAGATTCGAAGCGCGCCCTTTTATCCGAACTTGGCTACCCCCGGGCGCGCCAAGGTCGTAGAACTTACGGCACACTTAGAGTGCGCCTTGCATGTCTCTCTACTCTGCATGATCTTTCTCGAACACTGCGAAGTTTAGAGAGCGTGCGGCATGAAGAGATTTCTTTCTCCTCCCGAAAGTCCACGATCGGCAAACGCGCACTCTAAAGGGGTCACCATGTGCAGAGTTGCGCAGAGTGCTCCTTAGAGTACGACCATCAGAACACCACATAGAGCGGTCGACACGGAAATGGTGAAAGGCTATTGTTGGATCTCCTTCAACGACAGCTACTGCTGTTCCTACTCCAATTCATCGTTCTTAGCAAAACAAGAATTTAGAATTAGTGGGGGTCTGATAGGAAAAGGGAAAGTTGTTTTTTGTCGCAGTAGCCAATCGCCCGCTTTCACTATGTTTCATTACTCACGCCTTTAGGGTTTTGATATTATGGGACTTGCTTTCTATCGATTCTAAACACGCTCTCTTATTTTTGCATTCAAAAAAATCCCCCCTTCACGAGAAATGTCATTTGAAGGAGTAATAGTCTGACCCTCTCAATTCTGTGTGCTCTCTCGCGCTGTCTGATCGATGAGAGAGCATGAAGAATGAGGAGAGTCTCATTTTACGGCCTCGTTTTTCCGATGTTAATGTTGATCGATTCAGGTTTCTTTATAGCTCTATTCTCTTCAACATGAATTACGGCACACATCGTGCAGGAAAAAAATATCATTAGATATTCAGTTCTTTATGTGACGAAAGTACAAGTGCAGTAGTACACAGGTGCTATATCACTTGGACATTATTGTAACTTCCTTCGATTCTTTCGGTTTTCTGATTCGGAACCATATGAGTATTGTGTTCTGAAAGTGCACGTAGATCGTTCTGTTTCGGTACCGTCCATACACTATCTTCACAATTTCTAAATTCTAACAGAATGACCTTGTACGACGGAGTTGTTATAATGAGCATTCCCGAGTGTCCCACAGAATATAGCATTTCGCAGCACACGAATGCCCAGTTCACCTCTGAAAACACAAGTTTAAGAAAAGATTTTAACTTTAAAGACTCAAGTATATTAAAGAAACTCAAGTATACGTAAGGAAAAAAGCCAACATGGAAAAAAGTTTTTTATGGGTTCGGTCGCTCATGATTACGATGTTTTCACAATTAAGGCGATGCAAGAATCAAAAGAGATGTGCCGAAAATAGCGTACCATACGGAACCGCACGAGTGATCATCGCTATGCAGAAAACAACTATTGGAAGGGCAAGGATCGAGCACAGAATGCCTGCCTGAAAACAGTAATAAAAACGATGTGAAGAGGGGCGCATTTCAAGCTTGAAATCAGTTGATGATTCAGAATGGGTGCAGCCCATTCTTTCGTTCTTTAGGCGTGAAAAGTGCCATATCGGCTTTTGATAAAAAAGAGACAGTCTACTATCATGGCAAAATTAGAAAGATAGGGAAATATGAGTTCAGGTCGATCGCTAGTTTCTGCTAACCTGTGCAAGCAACGCGACTGTAAGGTGTCGATGAAATTTCTTCGTTTGCAAACTCATGTATTGATTCTGAAATTGTTCGCGCGTTTTGTTTGTTGCGGGTTATGAGAGCTACAAATATGAAATACCTGCGTCGCCAGCATGTAGAACGTATGGCCGATCATTGCAAATAATATTATGAAGCATAAGGTCATAAGCTGGAAAATTAGATTGTTTCGAAAAAAATGTTACTATCAATAAGCAATATTGAAATATTGGTCAGTCAGTGCAACGCGCTAAAATTGCGAAAGTTTTGATGAGATTTTGATTTTGAATTACACTAGCGGCTTATTGTCAAATTAAAAGCACTCACTAGGAATAAAATCTGGAGAATGAGCGTTATATTCGATGTTGGAGCTTCCGTGTTGTATACAATCCACGCCGTCTTCGTGGTCAACCAGACAAGGGCGGGGTGATGCTTTAAAATATTATTTTGTCGATTGTACAATTTGAAAATTCACGATATTGTGCTGTCAATTATGTGACGGTTTACATTGATTTACGAGTTTTCCGCATGACCCTATCAACATGAATGTTTTTGCGAGAACTATGAGCTTAGTCTGAAAATAGGTCACGAAAAGAAGCATTAGTTCGATGCGACAAAATACATTTGATTAGCTAATAATAACATTATTAACCCTTGTGAGATACTCTTCCCCTCCCAGTGCATCGGAAATTGAAGTGGCAAACGCGACGACCGGCGCTAATAATATGCTATAGCAGGCAAAGCAAGCAGCGACAAACTTGCGCTGCAATTGGAGATGCGGTGAAAATGGCCATATTAGTAGCGGTTGTTTGCAGTATCTGTACAATGAAGATAGGGCTGATCTGTACAATGAAGATAGGGAAGAGAATAATTGAATATCACCCACAGCACACCATTTTCCTTTCGGTGAATCTCTAATTTTAGCATATCCTTTCCCTAACGCCATTTATGGAGGTTTTCTAGTAGATGTTTCCTTCTACTAATAATAATGTCGAAAACGCTTACATTTGAGAGCTTTATGGGATGCGAGGAGGGCAGGACCGCTTGGTGCCGGAAGAAAAAGCAAACGCCGACACCAGCAGCGACGCCAGTAACGGCAAACATCATTATGGACTGAATTAACGTGAAATAATGGGCGAAATAGATCTATTGCAGGTATGTTCAAAACAATGCTTTAATTTTTTTTAAATGATGAGACCAAATTACCACACAGTAGTGCATCGGTAGACCAACAGCGCAGAGAAGACCTGGAGATGGTCGAGGTTTTCATTAAGCTGATCTTTTTTTTCATATTTTATCATAGATAAAACATCCAGTTGCACTTAGGATCTCGCAAATTACCATGATCAAGCGAAAACAAACGTATGTGCCGATTTTACCAGATGATCTTACCTGTTACCAGACAGATGACTGATATCATCATTAGACTGATATCAGGGCTACATTACTTGTTTTCACGATAACAATTTGACTTTTAAAGTTTCTCAACTTTCAGAATTGAGATAGACCCAATAATCGTTTGGGAGTACCTATGGAACAACAAGAAAATAGTTATTAAGAATCCTCTGTTCCATAAGCGAAGCCTGCTCATGACAACTCACCAGTGCAGTATCCGCCGATTAGTGGGAAAAGTGGGAGTGGGATGAAGAGGACGCCGAGGTGAACGTCCATTATTGTTGTCCATATCGGAAAACGATAAATAATCATTATACTATTATATGTTTCCTATCTTGATTTGAAAATGATGCGCCCCTGACAAAGGTTGCTCTCACACTAATTACAGTTTCTACTTATTCTGCCAGGGTCTGGGATTATCGAGGAATTAACAAAAAGAACGGAAGAGCGTTGGCTTACTTTAATTTTAAAAAAATAATAAAAATAGAATGAGAGCTCACAACGAGATTAATGAGCAGTATTCTGTATCGCTGGCTGTTCCGGTTCGTTTTGTAGTAGATGAGGTAGAAAGTGAGGCAAGCGATGAGCAGACTCAACTGTGAAAATGGCAGGGTTGTATTAGGGTTGGTCAAATCGGTTCCTGCTCTCTTCATTGCACACACTATCTGCGCTAGGCAGCGGGCGAGAGAGTGTGTGAAATGAAGAGAGCAGGATCCAATTTGACCAACCCTAGTTTGTATTGACCGCAAGCTTTTGCATGACTCATTGTTGACTGCGCGGTTTCAACGCTTATTGTCTTTTGCACACTCTCTCGAACGGTCGGCCGATTCACAAGATGGATTAACCAAAACAGCTTAATTATTAATTGATACATATTACCAATTAATAATTATTAATAATTTAATAATTATTAATTGGTAATATGTATCAATTAATAATTATTAAATTTTAAATGGTAATTATTTTTATAAAGTAATTCATAAATGCAAATAAAATTACCAGAGAGACGACATGCATGTAGGCGTTGACGAATCGATCATACCGTACATCAATCGTAAAGTTGAAGGACGCGTCATCATTCATCAATAACCGAAGAGCAATGAATTACACATTCAAACACTGTTTTTGCAGCTATCCACCAGCTAAATTTGAGCCTAACGAACGATCATGTTAATCACTTCTGCATCTTTCTACAAATGTGTTCACTGCAGCACCCAAAGTAATATGCATTATTTATAGTTTGAAATTCGGGTAAATAATCGAATTAGCTCTCTTCATTTCGCACACTCTCTACACCGGTGGATAGGTGAGAGAGTGTGCGAAATGAAGAGAGCTAATTCAATTATTAACCCGAATTTCAAATTCTAAGTATTTAAAGCTATGCTAGTTGCACGATTACTGTTTCCGTAGTCAAGGTAGAGCGAAATGAATTTTTGAACCATAGCGCGAAATAAATGAATGACAATCGTCGACAAACGGCGAAAACAGGACTGAGAGCGCCTGAAGTTAGCAATTCTGCAGGTGAAATTGTGGTCTCTCTCTCTCCATCTCTCTCCAGAAGAATCATTCCATGCAAACGTATTCTGAAATCATGGCAGCAGGAATTTAATTCGTGTAATTAACTTTTTTATTCTGAATAATCATTAGTCGGTGGAAAAAACAGCGCACGAAAATGACGACATGACATAACTACCCTACTGCCGACCCCTAATAATCTAACCGAATCTTAGGATAACAAAAAATAACAAATATTGCGTATTCATGCAGTTTCGTTAGAAAGACTGTTCTCTCTTCGCCTTCCTTTTTTCACGGCAAACCTACTAATATCTCTCTCTAACATTACCGTCAGTGCTCAAATTGCAAGTTTTATGTGCGAATTACCTGCAGACAATGGACAAGTGGCGGTTCTTTGCTAATGTTACAAAGGGGATGGAAAATGTTCCAGAGATCATATCGATGCTGTGCATAATTTATCGTTGCGATGAAAATTTGTTCAAGTTTCCTAATAAATAGATTCGCCGGTCCAACTGTCTAGTGTCATAGCGGCTCAGTAACGTCGACTCATCAGCGGAGCTTGCAAATGTGTGCACCAACGATCTCCTCATTTCGCACACTCTGATGCACAAACGGGCCAATAGAGTTTATGAAATGAGGAGATCATGGTGTCACAATTCGCGCACAAGTGGTCGGCCAACGCGCACTATCACGGGGCCACAATGTGGTGAGCGGAGAGTGCAGCGATGTATACAATTGACATAGAAGAGGGGGGAAGAGTAAGTTCTGAAAGAAAACACTTTGACACATGGTAAGCATGTTCATGTCCAGGAACGTGGACTATCAATTGCTTTTCGTGACTTTCACTTGCAGATGACGCCGTGTTTTCAGAGCGTACCTTTTCTTTCGTATATATATATATAATATAATCTTTATAAATAATCTTACCCTTATAAATAAGGGTCACGAGGAAACGCGGTACAATAAATTTCACGAATCATCGATGGATAACAAACGCAATTCCGAGAAACTGCCACTCTTGGAAACTGCTCAATATTCTGTATTTTGAGAATACCACGCCTCTCACGAGAGGTTCGACTCAGAATGATCACAATCCGGCACAGACCCAAATATCGACATTTGGTATCTCTTTCTAGAAAGAGCCGCAAGGTGATTAGGAATCGAATGATATGCTGAAGCTCGCATAACTCGGTGGGACCAGTGAGTTCCATCCGAAACACGTTTCATTTCCTCATTTCAACATCATTCTGTGCATTTGACACCGGACCATTTCAAGGTTTCGCGAGGAATGACTCGGCCCCCACCATTGTTCTCATTCATTTCTCTCGTTTTCATTCCGAGATTCATGTTGAAATGCGGAAATGAAATGTTTTTTGGATGAAACTCACTGGTCCCACCGAGTTATGCGAGCTCCAGCATATCATTCGATTCCTAATTACCTTGCGGATCTTTCTAGAAAGAGAAACCAATGGGTTTTCGAACTTATTTTTCGAAAATCAAGAAAGATGAATATCATGAAAATTCAGGTATTTATCAGAAGAGAGACTGTCTGAGTGGATCAACATATTTGTTCAGATGCTTGGCACAGTGCGAAAAGTGAGAAATTGAGTGAAACATGGCATGATGCTCAGTGGCCCAGGAGGAGTTGCCACGTGATGTGAAAAGTTGCGAAATTGCTTCTACGCCTCAGGACATTACGTCACCGAAACTTCCGGTTTTCAAAAACTTCATCATTCGGCTTCATTAGTGGTACCAATCGATTCCTCATAAAATTCTAAGACTTTTTCGACTCCAGACATTTTTCGATATTTATCGATCCAAGGCCAGAAAAAGCGGAAATGTGAATATCATTTTCAATTATAATTTATTCTATCTATTTCCCACCGCCAACTACAAAATTTTATTTTCGTAAAACATTTCAATAACAATGAGTGCCATGTCGTATTAATATTGAAAATTTTAATTGCGACGAAAAATGTAAATTTTGCGATAACATAGTGCCGAACCATTTATGGTGTGCCTACAGTATGCCTGCCGAGATTCACATTTTCACTTTACGATTACAGTAATCCAATTACTACATATGACCGAGTCTTATTACATCAGGCAAGTCAATAATGTTCACGAAAATATCTTCCCTGACGCCGTTTAACAGAAATACAAATCTCGTCCGACTTACAGTAGGCACACCATAAATGGTTCGGCACTATGTAATCGTAAAGTTTACATTTTTCGTCGTAATTAAAATTGTCAATATTGATACGACATGCCACTCGTTGTTATTGAAATGTTTTACGAAAATAAAATTTTGTAGTTGGCGGTGGGAAATAGATAGAATAAATTAAAATTGAAAATGATATTCACATTTCCGCTTTTTCTGGCCTTGGATCGATAAATATCGAAAAATGTCTAGAGTCGAAAAAGTCTTAGAATTTTATGAGGAATCGATTGGTACCACTAATAAAGCCGAATGATGAAGTTTTCGAAAACCGGAAGTTTCGGTTACGTAATGCCCTGAGGCGTAGAAGCGATTTCGCAACTTTTCACATCACGTGGCAACTCCTCCTGGGCCACTGAGCATCATGCCACGTTTCACTCAATTTCTCACTTTTCGTACTGTGCCAAGAATAATTCGACTGAGTCAGATAGTCTCTCAGAACACGGATCGAATAGATCGAAAGAGCTTTGAAAATGGACCTTAGCTCCAAGCGAAAAGTTTTCACAGAAATTGCGTTGAAACGTCGAAAAAAGGCCTCAAAGTTCGAGGGCTGTACCTAATAGTAGCAGCTTCTCGGCGAATAATGACTTGTATGCCATAATAGTTCTCAAGGATGTTAGTTATACCCAGTGGCATTCAAAACAGCAAAAAAAGCATGTCGAAATTTGGGTCTGTGCCGAACTTACCCCGAGCCTCTCGTGAGTCGCGTGATAATATGCCTGTAGCTAGAGGTTGTCATTGTCGATTGATAGCAACCGCAAAATGTTCACAGCGGTTCACATTGTGTGTAGGAGGTTTGCGCGGGGAAGAATAAAAAAAGGGAAAGTTCTGATATTTCTTCCCTTTGTTATTTGCGCCCAAATTAACCCAGCTAATTAATTTTGAGAAGTTTTAGTAGATGCACAATTACGGCTACCAGCTGTCATCTGTTTCGAATGACATCGGATCGAAGGTGCGGCCATTTGAGTATGAAAGGGTAAGAAACCTCTGGATTTTTAATTAGTAATTGTACATCTAAGTAAACGAAACTAGCCGGGATGTGTTGAGGTTAATACACTACGCTCAATGCGTACACTACGCTCTATGCATATTTCTGGGTGCAGGTTCGGTCCACGGGGATGTCGGTAGCCTGCTCCAGGTACGCTCCAGGGAGATCTAAGTGACCTACTTAGATCGAATCTGCCCATGCATTCTAAAGATACGCCCTTTTTTCATCCAAGAATGATTTCCCGGCCATGGCCGATGAGCTCGTGATTCCTCTCATATACAAATTGTTATGTCTGTGCACAACGGGTGTTTTAGTGTAATAATTTTATAATATGGGAGCAAAAGGAATAACAACGTCTCGCTACGCGAGCGGAGGACAAGACTGAATTACGTAGGAAAAGAGCGGGAACTCTCAGCTACGCAGTCAATATGTAGAGTATACAATGAAGAGCGTGATACTCAGTCAACGGTTTGAATTTGGCGCCAAGTGTACGGGAAGTTGAGTTGGGGCGCGACTAGTTCGCTAGGTCAGACACATGACTAGTCTCATACACAGCACAAATGAAAAGTAATAATGATTGTGTGGGGATCAGCGATCCCTATTAGGGATGCCAAATGAAGAGCATTTTGAAAGTAATAATTGTTAATATAACCAAGGAATGTGAACCAATTGCTGTACCAAGTGTTTTAGTTTGTTCTAGTCATGTACTTGGATGATTTCTAAATGAATTTCACAATGCTTTCATCTTCATTCACAAATAAGAGCTCAAAAACTCTTAAAACTAGAAAAATCGCAGACTCTTCATGAAGAGTCGTTCACAGAAATGAAGAATGTAAATATTGGGTGATGAAATGTGCTCAGAGGTCTTGTGGATAAGATTTTCTACAGATGGGATCAAACTCTTCATATGGTTTGCTATCTCATTAGCAGAATAAAGCCATTTTTCTAAACCTCAAAATCGCGAAATTGCTCTTCATTTGGCATCCCTAATCCCTATTGTAGAACGTCATATCCTCCCTCGGTTCATTGAGCCTACTCGGCAATGACTAGAGTTTACTCAGAAACAAGTTGATATTATAGAACGGTCAGAGTGACAATACGAACAAATTGACAATACGAGCGTTGAATTAGGAGGTTGGGGCACCGTTCTCTTGGAACGAAACCCTCGGAGAGCCGTTCTCCTCGCATTTTTTTGGTGCGAGACATTGTGTATTATTGGTGTGTCAACGCATATTCTCTTGACGATACTGCCACTGATATGACGGGGACCGGAGCTTCTGCCCTGAAATTAATTATAATGCATAAGTGACGTTGTTCTCAGAAAATGCAACCGAAAAAAGCAGCATTTTTCATTAAATGACGTCTTAGTTTTGGAGACCTGTGAATAAGCAGGCGGAAATCCTCACGGAGATTAGTTGAGAAGCCAAAGAGAATGTAAGCAGGAGCTGCAGCTAGCAACACGGTGAGCACGTTGTTGAAAGTGGTCCGGAAGATAAACTGCGAATGAAGTAATAATAATAATAATAATAATAAAATTTAAAAAATAAAATAATAATAATAATAATAAAATAATATAAATAATAATAATATCATTTATCTTTCACTTAAACCTAAAAAGCTCTCAATTTTTAGTTTATTATGGCTTTATATGAAGTGAGGCAAGGGAGCTGAATGGAGTTGATAGAAAGAATGATATTTAAAAATTAAATATATCTAATATTCGATTTCCGTTTCAGTATGTTCAACGTAAAATTCTGAACATTTCGGTGTCCACTCTGTTCGAGTCTTTTCGGGTGTCATTAAACAAATTTCTAATAAACATACCCAATTAGCCAGCATGTCGAAAAATAGGACGTAAATAAACGAAACAAACTGCAAGTGATGCTCATTAAATCAAAACAGCAATAAATGTTGGAAATTTATATCTCAACTCCATCCCGCAGATGACAATTGCAATTGTGTTGAATTGCGCCTCTGACCTCTTTTTCAGGTCGGAAGAGAGCGAAGTGTTATCAACCGGTCGCTGAATTGGAAAAGTAGCTACACACAAAGAAACAAACTCTAATCTTGGTATGCCCAGAGCGAGAGTTTGAAACTCTAATGTTAGAGAGCGTGTGAAAATGAGAGAGCGCGTCTCTCGGATTCGTGTACTCTCTCGAATATTAGAGATTCAAACTCTCGCTCTGGGGCATATTGAGTTTTTTTTTCTTTGTGAGTATCGCGAACATATTATTCTGTCCCTTAAGCCACAAGATGCGCGGCTATGCATAGGAAATCGTTAGCCGGTTACAATGATCAGAAGGAAATCAATTCATTCGTTCGCATTTGACATCTCTCGAACTGGTGCGTCATTCTTGCTTCGGTTCGGCGCAGGATGACGTGTGTGTGTGTGAGTGATCCGGGATCTCCAGTTCAATCCACATGATTTCTAGGGGGGGGGTGCCAAAACCGCAACGAACAAATCTGCAAAGAGGTTTATAACTGCTGTAAACCTGTTTACACTACTAAGCAAAAGTGTTATCATGATCAGAATCGCGAGGGCTTTCAAACCCAAAAAAACTTAGTCGACAATTAAAAATTGTCAGAAAAGTCCAGCAACAAGCCGAATCGATGCCAACAGTGCAAACAATTCATACAGATTAATCAAGTTGGAGCAAAGTTATAAGCCGTTGCGGTTTTGTCACCACCCCCTCACGATTTCTAAGTGCTAACCAGCTTTCGCAGCTTTTTTAACGACACGAGCATGATGGCATAGCAAACGACGTTGGTCGCAGTACACGAAAAATTGGCCAGCAAGAGGAAAACGACGAATGGATTCCCATTCTCGAAGCGGAACTGTAATCGAGTAAGCATTTTTTTACAAAAAAAAAATTATAAATATTTTTTGTTGATTTTCTATCACATTTTTTTCTTTTTGTTGATTTTCTCTCCTAGACATTTGTCAGTCTGTTAATTTTCTCTCCCATATTTTTTTCTGTTTGGAATAGATATGTTCAAGCCCAAGTCGCGCTTCTCTTACTGATACACAACGTTTCACGCGCGAACATTGGCGGGCAAGAGAGCGGAGAGTGGCAAAGAAACTAGTGAACACGAGAGAGCGTGTGAAAATGAGAGAGCGCTAGACACTAGTCTCCGCCCCTTTATTGTTTTTTTAGTGTTCGGCCGCCCCCGGATTCGACAACTCTGCAAATCAACCGTTCAAACGCAAGTGTCCCTATTTAGAGGGGCGATGAAACGCTGTGTAACGAAGGGGCGACCGACATAGCATGTCTTGCCAGTCGGAAGAATTCTCCATTCGACGTGCAGGAATAACGCTGTTCCGATTAAAGCGAAGGCCGTCATTCCGGTTTGGAAAAGCGCCATGCTGACCCTCGATCGGACACCATGCATCTGAATTTTAAAATTATTCGGATTTTACATTTCTGAACATTGTCGTACAGCAAAATATTTTAATTTTCTTCAATAAATAAATAAATACATACATACAAACACTTACGATGGAATATTGCAGTGGGCGTGTAATGGCGATGGCTCGATGGAGTGACATGAGAACCACAGAGCACACCTGTCCCAATCTAAATCGGAATAAATTTTTTTTTCTACTTTAGACCACGAATTCGCCTGGACAATATGTCCAAGTGATGTCAGAAAGTGTGTATAAAAAAAGGAGTATAAATGTGTGATATCATACTTTAAACCAACGAAACCCCGACAAACCCAGCCACTCACCGCTCCGATCTCATTTGTCAATAGAAATTCTAGATTCCATCCTCGTTGAAGGATAATCAGAAGGATAAGGGCGCACATAGATATAACATTGATAACTCCGTCCACCTATTCAAGATAGTTTGTAATCTCTAATTCCTAAAGACTATTATTTCAGAACGTCTGTCTGTCTGTCTGTCTGTCTGTCTGTCTGTGTGTCCGGCGGTCACGTTTTTCGCATTTTCCTTATATTTCGCTTCAACATCGCGCTATCTTCCCAAATCCTTTTGCATATGATTCCCGACCAGAATACCTTTCAAATTTTACAAAATTCAATTAACGAAATCCATAGCCAAGTGGGTTACGAGTCAAACTTTGAATCCGAGACCCCCAGGTTCGACCCCCGCCGCGGGCAAACCTTTTGCCGCATTTTTCGCAAGTGCCAGAAACCGTTCTAACACGTTTTGAGTACCGTGAAACACGTTTTCACCAGTTTTGCCGAGTTTTAACTTGAAATATCGAAATTTTCGAACTTTCTCCAAACGCACCGATGAGTGTCGGGGATCATAGGAAAAGTGTTTTGCGATGTCAGAAACGTGTCAGAACGTGTTCTAACACGTTTTAACGTGGAAAATCGAAATTTTCGAAAAGTTCCAAAATGATTCACAGAGCGTAGGGGATTACAGGAACAGCGTTTTGTGATGTCAGAAACGTGTTCTAACACGTTTTAACGTGGAAAATTGAAATTTTCGAAAAGTTCCAAAATGATTCAGAGAGCGTGGGGGATTACAGGGAAAGCGTTTTGTGATGTCGGGAAAGTGTTCGAAAACGTTCTGAACGCACTGCATCTTGCGTTTCCGTTGTGAAAGGCTCGTGAGGCTGAGAGCGATCGAAAAAAGTTGCCACGGAGCCACGAAATGGCGTAGTAGTACGGAGCCACGAAGTGGCGTAGTGGCAACTTTTTTCGATCGCTCTCAGCCTCACGAGCC
Organism: Pristionchus fissidentatus; assembly: GCA_036245785.1. Taxonomy (NCBI): domain Eukaryota; kingdom Metazoa; phylum Nematoda; class Chromadorea; order Rhabditida; family Neodiplogasteridae; genus Pristionchus; species Pristionchus fissidentatus. Next base: position 14,074,843 of record BTSY01000004.1, read on the forward strand.
TTTTGCAACGGAATAAGCCAGTACTCTTTTTGTAGCGATTAACACTCCCCAACATAAGTCGAGCTTCAATGTAACCTGGAGCCAGCTATCGAGCTCCCCCTGGACCGAACTTGGAGCCGGATGTATAGCTTCCCCTTTACCGAACTTGGAGCCGGATGTAAAGCTTCCCCAGGACCGAACTTGGAGCCTGCTACCGAGCTTCCCCTGGACCGAGCCTGGAATCGGCTTCAAAGCTCCCCCTGGACCGAACTGTGCCCTGCAACTGAACGCCCCCTGAACCATACTTTGAAAACCTAGTGCGCACCCTACCATAACGTATTTTAATCTCAACACACCCTGCTAGTTATAGTGCATATGATACGATTAAGAAACCAAGGGGTACACGTTTGAACATTTTCCAGATGAATAGGGGCTGTTGTTAGTCCAAAGGTGCCAGGCGCTTCCTACATTGCCGATTGCTCTCACCGTATAAATATTGTACACGACAGAATCTCCTTTCGACTTAATCATGACTATAACGACCATGGCATAGAAAGGAATGGTCGTCACAGCAATTGCTATGCACAGATAGTTGATCACAAAGTATGCGAAGAAAATAGCATCCATGGTGACACTGGAATAGAGTGAATTTGAACAAGGAGCGTGCATGACAGAAGTAAGAAGAAACGAGTACAAATGATAGCAAAATCTAAGATATATGTAAAACGAATATTCCACATTGGTTCAAAAATTATAATTATAATGTATAAAAAAATTATAATGTATAAATACACAAACTCGTTATGTGCTAAATATCGCCATTACGGACGGAAATGTGCGGAAGTAAGATATAATTTTTTTAGATATAAAAGTTGTCAATAAATAAATCACTTTTTATATTAAAAAATCTAATTTTTTTCTACAAGAAAAGTGTCGAGGAATACAATGAGCGCACGACGTTTTCAAGCTTTATCATGACCTAATACTTTGGTTTTGTGCAGAATGAATAAACGGTGGCCATCGACCGGAGGACCCTTAATGATCCTTCCAATTTTCAGTTTTTTTCTGGAGTTCTTACGTACTTTTAGCCAACATTTGTTAGCTATCGTGGTCCACGGCGCTCAAAGGATCGCATTGTTAACGAATTCTGACCCTCATTTTAATTGTCTAACCTCTATTTTATGGAGCATTTCGCCAAATAATAACTAATTAGGACCAGTGAAAGAGTCGTAGTACCTAGGAGGGAACAATATGTTTCTTTCTAAAAAGTTCACTTTATTTTGTCATCGGTCTTCCTCTTCGTGATTTGCTTCATGGGAACCATTCGATCACAGATCGGCTCCACTTCATGCAATCATTGTTGTCGAGTTTACACACCCAAGATAGACATTTTTTCGAGCAGGAAAATGAATTTGGAAAGTCGGTTACAATTCCTAATGCAATATAATTATCATAATTCCAAGAAATCATCTTCTTGAATTAAAGAGAATATGTATCTTGACAATTTTGTTATTGGGGCGACCGTTACGCATATGTCTTTTTCTTCTTCCTTGAACCCTTTTCAATGGACATACTCTTCAAATAATGTGTAAAGAATAATTTCAAAATAACAAAAATCACGCATTTCTCAAGATTGTTCTATTTTTTCGCTAATTAACGATGGTTCAGCGAAGAAATGAATTATTGCGTGGTATAAATATCTCTCTACCTATCCATCGACGAAGTATTTAGAACCAGGAAATCTTCACGAACACAAATACAACATCTCCATAGTTTCCTTGGAAGAAAAGTAGTATACTATTGTATAAATAAAACAATCAGTCAAAACCCGTTTTAGATTCGTAATCTATCGTCTATTGCAATCTGTTTGCTGCAGAATCACCTGAAGACCGTGGAGCAATTGCGATTCTATCTTTGTTAACGAAATAACGGAATCGAGAAAAAAAACGATATCATAGGATGCTGTACATAGTTTATCGAGTGCGCGATCAAAGCCAATTCAAGGTTCCTAAAAACGTAGTCGTTGGTCCGAATATTACGAGAGATCCATTCATTTCTTGCCCCATCCCCATTCTCCGTGGTGGTGATGGCCGCCCCATCCACCGCCATCTGTAATGCTTTAATGACATTAGTTAATTAGCTAATATTAAACAAAAGATTCCACAGAAAATGATGAGTACTCGTTAATGTTCATCTATAAACCAAGCAAAAGTAAACCTAAATTTGAGCAGATTAGTATGAAATTGTAAAACGCGCAATGCTTCTTTTTCTTTCAAGAAATTCATTCCTAATTATCTCTCATTTCTCGCTGTACCACCTTGTTGTGATATAGTAATTAGCCATGCTATCAAATACGTTTTGCTCTTTTTCGTTTCTACATGAAAAATAAATAGTTATGATTATTCTCAAAAGTACACTGACATCCGCCGTAGCCTCCGTGGTAATGGTGATGATGGCCGCCCCATCCACCGCCATCTGTAAATATTTTCATTAATAATAATCACTGGGTTTTGAATCCAAGAAAAAGGAAATTTAGAGATTAAATGCGAAGAATACCAGGATTCCATCAATGCGCACTTTAGGGTTCGGTTAAAAGAGATTAATTTTAAATATTAAACTTACATCCACCGTAGCCGCCCCAGCGTCTTCCATCTGCAATAGAGAAAATGTTTATAACTAGCAGGGTGTGTTGAGGTTAAACTACGTTATGGTAGGTGCGCACTACGTTTTCAAAGTATGGTTCAGGGGGGGGGGCGTTCAGTTGCAGGGCACAGTTCGGTCCAGGGGGAGCTTTGCAGCCGACTCCAGGCTCGGTCCAGGGGGGAGCTCTGTAGCCGGCTCCAAATTCGGTCCAGGGGGAGCTCGGTAGCCGGCTCCAAGATCGGTCCAGGGGGAGCTTTGCAGCCGACTCCAGGCTCGGTCCAGGGGGGAGCTCTGTAGCCGGCTCCAAATTCGGTACAGGGGGAGCTCGGTAGCCGGCTCCAAGATCGGTCCAGGGGAGCTTTGCAGCCGGCCGAAGGTTCGGTCCAGGGGAAGCTCGGTAGCAGGCTCCAAGTTCGGTCCAGGGGTTTTTAGCAGGCTCCAAGTTCGGTCCAGGGGAAGCTCGATAGCCGGTCCCAGGTGACATTGAAGCTCGACTTGTTGGGGAATGTGAATCTCTACAAAGAGTACTGGCTTATTCCGTTGCAAAAGGCTCGTGAGGCTGAGAGCGATCGAAAAAAGTTTTTCGAAATTTTCGAAAAGTTCCAAAATGATTCACAGAGCGTAGGGGATTACAGGAACAGCGTTTTGTGATGTCAGAAACGTGTTCTAACACGTTTTAACGTGGAAAATTGAAATTTTCGAAAAGTTCCAAAATGATTCAGAGAGCGTGGGGGATTACAGGGAAAGCGTTTTGTGATGTCGGGAAAGTGTTCGAAAACGTTCTGAACGCACTGCATCTTGCGTTTCCGTTGTGAAAGGCTCGTGAGGCTGAGAGCGATCGAAAAAAGTTGCCACGGAGCCACGAAATGGCGTAGTAGTACGGAGCCACGAAGTGGCGTAGTGGCAACTTTTTTCGATCGCTCTCAGCCTCACGAGCCTTTCACAACGGAAACGCAGGATACAGTGCGTTCAGAACTTTTAGAGCAATTTCGGAAACGTTTTCTATGATCCCCTACGCTCTCTGAATCATTTTGGAACTTTTTGAAATTTTCGATTTTTCACGTTAGAACACGTTCAGACACGTTTCTGACATCGCAAAACACTTTTCCTGTGATCCCCTACGCTCTCTGAATCATTTTGGAACTTTTTGAAATTTTCGATTTTTCACGTTAGAACGTGTTAGAACACGTTCAGACACGTTTCTGACATCGCAAAACACTTTTCCTGTGATCACCTACGCTCTCTGAATCATTTTGGAACTTTTTGAAATTTTCGATTTTTCACGTTAGAACGTGTTAGAACACGTTCAAACACGTTTCTGACATAGCAAAATACTTTTCCTATGATCCCCGACACTAGGGATGACAAAACGGAAAGCGGAATGAAGGCGGAATGTAAATCGATTCGCCCTCCTTGCCGGCAAGAGCTCATTACCTAGGCGGAATCAAAGCGGAAAGCCCTCCCTCTCGTCTGCTCGCATGCAAATGCATCGGAGCCCCGAAGTTTGGTGGATTTGTATCATGAAAATCACTATTTATTGACTTTAGAAATTTGTTTGAGAATTCTTTTAATATACATCATCACCGCAGTGTCCGATTTGCCAATATCCCGTGGAGAAATAATTAGAAATCATGATTTTCCGTTTTCGGAATTTTCCGCTTTCAAGCCGGCATCAATGCGGAAAGTTGATTAGATTAGCGCTGATGCCGGCAAAGGCCGACTCTCACCGATTTACATGGCGGATTCCGCTTTCCGTTTTCGTTTTGTCATCCCTACCCGACACTCCCTTCACCATTTGGGAAAATATCGAAAATTTCGATTTTTCACGTTAAAACTCTTCAAAACAGGTGAAAACGTGTTTCACGGTACTCAAAACCGTGTTAGAGCAGTTTCTGGCACTTGCGAAAAATGCGGCAAAAGGTTTGCCCGCGGCGGGGATCGAACCTGGGGGTCTCGGATTCAAAGTTTGGCTCGTAACCCACTTGGCTATGGATTTCGTTAATTAAATTTTGTAAAATTTGAAAGGTATTCTGGTAGGGAATCATATGCAAAAGGAATTGGGAAGATAGCGCGATTTTGAAGCGAAATATAAGGAAAATGCGAAAAACGTGACCGCCGGACACACAGACACACAAACAGACAGACAGACAGACAGACAGACAGACAAACAGACAGACAGACGTTCTGAAATAATAGTCTTTAGTAACAAGAACACATCTTAATATCATTGCTATCCATGCAAAAAAAAGGATTTGACCGTGATGACCGGCATCCTTCTATTACCCGCTTACAATCCGACTATTGCGAAGGAAAAAATAAAGTGCAAATAGCTACAATGCTAAAAATGAGTAGCAAGGACATTTTTCTCAAACATTTTTCTTTTTTTTTTCTAAAAAAAACATTTTCTCAAAAAGTACCTTGACAGCAACAAAAAAATAAACTCACAGTATCCCCACGCATCGGAAAATGGCGCCGCTATCAAAACTAGCAGAAGAACGAGAAGAATCGTCGCGTTGAGAGAGATCATAATGTGCTAATTATGTCCAGCAGCCGCTTCACTCGCTTATATGCGCCCGCGGCGCGCCAAGTTCGTCGAACTCTCACGACATCCTTAAAGTCTTCGGGGGAACATCTCGTCATTTCGCGCACTCCCTCACAAAAATGGCGTAGCTCATAGAGCGTTCGGGACGCAATTGTCCGAATGGCGCCCTAATAGTATCGTCGCGAGTGCTCGGCCAACGCGCACTTTCAAAGGGTCATCACGAGGCGAGAAGAGTACAATAATGCATACATGCGGTGAATATTGTAGTATACTCAAAAAATCACTGAGATCAGGACGGCCACTTACCAAAAATGCATCTTTTTTCGAGATGCATTTTTAATTTTTTTTTTCGAGATTCAGTTACTGGCACGTGCACGTGTTCACTTTTCTTAAAAACTTAACGCTGTAACTGAGAAGAATCTAATCCAATTGAACTGAGTGACGACGGAAGAGTGCGCTGCCAGATTTCAGCAAAATCGTTTTTTTAGAAATCGCAATCCAACGTATTCTAAATGAAGATGTTACATTTCTTGTTGTCGCACATTTGTACACATTTGTGATGTACGATAAATACAATACAATGTGCGACTATGTGCTGTTTGTGCGCGATTAAGAATACAAAAAGAGAAAGTTTTTTGTTTTGTTTTCCTATCCCCATGTTATAAGTGTGCACATACGTACACCCAAATGAATGGAAACAACTTCATTGAAACAACTAAAGCCAACGCAAAAGTTTAGATCATGGCATTATCGTGCCCATAAGCTTCATGCTGTGGCAAAGTTGTGCACAATGTGTGGTGGGAAAAACGGATGATTGCCACCAGTTTTATGCCCTTCTCGCTCCCTCCCCTTCATATTAAAAGAACCTGAACTGAATTCTCTAACATCCCGTACTCTGGAGATGTTATCTCGTGCTGAGAGAGCATGCAATATCGCGAGAGCGGTCGAAAGATAGTAAGAGTAGATCTTTCGATTTGCGTGCAATCTCAGTAGGAGACAAATTCTACAAAGTAAGTAATAGGAGATTTCCGGTTCTGAGTAGCGGAACGTTTAAATTATTCAGACGAATGTTCGTATATTTGTAGTAGTTGCTCTTGCTTTTTTTGTTCTCACTCTTACCCGCCATAGACTGCTGATGTCTCGGCAAGATTAGAGAGTGCATTTAGAGTTGTAGTGAAAATGCACTGTCTTCCACTATGTCGCCAAAGCATCTACAAGAAGAAACCACCGAAAATACGAGTAACCAGTCGCACGTATTGCGGTGTTGTGGTAGTTTTATGTGCACACGCTAGCGAAGAGTAAACAACACAGACACAGTTTCCAAATTTCCAACTCACTCTCTATTCATTTCGTCACAGCCAGGCACATTCGACGCCAAGTTCTCGGTAGTCAAGTCCTTAAAGGGACCTGGCACTGCAAATGAAGTGAATTTCAGATTAAAGAAAATTTTCTTCTGATTAAAAGCAAAAAATCGCATATTTTTACGATTTTTTTGAAATTAGTTATTAATTTTCAAAGATCTCATTTTCGGCTAGGATGCCCCGGCACTACTGTGTTTAGCCGCTAAACACAGTAGTGCTGGGGCATTCCACCCAAAAATGGGATCTTTGAAAATTAATAACTAATTTCAAAAAAATCGTAAAAATATGCGATTTATGCGTTCGAATCAGAAGAAAATTATCTTTAATCTGAAATTCACTTCATTTGCAGTGCCAGGTCCCTTTAAAGATGAAGTATCACGAATCTCCTGTTCCCTGATTCCTCGTCTCTTATGTTTCAATGGCGCGGTCGCTTTCTCCTCGTTCCCCCTTATCCCTCCCTATCATTTTTGAATCCCAGCGCTTCACGGTCAGTTTGGTACAGAGCCAAACGTGAATAACTTTGTTCAAACTTATCGGCTGAACACGCGGTTTGCGGCGCTCTTTTCGGGAAACCGACTGCCATAGCCCAACAGTGCTAACTTAGTTGCCCAAAAGTTCGTGGGACACCACCTTTAACGAAATAGAAAAGGACTTCTCTCGAAATAGAACATGCTCCATGGCTGTTTTTCTCTCATTATGTGAATTTCCAGTTTCGTGACAGAGCTCTTGACGGACCCGCTAGCTTATTATATTTTTATTGCTTTAAAAAATATTTATTCAAATTTCGCGAATACATTTGTAATCAGGTAGATCAACTAGCGACGGCGGGTACACTCGTGGTGTGCTCCACATTCGCCCTCGAATCGATCGTTCCGTATCCGCGCCCGCGATAGTAACCTTCTCGTCGATCTCAAAGTTACAGTAAAACATTAAATTGGAAATTATATATAATCATAGAATGACTTTTTTTTTACAAAAACGCTTTTTTTCTCCGCTGAAAGACACTTCTTTCTAAGAATGTATTGTATTCGACATTTGTACACATGTCAACACGCCCTTGTGGCGTACGATAAACAAATGAAAAAATAAAGAATCATAAAACCAAACTCACACCCTCCGTCCCAACCTCTCGGCCCCCCTGAAAATATTTCATTTATATGATACGGATCCACATGAATAGCTATGAATGTTCGCCCAAAATTTTGCGGAACTTACATCCGTCGCCCCAAAACCACCACCAGCACGAATCAACTGTGGTCAGCCATGCGGCAAACAGTAGTAGAAGTAGACAAATTCGTGTCGGCAGCATTGCTTACCAAATATGTCCCAGGCATCACTTTTTTTTGTTTTTCAACACCTTTTGTATATTTTCAGAGGGCAGACAGATAACGGCAGTGCGGATACAAAGTAGACACTCGAAGTGAGATATTTTCTACAGGATCACCAGTCTCTAGTCTATATACATTGTGTCTGTCTACACTGTTTCTGTTTCTTTTTTTCAACATACTGTTTTTTTCAGCAGACTGCTAAAAAGACAAAACAATGTACAAAGAGCACTTAAATATTCTTGATGAAGTTGAGAATGGTGCAACAAATGCTCGACATAAAATAACATTCTCTTTACACAGGGAAGCTGAACAACGATGTGCGATGCTGAACAACATTTTACATGAAAATAATTCTCGACATCAGAATTTAGTTTTATCATATTTTTAGTGTGCTCGACATATTCCTCTTAATTTACTGGTTTCTCAATAGGAACCATTTTACAAGAAGAGTATTGAGTTTGACGAAAGATGTTACTCTTGGAATTATGATAAGATGATTATTATAACTTTTTTCTTGTTTTTTTCTGATGATGCAAACTGATTTTTGCAGGAGAACATTCTCGAAGGTTTCCTTTCTTAATAAACAGTTATCCAACTCTCCTTCCTTCATACGATCTCTCGTTTCGGTAAGCGAGCGAGAAAGCTCGGGAAATGAGAAGGTTCGAGAACCGTTCATCTAGCGAATTGCGCGCTTCCTGTGTGTATGTCTATGCGTGCGTGCGACTCGGTTCTTTGTGAAATTATGAAGGAGGTATTTACAGCATGACAATTTCACTGTGTTCTGCGACGCGTCGCCATTCGTGCAAAACAACGTGTGTTAATTGTAACATACGAAGTGCGAAACAGTGTCCAGCAATGTAACGCTTGTCACTCTGCTAAGACACGCGAAACACGCTACAATTCGAATCAATTATTTATCGGCGAAATTAAGGGGGTCGTGGGTTGCTCCATGTACTCGTCGCTATAATACGGCGTTGGCTCTCGTGCCCAGTATCCGCGTCCCCATCGATATCGGTCGCGGTAGTAGTCGTCACGTCGGCGCCCTGCAATTTCCGCGGTTTTTTAGTTTCTTTTTTTCTTCTTTTTTTCTGTTTCGAAATTCAACTTTTAAAAATCTCCCCCCAGAGAATATTTATTTAATTTTGCCGAACTAAATTCTTCACAGTAGGGATGCCGGTTCGGTGTTTGGAAAACTCTTTTTCGCTGCCTCTCATCATCCGTATTACTGCTCTCTCGCCCAAAAATATACAAACACCGATACGGCATCTCAACCAAATACTTAATTATAAAAACACCTTCACTCACATTCTCCGTCCCATCCTCTGCGTCCATCTGAAAAATAATGATTAGCAAAAATGGATTAAAATGGGCCGAGAAAAATGTCGAAAAAGTGGGAAAAAATGTAGAAGAATTTTCCGGGAAACAAAATGTAGAAGAATGCTTTAAAAACTTACAATAGTCGCTCCACCCCCACCAGGCGTCTGCTGTCGATAGCAACACAAACAAAAATAGCAGAAGCAGGTGTATCCTTGTCGACGTCATCGTTAACAAACTGTGATCTTGGCATCACTTGGTCACCATTTTATACAACATTCGGAGGGCAGAGGGATCGAGGGATAATGACACAGCGGCAACAAAGTAGAACCGTCACACGATACAGCCTCCTGTAGCCTTCTGTACACAATGTTGACAATTTTGTAACGGAATGATAATGCACAAAGAGACACAGAATTTGCGTGCCCCGCAACATCACCACTACAATCTGTGGCGTACCTTTTTTTGTGATATTCACACAACACGAACCAGTGGTGTGTGTCTCACTTTCTAAACGTTGCCTCTTTTGTTTCGGAATTATTTCTCGCTGCCGTAAATGATGTTTAGAAGTAGAACGCGAAAAAATATTTTGGACGAGTATCCGTAAAAAGCAAAGTTTTGTAAGCTTATTTGTAAGCTTTGTAAGCTTGTAAGCTTGTAAGCTTAAGCTTATTTGTAAGCATTTGTAAGCTTGTAAGCTGTTATATTTACAAGACATTTTTCTGTGTGTGTGGATCTCTTTGATATTAGCGTGAATATTGTCAAAATATCAGATCAGTCATTGCATCTTGAAGGATACCGTGTGCGAAGGTATTATGCACTAGAGTGCGAAATGTTAATAATATAATATAATATTTATGCGAGTCACGAGGAAACGCGGTACAATAACATAAATTAAAAGAAAGGCACGAATCATTATTGGGCAACAACAACAAAAGTAAGAGGGTCACTCAGGAAAACTGCTCAATTTTCCGGATTTTGAGTATAGCCTTGCCGCTCTGAGAAAGAAACTATTATGCCTGTAGTTAGAGGTTGAAGAGGCGTTTGTGAAATTGATTCCATTCCTAGTAAAGTAATAGCAAAAGTGATGCGGTTTCTTTTTAGATATTTTGTATTTGCCTATGAGAAGATTTCTGGCCGACTTCAAATCAATTTCATCCCTGCGCTTCTCTAAGGAGAGTAGCCCTAGCTTCTTGTTCCTAGTGGTTGAGTTAGGCATTGTTTGCCAGCTTGAATTATAGCATCGTATGAACAGCCTTCTGGTGAAATAATTCTGAACCTTTTCAAGAACTTCCTTATCGCGTTTTAAGTAAGGATTAAAAACCATGGATGCGCTTTCTAGAATGGGTCGAATGTAAATAGAGTAAGCTTTGATGAGAATTTCTACGTTATTTGTACGAAGAGCTCTAAGAATTATATGGCACGCGGTTGTGCCTTTCAGAGCTATTGCCTTACAATGTTTGGAGAATGTTAGAGACTTTTCAATTATGAAGCCAAGATCTTTGACAAGCTCTTTTTGCTCTAGTGTTGTGGATCCTATTTTGTATTTCTTCTTCAGGTTGGCCCTGCCTAGGTGTAACGAGTTACATTTATGTGCAGCTAATGGTAGCTGCCACTCTTCAGACCAACTAGCAATGGTATCAATAGCGCTCTGTAATGGGATAGTAGTGTCGGATCTTTTGAAAGGGCGATAGATTTTGAGGTCATCTGCGTACATTCGTGCGATGACTCCATCATTCTGGACAAGGGAAGGGATTTCAGAGGTGTAAATCAAAAATAAAAGTGGTCCTGATCCTTGTGGGACGCCGCTTGTAACAGGAAGCGAAAATGAAAGTTGTTCTCGTACTCTTACTTGGAACGTCCTATTAGACAGGTAATTTCCTATCCACCCAATTGTCTTTGCAGATAGGCCAATGGTTCCTAGTTTGTGATTCAGCTTGGGGTGCGATACTCTATCAAATGCTTTCGCAAAGTCGAAATAAATTACATCTATAGGTTGGCCTTCGCTAATGGAAGATGTCCAATGTTCAAGGGCGTCTAGCATTTGGAGCTCACGCGAACGTTTCTTGCGGAATCCATATTGCTCGTCTGGGAAAATGTCTAGATTTTCGCAATGTGTAATTATGGGTTTACATAGTAGTCTTTCGAAAACTCGGCAAAACAATGATGTAATGGATATGGGTCTGTAGTTGAGTGGGTCCGAAAAGGGAGGGGATTTCTTTACCGGTGTTACGATAGAGTGTCGCCAGAGAGATGGGACTGTAGAAGTTTCGTAGGACTGACGAAATATAATTTCAAGAGGTTCAGAGATAGGTACTGCTATTTCCTTGATGTAGGCTAAATTGATATTTTCGGGGGTTCTACAACCTGATTTCTTCCACCGTTCGATGAGTGCACAGATTTCATGTCTCATGAATGATGGTTCTAGGAAATTCCCAGTAATCGGGAGGGGATTTGAGACAGGGACTTGGCCGTTATCATTTGAAAAACACTCGCAAATGTTTCCGCAAGTAAATTAGCTTTACCATGGTCATCCATAACTAGGGTTCCGTCGCTCTTTTTCAGGCCTTTTACTCCCTTAGATTTGCTTGTGCACTTCTTCATGAAACGAAAGAATTTATTGCTATCTTCACTATCAATGACTCTTCTTTCTATCGTTTTGTGATAGCGGATAAGTTCTTTTCTGAATTGCCTATTTAATCGCTCAAATTCGCTAGTAAATGCGGGGTCATTTCCAGAAATCGATTGCTGCCATGCTACGAAGCGCTTGCTAATAAGCCTATCAATATGGGGAGGTACTTTACCATGAGTGACGCTCACTCTTATCCATGGGACGTGAATATCAATGGTTTTCTGTATCAATTTCATGAGGAGATCATACATATCATCGACACTCTTTATAGTCGAGAATGCAAGGACCCAATCAACATTGGCTAGTTGGCAATTGATCAGAGCATAATCAGCTTTCTTGTAGTCCCTTCTTAGAGTGAATGCTGGTACTGAATGAGAGAGGGAGAGTTGGAATTGTACTGTTTGGTGATCAGAGATATCAAATGGAGGGCCTACCTCTGTATTACTTATTAATCCTGGACTATTACAGAGCACTAGATCGAGAATATTCCCCTTTCGAGTGGGGTCTTTGACTAATTGCGCGAGTTTTATGGACTGGCACAGATCAACGAGTAACTGTGATGCGGGGGTGACATTTTCTTTTTGGGGGGAGGGAAACAATGACCAATCGATATCGGGAAGATTGAAGTCACCAGTGACTACAGTAGGTTGGGGACATGAGCAAAGATCAATTATTGATTTAATCATGGATTCAGTCTGAAGAGCAGTGGCTTTGGGGTTACGATAGACGCAAATGAATCTGAGTAGGTCACCATTGATGTCTAAGTCAACTGCTAAAAGTTCATGCGAGCCTTTCACTGTTTCGTTAGAGATTTGAATAGCGCTAATTGACGAATGAACTATGATGGCAACTCCACCACCACGTGAGTTTCTGTCTCTACGGAAATTGGAAGGTCTACCGTACTCGGATGTGAATCTAGTGTATGGGGTACGATGGGACTGGGCATGGTAACGACGAGGGGGAGGACCATCGTAATCGAGGAGGGAACGGGGTCTGTCGGAATAATAGTACGGACGGTCATAACGGCGGTCGTCGTGGGAATAACGATTGCCGCGGGTCTGATGGGAGTAGTTGTGGGGGTGGATGGTACGAGTGGTATGATTTGAGTACATCGAATCTCGTCTCTCTCTACGGGGAGGATGGGGTGGAGGGGGTGGACGAGATTCGGGAGGGGGAGTGGGGCGTCTATCTTCGGGACGAGCGATCGATGCACGGATGAAAATATCCGCGAACTCGGGGAACTTCTTGATGTGAGCAGCTCGCTTGAGAATGGTCTGGCAGTGCTTCTTGGTTGGGCAGACCACTTTGGTGAGGCGAGGGAAGGAATCGTCCGTTCCGTTCACAGGCATACGGTACACGGAGAGGGGAAGGAAGGGACATCTGGTGATACGGACTACTAGATTGAAGTCGTCGAATACTCTCTCATCACCATAGGGGCTTCCGGAGAGAGGGAGACGGGCGAACACCAGAGAACGTTCAAGATCCTTTTTGTCCTCGGGATCAGTCGGGGTATCGGGGATTACGGTAGTTGGGCCGGAAGTGGTTGGTGCGGGAGGGGCAATGGTCTGAGTGGGGGCAGTGGTGGTAGGGGAAGGCTCTACCATAACGATATCATTGTCATCGGCTGTATTCGACTGGGTGGGTGTGGATTGAGTGAGAGGAGCGGCGACGGGAGTGGGGACGGGAAAGACTGGAGGTACCGTGGGGGGAGGAACTGTAGGAATAGTGGGGGGAGGGGTGGACAGTTTCCTCATCTGACCTGTCATTTCCTCCACTTTCCTTTCGAGATCGTCATTTCTTCTTCTCTCCTTGTCCAGATCTCTTCTCAGGAGGAGCATCATGTAGCCGAGGTCTTGAATGGAGAGATCATCCTCGACTGCTTCCTCTCCAGTTTCTTCATTTCTTCGCTTGACTCCTCCTCTGAACGAAGGAGAGAAACGAGCCAAAAGAGAAGTCATTTGTGAGACCACGGTTTCTTCATTTCTTCGCTTGACTCCTCCTCTGAACGAAGGAGAGAAACGAGCCAAAAGAGAAGTCATTTGTGAGACCACGGTTTCTTCATTTCGACCACTATTTGGTCTATCGACCTGTCTAGAGAGTGTGTGAAATGAAGAGACCGTGGTCTCACATTTTGCACTCTATTATGCACGTCTATTCGTCGCATAGTCGAACTTACAACCTCCTCCCGACTAGGGATCTGGAAGGAAGAGTAAAATGGCGTTTCTCGCGTTTTGAACATATGCCATATCTATGCAATTGATATGGAAACATGAGGAAGAGTTAACTTCGAATGTTCGAAAATGTATTTAGAGACATTTTCCAAAAAAATCAGAGAAATATTCACATTCTTCCGATTTACAATTGTCATCCAGTCCCAGTTTTCAAAGGAAGAGTTGATCAAATATGATGAATCCTTAGGCATATTGTACATGGATATGTTCGTATTCACATCTTAGACCATGTCACTTCAACTCTTCCTCACATTTGAATCTGATTTGCATAATACGACCGATAATCGCGGAAAAAAATGGTCTTCCTTCCCCATCCCTACTCCCGACTCTCTGGAGTCCATGAAACATGTATTTTGTGGACATGCATGCCAAGTGGAGATTGGTGTGTGCTTGTTTTCTTTGCGGGGAAATGTGAAACTCACATTCGCCTCCTTATCCAGCAGGCGGTTGCTGAGTTGGGAGTAAGGTTCTCTTATTGGCAACTATTGGTAATGGGAAATGTGGAGAACAAAGGAACGAAGGCCGCAAAGCGAGTGAGAGAGTGTGTGAAATGGAGAGAGACGAAGGAGAATTCATTTCCAATACTTCCAATAAGAGAACCTCTGTTGGGAGCACAGATAGCTGCATAAGTAGCAAATGTATGTGCATCGCCCTTCAAGTCATCTCAGAATGCCCATAGGAGAATGGGAGACTACTGTGTAGTACTAGGAGGAGGAGAGTGTTGTCACAAGTTCGCCCCTCGCAACTCTAGTTGCCTCTACTATCTAGTAGATTTCCTCTAGTCTCTTGTCTGTAGTTTTGATCGTTTTGATGAATTCATGAGAGTCCACAATTACCGCTGTCTTTTTCCTATTGTAGCAATTGCCTGTGGGCATAAACGAGATTTACAAAATATAAATTAAAATGGGTTATGAGCGAATAGATTGAGTACATGCAACATTTTATTTACTAGACAATTTAGATTGTTATCCTTTACTGAAGAAGAAATAAAAACATGCAGTTTAAAAGTTAATGGGCAATGAGTAGGCCTTTTTGCGAGGTGGTTGCTGTCGTGCGGAGAATCGCTATTTCTTGCCCCATCCCCAGCCGTGGTGGCCCCATCCACCGTCTGCAAATGTGCAGTAAAAGCAGTTTTTTTTGGATTTTTAATATTTTTTTTGCTTCGTAAAATTGCTGGGCAAATCTATACAGAAAAAAGAATATTTTTTTTTTGCAAAAATCCATGAACTATTTCAAATACATTATTGCTACATTATTTACATGCAACATTATTGCTGTTTCGTTAATTTTGAAAGACGTAATGTAAACTCACATCCGCCGTACCCGCCATCTGCAAAAAAAGTAATAATTTAGTATTTAAAGTAATTTTAAAAAAGTATTTTAATATTTTACATCACTAAATTAATGATTTTTCAAATAGTTTATTTGTTCGAAAATAAATCTGCATGATTTTTTGAACTTTTGTTTGTTTGTTGAGATCTATTTGTTGAACTCACATCCGCCGTATCCGCCGCCCCCTGCAAAGCAGGAAGAATTACAAATGGGTCTGTTTTTATTTTATTAAATATGTGTAAATTTATTTAAAATAATAAAAGATGCCAAACTCACATCCGCCATAGCCTCCCCCAAAAAAGGATGATATATATTTTAATTTTTTTTTACAATGTCACAATGTTCTATCTTTTCAGTTTCGCAAATTTAAATCGAATAAAAAAATATAATAAAACATATATTTTAATCGTAAAAACCACGGACATCCTCCCCAAGCCTCAGTCAGAGGCGCGGCGATCAGAACGAGAAGAAGGAGAAGAATGCAGTACAAATTGACAGACTGCATCGCTATCGTCAACTGAAATCCGCGCTCAGAGCTCGTCTTTATATTGAGACGCCGCGTATTTGTGTCCATTTTCCGAATATTGACTCAGCCACCGTTCGACCAATGCGCCGCACTTTCTTTTCACTCGTGATCTACGACAAAAAATGTCATCTCATCTTCGGTTTCAGGAGGACAGAATTTTACCAGGCTAATCATTTTCCTTCCGGAAAGAAAGGAGGAAAGGGAGAGATAATTTCTCACTCTGTCGAAGCCGAATCCCTGTCTGGAGGTTTGGCATGGATGTTTTTGTATTAAATGATAAGTGCGTCTCGTGCGAATAGAAACAAGACACAATCTTGTTGACTGGTCGTTGCTAGTGCAACGGTGAATCCGCCCTACCGTGCACAAAATACGCTGTTCACTAAACCATGTTACAAAATACATGTATCGTACGTACTGAAAATATCGGAACGTTTACCGGAACTTACGCAAAATATTAACAATTTGCATCTTCGCGATCATGATTTGTTCGATTCGATTAATCGGCCTCGACTAGCCGGAATCAAACCGGTCGTTCCCCGGTGTTTCCCGGTAAATTGGGGCGGACAAAAAATATGAGCATCTTCGCGAGTCGTGAATATTTTTCTTAGCAAAGTTGCAAAAAGTGAATATTTTGCGTACGTTGTGGAAAACGTTCCGATAAATTCCTGGAGGTTTGCACAAATTGAGGAATGATGGCTCACTTGATTCCACACCACGAACTATTCAGGATTTCTCATTTTCAATCTCAGGAACCAACATACATGCAAAAAACCACGCAAATATTAAATTTTCTCGGGTGATATGAATGTGCTTTCTCAATTTCCCCGCTGTCTCGTCATGTATGTTGATCTTGTGGACAACCACGCATAGATCATGCACACTACTAATAACTGGATGAGAGAGATCACTTGCAGTTGTTTTCGCAAATTGCACTAGAAACGACTAGACTACTCGTAGAGCACGAAAAATAGATACTTCGGCGATCGTCTATTTTTAATCCATTCGCAATGTGGGGCGCCTGCTTTCTCCTGCAAAGAAATTGGCAGTCAAAGAATGCTAATAATTCGGACGCATTTCACGCTCGTGGTGCACAATGTGATCATCAACAAAAAAACATTGTTGTTCGAAATGAGGTTATCCAGCGAAACTGACTTCTGGTCGGTCACGTTCTCGAGGGTCTGAACGCGACAGCTGCTCAAGCGTGGACACCGCAAGCGAGAGAGAAAGGAACGCTCGAAAGATAGATAGACGATACGACAGATAGATAGACGATAGACGAGATAGACAGATAGATAGACGATAGACGAGAGATAGATAGACGAAAGATAGATAGACGATACGATACGACGAGTGTGTGGAGAAAAGCAACTACATAGTTGCATCGCCACCTTTCAAACACTATTGTGTACTCATGCAGGAGAGTCGGCGTATAATGCACTGTGCTTTCCTAGATCAGTGCCAGGCCCCGCCCCCTGTGCTCCACCCCCTCGAGAGAAGGTGGAGCCGACCTCCCGCCCATCCATGGGGAAGGGCGAGAGGCAGTCCAAAATAGCCGAGCAATCGGCATTCAATCGGGCATGGCTGCGCCGAAGAGTTGCAGTACTCACTGAACTGCCTCTGAGCGAGCAAGCACTATGTCTAGGGAACGCGCGCTTTACCCGAGACGGGGTTGAGAGACGGGGAGAGCGCGCTCATGAGTGGGCGGAGTTTGCGCAGCTCCCTCTTTCCCGCTCCTCCCCTCTCTGATGTGTCTCTCATCTCACAAACCCGTCTCGCGTAAAGCGCGCGTTCCCTAGACATAGTGCTCGCTCGCATCAATGATGTGCGGCGTGTACTGCAACAAAGCAGCGAAGCTATCGCCGATTGGAAGGTTATTGCTCGGCTATTTTGAACGCCTCTAGCCCCTCCCTCGGGTTGGGCGGGAGGTCAGCTCCTCCCCTCCTCTCCTCTGGAAGGGAAGGGGGCGGGTCCTGGCACGAATATAGGAAAGTGCCTAATACACAAGACACAGAAAAGTTAGGACATTTATCAGTTTTGCTTTTGGCGCTTTGATTCAGGAATGTCTTGTTTTCGATTCTACGATTGTTCACCAATGGTTCACCGCCCCGTTCCAATTCTCCGTTTCAAATCGTTAAGACACAGAAAAAACGCATAAACGTATTGCAGGTAATTATAGTAATATTGAAGTGCTCTACACAATATGCTGTTAGAGCTCGAAAGGCAATTCGAAATTCAATCAAGTCGCTTTATTTCGCCAGCCTATTCGAAATGCACGTTAAGTGAGAATAGAAGAAGCTTATATGCGCCAAGAGAAGGGTTCTCCAACTTCCTCATTCCTTTTGCTGACCGAGACGAGAGAGATAGTGGAAGAATGAGAGTAGTTCATCGCGAAATAAAACATTTAAGTCCCACTCCCTTTGAACTCATACAACTTGTTAACAACTTTTTAAATGTTGACAGAATCGATATTAACGCTATGCACTGGTCAACCTATTGTTCTCGCGTGTTTAGCTCATTTTCACAATCAGTCATACGAACAATCGTTCGCTCCTGGAATAGCCCGTTTTCTGAGCATCGCATTGTTTTATCAGCTGACGACGCTCGGTAGTATTCTCTTTACTTTTAGCCATGTACAATGTGTATTCCCAATACTGTTTTCAACGCACTCTCAATTGTATTAGTTTTGTAGCGCTCGCCGCCCCCCCCCCCTGCCACTAGCCTCCTCAAGTGTCTAAAAATCCAAAAATGTTATTCAACCGAGCGACTATTTGCAACGTCTAAGCGTTCCGCTCCCCGGTTTCAAACCAACTAGACGTTAAAGACGTCGCTCTGGACCAGGGGTGTGCAACATTTCCCGAACGGTTTTCCCGTTTCCCGGATTTTCCCGGATTTTACGAGAAATTGAGTTTCCCGAGTTTCCCGGAAATAAACCGGGATATCCGGGAAATGCTAACCTGGCTTTTTTTCTCTTAAAACTTGACCAAAATGTGACCAAAATACTACTGATAAACTTCAATTTGCATAAGGAGCGTTTATTCACATAAAATCGACATTATGGATAAATGGAAGTTTTTCCTGAACTTTTATGTTTTGCATCTTTTCATCTCTTCCATTGCTCTTTCCTACCCGACAGACGCAAGTTCGATTCCACTAGCGGTATAGTGTTTTGCTATTTTTTCAAAACATTATTGCGGATTGGAGATGAGTTTGTGAATAACAGTATCCATTTTTAAAACATGTTCAGATAAATGTCATCCGATTTTGTATCAAACTAATATTTTTTCCCGATTTTCCCGAAATTTCCCGGTTTTCAGACCGGGAAAAATATTTTTCCCGAAAGTTTCCCGAAAAGTTTTCCCACACACCCTTGCTCTGGACTCGTGGACGTATATCCTTGTGAGTCTCACTGCTGTTCAGAAGAGCGTCAAAAATAATAATATATTTATCGAGTTACGCACTAATCAATAATAGGTGAAGTGATGTTGGCTTATAGTAACTACGGAAAACACGAAGTACAATCGCGCATGGGGCAATGCTTTACTGGAATAGTTAAGAGTCAATCGAAATGACTCGTCACTATTCCAGTAGCTCTTTGTCGCCAATAGATAGATCGCCGTCAGTACTTGCTGGAAATTGTGAATCACAATGTTCGATCTGCCACATTCTTAGCAAAACAATCACCCAATCCCTGCGCGCTGACATTGAGCTCAGTGACCGAATGACATCATGTGCAAAGTCTGTTTCACCTGCTTTCTTTGGTCGCATATCACAGGGAAAATAGAAAAGATCTGCTTCCCGCTTGACTTTTCTGTCCACTTTTGTGTTCAGTTTTTTTATGATTTGCGCTTGTTCATAAATGCAAATACAAAATTACATTTCAGAGCGGCGGCTCAAAGTTTCGCACTCCTTAATCAATTCGATGGTGGCAGCTTCGTTCGTTCACTTTATGATCCTCTACCAGCACATCATAGGAGCGATTACGCACTGCCTAAGTGCTGGTTCGCTGTACATAATGGTGCGCAAGACGCCCGCCGCCGGGAAACCCTTCGCCAAGTACCTCATGCTCTTGCAAGTAAGCGTAATTGAGTACAACATTGCTCTTTTAAAAACTAGTTCGAAACTCAATTTGGCACATGTTTTTCGTCCACAAACCGGTGATTAGAGTGTGCGAAAGCAAAAGGATCTGGACTCGTTTACGAATTCAACAAATCAGTTTCCAATGCGTTCGCTAATTGTAAATTCAAGATTCGCATTCAGATTTGCATAACCATTGTTGATTTCACTTTCGGATTCCTTGTGTGTCCAGTGCTCTTCTTTCCCACGCAAGCTGTAATTTGTGCTGGATTTCTCTGCAATATTGGAGTGTCCGGACACGTGGGACAGGTAAACTATTGCATTGTTATATAAATATTCTTGTGCATTTAAAGAATTTATAATCTATAATCTCGTACTTTATACTTCAGACATTCATCTTTCTGAGCATGGGATGGGTGGCAATGTCGGTTGTTCTCTGCTTTCATTTCAAATACGAATCAATCGTCCGACTGACTGGATACAGACGAATTCGAGTACGACACCAGTAGACCACGCGCAAAAATTCGAAACATAAAATAACAATACTTTTTGACACCGTTTCGGAACAGTTCTTTGTTTCTCTGTTAATCGTCCTTTGTTCTCAAACAAAGGTTATTTCGAGTGGTCAACAGTAGTCACTAGTAGAGTGCGAAATGTGAGGCAACAATCTTTTCATTTCGCACACTCTCTACGCCGGTCGGTGGAAAAAAAGAGTGTGTGCGAAATGAAGAGACGGCGGTCTCATATTTCGCACTCTACAGGAAATAAGTGTTTGAGTTCTCAAAACGGGCTCGAATATCATCTCCGATCGATTAACGCGGGCTGAGTGAGAGTATCTGGCCTAACTCATTAGGACAATTGCGTTTCGCAGATTGTGGAGACCTTACTCGTTCGAGCATTTATTTTCGCGATTGTTACTGCTCCGGGCATAGCGTACGCACTTTGTTATACACTCCTGAGAGACGGCACGGCTCTGATTTCGCAGGTTTTGTTTTGCCTTCCCAACCCCAACTTGTCCAAATTACAACTCAACAGTTCAGTATGATCCCGCCGAGGAGTGGATCAATAACTACGAAGCAATATCGTATTCATTCAAAGATAGTTTGCCGCGGAGTATTTCGCTCGCTGGTACCACGCTCTTTGTAAGTGTCCACGTCGCCTTTCGATCTGCTAAAGCAGCTGCACATGAGTATTCAGAGAGGCAGATGCAAATGAGAGGGAGAGAAAGAGAGCGTGCACAACCGAGAGACCTAATGTGATGCGTTTCCTGTTCGGCTCACACTTCCTCTAACCTTTACCGGAGTTGCTATTTTCCCGGAATACCTAATTTTAAGTTTGCACTTTTTGCTTAAGGGAATGACTGCAGTCACCGTTATATCGTCGGCGTTTATCGCCCATACTTTCAAGCTGCTCAGCCACGTAAGTACAAATGTCGTATAATTACGTGCATATCGTATAATACGTCTTTTGTGTGGTTCGTCAAAGGAATTACAAAAATCCCTCACAAGCAGGCTGTGAATGCTCTAAAATGCAAAGCTTTTTAGAGCACTTTCATTGAGATTATTCTGATTCTGATTGTTCGGAAATTTGTTTGTTTTATTCATGCACCAAAACTAAATGTTGATGTGTTCAAATATATCTTTTTAGTCAAGCGCCATGAGCGATCGAACGCGTTTACTGCAACGGCAGTTGCTGATCCTTCTCCTCATACAGGTGCACTAGACTTCGAGAAATAACGAAACAACAGGTTGCGTAAGAGGCAAATCACTCTCCGCTCTCTTCATTTCTCACATATCTCACTGCTGGAGCTGTGCATTTGCCTCTTATGCAACCCGTTGTTTCGTTATTTCTCGAAGTCTAAGGTGCACACATTGAATCAATCAATAACTTATTAAATGACTTTTTTAAAATATAACTATTCAAATCATCAAGAAGAAATGACCGTAAGAAAGAACAGAACAGAATCTGAAGACTTTTCTCTTGCCTCTTTCAACGACAAAAAAATCATATCTTTCGATATTCGCAGGTTTCGATACCTATAACAATTCAAATATGCCCTTTATTGTTCTTCGCGGCTTCGATAATTGGCGGAATTTTTAATCCAGGTAAATGGCATGCCCCATTTTATGTTTGATTCCAACAAAAAAAAATCGCCGCTCGGCATATATATTGTTTTTTTCATATTTTAAAATTCATTTCAGTAATGAACAACGTCGTTTTGTGCGTGGAACTATCGCATGCAATTGTCCACACTGTTGTTATCATTTTTACCACGCCGAGTTATCGGGAGGCCATTATCGGGTATTTGACAGTTACAACAAAAAAGAAAAAAAACACGAAACTCTTAACTTCATTCATTTCGCGACGAAGAGACGCACACTCGTGTTCTTTTCAACAAAAAAAACAAGTAGGTAAATAAATATTTTACAGCCGATTGATGCAAAATACATCCGCCGTAATTGTGCAGAGCCGAATATCGAATACCAACTCACGAGATCATCGTTAATATGCTTTCCAAACGATGAACATATTATCGACAGCTTTGTGGATTACTCGTGTTCCATAGTCACTTTTTATGGCTGACAAAGCACGCAAATCCGTTACATCATATTGCTCACATATAATCTCCTGTACGTGATGGTTATCTTTTTTCACGATTTAGTGCACCAAGAGTGTTGTCATACGAATCGCCAAGGTTCTCCAATCCCTCCATCCCCTCGGTGGAGGTAAAATTGGTAGCAACATTGATGTGCCCCAGGAGCATGGACAGCAAGGGGTACGTAGTCCTGTGCAGCAACAGGCCTTACCGGTGAGTCCCGTCAGAGCTGTCGCTTGTCGACGTAAAGTCCAATTGATTCCGGCAACAACTTCACCTTTACTCTGAATTCGAATTTCTTGAGTGTTAACCTCATTTTCAAATATAATATGCATTCGAAAGAGAAAAGATAAATTGCAGTGATGTGCTTGAATCCAATTTCTAAAAAAAGTATAACTTTTCACTGACCACCGCGGGAGAGCATAGAACCAATAGTCTCGTCATTCTAATGCAGATCTGAGATCTGATTTTTTAATTTTTTTTTTATTTCCCCTCTCCCTGCACTCCCCCGTACGCCCAACTCGTGGTAACATCGAGCAACTATGAGCTTCATCTCCATATCTCCAGTCCCAAGTAAAGCAACCGGCTGAGTGGTCTAGTGGTACATATGATTCTCGCTTAGGGTGCGAGATGTCCCTGGTTCAATCCCCGGCTCAGCCCAATATTTTGCTAATTATTTTAATTACGGCCATGAATAAATACAGACTACCGGCCAAGAACTTCCAATAAGAGAACCCTGGTTGTGAATATTCTTTTTAGCAAATGTACAAAAGTGAATAATTTACGCACGTTCCGGTAAACGTTCAAATATTTTCAGTGCGCACGATAAGAACAACGTGAATCCCCTCACCCGCAAATACTCACACACACATACACAATTCCAAACCCCCAGAAAGGGGTGAGATTATGCGAGAGAGAGAGAGAGAGACCTCGGAACACATACTGGAGGTTTGTACTAATTGTTGAGCAATGGTCACTTGAATCCAGACCGAAAACTATTCAGGGCTTCTCTTTTTCAACATCAGGAACCAACATACAATACATGCGACAACCAAGCAAATTTTAAAATATCTTCTGTCGGGAGATATGAATGCACTTTCTCATGTTCCCTACTGTCTCGTCATTTGTGTTCATCTGCTGGGCAACCACTCATAAAGCCTGCACACTACTAATAACTGGATGAGAGAGATCACTTGCAGTTGTTTTCACCGATTGCACCAGAAAAGCGACTAGACTACGCGCAGAACGCAAAATAATACTACGGCGATTGTCCGTTTTCAATTCATTCGCACGCACTATGGGTCACTTGATTTTTTGCTGCGAATAAATTGGCAGGCAACGATTGCTAATTGATGGGGGTGCGCTCGTCGTGTTCAATGTCATCATTTTTGATGAATAAAACACATAAATAATCATACTTTTTTCCAGTAAGGCCTGAAGCGATCAGAAAAGACAGGGAGTTTCGCTCGCTTTTGTACAATGTCTACTGTACTCGAGATGCGTGACAGTATTGAGGCAAGTTCGGTAATCGTTTCAAGGCATATTGATTGAGAGATCGGCAATACGGCTGATAAGGAACAGAGAGTCGGCGAAAAAGAGACTGCCGGAGAGTGTGCATAACACTGCACCGGCCTCTCTATTTAGCGGTAAAGTGCGAAATGTAAGACCACGGCCTCTTCATTTTGCACACTCTCTAGACCGCTCGATAGACGAGAGAGTGTGTGAAATGAAGAGACCGTGGTCTCACATTTCGCACTCTATTTGGCAGGGAGGCCTTTCATCGGCGACCTCACCATCCACGCCTGCGATAGTAGCGAGTGCATAATTCGGGTCGGGTAATCGGGTAATTGAGCGGTGCCCTCTGAAATGAAACGCAAAATGAGACGGCCCGAAAACAGCGCTTCAAAATGATCCATTACCCGATAACAGGCACTCGTAATACTAGAGAACTTGTCTAAATTGCATAGGAAATCAATTAAACATGACCGAAAACATTGCATAATAGAGGAAATGGGGATAATGTAGTTTCATAAATAGTCATCAGAGTCGCTTTCATCAGCTGCTCTCGTCAGAAGTCATTGTGTATTCTCCGTTGCTGGATTGAGGCGTCATTGCCTGCTTTGGCTTCACCTTTCCCTTCACAATCGCATTAGCTGGTTTTAGAGTCAAAATATTCCCGGGCATCATAATGTAGTCAAATGTAAAAACAGCGCGCATATAGTCATGTTCCATTCGATATAATTATCGCGTAATCGACCATTTCAAGGCCCTGTTATCGGGTAGTTCTCCCAATAATTCCGCGCAGGCGAGTACCCGTGTCATCAGGTAATCTCACATTTCGCACTCTAGTAGCCACCACGCCACCCTGAAATATGAGCTCTCCTTTTTTTCAACTTTTATTCGAACACGCTTACTAATCGTAGGAATATTATCCTCTTGGGGGTTCGGAATGTCTATTTCCACAAGCAGAATATTCTCCCAATATGCAACTGTGCAACCGTGTGTTCAGCTGGCTACGGTCACAAGAATCACAATTTTCGCTAAAAAATATAAGTCATCAGCGTTTCAGTTTTTTTTCTAAAATCTCTTTTCTTTTGAATCTCATTATTTGCTAGAGTGCGCAAAGTGAGACCACCGCCTGTTCATTTCGCACACTCTCTTCGCCGGTCGGTGGATGAGAGAGCGTGTGAAAGGAAGATGTGTCAACTCACATACGCCGCCCCAGCCTCAGCGACCCCTGAACAATATAAGTATACTGCTCGGAAATGTCACTCATTTCAAATCAAGTCTAAAGTAATTTGAAAGCTCATCATAACTTTAAACTATGCAGGTCTCTCCACTAGTAACATGTTCCCAACTCACACCCCCAATCATCGGCCGTAGTTGTGAGCAAAATGATTAGAATGAGGAGGAATAGGCAGGTTTCCTTTAATGTCGAATCTCGGAGGTCACAGTGCCCAGGTTGTGGCAGCGCAATGCCAAATA
Organism: Pristionchus fissidentatus; assembly: GCA_036245785.1. NCBI lineage: Eukaryota > Metazoa > Nematoda > Chromadorea > Rhabditida > Neodiplogasteridae > Pristionchus > Pristionchus fissidentatus. The sequence goes on from BTSY01000004.1 coordinate 14,100,386, forward strand.
ATCTTTCACATCGACATTGCACATTACGTCGATAGGCCACAAAGGTATCAGGAGAGTGCCAGGCCCGATCTTCTATTGAGATTTCTTACGGAATCATGCGGCCCCGGCGAAGCATAGTACAAACGCAAAATGCGAATAAAACACATAAAAATTCATAGGCAATTGACTTTTTTGAGTGCTGAGACATATTACACAACTAGAATTGGAAATTCAATTGAGCAATTTAATTTAATCTCTTTATTTCACGAATTCAATTGCTACGTGAAGTGAGTTAGTGAAAAATGGCGTGACAGGTAAAGTGCATATTTTTTATCAAATTCAAAAAAGTTCCTTGTCAATCGTTACTGGTATTGTTCCAATTGTTTGTTTCCGGGAACGCTAGTAACATCACCAGGGACAAAAAAAAGTGTTGAGAAATTATTTTTTTCAAAAATAATTAGAAGCACTTATTTACTTCCTTATGCTTTTCGAGTTTTTCGTAATACTGATAATCATCGGGCTACCGGGAACGATCGTATTCTCAGCATCTCATTGCATTGTTAGCTGACGATTCTCGTTAGTGTTCCCTTTACTCTGAGTCAGAAACACTGTGTATTCCCAATACACTTTTTAACCTACTATCAATTTCATTAGTTTTGAACCGATACACCGCCCTCTCCCTCTAGACTTCTCATAGGGAAATAAGTCTACAAATCAACCAGTCTTGCTTGCCGAGCGACGACGTTAACATACTAGAGATGCCGCTCTTCTGCCTCCAAGTATTAGCCTTTCTTGGAAAAAAAATATTAAGCTATTAGAAATGGTCTCCGTCCTCCTTCATTTCCAATAGAACTCTTTAATGGAGCTGTTGCCTAATGGAACTGATCTGTTATTGGAATTCCAATAAGAAATGGATTTTCATTTTCCGCACAACACTTCTTATTGGAACTAATGGAGACATTGGCGTCTATTATTCTCCCATTTTTGGAATTCTGGAATCATTTCCTACAAGGGAACCCTAATTAGGTGGTAATGTGAATCACACTTTGCGATATGTCGCATTATTGGCAAAACCCTCATTGCATTGTGTACGCTGACGTTGAGCTCCGAGAGTGAATAGCATCATGAGCTAAGTCTGTTTCACCTGCTTGCATTGGTCACTAGATCGAATCAGAAAAATAGAGAAAGCAATAGCTCTTCCTGCTTCTCGGTTTACTTTTCTGCTTCCTATTCCCCCCTCCAGTTTGTGTATATCAGTGCGTTCGCGTAAGACTCGCACACCCGACGGTACAGCAAAGTTGCACCATCGTTTTTTTCACAGTTTCCGTTAGCACTTTAGATGCTCTATCGATTTCTAATAGTCCCATGTTCTGAATGAGCTCCTTTGCATAATTACAGCCTGTCAAATTTTAGCTGTTTTTCAGTATTTTTAATGCCATTTATGTCAAACTAAAGATAATCATTCACAGAGATATTGAAAAATATTCACAAAGATGCGACTGACAACGTGGTGTCGCTCAATTTTACGTTTTTCAAAATTTGCATATTTCATGAAATGTTGACCTCGTTTTTCTCGAAAACTAAGCAAAAAACATAGCTGGATTTATGATATGTTATGGATACAGGTGACCTCTATCCGAATCGTCTATTATTTGGGCAGGTTCCGGGGAGGAACGGTGGTGTTATTCATGAAAAACTGATAATTTCTAATAGAGAGGAATCACTCATTTCGTCTCATTCCACCCATCCAACCCCGCCCGTGCGGTGAGAAATGACAATTAAGAATGCTTTATTGTGGCAGGAAAATCTCATCAGAACTCTCTTTCACAACATTAAACATGATATTGGACTCGTTAACTCTATCCAACAAGGCTTCCTCTTCTTCTTCAGCTTTTTCTCTATGTGGCTTTTCACCCTCATTCTCTCCTTCACTCATAACTTCCGAGATCTTCCTCTGCATGCAGTTTCTACGAGTTTCCGGTATTTCCGAATCATTAATTTTGTGATTCGCTCTTGCTGTGATGGCTGTTGCTAGAGCTATAAAATAAATCTTGGTTGCATGATATTAGTGTTAAAACCGTACGCCTTAGGCGTTTTGTTTCCCAACTCCCAAATGATGACATGAGACTTTTTTTTCAGAAGTACAGAGAGGTAGCGGAAATTGGAAATAGTCATTGCGAGAGTCCATCATATGTTCGATCAGTTCACAACACTCTGCCGCACTGGCCCTTTTGCTTTCCGCGCGATGATTTAGGAAGAATTTCATAGCAACAGCCTGCACATTGGGATCCATCAGGGAAGCACGACATTCTTTCAGTTCCCCTAAGATAGCACTATTTCTACCCCCTTGTTTCGATATATATTACGTAGTTTCCACCGGTGAATACGATGGACCGAATGTAGAGGCGATTTTTCGGTGCGCAAATATGCCTACACTCGCCCGACTGGGACACACTTTTTGCTCAGGTTCGATCCCGCCCGGTGACTAAACTTTTGCTAGATTTTTCCTGTATAAGTAATCGCTTGTAACTATTTTCAAATTACATTAGGCATATTTTGAGAACGTTTGATGCACATTAGACTCCAACTTACTCCTGAAAAAGATATTACCGTTTAAATAGTGAGCTTTTCTCCTTATCTCAAGTTCCGATCTGTAGCAGCGACGGAATTTGTTCCAATCAACTCTATTCGAGTTATCTCAACGAGAAACCCGGTGCGCGTATTGAGGACTCTAAAGGAGCCCTCCTTATTGCGTAGTAATGACGCAATCGGAAATCATTATTTTGAAATAGTCATTTTCTATGTTTTCAAAGTGCTCATAATTTTCTTGAGCTGTGAGAAAGCACTAAAGTGAGGAGTTCCGAACTTTTCCGGAAAATTTGGATTTTCCGTTTTTTACGAAAATGTTTTTCCGAACAGCCCTGCAATAATCTTTCAAATTTTGTGTTACAACTACGAAAAAAATTCGCGGATACGAATCGAATATGCACTATGAAGAGTAACATCAGAAATGAAGTGTGGCCGCTTGCTACTAATAATATTTCAATTTATTTCCCTCTCATGAGCTAATTTATCAGTTTAATCACCTAATTTACCAGTTTTCGACATTTCACTTTCAAATTACATAATTTTCCAGCATTTCAAATGTCTTGAAAAATTTTCCAGCATTTCAAATGTCGGAATACAGAAAAACTTTATTTACACATTCTGTTGAAAAAAACATAGTTCGGAGGCACAAAGTGCATGCAGAGCGGTGAATCAGCGCTTCTTGCCCCATCCGCCGTCTGAAAATAACAAATGAAATAAGATAATCTACATATTTTCATTATTCCAACGGAAAATGCGTGAAACGCGTGTTTTTTCTACAATGTAGTTAATACAAATATGATATGAGGCCGTTTGTGTAAGAGTCAGACAAGAAGCAACAGACCTCGGTACAGCAAACAAAAGTGAAGATTTGAGGTTATACCGGTTTTCAGTGTACTTTACAATTAGTAGGTTGGACATACTGGCCAAATATTGTGGTATGCAAATTTCATTGGAGCTCAATCTTGAGATCTGAACATCTGGCTATTTAATGGTTTATCCGACATAGCTCGAGACCGCGTGAAGGAAACGCTAAAGTTGTAACGGAGACTCTAATTCATTTTTCATGAGTAAACTTCCTGTCGTTGTCAAAATATTAATATTTCTGTAATTACTTAGAAGAAAGGAGTAACTCGCGTCTAAAAAAAGCCGGGCAACAGTATTTTAGTCAACTCTCGAAGTCACTATCACAGAAAACAAATTTGGTGCGATTAAAGGTCAGCCAAACAAAGTTATGAATTTTTAAATGAGGCGATATGAGCTTCAAATCGCAAATCTAGAGTGAGGGAGGTAGGATTTGCATCTATTTTCCCCTTCATTGAGGGATGAGAGGGACATTACATGCAAATTGCACTGTTCTCCCTCGAAATTGGTGATTTGAGGCTCATCTCGCCTCATTTAAAAATTCATAACTTTGTTTGGCATACCTTAAATGGCACCAATTTTTTTCTGAGTGACAATCTCTCCTAGAGTTGACTAAAATACCGTTGCCCGGCTTTTGTTTAGACGCAAGTTACTACTTTCTTCTAATTATTTAAAGAAATATATCTATTTTAACAACGACAGGAAGTTCACTCGTTAAAAATGAATGTCCGTTACAACTTTGGCGTTTCCTTCACGCGGTCTCGAACTATGTCGGATAAACCATTAAATAGCCAGATCTTCAGAGCTCAAGAATGAGCTCCAGTGAAATTTGCATACCACACTATTTGACCAGTATGTCCAACCTACTAATTGTAAAGTACACTGAAAACCGGTATAACCTCAAATCTTCTTTTTTTTTGTTATACCGAGAATTGTCCGACTCTCAGACAAACGGCCTCATAAACAAGGTGCAAACTTACATCCGCCATAACCTCCTCCATAGCCGCCGTCTGCAAATTGAAAATAAATAAGATAAAATCACAATTAAACCGGAAGCGCCATTAACATTTATGACTGTTTACATTATCGATTAGTTAATTTCTTTTTAGTTGTGTGACGTACATTCAACGCAATAACATATTTTGGAAATATAACGAAATGAAAACTCACATCCACCGTGTCCCCCTGAAAAAAAAAGATTTTAATATGTATAAGTGGGCCTCTATTTCCTTAAAAATATTTCAACTATTTTTTAAAGAATGCAATTATTAAATTTAACAAAAAAACTCTCACATCCTCCCCAAGCGTCGGTGAGCGGAGCGGCGTTTAGAACAAGGAGACAGAAGAGAAGGATTGTAGCAGTGAAAGACTGCATGATTATCGCCAACTGATTCTGTCAGAGACTGCGCAGTCGTTTTATACCTTCTCGATGCGCCTGTTGTTTTTACCTGCAGCGATCACTGAAACAACGCTCGTCCAACACCCCGAACTATGTTGTCACGGGATACTAGAGTACGAAATGGAAGACCACGATCTCATCATTTCGCGCACTCTCTCATCCGCCGGCTCGTGAAGAGAGTGTGCCAAACGAAGATGCTCTCACATTTTTCAATGGAAAACAGTCGGAGAAACAATATATTGTGTCAGTTCAGTGTGGAGTCGCGCAGAAAACACAAGAGTGCGCACTCATTAGGAACAAATTTGTTTTGTTGTCCGCAACAGCCGTCCCACACACAGAGAAAAATTACATCGCCATGCATGCGAGTTAAAACACGTTCTCTGTAAGACCGTCGGATCGTAAGTATGCAATGGTTCAATGATTACGTCAAAGCACAAAAAATTCAACCTCTCAACACCAAAAAAATGATAGTATCAAGTGTTTTTCTTAAAGGTGGTGTCCCTCGAACTTTTGGTCAACTGAGTTTTCACTGTCGGGTTATGGTAATCGATTTCCAGATAAGAGCCCCGCAAACCGCATGTTCAACCGATAAGTTTGAACACAGTTATTCGCGTTTGGCTCTGTGCCAAACTGACCCTGAATGCAGGGATTCAAAAATGATAGGGAGGGATAAGGGTGGACGAGGAGAAAGCGACCACGCCATTGAAAGATAGGAGATGCGGAATGATGGAGCAGGAGATTCGTGATTCTTTAAGTGTTGTAACAATTCATACAGTTTTGATTATTATTATTCGTACTTTAATAGACGGGATCGGTAAAACTCGACCACCCCCCGGACGTGGCCGCTCGAATTGTGAACTGGGGGCCATACTTGGGCGGTTGGTGGGTCCCCACCCCGGATTGCACAAAACACCACTTATTTCTATTTGCCGGCTGAGGACTTGGAGAAATATGGTTTTGAGTGGAAAAAGGTCGAAAAATCAAAAATTTTCAAACTGAAAAGATATATCTTATATACTTTATTTATTATTTGCGTTTTGTTTGGGGTACCCAAACACTCTAAAACCCATGTTCAGATCGAATTTCGATTGATTCCGAGACCACTTTTTGGACTCTAAATTCTGGATTTTCGAGAAAAGTTGACGATTTTTCGAGCCAGATCCCATAGTTTTTGTGCGTACGTTGTAGCCTGGCACCATATGCAACTACAGTAGCGGACAAAAGTTTACGGGCACTTTTTCTTTTTCATATAACTTTAGAACCCCAGGAAGCTTCGATGCGACATGATGGGGTCTAATACGAAATCCATTGAACATTACGATGCAACTATTATGGTATTGCGAAATCTTCCCGTTATTGCGTCGTGATGATTGCGTCGTTTCCTGCTCACCTAACTTTTAGGATGTTAAGACATGCCCAAGGTCTACCTATAAAAAATTTTTCAAGTTGCTGCGGTGCCGCTACTTGGCTGCAGCAAAGCTGAAAAATCGAGGTCGGAAAACCATATCTCACCTTTTAGACATCGCATAGACCCGATCTATACACCAAAATGATCACCATCATGACTACCGATGATTCTGAGAATATGGTCGCGGTAGGCCACCATTTGCCTTCAGGGCACGAAAATATCACTTTTTCGCAATATTGTGGTCTGACGAAGGGGAAGTCTATAGGACGTGCTATAAAGATCAGGTTTGGGCGTGGATTCGGTTGAGAATCTACGGGAGAACCGATTCCTAGCTGCAATAACCGTTTCGATTAGATTCCTGCCCGCGGCGATCGATTTCCGGAAGGACACTGGTTTGGTCAAGCCCATGTGCTGTCCGTTGACAAGGTTCTGACTTTTGAGTGTATCTCGGCTCTGAGTTAACGAAGAATGCTGGCAGACCCATCAATGGAATCAGCGTGGCTGGCTCTATAATCTCATTCACAAAATTGCATCATCACTATGCAATATTACATCATCCTTAGGCAATAATCCTCATAATTATAAAATATTGCATATTAATGACGTAATTTGTGCTCTAGAGTGGCAGAAATATCAAATTTATGTGATTGGCATTTCTTCCACCATTATTCCTTGACTAACCGCTAAGAAAACGCAAAAAATAGGAATATTGCATAAGGGTGATGCAATATTGCATAGTGATGATGAAATTTGTGAATGAGATTATAGAGCAAGCCACGCCGATTCCATTGATGGGTCTGCCAGCATTCTTCGTTAACTCAGAGCCGAGATACACTCAAAAGTGCGAGCCTTGTCAACGGGAGGAAAATGGGCGTGTCCAAACCAGTGTCCTTCCGGAAATCGATCGCCTAGGACAGGAATCCAATCGAAACGCTGGGGGCATGACAGAAGCGCAAACGACAAATGCGCAACAAGCCTTTTCGACTCGTCTATCTCGTTTCGAAATGGTCGTACAGATTTGGACAGCAGCTCATTCGACTCCAAATTGAATGCCCTATCGAACCCACTATGTGAAATTACCGGAAACTGAGCGGAACGACATTTGCGCAACGATTTCAAACTGCCATTAGAGAATAATAAACAAGCGGATTCGATTCCTCATGGTCATGTCACATCCCCGCTGAAATTTCAAATCAATTCATGAAATTTGGAAAGAGTTATTCGCTGTTGCGCTTTTGTCGTTGCGCTTCTGTCATGCCCCCGAAACGCTTATTGCAGCTAGGAATCGGTTCTCCCATAGATTCTCAACCGAATCCACGCGCAAACCAGATCTTTAGAGCACGTCCTATAGACTTCCCCTTCGTCAGACCACAATATTGCGAAAAAGTGATATTTTCGTGCCCTGAAGGCAAATGGTGGCCTACCGCGACCACATTCTCAGGATCATCGGCAGTCATGATGGCGATCATTTTGATACTTTGAACGGGTCTGGGCGATGTCTAAACGGCGAGATATGATTTTCAGGTCTCCACTTTGCAGCTTGGCTGCAGCCAAGTAGCGGCACCGCAGCAACTTGAAAAAAAGTTTCTAGATAGGTCGTGGCCAGGTCTCAACATCCTGAAAGTTAGACGAGCGGGAAAAAATCCATGTAAGAATAATGGCACTTCAAAAAAGTGTGCATCGATTGCGTCATCACGACGCAATAACGGGAAGATTTCGCAATAACCCAATAGTTGCATCGTAATCTCCAATGGATTTCGTATTAGACCCCAGCATGTCGCGTCAAATCTTCCAGGGGTTCTAACGTTATATCAAAAAGAAAAAGTGCCCGTAAACTTTTGTCCGCTACTGTATATTGACCATAGCCAGGTCTCCCCTGATTGACTAAGTTTCCGAAATTTTCACTCGAATATGCGTCATCGACTAAGTCGCTATCGACCTTTCTCAGGTCTTTACTATACAACTTTTTGTTTGCATAACATCACCTTGTAATATTATTACAATATCATTAACATGATTGAATAACCATTTTAAAGAGCTAATATATTATTTGGCGACCGTGGATTTTGAAATCTTTTCATAAAACGATGTTTTCAAAAATGCGTCCATCTTACTCACACATAACTCAGATATTTGGTACTCTACCGAATCCGGGATCAGGTCAAAATGTTTGGAGAGTTTCGTTGATTCATTTTGCTGTTGATATTATTCAAATCTAGGAGCGATTTGACCTCGAAAAAAATCAAATTGTCAAAAGTGCTAAATTTCTCAACAAAAACATTAATTCTGAGGATATTTGAAACGGTTCTAGCGAGAAAGATACCATGAACCCGTGTTCATGGTCCAAAAATGATTTTTCACCATGTACCCGGGGCCATGGTATTTTTCAAAAACAAATTGTTTTCATAACTTAAATTAGAAAATTTTAAAGGTCTTCTGCAAGTATACAGTAGCGCGCATAAGTCATTGGTCACTTTTCAACCGGCAATATCTTTTGAACGGGAAAAGGAATCAATTTGAAAGTTTGGCTTGATGTATCAAATCTATCGGCCATTATGATGCTGATATCGATTTGTTACGAAATTCCTCAGTGATTGCATTGCAATCACGCAATCAACGCATATTTTTCGGCAGTGCATTATTCTTACATACTTTTTTCCTACTAGCCAAACTTTTTAAGCATTGAGATCAGCTAAGGGGCTGCCAGGAAAAAAAAATTTCAAGTTGCTGCGTCTTCGCACCTTGGCTGCAGCAAGGCTGCAATTTCGCTGTCGCAAATTCGTATCTCGGCTTCTAGACGAGCTAGAGACTCGTTCTAAGAACCAAAATGATCCGCATATGGATTCCTAAAGACTATTATTTCAGAACGTCTGTCTGTCTGTGTGTGTGTCTGTCTGTCTGTGTGTCCGTGTGTTCAAACTTTATTTTGCTGTATAACTCGGGAACGAAGAAAGATTTCGACACACTCTCTTCATTATCATATGCGTATCCACAAAAGTAAACTTTTAAATAAAAAATATTCAAACAAAATCGATGGCCAAGTGGGTTACGCGCTTGACTAGCAATCCGAGGGACGCAGGTTCGACCCCCGCTGCGGGCAAACCTTTTGCCGCATTTTTCGCAAGCGCGAGAAATTGTTCCAACACGTTTAGGAGGAAAAGGAATCAATTTCAAAGTTTGGCTTGATGTATCAAATCTATCGGCCATTATGATGCTGATATCGATTTGTTACGAAATTCCTCAGTGATTGCATTGCAATCACGCAATCAACGCATATTTTTCGGCAGTGCATTATTCTTACATACTTTTTTCCTACTAGCTAAACTTTTTAAGCATTGAGATCAGCTAAAGGGCTGCCAGGAAAAAAAATTTCAAGTTGCTGCGTCTTCGCACCTTGGCTGCAGCAAGGCTGCAATTTCGCTGTCGCAAATTCGTATCTCGGCTTCTAGACGAGCTAGAGACTCTTTCTAAGAACCAAAATGATCCGCATATGGATTCCTAAAGACTATTATTTCAGAACGTCTGTCTGTCTGTGTGTGTGTCTGTCTGTCTGTGTGTCCGTGTTCAAACTTTATTTTGCTGAATAACTCGGGAACGAAGAAAGATTTCGACACACTCTCTTCATTATCATATGCGTATCCACAAAAGTAATCGAGCTCCCCCTGGACCGAACTTGGAGCCGGCTATCGAGCTTCCCCTGGACCGATCTTGGATCCTGCTAAAAAGCCCCTGGACCGAACTTGAAGCCTGCTACCGAGCTTTCCCTGGACCGATCCTGGAGTCGGCTGCAAAGCTCCCCCTGGACCGAACTGTGCCCTGCAACTGAACGCCCCCCTGAACCATACTTTGAAAACGTAGTGCGCACCCTACCATAACGTAGTTTAACCTCAACACACCCTGCTAGTTGTTGATGATTCTGATAATATGATGGGAATTTGTCTCTCAACAATTTCCCTCGGGGCACAAAAATATCGATTTTTTTCATGACCTATATTTGATGTGTCTCAATTCTGAGGGACAGTTAAGTAAAAATGTAGTTTTGGCGTAGGTGTATTGCAAATGTATTACAGAACTGATGCCCAACTTTTTGTTGGATTGCCATTTGTTTCCCGGGCGCGGCGATCGATTTTCGGAAGGACACCCGATAGGCCACGCCCCCTTTTCGCCTTATCGCCCTACAAAATCGCTAACTTTATTCCGATGACTGTAACTTTTGAACCAGATGAGCAATCTTCATGAAATTTTGAGTACACCTAGTACATACATTGCGGACTCAATGACGATTAATCCGGCATAAGTCGATTTTTCTTTATTGCGTAGTGATGACGCAATATTACAATTGTATTTCAGGGGCGAATATTTGCTCGGAGGGAACTTTTCCAGCTTTCACACGTTGAGTGGTGACAATATAAGTGGAGAGACACCCGTACAAAATTAGTATCACATTGTACGGTTTCATACCGGACCAGTGCGAGATCTCAAAGTAGGTGCCCGAAAAATTAGTTTTTCTGTTCTAGACGTGCTAGATGCTCGTTCACAACTTCAGAATGATCGCATTAGTGCTCTTATATTATAAACAAAGTTTGGAAATGCCTGCCGTCAAATGCCCCCAGGGCATGAAAATTCATATTTTTGGGTGTTTTTTTTTGAAAATATCGTAACAAATCGATATCAGCATCATAATGGCCGATAGATTTGATACATCAAGCCAAATTTTCAAATTGATTCCTTTTCCCGTTCAAAAGATATTGCCGGTTGAAAAAGTGACCAATGACTTATGCGCGCTACTGTATATAAAAAATGTAGGCAATATTTCACTAGAAACGTTTCAAATATCCTTAGAATTGTTATTGGCAATGCTGCTTCTAAGTGCGTCAAGAAGAAGAAAGTTCACTGTCAAAAATAGCTTGCTATTATTATTCACACTCTGTCAGATGCTTGACAAAATAGCCACCCAGTCCTAGCAAAGTGTGCGCTGACGTCGAGTTCCGCGAGTGAATGCTATCATTTGCTAAGTCTGTTGCACCTGCTTGTTGTAGTCGCGAGATCGACAGAGAAGTATGGAAAAGGTGCTCGTTCTGCTTCGCCGTTATTTGTTCTGTTTAGTTTTTATGCTCCGTTTTTGTATATGCCGTTTTTGCAGTCACGATTTTACATTTCAGAGCCTCTCTCTCATACCAATAATCAATGGTCACTGCGTCGTTTGTCCGGTTTATGATCACCTACCAGCATGTTATAGGCGCGATAACGCACTGTCAGAGTGCCTTTTCCTTATTCATAATGGTGCGCAAAACGCCTGCCGCCGGAAAACCCTTCGCGAGATACCTAATGCTCTTGCAAGTAAGATTTATCGCAGCTTTGATACTGATTGAAGAGGAGTGAGAGAACGGCGAATTGGGTTTCACTAGTGTTTCAAAACCAAGTAAGTAAAGTTACAATTCCGATTTGCATAACTATCGTTGACCTCACTTTCGGCTTGCTGCTCTGTCCGGTTATCTTCTTTCCCACACAAGCCATCATATGCGGCGGATTGCTCTGCAGGATGGGTGTGCCCGGACATGTTGGACAGGTTGCAAGTTGACAGCACTACGCCAATCTCACGTCCCTTTGGTTCATCGTAGACATTGCTCTTCCTGTGCATGGGATGGGTGGCGATGTCGGTCGTGTTCTGCTTCCATTTCAAGTACGAATCTATCGTGCGACTGACCGGCTACAGGAGAATAAGGGTGGGACACCACTCTCACTCTCTCTCTCTCACTCTCTCTCTCTCTCTCTCTCTCTCTCTCTCTCTTTGTTTACTTGTTTTATATATTTCATGCACCCGCGAAGGGTGTGACAGCAAGTAAAAAAGCGATCATGAGATAATCTGAACGGGGGTCGCGGATTGAGTTACTTTATCTCTCGGAGATCGTTTCCAGCACAGTTGTTGTTTCTCAGGTGCTCGAGACGCTGCTCGTTCGGTCAGTTATTGTCGCGCTCGTTACAGCTCCGAGCGTTGCCAACGCACTCTGTTATCGGTTGGTCAAGGACGGCGCGTCCTTGATCGAAAAGGTTTCCTAGTATCCTCGACGACTAAAGTGCGAAATGTGAGACCACGCTCTCTTCATTTGACACACTCTCTAGACCGGTCGATAGACGAGACATTTCTCACATTTCGTATTGTCGACGACTACACAGAGCGCGAAGTCTCCAGCTTTCATTGCTCTGGAGATGTTGTCTCTCCTGCACAGAGATCATGCAAAATCGAGAGATGGAGACATCCCTTCACCTAATACTTGGAGATGTGAACACTCCAGAGTAAGGAAAGCTGGAGACTACGCTCTCAGAGTATAGAGACCGCCAAACGGATATATCCTTTTGATCTGAGGCGCCCGTCTTTTTGTTTATAGAGATACATTCTGCGCGCCGCATTCACAACTGTATGTCTAGAAATGAGAAAACGCCTATACCTCAGTTCAATCGGATATACAGTTCAATCGGATATAATCGGATATACAATCGGATATAAGACACATTTTCTGAGAGATTGCAGGAATCCGACCCCCCTCGCGCACAATTTGCAAAAGTTTGCCCAATTTTGATGATATAATTATAGCAAAGGTAGTTGGGGACGCTGATAATTCTGATATGGTTCATTTGGCCCAAAACCGGGTTTTAGGAAAATGCCGGCTCCGGACCCGGTTTTGATGTATCTCAGCTCCCATGTGAGCTAGGATGATGGCGTTTGGCTTAAAATTTGCAGAATATTATTCTAAACAACTTTGCTGTTGATCACTTTCTAGTTGCTACAAAATCTGAGGTCGAAAAAAATCGCTAAACCCGAAAAAATGGAAAAAAATTCGAAAAAAAAATTTTCCTGGAAAAGTTTTCTATCTGTTACGGGCTATATTTTACAGATTCGGATTCTACTAATCAACTAACGTATAAATAAAAATAGAAAAGGCCCAAAACCCCCCCCCCTTGGAAAAAGATATAAGCCAAAAACCAGCAGATATTCGAGATTATTTATAAACAATTTTTTTGGAAAATTTTTTTAAAACGTTTCCCCACTCCCAAACATTGCCAATGTTCTTCATTTATGTTATAATAATTGTTTACACTTAATAATCGTGAAATAAATGTCATATAAACTCGAAAATTTATTTTTGTATTTTCGTCCTCTACTATTTCGAAATTTTAAATTTCAATGCAACTATCAACAAAATAAGGCCCTTTCGACCCTGTGCGGTATATACTACTGTCACAGAGTATTTTAAGATTTGTTTCGCCTTAACTACTACATCATAAGACCGATCACTTTTCGTTTAGCAATTTTCATTTCAGAGTTATGACTGATCGAAAATGTGTGAAAATCCTTTTCGATTTTAAAGTTAGTGGCCACTGAAAAACTGACCCTCTTTTTTTATATTTTTATGGGAAAGAGAAAAGTATTCTAAGAATACGGTATTTTTCAGAAGAAAAAAATTATAAATCGAAATTTAGCCAGTAGTAAATTCGAGAAAGCGCGGGCCTGATGCCCTGATCCCAGGTATACTGTAACTAATATCGATTTTTCACACCATGAACCCCTGTTCATGGTCCAAAATGGGGTTGGAAACATGTCGACAAAATATCAAGTGACCTATAGTAGCAATACCAAAGTACTTTGAGTACTGTAGAAAAGTTACCGTAACCCGACTAACGTAATCCGAATTTCTGATATTGATCAAATTACGTCATTGTTATTTGCATGAGGTAGAGCTCGTGTAGTCATTGCCTGAGGGCGATACCGTATGTCATCTACCGTACTCCCGGCTACAGTATACCTACAATAGTGTGCAAATAAGAAATTCAACTAATCGACTTGGGATTGTTTGTATGAGGTAGATCTCCAGCAGGCAATGTCAGAGGTGTGCTCCGTTCCTCGGCGACACTATCCTCGCCCCGAATTTTAGCTCACTGACTCCGGATCGACATTCGCATTTTCGAATTTTCGAGTTACTGTAACGTGATTACTGTAGCCCGCGATACTGTAACCGGAATGCGGTATGATCCTCTGATAATTACTATTCGAGGTCTACCTCATACAAACAACCCCAAGTCGATTAGTTGAATTTCTTATTTGCACACTATTTTAGGTATACTGGTATTGCTTTGGTATTGCTACTATAGGTCACTTGATGTTTTGTCGACATGTTTCCAACCCCATTTCGGACCTTGAACAGGGGTTCATGGTGTGTAAAATCGATATCAGTTACAGTATACCTGGGATCAGGGCATCAGGCCCGCGTTTTCTCGAATTCACTACGGGCTAAATATCGATTTTTAATTTTTTTTCTAAAAAAATACCGTATTATTAGAATATTTTTCTCTTTCCAATAAAAATATAAAAAGAGGGGGTCAGTTTTTCAGTGGCCACTAACTTTAAAATCGAAAAGGATTTTCACACATTTTCGATCGGTCATAACTCTGAAATGAAAATTGCTAAAGGAAAAGTGAGCGGTCTTATGATGTAGTAGTTAAGGCGAAACAAATCTTAAAATACTCTGTGACAGTAGTATATACCGCACAGGGTCGAAAAGGCTTTATTTTGTTGATAGTTGCATTGAAATTAAAAAATTCCAAATAGTACAGGACGAAAATACAAAAATAATTTGTCGAGTTTATATGACATTTATTTCACGATTATTAAGTGTAAACAATAATTATAACTTAAATAAAGAACATTGGCAACGTTTGGGAGTGGGGAAACGTTTTAAAAAAATTTTCCAAAAAAATTGTATATAAAAAAAACTCGAATATCTGCTGGTTTTTGGCTTTTTTTTTTAATATCTTTTTCCAAGGGGGGGGGGTTTTGGGCCTGTTCTATTTTTATTTATACGTTAGTTGATTAGTAGAATCCGAATCTGTAAAATATAGCTCGTAACAGATAGAAAAATTTTCCAGGAAATTTTTTTTTTCGAATTTTTTTCCATTTTTTTGGGTTTAGCGATTTTTTTCGACCTCAGATTTTGTAGCAACTAGAAAGTGGTCAACAGCAAAGTTGTTTAGAATAATATTCTGCAAATTTTAAGCCAAACGCCATCATCCTAGCTCACATGGGAGCTGAGATACATCAAAACCGGGTCCGGAGCCGGCATTTTCCTAAAACCCGGTTTTGGGCCAAATGAACCATATCAGAATTATCAGCGTCCCCAACTACCTTTGCTATAATTATATCATCAAAATTGGGCAAACTTTTGCAAATTGTGCGCAGGGGTCCTGCAGTCTCTCAGAAAACGTGTCATATATATATATGGGGTCAAAATTCTAATATATACGGCTTTACAGGGGATTAGGGGCCCCATATAAGACTTTTTTTCTGTGTGTGGTCTGCGGAGATCGGGAGGGCCATTCCGTGACTGTGGTTGACCATCTGCCGTCGTCCCGTCGAAGCACGTGTCCGGCCCATCGATGCTTCGTTTGTTTGATGTAGCGTATCGGATCAGTGAGGAGTGACTGTCGGCGGACGTCCGAGCTGCGGCGCTTCTTCTGGTGCATCGTGTACATATTCGCGCCGATTATCCATCTCTCGAGTATTCTGTGTGGTCTGCACGAAGGAGACTGAATTCAAGAAATGCCACGACTGGGCAAAGTAGGACAGAGCGGGGCGGAGGTGATGAGCGGAACTTGGCAACCATCAGCATAAATGTAACTTATCTGATGCTCCCGTAGGCACCCAAGCTCCTCTCCTCCTCCTTCTCAGTTCCTTATCGACGTAGCCGTCGCCTTGTAGCACTCTTCCGCGAAATACGTAAGCGTCAGTTTTTTTGAAATCTACAACGTGATTTTGTATATGATTGGCCAAAGATAATCAACTATTCAATCATCTCTAAAAAATAATGATTGGCGGTCTCAATGATTAAATCGATATTTTTCACATTTCTCCTCCAATATATTTTTAAATCAATATTATAGTTTTGGCGGTCTTTAGTTCCAGGGGGTAGACGAAGAATTCTTGAGTGGATGGAGCTGTTGCGTTTGCTTCGACCGGCGTCATGAAAGGGTTGTGAGGAGACGCGGAGGTCCCGGCTCGGCAATGGAATTGTCTTACATGTTCAACGCCCAGTACAGTCCCCCTCCCCGTTAGCCATCTTACCTATTAGAGTGCGAAATATAAGAACACGCTCTCTTCATTTCGCACACTCTCTCGTCTATCGACCGGTCTAGAGAGTGTGCGAAATGAATTTTGGATTTTTTCGCACTCTATTATGCGTCCTTGACATAAATACATACGCGTTTCCACACGCACAAAGTACGGATAAAGCTCATACAAGTAAAACGAGTAATTGGAATGTTTCAGTGCTCTGAGGTTTACCAGGAAATTCAATTCAACAATACAATCAAATTAATTTGTTTCACGAACTCACTTTCCGAGCCGATGGAAAGGCACTTAAAGATATTGTAACAAAATTCCTTACTTACATTCAAAACTCGTATGCATTTGTTTCAAAAAAAAGTTGATTAGACGCTCTCATCTACCTCCGTCATTCGGCGCACCCCCCCCCTCTCGCATGGTAGCGTGCATTCGTAAGACTGTTAGTCGCGGGCTTCCGGAAATGACCGTTTTGAGTGTATTGTGAGCTGACAATTCTCATTAGTGCGCTCGCTACTCTTCAGTCACTTACAGTGCGCACTTCCAATACGGCTATCCGATTCACCAATTTTGAAGCTATACTCTGAGCCCTTCATGTATCCTCCTCACAAGGAAATACTTTTACAAATCCAAGGCTACCACTTGACAAGTCTAAAGGTGTCGCTCCTGAGCCTGAGCCAGTTTCTTAATAGTTGTCGATCGGTAGTCTGGATTTTCGAATTAGTACTAATATATCGCTGTAACTCGCTATACTATTACAGACCGTTCTCAAAGTGTGAATCTCGATTTGTCATTCACCATATTATCGTCGGAACACCCACCCAATCCTTGCATAGTGTTCAGTAATGTTGAGCTCCGACAGTGAACAGCAAAATATTTTAATTTTTCCACAAATTGTCGTTTCAAACACTATTACGTGTAGTACTCGTAGAAATTGCTGTAAATATTGGCGAACTAATTAAGTTATACGTTTCAGACCTGCTCAAAATTGGGGCGTCTCTCGCGTAATTTGCAATGGTTACATCATCGTTTGTCCACTTCATGATCGTTTACCAGCATGTCATAGGCATCATAACGCACTGTCTGAGCGCCTTTTCCTTTGCCATTATGGTGCGCAAAACACCCGCCGCCGGAAAACCCTTGGCGAAATATCTAATACTGTTGCAAGTAAGATTTCTCAGAGCCGTGATACGGATCTGAATGCCTAGTGACGATAGCCAACATGTGTCAGTTGCAAATAAACTTTCAAAAACTGATCCGGGGTCTCGATTTCGCACAATCAGCGTATGCAACGGGCGAAATTAAACGACGATTCCTAAATGCAATTCAAGACTCGAATTCAGATTTGCATAACCATCGTTGATTTCACTTACGGATTCCTTGTGTGTCCTGTGCTCTTCTTTCCAACTCCAGCAATCATTTGTGCTGGATGGATGTGCACTACGGGAGTGTCCGCACACGCGGGACAGGTTGGCCTTGTCAAATGAGATCGAGCTCATTTCCTTTTCTGCCTGCAATAGAATTGGCACCAAAGCAACAAAAAACCATTTTGCTTTTTCGCAATTCATGATATCTGTCACCGGTCGAGCGATCGGCTCTAAACTTGATTGTTGGATGAAAAACGCGAACGCTCGTCAAGCCTAATCTTGAATAGAAGTTGCGAGAATTCAAATATCGGCATTTTCCATTTCAGAAAACTTACAACGCATCAATTACAGGCGATTATCTTTTTGAGCATGGGCTGGGTAGCGATGTCAGTCGTTTTCTGCTTCCATTTTAAGTTCGAAAAAGTAGTTCGTCTAACCGGCTACAGGAGAATACGGGTAGGTTGTTTGTTTCATTTTAAAAAAAAGTAGTCGGGTACCAATCCTGCCTACTGATAAGCAGTGATACCAAACTAAGCCCATTGTCAACGATATGACAAAGGGGATGCGAAAGAGTTTGAACGCATTTACATGCCAAATATACTCCTTTGGTATCACGTCTGCGCAATCTCTCTCTCACTCTCTCTCTCTCAGATCATAGAGACTGTGATGGTTTGTCTTTTCATTGCCGCGCTCGTTACAGCTCCGGGCGTAGCTTACGCACTGTGTTATACACTCCAGAGGGACGGAGCTGCCATGATTGCACAGGTTTGCTTTTTTTTCTCCCCTTTTCCTGCTCGATTTAAAATAAACGTCAAAGTAAAAGTAAAACCACAGTATGATCCGGACGGGGAATGGATCGATAACTACACGGCGATATCGTACTCATTCAAAGACAGTTTCACGCTGAGTGTTTTACTTGCCGGCACTTCGCTCTTCGTAAGTAACCACATCACATTTTATTCAGCTAAGATCTTACGAGTAGACAGCAACTCAGAGGCAAATTAGAGAGAGAACATGCGAAACCGATAAAAAATATGTAAATATCGTACTACAAATATCGGGACGTTTACCGGAAAGGACGAGAAATATTAAATTTTTGTGACAAAAAATATTCATGACTCGTGAGTGTTCTCAATTTTTTTCGCCACGATTTGTCCGGAAATATCCCCACCCCCGAAATTCCAGATGAATAAAGCAGCAAATTCGATGAAAAAACCGACCATCTTATCAAACTTTCATCATAACCGTATACAGCCGGGAAATGTCAGCCATTCTCGGTTCTATCCTTTATTGGAATTCATTAATTTTTCACCGAGCATGTCCGGGTAGATCCCGGCAAATCGGTTCCGATTAATCGAATATTCATAAACCCGAGTCATGCTATGTGTAATCGCAAAGAGCGAAATAGCGAATATTTTGCGTATGTTCCGGTGAACTTTCCGATATTTTCAATGCGGAACGATATTTGCAGGGAATGGGCGCAGTTACCGTTGTATCTTCGGCCTTCATCGCATATACTTTCATACTACTCAGGCATGTAAGTATCTCAAATAAGGATATATAATTACGAGCCAGTATATATGTAGTATGTGGATTCTGATTTAGCGGACAAGGCTAATATTACATGTATAAAATGATACCATCATTCCAAAAAAAGTCAAAACACGTACTTCCGTTGCGAAACCGTGCTCAAAACACTTTTACGTGTCCCCTCGCTTTTACGTGTCGCAGACAGGGAAGTAACATTTTGATTTTTGTTTGATCGTATCATTTTAGAAATGTAATACCACTTTTTAGACAAGCGCAATGAGCGATCTCACGCGTATGAGGCAACGTCACGTGTTAACCCTTCTTGTCATAAAGATGCGCAATCAATCAATAACTTATTATGCCTACTATTTGTTGGTTCTTGCTGCACGTGAAAACCACGCACTATGATTACCGAAGGTCGCTCAAAACATAACAAATTATGAGCCCGTTTGCGTAAGAGCCGGAAAATTCTCAACAGATCTCCGTACAGCAAAAAAAGTGATGACCTGAGATAACAACGGTTTTCGATACACTTCGGTGAGGTGAGAAAACTGGCCAAATCTAATTGTATGCAAATTTGATTGTAAGTCACTATGGAGCTCCAAAGATCGTTGCAATTGACAGTTTTTCGATCATATCTCGAAACACAGTTGATCAAACAAAAAAGTTCAAAAAGGATGTCTATTCGAATTTTCATGTGGGATCCCACTGCAGTGTTAGAAATTTAAAATAAATATTGTCAAAAAATATGAAAATTTTAACTCAAGAACTAAGAAAGTGTGGGCAGCCTTTCTAGGGTCAGGATCTGGATCATACTCTCAGTGATCTACAAAAAAAATTTCGAAGCAAAAGAACTTCGCCAAATGGAGTTATGATTTTTCAACCGACGATACTCGATGGTCTGAACACTCATTTCTAGGAGAAAAAGCTCATTTACATCCCTCACTGTCTCTGCGCGGTGTCTGAAAGTTAGAAATGACAGGGTGTATACATGTAAATGAGGTTTCTCTCGTAGAAATGAGTGTTCAGACCGTCGATTCGCTTCGGTTGAAAAATCATAACTCCATTTGGCGAAGTTCTTTTGCTTCGAATTTTTTTTGTAGATCACTGAGAGTATGATCCAGATCCTGACCCTAGAAAGGCTGCCCACACTTTCTTAGTTCTTGAGTTAAAATTTTCATATTTTTTGAGAATATTTATATTAAATTTCTAACACTGCAGTGAGATCCCACATGAAAATTCGACTAGACATCCTTTTTGAACTTTTTTGTTTGATCAACTGTGTTTCGAGATATGATCGAAAAACTGTCAATTGCAACGATCTTTGGAGCTCCATAGTGACCTACAATCAAATTTGCATAAAATGAGATTTGGCCAGTTTTCTCACCTCACCGAAGTGTATCGAAAACCGTTGTTATCTCAGGTCATCACTTTTTTGAAACCGTACCGAGATTTGTCCGACTCTTACGCAAACGGGCTCTTATGACGCACAGGACGAATATCGCAAGAAAGAACTGATTCGACACGAAATCGAACCTGTTTTCTCTTGTTGCTTTAAAAAAAATGTTCGGAGTTTCCAGGTGTTGATCCCATTCACAATTCAAATTTGTCCTCTGCTATTTTTCGCGGCTTCGTTAATTGGAGCATTTTTTACACCAGGTACAGGTCTCATTGATATATTTCCTTTTAAAAAGTTTTGAATCCTTATAATTGCCGGAATTGTTGTTGGCTGGTCGGCCTAGTAGCAATTGTTGACGGGACCAGTGGCATTTGGTGAACGGGCTAGAGAGATTTAGTTTGGAGTTGAACGGACTTGAAGCCGCTTGGACGAGATTCGTCCGCCGACTAGTTTGGCTTCTAGTCGTGCTACTTGTACTTGTCCGACCACCGGTGATTCCAGCGATTCTTTACATAATTATTGTATGAATTCAGCAATGAACAACATCGTGCTGTGCGTGCAACTATCACACGCCATAGTGCATACTGTAGTGGTCGTACTGGCAACGCCGAGTTACAGGGAGGCAATTGTCGGCGATTTGTAAGTTCCTTTATGTCTCTCTCATTTTGCGTGCTCGATCAATCTTTTCAGCTTATGGCGCCGTAAGATAACCATCGTCACTGTGCACAAATAGAGCTCACGAGATCATCAATGACAGATAATCGAAAGATTTTTGAAATCGTGATCTACAGTCTCTAAGTTTAATTATACATTGTGACGTCGATCTAATAAAATAATTACTCCATGACACCATCAACAGCAATGTTCTTACAGGTTACTGTGCGCAAACATTTTGTCAAACTGACCCAGACGCCAAACTGACCCTGACGAGGAATTTAAAACATGATAGGGAGGGATAAGGGGGAATGAGGAGGAAGCGACCGCGCCATTGAAACATAGAGGAAGAGGAATGAGGGAGCAGGAGAGTCGTGTTACTCCTTATAATTTAAAGGGCTACAACATATCAAAATATTGGGTGTGAATGTTTTCATATGACGCTGTTTACGTTAGGATCAACAAGGTCTCAACAGAGGTCAGGAACAGGCCAAAAATCGAAATCGCTCAAAACTTGGTCCTAGGGGTAACTTTCGACGCTGAACACGCTGGTGCCATCGATTTCGCAATCTGACCCCTCTGGGCGCCGGTATGGCGCCGCGCCTCTTTGGCGCCAAACTTGTTTTTCGAATAAAACTCGCTTCGGAGTGCCCATAGAGGCACGAAATCACGAACTAACAGAATTTGATGCTCTATCTCATGGACTAGGTGGCTGGTAGAAGCGATTTCTCGTTTTTGAGAAAATGCGATTTTTTGATCCAGAGAGTAGAAAGTGAATTTACGCATATATATGAAAGAACTCGTCATACTGATCAATTTGATATATAACACTAATAGGTTTAAGCCCTGCATCGAAAACTATTCACGTTTTGCTGATTTTCGCGCGCGCGGAACGCGTGTGCAGACGCGGCATCCGCATGGCCGATGCGGTAGTGGTCTAGAACTGCAAAAATCACTTTTTCAAAATTTCAGAAAATGTGCCAATATGGTCAGGAGGTGAAAATTCGATGAAAAAAAAATTCGGCAAAAACTTTTGCAACCAATTGGAATCGAACCAGTGACCTTCGGATTGCAGTTCTAGACCACTACCGCATCGGCCATGCGGATGCCGCGTCTGCACACGAGTTCCGCGCGCGCGAAAATCAACAAAACTTGAATAGTTTTCGATGCAGGGCTTAAACCTATTAGTGTTATATATCAAATCGATCAGTATGACGAGCTCTTTCATATATGTGCGTAAATTCACTTTCTACTCACTGGATCAAAAAATCGCATTTTCTCAAAAACGAGAAATCGCTTCTACCAGCCACCTAGTCCATGAGATAGAGCATCAAATTCTGTTAGTATGCGCGAGATTTCGTGCCTCTATGGGCACTCCGAAGCGAGTTTTATTCGAAAAACAAGTTTGGCGCCAAAGAGGCGCGGCGCCATACCGGCGCCCAGAGGGGTCAGATTGCGAAATCGATGGCACCAGCGTGTTCAGCGTCGAAAGTTACCCCTAGGACCAAGTTTTGAGCGATTTCGATTTTTGCCCTGTTCCAGCCACTTGTTGATCCTAACGTAGACAGCGTCATATAACCACTTTATTCGGTTGAAATGTAATGGAGCTATAATTCGGAGTAGTCGCAAAGAGATCAATCAATCAAACAATCAATCATTTATCATGCCAAAGTATGATTGAATTGCAGTAATATGTAGTATTATGGAGCAAGATTATATTTACGATGTCACGACTGGGTGACAAAGACAATGTGCGAGTGAGATAAGTTCAGTAGGTGAAAGATGTACAATACTGGTTCAATAATGGCTCGTAATCTATCAGAATGACTAATCGACATCTAGTCATAAACGAGTCGCTATTGCATGATAATACAATGTGATTAGGAATATAATTCCACAAGGATACCACGCGATTGAGTAGGAAATGGTGATAGAACCATTCAGATCATTCAGAAGGAGAATCATCGCTTTTTGCCCCATCCCCAGCCTCCATCTGAAATTGCTAAATTGATTTATGCTAATTATATGTTTTTTTTCGTATTCCAAAAGTTAGAAGATTCGTGAAACAGACATGATTTTGAGCAAGTTCGCTAAAAATAATATGTTCGCATTCATTTTGTTCACTTGTTTTGTCCGTTGTTCTCTCGAATAACTGGAAACTTACATCCTCCATACCCTCCATAGCCGCCATCTGCAAAAAAAATGTTTAATAAACGATTTTTATGATGTTATAAATTTAACCGATACATGAACATTTAAAAAGAGTATATGTATTGTGTGTGTGTGTTTTAAAATATGTTTTACAAAATAAACTATTTTGAAATGAAAAAAACACAACTCACATCCGCCGTAACCTCCGTCTGCAAATAGAATTGTTTTTATTATTTTCAAATTTGTAATCATCTCTTATAAATACAATCGTCTACAGATTCGAAATAACCGAGATATACTTGAAGTGAAACTTACATCCGCCGTATCCGCCCCCTGAAATGTATGTATGTAAATTCTAACAATGATCTGTTTCAGAATATTTAAAAAAAAGGAAAAATAAATAAAGCTTACATCCTCCCCAAGCCTCAGTGAGAGGAACAGCGATGAGAACTAGCAGAACGAGGAGAAAGATGGTCGATTGCATGATTATCGCCAACTGACTCTAGCAGAGCCGCTGCCCCGTCGTTTTATATCGCTCCGCCTATTTTTCAGCAAGTTACAACCCCTCCTGAGTCAGTTCTCGGCCAACGCTGCACTTTCTTGTCACGGAATACATTAAACAATATTTTGTCATTCGGTCTTTGTGCGTGCATTCGCGCAGAACACACGCAAGAGTACGCACTCATTAGGAACATCGGTGGAAATGTGTTTGTTTCCGGTACATTTGTCGCAATGCGTGAGGGGCATTGACACACAGCGACCACATTTTGACTTTGACTTTGCTTCGAAATGCTCTGAATGAGGACAGTCCGCGTTATGAAGAAATAAAATATGGTCTGCTTTAGGGATGCAAGTTCGGTTTTCGTATTACGACCCTCTCAGCGAGAGACGCCGTATTATCGAAACCGACGCCGAACGGGCAACCCTAGTCTGCTTACAATTAGATGTGTAGCAAAAATATGTATTTTTTTGCAGCAGGTGCTGAGAATGATATTGGAGAATGGAAAATTTCGTTTTTTTGATGGTTGTGCCAAGCCTTCATATTACGGTCGCGAAATTTCATCGAAATTACAAATCTAATAATTCGGAATTAGTCGATTTCATAAGTTTTTTTAATCGTTTATCACTGATTAATAGATGAGCAAAGAACAAATCGTCTCATTCTAAAAGAGATCTCATTGCAGTTTCCTATTTTCCTTCCTCTTCTCCCCCGTACACTCAACCTGTTTTGGCTGCAATCGCGAGCGACCATGAGCTTTATCTCAATCTCCTTTCCCCCGAGGAAGTACCGGCTGAGTGGTCTAGTGGTATGGTTCTCGCTTAGGGTGCGAGAGGTCCCGGGTTCAATCCCCGGCTCAGCCCTATCTTTCCCTGTTTTTTTGAACATTTCATATTTCAATCTCATCTTCGTGGTCTTATATTGGTCTAACTTCATTTCAAATATAAATCGAAAATATATTTGAATTTGACTATTTTGAGACTCTTGTATTGAACTTGATTTATCTGTTTCACGGCATTATCTTGTTCGCCAGCAAATGAAGAATTCAAATGACGTGTTGTTTTTAGCAATCTCATTCTGGGTTCTCAAGAGCGTAGCGAGCGGTCGGACACTCTTTCCCTCCGCTCGCGAGCCGCCCAGTGTCCCTCTACCAGAAGAGTTTGGCCCTCGGTAGTTGTAAGCCACCATGATGAGTCGCCACCTCTACATCGGCACCATCAACGCCCGGACGCTCGCCCCGAAGGACAAACACATCGAGATGGAGCTGGCCCTCGACAAGATCCAGTGGGACGTGATTGCTGTGCAGGAAGCGAGGATTGTGGGTTGTGCTTCGTTCAATCTTACATCCTCAGGCACAGTGATCTACCACTCGGGTGGTCCATCCGCGTCCCATGGCGTGGCCTTCCTCCTCCGACCGCACCTCGCGCGAGGAGCTGTGTTCCGTGGCCTCTCCGAACGTCTAGCGACTCTGCAGCTTCCCGACCAACGGCTCTTCCTCGTTTGCGCCTACGCTCCGACGTCTGCCTACCAGGACGACGAGTATGACGCATTCCTCGACCAGGTCGATGCCGCGCTGCAGAGTGCGCCCAGAAGCTTCATGCCTGTGTTGACGGGGGACTTCAACTGTAGAGTGTCGAGGGAGCCTGGCAATGAGATCCATGTCGGTGACTTCGCCTCTCAGACCCCGAACTCGCGCGGCCGCATTTTTACCGAGGCCTGCGTGAGAAACAACCTGCGCATTTGGAACACTTTTCCCAAGAGACGACACGGTAGACTCTGGACTTGGCGGTCCCCAAACGGCTTGACCTTATCGCAAATTGACTTCATCGCTGCCCCTCCATCAGCGCGAGTTGTCGATTGCGGAGTCGTCGGTCCCTTCGAGTTTAACTCCGACCACCGCCTCGTCCGGATGTGTCTCTCTCTTACCCGCAAGGTGAAGCAGAAAAGACGCAGGGAGCGTTACGATTTCGATCGGCGCGCTTATTCTGCCAACTCGAGTCTTCTCGGGTCTCTGCCCCTTGCGCGCGCCCAGTCCGCCCCGGAAGCCTACCGTACCATCACCGCTTTCGCCAAGACCGCGGCTACCAACTGCTGGAGGAAGCGCCAAACCCCGCCCTGGATTTCGCCCACCACTCGTCGCCTACTCGCCTCCCGTCATTCCCTTCGCGCTGACCCTCGAACCACCGTGTCCTACTCCATTTCCTGCAAGACAGCCCGTGCCGCCCTTTGTGACGACATCCGCAGAAGGAAGGAGAATCAAGCGCACCTCGCGGCTGCCAAGGGAAGGAGCATAGTCAAAACGATGAAGGACCTCCACTCGTCTCGGAAACGCCTACTCGTCCCTGACCCAATCTCTGGCGCACTCTCTCAAGATTCAACCAAGCTTGCCGTCCAGCGTTTCTACGAGACTCTTTACACCCCTGCAGTGGCGCTCCCTCTCGCTGCCGCCCCACCCTCTGAGCCCCTTCCACCGTTCCTGGCTGATGAAACCCGACATGCTCTATCCCTCCTCAAATGTGGTCATTCCCCCGGCTCCGATGGTGTCCTCCCTGATATGCTCCATCTATCAAGGGAGTACCTCGCTCAACCGCTAGCCGATCTACTGAACCACCTTGTTGCCGGTGACCCCGTCCCTGGAGCTCTGGTCGAAGCTGTCGTCTCCCTTCTCCACAAGAAGGGCGATCCCTCCAACATCGGCAACTTCCGTCCCATCTCACTACTGACAGTCACCCTGAAGAGCATTACTCGTGTCATCCTAAAGCGAGTCGAGACATCTCTCGATGATTCAGAGTCACTCACCCAGACCGGTTTCAGGAAAGGGTTCAGTACTCTTGACAATCTGCACGCCATTAAGCAGCTCGCTGAAAGGACTCATGAGTACGGTATGCCTCTCTACCTCGGATGCGTCGACTTCAAGAAGGCCTTCGACTGCGTGGAATGGAATGCAGTGTGGCAAGCACTCTGCACGTTTGGAGTCCATCCCACCCTCATCGATCTCCTACGCCGCCTCTATGAGTCTTCTTCCACCCTAATCCGAGTGAACGAGGACCTGGTCCCAGTGAGCGTGAAGAGAGGAGTCCGCCAGGGAGACACACTTTCTCCCCGTCTCTTCAATGCGGTACTGAGAAGCGCGATGGACGACATCGACTGGGAGACCTGCGGAATCCGGATCGACGGACGCCATCTTAGTCATCTGGAGTACGCGGACGACGTCGCCCTTGTCGCCAAGTCTCGACCGCAACTGGAGAAGATGCTGCGAAAGCTCATGGAAGCGTGCGCACGAGTCGGTCTCGAAGTCAATGCCTCCAAAACGGTTCTCCTCACATCCTGTAGCACGACTCGCGCACCCATTACCATCGATGGTCAAGTATTCAAGTTCGTTGAGTTTACCACATATCTTGGCGGGAGAATTTCCCTTCCCCTGGACCCCTCCGAAGAAGTGGAATACAGGATTCGTCTGGGTTGGGCTGCCTGGAGCAAACTCCACCACCTGCTGGCGTCACGCATTCTTCCCATGAAGACTAAGAGGAGGCTCTTCGACAGCTGCATCTTGCCTACCGTACTCTATGGTAGCGAGGTGTGGGCTTTGAGATCAAGTGACAAAGAGCGCCTCGATGTCACCCTGCGGAAGATGGAACGTCGGATGATTGGAGTTACCCTTCTGGATCGAATGAGGAACGAACGATTACGAGAAATCACCCAAATTCGAGACTGGAATAAGGAGGCACTTAAACGGAAAGCGAAATGGGCCTTGAAGATAAGGCGAATGGAAATCAACCATTGGACGCGGGCAGCTACGATGTGGACCCCCTACAACTGGAAACGCCCCCAAGGCCACCCCAATACCCGATGGAGAGATGACCTGAAACGAGCAATCGGGCCCCAATGGTGGAATGCAACTAACGAAGAATTCCGGCCCATCCTCATCTGAGCACTATTGCCTGACATGATAAATAATTGAATTGAATTGAATTGAATTTAATTTTAGCAATCTCTATCAAAAAACACAAACAGGTACAAATTTGGATCTGGTGAATGTTCTATCGTACTAATGTAAACTGGTAGTAGCTGTTCGTTGTAATTACGAGAAGTCGCTGCCTCATCTTTATCCCCATCCCCCTGAAATTATTTTTGTAATATTTACTACTTTTTTGTTGTTAATTTTCTAAAATATCAAGACATTCATCCAAAGTTTCTCGAAATTTGCTTCTTCGTAAACGGCTAGTTGCTCTTTTCTTATGTTAAAGGTCGAACTTACATCCTCCGCCGCCCCAGCCGGGCCTCCCTGGAAGATAATAATTAAAAGAATATGTATTATTTTTAAAAGTTTAAAATATTGCTGCAAATGACATCCTCTGCCCCATCCTCTGTTTCCCCATTTTTGTATTGTTTTTTTTGTTTCCATGTAAAACAATTAAATTTGAGCAAAAAAATAGTGTGCACTAGATTTTTTTAAAGAAAACAACATTTTTTCTTTCTTTTTTTGGCTTAAAAGTACACCTGAAACTCACATCCTCCCCATCCGCCGCCCCATGCTCCGCCCCATCCGCCGCCCCATCCTCCCCAGCCATTGCCAACTGAAATTTAGTGGTGAGTTAGAGCGC
Organism: Pristionchus fissidentatus; assembly: GCA_036245785.1. NCBI lineage: Eukaryota > Metazoa > Nematoda > Chromadorea > Rhabditida > Neodiplogasteridae > Pristionchus > Pristionchus fissidentatus. The sequence goes on from BTSY01000004.1 coordinate 14,128,940, forward strand.
TTATACGCTATTCGAAATGGGGAGAGTAGGTAAATCTTGAGATATGGTTGAGCTCGCATCCCATTTGAAACCAGGCGTCGACTGTTGAAAATCAAAAGTAGAATGAGAAGCGGAATCGGGGGACCCATCGCAACTGGAATATGATAATGTTGATACACACAAAAATTCTTGTAAATAAGACATTGTGTCTTGTATACGGCCCGTAAGACATGGGGGTCTGACATATAAGACAAAATAATGTCCAATATACAATGTCTTGTATATCTTATAAGACATCCTTGCCTTACGGGTCGTATACAAGACATTTTTTTCTGTGTGTATAGTTGGCTCAGTAAAGCCGCTGCATCATCGTTATCCTTTTTTTCGACTAGTCAATCCAAATAAACAATTTTATTTAGATAAGAAACAACTGTATTCATAAATAATAAGTATCGGGGCAGCTATATTTTATAGGCACCCGAGGGCGCAATCAAATGAATCGTGAACAGAACATGACTTTCTATAGAATAGTGCTCGATGGGGGAATGATATGATCAATCATTGAAAATATACTCGTTAGGACATCCATCCCTCTCCATTTTCGCCTTTTATTCCGCCCCGTGAGGTAACGTGCAGTGAAAGACAACACAAAAGACCATCGGACTGTGACGATTCAAATTCCTTAGAGACGACTTTTCAGTACTTCTTGTTTTGTCCACTTTAACATCAGGCCCAAAAAAATACAAAACAAAGATCCCTAATCTGCCGAATTCGTTGCATGATCTGAGATGAAACCTTACGCAGGGCACACTTTTCTCCGACTTTGATCGTTTGATAAACGGCAAGGCAATAAATGTATGCATTCCGAAAAACACCCCCCCCATCTTCACAAATTATTTATAACTGCAAAGATCAGTAAAATGTAATTTATGCTTCTATAACTACCTAAACGTTGGCTTGGCTCCCAAAAAAATGTGGTGGACAACGTTGCAAATCCATCTAACAAGCCATGTTATTCGAACATTCAGGGCATTTTTTAAAATTTAAAAGTTTTCAAGCAATACAACATTTTGAGCCGTATTCAGTAGTTGATGAGTTTCTGCCTGAATGATTAGCCTCAAAAGTCGCATTCTCATTCTACTTTGGTAATTAAATTTCTAAAATTAAGAATTACAATTTTCTTATTGAGATTTTTTTTCTCAAATTGCAATGCATTTTTACATTTGTCAAGGAAAATTCACAATTCAAAAATTAATTGCTTGGTTTCAATTGCTCAACTCTTATAATATATTCTAATTATTATTATTATTACCAACATTTTACTTTTATTTTTGCTCTGTGATTATATAAGTAAATTCAACGAACTGTGAAAGATCAGCAAAAGAAACTCCCAGTAGCAATTTATACACACAAAAATCTACGATTGCATTTCCGGGTACTTTCTACGTCGAATTAGTACATCTACAAAATGAAATTGTCGTTTATGCGCACACAATGAAAGATACAATATCAAACAAATCAAGGCAGTCATCCACATGGGGAAGTGATCATAAATGTCAACAATATTTTGTCAAGAAGATATCGATCAGCGACATCTCCGAACTTTCATCGTCCCCCTGTAAAAAAAGTCGTAATATTGATGGTTTTCCTTTCCAAAATTTTCTGTTAGGGAAAACTGTTAGGCAAAAAAAACTTACATCCGCCTCCCCATCCGCCGCCGTATCGATATCGAAATCCGCCACCTCCCCATCCGCCGTATCCCCCGCAACATCCGCCATAGCCACCGCCCCATCCGCCACCATACCCACCGCCCCAGCCTCCTCTACCCCCTGAAATGAGTTGGATACAGTCAATATCACGAGATGCTCCTTTCAGAATTCTAATTTTAAAGCACAGTTGCAAATTTTTGATGAACATGTTTCGCCTGTTTAGGTGCCACAACGCCCAACTAAGATACTATTATGACAGATCTTCTGAAAAAGTTGTGGAACATGAGACTCGTTTGCATAACAAATATTTTATATATTAGATTTCTACTGCTACTGTAAATTGCAACCAAAAAATGCGCTACATTTTTAAAATGGGTAAAACATCGGAAACGATTAAACTCACATCCCATCTGAAACCATGCGTCGACTGTTGAAATAGAGACGAGCAGAAGCAGAAATACGAGATAAATGCGGGCACCCATCGCAACTTGAATAAGATGTAATTCGTAAGGTCGGCTCACCTCTCAAAAGAGTGAGCAGAGGGGATACATGGCTAAATGCAACTATTTTTGCTATTTGCAACAATGTTTAGACTGGCCAACTTTAATACACACTTTATATGGAAAACAAAATAATTCATAATATTGAATAAAATAATCAATTGAACATTGTCAAAATTAGATATTTCCACCTGCAATCTTTACCTTTTATTCCGCCCTGTGAGGATACGTGCAATGATAAACAACAGAAAATATCATCGGATCGTGATGATTCGAAATTCATCGAAACGAATTTCCAGAGTTCTCCGTCTTGTTTTGTTCAGTTAGTACAGTTCTTTTAGACAATGCGAGGCAAAGTTCCCGAATACGCCAAATTTGATGTATTATCTGTGATGAAACACACAGGCAGTGCACATTTTTGTCCGACATCGTCGAAATGTATTTATTATTTTGATTCCACAATCGTCCAGGAAGCACGAACTTACTGACAATGAGTAACATGGAAATTGATGACACGGGCGTTTTCAGCGTCCAAAGTTACCCCTAGGAGTGAGTTTTGAGCCATTTCGATTTTTGACCTGTTCCAGGCTCCTGTTGAGGCCTTGTTGATCCTAACGCAAACAGCGTCATATCACAACACTCGAAACCGCGCTGTACGCGAGCCGGGTTTGAGAAATAGCATGTGAAAGCGAGAGAGCATTGCGCAATCGAGACTCTTTTCGTTCAAACGATGATAACTTTGTTTAAACTCAATACATTCCTTTGTATTGTACGCCGCACTAATATGTCGTATTTTATTCGAACAGAAAGTTGAATTAACGCTTCAATGAAAAGTTATCATTCTTCGCGCGCTTATCATTCTTCGCTTATCAAAGTTATCATTCTTCACAATCGCGCGCATTTCGACGTTTAACTACCTCTCAAACTTAATTAATTCAAAATCACTTCATTTTTTTCTTTTTTTTCATGAAAATAATTTTGAAACATAACAGCAAAAGAAAGTTATCGTCCTTTTAAAAGTAGCTTTCGCGAATTCGTAAAGTGATCGGTGCCAACAGTGAAGTGCGCGCGCTTTCTTGGAGTGATGGCGACGAGCCGTGGGATGGCTTCTAAAAACAAAACAAAAATTCACCGATAACTGTAATCATTCATTCTAACAAGAGCCAAACATTCAGGTCCTTCAAAAAAGTATCATAATATAGAACGCCGTGATCAAGCACTTTCTATCCAGAATCCCCCTCCTTCCATGTCGCCGCCTCCTCTAACGAAATTTTTTGAAATGAATTTGCTAAGATTGCTAAATAACCCCGTCCGGTTTATCGGCATCGCTTTTTGTTCTTACGGGATTTTGAGGATCTCCTGAAACAACAACTGTACATTGTTGTAGGTCTCATTATTCATCACGATCTCAAACGGCCATCAATGTTAGATTTATCGAAGGAAATTTATAATTCTAAATCTGAAAGAAAAATAAAATTATATATCTGAGGTATGCATGTCACAATGATCAGTAGCCTCTGTATGTTGACATTGCCCAACTTTTATCGAATTGTTGTTTATATTTTTCCCCATATTCGGCGATTCTATAAATGAGGTAACAAATTACAATGTTTATAAATTTATCCGCACAAAAATATACAATTAAATTGCTGTCTGTTGAATCGATTATGTACAAAAGGTATTTAAGGCTATTGCTAAAAGAACAAATGAAAGATCATTGTTTTATAATTGAAATCAAGGCAGTAAACAATATGAGGCAAGTTAACAAACCTTTAGAAATCTATTATCTAGAAGAAATCAATTAATTGCAGTTCCTCACTTTCCCCACCAGCGTCGGCGGCCCCCTGAAATTAATGGTCATTCCTTTTTTATCATGAATTATCTAATAAATGCTGTGTCATGATTGCGTGATTCTATATCATTCACATTCTATAAATATTATACAAAAGACTAATGTTTGCAGACTATGTACACACTGTATCGGTAATGTATACGGTAATGTATCACTGTTATCGATTGAAACTAAACTCACATCCGCCGCCCCATCCGCCGCCCCATCCTCCTCTCCCTGCAAAACAACAGTTCATATTGACGATTTTCTTCCTCTCCAAAATCCGCATAGTTTTTAAGCAATGGGTATCAAAGAAAACTTACATCCGCCTCCCCAACCTCCATAGCCACCGTAACCTCCGTAACCTCCGTAACCGCCACCACAACAGCCGTACCCTCCACCGCCCCAACCTCCTCCACCACCCCCTGCAACGAGTCGGATCATGTTCGGGTCTATATTCCAACAGGAACAGCTTAAATCTTGAAACAAGTGAACACTTACATCCCATTTGGAACCATGCATCCACAGTCGCAAGACAAGCAAGAAGAATGACCAGCAGCAGAGGGGCTCGTATAGTCGACATCAATACTAGAATATACGTCTCCGATCTATCACTTCTCTTCCTCAAATCTCCTTTTATCCTGTTACTGCATGCCCTCTAAGGTCGCGGCGCTCATGAAATCACCATTCATGCCATATACACAACGTAGAGAACGTCGCATCGTGACGTCCTCGCTTCGTGGTAATTTGATCTAGTTCCTTGTTTTTTCGGAGTTCACGGGCGCAAATATCGGTAAAAAAGTGCGAATCCGTGGAATATATCGCAGATGTGAATAATTATGCACTATATGGACGTCACGTAGTGAGGCGCGCGCGTGAGATTCGGAAGTTGCGATAAACATATTTTCAGCCAAAAAAACAACTGTGAGCAAAATGGTAATGTATTGCAGAATCGTCTCACATATTCATAATTTCATCTTTTCGTTCCACCCCTAATCGTTATCCGCTCAATATCATTGGCGTGGTGCAAGTAGAAAAGTAGAACAGCAAATAAATCTGCGAAGAATTGAGATTCAGAGTAGAGTGCGAAATGACCACGGTCTCATAATTTCCCACACTGTCTCACTTACCGACCGGTCGAGAGAGTGTGTGAAATGAAGAGACGGCTGTGGTCTCACATTTCGCACTCTCATTCAGAGATAATTACAGGGAGGGATTGATTAGATCACTTCCATGTATGTTCCCCAAAAAATACGCACGAGCGAACAAAGAACGTGTAGGCGCCCATCTCACGTACACATTCAGTGGACGGTAAGAAACAACTACATAGTCAAAAATTATTCAAATCAAACTGTATGTAAACCAGATGTAGGTTTGTTTTTATTCGTAGTCATCTAGTTTAATGCTACCTTCACCTTCCATTTCTTCCTTTGAAATTTGAGAATCGACGCTAGCGATAAGCATAACTTTAGCAGAGCATTGGACGAATTTATAGCGCTCTTTCCTTCAACCATACTAGAATATGCAATTCCTTCTCTCTGAATAAATATAATATCTATGTGTTATGACGGACGGTAAAAGATAGAGAGATTAGGGGGCTGATATCAGATGTGCGTCGACAATATCACTGGTGAACAGCGTGTCAGACTGGTGAGAATGCCCTAATAGCATGGCGGTGAAATTTGTGAAACTAATCCCAGACGACGAGTCATTTCTGGTGTGGGGACCGGTCGAAATGGGAGCGACATTCGCAGAAATAAATTCATAATATGTATATGAGGTCACAATTGAAAAATATAAACTGGTCAAGTTGTTGGAACATGCATTAGGCATGTTATATAAATTTGTCATCTCACTATCTTTCATCTCCATGGAGGAGACAGCTTTTGAAGATTTCAAAAGCTATCTCATACTCGACGTGGAAACCTACAACCATGCCGATTTTTTGAAACATACCAAAGACATGCTGTAAAAACTTGACCAGTTCTGATTTTTCGATTATGACTTAATTAATCAGTTATAAAACAATTTATGAAAATTTTGGCAATCAAATAATTATAGCCGACGGACAAGGACAAAATCGAAAAATTAGAACTGCTAAAGTTTTTCGGACGTGTATTGGGTGACAAAAAAAATTTATGTTACAAAAAATCGGCATGGTTGTATCTTTTCTCGTCGAGGAGGAGATAGCTGTCGATCATTTCCAAAGCTATCTCCTCCATGGAAATGAAAGATAGTGAGACGGCAACTTTACATAACATGACCAATGCATGTTCCAAAAACTTGACCAGTTTAGATTTTTCAATTATGACCTCATTTACGTATTATGAATTTATTTCTGCGAATGTGGCTCCCATTTCGACCGGTCCCCACGCCAGAAATGACTCGTCGATTAATTTCACAAATTCACCGGCATGCAAATAAGGCATTCTTACCAGTCTGACACGCTGTGTGGTGTGCTCGTACAAAGTAGGGAACTTCGATCAAAAAATGTTAACACACTATCAGCAAGTTCGCAAAATACCAGTTAGAACTTGTAGAAGAGTACTGTATTGCAAACGCGGAGTGTTCAATAGTGTTGTTATGTCGAGTAACTCGAAACTCGCGAGTACTTTTTTTCGGAAAAGCACTCGCGAGTGGGGTCTAATCGTGAGTGGAATTAACTCACGAGACATTTTGCATAACACTCGCGAGTGCCTCCCATTGCCCCCTTCCCCTCACCCCATCCACCGATCTTGAGCGGTCGCTGTGGAAAATCAGTGATAGACCAGTCATTACGCCACGGTTAATATCTTGCGTAGACACTCACGAATATGCGAAAGCACTCGCGAGTACCCGCTCACTCAAGAGTGAACATGTGAGATTTTACTCGCGAGTGACATCGACCGTCGAGCATTCGTAAGAAATGAACAAGTACTCGACGAATAACACTTGCGCCAACAACACTAGTGTTTAGCATGCTGCGCATGCTAACACCTTCTTCCGAAAAAACTCGGCCTTGTAGCATTACCTATAGCGTAACATGGGACCTTTCTATTCTCTTAGTGGGATACGACAACAGAGCCGAAACCTTTTCCTCCTCATACTGGTCGGTACTCGGTAGCCGCCGTAGCACACGCAACTCAGCAACTACAACAGTGCACTTGATCGTCAAAGAATTGGCAATCGTTCTGGGCTCGAGATGTGAAAGTGAACCATCCTCATCGTTTCCTCCTTAACATCCCTGATGCTCATCGACAGCCAAATCGTAATGATTTATGAAATGCGATTGGAAATAAGGCTTAGTTTCTTATGCGTCTCTAATGACCTAACGCAAATTGTTAAGAAAATAGCCTAAAACGAGCAAGAAAAGATGCGTGAAAAGTTCGCGAACTTCTGACGGATTATAAGGGTCGGTAGTCTCATATTTCGCACTTTAATTGTCACTCATCTGTTCTCGAACCCGGGAGCATTTATCGTTATTGCAATCAGAAAACAATGCGAAAAATATCCGTTTAAAATATACAACTAGGCAGTCATGAATGTAGGCAAAAAGGGTCGTAATCGGAAATATATAATAATGAAATCAAATGACTGCTCTTCCTCACTTTCCCCACCATCCGCGACGGCCCCCTGTAATTAGAATACAATTTTTTTTTCATAAATTATCTAATCATGTGCTCAGTATGCTGTGTCAATGTGGCAGGCATTGTCGTATTTTATTCTCATCCTAGCGAAAGTGTACTAACTGTACAACAATATTCTTCGCCAAACTGTTTACAGACTGTATCGGTAATGTGTTATCGATTGAAAATAAACTCACATCCGCCGCCCCATCCTCCTCTCCCTACAAGAAATAAGTTCATCTTGATTTTTTCCTCTCCTAGTTGTTCCACTAAAAAGAGGGAGTAAAAAACTTACATCCGCCTCCCCAACCTCCATAGCCTCCATAGCCACCGTAACCTCCGTAACCGCCGCCACAGCAGCCGTACCCTCCACCGCCCCAACCTCCTCCTCTACCCCCTGAAATTAGTTGGATCCGGATCCAGTCCCTATTCGAACAGAAGTCAAGATTTTACTCTTTTGCAACGACAAAAAACTTACATCCGATTTCGAACCATGCGTCCACAGTCGCGATACAAGCAAGAAGGATGACAAGCAGCAGCGATGCTCGTATTATCGACATCATCAATGGAATCAGTCCGATCCATCACTTCCCCGGCCATTCCTTTTATCATGTCACTGTATGCCCTCTAAGGTCACAACACACGCGAAATCACCATTCATGCCATATACACAACGTAGAGAACGTCGCATCGTGACGTCCTCGCTTCGTGGTAATTTGATCTAGTTCCTTGTTTTTTTCGGAGTTCACGGGCACAAATATCGACAAAAAAGTGCGAATCCGCCGAATTTATTGCAGATGTTAATAATTCTGCACTCTATGGACAATGCGCGCGTGAGAATCGTCAGTTGCGAAAAAAACATATCTGTATAGAAAAATGTGTGGACCACAGCCTGATAGTGAGGGATTTCATTATTTTCTCGGAAATTCTTTTAATGTTATTGTCGCTGAGGGGTCAGAAATGGTCTCGTCATTCCGCATACTCTCTCACCTACCGACTGGTCGAGAGAGTGTGTAGAATTACGAGACCATTTCTGACCCATAAGCAACAATAACACAGTATCATGGCTACTGCATTTGAAGGAAATGCACTCCATGCTCGCGTGGTGTGCCTATCTACCGTATGCGCGAAAGGGTGATTGAAACAAAGGCAGTCTCCCCAAAAATCAGCAAGAGAAGGTGCATGGGGCGGGGGTCGAACCCCCGTCCCTAGATTGATACTGTAGAAACTTACCTCTGAGCCAGTAGGCCGATGTGAAACTGATCAACTTAGCTCGCCCCATTCTCGCGGAATCGCCGCTCAGTGGAATCCTCTAGACACTGGGGGAATAACAGCTACAGTACGCTAAAATTCTGTGTGGGAGAAAATTCACCACGATTTTCAGCAATTCAAATGAGTGGGCGGAGTTTTAGTACTATTTCTCAAATGCTGCTTTTATTGCACTCCCGTGAGACTGTGATAAACACACCATAACATTTTCAATGTAGCATATTCTCATTCCAATTCACACCACTCTTCAATTAATAAACTTGACTCTCGAGAATTTCGTGCACATGGTCGCCTACTACCCTCTGGTAGTCTCTTTTTCTGTAATTATCTTCTTCGTATCAGCCGTATTACAGATCTCTCGTTAAAAACGCCGTAAAACTATTACCAAACCTGGATCCCTATCGCCTACCTCATGTACCTCACTCCGCAGAGCGTTCCCGGGCACATTCTAGAGATGTTGAATAAGAGTTTTTGTCTTCAATTGTCAAGGATCATTACAGGTTTTCATCGGTTAGATCACCCCATGCATGTTCGCACAAAACAAGAGCGAACATTGAACGTTTGCGCATCTCACATTCGCCGGACTATAAATTACAACTAATTAAAAGTAGTTTAACGCAAAATGTGTAGAGGAAGGAGGCATGTTCGTTTGAAAAGATTGCACAAGGCTGAACAACATTCGCTTTCCGGCCGAGGCAAAATAAATGTTGCTAACAGCGAGGGATAACGAGGGCACACAGAGAATCAATACACTGAGGTGAGGACACCTAGTGTATGATGTACTCAATATTGAGTGCATTCGCGCATCGAGAGAGCGTGCGAAAACGAGAGATTTGTAAGTGTATCATACACTAGGTGTCCTATCTCAGTAGAGGATACACTCAACAGTCAGTACTCTGGTATTTTCGCCCCAATGGATCCCTAGTTGATAGACCAATGGGGGAAAGATCAAAGACACCGACGGTTTCCCAATAGGGGAAACCGTGGTCCCCTGTTGGGGGAAATTTTCAGAGTGGGATCCCACAGTTTCCCCCATTGGGAATCTTCTGTCTTTGATCTTTCCCCTCATTGGTCTATCAACTAGGGATCCATTGGGGCAAAAACACCAGAGTATATTCATTCTGGGTGCAGAACAACTGCTCCAGTGCAAAAAGTTTGCACTGCAAACAGATGGAACGAAGAGAAATGTAGACATATTCTCGATAATAATTTTTTCTCTGTATTTCTTTCCGATTCGTTTTTTTAGTAGTGCGAAATGTGAGACCACGATCTCTTCATTTCACACATTTTATCGACCAGTCTGTAGGTACGACATCAAATCATTGCCATTCTTCGGAGATTTGACCCGATAGAATTTATCGCAATTGTTATCTCTAGTACAAAAAGAACGCTGAAATAACCGTTTGAAAGTGGAAAACTAGGCAGTCATGGTGTGAGGCACGTTATTAAAAAAATGTCAATAATCGATTATCTAGAAGAAATCTGTTGATTTCAATTCTTCACTTTCCCCACCATCCGCGAACATTGACTGAAATTATAATTCGTTAATTAACTTAATCTACTCAATGCACTGTCTCAATATGCCGTATATGCTCATCTGCATTTGAAATATTATTTTAACTGGAAAATAATAAAAGATCTTTAATATTTTAAGATTAGAGAAAATATTAAATAAGATTAAAACTCACATCCGCCTCCGCAACCCCAATAGTCACAGCGAAATCCCCCAAATCCGTTGAACCATCCTCCGCCGCCCCCTGTAATGTGATCGTAACATGAGATTCTAAATCTACAGCAAGGGGTCATTGTGCGTGTAAAGATGGGAGAGTCCCTCTCAATTTTGCACGCTCTCTCGCTCCATACTCCTTTCTGTAAGGTTGGCAGGCCTGTGGAAAGATGTGGGGTAAACACTTACAATGGAAGAATGCGTCGACTGTCGTAAGGCAGACGAGCAAGAGGATGACGAGAAGGTAAGCTGTTACAGTCGACATCACCAATCAACTCTCTGTCTTTGATTCTTCTCCTCAACAGTTCTCCTTATATCCAGTAGCATGTCTTCTGCCCTCTAAGGTCACGCCGTTCCCAACACCGCGCACGCACACATACCGCATAAAAAGAGGACACCGTAGTTTGCTATAGTTGTGCCCATTGTATGTTTGATCCAGGCACATACAACCCCCGATAGAACGTACCAATCCGCCGAATTGACTATTTACGTTATGTATTTGACGTCCTGAAGTGAGCGGCGCACGTGTGAGACAATACAAATTGGAGTGATGTATACCCTCTGGTATTCTCAATTCTCGGACTTTCTACCTCTTATCAGCCGCATTGGCGATCTATCGTTCGAAATGCCGGAATGCAAACACCAAACCTGCAATGTAGTAAAAAAACTATACGAATATATAAATAAGAACAAAATAAAATGAAATAAAAAATAAAGCCAGCAGGTTTGTGGGCCGAGGCATGTATGACTGGTATGTCTCAATATTCTTCGAATATCGCACGATGAGCCTATAGATCGAGCAATAACCCAACCTTATGCCCCCTTCAGTGTCACATCAATGTACTTCAGTGTACATCGATGTTCTCTTCATTTCACCCACTCTCTCGTCCAGCGACCGGTCGAGAGAGTGTGTGAAATGAAGAGTACATCAATGTACATTGATGAACACTGAATCCCACATTAGAAGAAGGGTAGCGAGATCCATAGATCGGGTGGTGTCACATGATCAAATGTTTCATTCGTCGCACAAAATAGACAAGTGCGAGCGAAGAGTGCGAAATCAACCATGTCACGTACACGACTACAAATTACAACATGTTACATGAAGTTTATCATAAGCGGAAAGTGTACAGATATGATATTTTCAGGGAATATGCCATTAGCATTCTACCATCCTCCTCCCCATCCTCTTCCACCCCATCCGGGGCCGTACCCGCCGTATCCGCCATAACCACCGTAGCCAGGGCCACCCCACCCTCCATCTGTATGATAATATCTTGAACACAGTCTTTCCACCAGTTCATTTTAATAATTTTAAATTTCAAGCAAGGTCTACAAACATTTTCAATACAACAAAATATCGAAATCTACCGAGATATCATTTCGTGGAAGATGGGCGAGATGGCCCGAATGGTTCTTACAATTAGTACATATTATTTTTTAAATAATATATCATTCATATTTATATATGTAAACTCACATCCTCCTGGTCCGCCCCATCCGTATCCTCCTCTGCCTCCCCCTGAAAGGATTGAAAGAAATGAGGATTTGTCGCTGTTCTGATTTGAAGTTTTCCTTTCTGTGCTTTGCACGTTTGAGAAGCACTCGATAGCATAAATTAGGAAACACACAAGAATTCAAAATTCGGGTAATCAAGTCTCATGATTCCTCGAATATGAAAGAGTTAAGATCTACTTGTCCAATAATCTGATAGAAATCTCTGTATGCTTACACAGAGAATATATAACATAGATGCGCAGTTCAGGAGCCATATATGAGGCTGTCCACGTAAGGATCAACAAGGGCTCAACAGAGGCCTGGAACAGGTCAAAAATCGAAATGGCTCAAAACTTGCTCCTAGGGGTAACTTTCGACGCTGAACACGCTGGTGCCATCTATTTCGCAATAGGACGCCCGCGGGCGCCGATACGGCGCTGCGCCTTTTTGGTGGAAAACGTGTTTTTCCAGTAAAACTCGCTTCGGAGTGCTCATACAGAGGCAAAACCTATATTCTTTTAGCAGAATTTGACGCTCTATCATCTGGTTATAACCACATTACACGATTCTAACTGGTTTTCGAGAAAAAGTGAATTTTTGACCCCAAACATATCTCGAGCGAACCCGTTACCAGATTATAAAGATTTTTTTTCTGATCATTTTGATACATTTGTTACCTCATTGTACCCCCGGGAAAGTTATTTTATATTGCCTCAAAGGATTTTCGCGCGCGCGGAACGCGTGTGCTGACGCGGCATCCGCGTGGCCGAAGTGGTAGTGGTCCAGAACTTCCACCCTTTCACCCCCTGACAATATTGGCACTTTTTCTGAAATCTTGAAAAAGTCATTTTTTCGATGAAAAAAAATTCGGCAAAAAACTTTCGCAACCGACTGGAATCGAACCAATGACCTTCGGGTGGAAGTTCTGGACCACTACCACTTCGGCCACGCGGATGCCGCGTCAGCACACGCGTTCCGCGCGCGCGAAAATCCTTTGAGGCAATATAAAATAACTTTCCCGGGGGTACAATGAGGTAACAAATGTATCAAAATGATCAGAAAAAAATTCTCTGGTAACGGGTTCGCTCGAGATATGTTCGGGGTCAAAAATTCACTTTTTCTCGAAAACCAGTTAGAATCGTTTAATGTGGTTATAACCAGATGATAGAGCGTCAAATTCTGCTATAGGAATATAGGTTTTGCCTCTGTATTAGCACTCCGAAGCGAGTTTTACTCGAAAAACACGTTTTCCGCCAAAAAGGCGCGGCGCCGTATCGGCGCCCGCGGGCGTCCTATTGCGAAATAGATGGCACCAGCGTGTTCAGCGTCGAAAATTACCCCTAGGAGCAAGTTTTGAGCCATTTCGATTTTTGACCTGTTCCAGACCCTTGTTGATCCTAACGCAAACAGCGTCATATGCACTGCCGATTGACAGTAGTACCAATGGGGAAATAAGACATGAAGAGCAGAACTCCTTGAAACACATTTGAATAGAGCTCATCACACCGCTCTCTATTTCTGTCATTCGCGGTTGGCATTCCTCTCCGCATTTCTCAATTTTTTTATTCCATTTAAGAAAGTAATGAAGTAGTCACAGAAATAGCCCGCTCGAACAAAAAAACCAACCAATGGCCACGCATATTTCTTAATCGCTGCTCGCTATAAAGAAGAATGGTAAATGCGTGGATCTCCATGGCAACTCGCGTTCTTCCTATTGAAGGTAACAAATTGAGAGCATGAACTACCATCAGTGTCTGATTGCAGGAATGCTGGGAATGTTTCTCAACGGCTGGCTGCTCATATCAGGCCTCTCACGTAAGGCACGGGATAAGTATGGTACATTCAAAAAAATCGTGTTTTTTTTTCTTAAGAATATCGAAGCACTTCTGAAACACTATCGAAAAAAGCATTAATTATAATTTTAGCATTTTTTGCTGCTGCAGCAGGCGGCTGCAAAGTTTCAGACGTCATACTTGGACCCGGTGGAAAATGGCTTCAAAATGCTTCAAATTCAATGAAATTTTTTTTCTGGGCATCTGTTGGTATGTTCTTAAAATACCCTGAGTAATTTTGCGATAGCTCATTTTTGAAATTCTGAGCAGTTTTTCAGTAATAACTTTTATATATGACGCTGTTTACGTTAGGATCAACAAGTGGCTGGAACAGGGCAAAAATCGAAATCGCTCAAAACTTGGTCCTAGGGGTAACTTTCGACGCTGAACACGCTGGTGCCATCGATTTCGCAATCTGACCCCTCTGGGCGCCGGTATGGCGCCGCGCCTCTTTGGCGCCAAACTTGTTTTTCGAATAAAACTCGCTTCGGAGTGCCCATAGAGGCACGAAATCCCGCGCATACTAACAGAATTTGATGCTCTATCTCATGGACTAGGTGGCTGGTAGAAGCGATTTCTCGTTTTTGAGAAAATGCGATTTTTTGATCCAGTGAGTAGAAAGTGAATTTACGCACATATATGAAAGAGCTCGTCATACTGATCGATTTGATATATAACACTAATAGGTTTAAGCCCTGCATCGAAAACTATTCAAGTTTTGTTGATTTTCGCGCGCGCGGAACGCGTGTGCAGACGCGGCATCCGCATGGCCGATGCGGTAGTGGTCTAGAACTGCAATCCGAAGGTCACTGGTTCGATTCCAATTGGTTGCAAAAGTTTTTGCCGAATTTTTTTTTCATCGAATTTTCACCTCCTGACCATATTGGCACATTTTCTGAAATTTTGAAAAAGTGATTTTTTCGATGAAAAAAAAATTCGGCAAAAACTTTTGCAACCAATTGGAATCGAACCAGTGACCTTCGGATTGCAGTTCTAGACCACTACCGCATCGGCCATGCGGATGCCGCGTCTGCACACGCGTTCCGCGCGCGAAAATCAGCAAAACTTGAATAGTTTTCGATGATTTCGTGCCTCTATGGGCACTCCGAAGCGAGTTTTATTCGAAAAACAAGTTTGGCGCCAAAGAGGCGCGGCGCCATACCGGCGCCCAGAGGGGTCAGATTGCGAAATCGATGGCACCAGCGTGTTCAGCGTCGAAAGTTACCCCTAGGACCAAGTTTTGAGCGATTTCGATTTTTGGCCTGTTCCTGACCTCTGTTGAGACCTTGTTGATCCTAACGTAAACAGCGTCATATGAAAACATTCACACCCAATATTTTGATATGTTGTAGCCCTTTAAATTATCTATCGAAGTTATGTTTGGCATATTTCGTAAATCGTGAGTCCTGGTTGTGTTTCACCCGAAAAACCGCTGAAAACAGCCGAACCGTCGCATGGCACACAGACAGTCAGCGTTGTTGACTTGTTGCAAATGCATCGGACAGGCCTGGGTTCGAGTCCCAGACCCGGAAAACATTTTTGCCAATTTTTCAGTTCTTGATGGATAGAATTTGACATTTTTTATTACGTATTTATTACGTTTCTATGCGCGCTGCAGCTGCAGCTGTCGTAAAGACTCGGAGTGGAGAGAGAGGCGAACCATATTTATGATATTCAGGAGAAAAAAATTCATGGAAAACAATTAGAATCAGAAAGGGAACAAAACAACAATTATATATATAGAAAATGTTCGATAAAGAAACCTACATATTTGAAATCAGCATAGTTATTTGAGATATTCAAAGTGATAGTTAAGTTGTGAATGTCTCATCCTGCTTCTCCCTAAGACATTCTCTGATGAAGTCGCCTTCGTCCTCCTCAAGATCCAATTCATCATTGCCCTCCTGCTAATAATATTTATACAAGGAACAAGGAACAATTAGTAATACCTCTTCATCTTCTTCAGTCTCCACTGGACCCTTTGCTCCTCTCTTCGTACCTCTTTTCGATCCCCCATGCGAGGTCTTTTTCCGAACAATCTTGCCTTTTTTCTCAGTGGAAGCTGCAAATATTTAACAAAAAATATACAGTGTAATCTAACCATTTGCAAGTCGTTGTTTCTCCAGTCTGGAAAATAAGGCCATCAGCTGCTTCTCACTGTATACTTCTTCCAACTAGAAAGTTTAAGTTCAATCACATTTTAACAACTTTAAGAATCTGAGGATAACCTTGTATGTATACGCATCCCCTGTCTTATGAGGGATGCGTATACATACAAGGTTATCCCCTCTTCCATTTCCTTTGAACATGCTCGTGGGCACGCTCTTCTCATTGGAATCATTCCTCGATGACGATTTACGACAGCTGCAGCTGCAGCGCGCATAGAAACGTAATAAATACGTAATAAAAAATGTCAAATTCTATCCATGAAGAACTGAAAAATTGGCAAAATGTTTTCCGAGCCTGGGACTCGAACCCAGGCCTGTCCGATGCATTTGCAACAAGTCAACAACGCTGATTGTCTGTGTGCCATGCGACGGTTCGGCTGTTTTCAGCGGTTTTTCGGGTGAAACACAACCAGGACTCACGATTCACGAAATATGCCAAACATAACTTCGATAGATAATTTAAAGGGCTACAACATATCAAAAAATTGGGTGTGAATGTTTTCATATATAAAAGTTATTACTGAAAAACTGCTCAGAATTTCAAAAATGAGCTATCGCAAAATTACTCAGGGTATTTTAAGAACATACCAACAGATGCCAAGAAAAAAAATTTCATTGAATTTGAAGCATTTTGACGCCATTTTCCACCGGGTCCAAGTATGACGTCTGAAACTTTGCAGCCGCCCGCTGCAGCAGCAAAAAATGCTAAAATTATAATTAATGCTTTTTTCGATAGTGTTTCAGAAGTGCTTCGATATTCTTAAGAAAAAAACAACACGATTTTTTTGAATGTACCACGGAAAATATGAAACCTATTAGTGCTCAGACCGGGATTCGAACCACGGGCCTTCCGCTTACCGGGCAGATGTCTTAACCACTGAACTATCCGAGCTCTTCTCTGTCTTCTCTCTATGTGATAGGCATTTCGCCTGGATGATCCTTCGCTACGCAAGATACCACGCGACTCACGAGAGGGTCAGTCTGGGTTTGGCATTGAGCAAGATTTTCGACATGTGTGTTTGTTGCACTTTCGGATGCCTCTGGGTCTCACTAAGATCAGTGGGAACTATTGTGCCATGAATGTCATCCTTCGCCGAGATACTGCTACTGTTAGGTGCAGCCGTCGAAGTTTGAGGCCGTTTTTCGAGGTTTCAACGCCATTTCTATGAAAACTTTTCTCTTGGAGCTAAGGACCATTTTCAATGCTCTATCAGCCTGTTAAATTTGTTTTCTGGTATGGAGTCGAATTTGCATAATATGACATTTTCTTGATTTTGCAAAAATCCGCTCGAAAACCCATAGATTTCTCTTTATAGAAGGCTCCGCTAGGTCACTAGGATTCGAATGATATATTGGAGCTCGCATATCTTTGTAGATCATGTGAGTTATGATAGGAAACGTCGAAAATATAGCGCACTTCACCATTTCACTATTCATTTCCTTTGTTCTGGACCGCTTCTTTCTCTTCTCTCACGAGGAATGAAAAGGCGTTTCCCCATTTTATGAGTATTTTGCGCCAATTTTTTGCGTTTCCTAGCATAACTCACATGATCTACAAAGATATGCGAGCTTCAATATATCATTCGAATCCTTGTGACCTAGTGGAGCCTTCTATTAAGATAAATCGATGGGTTTTCGAGCGGATTTTTGCAAAATCAAGAAAATGTCATATTATGCAAATTCGACTCCATACCAGAAAACAAATTTAACAGACTGATAGAGCATTGAAAATGGTCCTTAGCTCCAAGAGAAAAGTTTTCATAGAAATGGCGTTGAAACCTCGAAAAACGGCCTCAAACTTCGACGGCTGCACCTAACAGTAGCAGTATCTCGGCGAAGGATGACATTCATGGCACAATAGTTCCCACTGATCTTAGTGAGACCCAGAGGCATCCGAAAGTGCAAAAAAAATGTCGAAAATCTTTCTCAGTGCCGGATTCTGATCATTCTGAGCCGATCCTCTCGTGAGTTGCGTGATACATTGTATCATTGCGCTCTGGGGGAACATTTATTTCCGAACACCAGATTTAACGCGTTGGATTGATGGAACATTTCAGAATCAACTTGTTTCTGAGTAAACTCTATTCATTGCCGAGTAGGCTCAAAGAACATGATCATTGAAAGACAGAAAAGATTAGTGCTCAGACCGGGATTCGAACCACGGGCCTTCCGCTTACCGGGCAGCGGAAGGCCCGTGGAGCACTAATCTTTTCTGTCTTTCAATGATCATGTTCTTTGAGCCTACTCGGCAATGAATATAGTTTACTCAGAAACAAGTTGAAAGGGACCTTTACTCTTATTACATACACCCCAATTTTGGCAAATCCTGCAAGCTCTTGATACACTCAGAGCGCGAACACTCTAACATGTGCCTCTCTAGTGAATTGGACTCTCTTATATTCAAGAGAATCCGCTATCTACTCTCCTCAGAACGCGAACTATCTAAGAGAGTTGAGTTCACTAGAGAGGCACATGCTAGAGAGTTCGCGCTCTGTGTAGAATTCCCCCTAACCAAATGATTCTAGGCGCGGAGATAGCTCTTTTCGAAAGATGATTTGCGCTTATACAATTCCTGTCATGATGCAGCTTTGGTGCGTGGTGAGTTGTCGGGGGGAAATTTCGAGAATTTCGGGTAGTTAATGAGATCTCTTCATTTCGCACACTCTTTATATACCTGTCCATTGTTGAAATAGAGAGTGCTCGAACTGAAGAGATCTGATCTAATTGTTTTCCCGAATTTCAAATTCTAGCAAAGATCAAAAGGTAATACATCCTTTTGTAGGCGGTAATGACCAACTTGTTTCCTTCCGACGATGAAACAAGAAAGGATTTCGAAGCTAAAGTGTATCGAGCGCACGAAACGAATGCAAGCGACTTTTACGTGTACGGAACTAGCATTTTCGATGAAGTGAGTTCTCTGATTATGAGCAGTAGAGTGCGCAATATGAGACCACGGCCTCTTCATTTCGCACACTCTCTAGACCGGTCGATAGCTGATAGAGTGTGCGAAATGAAGAGACCGTGGTCTCACATTTCGCACTCTACTGAGCAGTCTTTGCTCGAAGATCTTTGCTCAAAATATACATTTAATATTCGTTTCTTCGAGAAGCATTTCGACGCGGTAGACATAATCATTTACGATTTGTGCCTGACGTACTTCATCAGTTTCACACTTTTCTTCGTTAGTGCTCATCAGGCAAGCAATAAACCTACCGTAAACTATTTAGTCTCCAACTTTGCTTTCTCTGGAGATGTAGTCTCCTGCTGAGAGAGTTTGAAACAGAGAGAGAGAGAGAGAGAAAGAGAGATCGGGTGAGAGGTGATTTCTCAATATGAATGATCTCACAACATGAGAAAAAATATCAGTGAGTTCGCGTAAGAATCGCAACCATGGTCGTACAGCAAAAAGTGACAACTTGAGTTTTTCACAGATTCTGATAGCCCTTGGTGTGCTCTATCGATTTCTGTTTTATTCATGACTAGAGATGGGGAAGGAAGAGGGAAGAGTGAGACAGGCGCATGCTAATTGATCTTACTCTTCCGGAAGAGTCGCAACTCTTCCGGAAGAGTAAGAGTGTCAAAAAGTTTCAATGCAAATGCATGTTCTGGACATTGTAAATAGCTTTCAATGGATTAAGAGGGTGCGAATGAGTATTGGAAGACACAAATTAGTACAAAATTCATCTTCTTGAAAAGACCTACTCCTCCGAAAGATCGGCAACTCTTCCGGAAGAGTTCGCCCTCCTCTCCCTACTCTTCCTTCCAATTCACCATTATCAGAATCACAATGGCGAGAGAGAGGAAGGCCTTCCTTTCACTATTCCTTCCCCATCCCTATTCATGACTTCAAGTTTCGAATTTGCATAATTATGAGTGTTCAAAGTTCGAATAGATTCAAGGTATTTCAAGTATATCTCTTCAGGGAGAAGAGCTAGAAGTTTTGTCTAAAGAACAAAAATGACCGCCATGATGAGGTGCATCTACTTCTGTCATTTGTTCATTCAAATTTTATATTTTGAAAAAAAACCTAAAAATTTGATGACGATTTTCTCGAAAACCAGGCCGAGTCCAGTCACCAGTTTTCGATATGTTGTTGCTCTGGGTATAATCTATCGGATCCACACAATTACATGATGAATCAGGGGGAGGAATAAGGTTGATATTTTCAATACAAAATTATATAAAACGCAAGAAAGCCCCTCATTTCACCCTTATTTCACATGTTAGACACGAAGTGAGCGGTATAAAATTCGCGAAATTCTCATTTCACACCGCGCAGCTAGCGTCAAATGAGAAGAATGATGGTGAAATAAGGGTTAAATGAGGGGCTTTCTTGCGTTTTATATAAATTTGTATTGAAAATATGAACCTTATCCCGCCCTCGATACATCACGTAATTGTGTGGATTCGATAGATTATACCCAGGGCAACAACATATCGAAAACTGGTGACTGGACTCGGCCTGGTTTTCGAAAAAATCGTCGTCAAATTTTTAGGTGTTTTTCAAAATATAAAATTTGAATAAACAAATGACATACGTAGATGCAGCCTATCATGGCGGTCATTTTTGTTCTTTAGACAAAACTTCTAGCTTTTCTCCCTGAAGAGATATACTTGAAATACCTTGAATCTATTCGAACTTTGAACACTCATAATTATGCAAATTCGAAATTTGAAGTCATGAATAAATCAGAAATCGATAGAGCACACCAAGGGCTATCAGAATCTGTGAAAAACTCAAGTTGTCACTTTTTGCTGTACGGATTTGTCAACGTTTTTTGCGGTTCTTACGCGAACGCACTGATATACGTGAAGCTGTGATCAGTCGAAAACTAAAGAATTGGTGCCGAACAAAGGATTTTACGGCAATCTTCTTTGTCCGGCCTCAAAATTCAACAAAGGGATTTTGGATGATCAACAATACCATGCACACAAATGATTCACTAAAGATTTGGTCTGGAATTCGCTCATTGGGCGCTTCAATCAGTACGAAGACAGAGATGATGCAGAAACGATTCTTCCGCACTCAAATATTACAGGTTTTTTATGGGTTCTCCTATTGGAAGTAGTGAAATGAACTCGCCATGTTCTAGCTTCCATCATGGGAACCACAGTAACGAACGTGTACGCACGTGCTAGAATTTTTTAAAAAAAGGTAGCTGTGCAACAAGTTGCTTTTATCAAGAAAAAAATCACATTTCTCGCATTCGTTCTGGCGAAAGCCGTCGATTTCCCACTTATGCAACCAGTTGAGCCGCTGCTTCTCAACGTTTAGATCATACTAATCCATCAGATCTTGCTGCCACTTGTCATCATGTCAATTCCATCGGGAATCTTTGCTGTTGCAATACTTCGCGGCTACGAGCTCAAAAATCTCACGCTAATTATCAGCTTGCCACTGGCCGCCGTCCCTTCCTGCTCTGTGCGTATTTTTCTCCTTCCAAACTACATTATAATCTGAGAGAGAAAGTCACTAGGATCAGGACACACAGTGAAAATGTTCACTTACCTGTAAGTGAAAGTCACTAGAAATACGAGACATTTCACTTACCGGTAAGTGATCATTTTCACTTTGTGTCCTGATCCAAGTGACGTTTTTCTGTGTGTACTTCAATCCATTTATTGCAACGACGCAGTTTACTAGTCCATGGTTGGGTTGCTGTAAAATCGGGGTAGGGGAGCTAATCGCGTGGCTGGGCATTCAACATTTACGTGAGATACAGCAGTGTTTGCTTCTTGCTTCATCATTAGCGGTGAAATCACATCAGCCGCAAGCCGGTCAACCACCCACTGAAAGGGCCATGGAGTGAGAGAACGTGCAAACCCTAGAGGGACTCTCTCACTTTTGCACACATTCCCCTGACCCCTATTTGGAGAGTTGAAATAATGTTATTCCAGGCCTTCCCACTGTTGGTGTTTGTCGAAAAGTCCAAATCCCGCTACCTGCCAAGTGCGAAAGCATCCGTGCCAAAGGTGCGCTGCTGGGTATTACATTTATAAAATATAATACAAAAAGGCGAAACATTGACTTCCGTTGTTTACCGAACGGGAACGTTGGTAACCGTTTCGCGTTTCTTGCCTCCGGTAAATACAAGAAGAAACCGTTTTGACATTTTGTCTGCTCGTATCATTTAAGAAATGAGCAATATAGAACATAATCATTATAAGATGGGAAGGGATGTCTTGGATACCTAACAATTTTAATCTATTTTCACAGAGCGGACCTCATCGGGACATCAAAATTAATGGTGCGGCAAATTCAGCAGCGATCCGTGTTCTAAATTATGTGACTAAATAAATACCTGAATATTTGAGCTTTATATTGTTGCGCGGAGAGAAACAATATGCGAAATAATTTCAATTGAACAACTACTGTGATTCCGTTCAACCGCGTCTTCATCACTATCACAAACATGGTTCTGAGTATGCACTATGTAGTTATTGCCGAATAGGCAATGACTACATAGAGTATGCCAAGGAAACATGTTCACACAGTGTTTCGTCCAATTATTGACCGTCTGAAGTCACTTCTGACGTCTGACGTCTCATTATTTGCAAATTTCGATAATAATTAAAGCATGGATTCTTGGAAACACATCTGTGTAGTGACTAACTCCTTGGTGTCAAAGAACAGATTCATTATAAAATGGGAAGCGACGTCATGTCTACGTAGCAAACCGAGTATCTCAATATGAAAGGGAACTTGAATGATCGATTGTCTAGCGGCTACACCGCAGCCATTATAATGTAGCACCAATCGTAGGAAGTACAATTCGCCTACGATGAAAGGCTATTGTTACATCTACCGAAATAGCAAGTTGGAAAAGATTTACGCCCGGATGGGCTCATCGATCGGGTATCAGGTGATTAACTGTTTCCCTCATCAACGCAAAATACATATGTGCGGGCAGAGAACTCTGCGCATATTATACAGAAGTCATGTACACTACCTCCATACCCGATGGAGAGATGACCTGAAACGAGCAATCGGGCCCCAATGGTGGAATGCAACTAACGAATAATTCCGGCCCATCTGAGCATTATTGCTTGACATGATAAATAATTGAATTGAAAAAAAATCATGTATAAAATCGACTGTATAATGCAATGCGATTCATTAGCGAAATTTTTTTTCACAAATTATATAGCAAGAGCAGGGACTACCATAATCCTCCCCATCCGCCTCCTCCGCCCCATCCTCGTCCATAGCCACCGTAGCCGTTGTAGCCATAGCCAGGCCCGCCTCATCCACCGTCTGCAAGAGATACAGGTAAAGGTAAAGTTACTACCGGAATCAAGAGAAATTTACGTCGACATGCGACCACTCTACCGGGGCTCACCGGTAAGGCCGGTTTTCTAACTAGGTCTACGTCTCTCTGCAAGAGATATCAGCACATATTCATGCAGCTATTCACTGCACTGCTTTGAACGTTGAATCAAATTTTGGACCCTATAATCGCCAGTGTTCGAACCTGTAGTAGCGGCCCACACATGCTACAAGTCCGCCCACGAAACAGTACTAGACGGAAAACCACCCGTGACCACCGGAAAAGTGCGATAGCGATGTATAAATTGAATAGGCGAGAATCGACAAAAGATTTGGCATCACTGTTTTATATTTTAAATTAAATTAATAATGCTCACATCCGCCTATGCCGCCCCATCTGTCACATTCTCTGCCTCCCCCTGAAATATATGATTTGATTGAATTATCACGACTTTTTTTTTAATTTAAAATTTTGTTCTGATTTGTAGAGTCGAAATCAACCGCAACTTGTCAAGCAGGAAAAAAAGAAGAACCGGTAGAGTAAGCAGTTCGAGTGTATGTGGACCAGATCTCTAACACACATCCCACTATTGACCAGTTCAAGTTCCTATTTTTGTCTGCGACTCACATCCGCCGTAATACCCTCCATACGGGTTGGCTTCAGCGCCTGCAAAGAGGAAGAGGAAGCCGATTAGGAGTACAAGTTGAGACGATCTTTCAGGAAACATCAGTTGTCCATCCAGCAGCACGCACGCGCGTTATATCCCTCGCGCGTGGTAATCTCCAGCGGTGGGCAACATGCATGCGCATCAACAATCGCAGAGCGCAGCGATGTATTCGGATAACCGAAATCGCCATCACTCATTATGACTCAGCGGCGAAATGAGTCATGGATTGAATAGTATTTACTTTAAAAAAATATAACATTGATAATCCTTAATAGTTTTACGAAAACCTTTTTTTAAATTCTATATATAGCCCCCACAGTCTCCGCCCAAATCCACCGGGCCCTCAATCGCGAATAGTCGAGCGGGGTGAAGCACAAGCTGAATTCTAAACGCTCTGAGACGTGCTTGGGCTTATCTTGTAGCTTTCGAGAAGCTCTATCGTTCGAGCCCAGGCCCATGGTTGTGGGACGTCTTGATGACGTTCAAAAAGAGGAAAAACAGTTTCGAAAACCCCTAAACATCTAATTATCGCTATCGTAGCATGCTCGGCCGATGTTTATTATATTGTTATCTTCCTAAAAATAACATTTGGTAAGAAAAAACAAGGATATCGTCTAAATTCGAATTGTGCTTTCGTTTGCAAAAATAGTAAGTGAAAACGTGGGTTTTAAGAGTACGAGAGCATCGAAATTCCGTTTTACTGTAAATAGCAATGTTTTTCGCAAAAGGGTTTAGAACCTGCGAAACCCAGTTGACGAGGCAAGCGCACAACCTGCTGCGCCATGAGGGCAGATGCCAACCCTCTGCAAACGCGCGCTATGCTCTTACGCCACCGCATGGCGTTGACTCGTGCAATCATTCAAATTAAGATGCCATTGTACTCTCCATACCTTCATAAACTAATTATGTTCAGGCATATCATCAGAATACCTCCAAATAGTTGCACTATGACCCCTAGAAAGATTTGCGAATAGGCTCTCCCTCTCACAACGGTGGGAGCGCGCAAGGTTTTGGAGGTCTAGCTCGGCTCAGAAATGAGATATCGACCCAAATCCAAAAGATTGGTCTTATTCACACCTCTACGGACACATTGGACACAAATTTGACTCCTCTAAGCGAATTCCTCTGATCACGTTGTGGCCCCTATCTATATATTTTTTTTTCATTTGACAGGTTGAAGTTTGACAGGTTTTCGTGGAAATTTATTATATTTACAATATACTTTATTCACTCCTCAACGGTCACCAAAATATCGATATTGGAAATTCCAGCACAACAAGTAGAAAGTGGCACTTTCAAAGTGCTACAATGCGACTATTTGAAATCTCCCTTTTTTCCATTTGTTATTTTGACTACATAAATAACGTAGTGTGAAAAGATCTACCATCGTCATTGTCGACATTTATGACTACAAATATGTACATGGGATCGGGTATAATTTGGTTCAGCAGAAATTTAAACTTCACGTCAGCATTTCTTCCTTCGTTTGCGCTGCAAGTATGTTCTTTGAGTGATCGAGCGAAGAGAAAGCACTTGGTTATCTTCATGAGGAATCAGTAACTATGAGTGCTGACAATGAATCAAGCCAGGGGAAAAAAGGATGGATATGATAAAATAAACCAATGATCCACCCCTTCTTTCCCATGGCTTGAGTCAGCCTTTCCGGGAGTGATCGGGAAGTCGCATGCAATTTCATCTGCATGCATTGTCAATGCCCCGTGAACATTTGCGAGTGTCGATCTCTCCATTTGTACATTACCTATCATTTCAGTCATACATGGATCACGCGACATGCATACACGACTAGATCACGCATGTTAATAGGTCTGGCGCAAGGTGGGCACTCTGGACTGAATCTTCCCCTTGTAACACTGGCCTAACAGTGTTTTCCCGCGAGCCAAACTCGAAGTCGGAAAGTACTACTTTTTTTCCGAATCAAGATAGGGACGTCCGCTGATTAGGTCGTATTCATTGGCAATATCTCTGAGAAGTGCCAACCATATTCACCACACCTCTCTTCCACCTCTCTCTCTCTTTCAAGCCAGGATTCAGCAATCAATTGTTTATCGGGCAATCAATGTACACAAGTGCTACCATCCTCCTCCTCCCCAGCCTCCTCTGCCTCCAAAGTCGCCTCCTCTACCGTAACCTCCGTACCCGCCGTTTCCAAGACCACCTCCTCGACCGTACCCGCCGTACCCGCCCATTCCACGACCGCCCATGCCTCCATCTGCAAAGGGCTCACAATCAATACTATATCACTTTGAAATCACACATTTCTTATTACAAATACACGAACATTCGTCTGAAATAATAAAACGTTCCATTGCTAATCCGTGCTAAACGTAGAAATTATAGGCGAGAGAGCATGACAAAATGAGGGCCACGCCAGTAGTCCATGTCATGAGCGTATCATTTAAAAATTGTAATAATTTTGACATTATTGTTTTAAAAAAATCATTCACATGACAACTTCACAAAAAGCAGTTCTTTCCAGACTCATTCCGAATGAAACGTGTTTCAAACTGAGAATATTTGATGACTGCAGGTCAACTCACATCCGCCTCTTCCGCCCCCTGCAAGAGCCATTTGTATACTCTAATAGGAACAAATTCTGGCCATGCCGACTCGTTCTCTACGAAAAGGATCACAGCGCAGGTCGAGGCTATGTGAAAAAATCACCTCTATGATTTATATTGTTTGGCGGCGGAACGTTTTGTTTTTTTTAGCGGGTATTTTTAACTTTGTAATAAATAACTGGGGGGGAGGAACACGGAAAGGAAAAATCACATTCGCCGCCGCGCTCATGCGAGTGAGGAGCTGCCGTTGTGATAAGTGAGATGAGCAGAAGAAGAAGAAGAGACGACCCGACACTGCGCAGCATCGTTCCTAGATAGCCTTAAAGCATGTATTCTGTATTTTATCGGCAAAATGCACATACATTTTATATTTTATAGGAAAAATTCACATACATTCTATATTTTAACGGAATACTGTTAGTCTACATGAAATAATGTGCAGTACATTAAGACAGTCTACAGGGGGTTGAAATATAGATAAATCGTCGGACTGTCGGTATCCACATGGCATCCACGCGAGCCTTTTATCCACTGACAATACGAGAAACATCACGGGCAGGTCAACAATCGCGGATGCGGATTATCCACCATTCGTCATTCCTCGCGGATGCGGTACAAGTTGAGTCACTGCGTCGCTTATTGCTCAGCCCTGATACAGATAGAGATATAGGCATATCCGGAAAGAGCTAGGGAGCGAACAAGTCATAACTCTAACTTGTATGCCGCAATAGCTTTGTTGTTACACTGTTAAAAACCTATAGTCATTGGTAAATAAATGTAATCATTGCAAATCTCTGGGGGAGAAGTGATAATGATCATCGATCTGGGAACAGCAGGCAAGGATCATGGATTGGCTTCGCTGACAAAAATGGAAACAGTTACAACCGGGATCGACAGCACTTCACGTAAGAATCGACTACTTTGCCTGGCCCACCGGTAAAGCCGGTTGCTGTAGAGGACTACGTAACTAGTAGTACGTATCCCCTGCTGTCCAGGCTTTTGATGTTGCCTTGCGTAATCAAAGTTGTTACCATTTTGCCGACACCGTGGGCAATGGATGGCTTCGCCGATACATTTCAGCAAATGTTTAAAATGTCGGGAATGAGCGTCAGATGAGGATGTTATTTCGGACTCGGCCATTCCCAGTTCCGACATTATCGGAAACGCTTTCCGGTAGGTGACATCAAAGAGTATACACAACTGCACCGAGCGGGAAGTCTCCAACTGCCTTTACTCTGAAGACGTTCTCTGGTTTTTCTCCCCCAACATGGGACCACAGAAAGTGGGAGTGATCAGCCTCCTCCAACAAGGGACCAGAACCGCGCCCGCTATTTGGGGAGGGGTGAGGAGCAGATTTCCCCCAATGGTCCCCTAACTTTTCCCCCAATGGTTTCCCACAAATCCCCCCAACGTTGATAGACCAATTGGGGGGGATTTGTGGTCCCCTGTTGGGGGAGAAAAACCAGAGTTGTCTCCTGCTGAGAGAGTATGCATATTTGAGCTCTCATCTCTCACTAGCTATCGACCACTCTCTCTCTCGATTTCCCGTACAGTCTCAGCTGGAGACAACATCTCTACAGTATGGGAAGTTTGAGACTTCCCGCTCTGAGTGATCGAGGGTGATCTTTCTATCTAGCAACTCTGACTTCTCAAGTACTGTCGCACAAACTATAAATTGTACCGAGGTCATGTGCAAGTTTAGATATCTTTAATTGATATTTCAATCCAAAGCAAGAATTTGTTTTAGTCAATTTCATTACTCTACAAATTTCATGAGCCTCACTATTCGTTTCATAGCAAGCGAGGGAAAGGAATACGTCATCAACGAAACATATTTGCGACCTGCCGTAGTAGGTCCGGTAATGCCGCCGATAACTGAGAAAAAAACTGTTTCTTGATATTTTTGTATTTCGAGCTTCTACAATGCACGCACACCATGACTATTCCGTTGTTGTTTCATTCGTAAGGCCACAATTTAGAAGATAAATAACAATAATAATATCATATACAAACTAGCCGGGATGTGTTGAGGTTAAATACACTACGCGTACACTAAGCTCTATGCGGTACGGTCCAGGGGGACCTCGGTAGCCGTCTTCAGGTACGGTTCAGGGGAACCTTGGTAGCCTTTTTCAGGTTCGGTCCAGGGGGAGTTCAGTAGCTTGCTGTAGGCTCGGTCCAGGGAGGAGAACTCAGTAGCCGGCTCCAATATCGGTCCAGGGGGAGCTAAGTATGTTGGGGGGAATGTTCATCTCTAGAAAGAGTACTGGCTTATTCCGTTGCAAAAGTCTCGTGAGGCTGAGAGCGATCGAAAACATTTGCCACTACGCCACTTCGTGGCTCCGTGGCAACTTTTTTCGATCGCTCTCAGCCTCACGAGCCTTTCTCAACGGAAACGCAGTATACCGTATGTTGATTTCCCTGGCGTGTTCGAACACGTTTCTGACATCGCAAAACACTTATCCTGTGATCCCCCACGCACTGCGAATCAATTGGAAACTTTTTCGAAATTTTCGATTTTTCATGTTAAAACTCGGCAAAACAGGTGAAATCGTGTTTCACGTTACTCAAGAACGTGCTAAAAGGGCTTCTGACACTTGCGAAAAATGAGGCAAACGTTTTGCCCGCGGCGGGGTTCGAACCTGGGGGTCTCGGTTTGAAAGTCAAGCGCGTAACCCACTTTGCTATGGATTTGGTCAATTACATTTTGTAAAATTTGAAGGGGATTTTGGTCTGTTGTCGTATGTAAAAGGATCCGAGAAGATAGAGCGATTTTTAAGTAATTTATAAAGCTTCCCGATACACGATTCCGAGCCTCCAGAAAGGGGTCAGGGGCGAGATAGTGTGCCAAAGTAAGAGAGTCCCTCTTGATTTACCTTGCTCTCTCGTTTTAAACCCCTTTCTGCGAGGTTTGCCAGCATGTGGAACGATTTGGAACGAAATATACGAAAATTTAGTGAAATCATGTGAAATCGAGTGAAATCAATCGATATTTTACTTCAAAACTCGGCAAAAGATGTTCAAATGTGAATCTTGTTACTCAAAAAAGGGTTTGGGCCACATTTTACACTTGGAAAAAATGCGGCAAAAGACTATGCACCGGCGGGGATCGAACCTGAGACCCTCGGATTTCTAGTCGAGCTCGCTACCGACTTGGCCATGAAATTATCGATTTTTCAAATATAAAGTTCGATGTGTTTTGTCGTTGCCTATCACATGCAATAGGATCTGAGAAGATTGCTAAACTTTGAAGCGAATTATAGCGGAAAAACGAAAAAACGTCCGTCACGCGGAAGGAAAAAAAACCAACAGACAAACATACAGACATTTCGATTCCCTAGTAGTGGAGGAATATGCCCACACAGGACCAATCGGAATCGTAATGGAGGCTCTGTAGTGAAAGAGATGGGTAGATTGGTAAATGAAAGATACATTTGATGATCTATTCACATTTTCTTCGGGAAATGCGTTTCATCTTTGAACGGTTCTAAAAGCGTCGCTTATTGTTGAACGATATTTAGGCATAGTGAAGTGAAGAGCGATGCGCAATTTATGGGTATACCGCAGATCACATCAAGGAAGGAAGAACTCTTTAGCAATGCCTGTGAGAAGTGTACATAAATTATCTTCGTCGCACTAATCCACTGTTCTCTTCTGAACGATTATTCAGAAATGAATTATTTATTGGACAATCAATGTACACGAGTGCTACCGTCCACTTCCACTGCCTCCTCTTCCTCCAAAGTCGCCTCCTCTGCCAACAAGTTCGCCTACTCTTTCTCCAAGACTTCCTCCAATACCTTCAAGAACGCCTCCTATTCCTCCAAGATTGCCTCCCCTGCCAACAAGTTCGCCTACTCTTTCTCCAAGATTTCCTCCAATACCTTCAAGAACGCCTCCTATTCCTCCAAGATTGCCTCCCCTGCCAACAAGTTCGCCTACTCTTTCTCCAAGATTTCCTCCAATACCTCCAAGAACGCCTCCTATCCCTCCAAAATTGTCTCCTCTTCTTCCAAAGTCGCCTCCTCTTCCTTCAAACTCGCCTCCTCTTCCTTCAAACTCGCCTCCTCTTCCTCCTAAATCACCTCCTCTTCCTCCAATGTAACCTCCTCTTCCTCCAATGTCGCTTCCTCTTCCTCCAAAATCGCTTCCTCTTCCTTCTAAATCACCTCCTCTTCCTCCCAAATCGCCTCCTCTTCCTCCAAAGTCGCCTCCTCTTCCTCCAAAGTCGCCTCCTCTTCCTCCAAAATCGCTCCCTCTCCCTCCAAAATCGCCTCCTCTTCCTTCTAAATCACCTCCTCTTCCTCCAAAGTCACCTCCTTTACCGTGCCCGCTGTTTCCATGGCCGCCCCTTCCTCCGTCTGCAAAAGGTGTAACACATAATGTCGAAAAGTTTTAACTTTATATTTCGGAACTTTCCATAATTTTCATAAACGATAATTCTGATTAATTTCATGTTCACACTCACGTTGGCCGCGGTCGCCACGTCCTTCACCGTCTCCTCCTCCTCCTCCTCCTGAAAGAACAATCGTCACCCAGGCTGCTCGAACGGCGAGGCCCTATCACGGTTAGCTCGATGCCGAGAGGTGCACAATGTTGCAGAGAATTAGAGTGCGAAATGTGATACCACCGACTCTTCATTTCACACACCCTCTCATCCACCGGCAGGTGTAGAGAGTGTGCGAAATGAAGAGATCGTGGTCATACATTTCGCGTTCTACAGAGAATACAAGCCTCGCAGAACAGGAGAGCGATACTCACCAATCTCTCGGGAATGTGAGTGAGCAACGGACAGAGTGATGAGAGCTACCAGCAGCACAAGAAGAGCTCGTCCGACGCTGGACCACATTGTTTTGATATTCACATGGCATCGAAACGCGCCTTTTATCCACTCCCAATGGATAACAGCAGGGAGAGGAACATCACGGGCAGGTGTCAGCAGTCGCGGATGTTCGAGGATGATCCCCGGGATCCACCACTCGCCATAATCGCCCGCTCAAGATTGAGTCACGGTTCAGCAGATTGGCCAATTACTACGACGATGTCCACCAGATGCCCGACAGATGTGAAGAAATATGTCGATGACCGATGTGAAGTGCAAAGTGCACGTACTTCGAATGAACATTCTATGTATTAAAGGGACCAGGCAGCGTGCAGATTTTAAAATTTTCATAATTTTTTAATGAACTTTACTCACTATTATCTAATGAAAAATGAAGAAAAAAACTAAATGTTTATCTTTTTTTTAAATTAGTTATTTTTATTTGAAATTAGCATCAGGAACGGTGCGTCGCCTATCATACACCTAACTTTCAAGGGGCCATGATTGAGTTGATTGAGTTGATCAGCTCAATCAAGTTGTTGTTTGTGCACTTAGATCGACTTTTTTCAAATTTTCTTCGATCCGATCATTTTCATTTTGCGAGTTTACTAAATGGGAGAGAAAACTAAGCGGGAAACCGCCTCTTCATAAAAACGGTGTCGTTTTCGAAAATTGCGAGATTTTGAATAAAATGGTCCGCGGGTTCACACGCGTTCCGATTTTTTTTGTTGTTTAGCAAAATCGATAGTTGTGCTGGGAAATTTGCGCTGCGAAAAGTTCATTTATAAATGAGAGTTAATTATTTCTAATTGAACTTTGTTCTGTTGCTTGTTGCTAGTTCACTTGCTGTTGCCATCGATTTAGATGTTGTGCAGCCAGAGTGGAGGCCGAACTCGGTCTCTGGCGTCTGTTTCCGCGACAATTCTGTGTTTATTGTTCTTTTCGAGCGCATGTTGTGGCGAGCGCTCTTATTTACACTATGCATTTGATGAATCCAAGCTCTTATGTTGTCAGGCGACGTATCGGGAACGCAATGGCCGCGGTTTCGACGTCGGATGAGGAGAGGGGGGAGGCGGAGCGGCGACCAGCAGCGGTGAGTCGCGCTTGCCTTCCATTCTTCGTCGGTGGATCATTGATTGCTCAGTAGATCTGCTAAAACGTCCTTCACGACTTACGGAATTCAAGTGAATCGTCCAGAGAGGGGTCGGGAGCGAGAGAGTGTGCGAAAGTGAGCGAATCTGCGAAACCCGAAACAGCTATTGTTACACACTCGTTCGTCCGTAGCCCCCCCCCATTCAGGATCTTTCGAACCGGGTAACAACTACTTAATGCAGTCAAAATTGACCTTAGTTATCATGGATTACTGTAATTTGTGTGTTATTGACTTGCTAATTTGGTCGCAGTTAACCAAGAACAACTTTCCTTTGTAGTCTGGCCTCGGGCTGCGACGACCAGAGGAGGAGGAGGAAGGATGAAGAGCACTATTAGAGAAGTTTTTGCTACTTATTTAATTTATTTAAAAATAAAAATGTCAATTACGAGTAAAAATAAGGGCCTGAAATCTTTCACATGTGATTTTTCTCTTATAAAGCACCCAATTTGTGTTTGCTTTACGTGAGCACGATTTGAGGCACTAATCCGGTGTTTGGGACCAGTCTCGATTGACGGAAAAGAATGAGTGAGTAGACCAGAAATGAGAAAGACTTCTGCTGTACTCACTCATTCTTTGAGCCTGGTACCACACACAGCAGACTGGCATTAATACATCAAATTTCAGTTTACATCCCTAGCTTACGAGTTTAAATGTTGACTGATTTCGTACTTTGACGCTCGAAAATATTTTCTCGCTCTGTCATTTTTACCTCTCCTTTAATCTTGGGTGCTTTATATGGGACTAATATGTCTAAAATTATGTAGAAATAATACAGGGAATTGCCATGATATTGCTTTGGGCTCTAAAAAATAGTATTATTTATAAATAATCGCAAAATATTGCAAATTTAATTACAAAAAGAGATCGTAGTTATATTTTAATAACATGATACTTTGTGCTCATTTAAGGTGGACGAGGTTCGAGCCTCGTTGTTGGCGTCTGCGGGGACACGACCGGACTACATTCCTGTCAGATACGTTGTTTTTTTCTTTATTATTACTCGAAGGAGGAAACGTGGAACGGTAGATTTGCAATGACTATTTAGAATAATCGATGAGAAAACACGGACAAAATAAAAGTAATATTTATATTTATTGCTTTAAGAATATTGTTACGAACTAAAATTCCGAAAATGAATTTATTAGATCATTCCTTGCTCTGGTTGATAAGTTTTTTTTCTTTCCATCATTTATTGCTTAATTTCTTCCAGGACTCTGCAGCGAAAAGACAGAAAGCTATTTAAATTGTTCGGATGATTAGATAATGCAACAAAAGGAGGAACGCAGGGGTTTTGGCTACTCCCGGAATCATTGCGCACAACCAAGGTTCATGAAAATGTCTGGTTTTAGAGAAATGAATTGTGGTGTAGTCGCTACCGTAATCTGTCTTTGAGAAAAAGCGAAACTTTGAAAATTCATAACTAATTTCAAAAAAATCGCAAAAATATGCGGTTTTTTAGCATTCTTCCGGGAAAAAATTTCCTTTTATTTAAAAATAACTTATTTTTTCACTGCCTGGTACCTTTAATTGAATTCCATAAATGTCTCAAACTCATTATATTGGAAGTGCCAGCACAGTAAATAAAACAATTACAATGTGACTATCTTATATCCGAATTGACAACCGTATTTCAACTACAGCAACAGATATGGATTTACAGATACATATTTATCATGACATCAAGGCAAATGGGCCTGCAGGAAGGTAGTCAAATGAACTGTCGATTTTGGATGATAGACATTGGATGATAGACATTGAGCGTAGAAGTACAGTACTACTACAGTAACGACATCGTGTGAATAGATGGATCCGACGTCTTTATTGCCATCAGTGATGACCATAGAAGCAATATGTAGCAATCAGTATTAGTATATCCTGTGTAGCATCTTTAAATATCTGGCGGGTTCATCATTCGCGATATTTAAGCATCGTTTCCTCCGCGATACTCCCAATGATATCACAGCACTTACCAGAGGCTCGGTTTGAATTTTGCACAGACAAGAATTTTTGTAATTGTTATTTGTTGGTTGTGGATCCCATTGGTCCAAATAACAATAACATCCCTGTGAGCAAATATGTTACAAAATTAAAGCCACCGAGATGCTAATATTTGTATTGGAAATGTCACTGAGAACTGAGAATCGTCTGCACTCTTCTCAACCATAATCAAGCAATCGATTGTTCATCGGGCAATCAATGTACACGCGTGCTACCATCCCCTTCACCGGCCTCCGAAATCGCCTCCTCTTCCTCCAAAACCGCCTCATCTACCGTATCCTCCATACCCGCCCATTCCACGACCGCCCATGCCTCCATCTGCAAAGGTGGCTCACATGGCATGTTCAAGTGTAATCACCACAGTACGTCCAGTGAGAAAACCATATTCCGATGAGACTCCATAGCGACAAGTTGAATTGACTAAAACCAGGCTCACACACCGATTTCTTCGCGTTTCAAGTTGCGATTATTTGGTGAGCGATTGGGCAATTGTACTCACATCCGCCTCTGCCTCCCCCTGCAAGAACCATTATGTCATATGGGGGTTGGAAGAACGGCATCCGTTGGCTCGCTACTAACCGAATAGAGGATACAATTCACTTTATGATTTGAGAAAAGTCACCCAAGGGTCTGGGCACCGAGTGACAATGCACCATCAGTGTCCTGTCATTTCGAATTTGCGTGTAACTATACTGAGAAAAGCGAGCACGAATGAAAGCCGCACTTTCGCCGCCGTGCTCATGCGAGTGCGCGCGGCTCATGGTGATGATGGCGATGAGCAGCAGCAGCAGAGACGATCCGACGACGCTGTGCATCATCGTGTTCAATACAGATATCCACATGGCATTTATCCACTCCCCGTCGCCAACAGCAGGGAGAGGAACAACATGGGCACGCGTCAACAATCGCGGATGTCCAGGATGATCCGGATCCATCGAATTCGTCATCAGAATTGAGTCACGGTTCACAGATTTGTCAGTGATGCTCGACAGTTTATTTTGATAGCCAACGATGCGCAACTGGTTGTATGTGACGAGGATGAAGCGCTATGCTGAAGAAAGGGACAATTGCAGTGTACGTAACAACTGTAGATGCATGGGTTCCTTTCGACTCTGTAAAACCTGAGTTGTGCATAGTGGGAGACTGTCGTGACTTTCTTCGCCTGGCTAAGAATGAAAGAATGTGTGAGTGAGAGAAATACAAAACAGCTCACAGCTCGAATTCTGATATGTAGGTCATAGCTAAAGAGCGCGACAAAACACATGAGAGTGATAAAACACATGAGAGTGATTCTCTCGACTGCTGATCTGTTTATCATTGCTCAAGTTATGTCGTTTGCAGTGAACTTACATTCAAAACCAGATAATATTCATTTATACTCCAACTTCATTTCTACATCTCCATAAGTTCTATATCAACGATAGAGTAGGGAGTACGTCATCACCGAAGCTGCTTTTCGCATTGCCGGCAAAGTAGTACGTCGAGCAGGGCAGCCTCATCGTTTGCCCCATCCCCACGGGCCCATCATTCCGTAGCCGCCCATGCAACATCCCATGCCGTATCCTCCCATGCCGTAGCCCATGCCCCATGGATTTCCCCAGCCGAAAACTGAAAAACAAATGTTGTATTTCAATTTGATATTACTTTTTTTGAGGTAATTCCCGATTTGAACACCGATTGTGAAATTGTTTTTTTTTCTAAAGAAGTAATATTGCCTCCAAAATAAGGATATTCTCATGCAATTATCCTCGTCATCGGTGCCTTGCGATTGTGTGAATTGTCAGAAATAATTTTTGAAATTGAGTATTTTACTTTTAAAAACTGACAAAACCCTGCATCGACCGTGGAAACGGTGAGAATGGAAAGCACAACGAGAAGAAGTAGTTGAGCTTTGCCAATGTTCATCATTCTGAATATTTTTCTTAATTAACAAAAAAAAGTATCAAAAACAACAACAAGAGAGGTGGGACGGATATGGATATATTTAGAAAGTGCGTTATCATGATAAATGGGCGGACGAGATAGTGTATGCAATGAAGAGACTATTACGCGAATGCCGTACAACATGCCAACACCACCTTTTATCGACCTCACACAAAGTCAGGCGGCAACTCGGCCAATTTCGCCTTGCAGATGTCGAAATGCTAGACTACTCATCGACCTTCCGCAATTTGCCGATGTGTTAACAGAAAACTACTCGATACGGTAGAGATGTTTATCGGCTGCACCGGCGCATGATAGAGATCACATGCGAACTTCGCATGTCACAAACACACAAACGGCGAGCAGACTCTCCAACATGTGCCCCTCACGTAAACGGGGTTCTCTATGTTCAAGAGAGTTCGCAACCTAATCTCCTCATTACACACACGCACACTATCAAATATCCGCGAGTCTTGCATGCACCAGAAAGGCGCATGCTTGAGAGTTCGCACACTGCAGTGATTTACACTGCGACAAAATAGACATAAATGTAGTTATTTTGCAACGTATATACTGGATTAAATGTCAGGACGATGCACGACGATTATGGTGTTTCTGAGAGTTTGTAAGGTGTAATGTGCAGTGCTAAAGATCAGTGAACGAAGTATATTTCGTGGTTTAGTAAATTTACCTAGGACAAAGTCGTGGCCGGCGCAACTCTGCTCAATTTCCTGTTCATTTAAGAAAATCAGAATTTATTTTTGTTTCAGAAGTCCAAAGAAATTGACCGGTGTCAAAGTGGCACCCTCATGGGGCAGATGCATAAAAAAGAAGTCTCATTTGAAGAATTCAAAATATTGTTTATCACAAATATGTGTAGTTAATTTTTATTCGAATGCGTATGGCAACTTTCTTTGATTCACTAGAAGAAGTACAGATGTCGATTTAGCTATTGTATATGAGTGAACAATCGTATTCGAACATTGCTTGGAGCTGTTATTTCGTAGAGCGTGATTGCATTATCGTTTGCCCCACATGCCGTATCCGCCGTAGCCGCCCATACCGTAGCCGCCCATACCGTATCCGCCCATCATTCCCATGCCACCGTATCCTCCTCCCCATCCACGACGACCCCAGCCTCCATCTGCAAAATTCGCATTTCTTACGCATTAAAAAACATTATCTTAGATATGAGTTGGATGAAATTTTGCAAATTTATTGGCGTGCCCAATTTGTTGCAGTAAATTGCAATATATTTATTAAAAAATGCAAAAAAAAATGTGAATGCTTACATCCCATGCCTCCCCATCCTCTGCGTCCCCCTGGAATAGTCTTGTTTTAAACCTCTTCTGACGCTCACCAATTATAGTTATGTGGTCATAGTATCACAGTTTTGCTAAACAATGGTTACAGTAATTCAGAGTTGGGAAATTCGAATATTTTGGTAAGAATAGAGAAAAAATTGTTTCGAAAAAGCTTACATCCCCATTGTGCGTCTACAGCAGTGAAGGCGAGTAGGACGAGTAGGCAAACGAGAAGAGGCGCTTTCAGCAAGGTCATGACTCTAATTATTTTTGTTAGCAAAATCTGATTTCACTAGTCGAACTGAGCTCTCCACAAGCGATATATACTCACTATCTAAAACTCGAAGCGATATTTAAATTGGCGAAAAAAAATCGGATGTGAATGTGAAGGAGGCTGTTGGTGATCGGCAGCGCTCCGCCTTTTATGCCCCACTAGTTTTGGCTATACTCAGCACTCGGCCAACATTGATGCCGCATAAATATGCGTGATTGGCAAAATCGCGCGTCACAACCATTACGAAATATGGGTGTGTGTTTGTGTTTTGGTGACCTTGGACAATAATAGATTCCGCAAGTAAGGTTGCAATTGTCTTTTTAAAGATCTTTATTTGCACGATTTCTGACGCATGCGATAAACAAGGGAGCAAAGAGTGGTAAAACTAGACGACGATCACACATATTACTTCTAAAAAACAAACAATGGTTGATATCAAGATCGTATAGGCGAAAATGTGGGAGCTATGTAAAGTCAGGTCCTATTTTCATTCTATATCATAAAGAATATAAGTTTGAAAGTATGCAAGAATGTTGGAAGTAATTCGCAATATTTCCTTAACACAGTATCCGCATATGATATCAGGATAAGCTATTGGGATAGCTCATTTATGACCCTTGCTCTCTGATCACCATCCCCATCCTCCCCAGCCGCCCCAGCCGCCCATGCCGCCCCATCCTCCCATTCCACCGTAACCGCCGTATCCACCGTATCCTCCTCCCCATCCACGACGTCCCCAGCCTCCTCCATCTGCAAAATGGTGGATGCACACCACGAGCTGTGCCGTAGAGGTCGAAATGTAAGACCACGGTCTCTTCATACAACCTCTCCGCCGGTCGGTGGATGAGACTGTATGTGCAATGAAGAGACCATGGTCTCACATTTCGCAATCAACTGTAACGACGTTCTAATTCGATTTGCGGCGCAAAATGATGTCTGTGTTCGTTCATGATTCATAATTGAAATGATCACTATACTTCTCGCAATTGAAAAAGGAAAAAAATATAAAAATAACTCACACCCTCCTCCCCAACCTCTACGTCCTCCTCCCCCTGAAATCGAGCAATTCTTTTCTCAAATGTTGCACAGATTACACAGATTGTTACATATTAAACAGATCGTTAAAGGTGGTGTCCCACGAACTTTTGGTCAACTGAGTTCTCACTGTCGGGTTATGGTGATCGGTTTCCCGATAAGAGCCCCGCAAACCGCATGTTCAGCCGATAAGTTTGAACAAAGTTATTCGCGTTTGGCTCAGTGCCAAACTGACCCTGACGCGCAGGGATTCAAAAATGATAGGGAGGGATAAGGGGAACGAGGAGAAGGCGACCGCGCTATTGAAACATAGCAGATGAGGAATGAGGGAGCAGGAGGTTCGTGATACTCCTTCTTTAAGATCGTTATGTTTCCAACCTTTATGCCTTAACTGGTTTCCATAAAAACAAACTCACATCCGCCTCCTCCCCACCCACCGTGACGCCCTCCGCCTGCAAGCAAAGACTTCTTTTTTTGTCTCCCAGAAATTCGAAAGTTAAAAAGAAACTAAACAGTGGGCTGTATAATCTGTCAGAACTTGGCCAAGTTTTCGGCGATCTTTTTTCGTCTGTTTTTGACTTAATCTTAATTTCTTTGCAATGGGTAGATTAATCATGATGAAAAAGTAACAATGCCAAAGAAATTAACATAAAATATAATGATAGCAATTAGCAAATCCGTGAAAAATATGGACGAAAACGGAACTTCGCCAAGTTTTGTTTTGGGCGAGCTAGACAGACAAAAATGCTAACCGTGCCCGCCATGTCTCGCTTCTGCGCTGGAAATGAGTAGGACAGCAATCAATCCGAGCAGAAGAGGAGCATTGAAGAACATCGTTATTAGCTTTTGCTAGATAAATAAATAATAAATAATTATTTAATATAACTCATCGAAGAAGCATTACTCACTAAGAAAAATGTAATTGAAAGTGATGTTTATTGCATTTTGCTGCCTTTTATTATGCCGCTTGCACATAGTTCGACCTCCTTGACGAGAAACATTGAGGAATGTATTGATAGATTCGTCGGCAGCTGGCTGACCAATATTATTTTTACATTACAACCCGATTTACGGAAGAGTTCTCTGATTTTTGACCATGAAACCGAATACACAATCGAAAGGTGCTGCTCAGTTTATTTAAAAATTTGTTCTCTGACATTTTGCGACTACAAAACTATTGTGGTTGAATGATCACAGCGAAATAATCACAACTTTCGCTCCCTTTATCTGACGTGGTTTGCATTGATCACCCATCTGACTGTTATGCCAGCAATGATTGTGCATTGCACGAGATCGCGTAGCAAACACATTCGATTCCATATTTTATCATACAATACAAGTGCATAAACATAGCATTGCGGTCGTTGGCGCACGAAACACTGATTATACTGATCCTTGATCTCATCTTTTCTATTGACTAGCTATCGTAGACACAGTTGTACAAAATAGTTGGTAGTTGTATGAGTTGTGATTCATCGTGGCGTCCTTAACCCCACATGCCGTATCCGCCCATGCCGCCCATTCCGCCCATTCCATATCCACCCATGCCTCCCATGCCGTATCCGCCCATCATTCGACGTCCCCACCCGCCGCCATCTGAGATAATCAAACTATTTTTTCTAGGGCAGACCCAAACGTTTAAATGAAATGATAAGAAAATGTAGGGAGAGTAGGTCGAGCTGTACTAATTCACAACAGTGTTGCCGAAACATTTGGTTCGACATTTTTGTATTTAAATGAAAATGTGCTGATCACTCACATCCCATTCCACCCATGCCCATGCCTCTCATTCCGTAGCCGCCATCTGAGAAATTACGATTGTTTTTTTTAGAAAATAAAATAAATATATTTTCATGTTCACATTCAAAGTTCTTTGTTAGTATTACAGTGAAAAATGACATCAAAAGAGCTGTAGGAGAAAACAACAAAAGATTAAAAAAAACACGCTTGCACTATATTTAGCTAAAACTTACATCCCATGCCTCCCATTCCACCCATTCCGCCCCAACCTCTACGTCCCCCTGAAAACAAACAACTCTTTATTTTTACAAACCATTTGTTTCTAATTGTAAAAAAATGCTAAACATTTATTTTTTTTCTCCATTTTCAATTAGATCATAGTCAGAAAAGCTGATTAAAAACTACTGAAGATTAAAAATCTGTTTTTGGCCGCTGCCTTGTCCCTTTAACCCCCTGGCACTGCAAAATAAGGTATTTTTATTTTAAAGAAAATTCTTTTCTGATTAGAATGCAAAAAATCGGATATTTTTACGATTTTTTTGAAAAGA
Organism: Pristionchus fissidentatus; assembly: GCA_036245785.1. NCBI lineage: Eukaryota > Metazoa > Nematoda > Chromadorea > Rhabditida > Neodiplogasteridae > Pristionchus > Pristionchus fissidentatus. The sequence continues at coordinate 14,170,367 of BTSY01000004.1, forward strand.
GTTATGATTTTTCAAAGTTCAGAATTTGTGTTGATGTACCGGACGCTACGGTGTTTACCGCGCTAAACACAGTGTACCTTTAAAAAATCATAACTCCTTTCAAAAAAATCGCAAAAATATGCTGTTTTTTGCATTCTAATTAGAATAGAATTTTCTTTAAAATAAAAATAACTTATTTTGCAGTGCCAGGTCCCTTTAAGCAATATTTGAAATACATCATATTATGCGCAACAATGAGGGGATAAACTGACAGCCCATTCCGAATTGCGCATCAACGATGCTGACTGCAAAGTATGCAAGTAAGACGGCAAGCAGTACGGACGCCTTGCCGGAGATCATCTTACTTGTTTTGTCGCCCGATCACACACTGTTCCTGACCCGGATCCTGACCCGTCCCTTATATGCGATTCCCACTCGGGACGAAATTTGCTCGCCTAAAACCCGATGCGGATTTTGTGTTGCTCGGGATTGCCATTGCCGCCTGATCGTGCGCAAGTTATCACATAACCTATAAACAAAACGCAAACAGCACCCCCCCCCCTCTTCGTTAGGCGCGGATGTATAAGTGTACGGTAGGTTGACAGGGAGTAGTATGCCTCTTTTATGTTCCGCAATAGCAAAGTACGGTAGGTGAAGAGAGAAAAGAGAAGATCAAGATTCGATTGAAGGGTGCCAATCGTGGAAATTGGAGGAAATCATATTTTTTTTCGATTGGTTTATGAGTCGCACTTCTGGAATGCACTGTCTTAATGCCTATATCGTTGGTTCTCCCACATCACGTCTTATCAGTGCGTTCGCGTAAGACTCGCACACCCGACGGTACAGCAAAATTACACCCTCGTTTTTTTCACAGTTTCCGTTAGCTCTATGGATGCTCTATCGATTTCTAATAGTATCATGTTCTGATTGAGCTCATTTGCATAATTACAGCCTATCAAAGTTTAACTGTTTGGTTTCCCAACTTCCAAATGATGACATGAGAGTTTTTTCAGAAGGACAGAGAGATAGCGGAAATTGAAAATAGTCATTGCGAGAGTCCATCCGATTTTTGATCAATTCACAGCACTCTGCAGCATTGGCCCTTTTGTCTTCCGCGCGATGGTCTAGGAAGAATTTCATAGCAACAGCCTGAACATTTGGATCCATCCGAGAGGCACGACTTTCTTTCAGTGACCATCCTTGCGTGTCTGAGGAATTTCAGTTAATATTTTTAGTCATTTAAAAACTCATGTTTTATGTAGTGAAAGATAGTTCTGATGAGATTTTCCTGCCACAATAAAGCATTCTTAATTGTCATTTCTCACCGCACGGGCGGGGTTGGATGGGTGGAATGAGACGAAATGAGTGATTCCTCTCTATTAGAAATTATCAGTTTTTCATGAATAAACCTACCGGTGACCCCCGAAACCTGCCCCAATAATAGACGAATCGCATAGAGGTCACCTGTATCCATAACATATCAAAAATCAAGCTATGTTTTTTGCTTAGTTTTCGAGAAAAATGAGATCAAAGTTTCATGAAATATGCAAATTTTGGAAAACGCAAAATTGAACGACACCACGTTGTCAGTCGCATCTTGGTGATCATTTTTCATTATCTATGTAAGTGATTATCTTTAGTTTGACATAAATGGCGTTAAAAATACTGAAAAACAGCTAAACTTTGATAGGCTGTAATTATGCAAATGAGCTCAATCAGAACATGATACTATTAGAAATCGATAGAGCATCCATAGAGCTAACGGAAACTGTAAAAAAACACAAAGTTCATTTTTACACTGTACCGAAAAATTTGGGAATTGTGCGATCCTTACGCGAACGCACTGTTATCTGTTCCTTCGTAAATGCAGTTAATCAATATCTTTATCAGAAACAAGTAAACTGTATGTACACTGTGGATAACGTGAGTCTTAGAGACTGGGGATGCCGTTATGGTGTTTGTATTGCGGGATTTTCGAGCGCGAGATCGGTAATACGGCTGAGAAGAAGAAGAGAAACAGAGAAGATGAAGATTCCAGAGGGTATGGATAACACCGAACCGGCATCCCAAGAAGAGAGCATCGTCGCCTCATCGTTTGCCCCATCCCCACGGGCCCATCATGCCCATTCCGCCCATTCCTCCCATTCCGTAGCCCATACCGTAGCCCATGCCGTATCCTCCCATACCGTATCCTCCCATGCCATCTGAAATTTATAGCTTCATTCCCGGCTAAGATAGTGGTTGTAGCACATTTTGGGAACAATCCTCGAGGTGAACCGTTCACGAACCCCTCTCGTCGGAGGAGTGCCCTTGTCTGATGAGAGACTCCGTTTTGGTACCTCCCAATGGTTATATATGTATACATAAATAACGATATCCCGTTTATGAACCATTTTGGAACTCTTTTTCTTCGTAAGCATAAATTAAAATCTAAATAAGGTATAACGAAAAAAAAACTCACATCCCATGCCCCATCGTCTGCGTCCCCCTGAAAGCAATTAGGCTCCTTTTTTTAAATTTCAGTGCATATTTTTTTTGGAAATTTGCAAACTCTACCAAACGGGAAGAATGTTTGTCAAAGAGTCGGCGACATAACCGTGGCATGCATTTACAATACGGTTACACATGAAAATGAGCCATTTGTACAACAATCCTTTTCGGATTTCGCAATATTTTGCAGTTTTTTTAGGTTACTGTTTGAAATAGTGCTTCAGCTATCTGTTTTCCGCATAATAGATCTTATATTGAACATTATAGAATGAATACTAGGAATTAAACAGGATCGTAGTGACTTTTTCCCTATTATTTGCAAGGAGCTCGGATTCTTTTATTTAATTGTGAGAAATCCCTTCATGCAGCACTCGATCGTATTTATGCAGTAATTACTGTATTTCTTTTTTAGTACGTATCTACCGTACTACAAATTAGTGCAAACGGTATTCACTGACACATTCCCATTCCTCCCATTCCCCACTGAGCGTCGACGAGTGTAAGGGCAAGGATGGCGAAAAGCAGGAGGAAGATTGAAGACGTGCGCATTCCCGTCGATAACTTGTTTGCAGCAAGAGACACTATCCGGTTCCCGGTTCACACTACACACATATCACGCACCTTTTATCCGGGCGTCCGCACGTGTTGGGAACACTCTACTCGGCCAATACGGCGTTGCAGATCTTTGTGTGTTGCTGGGTGCATCGCCCCCTCATGATCGTGTCTACAGCACGCGCGCTGCGTGCGTCACCACCAGGATAAGAATATACGATACATCGTGAAAGTAGCATAACAAACACCACGAAATGCTGTAGCATTGCGACAGGAATATAAATTAAATAATTTATCTGGTAATACAGAGCGCACTTCATGTACAGCTAGTGAGGAGTGCTTCGATTTGCAATACATGAACTCACCCCATCTTCCTCTTCCTCCTCCTCCTCTTCCCCATCCTCCTCCTCCTCTTCCCCATCCTCCTCCCCCTCTTCCCCAGCCACCTCCTCCTCTTCCCCAGCCGCCTCCTCTACCTCCCCCTGAAATTGGGAAATTGGATTTACTAACCGTCACCAACATTATCAGTATGCATATTGAATAGCTAACGATCAATAAGTAAACTCCATGAAATATCTATACAATTGACTCACATACGCCTCGACCTCCCCCTGAAAATATATTAATAAATATAGTTGCCACAATGCGTTCCGAATGATAAAAAAGAAAGGTTTGATCATGATTGTATTGCAGAAGCTAATTGTAAATTATTTTTACAAAATGCAATGAAATGGTTCGGTGATGTAAATGTATTTACAAGAGTGTTATTGTAATGGTTAACAACACTTTGTACGTTGAACGACGCTGCTAGAACACTCACATCCTCTTCCCCACTGGGCGTCCACTACGGACACTGCAAGTAGAGCGACCAGGAAAAGGAGTAGACCGGCTCTGAGTGATAACATTTCACCATCGAAGATCACTTTCACCGACTTCCTACTGTTTTATATGGAATCAGAGAATAAAAACAGAGGGGAGTGTTCGTTGACTGGTGGCGCGCTTATCACGCGTCCTTTCTGTGTTGTTTTGCCCACTCCTTCGTTCACAGTTTGTTTAGAAAGAGAAAGAGTGCGCGAAAAGAAGAGCCCATTAAGCGAATAGTGTTGCACTAATGAGGATTTCGCCCTTTCAAAGATCCCGATCAGAAAAAAAAAACGAGGAAGGGGAGGGGGGGTAGATCAGTGGTCACAGGTTGGAGGGGAGTTGTGATGAGGGGGGTAAACAAGGGGTGATTAATCATCACCAGCGCGAACATAGTTGCACGTGTAATGTATAAGGGTGATAGGGAAAAATAGTAAGTTGTAGAAGGGGGAAATTAGTGATGTCACGGAAAAGCACATCGTATAACAAGCTGACGAACTATCAGTCTTTCATGCATTTGAAAGTGGAGTTGTAAAGCTAAAAAAATGCTTGTTCAGCACTGTAATATACGAAATTATACCTGCGCCGACTCTTTATTCGTATTATTTCATCATACATAGAAATGACGAGCACTTCGAAAATCTACTTGCCCCAACCTCCCCATCCTCCTCGTCCGCCGTAGCCGCCACCGTATCCTCCATATCCACCGTAGTCACCGCCCCATCCGCCTCTACCACCGTATCCTCCACCGTAACCTCCGTATCCACCGTAGCCGCCTCTCCATCCTCCCCGGCCACCGTAACCTCCGCCGTATCCGCCATATCCGAAGCCGCCACCGCCTAGTCCACCCAGTCCGAAGTTCATGTAGAACTGCGCAGAGGCGCCGCATGCGAGAATCAGGATGAGTAGAAGATTGAACATCCCAAACTTGATGAAGAATTGAATGGGTGGGCAGAAGTAAGGTGTGTATACATTCTGCAGACTTTCTATTTATATTGTTGAGCCGCATTTGCCGTGCAAGATATTGTTTGCTACTTGCAAGAATCCAGCGAACTAGTCAATACACTTCGGAAGTCTGTTGTCAGAATTCGACCAATAACTGCTGATGACACATATCATTGCTACAATTGACGAAGAAGGTGATGCGAGCTACGGATTCGCTCTGAATTCGTTGAAAAATATACGGTTGGAGAAGAGGAGGAATAGTAGTTCGGTGAAAAATATACGGTTGACAAAGATTCTTAGACGTCCTATTTAGAGGTCACTGATTAGAAAAGGAAATATTGCTTCATTGAAATTGAAATGATATTTTTACAACTCTTGAATAATGCTATGCTATGATAATTACAGAGTATACTTCGCTTGGACGCAGATCAACAAAGATCGCATCAACGGGAAAAATAGTGGAGCATCGTCTACTTGTGTCGCCAGCCTCCCCATCGACCATATCCGCCGTAGCCGCCGTATCCGCAACATCCATATCCGCCGCCCCATCCGGGACCCCATCCATCGCCTCCGAGTCCGAGGAAGAACTGTCCAGAGATGGCACTGACGAGCGCGAGCAGAAGAAGAAGAAGACGGACGAACATTGCGGCGACCTGATGATTTATTACAAATTCACAAACACTCGTTCGACATAATAAAACGTTCGGCTGATAAACAGCAGAAACTAGGACGAGAGTGCACGCGAAAGCGAGAAAATCGGACAGTAAGCACACCACAGGTAGTTTTAGAAGTGGAACGTAGTATTTTAAATTTGTAATAGTATGCATATAACGCCAACACGAACATTGCTAGAGCAAGCGAGGGTCAGCCATCCTCTATCCTTAACTAACCAGCTGGCGGGCGGCGGTCAAAACGAGCAATAAATACACACCAAAACACTGATGTGGTCATGGTCCAACCTTTTATAGGTCTGAGCAGAGATGTCCATCGACTGAGTGCTGTTGATTATAGCAGGTGTCCAGCGAACGAATCTATACTTATACCTGGATTGTCGGAGGCAGAGTACGTGCAAGGTTTGATGATGTTATACCGATCTATGAGAGCAATTCTCAACATGCTGCCGTCATCTACTCGTATGTGAAATGGTAAATGACAACACGGGAAGGGCAGTTCTCGTCTTTCATAACAAAATTAGCTTATTTTTCTCTACCTTCAACATGTATCCTGAGTATAATCAAAGTTGCCTACCATTCCATATCTCAAATGTGTGCCGCAGCTTCTTCTGCAGTATACGGTGTGCCAACTACACCCGGTCAACCAACCGTCCAGTCGCTAGCTACACCAGACACTGTCGAGAAAACTATAGTCAAAATTAAGGAAACCGAGAATGGAGTTGATTGAAGGCAATGCTGAACGGCATAGTGACGGACGCGACAGAGATACATCCTGCACTACTGCGGTATATCATAACGCATAATTATCGCGGATAGCATGAAAAGATTCGACTGCCATGTGGTCAAAGCCAAAGCACCAGCATTATTCTGCGCTGTTAACCCATTGTCCGATCACAAACAAAAAAGAGGGACGCTTGCACTTGCATCACTCCGTAGTGGCCTAAAAAAAGTCATTTAATCCCAGGTGATTGCCACAGTCTTTTGCCAAATTTTATTTCGTCGAAATTTCACAAATATCTTTCATCGAAATTTTACAAAATTTGGTCCCTGAAAGATCGCCCCCTGAAAGATGACTTTCTCTGTTTGAAATATCACTTTCAGCAAATTCCCAAGCCGTATACTCTATCAGTGTCACACTTCTCATAAGCTAGTGCAAGAGAAAATGTGTACATCTGCGACAATTAGGTGCCTACCACACCCCTCCCCATCCCTCTCTCTCTCTCCCCTGAAGATACTAGTCTTTCGTTGGGTCTTAAAACCACGTCTAGACTGTGAAGCTGTGGTTTTCGGTGGACCAGACGTGATAGGAATAGAGATGGCCAAGGAAGGTTTTACGAGGGCGTGTAAATACAAATAGGGTTTAGCGCATTCGCAATACCCAACTCGTCCAGAAGAGTCGCCTGTCAAAACCTGGAAAAGTTCAAATCGATTGTATACTTTCAATTGAGACACAGGTAATTGGTATAACTTTTCTTTTTTAAATATATATATATCTCCTTTTTTATTGAAATCTGTGTGTTGGCAGTCGAAATCAATCTAAATTTTAAAAAAATAAGAGCAAATGTGTTTTTCACCCAGCTTATAAAAAAGATAATGAAAATATGTTTAGATGGGAGTTTTTTTCTCGTTTTTTTCTCGCCGATTGAAATACGAGTAGAATCGTAAACCAACGCACTGGTGCTATCCGTTGCGTACAAAAGCGTTTAAGCTTTCTGATTGTGAGCCCATCCCATCCTAGATAGTCGAACTAGCAGGGTCTGTTGAGGTTAAAGAAGGCGTAACACGAATGATTGAAGCCTTTTATCTTCCCCGATGTTCGACGTTTCATTTCTCTTATCAGTAGCTGGTGAAACACAAATGCAGCGCGCGTTTCCTTCGCGCACCCTCCTCGTTTCCTCTTATCTCTCTGCTTTTCTCTGACTTCTTTTACACAGAATTCCAACTCCCATCGCGAAAAGATTGCAGGTTCAATATGAGATAATGTAAGAATTCTGGTCGTTTTAGACAGTTTATCAAACATAACTTTCTTCAAACTAAAAATTTAAACGTGCGATTTTCGAGGCTCTCATCGGATATTCGATCTCCATTGCCCCACAGTGAGAACTCAGTTGACCAAATATTCGTAGGACACCTTCTTTAAACTACGTTATGGTAGAGTGCGCACTACGTTTTCAAAGTATGGTTCACGGGGCATTCAGTTTCCGGGCACATTTCGGCCCGGGGGAGCTTTGCAGCCGGCTCAAAGTTCGGTCCAGGGGAGTTCGGCAGCCCGCTCAAAGTTCGGTCCAGGGGGAGTTCGGCAGCCGGCTCCAAGTTCGGCCCAAGGGAAGCTCGGTAGCTCGCTCCAAGTTCGGTCCAGGGGAAGCAAGATAGCCGGCTCCAAGTTCTGTCCAGGGGGAGCAAGTTAGGCGGCTCCAAGTTCGGACCTGGGGGAGCAAGATAGCCGGTTCCAAGTTCGTTCCAGGGGGAGCTCGGTAGCCGTCTCCAAGTTCGGTCCAGGGGAGCTCGATAGCCGGCTCCAAGTTCTGCCCAGGGGGAGCTCGGGAGTCGGCTCCATGTTACATTATGTTGGAGAGTGTTAATCGCAACAAAGAGTACTGGCTTATTCCGTTTCACAACGGAAACGCAAGATACAGTGCGTTCAGAACGTGTGCGAACACGTTCCGACACGTTTCTGACATCGCAAAACACTTTTCCTGTGATCCCCTACGCTCTCTGAATCATTTTGGATCTTTTCGAAAATTTCGATTTTCCACGTTAAAACGTGATAGAACACGTTCTGACACGTTTCTGACATTGCAAAACACATTTCCTGTGATCCCCGACACTCATCGGTGCGTTTGGAGAAAGTTCGAAAATTTCGATTTTTCAAGTTAAAACTCGGCAAAACAGGTGAAAACGTGTTTCACGGTACTCAAAAACGTGTTAGAACGGTTTCTGGCACTTGCGAAAAATGCGGCAAAAGGTTTGCCCGCGGCGGGGGTCGAACCTGGGGGTCTCGGATTCAGTTTGGCTCGTAACCCACTTGGCTATGGATTTCGTTAATTAAATTTTGTAAAATTTGAAAGGTATTCTGGTCGGGAATCATATGCAAAAGGATTTGGGAAGATGCAAAAGGATAAGAGATTTTGAAGCGAAATATAAGGAAAATGCGAAAAACGTGACCGCCGGACGGACAGACAGACAGACAGACAGACAGACAGACAGACGTTCTGAAATAAGGAACTGCATCTTTAGGAACTGCTTCGTCTATTGTAAGAGCCGCTGCTCTGGGTCGACCTCAAAAATGGTCAGCGACCCCCTCGGATCCGAGGGTGTACCCCGATTCCAGAAAAATAAAGTGCCCGTAGCTGCTCAAATTTGGCCAAATTGAAAATTTCACGGTCCCTCAATTCCTTTTCTCGTCGAACACTACACTGTACAAGAAAAGACGGTCGAAAAATATAACGAATGTAGCCCGTAGGAAATGCATTAGCATAAATCGCAATAGAGACACCCCGATCCGAGGGGGAGCGTTCATCACTGAACCTCACAAATAAGTTAGACAAGCGACTTCTGGACTTATCCGCCAGTCAACGTATGCCGAGAGATAAGTTGTGTTGTATGTACGTGTTCTGTGTCTTATAAGAAAATAATTTCTTAAAAGAACGTAATTAAAATTATTGACAATGTGGCAACATCGACCAAACGCGCTCTTAAGCAATTTTTTAATTAAAACGATCGTTGAAATGCAATCAGAGTGAGAAATGTTTATCAGTGGTTGAGAGCGATTGTATCGTATTGAATTAGCGAAAGAGTGTGCTGAAGGGGTGTTATTTGCCCCATCCGCCGTAGTAGCCTCCGCGTCCGCCCCATCCACGTCCGTAGCCGCCCATTCCATATCCGCCCATTCCGTAGCCGCCCATTCCTCCTCTCCACCCGCCGCCGTCTGAAACAGGCAAATACTCTCGTATGCGTGTATGTCTGTTTACTAGGGTTGACCATCGAACTAGTTGTATGGTCGTTAAGAAATGACACCGGAGAAAGGAGTCAGCCGGCTTTTTTCAGGAAAAAATTCTCTTTGCTCGACTGTCATTCCGGAATTATGGCCTACTGTTTTTTTTCGGTGTTTTTTCTTTGTTTTTTGACACAAGAAACGATTCATCGAGTAAAAAAGTATCGAAGGGAATTTTAAAAAAATACAAAGCATAAATATAGAAAATGGACTCACATCCGCCTCGCATGCCATCTGAAATACGAAATGATTAGAAAACGTGAAAGACGTCTGAACCATTTATTTTTTCTGAGGATTCCATTCGGATGAATAGGCTAGCCTTCTAATCGTCGCCTTTGGTCCCGAGCCAATCAATCAACCCATCATTACCTATGCCAAAGTTTGAATGCATGATGAGCGACTGATTAGCTCGGTTCTGACAAGGAAGATAAGCGATGATTGGAAGGGTAAGTAATAGCGAAGTTTCTTGAGTATACACACATAGAATGAATATACTGAGATGAGACACCTAGTGTATGATATACTCAATATTGAGTGTATTCGCGCGTCGAGAGAGCGTGCGAAAACGAGAAATTTGTAAGTATATCATATACTAGGTGTCATATCTCAATATAAGATGCACTCAATAGTAAGTGTATTCATTCTGGGTGCGCTTAAATAATCGAATTGAATGCTCACATCCGCCCATGCCGCCGTACATTCCCCACTGTCCGTCAACGACGGAAAACGAAATGATGGCGAGAAGAACGAGAAGAAGAGACGCCTTCACTGATAGCATGATTGTCGATCTGCCGATGTCCTCCATCCATCGCTATCCCTTTTATCGCAGCAGTCGATGGACAATTGGCCAAACAACAAAGGGGCGAGAGCGCGCGCAGGTGGGGCGAACACACATGTCGTTCCTTGTTCGGCGGTCGATGATCCGGACAATATCAAAATCAAAATCCTAACATGCGCAACGCAATCGCCCATTAGTGGTGCCTATTCGGCTAATGCAATGATACACGGAGCGCGTGACCTCGCCTGAATGTCGCCATCTATCATGCGAAGTTTAAGAAGTGCACATGTAGTCTTCAGAAGAACAGTTGTCTCACTTTATCGCGCTCAATACACTAGCCATTGCTGCACAGCTGGCGTCCAGTGTTGTTTGTTGTTTTTTTTGTTTGTGAAGATAATTATAGACGCAATGCAGTAAAAAATAAGTCATTTTTATATAAAAGAATATCATGTTATCGGAAGAATGCTAAAAACCGATTTTTTTTTGCGATTTTTTGGAATTACTTATGAATTTCAACGTTTCGCATTTTCTCCACAGCAGGTTACGGTAGCGAACACACCACAATACGAATCTCAAAAACTAGGCATTATCGTGAACTATGGTTGTGAGCATTGAGTACAGGAGTGGTCAAAACCCCAACATTCATCTTTTCATAGGAAAATCTAATCATCTGACAAAAATAAAATGCTTTCTGTCTTTTCGGAAATAGGCAACACACCGTTCATGAGGAAAATTTCAAATTAAAATCATTAAATTAAAATAGTAAAAAAATGCTAAAAATTTAGTGTTCTGCTTGTTTTTCATTAGATCATAGTGAGAAAAGCTGAATAAAAAAATACGAAAATTGAAAATCTTTTTTTGGCCACTGCCTGGTCCCTTTACGATCGTTTTATTAGATGTAAATAAACTGCTCAAGACTCGTATAATCCTTTGTGCCAGTATTATCTGCCAAGTAAAAAAACTTATAGCACAATAAAGTGTACAAGAGTATCATGATGCGATATTTATGATGCGGATTGGGATGACGAGAACTGGTGCCCGAATCGGGAAATTTTGTACCCAGTGTGTTCGTAACATTTCAATGTGCCCGTTAAACACTTTTTTGTTTAACTCGACATAGCTGAACAGTCTGGCCTATGAAAAAAAACTTATATTATCTGCCAGTACATGAGGCATTTTCGTGTGTGAATATTCATCTAGCGTGTCTACATTTAAATCTTTATCTCAGGGCAGAAGTTCCAGTAGGAAAGTAGCTTCGCACCAAAGGTTATCGGAGCATTTAAACTTAGGCCTGAGGAAAGCCGATGTAGATATAGAATGTAAAGCAAATTTTTCGAGAACAACAGGCTGTCTATAGTCCTTATTCTCGATGAAAATTCTCGTTGAATGGTTAACATTACTCTGCGAAAACTAATTATTCTGAGTCAGTAGTTGAAAAAAATTACAAAGTCTTTATCGGTGCATTATTTACAACATAATAACTTAGAGAAAGAAGTTTGGCCATTATCCCCATCGTCCTCTGCCGTATCCACCTCTTCCTCCCCATCCTCCACCATAGCCTCCTCTTCCGTAGCCTCCGCGACCGCCCCAACCGCCGCCGTCTGAAGAAGCCAGCGTCTGGTTTTTTTTAGCGCCACAATTTATAACTCGTTTTTAAAGCGGTGAAATTGTTGTTGAGTCATAATTGATTGCGATGCGCAGCTACTGTTCAAATAAGCGCCTCGAGCAACGGTCATATGCGTATCTTCATTTCGTAGTGTATCACATACCGATCGGTGAAAAACGAAAGGAAGAGACAGTGTTCGCACAATTCGTGCTCTACGCGAAAGAGAAAGGCAGCACAACTCACATCCGCCTCGTCCTCCCCAGCCGCCGCCGAAACCGCCTCTTCCGTAACCACCTCGACCGCCAACTGCAAGAGCAAAATCATGATCAAAAACACCATTTGTGAACGTGATTGGATGCTCCGTGGAGTCGACCGTTTCAGGGCTTTTCTAGTCGAACTATGGAATCGTCAACTCACATCCGCCGTACATTCCCCACTGCGCGTCGACTACGGAAAAGGAGACAATGGCGAGTAGAACCAGCAGAAGAGACGCCTTCACTGACAACATGGCTCAAGATCGCTCCTGTGAACAAGATTCGCCGTCTTTTATCCGCAGTGCCAATTGGCGAATGGCAACAATGCAAGATGGTGTTCCTTGAACGCCATCATCCGCACATCACAGATGCGCATCAGCGTCCACATCGATCGCCCAGTTGGTGCGGGTCGATTCAACAACGCCAAGTCAGGAACGCGGGGGTCGCTCGATGAATTGGTCATACATCAGATCACGCCGGAACACGAGGAAGTGACGTCAACAGAAGAACATCAACAATACGGGCGCGGTTGATAAGGATAGCTTTTACTACTTTAAAGTTTTAACGCGCGAAGCTCTCCTTTGCACAATTTATTTTTCATTCAATCTGGAATGTTCACATGCCCATCGGAATTATGGCTGGTTAAGCAAGATGTTTTAGCTGTGCGAGGGAAATCAATAATGATTGATCAGCTAACGAGCGATGTCAGCAACTCAAGTTCATATGTGCTAAATGCTTAATTCACATGCAATTTCGGTTGCTTTATTAGCTTTACGTAGCCTCCCTTATTGTTAGCTTGTATGCTCGTCAGATGCGCCCCACCAATTTCTTTGATTCTGCAATATTCCAACGTGAGCCCTCAACGAGTGGAGCCCAAGACGTATATAAAGACGGATTGCAGGGATCATGCATCTAACGCTACACACATTTAGATCGAACGCATGATCATCTGTGCAGTTGTTTACCACTTTCTCTCTCGTTTGCTCATTGTCACTCTATCATCATCCCATTCGGACAGTGGAAGATGGTGTTCGTCTAATATAGGGCGGCCGTCCATTGTAATCAGTGTCAATCGCATACACATTTCGACGCTCCGACGATCCTGATAGTTTACATTTTTCGCGATTGTGGAAGATCGCGAAAACAGGAAAAAAACAAAATGTGACGTCAGAGGGAGTCCCATTTATTGCATGTCGTGCACTGTGAAGCACTGCGAGCATGTCCAATTCTACTCACAGGGAAATAAGTCTACGACTTCGAAGTCTAACAATAAGCTGGCCAGCGACGACTTCTTAAGTCTAACAATAAGCTGGCCAGCGACGACTTCAAATTCTAAATAGGCGCAGGAGAGCGAGGCGAATAGACTACGTAAGTCAAGAGTCGTAGATTCTTATTTCCCTTTGAGTAATGTGCTATCTTCACAGCCCCACTAGCATCTCCACATCGGGCTATGAGCGTACAAATATAAAGTTTTGTTAATTCCCAAAAAAAGCGATCTCAGCTCCCATACGAGGTTCGCATGTCTCTTACAATTTGTCAGACTCTCATGAGACTACATTTTTTGTGCTGTATTACCTGTGAACGCGCCCGATCTTATTCCACAAAATATGAGAGTGTCACGACAAAAAAATGTTTCGCGACAGCGATAAAATATGCTGCAAAACCGCGGGGGTACTTTGGCTAGGATCCAGATCCACGCAACCTTCTCCTCTCCGCGCTTATGGCCGTCCTTTCAGATGTGCCCAAGCTCGCCGCTTTCTGCGTCACTTTCAAGAGCGAGATACTCGCATGCTAATGGATCTTACTCCTCCGGAAGAGTGAGAGTATCAAAAGGTTTCAATGCAAATTTATGTTCTGGGCATTGTAAGTAGCTGCCAATTGGAGAGTGCTAATGAGTATTACATGACACAAATTAGTACAAATTAACTCTTCTTGGAAAAACCAACTCATCTGAAAGATTGTCAAATCTTCCGGAAGAGTTCACCCCGCTTTACCGTCCTTCCAATCCACAATTATCATAATCACAGCGGCAAGAGAGATGAAGGCCTTCCTCTCACTCTTCCCTTCTCATCCCTAGTCAAAATGGCGGTGTCGGTACCGAATTGGTTCGTGATGAGATGGTTTAGATAAATATAACATGTATAGATAAATAGACAAACTTTGATCTCATGTAATTATGCAAATTTGAGATTTGAAACAAAATTCAGAAAAAAAAACTTGCAGTTACTTTTTTGGTGTACGGGCGGGTCTTACGGGAACACACTCATTCAGAGAAGCAAACTGCTTAGCATTTATTACATCTTTCATCCAAGTGGTTAGTTCAAATCTACCAGAACATCAGACGATATTGCAATGCAATATTTATCAGTGTCTCTTTGTCGTGATTATCATGATTCGATTTGGTATAGTTGGAGAGGGCCTTATTTTAAGTCGTAGAGTTTGAAATTCGGGTAAACAATTGAATTAGCACTCTTCATTTCACACACAGTCTCACCGGCCGATTGATGAGAGAGTGTGTGAAATGAAACGTGCTAATTCAATTATTTGCCCGGATTTCAGACTATTAAATCATGCCATTTCGGACAGCAGTCTGCAGAGCTTCCACTCAGTGGATGATTCAACGTTTCACCGCTTCCTCTGACAGATATTTAACAATTATTTTAAAACATTTTATCAGCGTTATAAAAACACATTGTCGTAACTGAAGCATCGCAGTTCTGCCATTATCCCCATCACCCTCTAACCATATATAGACCGTATGGTCCCCCTCTTCCTCCCCCTCCCATGAAGCCGCCGCGACCGCCCCAACCGCCGCCGTAATTGCCTCTGACGTAACCACTTCGGCCAACTGCAAAGGAGTCATGCAAACACTATCTCTACACTTCCGGACTTGCTCCACGGAGTAGCGCGTCTGTAGGGGAGTCTCAAGGCTGTTCTAGGTAACACGTTGAACGTCCCACTCACATCTGCCGTACCACAATTGTTTGACAAGTACTTGGATAACGGCGGCAGATGACATATCATATGCGGACATTGGAATGAAATTGGTTTGAACATAAAGTTGAGCTTACATCCGCCTCGGCCGTACATGCCCATGCCGAACTGCGCGTCGACAACGGAGAAGGAGACCAAGGCGATCAGAAGGAGCAGAAGAGACGCATTTACTGACTGCATTCTGGCTCTCACCGCGATCACTCCTTCAAAGAGGATCCACCGTCTTTTATCTCCTGTTGCAATTTGACGACAACAATGGTGTTCCCCGATCGCCATCGACTTCGTCCGGACATCACAGATGCGCATCAGCGTCCTGATCTATCGCTCAGTAGGTGCGATGTTTTGCAACAGGAGATGATCAGTTGAAAAATTACTTTGTTCAGAAATGAGACCGTACAAGGGAGTTTACTGACTCGTTCTGGAAATTCCTTTGTACAGCAATCGTTCCTCTTTCGATTGATCACATCCAGGAGTCACGTGAAGTTGCACATGTTCTCGTTGCTACTCATTGCCAGTCATAGGAGTGGTTGACACTACCTTGCATGCATAAAGATGCTTAAGATGACCGCCGTTTATTCTATTAAAACATATATGAAGCCGTTCGCGTAAGAACCGAACACACCGGCAGGACCGGCACAGTCAAAAAATGTCAATTTTCTGTAACTCTGCAATTTGGGGTTATCGATGGTGCTGATGACGATAGAGATACTCATTTTGCTCGTGGAGCTCCGGTTGGCGCCAGATGACGTCGTGTTGAAATGACATTTTATCGAATATTTCGATAACAAATAATGCTAATTTTTTGCTCTCGTTCTCCCTTGGGCAGAATTTGACGGCGGTCACGCCTGTGCATTTAATTTTTTATCATTTTTAAAAATAAATTTTAAAAATGCAAATTTTCGTAGAGCAATTTGCGACCTTGTTCATGTACACAGATCGGACCGGCGTGAGGAGAGGATTCCAAATATATTTTTTTCAGAAAATTTTAACAAGAGACTTTCAAATGAGCTAACATATAGTGAGATGAGATTGTAAGTAAAAGGGGAGATCTCCCCCGTCTTCTCTTGATTTCCCTGACCCCTTCTCTCCGTGCTCTCTCAAATCTGCACACTCTCTCGCATTCCCGGCTCGTCCTTTCCTCTTGGGATGGCGAGATAGTGTGCGATTCTGAGAGAGCGCAGAGAGAGGAGGCCACGGGACTCGGGGGAGAGAGGGGGAGATCCCCTCTTTTACTTACAATCTTAATTAACTATATGTTAGCTCATTTGAAAGTCTCTTGTTAAAATTTTCTGAAAAAAAATATATTTTGAATCCTCTCCTCACGCCGGTCCGATCTGTGTACATGAACAAGGTCGCAAATTGCTCTTCGAAAATTTGCATTTTTAAAATTTATTTTTAAAAATGATAAAAAATGAAATGCACAGGCGTGACCGCCGTCAAATTCTGCCCAAGGGAGAACGAGAGCAAAAAATTAGCATTATTTGTTATCGAAATATTCGATAAAATGTCATTTCAACACGACGTCATCTGGCGCCAACGGGAGCTCCACGAGCAAAATGAGTATCTCTATCGTCATCAGCACCATCGATAACCCCAAATTGCAGAGTTACAGAAAATTGACATTTTTTGACTGTGCCGGCTCCTACCGCATCTGCTCGATTCTTACGCGAACGGCTTCATATATTAACGCTGATCACAATCAGTCAATCATTGTCTAAGCAGTTGGGTGCAAAATATGAGACCACGCTCTCCTCATTTCACGCACTCACCGTGATCTCACATCTTGCACTCTACTAAGCAGCGGCGATCGCACGAAGCTGACTAAACTCGCGGGCAAATTTGGTGCTGCATCTTTTTTATCGAAGGCTCTTTTAGCCACACCAAGAATGAATACACTTACTATTGACTGTGCAGCTGTTTACTACTCTTTCTCTCCCTCCTCACTCTCTATCACTACATTTTTTTGGTCAACTGTGCAGCTGTTTACTACTCTTTCTCTCCCTCCTCACTCTCTATCACTACATTCGAACAGTGGAAAATGGTGTTCGTCTAATATTCTGTCCTACGCAGTCATTGCACGAATGTATGACATAAAAAAATATATCGAGCTTTCAAAAAGGGTGATGCCTCTGTCACACTACAAAATGCTATCGATAGTATAAGGCTGATGCGAAAGTTCTTGCCGATTTTGAGGCCACACTTTGAGCTAGCCGATTTCGCTTGTTGGAAATACCTACGACCTGCCATCAATAATTCTTATTGAACTAACCTTCAGCATTATAATGATAATAGGTAAAGAGAATCGGGTTACTAAATCTGGGATAAAAATTAAAAATAAAAATTTTACTCAGATCGTATTTTTTTGGGAAAACATCCAGACACATAGATTCTGCTTTTCAACTGCTTCCCATTTGTGCACACAAGATAGCGAATACCTACATGTCTCCCCTTTCCAGACATGTAGAGAACTTGGGGATCAGGGCTTTCAAACTTTTTTTACAATATAAATAGTCAAGGACTACTCGAAAAAGTGATAGTTCAAAAATGATGCCCAGTTATTCGGAGAATAGAGCATTCTGAATCTGCATACGTGCGAAGCATTTAGTATACAAGGCACTTTATCGCAGCATTCAACATCATAGACTAACATCTTCTATTAGAAAATAAAATTGATTTTTGAAAAAAATTAAAAATCTGCGGAAAATGACGAAATTGTAGTTTTGAGAGATTTCTTTAATCGGTCTCTATTCTAAAACTCGATATGCGCGGACCAATTCTTTTTTTACAGTTGATACACTAATGGTTATTCTATACATTAGTGGGTCTATCTCATCACTCAATTTCCCTTGTCAAGGGAAACGTTAATGCGAACCCCAATTTCGGCCTTGCGAAATTGACACCTCAGTGCTGACGTCATATACTCTTTATATAGAACCGAAGCCGCCATCTTATCAGCAATTCTTATAATACACGACATCTCATTCACTTCCCACTAGAATAGGGAGATCAAGCTCCATTCGTGATAAACTTGACGTTGAAATATTTCCAAACAAGTATGCCGAAATTCCGATCTTGAACTTTGAGAACTCTATTTTAGTAGGATATTGCAGTCGAATCCGCTCTTAGGCAATAAATGCATACCCTACAGTATTGCCTATCAATTCATAGACGTTTCAATCGGAAAGGTTGGCCCTACGCAGATCATGACTCCGATATTTGGTATATCATGGGAGACGACCCACCAACTTTGATCAGTTGTAGCTCTACTACTATTAGGCTGAAAGAGACTACGGAGTGCGCGTTTCAAAGACAAATGCTTGCCGCACTAGTTGCCACTAACAATACTTTCCAAAGGAGTCATACCTCGAAAGGAGAACAAAAACATTATTTCGCAAAAATCGGCAAAAACTTTTGCATAAACCTTATATATCAAATTGGTCTGCAGAGTGGCAGCTCCCCCTTGCGTCGCATAAATGCAGCTCACTTCACTTAGGTCGGGCCAATACCAAAAAGGTATACAGTATCGGCACTTCCAAATTAGCCCAGAAGGTAGAAGTAAAAGATCTAGGGTTCATAATTGAGAAAACACTTACTTTCACTAAGCACTGTAGAACAAATGCAATGAAAGGTAAAACAGCCTGTCACATTATACTCAGAGCGCTCAGAACGAAAAATGTTGAAATCCTCGTGAAAGCCTACTCGATACATAAGACCCATCCTAGAAAGTGCGTCCACTGTGTTTAACCCCTACATGATCCAATACAAAAAGGTACTCGAAAAAGTCCAGAATTATTTTACTCGTCGACTTTTCATGCGTTGCTACAATATGACACGGGAAAACATCCCTAAAGTAGCGGATAGGAATAGGAAATTAGGATTAGACAAATTAGAAAAGCGTAGAGAAGCGATAGACTTGAAGACAGCCATGAATCTTCTGATAGGCAAATACAAAATCTCTAAACTCAAACCACATCATTTCAGTTATTATTTCACACGAAATGGAATAAATTTCGCAAATGCTGGCTCTCATGCGAACTATAGACACAATAGTTTCTTTCCCAGAGCGGCTCGGCTTTTCTCAAAACCCGGTAATCAAATCAGTTTCCCTGTATGAGCGACGCCCACACCCCGACCTTTCATGATCTCACTCTGTTATGCTGTATTCGTTTTCTCTTTCTATTTGTGTCTGTGCCCATGCCATGTGCCCTTGGATGGAGTCCACTTGACCCTTTTATCGACTCGACAGTTGAGACGAGAACTCGGAGGGGAAACTAACTAACTAGAGGAGAAGGTGTTGGACTAGACGATGACTAGTCAGAGAACTGCCGGGCTCCGGGGCGGAGCCCGAGCTGGGGGAAGAACAGGGGGAATGAGAGTAAGAGGAGTGCTTGAGGCGAGTCAAGGGGGAGAGGGGTGTGACAATTCGACGGCCGTCCATTGTAATCAGTTTCGATACTGAACATTTCGGAACTATGCTGATCCTGATAGTTTACATTTTTTGCGATTATGGAAGATCGCGAAAACAAGGAAAATGTGACATCCGATTGATTCCCATTTTCGTACACTGTGAAACACCGTGAGTAATTCAAAAATAATCGATGCTCATATACTATACAGTGCCTACTAGCATCTCCACATCTACGTCGGGCTATTGGCGCACAAATTAAGGATGATACCCAGAAAGCGCGCTTTCAGCATCACTGAGAAATTATTATAGTTCTCCCTAAGTTTTGCCAGACTCTCACGAGGTGGTCGCTTTTTGTACTCTATCACCTGCGAAAACGCCGGATGTTATTCCACGAAATATCAGAGTCGCACGACAAAAATGAGTCGCGGCGGGGACAAAACGCGATACAAAACCGCGGGAGTGCTTGGGCATGGAAGATATCCATTCACCATTCTCCTCTCCACACTCATGGTTGTGCTGTCGGATGTGCCCAAGCTCGCTGCATTCTGCATCACCATGGCGGTGTCGGTGCCGATGTGGTTCGTGATGGTACCGGGCATCAATCTGCTGGGTTCCGTCGGTCCCAATGTATCTTCAGGTCCGACTCGTGTTCGTTATAAATGCATCGAAAGAGCAGCGACGGATGCCCTACATGGCGGTCACGACGTACTGTCTCACACTGGTGCGTGCGTATTTGCTCGCGTGATAGCGCAAACAAAATGGAAATGGATGCTCCCATGATCATGATGCTCAAATATCTAAACGCTTTTTTTCAGTGTTCATGCGCAATTTCTCGGAGCTATCAAACTTTCAATGCTCAATTTACAGAACTTGATCAATTCGATTGGCAATGTATTCCTGCTGCGACTATCGGGCATCGGCCTCGTGCCCGGCATGTACGAGTCTCTGCGAGCCTGGCCCAAGCAGTTCTGGGGCTTCTTCGTCCTCTTCCTCTCGTGAGCCATTCCGTTCCTTGACAATATTATTCTTTTCACCGAATAGCATTGTTACTGTGCGATATGAAACGGTAGATTGGTATGCCCGTTTTAGCGCCGGCGCATCGGCGCAGTTCGCCTGTCTCACACTCCAATCGGCGAATCGTGTCACGGCGATAGCGCTGCCGACGAGAACGGACGGGGTAAACTAGTTGTGGAGTGATGACCCTCTAAATTCTGCATGCTCTCTCGCACTGTCTGATCGATGCGAAAACATGCAGAATGAAGAGAGTCTGAGCATTACTCTAGTTTGTGTTATAACACAGAGTTTATATTTTCGAAATAAATGATCACTAATCGTGGTGTACGATAAATAAATAAATAAATAGTCGAATTTGTGCGCAAGCCACTAGCAGAATTTCGTTTCCCAATCTTTTGCCAGAAATGTTCGCTTCTTTGTTCAGATTTGGAGATGGCTTCTGCCTCTGGCGTCCATCTTCATCCTGCTCATGCCGGTGTGTGTAGACATCGAAATGGGACTGGCTGTGAGAATATATTTTGAAATACCTGAAGATGAAAACTTTTGATAGATTGAAGAAGAACAACTTCATATATATATATGACATAATCGATCTTAGGAAACTATACGTGGACATTGAAATAACTTCCTACCAAGAGAATGTTTAGTGAGATTTCTGATCTTTTTGAGGGTGCTGAATTCGTGAAACGCTCGACGGCCACTAATGAAACGTATTACAACTTCAAGAGCCATGGCTTCGCGACATCGGTTAGTCAGGATTTCGAAAAATTCACACAAATGTTTTTCCAAATTGTCAGTTTACTTCCTACTGGACGATTCTTGTCGTGGTAGCCAACGCCGCCTTCAACGCCTACATCATTCGATATTTGGTCGGTAGAAGGAAGAAGCGGAACGTGGGAGGCAGGGACGCCTTTGAGTAAGAACTCCACAGTTGAAATGAAACTACACATTGCAACCGTAACAAATTAGGAAGTTCTCTAGTCCAGTACGCCTATTTAGGCTGCCCCTTCTCTTCTTCAATTATTTATTTCGATTCCTAAAGTTAATGCATTGATGTGCCGTGGTCGTGAAACATCACGGAATTTCTCACAACTTTTTTCAGGAGTGAGAATGCGATTTGAGAAGACTCATAACATGAAAATAATGAATGTTCACCAGCATTGCAGACAATCTCTTCTACTCACTGGAGTCGCAAATTTCGTCATGCACGCGCTCTACATAACATTTATGGTGAACATAATTAGGCATGCTTTAACACTGTCATTTTTTCCAGCTCTGGCTAAAATTCATGCCCGCGAACGCTACGTATATCGCTGTTATCTACTGGATCTATAATCTGGTAAGTGTTAATGGAACATACAGATATTGTATGTTTGCCCTTTACCATTCAACGGTGACTTGATTGTGCTTGAAACTAAGATATGCAAGCACCCATCTTACATATGCAATTTTAGTTCGGCGATTTCGCAATGATGGCTCCAGCTGCGTTTTTCCTCTGTTTCTCTGCGAAAGCGCGAGCTCAAGAACGACACTATGTTGTAGAGTGTGAAATGTGTCACCACCATCTATTCATTTCGCATATGCATTTCGAGAGCGGCCACATGCCAGACGACGAGAGAAAAAGCGAGAGACAACAGCGCTATGAAGAGACGCGCGCGTTGCGGTCGCGTTGCGTGCTCCTTTTGTTCCCGTTCAAATTAAAAATTCTGGAGATTTGTCAAAAGTGTATGGCCGTCTCGTTGTACACCAGAATCGCTGTGCGCATGGTCTCTTCCCCGATCGGTCGACGAGAGAGTGCGCCAAATTAAGAGGTCTTGGCCACGCATTACGATCGCGTAATGTGTTCTGCCATATAAAACTGTAAATTTTCAGGTGTTCTTCCTCCGCCGGACAAAATCATTCTTCAGCTCATCCCACTCTTAACGGACAATTAAAATCAATATTCAATAGTCGCTTCAAGACATTGCAGACCAGCACATACAATCAAATGAAAAACGCGCGTGTCAATAATCAAGCACATACCCATTGGTGCAATAATATTTCTAAACATCATGAATTTTCGAGAGCATCTTCCGATTTCACATTCGGGGAGTTTCCGGATAATTCGGGTTGTGCATCGGGAACTGCCGGTTGGGTTTGGCCGTCGGTGGTTACTTCGTCAGTCTTGACTACGACAAGTGGTCGCATCGAGAGAGGCGGAATGTGATAGACGGGCACTGGTTGGTATCTGGGATACTCTTTTTTTAATTGCCAAATGATTTTTTCTTTAAAAAAATATACATTTCCCTCCATATTAATTGCATTTTTCTGTTTTTTTCTTTTTTTTCCTGTTGTGAATCAATTGTTGGGTATTATAAAAGAGGAAAAACTATGGTGTGTTGACACTTGTCGAGCACTTACCTCTTCGCTTTGATAATGTAGAAGCACTTGACGTGAATGATCAGCACGCGCAGGCTGATTGCGTACAGGACGATGTCGATTAGCAGGACGGCGGCCGCGATCGACTGCATTACTGTAACGACGCTACCTAATATTATCGATAAATGGCTTTATACAAATATTAAAATATTATCCCTTCCAAACTCTGTGAAAAAGCGGGAGTTAAAACATTCGAAATTGAAAGAATGGAAGGCCCATTGAAGAACAGGAATTATAATGTGCGCTTACTGTTCGTGATCTTGTTCTCCACTGAATCGAGGCGAAACTCGAATTCTCGTATCGTATCTCTGAAGTTGGAAAAAAATTAATAATTGCTTGAAATTGAAATATATTTGCCGCCAAAGAGTGTAATTATGAACAATTGAGTGAACAGCGCGTTTCAAGAAAAATAGAATGGAAAAATCGATAATACCGTACTTGACAACAGCCGGTATGGGAAGGTCTGGAAATAGAATTGCAGCGATGGCATAAAAGATTTGAAGGAGAAGCAGAGCTTGGACGATGACCTGAAAAAAGGCTAATATTTATGATAATATATCTAAGCAAAAATTTGTCAAGCGTATTTTTTTTAATTTAAAATAATAAATAAAAGGTCACTTGCATTCAAAATTATGATCGGTTTGAGCAGTTTGGGCGCGCCCGTTCTAATTCCGATTAGTGACAAAACGGCGCAGACTAGAGCGCCGACCATGATTCCGCCCTGCAACAATCTGACATTATTATTTGAGTGCGAAATATGAGACCACGGTCTCTTCATTTTGCACGTTCTCTCATTCGTCGACCTGTGAAGAGAGGTGTTCGAAATGAAGAGAACGTGATCTCGCAATTCGCACTCTGATTATTATAGTCAAATATGCGAAAAATCGGAAATGTTGCACAGTTTCCTGGAGCATTTGCAACTAAAAAAAATTATGTATGATCGCAATAAACGCTCACGAGGCAGATCTTGGTTGTTGTGGAGACATTGAGAATGCGAGGCGTCGCTATGTAGAGAACGGCGAAGATGATGACAAACCATGCAATTATCCGCGCAGACGTCTCAAAATATTAGGAATAAGCGTATTTTCGTGCAGTTACGTTGCTGGCAAAGGGTAAAATAGTCTCACCTACAGCATGTTTTGCGTGCGCGGAACATTGAGCTTCTCAGCGGGCAATTAATTTTGGCATTAATGATATAACAGTCATAATAGTCACTTCCATTACGTATTTGAGAAGGATCAAAATTGCGCTTTTCACGTGTGTAGTGCACGGCCGAGGAAAAAATATTCGACCAAGCAGGAAATCAGTAATTCTAAGCTCACCGTGATTTTGAGCAAACCGCAGCAACACTTCACTTCCTTCATCTCGCGTTGTCGATCGACTGGCTTGAAATCTCTTCACTAGAGATTGACCAAAAGGTCGCCGACAAAGCTCAGTTAATTAGAGAAAATGCGATGAGAAATGTTCGAGAGCAGAGATGAATTGGTCAGTGAGAGTTCCCTCTCTCTCTCTATTTCTCTCAGATTTGAAACAGGTTCGAGCGAGGAGTAACAACTCTCACTAGTTGCTCAAAGAGCGCGCAGTAAGCGTACATATAATCATTGATAGTTCGCCACGTAGTTTGCGCGTTGCTATGCAATTTACGAACACTATCTCGAACTTCTGATATAAAATGAAAAGACAACTACCCGAATTTCGCTTAATGAACCGTTAAAACATTCACCCTCTCGGCGCATCGACTCTCTAACAACTTTGATAACATCTATTGGAACGTTTGTAAATTCAAGTAATTTAACTATATTTATGCAAGCAACGCGTGAATACAACACTCTGGCGAGCAGGTAAACTCTCAACACTCACGGTTCTCTCTCTTCTCTCTCTCTCTAGCGGTGATTGAAACACAACACCACACCGTTTCATATCACACACTGCCCCCCCCCCTCAGAAGAGAGTGTAGAACGAAGTGATCTCGTGTTTCAAAGCCCCTGCGCTGTCAGCTTGAGGTAATCAATGTGGTACTTCGTACTGTAACATTGTACATTTAGTGCAACTGGAATAGACGAGACTGCTCTCTTACCCCTCGTGGTATGCGAGAGGTCGGGTGAGAGTTTCAGACCATCCAAACAAAATACTCATCACTGTACAGTCGTCGCGGAGAAACTGCTTGCTATCTTCACTATGACCTTTGCTTTCTTGACGCCCAGTATCCTCAGCAGCCCGTCGCGGTACGGTTTCATGAGCAAGAAAATAACAAGGGCGTCCAGACAGGGGAAGAGGGAGAGGATGAGCATGGAGGAGTTAGAGAGTATTCGAGAGGAGACGCGAAGAAGGGGTAGAGTCACGCTGAGAAAGTAAGGAGCGTAGACAAAGAGGACGGGAGTTAGCGTCTGAAGAATAATAATAATAAGAATAATAATAATAATAAAGATCAATGCCCTCTTCAAGCGTAATAGAGCACATGACGAGAGAATTCCCGAGAGGATTGTTTGTTTTGATACCAATTCTATTTTAGATACGCATTCTTTTCATTGTCAGCATGATTTCTCTGGCGATGCCCTTCGTGTTTACTGTTAGTGGAATTCAATTGAAAATAATGTACGTATATGGATGATTTCT
Organism: Pristionchus fissidentatus; assembly: GCA_036245785.1. Classification (NCBI taxonomy): domain Eukaryota; kingdom Metazoa; phylum Nematoda; class Chromadorea; order Rhabditida; family Neodiplogasteridae; genus Pristionchus; species Pristionchus fissidentatus. Next base: position 14,195,950 of record BTSY01000004.1, read on the forward strand.
CAATTGAACGATTTCTTTTGCAATATCTGTCTGCGGTGCCGATAGAGAATATGAGGCTGTTCGCGTAAGAATCAATTAAAATTATGTACACTGTAAATGAAATGTATTCTCAAAGTTTGGGCACTTACGTTTTCGAGGGTGCTGATCGTCATGGTGACAATCATTTTTCATTTAAATCATTGGCTGAAGCGTGCTGTAACTACCGTTTTTGAGGCTACATCGCCATATCTCATGAACCTGTGAACTAATTTCCATGAAAATAGTTTTCTAGGGGTATTTTCACTAGCTGATAACGATGTGATATTCAAATTCAGTCAATATGAAACATGTTAAATATGTTACAGTACGCATCAGCCGATGAGTAAAATGAAAAATGATTGTCACCATGATGATCAGCACACTCGAATACCCCAGATTTTCTGGTTTTCAGAAAATCGATGTACGAGGTCCTTCAGGCAAGTTGTTGGTCCGGCACTTTCCTAGCTCCGCACTAGGTCACGCCCCTCCGCCCCCATCTAACGCGCTCCCTCCCCCTCCCCTGTCTGTCTCCGCCCCTTCCCCGTCTTCCACTCTGCTTCTCTGCCCGCGCTCTCCCTCTCACTCTCGATGAGAGCGCGCGCTCTCTCGTCCCTCCCCCTCCCTCTCCCTACGTCTCAACCCCGTCTCGCGTAAATTGCGCGTTCCCTATAAGCACTCTCCTTTCGGTCCCTCTCCGCGGTGCGCCGCCGCTTGGCTCGTAGGGGGAAACCTCTCGCCAATTTTGGATAGGGACCAGTCTTCCCCTCGGGGAGAGAATGGTCCCGCCCTCCCTCCCCTCCCTTCTACAAGGGGGTGGGGCAAAGGGGGAGGAGCCTTAGTGCTGATCTAGGGAAGTTCCGTTGGTCCTTACGCGAACAGCCTCATATATGGCTCTGTTCTAGTATACTAACGGAATAGAAAGGTCCTATGGGAATAGAAAGGTCCCATAAAGGTCCCATGAATTTATCCCCGACCAACTCCAATTGGACATTCCCCATATCAGTTGTGGATAATCCCAGCCTGTTTTCCCACTTACTACCACCTAGACAATATTATTTACCATGTAATAAGCATGAATCTACACGGCACTTACTTGCGCGCTCGCTGCAATTAGGATGCGCATTTGGAATGCTCGGGCAGTCTCGGATAGGTGACTGGCGCGTCGAATCTGTCTGTGAGTAAGGGTGGCTAGGGTGGCAGCGACCGCGCAGCTCACCACCTGATGGCATAATTGATCAAATATATATACTGATTTTCCGTCCTGAACAATATTTCCTTCATGCACTGTATATCATCTAATGTGGCACGTATAATTCCTTTCTTCGGGCGCAGATAAAATATATAAATATACATACCTCGACCGAATCGGCTGCAGCTAGTAGAAAAAGGGGACGGAGACAAACTTGGTCCTCACGCTGCAGAGAAATGAATAAAATACAGACTTGAGACCAAATTTGACCGCTGGTATTTCCCTTTTTTTTCTTTAGAAAGGCATTAATTCGAATGTTTTCGAAATACGATGTAACAAAAAGAATAATGTCTCACCCAAAGGCTCATGATGATCCATCCGTCGTTATCCGGCCTCTCGTACTCCTTCTCGAATAGCTCCTTGAATGCTTGAATATCCTCCGAACTGTCGGGCGCGCCGAGCACGAAACACGCGTAGAACCTGTAAAATATCAATACAGATGCAAATAGAATCTCCTTTTCAGCAAAATGGGGACGACAGTTAGCACATTTTGATAGAAAGGAAATAAATTATATCTCTAAAAACGCCTTCTCGAGCAAACTGACCACGAGAGTTGTAGTAGAGCACCGTTGAAGAGTAGAGCGGTAACGAATTTGGGGCACGTGAACAGCGCGATTTTGTGTGGGCTAAATTTGTGGTTTTGAAAAATTACCTGTTCTTGTACGATTCAGTTTTTAATTGTGTACGAATCATCGGATACGTCATTTTGCCATCAAGACTTTGAAAAAGTAACAACATTTTCAGGACAGAATAGTGCAAAAATATATGTTAAGAAGTAAAGAAAACTGACTAGCAGACGGTCCAGTAGCGGTACAGCAAGTGCACGTTGAGCAGCACGAAGGGCACAGCGTAGCAGGACGAGTAAAAGGCGGCGAGCGACTAAAGAACACCTCGAACAAGATGACGGACTCACAAGTAAAAAAAAATGGATTCCAAGCAGCCTAGTTGGCTACCGAGCGACACCTTTAGCAGTCTAAAGTGAAATAGAATTATATTATGCTAACCAGAGTCCCGAAAGATCGATCGGCGACGTATGCAAATGCGGTAGAAGATGGTATCGTTATCTGAATTTATATATCTCACGAAATCCCAATTTTAACTTTTACCGGGTATGTAACATGATGAATTACAACGAGACACGTGTCATACGCTGCCAAAATCTCCAATAAATATTTGTACGTCCCAAGTTCCCTCGTCGAAAATCGTTGAATATGATAGAGAAGTATAAGATTGAATAGCAGTCCGGTGACTGAAATAAAATAATTATTTTTAATTTGAAAAAAATCCGCTCACCAAAAGAGACGGTCGAGGAAATTTCGACAATTTTATGAAAGAGGTGCATTCGAGACCATTTTAGTAGTGTGAGATGACATGAAGTGAGCAAACTTCCTTTTCATTGTTCCCCAAGGGATCCATTAGTCGCCCACCTTGTCAGCAATTCGCGTTTGCACTGCTATTGTCGGAAAATAATCTATTTCAAAATTTCTCAATCATTCAATCTGCGTATAACTGGCACCTTTATGCACACTGATAGTAAAAAATATTTCGCTTTGTGATAATAATTTCAAAAACTAGTTCGCCTTTTCCCCATCTCACCATCTAATTTGAAATTCTTCCAAGAGTAACCAATATAGCATGGCCTACTACTAAAGCTTCCGATGAACACATCCTTTCGCCATGAACCACGAAATAGTTCGGCAGCTTATTTAAATTCATGTAATTTCACATCTGAAAAAAGGCAAAATCGAGAATTGTATAGTCCCTTTCTGGTATGGGATGTGGTATGGGATTGGAGAGTTCAAATATTTTGCTCGGTCATTGATGTTTGACAATGAATCGAACCCGTAAATGTTCGTCGATTATGAAGATGTATGCACAATGCATTTGCATTGTATTGTATTGCGAATCTAGCAAAAATCACTTTTCCTTTTATCAGGCGTTTTTACTGGCTTCCTGGCTATTACTTTACAAATAAAGCACATAATACCGTTGTATGTATAGCTAGTCGGCTTCTCTATCCCCATCTGTCTTTGACAGCTGACCCCGATCTGACCCATAGGCAGAGGCACTTAAGCCTCGAGATAGGGAACCCATTGTGTGCTATCCATTCTAGTCCTCGCTCTCTCAGAGGTAGGTCGTCTCTGAGAGAGGGTCTCCGCAGATAAAGTATGAGAACTCCATCAGTAGTCTTGCGTATCGCACAGTGCATTTATGTATGCAACGATACTAATTGCATTTCAATAAATGATTCTATAAATCACAGGGGAAAAAAAGCACCGCGCGTCACGCGATGTCACCGTCCTGAGCCCTGCCCAATTCAGTACTGGTCGTTTTCCACACCGTAACTGCCTCCGTCTTGGTTCTCCTCCAAAAAAAGCTGGTGAGCCCTTCCCGATCGATCAGCGTCATAATAACGAACGCGTCCCACCCGGGAAATAGCGAAGTCAGTAGGCAGAAGTGATCAGCCATGCCGAGTGTGGGAAGGTCGAGGAAGGGGAGGATGATCACACAGAAGTAGGGAATGTACACACATACGACGGGAACAGCCGTCTGCAAGCGAACCGTTGGAAATATGAAAAAAGAAATTCACTACATCTCATCCCATTTGGCGATCTGACGCTTTGATGCGCTAATTATAGTTTTGGAATCGTCTCGATTGGTGTACATGAACAGCTCTACTTTTTGCTCTACGAAAAGTTGCATTTTTAACATTTATTTTTAATAATGAAACAAAATGAATATGCCTATCGTCATTAGCACCCTCGATAACGTCAAATCACACAGTTTCAGAAAATTGACCTTTTTTCACTGTGCCTAGCCGAATCTGCTCGATTCTTACGCGAACGGCCTCATATGTTTTTTATATTCCTTTTTTTAAATTCATTTTAAATCCAAAAAAATTTTTTTTAAATTTATTTAGTTTTTTATTTAGTTATCTAATAAGGTAATTATTGTAATTCACCATGCACAGCAGATCGAGCTGATTCCAGGTAAGCGAAGAAGTGATATAAAGAACAAATATTGATATATAATAACAAATGAGATTGAATAATCATCCTTGGATGTCCACCCGGCGAACGATTTGCAAACATTTTTTAATTGCCGAGTAGATTCATTAATGATTTTGATTTTGAGCAAATTTCGCAGGCGGAAAGGTCACACTTGAATTCCCGCAATTGGGAATCTCGGCTCCCTGTGAAGATGGAGACGATTTTTGCTGGGGTGAAAAACTGTTTTCACCTCATTGTCAGTAAATGATTTAAAAGCTCAGACGTAACTGGGTGTCGAGTTGACCAATTGCGGAAATTCATGTTTGAACTTTTCTCATCTAAATTTGCACGAGCTAGCAACAATAAATTAATCGATGCAAAAACCCGTTTTCCACACTCAGAAAAAAGTCTCTTACAGGTAAGTGAACACTTCACTAGGATCAGGACACAAAGTGAACGTTCACTTACCTGTAAGAGACTTTTGTCTCTTAGTGAACTTTCACTTACAGGCTAGTGAAAGGAGTCTCTAAGAGACTTTTCACTTACCGTACCCTGGCAGCCGCTCCGGTTCAGGCTCCGCCCATTCTGGTTCCACTGGGTTCCTTACGGCACTGGTCCCGCCCATTCTGGTTCCTGGATCCACTGGGTACTACTTTTCTTGGAATGTGACAGAACGAATACATATTGCTACGGAATTACTGTTTATCACGACAATGACGCCATATCTATGAAAACAGTCAATAATACTCATATAAACATTGAATAAAATATGTTCAACGAAACAAATAAAGTAATAATCGATCGATATTTAGCGCTTGCTTTTGTAGATCTTGAAATTCTTGCGTTTCCATTGCACAGGGTCCTCCCTCATTCGCATCCAATCCACGAGACTCATCATGTGACCACTAGTGACCTGTAATGAGTAAATAGTGTAGGATCTTCTTCACTCTTTACAGATCATGCACCACGGTCGTCAAATATTGGTTCAATTTTGGCCGTAACGAAATTCGAAATTGGGGTGGTGGCCGTTTGAAAGATCCCAAATTGGTGCAATGCGGTTTCGGTCCCTATTCAAAATTTAAATACCTGATGAAGATTAATTTGGACACATCTCCGAATCCATCACGACCTTGTATGAGAAGAGCACGTGGTGCCGCAACGGTAGCCATCGTACCCCTGGAATATCAGCCCGTAATAAACTCGGGGTGCAATTAGTATCGAAAATCTCGAATGGTTAACAAGTTCACAATAAAAACGAATAATAAACACGCAGTGATAACGATTAACGACCATTCATCGATCGGGAACATAGTCACAATGAAAGAGGGTTGCAAACTTTGGCGGCGGAGCCATCAAGAGACATTTCACTTACAGGTAAGTGAACTGTCTCTAGTCCGGAGGCGGCGCGCGGCTGCCTAGTGAACGTTCACTAGAAACTAGTGAAAGTCACTAGAAAATAGTGAACTGTCACTAGTTTCTAGTGACTTTCACTAAGAGACCTGTCACTTGACAACCTAGAGACACTTTCACTTAGAGACTTTTTTCTGAGTCCAAGCACGATATTGGTGTACACCTTCACAATCAGGGCTATTCTTGTTGTTCTTTTACTCTTTTTTCTTCTTTGGTTGTTTCCTCTCTTTCTACGACGAATACGTGCAAAAGTTGTCTCACAGTGCTGCCCCACTTTGGTTTTCCCGCCTTTTTTGTTGCCTTGGTATCTCCTTATATTGCTTTGATTTCGGCTCCACACCGCCTTCATTTATTCTGAAAATATTTTTATATGTAAAATATATAGAACGGTAATATAACATTATTATTACTACGTCAGTCATAGTTGGCGCGTGAATGCCATTTCCCCGCGGATTAGCTGCTATTCTCGGCCGCAATATTCCTTCGCACACGCCCACATACTGCTCCCTCATATGCTACATCCATTGCCTGTGATATTTTCCTTGACTGTCTGATTCGGAACCAGTAAAGCCAAATATGCAAAACAAATACAAATCGGATGGCGACGGAGATCGAGTGCATGTATGCTACAGAGTTCGGCATACAATAGCAGGTATCTGGGCGCAAATGTTTTCCGAAAAGAACTCAAAGTGCTCCACGACATTTAGCTCATTCTGCCTACACATCGTTATTTTCCTACGAAGCGATTAGTCGAATTGGTTTCTCCTTATATTGCTTTGATTTTGGCTCTCTAAGACCGACTATGAGATATCACTAAAACACCGCCTCCTCGCCGCCTTCATTTATTCTGAAAATATTCAAAATGTAAAAAATCTAGAAATAATACGAGCATTTAACATCATTATTACTATTTAGGTTAACGTTTGCGCGCTCAAATGTCATGCATTGCCCACCCGCGTCGTTCTAATTTACCTGTATGTTCTTGTGATTACCGTATTTTCCGCCACTATACAGTCCGGTTCGGTCCCCCTGTACACACCGGACTCCCCGGGAATCCCCTGGAGTCCCTGGGAGTCCCGGGGAGTCTCGTCCAGTCCCCTCGTCCGGTTTCTCCGAGTTGCACATCGAATTTAAGAAAATCTGAACGTTTGTGATATGTGTGTACCTCGCACACTTAATTCCCGATCGATTGATGTTATTTAAATAAAGAAAATATAATTTTAAAAAATCACTTTTTTATTAATCACGTACGCACCTCGCCGAACTTACGCTGAAATGTGTACGGTATTTCCTGGCACTTTGCCAGGCGGATGGTTGATGAAAATACTGGCGCGTTTGGCGCGTCAATACTACGCGTCAGCTCGCTTTTCACGCATTTTGGGCCATTTCCGTGCTATATTTTGATTTTACTCGTTTTTCGATGAATTCAGTTTTGTTTTCAGGTGTCGCTGACGTCGATGTCTAACCGTGCGACGTCCTGCGGCCGAGTAGCGTTACCGTGGACTCTACTGGCCTCGAAGCGGCTGTGCGAGGTTTTTTTCTGAGTTTCGTCCGTAAAAGTGAGTTATTTGATTTATTTCTGGCCGGCGGTCCACTTAGTTGACCGAAACCGTCCGGTCCAGCGTAGGAGCGCCCGGTTTTCCGTTTCGCTTTTGGAAAACCGGGCGGTCAGCCCCGTCAAACACGGGAAGTGCTGACGAGCTCAGCTGACTTTTTTGTTGTTTATTTTGTTTACTTCAACTTTGCGTTGTTAAAATATCGTCATTCAGGCTATATCGATCGTCCCGAGTGGCATGGAGCGTGTGCTGAGTTATAAGAAGACCGAGTTTGGCCTTCTTTTTCTTTTGTTATTCTTCCGAAAAAAGTGAGTTATTTTTATTTGTCCTTGACCGGCGGTCTATTTTATCTGACCGAAACCGTCGGTCAAGCTATAGAGCACCTCATTCATCTTTTTGTTCATGATGAATGAGTTGGTCAGGCCCTAAAACAGGGTAAATACTGATGAGCTCTGCTCAAATTTTATTCGAGGTTAAACTACAAAGTACACTTTGACATTTCGTTCATTTAGGTATGGTCGATCGAGAAGCGATCGAGCGGTCCGACGACGCCCAGCCCCTTCATCGAGACAGTTTTTTGGTTGTTTTTTTCGTGTTAGTCACAAACAAAAGGTTGGTTCTCTTTCGTTATTCTAAACCGGCGGTCTCTTACACTGGCCGAAACCGCCGGTTCAGCCTATTGAGCAGCCGATTCACTATTTCGCATGTTTTGTTTCGGTTGGCCAGGCCCGGAAAACGGGTTCAGACTGATGAGCTCTTGCTGTCCATAGATCTATTTTATTTAACGATGTGTTTTATTGAGCAACAAAATATCAACATTGTAATCAATTCCTATCATTCCCTCATTTACTACTCAGCTTCTGCGTCGTCATCACACTCGACGCCGTCGATGGTAGGGCGGACAAAGTTGTGGTTCGCCGCAGCACGTCGCTTCAATAGGTGGTTGAATCTAGGAGTTGTTTTTGTTGTATGTACGTGCTTGTGTAAATATAAACAAACTTGTTCTTGAGGTAGTTCCAAAGGCTGATGAATCCGTTATTGCTGTTTGTTCGAAGAATGCGCACTTGCTAAATCAATTATTTTACTCCTTTGTAAAGAATAGATTCAATTCGGTACCTCCTTCACATACGAGACTCTCATGCGGTCTCTTTCTTCGACTTTTTTTTGGACCTCAGATTGAAGAGACACAGCGTCCATGAGCATTCTCATAAAGACTATGTTGGATGGAGTGTCGCTAGAGAACCTTGCGACGGCTTCCTTAGGGAGGAACTGGGGTCCGGAGTCTGAAATAGTAGAATGAACACTCTATTATCACTAGATGGTTCTTACACGCCGGGTACGGTCGAGCTTGTGTGTTGTCCGTGAGAAATTGGATAGCAGTAGATTGTTTCTCAACTATCGCAGTCAGTTTCTCTACGGCAGCAAGAAGCTCCTGCGATAGATATTGGAACTTCTATTGTTACTAAGCCACTTACGGCATTTTCGTTTGATGCTACCGGCTGTATCGGTACAGTAACAACTTGATCCGGGGATGTTTCTAGGGAAGCGCCACTGAGTGAGTCAACACGGGTGCGAGGTACGACAGCCTTTCTGAAATGCATACATTCTCCAATGTTACATAACTCGTTTGCAACCTTTCCACTACTTCTTCCGCACTTTTCTTACTCTTCTTTCCTCTCTTCTCACGAGTGACAACACTCCTTCTTTTTTTCGGCGAGGATGGTTCGACTGCAAGATGGGATAGGAACGAGAAATTTAAGGAAAAGACGTACTCTTCACTTTAACGTTGGTCGGTCCTTGAGAGAAGGAAGATGCGGTGTCATCGAAAAACGCTAAACGACATATCGCATTCATCTTTAGCTCTATTCAAATATCAATGAAATCTCAACCAAGCATCCAGAAAGGGGAAATAGATAGAGTGGGTCAGAGAGTGTCTCTCGATGCCACTCCCTCCTTCACTCTTGACCCCTTTCTGGAGGATTGACCTGTAAGTAAAAACGATGTGACAATTGACAAGCGACTGGATCAATTCGAATGAAACGTTCACACGATGGGTGAGCTATCAATATGGTTCAAATATTCATTGACGATTTAGATGTGGAGCGATGAGACTTCAGTACAACTCAATGGCAATAAGGGATTCGTTACAACAACGGACAAGTTCGATTCCCGTCGTCTTGTTGGAGCCCAAAAGTTCCCTGAAAAAGTTAGTGGATGAAGAAGATCCACAAATTAACATACTTCATTGTGCAGCTAATGGCTTGGGGTGTGATCACTAGTGACGGACCCGGACCTTTGGTAATTCTAAAGAAGAGAGAGACAATTAAGGCGGATAACTATGCAGAGATACTTGAAAAATATCTTCTCCCCTTTATCGAACAAACGTACAAGAAGGACACCGTTTTTCAACAAGATATGGCCACATGCCACTTTGCCCAGTCCACAATCGACAAGCTCAATGAGTGGGGAGTGACAGTCGCCCCATGGGCACCGGTTTCCCCTGATCTTTCACCAATAGAATACATTTGGAGGGAGATGAAGTTATGGGTGTTCAGTGTTGCCAATCCCACCACTAGAATTGAATTGGAAGACGCATGTCTCCATTGGTGGAACAACCTTCTGACTAAAGAGATGTGCTTGAAATACATCTCTCATGTTAAGGCTAACATCAAACGAGTACATGACAACTTGGGAGGTCCTATTGTCGACAAATGGAGAGATAGACCAAGCTAATCCGCTGTAATGTCACCCTAATTCCAAATGTTCCCCAATGTTGTTCAAAAGAAATTGTAATCGATCGCACGTGTTCCTTTATGTTGCCTAAAGATAAGCGTTATGTCACTTTCACAGTCCACCCCAGGAGCTGCAATAATAAACTTAGTAGTAAAGTTCAATCTGATTTCAACCAGAGCTCATCAGTCTGAACCCGTTTTCCGGGCCTGGCCAACCGAAACAAAACATGCGAAATAGTGAATCGGCTGCTCAATAGGCTGAACCGGCGGTTTCGGCCAGTGTAAGAGACCGCCGGTTTAGAATAACGAAAGAGAACCAACCTTTTGTTTGTGACTAACACGAAAAAAACAACCAAAAAACTGTCTCGATGAAGGGGCTGGGCGTCGTCGGACCGCTCGATCGCTTCTCGATCGACCATACCTAAATGAACGAAATGTCAAAGTGTACTTTGTAGTTTAACCTCGAATAAAATTTGAGCAGAGCTCATCAGTATTTACCCTGTTTTAGGGCCTGACCAACTCATTCATCATGAACAAAAAGATGAATGAGGTGCTCTATAGCTTGACCGACGGTTTCGGTCAGATAAAATAGACCGCCGGTCAAGGACAAATAAAAATAACTCACTTTTTTCGGAAGAATAACAAAAGAAAAAGAAGGCCAAACTCGGTCTTCTTATAACTCAGCACACGCTCCATGCCACTCGGGACGATCGATATAGCCTGAATGACGATATTTTAACAACGCAAAGTTGAAGTAAACAAAATAAACAACAAAAAAGTCAGCTGAGCTCGTCAGCACTTCCCGTGTTTGACGGGGCTGACCGCCCGGTTTTCCAAAAGCGAAACGGAAAACCGGGCGCTCCTACGCTGGACCGGACGGTTTCGGTCAACTAAGTGGACCGCCGGCCAGAAATAAATCAAATAACTCACTTTTACGGACGAAACTCAGAAAAAAACCTCGCACAGCCGCTTCGAGGCCAGTAGAGTCCACGGTAACGCTACTCGGCCGCAGGATGTCGCACGGTTAGACATCGACGTCAGCGACACCTGAAAACAAAACTGAATTCATCGAAAAACGAGTAAAATCAAAATATAGCACGGAAATGGCCCAAAATGCGTGAAAAGCGAGCTGACGCGTAGTATTGACGCGCCAAACGCGCCAGTATTTTCATCAACCATCCGCCTGGCAAAGTGCCAGGAAATACCGTACACATTTCAGCGTAAGTTCGGCGAGGTGCGTACGTGATTAATAAAAAAGTGATTTTTTAAAATTATATTTTCTTTATTTAAATAACATCAATCGATCGGGAATTAAGTGTGTGAGGTACACACATATCACAAACGTTCAGATTTTCTTAAATTCGATGTGCAACTCGGAGAAACCGGACGAGGGGACTGGACGAGACTCCCCGGGACTCCCAGGGACTCCAGGGGATTCCCGGGGAGTCCGGTGTGTACAGGGGGACCGAACCGGACTGTATATTCTCAACAAAATATAGACATGCTCGCGACGCAGTACGAGTTCATGCCGCACATGCTGCAGAGTTCGGCCTACAATTGCAGGTACAAAATTATGGCATGAAACCAGTAAAAAAGTGTCACTCTACGGCGCGTTTTCTATGGGTTCCTTAATGATACACAGAAAACCAATTTTTTTTAAAAAGTGGAACAAAATAATTTTTATTGTAAAATAATTTCGTTTCGTGTATCATTAAGGAACCCCACTATGCACGCATGCCGGATGAGTGCAGCGCACATTTTGCAGCGCGAGCATGCCAGTGGGGCGTGCGTGGGCGGATGAATACGGGGAGAAGCACGTGGTGTTCGGCGTCTATTCGGTAGCCTTTGGCGTCATAACAGAGGTATTGTTATTGCCCACAGGCTGATCGACTTTGTATGGAGGGATTGGAAGTGAGAGTGCGGAAAGAGACTCGGTGGGCACAACAAATCGCCAATGTGTACTTGTGCAGTTAAGTAGCGGCGAAGGTAGGATGGGCAATCGAGTAATCTATCTACAGATTCTGTACGTACCGTGCATGGTCGGACTTGGCAGGGACTTGCGTACTTCATGCATCAAGGTAGAGTATTTTGATGAAAGATAGTCGCAATAGCCATTACAGATCATGTTCTGGCTCGCGATTCTCGACATGTTCGCCATCACTGCAAACTGCATCGGATTCGGCATCCTCCTATTGGACGTGAGTGAGAAATTCGGCCAAGCATCGGTGGTTCAGTGGTAGAATGCTCGCCTGCCACGCGGGCGGCCCGGGTTCGATTCCCGGCCGATGCAATTTCTTTTGCCGTCTGCAGGGCGCCGTCTACTGCTCCAATCCAGTGGCAACGGCAGCAGTTGGCATTATGGGATACGGTAGGCCAACTTGGGTTACTGTAGCAATCGATTTTTGTTGTTTACAGTAATGTGGTGCACCGCGTCGACGTGTTGCATCGTGCTGGCGCTAAATCGTCTCTTCGACATGCTAGGGCTCTCCGAGTACTTCTGCGTGAGCTCTTTTTGTTTTATTTGATTATGCTATGGTTGGGCATGTTTTAGAAAAAAAATTACAAAATGGCTTCGAGAGAGATCATGGTCAAATTTAGGAAACAAAAACGAACGTGTGCATCGGCATCTGTCTATGCTATGGCCTGTTCATGGGACTCTTCACAAGACCCGTACGCTAATTCATTGAATATTCTCAATTTATATTACTTTTTTCTTATTTTCTATCTTTTTTCCAAACACAAGCAGTCTATAAGGTAGATGAGACCTGCTATTTATAGCCCACTAGGGTGCATAATGCTGCCTTCATAATCGATTACCCCTCATTTGGCGGGGTCATGTTGTGGCTACAAACACTATTCATAGTCGAAAAATTGAGGGGTCAAATTGGGGGGTCTCTTTTCCGACTAGTGTTTTGCGGCCGCAAAGTGACCCCTCAAAATGAGGTATGATGGACTATGAAGGCAGCATTATGCGCGTAATCGTACCATTCACAGTTTCATACAGCAACGAAATGCAGAACCAGCACACCCCGCTTTAAGTATGACATATAAGTTAAATAAACAATAACAGGTAATATTCAATTCGGCGCACCAGTCCATGTTCTTCACTCCGTTCATTCCTGGCCACGATGTTGATGAGGTGTGATATTATATTTTTTTTCCAGATTTTTTCCTGAAATGCTTTGAACTTTACGAACTAATTCTGAGCATCAAAGATCCATAATCCTGGTGGAATCTGCAAATTGCAGTGCCATTTCCCCGAATTTCATTTTGATTAATCCCTATTTCACGAGATCAATGCGACTAGAGTGCGAAATGTGAGACCACGGTATCCTCATTACGCACACTCTCTCTCATCCACCGACCGGTGTAGAGAGTGTGCGAAATGAGGAGACGGTGGTCTCACATTTCGCACTCTAAATGCGACTATGATTTTGAGCAGAATCGTACTAGAAATAATGAGATCTATCATTTGCTATCATTTGTTTTTTTACAATAATCGTTTTTATCGCATCACCTCGTGGGCGAGACGTAAACACTGTCCTGTGATGCGTTTGTGTTTAGTGCATTCACTGATAATGCCGCGATATTTTCATTACTGGTCAACCGCATTTTATGTAGGTAAAAACAATATATTTCTGGGCCACATTCACGCTTGAGGGTTGTTCTTCGTCCACCTATGCAAACATAATGAAAAATCCTTTCCTGTAATTAGCAATTGAGCATAACAGTAGACTGCTATACAAGGAGGGGAGCGTGTGCACAGAGTGTGTAAATTCAAGAGACGCGCAAACTTACAGTATACCGACAATTACAGTATGTCAATTGGCCCCACGCCGTACACAATATGGTCGTTGCTTGCTGTTCCTGCACTTTGTACCTGCTACTGTGCATCGTAATCGTTATAAAGAATGTGCGTTCACGCTGCACTGAGCGCGAAGTCTCCAGCTTTCCTTACTCTGGAGATGCTCCTGCTGAGAGAGTAAGGAAAACTGGAGACTTCGCTCTCTGAGTATGTTACAGTTAATTGTTTACTCCAATATCATTGCAAATTTATGGCCCATTATAGAAGCCGGCCACATACAACAAAGGGAAGCGACGCTTCAGCACAACTCCAGTAAGAACATTCATCATGAAACAGCTTGTTGCATAGAGCACCCCTGGAATCTTTCTTTTTGCGCACTCTCTAGATGGTAAGAAATAGAGTGCGAAATGTGAGAATCATTACGCACACTATCTAGACCGGTCGATAGGCGAGAGAGTGTGCGAAATGAAGAGACCATCGTCTCACATTTCGCACTCTAGTAAGAATGTGAGCAGTTTAAAGAGACCAGTGCACGTTTTCCGAACTTGACTTCCATAGAACCTGGAAATTGTATTATTATAAATAATAAAAAAATTAAACATGTCCAAAGTTGGGACATCTCTCTAATAATTAAACAAAATATCATGTTTTAAATTGCAGATTTTCATGCAAGCGATGGCTATTTGCTGTGTGAATCTCGTTGCTGCACTGATGTTTGTGTTTTTTATAGTTTTTTTTTCGTTTATGTTTTGGTTTTTAAAAGAGTTGCCGGTTCGGTTTTAGTGAAAAGAATTTCATTGACTCGCTGACAGTCTGTCTCCTTTTCACGAGGAGGGATCAGTGGAGATCAAGCAAAAGCCTGAATGAATATCGATCAAAGTATTTTCCGGAACGAGCCGGCAGCATCCTTATGTGGCGTTAGTTTTCCGGAAAAAGCTCTTGGAAAAGCAATCGAGAGTGTTAGTTTTTCCGCGAGCTTTTCCGGAAAAGTAGTTAGATTTGAATTCCCGCATTTTCTGTATCTCGGTTTCTATTAAAGCTAGCATTTAGAAAATTCGTTTTAGGGTTACTTTTTGCATTTAGACTTCATGGACCAAGTTTGGTAAGCCTAGCTGCACAGAGTTATGGCCGAAAATCGATAATTGCGGGAATTCAAATATTTAGCTTTTCCGAGCCCGCCGTGAGAAATGGAAAAGTAAAAGCTAACACTCCTTTTAGCTTTTCCAAGAGCTTTTCCGGAAAACTAACACCGCATTAGTTTGGCCTCATTTTTCAATAAAGGATTTTTTCGATATGAAAAACATAGTCACCACTCTCCCTCGCCGTTTCCCGGGAGTACCTCTCAAATATGAAGAAAAAAACGAATTACAGCTACGTCTACATGAACTTCCTGCCCGCGCCTCCGGCAGTAATCGTCGCGGGCCAAATCGCGTGGCAGCTCAGTCATGGTATTTTCGAAAATACGAAATATTACCTAAAATTTACTATAAAAACATTTTGTCAAATAACAGGTGAGCTCTTTTTCTAGACAAATAACATTTGCAGGACATATCGCGTGGCAACTCGAAAAAATATTAAACAGTATTTCTCACAATATTGAGCAATGTAAATTCATCTAAATAATAATTTCAATTCAAATAAATAATAATTTCAGGCTCTCCCCCGTACATCTACTTTGCGCTGAACAAATCGATCCGACAGTTTGCGCTGAGATCCATCGGACTCGGTCTGTGCACATTTTCATTATTATTGGACGAGCACGCCTGAATTCCGACCTAATGACTAGAGAGCGAGATGTGAGACCACGGTCTCTTCATTTCACACAGAGTCTCACATTTCGCGCTCTACTAATGACCACTTTGTTTACAACTTTCTGAAACGTATCTGATTCGTCCCTCTTCGTCTCTCACCCTTCCCCCCCTCCCTCTCACTCTTGCAGTGGCGTTGGGGTTGGAGCTGTCGACTGGGGATGGGTGCCCCGGCGGCCAGTGTTTGACGGCCACAATTTTTTTATTGTGTTGGACAAGTAGATCCGCATTCGGACCGAATTACCACTTGGTATAGAACAGGGTCCCATCAGTACCCGAACCATAATTGCAGGCTGGCTTGTGGCTCCCAGACTCTCGATTCCCACGGCAACTGGCATGCCCATGCATCGGCACGAGCCGACATCATAGACAATTTCCAATCTCCGCAAATATATATATATTTTTCAAAAATAATTTGGCTTCGAAATTATGCAGCTCGTATGTTTGTGTTTGCTATAATCAGGATGTGTTAATTTCTTTAATTGTCCAGTTGTGCATGCTTCCTTATTTGTAAAATGAAATTAATGAATGAGATGAATTTGAAAAAAGATTCTTTTCACACATGCATGGTGTCGACGATGCAGCCTTCTGAAAAGCTCGGAAAAGATGTGGCGACGAGATTTCGCCGCGCCAATTTTAGGAAGATGCAGAAGCAATTTTTTTTTATTTTCAAACGTCGGTTGAAGCAAATGTATTTACCAAGTATTACAAATGCACAAACACGAAAATAATAAAACGTTCCGCTCCTCAACACGGCTGAGAGAGCATGTTAAAGCGAGAGGCACGACGAAGTATAGAGAGAGCGTGCACGCACCAGTAGCACCTTACATGATTGTATCATTTTACAATTGTAATACTTGTAAGTGCCAATTTATGTTCGTGAAAATCTGTTGATGACGAATCGTAAGAATTGTTCAAGCCCTGAAAGAACACCTTTTTTCTTCGGAAAAGACAACAATACAAAAATAACTGCACCAAGAATGAATTTGTCGATTGCATCAAACATCAAGAGCCAAGTCTGAGGAATCAAATAATATTATTCTGTGAGAATATAAATTGTGATCCAATACTACAAATATATTTTTCTGCTACCTATGAGGAGCAGCTAATCAAGAAAAGCGTTGCGCCAAACACACCCGTCTCAAGTTGGGGGAGAAAACTCATTTGTGTTGCGTGTGTGGGGGGGGGGGGGTTAATTCGTAAAATGTATGCAGTTCTCAATGTCTATCGTACGTACTGAAAATATCGGAACGTTTACCGGAACGTGATCAAAATGTTCAATTTTTGTAACTTTGCGAAGAAAATTATTTGCGACTCGTGAGTAGGTTCATATTTTTTGTCCACCTCGATTTACCGGAAACTACCCGGACATGCCCGGTGAAATGTCTAATGCTGCGCAAAAATCAGGGGGTGCAAAGTGCAAGAAAAAATTGGGGGTGCAAAAATCATGGGGTGCAAACAAAGAATTTGAATTCCCGCAATTATCGATTTTTGCTTATATCTCGGCTCCCGCTGAACCTAGGTGCATAAAATTTCGTTTGCAAGTTCGAAATGTGTTAAGTAATTTAAATCCGAAGTTTTGTGACCCTAGCGTCAACGGGAGCCGAGATATAAGCTAAAATCGATAATTGCGGGAATTCAAAATTTTTCTTTGCACCCCCGAGATTTTTGCACCTTGGTGGAATTGCACCCATGATTTTTGCGCAGCATTAAACAAAGGAGAAAATTCGATGCGATAACCGACTAAGTTAGCGAATTGTCATCATTACCGTATACAGCCGGGAAATGCCAGTAATTGCCGGTTCTGTTCCTTTTTTTGCAATCGAATTTGTCGCTTTCTGTTACACATTTCACCCTCGAATTTCACTAGAATTACTCTAGAATTTCGTGTACCTGTCGTATCCGGGAACGCTTTGCCGACCCGGGTACATCAGGTACAAACAAAACATGTTAGGTAAGGTACTTTTGCTTATGTTCGAGTGGAAATATCTAGAGTGTTCTTGAATTGCTAATAACGTACGTTCTTTATGACGATTTATTGAGTGTATTCATGCGTCGAGAGAGCGTGCGAAAACGAGAGATTTGTAAGTGTATCATACATTAGGTGTCTCATCTCAGTGTAGAATAC
Organism: Pristionchus fissidentatus; assembly: GCA_036245785.1. NCBI lineage: Eukaryota > Metazoa > Nematoda > Chromadorea > Rhabditida > Neodiplogasteridae > Pristionchus > Pristionchus fissidentatus. The sequence goes on from BTSY01000004.1 coordinate 14,213,646, forward strand.
ACTCACAATCAGTAGTAAGCGTATTCATTCTGGGAGTAGCATTGACCACTCGAAACTTCCTTTGTTCGACAACAAAAGAATATATACAACGAAACTAAGATTCGTTCCGAAACTAAGACAAAACGCTTTGCTATTTTCATTTTCTCCTTTTCTCGTTGTCGTCACTGGTGTACACTAGAGTGTGCAATGTGAGACCACGGTCTCTTCATTTCGCACACTCTCTCGTCTATCGACCTGTCGAGAGAGTGTGCGAAATGAAGAGACCGTGGTCTCACATTGCGCACTCTAGTGTACACTGCGCGCATCGAGCAGGGTTAAACATGTTTTTGACACCTGCGTCTTATAGTAGGTATGCGCGCCAAGTCAGATTACGCACATATACTGTGCACTAAAAAGTCAGCCAAAATCTGCTTGTACGCCAAAATCAATAAAGACGAACGAATTGCAGCTACGTCTACATGAATTTCATGCCCACGCCTCCGGGAGTGATCGTCGCAGGACATATCGCGTGGCAACTCTGTCACGGCACGTTACAGAAGAAAAAAAATTTCTTACGATATTGTAAATTTTTTTTAATTTAAAAAAAATCTATAATTTCAGGCTCACCCCCGTACATCTACTTGTCGCTGAACAAGTCGATCAGACAATTCGCGCTGAAATCTATCGGACTCGATGTGTGTGGACATTGTTTTGCGATTTGTGAAGTAATCACACTGAGATCACATTTGCCAGGAGAACGGCTCTCAAGGTTTCCTGTTTTTGAGAGCCCACCTCCTTCCACACGCTCTCTTTCATTTCGGTGAGCAAACATGGGAAGAGGAGGTTGAAGAACCCGAAAACCGTTCTCCTCGGAAATTTGCGCTCGGTGTGGGCTCCCTGGGACGATAACTAGGTAAACGTAAAGGTAAAGGTGTTAGGTCTTCTGCACGCAAGGCGTTCTCGACCACCCCTATGCCTGAGGGGCAACGAGAGCCTGTCCTGAGATGATCAGCGGCCTGTTGCGAGGCTATTCTCGCGTTGTGTGCACGTGAATCGGGGACCCCTATCGGGGCAATACATTAGAAAAATCAGAAAACTCAATGAGTACCACTTACGACAGGTATCACGAGAGATTGCATGAAAACACCCCCTACGGGGAACAACTTTCGAAAAAGTATTTTTGATTTCGATCAAACTTTTATGTTGAAGTACTGTGGGGACGAGAATTCCATCTTTCCGGGTCCCTGGTCGCAGAACCGGCTTTTAGCGATTTTCTGGCTCCAAAGCCGGAATCGACGTAGCTTTGTTCAAAATGTACTTACAAAGCCGTTCTTGGGCTTAAAATGATCAGAAAAATATGCCGCACATTTCTTCTATTGACGGTTACCTCACAAGTGAAGACAGTAAAAAGTTATAAAGGTAAATCCGACAAAAAATGGAATAAAAAAATAATATCCTATTTTGGATTTGAGAAAACACAGAATTTCTATGCAGAATATTGAAGAGCAGGTCAACTATAGTAATATAAAAATTTAAAAATGGCAAAAATAGGGGGACTCAATACCCGAAAAATTGAGTTGAATCTCATTAACTCTCTGTTTTTCATAACAAATATTTTGTTTTTGCCGTTTTTTTCGCAATGAAAATAAGCTGCCTAGATAAAAAATATATCATAATGATATGGCAATGTATTCTGATAAGTTTAGTCAAGAAATGACGACACCTGCAAAAAGTTGATTTTTCTCAAAAAAACGAGGGCAAAAATTCGAAAAAAAATTTTTTTTTAAGTTGTCGTCATTTCTTGACTAAACTTATCTGAATACAGTACCTTATCATTACGAAATATTTTTCATCTAGATAACTTATTTTCATTACGAAAATTCGGCAAAAACAAAATATTTGTTATGAAAAATAGCGAATTACTGAGATTCAACTTAATTTTTCGGGTCTTGAGTCCCCCTATTTTTGCCATTTTTAAATTTGTATATTACTATAGTTGACCTGCTCTTCAATATTCTGCATAGAAATTATGTGTTTTCTCAAATCCAAAATAGGATATTATTTTTTTATTCCATTTTTTGTCGGATTTACCTTTATAACTTTTTACTGTCTTCACTTGTGAGGTAACCGTCAATAGAAGAAATGTGCGGCATATTTTTCTGATCATTTTAAGCCCAAGAACGGCTTTGTAAGTACATTTTGAACAAAGTTACGTCGATTCCGGCTTTGGAGCCGGAAAATCGCTAAAAGCCGGTTCTGCGACCTGGGACCCGGAAAGATGGAATTCTCATCCCCAAGGTACTTCCACAAAAAAAGTTTGATCGAAATCAAAAATACTTTTTCGAAAGTTGTTCCCGGCTTCATGCAATCTCTGGTGATACCTGTCTTACAGGCTGGCTGGCTACCCCCAAGCTTTCGATTTGCGCAATTGCTGGACTGCAGACGCAGCACAAAGAGTCGACATTGTAGAAAGAGGATCAATATACTGTGATGAGACGACACCTAATGTATGATACACTCAATATTCGGTGTACTCGCGCGTCGAAAGAGCGTGCAAAAACGAGAGATTTTTAAGTGTATCATATGAGAGGTATCACGAGAGATTGTAGGAAAAATTCCGCTTTCGGAACAACTTTCAAAAAATATTTTTGATTTCGATCAAACTTTTTTGCGATAGTACCTAGGAGACAAGTATTCAAATAATCCTGGTCCCAGGTCTCAGAGCCGGCTTTTAGGAATTTTCCGGTTCTGTCGTTGGAATCGTCATAAATTCCTTCATTTTTGAGCTAGAAAGTCGTTGAAGAGCTCGAAAAATGCAGAAAAATATGGCGCATAATATCTCTGTTGAGAGTGAAGTGCTATATGGAAAAGCCATGGATTTAGTTAGAAAAATGTGTTTTGAGATATTTTCGAAAGACGATAGTTTTATTGCATATTATGAAAGAGCACGTCGAGTACAGCTAGATAAAAATCTAAGAAAAAATAAAAATGGGATCACATAGTCCCGAAAAATGGCGTCGAATGTGAAACATCGGAAAATTTCGAAAAATCAGTTATTTCAAAATCATGTGTAATCCATTTTTCTAAAGTTATTTAACCTTCATGAGTTCGATAAAAATGATAACAGCTCATATGGCCTGTATATAAAGCTGCCAAAATTGAAAAATTTCGGTCTCCTTTTGAAAGGCCAGATGTGGACGAAATTTTCACATTTAACTGGTTCAGATGCATGCGATATGTGCTGTTATCATTTTTTACAAACTTATGAAGGTTAAATAACCACAGGAAAATGGATTACACATGATTTTGAAATAACTGATTTTTCGAAATTTTCCGATTTTTCACATTCGACGCCGTTTTTCGGGACTATGTGATCCCATTTTTATTTTTTCTTAGATTTTTATCTAGCAGTACTTTACGTGCTCTTTCATAATATGCAATAAAACTATTGTCTTTCGAAAATATTACATGCTCTATGATTTTTTAAAGATATCTCAAAACACATTTTTCAAATTAAATCCATGGCTTTTCCATATAGCGCTTCACTCTCAACAGAGATATTATGCGCCATATTTTTCTGCATTTTCTGAGCTCTTCAACGACTTTCTAGCTCAAAAATGAAGGAAGTTATGACGATTCCAACGACAGAACCGGCAAATTCCTAAAAGCCGGCTCTGAGACCTGGGACCAGGATTATTTGAATTCTTGTCTCCTAGGTACTCTCGCATAAAAGTTTGATCGAAATCAACAATATTTTTTGAAAATTGTTCCGAGCCACTTGCAATCTCTGGTGAGACCTCTCATATACATTATGTGTCATATCTCAACGTAGGAAACACTCAATAGTAAGTGTATTCGCTATGGGTGTAGACAATTCCCATTATCCTCATATATTACCATACTACAAGTATTAAGGCCGTACAAATTTCTGATAAATTACATTGATGCTATTGTCAGAAAAATTTAATGCTATTAAGCATTTTTCAACGACTCGCTATCGCAACTTTTACATAATTGTTTAATAAAATGGACTCATGGTGCGCGCAATCTTTCTCTATCTCTGCCTTTTTTGTTTGTGCATTTCACCACAATTTATATTTCGCCAAGATGTAAATGTTGAGCAGCGGAGCATTTTGTTATTTTGGACTAGGCTTCGGGAAGACGTAAGAGCATAACAATATCAATAGCAAAATGAACTTTGTAACTAAATAAACCCTTTAAAATTGATTAGACTTCCTCAACCATCTAAAAACCAACCAATTGCTCTTCACAACTGAAATATGTCTTATTCTGCTCTTTATTATTTTTTTCTCGATAAAATTGTGCAACGGTTTTTGAGTTTCGGGTAAGCATTGTGTCAATAATAGTGTTGACCACTCGAAAAGTCGAAACAAAATACGACCCTATTTATGCCTCATGCATAGTTATTCCGTAGAATAGAATTTAATATTTCTTTATCTTATCTTCTACTTAATTTCCGGCACTTCCAGATTGCTTCTGGCGACGGTTGTGTGATTACGACTAGAGTGCGAAATGTGAGACCACGGTCTCTTCATTTCGCACACTCTCTCGTTTATCGACCGGTCTAGAGAGTGTGCGACATGAAGAGACCGTGGTCTCACATTTCGCACTCTAAATACGACTTGTACCAGATACAGAGGGAGCAATTGAGTCAACTATTCTTTGTTTTCGTAACGACGGCGGATTTTTATCGATCGTTTGCGCTGTTGTTTTGCCGCTTCTTAGCTGTAATTTGAGTGCTCGCGTTTATGATTACGGCAGTAATAGCTGCGTTACCAGTCGTTGTCGTCGTCACAGCCAACAGCGATCGTGTTTAGGCACGTAATTCTCCTCCCGATATTGCTCCCTTGACAAAACATTCATTTTTGCCCATTACTGCTACTACTATTTAGCTACACTGCTGCCCATTCGGTGTTGTGCATACACTCGGATGACAGTCTCTTTTTCTCTAAATCTATTCACCGTACCGATCTCCGATTCAAAAAGCCGAAAAACGAATGCCGAACTTGCATCCCGGGTAGTTTTTTTTTGGGTATTCTAGACATCATTTTATGTGCTATTAAAGTTGGAAGATGGCTCGAGTGGTGGATCGTCCGCCTTCCGCGGGAGATGCGTATGCCGACCGCCTCTCGGACGCGCTCAATCACGCCTCGCTGCTCTTCTCAACGGTGACGGTGGTAGTCGCTGCGGCAACTCTGCGAGTCGAAAAGTTGAATGTATCATTACAATCGCGTTCAAAGTGAACCATCTCGCCAGCCTATTCCAAACTCAGCATTGAATTGAAGAGCAAGAACAAATTATATTAAATGAGTTTGCGATTTATTAATGCATACCTTTTAGTTATTATGACAGGTATCACCAGAGATTGCATGAAGCCGGGAACAACTTTCGAAAAAGTATTTTTGATTTCGATCAAACTTTTTTGTGGAAGTACCTTGGGGATGAGAATTCCATCTTTCCGGGTCCCAGGTCGCAGAACCGGCTTTTAGCGATTTTCCGGCTCCAAAGCCGGAATCGACGTAACTTTGTTCAAAATGTACTTACAAAGCCGTTCTTGGGCTTAAAATGATCAGAAAAATATGCCGCACATTTCTTCTATTGACGGTTACCTCACAAGTGAAGACAGTAAAAAGTTATAAAGGTAAATCCGACAAAAAATGGAATAAAAAAATAATATCCTATTTTGGATTTGAGAAAACACAGAATTTCTATGCAGAATATTGAAGAGCAGGTCAACTATAGTAATATACAAATTTAAAAATGGCAAAAATAGGGGGACTCAAGACCCGAAAAATTAAGTTGAATCTCAGTAATTCGCTATTTTTCATAACAAATATTTTGTTTTTGCCGAATTTTCGTAATGAAAATAAGTTATCTAGATGAAAAATATTTCGTAATGATAAGGTACTGTATTCAGATAAGTTTAGTCAAGAAATGACGACAACTTTAAAAAAAAAATTTTTTCGAATTTTTGCCCTCGTTTTTTTGAGAAAAATCAACTTTTTGCAGGTGTCGTCATTTCTTGACTAAACTTATCAGAATACATTGCCATATCATTATGATATATTTTTTATCTAGGCAGCTTATTTTCATTGCGAAAAAACGGCAAAAACAAAATATTTGTTATGAAAAACAGAGAGTTAATGAGATTCAACTCAATTTTTCGGGTATTGAGTCCCCCTATTTTTGCCATTTTTAAATTTTTATATTACTATAGTTGACCTGCTCTTCAATATTCTGCATAGAAATTCTGTGTTTTCTCAAATCCAAAATAGGATATTATTTTTTTATTCCATTTTTGTCGGATTTACCTTTATAACTTTTTACTGTCTTCACTTGTGAGGTAACCGTCAATAGAAGAAATGTGCGGCATATTTTTCTGATCATTTTAAGCCCAAGAACGGCTTTGTAAGTACATTTTGAACAAAGCTACGTCGATTCCGGCTTTGGAGCCGGAAAATCGCTAAAAGCCGGTTCTGCGACCAGGGACCCGGAAAGATGGAATTCTCGTCCCCACAGTACTTCAACATAAAAGTTTGATCGAAATCAAAAATACTTTTTCGAAAGTTGTTCCCCGTAGGGGGTGTTTTCATGCAATCTCTCGTGATACCTGTCTTATATTATGTAAGGATAAAGTTGTTAACGAATAGTTGACAGACCAATGCATGCAAAGAGGAAGTTTGGAGATTTCAATAGGCTGACTGTTCCTGATTTTTCTCGATCGGTGAAAAAATAGCATGACAACAATGTTCACAATTCTTCATAAATAACAATGCGTGTGCTCATTTTATGCAACTTTTCCCGATCCAAAATTGTGTGGCAGATGGCGAGTGATGTTATTTACTTTGTATTTTTCAATTCTGCTGCATTTTATAAAATACAAATATCCATAATTTATTATGTCTGTTCTCACTGATTTGCACCCAATGTTTTTTTCTGCATTCTATGAAACGAAGAAATGTATTGTTGATGTGGTGGAGTGAGTATAAAATGCCGGATTTATTCTTTAATGATACAAAACTGTATTATTCCTAGACGACAACGGTTTCCTTCCTTCATTATCTATCATTCTTACTGTAGCATTTGAGTGAACACCGTGATTATTCCATTTACTTTCTCAGCGACTTCGTGCATTCTTCGATTTAGATGCATATCGGTGCAATTCTCCACTGGTCACTGGGAATCTTCGGAGCACTCAGTAATTCCCTCCTTATTATCTGCATATTCGCACGAACTTTGCCCACATTCAAGGTAATTTTCAGGCCAAAGTATGGAAATGCAGTTTATTTTTAGACCTACTCGTTCATAATTTTTCTCGATGCTGTTTCTGATTTAGTGAGCACATTAGTCGATGTTTTCCTTTCTCAAAGGTACTCTCATCGTTTCTCTGCCTCCATTTTAAACACCCCGAAGGTGCGGAGTGAGGGGTGGCGAGAGAGTGTGGGGAAATGAGAGGTATGTAAATGCGCTCTCTCATTTCCCCACGCTCTCTCGTCTCCCCATGCCTCCGAGTTTAATACGGCGGCAACAGTACTTTCTCAGGATTCTCGTCTCAATGCCTGTTGTTGCTTACATTTCGTATGGTCCCTGTCAGTATTTCTCTCCGAGATCTTGCTACCTGGCATACTGTGTCTTGTTGCACACCCATTGCTATTCAGTCATTCTCATTGCGTTCTCATTCTGGTACAGGTACTAATCCCGTTCCCTACTATTTGTGAGAACTTTTCTTCTCAAGGTATTTCACGTTGGTATGTCCCGAGAAAACCAACAGTAGATCGGTCATCTATGCAACTCTGGTCGGATTATATCTACCAGAATTCTTCCAGATGGTAAGCGGCATAATTTTGCTCCATTCCATGTTGTAATTATCAGATTACTTTCACCTTCGGACAAGCCGATCAAAAATCGGTTCGAGAACTAATTGAAAATACATTCCATTATGACCTCGATGGGCTGACATTCACTGGTGAGAAAGAACAACTGGATATAATAATAACAATAATAATAACAATAATAATAATAATAAAATAATAATAAAATAATAATAAAATAATAATAAAATAATAATAAAATAATAATAAAATAATAATAAAATAATAATAAAATAATAATAATAATAATAGGCCACTATTCGGTATTCGATCCTCCAGTTCTCTACACGACTGTATACGTTGCGGGAGTCCCTCTTCCTTCATTCATTTTTATCGTAATTATCAGATCGAGGGTTCATTTTCTTTCTTTTTCAAAAATTTCATTCGAATGAATTTCGTTCCACTCATTTTTCATGTTTCAGCTCATCTCCAAATTAAATGATTTACAAGGAATGATGAGTGCTTCCACAAGGAAAACGCATCTCGCATTCGTCCATGTTTAATCGATAGAAATATTGCTATTAATAATCGATTGAAGGCTCTCACAGTTCAATCTCTTCTCCCTCTCAGTCTCGTCATCGCAGCTAATAACTATCTCACAATGCTATTCAATATCTATCGCTCCGAAGCGATGGAAAACTCGGTATTCCTGGTAAGAATTGCATTTGATGAGAGAAACACGATAGTGTCAGTTTGGTTTGATTCCTGCAACTTTCGATTCTACCGTCACTCTTTATTTCGTCCTTCCGTACAGGAGGTGAGTGTGCGACATACACGAGCTCTCTTAGATGTCGGCATCTAGATTGTCCGTCTCTTGATGAAATAATGCACAAATTTATGAGAGTAGAGGGTGACGTTCCTCGAATATAAGTGAGTTGGACTATCTAGATGTTGACATCTAAGAGAGTTCACGTTCTGTGTATACTAGAGTGCGCAATGCGAGACCATGGCCTCTTCATTTTGCACACTCTCTAGACCGGTCGATAGACGAGAGAGTGTTGAAATGAAGAGACCGTGGTTCAACATTTCGCACTCTACTGCGCCTGCAACTCTACTGTGTATACCATGGTGCAATTCAGTTTCATTCTCGAGAAGTTGGGAGGAACGCAGCGAAGAACTTCAGTAACGACTATTGCATCCATGAAATGAGTCGATGAATAGACAATACCGTATCAAAGTGTACGGTAGCAACGAGCTAAAGTAACCTGCAACTGTATGCTCCACATTCCCAAGTGTTTTACGAAGTAGGAATTAGAGAGCTGCATGCATCCCATCACCGATTGAATAAGGAGGACGAAGATGGTCGTGAAGTGTAAAATCGCCCTTATCTGTTGCTTGATTATTCACCGTCTTTGGAATACGATCAACAAAATAGAAATGCGCTTGAATGATTTACAACACAGCGCTATTTTTTCTACTTATTGTACTTTTTTGCGCATTTCTATTGCTGTTTTAGAGTAGTCGTTCATCCTGAGGCAAAATTCGTTTTACTTCCCCTAGAAACCACGCATTTTCTAGTCCACCAGCAGACGACTTAATAGACGGGATTGAAAAGGCCCGGCTGCCCCGCCAAACGTGTCCGCCCGACTTGAGAACACCCATAGATGTTCCGAAATAGCAGTCTTTAAAACCACAGCAACGGTAACAATTGCACTGCATCTTTTATTATTATGGAAGTAGCATACAAGCGTTTGTGGTAAGGGGGGGGGGGGTATCGTGCACATATTATTCGATCGAGAAAGTATAATTGAGAGAAAATCAATAGCAAATGCAATTGCAGTAAGCCGATACAATTTTTTCGCAGGTCCTGTAATTTCAAAGTCGTCGTCGAAATTTTCAATTCTTCATTCCGCCAGAGGGTTATTAGCATCGTACATGTGTCGTTGATCGTGGATAGAGTAGTTGGCAGAGGTTCGTCGTCTCCAGACGATTCGGTTGTTTGGGAGGAGGGGCAGGATTAGGGGGTTCACTGTTCTATTTCTTGTATGCGATACTCTGATGGAATAAATAATGAACAATTGAATTACGATGTTGTTAGATATGACTTCTCGACTTTCTGGACGATTGTTGATTATTGATTAGACGAATCTGAGGCGGAAATGAGCAACTCGTGACCTTGGTTATCGAGAGTGTCGGCATTCTGCGATTTGAACGATTTTTTTTTTCAAAATTGAGCTCTAAATTTGAGATCAATTTTTCACATCGACCGGTTTCGACTCTCATTTCGCACAGTATGAATGTTATTGATTTTTTTCAATGACCACTGCATACCTACTGCAGACCATCGCTCGCATCATTTCGCGATAGTCAAGAATCAATAAAATAACGACGATGGCGTCGAGGAAGGGGAAGAATGAGATGAGAAGAGGGACGAGATCGCACAGACAGGGAATATCGATGCCGAGAAGGGGGAACGTGAGTGAGAAACCACAGGGAATGTAGAAGAAGACGAAGGGCACGGCCGTCTGTAAAGGAGCGCTTCGCGTAGTGTCATGTAAAATTAGGAAAAAAATCTTTCTTTCGCGTTACGACACCAAAATCTATTGTAATTTTGACAGATTACAGTTCTTCTCACATTTCGTCCAAGTTTGCACCAGAATTTCGCATCACAGACACACACACACACACTGGCACGCTTTGCGGTGGGTAATGCTTGGTTCTGCCCTCATGTTTCAATTACTTTTCTCATTCCAAGAATAGAGAACCCCTGTTGTCGTTAGCATAATGTGTGTTGTTTTTCCCATTTCTTGCACAAATTTTATTATACCGAAATATTACAAATACTATGGTTGGCTACTACAGTAAAGCTCGCTGTCGAATTGTTCGAAATATACATATAACTCATAATAAAGTTATTAGACGATTGAATAAGGCTTCCCACCTGCGCGCAGAGTGTTAGAAACAGCTGCCGCTGCATGGCTTTCGCTCTCTCCGATATTAGCTCGCTCGCACCGATGTGGTGATGGATCAAGCACGCGGAAACGAGCATGAACCCAAAGCAGATCGACAGGACGGAAATGGTGCTGATGAAACCGGCAACCGCCGTCCAATTGTACACACCGTCCCGCTCAAATATTCGTCGATTGCCGATCGAAAGAGTCTGTGAAATGGGGGGGAGGAGTGCTAACCACTCAAAACGATAAGACACAGACAATGACTGCAATAACAAAAAAAGCAACTCGAACACGCAGAAACGTTCCCCTGTTCAAGGTATGCGTGCATTAAGTAGACTTGTAATTAATGCTAATTACTTTGTAATCATCCAGCCCATTCCTTCATCGCCAAGTCCGTATTTCTCTTGAGCGATCGGTATTATCTCGAAAATCGCCTCTTTGGATGGTGGCATGAGAAATATGCATGTCGAGTACCTGCCATTTGTTACTTCGATCCGGAACGAGAAATATTTATTTCCGGGTCGTTTTAGCTAAGTACCAAAAGACTTTGTTAGAATATTCTCCTATGCTAAAAGTTCACTGAAAACCCAACCAGATAGTAAACTCCAGTGCGGCAAGCGTCACCAAAACGAGCATGAACTTGATGTCATAAAATAGACGAACCAAGTGCGGACTGAAATTTGGTCTGAATGATTATTGTCTCTCGCCTAGTGACATTTAGTTGGCACGTGCTTTCTAACCGGCGAGAGAGCTTGCGAAATGAAGAGTGCGGGAAATTTTTGCACAGCCCAGGTTGACATGTCTGCTCTATAATATCAAATATGATGCGGATTTTCAATTTTTTTGAAATGGTACATAATAGTTCCTGCTCATATTTTCGTTATTATATCTAGTATACCTTTGAATTTCCGATAATGGCGATGATATACTTGCCTATGCCATTGGCAAGCCCTAGGGACCATTTCATGTCATGCACAGTTCTGAGAAAGGAGACCGAAGAGATTACCATTTAATAGCGAAATAGCGATAGAGGAACTGGAAGTCGAGCAAGACAAAAGAGAGAGTGTAGAAGCTACAGTAGAACGCAGTCGCATGCTGAATCGGATAATGACTATAATTAATAATGATGTGTTAAATATAATAATATGCAAAAGCGGATTTATTTCCATTTTTTTTAAAGTTTTACAGTACAATTCTCACCCGTGAGTGCGTAAAATTGCCAACGATAAAAATGACCCCATGTGATCACTCTCTGAAAGGGTCAAATGCGTCTGACTTTCAAACGTGATTATTTTTCTAGAACTTACCTCGACATGAATATATTGAACGATGGAATAGAGCACATCGTTTAGGGCGAATAACAATATTAGATATCGGTACGTCTCCAGCGAATTTGAATTAGCCCTAATGACAAAGCTGCACAATACGACATTGAGCAGTACTCCTATCTCTGTAATAAATGCAAAAATATTTGAATTTTAATTATGTAATTTATTATAAAAAATATTCTTAAATTGGGAATAAAGAAATGAGAACAACCACACGGAGATTCGTGAGAATGAGCAGAAACAACATTCTTAGATTCTTAGTACACAATAAGGATGCCGGTTCGGAAATCGTTTTACGGTACATTGAGTGAGAGGTCGGTAATACGGCTGCTAACGAGCAGAGAGTCAGAGAAATAGAGAGAGCCAGAGGGTACGCGCAACAGGGAACCCTAGTACACAACAATAATTGTATTCGTGTCAAGTAAAATGTGTAATATTGACGTACAGAAGTTGGCGTCTTCGATCTTCTCGAAAACGATGAGATGGAATTGCATCGAACAGTTACCCAGTGTGCGATGTCAATTAGATGGCGTCTGCACTCGTGAATGTTGTTTAATTTCACACGGAAATAAGTATACATTTACAAAACTCTACGGGGATAGGGATGACTTTAAAAGGTGTGCATCAACGCGCGTCTGCGCCTATTAGACTTAGAAGTCGTCGCTACTATTCGTAGACAGTAGTAGCTCCGCCCAGTAGGATTGCAGGTGATACCGTGCGATAGAATAAGGTTATACCTCGAATATACTCACAGACGAAGGGGAATTTGAGTGCATGGAAATAACAAAAATATGACTATAATATTTTTAGCTATAACTGGGAATATAATAAAAAGGGACAATAAAATTGACTATAGACATCGCAAGATTCAACCTCGTTCCTCTTACTATATTATACTTAGTTCAAGACTTGTTAGAACATCGATGTGAACATATTCTTAGTTCACATCGATGTTCTAACAAGTCTTGAAAATTATGCTTGATAAAGCCACGTTTACCTCTCTGTCCAAGGAACAAACACGGAAAGTAGCCGACCGTTTCCCCGCCAGGATCGATCTCTATATTCAAGGCTTTATATTTTATTGTATTTTCCGATTGATCTCTACTTTAGAAAAGCTAAAGTAACACGAACGCTAAAGACGATTATAATGGCATTCCTGCGAGTCCATGCAAAATTGATGCAGACAGTTAGACAGTGTAAAAAATACACACAGAAAAATGATTTGTAAATAAGATATTTTGTCTGTTATACGGCCCGGCCCGTAAGACATGGGGGTCTCACGGAATTCTACAGGGGGCGAGGAAGAGAGGTAGATCAGTGAGCGAGTGCCTCTCGTCTGATCTAATCGATTGAGCGAGAGACGGGAGGGAATGAGAGGGTTTGTGTGTTGGCATTTTGCCACACATAGCAGGGCGAGCCCGGGTTCCCACACGGAAATATTCAAAATAAATGGCGCCAAAACGCCGTGGGTCTGACATATATGATAAGACAAAATTTCTTATACAGTCCGGTTCGGTCCCCCTGTACACACCGGACTCCCCGGGAATCCCCTGGAGTCCCTGGGAGTCCCGGGGAGTCTCGTCCAGTCCCCTCGTCCGGTTTCTCCGAGTTGCACATCGAATTTAAGAAAATCTGAACGTTTGTGATATGTGTGTACCTCACACACTTAATTCCCAATCGATTGATGTTATTTAAATAAAGAAAATATAATTTTAAAAAATCACTTTTTTATTAATCACGTACGCACCTCGCCGAACTTACGCTGAAATGTGTACGGTATTTCCTGGCACTTTGCCGGGCGGAAGGTTGATGAAAATACTGGCGCGTTTCGCGTGTCAATACTACGCGTCAGCTCGCTTTTCACGCATTTTGGGCCATTTCCGTGCTATATTTTGATTTTACTCGTTTTTCGATGAATTCAGTTTTGTTTTCAGGTCTCGCAGACGTCGATGTCTAACCGTGCGACGTCCTGCGGCCGAGTAGCGTTACCGTGGACTCTACTGACCTCGAAGCGGCTGTGCGAGATTTTTTTCTGAGTTTCGTCCGTAAAAGTGAGTTATTTGATTTATTTCTGGCCGGCGGTCCACTTAGTTGACCGAAACCGTCCGGTCCAGCGTAGGAGCGCCCGGTTTTCCGTTTCGCTTTTGGAAAACCGGGCGGTCAGCCCCGTCAAACACGGGAAGTGCTGACGAGCTCAGCTGACTTTTTTGTTGTTTATTTTGTTTACTTCAACTTTGCGTTGTTAAAATATCGTCATTCAGGCTATATCGATCGTCCCGAGTGGCCTGGAGCGAGTGCTGAGTTATAAGAAGACCGAGTTTGGCCTTCTTTTTCTTTTATTTTTCTTCCGAAAAAAGTGAGTTATTTTTATTTGTCCTTGACCGGCGGTCTATTTTATCTGACCGAAACCGCCGGTTAAGCAATAGAGCACCTCATTCTTCTTTTTTGTCCATGATTAATGAGCTGGCCAGGCCCTAAAACAGGGAAAATACTGATGAGCTCTGCTCAAATTTGGTTCGAGGTTAAAATACAAAGTACACATTGACATTTCGTTCCTTTAGGTATGATCGATCGAGCAGTCCGACGACACCCAGCCCCCTTCATCGAGACAGTTTTTTGGTTGTTTTTTTCGTGCTAGTCACAAACAAAAGGTTGGTTCTCTTTCGTTATTCTAAACCGGCGGTCTCTTACACTGGCCGAAACCGCCGGTTCAGCCTATTGAGCAGCCGATTCACTATTTCGCATGTTTTGTTTCGGTTGGCCAGGCCCGGAAAACGGGTTCAGACTGATGAGCTCTGGTTGAAATCAGATTGAACTTTACTACTAAGTTTATTATTGCAGCTCCTGGGGTGGACTGTGAAAGTGACATAACGTTTATCTTTAGGCAACATAAAGGAACACGTGCGATCGATTACAATTTCTTTTGAACAACATTGGGGAACATTTGGAATTAGGGTGACATTACAGCGGATTAGCTTGGTCTATCTCTCCATTTGTCGACAATAGGACCTCCCAAGTTGTCATGTACTCGTTTGATGTTAGCCTTAACATGAGAGATGTATTTCAAGCACATCTCTTTAGTCAGACGGTTGTTCCACCAATGGAGACATGCGTCTTCCAATTCAATTCTAGTGGTGGGATTGGCAACACTGAACACCCATAACTTCATCTCCCTCCAAATGTATTCTATTGGTGAAAGATCAGGGGAAACCGGTGCCCATGGGGCGACTGTCACTCCCCACTCATTGAGCTTGTCGATTGTGGACTGGGCAAAGTGGCATGTGGCCATATCTTGTTGAAAAACGGTGTCCTTCTTGTACGTTTGTTCGATAAAGGGGAGAAGATATTTTTCAAGTATCTCTGCATAGTTATCCGCCTTAATTGTCTCTCTCTTCTTTAGAATTACCAAAGGTCCGGGTCCGTCACTAGTGATCACACCCCAAGCCATTAGCTGCAAAATGAAGTATGTTAATTTGTGGATCTTCTTCATCCACTAACTTTTTCAGGGAACTTTTGGGCTCCAACAAGACGACGGGAATCGAACTTGTCCGTTGTTGTAACGAATCCCTTATTGCCATTGAGTTGTACTGAAGTCTCATCGCTCCACATCTAAATCGTCAATGAATATTTGAACCATATTGATAGCTCACCCATCGTGTGAACGTTTCATTCGAATTGATCCAATCGCTTGTCAAATTGAACCTTCTCATTTTGTGTGTATCGTTCATTTTCGGATCTGAGCTGTATGGCAGTATGGCTACTACTGTTGTTCGTACATCAAGGACCCACATTGTACTCCACGATTGGAGACCGGCTTCTTTCTTGAGCGATCGGAGTATCCTCTTCGACATTGGGATCCCGTGTTTCCGCCTGAGATGTGACGTCATCTGTAAGTTTAGATTACGTCATCGCTGTGCAACACAAAAAAACCAACTCTTTTTTCCGAGAACTTAGGATGCATGTCGTATTCGTGTAGCAAGATTTCTACAAACTCGTCTGTAGTATCCTTGAGAACTCTTGATCTACAAATTTCTCGTTCATTGTTATTGATAAACTAATTTCTTGCACCTGTATGTTTTTGGCGTGTTGTTCACGCGTTTCTTCTCAGCATTAAAAAAATTGAGAACTGATCTGTAGGAAGCTTTGAACTTCCTCTGCTGCAGCATCTTGTGCGTTGATCGGGCACTTTTGCCTAAGTAATGTTGCTCTCGACAAATTTGCCGGGCATCGACACTTAGTGGCATTCCCTGCAATTCTATGAATACACTCGTTTCGATATGTGCAACAACACGATAATAGACCAGAACATGAAGAAAAAACACAAAAATCTTGAGAACGCAATAAAAAAATTGGAAAATTTAACGCCCATGCAAATTAGCAGATCGCTGATGCAAGAAGGGGCGGAGCCATAGTCAAGGTGTTCATATGTTATCATTTAAAATATTGTTTATTCTATTTTCGTCTTCGTCTGCTCATTATTCGCATTTCAGTAATGGCTTTCCTACTCGTCCGCCAAGTAGAAGACCCCACGGTTATTCATGTCATAGATGGGAGGACCCGTCTGACTGGAAAGGCTGCTCTCAAGGAGAAGATAACATATCGAGATGACTTACAGGGTGGCGTATTCGAACGATCCATCATTCATATGGGCAGTAAGCGCCAATGTGATGAAGTGATGCAGCTCCTCATTTCCAGTTAGTGATGTTTATCTTATTCCATCTTAATTTTATCTACAGAGGGAGAGGCGGCGAATCCTGACCCGTCGTCAATTCTGAAGGAGCTGAGGGGAAAGAGGACTAGACGGGAGAAATGTACGGTATTGTCACATCGTTTTTACTTACAGGTCAATCCTCCAGAAAGGGGTCAAGAGTGAAGGAGGGAGTGGCATCGAGAGACACTCTCTGACCCACTCTATCTATTTCCCCTTTCTGGATGCTTGGTTGAGATTTCATTGATATTTGAATAGAGCTAAAGATGAATGCGATATGTCGTTTAGCGTTTTTCGATGACACCGCATCTTCCTTCTCTCAAGGACCGACCAACGTTAAAGTGAAGAGTACGTCTTTTCCTTAAATTTCTCGTTCCTATCCCATCTTGCAGTCGAACCATCCTCGCCGAAAAAAAGAAGGAGTGTTGTCACTCGTGAGAAGGGAGGAAAGAAGAGTAAGAAAAGTGCGGAAGAAGTAGTGGAAAGGTTGCAAACGAGTTATGTAACATTGGAGAATGTATGCATTTCAGAAAGGCTGTCGTACCTCGCACCCGTGTTGACTCACTCAGTGGCGCTTCCCGAGAAACATCCCCGGATCAAGTTGCTACTGTACCGATACAGCCGGTTGCATCAAACGGAAATGCCGTAAGTGGCTTAGTAACAATAGAAGTTCCAATATCTATCGCAGGAGCTTCTTGCTGCCGTAGAGAAACTGACTGCGATAGTTGAGAAACAATCTACTGCTATCCAATTTCTCACGGACAACACACAAGCTCGACCGTACCCGGCGTGTAAGAACCATCTAGTGATAATAGAGTGTTCATTCTACTATTTCAGACTCCGGACCCCAGTTCCTCCCTAAGGAAGCCGTCGCAAGGTTCTCTAGCGACACTCCATCCAACATAGTCTTTATGAGAATGCTCATGGACGCTGTGTCTCTTCAATCTGAGGTCCAAAAAAAAGTCGAAGAAAGAGACCGCATGAGAGTCTCGTATGTGAAGGAGGTACCGAATTGAATCTATTCTTTACAAAGGAGTAAAATAATTGATTTAGCAAGTGCGCATTCTTCGAACAAACAGCAATAACGGATTCATCAGCCTTTGGAACTACCTCAAGAACAAGTTTGTTTATATTTACACAAGCACGTACAAACAACAAAAACAACTCCTAGATTCAACCACCTATTGAAGCGACGTGCTGCGGCGAACCACAACTTTGTCCGCCCTACCATCGACGGCGTCGAGTGTGATGAACGCGTGAACAACACGCCAAAAACATACAGGTGCAAGAAATTAGTTTATCAATAACAATGAACGAGAAATTTGTAGATCAAGAGTTCTCAAGGATACTACAGACGAGTTTGTAGAAATCTTGCTACACGAATACGACATGCATCCTAAGTTCTCGGAAAAAAGAGTTGGTTTTTTTGTGTTGCACAGCGATGACGTAATCTAAACTTACAGATGACGTCACATCTCAGGCGGAAACACGGGATCCCAATGTCGAAGAGGATACTCCGATCGCTCAAGAAAGAAGCCGGTCTCCAATCGTGGAGTACAATGTGGGTCCTTGATGTACGAACAACAGTAGTAGCCATACTGCCATACAGCTCAGATCCGAAAATGAACGATACACACAAAATGAGAAGGTTCAATTTGACAAGCGATTGGATCAATTCGAATGAAACGTTCACACGATGGGTGAGCTATCAATATGGTTCAAATATTCATTGACGATTTAGATGTGGAGCGATGAGACTTCAGTACAACTCAATGGCAATAAGGGATTCGTTACAACAACGGACAAGTTCGATTCCCGTCGTCTTGTTGGAGCCCAAAAGTTCCCTGAAAAAGTTAGTGGATGAAGAAGATCCACAAATTAACATACTTCATTTTGCAGCTAATGGCTTGGGGTGTGATCACTAGTGACGGACCCGGACCTTTGGTAATTCTAAAGAAGAGAGAGACAATTAAGGCGGATAACTATGCAGAGATACTTGAAAAATATCTTCTCCCCTTTATCGAACAAACGTACAAGAAGGACACCGTTTTTCAACAAGATATGGCCACATGCCACTTTGCCCAGTCCACAATCGACAAGCTCAATGAGTGGGGAGTGACAGTCGCCCCATGGGCACCGGTTTCCCCTGATCTTTCACCAATAGAATACATTTGGAGGGAGATGAAGTTATGGGTGTTCAGTGTTGCCAATCCCACCACTAGAATTGAATTGGAAGACGCATGTCTCCATTGGTGGAACAACCGTCTGACTAAAGAGATGTGCTTGAAATACATCTCTCATGTTAAGGCTAACATCAAACGAGTACATGACAACTTGGGAGGTCCTATTGTCGACAAATGGAGAGATAGACCAAGCTAATCCGCTGTAATGTCACCCTAATTCCAAATGTTCCCCAATGTTGTTCAAAAGAAATTGTAATCGATCGCACGTGTTCCTTTATGTTGCCTAAAGATAAACGTTATGTCACTTTCACAGTCCACCCCAGGAGCTGCAATAATAAACTTAGTAGTAAAGTTCAATCTGATTTCAACCAGAGCTCATCAGTCTGAACCCGTTTTCCGGGCCTGGCCAACCGAAACAAAACATGCGAAATAGTGAATCGGCTGCTCAATAGGCTGAACCGGCGGTTTCGGCCAGTGTAAGAGACCGCCGGTTTAGAATAACGAAAGAGAACCAACCTTTTGTTTGTGACTAGCACGAAAAAAACAACCAAAAAACTGTCTCGATGAAGGGGGCTGGGTGTCGTCGGACTGCTCGATCGATCATACCTAAAGGAACGAAATGTCAATGTGTACTTTGTATTTTAACCTCGAACCAAATTTGAGCAGAGCTCATCAGTATTTTCCCTGTTTTAGGGCCTGGCCAGCTCATTAATCATGGACAAAAAAGAAGAATGAGGTGCTCTATTGCTTAACCGGCGGTTTCGGTCAGATAAAATAGACCGCCGGTCAAGGACAAATAAAAATAACTCACTTTTTTCGGAAGAAAAATAAAAGAAAAAGAAGGCCAAACTCGGTCTTCTTATAACTCAGCACTCGCTCCAGGCCACTCGGGACGATCGATATAGCCTGAATGACGATATTTTAACAACGCAAAGTTGAAGTAAACAAAATAAACAACAAAAAAGTCAGCTGAGCTCGTCAGCACTTCCCGTGTTTGACGGGGCTGACCGCCCGGTTTTCCAAAAGCGAAACGGAAAACCGGGCGCTCCTACGCTGGACCGGACGGTTTCGGTCAACTAAGTGGACCGCCGGCCAGAAATAAATCAAATAACTCACTTTTACGGACGAAACTCAGAAAAAAATCTCGCACAGCCGCTTCGAGGTCAGTAGAGTCCACGGTAACGCTACTCGGCCGCAGGACGTCGCACGGTTAGACATCGACGTCTGCGAGACCTGAAAACAAAACTGAATTCATCGAAAAACGAGTAAAATCAAAATATAGCACGGAAATGGCCCAAAATGCGTGAAAAGCGAGCTGACGCGTAGTATTGACACGCGAAACGCGCCAGTATTTTCATCAACCTTCCGCCTGGCAAAGTGCCAGGAAATACCGTACACATTTCAGCGTAAGTTCGGCGAGGTGCGTACGTGATTAATAAAAAAGTGATTTTTTAAAATTATATTTTCTTTATTTAAATAACATCAATCGATTGGGAATTAAGTGTGTGAGGTACACACATATCACAAACGTTCAGATTTTCTTAAATTCGATGTGCAACTCGGAGAAACCGGACGAGGGGACTGGACGAGACTCCCCGGGACTCCCAGGGACTCCAGGGGATTCCCGGGGAGTCCGGTGTGTACAGGGGACCGAACCGGACTGTATACTAGACATCGTGTCTTGTATATCAGACCCCCTTTTCTTACGGGCCGTATACAAGATATTTTTCTGTGTGTAGAGTGCAAATGCTATTCCCAATGAATTCAATTTTGAAATTTTTCCCAGAACATTTTATCTGGTATTCAATTTTATATCAAGGCGGTGTTATTTGTAACAATATCTGTTTTGGGGCATCACACATTTAGAGTATCACGGGGGCTCAAAAATCAAGATTCTCTACAAGAGAAATTAACAGAGGATGGTCACGAACGCAATGCGTGAAATTTGAATTGCTTACTACGGTATTGCTGCGATACTCGTGGACTGCATCAGAAATTATACCGTAGTCCTCGGGCCATCTGATCCTCGGACCATTTTTTTATCCGCATTTGAGCCCCCCCCCCCTGAACAATGTATATATGTGTTGTTGTTGCGATAACACTTAATCGCGCCTTTTTTGGCAGCCAATTAATTAACTTTCCTTTTTTCTCCGTTTATCGCATTTAAGAAAGACCGAAAGATATGATTAAATCATATTAGACCGAATGAAACTGCTCGTGCTAAACTTCGTGAATATCCGAAATGGGGAGATAGAGGTCTCTCAGTTTGATCTATAATGCTGCATCCATTATTGACGCCCTTTGATGGCTCCAAACTCTCTCCATTTTGCATATTCTCGATTAGCCGGCACCACTTCCCTACACCGCCTCCCCCTCTCTGACCGAGCCCGAAAAAAGTGGTTAGACGAGAAATGAGAAGGAAATGAGAAATCTTCCCGCTCAAATAAAGTATTTTAGAAACCTGTGGGGTTCCGGTAAAGTGTTTTGCTGCCGATTCACGAGATAGTGTAAAGTTTCTCGACAACAACTTCAGCAGATTTTTAAAAAATTCAAACGGAACTGCACATAGGTTCAGATAGTGCGCGTTTCTTTGAGAACAACACTCGGAATTCTGCTGTCGATCAGTCATCTTCTTGTAACAGTGCAGCTCGACAAAGTGCAGCTCTCATAGACGCAATCAGTACGAAAACCAAACAAGATCTGCAAATTCGGCGAACACATTACTGGAATACTACACTGACGTTATATCCAGACCCAAGGACAGTTCTCAGTTTCGGAAATTTCAAAAGAATTTTTGTACGAAACTAACTCAGAGTCGGAATATTTCTGAAATTAAAAAAAACAGTTTTTTTTGAATGATAAATTTACGACACTGTGGCAATATTGAAAGCAAAGATTACATATGAAATAGCAAAATGTTTCATTACTTGAAATAATCGTGTATGCAATATTAGCGAATATTGAGTGGCGAACACATTTTTTTAAAGGTTCTCATATTATTATAAAATAAGTGTCGATGGCTTGAACACCGAACTTCGTCTGTCGGCGCCCACGCTATGCACTGCTTGAGTCTGGAAGTTGTTTTTGTAATAAAAAAGTGGATATCACGCCTCTCACCTAAGGGTCGGCTCAAAGTGGCAGTTTTGCCGCATTGATAAAGATTTTAGTGTTGGTGTTTTTGTTATTTTCGGATAGCAATGGGTTCAATTAAGATCCCTGAGAGTTATTACGTCCTGAATATGATTCTCCTTACCGTAGCTGCATGCATTAGATGGAGCTTGCAATCTTTGAGGCACTTTTTTCGATATTTAAACGATGTTTCTGTGAAAACTTTTGGCTTGGAGCTAACATTATTTTTCATTGTTCTTTCTACCTGTGTAGTTTATTTTTAGAAAATATAACCTAATTTGTATAAAAACGATGTTACATAAATTACAGCAAAACCATAAGGAAAGCAGAAGAAATATAGTCACAGGAGTCAGTGCAAGGTAAGTAGGATCAAAATGATATACTTATGCTCCCCCAACTCGGGAGCTGGGTATGTTTTTCATATGATACACTTCTTTTAGCACTCATTTTCATCATTATACACCTCACAGACAATGGAATCACCGCACCTTTCGACCGCTCAGTGAGAAATGGCCCGCTCTCCCCATCATTTTGCGCCACTCTAGACATGATTCCCATTGTCTGTGAAGTTCCTAATGTTCAAAATGGGTGCTAATAGAAGTTTTTTATATGAAAAACATATCCAGCTCCCGAGTTGGGGGAGCATAAATATATCATTTTGATCCTACTTACCTTGCACTGACTCCTGTGACTATATTTCTTCTGCTTTCCTTATGGTTTTGCTGTAATTCATGTAACATCGTTTTTATACAAATTAGGTTATATTTTCTAAAAATAAACTAGGTAGAAAGAACAATGAAAAATAATGTTAGCTCCAAGCCAAAAGTTTTCACAGAAACATCGTTTAAATATCGAAAAAGTGCCTCAAAGATTGCAAGCTCCATCTAATGTATACAGCTACTGAGCGGAGAATGAAATTCAGGTCTTCATAACTCTCAGGAATCTTAGTTGGACCCATACCTATCCGAAAACATAGAAAACCCATACTTCAATATTTGATCCTGTGCCAAACCCAGTCCGACCCTTAGGTGAGAGGCGTGATATAACTAGCTTTTTTTTCTTTTTTTGTTGAATATTTTGCTCAACTCAGCATATGTTGTGAGTAATCGAGATAAAAAAAATTTAAAAAAAAAAAAGAAAAAAAAGTAATTAGATTATTTTGCTACCAAATAATTGTGATCAAGTTAGTCGTGCAAGTTTCGTAGGATCGAAAGATATTTGGGTAAGTAATTAGATCATTTTCATTTCGCACAGAAAATCAAAGAAATCACTGATTAGAAACTATTTCGTTCATAGAAAATCGGACATTACTTTTCCGTAGGACTAATACTTGCCTGCATTGTACTGAGGTGTGCCTTGACACTGACGTATTTTCGATAATCCTCCGTAAAATAGATGACGATTGCTGGATTGACAATTGGAAATAGACCGAATGTTATCACGATTATCTGCAAAGGCAAATCTTTTTTAAAATCCAAAATGAAAATTCAGATTTTGCTACCTTTGGCAGAGATCCAAAATCAGTATCCATGAACATTCCGAGCAGGCTAACGCAGCATGGCGCGAACAGGAATAGTAGCGGGTTTACCGTCTGAATTATTGTAGTTTTAATTAAGCGTGAACTAATTAACTAGACCTGAGCGATGAGCATGTTTAGCGCTCGTTGGTGTATGCTCTTCAGCTTCTTGCTCATTACTCGTGTTTTCACTTTGTTGTGAATTCGTCGCCCACAGAAGACCTGATATTTTTGAAATGATACATGAAATCGTCCTTAATTCCCATTATATATTTTTTTTAAATAAAATCGTAAATTTGTAACCTCGCAGCAGTCCTGATTCTGCACGTCAGAATATATTTTCTTTGAATAAATCTGTGTTTAATTCCTTCTACTGTATTGCGGTTTTTTGTTGGCCAGTATTCACCGTAGTTTACATATCTCAGAATACAAGAGAATTGAGAAGTTATGGAAATCCCTGGGATTTTTTTAAAAGTGACACTTTGACCTACCATTACTACAAACAGGCACTGCAGAACCGTTGTACAAGTCAGAGCAGCAATCGAACTCCGCACTTTCGTATCGTTATTCTTTAAAAAAAAATATTTTTTATGAAATTATAGTTTATAATCTGTACATTGAGATCGATAATGAGCGCGTAGTTTTTGACAAAGTCAACGTTGTACTCCGTGCCGAAGATTCCTTGCACTTTTACGCGAATTTTCTGATATTACATTATTATTTTATTCTATTTTGATGTTTTTTTCCATAGAAATGCATGCACACATAAACTGACCTTCGCTTCGTGGAATAGCAAAACATTTACGTTGAACAGCCAGTATGCGATAAAGATCTGACATTTTGTGAATATATTTTTCTATTCTTCATTAGTTTTTTATTAACGATTGATTTATATTTTATTGTTTTTGTGAATAGTTAGAAGAACTATCTTTATGCGGCGAATGCTCTCATCAACCGATGGGAGAAGAGGATGCGCCCGCAATTTTTACTCGTATTACAAACAAATTGCGCACCATTAGCACAGTCACTGTAATGAAGAGCCTTCGAGGTTTCTCGAACATCGAAACAATGAATGGACTGGAAATACACGTTACAAAAGGGAAACTATCTTCCCAAACCTGCACAGTAGTCCGTATCGGTAGAGAAAGCTGGAAGCAATGCACAAAACAACCGAAATGTAGGAGACGAACCAAATTTGCATTGCAATCTAGCAATTGGATAAAAAAATCAAATCTGCTTGAATAAAACCGACTTTGACAAGTTCGAAGCGAGTGTTCCATGGGGCTATTGAGAAAAGAGCCAATTCCCCCGGGCCAGCGTACCAAAACTGAACCTTGGCTTGTTGCTAATTTCTTTATTTGTAAAATACGAACGGGTTGTGACGCAGTGAACGCGTAGGAGTAGGCGACATCCACAGCAACAAATGCCATGATGAAGTATCTGCAACTTTCGTATGGATCTTCTCCCATGGGGAACCACTTTGGTTCTATTCGCGAATAGCACTATTGACCAACTTGCCTGTAGAAGCCGGCGCTTCTTCGTCGCGTGTACACAATGAATACAAGGATTCCGTTGAAGAGGTACGACAGAAACAGGGTAACGAAGCAGAATGTGACGTAGATCCGGGCAAAATGCATCGTAAGCCTGCGCACCGATTCCTGGGGTAAGCAAGAAAACATAAAACTAAAATTAGCGGAAACCAGAATCACTTTCTCCCCGTCGCTCGCATAAATTACTACAGCGAACAGCGAAATTGTGCGGAAGTTATATTTTTTGCCAGATAGGATAATTAAGAAAACAAATAAAAAAAGTAAAATAAGGTTTGAAGGCGCAGAAAAGGCAATCAAGAAGCACGAGCAAATATACCTCCGCCGTTCCTGTATGCGCAAGCTTGTGTAGAACTGGCTAGTTAATGAGCGATCGAGCCTGATGATAGTAGACATCGTTCTACGTATGCGAATGAATACATGAATTTCGCTTCGGAACGATCAACGAGCGACTTGTCGTGGCCAGAGTAAACATATGGTAACTATGCATATATGAATAGGTTCTGCAACACGACTCTAAATATGAACGACATCAATGGATTTATCAAAAGAATGTGTCAAGGTTTATTTTATGTGAAAATTGGGCTAATCGGGTACTCGAGACTAGGGATGGGGAAGGACGAGTGAGAGGAAGGCCTTCCTCTCTCTCTCTCGCCATTGTGATCATAATAATGGTGGATTGGAAGGAAGAGTAGGGAAGGCCGGGCGAACTCTTCCGGAAGAGTAAGATCAATTAGCATGTGCCTGTTTCACTCTTTCCTCTTCCTTCCCCATCCCTACTCGAGACCCACTACCCGATCGAGTCTGCCAGAGGGAAGAAGAGTCGATGGGGTTCCGAGAGGGAGAGGGAAATGTCGTATCATAAGCCCGCGTGGGAGTGTCCTCTGACGGAGATGCTGAGTGTTGGTGGATGCAGGTCGTGGCTGGCTACCGAGACTGGGCTTGTTCGCTGTCTCAAACAACATAAAGTATTATCACGCGTTTCATGGGAGATTTGAGGATATCCTTGCACATCAATTTTTTAACCCCCATTTTAACTCGTTTTTTGATAGCCCCTGGTTAGGTGACCTCTGAGCTGGAGTAAGAGAGTCAGTAGATCACTCACCTCTCCAGGAGGTCACATCACATATCAGCGTTGAGGTACGCTTTTTCAGCAGTAACCCGGTTCAGAGGAGCTATCGACAAAGTTTCAACTGATGAAGTGCTTGTTTTCAACTCTATACGATGCCGTTTCAATATTAAAGAAGGAGTGAAGGGAAAGGTTCCCAGCTGGAAGTCCCTGTAACTGCAATGAGCAGTACTGTAAGAGCTCGGAAAACAAAAAATTGTAAATTCAGAGACTCGAACGTGTCCAGGGAGGACTGGCAAGGATTATCCTCCCACCAAGGAGACAATGGATAAGCGCAGGGGCATGTAAAATAGGGAGGGCGCTGTTTACACGAGACGGGGTTGAGACAGGGGGAGAGAAGAGTTGAGGAGTGCATGCAAATCGTAAACGCAGGGGTAACGAGCGAGAGTCGAGGGATTATGCAGCTCAGTTAGAGATTTTACAGCCCGTAGGGTGACACACATACGGAACCCCTGATCATCACGTAAACTTTGCGCGCGCATATCTCCGTCAGTTTTCGAGCTAGAGATTTGAAACTTCGGGGATCTCTTATCGTTGAGGGAAGCAATCGACGTGTGTTGCCACTTTACCCACGAAAATATTCCCTTCACTCCTTCTTTAACGTTCTCGATGAATCTGTCTGTTCCATGTTGGAAGTTGTCACCATATTATGGGCGATACAGAGTTTTGAGTTTTTTTCCAAACAGGGTCAAGAGATGTTCCACTTACATATCAGTGCGTTCGCGTAAGAACCGCAAAAATTGACCTCAAATCCGTACAGCAAAAAGTGACTAGATGAGTATTTCACAGATTCTGGTAGCTATTGGTGTGGAAAATCAATCTCCATTCCACTCGTTACCTGAAATGTCTAATTTGCATAATTACAGGAGGTCAAAGTTAAGCTGTTTTCATAGTTTTTCGAATGTAGCTCTTCAGGGAGTTGAGTTACGACTTTAGTTAAAGAACAAAGAATGGTCGCCATTACATGGCGCATCTTCCTGTGTCATTTGTTTATTCAAATTTTTATTTTTTAAATTTCTGGTAAATTTGAACTCAAATATCTCGAAAACTAGGCCGAGTCCAGTCACCAATTTTCGACATATTGTACTTCTGAAGATTGTCTATCCGATGGTAACAACCACATGATGTATCGAGGGCCGCTTACGGTCGCAATTTTCATTACAAAATTATCTGAAATACACGAAAACCCCTCATTTCTCCATTATTTCACCATCATTTCGCTCAGTCGACGCGAACTGTGTAAAATAAGAATTGTACGAATTTTAGACCGCTCACTTCGCGTAGAACAAGTGAAATAATGGTGAAATGAGGGGTTTTCGTGTATTTCAGATAATTTTGTAATGAAAATTGCGACCATAAGCGGCCCTCGATACATCATGTGGTTGTTACCATCGGATAGACAATCTTCAGAAGTACAATATGTCGAAAATTGGTGACTGGACTCGGCCTAGTTTTCGAGATATTTGAGTTCAAATTTACCAGAAATTTAAAAAATAAAAAGTTGAATAAACAAATGACACAGGAAGATGCGCCATGTAATGGCGACCATTCTTTGTTCTTTAACTAAAGTCGTAACTAAACTCCCTGAAGAGCTACACTCGAAAAACTATGAAAACAGCTTAACTTTGACCTCCTGTAATTATGCAAATTAGACATTTCAGGTCATGAGTGGAACGGAATTTGGTAGCCCAATTTGGCTACCAGAATCTGTGAAATACTCATATAGTTACTTTTTGCTGTACGACAGGTGTTGCGATTCTTACGCGAACGCACTGATATATGAGTATAAGGGGCAAAATCGAAAATCCTCGCGTTAATCTCCGGAGATGCTCAATTCTTGCTGAGCCGGTCTTTTAGTCCATTTAATGATGTTGACAAAAATTGTTCAAATATATTTAGTATCACATGTTGCAGTACACAGCAGTGTTGCCTGCTTGGAAATGACGTGGACATTTTGAACAAATATCGTTGATCTTCATAACGTTGTATACAAAGCAATTAAGTTCGTAAAGTTGTTGAAAATAGCGAGCGCTCATCAGTTTGTTCGAGAAATGGATTTCTTTTTGTTCGAAATCTGTAAAATTTGGTCGTTGTCTTCGCGGGCGAAATGCATTGAAGGGATGCCGGTTCGGTTTTTGTGCGTGACCGATGCTTTCTCATTTTTTTTTGCCTTTTCAGGCGGCAAAGTGAGTACTCAGAGCGCGAAGTCTCCATTTTTCCTTACTCAGGAGTGTTCACATTTCCAATGTTATGAGATCGAGAGATGGGAGACTTGATGTCTCCATCTCTCGATTTCTCATGCTCTCTCTCAGCAGGAGATAACATCTCCAGAGTAAGGAAAGCTGGAGACTTCGTGCTCTGTCTACCAAACCGGCATCCCGATTGCAGTAAGCAACCGAAATCGGATTTGTGGGAGTGTCCGCACGCTTCACTTTCACGACAAATCCGAGGAGAAGAAATGCCTGAAAAACCATTGTATTCAAAAAATGTTTTTATTAAATTATTCATTTCAAAGAAATGGGCCAGCTTATTGATATATTTTGAAATTTGAATGGGATCGAGTGAAATATTTGAAATAAAAAAACTTATAAAAACAATTAAATTATCTAAATCTCGGCTCTCTGTGGCAAACGAAGCATCTTGCTCCCCTCGAATCCGAGATATGCAATTGCGGGATTTCACATCTGTGTCTCGGTCGGTGGTTTTTCACACCGCATTTGCCCACATTGTCTGATTAGGCATCTTCTGTTTCTCCTAACGTCGACAGTTTTATTTTATTCTCGCTCTATGCCACATATAAAGCGAAGGTAACATTGTGCGATAGACAGTAATATTTTGATTTTGAAGTTTAGAAAGTCACAAATTACCGTTAGTCCCGGAATAAGCCAGAAGGTGTGTGCGAATAGGAATGAGATGTTGGCCAGATCAATTCTGAGCAATCCAGCGCCACACATTAGAATTAACGGAAAGAAGAGAAGAACGAATGGCATAAATATCTGGAACAGTGGAGAACATTGAGCAATTCACTGCTTGATCATCTTCAACACTTAACAGACCGCCAAAAGGGGATTGAGAGAGTAGATTGCCAAATATTAGTAGATGTGTAAAGTAAAAAGAATGAAACCTGTGCTATTTGAGTTCTAAAAAATCGCTGCTGCATCGACACAGTTTTTGCACTCTGCACTGTACCCAAGCACTTTAGCTTCGCACGAATCTGAAATAAATAACATCAAAACAAAATTTCTCCCATCGGAAAAGCAGTCAAAATCCGATGTCCCCTCAACCTCACTTCTCTCGGTTAGAACTCCTTTGTGCTCTTTACTAGATTTCAGGAGCCGCAATAAGAGAACCCTACTCAATATCCGTTACTCCCGGAAAGATTATCGGAATTTTTCATTCGTTCTTGTATATGAGAGACTATCTGAGTCGATTGAGATACGGCCGTACAAGGATAAATTAACCCATGCTGAAATAATGTTCCTAGGGTGAACTTTATGTGTAGAGACCGAAAATGGCCATAAGAAGTTTCGTAGATCAAACCCGGCTGAGATATGTTTCACAACATGAAAAAAGTGAAAAAAATATTTTTTGCAGGGAATGTCAGAAACCCTTATATAAGCATATATTTGGGTAGCTAGCGTGATGGAGAGCATTTCTTGCGTTGAAACTTAATTTCTAACTATTCTGACAAAAAAGTTACGAATTTTTGAAATCTCAAATTTAAAATTTCCATATCTAGACTTTTCCCAGTGCACTTTTAGATAAGTTCATTCGATAGCGCGTGAAAAGTTACTCCTGGGTGCACCGAATCGTCAAGATTTGTTTTCTTCAATTCGACGAAATCGTTGTTTGAATGCAGCCAATCGCACTATTACGCGACGCAGCACGCGACGCGCGTCTCGATAACGTAAACAACTGGTCTATTTTCGAATCCAAAATTACGAAATCATTGATAAAATATGATTTACAATCAAAACACACTCAAAAAATCCTTCCAATGTACGCGTTTCGAATTGTGTGTAAAAAAAGAAGAAATCTGAAATATCGATTTTTAAATTTTTACCATGGTGCTAAACTTTGCCCTAAAAAGCTCAAATAAATTCTTAGAATATTCTTATGCATCTGCAAACCGTAGTAAACTCTTATATGCTAAAAGTAAGCAGGAAAAATGGTTTCATTATTTTTCATTTTCATGAATTTATGAAATTTAGAAAGTTCATGATATTTTGGGAAAAACTACTGATCTAAGGTGGTAGTAACATTTTACACACTTCTACATGATTTCTGAAATTCTTTGGCAATGCTAGCTGGTTTTCAATGTTCAATAGTACATTATATAGGGAACTGAAAAAAGAACAATGTCAAATGTGCAGAAAATAATCAGAGATTGTTTTCATTGAATAAATGGCATGAAAAGAGAACTCCCAGCCACATAAAATATATATTTAGAAGTATGGTGAGGCTATGGAAAACATACTTTTTAGTGTACAAAAAGTTATTTTTTTTGCAACTGTGTCTCGGAAGTCCGAATCAATTTCATCGAAAATGTGTCAAAATTTATGGAAAGTTTTTCATATTCTCAGAAAATACATATTTCTAAACCTAAGATAGAAAAATAATGATTTTTCCACACCGTTATAGGGTGAACATGATATCTAAAACACTGCACACTGCTCTCTTTCAGTTCCCTATATAATGTACTATTGAACATTGAAAACCAGCTAGCATTGTCAAAGAATTTCAGAAATCATTTAGAAGTGTGTAAAATGTTACTACCACCTTAGATCAGTAGTTTTCCCAAAATATCATGAACTTTCTAAATTTCATAAATTCATGAAAATGAAAAATAATGAAACCATTTTTCCTGCTTACTTTTAGCATATAAGAGTTTACTACGGTTTGCAGATGCATAAGAATATTCTAAGAATTTATTTGAGCTTTTTAGGGCAAAGTTTAGCACCATGGTAAAAATTTAAAAATCGATATTTCAGATTTCTTCTTTTTTTACACACAATTCGAAACGCGTACATTGGAAGGATTTTTTGAGTGTGTTTTGATTGTAAATCATATTTTATCAATGATTTCGTAATTTTGGATTCGAAAATAGACCAGTTGTTTACGTTATCGAGACGCGCGTCGCGTGCTGCGTCGCGTAATAGTGCGATTGGCTGCATTCAAACAACGATTTCGTCGAATTGAAGAAAACAAATCTTGACGATTCGGTGCACCCAGGAGTAACTTTTCACGCGCTATCGAATGAACTTATCTAAAAGTGCACTGGGAAAAGTCTAGATATGGAAATTTTAAATTTGAGATTTCAAAAATTCGTAACTTTTCTGTCAGAATAGTTAGAAATTAAGTTTCAACGCAAGAAATACTCTACATCACGCTAGCTACCCAAATATATGCTAATGTAAGGGTTTCCGACATTCCCTGCGGAAAATATTTTTTTCACTTTTTTCATGTTGTGAAACATATCTCAGCCGGGTTTGATCTACGAAACTTCTTATGGCCATTTTCGGTCTCTACACATAAAGTTTACCTTAGGAACATTATTTCAGCATGGGTTAATTTATCATTGTACGGCCTCCGTTGAGAGAATCTCAATCGACTCAGATATTCTCTCATATGTTTCCTCGTTTTGTTCACAGCTTTTTGATATTGTACATTGAGCCTTGATTGGTGAATGGGAATCGTTGTTTCCCTTCCTATTTCTATTTTTATATCTGAACAACATTACTGTTCGAACTAGGAATTATTGTATCATCGGTTCCAAGTATTGTTCAAATAACTTTGAAAAAAACACTGTATAATTCATCTGACTTTCTCATTTCAGTCCAATCATCATGAGTGCTGCTAATACATTCACGCCTTTTTTTCGTTATCGAAATCTACCCACTTTTCGCACACATATAGCAGCAGTTCCGTAGCACACGACATAAGAAGGAACAAGGTCGAGGATAATCATATCGAAGAAATCGTAGTTGGCCGACAAATGTTTTATTTAAGAATTTTTTTAAACTCCAAACGTCAAAGCTTTCCAAGGACTACTTCAAAGTCTGACAGGCGCAGGGTAACTAGTTTCGTTTAGACTTTGAAAGTCGTACGACAGCCGAGACGTCTAGAGGCGTACACTTATTTCCTACCGAGAGTTACCTTGGACCAAATTGGCATTGCGAAGAGCCGGCATTCGTTTGGGCCTGCCCCGTAACGCTCCAACACTATAGCCGCCATATATGCATGGTACTCACTTTCCATGACCACTACTTCATATGTAATATGTATCTAGAAGAAATGATATTGCAGTGGACCCAGAGAGTATAGATAATTACGATCGAGTTTAATTGGGCTGCAAAGGGAATGGCGTAGGCTAGCGCCAGCTGCACGCCGCCTCTCGTACCCACACTGAGAAATTTTGTTTTGTTAGAGAAAAATAAATTATGTTTTTAGCAAAAATAAAATTTAAAAATAACCGATTCAAGGAAAAGTACTGCAGTATCGTGGATGCTGGAAGCATCTGAAGAAAGGATGCATACAGTCTTAATCAGAAAAGTAGTGAGTGAAATTTCATTACTCCAAAGATGAAGTCTCCTTCTGAGAGCGCATGCAATGGTTGAGAGACAGTGGGAGATTATCGCCCGACTTCACGCTCTCAGCAAGAGACAACAACTCACACAGAGAGAAATCCTACTAAGAACAGGCACTCAAGTCGGCCCGCCTACAAATATGTAAGTAGGGCCTACTAATATATAAGTTGCGCATACTTATATATTAGTAGGCGGGTCAACTGGAGTGTCTGTTCGTATTGTTAGTATGATTTCTCTGTGTGCAAGTGTATGGACATCTCCAATCTTCACGCTCTAAGTATTACGGTGGGCGATATGAATAAACAGGCAGCCAGTGTGTGCGTGCAACGTTGAACTGGCACCTCTACTTAAAATCATCCTTACTTGCCAGGTGAGGTGATAGTTAGCGATGAAATTAATTGCTAGAATACTGGAAACATATTCAGGAACGATATGCACAAGTGGCCCATGCATTGTCGATATGAAGTTGCCTCTTATCATAAGAGGAATCTGAAATTGGATATTATAGTTTATAAAAAAACGTAACAATTATACATTTAATTGTATTGAGCAATGTATTTGCTGGCTCTCTTCCACCACAATATAGTTTCCTCCCTGTTGTTTTCTGTCATCATCTAATATATACATCAGTTAAATAAACACAAACAAAAATAAACATTTTAAAATTAAAATAAACATATAAACATCTCTTACAATGACGATAATCATCTGAAGCAGTGAAGTGTACAAGTTAGTGAGTGCAGTAACGATGCAAGAAATTCGATAGAGTTTTGCCGATTTACCAAGATCGGCTCGCAGTAGGAAATAGAATAGAATTGCATTGAGAATCACTCCCAGACATCCTGCAACCATTTCATTATCCAAATATCGTGTAGAACTTGTTTTTTTTAAAAAAATTTTTACATATTCCTTTGTGCTAAATTCAGTTTTCATATTTGCAAGCGGGAGATAGATATTCGTTCGCAAACCTTCAGAGAATGTCACGAGTCGTCCGCCCTTGATCCAATTACTGAGCATTAGAGGTGGTCAGTAGACAGTATCAGTAGACAGGTTCTCTTATTGGAATCAAATGGAATTGTGAAATTTTGAGAATAAACGGAAATTTCGTGTCCGCAATTCGTGCTAGAGAGTGAGTGAAATCGAGAGAGGAGCGATGAGTTCAATTCCAATAAGTTCCAATAAGAGAACCCTAGTGGTCAGTCGAAAAGCCGGAATATAAGGGACAACAAAGGAGCACAAAGGAGCACAAAGGATTGATCCGGAACGAACCGGAATGGAACCTTTGTTCTCCAATATTTCAGATAAAGATATTTTTCGACTGATCATTTCTACTGAGCATACTTATGAGAAAGATTGAAGCTGTGTTAGAAAATCTACGGAAAAGAAAAACAATAGTTGCGGGAATTCACAAATTTACGTATCTTTTCCGGAGAGTTTTAACCACATTATATTACTTGTTTTAAATGATGTTTAGGCACAATGAATAAACAAATTAAATGAGCATGCACGGCCCATTTTGCGCGAAATTTTAAGTGATCTACTAGTGGCTCCTCCCACCTTGGTTAGAACAGATAATATAGGCATCGTGGATCAACTCACTTGCCGCATGTAAGTAATTATTCGTTTCCTCTCAAACAGATTGTATTGCAGATGTGTGTGAGAAAGACAAATCGCACGCTGGTAATTCATAATTACACATTCTCTCAGCAGAAAATCAAAACATATCTCTTTGGCATATTCGTGTGAGGAGAAAAAGGGTGATTTCTGTTCCGGAAAGACGGTGAGATGCCAGTCGGTGTGGAATCGTAGGAGAAGCTGCGCGGGGCGTGATCGCTAGACGTGCAGTACTAAAATAAAGACAAACGAGCAAATATCACGCCTATCACAAGAGGCTCGGCTCAGAATGGCATTATTCCGGCACAGAGCCCATTTTTCGACAGTAGTTTTTTCACGTTTTTGGGAGCCACTAGGTCCCACTAAGATCCTCGTGTGTTATTATGTCACGGAAATCATTTCCCGCTTAGATACAGCTACTGTAAGCTGCCAGCCTTGAACTTTGGGGCAGTTTTTCGATGTTTAAATGAAGTTTCTGAGAAAACTTGCCTCTTAGAGCTAGGGCTTCTTTTCCATGCTCTTTCGATCTGTCTCGTTGGTTTTTCGATAGGTCTGTGAATTTGCATAATAATTAACTTTTGTAAATTTACATAAATCTGTTCGAAAAACCCGCATTATTATTTCACTATCGTCTCCGGAATGTCGCAAGGATTCGAATGATATGTCTGAGCTCCCCCAACTCGGGAGATGATGACATATTTCATCTGAAAATAGGTCATTTTTGGAGTTTTCACTCATTAGTTGCCTCTCGCACCGCTTCATTCGCGCGAAATGAGTGTTCAGAGTTTATGAGAACAATGGAAGGACGGGTTATTCTTCACTTGAAAGTTGAACTACTCGGTGTGAAACGTCGAGAATCAACGAGATTTACACCTTTTCATATGAAATATGGCATCATCTCCCGAGTTGGGGGAGCTCAGACATATCATTCGAATCCTTGCGACATTTCGGAGACGATAGTGAAATAATAATGCGGGTTTTTCGAACAGATTTATGTAAATTTACAAAAGTTAATTATTATGCAAATTCACAGACATATCGAAAAACCAACGACACAGATCGAAAGAGCATGGAAAAGAATCCCTAGCTCTAAGAGACGAGTTTTCTCAGAAACTTCATTTAAACATCGAAAAACTGCCCCAAAGTTCAAGGGTGGCAGCTTACAGTAGCTGTATCTAAGCGGAAAAAGATTTCCGTGACATAATAACACACGAGGATCTTAGTGGGACCTAGTGGCACCCAAAAACGTGAAAAAACTACTGTAGAAAAATGGGCTCTGTGCCAAGCCCAGTCCGAGCCTCTCGTGAGAGGCGTGATATTTACTGTATTCGCAACCTTACGTAGCACGGGGGTAGTCAGCGGTTCATTTCACACACTCTCTTGACCCCTCGATAGACGAGAGAGAGTGTGTGAAATGAGGAGAGCGTGGTCTCACATTTCGCACCCTAGTCAGCGACCAATTGAATACGGTAGCAGACATGGCTGTACGTACGAAACGAACCAGACAATATATAGTTTCAATGACCGATGCGGTCGACTATTTATACTGAATTGTAAAACTAAATTTAGATTCTACGAAACCCTTACTTCTTGCTGGGCGCGATATGTCTTTTTTTATTGAATTTGTCAAAGCAATTTGGTTGTCTGCCTGTGCGAGCATCCTCTGCGGGGCTTTCGATTTTTCACTTGGTCACCGTACCATTTTATTTGAATCGTCCGTGCACGAAATTTTGATTAATTGCGTTTATCGAGACATAAAAAATATGAACCCGTATGGTCAGGCCTCTTACGGATACGCTGTGTGTTGGGTGGAGGTGACTTAAGTCTTAAGTAGTATACTATTTGTGGAGAAAAATATTTGTGGAGTTCACGGCTAGGGATGCCAAATGAAGAGATTTTCGCAAAATGAAGAGGGGGTGAAATGAGAGGGGGATTATCTCTTCAAGAAGAGAGGTGAGCGGTCGTTACCCTCTTCAAGAAGAGTGAATAGTGACACGACATTGAGCATCTCACGGCTGCCAAAACATGCTAATTTGAACGGAGTACAGACATTCACACTAATCTCATGCAAATTGGAGATGCAAGCTTCATTTTGATTGAAATATCAGTGGATTTACACTATGAGTCTTCTTGAAGAGGAGCCTTACTCTTCATGAAGAGTAGAACGACCGCTCCCTCTCTTCTTGAAGAGAGGAGGGAAACAGAATTCCTTTGTTCAGGGAGAGGAAGATCTTCATTTCACTCTTCATTTGGCATCCCTATTCACGGCATTTCAGCTCCATGTAAAACCAAGACCACGCCCATCAATCAAAATCACTCAATACCGCTTGAATACCGTGAATTTTCTCAGGGAATCCCGCGAATTTCAAACAACTGTGTATCAGCCCAGCATACCTGTAGTGCTAAAAATTGCTAGCCGCGAATTTAAAACAGTATTAAATTCAAAAATATATTCTTCCCGCGCTGTCCTATTTTTTCAGTGGTGTAACACGCAGAAAATTACCAAATCGGGCCTTGAAATGCCGTGAGTTTCCGGGTTACGTTGTTTTGTATTAAAATGCATTTACGCTTATTGAAGAAAAATGTGGACTGGTACAAGATAATCATTGCAATTAGTCATTACCACGCTCACTGTCTAACTAGTCATTCGGGAATTTGCCATATTTGTGCTGCCTTTTCACTTGGGTAGGTTGAACTCCGTAATTCTCGTCATTGTTGAATTAACTTGACTCTTCGATGTATAGCCAAGAGAGGGACGAGAAGGAAACGTCTCAACAAATAAAAAGTTGATGTTCTCTCCTTCTCGTCCCTCTCTTGGCTATACATAGAAGAATCAAGTTAAACTTTTCATTTGGGAATTTGTCATATTAATGAAAAACTGATGACTTGTTAAACTCACGATTTTATGACAGTGTACCGGTAGAGGAACAGGTAGTCGAATAAGACGAACGATAGAGTAGGGGAGGGGGTGAATCTACAATACTCCCGGTGGACGTGATATATTCAGATATCACTAATGCATTTATTTTTTTAAGAAATCTCACGTTTCAAAATCCCATATTTTCGTTTCTGAAAACAATCTTTCGCATTGTCGTACAGTATTTTCTCACATGATTTCCGAATCACGTTTTTGTTGTTACGGCGAGCATACTACGAATTCCGAGATCACAGGGATGATGAATATTATTTTACTACTATTATACAAATAATGTGAGAACCAATGATAAAAATGAATGTAAACTTGCTCAGATGCGGAAAAATGTCTACATGAAATGATCGTAGATTGCCGACTACGTTATAGTATTATCGTGTATACAGGGACGAAAAATTATCGACTTCATTCGAATAGTGAATGTGATGTAATTTTCCGAGTCTACAATTGCCCCTGTTTTGTAACGTCGCTTCTCACTAACAATACGCGAACGTATTTAAAATAAAACAACGATTGGTTCAATACAACAACAAAAAAATCGTATCTGTTATTTTATTGCACTAAGCACAGCGATAGGTTCGATATGTCGTACGAGTCAAAAAATGCATTATTTACATCATCTTCCTGTTATAGTGAACGTTTCTTAGTTCAAAAGCAGATTCTCTCAAAGGCAATATGTATCACTCAACAGTAGCAATTATACAAGAAAAAATTAAAAAGTGTTAAAGTTTTTTTTTTGAGGATTCGAAGAAATCAATCACAAAAATGGGGGTATTTGTCAAACTTATTCTCCTTGAAAGTGTTCCGTGATCGGCGAATAGTCCGCCACCAGGTTACGGACTCCTCGGGGACTTGACGGTCTTGGACATTTTAACCGACACGGTGTTCACACTGACGTGGCGGCTTACCTTCGTCGCTCGTCCAAGGAGCGTTCTGCAACAGAACAACGCCCTAAATTATATTACAAAATATGCAAATGCAAAAAAAAGTTGTTCCTCCGATAAGAAAAAGGCAAAAAAAAGGAAGAAAAGGCTCACTTGCAATGCCGCTTTACAGTCTTGTTGAGAGTGAGATAGATGAAGGGAGGGATGCCTGCAATTCAAAACACTCCACATAATTCCAAAACAAATACTGACCAGGGTCAGAGCGAGAGAGTGTGCAAAAGTGAGAGAGTCCCTCTCAGTTTTGCACGCTCTCTCACTCCAAAGTCCTTTCTGTAAGGTTGACCGGCCTGTGGAATGATTTGACTCGATAGGAATAGAAGGATCGGTTTTTAAAGTCCCTTTGGAATCATAATCCCTCTTTATATCTACCCCTTTTAGTAACGATCCGTATTTGCTGTTCGTAATGATGCATCGTTAGGCTTCGATGTGCTTCCAATTTTCAGCCCCTATTCATTCTGCCTTCTCTTATATTTCATAGCGCTTTATTCTCAACCGATTTTTTTTCGGTGGAGAATAAAACGAAATTCTCCCATTAATTTGACCGTTCCAGCGCAGAAATTATAGGCGCAAACTCCATTATGCATCATCATTTCGTATGAGTGCGCCCCGCATAATTTGACGTTGATCATATGAATATGTCATTGCCGCTAAAATGCAATTCTGCCCCATGAATTTTAAAGAAAAATATGAAAATATACAACAAAAAAGTAGCTTGCCATGTGAGAGCTGCCAGCTTATGTGCCCGAGCTCGACGAGAATTTGAGGCGAAGCGAAGAGATTCATGTAGATGTACCTACAATTTTGGCTACTATTTTTGAAGTTTTTTTCAAATATCGATCCGTTACTCACTCCAGTGACGCGGCCACGTTAAAAATGCAGATGAGCGAGGCTTGGATGAAGATCTTGAATTTACATTTCTTTTGTTATATTTTCTTTTTTATTCCGGACGCTCAGATGTCCGCGTCTTCCCCATTACTGCTGCGTTTATAATGCTGCGTTTATTGTCGCTAAGGGGTCAGAAATGGTTTCGTCATTCCGCACACTCTCTCACTTGCCGACCGGTCGAGAGAGTGTGGAGAATGACGAGACCATTTCTGACCCCTCAGCGACAATAAATGCACCATTAATGTATTCTTCTCGTTACACATGCGCAGTGCACTGGAAACAATTCTATTTCGTGCGTTGGTATAACACATCCCTTCTATCATAAGTAGGGATGGCGAATGAAGAGCAATTTCGCAAATTTTGTCGCGCGGAAAATCACTATAGTATGAAAATGAGATATGAAAGCATGTGAAGAGTTGATTCCAATCATTCTAGAATCTTATTAGGAAGATTTATCGCTGTTGCACTTGGGAAAAGAGCTACGTTCTTCAGGTTTATAAACGATTCTTCATGAAGAGCCTGCGATTTTTCGTCGTTTTTGTGTTTACCAGTTCTTTAAAACTATTAACATGTACAATAATAACATATTTAGTTTCAAAAGTTTCGTATTGATGCCTAGAACAGATTAAAACACTAAGTTGGAGAATTTCTCGGAGTATGTCAGTTTTGTGGATCATAAACCAATCCCCAGAGCTCTTCATTCGCCATCCCTAATCATAAGCCATAGTCATTCCAAATTTTCGCGCATTTCCCTCCATTCCCTTGCACATTTAGTGAGAGTTCGGGCGAACTCTTCCTGGTTCAGGAAACGGATACTTCGTGGGAAAGAAATTGTGCTCACCGGTCCGTTAGCCGTCATTCGAGCGCGTCCGGCGTCCGATGACATTGCACCCTGTAAGAATAATTGAAGGTGAGGGGCAATTCAATGACCCGAGAAATTGTAGTGAATTTGAACAAGAATCGACGGCAGGTTCTTGGTGCCTTCACTAGAACTTTCACGAATGTGCCCTATTATAATTTTGATTATGGCGTTTTCTTCAGTAAACTAATGCTTCCGCACAAATGCCGGCTTCGGCGTTAAAGTGCGCCTCCCGCTTCCGTATTTCACAGTTTTCTTAAGCGCCTAACTTCCTATGTAGTCCCTGAATTACGAAAATGCCATAGATTAAGGGAAATCTAGATGGCAAATACTATCAAACACTTCTTGGCAGGGTAAGTGCTCGCCCACTATCTCAAACTTCCGCATTTATAGTTTGCGTGCAATAATAGAAAATGCATGAGATAAACAAAATTTGCTGCCTAGCGCAAAGAGCATTAAAAGTGTTAATGTCACTTATTTACTGAGTGGAAAACATGGCGAAGTTTGTCTTTTCTCTTTTTGTAAAATTTTTTCTCTTCTCTTAAAATAGCAAATTTTGCTTAGGCTTCCCCGTGAATTTTACCCCCCACCCCCCCCCCCCCCCGAGAACGGCTGATCGCGTTTCAGTAAATAAATTGTAACTTTTTTTTAAATATAAAACAATTTAATTTAACAAATCATTAAATACCTGTTTGGTGACGAGGACAACACAGAGAAGAACGTAGAGAGTGGCAGACGTTAATACGATGAGCAGATTGTTGACAGTGTGAGGCCAGTTGACATACTGCAAGGCAAGGATACTAGTGTTCTTATTTCGAATAATCCTATTCGCGAATAACATTTGTAATTCGCGGATTATTCGAAATAACAACACTAAAGGATATCGCGAGATTCATACAAGACTCATACTCAAAAATTCCAATCGGACCTTGCTATGCTTTTATGCGCTTTAGTACTGGGTTTCCATTTTAGGAAGTTTCCCTTTTCCCGAATTTCCCGATTGACAGAAAATATATTTTCGGGAAACGCGTCATTGTCCCCCCATTACGATCCCAAGAACGCTCAGACATGCGATTTTCTGATCTTTCCCACGCAGTGACAACAACGTTCTCACTGTACTACACTACTTCTGCCAGTTCTCTGTAACATGCCGGGTAGTCCAATGTCGGACTTCCGGTGTCTGGCTCTTACACTTCCGCTTTACAGTCCCCACGAGTTTGAAATTCGGGCAAATAATTGCATTATGTCTGCATTGCACATACTCCCTCACATCAGCCTACTGTAGACAGTGTGCTATACGAAGAGGTCAGATCCAATTATTTACTCGAATTGCAAATTGTACTTACCACTTCCGAGGGCACATCGCCGATGACCGGACTGTAGAACATGGCTTTCGCCTTGGAATTGGTCAGAATTGGCGGTGTGAAAAAGGCAAAGTAGAGGCAGTAACAGGTGGCGAGCACGATAAGAATCGTTGTCTGATTCTACAATGCACAATTCAGTAGGATCTTAGAGGAAAACCTATTCCATCAGCTCCAATATACTACTCCATTCAAACAGCATCTATTTTCATGTCAAATTAGCTGCCCGTTTTTATATTTTTGACACAAAAAAACTGACCTCAAAGCGCTTGCTCATGTTGAGCAGTTCGAAGAGCCGGAAAGTAACCAGCAGAAGGCAGCCGATGCACGCGCCACACCACATTCCTGCAACGATATACCGATCACATTCAACGTATTGAGCGACGCTCTCTATCGAACTAAAGAGCTTAAAATTTGGGAAAATAATTAAGGGATTTGATTTCTCATTTCGCACAGTCTCTCAGCACAGAAGGGAGAGACCGGATCCAACTATTTGGCCGATCTTCAAACTCTCTCACTCACCCAATCCGATGCATCCGACCATCCACACCAACCACGGTCGCGAGCAGAAAACAGTGCCTTCGATCAGGAAGAATCCGAAGAAGATGGAATTGCAGACGATGGCGAGCACATCGACCACC
Organism: Pristionchus fissidentatus; assembly: GCA_036245785.1. Taxonomy (NCBI): domain Eukaryota; kingdom Metazoa; phylum Nematoda; class Chromadorea; order Rhabditida; family Neodiplogasteridae; genus Pristionchus; species Pristionchus fissidentatus. Next base: position 14,255,774 of record BTSY01000004.1, read on the forward strand.
GCCAACCACAGCATTATCTTAATTAAACTTAATTAGATTCATTAAATAAATCTATTCAATATTTTTATTTAATTTCAATTTTATTTATCCACAGCATTATCTTAATTAATCTTAATTAGCTTAATTAATTAATATATATATTAATATATTTCCCCATGGTCTGCCCATCTGCGCGCTCATAACCCAGAAGCGTCAACACTCCAGAAGAAAACGAGCATGAAAACACTCCAGACTCATTACTGGACTCATTAATGCATGGGAATCATATTACGGTTTCGTTCTCACCCGATAACACGCCTGGCGACGCTCCATGTAGAGAGCAATTGTGCACGGCACGTAGAGGATCTGGCATATTTTTTGAAATTATCTTATTATTTTATTGTTACTTCGATTCAACATACGCATTTTGAATGTAATCCAATACAACGCTAGGGATTTGGGGGAAATGTCAGGGGCGACACATGATCCTTTTAGTTGGCCTCAAAGCGTTTCAAGCAAGACCCAAGTCTCAACGTTTTGTTCATCCCTGGCTGTACAAAGTCAGTTGCTGGATTAGATTAGGCAGATTAGTGCTACTCAATCCGAGATTAGCCAGAGTCTGGGAGCACTTTTGAAGAGTTTCGATCAATGTAACAAAGTATATTCCAAGCAATCTTTACAGATCATTAATGATTATAATCGCGAGTCTTGCTTGTTCCCTTTAAAAACCAAAACAAATCGGTTTGACTGGGATCTTATCTTTCCACCCTTACTCACGATCAAATACACATAATATTCACTAATGTGGTATGCAAATGTGAATGTTGAAGCCTCACTTACTTCGCACAGGATTCCCCAAGTCATGGACCACACTCCAAACACAAGTTGCGGTTCCCCCGTTAACTCCGTCCACTCACTCCCAACTGGCCGAACACGACTGCAATTAATCGACCCTTATAATCCGTCAGAAGTTTGCGAACTTTTCACGCATCTTTTCTTGCTCGTTTTAGGCTATTTTCTTTATAATTTGCGTTAGGTCATTAGAGACGCATAAGAAACTACTAATGCCGAAGAATTTAACCAAAAATATAAACTAGGGAATTAGCCGCACCTCTTAGAAGGTCGCGGAATTCTGCGAGTTGTTTTCACGCAGCTAGACAGTGACGAGAGAGCACGTAAACAGAGAGAGCGCAGAAATAGAACAACAACATAGCTTACTTTTCCCTCTCCTCGTTCCGCGTGCTCCCTCGTCACTGTCTAGCTCGCGGAAAACAACTCGCAGAATTCCGCGACCTTCTAAGAGGTGCGGCTAATTCCCTAGTTTATATTTTTGGTTAATTTCTTCAGCATTAGTAGTTTCTTATGCGTCTCTAATGACCTAACATAAATTATAAGGAAAATAGCCTAGAACGAGCAAGAAAAGATGCGTGAAAAGTTCGCGAACTTCTGACGGATTATAAGGGTCGAATATTAAAATCTTAAATAATTATTTTTTTAGTAATCAATGCATTATTTATTGGGATGTTTTCAAAGATTTGCCGAACGCATGACCTATTACGACATGTTTATTCAGTCCCTACTAATTGTGTCCCATGAAACATGTGCCATAGCCACCATGGCTAATCGCATTCCTTTTATTCGAAAATACAGGGTCTGCTTTTTCGTTCTCTTTGGCATGGAAAACACTACGAAATATTTCATGTGTATGTAGCCCATCGGCAATTGAATCATCAACCATCAATATTCTGGTGGCAAAAAATATTGTTTTCATTACCCAAGTTACAGTGCGCAAAAGAAATGTTAATTTACTTTTGAACCGTGCTCAATTATCAAAAAAATGGAATTTCAGTAGTCACCTGCATTTGTATTCGGGCATAGAAGTCCAGTCCCAAATGAAGAGCAGTTGCCGAATCGTGGTCATGTTGGCCATCATTTCTAAACAATGTAAGATTAGAGTCATTTGAGATGAAATGGAATTAGCAAGTGTGGTACACATAACAAGGGCGGGGTGCAATTCCGATAAGTCCTGCTAACACCGGACATGAATGTCGTATTCGGGTCCCTATTGGGAATGGAGGGGGGCGGAGTCTGGTAATGCCTGGTCTCTTCATTTCGTGCATAATCTACATCGGTAGATTGGCGAAAGAAGAATTTGAAAAAAAAATGAAAATACTCAAAACAAAGCAAAAACAATATATTCGTTATAATATTAAAGTAATATTGGACCGACGATACGCCAATTGCTCTTCTATGAGCGCGGTTAAATAGGCGTTTGGGCGTACGCCAGAACGCTGGGCGGAGCGGCCATTCGAGGAATTACCAATGCACTATATATCTGTGCAAAATGTCACATGCACTACGGCCCCCGCGTGCTACAGAAATATACTACTATACTATAGACAGTCGCCATTCGCATATTTTGACTGACACAGTAATCCATATTCGGCGGGATCATTTTGCTGTGTGAACTTTAAACTCGGTGAAAAGCAATCGTTCAAGCATTTAACACACAATATTTTCTGCCTTCTTATTCTTACTATGCCAATCTATTATATGATTGTTGCAAACCGAGATCACAACTTTCGAATCTCCATTAGAATATATTGAAATGTTGTGAACAAAGTTTATCTGTATACCCATTTTCAACAATAGCAGATAACTACAATTAAAGAAAAGAACTCCCTTTAATCGGCTGTTTTCAATAAATGTCTTTTCACTCTCTGAACAAACAATTTATTCCAAACAAGCAAACGAGATTATCTACTGGTAGTGGTTTGGCTCTGATCTCGAAGCTTCATGGAATACACAAACATTATCTTTTGAGATCAATTTCTTATAATCGTGCCACGCAAAATGATTCCACCAATGCTACTATAATGAAATCTCGAAGAATCTTTTTAGTGAGATTTCCAGGAATGAATCCTGCGATTTCCTATCATCATTTTCATTGAATACACGGCTTACGAAAGTCTGAAATATATCTATAGCCAATAGCACATTAAAATGCAACGAATCTTTTCGCCTATTCACAGATCAAACAATGAAAGCGGAGCAAAGTATCAACACCTCCTATCGATGGGTTTCTCTTTGTTTTTTTACATGAATTGTCTGACTTCATCGAGCGAAAAAAAATTGCTGAAACCGATGAAGATGCCGAGATAGTAGATGTCCACACTGAACATTCTATTCACATCATTCCACAGGCCGCTCAACCTTCCAGAAAGGCCTTTGGAGTGAGAGAGCGTGTGAAATCGAGAGGGACTCTCTCACTTTTGCATACTCTCTCGTCCTAACCCTGGTCTGTAGGTTTGGAATCATGTGTATTGCGAGTATGACAAAAAATATATCAATAGTTTATTTTGTCAAACGCGTTTCCGGTTATTCAACCATAATTCACGAGCGCAAAACATGAAAATACCCGTATTACCTTCAAGCATGTTTTAAAGTATTCATTTCTCGTTAGGACTCGGGCATGAAAACTTTGCGCAGCTCAGTTCGGTCACTTTGTCTGATAACAATCTTTAAAATCACTTAACCTTACTCCTGCACTATGACTTAATAGCAGCAAGTTCAGTGCGTGGTGGTAGACTTCGAGGGATACAACAGGAGATCGAAGCAAGGCCGAATTAGCCGATAATTCGAGGCCGACAAAAAGAATAAGCAGAATAAAAGAATAAGAGAGTACATACACCAATAGTGCATTTTATGAACGTCCGTTGCAAAATTGTTATACCACGAATCGCCATTCGCCCTCGTTGACCCACGCCTCTTGCAAACAGGCATACGGCTATCCCACGCTCTATTCGAGTTATAGCACTATCTAAAGTTTGCTCTCACACGCTAGTCTGACGCGCCAAGCGTTCTGGTAATTCATTATTTTCGAAATTGATATCGACACTCCTTCCCTGTTCCATTTTGCAGAAAAAAAAGGTAACGGAAGAAATTAGTTCCATCTTTACAAAGCGAGATGAGGGGTGAAACACATGAACAGAGTATTGCGAATTGATCCAGCAAAGCAAATGTTTATTTAACTATTGTGAGCGTTCTTCCAGATGCGATAATTCATTCGTGATTGAAAATATTACAGTAAAAGCGGGAAAAGAAGAAAATATTGTCCATTCCAAATAAAACAATTCTACGTTGCCGGGAAAGTAGAAGAAGGCAACCGTCGTTTCTTCATAACTTCGAACAATATACTGAAATATGTTGAGAGAGGGAGAAGTTTAAAACTCATTCCAAACCTGAAGAAGAACGAGTAACTGCCACTTTTCCGCCGGCCCAATGAGGTCCGATACACTTGAGAGGAATATCGACTCCCACGATCTAAAAGTCTACTATACTGGTGGAATTTCCTCTCATTCTTGTGTATTTCCTAGCGTCAAAGACCTTAGATACACTTATTTTCTACTGAAAAGTGTTCTTATAATGATTATCAGCTAGATAATGCATTGAAAGTTTTTTCGAATTTTAACACTTGTCAAGAGCAGGCTCTGATGTGCATGGCTGGTCAGTCTTGACTCCTTGCTTGGCTCAAAAATGTGTTAAATACACTTATATAAATATGAAATTGCTCGCCTGCCCATCTGCCGTCATCTTGAATCCCCCGGGGCAGGCCACTTGTGTAGCAGAAATCACGGGTGGAGGGCAATCAGTCGGCGTACAATTGGGAATCTCCATCGCACTCAGCGTGACGCACTGCTCCGTAGTAGCTAGCAATAGATACACTCTAATTTATTACTAGGCATATATGTTTTATGCAAAATTAGACACAAAATCACGATATGCGCAAGGATGACTTCGATTTGAGGTCTTAAGCGGGAATTCAACAAAAAATCGAAAAAAATCCTTGATTCGCTTTCCTGCAAGAGATTTTTTTGAATAGTATAATGTGACGTTAAAAATCACCAAAAAATACGAAACATCGAAATTTGCCTGTTAAAAAAATCCGGTCCAAATCCGTGATCGAGATAAGAATTTAAATTCCCGCACTTTTCGTTTTTCGATAATATCTCGGCTCCCATTGAAGGTAGACACACAATTTGGAGAGCATGGTTTACACATAGTTCTGCACATGCTGTGAAAATTTGGTATGTCTACCTTTAATGTGAGCCGAGATATTATCGAAAAACGAAAAGTGCGGGAATTCAAATTCTTATCTCGATCACGGATTTTTGCCGGATTTTTTTAACAGTCAAATTCGATCTTTCGTATTTTTTTTGGTGATTTTTAACGTCACATTACATACTTGATGTTGGCACTTCGGTCGTAGCAATTGCTGCGCCTGCAATCGGAATTTTAACAACGACAATCAGAAAAATGTTTGCCTTCTCAGAAGGCGCTTTAATCACTATTCAGACACTAGAATTTGTTTCCTCCAGGACGCCATGCCCAGAGAAAGTGAGCAGAATATGAGTGAAAGCAAGAGAGCCTTTTTTCACTTTCAAACACTCTCCCTTTCAGTTTGGTCTGAAAGCTGAGGAGACGTACATCCGTCATTTCGTAGCATTAGCTGGCCTTCGGCATCTTTCGCGCCGAGCAGCACGCACTTCGTGCCCATGTACGCGTACGCTTCACACTGCAGAGATTTTTTTTAAATAATGGAATCTGGTTCAAATGGCACACCACTGCACATACATTTGTATAGATGTAGTTGAAATTGATATCTTACAAAATTTCGTTAGCTATGTCGGGACTACAGCGTATAATAACCGAAAAGAACTAACCTACCGGATAATAACCGGATGCGAGCGAATAGTAACGTGCTGGATAATAACTTTCCATATTAGAACGGATTTTATAATAACCATGTAAATGATAACTCTGCTTATGATAAACTTTTTATTAATAACCTTCGTTATGAGAACCCCACTCATGATAACTTAGTACGGATGATAACCCCGTAAATAAGAACAATGTTATTTAGAACTACACTGACGATACTTGAGGAGTCATTGGTAATCGTCTCGGGGGAACAAATTTAGCGTTATTGGATTTTCGTATTAATATTTTTCTCTCGTTCTATATTTTGTGGTGGTGTTTCGTTTTGTGATTTGGGTGATGTCCAATTCATTTCTAGGGATCTTACTCGTCCATCACAAAAAGATGAGGTAACTGATATGAGAGAATAAGAAAATTGAGGAGTTAAATGGAGAGGGTTCTCTGTTCGCCTCTCACTCCCCCCCCCTCACTCTGTGTGTGTGGCTGGGGGTTGCGCGGTCGGCGCTGGGAATGGGTGCCCGGCTGTGTCTTTTCGGTTATTATGCGCTGTAGTCCCGCTATTTCTAACAATAAAATATTTCAAACATAATTCCACTTGATATACGTCCAGATAGAAATACAATTCGAGCCACCAAATATTTAGGATTTTTTCATCAACCAGTGAGGAAGTAACAAGTCATTTTGACGGAAATTAAAATTTCCTAGATATTACTGATCCTTAACTGAGGATTTCAGGGCGATGATGTGCATTCATTCCGCAGAAGTTCGATTGTTTTGTTTTTTTTGCCGCTAGCAATGCGCCAGAAAGAGTACGTGTCAACACAAAGAGAAAAAAAGGTATGTTGCAAGCAACGCCTGAGAATTTCGTGTATACATATGGTTTTTGAGTTGTTGTAATGACACATACCTTATCCCTTCCAATAACATCCGCAGTGCAGGCCTCTTCGCAGGCCGAAATGGTGTCCGATACAATCTCTTTCCTCACCGGCCGACCCGTTGACTGGGGCTCGGACTTGGTGAAGCACTCCGATCCGAGAACTTGGCTCAATTGGACGACGCAGAGAAGGATAAAGAGCTTAGTCATGATCAGCGCCAACGCAAGGCGTCACTGGCGAGGGCGAAACTATTATGAGAAGGCATGGATCCGTTGCCAGGTGGCAACTAAGCAACGATCGCATAAGCTTTCGAGAAAGTGGCTTGTGACAAAAACAAATACGAATCATCACTGCTCACCAACCAACTGATGCCTTCGCCAAGCAAAGTAACACTAAGAATGTTGAGTTATAGTGAGAATATTTGGAATTAAAAATTCTACTTCTTTCCTACTCCTAATATGATAATTTCAGGGGTGTATTCAGCGCCTATTTTTTATTCTTTCTCTTTTAGTGATCTGTCGCCGAAATTTATGTTCCTCCACTAATATGAAATGAAGATGTTTTTGTCTTTTTTGTCCTTCCGAGTGACTGACATTTTTCGTCTTTTCATTAGAAATCTCTTCAAAATCGGGGGGGGGGGGGGTGACAAAACGGCAACGGACAAAACGGCAACGGGCTATAACTCGGATATTATTGGTCCGATCGATATGGGAGTAGTTCCATTGAACTACTACCGTACCCCACTACAGTATCCGCATATTGGTTCGGTGTGTCAGACGGCGGGTCAGATTCATGATTTATGCCGTAAACATCCGTAGGCGCCACAGTAAGGTTACCGTAGCAAACTACAGTATCCACAGATGAGTTCGGGGTGTCAGACTTTATGTCAGAGTCATGATTAAAAAGTTTACGGCATAAATCATGAATCTGACCCGCCGTCTGACACACCGAACCAATATGCGGGTACTGTAGTGCGGTACGGTAGTAGTTCAATGGAACTACTCCCATATCGATCGGACCACTAATATCCGAGTTATAGCCCGTTGCCGTTTTGTCACCCCCCCCCCCTCAAAATCGGTTCCCAGATCCTTTTGCATGTGATAACAGAGCACAATATCTTTCACAGATGAAGTACAAAAATGCGCTTATTTCATGGCCTAGTGGTAGTGCGCTTCACTAGCAATCCGTGCGACTAAGGTGCGACCCCGACGAGTTGCGGCCTGTGTAATAGAGACGGCTCACAGACAGAACAGGGCGGTGGAAGTACCTACACGGACTGTAAAGATGCCGATGCAAAGTGCGCACCATTCCTATCCATTTTGGGGCATTTTAGTAAAAAAATTGAATTAGACGGAAAAAAAAGAATATTTATTACACACAGAGAAAAATGTTTAGTTTTGATTCTCACTCAGACTAAGAAAAACATGATTGTTTTAAATATAAAACATGAATGTTTAATATTAAAAACAAAATTGTGTTCAAAATATAAAACATAAAAATGTTTTATATTGATAAAAACTCATTTCATGATTTCTACCGTATGCCGATGCCGATCGCAAACTGAGCAAATCTGGCACTTTGCCAAGTCATTTCGTTTTTCGCTGTACAAATACGTATTTCCGTTATTTACTTTATTATTATTATTTTTATTTGTGTATTTTGTTATTGTTTCTTGTCGTTATTGATCGGCCTCGACCCGTGTGATGACGGCCTCGTTTAGCTCCGTCGGCGAGTTTCACCCGCGCGGTGACGCCCGGGACCGTGTCGGCGCCAAGCCGAAATCAACAGAGTGGGCGACAATGGAGCGAGAGTAGAGGGTGAGTAGTTTATACTTAGTTGGATGAAGGGGTTAATGGGAAAGATCATTCTTGACCGTTATGTGTGGAGGCTGAAACGTAAATAATAAATCGGGTCAAACACGAAAAAGCTAGCGCAAATTTGCCGCAAAAACCAGGACCTCGTGCAAGTTACGGGGAACACCAGCGCAAGTATGTTGTCGTAGTCGGTAATTTGCTTGAAACTTGCCCAATTGAGTAGAAAAAAATAACTTTCGCGCGTATTGCGTGGATCAAGAACTTTGCCGGTAAGTTTGGTGTAGTTATTTTGTCATTGCGCGCGCCTGCGCGAGTTTGCTTCAGGGGGTACTTGCGGTGGTTTTACCTGAATATTGCGGCAAATTTGCGACAAAATTTCCGTGAACTTCGCGATTGCATTTTCCTTGGTACTCGAGAGAGTGTGGAAGACAACTAATCACCACGAAACATGGTATAATATTTATTTTTAAATGGTATATTACAATACTCGTTTTCAGGTAAGGACTTTATGCGATTTCGAGGCGAAATTTGATTGTGGAACGACCGTGACAAATTTCAATGGAGGTGTGAGGAGGTTGGCAATCTTTTCCTATTTCATAGTCTTACGCTATCGGTCTTACCAGAATAATGGTAATCAATTCACCCACCGGCCGATGTTGAGTATATCATTGCGTTCGCGTAAAAAGAAGACCTTCGCCGTACATCAAATTTTGAGTATTTATGATTTTGACATGGATCGATAGACATTGTTATCCTCTTCCGATCCCGCATTCCAAAATATTTTTTCCGAATAAATGCTCTGAAATCTCTGAACAAACAATGCTCAGTTTGTAAAAACGTTATGCTCTGAACAAACAATGCTCAGTTTGTCAAAACGAATAAACGTGTTTTTAGAATTTTCAAATTTAATTAATTTTAAAATATGCAAATTTTTAAAATTCATATCTCGAATAATAAAATTATACTACTTTTAGAAAAATTACATCACGCCACTCACCATAGGCTCGGTTTGAATTAGGCAGCGATCAACATTTTCGCATTCGTGTTTTTGATTGGATCACACTGGGTCCCCATGAACTAAGAAGATCCCCATGAACTATCACATCACAAAAGTCATTCTTCGTCGAGATGCTGCTACTGTTAGGTGCAGGCCGCGAACTTTGAGCCTCTTTTTCGCGTCTTAAACGCTGTTGTATGATGCTACCTAATAGTGTTGGCTATTCGGCTTTTGCGTAATGCAATTCCTCCCGCTCTCCTTTGCGGAATGCAATAGGCTCCGCCCACAATTGCATTACGCAATTCTGAGGTAAATCTATTCGGCGCCGCAATAAATTGCATTACGCAATTCGGAGGGGGGTCTATTCGGCGCCGAATAGATTTTCCGATCACTTAACCAGCACTCAAATGTGATTTTCCGATCACAGAACCAGCACTCAAATGTGATTTTCCGATCACAGAACCAGCACTCAAATGTGATTTTTTCGTGTATTTCTTTCGTTCACTTCAAATTCCTCATTGATAGTTATTTATGAGAAAATCTTCCCAGGGACAGAGTCGCATCTTATGAGGAACCGCGAAGAAGAGCTGTTTGATTTTCCACATTTACTGCGATGTGTTGAAAATAACTAATTGACAAATTATTCATATCTTTGAGGTGTGAAGAACATAATTCCAGTGTCTATAGAATCTCTATTGATAGACCAGCAACATAGGGTGTTGGCAATCGAGAGGGACTATTCCACTTTACCAGGATAATTTCATTTCTGACTCCTCTCTGGACGCCCAGAATCTTTGTTGGATATGAGTTTCTAGGAAAGGCCCTTCTAGCAACTCACGAAAGAAATTCACAAAAAAATTGCGTTTGAATGCCGCTCTTTGTTCGTAAAATCTATTCGGCGCCGAATAGATACCCCCTCCCGAATTGCGTAGTGCAATTAATTGCGGCGCCGAATAGATTTCCCTCAGAATTGCGTAATGCAATTGTGGGCGGAGCCTATTGCATTCCGCAAAGCCGCAATCGTTTAGTCAACCCTATTACCTAACAGTAGCATCATCTAGGCGAGGAATGACATTTGTGACGTGATAATTCATGGGGGATCTTAGCGGAAGCCAGTGGGATTCAACACCATCAAAAACACGAGAAAAAAAGCTGGTCTCTACCAGAAATATGCCGATATATGTCGAACCTCTCGTGGGTGGCGTGATATGTTGTGTAATCGATGACGTGGAATCTGATTCTGTAATAAAATTTCCATCCAGGTAAAATGGTGAAAACTACTGTTTTCTAAACACGCTTTCCGACTTATTCTTCATCACTTTTACTCGGTGAGCGGTCGAAATGGCTCAAAAAAATCTCTCGATCGATAACTCGATTATATGGCGAATTCCGACCGCTCACAGCTTCAAAACGGTGTGGAATAAGATGGCGGCAATGTTATAAAACAGTAGTTTCCACCATTTTACCTGGAAAGAAATTTCAATTTTATTAGAGAATCGTATTCTACGTCACCGATTAAAATTGATCATTATTTGTTCAGAACATAGTCTCAAATTATGAAAAAGAACAGAGATACTGAGGTCCCAAGTGAAAAATAGGAAATTTTTAGAGCTATTGATCTATGCAACTTTTATTCGTAAAAATATTTTGAAATGTATAAGAGACGATGTCTAAGATTTCCGACATAGTGGCGGCACTAGGCGAAAAAGCCGATGTGATGGATTCGCTCCATACTCCTTGGGTGGGTAGTACTCCATGAGAGATACACATAGCCAACTGGAGAAATGACCGCGACGCGTCGGCGCCGCGCCAGGCGGCGCGAAATTTAAAATCGATATTTTTCGACTTTTTATTTTCGCGTTTGTATGCCATAAATAGGGCACCGTTCGACTCCTCTCACAAAACTTAACATTTTATATGTTGACGACTTTCCATGAAAAACAAATCCTGGCGAGATATTCTTGTTTGAAATTTGTTTTCTGTAATAACTTTTCCGGTTTTAAAAAGTGCAGGAATTTTATTTTTGAATATCGCCTGCAAATCATTTAAGAATAAAATAAAGCCAAAAAAACGAAAATCAAGGCGTACCAAGTGGCAGTTTTAATGGAAAGTGCGCAGTGGTGTACTGTAGATTTCTGCTGTTTATCGATTTATGGTGTGGATACTGTAAGAAAGTCGACTTTTCCTAAAAGTTTCAAAATTGCTCCAATCGTAATTTCTTCAACTCCTCACTATGTATTGATTCTTTCGACACCATAAGAAAGCGTGCGTGCTACGGTAAATCTTCCGACTGCATGAAACTAAGGATTTGTTGAATTTGTGCTGTCAGAGATAACGACTATGGCATTCTGAGGTGGCCTAGCATGCAGAAAAGAATCGATAAATGAAAGAAATTACGATTGGAGCAATTTTGAAACTTTTAGGAAAAGTCGACTTTCTTACAGTATCCACACCATAAATCGATAAACAGCAGAAATCTACAGTACACCACTGCGCACTTTCCATTAAAACTGCTACTTGGTACGCCTTGATTTTTTTATTCAAAAATAAAATTCCTGCACTTTTTAAAACCGGAAAAGTTATTACAGAAAACAAATTTCAAACAAGAATATCTCGCCAGGATTTGTTTTTCATGGAAAGTCGTCAACATATAAAATGTTAAGTTTTGTGAGAGGAGTCGAACGGTGCCCTATTTATGGCATACAAACGCGAAAATAAAAAGTCGAAAAATATCGATTTTAAATTTCGCGCCGCCTGGCGCGGCGCCGACGCGTCGCGGTCATTTCTCCAGTTGGCTATGTGTATCTCTCATGGAGTACTACCCACCCAAGGAGTATGGAGCGAATCCATCACATCGGCTTTTTCGCCTAGTGCCGCCACTATGTCGGAAATCTTAGACATCGTCTCTTATACATTTCAAAATATTTTTACGAATAAAAGTTGCATAGATCAATAGCTCTAAAAATTTCCTATTTTTCACTTGGGACCTCAGTATCTCTGTTCTTTTTCATAATTTGAGACTATGTTCTGAACAAATAATGATCAATTTTAATCGGTGACGTAGAATACGATTCTCTAATAAAATTGAAATTTCTTTCCAGGTAAAATGGTGGAAACTACTGTTTTATAACATTGCCGCCATCTTATTCCACACCGTTTTGAAGCTGTGAGCGGTCGGAATTCGCCATATAATCGAGTTATCGATCGAGAGATTTTCACTTTTTTGAGCCATTTCGACCGCTCACCGAGTAAAAGTGGTGAAGAATAAGTCGGAAAGCGTGTTTAGAAAACAGTAGTTTTCACCATTTTACCTGGATGGAAATTTTATTACAGAATCAGATTCCACGTCATCGATTACACAACAAACATATCACGCCACCCACGAGAGGTTCGACATATATCGGCATATTTCTGGTAGAGACCAGCTTTTTTCTCGTGTTTTTGATGGTGTTGAATCCCACTGGCTTCCGCTAAGATCCCCCATGAATTATCGCGTCACAAATGTCATTAAAAATCAATTAAAAATCAATATTTAGCCCGTTCGAGAAAGCGCGGGCATGATGCCATGAGTATACTGTAATTGTTATCGATTTTTATCACACCATGAACTCCTGTTCATGGTCCAAAAGTGGGTTAGAAATATGACAAAATATCAAGTGACCCACAGTAACCATACCACAGTTTTTTACGTACTGTAGAAAAGTTACCGTATCCCAGATTTCTGATATTGATAAAATTACGCCATTGTTTCAATTGAGATGCATAACCTCACGGAAGGGGTTCATGGTGTGAAAAAATCGATATCAATTACAGTATACCGAGATCAGGAAATCAGGCCCGCTCTTTCTCGAATTTACTACGGGTTAAATAATTCCCGATTTGCAATAACTAATTCACGATTAGTGAATCACTAATATTGATTGGAAAAATATTTTAAAAAATTAAGGTGATCATGCGCCAACCATGTGGGAAATTCTTCGCTGAAGGGATAGGATTCGTGTATCACTGCATCTCCTACGAGCACTTCAGAAAGGTACTCTTTCTTCGATCCAGAACGTTGTTACTCGCGGTGCTCCGCCCAAAATATCAAAACTGACTTCCTGGAGGAACCATCGCCGATTTGCATGATATTGTTTCACTCTCTAACCCACTTTGGCGCAAAGACGACAGATAAAGATAGCTTAACTACAATGTTCCCGGAAAGTAAAGAAACTACCGTAATCATCCAACCGTAACCGGGAAACACGAAAGTGAGAAAATGGACCTGGGGTACGAGGAATGAGGTCGACCTCGCGTAGTGATTGACTGATGGGTACCGTTTCACAATTTCCCCAAGTAATTATGTAATGTTGTCTCGTTACAGGAATACGTCCGATCGTCGTGAACGACTGCAATGGAGAGGGGATGGAAGGAAGAATTTGAAGAAGACTAATCTTCAAGAAAACGTATAATTGAAGCTCGAGGAGGTATCGTAATACATTTTGAGAGTTATTTGCACACAACTTTAGATTGTCCTGTATTGTAAATTGATCCTATGTCTCTATGTATAGAATAGAGTTACATTTCTTGACTAAAATTTATAGTTGTTAAGTTCTGATTATCGTGGTAGTTGATTGTTACATTACATAGCTATTTTCTGTAATCGGCATTGTGCTGGACAGTACCAGCCCTTTGAGAGTGTACATATCGAAGAGAGTTTTGCTTGAATACTTTGTTTGAGCTGAAATTGTATGTGCTTGTTCGTGCTTTGTTTGTATGCTTTGAAAAATTGCCGATAAATAACATGATTTAATCTGTATTCGCCATTGTTTCGCATGTCATTGAAAGGAATGGAGCAGAACGGAAAAGGAGGGGGAAGGGGAGGGAGCGGGCGCGGGCCTGCCTCCTCCATTTCAAAACACAAATGTTTTATATTTGAGACATGCGATGTTTTGGAAAACAAAACATTTGCAATGTTTTAAATATAATAACCCCTATGTTAATCAAGACGCATGTAATACATACATATGTTTTGAAAACTAAACATTTTTCTCTGTGTGTATAATAATGTGCAACTGTAGCTGCGTTGAGAGGAATATGGCCGGATTCTGCACCGATACCAGCATCTTAAATTCGCTGAAACTACAGGTAAAAAAATGCAATGCGTAGTGATGAAGAACATATTGCCGATTGCGTAGTGATGACGAAATCATTTCCAGCACTGCTGCAAGACGTGCCGCGCTATCGTCCTCGGTTTGTAACGTACCGAATTGTTCTTTGATATCACATCTATCCAGATAAAACTTGTTCCTATCATTTTTCTTGATATTGATCATTACACATAATGAGTTGCGCAACTCCTGACAACAATTCATTTACCCTATTAGCGGAGTTGCTTTGTGACGTTAACGCACTACTATTTTGACAAATCTACATGGTTCCACGATTTATAATTTGCAAATATAACAGGTAAAAGTAAAGTTACTACCGGGATGAAGAGGAATTTACATCGACAAGCGACTACTCTGCCGGGGCTCACATGTAAGGCCGGTTCGCTAACTACGTCTACTTATCCCCTGCTGACCTGACTTCTGGGGCAAGTTACCTTCCGCAATCAAAGTTGCTACAAATTTTACCGCCAACGAGGGTGATGGAAGGCTTAGTGAGCCTGGGCGGGGATCGAATTTGCAAATAATGTTCTTAAAAGTGTTAAAAATAGGGTAGTTTAATCGGGTAATGTCGACTCTCGGGTACCCGACTTTTTATTCCCGACTATACTCGAGAGTCGAGTCGGGTACCTGAGTGTGAGAGAGAAAAGTAGGGTAACTCGAACACCCGCGAGTTCATCACGTAACTACGCACCCGAGCGAAAGATGAAAGAAGTCAACTCTCTTATCGCCCTAATAATACAACATTAAAAAAATTACGCTTACAACGCTGGTGCCAGATTTTGCATTAGGACGCCTGTGTGCGCCGATACTGCGCCGCGCCATTTTGGCGGACAACGTGTTTTTCGAGTAAAACTCTCTTCAGAGTGCTCGTACTGAGCCAAACTTTGAAATTCTAGATCGAATTTGATGCTCTATCTTCTCGATATCACCTGACTCACCTGACTCAATTCCTTTCGAGAAAAAAATGATTTTTAATTATTTTTTCTGATCATTTTGATACTTTTGTTGACTCATTGTACCCCGGGAAAGTGATTTTATACTGATTTTCGTTCGCGCGGAATGCGTATACCGACGCGGCATCCGCACCGAGGTTTCGAAAGCCAGTGCTTCGATTCCAGTCGGTTACGAAATTGGTTGATTTTTTTTCATCGAAATTCACCAACAGGTGGTGTCCCACGAACTTTTGGTCAACTCAGTTCTCACTGTCGGGTTATGGTAATCGCTTTCTTGATAAGAGATACTCAAACCGCCGAGAAATCAGCCGATAAATTTGAACAAATGTATTCGCGTTTGGCTCTGTGCCAAACTGACCCTGACGCGCAGGGATTCAAAAATGATACGGAGGGATGAGGAGTAGGGATGCCAAATGAAGAGTATTTCGCGAAATGAAGAGGGGGTGAAATGAGAGGGGGATTATCTCTTCAAGAAGAGGTGAGCGGTCGTTCCCCCCTCTTCAAGAAGAGGAGATAGTGACGCGACATTGTGCCTCTGATGACTGCCACAACATGCTAATTTGGGCTGAGTCCAGACATCCACACTATGCAAATTAGAGATGCACGCGTCATTTCGATTGAAATATCAATCGATTGAAACTATTACTCTTCTTGAAGAGGGGCCTCCCTCTTCATGAACAGTAGAACGACCGCTCCCTCTCTTCTTGAAGAGAGGAGGGAATCAGAATTCCTTTGTTCGGGGAGAGGAAGATCTTCATTTCACTCTTCATTTGGCATCCCTAATGAGGAGGAACGAGGAGAAAGCGACCGCGCCATTGAAACATATCGGATGAAGAATGAGGGAGCAGGAACTTCGTGATACTCCTGCACTTTTTCCAGCAATCCAGAAAAAGTTTTTTCAAGTTCATAAAAATTACCGGCGGAATGGCCGGGTGGTTTAAGCAACAGCTAGTCTTTCGAAGGGTCACGAGTTCAATCCCCGCCGAGGCCGGGGCGGTAAATTGGTAGCAACTTTGATTGCGAAAGGTAACGTGCCCTAGATGCCCTGGGAAAGCTTGGGTTACGTAATCCCACGTTGCAGCTGGCTTACCGGCTTGTCCCATCTAGCGTGGTAGCTTGCTACTGCAAAATCGCTTGACATGGAACCTTTATAAAAATTGGCAAAAAACTTTGGCAACCGACTGGATTCTAGAGTTTGAAATTCGGGTAAATAATTTTATTAGCTCTCTTAATTTCGCACACTCTCTACACCGGTCGAGTGGTGAGAGACTGTGTGAAATGAAGAGAGCTAATCTAATTATTTACCCGAATTTCAAACTCTACTGGATTCTAACCACTGACTTTCTCATTGAAGTTCTAGACCACTACCAGTTCGGCCACGGAACGAGCACTCTGAAGCGATTTTTACTCTAAAACACGTTTTCCGCCGAAACGGCGAGGCGTCGTATCGACGCCCACATGCGTCCTATCGCAAAATCGATGGCACCAGCGTTTTATGCGTCGAAAGTTACCCCTAGGAAGAATTTTTTTTTAATTTCGATTTTGACCTGTTCCAGAACTCTGTTGACGCCTTGTTACTCATTAGGGGGACAGCGTCATGCAAAAGTATTAAAAAAATAAGAAAAAAAATTTTCGTAAAAATTTTTCAAAAGTTAAAATTTCGTGTATTTCTCACGTTTTAAATTTACTTCGTACCCAAGACAGTCTGTGGAAAAGGTTGTGCCTGGGGCGATCACTTTGAATGAGTTGTGCCACTTATCCAAGCTTTCACTGCGCTCTTACAGAGAACTCGTTTTAACGAGCTCGCGCGCGTGGAAAGAAGAGTGCGAAATGAGACAACGGGAGACAACGGTCTCTTCTTTTCCTCCACACGCCGGTGAAGACAGTTTCACAGCATCCGAAAAAGCAACGACGAGAGCAAGTTAGAGAAAGAGAGAATCATTAAGAGAGAGAGCGCGCGAACCGAGAGAGTCAGACAATGAGAGACGTTCTTGGCATGGCGGCAACTCGATGAAAAGAGACCGCGGTCTCACATTTCGCACCCTTATTTCCAGGCGCTTCTTTACGCGTTTACAATGCGATACAATATTATTTTCTCTTTCATCAACCTCCTCCTTCTCCTTTGTCTCTTGTCTCATGCTTTCTCCCTATTATCGATCGGTTTCCATTGTCAGCCACCCGGTTAATGGAGCCTTTTGAATGTGTTAACCGACTGATGATGGACTGTTGCCCGAAACGTCTCAACCAATAAAGTTGATGTTCTCCTTCTCTCGTCTCTCACTTGGCCTCACATAGAAGAAAAAAGTAACTTTAGGGGTGAATTGTTGTGAGGAGTTGCGTAACTCATTATGTATTTGAAATTATTTATACGTATAATAAAACAAATAATGGAAGCATAGATTGGGAGAAAGGCACGTACCCGCAAGGTTTACTTACGCATTTCAAGATTTTCCGTCTTTGGGTTGGCAAACAAACAAAACCTGTGATAAAAAATATTCGTACTCAAAATATATATGCAAACGTTACAACCAGCGTTGATGAGAAACGTTCAAAAACCCTAGACCTCTAATAAAAAATATGTGTACACACAAATATAAGAAATGATGCAAGCAGAATTGGTTGAGAAATGAACGGACCAATAGCCGATAATTCATGGGTTTCCCAGTTCTTCTTAATCTAAATATTCTAAATACACTCATCAAAAATAATAACTATTCCGCTCCTTGACAACAGATATGGCTGCGAGGGAGCAAGAGACACTCCGAGGTAGAGAAACACAGTCCAACAGTAGGCCATTTCATGAACGTATCATTTTAAAATCCTCGCTTCTTCGTCTTTCTTCCAGTTTCTTGTTGTTCTCAATCGTTTCGTAGAACGCAGTGGGAAGACTATAGACTGGGGCCATTCTAGCGGCCGCATAATAGCTCGTTTTGCTCTTCTCTGCGCTGATGCTGAATTTCGTTACCGCTAGCATTCCCAACTGCTTGCGAATCTCCTTGTTGTAATCGGCGCTGCAATGCGATCATTGAAGTTGTTTTAGAACGCAGCGTTAGAGTGTAATATTTGTGATGGTTTGTTCATTTTCTTACGATTGTTAGAGGAGAAATATCATCTCTATAACAAACAAAAAAACATACCTTGTCTTGAAGTATACGGGCAACTTGATGGCAACGCCGAGATTGACAAACAACGCAGCGAAGCAGTGAGCAGCGCACAGTTGGTGGACTGAATGGCATAATTGAATATCTATTAAGGTTTGAATTTAGGGTAAATAATTGGATTAGCACTCTTCATTTCGCACACTCTCTACGCCGGTCGATAGGTGAGAGACTGTGCGAAATTAAGAGTACAAATTCAATTATTCGCCCGAATTTCAAACTCTAATCTCCATTAGAGATTAAGATAAATATGCAAAGCACACTATTTGCACACTATCTTTTTGAGGCGGTATCACTTTAATGACCATAATTTCAATATTACATCTTCATTTCGGCACTCTACTTTACTTAATTTGGTGGTTTTATCTGGTTAGATCGAACAATTCAGTTCGCGAATGACCTTTGTTATTCGCGAATAGGAACATTCGATCTAAAAACACGACAGGAAACTTACACGGCCAATCGTTGACGACTGTGGATGCTGCAACGAGCGACTGCGAAATTGCTCGACCTCCCAATTCGAGAGTGGTCACGAGTAGAATGGAACGGAAGATCTTGTTGCGCTGATCCGATTTCAGCGATGCGCCTGGAGAAATCATCATCACCTCACTCTTTAGGTCAAATCACTAAATAACGAAGCAAGTCACAATACACGATGAGATTAAGTATGCACACTGAGAAAAAACATCGAATGCATGAAGAAATTAGTTTGAACTGTGGGAATATACTCAGTTTCAAGTATCAAAGGAAATTATTGGAGCTCTAACGTGTTTTCACGGAAGAAAATTAATCACTTCATGCATGAGGTATTTTTCTGAGTTCAGAGCACATTGAATTTCCTACTGTTACGTATGTTTCTAGATATTTTACGTTGACCGAACCTGCAATCTTAATGCGTTTCCAGGTGATGTAGTAGAAGGAAATGGCGATTAGTTCGACGACCACTGTCGACAGTCCCCAGTAGGCCATGCCCCGGCCATGATAGGGGCTGGTGATATTGCACACTACCGTTCTGTAATACTCAATTTTACTATGAGAATAAATAACTTCGGCGAATGCATGAAGAAAAGACAAAAGTATATTGTCACAGCTGTAAATATTTACTTCATGCATGCGTCGAAGAAACTTTCTCTGAATCTGAACAACTAGTTGAAATAATCAATGTATTATTCTCTCATTGTTCAGGTGTTGGTGAATAGTGGACAGATGGAGAGAAACACTCACTCGTTCTTGAAGAAAAACATCATCAGAAACAGATGCAAGCCACAAAATAAGATGATGGGCATCGCGTGCATCTGGAAATGTTTGAAATTGAACAATACTAACCAATTTTTTTCTATTATTTAGTCAAGTTTATCAGCTATGAGAGTGTTAATGCAGGCGGATTGCCATCAGAGTTTGCGATTGATAAACAGTGAATATAGATAAATCGCTTACCGCGAGATAACTGGCAATGTTCATCGACCTATAGCAGTTCGGCGCATTCACAGCGTAGAAGCGATCCAGGGCAATAGATAAAGCGAGGAACGAGCTTATGCTGTACCCCAGCTCAGGCAGGATCTGAACTAATATGATTAGTAGAATGCGAAATGTGCGACCATGGTCTCTTCTTTTTACGCACTTTCTTCACCTGAGGATGGGTGAGTGTGCGAAATGACGAGACCGTGGTCTCACATTTCTCACTCTAACTATTAATTTGTTCGGTGCGCGCTGAATTAGTCACGATTTACGTACAAGACAAATTGTTTTTTTCCGTAAGTATCATTCGCGCACCATGCATGTGAATCTAATCTCTAATTATAAATGTGGTCTACAGCTGCTCCATTGTACAGGGAACATTTTCCCTTCCGTATTGTTTGCGCATTCGAAAAATTAATTAATTTTTGTTCGCGGTTTGTGAAAGAATAGACAGCGAACCATGATCCAGTTGCAGGTTGCGGCCTCGAACAGTGGCCAGCCCCAGACTATCGGACCGTGCGGGAACACCCCACTCTGAAACAGCACCAACATGATTGCGTTGATGACATCAAGGAGAAGGTGTAAACCTGCCAAACTGGAACAAGTTCCAGGTTTTTTTGGGTTGGAACTAGTTCCCTCAGTGGAAAGTCCACAATCTTCCATTGAGGGATCAAGCTCCAACCTAAAAAACCCGGAACTAGTGGCGGGTTTACACCTGATCCTTCATGTGGCGTATAAATTATATAATCCCAAACCTGGTGTAAAATATCGGCAAATGCGTTGAAAGTGATGAGTATATTGCAAGGAGCGCGGAGTGTTCTGCAAATAATGGGGAATATCAACTATTTTAAAATAGTTTTGCATAAAACATTAGAGTTTGAAATTCGGGAAATTCCTAAATTAGATTAGCTCTCTCCATTTCGCACACCCTCTACACCGGTCGAGTGGTGAGAGAGTGTGTGAAATGAAGAGAGCTAATCTAATTATTTACCCGAATTTCAAACTCTATAAAACATATTATTACATTGGTCTTTGATTGTGTGGAATATTGACGCATATTCGCAGTTACCAGGCCTGTCCCCTAACGATATCCGCGTTGTTATAAAGGTGTAAAAAAAATCGCTTACTTAGATCGTAGGGAGCAGAAGAGCAGCGTGGAGTTGAAGATGATGCCAGTCATCGAAATGGTGCACAGCGTAGAGTAGACGAAACGGGGAAACAGCATCATCATTGTTCAAGTGTTGCTAATGCAGATAAGAAGATGCGTCCCAAAGATGGTCAAAAGAGGCTCAAAAGATGTTATGCTCTGTGATGCAAGAGATATGGATACGACAAGTCGCGCGCGCTGCGCCTTTTCTACTCACAGAAGTGGGCGGAGCTGAGATCTGGTGTCGCCCACTAGGCGTTACAGTAGCGCGCATATTTTTGTTTGCACTTTTTTTATCGATTTGACCTTCTGAGATTCGTGCTGCAATTTCTGGTATAATACGTCAAACGAAAATGATGAGATACTACGAAACTACTCATATAAAGCGAAGTGAGAGGCGCTGTATTTTATCTGGTACTTGTATTGTTTTTAATTCGTTGCCATTTTTATATCGTGCTTTATATCGTACAACAATCAAAATTTATGTTTGAGTCTGTGGTAAAAGGTAAAGGTAAAGGCATCCCCTTATCTAGGCTCCAAGTCCTGAGGGAGTCACTGCTAAGGCCAGCGCATAATAGGCTTCAACAAGGCGTCTGTCTCTGGAAGTCTGTGGAAGACGGTAAAATTGGTAGAAACTTTGCATGTAACGTGCCCCGGGCAACGTGGGTTACGCAATCCTCCACAGCAAACGACCCTACCGGTGGGCCCCTGCAGAGTACTCGCTTGAAGGGAAGTCCTCTTGATTCCGGTAATTACTTTACTTTTCTTTACCCCCCCCTTTTTTTTCTCTTTCGTCCTACCGACTCCCCACTCCACAGAGTCAGAGACTTATTCGTTTTCAATACCTACAGGACCGGCAGCACTTTTATGTGAAATGTGGGTGAAATAAGGGGTTTTCGTGAACTTTGCCGCTAGTACGTTTGCATAGGAGACGTGTGCACGATTAGCAAATCATAACTTTTTTGCATAGCTAGATCTTAAAATGATAGACATACTCAACAATTTCGTATACCTGGCAGTGTACATCTTGTTCATGGTCTTCAGTGCGCAATATGGTTCTGTCGTCTAACAATAAGGAGCAAGAGCATGTTCCTGCTTGTACCGGAGATTTGTCGACCCGTTGTGAGCCTTTACATCGAGGGCCATATTAGTGTTTAAACAGAGTTGTGAAGTTTACCAGGAGTGCACACGTCAATAAATTTTGTTTTTTAGCATTTAATTAGTTGTCGTTGTATCATGACGTTAGCAAAAAAAGATAAAGTTAGAAACTCTCACGCTCACACAGTGGAAGTTAATCATTTCACACGCTTAGTCTGCACCTGATACACTTCATTTCATTATCCCACTAAGAACAAAACATTTTGTTCTGAGTGAGAGAAACTGTGAGAAGGGCATAAAAGTATATGTTTTCAGTAGAAAGTGAATAGTTTACCTACCGTTCGTTAATATTTTCCATGCGAATTTTCTTGTTTTTTTTATTATTTTTTCTAGCCGCAGACGAATAACATTATTTTGCACATACGTTATGAAGCCTCCCACGAGAGGCTCAGACTCCTGTGCACAGACCAACATTTTCGATATTTGTTGTTTGGTGTTTTCTGGTTGCAACAGGTCCAGCTAGGTCCAACCCTGAGAGATTTTACGACCTAAAATATATTCCTCGCTGAGCCTTTTGTATGATAGTCTAATCGCAAACTATCGCAGGTTTTCGATAATATATTGGATGGAAGCATTAATATCTGACTTTGTTTTAAGGCTCATATGACTCTGTTGTCTAAGGAGCATATGTTCATATTTTTTACTGAAGATGCTTCGAACCTTTGCTAGCCTATTTTTTAAATCGAGGTCCATACGAGCATCGGCAAACAAAGTTATGAGGTTTACCACGAGTATATATATATATATATACGTCAATAAATTTCTCTCATTTATTTCATTGCGGCTGCAGAGTGACGATATGTGAGTTAGAAATCGCACGCTCACACGCTGGACATTAATCATCTCACACGCCTAGTCTGTACCGGATCCCCCTCATTTCATTATCCCACTAAGAACAAAACATTTTGTTCTGAGTGAGAGAAACTGTGAGAAAGTATTCGAAGTGTGTGTGTGTGTTTTCAGTGGCAAGTGAATAGGTTACTCACCGTTCGCTAACCTTTTCCGTGCGAATTTTCTTGATTATTTTTTCAAGGCACACTCGAATAACAATATTTTGCACAGAATATGTCAAGCCTCTCATGAGATGCTGTGCGTGGTGGGTCAGTCATGACTAGGGTTCTCTTATTGGAATCAAATGGAATTGTGAAAATTGGAGAGCAACGGAATGTAGGCCGAAACGCGTGCTAGAGAGTGAATGAAATTGAGAGAGGAGAGATGAGTTCAATTCCAATAAGTTCCAGTAAGAGAACCCTGATTATGACTTTAATATCGTATGATTGCAAGTACTTCCAAGAATAAAAGTTAACGTAAAGTTACGTCTAAACACAGTTGGGTTAAAATTAGAAATGGCTAAAGTCATGCAGTCCAAGCTTGACTTTAGCCATTTCTAATTTCATGCGACAATAGCACAGGAATTCAATCTATTTAAAGAGACCAGGAACTGCAAATTAAGTGATTTTATTAGAAACTGAATATTTTCCGAACATTTTTTTTGAAAACAGTGAATTTTCAAAGCTATAATAATTATTTCGCCCGGTTCAACACGGCGCTACTGTGTTTAGCGGCCAAACACAGTGATGTCGGGTCATCCAAACCACAAAAAAAATCTTAATTTCTTCTCGGGGAAGTTAGATCTATAAAAAAACTAAAAAAAAAAAAGTCTTTTTAATGCCGCCAAGGAGAAACGTGTGAGTAGAATACGGGATCAGCATTACCTTATTTTAAAATTTAATCGCATAGTTTACACGTTCGAAGCAATACAATCATGCGAAAGCGTGGAAGAAACAAACTGGGTTCTGAACGATGAAAATCATATACTCGTTGAGAAATGAAGATCAATACAAAACAGAGATATAACACCACAAAATACTGTTAAAATTTGGGCATTTAATTAGCTAAAATTCCTCTGATCTCACGATACGACATATAATGCAAATTAATATACTTTGTCTATAAATCTAATACAAAAAATCTAATACTACTCTCTCAGTTTTTGTATTCTCATGAGGCAATGATGGACAGGATTTATATTTTCATTTCCCACAAGGCCAGGCATGAAAGACATATTGTTGGTCTCGAGGAATGCCTTGTTATGCCTAGGTTTATTGCGCGGCCGCGCGGGGCACGATGATTTTCTTGCTGTTGGTCGGCTTGATAGGGTAGCCGAAGGGCTTGCGCAGGAAGTCTTTGCCCTCGGGGGGAAGTGGACGGTACTTGAAGGGATTGCAGCTGCCTACGGCGACGAAGACGTCGAGATGGAAGGAATCGACAAGACGACGACTGCAACAACAACACGTCATTGCGCCAAAGAGAGCGGTTGCACGATTCCATAAAACAATTACCAATAGAGTGCGAAATGTGAGACCACAGTCTCCTCATTTCGCGCACTCTCTAGACCGGTCGATAGGCGAGAGAGTGCGCGAAATGAAGAGACCGTGTTCTCACAGTTCAAAACTCACATTACCGAACTGTGCACTGAAATCAAACTTGCCAGGATAACTTTCTCCAAGGTCTCAGAAAACGGCTATCCACAATAGCTTCATTCCCACATTCTTTCATTTCGGTGAGATAACCCGAGAGTTTATGGAATAAGCACAGGTGCATGATGAACGAAACCATGGAGAACCTTTCTCCTGGCAAATTTGCGCCGATTGTACGTATTGTTTATAGCCTGATTCTTCAGCAATTATTGTAGAAGTGAGCAACCGAAAGATGGGAGGTAGAATAACCTGCTCCGCCTCAAATCATAACGAAATTTTATCCTGTGTGTGTGACCTCATTGCATACGAAGTACTTACAACATGGAATCGTGCCAGTATCGCTCGACGCGCCTTCCTCCCAGCAGAACGACCGCCCTTGTAACACGACCCTGTAAGGAGGTTTTTTTCAAACAAAATTCAATGAGTAGACAATGTTATGTACACCATTTCTATTCAGTTGTGAAATTGCCACTATGGATTTAGATTGATTCATTTTAGAGAGAGATATCTTTATCTCTCTTTCTCTCTCTAAAGTGTCAATGCTATGTCTACCAATTCATATTTCCAAGGCTCACCTCGTATCTCTCCGGGGTCGTCGCTTTATACACGGATTGCGTGTCTTCGAGCAGCTGATTTAGCGTCGTGCGATGCAGTTCGGACGTGGTCATGACGGCGATGTGCATGGGAAGAATGCCGCCCTTCACAAGCCGCGGCAACACCTGCAAAGGTTTATCATGGGAATATCAACAATATCTAACACGTATAATTTGACAAAGAGGAGCGAAAAATTTATATTAAATGTTTCGCTTACCTTCAGCAATTCCGGCAATTCTGCTTGCGCTACAAATCGCTGCATCGACTCGGACGCTCCATATCGCGAGACGGGAACGAAGAAGTACTGCTTCATGGTGATGAAAGGCGCCATCGGGTCGGGACACCTGATCAGGTGAGAAAAATCGAGATCAATATGTGAAAACTACAAAATGAGTTTTTTTTCTATACTTTGGACGACTCTATTTTAAAATTGCAGGCAAGATCTCTATCTCTAAGAAAATCTTGCATTCGTCTACTCGCTGACGTCAACTAATTGTTGATAACGATGTCGTAAAAAATCGAAATAGATGCGAAATAAAGTGGGAAAGCTCCGAGTTCTTTCTTCGGTGGACTCACTTCATCAGCTGCACCGTGTACAGGTTGCGGTGGCGCATGGCGCGCCCGAGTGCGGACATTGTGCCGGCGCATGCGGTGTTGGGCGGATGTGCCGGAACGCAGCGATGGTCGCCCGTCAGTATGGTGCGGTCGTGCGGTCGCAGGAGGCAAATCGCGTATAGCTCGCCCTCGCTTACTGAAGAAACGTGTTAGTCGCGTGACCGAGCTACCAACAACGTTTCCTAATATCAATTTTGCACTCCTGTAGCTTTAGCTTGCGCAATTTGTGTTGTTAGTTTCTTTCTGCTTCAAATTGTTTTGAGACTTACTTGAGTGCGCGTTGTCCACACACAGGTCGTCGATGTGCGTCCGTGCTATCGTCTCGTAGTCATCGACGAATTCGGCGTGGTACATCATGAGTGCGTACGAGTGCAGCGTCGCGACGATGATGTCGTCGCGGATCCAGTTGAAGTACTCCACGCTGTTAGCCTCGTCGTCCAGCTGTTCGACGTCACTGAGCCGCTCGTTGAGAGCGCTCGGCGTGCCCTCAGGGTCAATCTGCAAGTCAGCAAGGAGTATTTAGTGTATTACAGCACAATTAAACTTACTTCCGGGGATATACCATATCACTTTTACTTATGTATATAGCATGTATTATCCTTCTATGTTCATAGTCCTTGATGCTAGTTCGGTTCCGAAAACGCGGAAAACCTCAGACGGTCAAAATAGAAAACGGTTCTTACATCCTCGATGTAGTCGTTTATTGTGCGTGCTTCCGCTCTGGATCGCGCCAACAGCAGTTTCATCCTCTTGCTTGGTACCGACAGTGCGAATGCAGCGAGCGCAGCCGACTTACCTGAGCAAATAAATTTTGTCGATGGCAAGCACAAAAGAAACACCTCACAAAACTTTTAGAGTCAAGACACCATCTCAAAGAGCAAGCGTCGAGGAAACGAATTATAGTGCTAATCAAAACTGAACAGACCTAACAACTGATTTCAATGTATTTTACCAAATAATGTCAGCTGTACTCGCGCTCTCGCTTGCCTGTTTCGCGCTCTCCGACAATTATAACCGACTCTTCATAGCGGACAGCAGTTTTGACAGCGCGCGTGTGCAGAATCTCCCACTCGCAGTTTTCTCCGCGCATGCTGCAAATATATCGGGTATTACTCCAGCACATTTAATATTGCTATGATCTTGCTATATAGGATTTCAATTATTCTTTGGTATGATTTCTATACTACAAAGAACTCTTTGGTATGATTTCTATACTACAAAGAACTCTTTGGTATGATTTCTATACTACAAAGAACTCTTTGGTATGATTTCTATACTACAATACTGTTTTTAACAACTAGAAAAAAAAATAATTTGGTATTTCTCTAGTCAGTCAAGTTTGTTGTATTTCTTACGTAATGGGTTCCTCGTCGATCTCTCTCAAGTAACCCTTCGGAAATAGATGGCCTGTAACGCCCCACTGCCAGATGTTCGCCGCTCGATCCTGACGATATTTTTGTTTCGATCAATATAATCATGGATACTTTCAGCTTAGTTGTCCGGCAACTATCTTACAGAAAGCACTCTTTCGCACTTAGATTAACCGAATCTAGAAATATTAAAATATCACGCGTTTCATGGGAAAATCTCAAATTTCCGCGGTGCTCCTTGCACATCAATTTTGTGATCCCCTATTTTTAACACGTTTTTCGATAGCCCCTGGTTAGGTGACCTCTAAACTGGAGTAAGAGAGTCAGTAGCTCATTCACCTCTCCAGGAGGTCACGTCAATTATCGGCGTTGAAGCACGCTTTTGCATAATTAGCTCAGTACCGAGAGGAGCTATCGACAAGGTTTCAACAGAAGAAATGCTTGTTTTAATGCGCTCTATACGATGGATCATCGATATTAATGATTATTTTGAATCTGACTGTCCTACGTTGGAAGTTGTCACCATATCATTTGCAGCACAGAGTTTTAAGTTCAGTTGAAAGAGCTCGACGAGAGCTTTCGAATGATATGCTGAACCCCACAATTTCGAAGAGACTTAAGAACAGAAAAGATCGAAAAACCGATTCCGACGCCAAGGAAAAGTCTTTCCCGCGGTGTCAGAGAGACACGAGGGGAGAGGGAGGTTTGATCTACCCTCTCCCTCTCTTGGTTGCGTTGAATGGGTGCACTCACATCGGCCTTGGAGGCTCAGGTGGTAAGGCGTCCACCTATAATCATTCCATTCTAGAATGCTTGTGTTCGATGTTGTTGATGTTGTTGTTGTTGTTAGAATGCTTTCTCTTTTGCTTATTTTTCTGATTCTCTTATTACTGGCAGAAACTGCACCCTATATTAATTTTGCCGAATGTATTATCACTTCACTTCTTGTGTGGCATATTTTATTGCTTCTGATCAAATTCGTTTCTAAGAATAACGATTGCAAAAAATCAGCAAAAGAGAAATGGAAAATGTGGTATTCGAACTCAATCATTCTAAAATAAGATGATTATAAGGCGGGCGCCTTTCCATCTGAGCCACCGAGGCCGATGTGAGTGCCCCCATTCAAAGCAACCAAGAGAAGGAGAGGGTAGATCAAACCTCCCTCTCCCCTCGTGTCTCTCTGACCCCGCGGAAAAGACTTTTCCTTGGCGTCGAAATCTTTTTTTTTATCTTTTCTGTTCTTAAGTCCCCTCGAAATGGTGGGGTTCAGCATATCATTCGAAAGCTTTCGTCGAGCTCTTTCAACTGAACTCAAAACTCTGTGCTGCAAATGATATGGTGACAACTTCCAACCAAGGACAGTCATATTCAAAATAATCATTAATATCGAAGATCCATCGTATAGAGCGCATTAAAACAAGCATTCCATCTGTTGAAACCTTGTCGATAGCGCCTCTCTGAACTGAGCTAATTATGTAAAAGCGTGCTTCAACGCAGATAATTGACGTGACCTCCTCGAGAGATGAGTGATCTACTGACTCTCATACTCCAGTTTAGAGGTCATCCTACCAGGGGCTATCGAAAAACGTGTTAAAAGCAGGGGGTCACAAAATTGATGTCCAAGCAGATCCTCAAATCTCCCATGAAACGCGTGATATACCCGTGTATAACTTACCTTTGCCTGCTTGGACATCTCGCGGGGGAAGAAATCCTCTGTGGCGAAGTCGTCGCGGTGCATCAGAATGGCGCGTGTGATTTGGAAAGGGTGAAACACGAAGGAGACCTTGACTGCAGTCGGCGACAGTTCCTTGCGCTCCCATAAATTTCGAAGAGCTGAACAAGGCCGTGCCGTGAACTTCGATCTGCCGCCCACCATCTTCCGCTCAACAATCTGCAATGTAAACTGTGTAAAGAAATCTCGCACTAATTATATTGTGGCACAATACTATTTTTTCTAACAAATTTCCTTACTTAATACTGTGTTCAGATAAGGTAGTGTGCGAATAAAAGTAAAGAGCACTGTCTCACCTCGAGCGGAAACTTCTTTGTCGTTATCCAGGGCGGGAAGGCGACGACCATGTATCGCTCTTCAGAGATACTCTCGTAACCATAGACTACTGGTGGGGTGGCTGCATCCAGCACGCAGTCATAGTCGTAGTACATGATTTTGTTTTCGCACATCTCGAACACGGACATCGTTTCCGTGGTGAATGCGATCGTGCGTTCGAATCCCCTACGTACTTGGTCGATGCTCACGTTGAGGTGCTCATGTGAGTCGTCTGGCAGTATCTCACCGCGTTCAAGTATCACGCCGTGACCGTAGGGAGTGGAGCGGACGCATGCAGTGTGGCAGGCGTATATCTCGCGATCACGAACCGGCTCACATGGTAGCACCCAATTTGCCTCGCGCACGTGCATGTCAGCCTTGACGATGGTTGAAGTTGCACCCGAGGTTGGAGGCTCGGGCAGGTCATAAGAAATTATCGGGAAGGAGTAATCGGGAACCAGTGAGTAGGCGTAGTCCACGTGTGTCCCGTATTGGATGACAGGGACTTGCGGAATTACGGCCGGCTGGGGGTATGACTCCACCTGTAATGCATGTGCTCATCAAAATCACAAAACCAGTCAAAAAGAATTGAGCTGCACAATAGTTTTTTTCGTCGTCACCAACCCGCTAGCCCTTTCCTTCAAAATAAAATATAGGGAGTCGTACCTCCCCTAGGGAGCAGAGTTTCCACTCGACGGGATAGTCTAGCGTATGGTCGACATGTGTTTTGCGCTCCGTGGAAGCCATCACTGTAAGATTGTCCGCAGTTATCCATATGAGCTCACGCTCGTGTAGCTCCTCCATAAGCAGATCGTACGGCACGCGAATGTACCGGAGATCAAGTCGATCGGGCAAGAAGATCTCAAAGTGACAGGCCTCGAGCATCCACACTCCAGGAATCTGCATCTTGATGATGCGGTAGAGAACGCGACCCGGGCGCATCCTGCTGATAACGGGAATTGGGTAAATACGTGCAAATCATAATGGGTCAGTGAGTTAGAATTTCCTCCTCATCTATGTTCTCATCATTGTTATTATAGGCAATAGATAGATTGGTGGCGTCATTTCATAATTTTGTTCGAGGTAAGAATTATACTAATCACAAGATAAAACAGCGTTTTAGGATGTCCTAGTATGTATGGCCAGGCAAGTAAGTCTAAATTGATCTTTAAAACTCTGTGCTACTTCTTAACATCTCATTTGGAATTCAAACGAACATGCCCGTGCTCGAGGACGCATCGGTTGGTTCATCGTTTTCTACGTCAGAGGCATCCTCACTGTAAGGAGAGTAAGCAGGAGTGTCCTTCGAGCAGCCTGCACTGCCCGCTAGACGTGAGCCTTCCTGCAAGTACGCAAGATAGAAACGCGAACGAAGTGGATTGCTTATTGAGTTATGGGTTCAACACGAATACTCGCAAACGTTTGAAAGACTGGGCCACCAACACCATAAACTAAGTGTCTCATAGAACTCCGACGCACCTGAGCTCCGACGTCGTGTTGCGACTCAATCTTACTATTATACCTCGAATGCGCGCTTCATCACTCCCGCATCGTTTGCATAGATCTTGATGAGATTTCGCTTCTCAGCGGCAGCACGGGCGACTGTTTTCGCGCGATAGGCTATCACGTCGGCGAGACGAACTCGCCCGAGAAAGTTCGAGGGCGTTGAAGACGGCTGTATTACGGCAACGTACGACAGGAGCAGGTATGATGTTTTCATATGTTCATTTAATCCATTTTGTCGTTTCACACATTTCACACAACTTTACGAACTTTCGTAGAAAATAACAAAAGTTGCGCTCATAAAGACAGGCATGATGGTGTAAGATTATATTCAGAATGAAATACAACACATCCTATCCCGATTTCCGGACTTCAATAAACAATGTGGCTGTTGAAGTTGTATACTGTATCGTCTATATGAAATTGTCTATACGTCTATACAATTGTATCATCTATATGAAAATTCTCCGGCGTTAGGGAAGTTGCAATCTCTCATTTGACTCATTATTTGTCGTTTGCATTTTCCCGGATATTTTGAACTAGCTCTGTTTACCTCGTGAATAGATGACGCTAGACTGTAATCGTGAGGTGCGGCGAAGACGTGGCCGTTGTGTATCCTCTTCGTCGGCGTGACTGTTTCACGGACGTTGAGAAGGAAGGCCATCGGATGGTCCATCCCTTCTTTCGTCACCGGCAATCTACAATTTCAACTATACGGAAACATGTCGGCGTATTTCCAAACCGGGAAAAATCTCCAGGGAAGTGTGAGAAGATAGAGGAACTGTCCCGCTCCAAACGCCTCTGGAGATTTAACTGGGCTTTGGACTAGTGTGAACCAGTATTCCGAAGAAGTGCAGGCGGGGGGAAACGGATTGGACATCGAGAGGGGTACAAAGCAGGCACGAAATGAGAGAACATTGGGCGATGCGAATCGCACGTTGTCACGCCAACGCAGAGACACAGGGACGTGGATAGGACACAGCAGGGTACTTTTGATTTCGTACTAATGCAGACAACAGGAAGAATAGGGTCTCAGTATACGGTAATCAGGAGTGTGATCAATCTAATAGTGAGGTATTCTGGACGACACGGGAAATTGAGATGCAGATAGGCACGAATAATGGAGAATGCGCCCCGCGTCTGAGACAAGAAATCACGGAAATACATGAACGCGAATTGGAGTTGCTCATGCTGCGTATTATTCTTGGAACTCAGTCAGGGGCACCGAACACACATGCACGGTGTGCGATATACGAATAGCTAAAATATTCTATTTGCAAGTTTGATATGTCTTTTCGAAAGATATAAGGACGCATGAGAGAGATGGAGACATTTACTTGGCCACACGAGGAAGATAAGGAGATTGATGAAAATCACAGGGAGGGAAAGCCTATTTATGTGGCAAGCAGATTCGCTGCCCCATAAATCTGCCGCAGCAAAGATATTTAGCTCTATCATGTTTTGTTTGCATGAATGAATTAAATGAAATCAATGAATTATTGATTGGAAAGAGATCGGCTACCGTAATCTTGATAACACATATAGAAAGACTTTGTTTTGTATGTATTGGGTGAATGTGTTATCTTGTTCTCAACGTATGATGGTGTGCAATTTGGACTGATTCTGAATTTGATAATCTGAATAAAAGGAAATAAAGCGAAAATCAATGGTTAAGAAGTGAAACAACGTTGAACATGAACTACAATGGTCACTACCTTTCCACTCTGTTGCGTATAATCATGCAATTAAGTTGTTCATATAACAATTTACAAACATTTAACATGAAAAAGGCAGGAAAATAAGCGCTTTTACTCGAAAAGTAATGGAGTACAAACAGAGGTCGCCATGACGCAGTCTAGGTGTCCGCTGTGCGTGTGGCGCGTTTCGTTCTCATTGCGCGTTTGTGGCTTTCTTGAAATGCGTGATCAAAAACAATTCCTTCCTTTCTTGCGGAATATTTCACGCTTTTTATTATTTCGTTTGTGTTATTATGTCCAGAAGTCTTCTCTAATTCTGTGGCACACCATTAAACGGGACTGCAACACTTCACGCGCGTAGATTTCCGTTGTTTCCCTGAGGAATGTGATTGATCTGTTTTCGTCACGCGCTCGCCACGTACTGTTCGTTCTCTTACTTTTCCGTTTTATTTCTTGCTTCTTTAGGTTTATCCCTCGACAGTTACGCGTAGTTACTTCTACAATGGCGGAAGATGATCAAGTACATGGACGACTTCCCGACGAGGTATTCACGGGCAGCCATGGCCTACTTTCGATGTTCCCACGTATTTTCGACTATTTTTATTATTTAATTATTTTATTTTAATATATTATCATGCAGTTGGCCGAGCGCCTTGGGCAGGCGCCTCGCGCCAGCGAGAGGAACGTCGTCGGCGGCCGAAGAAAGTCGCTATCCCCGCTGCCGGCAAGTCTTGGCGTCCTATTTCCTTCTCTCAATTAAAAAAAATATGTCTCAGCCTCTATTAGCTGGCTTTTTCTTCTTGGACACAATGGGAGGCGGCTTTTCGCCGATGTACTTGATTATTTATAATATTTTGTTGCTATTATTGTAGGTGAACAACAAGGGCGCCGGCGCCGCGTGCCCGACGCGCAACATGCGCTGCCATAGCGGGCGCGGCCGACTGCTGTCCGACCTCGCGCCCTTCATGAACCTCCTCCCCGCCGAGATCATTCTCTCCGTGATGAAGGATCAGGAGCTGCTCCGCACCATCCTCTTCGACGTTGGCCGACATGTAAGCGCCACTGACGGGCTCTTCTATTTTTTTTCGAGAACCGCCCCCACTGCTTGAGAGATTTTCTAAATTCGGACCTCTATCTTGTATGCAGAATTCTCAAAGTTGTTACAAATACATACTGCCCGGTGATAATTTCTGTAGCGACCCCTTATCGAAATCGAATATGTAGCTCAGCATCGGTATGCGCGCACCCAGCGCCTCGTTCTTGCCCTCCCTCCCGATTACTCGATGCTAGCGGGGCATAACTACTTCAGCTAGAAGACAGAAAGCAACTAGAAGTCGGCTAGAAAGTAAAAAAGTAATGCTACTTCAGCTCTGCAGAGCTACTATCTAGCTGATTTCTGTTTTCTACCTGAAGTAGCTATGCCCCATGAGTAATGAGTAGGGTTAGAGTCTACCGGCCGTAGTTTAGCACGATCAACATTTTTTCGGGCGGTGACCCTCCCGGTTTTGGCCCTGTAGCTGCAAATTCTTGTCCGTGTATGTGCACCCAATTCGCGCGCACGATGACTCATCACGGCTCAGCCCAAAGTCTTAACCAATTAGCACGCGCGTTTCTTTTAGTTTCACCTTCTCGTTTTTCTAGTTGCACCAAAGGCTGTGTGATGAAAAGATCAACATAAACAAATCGATTATAAAATTATCGATTTTCAGGCGTACGCGCACCTCGTGAAGTACCTGGAGACCCGACCTGGCCCGATCCAACTGGGTGCCTCCCTCAACGACTTCATACCGCCCCCGCCCAACCAACTGTCCACGGACCAGGTAATTTCAACATCATCTAATCATAAATTTGGTTATAGTTATAGTTGTTTACATAGCAGAACTTGTTGCACAATAGTATGCAATAGTGTTGTTATTTGGAATAATCCTATTCGAGAATAACAAAGGGTTATTCGCGAATAACAAAGGATTATTCGCGAATAGGATTATTCCAAATAACAACACTAGTATGCAATCGTATCAGTTGTGTGTCAATAAATTCTCGAAATAATTGTATTTATATTTAAATATATATTTTTAAAACCTGCCGTTTCGCAGATGGTTATCCTGTCGGAGTGCCTGGATGACGCCGTCGACTCCATCCGAGACATCGCCAACCATCCGAGTGCGTGTGTGACGTCATGATGACTGCTTTCTCTAGTTGAACACCAGTTGGCCCGTCAAAAAAAAATTCTCTCGCTGTTGAAATAAGCGGAAAAATGAACCCTATATTTTGTCGGCCAAAAATTCCGGTCTGAAATAAGACTCTAAACAAATCTAGAAATATACGAGAGGTAAGAATAACACTATCTGATCAGTTTTGTTGATTTCTGGCCAGTTTGAAGTGTGTAAAATCACGAGGGCACGGACACCCGGGGGCACTCAGAGTGCCGCACTCTGCGTTTTAGAAGAAAAAACTATGATAGAAGAACTCAGCAAACTTTCTTTAGTTGTAAGAACAATGCGATCTGTTTAAAGAGAAAATCAAATGTGTTTATTTTTCTCTAAAAATCCGTTTGGAGGGCAATCTACTACCTAGTGGGAACCGGGAAGGGGAACACTCTGCAATAAGTTAATAAAATCTGCTGCTCATGTGTGCCAAACATAACGTTATTTCCGGTTGGACGTTAATGTATGATTTTGTCGGATTCGTAGTATTCATTGGTCTGGCAGCCTGTATTGCAAATGAATCAGAACCATGGATTTTGCCTGTTCCCCACCTGGGAGGGGAATCCATGTCATATAGCTATATTTTTAAAATAATATGTATTAATGTATTGCTTGTGCAGACTTCACGGACACGGGAGTGCTGGATACGGCGTCTCGCGAGGTCATCCCGGAGCCGCTGCGGCAGGCCATCTGTGTGGAGATGATCACACCCGAGATGGCCGCCACTGCCCTCACCCTCCTCACCGCATCCGCATTTCGGTGAGTTTGATTATCGATCGATTGGTGAGATGTCTTTTTAGATCTGCCCCGGTTAGGAACCCTCAACATTTTTTCACAGGATTTTTTTGGGATATGTTTCAGAACATTTACAAACTTGTTTTCGTTTTCCTAAGCGGCAGTTCCAAAATGTTCCATCACAGACTGATTACTGATTGGCCCCTCTGAAGCTCTTTTAGTCGCCGATGAGGAGGAGGCGTGCTAAGTTAACTTGTAAAAATATTATTCAAGCCTCTTTTTTGAAACATGTGTTTATTGTATTTGTAAATTTGTGTAATTAAAAAAAAGTTTTTATGGGCTAATTAATAATTATTGATTATCTGTATCCGCAGCCGTCCGCCGACGCGCATGGTGGAGAGCATGATGGCGGCGAGCCAGGAGGCGCAGACGAACGGCGTCGAGGGAGAGGATGTGAGTGTGGAGAGAGACTAGACTCTAGTCTGTAGTTTGTAGTTTGAGCTCTGGCCTTTGATTAGAACAGCAGAAATCTCTTATCACTGATTACACGTCTAACATTCGCACTATCCGTTTAATATTGGCGCAACGGTGTAGGTAAAAAGCCGCCCATTTGACTTATGACCACTGCAACACAAAGTAATCGATACTGCTGTCGCAGGGTCGCGAGGGCACAGACCCGCTGGACGAGTCGGCGGTGCCGCCGCCGCCCGCTTCTGACGATTCGCTGCTCGGCCTCGCCTGCTCCACCGGGGTACGGTATCACCTTCATTGTCGATTATCAACTGGGCATTTATCGATTGTCTGCTTTTTGTAGCTGTGGGAGCTGGCGATGCTGATGGTGCGCATCCGCAACTCGGGCGACTTCATGGGAGACGCGGAGTGTACGCCGCTCATGGAGGTACGATAGTCCCATATTATCGATTAATTGGGTATACAGTAATCATGTTAGCATAATCAGTTGGCGATACAGCAACCACAGTGATTAGTACGATGGAAATATGTATTTGCTTTTATTTGTTAATGTTATTAATTGGCTATTTAGGCGTGCGCCGCGGGTCACGAGAAGATAGTGCGCCAGATGATACCGTTCACATCGAATCTCAACGCTCAGTCGGTGACGCAGAACACGGCGCTGATATACGCGTCGGCGGCCGGCCATCTCGACGTAAGCATTGAGCACTTAATTATAAATTTGTATTATTGTGGTAGTAATGCTAGTTCTGCTAGTTTATTCATTTGAACGTTTTTCGCGGTGAAACATTTGCCTGAAACGGTTTCTTTCCATTGTACGGGAAATTCATAAAAGTTGCTGTTTTTTGTGGATCTTGCTGTTTCATCAATAATATAATAAACATATAATAATAATAATAATACTAATATTCCCCCTTCTACAGTGCGTGGAGGCGCTGCTCGAGACGGGCACGTTCGTCGAGATCGACGTCAAGAACGAGAACGGTCACTGTGCGCTGATGGAAGCTGCGTCCGGAGGTGAGCGAGGAGGAGGAGCCATTCTTGCCAGCAGACTGATTTTGTGTTAATGAACGAGAACGTCTTCAAATAGCGCAACACAGTCTATTTCACAACTCAAAATAGACTATTTTACAAATAAAGCAAGTTTATGCGTAGAGATTATCGTTAATTGTGCACTCAGCGGATTGCCCGTTATCAATTTTGTCTGCCCCTCGATTTGATAGTGTCATGGCGTCGACTGGCGGTTCAGTGATCCATCAGTGAGATATGTACTTTCGTTGCAGGTCATCTGGAGATTGTGCAGCGACTCGTCGAGGCCGGCTCGACGCAAGTGCGCATGAACACGAACGCCGAGTTCAAGGTAGGGCGCCGATCAGAGAGAGAGAGAGAGAGAGAGAGAGAGAGTATATGAATTCCGCTTGGAACATTTAACCACCGGGCGAATATTGGGGGGAGAGGGATTGTTGCAGCCTCGGATATTAGTCTTCCACGCAGTTGTGGCAGTTCTTGTTAATCCCATGGGCGCTTGATAGCCGCATTGCGGAGTGAGTTGGGTGTGGGAGCTCGAGAAATAAGTGGGGTGGGTGTATGAGTGAGTTGGGACTTCCAAATTGGGAGGAAATGTGCCTACACTCTTGCTACTAACTCTTACTCATACTTTATTGACACATGGAAGCTACCGGAAAGGAGTGAATTAGGGCGCTGTGAGAGCATAAGTCAAATAGGTTCCTGCTAGCGAGGATAGGCACTTCTGCATGGCGTCCAGACCATGTCGGCGAACGAAAATTTTTAATCTTTCATGCATTTCTTACCACTTTTTTGACAAATTTATCGAAAATTGGGCAGTAAGCACTTCTGCGTGCGATTTTAGGCATTTCTGCACGAGAGACCTGTGAGAAACCCATTTGACCTATGTGTGAGAGCATTTGATGGGCGACTATTAAAGGGAGCGAATGACGTGACGGATGGGAGAAAAGATGGCTGCAGTTTTTCGCTCTCCGTACCCTTAAATTCTTTTTTTCGTCTTTGTGGTAACCAAGCACTAAAACGAACATGGGAGTGTGAAGAGGAGGAAACGACGTTTTTTTATTCTGAATATGACATACAACTATATGCATAATTGTTTCGCCCCTTGGCGCCCAATGTTGGTGTATAATCTGGTTAAGGACAGTTTGGAATGGATGCCCATAGGTCGAAAGGGTGCGTTGCGGCAAGTCGAAAATGCGGGT
This sequence comes from Pristionchus fissidentatus, assembly GCA_036245785.1. Classification (NCBI taxonomy): domain Eukaryota; kingdom Metazoa; phylum Nematoda; class Chromadorea; order Rhabditida; family Neodiplogasteridae; genus Pristionchus; species Pristionchus fissidentatus. Next base: position 14,294,128 of record BTSY01000004.1, read on the forward strand.
TGGGTCTGTCATTAATGGGAATGAAAAACTGAAAATGCGGGTTGGGCTTGTCAAAAATGGGGACCAAAACCCGAAAATGCGGATTGGGTTTTCATTTTTTTCACCAAAAATTCTCAAAATGCGGGTTGGCTTCGTAATTTTTTTACGTACCTTTCGACCTGTGTGGATGCCTGTTGTCGGACGGCGTCAAGAACCATTATAATAAATAATATATTATTCTTGTGATGTACTTTTCAATTAGAAATTTAAAAACAAGTGTATCTAGTAAGAGCGTCCTGCTATTGCTGCGCACGGGACTCGTGTCACGAGCAGTAGTTTTTCGTTTTCTAGACGAAACGAGACTGGTCACAGCTCGTGCGCAAAACGTGTTAGATGGCCATTCATTGATATAGACGGAATGGGTGAGAGTAGAGGGAGGAGAGAGAAGAGGGTCGGCGCGCGTGTGGTATGTACGGGTATGGGAGTGTAAAGGGAACGGGGCGGGAGAGAGATTAAGGCTGGTGAGAGAGGGCTGGAAGGAGAGAGATACGAGGAATGGGGGGAGAGAGAGAGAGAGAGAGACAGAGACAGAGACAGAGACGGGTAGTGTGACTGGTTAGAGACGGGGTCACTCTTTCAAAGCGAGCGTTGAACAGCGGAAGACACGTGACTGGAGTGTGGTGAAAATGCTAGCAATTGAACAAGCGGATTTAGCGCTAATTCTTGGGGCAGTGTAATTTGTGGTTCAATATAAGCACAATGAACACAAGATGGATGTAAATAAAAAAATTAGAGAGAGGATCAATTTATCGATTGTTGTGAAATCAATCAACCGGCACACTCCATACCCGCGGCCGGAATAAAGCATTGCAATAAAAGAAGAAATCAAACGCGGTATTGCTTTTCGAATTTTACAGTGCGCTGTACCAATGATAGCAACATTCACAGTTTTAATTTTTTGTATATGACTCTGGCGGAGTAAACAATAATTGAATGATGTGCAGGAGTCGCCGCTGACGCTTGCTGCGTATAAGGGCCACAAGGACGTGGTGGAGTACCTGCTCACTCTCGATCTGGGCGAGACGAGAGAGGAGGAACTGCACACGGCACTCATGGAAGCGAGCATGGACGGCCATCTGGAGGTACGGTAGAGGGGGAGGGGTACGGTATAGTGTCCGGGATGGGAGAGGGAGGAGTACGGTAGGTGGTATTCAATGGAACAAGCAGAAGGACGGTTGTAGTAAAGAATGGCGGACAAGCCTTAGATGTAAAATTGTTTTTGTATCGCAAAATGCAGACGTTGTCGATCTTTTGGCTTTATTGATTGATTATTCCCGTACAGGTGGCTGACATCCTACTCAAGGAGGGCGCACCGGTCAATCTCGCGTCCGACTCGTTCGAGTCGCCACTCACGCTCGCCGCGTGCGGAGGACATACGGATCTGGTGCGTGCGAGGGCGTTCAGATGCTTTGCAAAAAGTCGGAATTTCGGGTTTCTCCGACTTTTTGTTGCTAGCATCGCCAATGAGTTAATGCCACGCATAGACTGCAGCGAACGAGCGCGAAATAATGTGCCGCTTCAGAAGAGATAGCTTTGAGCAGCTTTGGGATGTGGGCGAAGAAGGTAGATCATTGCGAGTCTCCGTGAGCTGGCTCGTCCTTTTTTGTAGTTTGTAGTCTTGAGTGTCTAGACAGTGAAGGCGAGGGGGTATTCCCTTCGGATAGCCACCCCCTTCCCATGGCTTCCTGTAAACGCGCTGCTCGTTTGCCGGTATGCTTTTGAATCGCACATTTCTTTGGTGATATAATCTATTTTTCAACAAAAAAAACGCTGTTATCGATTAATTTTGGGCTTCTACTTTTGAGTTTCGTCACTCTTTTTTGATCTAACTTATTTCGTAGTTAGTAGCTTCTGGTGTATTTGGTACACCATTTACAATATGTTTAAATTTCGATGGGTGTATACGTAAATATTAATAATACAATATATAATTTTGGATTATCGATTGATTATTAATATGGATTCATGTGTTGCAGGTCAGGATGCTGCTGGGTGCCGGGGCAGGCATCGAGGAGCCCAATGACGAGAGCTACACGCCGCTCATGGAGGCCGCCCGCGAGGGACACGCGGTAAGGCTGTTTGGGTTACGGTAGTGGCGGTTCAGTATCAGGGATTGCGGTAGCGACGGTACAGTATCCGGGATCATAGGTCAAATGAGTTTTTCGCAGGTTTCTCGTGCAGAAATGCCTAAAATCGCGCGCAGAAGTGCATATTGCCCAATTTTCAATAAATTTGTCAAAAAAGTGGTCAGAAATGCAGGAAACATTGAAAAATTTTGGTTTGCCGACATGGTCTCAATGCTTTGCAGAAGTGCCTATCTTCGCTAGCGAGTACCTATTTGACCTATGTCCGGGATTATTGTAGCCGTAGTACAGCGGTTGCCTAGTGATGATGCAATGTCGTTGCAGGACGTGGTGCGCGTGCTGCTCGATTCGGGCGCTGCGGTGAACGCGCAGACGGAGGAGACGGGCGAGACGGCGATGACACTGGCGGCGTGCGGCGGATTCACGTATGGATTATTGATTTATTTGATATATTATTGACTTATTTAAACTACTGTACTATGCACAAAAGTTATACATGAAGATGACGTTGTTTTGATGTTGTATTGTACCAGGGAATACCAAAGGTTATTTTGCTGGAACGTGGTTTAAAATTTCTCGAAACATTTTGCAAAAAAGCGGTATTTTTGGGATTGCAAAATGAATTTGTAAACCTTGAAAATCAATGTAGCCCAAACCAAGCTTTGCAGCGAGATCGTGGAGATGATTCTGGACGCGGGCGGTGACCTCGAGTGCGGCGCGAACACGCCGCTGATGGAAGCGGCCCAGGAGGGACACCACCACACGGCTGCAGGCATCGTACGCATGATGAAGGAGAGGAAGATCGAGGTACGGTATTACAAGGGATACTGTAGTATCTTCATACCAAGAAGTTGTCTTCTTCATACCAAGAAGTCGAATACGGTAGTTAAATATTGATTTATTGATTGCAGAACGACACGGCGAAGCTTCCTACTGTGATCGAGCACGTGTCGACGGCGCTCGCGCAGGCCGCCGACAACGGCCACTTCAACATTGTGCGAGAGATCGCGACGAGTGGATACGTCGACCTGGTGAGTGTGTGCGTACTGTAGTCGAGTGTTGCTTACGGTAGCAACGATAGTACTCGGTAAGCACGGCTGTACGATTGTGGAGTACAACAAGACTGATGGAATATCGAACAAAAAATCGTGGTATAAAGTTATGGGGGTTTGAAAACGTGAAAGTGGTGGGCTGCAATTTCTTCTCTAGATAGGTAGCCTTTGTTATATCGTCTTATTGTCCGAGCTGTGAGCAGTGTTGATTGTTTAGATGTTATTCGTGTGCAATGGGAAATTAAAAAAATATTATTGATTCGCCGATCGATATTGCGGTGATTGATCTATTGGCGATACTATTTCCTGTTTGCAGAACCACCAGGCGGAGGGCACACGGACGGCGCTGATGAAGGCGGCAAAGGGCGGCTACAGGGACATCATCAGGTACCTGCTGCAGATAGGAGCAGATGTGAGTGATAACGATAAATTATTGATTTATTGGTTGATACGAGATGCACAAGCAGTGAGGGGAGGGGCGCAATTCGAACACGATCAGTGTCTAGACAGCCTAACAGAGCCCAGATGCCTACCTACCTCGCTTGTTTTCATCAGCCTCGCTTGTCCCCACCAAAATGCTATGCTTTTTTGAAGAACAGATGATGATATTATCAGGTGAACGTGCGTGCCATCCCGGGCGACGTGACTGCGCTGTCGCTCGCGTGCGCCGGCGGCCACTATGACTGCGTGGCTGAGCTGCTGCAGCACCACGCCGACCCCAACGTCGTCCTGAAGGTATGCGGCAGTATTGATTGCAAATGTATTGGTTACGGTCGGACCTCAGGATATGGGTTAGTAGGGCAAGTAATGATTGATGCATTACGACTGGCGTATTTTATTTCATGTGCAACGGGTCGAAATGTCTAATTGAATCTAGTCTATAAAATTTAAAAATGTGCTAGTCGTGCAACAGCAATGTGCGGAGGTTTTTTTCCCTTGCATCTTTATCCCCCCCCCCATATTTTTTAAACATTGTCAATTTCAGGACGGCGTGACGTGCGTGCTCGAGGCGGCGCGTCACGGCTACGTGCACATAGTGGAGCTGCTGCTGGACTACCGCGGCGGCGGAGTCAACGCCGGTCCCAAGCCGAATCGGAAGGTATACGGTAGCAGCGGTGGCGGGGTGGGGAGGGGTGTCGAGCGTAGACGTCGTCGACTACAGCCACCATTGAAGGTCGCCACCCCGCGCCGCACCGTGACCGCGGCGAGAAAGGCGGCCGCAGCAGCGGCTGCGACGCCTGCTGCAGCTGCAGCACCTCCAGCTGCAGCCGCGCCTACCGTCGTACCGCCGGCCGCGACCAAGGTGAGTAATGGAGTGAATAAGGCAGCTGTATAGGGTGATGTGTGCGAGTGCAAGGGTGTGTGGGGTGAATAAAACTGCTGATTGAGGACTCTGGTTCAGAAATCCTACTAGGATTCTACTGATGAAACCAATTTGGAAATTTTTTTTCACTTGGAAAATGCAGAGAGACACGCACTGCTCCTTGCGGATCACTATGTTTGCTTGCGTATTTGTGCACTTTCCTACAGATATTCGTAGTAGGATTCTGCAATAGAACCCTACTTGGATTTCTGAACCAGGGTAGGAGGAGAGAGTGAAAAAGTAGGAGAGGCAAGTTTTTTTTGGTGATGACCTTTTGATTCTGCGGCGCTCGTGGGCTCAATATAATAATCTGACTAATAAAGATTCGGGTTGCTAATTGCGACAAAATTTGTTAACACACTCATATTCACAGTACCTTCTCTGGTACCCGATTCCTGATCTACCCCCTATGTTTTCTTGTTAATCTTATTCTAACCAATCTCCCTCTCCGTCCTCGCTGTCTGTCCCGGTGGAACTGGGTTTCGTGGGGTGGGTGAGGAGCATAGGTAAAATGGGTTTTTCGCAACTTCGCAATTTGCATAGGGCGGGGGATGTAGACAGAGGCCTTCATGTGTCTGTACTGCACTCTCTCGCTACGTTAATCCGGTTTATATGCAAAGTGCAGAAGTGCCTATGTTCACAGGCGAAGACCTATTTGACCCATGGTGAGGAGTGAAAATGCTATGGCTGTTGTTGCAAAGACACTTTTCCACCTTGATTGTCACTCAAACCAGTGATCACAAAAATGATTGTTTCTCCACAACTTCACAGAAAAAAATTGCTTTCGAAGAAATCTCGATGCAAAATGAAGGCGCTCGGGGTCCCCCGCTTGTCCCGCTCTCCTCCTCCTCTGTTCTCTCCTCTAATTCCACACACATTCTCACTCTATCACTCACTCTCACGTCTTGCTTGGCTCACTCAGTCTGTCTCTGCTTGCAGGTTACTGCCGCGGCTGTTGCTGCAGCTGCTGCGATTGCTGCAGGAGACGCTTCTGTTGCTGTTGCTGCAGCTGCCGCAGCGCCCGCCTCTTCTGCCGGCTTGTCGCAGCACTGCAAGAAGGCGGCTAACACGAAGAAGCTACAGCAGCAGCAGTCGCAGGCGCAGCAGCAGCAGTCGCAGGCGCAGCAGCAGCATCCCGCCTTCTCGTTTACGCCTGCTGCAACTGGAGGGGGAGGGGCGTCGACGTCAGTGTCGATCGGCCGCCACCTGGGCACGGTGGAGATTAGCGCGACGGGCGCGACCGCCGCCGCGGCTGCAGCCGCGTGCTCGGCCAAGATGGAGGCGGCGTTCGCCGCCGTGGACGCGGAGATGCGCGAGCCGCTGTCGATGCTGCCGCGCGAGATGCAGGAGGTGGTGCTGCGGGAGCTGGAGTTGACGGGCGAGAGCAACAGCGTCGTGCGCAGTTTCCTCGCGGACGAGACCATTGCGAAGCGACTGGCGGCGGGCGATGTGGTGTCACTCAACACGAAGACGGGCGTGACGACTGTGGGCGCGGCCATGCCGACGGCGGCGTCCACAGCCGCATCCCACGCGGCAACCGTCCGCCAGGGCGGCGGCAGCCTGGCCGCGCAGCGAAAGGCCAAGCGGGAGGCGGCACGCGTCGCCGAGGAGCAAGCGCGTATCGCGAAGCGCGTGGCGGATGAGGAGGCGGCGCGGAAGGCGGAGGACGACGCGGTTGCGGCCGTCCGCGACTCATTCCGGGCGAGTGCACAAGCGGCCTTTGACGACGTGCGAAGCGCCATGGACGAGGTAGGGTGTGAGACAAATGGGGTACTGTAGGATACGGTAGTAGATGGAGCAGCAAGCAGCCTCAAAGAGATACGATAGACTGAATGCCCCACAGCCCACACCCCGCCTCGATATGCGTTGTCGTGTCCTTTCGCGTTGTGCTTGACTGCGTGTATGTGTGATGGGGATGTTGGTTCGGTACCCATATTGTTTTTTCCTATATGTTTTTTTCCATGGGCTGTGCACGTTATACTGTAAAAGGTGTACGGTACAATATTGACGCAAGCCGAACGCCGAACCGGCATCCCTTTTGTGCCACGAGAGTGCTTCAATCGATTGATTATTGCCTACTGTAGCGAAAATGACGAAAGATGCACTCTTCGTGTTGTGTCATGCTACGGTGTCCTGAGACCGTTGGCTTTTCCCCTCTAGCGCATGTGTGTCGTGTCGTTGTCCGGGGTACTGTGGTTGTGGGTGGTGCTGCGCATGATCCGGTGTTGTATATGAAACGTCGTCCAGTGGTGTTTTCGGGTGTAAACGTAAAATATTGAGCTGCTTTTGCAGGTGGCGCGTGCTCAGGCGATGATGGATTCGCCGACGCGCACTGCCGGCGCGCCCGCCGCAGCCGCAGCGGCCATGGACCGCGCACTTGAGGCAAGCTGACGCTTAACGATTTTTTCTTTTAAAATGATAAATTTATATGCCGAATTTAAGACATGAATGTGCGAAAATTAATCCTGTATTTTGTTTTTTTTTCTTCGAGAAACGAATCCTCTGACATCGGGCGATAGCATTGTGTCCACTTGTACATGTGGATACTGTATATGATAATTTATGGTGATGATTCAGATGGCCGCGTCGAGCACCACTGCCGCCAAGAAGGATGTCGTCGAGTTTCTGACGCAGCAGGGACGACCCGTGCAGCAGATGCAGCAGCAGCCGCCCCATGCCACCGCAGCCAACGTCAGCAGCTCGCCCAGCAAACGCGCCTTTGAGATTGCCGCCCGCAGCAAAGGTACGGTAACCGGTTCATGATTACGGTATTGACGACAAATATATGCGGCAGTATGTAGCCATTGCCACTGCTGATTGGTTTGTCATAGCACTCTGACTGCGATATTGCAAAATAAGTAGATAAATGATCAGCGCTGGGGAGGAATGGTTTACTGTAGCAACTTGAATACGGTATAGGGTTAGTGAGATGGCCCTATACCGTATGAGGGTTAGTGAAATGGTACGGTAGTCTGCGAAATTTCAGATCCCGGCATGCACGCGTCGGAGATGATGAAGACGATGGCGAATGCGATGCCGATGCCGACTAAGGACCAGCGTGAGTTATTGATTAGTTTATCGAGTATTGATTTTTTAAAATTTAAAATTGGACTACGGTAAAACATTCGCATTGTACCAATTCCATTAGTATTGTTTACGAAAAAGGAGTAATCTGTAAAGTAAGTAATGCTTTCCCCGATTGCAGCGCTGACGGCCGCGCAGGTGGACTCGTTTCACCGCTTCCACAACTTCCTCATCCGCACCTCCAAGGGCGAGAACCCGCGGCCGCCCGAGATAACTGCAGCAGCTGTCGCGGCTGCAGCCGCCACTGCAGCTGCAGCAAATGCTGTAGCCCCGCAGCCGGCTGCTGTACCTGCAGCAACTGCGACCCTGCCCGCCAGCTGCATCATTGCGCCGCCGGGCGCACCCGACGACTGGCTGCCGCTGGACCGACTGCAGATGGAGGGGAAGGAGCTGGCGGACGAGCTGGATTCGCTGCTCGGCCCGAATCCCTCCGAGTCGCCCTCTCCCTCGCCCTCCCCCGACAGTCTGCCCATGATGCAGCCACTGATGACGGCCAGCAGCGACGAGTACACCAGCGAGAATCGATCGCCTGTCGTGGTGAGAGAGGGCATTATTGATTGGTTCGCATAGTTTGGGGACTAGTGGAGGTTATTGAAACACTGAATAGATTATTGGCAATCGTCTTTCGTCTAATCGAGGCGTGTGAGCATTCAAGGTTGCGATTAAAGTATAGTTCGTCTGGGGAATACTGGCATAGTTCAACATGACCTAGGGAAATGACTTCGAGGTGGTACGAACTCGTTTGCTTGCTCAGGTGAAGCGTCGCTCTGCGTCGGTGCCGCACGAGCGCAATCTGCGATGGGAGCAGGTGATGCAGCTGGACCAGGCGGCGGCGCAGCAGCAGCTGCAGCACGACGACTTGTACGACGCGGTGGCGCCCCTCCGCGCTAAGATGCTGGAGCGCGCGGAGCGTGAGGGCGCGGGAGCGGCGGACGGAAACGCTATACCGCCGCCTGCAAAGAGAGCGACCGGAGTGAAGTGAGTAGATTGCATCGATTAATGGTTTTTAATTTGCGGAATGCTACATATAGGACCGCGATGTCATACTTTTGCACAAATTCTTCACCGATCGACGGATGAGAGAGTGCGTGAAAGAAAGAGATCGTGGTCTCATATTTCGCTCTCTACTAATTTGATTGCGGTAGGAATGCCACTGAATCACTACAGAAGAGATGTATGCAAATTTAATCTAGTTTCCAATTCTGTTCAGCAGAATTTTAATTGATTTTTTGCATGTGCACTCTAACGAAATATCATTCGAATGTGCGTTGATGATTGTCATTAGTATAACCCATTTTTCTGCAGCCGCCAGGGCGCATGCCGATCGGGAACTACGGAGAAACGCCCGCTAGCCGCCACCTCCACCTTTGATGTGGACATGCAGGTGAGCATGCTCTCCATCGGCCATGATAGCTCAGTTGGGAGAGCGTTAGACTGAAGATCTAAAGGTCGCCGGTTCGATCCCGGCTCGTGGCATTTTCTTTTGCATTTTTTTTCTACTGCTCTATTTCTTTCAGACGGAATCGAACAACGACACGCCGCTGACGCTCGCCTGCTCCAACGGACACGTGGCGATGGTGGAGCTGCTGGTGCAGCGCGGCGCGAACGTGCACCACCGCGACAAGAAGGGTACGATAATTTAATGGCCTTTAATCGATAAATATGAAAATCCGCCATTGATCAGCCCTTCCTGGAGCGCAGAAGTGACTGGTGTTTCTTGTATTTTTCATTGGGTGGTTTTTTTCTTTTGATGGATAGACGATATTACTCTACTTCCGCTACAGGTTTCACTCCGCTCATTCTCGCTGCGACGGGCGGCCATCTGTCCATAGTGCAGACGCTTCTCGACAACGGCGCTAACATTGAGACGCAGTCGGAGCGCACCAAGGTAGTTGCCCCGGAGGGGTGCGCGCCCCTGCCTTTCTCCTCTCAAATGACTGATCCCGAGCACGGGAGTGACCCACCGACCACCATACCGAACAAACTCTGTGGAGGAGTTGGGAAATTTTGCATGTTTCGTTGAGTGAATGGGCACTCCCGGCCGGTCGGTCGTCGAGTGTGAGGAGGGTGGAAGGAGGTGTACGCGCCCTGTTGGATGTCGTGATCGTGTTGGTGTCGTGCCGCCCACTAGGAACGCCCCGATGCTTACTATAGCCCCCTTTCTGAAGGACACGGCGCTCTCGCTGGCGTGCTCGGGCGGCAAGAAGGACGTGGCCGAGATGCTGCTCAATCGGGGCGCCAACAAGGTACGGTAATATTGATTGAAGATACGGTAGCCGGGTTTGGATACGGTAGTCAGACAGATGTACAGAGATGTTGATTAGAGCTAGCTGAATAGTCGAAAGGTGTATTTTGACTATTCGCCTAAGCGGCTTTAGATACGGTAATGTGTAAAGAGTACGGTAATAGAGCATGATCTCTGCAGGAGCACCGCAACGTCTCCGACTACACGCCGCTCTCGCTGGCTGCGTCGGGCGGCTACGTCGACATTGTGAACATGCTGCTGGAGATGGGCGCCGAGATAAACTCGAGAACGGGCAGCAAGGTGAGCGATACTGCAATTTTTTTTCTTGCCTGAATTTTTTTTGAAAAGAAATTGGGCCTATTGCTTTTTTGATTATACTCTTTAAATTATGGGCTAACTTGTGTTTTTAATATAAAAAAATATTCTGTGGCATGACGATATCGTAAACGAGTGCAAGCGAAAAACTAGTGTTAACATGTGAAACATAAAAACTTTTCTCGAAATAAAGAATAATGATATTTGTTCTAGCTGGGCATATCCCCTCTGATGCTGGCGGCGATGAACGGCCACAAGGACGCGACACGAGTGCTGCTGGAGAAGGGCTCGGACATCAACGCACAGATCGAGACGAACAGGAACACGGCACTGACGCTCGCATGCTTCCAGGTGAGAGGGCGCAGAATTCCAACCCTGCAGGATACATTTTCGTCCCGCGGACTCTTTACCTCTTTTTGCAAAATATCTAAACTGGTCTATTGTCCAAATCCCAAAAACTGGGCACCGAGGAATGGTAGACGTTGATCAAAGGAATTCCCAACTTCAACCAAATGTGATTTGGCGTTTCACCATGAAAGTGTACGCGGTAGCAAATTAAATCTGTGCTTCTTCGCAGAAACACACACTTTCGAAAAAAATACACTATTCGTTATAGGGCCGCACCGAGGTCGTCCGCCTTCTGCTACAGTACAATGCGAACGTGGAGCACCGTGCCAAGGTATGGTAACCATAAATCGGCCAATAAGGCGCATGCCTAATAATGTTGTTATTACCATGGTAGTGATTGGTTGATGCACGTTAAGATTTGTAAATTCCTTTAACTGGGTTACGGTAGCTGGTGTTGGCCACGGTAGATTACAGTAACCCTTTGCCTATTGTAGACCGGTCTGACTCCGCTGATGGAGGCTGCGAACGGCGGCTACGTCGACGTGGGCCAGTTGCTGCTCGAGGCCGCCGCCGACCCCAACACCTCGCCGGTACGGTAGCTTGACCGTGATATTGATTGATTTCTCCCACTGTGGGTTACTGTACCCTGTAGGGATGCAAGTTCGGTGTTTGCATTACGGCTGATAAGGTAAAGTGTTTGACAAAAAAAAAGATTCTGGAAAAGCCAGTTTGTGATATCACTGGGGATACGGTAGCAACTACTCGCTCAGGTGCCCTCGTCGCGTGACACTGCGCTGACGATCGCCGCCGACAAGGGACACGAGAAGTTTGTGGACCTGCTGCTGAGGAACGGAGCCGCAGTGGATGCGAGGAACAAGAAGGTGGGGTATTACTAATCATATTTATGATAATAATATTAATACTTTTGAAATAACAAATTAGTCTTTGTTTCCAAATCCCTAATGTGCTATGGCAGTTACGAATTTTTGTTCCCTTTTGCAAAGAAAATTGGATGCAGTATTGAGGCTAACCAGAATTCATTGAAACTTGGGTGGGTTGTGGGGCACGAATCCTCATGGTTCACTAAACTCGGGTCAGTAAAAGTAAATTCGATTGCAGGGCTGCACGGCGTTGTGGCTCGCCTGCCATGGCGGCCACCTGGAGACGGTGCAGACGCTTGTGAAGCACAAGGTCGGTTTTCGGTATCGATTGATTACGAATTGTCGGCTTACTGTAGGTCCGTAGTATACTGTAACGATCGGGTTACTGTAGGTTTTTTATTTATACTGTAACCCCTGAAATAATTGAAAGAATGGTACATTTGCAGAAGACGAACGTGGAGATGGAGGACAACAGGAAGGTGTCGCCGCTGATGGTTGCCTTCAGGAAAGGACACACCAAGGTACGGTAGAAGTGGGCAATGGTGGGTACGGTAGATTGGGGAGATGGAGGACACTGTATATTTCTGCGGTAGATGTTGCGACGAAATTTTGCGTAGAGTGTGGGCAGATGGAAGATGAAAGTGGCATTAGACATGAACATTTGTTCGGAAATTTGTTATGGTCATGAAATGACGAAGGGCCGGGATGGTGAGGGGATGAGAATTATAGTGGTGATTTTATCTTGAAAAAAGTTTTCCCTTGTACAGATCTGCAAGTACCTCGTCAAGTCGGTGACGCAGTTCCCCGGTGACGCCGAGCTGTGCCGATACATACAGACGGTGACGGAGCAGGTGAAGGAACATTTATTAATAATATTACACTTGGAACAGATTTTAGAGTTTTGTGAACCAAGGCATGAAAATGTGTAGAAGAAGCAACATGAAGTTATTTAGCATGGCTAATTTTGCGGATTACTGTAGTTAAGAATAATGGTTTCCGTGCAGGACCTGATGACGCGCTGTCACGAGTGCATGAACACGATCGTGACGGCGAAGGACAAGCAGGCTGCGCAGGCAAATCTCGCAGCCGACGCCCTCATTGCGCAGATCGAGGCAGAGGTACGGTAGTGCGTGCTGGGTGTATACGGTAGTTGTGTGGGTTTTTCGAGTTGAAGATGACGGGTTACGATAATTTCGTATTACCGTGTGTAAGGGAACCGGTAGCCAGAAAGGGTAGACGGCCGACGTCTCTCAGTCCATTCATCGTCCGCGGAATCGCTTTTCGAAACAACCATAATTTCTAAAAATATGTCAAAACCCTTATTAGTGTTCTTAATTAATATATAATTATGTGTGTGTGCGCAGGAGGAGCAGGCGCGCTCGAAGAAGCTGTCCAAGCAGCGCCAGAAAGAGAAGAAGAAGGCGAAGAAGCAGGAGAAGAAGAAGGTGGAGGAGGTGAAGGAGGAGGTACGGTATACAGACACGATCGATCGACGACTGATTTTATTTACATTACTACTTTAATACTGATGATTGTTGCAGGATTCCGAGGACGAAGAGGAGGAAGCGCCCGTCGTCGCGCCGCCCAAGGTTTGTTGTTTGGAATTTCATTTATTTTATTTTAGTTCTGATCTCGAACCTGTGATTTTACTACATGAAAAAGTTGCGATTCTCGACTTGTTTTCGTTATGAAATTAGAAATTGGTAGATATTTTCTTCATAAATGTACGATCTTTTTGCAGAAGGAGGAGCCGGCCAAGAAGCCAGCCGACCCTTTGCGTCTGCCCGAGCCTGTCCTGCCTGCTGCAGCAGCTACAGCTGCCAAGCCGGTCGCCGCGACCGCCTCGGCGCGTCTTGCTGCAGCGAAGAGCGGCAGAGGCAAGGTTGCAGCAGCTGCTGCTGCAGCTGCAGCTCCCGTGTCGCCTCCCGAGACGACGCCCGAGCGCCACGTGGAGCGAGCGGAGGAGCGCATTCCCGGCCTGCACCTGCCGCCCGCGGCGCCCGCCCCTGCTGCAGCTGCTGCAGAAGAGGCGGTGCAGCAGCCGGCATCGAGAACGGCAAAGACTGCGGCCGATAGAAGAGCGGCGACGAGAAGGAGCAGGAATGAGAGCGGAAAGAGTGAGTAACACTTTTATAAAATTTTCTTCCATCGTTCTTCGACTATTCCATGCTGAATTGAACTGTATTTCTAACGAATATGCACTACTATCCATGTAGTGGTCAACAAACAAAATCATTGTGTGTTGCAGACAACGGCGCGTCGGCGGCGGTGCTGCCCTCGCTGCATTCTGCAGCAGCTGCAGCTCCCACCCCGCAGCCTCTGCTGTCGCAGCAGCTGCGCTCTCCGACCCTCCTGCTGCAGCAGCAGCAGTACCACTCGGTGCTGTCGCCGATGGTGTCGCCGCGCGGCGCCGCAGCCACGCAAGAGGAGTGGGTCAAGGCGAACAAGAAGGGCAGAAATGTGAGTTTCTTTTTATTGTTTTTTCGATGGATTATAGATTTTTTTCGATTTTGAGGGAGAATAGAGTTGGTATTTTGTGATTGTCGACGTGAAAGCACTAAACAAACGTCGATAAGCCAGCATGTAGCAGTTGTGAAGCGCCAGATCACGTGGGAACTAGGGAGAGGGGGGAATGAGAGCTGATAGTGAGCGATTGAGACAGTGCCAATGATAATCTATCGATTGATGACGCAGGCACGCAACGATAAGTCGTCAACTGATCGATCCAGCTCGGCCACCGCAAGCAAGGTAGGTAATGGAAGGCATTGATTGGAATATAATGCTGGGAGCTGTCTCGCTATGCATCTGAAAGTTTAATGGATCTTATCCCGTTTTCGTTTGCGGTTCTCAAATTTGTGAAATGTATTCGATGTTTATTTGGAAAACTAATTGAGGAAAATTGTGCTTGCAGCTGACGGACCCATCGGACGAGGGCGCGCTCATCATGTGGAACAACATCGAACTGGTGAGTGTTACGGTAGTAACTAGCGTCATACATGGGCTAGGATGTAGCCAGCAACAGGACCCTCCCGCTTTTTGCCGAAAACCCTCCCATTTTCGGTTCAATGAGTTACGATTTTGGGCCAGACCCTACCGCGTTTTGCTCAAAATCACCACGTTTTGTCACTGACCCTCCCGCTTTTGACCTACAAGCAACAACCCTTGCCCATCTATGACTAGCGTGAGTACGGTAGGAGTACGGTGATGGGAAACATGCCTGTTGATGCCCGTTGTCGATGCGCTTACCTGGCGGCCACATGTTTCGAAACACGGCAATAGTGGGTAGCGTGTGCAGCCACGCGATTGTGAAGATACTATTTTTGAAATTTAACTAGAATGTTTGGGTTTATTAAGTTTACTAAAAAAATAATTGCTATAAGAATAATTTTAATAAAAATGCGCAGTCGCGTCGCCGTATGACGACGCTGACGGTGAGCTCGCCGTGCATTGCGCGCGTGATTGGAAGGGGAGGAGCGAACATCAACGCCATCAGAGAGGCGACAGGAGCGAGCATTGAAGTGGAGAGGGTGAGTATTAATTGATTGATTGATTGGTTAATTTATTTATATAATTTAATTTATGGAATATTTTACCCAATTTATGTATATGAGCCCGTTTGCGTAAGAGTCGGACAATTCTCAACAGATATCGGTACAGC
Organism: Pristionchus fissidentatus; assembly: GCA_036245785.1. Classification (NCBI taxonomy): domain Eukaryota; kingdom Metazoa; phylum Nematoda; class Chromadorea; order Rhabditida; family Neodiplogasteridae; genus Pristionchus; species Pristionchus fissidentatus. Next base: position 14,309,197 of record BTSY01000004.1, read on the forward strand.
AAAAAAGTGAAGGTCTGAGATAACAACGGTTTTCAATACACTTCGGTAAGCTGAGAACACTGGCCAAATCTCTTGGCATGCAAATTTGATTGTAGGTCACTATGGAGCTCTGAAGTTCACTGGAATTGACGGTCTTTCGAGTATATCTGGATACAGAGCAGACGAAACAAAAAAAAGTTCAAAAAGAGAGTATACTCTAATTTGCATGAGGAATCTAATTCTTGTGTCAGAAAGGTAAAATTTACAACGACAACTAGATAAATAATTTTAACTCATATACTAATGCGATGTTAAAAATCAAGGAAAAGATCTGAGATGTGATCTTTTGCCTGTTAAAAAATCCAACCAAAAGATCGACAAAAGATCTAATATTTGAATTCCCGCACTTTCTGTTTTTATCGATTATCTCGGCTCCCAGAGAAGGTAGAGGCTCAATTTTTGGATCACTTGTTCAAAATAGGAGTGTCGATCGTCACCTAATGTTTGAACGTTCTAGCATTGCTGGGAATCGAGATATACGCAATAATCGATAAATGCGGGAATTCAAATTTGAGATGTTTTCGCTCTTTTGGTCGTGCATTTTTTAACAGGCAGATGTCTACATTTGAGATCTTTTCGAAGATTTTTAACGCCACATAACAAAAAGTGAGCATCATTTCTGACTTTCAGACGCCGCGCAGAGAGAGTGCGGGATGTAAATGACCTTTCTCTCCGAGAAATGAGTGTTTTGACAGTCGATTGGCGTCGGTTGAAAAATCATAACTCAAAAAGGCAGCATTCTTTTTCTACCAAATTTTTTTTTGTAGGACAATGAATGCATGCTCCAGATCCTGACCCTAGAGTGGTTGCTCACTTTTTGTTAGTATATGAGTTATAATTATTTATATAGTTGTCGTTGTAAATTTTACCTTTCTGACACAAGAATTAGATTCCTCATGCAAATTAGAGTATACTCTCTTTTTGAACTTTTTTGTTTCGTCTGCTCTGTATCCAGATATACTCGAAAAACCGTCAATTCCAGTGAACTTCAGAGCTCCATAGTGACCTACAATCAAATTTGCATGCCAAGAGATTTGGCCAGTGTTCTCAGCTTACCGAAGTGTATTGAAACCGTTGTTATCTCAGACCTTCACTTTTTTGCTGTACCGAGGTTTGTCCGACTCTTACGCAAACGGCCTCATATGATATGCAACAAAGGGATTGTTTTGTAGCCCAGTGAGTTTCACAGTATACTTACTTGTGGAAGTGGGGAAGGCCGGTTGACAGATACTATTATTTTTATTAACCAATACAACTCTGTTGCACTGTGAAAGGCAGTTTTTGTTTCTCGCAATCAGTCACGGAAGGTTATTGCCATATCGCATCTGGCGTGGAAGGAGACGACGGAAGTAGGGGAGGAGGGGGGGGGGGTGGAAACGTTATATTCACATTCCCCGCGCTCCCGCATATTCTCATTCTCGCTGTCACACAAACACGTGCTTTTGCGATCTATTGTGGCATTCCACAGTCGGCATTTGTTGATACGCACATTGCTTATTCTGCAGGTGGACAAGGCGATCTCGCGTCGCGACAACATTGACCGAGAGATCTGCATCCGAGGCACGGCGGAGACGGTCAAGTGAGTGATTTTAATAATAACTTTCTTTTTTAAATGCTGATTTCAAATAATATTTATAGCAAAAATGTGCAGTCCCGTCGTCATACCTGGGCTTTACCTTGTAACCGTTTACCGGTGGAGACTAGGGCAAAAGGGTAGATGGGGGGAAAATACCTGAGAATAGAGATTTTCGCTCAACGTTATGCATGCAAATTCAAAAAAATGCGAGTATGCCTCATAGTAGTTTTTTTGACGAACCTGTCGACCTTCTTGGACAAGTCATCTAGTGCGTAGTCGATCAACAATCGTTGCTGGTATAGGTCAAAAAGTTGGTAGAAATCTAAATAACGTACCCGCCGAAGGCGGGCGCGAAAAATAAATGCCAATTAGACCCCTGAAACCGAAACCTGCCCGACAGAGTCTCCGAAAACACCCAAGAAATGTAGAAACCTACCCGATAGACCATCAAAAAATCAAAAACCTGCCCGACCAGTTTTCCATGCTACTTTACTTTTTGGCCTATGGTTGCTGGGCGCCGATCGACTTGGCCGATTGAGTAACTTCGTTTTTTTAACTTGTGCCTATCTACCGGGAAGGATGAGTATTCAACCAGAGTTTTCATGATAAAACGATAAAGGTGACAGCAAAATATATGAGACGCACGCTATCGATGTCGTAGTTGCTTCGTCTGTCGGAGGGCTAGCGTTGTAGTACTGCACGACTCCCTAAGAGTGTCTTGGTAGTACTGTCTCTCACTCTCAAATCCCCCTTCATACCCATTTTTACTGCTTGTTTTTCCTCCTTCTCCACCCTGCCGCCTCACTTGTATTCCTAACACGGCGTAGCCTAGCTTGCCGTCTCCCCTCCCCCTATGTTACTTTCGTCTCCCATTTGCTATCGCGCTCTCGTTCAAGCTACTACTACAAGATGCCAGACAGTGTGTGTATCTATCTGTATTCTCTGTTTTTAACGTTATTGAATTTTTTTTTGCAATCCCGAATGTTTCGAACTTTTTTTTCCAAAACGTGGCATCGTAATAGTATTTGCAAGTTTTTTTTTGCAAATGAAAGCGCCAGTGAACATATTTTTCGCTTCTTGTGTTTTCCCTATTCCACGCTCTAGAATGTGATGAGACTGTAATAGCTTCTGAGCCTCCTCCATCTCCCTCACCCCCCATCGTTCTCTCTCCGTTCCGTTCCGTCCATGTCCACATCCTACCACACGCATATCATCCATCCATCCATCCTCATCCATCTCTACCCACACATGAGGCCTATATAGGCTTCGTGTATCCCCCTACACCTCCACACCGCCCCCTCTAGGTCCGTTTATACCTCGAACGCGGCCAACAGCTCGCTATGCTCGCTCTTGACTATGTTCAGTGAGCTCACTACTCATAGTTCCAACTTGTGTACACGATACTGCCAAGCAGCTGAGCATACCTATGTGTGGATACCACTCAATGAGCTCTGATATGCTACTAAAAGAAGTAAATCGTCATCGTCAGATGGCGATAGACTCGTCGTCTTCTTCTTCATGTTATGTGAGTAGCGAAGAAGAAGCTAATCCAAGCGGAAGAAGAATGAGTCACGAGATATCAAATCAGGCTTATCCATGCTGAAGGTAGTCATGTGCCTACTAGATTTCATGGGTTGCATGCACTCGCTTGATGCATGCGGCATTTCCGATGGAGAGATGTGGATTGGCATTATCACCGTCTCTGTACGTTTCCCACTATCGTTGTCTACCGTTGTCGTCGAGTCTGTCGGCACCCTATGAACGATATACGGTCTGATGTGAATGACGAAGAGTGGAGAGGGAAGGAGCGATAGAAAGGCTTCTCGGATCCCATGCTGAGGGCGTCCTGCGAAGAGGGATAACGGAGGGGGGGGGAGATAGATGTGGTAGTTGTGCACGGTTTGTCCAGTTCAGTCTCCGTCCTAGCTGTGCTGCGCTGACTGCGCCCACATTTATTCGGAGATGGCATGTCTGGAGTGAGAAGGAAGGAGGATTAGCGTGAGAGGAGAGACGAATGGGATGAGAAGGAGGAGGAGGGGAAATGCTACCAGCCGGAGGGAGCAGAGACAGAAAGAGAGCTTTTGAGGAAAAGGAGGAGAAGGGGAGAAGATCAGCTGGCGCGATGCCAGACGGGCCTCATTCGTGCTTCTCTCCTTCCACTCTGTCATGGAGAGGAAGAGGAACTCGAACTGATGATCCGGAGGGGAGAGAGACGTACCTTGCATTGGGCGAGTCCCTCTTGCTGGTCGGCATTATTTTCGAGTGTCGTTTTCTGTCTATCTCTTGCTATGGCATTCGCCCCCTCCTCACTCTTGCACCCTTTATCCGTCTCTCTCTCTCTCCTCTCTCTCTCTTTCTCTCTCTCTCTCTCTCTCTCTCTCTCTCTCTCTCCTCACTTCCTCCTCCTCCTCGCTCGTCCCCCTCTTCTCTCCTTCTCGTCCTCCCTTCCTTTCCGCACTCCCATCGATTTCATGCTCCCGCAGTCGTCGTGTCTCAGGAAGGGAAGAGGAGGGAGGGGGGACGAAAGAGGGGAGATAGAGAGGCTGCCTCGACTGCCGCCGCCTCCACCACACTACCACAGAGACGCATGAGAGACTCGATTGGGGAGGGGAGAGAGAGAGAGAGAAAGAGAGAGAGAGGGGGTATGGATGGATAGATGGAGTGAGAGTTGGCAGAAGCGGGGAGACGGGGAGAGTGCGGCGTTCCCGGCCTCTGGGTAGTTTCGGCATCGTGAAATGGCGCTTTTTGTTTCATCCGTGAGCCATGGTTGTTCAAATTGCTGGTTTGCGGAGCTGCGAATGTTGCAAAGTAGAGTGCGGTGGCTTGTGTATCACTCATAGCGTTCATTATTCATGCTTATCTCATGCGAGTTTCGGAATTATCGCCGAGGCGCGATGTGAATCTCTCGAGTTGAGCAGAGCAAGGGAACGATCTTGCGATCTTGCGTGTTTCTGAATGTTAAGGGGGAGAAGGAGAAGAACAAAAAAACCCCTCTTGGACTCGAGCATTTTCCCTCCCTATGAATCTTGAATTTTTGACGCATATTCACTCCCTATTTTCTCTCGCCTCTTCTCTCTGTCCTTTTTTTGTTGTTGTTGCGTGCGCGCAATTTCGAAAGATTTGGCGTGCGCGGTCCTGCTATTCTGCCCTCGTTCTTTCTCTTCTCCTTATTCTTCTCCGAGTTGTTCTTATTCTTATCTTTCTTCTTCAATCCTCCTGGCTCTCGTTGTCGTCCTCTTTCGCCATAGTCTTCTTTTCATGGTTTTTTTCTCCTCCCACCTCTTCTTCCTCCCCTCTTCCCCTCCTCTCCCTCCCCCTTCTCCTGTTCCCACCACACTCCTTTCCTCCCTCGCTCAACACTTTTTCGTCGAGGGGGAGGGAGGAGGAGCCGTGGTGGTTCTTGACGACAGTGTGAAGCTTTCTTATTTCTCATTATTCCTTCTTTCTCTCTCTCTTTCTTCCTTGAAAATTATCGTCGTTTTTGATGCTGTCCGAATGCCGGAAATGCCTCCTTGTTATTCAATTTCCGCTCGAAAGCGAAAGTTTCGAGATGCGTGTGTCACGTGGGGGGATACGCGCTCGAGGGCTCGTGTTTATGACGACACGAGGTTTCTGTGAAGAAACGACCTTCTATGAGTGTGTCTGTGTGTGAGAGTGATATACTTTATTCACTCGATACACGCAAACGACGCCGTTTTGTCATGTGCCTGTGTGCGTCTCTGTGAATCATCTACCCCGAACCGTTATCATCACTCACGGTCATTAGCAAGAAAACCCTCACTCGTCTCCCCTGTCACCCTCTCTTATCTATCTCTCTATTTTTCACTGTCCATACTCTTCCTTTTTTCTGCTTATTTTCCCAAATTGATATTGTGGTTTTCCCTATAAAAAATGTTGTAAAATGGTCGTTTGACTTTTCCATCTTTTTCCAAATTAGGCTCCCTCCCCCAAAACCGACACTGCCTGAGAGACTCTTCTTTTTGTTATTTTTGGAGCGCGATAAGGCGTACAGAGTGAGAGACAGGGAGTAAAGACGTCCAGGCGCCTTCCCCCCTCTCCTTCAATCCATCCCATCCATATCCTTCTCTCTCTCTATCTTTGGCCGTCTCTCTCTCTCTCTCTCCATTTCTGGCCTCCTCACTCATCCGCTTCGTCTTCTTCTTTCCATATAGGGTTTCACCCCCCCCCCATTTCACACCCAACTTGGCGTGTCGCCGTGATTCTGTGGTGACGCGCACGTTGAATTTCGCATACTTTTCTTTTCAAGTTACGATGATGCTGAATCGGCGCCCTAGAGAGAGTACAAATCGGCGTTCACTACAATATTTAGACTGCATTCAGTGCACCCAAAGTGTTCTAAGACGATATCTTGTCCCGAATTTAGCTGCACATCCGCACTTTTCGAATATGCCAAAATGATAATAACAAAAGATGATTCTTGTGTAGGTCATTCTGGTCTTATTTGCACTATGCTGGACAGCGATGGCCTTTATTTCGTCATGTTTTGTGGCGGCACGACTGCGCCTTTTCAGATTTCCCAAGAGAGGGGTGATATCAGTTGGTGATCGATTTGGGGGTATTGGGGGGGGGGGCGGGAGTGCGCGAATGGTCTTGTTTTCGCACACTCGTGTGTCTCAGCGCCGCGCGCACGCTCGTTCACTTGGACGGTTCACTGCTGATGGTAGTATCATCACTAGACGTGATGATTCGACTAGTGAAATGCGATGGGAATCTACTAATTTTGCGATTTAGAATGCGAGAATTGAGAAATGTGACTAGTTTCATAGTTCCTTTTCAATTTCATGGCCACATCCTCTGAACTGACTTTGATAAATAATCAAACAACGGGTTGCGCAAGAGGCAAATCACAACACCGACTCTCCTTATTTCTTGCATGCAAGGCGTTGCTTCGTTATTTCTCGGAGTCGTGATTTCGCTGCTACTTTTCCCTTGCTAATATTGTTTATCGCGAAGATTCCTGACTCAGAGAGAGAGAGAGAGAGCCGCTTCCATGCACACAAACACACATAGATTTGAACGATTATTCATCACTACCACTACCGACTCTTATCTGTGCGGCGCTGCATACATTTTCGAAATGGACTTGGTCTTTTGATTTTTGCGCGCGCATGGTGACTTGGCGCGTTTCATGCGAGCAATAAGATGGTGTGCGATTCATGGTTGAATGATTTGTTTCCGTGTTGCAGGAATGCGGTTGCTATGATCAATGGCCTCATCGCGGAGACGGATGTCACTGTGAACGAGATTATCCGACTGGTGAGTCATCCCATCCGATTGCCCCCCTCCCCCTCTTTACATTTTTATTTCTCTTGATATTTTGATTGAGTTACTGGCGGAATGACTTGCTATTATAAGACTGATTTAGTTAATTCTAATGTATAAAAAAACAATATTCAGGTGCGCAACTCGGCGTCGCCCTCGGAGCAGCCGCGCGTCGCGCCCGACGCATACACCAAGATGGCCGCCACGACCTCCTCAGCCCGTCCGACCGCTGCAGCAGGTGCAGCAAGTGGAGGAGGAGGAGGAGGCAACGTATGGCAGCAGAGGATGGCCGCACGACAGGCGCAGGATGCTGCGGCAAGACCTGCAGCAGCAGCAGCTGCTGCTGCACCTGCTCCTGCAGCACCGCCCGCCCCCTCGCCCGCACCTGCAGCCAGATGTGAGTGGATTTTAGAGTACACAGGACACTACCCCGATTATCGATGGTTGATATTCAAATGGGGATGATTCCGTGGTGTTGAAGAGCAAAATATCGCCTTTTGTGCATTCCAATAGGATATGTGCCTCTTTTTCATTCTTTCCTGTAGGAGTGAACAAAATTACGGGAATTGTGTGAAACAAAATGAAGATGTTCTGATTTCAGCCGACGCCGCGTCGCCTGCCATCGCCACCACCACCACGGCGACGCCCTCGCCGCCCAAGCCACTCATGGAGATTCCGACGACTCCCATCATCAAGGAGAAGCCTCAGCTGCAGCCGATCGTGCAGCAGACGCAGCAACCGGAAGTGGTCGAGGAGGTGAAGAAGACGGTGGCGCCGCCTGCTGCAGCCGCAGCAGCTGCTGCACCGGCTGCTCCGGCGCCCGTCGCGCCTCCGGCCAAGGCGGCTGCGCCTGTCGCTGAGCATCAGCAGCAAGACCAGAGAAAGGCGCCCGGATTCGCGCGACCACCCGCGCCCATTGGAGCTCCTGCAGCTGCTGCTGCTGCAACGTCCGCAGCAAGCAGCCAGTCGTCCGTCGAGTCGCCAGCCACGCCCGAACCACAGCAAACGAGGTGGGAAGAAATTCCTCTAATATGGGTGTAATGGAAACCCTCAAAATGAAGTAGACATGCCTAGGTGGTCTGACGTTTCACAAGTTGTTCATAGTGTACACTATGTCTGAGATTTTGATGCCATTATTACCTGGTGTTTGTACGACAAAAAAAAATCCAATTTACTTTAATTCTTACAATCAACTGTACGACAATGATCCATTCATTGTTTCTTATCGCTATTAATTTTTTCGTTTTTTTTCAGTCGCCCTACGGCACTGCCCTCTACGCCGCTGATCGACTCGCGCGTACCCGACCTGTCGCAGCACATGCCATTCGGTGCTGCGCCTGCTGCTGCAGCGCCGCACTTCCACAATTCGCCGCCCGACCTGCACAGCAGCAGCGGCAGCCGACTGACCAAGCAGGACTCGGGCTCGACGCTCTTCAACGACAGCACCTTCCGATCGATCGCCGAGATTTGGGGAGACACGAGCAGTGCCACGGATGTGAGTACTGTAAACTGTAGACTACGGTAGAGCATCGAGAAGTGAAGTGCAGCAGGATACAAGCATGGAAATGTACTGTAGGATAAAATGTGATAAATGTGGGTGCAGTACGAGATAACTTCCTGTAGTTGGGGTGCGATGCAATTTGATGGGCACTATATTATCCTTGTTATTATTTTAGTGTTAGTTTTTGTTGGAGGTGTACGGTAGTTATAGTTATCGATTGCTTCTTTGCAGCTGAACACGAGCAATCGGTCGACGGGCGGCGTGGGCGTGTTTGGCAGCGCGTGGGACAACGCGCTCGGCTTCAACAACCTCAGTCTGTCGGTGAGTACGGTGGCCCTCTGATTTATTGATTGATTTGATTTTGGTTGAATTAGTTTACCACGTCTATGACTATTTCAAAGCACAATTAGATTATTGGGAAAATCGCGCTCTCATTAAAATAAGGATGGTATTTACCAGCCCGGTCCTTGTTTCACGGATTATTGACTGTCTTTCGTATTCGCACGCATCTGCTGTAGCTGGAAATCGAAATCATATTTAGCGTATCTACCTAAAACAACGCTTATTAAGTTCCATGGCATGTCTAGTACAACTGGCAATATCTTGCAGAAACCGGACTGGGCCGAGTTCACGACGGCATCGTCGTCTGCCGTCGATTCGTCCACCTCGTCGACGTCCGCCTTCTCCGCCGTCCCGCCCTCCTCCAGCCTTCTGCAGCAGCAGCTGCAGCACTCGGCCGCAGCTGCCGCAGCCCACTCGATGCCATCTGCGCTAAGCGCATTCGGCAGCCTTCCCGCCCCCGCAGCAGACCCGTACGGTGAGTGCGCCTCCCCAGATCGGGGACGTCACAGTATAGATGTCACAGTATCCAGCGCTTGGAACCTACCAGTTCCAAGCTACTGATTTTGCGTTTCGCACAATTTAGTTTGATACGATCAAGAGTCCAAATTTGGGCGAGCTCTAGCTGGGTATCATAGAAATGCGAAAAATTTAAAATTCAAAATTTCGCTGTGGTCGAAATTCGTAAAAATCAATAATATTAAGGAAAATAACTAAAAAAATTGATCGATTCCTCGCTGCAGCCTCTTCTGCGCCCTCGTCGCAGCGCGTCCCGCTGTTCCATCGAGGCGCGAATGGTGCCGGTCGTGCCGCATCTGCTGCACCTGTCGTACAAAAGTCATCCGGCGGCGGAGGCTCCGCCCTCGATAACATCTTCAACAATGTGAGTCGAAATTTGACAGTGATGTTTTTTTAGAATTCGGGAGTGTTCAATGAACGGATTAATAAATTATGAAGATCTATGCACTTTTCAATAGAACTTGTAACAATAATTCAGTAGGCGCGTGTGAGAATAGTTTTGTGTGAGGATCTTTCTCCGCAATATCACTATTAGAAGGAACCATTTTTTAGTGGGTATGATGAAACTAGGAATCTACCGGTTTAATTAGGAGTTCTTCAGAGAACATCAAGAAGGTTGTCTTCTCTTGCAGGTTGCCGCGGCGCTGCTCAACCACCAGTCGGGCGGGCCGTCGACGACGCAGCCTTCGGCGACCTCTGCAGCAGCCACGACCGCTGCAGCTGCAGCCGCAGCCAGCTACTACCCGTCGCCGTCGTACACCGACCCCGCAGCGATGGGACTCGGCGGTCTGAAGGGATACGGCAGCAATGGAGCAGCAGCTGCTGCGTACCAGGTTTGTAGTTTGTAGCCATTTCATTTTGTGTGTGTATCTGCTGGCTAATTTATGGGAATGTGCAACGAAGCTGTATCGAATTGAAATCGTTGTTTGCATTAGTTGTGATAGTTGTAACAGCAGAATCTCTTGAATCGTTTGGTCACCAACCAAACTTTGGTAGTTGTCAATTTTTTGTTTGAAAATGTCTCGCGAATATGTTCGAGCGTTGTTGTAATGATTTGTGATGGTCGTGAAACATCAGAACCACGGGAACCTTACCTCGCCCCTATTGCAGCAACAGCAGCAGCAGGCGTCGTTCACGCGTCTTGCGACCATGCAGCAGCAGCACCAGCAACAGGCGACCCGAATGGGCGGCAACAACGGATACTCGACCGCGCCCCCGCCCGGATTCAACCAGGTAAACTATTTTTGACGATAAATGCCCTTGCATTATTTGATTCCGATAGTCTACAATCTCAAAAAAATTGATTGAACCAGTACCAACTTTATTTGCACGTAAATGCAATTAAAAAATTAAATTTTATTGTATGCGCCCTTAATTGCCTTTTGTAATTGACGTAACTCGTTTTTCCCTCTCCTTCTCATGTGAGCGTTAGTGACAGGCGTCAGATGCAGCAATGATGATGATGAAATGCATCATTGTTTATAAAAAAACTTTATTTATATCATTTGATGAAATTAATTGAGAAGAAATATTAAAGGGACAGTAAAGGCACCTTTGAATTCCCGCAAATTTCAAGGTCTCGCCACGACTTTCGGCCCGTTGGAAGAAACAAAAGCATAGGGCGGGTACCGAACCCGCGACCTCACGATTGCTATGCTAACGTTTCACCGCTGCTCTACTTGGGCTGATATCCGATAGGGCGCACACTATCTCTATCCCTACGTCGCTCGTGGAAATTGGATCAAATGAACAATAATTTGTGTGTTTACTGTCCCTTTAATGAGGATATGTTCAAATACAACCCTTTTCTATGTCAATTGACGTGCACAAATTTCTTATCTTGTCTTATCTCCATTGCAGATGAACACTATTCTGCAGCCGCAGTCGTCGTCGATGGGACTGGGCGGGCGGTCGGGAACGCTGCCCGCCTCCTACTTTGGCTCCCAGATGCAGCAGCAGCAGGGATCCGCTGCAGCGGCTGCAGCAGCCGCTGCTGCAGCGGCGGCCGCAGCCCAGCAGCAGACTCCCTTCCATCTCTACGCGTGAGTTTCAATTTCCGAGTTTTTCTTATGCCATCGTTACGAAGGCAATCGAAAAGCTTGCGCTTGTGGTGGTTCGACGGAAAATTTAAGATTCCCTATTTGGTCACACTTTTTTTCTTTTTTGTATGGTTTCGTTTTCTGATGGACGATTTATCCCCCCCCCCCCTCGTGATGTTGGCTCGAGAAAACTGCCGTATTTGCAAGACATAGTTGAATTAGTCTGTATTCTATAGCTACTATTAGACGCTACAAGTTTATGTGGTAATTTTTCGCAGAAAGGGAGAAAAATGACCTCACTCTTGCAAAAAAAGGAAGACAAAATAGTGTGACGATTGCAGTCAGAACAACGGCTGGTCGTCGAATGGCATGCCGCCCAAAGCAGCTCCGCCCACCATGAATGGAGGAGGAAGCTCGGCGAACGGACGCGGCGGCGCCGGATCCTTCTACTCGAACGGATGGAACTGAGAATCTCCTCTCCCCCCGTCCGCCTTTGACCTACCGTAATCCTCGCCCCTCCCCTCCAACTCTTTTGTACCATCAATTCCTGACCCCTTTGCTCACCTCTCATCCTTTTTATCGTAATCAAGACCACTCGTGCCCCCTCACTTTTCTCTGTAAGTCTCATCATCAGTTTGCCGACAGCGTGTGTCCGCTTTCCCGCCCGTGTTCTCGCATACGGTTATCGATTGATTGACTGATTGAGTACCGTAATCTTCCCACTACCGCCTACTGTACTCCCTCCCTTTCTATTTCTTCACCTCACCTCCTTCCTTGAACAAGTTGTGCACGCTTTTCTCTTCACCACTCTTTTTTTCTTGCTATTTTCATATGTTGCCTCAATCAATCTCTCCTCTCCATTTATTCTCCCCAGTAATAGATGGATCACATGCATTCAAACATATTCCTCGTTCCTCCCCTCCTTTCTCTGTCCCATCGCTACCAATCTCCATCTATCCGCAACCACTCGGTCCGATTTGCCCCCAACCGGTACCCCTTCGGTTATCATGTCCTTCCTCCCTGTATTCGATCGATTTCCATTTGTGCTCTACCGTACGCTCCCCTCACCACCACAAGTATCGTAGTTTACTTTTTCTCTCTCCATCGAATTGATTCCTCACTTTCTTCTGTCATCATCCCTCTATCCACTTTAAAGATAATATTTTTCTCATTAAACCACTGTGAGACATTTTTTGGTCTGCCCAACCAGTGATTTCTCACGCGTGTTTGTTTAGTATATTAGACCCCGCCCACTAGTTACAGTATGCCTCGACGTCGAAAATCGATTGATTCGGCCGCCCACTGAATCAATTCGATTGTAGCTACAGTAATAATTCACTTGCGTAGTATGTTCGATGATAGTCTACTGTAGTCCCGATATTATCGATCGATCGCTTATCATTATTATTGATTTCTCTCTATTTCCAACCACACACATTCGAGGTCACCATGATTTACCCCCTCCCGCAGCCGCTATCTTTCGGTCAACTATACTATTATTTTAATCGATTCAACTTTATTATTATTTTAATCAATTCAACTTTATTAGTGTATACCCACATCCATCCACACAAACAGCCCATCCACCATTGCGAGTCGACTCCTCTGATCTTTGACCTATTTCTCCTCGTCCCACAATTATCTCCAATTTTATCGATTATCATCAGATTACGAAGCAGTTCGTCCCATGCAGATTCTATCAATCGATAATTGCCCCTAGTGATGTGCTCTCCCGCCCCGCCTATCTCCTGTTCCGACACTTGGTCATTCGTTCGCCTCTCAATCAATAAATTGTTAGCAAGTACAGTACCCCCGCCCCGCCCCCCCTCAGCCCAGACTACAATCTCGCCGAGTCGATATTGTCACTTTTTCTGTCTTTTCTGATTCAAACCCCCGGGAACAACACACGACGACTCGATCATTCAATATTTTGCGCGCGCGCTTCCATCATTTTCTTATCACTTAAAATTCGGTAATTGCTCGTTCGCTCTCTCTTATCCTATCACGGTATTAAGTAAGGCGTAATTGTGGTAGCTCTAGAAGTCCAGTGCGACCCCTTCCCCTCCATTGCCCCCCCCCCTCTTCTCGCTATGACCTACCCCCACTCCCTTGTCTCACTCTGTTGTGCCTATCTCATTTGCACCGTATTCTCGCTCTCTTCATCTATCGATCATTTGTCCACCACTTACTTTGACAAGTCACTGAAGAAACGGTTAATGCGACTATGAGATAAACTCCCCTTATTCTTGTTGCTTGGCGGTTACTGTACAAAGGATTCGTTGTGAGACGAGAATGATACTTGGAATGGGGATACGGTAGATGGGCGTTGTATTGATCGATTGAAGATGTTTGGAATGCACATGAGATTGCCGTCTACATTGCGGAACGGACTTGTGCGGTCAGGTTAGTTGAAGGGTACGGTAGTGCGGTGTTCGGGTTACGGTAATCACTATATTGATTGGAAAGTGAGTCTTTTAGTGCGCCGATTGTTCATACAAGTGCAGGACACGCCGAATCCGATGACGCTCAAGGTGATTATTGATTATTTGGATAGAGGTCTCGAGGATACGGTTCCGCGATGATTGAATGATCGTTATTCTCTAGAAATTTGCAGCCTGGATGTCAATGATACAGTAAACTTATATTTGCTTCTGATCGGTGGGATGGCCCGATAGATACCGTACCGTCCTTACCGTACATCCTTTTGTAGTTCCTCCCCGGCCAATCGATTCTGCCCTCGGCGCAGACGTTTGAGTACACTTCTGCCGGCGCTGCCAAGCAGAGCCCGCTCGCGCTGTAAGGAGCGTTTTTTTAAAAATTTAAATATTTGTATTCTATCTGTCTAATTGTCGGAATGATGATGGGGAGTGTTTTTGCAAAACTTGGATAAAATAAGGGGAGAATAGTTAAAAGCCCGCTCGCACTGTAAGAGAGTTTATTCGAACCATAATATTTGTATATTCAACTTTTCTAACAGTATCGATAAATGATGATGATGGTATGATTTTGGCAGCACTGACAGCACATATTAAAGAGGAAATTTGCTGAAGATAGTGAGACAACATCCGCGTAGCAAATGCTGCTTGTTTTATTGATTGTTGGACCAATTGTTGTTGTTGCTGTTTTGAAACGGCGTGTTATTTCTGGTTGGGCGGTAAATTGTATATTGAATTATCCGCCCTCACTGCAGCCAACTGTTCCGCGTGGACGGCGTCAAGAGCGTCTTCTTCGGCGAGGATTTCGTCACCATCACTAAGGTTTAATTTTCTCATTTACCTCATTGTTAAGTTGAGCTAAATTTAATGTTTTATTTATATATATATATATATATAATGGGCACAATTATCACTGTTTCGCTCGCAGGACCTTGCATAACGCAAGTTGAGAAACTATCGCGCGTAAAGTTGAAACGCGTGGTCCTGTAGCTAATGATGACACGAGTTGGATCTCTTGTTTGGGCACTTTAAGAAATATTAAAGTTTCTAAATATTCTGAAACGTTTGCCAAACGAATCCTGGCAAAGTATGCTCGGTTCCTAAACGGCAGTTCCAAAACTTCCTATCACCCTGTAGCTATGGTGTTACAGCGTTAAAAAAACTATTGTCGTGGTGGTGTGAGATGGCAGCAGACTCTGCACTCACCGTAGTCCTACCGTAATACCCTTCTCTTCTCAGGACGCGGATTCGGAGTGGTCGACGATGCGGCCGCACGTCTTCTCCACGCTCTCCGACTTTATAACCTCAGGTTGGCACCATTTAAAAAAAAACGCATTCGTGGATAGAGAGCTGTAACTCACTCAACCCACTGTTCCCAATGCGCCACGTGAAACATAAAATTGCCGGATCATATATTTACGCCCACGTTTCATTCTCTTACATTTATCTTACATTTAAATTTTTATTTTAGCGAAGATCATTCTAAAAAAACGACTACCACACTCTGCCGAAAATACTTGAAGACTATGTGAAACTCAGTAGTGTCTGGTCTAGCTTGGTGATCCTGATTGAGAATAGTTTTCTTATTTCAGGCAAGGAAGTGATCTCGAGTGGGCAAGCGATCGCCGGGCAGGCTGAGGACACTGGTACGATACTTATTAATTCGCACTTATTGATAACCTATTGATGATGAAATTATTTACTCCGTACTTACTCTGAGCAATTCTAATCACAAATTGGGTAGAAAAAGGTGCTTTATTTGGTGCGGACTCGTGCGATTAGGGGGGGGGAATGACAAAGACCATTGTACAGATTGAAACGGTAGGGTGCGGGGGGTACGGTAGGCGCCACGTGGATTATCGATCTACTGGCCGCCGTTGAGGAGTCCGGAGGTTGCAGCAGGTGCTGTAGCTGCAGCTGCAGCAGCATTATCTCCCTCTGCTCCCTTGCCCTTGTTGGCTCCCCACCACGCGGCGTACCCGGGGAAGCCCCAGCCGTACGCGAGTCGCGGCCATCCCCAGTAGGCGCCGTAGTAGGGCGACGGCAGGACGGCCGAGTAGGCGGGCAGCTGCAATTAGTTTTTGCTTTTTTTTATAAATGCTGTTTCTTCTCCGCATTAGACCAAATTTGATAGGACGCAACATGTTATGACATGTTCCGGAAGTGAGAGACAGCATTGCGAAACATTTCGCCATCCAGGCACGATCGACTTATAGTTAGGTAATGGTTGAACTATTTCTTGTGGGTGTCAGCCGTCTGGAAATTTGTGCGCTCACTATATTCGGGTGCTATATTTTTCATTCAGACACTTCCGGGTTTCTGCCCTCGATATATATAATTGAGAAAGTACTTTGTATGAGGGGGGGGGCAAATGCACAGGCGTGATATTTACCTGTTAGGAGGCGATAAAGGTCGATTCCATTATTTGCTAGCTCTTACATGAATCTTGCTGCTGAAACATAGAGAGTGGGGGTTGGACAGAAATGACCCACTATGTGCAACGAGCGAACGCGGATTTGCCCTTTAAATAGGCAACAGTGGAATCGGAGGGACGCGAGTTGGGTCGTTGAGCGTTGATAGACTACTGGAGCGAGCGCAAATGTGCTATTCCGTTACAGTAGTACTTTAGTCGCTAAACGTAGTGCTACGGTTTAATGCCTGATTACGGTAGATAGAGAGAGACTAACGATAACTGCGGCATCAGTTTGGCAAGCGAGAAGTGCGAGTACCGCGATGAGGAAGAGGCTGAAAATATATTATTGTAATAATTTTAAATTAATTAAAGTGATAAAACGAGCGAAATACTCACGTCTTGGCGTTCATTGTAGTGAAAGTGAATTAGGCGGAGATGACTGATGCTCATCTAGTGCCAAACGGCCGCTTATATACCGGTGGCACTCACACGTTGTTTTTGCTATTGAGATTCTTTTCTGGGTGTTCGGGAGATCAGATCATGCTCGCACGTGTATGTTTGCCTTCGTGGTACATGGGGTTTCAGTAGAGATAGAGGGTTTAACGAGAGCAAGCGATAGAGGGTGTATGGGGAGGGAGAGAGAAGTGGAGAAAGAAAGACCAATAAAGTAATGGAGAGAAGAATGTACACAGTCAAATAGTGGCAACGCAACTTTGTGGTTCTTTGAAGAAGCAGAGTTTGATCTGTGCACGGGTGGAAGGATGGCGCATGCGAGTTTCGTGAGTACATGAAGGAGGAACAGTCAAAATTTATCTAATTCCTTGTCAGTTGACACTTTTTAAATGAAAATATCAAATGCTAGATGGTAATCCTTACTGTAGATGGATTACTGTAGACGTAACCATATATCATCTACAGTAATCCATCCGGACGACTCGGAGGTGGTGGCGATGATCAAGGAGCTGCTCGACTCGCGCATCCGACCGATGGTGCAGGAGGACGGAGGAGATATCGAGTACAGAGGATACGATGAGGAGAGCGGAGTTGTCAGGCTGAAATTGAAGGTGAACGCCGGTTTTAGGACAGAGTTGGAGGATTACGGTAGGTGGACTGGGTAAGTGGATGTAGGAATAGGCAGAGTAGTCGGGCTCAAGTTGAAGGTGAGCTAGAGTTACGGTAGGAATATGTAGAGAGAGGGAGGGTTACGACAGGCAAACGGGTACTGTAGGAAAAGGCGGAGTAGGGGGGTTACGGTAGGGGGAAGGATTGCTGTAGTAATGGACAGAGTGGAAGGGTTACAGTAGGAGGAACGGTATTGTAGGAACAGGCAGAGACGGTAGGGGGGTACTGTGGCAACAGGCAATGGCAGATGGTCGGTTACTGGAATAGTAGTAGTAGGCATCTGATTACGGTGGAGTAGTAGGCATCTGACTACGGTAGGAATGGACTGAGGATACTGTAGAAATAAACGTGTCGATGTTTTTTCGGGAGGTCATTATACTGCTACGGTGGTTCAACATCACAGTAATCGACTATGGTATGTGTATTGATTGCAGGGCTCGTGCACGGGTTGCCCGTCGTCCGGAGTTACTCTCAAGAGCGGCATCCAAAACATGCTGCAGTTCTACGTGCCCGAAGTCAAAGACGTCATCGAGGTATGCATATCTGATTATGGCATGGCATCATTGAGGTTTCCCAAAGGTCAAATAGATTCTCACTCGTGATGAAAAGCACTTCTGCCGAACGACATCTGCATGGGAATTTTTTTCGTGCATTTTTACCAGTTTACATGAAATTTATTGAAAAAAATGATCTATTGATCAGTTCGCAGTAGTCGATCAATCAAAAACATCATCGGACGATCCGTCACACTGTTGTGTGCTTATACAACAGCGGAAACAAACATTTCGTCGTTTTTCCTTTTTTTCTATGGCTATAAATCGGAGCCTAGAGAGTAGAAAATTTTGATGTTTTTAATTGCAGGAAAAAGACGAAGCGGACGAAATAATGGAAATGCACCTGAAGAAATTTGAGCAGTCCAAGGGAATTATTGATTAAGAGGTGCGATCGGTCGATTATCGATTGATAGAAACTGAAGATGTCAAATGGAGCATGCACTTCTATGATTGTTCGACTCCCGCTCCGTATTATCCCTGTTAGACCCCCCCCATTGTTATTTGTTTGCATATAGTTTTTCCCTAGTTCAATGTTATCTTCACCAGTAATATCATTCTTGTGTGCCTGATGAACGTGTAATACTAAATTCTTCGTACTATCACGCGTCACTCCTGGATATTACATTTTTTTTAATGATAAGATCAAACAAACTGTCAAAATTTAGCTGTCAAAACTGTCAAGCTTCTTGTGTTTACCGAAAGCAAGAGAGCACACAGAAGTAAGAGCGTGGCCATCATCATGACGTAATTCAGACCGGCTTTATCCGATTGGAAGGCAAACACGGAGTAAGATAGAACGAGATCAGAAGTAATAAAAACCGAGAGTACACTAAATACTGAGCAGCAACAAAAAATTTTTTTACAAAATTATCCCGATGGGACGACTTTCTTGCAGTAGATGATGTTGGAGGTGAGGTTGCGGCCGATAGGCAAACCCAATTGATTGAGCCTGTAATAAATCGTCCAAATCACCCTCAAAATACAGCATTAGATAGCAAATTTTCACACTAACACTTACCAGTTGCCATTGCTGCAAGTGAGACGCTGGTAGGAGATGGATGTGTTGTTGCCGAGGAAAAGGGCGTAGCTGGTGTTATTTCCGCACGATTGCACGCCTCCGGCCTCCTGAATTGTATTCATTGAGTGTTGCAGATATAAAATCGAACACTGTATGAGAATGTAGGTCATTCCATACCTGGACAGCCGGAATGCATCCGGTTACATTGGTCGGGCAGGAGTGGACGAGTGGGGGGCAGGCAATTGTAAGGACCGGAGAAGTCGTGTTAACGACTTTCTTGCAATAAATGATGCGGGAGGTGAGGTTGCGGTCGACCGACTGACCACCGGGGTTGAGCCTGAGAGATATTTTTTTACATCCGTTATACAAGCCGCCCATTTCAAATTACAGTTATGTTTCTTTGAAACAGATCTCAAGTGACTTACCAGGTACCGTTCTTGCAAGTTACATGAGCGTATCCGGGCCCGGCGCCGAGGTGGATAGCATAGTCGGTGCGGTTGCCGCACGACTGAACACCGTTGGACTCCTGGAAGGGATCCGTTGGCTGCTGTTTACGGTTTATCGATTTGAGACCGATTCGTCTGGCTTGACCTACCTGCACAGCTGGCATGCAATCGGTTGCGTTGGGTGGGCACGAGTGATTGAGGGTGAGACAGGGCATCGATGAAACAGGAACCGTTACGTTCACGATCTTATTGCAGTAAACGATGTTGGACGTGAGATTGCGGTCGACCGACTGACCGGCAGGGTTGAGCCTGAATGAGAATTGTAATTTCAAATATCTACATGTATTATTTTTAAACTTCCTTTTCGTCCACACCTTTGCCAAAAGAGAAAGAAATGAGGTACACTTACCATGTGCCGTTGCTGCACGTCAGGTGCTTGTAGAAGACTGTTGCGTTGGCTCCGAGGAAAAGTGCGTAGTCTGTTCGATTTCCGCACGATTTGACACCGGCGGATTCCTGGAATTCATTAATCTAGTTTTCTGCATAAACGAAAATTGCGATCTCAATCGCTCACTGCTCACCTGCACTGCTGGAATGCAATCAATTACGTTGGCTGGGCAGGAGTGGATAAGGTGCAGACAGGGCTTGGGTGAAACCGGTGCCGTTACGTTTGCGATCTTCTTGCAGTAGATGAGGCTCGAAGTAAGATTGCGGTCGACCGACTGACCGGCAGGGTTGAGCCTGAAATAATACATACATAATGCGCTATGCAAGCCGCCAATAACAAATTGTAGCGATGATTCTTCGAAAACAGCTCAAATATGTATTCTAATGTGCGACAAGTCACTGACCAGGTTCCGTTCTTGCAAGTTACATGAGCGTATCCGGACCCGACGCTGAGGTGCACCGCGTAGTCGGTGTGGTTTCCGCACGATTGAACACCATTAGGCTCCTAGAAGGAACACGCTGACTACTGCATGTGATTGATCTATCTGCGGTAAATTCGTCTCGCCTAACTTACTTGTACTGTCAGCATGCAATCGGTGGCATTGTCTGGGCAGGAGTGGTTAAGGATCAGACAGGGCTTGGGCGATACTGGAGCCGTTACGTGGACGACCTTCTTGCAGTAGACAAGGTTGGATGTGATATTACGATCGACTGCTTGACCAGCGGGATTGAGCCTGTAAGCGTAATGGCTGTTCAAATATCTCTACGCATTTATCTTCTTCAGTTCGTTCCTTGCATTGCTATAAAGTTTGTACTGGATTTAATTAGTTCCACTTACCACGTGCCGTTGCTGCACGTCAGTCGATTATAGGAAACGGTAGTGTTGACACCGAGGAACAGTGTGTAGTCGGTTCGATTTCCGCACGATTTGACACCTGTGGACTCCTGAAATTCGTCAATTTACAATTAATTTATTTTAAACACTAAATGATAAGGCCAACTGTGATCTCGATCGCTTTCTCCGCTCACCTGCACAGCCGGAATGCAGTTCGTTGCGTTGACTGGGCATGCATGGTTGAGTTGCATGCACGAATCATCGGCGGCCGGAGCAGTTGCGTTGCCTCCTCTCTTGCAGTACACGAGATTGGAGGTGATGTTGCGGTCGACCGCTTTACCAGCGGGATTGCGCCTGGTGAAATATTCAATGAGCTTGGTTATCGTTGATTTTCAGTCCTCTGATAACAGTAATTGTGCTATCCAAGCACTTACCAGGATCCATTTCTGCATTTTAGATGCGAATGTCCTGTGCCTTGCAGAAAGACGAGGAAGCCGATGTGCTTTCCGCACGTGTGAATGCCTCCAGACTCCTGCAAAGATCTCATTGATTACGGTACACTGAAACAGGCCGAGAGTATCAGAAAACATATTTTTCCGACCCATTGAGGTTTCTTGTTGTGGATCAGCGGAATAGCTGATTTCCATCCACTAACCAGCACTGCGGGGTAGCAGTCCGTTGTGTTGGCCGGGCAGGCGGGCGCGAGCATCATGCAGGAGTGATTCGCGGTGCCGTTGACTGGAAATTTGCGGCTATATATCAGCATCGTTTCATTTAACGCTGTATGAACTACCGAGAAGGAATTACTATATTGCATTGACCACTACGAGCGCTTCGGAGTCGCATAAATTCACCGTAAATTAGAAAGAACAATAGCTTATTCGAATACTGTTCTAGCATTTACCTGAGTCCGACCCATCATCGTCCTCAACGATGATTGCTTCAAAGGCGCGTCCCGGGCCACAGGCAAGGGCGGACAGAGGCAGCAGCAGGAGGACCGAGAGAAGGGAGAAGGGAAGAAAAGATAATGTCATATTGATGAGACGATAACTGGAGAAGATGAAGAAGAGAAGGAAGTGAGTGAGTTGCTGACCATGCTGGCCGGACGGTGCTTTTATAGGACACCTATCTTCGGATATGCTAATGCTACCTGGCGAGCCGTCGCTGACAGGGAAAGTGCGAGAACGAGAGGAGTGTCCATCATATTGTTCGTTGATCTCCGCGTGTTTTGGTACCATGAGTGGAGCGACGGTCGGTCCAAATTTAGCTATAATTCCACTCTGTTCTTTTGGAAAGTTGGCTCTTCTTGACGCAAGCGAGAGTCACATGGCGGAATTATCCTTCGCTTGTTTTTCAGGAATGGCTATTCGTGCAACGGGCAGCGTTGAAAGGTAAAATTCGTGTTGAAAAGTAATGCGAAAATAGTTCGTCTGCGGATATCGTTAATGGTCGTTAATGCATGTCAAACCATCTTCACGTTGTTTATCATATCGATTAACAGACACTTTCTGACAGGACTGAGATTCTGTCTGAAGGGTCCGTACTAGCGAAAATTAACCTATGCTGAAAAAATGCCATAAGGCTAATCTTGATGCGTAGAGTCCGAAAATCAACATTAAAATTAGCTCCGACCAAACCCGGCTGAGATATGTTTCACAAAGTGTATAAAACTCGAAAATGGATTTTTTGCCAGAATCATGTATAACCCTCCAATAGCTATATTTTCTGAAAGATGATGCCAAGAGGAGTATTTTTAGTGTTGGGAACTTGTCGCTAGCTGATCGGGGTAAAAAGTTATTTTTGATCAAAACATAAAAATGACCGTCCTGAAAATTTTTTTGCGAGTAATCGGACAAATTTTATTTCATTTTCGGAATCTCCATGAAAAAACTACTTTAACAGCCAAACTTGCGTAACCTGATTTTGGATGGAAAATATTAGAACGCTCTCGAGTATGCGGGCAAGTCGGTGTTTTCGCACATATTTCACTGTAACTTTTTGTAACACCACCTTATTTACTAAAATTCTTCATATATCACGTACATTCGTTTTAATACATCTTCTGGAGAAATAGCAAAATTATTCATAAACTTTGAAAAAAATTTTTTTTCAAAAATACCATGAACCCGGGGTCATGGTCCAAAAGTGGAAAAATTGTTTTCAATCCAGTCTGAATGGTTTATTTCGAAAATTTAAGTAGATACTATGCACATATCAGAAACCTCGCCATTTGTTCTGGGAAATGGTTAGAGCGAAATTGAGAGTAAATTTTTTTCCACTTTTGGACCATGACCCCGGGTTCATGGTATTTTTGAAAAAAATTTTTTTTCAAAGTTTATGAATAATTTTGCTATTTCTCCAGAAGATGTATTAAAACGAATGTACGTGATATATGAAGAATTTTAGTAAATAAGGTGGTGTAACAAAAAGTTACAGTGAAATATGTGCGAAAACACCGACTTGCCCGCATACTCGAGAGCGTTCTAATATTTTCCATCCAAAATCAGGTTACGCACGTTTGGCTGTTAAAGTAGTTTTTCATAGAGATTCCGAAAATGAAATAAAATTTGTCCGATTACTCGCAAAACAATTTTCAGGACGGTCATTTTTATGTTTTGACCAAAAATAACTTTTTTTCCCCGATCAGCTAGCGGCAAGTTCCCAACACTAAAAATACTCCTCTTGGCATCAGCTTTCAGAAAATATAGCTATTGGAGGGTTATACATGTTTCTGGTAAAAAATCCATTTCGGGTTTTATGCACTTTGTGAAACATATCTCAGCCGGGTTTGGTCAATTTTAATGTTGATTTTCGGGCTCTACGCATCAAGATTACCCTTAGGGCAATTTTTCAGCATAAGTTAATTTTCGCTAGTACGGACCAATTTCGACCCTGTCAGATAGTGTCTGTTAATCGATATGAAAAACTGAGGAAGTTTTATTTGTAAATCACAAACAAAAAAGGACTGTGGTTTGCATATTTCTGTATTTTGCAGCTCTATTCAGCTGTGAATCCAGTTTATGTCCTGTAGAATTCTAAATAATAGAGGCTGTGAAGGTGGTCTAACTTAGGTCGCATTTCGCTAACTGCTTCATTTCACATCTCGGGTCCTTTTAGCTACAATATAAGTCGATTTGGGATTAATCAAACGAGTTTATCAAACACATGTACACAGGCAAGGAGTATGAAATGATCATCTGCGAAAGATATTATTATAACACTGAGAATAACTGAACATTAAAAAAACATCAAAATATCTATGCCTGTTCGAGACGTTGGCAGTAGATAGTAGGGGATGCTGCCAGAACGGCATCGACGGGGTGGCCAGTCGGGCTGTACCTGCAACACATCGTTTAACCTCCTTTCCTTGAAGTTTATTGAGAGAGATACGTGAATCAGTCGTTCCCTAATCAACGCCTAGTAGCAGCCTCCACTGACCACACGCCGGTGTCGCATCCTATGTGCGAGTACGGCCCGTCGCCGTTACCGATGTGCAAGGCGTAGTCGATGGAACGCTCGCCACACGAGTAGATGCCCTTCGTTTCCTGAAATCGCGCATTTACCTTCGGTGAATCTCAAAATGCACCAATTTCAGAAGCAATTTGAAATTCGAGAAGCTGAGATCATCAAAAATGTATGTGTCTTCATCACGCCCTCACTACTATCCGCACGTGAAGGCCTTTGAAAGATGAAAAATGTTAATTTTGAAAAATGTTAATTTCGTTAATCTCTCTTACTTTTTGTGCCCGATCTCTAGTTCGGCAGAGTACGCGGAAGTAACAGTTAACTAGCTGATATGAATATGCACCACACTGATCGATCTCATAAAGTGCGCCATTGGGGGCAATCATATTTCGGTAGACTTACACGTTTGATCATATGATAGTAGCCTAACTGGCCAGTAGAGAACTGACCTTCTCGGGCAATCGCCACTTCATTTCGCATGCCGCATACTCTACAGAGGTCAGTGGTAGAGTGCGAAAGTCGGGTAAAAGCCTCTTCGCCCATAATCTCATGAACATCTATTCGGAAGGTTCTGGGAGTGTGCGAAATGAGACAATTACTCTAACGCCGCACTATGGGTAGTGTGCTAGATAGTGGGTCTTCATTACTGACCAGTGTTGCGGGCACGCAATCGCTTCCGATCGGGCAGGCGTAGTGCAGCATGAGACAATCGTCATCTGCAAGATGACACTGTTGAATTATCGTTATGTCTATCTCAACTAAACCCCCGCTGATGATGATATTGCTTTACGAAACATTCGGAAAATTCTCTCTACCGCTACTCTCACCTATGTCTCACTAACAAGCAACTATAGTCATTCATCGATTGCTTTCCCCTCGCATTACATTTTTCCATCGCATCGCTAACGATAAACCTCTACGAGAGACTATCTGAGTGGATCAACATATTTGTTCAGATGCTTGGCACAGTACGAAAAGTGAGAGATTGAGTGAAACATGGCATTATGCACAGTAACCCAGGAGGAGTTGCCCCGTGATGTAAAAAGTTGCGAAATCGCGTCTACGCCTCAGGGCATTTACGTCAGGAATTTCCGGTTTTTGAAAAACTTCGTCAAATGACCTAATGAGTGGTACCAATCGATTCCTCATAAAATTCTAAGACTTTTTCGACTCTGGACATTTTTCGATATTTGTCGATCTAACGCCAGAAAACTCAGAAATGTGAATATCATTTTCAATTTTAATTTATTCTACCTATTTCCCACCGCCAACTACAAAATTTTATTTTCGTAAAACATTTCAATAACAATGACTTGCATTTCGTATAAATATGGGACATTTTAATTTCGGCGGAAAATGTAAACTTTGCGAAAAACGGAGTGCCATACCATTTATGGTGTGCCTACAGTATGCCGGCCGAGATTTGTATTTCTGTTAAACGGCGTCAGGGCAGAATTTACCGTGAGTAACATGACTCGCCTGTTGCAATAAGACTCGGTCGTATGCGGTAATTTGATTACCGTAACCGTTAAGTGATAAGGCGAACCTCGGCCGGCATACTGTAGGCACACCATAAATGGTATGGCACTCCGTTTTTCGCAAAGTTTACATTTTCCGCCGAAATTAAAATGTCCCATATTTATACGAAATGCAAGTCATTGTTATTGAAATGTTTTACGAAAATAAAATTTTGTAGTTGGCGGTGGGAAATAGGTAGAATAAATTAAAATTGAAAATGATATTCACATTTCTGAGTTTTCTGGCGTTAGATCGACAAATATCGAAAAATGTCCAGAGTCAAAAAAGTCTTAGAATTTTATGAGGAATCGATTGGTACCACTCATTAGGTCATTTGACGAAGTTTTTCAAAAACCGGAAATTCCTGACGTAAATGCCCTGAGGCGTAGAAGCGATTTCGCAACTTTTTGCATCACGGGGCAACTCCTCCTGGGCTACTGTGCATAATGCAATGTTTCACTCAATCTCTCACTTTTCGTACTGTGCCAAGAGTAATTCGATTGAGTCCGATAGTCTCTCCTACGACGCTCTCAACGCACCGCCTATAAGTCCTCCCGGAAGCTTGGCCGCTGCCTCCTCAAGCACATGCTCCAGCGCGCTGCCCTCCTGAAGCTGCTGCGGTTGGTGCCCGCTTCCCTCCAGTTGCTGTTGCTGCAGCACTACCTCGTGTATACTGCTGCTGGTTCCGCTGCCCTCATGTGGTTCATTGTCGTTTGCTGCGTTTTCTATGGCGTCCCGAGCAACTTTTATGCCCGGGTGACAGGATAACGACGGTGTTATGGTGAGTAGAAGGTGTGTAATCAAGGCGGAAAGAAGGCGACTGGACATCCTCTTCCGAAGTGGGAATGCGTTGTCAACTGTTGCTAGGCCGAAAGACAGCCACGAAAGTCGCCCCAGGCAAGATCTGTTTTTATAGGAAAACTTCAGTAGGAATTTTATGCTAATACGCAAGTGTTACTCAGTTCGTATAGATAGTGAGAGTCGTCGCCTTTTCCCCACTTTTGATGATCTACTACCACCTTGTGCGAGTGTAGTAAGCGGATCGGAGTAGCACAGAGATACTTTTTGCGAGCGTCGTAGTAGTAACTTTGACTAAATCTGCTTGTTTGGCCTACGTGTCAACGCGGCGTGTTTTGGGCAAAGCGAAAGTAGCACTCGTGGTTTTCGTTACTTGGATTGCTAGCGATAAATTCGATTTTCGTGCTTCCAACACTTCAGCGGGATGGGAAGACTTAAAGCCGTTGACGAGAGTCGTGCACAACTTGCTGATAATGTACACATTACGATTCTAAACAACATGCCACACCGCACTTGATTTTCCAGAGAAGGACTCCAGGAGAATCGAATATTACATCAAACTATGGAATCTAATATGGATTTTCGATCACAGGCGATTGGAGAGCATCCCTTTTTCCTTGTCGTTTTGTTTTTCACAGTCCCTCGATGTGGCTTTCTCAATAGAGAAGATGAAACATGAAATTGGATATTTCAAAGGGTTGTGCAAAATTTATGTTTGATTACTTTGAGGAAGCCACGTTGTCTTCGGCGAATACATCTGTAAGATGATTATTTTTTCGGGAGAGGGAATCCCGTTTGCGGATGAGCTTTGTGCTTGTTTATCATCGTTCTAAGCAAGCGTGATACGGGTACAACTGTTCCCTAATATTTGCCCATGCTACTCTCTTCTTTCCTCACACTCTTTCGATATCCCTCTCGTCGTCTCGCCAGTTGATCTTTCGTTCTCCGCTCTTTCTAAACCCCCCCCCCTCTTTCGCTCAGCTTGCCCTATACCACGTGATGTCACGCACGCGCGAGCACAAACTAGGCACAATTGTCATCCTCGCTGATCTACCCACATACTCTAGCTTCTCTGCACACTCTCGTTTCCTCACAATCCCGTAGCAGCATGACTAAACTACGCGGGACGACCAACTTGCGGTATAAAAGCCGCAGTTCAATTGGGAAAGGGTATCCGTCCTTTCATTCTCCTTTCAACTTCCACTTCCTCAACCTTCAAACATGCCCTGTGAGTTGCCTATCCCCTTTTTTGTAGATCTTTCGTCCCAATCTCGGATTTTTTTCAAATCACAAATATTGAATTTCAGGCTGCGGAGATAAGTGCACTTGCTGCGGAAGCTGCAACTGCGCCGGAAGCTGTGCCCAGTCCTGCCCCGGTACGGATTCATTTTGATTTTTATTACAATTTAGGGTTCGTTTCCTGTAAGTCCTTTTACAATGACTCTACTTAAGGCGCGATTATCACTAACAGTTGACTCCTTTGCAGCAATCTGCCAGAAGGGCGGCTGCAAGTGCGGCAGCGACGCAGCTTGCAAGGGAGCCTGCACTACTACCGCCCCCAAGAAGTCGTGCTGCAACAAGTAAAGCTGATGCAAGGGATGCAACTCGCCTCTATTCTTTCCCTTCTCCCTTTCTTTCCATACCATGTCCACGAGAGATTATGGACGCTAGCCATATAATGTGAATTGTTTTTGACTGGACGAATGAGAAATAAATATTTATGCTTTATATCGAATTTCGTTACAATACACGTTAGCTAGATGTTTGCTGAAGAAATATTTACCTTCTTAGTCTCCAATTGGCCCCGATGAACAATGACCTAAAGGACAACTGAAACAGTTCATTATTCACTCCACTCTTAGAATCCATGTAATTACTAAAATTAGCCTTGAAATAGAGGGCGGGATATCTAGCATCCGCATGGACGTATTCTAAAGGGTACATGAGTTTCCCGAAGTGTTGCACACTATGAATCAGTTAATGCAGAATTTGTTAATGCGCTTGGAAGAGGTTGCTGATGAAAATAAGGAGATTCAGACGTGGCGTTCTTTACCGAGATTAATTTAGTCAAAAATTGAGCCTTGGTCTTATTTTTATATCACAAAATTGGATATCTAGATAGGTCCTACGAACTTGCTGAGCGGTCATTGGCATAGGTGTGATGAATGTACGGGTCTCTCTGATTGAGGGAGGGGGGAGAACCAAATATGATACCCCCCTCAATCAGAGAGAAAAATGTGCTCTTTTGATTTTTTCGCTGGAAAAGAAAATATATATTTTTGAACTTCTTTACCAAGCCTGAATCAGTGGCACAACGTTCTTCCAAAAAACGTCAATAGTTAGCCCCCTTTTGAGAGCAGCTAATTAATGGTTTCGCAAAGGAAAATTTCTCAAAAAAGCGGAATATTGAATTAGCAAAGGCATTTTTTCCTCACGCTCTTGGTTCCCCTCTGTCCATCCCTCTCCCCCTGATTCGCTTTCTCTTCCCCTCTCTCCTCTCTGCTCTCTTACCCCTCACGCGCGCGCTCTCTCTCTCTCCTGCACAAACTACACCGCTGTGTAGTCATCCTTCGTGACCTACGTCTCGTCTAGCTTCTCTGCATACTCTCGTTGCCGTCTACTCTCTATGCAGCGTCACTGGACCCGCAATGATGACTATGTTGTGGTATAAAAGTGAGTGCACTGTCAGAAAAGGGCAACCAGCGTTTCCTCCTCCTCCTCTCAACTCCACACTCAACTTTTAAACATGCCCTGTGAGTTTTTCGCTTTGCATCTTTGCCTTATATATGACCTTCTTCGTCTTCTGATGTAGTTACAAAATCTCTAATGCAGGCTGCGGAGACAAGTGCACTTGCTGCAACAGCTGCAACTGCGCCGGAAGCTGCGCCCAGTCCTGCCCTGGTATGAATTCATCTAGCATTTGGTCCCGATGAGGGGTGTTTTCTCGGAAGATATTGGAAATGGAATTGAGGAGATAAATTATTCCTGTTCAATACCAGTTGTGGAAAGCAATTGTGAACGCATGGTATGGGTAAACGGGTCTCGAGATGTAGTTGACAGTCTATTATTTGCAGCAATCTGCCAGAAGGACGGTTGCAAGTGCGGAAGCGATGCAGCTTGCAAGGGAGCCTGCACTACTACTGCCCCCAAGAAGTCATGCTGCAGCGGCAAGTAAAGCAGCTGCACGGACTGCAAATCGCCAATCTTCTTTCCCTTCTGTCCTCGAGAGATTACCGCCGCTTGCCATATGACGTGAATTATGATTGGATGGACGAATGAGAAATAAATATTTATAATATATCTCACCTTTTGCAATGTGTTCCAGCTACGCGTCAGCTAAGGGTTTCATTTCTATCCATCTCTTATTCCTCCCGTCTCGCTATCTCTTCTCTGTCTCACACGCGTTTCTCTCCGACACAAACTACATCGCTCGTAGTCATCTTTCGTGACCTACCTCTCGTCTAGCTTCTCTGCACTCTCTCTTTCCATTTCACTCACTATGCAGCGTCACTGGAACCCTGATGACTAACTTTTCGTATATAAGCAGATGCCCAGTAAGAGAAGGAGAATTATTTCCCTCTCATTACAACTTTCCCAACCTTCGGACATGCCCTGTGAGTATTTCTCTTTGCATCTTTGCCTGAAATAGGATGATATTCGCTCACACCATTCCACGGGCCTGCCATCCCTATATTAAGGAGTTTGGAGTGAGAGAGTGTAAAATATCGAGAGGGACTCTCTCACTTTTGCACACTATCTCATCCTCACCCTGTTTTGTAGGTTTGGAATCATGTGCGCTGTGTGGCATACTAACCAAATCTATTTTCTGCAGGCTGCGGAGATAAGTGCACTTGCAGCAACTGCAGCAACTGCAGCAACTGCTCCGGAAGCTGCGCCCAGTCCTGCCCCGGTACGAATTCATCTCACATTTCGCACAAAGATTAAACATTTTTCACGGAAGCCATGACAAACACTACGAAATGGGAGATTATATACGAAAGTTTTATTACAATTATCAAGTAATTATGACCGCAGATTATGCTGATGAGAATGACAATGGATAAGTAAAGTTGCTGCACGTGCGGCAAATTACTTCTGTTGTTCCTACTCTCTCATAATACTAAGCCCACAAGAGATTACCGACACTTGCCATATGATGTGAATTATGTTTGAATGTACTAATGAGAAATAAATATTTATACACAAAACCAATGCCTGCTTCATTCACAGCTATCACCAATCCTCGATCGAAAAAAAGATCCCTATGTACAAGTATGGGGAAGGTCGATCCATTTCTCTTCGTGTCTTCCATTTGACATATTCGAAAAAAACGTCTTGATTGGTGCACAACATGAATCGCATTCTACTGAAATCCACAACGAGTTCCCATAGGTATTGGCAAAATCACAAGGATAAATGTGTACATTATTCCCATCTCCCGGAAAGGGGCCATGTTAAAGAATAGGGCACAAGTGAGAGTGGTAGCCCCTCAATTTTTCGCCTCATTGCTGACTCCTTTCTGGAGGCATAACCGGGCTGTGCAATATCGTGAACTGGCATGACTCGACGGTACAAGTCGTCTCATACACTGTCTCCCAATCGATATAGGTCTCAATCGAAAAGTTGCTCGGTAGTTCAATCAATCAATAATTTCATGTGACCAAGTCTCTTCAAATTCGTCGGTTTTTTGTAATTATATTTGTTATTAAGCTCCCCACCCAGCGGGAGTGTTCTGGTAAAATCGTAAGGCATCCGCTCCCCTCCTGAAAACATAAAGTACCGTTTCCTCCTCTGATATTTGTTTCCCCTCCGTGTTTTTCATTCTCTGCACGAATGATACGATCATTCCTCCTCTATTTTCATCTCTTGATCTCTAAATCTGCCCATTCTCTTTTTTTCTTCTCGACCTTCCTCGCACTCTCTCGCTCTCTCACTGGCACAAACTACAGCACGGGCTAGTCATCCTCGGTGACCTACCTTTTCGACCAGCTTCTCTGCACTCTCTCATTTCCTCCCACTCTATTGGGAGCATGACTGAACCGCGCGTGGTGACCAAACGGAAGTATAATAGAGCGGACTCAATCGGCGAATAACATCCATTCGTTACATCCCCTCTCAACTTCCTCACACACACGTCAAACATGCCCTGTGAGTTAATTAGCTCTTCGGCTGAATTTTCTTTCTCTCTGAAATTGCTGCAAACAATAGCAGGCTGCGGAGACAAGTGCACTTGCTGCGGTAGCTGCAACTGCGCCGGAAGCTGCGGCCAGTCCTGTCCAGGTACAAATTCATCTTTTTTCCCTGAATATAAGTGACTAATAAATTCTGCATCGCTAGTATGTCCAGATTATCACTGACATATTATTTGCAGCAATCTGCCAGAAGACTGGCTGCAAGTGCGGCAGCTCCGCAGCCTGCAAGGGAATCTGCACGACCACGGCTGCCATGAAGTCTTGCTGCAGCAAGTAAAGCTGCTGCACGAGCTGCAAATCCGCATCCACCTAAAGATTTATCGATTTACTACTGTACCAGACACTTGATAACGAGTACACTGTAAATTTAGATTGAATTCATTGATAAAAAGTCTTACTGTATCACTGCTGTTGTTTTTTCTTCCTGACGCGCATTCTTTTCTCTGATTGGAAACGGCAAAAATGAATCCTAAAAATATGGGCGTTCGCATTCACAAGGCAGCTGATTGCTCTACTAAAAGGATGATCATTTTTGTGTTCGACATTATTTTGCGGAATTC
Organism: Pristionchus fissidentatus; assembly: GCA_036245785.1. Lineage (NCBI taxonomy): Eukaryota > Metazoa > Nematoda > Chromadorea > Rhabditida > Neodiplogasteridae > Pristionchus > Pristionchus fissidentatus. Next base: position 14,341,296 of record BTSY01000004.1, read on the forward strand.
CATCCAATGTTAATGGTAATAAAGATCGCGGTGAATCGAATAACATAAGAAATATTGAAAGGCTGTTGAGTTTAAGAAGAAGTTCAAGAAAGTTATCATCGTTTTAGCAAAAGAGTTGCGATTGTGCAACGCTCTCTCACTTCCGCGTGCTATTTCTCAAACCCTGCTCGCGTAAAGCGCGGTATGGAGTGCCAAGATATAAGCCCCGGCGTAATTTCGACGATAAGAGCGCACGTTAAGGAACCATAGCAGGCCTGTGTGACCCTGTTTGAATTAACAGAAGGCGGGAAAATGCACGCGCGTCACGTGCCTTCCGGGTTCAAAGTCTGTGCTTTCAACGGGCGGTGTCTGGACAATGATGTAAGCGTGTTTGAGTATAAGCGAAGCTACTGCTAACTCTAATGCTAACTCACATCACATCACATCATTTATCCAGGTCAAACAGTACTGCAATAAGGGGTCTTACAAAAAATGAGGGATCAAATTATTCGTATATTTCCGTTCGTAGTAGTCTTCTCTCCACGCTAGGCGGGGTCTGGATGTGCTGTCCTCGATCTCCATAAATCACGGTTGAGAGTGTGCCTTTCCGTAAGTCGTTTACTCCTTAACTGTTAATACGCAGAACGCATTCATTTTCAATCTTCACAAATGAAATCTCATTTTAAAAAAACTGTACCTAGTAGTTTTAGAATTGAATTGATATCATACAGCACAATCGAGAATTCGAGCAATAAACACCTCTCAACTCAAGGCGAATCAACCATGATTTTGAGTTCGAACAAACAAGACAATTACTCCGACCCTGCCGAAATGATCCGTCTGATCTGAGAAGGATGATCTGAGCTAAACTCACATCCTCATCTGTCGTTCTGATGTGATAAACATTTTTTTGGAATGTAATGTTTATTCCGGCCAATCTACAGTAGGTTGTCGCCACATCTCCCCTCTATTCTGTGCTCAAATCACCGTTCTCCCATTTTAACTATCCAAAGATCTGACCCTATCTCTCTCTAAATCCACACCATTCTCTACCGCCGTCCAACTTTCTCTCTCTCTCTCTCTCTCTCTCGTATTCTCGCTCAGCCACAAACTACGGCTCCTACTAATCATCCTGACCTACCCCACCACGCTGCTCTGCCGTCTCTCGTATCCGCCTACTCTTTGCAAGTCGTGACCGGTAAACGTGATGACCAGCCGTTCGGTATAAAAGGGGGAGCTCGGGAGGGAAGGACATCGTCTCATCTCTCATCTTCAACTAATCATGCCTTGTACCTGCTGTAGCAACTGCAACTGCAAGGGAGCCTGCGGAAAGGTCTGCCCCGGTACGTTGACCCCACATTTTTATCCGCTTTGACACCGTTTATCGAGATTAAAATGATATTTAGTTTAATTTCATTTGAATCGTGTACTGTCCCTATAATAATCTAGCTATTCGATTATGCGCCTGTCACAACATTTGAAATTGAATCCATACGAAGCAAACTTATTGTTGAAATTTGGATTATAGACGATGATCATTTCGTATTTTGCAGAACTGTGCCAGAAGGAAGGAGTCTGCAAGTGCGGCGCGTCCGCCTCATGCAAGGGAGCCTGTGTCCCGAAGAAGACTTGCTGCCAGTGATCTGGCTGCACGTGCTGCAGTTGCTGCAGCTGCTGCAGCTTCAGTTGCTGCAGCTGCTGCAACTTACCCCTTCTCAGTCTCTACTCTACTCTCTACGAGGAATGATCGACGCGTGAATTTTGATTTAATTTGTGCATGACCGACGTTGGATAAATATTTGTAACGTATCACAGTCGACAAGTGAACACAGTGCATACAATGCTTCTGTAGGCAGCACAAATACATGTTTTCGCGTGATTTCAAATTTGCGAACTGGGCTGATAGTAAGCGAATTCTGAGGAAATCACTTTCCTCCGGCATGTTCTCGGACCGGGAACGTCTGAAAGAGTGTAGATTTCTCTTTAGCCTTATGCTCAACACCTGAATGCGAGCTGGTTTCAGTGGCTAATGGTTCGTGTGAAGACGTTCCACGATGTTCCCCTGTCCAAACTTACATAAGTGATTGAGGAATTATACTAATATATTTTTAAAAAAACACGGAGATGGGGCGAGAGATCAACTCAGACCAGGCAACCCTGTGATTTTGGATTTCGCAGACCAGCACATCAGAAGACGCTGCCGAATTCGTTGATGCACTTAGAGAACAGGAATTTATCATGCGGATGTAGAGGGTTCTGAAGTATGCATTTATCTGGGCAAACAGGTAGTGTCAAACAACTAGAGAATCAGTGAAACACTATTCTCTCGACCGCCAACATGAGTACGGTAATGTCCGTCGCATTGATAAACATGTTGTTGCGGATGTGGGACTCCGATACAATCTATTTTTATTTTATTTATCATCATTTCTTGTTTTTCGTTTTCCCAATGATATCGTGTGATCCCCTCTATCGATCTACTCTTTCTCTCCCAGCCCCCTCTCTTCCGCCGTTATCTCTATCCCGGGCACAAACTAGACCGCTAACTAGTCAACCTGTTGACCTACGCAGTCACTCTGGCTTCTCTGGGCCCTCCTGCTTCCCCGTGCTCTCTACTCGATTACTATATCATTACTGAGGAGCAGCGCATTAGCATGATGACCAGTCGACCGGTATAAAACGGGCGGAGCTGTGAGGGGGGAGGAACATCTTTTCCTTCCTCTCAACTACGATCAATCATGCCTTGCACCTGCTGCTGCCACTGCAAATGCTCCGGAAGCTGCGACAAGAACCTCACCTGCCCTGGTACGAATTCGCCTCATTCTACAGTAGACTGTCAAAAGCTATACAACTAGTTGCTTTCTCCACGCACACTCTCCTCATTTCTCACACTATTTTTGGCGAAACGATCGATTTTCATCTTATGCTAAAAGTCTATTGCAAGCCAAGCCTCCAGAAAAGAGTCAGGCGGTGAAAAAGTGAAGTATCTTCTACTGACATTATCGTTAAATTATTTTAAAAACTTCTTATTTAAAAAAGAAACAATGATTTTGCAGAACTGTGCCAGAGGGACGGCTGCAAGTGCGGCGCCTCCGCCCCCTGCAAGGGCACCTGCGCCAAGAAGACGTGCTGCCAGTGAGCTGGCTGCACGTGCTGCAGCTGCTGCAGAAACTCCCCACTCCCCACCATTCTAGCTGCTTCTCTTCTCTCCGAGTAATGACCGACGTTTGAGATGTGATTCGTGTATGCAAGATGTACCATTTTAGAACAGGTTGCTAATACTTCTTTTGAATTACATCTTGCTGAAAACCTTTAATCTTTTAGAAAAGATATTGCGATTTTGAGAAGTTACTATTTCTGAAATGGTACATACTCTGTCAAATGGCGGATGAGAATAAATATATATTGCCCATAATGAGGAATGTTAGAAGGATCTACAGTGTGCTTTCGATGTCAGCACTAGTGGTGATCAGAATAATTGTTGAACAAGGTTCCAAATACAGCTTTCGCGGGTCGAAAACGATATTGTTAAGAGAGCATCCACGAGAGGTCGGGGATACCTCACGGATGGCTTTTTTGCAACCTATCTCAATAACTTGGGGGTGAAGTCAGGATCACAAGTGCTGATATTTGGCCAAGTAACTAAGGTTCTGGGTCCTGCCCCGAAAAGTTACAGTAACCCCGCCTTTCGACATCGATTTTTTACCATTTCAAAAAGTAGGTTTTTATAGGTTTTCTAGGTGTATTTTGCGAAAACAATAACAATGAAAATATTTTCAAAGCGATCTGATAACGATAAAAGGTCGAAAATCCGAAATTTCTCAGTTTTTTTACTTTCCTGAAAAAAAAATTCCACACGTTTTAAAAAGTCACTTAAGTTTTTGGATTCTACATAAAAAATTACGTATAGTATAGTATTTCGTATGAGGTTTCGTGCGCATCGCCGGTTGTAGCAAAGTTAAGAAAACCGCATCTTCAGAACAATTGAGATGCAGGGATGGTGAAATCGAGAGGATTGTAATTTTCTTTGCACTTATTTCGCTTACTATTTCATTCTAACCATAATTACCATAATATAGAAAGTGATAAAACTTCGATCTGAGCCATATCGAAGTTTTAAAAATTTTTTTTTGGTTGTTATTTCGATTTTTTCCAAATTATTTGTCTTACCCCTTATGTTTAAATAAATGGAATCTATCTATTTTATTCATGTTTTAAAATTAGTACTGAGTGATATTTACTATAAAAGAACATACATTAACCGGGTATTACAACCCGCGAATTTTTAGAACTTGATGCCAGGATAAAATTGAATTTTAGTAGAACTTTATTTAGTTCGCTCAAATGGTGTTATATTAGCTCGGGATATTTTTATTTGTGTTTATTTGGCATTCTAAAGTGTTTCTGGGGTGTTTTTTTGCTACCTGAGATCCTAGAATGGAAGTCCCGTTCTCGAGACCTCTTAATATGGATGGCCTAAACATAGTCTTATTTAGAGTTGGCCTCGTGAGAAAAATAACCGATTATTCCCTGAAAATTGGAGAAATGACCTCATATGAAAAAATATCGGGCATTAATTGAATTCGAAATCTCGAAATTGCTTCTAAAATTCGAATCATTTCCGATGAAAATTTATGCATTAAAATATTTTGAAGATTTGTTAGTAAAATGCATTTTTTCCCATAACAATAACTTCCCATACCACGAAAACGACTGTATAGCTCAAATTCTTCTTCTTCCTTTCATTCCCTCGCAGAGGCTAGTCGACTGCTCATGGCTTAGGAGAAAGTGATAACGAATTTTGAGTCTCTTCAATAAAACATGCACGACGTGAATCGAGAGAGCGCAGAAAGACAACAACAACATCGCTTACTTTTCCTTCTCCTCGTTCAGCGTGCTCTCTCGTCACTGTCTAGCTCGCGTAAAACCGGTCGCACAATTCCGCGACCTTCTAAGAGGTGCGGCTAATTCCCTAGTTTATATTTTAGGCTAATTCCTTCTGCACTAGTACTTTCTTATGCTGCTCTAATGACCTAATGCAAATTATAAAGAAAATAGCCTAAAACGAGAAAAGATGAAAAGATGCGTGAAAAGTTCGCGAACTCCTAACGGATTATAAGGGTCGTGCATGTTTTATTGAAGAGACTCTAAATTCGTTATCACTTTCTCCCAAGCCATGAGCAGTCGACTAGCCTCTGCGAGGGAATGAAAGGAAGAAGAAGAATTTGAGCTATACAGTCGTTTTCGTGGTATGGGAAGTTATTGTTATGGGAAAAATGCATTTTACTAACAAATCTTCAAAATATTTTAATGCATAAATTTTCATCGGAAATGATTCGAATTTTAGAAGCAATTTCGAGATCTCGAATTCAATTAATGCCCGATATTTTTTCATATGAAGTCATTTCTCCAATTTTCAGGGAATAATCGGTTATTTTTCTCACTAGGCCAACTCTAAATAAGACTATGTTTAGGCCATCCTTATTGAGAGTCTTCGAGAACGGAACTTCCAATCTAGGATCTTAGGTAGCAAAAACACACCCCAGATACACTTTAGAATGCCAAATAAACACAAATAAACATATCCCGAGCTAATATAACACCATTTGAGCGAACGAAATAAAGTTCTACTAAAATTCAATTTTGTCGACTTTTTGGGATGCCTGGCACCAAGTTCTAAAAATTCGCGGGTTGTAATACCCGGTTAATTTATGTTCTTTTAAAGTAGATATCACTCAGTACTAATTTTAAAACATGAATAAAATAGATAGACCGCATTTATTTAAACATAAGGGGGTAAGACAAATAATTTGAAAAAAATCGAAATAACAACCAAAAAAATATTTTTAAAACTTCGATATGGCTCAGATCGAAGTTTTATCACTTTCAATATTGTGGTAATTATGGTTAGAATGAAATAGTAAGCGAAATAAGTGCAAAGGAAATTACAATCCTCTCGATTTCATCATCCCTGCATCTCAATTGTTCTGAAGACGCGGTATTCTTAACTTTGCTACAACCGGCGATGCGCACGAAACCTCATACGAAATAATATACTATACGTAGTTTTTGATTTAGAATCCAAAAACAAAAGTGACTTTTTAAAAAGTGTGGAATTTTTTTTCAGGAAAGTGAAAAAACTGAGAAATTTCAGATTTTCGACTTTTTATCGTTATCAGATCGCTTTGAAAATATTTTCATTGTTATTGTTTTCGCAAAATACACCTAGAAAACCTATAAAAACCTACTTTTTGATATGGTAAATAAATCGATGTCGGAAGGTGGGGTTTCTGTAACTTTTTGGAGCAGGACCCAGAACCTTAGTTAATTGGCCCAATATCAGCACTTGTGATCCTGACTTCACCCCCAAGTTATTGAGATAGGTTGCAAAATAGCCATCCGTGGAACTTCCTCCTGAGCCCCGGCCTCTCGTGGATGCTCTCTTAAAAATGTGGAGGGCCTAGGGCGTTGAGTTGTGGCAGCCCCTACTCAAGGGCACTACTAGTATGGAAAAAAACCTTCTTACTAAGTCATTTTTCTCTCTGACAATATTTTGTTATGTCTACTATTGTGCGATTCAAAAACTCAGCAGTCTCCGCGCACTTTGGCAATACGGTCGTTTGCGCGAATTAGTCCATATTTTGGAACATGAGATTCACCATGAAAGCAGGCGTTTCCTCTAAACTTATTTCATTTCTATTTCATAAAACGTGGACTCCACTGCTGGTGAAAGCACATAATTACTTAAATATTAATATGGAGTGTTTGCGTCCACTGCAGTTATTTCATGATATATTGATTGATTGATTGATTGATTGATTCATGAACCACGTCATAAAAAAAATTTTACAGGCGCCAACACATGGATTTATTTTTTGTTCATTTTCATTTGCTGCGTCCACCAACAGCTGAATCGTCTGGAGACGACGGACATTTGTCAGTTACTATGATATTTCGACAATCGGCACACCTCATAGTAACCCTGTGGCGGAGAAGAGATTTGAGTTGAGAGATAGAGAAGCGGGGTTGCGCGCTACGGTGTGCAAGCTACTTTCCATGGCCAAATAGATCTTCGTTCTTCCGTGTTCAAAGACCCCTCCCCCCTCTCTCTCAATTCCAAAGAGAGGAGAGATGGCAATCGCGTCCCCTCCCTCTCACGAACAACTGCATAAAAGCATGAGCATTGCACCGCTCTTCGTTTAACCTTTTTTTGAAAATAAAAATTGAATTTTGTGAATTTTTAAATGCGATTTTACAATTTGCAGTGGATGCATTCATCAAGTCGGTTGATTGCGCTCGTCGTGATCTTTGCCGTGTCGTGCCTGATGCTGGTGTGGAGTTGCTGGCCGGCCAGCTTCGATGCGTGGGACAGGTATTCAATTCAGCTTTCATATTATTTAGTGCCTCAAAACACATACAACAGCATTTCACAGACTGGACAACCGGAAAGGGGTTGGGAATGATAGAGAGTGTTAAAGTTACCGGGAATCCACGGAATAATTTTGAATTCGCGGTATTCCCTGATGATCAATGGCGAGCGTCGCGTGTCGCGTCGCGGTCTTTTTTGGAAGCTCTTTTTCTCATTCGATGTTTTCGTTACATAAATTCTAATACGACAATAAATTTCAATAAATAATGAGGCATTGAAGTATGCAAAAAAAAGAAGCGAAAAAAGGCTGGAGCGCAATAAGACAGCATGATGAAATATTCACATTTGAATTTGCGCGAACTTTCCTGATGTTCAGTGCTCTATTTTCGGACATTTGGAGCTGTGTCACGGCCTAATTATCGATTTTTGACATTTTTTGCTTCGACAGCCTTTCTTTTTCGGCAATTGTATATTCGATTCCGTCGTAAGATCAGACACCAAAAATGTGGATTCCCGGTAACTTTAAGGCGATCGGATTGTGAATTACTTTTTACGTGTTAATATTTCGAAGGGAGCTATAAAAATATCTATAAAAACAAGGCGTCGAGAGCAACACAAAACAACTTTCAAAAAATGCTTCCTTAGAAACATTTGAGCCAGATTTTCAATTTTCACTCCGTAAAGCTGCACTGCCCTTGTCAGAATGATCATTCAGATAACTCCGCGTGTTCATTTTGGTTATTCGGAACGGTCATTCTGACTGCTAAACTAGAGAACAACGCGCCGTAAGTTAATTTCTGGATGATCCACTGGATGGCCCACACTGTTTTTCTCTCGAAAAATCCTGGTCCTGACTTTGAACAGTTAGTTACCTGGTCTGTGTGGCAAGATCGGACTATTTTCCAGTTACATAACAATAGTTGAACCGTTACTCTTCAAAATCTAATCACATTTTGCGAGTAACCGAGAAACGTGGTACAAAAATTAGAAAACAAAATGTTGACCGGACAATTTGATGTGTTTCACTCATGACGCATCACTACGTTCAACTTCGGATCAGCGATTAGAGCGGAAATCGTTCTGTGAATATTTTTAGGTTATTATATTTTTTAAAAATCTTTAAAAAAACATATATTTAATTCTTTCCATTGATCTCGGTTGCAGGTTCTATGGCGTGACTGTGGATGGAGCATACCATGACTCTGATTAAACGTGGGCCAGGAAGACTTGAGAGAATAGAAATATTTGTCAATAATTTATCATTTCTGCTCACTGTCATCGCTTCATTGTTACCATTTATCCTGATAATCAAAATTACCTCTCACGAATATTTTCGCCAATTGATTCGGTCTCAGTTCTCATTCGTCCATGAATCCTTTTTTAAAGATTGCCTCTGATACCCCTCATCCCCTCTCCCTCACCCCCCATACCCTTGCTGCCAAGGCAGAAAATGCACCGATGCCCTCATTCAAGTTACAATTCATGTTCATGACTTTGACGGAAAATGAATAAATGAATTACGCTCTGTCCCGTGTCCTCATACTCACGAGTCATGACTGATAAAAATGATGATCGCAATTTTCTGATAGCATTTCCTACTTTTCTTACTCTGGGGACGTTCCTTTCGAAAGATCAAGCACAATTTAGAGAATGGTAGAGAGCTCCTGAAATATGACCTCTCTCGCAGGATACAACATCTCCAGAGCAAGGAAAGATATAGTCAGTCGCCGTTAGAGTGCGAAATGTGAGGCCACGGCCTCTTCATTTTGCACACTCTCTTGACCGGTCGATAGACGAGAGAGTGTGCGAAATGAAGAGGCCGTGGTCTCACATTTCGCACTCTAGTCGCCGTCAGTGATCAGTGCTCGTGGGGTACAGCTACTTCAGCCAGAAGAGAAAAATCGGTTAGGAAGAATATAGAAAGCAGCGTAGCTACAGCGCTATAAAGCTCTAATGTTGCGCCGCTTTCAATACACTTCTAGCTGCAACGGCTGTACCCCACGGGCACTGGGTATGTGCATACAGAAAAACATTGTATTACTTTTCCATGGACGAGGAGAGGAACCTAATCCATTAAAATGTATGAAACCTAATGCATTTGTTTCTGTGTGTGGCTAGTGTGCATGCCATTCGGATATGCCTGTTTGTTGCAACATTGAGGCATGGCCATGGTGTGTAATAAGAGCATCCATTGCCAACTACTTCCCTTCCCCGTTCATATCTCATAATCTCGCGCACCAATGCAATGCAAAGTGTAGGCGGACAGATGGTAATCTCTTCCGGGGCCATGTAATTTACCGCCCTAGATATATAAAGAGCGGCTGTGTAGGCAAGCAGCTTTTGCGATCCACTGGTTTACCCTACTTTCTCAGTTGCCGAATTTCGAAACAGGGGCGCAGGCGTTTACCTATGCGGTTAGCCACGCGCTATTTTATTGCGGGGGAAAGCGGAGGGGAGAGCAGTGATCACGCCGTCTGTCTCTCTCTCTCTCTCCGTATCCATCTCTCTCTTTTTCTGTCTGTGTTGTTCGGCTTATCAACCGATTGCAGTATTCTCAGGCCATTCCCCGGATGCGGTTGCAACTTCCGGCCGTGGCTGCAGCTCTCGTCGCTTGCTGCTGCGTGTTTCTAGTGTGGATGTGCTGGCCGACCAATGTATACGAGCTGTGAGACAACATGATATTACTAGAACCATTATTAGCAAAAACAACTTCCGTTGTTTATTAACACACAGGCTTGTTGTCATCCCTATCACTTGTGTGTGTTCTATCGCCTTCGGTAAACACAGGAAGTAGCACATTTCCTGTATCATTTTTCTCGATTTATTTTCTAACACTAAACTGACTTTTTAAACAAATTAGTCTCCAAAAGGTTTACATCCGAAAGCGACAGAGCATGACCACATACATTTTCCACATTCTCTAAAACTTTGAGCGAAAAAAACTAGCGCTCTTATTTCTCTCGATTTTTTAGAAAAATAATTCAAGATCCGGACCCATTTCTGGGATAGAGTAAATCCCGCTCATAATTGTCTCTCCATAATTCAGATGTTGAAGACTGAGATTGGACAGATCAAAAAAATATTTTATCTCATACTTTCGTTCATAGGCGGGCATCACTTGGTGCGCTGTCCATTGCGGGATTCCCCGACTTGCTCTCCTCCTTCTCGATTTTTACTATTCTGAGTTTTGCACGGTGCCCCCGAAAACCCTCATTCTCGTTTGCACGGCGCCCCTGTGCTTTCGTCCTTATGCTTTCGTTGCAGGTCCTCTGGCGACCGGGGCTGGAACCGTTACTTCGACTATGATGAAGCGTGGGAGAAGCGGACCCCGCGACCCGTAGTCAGAGTTAACTCTGAAGCGTCGCCCATTTCTTATGAAAGCCAGGATTCAGAAGAGGAAATGGCCCGCGGAACGCCCCATCCCACGAGCCAAGAGTTGGAAGGGGCCAAGATTCTAGGAGATCCCAGTCCCAGTGCCAGCGTAGAATTGCAGATGTCCCAAGGAGAGCAATCAAGATTAACTTCATTACAAAACAAATCGACAATTGAGAAATATCGCCTGGCATTGAAACGATAAACTATTGTTGGCAAGAATCAGTTCTATGCGAACCATCCTCATGAACCGAATTGAAATCTAAAGCGTGAAAATCATGTCATAATCTTAATGGAGAGTGCTAAATCACTTTTCTGAAAAGAACAAGTCACATAACATTTTACTTTTTATGCAAATTACAATTTTCGAAACAGAAAATCGTACAGGAAGGGGGGAATCTAGATCAGTCGCACACACGAATTTCATTTTCAGATCTTCAGATTCTGCGTTATTCTCTATCTGTCGGTAGCCATCGAATAAACGAGATTCAAGGCTCCAGTCCATTGCAATCATACTTTCGAAAGTCAAATTAGTAACGACGGTCACTAACAATACCGTGACCATAGAATAGCGAGACTCGACAATACAAACCCCAGAAGAACCCACTTCCCAGCTCTAATAGCAACTTTATTCACAAGATCGAGAGAGAGAGAGAAGATTCGAGATCAGAGGAAATCAACTTGATTTGGAATTGGATTGTGGCCCTAAAGAGGGCAGTTGGATTCTGGTTAGCCGTGTTGAGCAGCAGCAGCCTAGGTTTACGTCTTCATGGGAAGAAGGACGGAGTTGATGTTGGGCAGGACACCTCCCTGGGCGATAGTCACTCCAGACTAGGGATGGCAAAGGAAGAGAATAAGAGGGGGCGTGTCTATGCTAATAGGATTAACTCTTCCGCAAGACCTCAACTCTTCCGGAAGAGTTCAACTCTTCCGGAAGAGTATACCTTTGTGTTTTAATTTGAAAAGCTCATTTAGGAGTGCAAAACGGAAGATATTGATACATTTATGCTAATTAGGCGTGGCATATCGATTGATGATAATGAACACGAGCGAATATCGTATAACAAACAACAATTGTGTGAACTGTGGAGAAAAAAAGAGCATTCCTTTTGAAATACAAACAAAACACTATGCAAACAAATCAAAAAAGTAACACTGGAACAAATCAATACTAGTTTAGGCCAAAAGTAATAGGTCAAAGGACTATTCATTCAATTCGTTCCCTCTCCTCTCCCATCTCTTCCTCATTCTCTTCCTCGCTTTCGAAGTGCTTCTCGTAATCGACCGTATCCGCAAATCAAAAATAACAACAATAGAATACAAATATATTAATTAAATAAATAAGGAACCGAACCTCAGCTGTTCTCTCCTGCAGTATGCACCAACAAATCCCAACTTCTTCATAGTAAGAGAACCGATTCTTTAAAAAGTTCAGATTAATTCAACTAAATCATGTTTGGGAATGAATTTGGACTGAATAATAAAATAGTACGGCCTCACCTGCTTCTGAGATGGTTTCTCGAGATCAGACCAATAACTGAGAAGAGTCGTTCCGAGTCAATACTGCTTGGGGGAATAGCAAGTAGTCTACGTGCGAGAGGTTCTAGCCGAGGAAACTTATTTCCATGGCTTTTCCAGAATGCGACTGGATCTTGATCTTCAGGGAAATCCACTACGGTCACCAAATCAACCAACGCCTCGTACTCTTTCTGAAGAAATAAACGATTTTTTTTGACTATTTTCTCTATTTTCTCAAAATCGCTCTGCAGAAAATAAATAATACCGAGGTTTTAAAAAAGTAGAAAAGTACCGCAACATCTCCCATTGGCAATCTCCTCTGCTTAGGAGCAATTTTCGCTAAAATCCCGGCAATAGGGCGAACGGGCTGCTTTGTGGTGTCGTCTGAAAAGGATCAATTAATTATTCACATGAGTAAATTTTAGTTATTTTTGCGAACAAAAACTAGAAATATGAAATATTCTCGCGTTTACCCTGTGAGTTGATGCAGCCAGATTCCAGAAGAAGTCCATCCAGAGTGGAAATACGATCGGTCTCTTCGAGAAGATCCCAGTGTAGAAATCTGGATTTTTTTTTGGAAATTTACGTGAGTGCTCACAGTAATAGGAATATCGAAATACCTGGGATCCAGAAGCAGCGCACGCTTGAGGACGACATTGGAGAAGTAGGGAGCAAATCGAGCTTCGAAGTGTTTACGAACTATTGGCTCGAAGTTGCTCAGTGAAGTTGTCTTCAGCCTGATATTAATAAGATTTTCGATACATTCACGTTGGAATATACGCTGATTCAAAAATAGGCTCACTCATCAATCGTCACATCCAGTGCCTTCAGCAAGGGAATGATTGAAGACGCTGTTGCAATTCTCGTGCTCATCTGAATATTACAAGGATAAATACAAAAGTTAACATCAGCAATATAAATTCAATGAAACTGTGAAGATAAACACGGTGCATTCACCTTGACAGAGAATTCATCGACACTCGATAGAAAAGTGACCAGCCGATTGAGAATCATTCCTTGTTCATCGGAGAGTGGATTCACTTTGGCTGCAGCACACGCAGCATCCAGATGGCCAATCTGATGAAACACTCTTAGAAAAACCGTTATCTTCAAATTATGTTCATATAAAAATAATAAAACTATTATACCTGATCGTTGAATGTGCGGAGCATACGAAGCATCGATCCCCATCTCACACGAATTTCGAGTTGAATTTTCGTCTGGTTCTTGCATGCAGATTCAGTCAGTTCACTGAGAAAAGACATATATTGGTATATACTATATTCCTAAAAAAATCAATTCGTAGTTACAGTGGCTCTAAAAATGACACAAAAATAGGATTACTTGCCTCTTTAGTTTCTGCCACGAGATTCTCGATCGGTGCAGATGGACAGCAACTTTGCGAACAGTGTCGATTATCGGTTGGAAGGGAGGAAAGTCGCGGAGACAATCGTGCACAAACAGATGGCATGCGTGCAAAATGCATCCGAGACTAGAAATTATCTGATTTTTAATGATAAATATTCACAAATAAATATCAGATGAATCACTCACCGATCCAAATCTGCTTTGCCAACTCCAGAAGTCATTACTGTAGCATTGTCCGTCACGCACATTTCAATTGACTCCATCTTGTATTCACGTTGTAGCTTGCTGAGATAGGCCGAAACCTGAAAGGTAAAAAGAAAATGGGCTATTCCGATATTTCAAAAAAAATTAATAACATTTTTAGCATAAACGAGAATGCAAGATATGTTTCACAAAATTGATTTTAAAAACCGACCCACTCCCCAGTAATACCTGCTCTGAATTATGAGATCCATGGACTTCGTCGAGAGAGATGACGTACATCTCTCGTCTCCACGACTTGTTGATGATGTGAGCAGTGCCTCCCATGAGTGAATGCACAGAATCGGCACTTGTCCAGTGGTCACAAGTAATTGAAGCGCAACTACCAGTTAAAGCATCAACAACAGAACGATAGGCTTCAATGTACTCAGAATCTAGTATCGTAGTGGACAATGCTCTCCTATCAGGCATGATAAATGTGGGATCGAGAGTCTTAACGAACGAACGAAATTCGGAGTTATTTGCGAACGCAAAAGAAACGTTACCAGTGGCAAGGGCACGAACAAGCAGGCGTTTTGCAGTGGAATAACGGGCGTCGTCAACTAACAGGGCACCTAACTCCTCGGGATGATTAGCCATGTGCTCTTTGAGCAGTGTGGACACTCTCTTACTACCGTACACATATCGTATCTCAGTAGGGAAAGGGGTGAGAGGACACAATGTGCACCTCCTCTTATTCGGGTCATTACATTTTTCGAAAAACTTGAGAAACGGGGATCTACATTCCACTCTGTGGCGGATCTTCAATATTTTCTTAGGGGGAAGTCCTCCTGAGGGTGTCGGGGCGATCGGCGTCTCCTCCGTCTCCCCATCTGCCCAGAGGCAATTTAACTCTCAGCACAGAAAGATAGTAACTCACCATCCGACGAGTCGTCGAGTAGATCAAGAGCGAGTTTGTCGTAGTTCTCCAAAGATGAGGGAGAAGATGAAGGAGTGGTTTCGACTGAAATTGAATAGATAATACATTTCAAAGATAATTTAACCTAGTTTTAAGCTCACGATATAATACCCATTCCCCAATGGATGGAAATAAAATAGATGTGAACTTGAATTAATTTTCGAATTACGGAAATGAACCAACCAACAGTCGGCTTCTCTGAATCAGCAGGAAGATTGTTATCTAGTGAGATAACAGGAGAATCTTCAGAGGAATCAATCGGAGGAGGCAGATCTAGATATGTCATTTCATTGAACAGTATTATAAAGTTGCTCAAACAAAAAGAAAAATGGGGCTAAAAAACAAACCTTCGCTATGTTCACTTCGAGGTTCCGTGGCATCAGAGCGAGAAACTGTGTCCTTGGTTCTACGCGATCCTGAAAACAACAAATAATAAGTAAGTAGGAGTGAATACACCGCGAGACCGGAAAGTATCTTTACAAAATATTGGATCCAATTGAGCCAATGAGGAAACAATAGAAACCAATAACTGACTGGATGCTGGGGGGCGGAGAAGTTCGCCCGCTTCAACAACTTTAGCAGAGGGACGGCGAATACGTTTTGAAGACGATGAGACATCGTCAGAGGGGAGTTCTGAAAGACTTTTTATGAGAAACAACTCAGAAACAAGGGATAATTTTGGGAAAGTTGGAAGGGGAAGAAACTAGCCTGATTCTCCAGCATCGTTGCTTCTTCTCTTGCGAGCAGAAGATCGGCCAATCGTAGTGGCAGGAGAAGGAAGGGAAGACTTCTTGCCTCTGGCCATGCCGAAAAGCGAACTATAATTATTAAAAAAACAGCAAACAACAAAGATAAACGCATCAAAAGAAGGGGAAAACTGAAAAAGCAGCAGGAAACAGTCTTTTTATACCTCCCGCGCATGTAAATCAGATCCAGTAGACACTGACTTGTAGCCCATGCAAATTAGGAATTAACTCGAGAAAAACCGACTTCAATTGCCACCAATTGAGCCCAAAAGAAGCTAACTCTTCCGGAAGAGTTGAACTCTTCCGGAAGAGTTGCCCGATTTCGCCCCCTCTTCCTTGCAAATTTCCATTTCCATAATCACAATGGGAAGGTCTTCCTCGCACTCTTCCTTTGCCATCCCTACTCCAGACATGAGCTTGTTGAGCTCCTCGTCATTTCTGACGGCGAGCTGGAGATGACGAGGGTTGATTCTGGTCTTGTTGTTGTCACGGGCAGCGTTCCGGCAGTCCTTAATTACTCTTAATTGGTCGATACTCGAGGACGGCAGCGAGGCCTTTCCTCCACTTTCGCCTAGCGGAATGCTTAATCTTAAAGGGGGCTAAAAATACTGAGAAAAAAACTAAACAAGGGTGCAATTTTGCTGTACCGCGAGGGGAATCTTAAGCAAAAGCACTGTCATATAGTGCATAATACGTGCGAGAGGGTCGTCATTGTTCCTGTATGGTAAACAAAAAGAAGTTCGGTATTCGGCTTTTTGGTATGATCGTATGATTTTATAAATGTAATAGTCTTGTCCCGTGTGTTCATCCCCCCCCGACACGCACAGATTTGCTTAATTCTTGGAATATCGTATTAGTGTTGAGCATTCATTTTTCATCGGTGAACACCCACATTTGCTGTCGCCGGCAGATGCTGCAAACATATTACTTCTTTCCTTGTAGAGATAAAAAGTTGGAAAAGTTCTAATTGTAAAACAAAATAAGAGAACTTCTGTTGTATTGTGTAGTTTCCCTCCACTCCCCTTAGTCAATTATCATAATCCTATCACGTGACTCGCCCCCTTTGCCTATGAGTCCATCTTAGCATAATTAGATACGTGACTATCCCTTCGCCGCTCTCCACTCTCGATCCGTGCAGTGGTGTCAACTGGTTGATTGTAGATAAACTCTTACTCCTCTATGCTCTCAGAGTTGGGGTAGACAGCTACATAACATTGGCGTTCAGAGATTCGTACTTGTTCACTGCTATTATCTGTCGTGTTCCGCGTTTCCCTTGTTCCAACTTGGTGCTATCACTGCGCTAAGGACCCCGGTACTCGTTGGGTGCTGGTCTCACTCGTTACTCAGGGTATCGAGTGGGTAAATCGTTGTCTTGGTACTCTAAGGGTGCTAAGTGGTTCCGGTACTCGAAGGGTGCCTGGAAGCCTTGATTCTGTCAAGAATTGGGGTGAAGCCTTGACCGACATCGTCGTATCATATATTGATTGCTGACGTGGATTTAATCACGGAAGTTAATTGATTTGTCGATTACGGTCTCGTTTGTTTCACCTAATTGCTGTGACGTGGCACAAGTGCGTGTATTCTGAGTGTTGTGAGGTATCAAGGCGGGTTGAAATTCCTGTACGAACCGATCAATATAAAATACACGTGTCATAAGGATGACGGGCGGAACCAATGGAAATGCAAATGATGAGCTAATAAAGACGATGATGTTGAGGGAACAGATGGAAAAGCAGAGTGAAACGATAAAGACGCTACTGACGGAGAGATCGGATACGAGGTCGGAGATGTCAGAGGGATTGAGACACAGAGGACCCAGTATCGATGCTCTTGAGAAACAGATCAGGAATTTCTCCTACAACCCAGAGGATGGGGTGACATTCGACACGTGGTTCGAGAGTCACAGGTAAATTTTCGAGAATGATCTGAGTGATATGGCTGATGGTGACAAGGTGCGACTGTTGTTGCGTCACGTGGACGACAAAGTGTACAAGCAGTTCGTAGATCACATCAGGCCAAAGAAGCCATCCGCTATCAAGTTTAGCGAGATTCTGACGATAATGCAGGACTTGTTCGGTGATAAGAAGTCTGTGTTCGAGAAGAGATTAGACGTGTTCGGTCTCAAGATGTCGAGGTTGAAGTGCAATGACATCAAGGAATTCTCGACGATCGTAAATCGAGTGGTGGAAGAGGCAAGATTGAAGGATATGCCTCTGGAGCAGTTCAAGGCTGTGGTGTTGCTTGCTGGAATGGATCTCCCCAGACACACGGCGACAATGTTCCACGTGATGAATGATGTGAAATCAACTGAAAACCCCACAATCGAGTCGATTCTCAGTGTGGTGAATGTGTACAGGGAATTGTACAATGATTCTCATGCAGTTTCCAAGCAGAATGATCCACAAGTTAATGCGATCACTGGCGACCGGAATCAGAGAAAGTTCGGTGGTTACAAGAAATACTCGAGGAGTATTCCAACAGAGAGCGAAAACTCCTGTGGCAGGTGTGGTCTAGAGCACAAGGAGAAGGAGGACGAGTGCAGAGTGGCTGCAGGCAGGAACTGCTTCAACTGCAACGAGATTGGCCACTTCTCGGTGAAGTGCAAGAAACCACAGAAGAGACCACTGAAACGAGAGAACAAAGTGAATGCAGTGTTCGGAGATCTCCCGGAAGATCTGGATAGATTTGAGACTGATGTGATCATGAATGGAAAGGTGGTCAGAATGACAGTGGACCCCGGGTCCGACCTCACTTTGATCTCTGACTCAACGTGGAAGGAAATCGGTGCGCCCGAGAGGAGTGAACAGGATGCGTTCCCGAGATGTGCAAATGGAACACCGCTCAAGTTGACGGGAAAATGTCATCTGACTCTCGAGTTGAATGGAAGTGTCGCTCAGGGTAGGGTGTACACGTCCGGAGAGAGTGAGAACCTCATGGGCAGAGACTTCATCACCACGTTCTTCCGACTGATTCCGAAGGGTGTGAAAGTGAACATGGTGAAGAGCGATGACTCGTACTTGAACTGGATAAATGGAGAGTACGGTGACATCTGCAAGGAGGGACTGGGCAAATGCATGAAGGCTGTGGCAACTTTCCGCATGAAAGAAGGAGCAAAGCCGGTATTTTGCAAGCGAAGAGATGTCCCCCTGGCACTGCTCCCCAAGGTCGACGAAGAAATTGACAGATTACTCGAAATGGAGGCTATCGAACCCGTGGACTATCTGGAGTGGGCGGCACCCATTCTGGTAGTGCCCAAGCCAAATGGAAAGCTGAGAATCTGTGTCGATTTCTCGACGGGATTGAATGCGAGTCTCGAACCGAACAACCATCCGTTGCCGGTGACATCGAAGATTTTCGCTCGATTGGAAGGGTGCACACTGTTCAGTCAGATCGATCTGTGTGATGCGTTTCTTCAGATACCCGTGGAAGAGGATAATAGAGACCTGCTTGGAGTGTGTACTCACAGAGGGCTATTCCGATTCACAAGATTGCCATTCGGAGTCAGCGTCGCCCCTGGAATTTTCCAGAAGGCAATGGACACGATGTTGGCTGGTTGCGAGAACGCACAGGCGTACCTCGATGATGTGGTGGTCGGTGGAAAGACCAAGGAGATTCACGATAAGAATCTCAAGCAAGTGCTCGATCGAATCAAGGATTACGGATTTCGAATTCGCCCCGAGAAGTGCTCTTTCGGGATGAGTAAGATCAAGTATCTTGGCTTCATCATTGATCAGGCTGGAAGAAGACCCGACCCTTCCAAGGTGAAGGCAGTCAGAGAGATGCCTCAACCACAGGATCAAGGATCACTGAGGAGTTTCCTGGGAATGGTGTCGTACTATGGCCCGTTTATTGAGGGAATGCACAAACTGCGTGTACCTCTGGATAACCTTCTAAAGGATGATGTTGAGTGGGAATGGTCAGTGATATGCGAGAGATCATTCAAGGAGATCAGATCGATTCTCGCTTCCGATCTAAATCTGGTACACTATGACCCTCAGAAAGAGGTGGTGTTGGCAGCGGACGCGAGTGAGAAGGGAATAGGGGCAGTGATTGCCCATCGAGTCAATGGAAGACTGATGCCGATTTCGCATGCGTCCAGAACACTCGTGCTGAGATCAAATATTCCCAGATTGAGAAGGAAGGACTGGCACTCATATTTGGAGTGACGAAATTCCATCGATACCTCTTCGGAAGGAAGTTTGTTATGCAGACCGATCATAAGCCGCTACTCTCGATATTTGGATCGAAGGATGGGATCCCAGTGCACACAGCGAGGAGACTGTTCCATTGGGCTACGATCCTCCTGGGATACCATTTCTCGATGGAGTTCATCAATACAGAGTGTTTTGCATATGCAGATGCACTCTCCCGATTGATTGCGGACTCTCGTGATGATCGCGATGAAGAGAGTGTGTTGGAAGAAGACGATACGAAATGATCCCGAATTCAGTCAACTCAAGCCGTTTTTCTCGATGAGAGATACGCTTGTAGTGGTGGATGACTGTCTCATGGTGGGCATCAACGAATCTAGAGTTGTGATTCCCCAATCGCTGAAAGAGAAAGTCCTCGCGATGCTTCACGGCGGACATCCCGGTGTTGTCAGAATGAAGTCGTTGGCGAGAAAAGCGTGTTATTGGTACAGAATGGACAGAGATATCGAGAAAATGGTTCTCTCGTGTGAACAGTGTGCACAGGCACTGAAGAAACCAACCAAGGTTCCTCTCGAACCATGGCCAAAGATGAATGAGCCGTGGGAACGGATTCATATGGATTACTGTGGGCCAGTGGATAACACGTACTTGCTAGTAATGATCGATTCGCTCACGAAGTGGCCAGAGATTGTGGCAACTGCATCGATGACAGCTGGTGCTACCATTCGGATTCTGAATGAATCTATTGCGAGGAATGGTTTACCGAGAATGATTGTGACTGATAATGGCACTCAGTTCAACTCGGATGCTTTCAATCGATACTGTCGTGAGAGAGGAATACAGCATGTGAATACTCCCACTTATCATCCACAGAGTAATGGCCAGGCCGAGCGATTTGTGGACACTGTAAAGCGAAGTCTGCTGAAGCAGAAAGGAGAGAGATCGCTTGAAGAGGCACTGCAGTTGTTCCTATACAACTATCGAAAAACCCCGAACCGACAATGCGATGGGAAGACTCCGAGTGAGATGATGTTCGGAAGGGTTATTCGATCAGAGGTGGACTTGATGCTGCCAGTGCGTGGATTCTCTGGAAGAGATGACAGGATGAAGACGCAGTTCGATCAGAAACATGGAACGAAGTCCAGAGTCTTCAAGATCGGCGATAGTGTCTTATATGATATGCAAGTGGGCCCGAATGGACGGAAGTGGTCCATGGGTATCGTCAATGGTCGGATTGGGAAGACCATGTATGAAGTGAAGTTGGACAACCGAACTGTGAGGGCGCATGCCAATCAGTTGAGAGTTCGGTTGGAATCAGATCGGAAGATAGAATACGTCACGGAACAAGTGGTTCCTGACGAAATTGACAGTGAAGTCAGCATTCCCGATGAGAATGAATACGAGAAAGAGACCATTGCGGTCGAGAATGACGCCATCGATGAAGGGCTGAACGACAACAACAGCGGACAAGCAGTGCCGAGACGATCCACGAGAATCCGATCCGCTCCTCGCCGTCTCGACGTCGATTTTTCAACGAAGAAAAAATACGGCGAGAAATGAGTCCCTGACCAAAGTTCTTCGATCGTGGCCCCATTGAATTATTGTTTCGTTATAATTGACTATAATTGTTTTTGCTCAGATTCTCCCCGAGTTAGAATCTTGGAGGAAGGTGTTGTATTGTGTAGTTTCCCTCCACTCCCCTTAGTCAATTATCATAATCCTATCACGTGACTCGCCTCCTTTGCCTATGAGTCCATCTTAGCATAATTAGATACGTGACTATCCCTTCGCCGCTCTCCACTCTCGATCCGTGCAGTGGTGTCAACTGGTTGATTGTAGATAAACTCTTACTCCTCTATGCTCTCAGAGTTGGGGTAGACAGCTACATAACAACTTCTTACTGCATTTTTTTAATCGGAAAAGAAAGGTAATTTCTTACTAGTAAAAAGAGAAGAATTTAGTTTCAAGATCAAAGCACAAGCTGAAAAATAAATGTCCACGATGGCCAGCGCAGTTTCGGATGCAGCTCGAGAGATCATGTGAACAATACAGTTTGAACTTTGCATAACTGTGTCTTCTGAAGATGGAGGCGGTCAGTGTCTAGACTGGAGGGCCGTTACAGTGGCAGCCATCTCGGGGCTTACTAGATCGCTCTTCTCTTGACAATAGACACACAGTTACACCTAATATTTGATCTAACCTGTTGCTACTGGCGTTTTCGGCACATTCATAATCGTGCATACCAATTTGAAGATCTGCCAAAGATATTTCAGAAAGGCAAAGGTTGGAAAAGGAAAGGTAAAAAACAGATAAAACACAGATTACACAATAGAGCATCTCTCCTCTGGTAAGGAGGTCGTCCTGGCTGATTGTGAGTAGCATCAAGCACTCGATAACCCAAACACATGCCAATCCTGAAATAGCGTTTTCCTCGTAAGATAAAAATTTTCAAGAACAACGGGTCGATTTTCAATTTTTTAGCTTTCTGAAATATTCACGAAATTCACCCTTGGCGACAGGGGGGAAACTGAAGAAATGAGACCGTTTTCTAAGAAACGAAACCTTGTGGAACCGTTCTCCTATGAAAAGTGTTCACTGTGTGACCACATTTCACATACTCTCTTCATCGGTCTGTGGATGAGAGAGTGTGCGAAATGAAGAGACGCTGGACTCACTTCTCGAACTCTAGTGGCCACTCAGCACCGCACTCTCTTTCTCGCACACTCTCTCGTCACTTCTGGCTCACCGTCCGTCCGGCTTCTCTGGGCCCTCTCGTCTCCCCGCACTCCCTCCGCTGCGTAATTTATCTACGCGCCCGGCGGCCAGAGAGGCAGTGGTGTGTGGTATAAAAGAGGAGGAAGAGGGGAGGGCGAAAACAAGTCGCCGCCCTCCCCATTCTCATTTCCCTTTCCTCTCTCTTCACATCAACCCCTCCCTACGACATACAACTCTTGTACAATCATGCCCTGTGAGTTATCTACATCAACTATCACTCGAGATATCCAAAGTAAACATAATTTACCGAATAGGATAAAATACTTATTTTGACTCGAGCACGATGAATCAAACTTTCGGCGAAAAGCCAATAACGATGACTTGGATAACCGGAAACGCGTTTAAGCGATAAACTGGTCTATAATGTCTCACGTCCATAGCATGAACAGTCACAGATCGTAATCCTATGCGGCCACCGCCAAACCCAATTTCTTTGAATTAATATCTGAGATTTGTCTGAAATATTGTTTCGCAGGCTGCGACGACAAGTGCACGTGCTGCAGCGGCTGCGTTAACTGCGAATGCTGCAAGTCCGGCAAATGCACCCGGCCGGACGCCCCCTGCTGCGCCGGTATGACTGCGACTTATTCATTCTTGAGTATTACTTGAGGAGAGTAGGTCTACGACTTCACAAGTATAACAATAAGCTGTCTACTAATTCTAATAGACGCAGGGGAGCACCTTTGTTTGGTACCACCCATTCACTGGAACGCACTCTTGCATGCTCAATTGTTATCACCGCCGTCGTCAACCAGTTCCGAAATGTTCCTGTCGGCGCTATAACTTCTAGAAAGGGGTCAACAGCGAGAGAGTGTGCGAAAGTAAGAGGGACCAGAGAAAAAAACGCGTTCACTTTGCAGATAAGTGCAAGGAGGACTGTAAGTGTGACCAAGCCGCCGAGTGCAAGGCGAAGGGCAAGGAGTGCTGCAAGTAAGCGGCTGTAGCTGCTGCAGGTGCTACAGATCCCCCATTTTCACATTTCACTAATTTTTATCCGATACGTCTATGTCCCCGTCGCTTGTATACTGTGGTTGCGACACTTTTGCACCCGTTGAATGATAAAAACATATTTATTGGTCTTGTGAAATTCTTCGTGTGTACGTGTGCCCTTGGGAAGAGGACGAGGGAGATTGTTTGGGGGGGGAATGTCAAGATGATAACCTCATGCGAAACCATTCAAGTTGAAAGACTGTGAGGCCCTGGAGATATTCGGCTGGGATGTGGAAAGATGATGAGAGGTTCCCCAAGATGTCAATCCTACAGAAAGAGGTGATAATCAGGAGTGAGATATTATGCAAAGTGTGATAGTGCCTCTTGCCTTTACGAGTCGTCTCACTTCAAACCCCTTTTCTGTGGGTTTGGCATCATGCGGTTCACATCTCGTTTCGCGCGCGCGTTGTTCGTAGTCGCCCACTGGATGTGTCATGTGGTCCACTTTCACTATTGATGAAGAACGCTGATTGATAATGGCGATAATACTGGCTGTTGACCGTACGTGAACAAGATCATGAGTTGTAGAGAGCGAGATCAAAACATTATTATGCTAGTTCGCAGCGGTAGGCAAATGCATAGGTAATAGGAATTGGAAAAGGGAGATAATACTCTTACGCTGCGGTCGTTCGCGAGCAAGAAAGTGTCGGAATAACACAGGCCGGCCAATCTTGCAGAAAGGGGCTGGGAGTGAGAGAAACATGTAAATCGAGAGAGACTCTCTCACTTTTCTCCACTGTCTCGTCCTAAAAACGATCGCCGCGGGCAGGAATCCAATCGAAACGCTTATTGCAGCTAGGAATCGGTTCTCCCATAGCTTCTCAACCGAATCCACGCCAGAACCAGATCTTTAGAGCACGTCCTATAGACTTCCCCTTCGTCAGACCACAATAATGCGAAAAAGTGATTTTTTCGTGCCCTGAGGGCAAATGGTGACCTACCGTGATCATATTCTCAGGATAATCGGTAATAATGATGGCGATCATTTTAGTGCACTGGTCGGGTCTGGGCGACGTCTAAAAGGCGAGATATGATTTTTCGGTCTCCATTTTGTAGCTTGGCTGCAGCCAAGTAGCGGCACCGCAGCAACTTGAAAATTGTTCTATGGGTAGACCGCAGGCATGTCTCTACACCATAAAAGTTAGGTCGGCTGGAAAAAATCCATGTAAGAATAATGGCACTTCAAAAAAGTGTGCATCGATTGCGTCATCACGACGCAATAACTGAAAGATTTCGCAATACCCCAATAGTTGCATCGTAATCTCCAATGGATTTCGCATAAGACCCCACCATGTCGCATCAAACCTTTCTAGAGTTCTAAAGTTATATCAAAAAGAAAAAGTGCCCGTAAACTTTTGTCCGCTACTGTAGATTCCGAATATAGGGGGCGGGGAAAAGTATATTTCCGATTTTTCACAAAACAAATCTGATTAACTTTTTTTCAAATGGGTTTTAGCAGTTTTAACTGCCAAATTCGGAACCAGCGCATAAAAATACGTATAATAGAATACTTGTCGCTAAGTATTTCGAATCTTTATTTTTCGAAGAAAAAAGTCTGAAAAATTTGAAAAAAATTTTGACCTCTAAAAAATTTTTCAAGCTTAAATATATACGGTCGCGATCAGTATTCGTGATGTTCATTCCATGAAAAAAGTTTAAGGGTAGGTTGTCGAATTCTCATCCGGGATTTTTCCACTCTCTCGTGGACGGTCTGTTAAAAAACGTTGGTTTCCCAAACCTGCACTTAAAAACACGATTAATACAATTTGTTTTATATTTTATATTTGTATGTTTCATTCTATTAAATATCATATATATTGTGATGCTCAGAAAAGTTCTTGCACATCAATTTGAATCGACTTTCTGGTGATGTCTGACCCACTATTGCACAAACTAGGCACTTTTGGACTCGAATATCTCAAATATACACATTTTTAAAATTCTGAAAAAAATACTGAGAACCATATTTACGATGAGGAATCCGAAAATAGTAGTGAAAATGCGGCCCGATTTTTTTGAAATGTATATCTTTTCAAATTTTTGTTGAAAAAATCGATTTTTCAAGATTTACATTTTTCAGGGTAACTTTTCGAGGTTCTAACTATTATTTTTGGAATGTACGCGTAAAATTACGTATAATAAACTACTTTTCGCATAACTTGGCGACACTTCAATTTCGGACCTAAAAAGTGGTCGAAAATTTGGAAATTTTTTTTTCGGCCAAAAATTTTTTTCAGGATCAAAGATATATGCTCTCGATCAGCATTCGTGATGGCCATTCCATGAAAAAAGTTTTAGGGTAGTTTGTATTTTCGGCCAGCCGAGAGCCCTTCCCGGTTTCTGGCGGAGGGTCTCTTAACTTTAACCTGCTGTAATTATGCAAATTAGAGACATCAGGTCATGAATGAAACAGATTTCGATAGAGCATACCATGGGCTATCAGAATATGCCAAATAAACAACTAGTCACTTTTTGCTGTACGGAAATTGGGTATTATCTGCGCTCCTTACGCTCGCGTGCATGCGTTTGGTGCTCTCGCTCAGGAGTGAATTGTGCATCCGGAGCACCCTCAAACGATGATTCTCACATAACTATCGAAGAGAGACAACTTTGATATATTTGGATGCGATTAATGTGAGTGATATATATATCAAAACCAAGGAAAAGGAGTAGATTCAGCACTTACACTTCTGAAAGGCGCACGCATCGTGCAACGTTACAATGCCGTATTTCGTATAACGTTGGATACAGGCATTACTCACCAGGGGGCTGTATAATCTGTCAGAAATGTGCGAGAAAAATATGGCAAAAAAACATCGCTAAAAACATGGCAGGGGGCTGTATAATCTGTCAATACTTCACCAAAAAAAAGTTTTCACTGACATCGTTCAAAACTTCACCAAGTTTTCAATGACATCGTTCAAAACTTCACCAAGTTTTCAATGACATCGTTCAAAATTTCACCAAGTTTTCTTTAGAAATCAGCCATCTACGTCATCAGCCTGTTTACATTTTTGTTTCTGTTGTTTATACTCGTTTTGTATTAATATTTTTGCCAATTTCTAATGCAATTACTATTGATTAACTGGCAGGATCATTCCATTTCATCCATTCCTTCGCTTCCAAGAACAAAATCAAAGTCTCTACAAAGAAAACAATTCATTTCATAGGAAGCGTTATAATGCAGTGATATATAAGAAAATGGGCTTCACAAGACGAAAAGAGCATTGCGGAAGAGCAGAAGTTGTACGATTAAAAGGAGCGAAAAAAACTAAACAAACCATTCAAAATTGCAAAAATAAAGAAAAATTCGAAATTCGAATAAAACGTTCCGATGATTCAAACATTTACACATGGCCGATTTTTAAACTCTACTTTCAACCCAATTTGCTACGTTGATTTAGAATTTGCTGGAATTTCATAATGAAAACAAGGATGCAACAGACCATCAGCACCCAACAATGCCAAAATTAGAATTTTAGCGTTCACTTCATTGCGCCTCAAATTCCACCCTAAAAAAGGCTCACATACATGCATACTTTTCCCTCTCTCGATTTGCGTGCTATTTCTCTTTCTCTAACCAAACTTGGCCAAGTTCCGTTTAGAACTTCGCCAAGTTTTCTCGCACATTTCCGATTGAATTTTGGTTAGAGTGACGAAAATAGCATGCTAAATCGAGAGAATTAGAGAAAAATCTGCCATGTTTTTAGCTATGTTTTTTGCCATATTTTTCTCGCACATTTCTGACAGATTATACAGCCCCCAGATTTTTCTCTAATTCTCTCAATTTAGCATGCTATTTTCGTCACTCTAACCAAAATTCAATCGGAAATGTGCGAGAAAACTTGGCGAAGTTCTAAACGGAACTTGGCCAAGTTTGGTTAGAGAAAGAGAAATAGCACGCAAATCGAGAGAGGGAAAAGTATGCATGTATGTGAGCCTTTTTTAGGGTGGAATTTGAGGCGCAATGAAGTGAACGCTAAAATTCTAATTTTGGCATTGTTGGGTGCTGATGGTCTGTTGCATCCTTGTTTTCATTATGAAATTCCAGCAAATTCTAAATCAACGTAGCAAATTGGGTTGAAAGTAGAGTTTAAAAATCGGCCATGTGTAAATGTTTGAATCATCGGAACGTTTTATTCGAATTTCGCATTTTTCTTTATTTTTGCAATTTTGAATGGTTTGTTTAGTTTTTTTCGCTCCTTTTAATCGTACAACTACATCCGCAATGCTATTTTCGTCTTGTGAAGCCCATTTTCTTATATATCACTGCATTATAACGCTTCCTATGAAATGAATTGTTTTCTTTGTAGAGACTTTGATTTTGTTCTTGGAAGCGAAGGAATGGATGAAATGGAATGATCCTGCCAGTTAATCAACAGTAATTGCATTAGAAATTGGCAAAAATATTAATACAAAACGAGTATAAACAACAGAAACAAAAATGTAAACAGGCTGATGACGTAGATGGCTGATTTCTAAAGAAAACTTGATGAAGTTTTGAACGATGTCATTGAAAACTTGGTGAAGTTTTGAACGATGTCAGTGAAAACTTGGCAAGTTTTTTGGTGAAGTATTGACAGATTATACAGCCCCCAGAAAATCTTAATAATGTAGACGGCACAGGCGCCCAGCACACCGAGCAGACCTGTAGTGAATATTGAAGGGTTGGAAAAGTAGCGGTTCAACTAGTTACATTAACGTACTATCTGATTTCCGGGAACATTTCGCAGAGCGTTCCCGGGAACAGCGCTATTACGACACATTTTCAAAACAAGCTCAAAGAACGACATTGAAAAGTATAATGGAGAGTGCTAAAGATGATTTATTCGGGAAACTGCGCACTCCGTTTTCCGGTGCTTGTTGGGCGACAACTCACTAGAGTTTGCAATTCGAGTAAATAATTGGATTAGATCTCTATATTTCTCACACTCTCTCACCAATAGACCGGCGTAGAGAGTGTGTGAAATGAAGAGATCTAATCGAACTATTTACCCGAATTTCATACTCTACAACTCACGCGAGCACACCTCGATCCAGTGACGAGTTGACGATGACCTCGGCGTTGATCCGCGGCGTTCAACTCATCTTTCTTGCCAAAACCCCAGAAGAATGGATAAAATGGAGACTGCAAAATGCGTAAAAATTCTAATGATCTTTGAAAGTTGCAGTGGTAGCGAAGCAGTTTTGTACTAAATCAGTTCTGATTCCGCGAACTTCTGTAATTACACAGAGCGCCAAGTCTCCAGCTTTCCTTACTCTGGAGATGTTGTCTCGTGTTGAGAGACCATGAGAAATTGAGTGATGGAGACATCACTTCTCCCAATAATTGGAGACCCCTCCAGAGTAAGGAAAGCTGGAGACTTCGCTCTCTGGGTACATGAACGTGTGCCGCTTCCGCTCCGAAATGAGAGAGATAACTTTTTGCTGCATATCACAAGACTTTGATAGCCTCGCAACAGACCGCTGATCATCTCAGGACAGGCTCTCGTTAACCTGCATAGGGGTGCTCAGCATTCGAAACAGGCGAGAACGAGTTAGAGAAAGAGAGAGATGGCGAGAGAGCGCGCCAAACGAGAGTGTCAGACAACGAGAGACGTTCTTGGCATGGTGCCAACTGAATGCTGTGGGGTGGTCGGGAAGGCCTTGCGTGTAGAAGACCTAGCACCCTTACTTTATCTCCAGACACTCATTTTCATATCTGAATAATAGTCAAAAATGAGTGAAACCAAAAATTATCACAACTATACTTGTATGCTGTTTTTATGATGCAAATCCAACTTTTCTGTAAATTACGAAAAATGTTACTAATTTATTTTTTTTATAAATATGATACATAAAACAGCTGTGATTTCATTTTTTTCTGTTTTATTCATCTCCACTACATGCTAAATAGATTTCATGATCAATAGAAATTGCAAAACAGTAAAAATTAGTCATTTATTTATCATGTTCTTGGCCATCTGTACAATGGCTACACAGAACTCTCTAACATGTGCCTCTCTAGCGAACTCAACTCGGTTAGAAAGTTGGCGAGATGCTTAATGAGGAGAGTAAGTAGCGGACTCTATTGCATATAAGAGAGTCCAATTCACGAGAGAGGTGCATATTAGAGAGTTCGCGCTCTGAATAGAGTAATTACTCAGCAACAAGTCGATGATTAATAGAACATTGTCGGATACACAACGACTCTAATGCTCCTTCCTATCGTCCCTCCGCGAGTCGTCGACTCATGAACTGATCGACTATTCGAAGGTTGATGCGTCTGCGTGAATATGCGCACGAACACCCTGCGCGCCATTTTCGATATCTGGAAAAGACTACCTTTTCAGAGAAAAATTCCAATATCGCATGAATAAAGTGGCTAATTACACGCAAGTGCTCGTAACCATATTTAAAGTTTAATTGGGTCTTCCGTTTTTGAACATACGTAATTTTTTTTTCATGGAAGCTGCGCAGAGATTTTTCACTAGGTGTAACGGTCAACAACGGAAACAGGCTAACCATTACGAGTCCGCCGCTCTTCAGCATGAAAATTGTACAGAATATAGTGGAGTCGAGCACTAGCAGCATCTGAGACAACAGCACATCGAAAAAGTGCACTCAGAAACTAGGATCAGGACGCAAAGTGAAAATTTTCACTTACCGGTAAGTGAAATGTCTTTTATTTCTAGTGACTTCACATTTTCACTTTGTGTCTTTTTTTCTCAGAGTGTTGTATTTTAGCATGAAAACGCACCATTGTCAATCCCTTCCCGTTCTTTTAATAGTATTTCAACCACATTATTAATGAAACAATTCCACACGACTGCACTAACTGTAAGACAGTGCTATTAAAGAAGGCCTCCCACGAATATTTGGTCACATAGACTGCCAACGCAGTGTTGTTGGGGACCTCCACCCGATCACGAGCCCGTTTATCGTAAGTGTTACCGTAGCCTTGGAGCGAGATACAGCCGCTCAAAGATTTGAATTTTCCGCAACGCGCATTCGTGATTCAGGAAATACCTTGATCCTACTGTAATAGATAGTTGAACAAGAAGTAGGGAAGGTGATGTTTGTGAGGCACTATCCCCTTTTCTCTCTCTGCGTCTCTGCCCCTCCTGGGAAGAACGGAGAGAGAGAGAGAGAGCGCGTTGAGTCTCTGGAGGGTGGCAGGAACGCAGAGAGCTCCGGTCGTCTGTTGCTCTCGCCGAGTAGAGAGGGGGAGAGGGTATTTTTGAAAATTAAAATCTCGCGCGCTAACGCTTTTCATGCGCGACACTTGCACTTGGTATTTTGCCCACTTTAGCCCCAAATTTTTTCAGGATTTATTGCTTTCAAGATACCGTATTTTTCATTGAATCGACAGGGACTTTCGGGTCCCCATTATATTTTTTATTCGTTGGATGCCTTCTTTAACAACATTACTATAAACATTTATATTGTTAACAAATAAATAATTAGCATTTTTAGCATGTAATATTTTTAGAAATGTAATACCCTACAGGAGTGATTTGAATTTGAAATTCGTAGCTTGGTAGCCTAGTCTTCCGGGACTTATTTCCCTGTTAGACGACTCGCCTGATATGCGAGTAGCTCGAATTGCCGTCGTGCAATTATTTGCGTGTTGGCCGACAACGACATCTGACATTTAAAAAAAGTTTATTTTTCACAAAAAAAGAGAATTGTCTCAGTGTGTCTCTCATTATCAGAGAGCCGTCTTGCCTTTCGGGCCTTGTCCAGAGAATACAACGAATGAACAGTGAAAAAGAGCATTGCTGGCACATTCAAAGCAATGGAAGAGGAGAGAATTAACAATTCTGCAATTATCGAATTCCGCGGGCGAATAACGACAATAATGTGCGGCCTTTATCAGCGGAACGTTTTATTCTTTCGTGCGAATATTCATACACTTGAATTGACTAACCCCATTTGAAATATTGCGGTTGTCCGAAATGGCCGAAAATGTGAGTTCGGCCGCCTCGAGCTGCTAGCATGAGCATTTCTGGCTGCTAGAAACATATTTTTAAAGAGTCGTAGACTTATTTTCCCGTGAGTAAATTAGTTATTTCGTGTATTTTGTTTATCACTTCGACCAGCCTTATTTTCTTATTGAAAGCTGTTATTGTAAGCTGGCTGTTGAAAGTTGTACATTCACTGGGGAATTTACGAATGCAGAAGTCGGGGATATCCGAGTGACGACTTTTACTGGCTAATTGCTTTGGTTGGAGGCAAGCGACTTCTGGATTCAAAGACTTATTTCCTTGTGTGTCGCGGAACACCGAGAGAATAACGTCATTAGCAAGAAGTCAAATGGGCTCAAAATAGTTAAATTAAAAAAAAAAGGTTGCCTGCATTAGAATCTCGGCGTCATCAGAATCGCGACCAAAATGGACGAAACCGGCGACGTTCACAACTCCAATGGAGAAAACGAAGAAGGCGATAATGAGTATCTTTGACCTATAAATTAATAATTATTATTTTATGTTATCAAATTATGAAAAAATGAAACTTATAACTTTTAAATCAAAGTACCGGCTCGTTATTTTCCAGCTCGGATTCAGGGTGGAAACGATCGTTTGATGTACACTGAGGAACATGGCAAGGAACGGAGGGATGTTGGTGACTACGGCGGTGGACAGTGCACCCTCAACATCGTAATTTATGCATTCCTTCATTATTGATCCCGAGATCCCTTCCGAGAACCGTTCCTAGCCCAACTCCTGATTCAAATTTCAAACAGTTATCAACTATCAAATTTCAATCAAACAGTTGCTTAGAACTACCCTGACCTTCGAAATAACTTTAGTTCTGTAAAAACAGCGTAAAAAATACGAAATACCATTATAAACTGCTGGGAGTATCTTTCTTGCCGACAGAGCGGACCCTCACAGTACAGAACTGCGAATGGTCCCATAGGGTAGAAGCGAATGAGATACATACCGGCATCGAGAAGGAACAGGCCTGCCTGAAGGAAAACAATAAAATTGTATTACTCTGAAATCGTCGGTGTTCGGTCCAGTAGCATGTATCGTCCGGCAAGCTGTACTGGACCGACCACTGATCGGACAACCGATGATTCTAGATTGCAATATAGAGATGTTGGAGTATGTTTCATGCTTGTTCTTCAAAAAAAAGTAATCCGACCCAAAAGCTGACCAATTTGGCTACGTATCCTGCTCGAATCTCCGTGCTCATAACTTTGTTGTGGAAGTGCACAATAAATCCAGTAATTGGCTGTAGAATGAACATTGACACAATCGGAATGAAGGTCTGGGCACTGCAAATTGTATGCTGTCTTGCAGACATAGCTGAAGGCCATCTATGAGGTCGCAATTCACGTCAATTTTACCCACTGGAAGAGCCATTCTAGCCGCTCACCATGTATTACAATTTTGAAATGATTCGTTGATAAAACATACTACCGGTTTTGTAATGCTGTCTAGCAGCCATATCTGTTGTTTAGGAGCGGAACATTGCATTATTTAGAACGAGTGTTTTACTCTTTGTTAATTTCACACGCTGCGTGCGGGATACAGCCAGAGGCGCGTCTTTCCGTTCGGGATCTTTCAACGGAATAGCAGCATGCGCGCTCGATTGTTTTAGGGCTCAGCGCATGAACCCTAAAATAATCGGGCGCACAAACTGAAAAAAACCGGAGTATAATCTAAAGACACGATAATGGATCGGGTAGTACTCACCACACGACAAGATCGATGAAGATTTCACGATCATACTCAAAACCGTATCTCAGTGAGGAATTCATCAAGAATGAACGGTGTTTTCATGCTCACAATTTATGTTTTCTCATTTGTCAATCCCACCTCGTCGTAAATTTATGAAAAACGAGTACTTAACCTAATGCAGATAACAATGCCTCGTAGACAAGTTCAACTAAACACATTTCCGCGTACCAAATACAAAGCTCAAACACAATTGGACTGAAAGGACATTCTTCATTGTCTGGTGCTGATGGACTGCTTAGGGGAATACAGAGTAATGGTCTGACCCTCTCAATTCTGCATGCTCTCTCGCGCTGTCTGATCGATGAGCGTGTGGAATGAGGAGAATCTGATCATTACTCGGAATACAACAATTCAATCTGAGAGAGCAAGCTGAATCAAGCTGAGAGCACAACCTATCTTTCGGGTCTTTTCACTTTAGTTATGTACCTTCGGGGAGAGTATGATTAGACTCTCCTCATTGTGCATTCATTCATTCATTCATTGTTTATTCCGTCAGAGTATCGCATACAAGAAAAATTAACTGTGAATGGAGGCAAGAAACGGATGTCCGTCGACGTAGTCGAATTGGTTTTATGCATGGCAACAAGGGTATGGGTGGAGGGGTCAAAGCCAATTCTGACTAACTGATTCATGGAAAAAAGAATCGGGTTGGGAACGAATATATCTACGAAAGGAATCTCGGGATAAATCAACCGAGAGGGAGGGAGGGAATTCTAAATGAATATGGTTCTAGAGGCAAGTGTGGTGTGGGAATTGCGAGGGAAGGAAGGTAGAGAGATACGGAAATGATGAGAATTACGGACAAAACGAGGAGAACGAGTGAGAAGGGAAGAATCATCAACCTCATAATTCTTATGTAGAATTGAATGGAGGAAGAAAATATCGGTAACAAATCTACGGCGTTCTAAAGTTGTTAGTTTTAGGAAATGTAAGGGTGAGAAAAAGGAGCGAAAAACAGATGATTCCAACTATTTCTATGCGTTTCGCTATGTGAACGTGCTTGAGATTATATAGGACTCGAGCCATTCTATAAACCCGGAAGTCGTTATTCATTTATGTTCGTAATAAATATGTTTTATAAAAACGGTGTCTTTTTGTTGTGCTCTGTTTTCTTCTTCCCCACTAGATGCAATTACTAATTGCCCTTAAACGACAAGCCCTGTTTGCTCGTCTGTCCGTGCGTGCGCCACTACCGAATATCTCGAAAACGAGTGTGTATTCCTCGATCAACTCTTCCTACAGTTCACCCACCCAATTATTCGGGGGGAGGGGGGGGTGACAATTCCGCAACGCGACATTTCCGCAACGAGGTTTTTAACTGCTCTAAACCTATCTGTATATCTCCACCAAAGTGTTATCATGATCAGGATCACGAGGGCTTTCAAACCCACAAATTAACTAATTAGCTAATTAAAATTTGGCTAATTAGCAGAAAATTCAAAATGGTCAGAAAAATACAGCAACAAGCGGAATCGATGGAGGTGAGCAAATAACTAACTAACAAAGGAAAAAATTTCATACAGATTCCTCGAGTTTGAAAAAAGTTACAAGCCGAGTTTGAAAAAAGTTACAAGCCGTTTCGGAAATGTCGGTTGCGGAATTGTCACCCCTCCAATTATTCACAGTGCACACTCCCTAGTAGGAGAATATTGCTGATTTTCACATTAATCTATGTTTCGAATCTCGTTGCGCTCTCGGGCGTCGATAACATTGAATCTATCAATAGGGCATTTGCGGGTACAGGACAACTCTACTGATGTTGGTTCTGCTCCGAGTGGTCGACTCAGTTTGCGATTTGCTATTCGAACGTTGATTCGTCTGAGAGAATACGCGCAGCACCGCACTGCGCGCCATTGTCGATATCTGGAAAAGGCGATAACGCACGATTCATTGTCGAAAAATGTTCAAATCGACCGATCGAGAAAGTGTGTGTCAAAAATCAGCGCTTTTACGTTACGAAAGAAAGAAACGATCAACAATTCTCAGAGCGGGAAGTCTCCAACGTCCCCTACCCTGGAGATGAAGTCTCCTGCTGAGAGAGCATGCAAATACGAGAAATTACCTCTCACTGGATCTCGAGAGCTCTATATGTTTTGCATGCTTTCTCGCAGGATACATCAGAGTAAGGGAAATTGGATACTTCCCGCCTTAATAAACAGAATAAACAAAACTGAACGGGCAAACCTTTACGAGTCCGCGACTCTTCAGCATGAATATCAAACAGAATATAGTGGAGTCGACATCTAGCAACATCTGCCAAGGATAAACTGCATTTCGAAATTAGGGGGAATAGCTCAGTCTGTAGTGTGTTCGACTGAGCGATGCAAGGTCCCGGGTTCGACATCCGCAAAAGATCAGACTACCCCAACAGGTCTACCAAGCCTTGGTACTGGTGTTAAAACCAGGAAAAGCGCAATGTTCCGCGCATGACAACATGCTGAAGACGGAACTACCTTTACCTTTTTTTGTATGCTGGAATCGGGTCACACTTTGCCATACTGATCTAGTACCGTAGTACTTTCCCAACTTTCACCCCAATTCTCCAACATTTCCAATTATCTTGTATAAATAGGCATTAAAGTTCGGTTTTCGCACAACGGATTTTCGTCAGAGAAAAAGAGACTGCCTAAGGGTATGGCGAATACCGAACCGGCGTTCCTACTATTACAACTTTAAAAATATCTCTTGCCTTGACACGCTCTCTCGCATTCCGTACTGTGTATTTTTCATTTTAATATATTTAATCATTTTATATCGGACGAGTGTTAGTGAATTTGTAATATGACACGTAAGCTACCCCAACTTTTCAGCTAATTCGATTTTTGGCACTTTACTACATCGACGCCAAGCTCCGCCCCCTCCGCCCCCATCCCTCCCTCGTCCGCCGCAACTTCTCGATTTGAATACATATTTTCCAGCGAGTTGCTAATGCGCGGGAAACAAAAAATAATTTAAAAATAAGGAACTGCTCGCGTCAGAACTGATCCAAATGGGCTCAAATAATGAAGTGAAAGGTGACCTTCATCAGAATCTCATCGTCATCGGCGTCACGAGCAAAATGGACGAACCCGGCAACGTCGATAACACCAATGGAGAAAACGAAGAAGGCGATAATCAGAATCTTCGTCCTATCAATTGCTAAATACTATATTGTAGCAAATTTTTAAATCATATAAACTGGAAATCATATTATACTGTATAATATTTTTAAATTATTGAATATTATATTATACTAAACAAGCTGTTGTTGGCGTTTCATATTTGCAAACACGTTTATAACTTACTGGGTACTGATTGTCCATTGCGGATTGAGGCCGGAAACGATTGTTTGATGCACGTTGAGGAACATTGACAAAAACGGAGGAATGTTGGCAACGACGGCGATAGACAGAGCGCCCTCAACAGCGACACCTTTATGCCCTCATCTTGTATTTAGTACATTCATTTATCGCACACCAGAGGGGTGCGGCGACAGCATGTGCACAAACGTGCGAATGGAGGAAGTATCATTAAACGAATTCGCAGAGGAGAGGAGCTATTCTAGATTGCTTTGCTGCCTCTGCTAGACGTAACCATCCACTTCGTTTTTGTAAAATTCGTATGAAAATTATGACTTATTACCATTATAAAAGGCTGGGAGTAGCTGCCTTCCCGACAGAGCGGACCCTCACAGTAGAGTACTGCGAATGGCGCAATACTGTAGAAGCGAATGAGATAAATACCAACGTCGAGAATGAACAGGCCAAACTGAAAAAAAATGTCTTCACTGAGATGTGCAGTGTCATGCTTCATGCGCATTCTTTGGCATTGCACTTTCAATAATCATAATAACTTTAAATTTATCCGGTAATTTCTGTGCATATTTACGAACCCTCGTGAAAAGTAAATAAAAAAAAGTATTTTGGAATGCTGACCAATTTCGCCATGTAGCCTGCTTGAATTGCAGTGCTCATTACTTTGCTGTGAAAGTAGATAATTGATGCAGTAATTGGATCAGAATGAATATTGAGACAATGGGAATACCGGTCTGCGAACTGCAAATGATACCGTTGACTTCTCTGGCATTTACCGTTGACTTCAGCCGAATCGCTGCGTGATTCCAGGCTGGAAATATACCGGGATTCACTAGGACCCCCCACACCACATCATTCCCACCTTTCTGGCCAATCGGCCAGCAAGGTGGGGAGCAAGTTCAAGTTGATCTCTGGACTGACAGAGACAACGCCATTTGCGTCGCCGTTGTAGCCGAAACAGCCCTCTAACAATGAAATAACCCTC
Organism: Pristionchus fissidentatus; assembly: GCA_036245785.1. Taxonomy (NCBI): domain Eukaryota; kingdom Metazoa; phylum Nematoda; class Chromadorea; order Rhabditida; family Neodiplogasteridae; genus Pristionchus; species Pristionchus fissidentatus. The sequence continues at coordinate 14,378,729 of BTSY01000004.1, forward strand.
TCGCCTACGCTCAAAACGAGCGTTCATTTCAATCGGAGAGGGCGGTCTCGTCTAGACGAAGGGCCCTAATGGCGCGTTTATTGTCGCCTGACCCCTCAAGTTGAGCGGTCAGAATGGCGGTTCTGAGTGGTCAGACGAGGCGGACCACCAAACTATAATTCTGACCCCTCAGACTGACCGTAATGGTGCGTTCATTGTCGCTGAGGGGTCAGGGTCTCGTTATTTCACACATTCTCTCGACCGGTCGGCAGGTGAGAGAGTGGCGGAATGACGAGACCATTTCTGACAATAAGCGCCGCATTAATAAGATAAATAAGATAATCGAGCGACAACACTCACCGCACTGCGAGATCGATGAACACGTCTCGATCGAAATGAGCACCTTTCGTGCTCTCAATTTGTCTTCATTATTTCCCAATCCCCCGCCTCCTCGGTAGAATTGGATAAAAACACGAGCAACTATCTGTAAACGTCTTGTTGGCCAGTTCAACTAAACACATTTTTGCGTGCAAGACGCAAAACACTGAAAAGGCCATGCATATTGTTAAGCACTGAAACACATGATTAAAGTACCGAAATAAATAATTACAAACCTACAGTAATGAGTTCATGGCAAGAGAAAGTTCCTCTCGATTTCACCCACTTTCTCACTCTGAACCACTTTTTCTAGGGTCGCAGCGGCTGCGCAGCACAGGGCAATGCGAGTCGGATAATTCAAGCATTTTGTTGAAGCCTATCGCAAACATAGTTGTTTTCTCTCTTTTTATTACCACACATTTTTGGCGCGTCTCTGTTCCGTTGTTGCACTTCTACTTCTCACTTTTTATCTTTCTCTCTCTCCATCTCTACCTCTCGCTCTCTCTCTCTCTCTCTCTCTCTCTCTCTCTCTTTTCTCTCTCTCTCTCTCTCTCTCTCTCTCTCTCCCTCTCTCTCTCTTTCTCCCGCTTGCTAGAATGAACGGGAAAAGTGTGGAGGTGACGTCAGCCGTTGACTCACCCCTCTCTCCCTGGTCGATAACGAATTCCCCTCTTGCAAATGAATGCCGTGAGTTTGTTTTCTTGTTTTGTGACAGCTTCGAACTAATTTTAAAATCATTTTACGATTGCCCTACGTTGAAGCGCCAAGAGCGAGAGCGACAACGGCTAAAACATGTATTTTCTAATTGAATCACTTGAATTGTTTGCCACTATCTTTAGCTATGAATTCTACAGGAAATAGTGGTCGAAACTGCACTAGGCATGACTATTTCGCTCGCTGAGCGTCATCTTATATGATTATAAAATTTGCAGCCTGTGACCTTGGAATGTCTGCCGAAGGAGATACTTCACTGCATTCTCTTCCACGTTCCTTTGAACCATCGGGGGCGCGTTCGCGAGTGCTCCAAAGCGATGAGAGATGCAGTGGAACACGGTGATCTCGTACTCAATGACGTCACGCTCGCTTTTGATGACGTGAGTCGCGGTATGCCGCTGCTTTTTTGATCGAGGAGACTCTCTCACTTGTGCACACTCTTTCGTCTAGAACCCAAAGAGAACGGTCACGAAGAGAACTGTGAAATTAACAGGAAAATATGGACCACGAGAACAACTGTTGCCCTTTTCAATCGTTCATTTCGATAATAATACTGTTAAAGAATCATCGTCTCCGTGTGTACTTCGATCTGCGTTGCTCTCTGACGGCCGATTTCACGGACACCGACGAAATGACGGCTCTGCTCAACAAGCAATCGGCCATGTTCCACAGGGCGCACACCAACTCTCTCACAATCACTACCGTGCGTGGAACATGTCAATTCACAGTTGGTGCTCCCATATTTAGGCGGTACTTGTGCGCAAGTGGACATCATACAATAATCTGCAATCCTTACTTTTTTTTAATTTCTGCGATCGAAAATATCGAAAAAATAGCGATAATAAAATGACTCACGTAGTTTGCCCTCTCTTTCTTGTTCACGATTGAACCAGAAGCCAATCTGATGTCAGGTTTTGTTAATCAATCAATCATTTATCATGCCAGAAATTTTGATTGACTTGTAGAATTATGCAATATTATGAAGCAGCATGATATTTACGATGTCACGGGTAGGTGTCAAAGACATTGTGGGAGTGAGAAAAGTGCAGTAAGTGAAAGATGTACAGAGACGGGATCGGTAAAATTCGACCACACCCCGGACACGTTGCGCTAGCACTGAGAACTGGGAGCCCATACTCACAAATGTGGAGTGTCTTGGTCTCGCATTGCACAAAACTGCACTTATTTCTATTTCCTGGCTCTGGTCCTGGAGAAAAATGGTTTTGAGTGACCAGGTCTCGAAAAAATTTTTTTCTCCAAATCAAAAGATATTCTCAATTTTATATTTTTATTATGTTTTGGGTGTCCAAATATTGCAAATGACCTACTCTGATCTAAACAAGCATGTTTCTGAAACCACTTTTTTGACTCGAAATTTTGTATTTTGAGAAAAGTTGGCCATTTTTCGAACTGAAGCCCTTAGCTACTATGCACACGTGGTAGCTAGATATCACAGGCATTCATATTACTTATACTCAGGTTCTCCCTGGGCGGCCTTTTTACAGTATCCTCGATAGAATTCAAAGACTCGGGAGCTCGAAAATGGATTATCTTATTTCCTTCGGCTCTAACAATCGTAGTTCACACTTTTGGTAGAGAATAATTTCGAAGACATTTCGGGAAACATGTTAACGTCGTTTGAATTGGATATTTCATCGTATTCGGTTATCAAAATTTGGAAGAACTCTCGTTGTTTCGTGATTAAATTTCATTGTGTAAATCTCACAGATATCTTCATTCTGTTGAAGTATAAAGATCTGGACCACTTTAAGCAGTTTGAAATTCATTACAGAAAAAGTTCACTGTTGGTAGCTTTCGGATTCACGGATGATTTGACAACTCAAAAAATCGGCCAGTAAAAAGTGTGGAAATTTTCAATAAAATCGATAAATCTCGAGTATATCACGCCTCTCACGAGAGGATCGGCTTAGAATGGCATAGTTCTGGCACAGACCTCATTTTTCGAAATTCTGTTTTCTAGTATTTAGGGTTCCACAGGGTCCAACTAAGATCCCTGCGACCTATTATGTCACAGAAGTCATTCCTCGCTTTGGTACAGCTACTGTAAGGTGCAGCCCGCGGACTTCGAAGCCGTTTTTCAGTGGTACAACGCAGTTTCTGAGAAAACTTTTTGCTTAGAGCTAGTGCTACTTTTCCATGCTCTTTCGACCTATGTCATTTGTAGACAATTCCCACCGAGTCACTCGAATCTCTCGTATTGAATGACTCAGCCATCCATTGTTCTCCCTCTCTCTAATAGTTCATTTCCTTTGAATGAATCGGTGTGCGGTGTAGATAATGAGAGTAAAAGCAAAATTTGACACATTTTCGTATGAAATATCGCATCAACTCCCGAGTTGGGGGAGCTTAGACATATCATTCGAATCCTCATCACCAGCTGGAGGCTATGGAAAAATAAAAATGCAGCCTTTTCGAGCGGATTTTGGTACATTCAATAATAATGATTTTCGAGCAAATTCGAAAACCAATCAGAAAACGAATGACATAGGTCGAAAGAGCATGGAAAAGTAACACTAGCTCTAAGCTAAAAGTTTTCTCAGAAACTGCGTTGTACCACTGAAAAACGGCTTCGAATTCCGCGGACTGCACCTTACAGTAGCTGTACCAAAGCGAGGAATGACTTCTGTGACATAATAGCTCGCAGGGATCTTAGTTGGACCCAGTGACACCTGAAAACGTGAAAAACTCAACCTTAAAAATGGGAGCTGTGCCAAGTCCAGTCTGAGCCTCTCGTGAGAGGCGTGATATATGAAGCTTTCACAGCCTTATATTACTCCCACTCGTTTTACTACACCTACTGAAGATACATCATATCATTCCTTCACCTTTGGAAATAAATCATTTTTTGATGAAAATCAGTTCCTCCACTACTAGGAAATTGAAATGTCTGTCTGTTGGTATGTTTTTTTCCTTCCGCGTGACGGACATTTTTTTCGTTTTTTCGCTATAAATCGCTTTAAACTCAAGCAATCTTCTCAGATCCTTTTGCATATGATAACCCATCAGAAAACGTTTCAAAATTTATTTACAAAAAATCGATAATTCCATGGCCAAGTCGGTAGCGAGCTCGAATTCAAATCCGAGGGTCGCAGGTTCGATCCCAGCCGGTGCATAGTCACACACATAAGTGTCAAATGTGGCCCAAACCCATTTTTGAGTGACGAGATTCACATTTGAGCATCTTTTGCCGATTTTTGAAGTGAAATATCGATTGATTTCACTTGATTTCACGTGATTTCATTAAATTTTCGCACATTTCGTTCCAAATCATTCCTCATGCCGGCAAACCTCGCAGGAAGGGGTTTGAAACGAGAGAGCAAGGGGAATCGAGAGGTACTCTCTCACTTTGGCACACTCTCTCGCCCCTGACCCCTTTGTGGAGGCTCGGAATCGCGTATCGGGAAGCTTTATAAATTGCTCCAAAATCGCTCTATCTTCTCGGATCCTTTTGCATACGACAACAGACCAAAATACCTTAAAAATTTTGCAATATTTAATTGACCAAATCCATAGCCAAGTGGATTACGCCTTTGACTTACAATCCGAGACCCCCAGGTTCGAATCCCGCCGCGGGCAAAACGTTTGCCGCATTATTCGCAAGTGTCAGATGCCCTTCTAGCATGTTCTTGAGTAATGTGAAACACGTTTTCACCTGTTTTACCGAGTTTTAATACGCGTTCTCTGTAAGAACGTCGGATGTGGTGGCACAACTCATTCAAAGTGATCGCCCACGGTCCAAACTTGTTTCACAGATGGTCTAGGGTGCAAAGTAAATTTTAGACGTGAGAAATTGTCAAATTGTCAAATTTTGAAAAATCGATAATTTTTTTCCGAAAAAAAATTTTTTTCTTAATTTTTATTTTTCTGTACCATGCTATATATCATTCGAAAGAGCATCAAAAGTTATGCTCAAATCCGAAAAATCGTAAGGATTGAGCTACTGGGAGCCGAAATCCATGATTTTCTAGGAACGAATCTGTCGTTTCGGTGAAACTTAATTTCAGCTCACCATGTTACCATTATTACCCCATCACAGCTCCGATATATATTATGTATTTTTCATCAACGAATCCGATTATCGACGTCTCGTCGGAAATCTAGGGAGTAAAAGTTGTCAAATATTCACTAGACCATGACCACTCAAGAATACAGTTTGATAAAGACCCGCGTATAAAACGTTTTCACTGACTTTATATTTAAATTGCATGCGACCAGTTGAAAGAGCATGAAAAGTTGTACATATATCCCAAATTTCAAGAGGATTGAACTATTATGAACGAAAATCGATAATCGTACCCGCAAAACGTGATATTTTTGGTCAATTTCAAAAATCGGCTGTAATCTCTTTCAATATCATTGATCACGGCTAAAACTTTTCTATCACACTATTTTAGGTATCCATTAAATTTTAATTGTTAGAGAGACATGAAAATCCAACTTTTGAAAAATCGTTAAAAAAATATTTTCAATATTTTTTCAAAAAAAAATTTTTTTTGCTTTACTATCATGTGATATCTCATTCGAAAGAGAATAAAAAGTTATGCTTAAAGCTCACGTTTCATGAAGATTGAGCCACTACAAGTGTGAATCGGTTGTTGCAAACATGAATGATTTCAGAAATTTATCATTTTTTTGCGATCACCGATTTCCGTTTCTAGTGGCTCAATCTTCACAAAACTAGGGGTTTATCCAAAACTTTTTATTCTCTTTCGAATGAGATATCACATGATAGTAAAGCAAAAAAAAATTTTTTTGAAAAAATAATTTTTTTAACGATTTTTCAAAAGTTTGATTTTCATGTCTCTCTAACAATTAAAATTTAATAGATACCTGAAATAGTGTGATAGAAAAGTTTTAGCCATGGTCAATGACATTGAAAGAGATTACAGCCGATTTTTTAAATTGACCAAAAATATCACGTTTTGCGGGTACGATTATCGATTTTCGTTCATAATAGTTCAATCCTCTTGAAATTTGGGATATATGTACAACTTTTCATGCTCTTTCAACTGGTAGCATGCAATTTAAATATAAAGTCAGTGAAAACGTTTTATACGCGGGTCTTTATCAAACTGTATTCTTGAGTGGTCATGGTCTAGTGAATATTTGACAACTTTTACTCCCTAGATTTCCGACGAGACGTCGATAATCGGATTCGTTGATGAAAAATACATAATATATATCGGAGCTGTGATGGGGTAATGATGGTAACATGGTGAGCTGAAATTAAGTTTCACCGAAACGACAGATTCGTTCCTAGAAAATCATGGATTTCGGCTCCCAGTAGCTCAATCCTTACGATTTGTCGGATTTAAGCATAACCTTTGATGCTCTTTCGAATGATATATAGCATGGTACAGAAATATTAAAATTAAGAAAAATTTTTTTTTAAAATTTGACAATTTGACAATTTCTCACGTCTAAAATTTACTTTGCACCCTAGACCATCTGTGAAACAAGTTTGGACCGTGGGCGATCACTTTGCATTAGTTGTGCCGCCTACCATGGCCCTACACTGCACTCTTACAAAGAACGTGTTTTAACATGAAAAATCGAAAATTTCAAAAAGTTACCAATTGATTCGCAGAGCGTGGGGGACCATAGGAAAAGTGTTTTGCGATGTCGGAAACGTGTCTGAACGTTTTCTAACACGTTTTAACATGAAAAAAAATCAAAAATTTCAAAAAGTTACCAATTGATTCGCAGAGCGTGGGGGACCATAGGAAAAGTGTTTTGCGATTTTGGGAACGTGTTCTAACACGCCCGGGAATCCAACACACGGTGTCCTGCGTTTCCGTTGAGAAAGGCTCGTGAGGCTGAGAGCGATCGAAAAAAAAGTTGCCACGGAGCCACGAAGTGGCGTAGTGGCAACTTTTTTTGATCGCTCTCAGCCTCACGAGCCTTTTTGCAACGGAATAAGCCAGTACTCTTTCTAGAGATTAACATTCCCCAACATACTAAACTCCCCCTGGACCGTACTTAGAGCCGGCTACCGAGTCCTCCTCCCTGGACCGAACGTCAAGCAAGCTACCGAGTTCCCCCTGAACCGTTCCTGAAGAAGGTTACCGAGGCCCCCTGGACGGAATCTTAAGTAGGTTACTTACTATTAGCTCCCCCTGGACTGTACATGGAGCAAGCTACCGAGCTCCCCCTGGACCGAACCTGGAGCCAGCTACCGATCTCCCCCTGGACCGAACCTGAACTGTGCATAGAGCGTAGTGTACGCATAGAGCGTAGTGTATTTAACCTCAACACATCCCGGCTAGTTTTGGACCATGTACCCGGGTTCATGGTCCAAAATGTGAAAAATGTTTTTGCGCATAACGATAAATTTAATGTATCGTACGGGTCCATATTTACTGCTGGAAGATCACATACCATTATAGAATAGCATAGACCGAATGAGAGCGAAGTTATACGAAAAATGGTTTTTCACATTTTGGACCATGAACCCGGGTACATGGTCCAAAACTGATTTACATCAAAAAATGATTTATTTCTAAAGGGGAAGGAATTATATGATATATCTATAGTAGGTGTAGTAAAACGAGTGGGTGCAATATAAGGCTGTGAAAGCTTCTTATACAGTCGAAATTTATAGATTTTGTTGATAATTTCCACACTTTTTACTGGCCGATTTTTTTAGTTGTCAAATCATCCGTGAATCTAAAAGCTACCAACAGTGAACTTTTTCAGTAATGAATTGCAGACTGCTTAAAGTGGTCCAGAACTTTATACTTCAACAGAATGAAGAGATCTGTGAGATTTACACAATGAAATTTAATCACGAAACAACGAGAGTTCTTCCAAATTTTGATAACCGAATACGATGAAATATCCAATTCAAACGACGTTAACATGTTTTCCGACATGCCTTCGAAATTATTCTCTAACAAAAGTGTGAACTATCATTGTTAGAGCGGAAGGAAATAAGGTAATCCATTTTCGAGCTACCGAGTCTATCAATTCGATCGAGGATACTGTAAAAAGGCCGCCCAGGGAGAACCTGGATATAAGTAATATGAATGCCTATGATGTCTAGCTACCACGTGTGCATAGTAGCTAAGGGCTTCAGTTCGAAAAATGGCCAACTTTTCTCAAAAATACAAAATTTCGAGTCAAAACAGTGGTTTCAGAAACTTATGTTTAGATCAGAGTATGTCATTTGCAATGTTTGGACACCCAAAACATAATAAAAATATAAAATTGAGAATATCTTTTGATTTGGAGAAAAATTTTTTTTCGAGACCTTGTCACTCAAAACCATTTTTCTCCAGGACCAGAACCAGGAAATAGAAATAAGTGCCGTTTTGTGCAATGCGAGACCAATACACTCCACATATGCGAGTATGGAGTCCCAGTTCTCAGTGCTAGCGCAACGTGTCCGGGCAGGGTCCATTTTGGTCGAGTCTTACCGATCTTGTCTCTACAATACTTGTTCAATAATATGGCTCCCGTGTTCAGTTCGACATTGTCGTCGCGGACCAAATTCTGGCGCAATTGACGGATCGCATCGACTTCCGCGCTCTCCATGTGAACCTACGTAATGTAATGCAGCACAGGTTAGTCTCATTGCGCCCGATTTCGAGGAACAATGCTATGTTTTGTCCGTCATATTTCTCGCTCCCTTCGCAATATCGTTAAAAAAGGAAAATCTCGTGTCGAGTCTAGCGACTTTGTTGTATTATTATAGCGTTCTCAACCTCGTTCGTCGAGCCGGGAGTAGACTCGAGGCAGTGAATATCCGCGGGTTCGATCCCGATCCGGAGATAATCGTAGCGCTGCCGACTATAAATCGTCTCGAAATTGAACAAGTTTGAAAGTTATCTTTGAAAAAATAGAGCAACGGCTCCGGTTTTCCCTGATTCCTCTATAGTTATTGTCAGAAATCAGCAAAAAAAAATCGGAAAAGGGTACCGGAAAAGGGTGCTGCTTTGGCAGAAGTTGAGGTCGAAAATGAAAACAAAAAAGTAATTTTCAACAAGTAATTCAATTAGACACCTTTTGCCTAGCAATTGATCCATTCAGTCATTTTCTTTCGACAAGATATTGCTGGCGACGATAAATTGTACCCCTAATGCATTGCAGGTTCTCAACATGTCGGCGCTCGAAGAAACGCACATTCTACGAATAGCCGAGAAGCATCATACGGAGATGGTGCTGCCGTTAAAAGTTGACGACCCCAACACCCTTAACCGCATCATCAAGGTGTATTTTCCCTCTTTATACTTATCTAAAATTTGCGAATATCACATCCTTAAATATCCTCGATGGTTTACTCTTCTTCATAGATTACGTGCACACTGAAAAGCGTAATGCTCCACTCATGCAACACATGGTGAAGATGGGACTACTGTTTCCTTTTTTTCAAACTTCATTACTAAATGTATTTTGAAAAGTGGAGATTTTTTGTGTATATTGCAGGTGGTTCGATCAAGTAACCGTATCAAACAACTGACTCTTCTCGTGATCTCACTGCAATTTGACACATTCTTCCTGCGCCCGAATTTTCTTCGATTAGAAGATGGTGGGTTGCATCTTGCTCCTGATTTGCACAGAAACATACTAGGAATACGACATCAAGTTGGCACGCCTACTAATATATAAGTAGGGCTTACTAATCGCCTACTTATATATTAGTAGGCCCTACTTATATATTAGTAGGCGTGCCAACTTGATGTCGTATTCCTAGTATGTTTTCTCTGTGTGGTAGATCGACCACACGGCTTTGGAAACATACCATTTCGCATCCTTCCCCGCTTATGCGCGTGAACAAGTGCTAATCATGCACGGGAGAGGGGAATAACAAATTAGCAAACACTCTACCAAAACAGTGCAGCCCCCCTTGCTACTAACCCGATGCAAACCACAGTGATGTGTTCAATTCATGCAAGTGTCATTTTAAAACTGTAGTGCATTATAGACATATTTTTGTTCAGGCCGTCTCCTGGGCGTCAATGGCATCAGCATTCCCGTGACCACTCCGACCGACTACCATCCATGGACGGCCTACTTTGTCAGCTTCGGCGCCGTGTATTTGAGCGTGCGCATCCACGCCTACGCTCAGCCCGACCTGACCCGTGTAGCGATTATCAACGAGCCACCGACCGAATTCCACCAACCCTGCCTCAATTTACGATTGCCCCACTAACTAAGTATTTAATGCTAAAAAAGAATTATAAATAAAAGTTGTCAAAATCACCTGTACGTTGTAAAGTTTTTCTCGTTCATGAAAAGTGTGTTTATGATACATTATTTATTCCGATTGCTCCCAACATGGAGAAATTAATATACAGGGCCTCAGTGTTATTGAGAAGATACTCGCAGCCACAGGGGAATAAAAACGAGGTTGTTTTCAATAATAAAAAAATACGATTAAACTGAATAGTACGTGCAAGTAATTTACGAAAATTAGGCTTAGAATCTCGTGGCCTCGCTTGTTGCGGCAGTTGTTGAGACTTTCTGCACTCGACTTTCTTCTGCCTGAAACCGAACCCTTGCAATACGAGTGAGTTTGCTCGAATGTAACTATTCACGTTCACTCAAATGCAAGTGATTCCAATTCTGCAGACGGTGGACAAGTGGGAAGTGTGTGGCAGAAAGACCCGCTTACACTCTCTCGCTACTTAGCCCATTCTGGTTGGAAGAACGCTATTGAGTTATTCAGTTTGAATTAATAATTGGATCAGCGGAAAAGGTGCAGAAAGCGCTGAGATGAAAAGGTTCAATCCAATATTTTGCCCGAATTTGAAACGGCATTAGCGGAACGTGGTCTCTTACCGTCAAAGCGCTGCGGATGCAGCCAAACTGCATGCGAATGGCGCGAGTGAACACTCTCCTGTAGTCGCTGATCATGGCAATTATGGCGAGGGGATCCACTGAAAAAGTCTTTAAAAAATGTGAGTCACGTTTAATCGGAACCTTTGCTGCGCAACGCCAGTGATTCACTCAAATAATGGTAAAAGACAAAACAAAATTCGCTAAAAAGAGTTTAACTGTGGGGTTTCTACTTGTACCTTTTCTGTTTTTTTTGATTGCAATAGTTAACAAAAAACAAACCGATTGGGTACCACGAGTACACGCTCGTGATGAGATAGGACGGCGTGTGCACCATGCCGGGCAGGACAAACGGCGCCATGAGATAGAAGGCGCACGGACCGTAGATCATCGCACAAGGAATCGCCAACTTTAAGCAAATTTATAGTTATACCATATTATTTTCCTTATTGTTATGGGCCCCAAATATGACAATTATTCTTGAAAGATATAAAACAAAAAAAAACCTGAACGAGCAGTGCTAGAAATAACTGCTTATGGAGAGCGCGCGTTCTCTCGCTGAACCTCTCCCGGCGCCCGAGCGTTCTTTTTATGCTGAAATTGGTTGATTATAAAAATGTTATTTAGAAAAATATTTTAAGACGTACTGAATTGATGACGCAACAATCATCGCTCCCGAAATGGCGATCATGCAAACCAGCCCGAAAATGGTTCCCAGCTTGTCCCAACGAAGCGACCCATTAGCACGCTGTAATAAAAAAGTCAGAAATGCTAATAATTAGGCAAAAAGAGGTTTCGACCACTATTACTTGTAGTATATATATATATTTATGCGTGTTCAATGGAAAAATAGAAAGAGAAAACGAATAAGCACTTACTTAGCTATAGTTTGGAAAATTTTAAAACTATTTAGATTGTAGGAATTTTGCAGGAAAACTAACATAAGACATGAAGAGCATGAAAGCTCGCTCTGGAGTTGGAGGAAAAGACTGGCCTTCAGATTTTAGAAAGGATCGCACGGCATTTTCGTAGCTTAATATTCAGATATAATAATAATAATTATTATTATTTATCTACGCCTGAGGAGCAACAGGATTTGAAATTTTTTTAAAGAAATTAGAATATTGTAAAGTAGATTTCGTTTACACAGTCGCAAACACCAAAAAGAGGGTCCTTTATTTTTAATGCTTTTTTTCTGTTTTTGACTGTAAATGTGTCCGACTTGTCCTTTCTTTGAGAATCTTTTACCTCGGCTCATACGCAAGATAAATCTGGCAAATGCGTGTCCACACTGCGCATTCTATGATGAGAATGGCCACTATCGCACTCAGTTTGCGATAGTCGAGCGTCATGGAAATGTATGAAGACAATCTGCACAATGTCGTTCATCAGTTACTTTGCGCAATCAGTCTTTATTGAAAAAATGGTCTGCAAGATTCTACTTTGCACACGAGCCAAATGACAAATGTAACAGTATTATGTATTATGTGCATGTGAAAATGTGTGCACACTTTTGTGACATTTTATTAATGAATTAACTATCAATGAATTACCTGCTGATCACCATGGCACGGTATGCAAAGTGGAAGGCGATGAGCAGAAAGATCATAGAGAACAGACCACAGTAAACACAGGCGTAGAGATGGTTCTGGTACGGGCCGGACAGGTGCATAATGAAGAGATTGCCATCGACAGAAGCGATCTCAATTCAGTACGTCCAAGCAGTAACTGTTAATGAGAGTCGGATACTATGATATATCTAGAAGTAACCCGAAAGAGCGCATGGAAGAAAGTGTATTTCTTTGATTACACGCAATGGGCGAGGAGAGGATCCACGGAGGCATATTATGAAAGTCACAGTAGATGTTTGTGTACATGCATTTCCTCGTTCACGTATGTATTAAAATTAACACTCTTTTGAGCGTTTCCTACGGCCGTGCGCACGAAAGATGCGGTTGGTAAGATATTTATATTATAATAGCTAACAGAAGAAGAAAAACTCACCGGCTTCCAAACATCATGGGCGAACGTGAAGATTAGATCGGTTACGAGAAATATGATGAGCAGCTTGCGGTACTCACGAAGCTCCTTGCGCGATTTTACGCATACCAAGATTAGCGCTGTCAGGTTCGAGCCGAGTCCTAGCACTGTTAAAGGGACCAGGCAGTCAAAAAACAACTTAATTTCATTTTGTAGAGCTTGAAATGCACTTTTTAGTCGATATAAGCAAAAATTCTTACACTTAGGAGACCATCCACGAGAGGCCGGGGCGCTGGAGGAATATCGACGGATGGCTTTTTTGCAACAGATGCCAATAACATGGTGGTGAAGTCAGTATCCCGAATGCTGATATTTGACCAAGTAACTAAGCTTCTGGGTCCCGCACCGAAAGGTTACAGTAACCCCATCTTCCGATATCGATTTTTTCAAATTTTTAAAAAGTAAGTTTTTATATGTTTTCTAGATGTATTTTGCGAAAATATTAACAATGAAAATATTTTCGAAGCGATCTGACAACGATAAAGGCTCGAAAATTTGAATTTTCAACTTTTTTTGACCGTCCTGGAAAAAAATTGGCAAAGTGTCAACAACCATTTTGCGATTTTCGGAATCCTTGTCTAAAGTTAGCAGGCATAATTCACTTAGTCCTCTCAGAGTGCGCTACGACGATATAAGGGGGTAAAGAGGCCGCTCTTATGGCACCCTGGTGCATTGCTGGCCATATTTTTGACCCTGATTGCGAAAAAAAAAGTCGATTAATGTGTTTGAAATTCGTTCAGCAGATATAATACTTTATTTGTGCTAAATATTTGACAGTAAAAGTGTTAGATACTTCCAGAAACAATGTCTTTGTTTTGAATTTTACTTTGTGTATTTTTGCCGTAGGCATTATCATTATGGTCAAATACTGCGATGTTCATTGTCAAATATGAAGCACAAATAATGTATTATATCTACTGAACAAATTTCAAACACATTGATCGACTTTCGAAAAAAATTTTTTTTCGAAAAATCCATGAAAAAAAAAGAAAAAAAAAATGAAAAAAGTCATGGTCGAAAAAAATGTAGAAATTTTTTTCACCCAATGATGAAATAATCGTATCAATTATGTGCGCGGCACTGTAGGCAAATAATATACCACTTGGTAGACGTGATATTTCGCAATCAGGGTCAAAAATATGGCCAGCAATGCACCAGGGTGCCATAAGAGCGGCCTGTTTACCCCCTTGTATCGTCGTAGCGCACTCTGAGAGGGCTAAGTGAATTATGCCTGCTAATGTAACTTTAGACAAGGATTCCGAAAATCGCAAAATGGTTGTTGACACTTTGCCAATTTTTTTCCAGGACGGTCAAAAAACGTTGAAAATTCAAATTTTCGAGCCTTTATCGTTGTCAGTTCGCTTCGAAATTATTTTCATTGTTAATATTTTCGCAAAATACATCTAGAAAACATATAAAAACTTACTTTTTGAAAATTCGAAAAAATCAATATAGGAAGGTGTGTGTTACTGTAACTTTTCGGTGCGGGACCCAGAAGCTTAGTTGCTTGGTCAAATATCAGCACTTCTGATGTACACTCCACCAATAAGTTATTGGGATAGATTGTGAAAAAGCCATCCGTGGGGTATGTCCGGCTTCTCGTGGATGGTCTCTTAGACTGTTCTTTTTTCTTACACTTAGACTATGAATTTAGGGGAACAAGAGAAAAGAAATTGCGGTTTTACCCGCATATCACATTTTAAATATTCAGAAACGGAAGGCGAACTTACAAAACTTGGTGTCGCCCAGAATTGCAAGAATACGCGTTGACGTTGCAAGCATTTTTTTTGCGACGCTGCGAAACTGTAGCTACGAATGTGAAGTGAAGGTGATTTTGTATATTTCACGAATAGCGCCTCATTAATACCACTTGAACATCTCTGTTTGCTCCAGTCCCTGGATACTAGCGTATGGTAGAGAACAGTATAGTATCCAGTACAGTAAGACAGCAAGACAGTAATACAATTTTGTTTGATCGAAGGATCGAGAATGAAAAAAGTGCATTCATTTTTCCTAATTTTATCAGGGATGGTCGTGGCGCAATCAATTTTATCCTTTGATGCTGCAGCAAGTCACATTCTAGTCAGTGTATGGACAGTGAAGCATAAAATATTTTACAATGGCATATATCAATTATAAATTCGCTGATGGGGCTACGATTCCGACACGGTCACACCAATACATTTTATCAAAACAATAGGGAACACACTCAGAGAAACATTACTTCGGGAAAAATTATTTTTAAGTAAGGAATTATTTATATTCCTGCTGTGTGTTCCCACCAAAGTAATTAATTACGTCATGTGTGCGAATTCCTTTTCCCTAACGAGGGAAATGGTCAATGGTCATCGTAACACTACAAATCTTCACTCACCTGTGGGGAATGGGACTCGTTAGGGAAACGGAAAATATTTTCACAAAATATGCAAAATAATTTTCCCGACTGAGATATGATTATGCAAATTACATGCGCACAGAACGTCCGGTGTCTCTTCGTGGTGTTTGCCGGGTTCGAACCCACAAGGACATTTAATTTGCTACTTTTAGTGTTCGTAACTAATAAATATTATAATTTAGCAACAGTAACTACCTTGTAACAAAGTACAATGAAAAAAATCCGTGTCTGTTTGAGATTTAATAATGTGAGAACCGAAGCAATGAGTTTGTTTCACAATAGGGAAACACAGTGAGATCCGGATGGGTTCTTACAATCAGAATCGCTTCCTGTTCCGGACATAAATTGAGGAGTTTATAATGGAGAGTGATTGAACAGTGATATTCGGCAAATATATTATACACAAATCAATATTGGTTAGTAATGAATACTAAAAGTGATTAAAGTAGCAACTGCCTATAATAGCGGAACAGTCATCAACGGAAGTGAGAAAAAGCAAAATAAGAAAACGTCCTTGCGGATTCGAACCCGTGGGGCAAAATTGAAGAGCGCGCGGTGAACAAAACACCACGGAGATGACGGTGAGAGTGAAAGGAAGGAAATACCAACTCGCCGGTCTGTGCACAAACCCATGCAATTGCATTATCATATTTCGGGCGGGAAAATTATTTTGCCATTTTTTAAAATTCATTTTTCCGTTTCCTTTACGGGGTAAGTGGGTGACGATTCGTAATTTTACGGAGACCAGTGACCATTCCCTTGTGAGTGTATGTGAGATTCCCAGACAATGTGGGATATGAGATGGAAAGAGCGATCAGGTGATTCCATGTAAGTGCAGAGTTGAAATGGGAGAAGTATGAGCACAAAACTACACTAAACTAAATTTCCGAGTGCTTTTCTTATATTGCTGGAGTAGTTCTCGCTGTTGGGGTCTGTCGAGACTAATCTCAGGTTGTACTTTTTCATAATCTTGTCCAGGTGTTGTCTCACCCGGTCGGCTTCTGTGAGCGCAGCGTAATCGACGAAGTTGGCAGCGCACCACTCTGCATCATCATGGTCTGCAATGAATTGGAACTGTTTCGATGAAAGGTGCCCTGCTTTTTCATCCCACCCTTTCTTTAACACTTTTACGATTTTACTACGGCAGTAGGAAAGTCACGAGCCAACAGACGAAAAGCATTGAGCTAAACACCAGTAAACTAATCCAGAGTACTACTAACTGTTCTTGAAGATGTTGAGCAGGATGTTGTAGATGTTGAGCAGGATGAGATGCTCCCCGTCTGGATGGCCAAATCGAAGTTTGATCTCGTCGATGTGGTTATTAGGAAACACTTTTGAGCCTGGAAATGAAGGAATGACTGAATGAAGAAAAAATCTAATCAAAAACATAACACTGATCGCAGAAATCAAAATTTTTTTTAGAAGAGCTGAATATATATGATCGTTCGGATAGCTGAATGAAGTGCTGCTGACCTGATCGCATGGCGATGATGGTGAGCAGCTCGTTGGAGCAGTTGAGCTCGGTCGAGGCAATGAGCAACTTCGCCTGCTCAGGGACCAGCGGGAATTCGGCCATGAGCGATCCGGTCTCAGTCAATTCGTCTTCCTCGTTTAGTGCGCCGAGCCTCTTGAGCTGGTTGAAAGCGGTCGTGAGCGCTGCGGGAGGCGGCGGATCGATGAATGGCATGTTGGCGATGCCATCGCGACCCATCTTCTTCAGTTGCAGCACTACCGACGACAGGTCAGCCCTGAACGAAGAATAATCATCTAGCATAACTGGTTATTTCGATATTAATATTTTTGTTGGATATGTTTTCGCTGTCTGACTCTTTCTGATCATACTTAATTTTTTTTATAATTATACCAACTCACGTGTGAATATCGAGCTCGTCCTGCTCCCTCATCTCTGCATAGTCATTGGGCATGTACAGTCGGATGGCCTTGCCCGGACCATTCCTGCCCGCAGTGCGCGCTCGCTGATCAGCTGATGCCTTCGATATACGCTCCCTCTTCGCGTTCAATCCCGCATCGATGACGAAGCAGACGCCACCGACGGCGTGCGACGTCTCAGCGATGGGCGTCGCCACGATGCACTTGCGAGGGATGCCGCGACCCAAGACCTCAACAGGCGCCGGCTCGTGGATCCTTTGCAGCTCGGTGTACGCGAGACCATCGTGGAGCGGAATACAAGCTAGCTCGCCAATGGCCGGGCCCAGATCGGCGATCTGAAAGAGCAGTGTTCAGGTACCTAGAGCAGATCAGGTATTATCAGATCGATGTGACCAGTGAAACACTAGCAATGCATATAAGTGTACCGGCTCAGGTATCGACTCAGAAATCTCGGTCACTGAGAAACACGAGAATGTCGCCGTCCTCCTCACAGCAGTGCATGATCATCGCGGTCTTGATTGCTTCTTCGAGCTGATCCACCACGGGATCGGGCGTGTACTGAAAACATAGAGATCAGAAGGCTTTGTCATCATTTTCGACATTTGTTTCGGAAACAAGAAGGATATCTTTAATGAAATAGTTGTTTTTTACACATCTAGGAAATGTGAAAGATGCTACTCACTAAGATCTTGACGGGAAACGACCGGGCGGGAATCGCCCGGATTGGGCAGTTCGCGAGACGTTTCGAGATCCTGGAAGCCAAGTCCGTGTCGGACGTCGTCATGACGACGATCTTCATGTCTTTTATGTTATCGAGGATGGTATTCATGTTCGCCAGAATGAAGTCCGTGCTGAGTGTCCTGCGTCTCGTCGATGATCAGTGCGCCGTAGCCGTCGAGCAGGGGATTGTTCATGGCCACGCGAAGAAGCTGGTCGTCGACGCTGTACTTGAGCACGGTACGATCACTGATGCAGTCGTCGAATCGAGTAGCGTAGCCGACCTGCAATCAATTTGGAATGTTGTTAGGCAAGGTAATCAATCATTAATCATTGAGACTAGGGATGTCAAATGAAGAGATTTTCGCGAAATGAAGAGGAGTGAAATGAGAGGGGGGGGATTATCTCTTCAAGAACAGGTGAGCGGTCGCTCCCCCCTCTTCAAGAAGAGTGGCTAGTGCGCTACATTGTACCTCTCATGGCTGCCACAACATGCTAGTGTGGATTGGCATCTACACTAATCTCATGCAAATAAGAGATACACGCGTCTTTCGATTGAAATATCAGTCGATTGACACTATTAGTCTTCTTGAGGAGGGGCCTCCATCTTCATGAAGAGTAGAAAACCCGCTCCCTCTCTTCTTGAAGAGAGGAGGGAATCAGAATTCCTTTGTTCGGGGAGAGGAAGCTCTTCATTTCACTCTTCATTTGGCATCCCTAATTGTGACGTTACGCACATAAAGAGAAGACAGATACGTAATCTGCAGTGCTTGTTCAAATGTAAGCATATTCACGAGTCTAGAGAATGTGACTATGAAATGTGCATCAGTTTATCATGTACATGACATTTCAGTGTAGGACATTCTCTATAGTAAATGTATGTGCATTGTATTAGTAGTCAGACAATGCGTCATCCCGAACAGCAATGAGTAAGAGGCAAGTGACCTTGTTTTCCATAATGCGTTTTCATTATCAGTAATCAATAAATCAATAATGTCAGCCTACCAATGCTCCCAACTGCACATCCATTTGCTCGGAGACCGCTGTGGCGGCGTAAACGGCTGCATCTCGACTATGTTGAGTGCACACGACGCGCCGCTTCCTGCATATCGAAATTGATTGTACATTGTTGTTTACAAAATTTATACCAACGAGATAAGTGGAGCTACGGTTTAACGGGATCAGAAAATGAAGTGGGCGTCAGATCAGAGAGTTTTCTTTATCGACTATGCAAAAACATGTTCTAACTGATACAGTTATCAAGGCTATTATTAATCGTCGAGCACAATGCGAGTTGAAACATCACTCACTTCTTTTTGACTTGCTCACACTTGCTACTCACGTATTCAAGCGTCCACTGCGGGATCTGCGTGGTCTTACCGGCGCCTGGCTCTCCGACAACGATAAGGCATTGGTTGTCACTGAGAGACTGCATGAACTGCTCCTTGGAAGCGTAGACGGGCAACTGCAAATTAGTCATTTTTGATTCATTATTGGTCAATCCATTCGCTGACCACGGTTTGGCCCAGCGCTCACACTAATGAGCCAATACGCTAATTCATATCGCAATTAGATCACCGAATTAGTCGGGCAACTAAAATACGAGCTAACATTAACAAGACAACTATGAGGCTCGAAATACCAACCTGAACACACCTCTCGTGTAGATCCCAGTATCGCTGGGAGTACACCTCGTCGTTCAGAGGATTTATCTGTTCCATAATGGCTTCCTGCATGCCGATGTTGAAGAGATGAGCAGGGTCTGCAGGCAAGTGATGAGGACAATTCGAAACGATTCGCCGCCTTTGGATTAGTCTTTACGATTATATGCGACGCATATACATTAGAACACATGGTTCGCGAAAATTTTCGAAAATTGAAATGTGAAGAGAAAGGGTCGAGAGAAGAAAATACGAATATGAAGCCGTTCGCCTAAGAATCGAGTGGATCCGGGTGGGTCTGGCACAGTGAAAAAGGGTCGATTCTCTGAAACTCTGTGATTTGAGGTTTTCGAGGATGCTGATGACGATGCGAATACTCATTTTGAATGTAGGGCGCCCGTTGACGCCAAATGGCGCTGCGCCTAAATCACATTTTCTTCTTTTTCTCCTCACCCAATGTTGCTATTTTGTTGTCCTTGTGGTCCTAGGGTCAGAATTCGATGGGGATCACATTGATATAGATTATTTTATGCGAATATTATTCATAACCGCCAAATTATCAACTCTTCGTAGAGACAATTGCAAGCTTGTTAATGTACACAGATCGGACCGGAATGACGAGAGGATTCCAAATATATAATTTGAGCCAATTTCATCATCAAATCTCGCTATGAGCTAACATAAATATTGAGATTGCAACCAGAAAACTGTGTTTTTCTCCACTGATCTACCTCCTTTGCCAGTGTCTCCCATCGATTGACCTCTCCTCCTCTCCCCTATTCCTCTCTCTCTTCGCGCTCTCTCACACACACAAACTATCTCGCTTCCTTCTGAGGTCAAACAACCACTCGCGATTGAGAATGCAAATTTTATTGAAGTTGAAGACCAAGAGGAAGTTGGCGGATGCTGTTAATAGTGGTGGGTACGGTAGAAATGCAGAAGAAATTCTCAAGTCTCTCACATCTAATCCTCTCCTCAAGGTGATAATTTTAAAAATCAAGCTTTACAGTCATTAATCTACAGGCGTACTCGTTCTACCATATTAAAGGAGAACAAGGGAAACGATTTGATTGTGCCATCCAAGGGATCACTAATATCAGTTCTTTTCACTACGAGGTAACTTGCGAAATACATTGCGCATCATTGCATAAACAAATTACAGAAAAACGGAATCAGACTGAAGAAATACAATTCGTTTGGAGATGGTGTTCTCATTCCATACGATGATATGGGAGAGGTGGAGTTGAAGTACGATATCCCTCAATTTGGTGGTCATTTATCGATGTCTATCGATTTCTGGGGAGAACTCTGTGAGCCCGCTAAGAAGAAGGTATGTTAAATAAAAGTGTGTTTATTGAAACTCAATTTTCAGCGAAACGTTCAAGTACAAGGGAAGAGTGACGATGAAGATGAAGAGAATAACGCAATCTTCCGATGTCCCGAGGAGATGTGCACTGCTAAGTATTTGACGATGAGATGGCTCGAAAACCACACGCTCATTGGGAAACACAAGCATAGAAAGCACACCGATACGGTAGTTGCAGCAGGTATTGTATATCAGACCTTATCTGCCTTTTTAAGAAATAGTTTTCAGCTGCGATGCTGTTTTCTGGAAGTGTTGAGACCAATGAGACGGCTTATCTTTCGATGAGAGTTGATTCACTCTCCGAATCATACTCTAACATACGCATTCTGAAACTTTTAGAAGGATGGGCAGTTCGAGTGAAAAACAAATCGAATATTATTGATCCATCCGTTCGTCGTGAAGTTCGAAAATATTTTATCGAGAGGCGAAAAGAAGGGAAAAGAGCGGAAGCACGATGGATTGTGCAGATGCTCCGAAATAAGAGGGATCCGACGAGCGGTGATTACATCTTCCCACTCAAGAGCTGCCTCAAGGAGACACAAGCACAAGGGCTGATCAGCTTCTTGCAGATTCTTGAAAGTAGAGACAAGTAAGGGGCTGAAAGCATTGGAGAGTGATGAAGATGTAAATGGAGAGGGAGAAAGCGAGAATGATGTCGCAGATCTTATCGAGGTTTCACTTTTGTTGTGATTCATTTTAAAAACTGGTACTCATTGTCAGGTTCTCGTGACTCCTCAATTGCCATCTACTGTTAAGAAACGCGGGTGCAGCAAAAAAAGAGAACAATCAACAGAGAATACGGAGGTAGAATTTTTTGAAGTCGCTTCATACACAAATTAGAAATCGTGTCCATTTTATCGTTATCGTTTAGAAGACAAATTCACTGGCAAGAATCTCTCTTCTAAACCGTGCAAGTTACAGAAGTCATGTTTAGATGAGGTGTGCTATAAATATCAAGCATGTCTCGAAGAATGTTTATTTTGTAGAGTGAAGGAGAACGAAACCAATCGTGTGAGAACAGTGACAATGAACCTGCTCACTCGAGGAAAGCATATTCCGGAGAAAGCATATTCCGAAGATTAGGTCAAAATCAAAAGCGGTAATGAGTGTCGAATTTTAACAATTTGTTGTTACTCTATTGACAGGCATCGGAGATACCCGCCTCGACCAGAGTTCTTCGAAGTAGAAAGAGAGCGAATGAAGAAGATAAAATAGTGTACTTGAGGAGACTGATGAAGAAGAAATCGATGATTATACAATGATGATGAACACAGTTCACCAGAACTTCAAGAACATCTCCGAAAAGGAATAGGAAGAAGTAAATACGTATTTATGAGGCGAATCGCGAGAGACTCGAGCACTTCGAGCTCTCCAGGGACATAGATTTTTTTGGTCTTTGAGGGGGGGGGGAAACTAGTCTGGGCGATTCTCTATCTAACTATAAAGAGAACGAGTTTCTATCTTCGTTTTTAGGCATGATTTTTCGAAAATGTGTTTGAACTTTTTCGTCAAGAAACCCGGTTCGTTTGTGTTTCACGCGATTGCGAAATTGTTATTCGAAATTCTGTCAACTCCATTCGATAGAGGGATGTTTGAAATATCTTAGCTGTTGTTTCCAGCCAAATCAAAGACCAAAAAAATCGATGTCAGTGGTGAGTCTCTCGCGATTTCCCTCTTATTATATTTATTATTACTACTTAACCTAAAACGACAAGCCCTGTCTGTCTGTGAGTCTGTGAGTCTGTGAGTGAGTGAGTGAGTCCGTCCCGTCCGAAACTACGGTACCGAGTTCGCTGGAGCAACCACACTTGAATGTGTCAGATACATGATATTTGTCAAAAACACAAAAATCAATAAATCAATAATAATCAATAAATCGATCAATACTACCGTAACCTACAGTACCCCTTAAAAAGTTCGCTGGGGCAACCACACTTCCTTGGGTCAGATACATGATTTTTGTCAAAAACACGAAAATCAATAAATCAATAAGTGCTACCGTAACCTACAGTACCCCCCGATGAGTTCGGTGGGTCAGACCGCAGGTCAGATTCATGATTTTTCTCAAAAACATGAAAATCGATAAATCAATCAATACTACCGTAACCTACAGTACCCTCCGATGAGTTCGGTGGGTCAGACCGCAGGTCAGATTCATGATTTTCTCAAAAACATGAAAATCGATAAATCAATAAATACTACCGTAACCTACAGTACCCTCCGATGAGTTCGGTGGGTCAGACCGCAGGTCAGGTTCATGATTTTTCTCAAAAACATGAAAATCGATAAATCAATCAAAACTACCGTAACCTACAGTACCCTCCGATGAGTTCGGTGGGTCAGACCGCAGGTCAGATTCATGATTTTTCTCAAAAAACATGAAAATCGATAAATCAATCAAAACTACCGTAACCTACAGTACCCTCCGATGAGTTCGGTGGGTCAGACCGCAGGTCAGATTCATGATTTTTCTCAAAAACTTGAAAATCGATAAATCAATCAAAACTACCGTAACCTACAGTACCCTTCGGTGAGTTCGGTGGGTCAGACCGCAGGTCAGATTCATGATTTTTCTCAAAAACATGAAAATCGATCAATCAATCAAAACTACCGTAACCTACAGTACCCTCCGATGAGTTCGGTGGGTCAGACCGCAGGTCAGATTCATGATTTTTTCTCAAAAACATGAAAATCGATAAATCAATCAAAACTACCGTAACCTACAGTACCCTCCGATGAGTTCGGTGGGTCAGACCGCAGGTCAGATTCATGATTTTTCTCAAAAACATGAAAATCGATAAATCAATCAAAACTACCGTAACCTACAGTAAAAAGTGCGCTGAGGCAACCACACTTCCTTGGGTCAGATACATGATTTTTGTCAAAAACACGAAAATCAATAAATCAATAAGTGCTACCGTAACCTACAGTAAAAAGTTCGCTGGGGCAACCAAACTTCCTTGGGTCAGGTACATGATTTTTGTCAAAAATACGAAAATCAATAAATCAATAAGTGCTACCGTAACCTACAGTAAAAAGTTCGCTGGGGTAACCAAACTTCCTAGGGTCAGGCAAAAAGTTGCCACTACGCCACGAAGTGGCGTAGTGTCAACTTTTTTTCGATGGCCCTCCTGGACCCGGCGACTGAAGTACCCCTGGACCGAACTATGCCCGGCGACTGAAGTCCCCCTGGACCGAACTGTACCCGGCGACTGAAGTCCCCCTGGACCGTACTTTGAAAACGTAGTGCGCTTAACATCCACGCACCCCGCTAGTTGAACATGTTCTCCATTGTTGATGTGATCGCATCTTTTATGTTTAGAATACTCGTGAATTTTCAATAAAATTTGCATTCTCAATCGCGAGTGGTTGTTTGACCTCAGAAGGAAGCGAGAGAGATAGTGTGTGTGTGTGTGTGTGTGAGAGAGAGAGCGCGCAGAGAGAGAGAGGAATAGGGGAGAGGAGGAGAGGTCAATCGATGGGAGACACTGGCAAAGGAGGTAGATCAGTGGAGAAAAACACAGTTTTCTGGTTGCAATCTCAATACACTTTATGTTAGCTCATAGCGAGATTTGATGATGAAATTGGCTCAAATTATAAATTTGGAATCCTCTCGTCATTCCGGTCCGATCTGTGTACATTAACAAGCTTGCAATTGTCTCTACGAAGAGTTGATAATTTGGCGGTTATGAATAATATTCGCATAAAATAATCTATATCAATGTGATCCCCATCGAATTCTGACCCTAGGACCACAAGGACAACAAAATAGCAACATTGGGTGAGGAGAAAAAGAAGAAAATGTGATTTAGGCGCAGCGCCATTTGGCGCCAACGGGCGCCCTACATTCAAAATGAGTATTCGCATCGTCATCAGCATCCTCGAAAACCTCAAATCACAGAGTTTCAGAGAATCGACCCTTTTTCACTGTGCCGGCCCTTACTCGACTCTTTCGCAAACGGCTTCATATATTCAACGAGAGCGTATTGTTGTAAATTCATCCATTGATGCCAATAAATAACGTGTGGGAAATAATTAGTTAGACATGTTGATTCATAGTGTAATGTAAAAATATGGTAACTGCGCTTACTGAGAGGAGAGGAACCTATCAATATGTCACTAACAAAGAAAGGAGTGGAAGAGGAAAGGAACCAGCGAGGAGAGTCAATCGTAATGGAATGGCGTCATTCTTGACCCCGCCATTCTCTCGCGCAGGGGAGAAGAGGGGTCACGCACTCTCTCCCCCCTCGCATCAAGCCAAATCATGGCTGTGCCCCAGCACAACGTCTCTCGTTAGACACTGTAAGCGAACTCGTCTCTCGGCCAACCTCTATCTGCCTTTTCGAAACACTTCGCCTCGCTGAGTCATGCTTCGCAAAGTTTCGAATACAGTGGGAAAGTGGGAATACATAAGCTTATTCTTCATATCCTCGCCCCACTCTCCTACTGATTTTTGGCCTTTACTCGCACAACCTTGAATTTCCCATTAGTCGTCGCTCGTTCCGCCTGCTTCACGTCCCTCTTCTCTACTCGCCCGTTTCCCTTGTAGTCGCTATGGATGCAGCGAACCCCAATCAACTCACCGGCGGGATCTACTCCGCCAAGCACAGGAACCTTATCGTGAAGCGCTCCCAACTGCCCGTCTACTCCGTCAAGGATGCCTTCATCGAAACCCTCACCTACTCTGAGCACGTTGTGGTCGTGGGTGAGTCGGGCGCCGGTAAGACCACGCAGATCCCTCAATGGGCTGTCGAATACGCAAGGGAGAAAGGAGGGAGGAAAATGGTCGCCTGTACTCAGCCCCGTCGAGCTGCGGCCATTTCCGTTGCGACCCGAGTGGCCGAGGAGATGGGCGTGCAACTGGGACAACAGGTCGGATATTCTATTCGTTTTGATGACTGTAGCAGTGATCGTACCGTACTCAAGTACTGCACCGACGGTATGATGCTTCGTGAGACCATGGAATGTCCCCTCCTCGACGACTACGATGTGATCATCATCGACAATGCTCACGAGCGGTCTCTGCACACCGATATTCAGCTTGCGCTCGCCATGCAAATCGCGCGGAACATCAAGGTCGTCGTGATGACGTCAACGATGGAATCCGCCAAGTTCTTCCAGACCTTCCTCTGGGAATGCCCTTTAATTGAGATCCCACCAAGCTCTGATTGTGAGCACGACGAGGTCCCCATCACTCCGGCGATTCTGCAATCGGACAACATCATCCCGATGGTTCTCGCTCTCAAGAAGATGTGTTTCCACCATATCTCCCGCATTGACTTTCCCACCAAGCCTGATAAGGGGGACCTTGACAAGGCTATCGCTCAGCTCAAGAACCTTGGTGCCCTTGATGAGAATGAGAAATTGACCGAGTTTGGCGCCCTCATGACCGAGTTCCCCCTGCAGCCTCAGCAGTCCGCGGCACTCATCTCTTCCGTGGATCTAAACTGCTCTCAAGAAGTACTCATCATCATCTCGATGCTATCGGCCGGTCGTCAAGTGTTTCTTAACGACGAGACCCGAGCCCGATTCGCCCATACCGACGGAGACCTCCTTACTCTTATCAACGTGGCCAATGACGTAGACTTTCTCACTCTCAAGAACGCTCACAACGTGAGAGAACAGTTGGCGAGAATACTGGACAAGAATAATTTGAAGCTGATCTCCATGGACTATACGAATCCGGAAAACGCCGCGATCATCAAGAAAGCACTTGGAGACGATCTACCTGCTCGTTGCCTCTAATAAAAATGATTTCGATGGACCATTCTACGCAGGAGGGCGCGGCCAACATCAAGAGTGCAGCCGGGGACCTTCTAACTACTTTCTTCTGAAACGACTCTGCAACGTTATCGAATTTCTTCTCCCTTCATGAGCTTTACTGAAAAGATTCTGTTCACAGTTGCTTATGCGCAATTTTTGTTTCATTCATGACCTCATAAAGATCGTAGCTGGCGTATTGTACATCTCCCATGTCTAACGTTTCTTGCTATATTCACTTCAGTGTCGAATGAAGATAAGTAATACAAATATGACTAAACCAACTGAAAAAAGCTGTTTATAATTGCATGAGCAAACGTTCAAAAAACAAATCATGCGAGTAATGTAGACGACAGGTGATTGTATGATGGCATGTCTTATTGTCGCGCCCCACGCATGGTGATGGAATTCTTCTTTCTGTAAAGTTTGCATACAATAGTTTCTGAAGAGCACCATGGATTTCGCTAGTGGGACTTAGAATACACTAGACAATATGCAACACCTCAGAGAAGGCTCACATAATGGTTGACTCAGACATGCGTCACGCTTCGGTAGGATCTTTGTTTGCACTCGGGTACGCTTGTCCCCAAGCCGCGGCGTACGTCTCAAAGTACAAGTCGGCTTCTTGCTGAGGCGGGAAGGTGAGCGGCTTGCCGCTGATGGAGTTTACGGCCACGAAGCTTGACTCTGCATTGGTCGTCTCGATGCGATAGGTACGAAGGCTTCTGCAAACATCTTAGAACCTTGCGTAACGAGTATAGTTAAGAAACACCCGCTCGTGGTTTAGTATCAGTTCAAATTGCTGGTAGAGAGCACTCCTGTAAATGTGTCGTTCTGCCGTTTTCGTTCATACATATTTGGTAATGCTTTGTTTACAATATTTTTTAGCTAAAAGTTATTAATTGGCAACCGAGAGCCTATAACCCTGTTCTGGCAGATAGGTGAGGGATACGGAGTGTATACCGTTCGCGGTTGAGCAGTTTCCGGAACTGCTTGTAGAGAACGGGATGTCTAGTGAGAGGAATGAGCATTGACAGCATCACCTGAATCGAACGTCAACTTGAATAGTGAACTGTTCGTCATGATCAAGCTCACAAACACGGTGCTATACTTACTCTTGGTGTCATGGTAAGGTAGACAAGCGATTCAAACAGGATAAACCAGCGAGGGTACATTGGGAGCACTTGAAACACGTTAACTGCGCCCAAACAGAAGGTGAGGAGAACGGATAATACCTGAGGAGGGAATGATTCATTCTTCACGCATTCTGCAACCGTACACCCCACCTGATACGGTATGTACAATGCAATGAACCGATCCACACGCTGGTTCTCTACCATTTGATACTGCCCGGCTATCGAGCGTCGGGCGATGTCGAATCGATGAGTCCGTACCACATTACGACGAGTACGCGAGCCAACAAGGTAGGATATTGTGAGCTGCAACTTGTCGTTATCAACACCGCTCCTTACAGAGCGCGAATTGTGAGACCGGGGTCTCTTCTTTTCGCACACACTCTCATCCACCAACCGATGAAGAGAGTTTGGGTGATGCACAGATCACGGTCTCACATTTTCTACTTCTCTGACCATTAGGGCGAGTAGAGAGCTGCGAACGATTACTGTAACATAGGTCTGCGCGCCCGCCGATCCCCCTGTCACAATTTATTTTAATAAAATTTAGAGACAGCTAGTGGACACGAGGAATAATCCGTATATGCTTTTCGTGCACGCTAATTCGAGTACTCTGCTTCCTTTGTGTGTGAGAATCTGCAGTACCGTTCTGAATTTTTCTATACGTGAACACCACAAGCACGAACTGGCACACGTAGGTGATTGAGATTGCGCGTGGCCGTTCGTAATCAGCACCTTCGTACCTTCAAAATGGAACACGGGTCCGGAATCGATCATTACCCCTTCCGCTCTATCACTTTACAATAAGTGTTGCCACGAATATGTTTGGGACGCCGATTCGGATTTGGACATACCCTCTGGTGGACTCTTTTCTCTGAATCTCTTCGCTTTATCAGCCGGCACAATACCAATCTCTCGCAAAGAAGTCCGTAATACGAAAGCCGAACTTGCATTCCTATCGTATCTCTTTATCACATCTAGTCTACCCACACGTTCACCTGCTTACCGAGGGTAGACTCGAATCAAATCAACCGGGATTAGTTTTCATAACCCTACTACGAGCTAGGCATACCGTCGATAGGCGTAGAGAGCAAACATTCGTTCGGCCAGTAGATTAAAGAGTGAGAGAATGCCGAGGGAGAAACCTTAGTGACAAAGTGGAAAATGAGACCTATCGATTTTGCACACTTTGGTGAACCGGTGAAGCTTGCTATATGAGGCTGTTCGCGAAAGGATCAACAACTTCTCTGAAAGACGTCGTACATCGACTTTCTGGAAAGCAAAAATCTTGGCGTTTTCGAGGGTGCTGATCATCATGGTGACAATCATTTTTCATTTTACTCATCGGCTGAAGAGTACTGTAACTACCGTTTTTGAGGCTACATCGCCATATCTCACGAACCTGTAAGCGGTTTTGCATGAAAATTTTTTTCTAGGTGTGTTTTCACCCGCTGATAACGATGTGATATTCAAATTAAATAAATATTATACGCGCCGAATTTCGAGAACGTCTTTTCGAATACCTTCAGTTAGTATCGTGATTAGATTTACTAGAAAGATGCGCCATGTTCTCAGCTTTCAGAATCGCATGCTACATGCATAGTTCAGAGGTACCGTTTTACCACTTCATGACCATTTTAGACGCCCATTTCACCGTTAATTGACCGCACCGTAGGGCGCACAATGAGAATGAGAGTGATGTATATTAGACTGACAATAGAAAATAAAATTTTGCCCTATTATTTCTTGTCAAGATCCAATAATTAGCGGAGAAATGGGCGACTAAAATGGTCATGAAGTGGTAAAACGGTACCTCTGAACTATGCATGTAGCATACGATTCTGAAAGCTGAGAACATGGCGCATCTTTATAGTCATGCTAATCACGATACTAACTGAAGGTATTCGAAATGACGTTTTCGAAATTCGGCGCGTGTAATATTTATTTAATTTGAATATCATCATTATCAGCGAGTGAAAACACACCTAGAAAAAAATTTTCATGCAAAACCGCTTACAGGTTCGTGAGATATGGCGATGTAGCCTCAAAAACGGTAGTTATAGTACTCTTCAGCCGATGAGTAAAATGAAAAATGATTGTCACCATGATGATCAGCACCCTCGAAAACGTAAGTTCCCTAATTTTGAGCATACATTTCATTTTCAGTGCACATCGTTTTTATTGATTCTTACGCGAACAGCCTCATATCACACTTCGGTATAAAACTAATGGACTAGTAATCTATTATTGATTGGCCAACTGACAGATCATTTGAATCGACCCTTTCAGCGTTGATTGGAAGGTGTACAGGCCGGAGAAGTCGAGAAAGTCCGCTACACGAGTCAGGAGCACTACCATGTCGAGGGATGATATCACAACGAGGATCAATTTCAGATTGATGTGAATAATCTGCAAAGCTTTTACGACTTTTAGTGACTTTCATATCTTTTTAGTGATAAGTTTTTTTTAAAGTTTTTTTCTTTAGTTGTATAGTACCACTTAGAGGACCCTCACAACTGCCCACCTTAAGTCATTAAAAAATTGATTCAATAATTTTGTGCTCAACGTAGCTGGAGAAAAAAAGATAGTATTAGTACGTACCGTGCTCTTGCATACCACTCGCATGTAGAGTGCGTACAGTGAAATGGCGGAAAGAAGTATACAGAAATCAAGAAGATGAATGGTTTTTGTGACGGCCACGCAACACGAGACAGTCGAGTTCCACGATGAAAACATAATCCCCCTGAAATTAGAGAACGAAATTGGTGAAAATATGTAGATCAGACCGCTGAATTTCGCACAGTCTCCTTTTGATGTGATTGTATTCTATAGTATATAATTTACAATAGACAATATTTCACACAAGCCCTTTGGTACCTTTCGTTTCGCAAACTAGAGCGCGATTTAGAGGGCAGAGTCGAGGGAAACTTTCCAGACCTGCGCAAGGCGTTATGCCTGCATGATGCAAACTGCGTGAACTGTGGTCGTCTACAGTAGCCACTTGCTAAGAAGAAGAAAACGCGGCGGCTAAGCAAAAACATCTGCGGAAATAGTTGGTATCATTGTGACAAGAGAGCATGAAGCTCCTGTTACAATCATTTTTTCAACGACAACGTCAACAAACGTACATGAAAGAATGTTTAGGCGGTTATTCCCAATCATCGAAGGCTGCGGATATTTTTCATTAAAAAACAAGATTTTTCACATAGAATCGGCGACTAACAGGAATAGATTATAGGCTTGGAAGTTTTTTTCGAAAATGTGGGGGGCAAATAGCTAGTTGATTTTTTTATTCATTCATTGTTGATTCCTTCAGGAGGACTGCTTCGATATACATTGCATTGTGTGTTTGATTACCATAGATGGTGACTCATTGTGCAATAAACACTTCCGTTATCGTCGACGCGTTTAGACTGTTACTCGAGGTGCACATCCACATTAGACAGCTACCAATTACGTTTGGTTTTTACTCCTTTGGAGAATGAAGAATCTGCGTTACTGCCGTACTAATGATTCCATTCCTTAGACCCGCTTGCCATTCCGAACACATTTTTATTATTAAGAGATGAATACAAATACTATATTTGCAAATATTTAAAATATATTTAAAATTGTTTTTAAAACTAACTATATTTAAAATTGATACAGATATTGCAATGAAAGAAAAAGAGAGAGAGTTAAGTGGATAAGACGTCTTTGGATCATCTCTTCTATTTATCATGCAAAACGGCCAGTTATCAACCATCAACCACTTGTATATTAACTATATACTCTGTTACACGCTGACATTAATTACTCACATTAATTATGCTCGTTACCTATATGTTAGGTTAGATACTCGCAGAGCCACGATATTTGGAATGTTCACAGCGTTTCCAACGGGCGTGTTCACGCCTCGTCTGCTCGAGTGACGTCGTACGTGATGCGGGTTGCTTGCGTTGTGCCCAGGCCGCGGCGTACGTGGCAAAGTAGATATCGGCCTCTCGTTCAGGCTCAAACGTCAGCTGCTTGCCGCTCGTTGAATGGATGACGACGTAGCGGGCGTCGACGACGCACGCCGTCAAGCGCTCCGGGCTGAGATTCCTGCGAATGATTGAAAATAAGTATACAGATAACCACACCCCTTTCTCGCTAATTTATTCGCCTCCCAACATGTTGTGATATACTACGCAGTTCGAACCAGCTAGAACCACGCGTCTTGTGATTAATAACGATACCGTTCGCACTGGAGAATCTGCCGAAACTGCTGGTAGAGAACAGGATGCTGGGTGAGCGGAATAAGCATGGACAACATAACCTGAAGCAATTACCGAGTTACAGGCGCGATGTAGCATACATCAGGCTATAGGCATAGTTGCAGCAGCATCTGATAGCATGGCATGTTATTGTCTACACGTTTTCTTGACTGGCTTGATCAGTCAAGAAGCAGACGATCGTATGCAATGCTAGGAGATCCTGCTCCTGACACATACTCTGGCTGTCTTCACTTACCCTGGGAGCGATGGTGAGGTAGAGCAGCGAGTGGAACAGGAGATACTTGCGGGGGTCCCGCTCATGCACTTGAAACACGAGCACGACACCCATAGCGAACGTGAGAAGGAACGACAGGACCTGAGCGATTACTCATTAAGCGCGAATGCATCTGTCGTAAAACATATTTATGATCTCCGTTTCTGGAGGTGTATCTGTGCCAGACTTTTGCGGGAATTTTAAAGCGCTGTGGAATGGCGAGTTTTACCTTTTATTATTATTTTATTTATTTTTCGTACACCACAAGGGTGCGACAACATACACAAATGTACGAATACAAGAAAATATTAAAGAACGTTATTATTATTTACCTGATACGGTATGTAGACGGCGACGAATCGATTGCATCGTTGATGCTCCTCCATGTGATACTGGCCGGATATCGAGTGCCGCGCGATGTCGAAACGACGCGCCCTCATGCATTGACGGCGACAGCGCGCGCTGATCAGGTAGACCACGGTGAGCTGAAAGAATGACTAAGTTTGTGGAATGGAAAAAAAGAGACATCTTCATTTAAAACGCCCTCCCATCCACCAATCGGTGAAGAACGTGCACGAAATGAACAGAATGTTGTTTTACATTTAGCACTCTAGTTATGTCGCATTGCGCAGCCCTTAATGCCGAGGATGGCACACACTCGCCAGCTGATCGACATAGTATGAAATTATAGAGTTTGAAATTCGGGTAAATAATTGAATTAGCACTCTTCATTTCACACACTCTCTCCCCAATCGACCAGTGAGATAGTGAGTAAAATGAAGAGTGCTAATTCAATTATTTACCCGAATTTCAAATTACGAGACCATTTCTGAGAGACTCGACCACTTTTGCAAAGCCACTTCAAAGTTCTTCAAGGCACGTGGTAAACATTTATTTTTCCGCTATTTAACTAGCCGGAAGTTCTCGCGCGAAAGCCATAATTTGTTTATATTCTTTGGTCACACGGCTCAGAGCTGACCATTAGAGCGAGCAGTGCGCAGCACACCATTACAACGACGTAGTATTGCGCCGCAGCAGCGCCGCCTGAAACGGGACAGAATATTATATTTGAACAATCATCCGTTAATTCTCTACAACCTTCGCCCATTCACTGGACATTTTTGGCATCTACCAAGTAGGGCGTGCAAACTAATTGAGATTTGCTAAAGCGACGCTTGCAATGTTTCGTGTCTTGTTCTACTTCACAGTTAGCCGCAAGTGCCCTACCGTACCATTCTGCACCGCCCGGTACACGACGAGCACGAATACGAGCTGGATCACGTAGATAACAGCGATATTATGCGGTTGCTGATACTGCGGCCGGTCGTACCTGGAGAATAAACTAAGAAAAATATTCTCCATTTTGAAGCTTTTTGTGTAAAGCAGCTGGAAATATCCCTCACAAACAAACTGTGCTATGGATCGAATGTGGATTGAAAGCACGATATTCTTTGAAAAAAATTCTTCTTAAATTTCGAAATACCATCGATACGCGTAGAGTGCGAATGTGCGTTCGGCTAGTAGATTGAACAGCGAGAGCATGCCAAGAGAGAAGCCTGCGCAGAATGGTGTATTAGCCAAATGAGCAACATCAATCTCTACTCGCATCACCGGTGGCCGATTCATTCCCATGTTAAAATGTTACTTCCTGTGTTTACCGAATGCGATAGAGCGCACAAAACTATTAGGCTCAACGTGCCGTGCGGAAAACAACGGAACACCGTGGTTTTGCGCGTTTTTTTAGAATTATCATTTTACGAATGAAAAAGAAGACACACTTACAAATCATCTTTATTGCTTTCTGCAGATTGGGTTCGAAGGCGTACAGGCCGGAGAAGTCGAGAAAATCAGCGACGCGAGTCACCAGCACTGTCATATCCAGAGATGAAATGACGATGAGAATGAGCTTGAGATTGTTGTGGATCGCCTACAAAGCTGATTTCACAGGAGCACAACAAACGAGCAATTGCCGCACCATTCCGCTAGTTTGTACGCCGTCCTACAAATACTATGCAAATTTTGACAGATAGTCCATGAGGCGAAAACCATATCAGACTCATTGCTCTTACCAGAATACACAGAACGCAAGCCGAACATCGAATGCAAAAAATGTGAAAAAAAACGCTCAACGAGTTATTCTCAGTCTAGTTCAAAAATCTGTGTTTGCAAAAACAATGATTGACGGAATTCATTTAGAAGAGACTAATTCACTTCAGTCTCAACCAGCCTCAACTACTTGCCATTCGTTCTATACAATTGAGCATGTCCCACACATCAATCAATCTATCTATCTAACGACAAATGGCGCTTACCGTACTCTTGCCGAGCACGCGCACGTACAGTGTGTACAGCGAGAGGGCGACGACAAGCGCGCACGCATCGAGCAGGTGAATGGCCTTCACAACCGGCGCGCAGCACGATACTGTAGTGTTCCACGGCAGAGATAGCATGATGTTGCTGCAGAAAAAACGAGTGTCATCAACGGTAACGCATCTCTCAGACAAAAAGAGAAAAGGTGTGTGGTAGGTTATTCACCTTTCACATGTTTGATCATCTTTTCTACAAATGCACCTAGCCAAACAATTTCTCGAAAAGCAACCATAAGTCTACTAATACAACGCATACATTCACAGTAAGCACCTTCAAGGAAACTTCGACCATATAAAGACAGATACACATTAGATGGTTGCGAAGACCGGGAATCGCATTATCCAAGGGAGGCAGGAATGAAGTGACCAACGATCGCGAGTGTTTCACTCTCCTCCCTCATCGGAGAGCAGATGAGGGAGGATGGAGCCGTTAAGCAACGATATGGTCATCCACATGAATACGTTAAGATTTGAATACGTTTTCTTACGTCAAGACAAATGTGGCAGCTGAAAGGTGGCATCGTTGCCAGTGATGTCGGGAATCTTCGAAGCTGCGTAGAGAGTGTGCGAAATGAAGAGAGCTAATCCAATTATTCACACGAATTTCGAATTCTAAAAAAAAGTAGTGGGACAAAGCGGACGAAAACGAGTTCAGGTGTGATTGCAAAATTACTGAGCCATCGAGAAAACGACGTTCGAAACGTAGAACACAGTGAGAAACACTCTTTTCTTCATTTTGCATATCCATCTACAGTAGAAGAGGAGAGAGTAACATGATGAGAGCGGTCTCAAGAGCGTATTACTGTCAGTGTATGCGTAACTTGAGATGCTGCGATCTGTGGTGTATTCGACATTTCTGTGAGTAATAATGTTCGTTGACATGGGAAGCCGCCTAATCATGGAACTAAATACGGCTGAGCCAGTGAGACCGTGTGCAAAAGCGTCACGCTTTTGTCCACCCTCATCATTCCTCAGGCTCTATCATTTGCTCACAAAACTGAATATGTGGAATGAGAGGAAACCGTTCTTGAAGAAATGAAAATTCGAAGAGGAGATCTCATATCGCATCTGCGCTGTGCAGTGAACGCCCATTGCAGGCGATCCATGGTTCACTATCCATGGTTCTGATTCTGAATGTTTGATCCTGAATCGATTCTGAATCGTATAGTGAACCTTGGGAAAATGTAAGAATGTCAAATTCCGAAAGGCGGTTATAGTGCCGTTCGTTATAGTTCCATTAACAGTGATTATAATACAGGAGATGCTACTCGGGAATATTAAAAAAATCTACTAACATCCGACTACTAACATTCTACGAAAATCATATTGCTCGATGGTGTTCATAGAAATTGCCAGGGCACTTTCACATTTCAATTGTGATCAAGACAAATTGTTATTTACGTATTCAATTTGTTAGGACTGGTTATTCGCAGGAGAGCCTGCCAGCGAATTTTCAAAAAAAAAAGAAGAAGAAGCATTCACAGCCTCTTCATTGTCCGCCTCGGCGCCAGCCTCCTCTTCCGCCTGGCAAATCGAGATTTTAGTTTTTTTTTAAAAGATTCTCATGATTTCGCGCGTCACAAACATTATTATCAAAATTTCTCTCACATTTCTCCTACTCTCTGTTGTTGCACGCCGAAATGTTTGATTGATTTGTTATCTCTTTGCTGTAGACTGCCAAATGTGAGATCACGGTCACTTCATTTCGCGCACTCTCTCATCTACCGACCGGTGCAGAGAGTGTGCGAAATGAAGATGCCGTGGTCTCACATTTCGCACTCTATTTTGCTGATTTCTAGCTGGATTTCCCCCTATCTTTATCATGGATCTCCGGAACATATCGGCTAGCAATATGCACCAATGTTTTTGGTGCCATTGGACATATTAATTATATAATGAATTTACCGCCAGGATGCAGTTGCTGTCTCATTTGCTGCAGCTCCGCCTGCACGGGCTGCGGCAGAGTCGCTATGAAGGAGCTGATCTGGCTACGGCGCTCCGCCCATCCAACTTGATGATTCTGTAATGCGGAGAGCGAATGTCGAACGCTTGTCGAGCAGCACGCTTGTATGCACTAAAGCGTGCGAAAGCTTCTCGTAATAGACTGTTCAGATTGTGCT
Source organism: Pristionchus fissidentatus (assembly GCA_036245785.1). Classification (NCBI taxonomy): domain Eukaryota; kingdom Metazoa; phylum Nematoda; class Chromadorea; order Rhabditida; family Neodiplogasteridae; genus Pristionchus; species Pristionchus fissidentatus. The sequence continues at coordinate 14,415,558 of BTSY01000004.1, forward strand.
TTCCCCCGCATGAAATGAAGAAAACTGTCTTTTTGCTTTCACAAAATCAGCGTCCAAAAATTGTACCGCGATCCCGAATTTCTAAAGAAATATATGTTCGACGCTAGTAAACATGAAAGTTCAACGTTCCTGACCATCATAATTGAGCGAACGCGATCGGCTGCGGCGCGCGCCTGCGGGGAGAGCGACGAAGAGAGCTGTGCAAATTTCTGAACAAATCTTCGATTAATTCTTTGTTTTTCGGTGAGTCGGGCGCAACTTTTCACGCACCCTCCGCGATTTTGGATTTGTTTTCTTTTGTGTTTTTTTGCATCGAAATGTGATCAACTGAAATGCTCATTTCAGCACAGGATACCGATACGGATACATTTGACACGCAAATATTGCAAGTTCATTTGATCCCTTTTGATCAGTTCATTAGAAATTGTAGTTACAAGGGTTCTCTTATTCGAGTTGAATCAACTTTTTAAAATAGATTTTCTCGCCTGTTGCATCTGTTGTCTCCTCTCTCCCCGGTGGCTCTGAAACTCTGCGAACGCTGCTTGGACCTTAACAATATTTTTTTATGACGGGTGTACAGTAATGAAATCGGAATAGACGATAACTAGGCATTTTTTCATTGTAATCCTGTTGTTATTGTACATCGTTTCTGTCGTTATCGCATGCCACTCCACATGTGTTGCCTAAATTCAATCAGCAATTTTTTCGCATGATACACTCATTAATTAATTGAAAATAATTACTCGAATTGGATTAATTACACACCTGCGGCGACTCCTTCTGTATCAACTGCTGCATTCGAGCGTGTTTTGCCGCCCTGTCGAGTGATTGGTCGTGGAAGATCTAGACGGAGACCATTTTTACAACTCTTTTTTTAAAATTTACATTTTCAGAACTGTGTTTTTGGAATTATGTACAACTCTAGGAGAACGCGCCAATGTAGCCGAATTTTGCGCTGATGACTAATTTGCACTAAAAAATTGATTGTTTTTTTATCTCCCAACCCCGGCTTGTCGCACATTGGCCTGGCAGTATTCTCAGCGAGCTCAGATTGATGGCGGGAAGTGCATTTACCCTTACCTCCTACCCCCCCCACCCGATTGTATGTCTACCTGTCGCATCGCGTCCTGCGTCTGCGGCGACATCTGCTGCATAAACTGCCGCCGACCGCCCCCTCCCATGCCCCACTGAGCTGCAGCAGCAGGGATAAGAAGAAGCAGCACCATCAGCATGATATCTACAAGAAGATAATATTTAAAAGGACAATGCTCTATTATTATATAGATAAGGTGCACGACGAATTTGAGAAGAATGGACAAAATATCGAGCGGCCCCATTTATACGCCGCACTGTGAACTCGGTGTGATCTTGGGATAGAGAAAGAGAGACAAACACTCCCGCCATTAGGTAAGAATAATGAAATTAGGTAAGTGTTGTTCCGCAGATGCGATGAGGATGTGTGTTACTGTTCTATGCGCTAAAGAGAGAGAGAGAGAGAGAGAGAGAGAGAGAGAGCACGAAAGTGGACAACACAGCAACAACCAGAGCGATCTTCGGACGGCAGAGTGGCGTTGATTCAATTTCAATTATTTATCATGTCAGGCAATAGTGCTCAGATGAGGATGGGCCGGAATTCTTCGTTAGTTGCATTCCACCATTGGGGCCCGATTGCTCGTTTCAGGTCATCTCTCCATCGGGTATTGGGGTGGCCTTGGGGGCGTTTCCAGTTGTAGGGGGTCCACATCGTAGTTGCCCGCGTCCAATGGTTGATTTCCATTCGCCTTATCTTCAAGGCCCATTTCGCTTTCCGTTTAAGTGCCTCCTTATTCCAGTCTCGAATTTGGGTGATTTCTCGTAATCGTTCATTCCTCATTCGATCCAGAAGGGTGACTCCAATCATCCGACGTTCCATCTTCCTCAGGGTGACATCGAGGCGCTCTTTGTCACTCGATCTCAAAGCCCACACCTCGCTACCATAGAGTACGGTAGGCAAGATGCAGCTGTCGAAGAGCCTCCTCTTAGTCTTCATGGGAAGAATGCGTGACGCCAGCAGGTGGTGGAATTTTGCTCCAGGCAGCCCAACCCAGACGAATCCTGTATTCCACTTCTTCGGAGGGGTCCAGGGGAAGGGAAATTCTCCCGCCAAGATATGTGGTAAACTCAACGAACTTGAATACTTGGCGTTGATAAGACCACCTAATTGATGAAACTTCTCGTTTTATTCAGAATTTTTTTTTGTCAGAAAAGGAAAATAACTATACTTGCTTACTCATTTACAAAAATGGAATGGAATCTATAAGGCTGTTAAGAAAGTCTTGCCCGATTTCACGTTTCTTGAAAAATCCTCCAATTTTCTTTCCTAAGTTCCCGATCTAAATATTTATAGGCATGTTAAATGTAATGAGTCTTCCTCTTTATGTTGCCACTTTCTCATGTCTATGTATTTATACTGGCGAGAAATATGAATGGAGAAATTGGGTCGGGTCTATTTCAACTCGAACTTTTCAAACGATTACCGTTCTACGGTGGAATGAGATAGGACTCCATTCAAGTGGTTTATGATAAAGGAAGTATATAATGAATTCGTGATGAGTTATTGAACTCAACCACCACATCGGGCTTCTAAGAAAATGTGTGTCATATCTAGAAGAGGCGTGCAAACGATGTTGAATATACATTTTTTAAACGAATATACGTTTTTGACTTAGCGGCGCTGCCCGAATGAAGCTAACTCCCAATCTCTGCACATTTACAGCGCCTTCTACTACTGTTAGAATAGCATTGTCTATTTTGAGTGAGAGACTGTCGTCGCCGTGTTGGTTCATTAGTCGAATGATGTTCGAAATTCGCCATCGAAATAGGCACTTCATCGAAAGAAACTATTTCTGATCAGAGTCTATGATCTCGTTCTTACGCTCATTTTGTAGCTAATGTCCACTAGTATTTTGTAGCTAATGTCCACTAGTACTGATTAGTCGAGCAATAATTGAATTTGTCAATCTTTTATGGGACACTTCATAAACGAACAATCTAGAAATTGGTATTTTACCGTATTTCAGAGTGTATCGAACTTTTAATAATTTTTGGTTTTTGAAAACATTCAGAGGATCACATTTCGAAATAACAATTGTTGCATAATAGGAAAGTGTCAGCAAGTAAAACGCGCACCACTAGATCTGGATCGCATCGCATTGGAAATCGTCAGTCGAAATCATCCAGACACTATTTTTCACGGACAGGTCGTCTTTGAACCACCACAACTTTTGAAATACGTTTGATAGCCAGACACTCTAACTATAATATTAAAGGGGGATTAAACTACTATCATTGTTTCTATAATGAACTCATGGAAACAAATACCCTGCGAGAAACTAGCTCTAATAACTTTTACGATATACTTGCTGGAAAACATGAATCATATTTTGGATCTTCTCTTGGATATCAATCTAGACAGGACTACATCCATTGTTGGGTGTCATTATCAAATAGACCTCGTACAAGATCCAATGAATAAATGGAATATTGATATGAACTTAGAGAGAACTGAAACTCAAAGTTCATATTGAAAATCGGGCAAGACTTTCTTAACAGCCTTTACATGATACATTACACATGATTCCAAGCCTACAGACCAGGGTTAGAGCGAGAGAGTGTACAAAAGTGAGAGAGTCCCTCTCGATTTCACACGCTCTCTCACTCCAAAGGCCTTTCTGGAAGGTTGACCGGTCCGTGGAATGATGTGATTACTTCACTAATTGTAAGAGACAAACGCCTCTTAATCTCTTCTCTTACGTTCACTTCGTATTCTGATCCTAGCGAGGTATTTACTTACCCGTAAGAGACTTTGTTCTGAGTCTATCTTTTTATTTGGTTCATTATTTAATTATGATATTTTAAAATGTTTTCACACAAGTAATTTATTGAGAAAGTGACGATAATTTCAGAACCACCTTCTTTTTCACATTATCTTTTGCAAAAGTCTTCTATAACTGTAACAGGCAACAGACAATTAGTGATTCAGGCAACGTGCATGCTTCTGATCAATTATTCATTCATTCATTTATTTGAGCCACCCGCAAAGGGTGTTACGGCAATCAAAGAAACGGTGAAGAAAAAATAAATTTCTAAATATGGATGAGGAATGTGAGGGAGGGGGAAGATTCAGGCTAGACAGGGAAACACGATTGGCCACTTATCACGCCTGTCACGTAAGGATCGGATAAAGAGTGGAACATCGAAAATGGCGAACTTGAGTTAGATACAGTTTTGGATAGCCCTTAGGGCATCTAGGAAGGACCCGCGAGCGTTTGTCCCAGAAATCGATTTCCTCGACGATAGACGACGTCAAATTTTGAGGGAGGCAAAAGTAGTGCCTCTTTGGAGCATTGTGGCTCAGCCCATAGTGAAAATATAGAAAAGTCGCCAACATAACTTCGGTGAGGAATCATCTCAAGATTAACCCTGACCGATTGGGCCCAACTTAAAATGAGAACTAATTAATCACACTAATTAAAACTTCTCATTTGCACCAGAGTTTCGGGCCCAGGATAATCTCGACGCCATTCAACGCAGCTCACCTAGACGAATCTAATGATATGCTGAACGGTCACATTTCATGGGAAAATGACTCGTTCGCATGCGAAAAACACTTTTGGGCGCCGCCTCTCCCGCGTCACCTCTAGGTGAGAGAGGCAGAAAGATGCGCGCGATAGAGGAGAGGTCACCGTCTCAGTGGTGAACTCTATCACCATTTTAACTATATTGGTTATGCGATTCTAAAATGTTTTACTTGCAGTGGATCCAACTAGATTGTCTCAGTATTTGTCTCAGTTATCCTGGGCCCGAAACTCTGGTGCAAATGAGAAGTTTTAATTAGTGTGATTAATTAGTTCTCATTTTAAGTTGGGCCCAATCGGTCAGGGTTAATCTTGAGATGATTCCTCACCGAAGTTCTGTTGGCGACTTTTCTCTATTTTTACTGTGGGCTGAACTACAATGCTCCAAAGAGGCACTACTTTTGCCTTCCTCAAAATTTGACGTCCTCTATCGTCGAGGAAATCGATTTCTGGGACAAACGCTCACGGGTCCTTCCTAGATGGCCTAAGGGCTATCCAAAACTGTAAAAAATAATAAGGAGTTAGAAAATGTTCCAGGTACCCCTGATTTTATCCGATCCTTACGTGACAGGCGTGTTATTGCGATGAGGTGGACGAAGTCTCAGAACGGGGAGGGGCCGTTCTGATCCATATATCTGATGGATCAAGTGGAGCAACCGTGAATCGGTGACTAGATATTGGGTATTTCTACTTGTAGAATTACTACTAACAGTGATTTTTTAATTCATGATTATAGTTACATAGGATGGCAGACATATCACGCGCAGTTCGAAGAGCGTGCATGTCGTAATATTCAACGCGTCATCTTAAGATTATATATATAAAGATTTTTAAAAAAGCAAATGTCAAGAATAGAATCCCAAAAAAATAATGTAAGGCCAGGCAGTTTCCAAAAACGATTCGGACAGATATCTCCGAAAAATAAAACATTTTTTGGAGACTCCTAAAACTAGGAGTAGACTACCGTCGAAATCAAAGGAAATATAATGACATTCGAACTGACCGTGTTAGCTGTGCTGCTCGTTACCAAAGATCCAACCGGTGTGGTCTTTACTGATCTTATCCCAATTTGAGCGAGAACACATCTGAGACGAGACACATCATTCAACAGAAAGCGGCCACGGTGAGATTGTGCTACACTGAGAGAGTCCCTATTTATTTATATTGATTTATCGTACACCACCATACATGTACACAAATGTGCGAATACAATAAAATTCTTAAGAAGAACCCTCTAGATTGTACATGCACCCCCCAATCCAATGCATATTCTGGAGGGTTGGCCGGCCTGTGGAATAATATGGAGGATAATTTGAGGTATGTATAATAAAATGTTTCAAAGATGTTAAAACGCGTTCTCTGTAAGAACGTCGGATCGGGTGGCACAACTCATTCAAACTGGTCGCCCCGGACTCAAACTTTTTTCACAGAAAGTCTTGGGTACAAAGTAAATTTTAAACATGAGAAATAGCCAAAATTTCGATTTTTGAGAAATGGATAATTTTTTTACGAAAAAAAATTTTTTTTCTCAATTTTTTTATTTTGCTATCGTGTTATATATCATTCGAAAGAGCATCAAAAGTTATACATAAATCCATAATTTCATGAGAATTGAACCAGTTGGAGCGAAAATCTGTCATCGCATTCAAAGAAATTTGACGTTTCTGTGAAACTTAGTTTTGAATAAAATGGTTTCCAAGATTTGCACCCCGTGGATCCGCCATATATTATGTATTTTCTATCGTAGAATCAATTGAAATTAACAAAAGTCAACATTTCGATTGTGAAAGTACTTCCATATTCACTAGACTGCGACCACTCGGAGAAAAGACTCAATCACAATGTGTGTGGAAAACTTTTTTCCAGACATTTATACTGAACCGCATGTATTCCATTTGAATGAGCATTAAAAGTTACACGTAATGGTCAGATTTTAGGAAGATTGATCTTGGAGGAACGGAAATAGATAATCAAATCTGGAAAAGGTGATATTTTTGGTGAAAATTAGTATTCGGCAATATTTTCATTCAAAGTGATCGGAAAGGGGTAAAAACTGTTTGCACAGACATTATTAGGTGTGTAGTAAATTTTGAAAGTGAAAAAGTCATAAAAAGTTAATTTTTGAAAATCTATAAAAACAACTATTTACAAAAAAAATAATTTTTAAATTTTTGAACATTTTCGTGTTGTGCTATATCTCATTCGAAAGAGCATCAAAAGTTATGCTTGCATGCACATTTTCATGAAGATTGTGCCATTACTATTAGAGAAATATTGAATTTACATTAACAAATTAATGATCTCTCACAGTCAAATATTTTCGCTCCTATAACGGTGTCCGGAAAGTTTTCGCACTCTGACACTCGCGACGTCATAAAAATCGCTTTAGCGGACAATTAACATAATGACATAATATATTAAGTAGGCAATACATTCATCATTCTTTTAAGCCCTAGTACTCATTATTTGCTATAGACTTCGTCTTTATGCATCAATTCCCGTGATGTATACAGTATACATACTCTGATCGATCACAGCCCAGTTTTGCTTTTCAATTTTCTCTAAAAATATTGGGCGAATGAAATTAGTGTTAAACTGGTTGATTATATAGAGTAGGACGCCCCCTCAGTCTGAGCATAATTAAAATTTCGCTAGCGTTTCTGTTTAGCAGACTACGTCTTCGAAGAATACACCCTCTTTTGTTGTAGTATATCCTAAATTAGCCCCTCATTCTGAGAACTGAGAAGACTACTCCCAAAATGAGTCTGTTTCCGCTTTAGGTGGACACTTACACTATAATTCCCACCGTGAACAAAATCCTGAATCAGCGTGGTTGGCTGACGAAATTCGCTCAAATCCTTTTCACGACTTTTCCGGTTTAAGCTCAAAAATCGTGCTAAGGAGTGCGGAAAATTTTTTTACTCTATGAAAAATAGAAGATTTCTCAGCCCAATAATCGAATTGGGTGAACAGTTGACTACGTACGATTAACCTGTCAGAAGTTTGGAATGGCTGAACGTCGGAGAGAATTCATTGACTGTCGCAAAGAATAGAAAGCATGAAAATAGAGAAATGTGAAAGTTATTCTTGATCGGGCTCGGTTCCATCTAGAGAAAATGGTTATCCAATTGCGTCATCATTAACGCTGATCTCTGTACTTCCGAACTGTAAGAGGTTTCCATCAGAGTTCTGTCTGGTCTCATAATAGAAGGAAAAATCCAAACTGTGGTGGGCAATGTAAGACCATATTTTTCGAAATTGGCCCAGAAAAAGTTGGAGAAAGGACGGTGTTGGGACTGCTTCATGCCCAACCTTCACACAATATCAGCCCTTGAGATTATCACTGTTTCAAATTTCTCACTTCCTCCAGTGTCGAAAAAGAATTCCCCAATGGGACCTATCTCAAACCCGACTTCGAGGTAAGAATTGACTTGCAACCCCTGTATTTCTAAAGAAGAGGAATCGTCACTATGTCCATTCTATGGGAGGAGGTCGTGAGTAGGAAGAGAGCATACAATAATTACTTGCCGCTGCGAGCTGTTGGAGATATTCAATGATAAGTTATTTCTTCGAAATAGTGCGAAAACTTTCCGGACACCCTTATAGTAAACAAATCTTCATGAAAATGTAGATTTAATAGTAACTTTTGATGCTCTTTCGAATGAGATATAACACAACACGAAAATTTTCAAAAATTTAAAAATTATTTTTTTCGATTTTCAAAAATTAACTTTTTATGACTTTTTCACTTTCAAAATTTACTACACACCTAATAATGTCTGTGCAAACAGTTTTTACCCCTTTCCGATCACTTTGAATGAAAATATAGCCGAATACTAATTTTCACCAAAAATATCAACTTTTTCAGATTTGATTATCTATTTCCGTTCCTCGAAGATCAATCTTCCTAAAAACTAAACATTATGTGTAACTTTTAATGCTCTTTCAAATAGAATACATGCGGTTCAGTATAAATGTCTGGAAAAAAGTTTTCCACACACTTTGTGATTGAGTCTTTTCTCCGAGTGGTCACAGTCTAGTGAATATGGAAGTACTTTCACAATCGAAATAATGACTTTTGTTAATTTCAATTGATTCTACGATAGAAAATACATAATATATGGCTGATCCACGGGGTGCAAATCATGGGAACCATTTTATTCAAAATTAAGTTTCACAGAAACGTCAAATTTCTTTGAATGCGATGACAGATTTTCGCTCCAACTGGTTCAATTCTCATGAAATTATGGACTTATACATAACTTTTGATGCTCTTTCGAATGATATATAACACGATAGCAAAATAAAAAAATTGAGAAAAAAATTTTTTTTCGTAAAAAAATTATCGATTTTTCAAAAATCGAAATTTTGTCTATTTCTCACGTTTAAAATTTACTTTGTACCCAAGACTGTTTATGAAAAAAGTTTAAGTTCGGGGCGACCACTTTGAATTAGTTGTGCCGCTTACCCCAGCTTTCACTGCGCTCTTACAGAGAACGCGTTTTAATATTTGTAGCGCATTTATTTCCAGCATTCATATATCATGATCCATATCAAACTAATGGGAATAAAGTGAAATATATAGAGAAAAAATAACTAGAGAGAGAAAAAAAGAGAAAAACTCACGTTCTCAGTGGCGCGACATAAACGAGCACTATGAACGGGGATAATGCGGTGGTGAATTCAGCGACCTTTAATCGATTTTCCCTCGATATGGTAACAACTATTTTTTTGATGAATTGAGTAGTAAATAAATTATTGATGAATCACAAAATCACCAAGGCGCATACCAGAAATGTGGATGATTCGAGAGCAGGATGATGCCAAATGTTTAAAAAGCCCAGGAGGAACGAGACCACACCAAACACATGAAAGAGGGGGAGCGCCGCCTGTGTTGTCAGCATCTGAATTATGCTGCTTTCATAGTCCATCATCCCTCATTTTGAGGGGTCACTTTGCGGCCGCAAAACACTATTCATAGACGAGAAAAAGTAAACCCCCAATTTAAGCCCTCAATATTTTCCACTATGAATAGTGTTGTGCAGCCGCAAAGTGACGTCTCAAAATGAGAGATGATGGATTATGAAGGCGGCGTTACATCTTTAATATTTTGTATACCTAGTGTACCTGCTGTTCCCGGGAAGACCCTGCGCGGTGAACCCGGGTACAACAGATACACGACAAGGTACAGAACAAACGCATCACAAATAGGGATGGCGAATGAAGAGTTCATCTCCCTCAGACAAAGGGATGCAAATTGGCCCACTCTTCATGAAGAGGAGAGCGGTGGAAACATGGATCAACGAAGGTAATTCTTGACAGAACTTTTTTCAGCTTGTTTGTAGAGTATTGATAGTACAATAATTGTATTCCATACTAACCCATGTCGAAATCTAAAGGCCAGATCCAGACCCAAGCAAGTTGTTAATGATTCTCTTGTTCTATTGCACAGCAGTTGCCATTTTCACTAACTATTTTCATAATAAATAGATATTCGAAAATGTAAATATTAGCGCAAGTAAAATCGTTGAGAGAGGTCAGCCATCGGAAATGGAGTGGTATGATCAATACAGAAATATGAACCATTTTTAAAACAAAACATTGGCAGATACCATATCGGCAGATTTTCCTCTCCGGCGCTTCATAAACATTTCACTTTTTCATGGTAACGATCTCGCTGGTTCACTGAGGAATGCCGTATCGGGACGGGTTTGGTGCTGCTGGAAGAGAAAAAAAGGGTTTAGAATCGCCCCAAATTGTGACAGCGGCAATTTGGTTCGCCTTGCTGAACCTTCGATATCATTCTAATGCCACCCCGATAGAAAAAAAAACTTTTCTTTCTTCGACTCTTTCTTCCTAATTTCTGGAAAGTACGTGGCTGAGCAGTTATGAGTAGTATAAATAGCTTCTTTTATTCAAAAATATGTTCCCTTATCTCCCCTTATTATTTTCGACACTCATTGTGGATTTTGGAATAGTCAAGATGTTAATATTGGCAATATATTTTTTTATTTATTTTATTAATATATTCGGATTCATTTTTACATCTCGCGCTCTCCTTCTGGAAAGTACCCATAGAAACCTCTTTATCTTGTCATTTATGCAAATAGGTCAAGTTATATCAAGAGAGTCTTTTCTGTTATCAGTATACTCTAGTTTCACCAAAGAGCGACTCAAACCATGAATTTGGAACCATCTTACAACGCCAACTCTTCATGAAGAGCAGACCGACCGCTCGGCTCTTCATGAAGAGCTAATCTCCATTAGCATAGCGCTCCTCTTCATTGCCCTCTTCATCTCTTCATTCGCCATCCCTAATCACAAAGTAACCCGTTGTATATTTCCAAGTGCTATCTCTTGATTTTGCCGCACTAGAGTAATATTTAAATCACTTTGTTATTGGTTAAGCTGATGATAAAAAAGTCAAATTGTTCTAGGAGATGCAAGGAAGGCCATGTACGAGAGGTACAACACGACCAGGTAATTCTTGATACAGTTTGAAATTCGGGTAAATAATTGGATTAGCTCTCTTCATTTCACACACTCTCTCACCTATGGACCTAGAGAGTGTGTGAAATGAAGAGAGCTAATCCAATTATTTAAACTAACTCTAATTCTTGAGATGAACATGACGAACAAAAATACTCACATTGACGAAATTGCGGTGCATTTTTTTGGTTGCAATGCTCATTGAATCATTCAATTGATCAAGTATCCGGAGAATCTTCCACCTTCAAATGTGTTTACTAGGGGGAAAAGTTTTTTTTTAAAAATTGTCTGATATACCGGAACACGTGCGTTGTACAGTATGCGGGAAAAGTGACAATGAGTATTGTCGATAGGTTAAAAACCATTGTCGGAGAGCGGATGTCAATAGTACCTGGCAATGAATTGAAAGTGTGTTGTAAAAACTAGCAGGGTGTGTTGAGGTTAAACTACGTTATGGTAGGTGCGCACTACGTTTTCAAAGTATGGTTCAGAGGGGCGTTCAGTTGCAGGGCACAGTTCGGTCCAGGGGGAGCCTTGCAGCCGACTCCAGGCTCGGTCCAGGGGGGAGCTCTGTAGCCGGCTCCAAATTCGGTCCAGGGGGAGCTCGGTAGCCGGCTCCAAGATCGGTCCAGGGGGAGCTTTGCAGCCGACTCCAGGCTCGGTCCAGGGGGGAGCTCTGTAGCCGGCTCCAAATTCGGTCCAGGGGGAGCTCGGTAGCCGGCTCCAAGTTCGGTCCAGCGGGAGCTCGATAGCCGGCCCCAGGTGACATTGAAGCTCGACTTGTTGGGGAATGTGAATCTCTACAAAGAGTACTGGCTTATTCCGTTGCAAAAGGCTCGTGAGGCTGAGAGCGATCGAAAAAAGTTGCCACTACGCCACTTCGTGGCTCCGTGGCAACTTTTTTCGATCGCTCTCAGCCTCACGAGCCTTTCACAACGGAAACGCAGGATACAGTGCGTTCAGAACTTTTAGAGCAATTTCGGAAACGTTTTCTATGATTCCCTACACTCTCTGAATCATTTTGGAACTTTTTGAAATTTTCGATTTTTCACGTTAGAACGTGTTAGAACACGTTCAGACACGTTTCTGACATCGCAAAACACTTTTCCTGTGATCCCCTACGCTCTCTGAATCATTTTGGAACTTTTTGAAATTTTCGATTTTTCACGTTAGAACGTGTTAGAACACGTTCAGACACGTTTCTGACATCGCAAAACACTTTTCCTGTGATCCCCTACGCTCTCTGAATCATTTTGGAACTTTTCGAAATTTTCGATTTTTCACGTTAGAACGTGTTAAAACACGTTCAAACACGTTTCTGACATAGCAAAATACTTTTCCTATGATCCCCGACACTCCCTTCACCATTTGGGAAAATATCGAAAATTTCGATTTTTCACGTTAAAACTCGGCAAAACAGGTGAAAACGTGTTTCACGGTACTCAAAACCGTGTTAGAGCAGTTTCTGGCACTTGCGAAAAATGCGGCAAAAGGTTTGCCCGCGGCGGGGATCGAACCTGGGGGTCTCGGATTCAAAGTTTGGCTCGTAACCCACTTGGCTATGGATTTCGTTAATTAAATTTTGTAAAATTTGAAAGGTATTCTGGTCGGGAATCATATGCAAAAGGAATTGGGAAGATAGCGCGATTTTGAAGCGAAATATAAGGAAAATGCGAAAAGCGTGACCGCCGGACACACAGACACACAGACACACAGACAGACAGACAGACAGACGTTCTGAAATAAATAGTCTTTAGTAATATGAATGAATAGTAAATGAGCGCTAATTTTTGGTTTTCCAATCTTTCGTTTCTGAGTTCTCCGCCGTCGTTGCTCGCTTTCTCCTTTCGGAGAACAAACGAGAAAGAAAAGTGTGGAATGACGAGAGTGAAGCATAGCGACAACAAACCTTAAACCGTTCTCCTAGCGCTCTACGCGCCGCTTTTACGCTCTTATTATAATTGTGCGAACTAATACTTGTAACGTATTATAATAACTATAATTGTGCGCTCTGCGCGACTCGTTTGAGCAAGCACACGCCGCCAGCTCACTTGTAATGGTGAGGTTTGCCGACTCCAGTTCAGGGTACACTGTGTACGATATCGCTTCCGCAAATGCATGGTCTCCCTGACAAAATGAGTAGGAAATCTGTAATTTGATTATTCTGAGACTATTATTGATCGATTCCTACCGTCAAAATCGTCGGCAGTGGAAAGCAATGCAAAGCAGGATGATAAAGGTTTTTTTTACTGTGGGTGTTGTACTCTGAACAACTCGAAGACGGTAGTAGAACGACGCGAGAATGATGTAGAACTGAATATTACGAATATTCACAAACACTCGTCCGCAATGTTAATACGGAGATTATTTTAACGTCACGTTAAAGAACATGCTAAATGTGGGAGACCAGGACCTGAATAACACAGGCTATCGGAGTGGACCACTCACGTTGAAGAAGAGTCCGCAGAGTGTTATAATGAAGAATCCGTAACAAAATGTCGGAGAAATGAGGCTGCACGGGCCGTGGTAAATGTTCAAGATTGACCACTCGATCGTCATCGTTCTCAATAAATGCATTAAATGGATTGTAGTAGTCATTGCGGGCCCGCTCCCTCTGTTTTGTTCTCAGATTGGAGAAATGGGAGATTACAGCCATTATTCCGCCATACTTTCAGCCTGGAATCGAATCTAACTATGAAAACAAATCCAATGGCTCGCCACCTGGTACTGGTCCCGAGCCCGATTTGTGCCAAGGTCATTGTCCCGAGCCCGATTTGTGCCTAGTGCCTTATCATGGTCATCGCGCCTCCAAACGAAGTGAACAGGTCGAAGACGGCGTGCGTCTTCAGCATTATGCCTGCAACATGCATGCATTCGGGTTATCCGGATTATTGCGCAGACTACGAAACGAAGAGACCCGGACTTATATTTTTATAATTTTGTATTTCCTATTTTCCTCGAATAGGTTTTTGTGGAGCCTCGCTAAACTTTTGCTTGTATGTTTTTAAAAAGAGGAAACTAGAGCTTTCGCAACGGCGGAAGGGTTGATTGAGGGATTATGCACATTTTAATTCCTTGTGATTAGGGATGGCAAATGAAGTGCTCTGGGAATTGATTTATCGCCCATAAAAGGGATGTACTCAAATTGTGCTATTTAACGTTTTAATATATTCAAGGCATCAATACGAAACTTTTGAAACTAATTATGGGATTATTTCACATGGAAATCGTTTTTGTGAGCTGCTAAACACAAAAACCACGAAAAATCGCGGGCTGTTCATGAAGAATCGTTTCCTGAAGAATAAACCTGAAGAACGTAGATCTTTTCCCCAAGATATACAGTGATAAATCTTCCGAATAAGATTCCAGAATGATTGGAATCAACTCTTCACATTGTTTCCCATCTCTTTTGCATACTACAGCGATTTTGCGCGAGACACAATTTGCGAAATTGCTCTTCATTTGCCATCCCTACTTGTGATCTATCCTCTCTTGTTTTTCTCCCTCATCCGGGGACCACAGAAAGTGGGCGTGGTCAGCCTCCCCCAAACCAATGGGGGAATTTGTGGTCCCCTGTTGAGGGAGAAAAACCAGAGCTTGTGATCTTCCTCTCTCTCTCTTCTCTTTGTCTTTTTTCCTTAGCTCCGTTCGGGTCGCCTCGGAGGCGCCGCTTCTTCTTCTACTTCGCTGCTCCCCGATCATCGTTATATCGTCCAGGTCGGTTCCGAGCTACCGGCTAGTGTGTTCTCGCGCATTTATTATTGCGATAAAAGCAGATATTAAGAATTGTGTAAGTATACCGAATGTCGAAAAAGAGGGCGGCGGGTGGTAAATCATGCTGATGAGAAGCAATGACTGCGATGGCGGCGACTCCGCACGAGGAATGAAAGGAACGAGTGACGGTCACGCCGAGATGACTCATCCTGAAGGACATACATCACTCAACAAAATGTTTGTAGAAAAATTCCTGAAGTAACCAACATGTTTGTTATACGACGCATTTGCTTGTTATATTTAACAAACATGTAAGTATAAAATTACAAACATTCTGTGATATACTTATAGTAGTTTATCACACACGCTTTCACGGGAGGGATTATAAGTAATTATAACGTTATAAATTTAGTTATAATTAGTTATAAAGAATATGTGTCGGCAGGGTGGTCTTTTGTTACGGGCGAGCTTCTTCGGCGGTTGGTTGTCAACTATGATTGGAACTTATTCCTGCCCGGAGTCACAATCTTTTCTGAGCGCGCTGTTCCCAATGGGCCAAAAGTTGTTCCGGAGGTACAATTATGGACAGCGCCAGACAAAAAAGCCATAAATTCGCAAAGTTTATACAAATACGCAAATGTTGGCAGTGATTGGCAAAAAAAAACCAAACATGCCTCGAAAAGGCATTCAGGGTTATGAGTGTCGAGAGAGTGTGCGAGAGAAGAAAGAAAAAACTCTTTTTTCGTACGCTCTCTATCTTTATTGTTAGTGTTTGTATCCTAGAATTTGACATATGCGAAATTAGTGTTTTTTTGTGAGTTGATTGAGGCAATTGGAGAGAGGGAGTTGCGAGTTTCATTACAAGAAATTGCTGGCATTTCCCGGCTGCATACGGTAATGGCAATTCGCTAATTTTGTCGGGTTTTGCATCGAATTTTCTCCTCTATTTTACACATTTCACCGGACATGTCCGGGTACTTCCAAGCAAAGCGAGGCGAAAAAAACATGCGCCTACTCACGAGTCGTAAATAATCTTCTTCGCAAAGTTACAAAAATCGAATATTCTGATCACGTTCCGGTTAAAGGCCAGTAACCGGAACTAGTAAAGGCTAGTAAGCGCAGCAACTGAAATTTATGAATGTAAGTTTCCCCCCTGAAAGATCGAGGATGGATTTCCATAAAAATGAGGCCAATCTTGTGCCAAAGGCTAGTATGGTTACAGGCTAGCAAGGTCACTACGTATGATTCAAATAAGCGAACACTATTCACGAGTCCCTGCAGGGAAATGATCAGTGATTAACACAGATGAATTCCCTGTGGAATTATTGCACCTTTCCCGAATGAAAATAAGCGATTGACACTTGTGACTCTCTGACACTAAGGGAGCGAAACAGTCATTCCGATTATAGTTTTAACCATAGGTCACTTGTAGTACACTTGAACTAGCAATCGATATTGTAACTAAATTCAATTCAAGAAAACAAGATACGGGGAGGGAGTTAGCACTCGTATATTGTCGAATTTCGTATTTCGCGCATGATCATTGAAGGATCGATAAGGCGCAGCAACTGAAATTTACGAATGCAAGTTTTTCCCCCTGAAAGATCGAGGATGGATTTTCACAAAAATGAGGCCACTCTCGTGTCCTGCATTCAGAGCAGTTGATGTGAGCAACAGAGGATAAAAAACAACCATCCAAGAACTTTTGGTAGCAGCATTTTTTTCATACATGGCGCGATCGCATCGCTGGCGCGCCCTGCTTTCGAAAAGTATCGTCTCTCTCTCTCTTTGCATACGCTCGCCCCGCCCCTCCCTCTCCACAGACTCTCGTTTTCAAAAACCATGGCGCGCGCCAGGGATGCGATCGCGCCATGTAGGAAAAAAATGCTGCTGCTACCAAAAATTAGGCATCGATTCTTGGATGGTTTTGAATTGTTTCTGAACAGGAACCACAATTTTTGCTAATTCGCCCTTGGAGATGTACATGGTCACAGTTAGGGTATGTGGAAAAGAGACTTTTTTGTGCTCTGAGGGCAAATGATGAACAATCTTCACCAAACTTTCAAAGATGTCTGGGCTAACTATATGGATCATTTTGAGCCGTAGAACAGGAGCTTATCAGAAAGTTATAAGTTTGCAGCATTGATAGTGCAGCAAGGCTGCTGCAAAGGAGAAAATTCGCAGCAACTTGAATTTTTTTTTCTGGACAGCCTACTGCAATGTCTCTATGCTCAGAAAAGTTTGTGACCTCAACATTTTTGTCCAAGGAATAATAATTGTTCAAACAAGTTGCTGTGTATGAGCCTAGTCACGTATCTGACCTAGCACAACACCCCAAATGCGTAGGACATACTGTATTCCATACACTTCCATACACTTCTTACACACTTTACGCAATGCTAAAGTGTGCTTCGTAATTCTGACGTAATTCATCAGTCTTGTCCTCCGCTCGCGTAGCGAGACGTCGTTATTCCTTTTGCTCCCATATTATAAATATATTACACTAAAACACCCGTTGTGCACAGACATAACATTTTGGCGATCAGGATTGTTTGACGTACTTATTGTTTGTTTTCATAAGGCGGTTGATAGCCTGGCTAGGAAGGTGGGGGACGTTGTCCACACCGGAGCCGAATCCTGGTTTCTTGCAACTTTGATAAGACACAGGGAAGACTATCGTCGATTTTCGAATTGGTTATAGCCTTTTCTTTGCTCTTTATCAAGTGTCGCCTCTAGTGCCGTTTTCCCTGGTGCTAGAGGATATCAGGTTCATCAAACCCGTGCAGCGAAGAGTAGCACGTGGTCGTCGACTAGAGGATTTGCATTTTTTGTGTGAATTGAAGTGAATTGGTGGTTGAGTAGCCAGACTGTGAAAGTAAGAGACGTAGTCTTTACTGGAGTCAAAGCTCTGGTTTTGAAGGTCTTTTTACTGATAGCAGCGGAAGCTATCGCCAATTTTTTTTGGTGATATCTACTCTGCGTATTGGTTAAGCCTGGGAACACGACCGATAGTTGGAAATTGGTTGAGTAGATCAATACCTAAAGGAAGTGGGGCTGGTAGAGAACCATGACGGCTGAAGACGAGGAGGTCTCCCCGACCATGAAGCAATTATTCACACAGATGGTAGAGATGCAGAGGAAAGTGGTTGACATGCAAGAAGACCAGAACGAGAAGTACACACAGTTATTGTCATTGGTGAATAAGGGTGGTAATAACGAGGGAAGAGCACAGAATATGATGACTGTGCAGGTTCCGTCCGTGTCGAATGGACCGACTATTGATGCGATTGAAGGAAGAATCGTGGATTTTGAGTACGATGAGGAGGAGTGCACATTCGAGCAGTGGTACGATCGATACCAGGATGTGTTTGTTTATGACATGAAGGGAGCAGATGATTGTTCAAATGTGAGAGTTCTGCTGAGGCACCTCAGTGTGAAGTGCAATGCTCAGTACCGTGATCACAAGGCACCCGAAGATGTCATGGATGAGTCGTTTGATGGCACGGTGGCTACGCTCAAATCTTTATTCGGAAAGAAGGAGTCTGATTTCGAACTGCGTGTTCGATTCTTCAACCAGAAAATGTCCACGAGTGGTGATCTCGATGTGATGAAATTCGCCGCAGAGGCGAACCGTCTGTACCAGAAGGGTAATCTTAAGACGATTACTGAGGACCAGATGAAGATTACAGTCTTCCTGGCTGGTCTGGATCTGCCAAATCAGAAGTCGGTGCGAACTCAGCTGTTCAATGCAGTGAGTCTGAAGGCATCGATCACGTTCAAAGAGCTACTTGAGAAGTACTCCACGCTGAGGGCACTGGAACGTGACGTGGCAGTGGCACAGAATGTGTCGGTGAACATGGTGAAGACGTACAATAAAGGAACGACTGAAAGGAGCAAGAATCCCGAGTATAAGAGAGACAAATCGATCACATGCAGAGGCTGTGATAAGAAGGGTCACTACGAGAGTGAATGTTGGCTGACATATCCAGAGAAGAGGCCGAAGAGGCATGGAAGGAGGTCGTACCTCATCCACTGTGGTGGAGAGAGGAGGGATCGCGTGTATGTGAACTTGAAGGTCGGTGGAAAATCGATCGAGTTTCAAGTGGATACTGGTTCGGATGTCACAATCATCTCGGAGAGAGACTGGAGAGGACTGAATTGTCCGTCTCTGACGAAGTTTGTCGATCGAATTAGCGATGCTAACGATCAGTCTCTCGAGATTCTCGGAATGTTTTCCTGTGCTATGGAGTACAGTGGAGTCAAGAGTAGCGGAGTGGTCTACGTTATTAGAACCCCGATTCGACTTGTCGGTGGTGAATGGTTCTGGAAATTGAACCTGAGAAGACCGACACATTCTGTGCCACTATCATTCTTCAGGAATGATAATGCGGTAGTCGCATGCACCAAGTCTCCGGATGACTACGCAAACTTGATGGAATGCCAACAATATTGCGAGACTGGACTGGCCAGACTGAACCCGAGAGGCAGTACTGGAGGATATGTAGATCCGGGAACCAGCCAGCAGGTGTATAAAAAGGAGATCGATCAAAGATTAATAATGGGAGTGAACTCGAAAGGAGAACACTTGGAGCAGGCAGGAGTATTCTCTCTAGTCGAAGAGAAGAATGAGTCTGTGGAAGAACATGCTGATCCCAGAGAGGACACAGCGTGTCTGCCTGTGATTCCGGAGGTTGACTCGGACTCTGGAAAGAGAGGGAGCAGCTTCTCCAAGATCGATTTCTGTGATGTGGATTCACGTGTAGAAGTCGAAGAGACGAAGGAACCGTGGATGAATCAGACACGTCACGGGCTGACTATTGTCGTGAACGACAGATTACCGTACAGAGAAGAGCCCACTCTGAAGACGTTTCATGCGGATGACCATGATGCAGAAGCGCACTTGCTGACTTTTCATGAGAAAGTCGCATTGAATGGGAAGAGGAAGGGAGCGCACACGGAGAATCTGGAATGGATTCCCAATGATCGTGCAGAAGACAGAGATGTCAACTCTCTTGGTTTCGTCGTGAGCTAAACTTACCGTAACCCGAGACTGGAGGAACGCACGGGTCCTGCCAGAAGCAGTGAACTAGTTTTTGACTGCACAAAGGAATTCTCATCGAGAATTGTATCGGATGTCTCTTATATGAAGATCAAAGATCAACTCAATCTCTCCGAGAAGGAAGAGGAGGGAAGAATGTATGGTGTCGGTAGGGCAACAGAGAGTTCGTCCAGGGTACTACCGTACATCAAGAGACCAGTACTATCCGTTACCCAAGTATGGAGGAGTCTTCGGGTCCTGCCAAGAACAGCGAACAAGTGTTTGTGTGCAATGAGGAGATCTTTCGAGGAAGGATCAGACATCAGCTCACTCTCTCCGAGAGGGAAGAGGGGAGTTGGAGAGGTGTCGGTAGTGGGAACAGAGAGTTCGCCATGGGTAATACCGTACATCGAGAGATCATGTGTCATGATGGAATGTGTGTCGAGAGATGGTCGACGACCATGGAGAATTGCATCTACGGATCGAGTGAGAAGAAGGACAACGTCGAGGACAACTACATCGTCTTGCGAGCCTCAACTACCACGACAAGTGCGACTACATCGAGTGCAATCGTCGAGTCTCGCCGTGCAACTTCAATCGTCGAAGAAAGATTCGAGCCCACGGAAGATGTGGAGAACGACACGAAGACAGTTACTCTTAATGAGTAACCATCGTATTTGACCATCATTACCCAGTACTACGATATTGATCCATTATTACCGTATAAGTTACCTTCGTACTATCGTAACTTCATATCGTCAGATATTCAATAATCGTATTTCATATCTTGTGGCGGAGGTGCTGTGTATGAGCCTAGTCACGTATCTGACCTAGCACAACACCCCAAATGCGTAGGACATACTGTATTCCATACACTTCCATACACTTCTTACACACTTTACGCAATGCTAAAGTGTGCTTCGTAATTCTGACGTAATTCATCAGTCTTGTCCTCCGCTCGCGTAGCGAGACGTCGTTATTCAGTATCAGAATATTCAGTATCAGAATCGTGTTCCCTGATAGATTCCCTACTTTTTTATTGTAAACATTTCAGCTTTATTTTTCTTATGCTTCAACAGTTACACCAAGGCAAATAAACGCGCCAATACTTTCCGGCGCTTCTGTAGCGCAGCTTATAGGACGCATTTCGAGGGTATGCCAGAACAAAATTAGAAAATTTGGAGAGTTCAACGTTAACTGAATTCTGACGATTGCGATAAACGACGCGCGGTGATAGAGCGAGAACTGGTGGGAGGGTGGAGTGAGAGATCGTGCTCACGGCGCAGTGGTTTAGTACTAATGAGTGGTGGTTGCGATCATAGTGAGTATAGTTGGCCTCGTGAGAAAAGAACAGAGGATTTCGAATTTCGAGATCTCGAAATTCATTTCATTTTTATTTGATTTCTGATTGATGAGTGGTCAATTTATAAAACGGCAATTGTAATTAGAGTTTGAAATTCGGGTAAATAATTGAATTAGCTCACTTCATTTCGCACACTCTCTAAATGAGGAGAGCTAATCCAATTATTTACCCGAATTTCAAACTCTAATTGTAATAGGTGGTTTCGAAACATCGCGAATCGGAATATATTCACATGTCCCGTCCAACTTCAATGGGAACGAAGATTCTTGACAATTTCGAAATTCTTTCTCACCAAGCAACTCTAATAGTGAGAACGAACAGCAACATTAGACCAGAATGGTGTTCAATCTCATCACAACAAAACATTTCAGAGTATGCATCAATGATTGCTTTAGTCCACAATTCAAGGTAGCATGGTTGACGAATACCATTTCAAGAAGTTCGAAGAGCACGCAATATTCAGCGAGACTTCTGAAAGTTGTATAAATATGCATAATTTTAAAAAAATGTAAATAGTCTTTAATAGAAATCTGCAAAGATAAGTTCACTGTACAGGTAGTCCATAGTTCCGAGTGTCCTGGAGTTCAGTATGAAATAAAATCTATTGACTAATCTAAAAAAATGATACTTGAACTGACAGTGTTTCCGGTGACATTCATTATCGACGATTGGACCGCAGTGGTCCTCACCGATCTGATGCCTACTAGAGCGAGTACCGATCTGATTGTGAGACGAGAACTATTTGAGCTGTTTCCAAACGGTTCAAAGATGTTAATGTTACCAACGTCTTGGAACCATTTGACTTATATTAAAACTATAGAACTAACATTGATGAATGATGCATTCATATATTATGCACTATTATTTTCAAATTAATAGAAACAAAACTAAGAGGACAGAGAGAATAAAATAGAGAGACTTATGAACTCACGATCTGAGTGGCGCGATATACGAGAGAACAATAAAGGGGGATAGCGCAGTAGTGAATTCTGCGACCTTTAATCCATTTTTTTTATAATTACAAATAATTTTGGTTAATTGAGTACATGATAAGGAAGTGATGAATCACCAAATCACCGAGTCGTTGACACATACCAAAAAAGTGGATGATTCGAGAGCTGGATGATGCAAAATATTGAAAAAGCCGAGGAGAAACGACACTACGCCAAAAACTTGAAAGAGAGGAAGCGCGGCCTGTGTTGTAAGCATCTGAATGACATTAATATTTATGCCAAAAATGATTATTTTAAATAAAAAAAATTCACATTGACGAAATTGCGATGCATTTTCATAGTTGATTTGCTCATTGAGTTATTTAATTGTTCAACAGTCCGGAGAATCTTCCACCTGAAATTGCGTTTATTATATTTTCAATTGTTTTTAAAGTTACCGGAAGACGTGTGTCGTGCAGTACGCGGGAAACGTTAGAATGTATATTATCGACAGGTTGAGTACCATTGTCGGATAGCGAACGTCCTCATTACCTGAATGGTAAATGTGTCGTTAAAATGTTAATCGATGGTGTGTACACAGAGTGCAAATTTGCTAGGAGAACGGATTTCAACGATTTCGTTACTGCGAAAATGATTCCCCACCCTCCTCGCTCCGCAAACTATTTTCAGAGGGTAAACATGAAAACAGGTGATTGGGGGGGGGTGGTATCTCGTTTTCCAAGACACGAAACCTTGGAAAAGTGTTGTCCTAGCAATTATGTGCTCTGCTCGATTCGTTTGAGCAAGCAAAAGCCGCTTGCTCACTTGTAATGGTGAGGTTTTCCTCCTCCAATTCAGGATACAACGTATACAATATCGCCTCCGAAAATGCATGGTCTCCCAGAGAAAAAGAGTAGGCAATCTGCAACGTAATTATTTGCCATTAATAATCGGCATGCACATCCGGAAGTATCCCACTTTCCTTACTCTGGACATATTGTCTCCCGCTTAGAGTCCATGAATAACGAGAGAGCAAATGAGAGATAGTTAGAAAAGATCGCTCGATTTTACACACTATCTCGGCAGGAGACAGCATCTCCACCGATCCAGAGTAAGGAAAGTTGAGACTTCCCAGTCTGAGTACCGTCAACACTGTCGGCAGTGGAAAAGCAATGCAAAGCAGTATGAGAAAAGTCTGCTTTGTGGTCGGTGTCGACATTTGAATAACGCGAAGTCGAAAGTAAAATGAAGCGAGAATGATGTAGAACTAGAAATACGTTTTTTTGAATCGGTGATTTTCAACGTCACATTAAAGAGCAAAGATTGCGACGAAATGAGGATAACAGGGTACTTCATTCCATAGGCCGGTCAAACGTACCGAAAGGACTGAGAGAACGTGTAAAATTAAGAGGGACTCTCGCATTTTTCCACACTATCTCGCCCTTTCCCCTCTCTGTAGGCTCGGAATCTGTTGTGAATCCTCTTTCGGAGTGGATAACTCACGTTGAAGAAGAGACCGGAGAGTGTAATAATGTAAAACGCGTAGCAAAATGTCGGACAAATGCGACCGCACGGTCCGTGATAAATGTGCACAATTGACCACTCGATAGACATCGTTCTCAATAAATGCAAAGTATCAAAAACTGTAATATTTCTGGGACCGCTACTTCTGCACGTTTTTAGGATGGAAAAATAGAAGATTCTCCAGCCTTCATTCCGGTATTTTTTTAAAAACTTGGATTAAAACAAGGATCCCTTAAGAAAAAAAAAGAACCAGAGTCATTGGCTCGCCGTCTGGTACTGTGGTTCTGAGCCCGCTTTCGGACGAATGAATGAATTTCGAATTTTGAATAAAGACGAATTTCGGGCCAACCTTGTCATAGTCATCGCGCCTCCAAACGCAGTGAGCAGGTCAAAGACGGCGTGCGTCTTCAGCATTATACCTGCAATGTCCATGCAACATATCTGGATTAGAGTCCTTTCCATTTTTCTTCGACAAGGTGTTCGTGGGATATTGTTAAATGTTCTTTTTAAGAGAAACTAGCGCTTTCGCAACGCCAGTGCCGGTGATTGGCGAAGTGTACTTGTCGAAAATGTACCGAATGTCGAGAAGGACGGCGGCGGGTGGTGAATCATGCAGATGAGCAGCAAGGAATTGACTGTGATTGCTGCCGCTCCGCACGAGAAATGAATGCACTGAATGATGACCACACCGAGGTGAGGCATCCTGATGGTCAATACTTCTGAATACAACTGACTGTCTTTGTCACCTAGTCGTGACATCGTAATTTTCATGTTGCTCACATACTATTACTTTAATTCAATCAAGTTTTTTGGCATGATAAATGATTGATTGATTGATTTCTGCCCGAATTTAACTAAGAGGAGGCAGAGGAAAAACGCGGACGGTGGTGAGAGATAGGACAATGTAATTCAAATACATTTCAAATGCAATTATCTTCCAATAAAGATATGCGCGATGGAGCCGAATAGGAGAAGAAGTGAGCAATAGGAATGTGCTGCACAATCTTTAACATTTCCGAGCAAATTGTTCCCGTAAGCTATCATCGAAACATCACACATTGCTGGTACAAATATGGGCATCGTATAAATGTAGAACGATCGCCCTCATAAATGTCTTCCAAACAAAAGAACTGTAAACACGCAAACCTCCTCGCTACATTCTCCTACAAACAAGATTTTGAAAATGATATAGCGACATGTCTGCGCGCGATTAAAGCACATCATTCCAAAGACACAGAAAGGGGTAAGGGTGAGATTGAGTGTGTGCAAAAGTGAGAGTGTCCCTCTCGATCTTGCATGCTCTCTCACTTCAGACCCTGTAGGATTTATCGGCATGTGGAATGACGTGCTAGTTGGGGTTTCGCTGAGTGGAAAATTAGGATCGCCGATAGATTGAGCGAAATGGAGATAGAGAGTGGTTCGTTCCAATAAATACCGATAAGCGAACACCAGTAACGGGTGTATTTGCGCATAGAAATGATCAGTGATGAGCAGAAATTAGTTCCCCGAGGAAATAACGCACGTTTTCCGAATGAAACTGTGCGAACAAGAATCACATAGAAACAATATACGGGGGAGGGGATATGTTCGAACGCGCAGCAACTGAAATGTACGGTAGTACGGTTTTTGTTTTAAAGATCGAGGATGGTTTTACTGAGGTAAACGCAATCCTGCCTACATCAGAGCAGTTGAAGTAACTGAGGATTTTTTTCAGTTAATTTTGTTTAGAAGCGATATTGCTTAATGAACCATACTGTATTAAGCTTCAATGAAGAATTTTCAATGAAATATGAAGAATGTATGGCACATTTTCCGAATGAAAATGTGCGAATAAGATAAGAAAAGAAAACTATATATACGGTGGATCTTGACGAGTTGCGAATTTTGCATTTCGCTCCTGATTATTTAGTAGTAATGCATGATTATTCCTTTTTAAGAAATATCGAGGGTGCTTTTTTAAAGGTGAAGAAATTGTCTTACATCCGGAACAGTTAAGCAACATAGGCTGCTTTTCAGATTATTTTCTTCATAATCAAAGTAATCAAGCCGAAAATGCATAATAAATCAAATGAATGATTTCAGAATATCTCTATGTGTTTATTCGTGTTTCTTTGTTGGTTTGCCCCGATCGCGCCGTGAGAAATGGGAAATTTGAAACCTAACATTCCCTTTTTTAGCTTTTCAAAGATCTTTTCCTGAAAATTAACGCCGTGTAAGAGCGGGAAGGTGTAAGCAGTAAAAATACAGCTGCGGAAACATTTCCGAGCTAAACGCTGCCGTAACTTATTACCGGAAAACATACGCGTCTACTGGACAAGATGCCCTGATCTGGCGGAAATTTCGTAAGAGTTGCGAAACTTTAGAAAACTAGTTGGGGCCATGACCACGGTAGGATTAAAGGGATCTGGCACTGCAAGATAAGATATTTTTATTTTAAAGAAATTCTTTTTCTGAATGCAAAAAATCGCATATTTTTAATATTTTTTAAAGGAGTTATGATTTTTCAAAGTTCGGAATTTGCGTTGATGTACCGGGCGTTACGGTATTTAGCGCGCTAAATACAGTAATGCCCGGAACGCGAGCACTTTTAAAAATGCATAACTCCTTTCAAAAAAAATCGTAAAAATATGCGATTTTTTGCATTTTAATCAGAAAAGAATTTTCTTTAAAACAAAAATAATTTTGCAGTGCCAGGTACCTTTAATAACGGGGTTTTGTAGTTGCAGGACTAGATGATCAACGGGGTCGACCCCAAACCTATTTTGCGCCATATATTTATGCTAGAAAAGCCTCAGATAATGGAAGTAAAAATATCGGGAGCATAAAAATAGAACTCATTAAACTAATAAACCTTTTTATAGCGCGCACCGACGAGGAAGGCATCAATACTATGCGTTAGTTAATTGTAAGGGAGCTTCCCGCACAAAGGAGCTTTGGAAGACTAGACAGTGACTTCCCTGTGTAAGGCTGCGCAAATATCACGTGGAGGGTATAAACAACTTTTCCACCTTTTTATAACTTTTCCCTAGTGAACATCGTAATTTGGTAATTTGAAACTTGAAAAAAATTGAACACATTGCATCCGTTCAGTTAGAGTTTTCCACTCTTTGAAGGTGGAATTCCTCTTTTGAAATTTGCACAGCCTACAATTCCGAACCGACGGTAAGGGGCCAGAGTGAGAACGTATGTGCTAAAGCAAGATTGTCCCTCCCGATATAGTACGCCCTCTCACTCCAAACAATTGTATGCACGGTTCGATCGGGTTTGCATCTGATAGTGAGTTACGCGTAGATGTTTTTTTTATGTGAGAAAAATAGTTATGCTGACAGCGCCGCTTGTGATGGAGTGGGGGAAATGAAGAGAGAAGGAGTGGCGAGCCTCATTCGAATAAGCACCTGGAAGTATCGCATGTTTCCGTAATGAAAATGTGCGATCGAGTTTTTTTAATATAGCATTATTTTACCAAAACGGAAATTCGATTTTGACGACGGAATCGTGTTTTCCATATCAAAATACATACAGTATCGGTCATAAGTCATTGCCCACTTTTCGTTTTGTCATAACTTTTGAACCAGAAGAGCAATCGATCTGAAATTATTAGGGGATATGGATGACTTGGTTGGGACTCGTTATCGATTATTTCATCATAATTTCAATTATTAGTAATTGCGTAGTGATGATGCAATCACTCAGTGAAATTTCAAAGACGATTGTTTGCTCGGAGGATTATTTTGGAACAATCTCACTTAGGAAACAATCTCACCACTTGGTGAAAGTTGATGCAATATGACACACAAGAAAAAATAGTACCACATTCTACGATTTCTTTGCGGAACAGCACCAAAGTTCAAAATATGTGTCTCAAAAATAAATTTTCGTTTCTAGACATGTTAGAGCAGTGTTCTTGCCGCTCTGGGGAAGAGACTATGATGTCTGTAGATTGAAGACGAACTAGCGTTAGTGAAATTTATCCCATTTCGAGTGAAATAATAGCTGGTGTGGAGTCTATTTTGTGATTTTGTATTTGCCTCTCATGAGATTACTGGCTGTCTTCAGGCCAATTTCCTCTCTGCGCTTGTCTATGGAAATTGATGCAGTAAATGTTTTACGGCTCGATCCATTCGAATTTCGTACTTTTGAATTTCGTAGTAGGCGACTTCCCGCTCATCAGAAGAAACGCCAACAACATGGATCTCTGATCGTTTCGACTTTTTAAAGTTGTGACCGTATACATCTTGGTAAATTTTCAGCGACAAAAATTGTGTGACACCGAAATAACCAATTCATGCGACAAACAAAACAGAATCAAAAACTTGTCCTTGTTTTTCATTGGTTGCAATAGCATCGTGATCTTTGGTTTTAGGGAACAATAAATTTGCAAAAATGTTTGCAATATGCACATGGATGGTACCCTCGTGGCTGTCCCCACCACTCACCTGCCACATCAATCACCACTTGACATAAATCAACACCCTCGCATCGCCAAAGATCTCCCATCTACAATTTCTCCATCACATCTTTTGATCTTTTTCATCTCTCGCTTTTCTTATTTTCAAACAATCTCCCGATTGGTAGATGGACGTGCCCGAAGTTCGCCCTATTTCTCCTTACAATTTCCGGTTGGAGAGCTATAGATAGCGATGGTTGAGACTCATGGGTATATAAGAGCGGACTGGTCTTGCACAGTCATCCAAAGTCGGACTCAATATCTCTCAAGATGGTACAATACGGCAATGTCAAGCTGAGCGAGGTCGCCATTGCTCGTCTCAACAAGAAACTCGAACCGCTCAGGTAACTTCTACATTATCGATTGATTGGTTACTACTGTAGTTACATACCGTAGGTAAGTGCCAACAGCTCAACTCTTCATCTTTCAGAGCCGCCCTGGAAGTTCATCCCCTCTACAAAGCAGTTGAATCCATTGAAGATCTTCGCATCTTCATGGAAAATCACGTGTATGCAGTGTGGGACTTCATGTCTCTGCTGAAAGGACTGCAAGTAAATCTCACTTGTGTCGATATTCCATGGATCCCGCGTGGATCTCGAATTGCACGTCGTTTGATCAACGACATTGTGCTGGGAGAAGAATCGGATCAAGTTGGAGGACGATTCATTTCTCATCTCGAATTGTATGTATATATAATATTTATAATAATATCATTTACAATATAAAAATATATCCATATAATATAATATATGTGTAATTGTAGGTACATCGAATCGATGGAGCACATGGGCGCTGATACCAAAGGACTCACCGGATTCCTTCAATCGATGTCTAATCTCAAGAATGACTACTCTGAGAAGAATATCAAGACGGCACTCCAGGCCAATGAGGCAAGTCGCAACTTGATCCTTACCGATATCCATTCCATCAATCTATTTTTATCGTGCACCACGAGGGTGCAGAAACATAAGTAGCCCAATAAGAGAAAAATGGTGTTATCTGTTCGATCAATCTTCTAATCTTCTTCAGGTATCATCGCCTGCTCAATCCTTCGTACGTAAGACCTTCTCCTTCCTTCAAACCGGCCAAATCGAAGTGATCGCAGCTGCTTTTGCTTTCGGTCGTGAAGATCTGATCCCTCTGATGTTTACTGGTCTTCTCAAGGAAATGAACAGGGGACTGGGAGGAATACTGGACACTTTTATCGTCTATCTGGAGAGACACATTGAAGTGGATGGAGAGGAACATGGACCCATGTCTCTGCAGATGATGAGCGAGATCTGCGGAGATGATAATGACCCGAAGTGAGTATATGGGGTACGGTAGGCATACTGTAGCCTCTGCCATAAATCGATAATTACCGTACTCATTCCAGATGGGACCTGGCCATCGAGACTGCTTACCAAGCTCTCGAAGCAAGAATCAAACTGTGGGATGGAGTTGTCGAACTGATCGAGAAGGAGAGAAAGAAGAGAGGAAACTAATAAGACAAGACGAGATTCAACCAAATTCATACTATGTATATACTGGGATTACAATACCATATTTAATAACCATTTCGTGTTCGAATAAAACAATAATTCATTATGAAACTGGCTTGTGGGACACGTAAAAGATGGGAAGAGAGGGAACGTGTGAACAGTTGGAGAAAATAATACCTAACACAGAAAGAAGAGTTCCATCACAATGCAGTATGGAAGCAAGATCATTCGGGCAAGCGAAAGATGCGAGCTGCAAACGTGCAGTTCGCATACATAGGGGCCACAACGTGGTCAGCGAAATTGACTAGGTGGGGTGAAATTTAGTGTCAACATGTCCCTACATGTCTGATTAAGATGAATCTTTTGGATTTAGCTCGATATCTTATCTCTGAACCGAGTTACACTTCCAAAACCACGCGCGCGTCGACTGTTGTGAGACGGGGGAAAGCCGCGATGGGGAGAGGGAGAGGCGGAGCCTATTCGCCCTTCTTTCTAGGGGAATAGCGCGCTTAATTGGAGATATTTTGATGTTGTGTCAAAAAAAAAATCAAAAAAAAAAATTTGCCTAGTGCACCCGCAAGTTCAATTCCCCTTTTGCGAAAACCGTTGCTATTTACAGTAAAACGGAATGTCGATACTCTCGTACTCGTATTCTCGCACTATTTTTGCAATCGAGAGCACAATTCAGGATCGCCGATTTTGATTTCTTTTTCTCTTGTAATATTCCTTGAAAAATCAAGAGAATAAAATGCGGGTCTATCAGGAGTTGTGAGTTCAGTGATAAGCCCAATTTCGACGATTTCGAAATTAAATTTCACTTTTTCGACACATCAACGTTCTCTGATCAACCCTGATATAGGCGCAATCGATTGCACTCATCAAGACCTCTAAAACAAGCTATAATATGACTCATATCGTTTCGAATTACGCTTGTGCTCTCAAATTCTCATTTTTTGTCGAATCAGGGTGCGCGATAAGTGGGCGGACGTTGTGGACCCTACGCATACAAGACCTTTTTTCAAATGCCTCCACTTGACAGTAGCCGAGAGATCACATCACGCAGTCTCGTCTAGACCAGTAAAATTCATATTTGAAGTTTAATTATCTGGAGTATCGCACCCAAAACTACTTGATGATTCTCCGTCATTATAGTCATGGTCATAGATTACTGATTCATTTTTGGGTGTTGAAAGTCGA
Organism: Pristionchus fissidentatus; assembly: GCA_036245785.1. Lineage (NCBI taxonomy): Eukaryota > Metazoa > Nematoda > Chromadorea > Rhabditida > Neodiplogasteridae > Pristionchus > Pristionchus fissidentatus. The sequence continues at coordinate 14,446,359 of BTSY01000004.1, forward strand.
TGTTTTAAATGATGAGATGTGCCCAAAAGTCTCATTTAAGATATTAATGGCTCCAACTGTCTGTTTTTTACAGTAGCGCCAGAAAGTTTGGGCGCACATTCTGGAATTTGAATCGTGTTGCGTAGTGATGACGCAACTGGATAGCACTTTTTCGAAAAATTATCTGAATAGTTCCTCATAATATCTCAACACCATACATTTTTGGCTAATGTGAAAATACGTTCCTATGAAATATAATTCCAGAATATGGCAGTTCAAGCATCTTATTCACTGATGGATTTGCTATCTTCTCTAAATTTTTCAGCAAGATTGCTCTCATGATTTAAAAGTTACAGCAGAAAGCAAAAGTGCGCCCAAACTTTCCGGCGCTACTGTAGATCTAAAGAAGAGATTGGGCCCTCCGGACTGAACTGATTATGCGCTGGCCTTATAGTTAGCAGCGACTCCCGCAGGGCTTCGAGCCTAGTTATGGGGATGGCTATACCTTTTTTGACACCAGTCTCTACGTATTTCTTGGGAACAAAAACGAAGAATCAGTAATCCCTTTCGAAAGGTAACGAAGAAGTGAACTTTAGCTGTGTCATTCGTAACGGCAGTTGTTAGCATATTTGCAATTTTCCGGATTTTACTTATTATTAGCTGACAATCGTGGATATGTTGCGTAAATATTCTTACAGATGTGGCATTTTCCTTAAATAGTAACTACGATGTCAGACCGCGATACAGTTCCAAATGTCATTGCCGTATTTTGTGACATTACTTTGTTTGTTAGGCATCTTCACGTACATACTGTGCCCGTGTGTCACGTTTCGTTCGAATGGGTATTTACTATTACAAATTCACGAACATATATAATATATTGCTGAAATACATCGGAAGAAACGGCGAGAGAGCACGTCGCAGTGAGAGATTTAGGCTCTAACCTCAGTCCATTTCACGTACATTTCATATGAAAATTGTAATACACCCACTGGTTTGTAGTAATAATGTTATGATGAAGGTACCTTTGTCGCCTGTATCGTTAGTTCCCCTAGTTGGCAGTCTCAAGGGGGCAATTTGTTGTAGAATCGACAGCCATTTCTGTTCCTCACGGTGATGTCGACCGAACCTATCTACAAGAACGCTAAATACAATGTTAGTTTTACAGTATTACTTTAAAATATTTTTAAAGTACAATTTTTTCAGGACTGTTTCTACACGACGCAGGGGGCGATAACGTGTATGTTTACATTTTTCGAAATGTTTTTGTTGTTGTTATTTCGACCTTTCAGGCTTCTCACTATTCATTAATCTGCTCAGCTTCTTTCTCATCTTTTACCAGAGTCTAAAGGTACCCCGCGATTGATGAACGGTAGTGTTCACCAAAGAAAAATAGACAACGAAACAAAGATATTGTCCAAACTAGGGATGCAAGTTCCGCATTCCTATTACGGCCTCTAGAGTTGGAGAGCCGTTCTCTGACAATGAGAAGCGAAGCCAAGGATTTTTGCGCTGTGTTATTTCGCGACAAAGGCGATCGTGCGTATTTGCATGGTCTTTTTTTTGTTTCAACAACCTTGTTTACTACATTCTTTTTGAAGGGAGTGGGGACGTACCACTACCTGCTCAAGACGTTCGCCATCAATGACATCATATTTACATGCATCCACTTTCTGACACTGCCGGTGAGGAACAGCAGACGAAGACTCAGAAATTTGTCAACGCCTCCAGTATTCTTGGCTGCCGAGCGACTACTTTAAAGGTCTAAAACTGCCGCTCTCCTACTTGGACCGGAAGAATTGGACATCAAAGTCATCACTCTTTAGCCAATGCTTTTAGAGCCGTTGACAAATTTCGATGGAGGAGTTAATCTACGGTAGAGTCTACGTGACAATGCACGAAGAGATAACTTCCTGCATTTCCTTAGATAGATGATGACGGAAAAAATTCAGAGTTTTCCCCTCACATAAACTCCCACAAGCCTCCGCGCGTGTTAAGAGACCCTCCACGAGAAAACGGGAAGGGGTCTCGGATGGGCGAAAATACAACCTACCCTCAAACTTTTTTCTTGTAATGAGGGTCACGAGTGCTGATCGCCGCCACAACTCTGAGCGCCAAAAAAAATTTTGACCGAAAAAATATTTTCCAAAATTTTGATCGTTTTTTAGACCCTAAAATAATGTTTCCTTTTTGATATTCGAAAGTATTTAGTTATGCGTATTTTTACGCGTAGATTCTAAATTTACTAGCTAGAACTGCCGAAATTTCAATAGAAAAAAGTTACTCTCGAAAAATCACTTTTTTGGATTAAAAATCAAATATATCGTTATTTTATAAACTTCTGTTCGCGTTCTCACTATGATTTTTTGAATCTACATGAAAAAGTAGTACTATACTGAATATTTCAAATTTTTATTAACACAGATCTTTTAGATATTTGTTGCCAAAGTTGGGCATACAAGGATTTTGCAGATATATCACTGCCTAATATTTACGAAAATAAGTCCCACTAATACGAACTATCATTCTAAAACTTCATTGTATGTCAAAACTGATATATTGGAAACAAATATACTGAATTATAGGATTGCTGTCATACAGTTATTGCACAAAATTCGCTTTTTCCTTCTTAAAATGCCATCCCACAAAAAATTCTACATAAAACTTGTTTAAACTCCTTAATTTAGCTCTAATATTTTTAAAACCATACTAGAACATCATTAATACGCATAAAAAGTAATTACAGATCGATATGCCGAAGTTGAAATTTTTTTCGAAAATTTCCAATTTTATTTTTTTTTGCCGATTTTCAAAATGTCATCTTAAACTGAAGTGGACATTGAACAACTTACATGTTTAGTGATGATTAGTCAAATTTTAAGAGATAAATATCAATGCGACCATCATTCACATCGCCCTCTTGATTTTTAAAGTCCAATTTTTTGAACAGTTTTCTAAATTTGGTTAATCATTACAGATTTTTTTGGATTGGTTTGTGAATTATGAACAAGCAATTTTTTATGACTCTCCGATTCAGGATTCTAGGAGTCAATAATTATCATTATTTCAGTCCTTGTATTTCGGCTCAAATCTATGGAAATAGTGTAAAAATGATTTTAAAACATGACTGCGGTCGGATTGTTTGCATAAAATATAACATATCATGACGAGAAGCAATGTTGGATTATTCATAGCAATGTTGGATTATTCTCATTTTCTCGAAAAAAAAATAAGAAGAAAAAATCCATAGAATCTTATATTTTCAAATGTTATTTGGATACACTTCCAAAAAAAAGTCTAATGTGAATTCTAGAGCCGACCGTTCGGTTTCAGGAATGGAAACAGGATGCCTATCCTATTTATCCTCTTTCAGTATGAGGATGCTGGATCTCACACTGAATTTATTTCTACTCCAAAAACTCCTAAAAAAATGATTTTAAAACATGACTGCGGTCGGATTGTTTGCATAAAATATAACATATCATGACGAGAAGTTCATAGCAATGTTGGATTATTCTCATTTTCTCGAAGAGAATACAAAAACAGTTTGATTCATAATAATGTTTCATATCTTTGATATTGAGACATGCAGATGATCTGAAAATGAATTCTCCCAAAGGTTCATAGCATCCATGAACTTTTCAGTAAGCAGATTTTGTCTTCTCTTCGAGAAAATGAGAATAATCCAACATTGCTATGAATAATCCAACATGGCTTCTCGTCATGATATGTTATATTTTATGCAAACAATCCGACCGCAGTCATGTTTTAAAATCATTTTTTACACTATTTCCATAGATTTGAGCCGAAATACAAGGACTGACTTTATGTGCTAGGCTAGGCAGAAATCGAAAATTTGGTGAAAATTTGAAATAAACTGTGGGTTCGAAAATTAATAATTTTTAAGGAAAGTATACTATAATGATAATTATTGACTCCTAGAATTCTGAATCGGAAAGTCATAAAAAATTGCTTGTTCATAATTCACAAACCAATCCAAAAACTCTGTAATGATTGACCAAATTTAGAAAACTGTTCAAAAAATTGGACTTTAAAAATCAAGAGGGCGATCTGAATGATGGTCGCATTGATATTTATCTCTTAAAATTTGACTAATCATCACTAAATATGTAAGTTGTTCAATGTCCACTTCAGTTTAAAATGAAATTTTAAAAATCGGCAAAAAAATAAAATTGGAAATTTTCGAAAAAATTTCAACTTCGGCATATCGATCTGTAATTACTTTTTATGCGTATTAATGATGTTCTAGTATGGTTTTAAAAATATTAGAGCCAAATTAAGGAGTTTAAACAAGTTTAATGTAGAATTTTTTGTGGGATGGCATTTTAAGAAGGAAAAAGCGAATTTTGTGCAATAACTGTATGACAGCAATCCTATAATTCAGTATATTTGTTTCCAATATATCAGTTTTGACATGCAATGAAGTTTTAGAATGATAGTTCGTATGAGTGGGACTTATTTTCGTAAATATTAGGCAGTGATATATCTGCAAAATCCTTGTATGCCCAACTTTGGCAACAAATATCTAAAAGATCTGTGTTGATAAAAATTTGAAATATTCAGTATAGTACTACTTTTTCATGTAGATTTTTTTCAGAGTTTTTTTTTTCATACAGAATTTTATAAAATCACGATATATTTGATTTTTAATCCAAAAAAGTGATTTTTCGAGAGTAACTTTTTTCTATTGAAATTTCAGCAGTTCTAGCTAGTAAATTTAGAATCTACGCGTAAAAATACGCATAACTAAATACTTTCGAATATCAAAAAGGAAACTTTATTTTAGGGTCTAAAAAACGGTCAAAATTTTGAAAAATATTTTTTCGGTCAAAAAATTTTTTGGCGCTCAAAGAGATGTGGCGGCGATCAGCACTCGTGACCCTCATTACAAGAAAAAAGTTTGAGGGTAGGTTGTATTTTCGCCCATCCGAGACCTTTACTCATTTCTCCCGTTCTCTCGTGGAGGGTCTCTTAACATATCAACCAGCCTTTTTGCGCCGTATAAACTCTGAAAATTTGTGGTGACTATAATCATTTGTAAAATATTGTGATATGCTAATTGCCGGTTCCGGAAACGTTCGGGAGCACGCTTATCATGCGGACGCACGGCCTGCTGCAGTCGCGGTTCTGGATCCAGGTGCACACGGCGACCTACGGCACCGGCTTCCCCCTACTCGTGTTCCACTTCCTCTACCGACTCATGGTCCTCAAATGGTGAGTTGACGCACGGAATGCGAATTGGCGCATAAATGATCACCTGGTCCTCAAGTGGTAAGTAGTTCATTTTTAAAAATATCAGCATTGAACAAAATGGAAAACTTTTACTTCCGGTGTTCACTTAACACAGGTATTCTGAGAGATTGCATGGAAACGGGCTTCATCTTTACAAAAAAATAAAAACGGTCCAATTCCTCCGTAACTATTGTAGTATGATCATCTCACGGCAACAACTATTTCGCAATATTTGTTGGAGCCGTAAACTCGACGATGCCTAAAAGCCGGCTCTCCGAAGATGGAAATTTCAAAAAATTGTATCTTTTTTCAACGTTAAAGACAAAACTCGTTCAAAAAAAGAAAAGAACCGTAAGGAGATGTATAATAAATTACCTGTTTGGACTATATGCTCTAAGCCAGCGCAACTTTATGAAAATTTCAAAAATTCGATTTTTCGGCTCAAAAACGAAGAATTCTGAGAAAACTTTCTATATGTTCAAGTTATTTTACAACGGAATCTGATTCTAAATCAAAATTTTACCCCTAGAGCCTTAAAATTGGGCAAATAGAAGAGGGCTAATTTTCAGGAGGCCCGTTCAAATTCGAAAATCCCTTATGAAATGGTCACAAGTCGAAATATCGAATAAAAAATTTTCTTCCAGAAAGCCACAAAACACAGGATATAATCATAATTGAACCTTAAGTTTAATTTGGAGTCGTTTTCAAACGACGTTAAGATCCTGAATGTCCATTACTGAACACTCATTTTAGCCGTATCAACGGCTAAAATGAGTGCGCCATATTTAGCTCCAAACGACGTGTACTCCACATATGAAAAAAAAAATTGTAAACTATTCGACATATCATTTGATTTCATAACCACTGTACATCTAGAGATATTTAAATCTTGTTTAAATCGTTTGGAAAGAAAAAAATTTTCTCGATTTTTTCGACATAAGGGATTTTCGAATTTGAACGGGCCTCCTGAAAATTAGCCCTCTTCTATTTGCCCAATTTTAAGGTTCTAGTGGTAAAATTCGATTTAGAATCAGATGCCGTTGTAAAATAACTTGAACTTATAGAATGTTTTCACAGAATTCTTCGTTTTTGAGCCGAAAAATCAATATTTTGAAATTTTCATAAAGTTGCGCTGGCTTAGAGCATATAGTCCCAACAGGTAATTTATTGTACATCGCCTTACGGTTCTTTTCTTTTTTTGAACGAGTTTTTTCGTTAACGTTGAAAAAAGATACAATTTTTTGAAATTTCCATCATCGGAGAGCCGGCTTTTAGGCATCGTCGAGTTTACGGCTCCAACAAATATTGCGAAATAGTTGTTGCCATGAGGTGATCATACTACCATAGTTACGGAAGAATTGGACGATTTTGATTTTTTTGTAAAGCAGCAGGTGCCATCTCTAAGAATATTAAGGCGAGTTAACGCACAGAAGTGTGAGATGCGAGCAGAGGCCAAAACGCGGACTTCCCTTATTTCGCAAACAGTCGCGTTGTCGACTCTCTCTCTTTTGTGCTTTATCTCGCCTTAACACCTGAAGTAACACTTTCACACTATTTTTGATCGTATCATTAGATATATAATTTTTTTCCGGACGCAATTGCTTCTGCGCTACTTTGCTCTCTTCTTCACTGCGATGATCGCTAGCACGGCGGCCGTAACCGGCTTGTGGTAAGATCATTGGTACTACACAGAAAATCGAAAACGAGATATTTGTAAGTGTGTCATACACTAGCTGTCTCATCAAAGTGTAGGATACACTCAATAGTAAGTTCATTCTGGGTGTAAACCTGGTCATCCAACGTGATGAGTTATCTGGCTTTTTGCACTCTCCTAATGTGCACATCAATTTGCGTGGAAACGGCAGAATGGTGTGTTAATGGTTTGCCTTAGAATTAGCCACGCCTGTCGCAAGACAGAGATTTTGTAGGATTTCGTGGGATATCCGTGCAAAAAGACAAGAAAAAGCAAAAAGACCATCTCTAGCTTCCACCCTTCTTTCCACGCTATTTTTCTGTTCATATTAGGGGGATTTTCCTCAAAGTTGAGCTGCTGATTGGTGTCAGCGGCCCGCACAATATCGATGATCGAATCAGCCAGAAAAACAAGCTCAATTTCTCCACTCCCTTATCACATTACGGACTTTCTCGAGAACGCTACAATGGTCTTTAGTGTAGGAGGAAATTGATGACATAGAAGACAACTACAAGTATCGCTACTATTATCGTAATCACTATAATCATGTTCACGAAGGCGATTCTCGAACAAATTCTCACTTGGTTAACTGGGCTGACAGCTCAGGGAAACTCAAAGCTCAGCAGAACGAGTTGACAATTTAATTTATGGGAGAACTGCGTGTTCAATAAATTAGCGATCTATAGATAGGGATACAATGAAACCTACGAGTTTATATAGTGATTTCTGTGTGCACTCCAATTTTCTTTTTATGTGCTCTCACTCCAAATTAATTTGCTCAATCACGAACGGGTTTAAATGTGAAAATACTACAGTCTAGGTCTGTTTCATTATTCATTATTCATTATTCTACATTAGAAAAGATCGTTTGAAGGCTGAAAGAAATTCAAATAATGGCAAGAATGGCTGAATTTCTCCGCAGGTTCTATGTGGCTGCCGTCCTATGGGAGCCCGACTCGGAAAGTTCGGCGGTCGTCGCTCACTACATAAGAAATGACGAGGAATCCTTTGTTTACCACAGCTTCAACACCTCCGACCAGTACATCGTCGCGACTTATTGGGTGGGTCAAACAGTCGTCTGGGCCAGTCATATTCGTAGAAAATAGTTTTTTTTTTATTTAGGGTGACAATAAATTTTTACCTTTGCGAAAATAAGCTAGTCCGGTCTCTCCATAAAATAAGAGCTTCCTACAGTGTAGAATATAATTGCGCAAAAATCAAGCGAAACATTGCCTTCGCAGACCAACAGCACCTTCTCCGGCCCTCGCTATCGTGATATTGCCGGATTGGCGTTGCTTATCGGCACTCTGACGACCGGCCTCAGTCTGGTCGTGCTGTGCGCTGCACAGATTGAGAAGCTGCTGCAGCAGAGGTGGGACAACAGCTCCAGAAAGGGGTCTAGAACGAGCACACCTACACTGCTATGGCGGATGCTATTATAGGCGTGCAGCCCTATCGTCAACAATGCAAACTGAATTAATGTAGCTTATGTTGTAAAGTAGTACTAGATTGATTTTCCTCCAAATCCACAATCTTGACTTGCAGCAAATACTCCGATTTGCAGCCGCCACGACCAAAGCGCGATCGCCATGCGACTGCAGCGGCAGCTGTTCACCTGTCTAATATGGCTGGTAAGCAATTTCGAAAGCGAAATGCTTATTCGCATAATATCACAATACGTTTGCCGTAACGTATCATGAAAACAATTGAATACATTTCTTGAGAGCATGCACTTTTCTGAAAATCTAGAACAGATCATCACCTTCAAAACGCCAAAACAAATTGTTGTAGCTGTTTCTATGAACATATTGTGCGTAACATGAAGTAAGAATTAAATGAACATGAAATCAAAATGTAATACCCAGTGTATGTACTGCTTCAATTGTAGCCCGTTGCACGGTACTTCTCAGCACTTGTGCCGATTTCTCTGACATTTAAGATAATTGTGTGATCTCAGACAATAATCCCGCTGCTGACCGCCTTCATTCCCGTGGGAACGTGCGCCGGCGGACCCCTGATCGGTGATTAAATTCAACTCAATTCGAATCAATTCTTTATTTTTTTCGTCAGAGGCTTACGATCTTCTTATGATGCCGACTCTCTATATATAGTAGATAGTAGAGGTCGATAGTCTCCAATAGAGTTCGTTTATTTGGCAGGAAACAGAGGGGGTGTCATAATAATTACGATAGTGACGATTGCGACTCATAGGAAGAAATAACGAATTGCGTAATGACCCTAGAGAAATTCGATAACGTGGAGTATTTTTACTGCATCACAGGTTCTATTGATAGAAGTAGATTTGAACAATAGGAAGGTGTGTCGCTGACTATCCCTAGGCGGTTGCTGTATTTGCAGGGAGCAATCAGTAGAAATGTGTCGGAAAAAGTCAATAGGAACTGTTATGAGATCATTTCTCCAATTTTGAGAAAAATAGCGGTAATTTTTCTGACGAGGGCAACTCTAATTGCAGGCGTCGTCTCTCCCTACCTCGCCATGCTCACTCCCAACCTCTGCATCTTCCACCCTCTCTTTGATGGACTCGTCTTGATGTCGACCGTCACCGAATACAGGTATTTCGAATTCCCGGAATTTCAATAATATAGTCCGCTGATTACCATATTCTTAGTGTTTTTTGTTACTGGTGCACGACCCCTATATCGACAATATTCGACGAATTCAAACGAAAGCTTCACTCTTTCAGAATAAATCTTTTTTTTAAATGGAAATTGCAGACGGGCGCTGCTGCGGCTGCTACTGCGCGCGGTCAAACTTTCGGACAAAAAGGGGAACGTCGTCGTGGCAATCGTTAGCAAGACGGCGGAGGAGGAGAGGAGCCGGCCACGGGCGGACACGCTCTAGCCCCCGAAAAGCGCGCTCGGACTGGAAGCCCACCCTATCGACACATATTCCTTATCCCCTGTCCGCAAATGCGTTGGTGATAAAATATTAGTAGACACGCTCCGACGACAATATTTTCTTTGACCAGTGTCAGTCCGCAAAAAGTAAAACCAAACAACTACAAATATTTAAATTTCTGTCCAAACTCCCCCGCAAAAGTATATTGTCACATGAGGCAATGATGAAGCGTTAATTTCAACACGTTGCGCACTGAGTACTTTTTGCTTATTAGGCAAGTATGGCTATCGTAGATCAATGATTTTTGATCGGGGTGGTCACCAGTTCGTCTTCCACTGAACTATTGACCAACATATCATATCAAATCATATCTATCAATCAAATTAGCAGTTCTTGCACGGCTCCATGTCATTACGCTCATTACCTTCATCCGTTTCCTGTTTTTGTGTTTCCGGTTTTACTCGATCCTAATTTGCGCCCACTTCAAAGGCCGGCGCCGGGGAAATCAACAAGCTGCGGGGGCACAAGATCGAGTGAGATAAGTAAGCAGTAATGCGATGTTAATCCTCGCCCCCTGTCTCTCTTCCTCTCACAATCAAGATATCCGTCGAGCGCAAAACCACTTTCGATTGGCGAGAATTAATCATTCTCACTCTCTGCCGGCTCGCCTGCCCCCGTCCGCCCCAACTTTTGCTTTTTTTTCTAATCATGAAGCAGAATTCACCGCAGCTCAAACCCATGATTTATAGTGGTCATCCCATGATTTATCACTTGAACAACTTGGCTCTTGACTGCGCTCCCGCTTTAGACTCCCATCGGAAGTTTATCTGAGCCGGATGTCTGAGCAGGGTTATTCACTAGAGTGACCGTCTCATCATTGTTTGGTTGTGTCTGACATTGGAATATTTAGATCTTGGCTTCTTAATAAGATTATCCATGTAACTTTTGACTCCATCCCACTCGCATAATGATTATTCATGCACGATGTTCCACACTCTTGAGACGTTTTCTCGTGGCATCTTCGTCTAGCTGGCACATCTCGATCCATTATCCTCGTTGAAGCACGGTCCGAATCCCCCATCGTCCGCCATGGTGTGGGGTGTCAGGATATCCATAACTGGTTAGTTGCGTTATCACATTAGGCACACAAGCGTGTGGCTCTGTCGAGAAGATCTGTATTGACATTTTCGAGACGAGGGCCAAATCAATCCAAATCAAAAGAATTCATTGTGTTTAGCACTGAATAAAATACAAACACAATATTTACAGTGCTGCTATTCTTCAATACGCACACTACCGGGAGCTCAAAGTCGGTGGATGTGCCGACTACCGTAACCGACGATGGCAAGGCACTGCAGGTGAGTTACGGTGTGTATCGATTTTTTTTTATAAATATTGATTTGATTATAGCTCAATCTGAACGAGGAGCACAGTCTGGAGCTGCTGCAGCACTGGCTTGATCAGGCAGTAGGCGGACTCTTAGGCGCCATGGCTACCACCAGGTATGCCATTGAAAAATGAGACGCATGATATAAAATACGGACAATGGTTAGTGAGCAAAGTAAGAGAGTCCATGTCGAAATTAGATGCTCTCTCTCACTCCCAAACCCTGTCTGGTGAAGTTTTTGCGATACGCTGATTGAGCGTGTTTTTCTTCACCGATTGGTGCAAGAAGAGACTCAGATTTTGAAATTCGAAAAGGTATATTTTAAATAATAATAAAATGTTTTTGTTTTAGATTGGAAAACGTCCACGACGACGACAAGGACGAACACGCGCAGTGCGCAAAGAACGCATCGACGGTCATTGTGAGCAATAGACTTTGAAAAGTAACGATGCATCTAGTTGCCTTTCTCCAAACACTACTCATTTCTCGCACTTTTTTTCACAAAATCTGTCGATTTCCCTATTATTCAACTAGTTGAACCGTTAATTTGCAATGTCTAGTGAGCAACATGACTTCCTCCACTCAGAGCGCGATCCCTCTTACAGTTCGATATCTAGATACTCAGTCTCCTGACGAGATAGTACATGAATGTTAGAGAGCGAAGTACCGTGAACATATGCAAGAGAGTTGGACTACCTAGATGTCGACAAGTAAGAGAGTACGCGCTCTGAGCAGAAAGGGGTCAACGCGAGAGAGTGCCTAAAAGCGAGAGAGTGGCTCTCTCGACCTTGCGAAATTTATCACTCCAAACCTCTTTCCTTACTTTCTCAGCGTCATAAATCCAAGCGGAAAACCTTTCCCTTTCTGAAAACACCCGATTCGCATCGGTGAAAGTGATACGAGTTTGTTGAATTTAACAAGAACATTTGTTTCCAAATTTACAAACTTTAAAAGTTTCAAATTTGCAAACATAAGAACGAGACTAATTACTGTGGCAGGACCACGCCAAGTGCGTCGTACAACTAATGGACAAAACGGACGGGCAGAAGTCGAATGCCACAAACGGTCAGTCAAGGATGGTAAATAACTGAATAAAAAGATGTGCATGAAAAGTCAATAGTAAACCACGCAATTGCTTGTATACGCAGGAAGGAAGACGGGTTCTAATCATCCATCCCTCAAGTAGTTTTACGTGAAATGATATATGACAGGAATCGGGATAGACTCGAGCATGGCCGGGACATAGACATTTATGATTTTTAAATTGGCTGAAAATTTAGCACAAGGTACTATCAAGCTTCCTCTATCGAATAGCGTTTTCAGAATTAAAAAAAAATTTTTTTCAAGAAAAAACATCAAACATTACAACGCATGGACCGATTTGGCCAATATTTATACTGGAGTAAGTACCAACAATGTTCACCAGAACATCTCTAGAGAGAACGAGCACTTTTGACTTTTAAGAACATTGGCTCAACTTTTGCAAAAACAACCACCCTACATCGGCGCACGAACCAGGAATGACTTCAAGCGGTTGGTAAACAAGCCGAATCATTTGTCTATCTATAGATAAATATAAAGCAACAAACAGCGGATTTCTAACTTCACTTTGAAGATATTTGTGATTTTTAAAATTTTGCTATTACTTGAAAAAATCTCCGATTCACAAGGTTGATTTGTGTATCACGCGAAAAGAATTTTTTTTTTAAAAAATCTGAAAACGCTATTCGATAGAGTTTGATAGTACCTTGTGCTAAATTTTCAGCCAATTTAAAAATCATAAATTTCTGTGTCCCTGTCGTTTTCGAAGTGCTCGAGTCTCTCGCGATTCCTCTCATATTTGGAGTGACTATTGCGCCTACTGAAAAGTCCGCGACTCCGACTGACGCAGCTGCAGCACCTGCAGCACCTGCATCACCTGCAGCAAAGGGGATGAAGAAGCGACGGACGAGGAAACGATTGAACAAGAAGAAACAGAAGAAGCCAAAGCATTTGTCGACCAAACACAGGAAAAGCAAACGAACAAGTGAGTTGCTCTGCACATAGACAAAAATTACTTCGTCGTATGCATGAAAAAATATTACTTCTGCGGAAATACAACTGTGATTGAAGTAATCAATTACTTCGATTGGTGTTCTAACGTATTTCCACAAAAGTAACTAATTACTTCATGCATGCGACGAAGTAATTTTTCGCTGAGTTGATAATAAGTTAATGCGCGTTAATGGATGTGCGTAGAGATTCCTTTCATCTCGGCATGCTCTGGCGTGACTTAGAGCAGGCAGTTAGTGGTAGCCAAAATAAAATGCAAACCTCACAACTAATGCATTCAATTTTACCCAAAACGCAGTGTGTATTTCGCACAAAAACCGGTCGACACGTAGATATTTTAGAAGTAGAATTCGTAGTCGGCCTGAGTTGAATGTTGTATGAAGGCCGGATGTGCGCGCAAAATTGGGGAAAGTATTAGGATGAAAACATGATTTAACTTGTAAACAAATGTTCAGCTAAGAAGTATTTGCATATTTTGCGTTAAACACTGCATAGTAGAGGTTGAAATTCAGGTTAATAATTAGATCAACTCTCTTCACTTCACACACTATATCTCACCAATGGACATGTGCAAAATGAAGAGTGCTAATCTAATTTTTTACCCGAATCTTTTCAAACTTTACTACAGAACACACGCACAAGCGTCGAAAGGACGTGGAAGAATTGGACGAGAAATTGAGCTGGTCGGGCTCTTTTGCTATGAGAGCCAAGCGATCAATCGACATCAACCCATTACTGGCGCAGATTCCCGAAGGGAAGTCCACTCGCCGGTCAAAGCAGGTACATCTCTTTTTTTGTAAAAAAAAAATAAGACGAAGCCAAATTATGTAAAATCCAAACTGTGGAATGAATGAATGCTTTAAAACGAGAAAATGATGTTTGTTAAAATGCGCTGAACTCATTTATACTTTCACCCCTGGCCCCCTCCAGTCCGGTCGATAGTGGGGAGAGAGAGCGTGTGAAATGAAGAGAGCGTGATCGCACATTTCGCACTCTAGTGTGTGACGCTTCTAAATATTAGGGAGATTTTTGTGTTGCAGAAGACAACAACGACGACGACGACGCCGATGTCCGTCGTGCACGCCATGTCGTACATTCTGAAGGACAACAAAAAGGACACGGCATTCGGCCGTCTCGCCAAGTACCGCACTTTGACTGTCCCCTTTTATTTTCTTTTGTTTTGCTTCATTCACATCCCAAGGAAAGCCCTGTTTGGGTAGCTATAATTGGCATCCCATAGGGGATCCTTTTGGGTTGCATTGGGGAAAATGAACGCGATCAATTGGGATAAATTCGTACCGACATCTCGTTTTGTCGCCGAGCGCGAATAATTCGAATTCGTCAATTTGAGCATGGTCTATGGGATCTGGCTCAAATTAACGAATTCGAATAGATCGAAAATAAGAATTCCGTGAATATCGATTTTTAGTATAGCAGGTCGGAAATAACAACGGTTGGTAAACCATGGGAGCAAAGTTTGACCAGAGTTGTGGATCGGCCCATTTATTTAATTTTTAGGTTGATCAAGAAGAGCGTGCTGGACGCGAAACACAAGACGTCGGGCAAGAGGTGAGCTGTTTTACAATGGAATACAATATTTATCACATCAGAAGATAATGTTTGCGAGACACGAGGAAAGACGGCACGAAACAAAAATAGATTAAAAAGGAAACAAGGAGCAGAACATACACCAACAGCAAGATATTTCAATTTTAAAATCATACGGTCATGACATGGAGCGTGTACTCTCTTTCTCTACCTCGGCATGTCCCTTGTTTTGCTATGCTTTCTCGCCAGCGGAATTTGTGATTAGCCGCGGAACGTTTTATTATTTTAGACGAGTGTTGGTAAACTTGTAATAATTTCAGCTGGTACACCGTCATCAACGAGATTCAAGAGGAAACGAAGAAGCTCAAGGTTGGATTTTTAAAAATATTTTTTTTAGTAAATAAAATAATATACTGATAAATCTGGTCAGGCGCGCAAGGCGATTCGCAAGATGTTCTCGAGCCGCATCGCGCAGATCCAGGAAGGATACGGTAACGGCACGGCGGAGATCAGCGCACGACGCCCGCTCGCCATGAAGGTTCGAAAATCATTCGAAGATTGTTTGATAAAGGCGATAGATTGCCTAGCAACGGGCAATGACAATGTTCCGACAACAGCTCGGTTTTACAGATTAAGCATAATTTAAGTAAATTTTAAATGATGGTGAACTTTGTTGCTTTCAGGATATCGAGGACTTGGAGGACAAGGATCCGCATGAGATGCTCGAGGCTGCGAGGAGACTGGAGAAGGGACTGTCGCCGCAGGAGAAAGTCATGAGGGAGCCGCTCAAGCTCATGAGAGAGGGTACGTGCATAGCAGCGAGAGATACAATGGTATTGCCGATGTGGCGGAAAAGTTCAAATGTAAATGTGAATTTTGTATCTCGGCTGCCAATACCAAAAAGGTATACAGTATCGGCACTTCCAAATTAGCCCAGAACGTAGAAGTAAAAGATCTAGGGTTCATAATTGAGAAAACAAATTAGCCCAGAACGTAGAAGTAAAAGATCTAGGGTTCATAATTGAGAAAATACTTTCACTAAGCACTGTAGAACAACTGCAATGAAAGGTAAAACAGCCTGTCACATTATACTCAGAGCGCTCAGAACGAAAAATGTTGAAATCCTCGTGAAAGCCTACTCGATATACATAAGACCCATCCTAGAAAGTGCGTCCACTGTGTTTAACCCCTACATGATCCAAAACAAAAAGGTACTCGAAA
Source organism: Pristionchus fissidentatus (assembly GCA_036245785.1). NCBI lineage: Eukaryota > Metazoa > Nematoda > Chromadorea > Rhabditida > Neodiplogasteridae > Pristionchus > Pristionchus fissidentatus. Next base: position 14,462,351 of record BTSY01000004.1, read on the forward strand.
AAGTTCAGAATTATTTTACTCGTCGACTTTTCATGCGTTGCTACAATATGACACGGGAAAACATCCCTAAAGTAGCGGATAGGAATAGGAAATTAGGATTAGACAAATTAGAAAAGCGTAGAGAAGCGATAGACTTGAAGACAGCCATGAATCTTCTGATAGGCAAATACAAAATCTCTAAACTCAAACCACATCATTTCAGTTATTATTACACACGAAATGGAATAAATTTCGCAAATGCTGGCTCTCATGCGAACTATAGACACAATAGTTTCTTTCCCAGAGCGGCTCGGCTTTTCTCAAAACCCGGTAATCAAATCAGTTTCCCTGTATGAGCGACGCCCACACCCCGACCTTTCATTATCTCACTCTGTTATGCTGTATTCGTTTTCTCTTACTATTTGTAACCGCGTTTCCATTGAACACGCATAAATATATATATATATATATATATATATATATATAATGAATGAGTGAACCGATGCATGCAATGGGAGAACTGCGCGAGTGAACTTTCCACACTTTGAGTTTGCGCCGCATGAATAAGAGAATAAGGATGGGAGAGAGCTTTGCGCGCAACGCCGAGAACATTTAGCGCTCAATGGCGGCGGGCAAAAGCCTGGTCAGCAGGGGATACGTAGACCCCGTTAGCCAACAGACCTAACCGGTGAGCCCCGGCAGAGTAGTCGCATGTCGACGTAAATTCCTCTTGGCTCCGGTTCAACTTTACCTCTACCTAGTCATTCAGCACTCAAGCTGGGACTGATGGCTGCGGGCAAGAACGTGAGTGAGATGGCGGAGAAGACGATGCGTCTCGTGTCGCCCCGTCTGCTGCCAGTGATGGAGGAGGACGAGAACGCCGATGACGAGGTGGGCATCACAGTATTCCAAACCCACAGAAAGGAGTCAGGGTGAGCGAGTGTGCAATTTCCGTTTTGCCATCCCTAGTCCATACTGAGAAGAATTAACCCAACCCCTGAAACCGCATTCGCACCTGGCGTAAACGTCCACATATTGTATTGAATTGTAGGTCAAACTGCTGTCTCCCTCGCTGTTCGCTCTGCACGATCAAGGCAAGGGCGTGGAGAAGGACATGAGTCTCGTCAACGGCCTGGGACTGGTCAAGTCGAGGGAGCATGAAGCATGGTATTACAATTTTAAAATGATACGTTCATAACATGGACTACTGGTGGGTGCACTCTCTTTCTATACCTCGGCGTGTCTCTTGCTTTGCCATGCACTCTTGCCTATCATTCCTGCGTTTACCACAGATTAGCAACCGAACGTTTCATTATTTTGGACGAGCGTTTGTGAATCTTAATAGCAGTACTTTGTATAAAAAAAACAATGAAAACGAGACATAAATGCGCTAGACATCCGGAATCTACCTAAAGGAGCTGATTTGAAATATGCGAAAGGTAGCGAATTGGAAATCGATGTGATTCAGGCTCGACCTTATTATGGAAGCGTCCGGCGTCACCGACGCCGTTGAGTACATCAAGGTAAACGGGATGTCAACGCCTCATCCGTCCTGTCGCTCACTCGCTCTCTATCTCTCTATTATGCTGCATTCACTGTTGATGGCCTGCCATTTTGACCTCACAATCAGCTCCCTTGCATACTCTCTAGTCCAGTCGAAACGCAAGAGAGTGTAGTGAGCAATGTGCTGGCTGATCAAAATGATTGGGCAACGACAATAAAGGCAGAACTACCTGATCAATAAAGTGCGAAATGTGAGACCCCAGTCTCCTCATTTTGCGCACTCTCAAGACCGGTCGATTGAAGAGAGAGTGTGTGAAATGAAGAGACCGTGGTCTCACATCTCACACTCTATTGATCAATCCTATCAAATTGACGTACAGGAGGAGAAGATCAAGAAGGCGCTGACGAGCGTGCTGCCTGACAGAGAGGAGATGAAGTCGCCCTCGGGACAGCCGCTCTACTTCACCAAGGTAGTACCGTAAGACTTCGTTTTCAACTCGAGATTAACTACAGCAAGATCTAATCGGCCAACTGCTAGGCTACACTGGGTCGGGTTACTCTTGGTATTATGCCAGGATCGAGCAGAAACTGACATGAATCATCAAAAGCTCTTGCTTTGCAGGAGAATGTGACAGAGAGATACGGTCCGAAGGAAGTAAAGAAGATCGAGACTTTCGAAGCGCTGCATAGTACGTACACGCCCGATCAGGTAGGTGCGCTGAGACGGGAGGGACAATTCTGTAACATTTTACATAGGGTGCGCAATGTGAGACCACGTTCTCTTCATTTCGAACACTCTCTAGACCGGCCGATAGACGAGAGAACGCACGAAATGAAGAGACCGTGGTCTCACTTTTTGCACTCAAGTTGTAGACGATGGTAACGATCATTGAGCATGCCAGGATTTAGTCACTGCTAATGTGAACATGAATTCGTTCACTATAGTTGCCCGCAGGTTGAGGAGCAGAAGAAGAACGGCTTCGCGTTACTTCGCAAGGACCAGCTGGACATTGTCTACGGCAAGGACTCGCCATACGCAAGCGAGGAACGGCTGGAGTGAGTTAATTGTGTTTCCAGCATGCGCACACGGCGTCTGACGGTAACCCCCCCCCCTCTGCGCACGCAATATAAAAATAAAAAAAAATGAAACTTTGATACATCTCGACAGTCGCCTACAAACTGAACATCAGCTGTGTTTGGTATTGCTGCGTTTGCAGGACGCTCAAGAACATGACGCATGGCGAGATGCATGAACATATCGTCAACAATGTGCGAGCACTGGCAGAGATGGAGTCGTTCAAGATCCGAAAGAAGGTTTACCTTGCCTACTATATCTTTGGGAATTATTGCCCCAGTAGCTATTTACACTGTTCTATTACTAAATTAATATGCTTCCAATTGCGCACGAGAATTGAGAAAAAAATCCGCTTTCAACTGTCTAGCGCCACTGGCAGCAGAGGTTTTTGTAGTGGCGGGAATTCCTAATAATGATCTTTTTTTAAATATCGCTTTATACACAGAACGTCATCCTCGCTCCCGTCATTCTCTTCCCGCTTATATTCCAGTCCGCCCTACTCTCAGGTACAAAACTATACTATCCTATACCACGCCGTTTCTATATCATAATTTGTGAAACTTATCTTATTTGTTCCCTCTTCTCACCCCCCTCCCTAATATGCTAAACTATACAAAACTACTATACTAAACCAGGCTAGCACACTGAACCACCAGAGGAAGAACATGATACTCCTGATCTTGGAGCCCTCTGCCATACTTCTGCGAAGAATTTTCCAACAAAGTACCTTGCAGGCCCGGTGATTCTCTCCCCACTGGTCCTCTCTCCGTCCATTCTCTCCCCCGCCGTCCTCGGTCCCGTCATTCTCTCCCCGTGGGTCTTCATCCCCGTCATTCTCTCACCTCGAGCCCTCTCTCCTCTCATCGTCAACCCTCTGATCTTCTCGCCCGTTATCCTCTCTCCCCTCGTCCTCCACCCCTTCATCCTCGCCCCGGGCGTCTTCAACCCCTTCATCCTCTCCCCGATGGCGCTGTCCCCGTTCATCCTGTCCCCGCAAGTGTTCACCCCACTCATTGTCTCTCCCTTCGTCCTAACACCCATTATCGGATCACCAACCGTCGGTTCGCCGATCATCCTCTCGCCCTTCGCGCTCTCCCCGATCATAATGTCTCCTCAAATCATGTTCGCTGCCATACTCTCACCCTACGCCCTCTCCCCGCTTCCGGGCAGCCCGCTCATCTTTGCCGAAGTCGTCGCATCCCCGTCGGTGCTGAGTTGAGTGGTACCAGGGATACCCCGGCACCTGAACGGGCAGAACGCTTCTTCTGTTCGGGCAACCCTTAAAGGAGAAAGAGCGGGAACTAGAGTAGGAACACTTTTGGCTGTAAGCATCGATTGCATTCTTATAGCATTCTTAGCAAATCAAGAAACGGGCCGAGCAAGAAAGCTAGTATTTTCATGTGCAACGTGCAAGGGTGAATCGGTGTGTTGAATACTAGCGTATTGTAATAATCGTGCCATAAGATATTAAATTCGATATAATAATTATTACTGGTACAATGTTGCAATATTAATCATAAATCATTTTGTGCGCTACATTGTGAATCGTTAATAAAGACGGACGATGAACTGGGATTCTACAATCATATGCGGAAATAGCAAAATTCAAGTTAAGCTAGACATCGCAATCGATGGCTCGAAGGCGCCTTGGCCAGGTGACACTTTTTTTCTCCGACAATCGAGAACTTTGCGAAAGGCTCGACGATACTCTGCGCTGAGATGGAATCGTTATTTACCATTTTCTAAAAAAAGTCAAACCTGACGGCGTAATAAATGATTGGTTTCGACGCGATGCCAGCGTTAACGAAGATGCCCGCGACGATGCGCATGATGAAGCGTGTTTCTGCTGCAAAAATTGTAAATAGCTAACAACATTCGAGCTTTACTAATTCGTAGTAAACTGATAATTAAACACTGAACGCGTGCACTCCATGGCGTATGCGAGATTGACAAAGACGATGCTCACTGCCCACCCGCCCACATCCAGAAGCATTATGGTGAAGAGACACCGAAAGGCGCGGCGGGTGATGTCCGACACTGAACATTTACTGAATTTACGATTCCAATCCTCTAAAATGAGTGGAGTGCGCGAGAGCGGGAGAGAGACCGCATGTGCGGTCAACTCTCTGGAGATAAAGTTGTCGAATACGAAATGAGCCCAGGAATCCACAAGTAAAATTGAAGCTACCGAACGACTTTAGTAAGATGAAAATGCCGCTCCTCATTGTTAAAGTCGTCGCGACGGTAGCCCATGTTTCTGAATTCCCACACCAATATCCCTGTCAGTCAGACGTGTGTCTGCCATCCGCTTCCAAACCTTTACTGCTTTTGGTGCGAAGAGTAGCTGCGACCGCACAGTAAACGGCAGCCGTTAGCGCGTTAGATATGAGCAAAGTTTGCGCCCACCGACCGGCGGCCGCACCGTGGAAAGGAGTAGGAATAGAGCAGATCTCGCGTCTTCTGAACCCAAATCTACATATTCCCGCAACTCTTCTTTGATCAGTAAACCAAATTGCGCTGTCCATTTTTCATATTTATTGCCAGGGGAATACTATCTTAATATTGCACTGTGCGCGCAGGACAACGCAGTAAAGTACGGTGCGGTAAAATAAATTACCATTACCCGGGTTCGTAGTATGCAATAATGAGGAAAGCAGCGTAGAGGCAGTATGCAGAAATGAATAATACGTAGACCTAATATTATTTATATGTTTTTGCAACAAATAAAGCTTTGCGTCTCGCTTACGCGCAAATGGCACTGTCTGCGCTTTGATCCAAATTCGGTCATCATGAAGAAAATGGCGACGAGCCTCTCCAAACCTATGGCGAGTACACAAGCGATGCCTCCGAATAGTCCCATCTCCGGTAGAAGCTTCAAAATGGCGTGTATTCGCGAAGCATTGCATACACAGAAATGTACTAAAATTGATGGAAAATAAGCCAGTTTGGTGCTGCTTTTACACGTTTAAAAAAAATGAACCTGCAACGCGGAGCACGTGAGCCCATCAATCGCTCCATCACCGCGCATTAGTGGAAACTGATACAACGGGCCGACCTAAGCAATTTATTTTTGTATTTATAACTATTTTCAATATGCTACATCTTTTAAAAAGTTATTGCCTGATGCACGGCGTCGAGCAGGGCGCATATCGTGATTAGTATGTTGCACGTGGATCGAGGACTGGGCGTACGGAGGGAAACGATAAAAAGGAAAATGTTAGCGGCAATGCCAAATATGCAAACGGCCGCTAGCACGCAGTAGAATCCTCGAAGAACTATCCACTGAGATTCGCTCAACGCGACCATCAGTGAATACTGGTTGATATGGGAAAGTGAGTCGGAGTCTGTCTCGCGGGAGCGCTCGCTACTCATAACTCATGCGTTCTCATTTCCCCTCATTACTGCTGCATTATACTATCAGCTGAATATATGAGCTTTGCAGCTGGGTTGTTGTGCGTTATAGTTATTACCTTCGATGAACAAATCAATCATCAGTCGTAAAACGAATAATTTGGGTATTCTTACCAAAACACAAGTACCAAAACAAGTACCAAAACAATTCGTTGTGTAAAGCTATGTGCCACGCTTTTTTATTATATTCCTATTTTTTGAGAACCTCTTCGTTTTTTGAAAGTTCCGTTCGCCGCCGTCTATTGAACCCCCCCCCCAACGAGTGTTTGTTTTTGTAAAGCCACGTGAGATCGTGGTAACAATGAGCGACTCGGGACCAATTTGCACTGAACAAATGAGACGTGGGAGACGTGGTAGTGCGGATGTAAGCCATGACTAAGCGCAATTAGTTCTGTATTATTCGCGTATCTTAATTTGGACAATGATATTTTGATTGAAACGATCGCGAATAACTTTGCATTAATTATTGGAGTGCGAAATGTGAGACCACGGCCTCTTCATTTCACACACTCTCTCGACCGGTCGACAGACGAGAAAATGTGCGACATGAAGAGATCGTGGTCTCACATTTCGCACTCCATCAATTATGTTTCAGCCAGAAACGGACAGTCGGAGGCAGGAACTCGTTGACGCGTTATTCGGGGTGACAATGCAACTGCAAATTGCGACTGCCGTTGCCATTACACAGAGAGCAAATTTGCCAGGAGAATGGTTCTCCAACAAATGAAACCGTTCCCCTAGTAAATCTGCTTTCAGTGTAAGTGCTCAATAAAAATTATGAGCAGGCGAATGGTATTTATGGCGAATTTTCCTATCTAAAAATTGTACTGTCCTGAATCCAGAGGGGGTGACAACTGCAAATTATATGCCGTTGTCGTAATGTCGGTTGCGGAATTGTGATCCTCCCTGAACCCACAACACGGCCCAACGTTATCGTATTGCGTGAACGTCTTGTCCCCGCAGATTATGTTCGTCGCCATTTTCTCACCCTTCGCTATAGTTGACCACTTTTCGAGTGGTTATTTCTACCCCTCTCCCCGGTGCCATGGATTCCCCTCATCTTCGCCGACGTTGTGGCATCTCCGTTGGCCCTGCGTTGAGTGGTACCAGGGGCACACCGATAACAGAGCGGGCCCGACGATCCTCCGGTTCGGGCAAACCCGAAAGGATAACGATAACGAGCGGCGGGGGAGTTGAGTAGAAGATTTGTTGGATGTATTGTACTCATCGAGGTCGTGCCTATCGAATAAAAATGGCCGATCAGGAAGCCTATTATTTGCAAGTGCATTGTGTCGAGTTTGAAACGGTGTTATGCATCATTTTAATAATCGAACAACTTACAATGATATTCAATTCGACATAATAACTATTACTCGTACAATGCTGTAATATTCATTGCGTTCACAGAGGAAGAACTCTGATGTTACAATAGCAATGATAATTCACATATTTCAACTGAAGCCTGACATCGATGGCTCTAAGGCCTCTTGAATCGGCGACACTCGCGTTTGTCTCCTCCAATTGAGCACGTTTTGAAATGCTCGTCGATACATCCCGCTGACAATCGTCATATCAAATTGAATTTGGTTACAATATCGATTTCAAGTGTACTACTACAAGTTTAATAAGTTCAAAACTATATTAGGTACGACTGTTTCGCTCCCTTAGCGGCATACAGTCATACCCCCAAAACTTGCCAACCTGACGGCGAAATAAATGAGGGGTTTCGACGCGATGCCCACGTTAACGAAGATGCCCGTGACGATGAACAGGATGAAGCGCGTTTCGGCTGCAAAAGTTCAAGTGACTATACGATTATTTACGATGTCCTTTTGAACAAAAATCTCTCATAGCTCACACCACAGTTTTGAACCGCGTTGCCAAACTGACATATTTACATCTAACAATTGAAATGTGCAAATGAGACATATTTATTTATTAAAATAACGGAAGAAAAATGGTCTCGTCATTCTCCACACTTTCTCTACCGGTCGGCTGTTGAGACAGTGTAAGGAATGATGTCAGCGACCATTTCTGACCATCAGCGACAATAAACGCTGAATAAGTAACGGTATTACAATTTTAAAATGATACGCTCATGACATGGACTACTGGTGTGTTTACTCTCATTCTATACCTCGGCATGTCTCTTACTTTGTCATGCTCGCTCGCCTTTCGTTTCTACGTTTAGCACGGATTAGCAACGGAACGTTTCATTATTTTGGACGAGTGTTTGTGAATTTGTAATACCAGTGAATTTCACGACGTGTGTGAGATTGAGGAAGCCGATGCTCAGTGCCCATCCTCCCACGTCGAACACCATTACGATGAAGAGACATCGAAAGGCGCGACGAGTCGTGGCCGGTACTGAACAGATGATGACGTGATAACTGTTCTATCTCTTCCGAGAAAAGGTGTAAAACCTCGCATCAAGGTTGTGTGGCATACGAGAGTGCAGGAATAAATTTTTATCAAACAATGACCTTCCACCTTCCTGGCCCCTTCCAGCACATGAAGATCCCTTTTTTGAGATGTGGTGCAATGTGTGTGCCATCCGCCCGCAAACCTTTGCTGCTTCTGGTTAGTAGAGCGGCTCCTACAGCAGAGTAAACAACAGCCGTTAGCGCGTTTGAAATGAGCAAAGTCTGAGCAAAGCGACCGGCGGCCGCCCCGTGGAATGGAGTCGGAATAGAGCAGATCTCGCGCCTCCTGAGCAGGGAAATATTTATTATTCAGTAGCTAATGTCAGTAGTGTGTGTGTGCGAAATGAAGAGAGGCATCTCTTCATTTCGCACTGCCCCCAACCACCAGGCCATTTGACGTGACAGTTTGAGTGATGCAGAGATCGTTGCCTCACACTTCACATTTTACTCAGTATGATGCAATTGCGTATCCACAGAGTTTTACGAGCTATATTACACCAAGCTTTACGAGCCAGCTAAGATAGTGGTGCTTAGATTTATCGAACATTTTTGCCAGAAGAAATTATGCTTGTAAATCAAAGAGTCAGAACAATATTCCACTTTTTTTACGGATATTGTCACAATCCAGGTGTGCTTCCTTTAACCAGAAAACCAATTTGCGCTGTTAATTGCACCTTTGTTCTGCTCATTCGTTCTGTGAAAAAGGTGAAATGTACAGAGCGAAAGAGCACTATAAAGAATATAAGTGGTTGTTCAGCATAAAATATACAGTAGCGCGCATAAGTCATTGGTCACTTTTTCAAGACTCTGTATCTTTTGCGACAGAAAACGGATCAGTCTGAAATGTTAGCATCATATACCAAATCCATCGGCGATAAAGATGCTGATATTGAGATATCTCGAAATTCCTCAGTTATTGCATAGTGATGACGTAATCAAAGCATACTTTTTCCGAAGCACATTATTCTTACATACATTTTTTCCTGCTAACCAAACTTTTTGAGCGTAAAGATGGGTTGAAGGACTACCATGAAAAAAAATTTCAAGTTGCTGCTACTTTGCACCTTGGCTGCAGCCCTGCTGCAATTTCGCGGTCGCAAACTCGTATTTCGGCTTCTAGACAAGCTAGAAAGTCGTTCTTGGGATCAAAATGATCGTCATAAGGATTGCTGATGATTCTGAGATTATGATACATATAACTCAAAAATTCCCCTCACGGTACCAAAAAATCGATTTTTTTCATGACCCATTATCGATCGATCTCAACTCTGAGGGGCAGTTTAGCAAAAATCTGGTTTTTGCGTAGACGTATTGCAAATGTATTGATGAACTGATGCCCGACTTTTTGTACGGTTGCCATTCGTTTCCATGGTGCGCCGATCGATTTTCGGAAGGACAAGCGATAGGCCACGCCCCCTTTTCGGCTTATTGCCCTACAATTTCGTAAACATAGTTCGTTTTGCTATAACTTTAGAACCAGATGAGTTAGCCGTCTGAAATTTTAAACGTACATACACTGGGGCCTCGATTCTGTGCATTTCATCATATTTTCATTTTTTCTTCATTGCGTTGTGATGACGCAACATTTAGGCAAAATTTCAGAGACAGTTTTTTGCTCGGAGGATAATTTTGAAAACAGTGCACGTTGAGTGATGATAGTTGACATGGATAGAAACTCGAGAAAACTTAGTATCACATTGTACGGTTCAATACCCAGTGCGAGATTTCAAAGTTTCTGCCCCAAAAAATGGTTTTTCGTTTCCAGACGAGATAGAGACTCGTAATCAACTTCAAAATGATCGTAATGGTGATTTAATAATATACCAAAGGTTTGGAATTGGTCGACCGTCATATGCCCTCAGGGCATAAAAATTCATTTTTTTCAATTTTTAAATTCAGTGTTTTATTTTCAGGGGACAAGATCCATCAAAATAGTCGCTCAAACATATTTTTTTGTCCTCAATGTTTGTAAAAACATTATAAAGTGCGTTTTTTAGCGGTTTGCAATGCTATGATCGAATGGATCTTGTTTCTGAAAATAAAACACAAATTGAAATAATTGAATTTGTATGCCCTGAGGGCATATGACGGCCGATCAATTCCAAACCTTTGGTATATTATTAAATCATCATTACGATCATTTCGAAGTTGATTACGAGTCTCTATCTCGTCTGGAAACGAAAAACCATTTTTTTGGGGAAGAAACTTTGAAATCTCGCACTGGTCCGGTATTAAACCGTACAATGTGATACTAATTTTTCTCGAGTTTCTCTCCATGTCAACTATCATCACTCAACGTGCACTGTTTTCAAAATTATCCTCCGAGCAAAAAACTGTCTCTGAAATTTTGCCTAAATGTTGCGTCATCACAACGCAATGAAGAAAAAATGAAAATATGATGAAATGCACAGAATCGAGGCCCCAGTGTATGTACGTATTCCAGTTAAAATTTCAGACGGCTAACTCATCTGGTTCTAAAGTTATAGCAAAACGAACTATGTTTACGAAATTGTAGGGCAATAAACCGAAAAGGGGGCGTGGCCTATCGAGTGTCCTTCCGAAAATCGATCGGCGCACCCTGGAAACGAATGGCAACCGTACAAAAAGTTGGGCATCAGTTCATCAATACATTTGCAATACATCTACGCAAAAACTAGATTTTTGCTAAACTGCCCCTCAGAGTTGAGATCGATCGATAATGGATCATGAAAAAAATCGATTTTTTGGTACCCTGAGGGGAATTTTTGAGTTATATGTATCATATTCTTAGAATCGTCAGCAATCCTTATGACGATCATTTTGATCCCAAGAACGACTTTCTAGCTTGTCTAGAAGCCGAAATACGAGTTTGCGACCGCGAAATTGCAGCAGGGCTGCAGCCAAGGTGCAAAGTCGCAGCAACTTGAATTTTTTTCATGGTAGTCCTTCAACCCATCTTTACGCTAAAAAAGTTTGGTTAGCAGGAAAAAATGTATGTAAGAATAATGTGCTTCGGAAAAAGTATGCTTTGATTACGTCATCACTATGCAATAACTGAGGGATTTCGAGATATCTCAATATCAGCAACATAATAACCGATGGATTTTAAATATCATGCCATAATTTCATATTGATCCGTTTTCTGCCGCAAAAGATACAGACGCTTGAAAAAGTGACCAATGACTTATGCGCGCTACTGTATTTGGGCACGGCCACCCGGCGCACTCTTCATACTCGGGGAAAATCATGCAGGGGCACAGTGCAAATTGTTCGAGAAGAGAAGAAGAGAATTTAGTTTGAGGTTGGCCCGAGTGAAACCGGGGTGGGAGCATTATGCAAAAAACAATCTACAATTTTTCCCAAGTGTGGTCTAAAAGCTAGTCATCCTATTATAATTTTAAAATGATAAGTACGTGAAATGATATATTGATGGGTGTACTCTCTATACCTCGGTGCGTCACTCGCTTTATCATCCTCTCTCGTAGCCGTATCTGTTGTTTAGGAGCGGAACGTTTTATTATTTTGGACGATTGTTTGTAATTTTATATTACCCGGGTTCGTAGGAGGCGATGATGAGGTAGGCTGCGTAGAGGCAGTACGCAGAAATGAGCAGAATGTAAATCTTTAAAAAAAATATATTTTTTTATTTATTTTCAATCTATTTCATAACCGGCAAGTGACGCTGTCTGCTGTCTGATGCAATTTCATTCATCATGAAGAAAACAGCGACGAGTCGCTCAAATCCTATGGCGAGCACGCAAGAAACTCCGCCGAATAGTCCCATCTCTGGCAGGAGCTGAAAACTTTTAGTTAACTTCGAAACATTGCGTTAAAATAAGTAAAATGGTAAGTAAATTGTTTTTGGCGCTGTCTTTCTTTGTGAAAAAAAACAAGCCTGCAACGCGGAGCACGTGAAACCATCAACCGCTCCATCGCCGTAGAGTAGTGGAAACTGGTACAGCGGGCCTATCTAAGGAGTATCTAATTTAATTTAAACAAGGGGAAATACGATATTTACATGTAACCTAAAAAAGTTATTGCCTGATGCACGGCGTCGAGCAGGGCGCAAATAGCGATTAGTATATTGCATGTGGATCGGAGACTCGGCGTGCGGAGGGAAACGATGAAAAGAAGGATGTTAGCGGCGATGCCAAAGGTACAAACTGCCGCTAGGACGCAGTAGAAACCTTTCAGAACTAACCACTGCACCTCACTCAAGGTAACCATCCGATGGATAAGAACAGTCGGAATCTGCCTCGGGGTAACGATCGTTAGCCGTAATTCATGCTTTGTTCGCTTTCCCCTCAATTACAAGAGAACGATACTAACAGCTGGATTTATGGAGAGCGTTTCAGCTGGGTTGCTATGAGAGATCGCTGTGATACGTGCGATTGTCCACGAACGCACCAGGAATCAGTTGTAAAATGAGAGTAATTTGTTTTCCTTCGTGTTTGCTGAAAGTACGTTCCAATCACCTTCTTTGTGCACCGCTGTTGCGTAAAAGAGTGCCGCCCACGAATTTCTGATTTTTTTAAATATTTGCTACGGATGGTCTTGAATTGCCCCTTTTCCGCGTTATGTCGAAACCCCTCAACGTTTGTTTATCTTTGAAGACCAACTGAATGTGAGACCCAAGGTATAATCACGAGTCACGCGGGACCACTTTCACTAAACATATGCGAAATGAGGGAGGAAGAGGGCAACCATGACTAACAATACACATCATTCCACAGACCGGTCAACCTTACTGAAAGGCCTTTGGAGTGAGAGAGCGCGTGAAATCGAGAGGGACTCTCTCACTTTTGCGCACTCTCTCGCTCTAACCCTGGTCTGCAGGTTTGGAATCATGTGAATATGCCTGTTATGCAATGTGATTGTGCTTATAGTCTGTATTGTTCGTGTTTGCTATTTTGGACAACGCTATTTTTATTGGAATGTTCATGAATAATGCATCAATTGTACATCAACCAGCAATAGATAGTCGGAAGCCGGAACTCGTCGATGCCTTGTTCGGGGTGACATGCTGCAACTATCACCCTTTAAATCAATAAGCCATTCCACAAAAAAAAGAATTAATATGAAGAAGGAAGATGTCAGCATTATATTTACTATGTTACGGCTAGGTGACAAAGATAAGATGCGAGTTAGAGAAGTGTAGACACTAGAGATGTCAAAACGAAAACCGAATGCCGGCATCAAAGCGTCAAACTTATGATTTTACCGGCATTAACATATTAAATGTTAATATGTACTTACTCAATGTGATTACAATGGTGATTCTCACCGACCGCATGTCGTCAATTCATCTTCTATGTTAATTCGATCTTAATTCAATACGACAACCTCGCCAACAAGAATGCCGTTTTATCATCCCTAGTTGGCCCTAATGAGACTTTAAATGCCAATGATGAGCGGGGTAGAACGGATTTATGGTCAAATTAATAATCTGCGGTAAGAGTTACTGGTCTGAAACTATCTACATCCTGGCTGATCGCCATTTTGAATGCCAATGCCGCACCCAGCACACTAGAGTGCGAAATGTGAGACCACGTCCTCTTCATTTCACACACTCTCTAGACCGGTCGATAGACGAGAGAGCGTGCGAAATGAAGAGACCACCGTGGTCTCACATTTCGAACTCTACAGCACACCCCCTCCCAGCGGGTTCCCACCCACCGCTCCACCCCCAACGCCACGGCGAGAATGAGGGAATATTATCAATGGAAAGTGGTGCTCACATGACTGATTCCGGCGACTTTGCTCGCTTTCCGATACTTTAGCGCTCCTTCGCGTGTGAAAAATGCGCGAATGGCGTTGCGATATCTGCAATAGCCGTAAACCTTCGACTCTACACGACCCCTGGACGCTGTTCCGGCTATAGAATGCGAAATCTGAGACCACGACCTCTTCATTTTGCACACTCTCTTCACCGGCCGGTGGATGAAGGAGTGTGCAAATGAGGATACCGTGGTCTCGCATATCGCGCTCTACTGGCTATTCGCTTCCTCGTGTACGGAAGGGAGAAACTCAGGGGGCTGTATAATCTGTTAGAAGTTGGCCATCTTTTCTTTTTTTCTTTTTCGTCAATTTTTGACTTAATCTTAATTTCTTTGCATTAGCTCGATAAAGCACGATGAAAAAGTAAGAACGTCAAAGAAATAAACATAAAATATAATGTAAGCGACTAGCAAATTCGTGTTAAAGATGGCCGAAAACTAGAAGATGGCCAACTTTTAATTAGAAGTTGGCCATCTTCTGTTTCGCGGGCTAGACAGTGACGAGAGAGCACGTAAACAAGTGAGAGCGCATAGTTTCGCAATAAAAGTAAACAACACATGCATACTTTTCCCTCTCCTCGATCCCCGTGCTCTCTCGTCACTGTCTAGCCCGCGCAAACAGAAGATGGCCATCTTTTCGTTTTTCTTTTTTGTCAATTTTTGACTTAATCTTAATTTCTTTGCATTAGCTCGATAAAGCACGATGAAAAAGTAAGAACGTCAAAGAAATAAACATAAAATATAATGTAAGCGACTAGCAAATTCGTGTTAAAGATGGCCGAAAACTAGAAGATGGCCAACTTTTAATTAGAAGTTGGCCATCTTCTGTTTCGCGGGCTAGACAGTGACGAGAGAGCACGTAAACAAGTGAGAGCGCATAGTTTCGCAATAAAAGTAAACAACACATGCATACTTTTCCCTCTCCTCGATCCCCGTGCTCTCTCGTCACTGTCTAGCCCGCGCAAACAGAAGATGGCCAACTTCTAGTTTTCGGCCATCTTTAACACGAATTTGCTAGTCGCTTACATTATATTTTATGTTGATTTCGTTGGCATACTTACTTTTTCATTGTGCTTTATCGAACTAATGCAAAGGAATTAAGATTAAGTCAAAAACTGACAAAAAAGAAAAACGAAAAGATGGCCAACTTCTAAACAGATTAAACAGCCCCCAGATTTACTGTACTTTCTATTAAGGTTTTGAATTTGTTACTGACTTTTATATGCGGCAAATGATTGCATCGAATATGTTCAGTTTTTTTCTTCACAGGTAGGATGATAATGGGCAAAAAAAACATTTTAAAATAAAATATTAAAAGAGCACTGACCGTTGCACGCAGGCTATCATCAAGAGCGGATCGATGGCGGGAAACACCGTACCCATCGACATCAAGTAGTTGCCGAGCGCACCGAATGTTCGACCTGAAAACGCGCATTTTTATCGCTTCTTTAAAAATTATATTTTTATCCATCAAAATTTGCGTTGACTAAAAAAATTCTAATTGAGTTTCTCTGTTTCTCAGTCATTATTTACTGTGCTGAATGAACATAGATCTTTTTTGAACATGTTCGCGTAAGGATTTCGCCTCATCCGTACAGCAAAAAGTGACTCCTCCAGTTTTTCACATATTCTGATACCCCTGGTATGGTCTATCGATTTATGTTAGTCTCATGACCTGATCTCTCGAATTTGCAGAATTAAACGATGTCAAAGTTGGCCTATATTTACAGTTTTCGAACTGTAGTTCGTCAACGAGAAGAGCTGCAGAGTTGGTCGTAACAGCAACTTTAATCGCCTTGACGAGTTACATCTAGCTGTGTAATTTGTTTATTCAAATTTTTAATTCTAAAAAATTCGAGAAATTTCAAAGACGATTATCTCGAAAACAAGGCAAAATATGGTCTCAATTTTGTTGTAGCTCCTGTAGATCTTGACAAGACAACTCTGCAGCTCTTCTCGTTGACGAACTACAGTTCGAAAACTGTAAACATATGCCAACTTTGACATCGTTTAATTATGCAAATTTGAGAGATCAGGTCATGAGACTAACATAAATCGATAGACCATACCTATCAGGCTATCAGAATATGAGAAAAACTGGAGGAGTCACTTTTTGATGTACGGAGTTTTCGTAATTTCTGCGCTCCTTACGCGAACGCACTGTTATGCCTTCTCGGTGGTAATTTGATGAAATGGGAGACCTGTTAGCGGGAGGAGCACCAAGCATCCGACAGGCGCAAACGAGAGAGCGATCGGGAATACTGTCTGGAAGAAATGAGATGTAATGCTTTAGAGGAGACTAACAATGCATTCAGAGTCAATGGTCTAGATGAGATTGGCCTAATTTTAAGAATGAAATGATTTGCGAATGTTCTCCAAGCGAGAGATAATTTCAATCTGAAGTAGCAGTTCTGAACTACTGCCAATGTCACACCCAGCACACTGGAGTGCGAGATGTGAGACCATTGTCTCTTCATTTTGCACACTAGACCGGTCGACAGACGAGAGAGTGTGCGAAATGTAGAGATCTAATCCAATTATTTACCCGAAGTTCTTTATAAAGAAGTAATGAGCCACCTGTACGATAAGCGCTCGCCACAGCTGCCTGTTGGTGCTCGCCCGCACCTTGCACTCTTTAACAAACAAAAATAGTTATTATTTAAAAAAATGTCTCACCTGATGACAGGACTTTCATCATTTGCAGCACGCCCTTTGCACAAACCAGCATGACCACTGCAATAATAAGAGTTTGCAAGTAGTTATGTATAAGCTAATAGCAAATGAATTGTTGTCAAATCTCCAACACCTACGAGATGGGTTCCCTTATTGGAAGCTATTGGAAATAGGAAATATGGAGTACAAATGCGCGTTGACCGAACTGCGTGCAACAGAGCGAGTGAAATAGGGAGAGAAGTATACCGACGACGAGTTTTTCGCACCCGTGCGCAATGATTTAAGAGACCGTCCACGAGAGAGTGGAAAGGGGTCCCGGATGAGAATTCGACAACCTACCCTCAAACTTTTTCATGGAATGAGCATCACGAATGCTGATCGCGACCGTATATATTTAAGCTTGAAAAAATTTTTCGAGGTCAAAATTTTCAGACATTTTTTAGTCGAAAAATAAAGTTTCGAAATACTTAGCGACAAGTATTCTATTATACGTATTTTTACATGCTGGTTCCGAATCTGGTAGTTAGTACTGTTGAAACTCACTTTAAAAAAAGTTATGATCGAAAAATCAGATTTTTTTGTGAAAAATCGAAAATATCTTTTTTCCCAACCCCCTTTGTGGTAAAGTCACTATGATTTTCGGAATCTACATAAAAAAGTATGTTATGGGCCTTTGGCTTAATTTTAAAAATAGGGATATTGACCGATATTTTATCTCAAACTAGCATAATTCCTATTTTTCGTTCGGCCGGTTTATTACAAGTTTCTTACAGGTTCGTGTGTGTACCAATTTCCGATGTCAAATAGATAAACATATTCAGAAAGTATGAAAACATGGTCTATTTTGATTATCGAGAGTAAACACAAGACGTTTCAAAATTTTCCCAAATTCATACAATCATCATAATAAACTATCAAAGATCAGGGTTCTATGACGAAATATAGTTTCGACTTTGGGCTCAAAATGTTTGAATTGCAATATTAAATAAATGTTCTGTTGGTACTCTTCAATTTCAAGCATTGGTTCATGTCGGAAAAAAATTAAGGCTAGGAAATGGCCAAAAAATGATATTCATATAATATTTCCGAAAGTACCAGTAGCGTGCATGACGAAATATCTTTGCTGTGTAGTATACTCACATAGTTGCATCAACTGACAAAAGGACAAGTTGATACAACTTCTTCGAAAAAAATTTTTTTTCTCGAAAATCACCATGAACCATGGTCCAAAATCTCAAAATATTTTTTCTAATTTTATGGAGAACTAACTGTTACTAAAGCTTCTTTATACTCAATAAAGTAACATAGGGCGCTATACGTAACTTTCGGATGAATTGGAGAGAAATTTCAGGAAAAAAATATTTTGGGATTTTGGACCATGGTTCATGGTGATTTTCTAGAAAAAATTTTTTTTCGAAGAATTTGGATAAACTTGTCCTTTCGTCAGTTGATGCAACTCTATGAGTGTACTACGCAGCTAAGATATTTCATCATGCACGATACTGGTACTTTCAGAAATATTTTATGAATGGTTTTTTTTTCATTTCCGACTCTTTATATTTTTTCCGACATGAACCGATGGACGGAATCGAAGAGTACCAACAGAACATTTATTTAATAGTGCAATTCAAACATTTTGAGCCCAAATTCGAAACTATGTTTCGTCATAGAACCCTGATCTTTGATAGTTTATTATGATGATTGTATGAATTTGGGAAAATTTTGAAACGTCTGTTTACTCTCGATAATCAAAATAGACCTTGTTTTCATACTTTCTGAATATGTTTATCTATTTGACATCGGAAATTGGTACACACACGAACCTGTAAGAAACTTGTAATAAACTGGCCGAACGAAAAATAGGAATTATGCTAGTTTGAGATAAAATAACGGTCAATATCCCTATTTTTAAAATTAAGCCAAAAAGGCCCATAACATACTTTTTGATGTAGATTCCGAAAATCATAGTGGCTTTACCGCAAAGGGGGTTGGGAAAAAAAGATATTTTCGATTTTTCACAAAAAAATCCGATTTTTCGATCATAACTTTTTTTAAAGTGAGTTTCAACAGTACTAACTACCAGATTCGGAACCAGCATGTAAAAAATACGTATAATAGAATACTTGTCGCTAAGTATTTCGAAACTTTATTTTTCGACTAAAAAATGTCTGAAAATTTTGACCTCGAAAAATTTTTTCAAGCTTAAATATATACGGTCGCGATCAGCATTCGTGATGCTCATTCAATGAAAAAAGTTTGAGGGTAGGTTGTCGAATTCTCATCCGGGACCCCTACCCCCTTGTTACGTTCTCTCGTGGACGGTCTCTTAATCGAAAACTCACTTATGAGCATTGATATCAGTCCGAATATCGACAGGGTGTAGGTGACGATGGGCCAGTTGAACGTCATCGCGCCACTCGAGCCGCGTATTTCCTGCATACGAATCTAATTTTTTCTCCAATTCCAGCCCGTTTGTAAATTTTCACACCACTAACAAGCAAGAGGTGAGCATGGACTAGTGGTGCTCCGGTTCAACTTTACTTTTTAAATTTAGAACAGAAAAATAGAATATTAGCTCACGGCATAAACGACGTGAAAGTGGCCAAAAGGCCGGGACATGTTGATTCCGTAGTAGCTGGACATGTCGGACACCAGTCGGTCGTCCGGCTTCCAGCCCTGCACAATCAATTGTTTAATATTTTTTTTTTAATTGACATGGTTGAGTTTTTTAAATGTCGTACAATGCGTGGCTCGTAATGGGAGAGGAAGAAGGCCATGGCGACGTTGTAGAAGATTTCAAAGACGACACCTAACAGCGTCCAGTGCCGCATGGTCAGCCTCGCCAGGAGGGGCGAACTCCTGCAATGTAGGCAATCGCCATGTATTCAGGTTACGGATTCTTGAGTCATAGATCGGCAATACGGTCATACAGAAGGGGCTGCTGAACTAATTGCAACCGTAGGGACCGTCAAATAGCGAAAAGTTTTTTTAAAGATCGCAAACTTTTTATGTTTATTTACTTCTGCACGATGACGTAGCGGTAGACAAAGTGGAACGCGAGGATGGCGAAGGTTTGATAGAATAGCAATCCGAAGACGTAGATTGAGATGAGACCTGATGTTGGTGGTTATTACTATGACGAATTAAATATTTTTTTTTACAGTGGAAAGACTATCAAAACTCGACCGGACGTTTAGACTGAAAACAGCGAAGCTTGCCGTTTGTAAGCTTGCACTTCGCTTTTTTTAGTTTTTTAAAAAATTTACTAGAGGGGACGGGAAAGATAAGCGACCTACCCGGAACCGCCGGCCACTGCCATGTACCCTCGCCGAAAACGACGAACGAATACTTGCCCATGTGAATGTTCTGAAAAAAAATTCAATGGTTATCACGTCAAAGTGGAAAATCACCGGAACCACAACTGCATTTGTAAAGGCGATGAAGACGTCCATGAGAGCCGAGATGTAGATGAGAATCGTGTAGCTGAAAATGATCAATGGAAATTTGAGCATCCGCAGTTCGCACAGTATCTTTCAACAAATTACAACTATGTTTCATTATTTTTGTGTACCGCAATTCATGCCTAGTTGTAAAAGGGACGTTGTAAAAGGGGGATCAACGTGCAGAATGGAGAGGGGCTATCTCAATCGTATTCCCTCTCTCGCTCCAGGCCATTTTCTGGAGTAGTTTGTCTGTTGAATCAATCAGATGGAAATTAAGAGATTGAGTATTTGGTAACTTTCTGGAGTTTTAGATGAATCGACGTACTTGCCCATGGCGACGACCTTCACTTTGCGCACGAGATAGACGAGGAGGAGATTGGAGGCGAGCGAGAGAACAGCCATCGACCAGTTGAATGCGATGTGCGCAGCCGCATTCATCGCGCCGTTAGATGACTCGACGACGTCGACGTCAGCCATACTTGCTGCAGATGCTGTTGCTGCAAATTAATGAAATGTGCGTCAGTTCGGGGTTTCGAAAATGGCGCACAACCGATTGGGATTGGGTGTTCACGCGTTATGGAACGTTGTAACGTAGACTAGCAAGAGGAGAGCATGCAACAATGTCCTGATATTTCAAAAATGTCTATTTTCAAGCTTGTCTGCGGAGTAGAATAGCGTAACGTACAATAACGACGTAGAATCTCGTCCGACACTCGGGTATTAGTGGGAGGATAAACGCGTTACTAGAATCACGCCGGCGATCCTTGTCTGGTGAAGAATATCATGCTAAAATGGGAAAATCATTTACGTGTGATATCGGCCAGCGGAAAGGGCGCATTCATCCGCGACTGTTGTCGACTAGCGACAATCTATCGCGTCACGCAGTGAATATCATACAGTATCCGGAGTCATTCCTAGCGAGACAAAAACACATCTGAATGATATTTCTACGGATCACACCAGTCCAACCCCCCCCCCCAGAAAGGGGAAATGACTAATGTGGAAAAGAGAGATCCAGCTCTGCCCCATTGAAATTTGATATGTCAATAATGCGGAACGTATTCGTTCTTTTATGATCTCAATCAGCTTGAACGTATAAGAGAGAATATTTGAGTCGATTGAGATTCTCTCAACAGGGACCGTACAACCAAAAACTAATGTATGCTGAAAAGGTGCTCCTAGAGTAAACATTGGCCGTAGAGACCGAAAATGGACATGAGAAGTCTCATAGACCAAACCCGGCTGAGATATGTTTCATGACATGTCCAAAACTGAAATTTTCAACTTTGGCTAAACGCATCGAAACCTTTTACATAGTTATATATTATGAAAGCGCTCACTAAAATAAACATTTTTCATGTTATGGCCAAGTTCGTAACTGATCTGTGGAAAAAGTTATTATTTTTTTTGAAATTATTATTTTTTGTTGAAAAATCTATGTTACGTCCTTATCGACGACATTTTTAACTGTGCCTATTAGACTTTGAAAAGTAACGGTTTTGGCACTGGGCAACTAGTTGCTTTCATTCTGAAGCAACGGGCCATTCCGTCATTTACCCGTTGCTTTGAGCGGCGTGTAGAGTGCGGTTATTCGGGTCGGGTAATCGGGTAATTGAGCGGTCTCTGTCGAAATGATTCGAGAAATGATCGACCCGAGACCAACCCCTCAAAATGATCAATTACCCGATAACAGCCCCTCGAAATGATAGATTACCCGATAACAGGCTCTCAGACTATTAAATTTTTACTCTAAAAGGTTATGAAATGCGTGTATTTGGCTAATTATCATAAAGAGCTTTGTATGGTAGAGTCTGGAATATGATAATTCGTTCTCTCATTTCGACCGCGTCTTCACTTCCCGGACGGTGTCTTCTCTCTGCAACAGGCAAGTGTTGCTTTTTAGGCTGGATTTTATTTTAGATTTTATTTTATTTTGGATTATTTTGGATTACATTTAGGGAGGAGTTGGCGTCGAATATGTATATACTCTATTTTACAAATCAGTTTTTCATGCCGATGAAAAGTATATCAACCTCCATTTCCACAGTTGATCTAAAGGAAAAAAATGTGAGTTATCTTGTATTTACTTTTAAATTTCTATACTAACGTGTTATTGTGCTACTATGAAATTGTTCAACTATGCCATTTGAGGCAAACAATAATAGCGACATCTATCAATGTGTTTCCATAAATACGAAAAAAAAGAGAACGGAGTTCTTGTAATCGAGTACTACAACCAGAAGCTCTCTTCTTCCGATAGATAACATATTTACTACTATTTCCCCTACAAAAAAAGTACGCTGTGTGAGAAAGTCATGAATGAGGAAACAACCTTTTGTGTTACTAATATATATATTATATTAGAAATTTACAGCACAGTTTGAAAGATTTACAGCACAAAACTTATCGGAGTGCCTTGGCCTAGAATTCCCTTGAAAAGTCTTTAATTTCATAGTAGCATAGTAGTAGGAGGTTGATATACTTTTCATTGACGTGAAACACTGTTTAGTGAAATAGAGTTTAAATTCGACGCTAACACCTTTACCGTTATCCAATAATGTGCCCCCCGAGCCTGCGATCTCTGAGCCTGCGAAAAGAATGTACAATTTACAAGTTCACATCTAGGCCTACCCATCATGGCTCGAATTACTAGTTTCATATACTTTTAGTATCTATTATTTACTTTCTACAGCAAATACTGTAAATGAATCCAGCCTAAAAAGCAACACTTGCCTGTTGCAGAGAGAAGAGACCGTCCTTGAAGCCAAGATGCCGTCGAAATGAGAGAACGATGTCGAATTATCATATTCAAAGACTCTCCCAGACAAAGCTCTTTATGATAACTAACTAAATACACGCATTTCATAACCCTTTTTCATAACCCCGAAAAGTTATCGGGTAATCGAGCATTCTGGGGCCCTGTTATCGGGTAATTGCTCATTTCGAGGGGCTGTTATCGGGTCGCCCTCCCTCTCATTCCTCGCAGGCGGGTATCTGTGGCATCGGGTAATCTCACATTTCGCACTCTAGCGGCGTGTGTAACTAGTTCTTTTCCGCATTTCGGAACAAGCGCTAAAATCAGATAGAAAGTGAAATACTTACCATTTAAATATTTCGTCATGTAAATATTATTTTCATGAGCACCTGTAATAACAATATATATTGGGTTTTTTTCAAATCAAAGTTATGTGTGTGAAAAAGGCATTACCGTTTCTACCAATTGACAAGAATTCAGTTACTGATTACCGTCCTACTAATGTAAAACAAATTGAAAATATATTTTGGACGTTCCATAATATGACTAGTGAAAAGAAAACAAAAATTACTAACATTTTGGCTTGATAGGACGTTCCACCGATTAATCGTTTGAGCGCGGCGTGAACCAACAGATTTCGATGCCGAACATAGTGAGAAATGATCTCACGACCCCCCTCATAAACATATTAATAATTCCCACCATCTTCCATGTAAATCATTTCATGTAAATTTGTCAAATCTGAAAGCAACTAGTTACTTCAAAAGCAACTAGTTGCATAGCCCGCTAAAGTAACGGGCGAAATTAGGAATGAAGCAACTAGTTAGTTATCTTTCAAAGTCTAATGCCTATTCGATTGCGCGTGAAAAAATTACCCCCCTGCGCAAGAAACTTGCACGATTCATTTTCTGGGCCTTGATCAAATCATTCGATGAACATACTCGGTTGCTCAAAATAGCGGCGATTTTCAACAAAATAATTTATAATTTTTTTCTCTCACAGCGAAATATTTCGCAGACTCAATACACTTCATAAACTGATGAAATTAAAATTAACTTCGCTCAATTTGGATGAAATATTTTTTGACCTCAAACCATGAACCCCCAGGTCATGGTCAAAAACCGAAAAATAATTTTTCGTTTTCTCTCTATTCCGTATGGCATCTAATACCAAAACGTGGTATATATTCTTTCTACATCATAAAGAGTAATGTAGAATACTCTAAACTGGAAATCTGTCGAAAAATATTTTCTACAAATTTCACCATGACCCGGGCGGGGTTCATGGTTTGAGGTCAAAAAATATTTCATCCAAATTGAGCGAAGTTAATTTTAATTTCATCAGTTTATGAAGTGTATTGAGTTTGCGAAATATTTCGCTGTGAGAGTTTTGTATACTTTCATTATAAATTATTTTGTTGAAAATCGCCGCTATTTTGAGCAACCGAATATGTTCATCGAATGATTTGATCTAGGCCCAGAAAATGAATCGTGCAAGTTTCTTGCGCAGGGGGGTAATTTTTCACGCGCAATCGAATAGGCACAGTTAAAAGTGTCGTCGATAAGGACGTAATATTGATTTTTCCTTTTTTCACAGATCAGTTACGAACTTGACCATAACATGAAAAATGTTTATTTTAGTGAGAGCTTTCATAATATATAACTATGTAAAAGGTTTGGATGCGTTTAGCCAAAGTTGAAAATTTCAGTTTTGGACATGTCATGAAACATATCTCAGCCGGGTTTGGTCTATGAGACTTCTCATGTCCATTTTCGGTCTCTACGGCCAATGTTTACCCTAGGAGCACCTTTTCAGCATACATTAGTTTTTGATTGTACGGCCATATCTCGATCGACTCGGATAGTCTCTCATAATGCACAACATCAATTCAACATTTTTTCTTTATCGTGTCTGAGCAAACGTAAACAACCAAAAATGATCAAATCCAAATTCTCAGTTGATTACTATTGTGTTGGGCGTGGCTTGCTCCGAAATTGAGGGAAGGAAAATACGCTGCACGAATTTGGTGAGAGAAGCTCGATATCTGCAATTATTATGTTATTTTCGCAATATTTTCAGTTGTTTAATTGCATGTTAAATGCGTATCTAAATATATTTCCTACCCCTGAACGAAGATGAACACGAGGATTGGGTCGATCACAGGGAACAGTGACGTCAGCATTAGCGCAAAAGGGCCGAAACTGCCCAATCCTTTCTCTGCAATCGCACATTTACTTCTTCTTGCGTACTTACGGAAATTTACGTACTTGCGGGACTGTAAGTACGTTGAGTTCGTTTGAACCAGATCTCCCGAGCACGTCCTATAGGGGGGCCCTCGGTCAGACCACAATAATGCGAAAAAGTGAATTTCTCGTGCCCTGAGGGCAAATGGTGGCCTACCGCGACCATATTCTCACGATCATTAGTAGTCATGATGGCGATCATTTTGCTGCTTTGATCGTGTCTGCACGATGTCTAAAAGTCCATGTAAGAATTATGCCCCTTCAAAAAAGTGTGCATTGATGGCGTCATTACTACGCAATAACTGAAACATTTCGCAATACCCCAATAATTGTATCGTAATCTCCAATGGATTCCACATAAGAGCCCACCATGTCACATCAAAGCCTCTTCGGGTTCAAAAGTTGTATTGAAAAGAAAAAGTGCCCGAAAACTTTTGACCGCGACTGTACTTACGTGCTAACTAAGGTACTTCCGTACTTACTTACGTATTGACTTAAGTACTTACGGAAGAGCAGCGGGATGATGAAAACGGAGTATATTGGAATATATGAGGTGAAAGTGGGAATGAGCGTCTGCAAAGTTCTACATAATTCACAATAGAATTAGAAAATCGAGCATCGCCTTTTTTCGTGCAGTTTTGGCTTTTTATTGCTCGCTGACTCCCGAAAACACACTAAGTGTAAGACCACAAATAGACTTTTCCGTGAAATGGAGTAAAATGTCAGAGGTAAGCGATTTTTTCAGGCTTAATATAATGTAATCTAATACCTGCCACAATAATGCACGGAATAGTTGCCGCTGCATGGCGCGCGTCTTGGATTGCATGTGAAAACTGCGAAAACTAGATTCAAAATGAAGAAATACATTTGCCAATAATTAGAGTATTAAATCAGCCTACAATATCTACAGCTATCTGTACTACAAGCTAGAGTTTTAAATTCGGGTAAATAATTGGATTAGAGCGCACTAGCTCGCCGGTTAGAGAGTTTGTGAAATTATCAGATCAAATCCAATTCCGAATTTCAAACTCTACATCAAACTCTGCTTCATTTCGCACACTCTCTGCACCTGTCAATTAACGAGAGAGAGTGCGTGGCGAAGCGAACAATTTCAATTATTTACAAGAAATTTCACACTCGGTCGTAAACTTAGGGGAGGGAGCGCAAAAGGGGCAACCTTTTCGAGTTGAGCTCGCCGACTATCCGTACGATGCAGTAAACGATGACGGTGCCGGTGCTGAGCAATAAGCTAACTAGAGCAACGAAGATGGCGATCGACATTGTTTGCCACTCAAGCTGCTCCCCATCGGCATCTACCTGCAAATTTACGCGTATGGACTATTACAAATTCACAAACACTCGTCCGAAATATTAAAACGTTCCGCTGATAAACAACCGAAACGAGGATGAGAGTGCACGCAAAAGCGGGAGAATCAGACAGTAAGCACACCACAGGTAGTACTCGAAGTAGTATTTTAATCTTCTAATACTGGTGCCAGTGACTACAAGTGACTCCAACGGGTGCAGGGACGGTTGACTAATAGAGGTGGTCGGTCGGAAAGCCGGAATGAGAGGGAGAACAAAGGAGAACAAAGGATTGAACCGGAACGAACCGGAA
The DNA here is from genome assembly GCA_036245785.1 of Pristionchus fissidentatus. Lineage (NCBI taxonomy): Eukaryota > Metazoa > Nematoda > Chromadorea > Rhabditida > Neodiplogasteridae > Pristionchus > Pristionchus fissidentatus. The sequence continues at coordinate 14,489,230 of BTSY01000004.1, forward strand.
CGGAATCTTTGTTCTCCATTACTTCAGACAAAGACATTTTTCGACTTCTCATCCCTATTGACTATGCTCGACCTGTTTATTTTTCGCAGATTGTTTCTGACTTTTTATTACTCACTTACATTTAAAATAAAAATTGAATGCTCACAAATTAGACAATGGCGAGGTATCCGGTGCTGTTTGTCAATTCGACTCCGTATTCACTCTTAAAAGACGATTACGCTTTCAACAATAGCCTCGACGTCGGCTAGCATTCCTTCCCTCAACTTCCTCATCCTTATTCATTAGGGATGGCGAATGAAGAGCAATTTTGCAAATTTTGTCTCGCGCAAAATCGCTGTAGTATGCAAATGAGATGTGGAAAAAAGTGAAGAGTTGATTCCAACCATTCTATAATCTTATTCGGAAGTTTTATCACTGTTGGCCTTGGGAAAAGAGCAACGTTCTTCAGGTTTATAAACGATTCTTCATGAAGAGCCTGCGATTTTTCGTGGTTTTTGTGTTCACCAGTTCTCAAAAAGTATTCTCATGCACAATCATCCCATACTTCGTTTCAAAAGTTTCGTATTGATGCCTAGAACAGATTAAAACACTAAATTGGAGAATTGCTCGGAGTATATCAGTTTTGTGGATGATAAACCAATTTCCAGAGCTCTTCATTCGCCATCCCTATTATTCATTCATATTTAGATATTTCTTTTTTCTTCATAATTTCTTTAATTGCCGTCACACCCTTCGCGGGTGTATCAAATAAATAAATAAATAGGCTACGTATTTCCTATGTTCGTGGTATCGTTTCCAAAGCCTCAAAGCCAATGAGCGAAGAGATCATCACTAGAAATATATTTCTTTTTTTTTCCTCATTCCGAGCTTCTTCGTTTATTTGGATCGCATGGAACACATTATGCCCGGCAAATCGTAAACGAGGGCAATACTAATTAAAATGATACGTTCATTACATGGACTACTGGTTGTGTACTCTCTTTCTATACCTCGGCGTGTCTCTTACTTTGTCATGCTCTCTCCTAGCCGTATCTGTTGTTTAGGAGCGGAACGTTTTATTATTTTGGACGAATGTTTGTGAATGTATTACAATCTAATCTCGATGTGGTCGCGATAATCAGCTTGAAACAAGAGACGATTTTCCACACTTTCTCAAAATTGTCTCAAACTCTGCTGCGTGTTGTATGTTCGAACCTCTAAATTTTAAGTTTACCTTCGTGTCGTCATGTGGAGTCTAAAATTAAAATCTTCTGGGACATTCATGAAATATGATTAAAAACCGATATTTGCTGGAATTCAAATATTGTTTTTTTTCTTTTCCAATGGTGATAATTTATCACGATTTTGTTAAATTTTCTTTTACGAGCGTTTATTGGGGGGTGAAAGTTCCGCAACAGCTTATAACTTTGCTCAAACTCGAGAAATCGGTGTGACATTTTTCCCCTGTTATTTGCTAACCTCCATCGATTCGGCTTGTTGCTGTTTTTTTCTGACCATTTTGAATATTCGGCTAATTAGCGAAATTTTTTAATTAGCTAATTAGTTAATATGTGGGTTTGAAAGCCCTCGCGGTTCTGATCATGATAACACTTTGGTGGAGTTATGCAGATAGGAGCAGCTAAAAACCTCGTTGCGGAAATGTCGCTTTGCGGAATTGTCACCCCCCCCCCGTTTTTAACACATCATCAGCCCCGATAGTTTCTCACATCTAATTGGATGCTGTGGAGCGCACGTACCTTCATGACTGGCCCGAAGACTTTTCTCGATATATCCGATGGCTTGAACATCGGCCACGCACCACCAACAATCGTTCCTGCAGTCCATTTTTTATCAAATATCTAATTTAAATAAAATAAAATACCGATAAAGAGTACATCTGCGAGGATGATAATTGTGATCCAATTACGCCACGGATTGCGCTGCATCCACGAAAGCCATGGTGGCCTGGCAATTTCTTCTTCGTTTTTTTTGTTTTGTTTTTTTTTATTTTTACACACTCTTGATTCATAGGCCGGTGGAGCAACAATCGTCACAACCTTCAGAAGCAGGATTCCAACACAATCAATAGTATCGAGATTTTCTAGACTATTGGGCTGACTGATACTCCATTACAAATACCAGGCGCAATATAGGAATTCAAAACCAACGTTAAAATTATATTTATAACTGTAGATCGTGCGTGGAGCCACCAGGGGACAGGGGACACCAGCCACCAGGGGACAGGGGACACCAGGGGATACAACAAGAGACCAGATACAAGAGATAAAAGAAATAATAGAATTATTTGAGACACTCATAGAATTATTTGAGACAGAAAAAAAACACTCTGAGAGGCAAGAAACTAGTGATGGCTATTCGGTTTTTGCGTAATGCAATTCCTCCCCCTCTCCTTTGCGGAATGCAATAGGCGCCGCCCACAATTGCATTACGCAATTCTGAGGGAAATCTATTCGGCTCCGTAATTAATTGAATTACGCAATTCGGGTGGGCGATCTATTCGGCGCCGCATAGACTTTCCAGCCAGCACTCAAATGTGATTTTTTAGTGGATTTCTTTCGCTCACTTCAATTGATAGGTGTGAATAAGAAAACCTTCCCAGGGGCAGGGCCGCGTCTTATGAGGAACCTAGCAGAATATTTGTTTGATTTTCCACCTTTACTGATAACTAAGTGAAATAACTAAGTGACAAATTATTCATCCCTTTGAGGTGTGAAGAACATAATTCCAGCGTCTATAGAATCTCTACTGACAGACCAGTGACAGAGGGCGGTGACAAACGAGAGGGACTACTCCCCTTTACAAAGATCATTTCATTTCTGACCCCTCTCTGGAGGCCCAGAATCTTTGTGAAATATATGATTCTAGGATAGGCCCACCTTCATTCATCATCCCACCTCATTCTTCATTCTTCATTCTGTGCCTCGTGACGGGCGGTCGACAGTCTCCCCACTCCTCTCCCACCTCAGTTTGGAGAATCCTTGCCAGTCAGCTTGGGCAACCCGGCAAGTACATCGCCCATTTCAAACGGAGGACCCGAATCGACTACACCTAATTCAAGTCGCCAACTATCAAGAAAAGCTCCAGTCGACAAGACTACGACGTGAGTTTTCACTTATGTTGATACACGCTAATCAGGACGTCACTGGAGGCTGGAAGATCTACTTCTACGCTCAATGTTTATCGACGAAAATCGACACTACAATTGACCAAAGAAGACAAGCATAATTTATTCCCTTGACCCTGTTATCCTGAGTTCGAAGATCCTTCCCCCTCTCTGCTCACGAAGCTACCTTCCTGCAGGCCCATTTGCCTTGATGACAAGATAAATCTGTATCTGAGGAAAGGCCCTTCTTTCACTCCACTAAGAGTTCTAGGCCTCCAGAGGGGGGGAGTCAGAAGTTACATTATGGAATAGATCCTCTCGATTGTCAACGCTCTATGTCACGCTCTGTGTTTTTTTTTATTCACTCCTATCAATGAGGAATTTGAAGTGAACGAAAGAAATTCACAAAAAATCGCATTTAAGTGCTGGTCTTTGATCGTAAAATCTATTCGGCGCCGAATAGATCCCTCCTCTCCCGAATTGCATAATGCAATTAATTGCGGCGCCGAATAGATTTTCCTCAGAATTGCATAATGCAATTGTGGGCGGAACCTATGTATTGCATTTCGCAAAGCCACAATAGTTTAGCCAACCCTACCAAAAAGAACAACAACAAAAACTAACCCGATACGCATCCATAAGCGTACGATTCGTTCACGAGATTTTTCGCCCAGAATATCAATCCGAAATCGGCGACGTGTATTGCCTGCGTGAACAATTTTCTTGCAAATTGTACCGGTTCTCGAGAAGTGTTTTATTGAGACTATAAATTGGGAGCGACTCTCTTCCACGCTCTCTCTCTCTCTCGCCACTGACCCCTTTCCGGAGGTTAAATGGGCATCTTTATTATGCTTTCTTGCCAGCTGAACGTGCATTTAGCCGCGGAACGTCTTATTTTTTGGATGAGTGTTTTGTGAATTTGTAATAGATAAGCTAAGTCAACAGAGTTCTGGACCAGGTAAAAAGTCGGAAAGAATTGTATGATATTTTTTGAAAAAAATCGATACCGGAATGATTACGGTGTGCACGATGGAGATCAATATGTCGACAACAGCGAAGCTGAGCAAGAGGAAACGATAGGGACCGATCTGCAAAATGTTGGTAAATTACGGCCCCGCACACTCAGTAAAATGCGAATGCTGATCCAATTTTTTCTCATCGCATAGTCTATCTCGTTATATTTGCTTAGAAAGTATGCGAAATCACGGCACAATGAGTGCTCATGGTAGCCATTTTTCGTGGCTGCACTGAGTACTGGTCGGAACGCGCATAACCTGGGTGACCCGTGTCTCAATCAATCGTGCGCCCAAAATGGAAGTTCGGAAAAATATTTGTAGAAACGTGCTTGATTCATGCGCGTAATTATGATGACGCAGATGAGGTAGCTGTTTAAGAGGCAGGACAGCACTGTGGTTGAGTAAATGCATATCTGCAAGTACAGTCCGGTCACATCTCCCCCTGAAAGCATTTCGCCCCGCGCGCCTCTGGGCGCCCCCAAACGCCCCCCTCGCTTCTAGTGCTCTGGATAAAAATATATTTGAGGTAAACTCTGTGTGATCGGCATCAGCACCGAATTCCTGAACGATTTGTGTTTTTAGAATTTTTATAAAAAAATAAATAAATGTGTATATTTTATTTTTTATATTTGTCAGCTTCGAATCATATATGTGACACAGTGAACGTATACGGTATGCGGAATTTGAAGTTTGTAGTTTGAACTGGAATTTTGCCAATTCTACTCCGACCTCGCATTTTCATTTTATTTCGTGTTTCTTTGTGGTTGTTGCCTTTCCCTCGCCCATTTCTCTGTCGTTCTTTGCTAATTCTACCGCCCAGACCTCTCCTCGTCCCATCCGCACCATTCAAGGAGGCCGTCGACTCCGGACCCGGCCGGGATCGCCTCCGTTCGAGTCAGGCTCGGGGTTCAACCCTTGTTTCCTTTGGTGCTTTCTGTGCGGTGTCTGCTTGTGGTCAATTGCAGTCGCTTCCGTGCCATTCGCGCGGATTTATCAAGATCAATTCATCATTATATCTTCACAAGACACGAAAATGGAAAAGGAGGCAACGACAGTAATATGAGGTGAACAATTGGAAACTTTTAATTTAATTAGCAAGAGCATTGGAAGGGGGAGGAAGAGCCTGTGATCCTCTCTTCTCTGCTGTCCTTTTCTCTCGTCGGTCGATATTCGCCTCATATCTGAATGAAATAGTCCTTTGTTTTGTCACACGTTTGACCTACCTTCTAACTACTGACTTCCAGTCAGATACGAAGTTTGCTGGCTGTGGATGGCGAAACAGGCGATACTGCTGAATTATGTATATAAGAAATGAGCCCCCTATCCTCAATTACCTCCATGACGAACCGACTCTTAACTCTCTCCCTCATCTTGACTTTAAGTCTCTTCTCCTCCTCGTCGTTGGCGATTCCATCGAAGAGCTCTCTCACGAAGGCGATGTCCGACTGCTCCATCATCGAAAGGTGAGCCACATCTTCTTTCGACATGAATGTGGGTCCATCATCTCAAATCAATTATGTAACATGTTTTAATTTAAAAATAGATAAACAAACATGCTGGTGCGGCTCGGCAAAGCATTCGGTCGCTAATTGATTCTAGAGTTCTTCTATCTTGATCCCGTCCGTCGATTAATGAGCGGAGGGTGTCCATAATAGCACTCAGCTGAATAAAAATCGATAGATGTATAAACAATAAGAGTGAATCAATCGAAACAAAACATCACTTCAGGCGACGTCGCTGCGGCCGCTGCAGATTGAGCAGGCTGCACAACTGCAGTCGCTCCTTGGACTGCAAGTGCTGCAGGAGCTGCTTGTGCTGCAGGTGCTGCAGGAGCTGCTTGTGCTGCAGGTGCTGCTTGTGCTGCAGGAGCTGCATGTGCTGCTGGAGTGGGAGGAGTCGAAGGGACGACTGATGCCGACGGGACGACAGGCGAAGGAGAGCGTGCCAGATTGGGGATGTAGCCCATCCTGTGATCATTTTATTTATTTCTTGTTGCAATCGATTGCTTTATATGTACGACATAGTTCATAAAGTTGTGTACCTTCCTCCAACCGGCTTCTTCTTATCGATTGCACTTCTCAACGATTTGCTAGTATCGACTGGCTCCTCTGAAAAAATGAAACGTATTGCCTAGTGATCATGACACATACCCTTGACTCTCTTCAGCTTCTGCTGGAAGGGCGTAGAAAATGAAGAAGCATTCAAAGCATTATTTTTGCTAAAGTAAATCATTGACAGTTTGGAATACATTCTCACTTCTCTTTCTCTGAGGACGCCCCTCCGGTAGGTCGCCAAGTAGGTCAGAATCGTCGCACAATTCTGAAATCAATAATGTACAGTATCCAGAGTGTACAGAAATAGCTACAGTAATCCGTGTTGTTTCCTATGAAAGGATCTATGGCAACTGTGTAAGAAGACTCACCTTTTCCCAGATTGGTTAAGAATGCAAGGCATGCACCTTTCGAACCCGAATGCATCACAATTCGGCTGAAGAGAGGACCGTTATCCACTCTGTAGGTCACTGACGACTGGGGGATGACCTTCCCGTGGACTACAGTATGCTTTCGTATTAAAGCATATTTCTCCTCATCTTCGTGGCGTACGAGAACAAAATCAGCAGCCATATCGTGGCGTACGAGAACAAAATCAGCAGCCATGAAAGGAGCATATGAGGACATAAGTACAGTAATACAAATCACAAATTGAGAAAAATTAATAAAGAAAAAGAAAAAAGCATTAAAATCGATGGAAATGAATGGCAGACATGTTGAATCAATGCAAATCAATAAGCAGATTATGGTAAATGATGATTTAGACATCGATCACGAACTGATTCATGATAACGTTCTCTTCCAGGAATGTCACTTTTTATTACACTTTGTTGAATGTGAATGTATTTATTACTTGTCGTGCTATCATTACTGTAATACATGTTCATAATACAGATACAATGAGTGGCGATGAGGAGTCTCCCGCCACTCCATGTGCTCACTGTATCAATAAAATCATTCATACGAAGAGAATCGTGGGTTTATCGGCGAAGAAAGTGCATGAATACATGGTTGGACAGAAGATATCAATCTCTTACTCCTCAGTTCTCACTCAATTCAAAAAGGGGGTCGAGGAGCAGGACGGAGTGGTAACTCCATACAGGTACAATATAATTACATCGAAAAAATAAATGATATTAATCAGGAGCTACGTGCTGGGTGATCGAACAACGGAGGTGGTCGAACTCGTTAAGAAGATGTTTGAGATTGACGATGTGGATGGAACGCTGACCGAACGACAAGTGAATTGCCTGACTTACCGTACCTCCCATCGATAACTTACCGTACCTCCAATCTATAACTTACCGTAACTACAATCGATAACTTACCGTACCTCCAATCTATAACTTACCGTACCTCCAATCGATAACTTACCGTAATCTTGTCAGGCTGTGAAAGACCTCGAGATGCATCACGGAATCAACATTACTCGTGGAGTCTTGAGGAACCTGAAACATGCAGGAGGATTGAAGTGTTATCCCGAAATGTCAGTAATTTATCGATTTATCGTATTCCACGGTTTCATTTGTTTCAGAAATGTGCCCGATATTACTCCTCAGCAAGCGTCAAAGCGTTTCAACTACGTCCACGAGCTTTTGGAGAGCAAGGAGACGTTCCGTGACTGGGTAGTAACTAATATAATTAAATATATTAATTTTTAACATCAGATTTGGTCAGACGAATGCATCGTGCAAGTTGGAGGGAACCGTCGTATGATCACCACGTCAAACAAGTACGACAAGAGGAGGCTCACCGGAGTGCGAAAGTTCGCAAAAAAGGTATTTTCCAAATGATGTCCATTTACACAATATTAAATTTCAGTTAATGGTTTGGGCAGCAATTACCTGGGATGGTCCTGGACCGATCACATTCCTCGAAGAAGGAGAGACATTGAGCGCTCACGGCTACATCGGGATTCTGGAGGATTTCCTTCTCCCGTTCATCGACAACTGGAAAGGAAGAGTTCGAGCAGTCTTTCAACAAGACATGGCTCCCTGCCACACTGCCAAGGACACCAAGGCCAAAATCACCGAGTGGGGAATCAAAACGGCCCCCCTGGGCACCCGCCTCACCGGATATGAACCCGATCGAGTATGTATGGAAGGATATGAAGCACTGGATTGGAAAGAACAGAAACCCCAAGACTCGGTCGGCAATCCAGGACGCTGCACTTCTATTGGCAGAACATTCTTACGAAAGAGCGATGCCGAGCCCACATCACCCATGTTATCGAAAATATGGAGCACATCAAGAGGTGCAATGGGGGGCCCATCGTGGATAAGTGGAAGTATAATAATAGAGTTCACCTTGTAATGCAGTAGTTGGCTCTATCTCTTCGTTATTATTCCATTTATTGTCAGATTTGTTGAGTTGTTAATGATGAATTGATCTTGATAAATCCGCGCGAATGGCACGGAAGCGACTGCAATTGACCACAAGCAGACACCGCACAGAAAGCACCAAAGGAAACAAGGGTTGAACCCCGAACCTGATTCGAACGGAGGCGATCCCGGCCGGGTCCGGAGTCGACGGCCTCCTTGAATGGTGCGGATGGGACGAGGAGAGGTCTGGGCGGTAGAATTAGCAAAGAACGACAGAGAAATGGGCGAGGGAAAGGCAACAACCACAAAGAAACACGAAATAAAATGAAAATGCGAGGTCGGAGTAGAATTGGCAAAATTCCAGTTCAAACTACAAACTTCAAATTCCGCATACCGTATACGTTCACTGTGTCACATATATGATTCGAAGCTGACAAATATAAAAAATAAAATATACACATTTATTTAATTTTTTATAAAAATTCTAAAAACACAAATCGTTCAGGAATTCGGTGCTGATACCGATCACACAGAGTTTACCTCAAATATATTTTTATCCAGAGCACTAGAAGCGAGGGGGGCGTTTGGGGGCGCCCGGAGGCGCGCGGGGCGAAATGCTTTCAGGGGGAGATGTGACCGGACTGTAGTAATCAATAATCGTTGCGTGACAATTATGGGCGCGCCTTTGCTTATTAATAAATGATTTTAATGGTTATTTCGGTACGCTAAAATTATAAAAACAAGGCAAACCTGATAGAATTTAAAGAACATTAATGGAAGATTTTTGCGAATTATTTGGGGGTAGAGAAAAATAAGAAAGCAAAAGATAATACCTGATAGACTTGGTCGGCGGTCATAAGAATCAGACTTACTGGAGACTGGAGAAGTACTGTAGAAATTATTGTATTTATTGTAAAAAATAAGGGTGCGACAACATTCACATAAAGGAGCGAATAAGAAAGGTTTTGCTTTCTTGGTTAACTTGCCATCCCTAGTTCAAATGTGTCACCACGATCATCTCGTTCTCTACATTTCGCGCGCTCTCTGCACCAGCCGGCGGACGAGGGAGTGTGTGAAATGAAACGAACAACGTTTCGCGCTCTACCAGTAGATAATTGCTTCCCTTGAGAGGGGGGAATTGTGGATTGGTGTATTCTAGTGCAATGTGTGTGTGATAGTTTCTTCATTCTCTCATACTCACTAATTGAAGTGGAGGAACGACTATCGGAATAGCTTATTCTATTCATAGGTGATATTGAGCAGAGATCCAATGCCGCCTGATTGTGAATCACAATCTCAACAGATGTTTAAGAGTACACACAGATAACAATGTATAAATCCAGCCCCATCACACGCTCTCTTTCTCTACATTTTCGGTCTTTCATAGTGAAATATCGTCTATAAATTCCGCAGAGGGGTCAGAAATTTCTCAGCATTCCGTGCACTCACCGGTCGAGATATCTTGTGATGAAATGGTGTTGTTATATCGAATAATCCTTTTTTTCTAATAACGAATGATATTCGCGAATAACAGTGCATTATGAGCGAATATCCCTTTGTTCCCGCGAATATAATTATTCGTACTAACAATGCTAGTGTGAAGTGACGAGACTAGGGTTCACTTATAGGAAGCTATTGCAAATGGGAAATGAGAAGAACAAAGGAACGCACACAGCAAAGCGTATGAAAGAGTGAGTGAAAAGGAGAGAGGAAATGGTGAGTTCATTTTCAATACTTCCAATAATCGGAGAAAGCCCTAGACGAGTCTATTTCTGGCCTCTCAGCGACAATAGGCGCAACTGACAATCGCAGAGCGAACTCTGTTCCATGAGTGCAATGAATCAACTTTTCCTATATGCAACTCACCTGCACGCAAATTAGATGCAATAATCACTCTTTTTTTGCAGATACATTTTCACATGTTGGTCTGTTATGTCTAAAAGGGAAATCGTCCGCTAACAGTGTGTAATCTTGGTCTGTGATCTCTCGATGATAAGAAGCTGCGCGCAATCCACCTCTAATCTTTTCTCTTTCCCCGGAGAGATCGGATGACATAGTGCATATATGAGGTTTCCGAATGAGACCCAGTGGGATCAATAGCCATCACAATAGAAACGTTGACCCGATGGTTCAAAACTGCTGGACGACTTCGATTACTTCTGTGCTTTTATTGTTAGTGAAATTTATGATTTTGCGGACTTCGCGACTCTTCCTTGCAGAGAGTGGATATACCATCAGATGTCTTCAGCAATTTTGAACCATCGATTTGAACTTTCTATTGTGATTCAAAATGGTCACACTAGGTTTCAGTCGAAAACTCCACTATGTGTTGCCATCAGCAGACGCCTCAATGACCGCTCACCGCGAGCGCATCCATGGCCTGGGGCGGCTCAGAAACACGGAAATAACATAAACAGCAACAGAATATCATGTCAGTTCTTGATGAGCACCTGCACGCAAGACTTCGAAGTCTCAAGGACGACTAGCGACAAGGGGCACGGTGCGATTTAGTAAAAATAGTGATATAGACTTATTGTCTGTTCTATGTCAGTTCTCACCAAATTTCAGATGATTTGGCTTGTAAAATGATTCGGAACACATTCGCATGTTGACGATCGACATTATGAAGGCAACAAGCAACATCATTTCGACAATTTCGCAGTTTATTCTATGTGAACAACTATAAAATAACAAACAACGTGGAAATATAGATGTATCAAGTGATTCTATTGGAAGACCAGACTGGCCTCGTTTGCTCCGAAATTGAGGTAAGGAAAACTCTCTGCACAATTTTGGCGAGCGACGCGCGATATCTGCAAATTTAATTGATTTTTTTAAAAAATATTCACAATCTTTTTTTTTATTTTAGAAGAATATTTTCCCACCCTTGAACGAAGGTAAACACGAGGATGGGGTCGATCACAGGGAATAGTGATGACGAAATTAGAGTAAATGTGCCGAAATTGCCCAGACTTTTCTCTGAAATAGTCAACATTCACTCTTGGAAATGACCGAAGAACATTATTTCAAAGCGCTTTTCAATCTTCTCTGGTTTTTTCCCGGCCCTTAGTCAGATTGGGATCCAGCTAGGAAACAAATACTAGACAGCAAATGACTCAAACTTACGGAAGACCAGTGGGATGATGAGCACACCGGAAACCGGAATATATGAAGTGAATGTGGGGATGAGCGTCTGAGTAAGCATCATGTTGGAACAATCACCAAAACTTTGGCCCGTGTTTCTTGAATCTTGAATCATTTTTTGAAAATCTGTCTTTTGGGCGCCGATTGAGGTTGGAAATAAAAGAAACAAACAAAACATACCCGGAAACACACTACGACAGCACCGACAGACACTCACACACACACACAGGCAAAATATAGTTTAATAGTTCACCTGCCACAATAATGTTCTGAATAGTTGCCGCTGCATGGCTCGCGTCTTGGATTGCATGTGGAAACTGAGAACACTAGTTTCAAAATGACCCAATGTATATTCACCTGACCTAGTACCCCACAGTTAAGGTAGCAATTGCAACTGTACAAGTATTTCCCTCTAAATCATCGAGAAGCAGTTGAAGTGGAGGACTAGAATAGTCGCGTGCAGTGTCGCCCATTACTACTTGTGGTACACGAGAAAATGTCAACAGCTATTAGTTAAAAATTGGTCATTGAATGGGTAACCTTTTCGAGTTGAGTTCGCGGACGATACGTGTGATACAGTAGATGATGACTATGCCCGTGCTGAGCAAGAGGTTGGTCAGTGCGACGAAGACAGTGACTGAGAGCGTCTGCCACTCACGCCGCCCCCGATCGTCGTCCACCTCAAAGACCAGAACTTAGAAGAAATACAAATATTTGTTTGTCTGTTGGTGTTTTTTTCATGCGCGAGAGTATTGAACTCTCTAATATCCGCTCTACCTAAGACGATGATATATTTTAAAATGAAGAATTAAAAATCGAAAAAATGCTCACAAAGTACACGATGGCCAGATATCCGGTGCTGTTTGTCAAGTCGATTCCGTACTCTTTCTGAAAAGGCGGTATTAAAATTGTAAACAATATCCTCATGAAACTGCTGGTGTATGCAACCTTGGCGTGTCTCTTGTTTTCGCATTTTCTCTCGAATCCATATTTGTTGTTAAGGAGTGGAACGTTTTGTTATTTTGCACCGGTGTTTGTGAAATAGTAATATTGGCCGAACCCCTCCGGTACACACAGAAAAAAAGTTCTTACATACGGCCCATAAGATATGGGGGTTCTTAACAAAATGTCTTATGAGAGGTATCACGAGAGATCGTATGTAAAAAGGGCTATGGCGGAACAATTTTCAAAAAAATAATTTTGATTTCGACCAAACTTTTATATTAGAGTACCCGGCAGACGAGAATTCGATTTATCCTGGTCCCAGGTCCAGAGCCGGCTTTTAGGAAATTCCCGGCTCCAAATACGGAATCATCATAACTGTTGGATAGAAGTTTCGTACTCGTTAACCTCAAAAGTTGTGACCGATAACGTGAATTACATGGGTTTCAAAAAAATCTCAGATATCGAAAATGCGAGATGCCACGCTTTTTTATTGCGGAATATGAAAGAGCTCTTGAAGTACTACTAGGAAAAAAATTAAAACCAGACAAAAAGGGAGGGACTTAAACTCGAAAAATATTGTTGAAGGTGAAAAATCTTAAAAAGTGCAAAAATAAATTTTTCGAAAACCAAGCAAATACTACTTTTTCATGAATCTTGCAACACTGTAAGATCGGCAAAAAATATATCCGTGCTTGTCATGCTCATTAAGGTTACTTTTTGGATCATCCATTCAGCAAACTGGTAAAAATGTCTAAAAAACTGAGAATTATGTAAAAATTCGAGACTATGCGTGGTTAGCGATTATCAAAAATGGTGTATTAATGTTTATATGTAATTAAAATTCATATTTATATCTTAGTCAAGAACCGAGTTTGTCGATATTTTATTTCTAAAACAGGTTTTCGTCATTTTTAAGCAATTTTTGTAAATTTTTCGATTTTTATTGGTCCAAATAGTCTTTACAAACACGGAAATGGCTTTCCCTGAGGTTACAGTGTTGCAAGGTTCATGAAAAAGTAGTATTTGCTTGGTTTTCGAAAAATTTATTTTTGCACTTTTTACGATTTTTCACCTTCAACAATATTTTTCGAGTTTAAGTCCCCCCCTTTTTGTCTGGTTTTAATTTTTTTCCTAGTAGTACTTTAAGAGCTCTTTCATATTCCGCAATAAAAAAGCGTGGCATCTCGCATTTTCGATATCTGAGATTTGTTTGAAACCCATGGAATTCACGTTATCGGTCACAACTTTTGAGGTTAACGAGTACGAAACTTCTATCCAACAGTGATTTTGTGTAACTTATTTTTATGAACATTTTGAGCCCAACCGCAGCATTGTAGCTCGCTTTTGAGCTGAGATATGATGATTCCGGTTTTGGAGCCGGGAATTTCCTAAAAGCCGGCTCTGGACCTGGGACCAGGATAAATCGAATTCTCGTCTGCCGGGTACTCTAATATAAAAGTTTGGTCGAAATCAAAATTATTTTTTTGAAAATTGTTCCGAGCCACCTGCAATCTCTGGTGAAACCTCTCTTATATGAGAGGAATCACGAGAGACTCGACCATGGCCAGGACGTAGAAATTCATGATTTTTAATTTAGCTGAAAATTTTTCCTATGGTATTTCAACACCTCCTCTATCGATTGGCGTTGACAGAATTTTGATAAAAAATTTCGCAATTACGTGAAACATATCCAAAGTCTTCGGATTTTTCCGCCGAGAGGTCAAAGTTTGAGAAATCATAACTCGGTTAAAAATAAAGGTAGAGAATTGCGGTTTTGTTTGTTAGATAGAGAAACGACTAGACTACAGCCACAACTAAACTCATTCCTGGCTGGCTCAGTGGTACGAAGCTGTCGGTTTCATAAAAAATGTTATAAATCGCTGTAAAATTAAAACCAATCTTAGGTTCTTTGTTTGTTAGAACGTGCAGCTTGGTTGCTCACCATAACCCAAAAGAGGGCCAAATCGGATCTTGCGTGGCAATTGCGGTCTGCCGAACTTTTTTTTGAAAAAAAAATTTTTATGCCATTGTCACAAACAGTCTCATTTGCAGTGTAAATAATCATAAACAATATAAAAACACCATACAAGTTGTTTTAGGAGACTTTTAAAGCGAAATTTTCGAGAGAAAAAAATTCGAAAAATTTCAGAGCTGAAATTCACTTTTGAAGAAACTGTACTTTACAAGGTCCTATTGTATAATATTGTTGTTATAATCATGAGAGATGATGCTCGGGAGAATATTTTTGCAGATACATGCAGATACAAAAATCGTTATCGCGTTTCCAACACTCTTCGTGTGATGGTCGATTTCATATTTTACACCGCTCGCCATACCCTTGGAAGTTCCCTTATCATGCGAAGAGCAGTCGGAAAATTGGAAGTGAGTCCCTATCTATTCATTGTGGGCAGCTACAACAACTGTATTTTCAATATTTGTCTGAGAGCGCGTGCTCAGCCTTCTCAAAGAGCAAATATCGTATTTTGCGAAAATACGTGCACTTTTTCACACATATCTCGAAAATCTGGATCTTTACCGAATCCTGGTGCAGGCCAAATTCTTCAGAGAGTATCATTGAATCATTTTTCTGTTGGTTGTATACAAATCTATGAATGATTTGATGTCATAAAAAAATTGAATACTCAAAATTGCTCAAATTTTTAAACAAAAAAATTAATTCTGAGGATTTCTGAAACGTTTCGAGCGAAATATTGCCCACTTTCATTTTCATATACCTAAACAAGAACTATGAAACTAATAACTTAAACTTATGAAAAAAATTTTTTTTGGAAATTTCTGTTGGTGTGTTTTTTTTCCTTCCGCGTGACGGACATTTTTTCGTCATTTTTTTCGCTATAAATCGCTTCAAACTCAATCAATCTTCTCAGATCCTTTTGCATATGATAACCCATCTGAAAACATTTCAAAATTTATTTACCAAAAATCGATAATTTCATGGCCAAGTCGGTAGCGAGCTCGAATTCAAATCCGAGGGTCTCAGGTTCGATCCCCGCCGGTGCATAGTCTTTTGCCGCATTTTTTGCAAGCGTGAAAAGTGGTCCAAACACGTTTTTAAGTAACGAGATTCACATTTGAGCATCTTTTGCCGATTTTTGAAGTGAATATCGATTGATTTCACTCGATTTCACACGATTTCACGAAATTTTCGTACATTTCGCTGGAAATCATTCAACATGCCGGCAAATCTCGCAGGAAGGGGTTTGAAACGAGAGAGCAAGGGGGATCGAGAGGTACTCTCTCACTTTGGCACACTCTCTCGCCCCTGACCCCTTTCTGGAGGCTCGGAATCGCGTATCGGGAAGCTTTATAAATTGCTTCAAAATCGCTCTATCTTCTCGGATCCTTTTGCATACGACAACAGACCAAAATCCCCTTCACATTTTACAAAATTTAATTGACCAAATCCATAGCCAAGTGGGTTACGCGCTTGACTTTCAAACCGAGACCCGCAGGTTCGAATCCCGCCGCGGGCAAAACGTTTGCCGCATTATTCGCAAGTCTCAGATGTCCTTCTAGCACGTTCTTGAGTAACATGAAACACGTTTTCACCTGTTTTGCCGAGTTTTAACGTGAAAAATCGAAAATTTCGAAAAATTTCCACATGATTCAGAGAGCGTAGGGGATCACAGGAAAAGTGATTTATGTTGTCGGAAACGTGTCTGAACATGTTCGAACTCTTTTTAACCTGAAAAATCTAAAATGTCGAAAACTTTACAAATGATTCGTAGAGCGTAGGGGATCAGAGGAAAAGTGTTTTGCGATGTTACAAACGTGTTCGAACACGCCAGGGAACTCAAACCACGGTATCCTGCGTTTCCGTTGAGAAAGGCTCGTGAGGCTGAGAGCGATCGAAAAAAGTTGCCACGGAGCCACGAAGTGGTGTAATAAGCCAGTACTCTTTCTGGAGATGAACATTCCCCCTGGACCGAACTTGGAGCCGGCTACTGAGTTCTCCTCCCTGGACCGACCCTCATCAAGCTACCGAACTCTCCCTGGACCGACCCTCATTAAGCTACCGAACTCCCCCTGGACCGAACCTGAAGGAGGCTACGGAGGTGCCCCTGGACCGAACCTGAAGTAGGCTACCGAACTTCCCCTGGACCGAACCTGGAGTAAGCTTGCAAAATCCCCCTGGACCAAACCTGCACCCAGAACTATGCATAGAGCGTAGTGTACGCATAGAGCGTAGTGTATTTAACCTCAACACATCCCGGCTAGTTTAAAAATTTGAGCAATTTTGAGTATTCAATTTTTTATGACATCAAATCATTCATAGATTTGTATACAACCAACAGAAAAATGATTCAATGATACTCTCTGAAGAATTTGGCCTGCACCAGGATTCGGTAAAGATCCAGATTTTCGAGATATGTGTGAAAAAGTGCACGTATTTTCGCGATATTTGCTCTTTGAGAAGGCTGAGCACGCGCTCTCAGACAAATATTGAAAATACAGTTGTTGTAGCTGCCCACAATGAATAGATAGGGACTCACTTTCAATTTTCCGACTGCTCTTCGCATGATAAGGGAACTTCCAAGGGTATGGCGAGCGGTGTAAAATATGAAATCGACCATCACACGAAGAGTGTTGGAAACGCGATAACGATTTTTGTATCTGCATGTATCTGCAAAAATATTCTCCCGAGCATCATCTCTCATGATTATAACAACAATATTATACAATAGGACATTGTAAAGTACAGTTTCTTCAAAAGTGAAATTCAGCCCTGAAATTTTTCGAATTTTTTTCTCTCAAAAATTTCGCTTTAAATGTCTCCTGAAACAACTTGTATGGTGTTTTTATATTGTTTATGATTATTTACACTGCAAATGAGACTGTTTGTGACAATGGCATAAAAAAATTTTTTTTCAAAAAAAAGTTCGGCAGAGCGCAATTGCCACGCAAGATCCGATTTGGCCCTCTTTTGGGTTATGGTGAGCAACCAAGCTGCACGTTCTAACAAACAAAGAACCTAAGATTGGTTTTAATTTTACAGCGATTTATAACATTATTTATGAAACCGACCGCTTCGTACCACTGAGCCAGCCAGGAATGCGTGTAGACAGTTGTGGCTGTAGTCTAGTCTTTTCTCTATCTAACAAACAAAACCGCCATTCTCTACCTTTATTTTGAACCGAGTTATGATTTCTCAAACTTTGACCTCCCAGCGGAAAAATCCGAAGACTCCAGGTTTGGATATGTTTCACATAATTGCGAAATTTTTTATCAAAATTCTGTCAACGCCAATCGATAGAGGAGGTGTTGAAATACCATAGGAAAAATTTTCAGCTAAATTAAAAATCATGAATTTCTACGTCCTGGCCATGGCCGAAGTGGTCGAGTCTCTCGTGATTCCTCTCATATATAAGACCTTTTATTAAGAACCCCCATATCTTATGGGCCGTATGTAAGACCTTTTTTCTGTGTGTAGTTTCTTTTTCCTCTGACTCTCTCCGTCTCATCAGCCGTAATACAAATCTCTCATCCAACGGCCGTCATACGAATACCGAACGTGCATTCAAAGTCGGCAAGCATTCGCGCTAATTGCATTGAAATCTGCTACGTATTTGCTATACGACATCGTTTTCAATGAGTCATAATGAACAGGAGTGATTGCTCATATCGACGTGATTGGCTACTCTTATTGTTAAGAATCTACAGACATCGAACGCTCGTATTCTAGAGACCACTCATTATTATCAAGTGTGTACACTCTCTCGTCAAGAGGATGTGTACCTAAATATCGACATCTAAAAGAATTCTGCGCAGTACACGTACCTTCATTATTGGTCCGAAGACCTTTCTCGATACGTCCGACGGCTGGAATATCGGCCACACTCCGACATGGATCGCCCCTGCGTTCCCATTTTTATAATTTAAAAATAAAATAAATAAATAGAATTACCTATAAAGAGAGCATCTGCAATGATTGTTACTGTGATCCAGTTGCGCCACGGATTGTGCTGCATCCACGATAGCCAGGGTGGCCTGGTAATATTTTATATTTTCCCCCAAAGAAAAACGGATTTCTCCTTTTGAAACACCTTACTTCATATTTCGTTGGAGGAAAGATCGTGCACAATGTTTTAGAAGCTTCTTAAGGGCCTGTTTCTATGGGACACTACGATCAATAAATAGTAAGATATTCTCATAATATTTTCTATACTATAGATACTGGCTATTATTTTTTTACTCGAACGTAAAGACTAGTTAAGAGACCATCCACGAGAAGCCGGACATACGCCATGGATGTCTTTTTTTGCAACCTATCCCAATAACTTGGGGGTGAAGTCAGTATCACGAATGCTGATATTAGGCCAAGTAAGTAAGGTTCTGGGCCCCGCACCGAAAAGTTACAGTAACCCCACCTTCCGATATCGATTTTTTTGACATTTTAAAAAATATGTTTTTATAGGTTTTCTAGGTGTATTTTGCGAAAAAAATGACAATGAAAATATTTTCGAAGCGATAGGAATTCGATGAAGCTTCAAAATTTCAATTTTTCTCTGTTTTTCGACCGTCCTGAAAAAAAATTGCCCATCTATTGACAACGATTTTACGATTTTTGGAATCCTCGTCAAAAACTACATCGGACAGACTACTTCATGGACTCCGGGCTTTGGGGGCGATGTACGTAAATGTGGTCTGAATGTTCGGATATTTGCCGACCCTGGCGAGTACCTGACGATATTTCTCATCCGAATTGCGAAATATCACGTGTATCAAGTGGTATATTATTTGCCTATGATTCTGTGAACATGGCTGACACAATTATGTCATCGCTATGTTGACAATTTTTCAACATTTTTTTCGACCATTAACCCGGGTTCATGGAATTTTCGAAAAAACTTTTTTTCTCAGTCGATGTACCTGTTTGAAATGTGTTCAATACTTGAAATGTATTATGTGAGCACCGTATTTGACGATAAAATAGCCATATATGTCCAGAATTAATGTGTTTGCGTTGAATTTTACTTGGTGTTTATCTTTCGTAGTTTGCACCACGACAGTCAATTATTACAATATCCATAGTCAAAAACGGTGCACACATATTAAATTTCAAGAATTGAACACATTTCAAACAGGTACATCGACTTTTGAGAAAAAAAAGTTTTTTTCGAAAATTCCATGAACCCGGGTTCATGGTCGAAAAAATGATGAAAAAATTTCAACCTAGCGATGACATAATTGTGTCAGCCATGTTCACATAATAGTAGGCAAATAATATACCACTTGATACACGTGATATTTCGCAATTCGGATGAGAAATATCGCCAGGTACGCGCCAGGGTCGGCTAATATCCGAACATTCAGACCACATTTATGTACATCGCCCCCAAAGCCCGGAGTTCATGAAGTACTCTGTCCGATGTAGTTTTTGACGCGGATTCCAAAAATCTTAAAAATCTTTGTCAATAGATGGGCAATTTTTTTCAGGACGGTCAAAAAACAGAGATAAATTGAAATTTTGACCCTTCATCGATTTCCTATCGCTTCGAAAATATTTTCATTGTCATTTTTTTCGCAATTACACCTAGAAAACCTATAAAAACCTACTTTTTAAAATGTCAAAAAATCGATATCGGAAGGTGGAGTTACTGTAACTTTTCGGTGCGGGACCCAGAACCTTAGTTACTTGGCCTAATATCAGCATTCGTGATACTGACTTCACCCCCAAGTTATTGAGATAGGTTGCAAAAAAACCATCCGTGGATACTCCCCCAGCGCCCCGGCCTCTCGTGGATGCTCTCTTAAGCGAAATAGGGTAGTGGAAGTCAGAGGAATTCAATCCCGATGACGGAATTGAATGTGCAACTTGATGAGCTTACCTGCACAGCAGCACGAAGCGATATACATAATGGAACACGAGGAGGATGAAGGTTTGGTAGAAAAGCGCGCCCCATATCAGACCTGGGCACAAACTCTTATTTCTAACGATGTACTGAACTTGAATTTTTTTACCAGAATCACGGAAGTATGCTTATCTCGCTTTCAGAGCATGCGAGAGGATTTAATTTCGAGACACTTCTCTTCTAGGCCATCGTGAAAGTCATTATTGCAGCATTTGTAAAAGTTCAGTTGTACTATCAGATGCATTGTGAGCAGATATTGAAAAAAGAACTAACTCGATACGCATCCATAAGCGTAGGATGCGTGCACGAAACGTTGCGCCCAGAAGATGTAACCGAACTCGGCGACGTGTATTGCCTGTGAATTGTTTTGATAAGTGCGCCGGCTATCGAGGTGTTTTAGGGTCTCAATCGGTTGAGACACACACCCTGTCTCTCAATCCTGATCTCTTTCTGAATTTGTACTGTCGGAAATGGCATAGCTATAGTTGTTTATAATCTATACCGGAATTATTGCGGTGTGCACGATGGAGATGAGAATGTCGACAACGGCGAAACTGAGAAGGAGGAAGCGATAGGGACCGATCTGTCATCAAAATATTTATCGATTATTCCTGCCCACCGTGTCAGCAGATTGACTTTAACACCTCCCTCCCTGAATTGTCAACCACTATTACTTGTAGTACACTCAGAAACAGATTACAATAGATATTGCAAATTAATTCAATCAAAGCAGTCTGTTTTCGCGCAGCACAACGTCTTTCACCGAGGACTTATGCGATGTTAAAAATCGAGGAAAAGATCCGAGATGTTATCTTTTGTCTGTTAAAACTTCTGACCAAAAGATCGACAAAAGATCGAATATTTGAATTCCCGCAATTTCTGTTTTTATCGATTATCTCGGCTCCCAGAGAAGGTAGAGACTCAATTTTTGGATCATTTGTTCCTAATAGGAATGTCGATCGTCAACTAAGGTTTGAACACTCTAGCATAGCTGGGAATCGAGATATACGCAAAAATCGATAAATGCGGGAATTCAAATTTGAGATGTTTTCGATCTTTTGGTGGTGCATTTTTTAACAGGCAGATGTATACGTTTGGGATCTTTTCGAAGATTTTTAACGCCACATGAGATCCGTGTTCGTAAGGGCCATTTAGTATTTGTTAAAATAATATTTGTGGATACCAACGTGTTTGTCGTGGGTCAGGATGAGGACGCAGATGAGAAAACTGTTGAAGAGGCAGGACAGAACTGTCGTCGAATAAAAGTACATCTGAAAGATTAATATTAATAATTTATCATGACAAATATGCACGGTGTTGTTTTACAGTGAAATACTATACATGCATAGTGAGTGTGTACATGATGTGTGCGATGTTACAACAGGGCGACAAAGTAATTTGGTCAAATACAAAAAAATATTATGATATTTCATTGCTTCTTTCAATAATAAGTTTGCTTGTCATTGTGTGACATCGCATGCATATGAAAATTATTTCTTATTCGTTGTTCATACAAATAACAAACTGACGACAAACCTGATAGAATTGTTCTCCGGTCATCGGCCTCAGATTCTGGAGAAAAGACGAGTATGGTAAGATCTTGATCAACCACACTTGATGATGGCAATGACTGTCTAGTGTAATCACGCTAATTAGAGTATGTCAGACCTCTTCATTTCGCACACTCTCTCCTCCGATCGGTGGATGAGAGAGCATGCTAAATGAAGAGAACAACGTCTCGCATTTCGCGCTCAACCACTAATTGGCTCCCTTGAGATAGTTGCGGATTATTCAAGTGCGACGTTTGAGTAATAGTCTCTTCAGTTCGCACACTCTCTCCTACGCAGTGGGAGTGTAGAGATTGGGCAAAGTGGAGAAACGACAACACAAATAGCTTATTCTATTCGGAGGAGGAGAGAGAGCAGAGTGTATATGCCGGCTGATTGTGAATCACAATCACAAAAAAACTAAACTGAAGCTACGGCAGATGTTTGCAAAAATGCGCATCACATCACGTGAAGTATTTAAAATGTGTAGCTACCGATAGTCATATGGCAGGGCACAGAACCAGACTGAATTTCCAAAGTAGAAAAAAAGCGATGATTTTCGAATTCAAAGGGCCCGATTCCAAGCGATATGTGAATGCCTGATATTTGAATACGCGGGTAATCGCACGCTTGACGCATAGTATACTGTAATCTCTTTTTTTTAATTTAGTTGTCTGAGAAAACTGCACATACCAGTCGAAATAGGGTGCGCACTGGGGTTTAAGCCCCCTTTTCGAGGAACAAGCTCTATTCTCGACTCGATTCTTACCTTCGGGTTGGGTTTCTGTCCCCCGCACTAGTGACGACAAACAAATAGCAGGGTCAGATGACATCCCTAGATCGCATGTTATTCTCGGAAAATGTGGGGCATTCCATGTTGGGTTTTGTGCAGCGACATTTCCGGGGAAGAATCGGTGATCAACATTTGTTTTAATGAACAACAAAATAGGCATGTGACAGTAAACAAATAAGTGGAAGAAAAAACATGCACTTTTCTGCGCTTCAAAAGCAAATTTGCTCTTAGATAAGCTCCCAGCTTTTTTCTTCCTCTCATATGTTTTTTTCATTCTAGAAAGGGCAAGCCGCGGAGTCGGTCCAGTTTAATAATCACAGTAAATCAGCTCTTGCTAGACGGAAATCACTTGCGTAATACAACAATTTTCACATGTTGGTCTGTTAGCGATCGGCAGTTGAGGCCAATGTAACCGCTTATTACTGACTACGAATTGTGAGACCACACATTTCGCACTTTCTCTCACTCTCCAATCAGAAAGTAATGCAACACTTTTGCGCGACAATTTTTTGTTGTTGCAAATTTCTGATTTTTGCGTGGATTATTTGTGGGGAAGTAGAAAACAAAAAACTAAATGAAGGAATACTTGATCGCCGGTCACCGGCATCAGACGGACCACAAATTTTACTGGAGAAAAGACGTGTGAGAAGCACTTGATTGCCGATCAACCACTATGGCTAATGAGCTGTCTAGTGTAATCCCACTAATCGCTTCCCTTGAGAGAGTTGCGGATTGTTCAAGTGCGGCGATCTCTTCAGTTTGCATACTATCTCGCCCAGTACGTGGCGTAGAGAGTGTGCATAATGTAGAGACGATTACCTTAATAACTTTGTTTTCAAACACATTCAAACGTGGTGTATGAGAGAGCAAATTTCGATGTGAGCTGAATGTTATTAAAGATGTTATTAAAGTCACCATTAAAGATCATAAGAACAGGAAGCAAATGTTTCAAATATGTGCATCACGCACAGGGAACTACATAATTAAAAGAGTTGCTTCTGCTAGTGACGATAAACAAGTTGTTGGATTATGTCCCGTATTATTCTCATAAATTTCGTGGCAACCTGTGGGGCAATATTTCCGGGAAACAGCGCAGATCAACATATCTTTAAAATTAACAGGCAAAAGAGAAGCGGGCTAGTAACAGTAAACAAATAACGCCAGGTCGTGCCACACGCTGTTTCATTCTCAAAAAAAATCTAGCTGAAGAAAGACAATTGTAGTTGCGTCGCTACAAAAATGGGGGCATTTTTTCTTGGAAAGGTCCACGAATATTGGTAACGACGCAGAGGAAGACGAGGGAGCATGTGAAATCGAGAGATCCACTGCGCTCTCGGGTTGATACGCTCTCTCGAATTCTCCGATTTAAAGCTTTGTATAACTTCCTTAAAAAGAGTTGAGACAAGTGAGCAAATTCCCATCGGCGCAGTGAAACAACTCGAGGCAGCAAGTCACCTGCACACTAATTAAATGCAGACATCGGCTAATCACTCTTTTTGCAGACACATTTACACATGTTGGTCTGTTATCTCTTGAAGAGAAGTTGAACGCACAATCGACCGCTAAACATGTGTTATTTGAAGTGTACGCTTGCAAATAGGATACCCGGAGAGAGCGTGTGCGAACATCATTCAAATTGCCAGTAAAAATTACAGAAAAGAGTTCAGAGTCGGAAGGTGCGTATACTCGAGAGCGGTTATCTCTCACATTTAGGCGATGTCGCGGAAAAGAGTGCGAGAGATGCGGAGTGTGCGCAGAGAAGCAACTAATTGAATCGTTGATTTTCTTAGTCTAATGCGATTTACACCTGTTACCTCTTCTCTAACAGAAAAAATCCTTAAAATGAAAAAAAAACTTCTCTGATCTTGAGCACGCCGTACAAAGCTAAAGATACAGTCTATCCCATCTTTTGCTCCTTCTCTTTTCCGTATTTGCAGTGTTGCTTGTCAACTATCATTCATCATCATTTTTGACTCGGCGCCGACTGAACAAGCGAATAGTCATGTTCACTTGTTCTGGAAAATCAGCGTGGAAGGCGGGGGACTCTCTCAAATCCGCCTGTTCCACCACAATGTGTTGAAAACGAGGCACAGCAGGGCAATCGGAGAAATGGAGTTTGAAACACGATATTTTCCCCCTCCATGCACTCTCGATACTTTGAATGACGATAGACTATGCGAATTGAAGAGAAGGTGAAGAAGCGAAGACGTGATTCAGCCTCTGTAGAACCGCGGAGGGGGGCGGATGCACTGTATAAAAGTGGGGAGGAACTGTCAGTCAATATTCGATACTTCACTCGTCATGAACTTCCTCGCTCTGCTCGTTCTTCTCCTCTCCATCTCTACTCTTACTCTCACCGAGGTCGTCAACGACGAACCCAGACTGCTGTGAGCGCTCTGTTGATTTTGCAAAAAATGTTAGCTTGCCTTAGCTTACAACAGCATATTTATATTTTTTTCTGGAATTTATTTTTCTAATGAATCCTTGCACATTTTTCACCTGTGTTTATCAGTCGTGATTACTATCGGGAGACCCCTGATATCCTGTTGTGAGCGATAATTTTTCTGATTGCTCTGATTTCAAAGTGAAGATAATTCAAATAATTATAGGTATAAGCGTCACGGTTTCGGCGGTCGCGGAGGAAGAGGAGGATTCGGTGGCGGGTAAGCGGCGAAATGGTAATTATTGCCTAAGTATGATGTAATTCAGCTGTGGCGGTGGCAATGGTGCATCAACTGCTGGAGGTAACAACGGTGGTGCCTCCACTCCCGCTGGTGCCACCACGACCACCCATCGCGAGCGCGTTCCCGGCCTGTGAGGACGAGTTGCCGACTAGTCCGACCAATAGTTCAGAGGTCCGACCACCAAATACTACTAGTCCGACAATTCTTGATTCTAGAGGTTCGCCAGCAATTACTTGATAAATTCCTTTATTTGCACCTCAGTGGAACATAATGAAACCAATATAATAAACAGCGAAAGAACATCGTGCAAGTTGGTGAGCGACCTTTACACATGTTTTTGAAGTCTCTTTTGGAATACAACGAGGAAACGGCATACAAAAATTTAAAGATAACACAGAACATGTCTCAGCCCAGTCTCTGCTGCTCGATCATTGCATAATATCGTCCTCTCCTCGCCTTGAGCTCGTCGTGACTGCCCCTCTCCACTATTCGACCCGCCTCCACGAAGCAGATCTCGTCTGCAATATCATTAATGTCAAATAAATCGGTACAAGTGCCGAGATGTACCGTATGCTACGACTGGAACATTACGAATATCGGGTATTACATTTTGATTTTGTGCTCATCCGAATTCCCGTCCTCGATTTATCGGAAACGGTTCGAATTAATTTTAGTGCCGGCGAGGGTGGCAACCAAAGCAAAACGCGAAATTTTGCATTATATTCCAAAACATCTGCCTTTCCTCTCCCTTCCCCATGAATTTTAGTCAACTAGGTTCACTTTTTTGTATATATCGTTTTCTTTTTTTGAAAACTTGCATGCATGCATAGACCTAACCAATAACATGCGGCAATAACAATTACTGCTATGTTTCGTTAAGCTGATTTCATTGTCGATGTCTTATCATTTTGAGGGGTCAACACTCTCTCGAGAGAGTGTTCAAAGTGAAGAGACTAACCCCTCAGCTTTTTGACGCAGAAGCGATCATTACAAGCGGTAAACATTACTTCAAGAAACGTACCGCAATGTCGGATGGTGTCGAGTCGGTGGGCGATGCTCACACTGGTTCGGCCTTGTGCAGAGCACTCGAGCGCCTCACGAACGACCTGAAATGTTGATGAGATAAATTCGTGCAGGAGAAGTTTGTCCGAGCGAAGCTACACATATCCGCTTCACACGCATCGTGGAACAGGATCATTTTCTCGAATCTAAAAAAACAAGCTGAGACGACGGAACGCTGCCATCTACTAAAATCAATCAACGACACTTCTCATGCGATCTTTCTTGAGGAATAGCTAATTAACCTGAAAGAATAATTTCGTCCTCTCACCCTCTCGCTGTGCGTGTCGAGTGCACTCGTCGCCTCGTCGAGCACGATCACGCGCGGATTTCGCACGAGCGCTCTCGCAATGGCGATCCGCTGCTTCTGACCGCCGGACAGCGATCGACCCCGCTCCCCCACGAGCGTATCGTAGCCCTGCAATCGGGAAGGTTTCTCGATGCTTTCTTGCCACGCGACCATTTTTTTGATCACGTGACTCCGCACTCTACAATTTGTGGATTTCGCGTGGCAGAGAAACTATCCCGCTTACATAATTTGCTGAGCAAGCAAAGCGAAAGCACTAACGAGTGATGGCGCCAAATAGATTATATTCGCATCTGGATCTCCGTGCGACAATGCACTCAGAAAAATGATAGTAGTTTTTAACTATCATGATAGTTATGGTGGGCAGTGCCTTAGTTATAGTTATGTTTACTGGGCACATTGCTAGTAATATTTTACTATCATTTTTTTTTCATTCCCGAGTCTGTTAGCCGTCGCGAGCGGTCCCTCTCCATTTCTCTCTGATGGAGAGGGGGAGTTTCCCTCAATTTCCCTCGCCTATGCCATCGACTACGCAACAAGATCGGAATCCCCATCCAAGCCTGACTGGTCACCGTGTGATGGGTATGGCTACGTAAGATGGTTGGTCTCTCAGTTTCTAGACTCGATGAATCTCCTTCTGAGATTGATGATTTGAGTTTGGTTGACGCAGATTCAAGAAAGCAGACACCATCTTTCTTTATTCTAACGCAAAATCTTCAACGTCAAGCTCGCGAGATCACTATTCTTTCTCCAGCCAATAATTCTGGGTCTGTGATATGGAAAGAAGGCCGATCTCGACGCTCAATACTGGACAAAATGAATCATTCTAAAGAAGACCATCGACCACGTCTGAAACCTATATGAAACCCCCATCTTGATCAGCGCCCCTAAAGCGACACTGATAAATTTGTATTTGTTGTATTTTTCTGAGAGTGTTTCATGGTTGAAGGATGGCACTTGAGTGCGAATGCCATCCTTGCACCGGCTAAGTTTGTCGAATCCGCTTTCCCGCACACGAGCCGGTCTATTTCGTGTTGAAAAGATGAATAGATAATATCGCCTTGAGAATGTAACTCGCCTCAGGGAACTCTTCAATGACTTCGACAGCATTCGCTAGTTGACACGCCTTCCTCACTTCCTCGTCGCTCACTCCTTCCACGCCGAGTCGAATGTTCTCGGCGATGGCTGGAAGCGATTCGATTACTGTAACTCACCAGCGATCGCAAACTGACTTCCTCTAAAGAGAATCGGCTCCTGGCTGACGAGGGCGATGTTGGATCGCAGTTGGAAGGGAGTGAACGAGCGGAAGAAAGTTGAGTCGAGCAGCTGAGAGGATTGAATGAATAGCTTGTAAGGCCTTGAATGTAAGGATCGGATAAAGTGTACATTCAAAAAGTCGAGCATGAGTTGGATATAGTTTAGGGTAGCCTTTATGGAATCTTGGCAGAGATCGATTTCCTCGACGACCGACGACGTTATATGAAGCGACTCTGATCGATGCATAGAGCAATTGCCATTGATCCTCTAGAATCGCCGGTGGTTGGTCCCGTAGCATCTATCGAACGGCCGTTGGGCCGCTAGATGCTACGGGACCATTCACGAAATACTACGAAATCTGTCCACAAGTCCGACCACGAAATGCTACAGGACCGACCACCAGCGATTCGAGAGTCTTACCAGTTGTCCCGAGTTGGGATCGTAGAAGCGCTCCAGGAGATTCACGATTGTGCTCTTTCCGCCGCCCGATGGACCGACGAACGCGAGCGATTTGGCTGCAAATATAAATCCACGCGTGCTTTCAATCAAAGGGAGAGAAGTCTACCATCTCGACTTCTGGAGTGGTGATCGAGGACATTAAAACATAAAAGTGCTCTCCCTCTGAGAGTATTATTCCCTCTGCAAGACTTATATGTGCTGTACCTTTCTCGGCGCTGAACGAGACGTCGCTAAGGACTGTCCTATTTGGACGTGAAGGATAGGAGAAGGACAACGACTTTGCCTCGACGCGACCCTCTGCTTGCTGAAAATGAGTCACAGTCTCCATTTCAGGTTATAGTTACTCACGAATGCTCCTTCAACGCCTGCTCCGGCTATTGTTGGATCGATAAGGCTAAAGATTAGCTTGACTGCAGATGAGGAATCGAACATCTCCTTTAACTCACGGCCCATACTGATTGTGATGCCTGCTATGGTCAACAGCACGTTCTGCAAAGATGGGCGCCATTCACAATACCCATCACTACGGTAACAGTTCACCGTCCATCTGCCATTGTAATCAGACATCTTTGGAGGGGAAAACACGTTCACTAGCTTATCTGAATGGTACCTCTGACAGGAAAAGCATTTGCGCGTTGCAATGTCCCAGGTAGACGAAGTAAACGCCGACGGCTGAAAGTGCAACTGGGTGATGAGATTATTCCATCTCTTTCTCGCGTTTTCTCCATGAAAAGGTGAGCCAGACAAAAACAGATACGGAATATAACGCACAAGTCGTGATGCATTTCACGAATAAGAAGATGGAACTGTTGATCGCGTGCAATATGGACTGGTAGCGGATCTTCTGCAAATCGATTTACTCTTTTTTCCCAATATTACTACTATTTTTTATTACAACATACTCTAGCCAGGGGCACTTCTCTCCTTGCTTGAATCTCATCGAATTTTGACTGAAAATGACCCTCGACAGCGAGTTACTGAATGGTAGCAATGTTGTCGAACACCTCGACTGCTAGCTGAAAGTTACCGCATACGTACGAGCATGATTAGGTAGAAGTGCCAACTTTAGTATTCACTTACCTCTCCAGATTTATCCGCAGCCACAACCTCTTTGTAGGGTTTGTCGGTAAACTTCTGACAGAAATAAAGCAGGATCAGGTAACTGACAAGGAATGCGATGCCGATCTGGAAAAAAAATAAAAATATATAAAAATTTTAAAAAATTTTGTGGTGAGGGTGTACGCCTGCTCTTCAATCATGCCAGTCGAATAGAAGAACAAATATATTTCCTAGATCGGCATGGTTTTCACAAGTCATCAACTTTTGAGTGAGGGCTGATCAAATAGAGTGCGAGATGTGTGACCACGTCCTCTTCAATTTACACGCTCTCTACAGCGGTCGGTTGATGAGAGAGTGTGTGAAATGAAGAGACCGTGTTCTCGCACTCTACTGAACACTCACGAATCCACTAGACGGTAAGACGAAGAATGCGAGAACGACGCAGACGAAAGCAGCGAAGAATTCGCCCATGACAACGGTGAGTTTGGTGTCCGTCAACTGGCAAAGAGAAAGGGTAAGAGAAGATGTGAACAGAAGATAGCATGCACTGCACTCTTCGAAGGGGCTTTTGGTAGTACTTAATAACACATTGATTTTTGCTTTGAAAATTAAAATGAAAGCAAGTAATTGCAACAACTCACAGCCATTGCGATGGGTGGCTGTTGTGACAGCAGCACTGCGCAGGCGGAGGGTGATGTCTCCTGACGGTCAAAGTAGGCCATCGGTCGATGGAGAAGCGACCGAAGAGAGGCGACTCGCAGGTCGTTCATCACCGTCTCGCCGATGTATTGGCAGATCGGTTGCTGGAATCATTCACGTTTCAAAGTCTTGCTAGTGCGGCCGTCCCAAAAACAGAGACGTCAGAATCTACTGTCGCAGCCTGCTTTAAAGCACTTTCTCGGTGCACTTTACTAGAGCGCGAAATGTTAGACCATGGCCTCTTCATTTTGCACACTCTCTAGACCGGTCGATAGGCGAGAGAGTGTGCAAAATGAAGAGACCGTGGTCTCACATTTCGCTCTCTACACTTTACCACTATGAAATGCACGATGAAGTTGTAGACGGCGACCGACATGGTGCCCACCATCAACCAGAACAGATACGTTTCGTAGTTCGCGTCCTCCAGCGATCCGAACACGAAGAAGTATCTCATCTACAATGCAATTTTTTTCTATTTGGAATAAGCTTTTTAGGGGGGGGGGTGACATTCCGGCAACGGGTCATAACTCAGTCGGGAGTCATCCTAGGAACTTCGGAGTGGTACTATTGTACAGGGTGTCTGAAAAGTATGGTGACAAACTTTAAACGTTCAACCGTTTTCTATGTGAATGACAAATCACTCTCCAATTTATACCATATATTGATTAGAGGTTGCGTATTACACCCTAAATATTTGAGCTTTCGATTTGGAAGAATGAGACAGGTTCATTACTTTTGATTTTATTTGCTGGTCTGAGATGTAGTAGTTTATGGATTTTGAGGTGCAACTTCGATACGTTCCAAGAATGGTGCCTCAAACCATTTCTCCGATACAGAGCTGGAACTATTTTCCAGACGAGGCTTGATCATGCTCTATACCCCTGTATGTGACACTTCCTCCTAGGGCAATCATTTAATCAGAAATTAATTTTAAGATGAAAATTCAAATTTCGGCGCGGTAAGATGAGGGATGTCTGCAAAAGCGAATTTCTTTAGTCGGGTTCCCGCCATTTGTATTTTGTGTGGTGGCGTAAGTACCCCTAGTATTTGTGTATAAGCCCGTGGTACAACTTCATGCCAACTCTTAGGAAGACGCGCAGGAGCTGCATTTAAATACGAGAAACTGACATTTTCGGTAACAATCTTAAAAATGATGATTGATCAGAATATCACTGTTTACAGGTGTAATGCCCAATACTAACACTGGTTGGCGTTGGCGTTGTCAGCTCTTTCTTATTTTCACTCAGGGAGTGGATTCGACTACAATAGGCGAAAATCGAAAATGCCACTATTTCAATAACAGAACTTATGTACTTCACGCTTAACTCTGCAAACCTTTTTGTTGAATGAACTGATCTAGAACTTATATAATGTATAATATGGTAATGTTTTTTCTCTCATATGATGAGTTGAACGTGAAGTTTGCACTACTGAGTAGGTCACAAAAAATCAGTTCTCCCAAAATGAGCAGCGGCGCAGATGCACTTTTCGGAGAAGGTGTTTTTCATAAACTGCGAAAAAAGCAGAGCAGGGATATGCGCCCAAATTTGATAGTCAACTGATATAACATTGTATATTATCCATGCAAAATAAGAGCTGCTATCATTAATTCGCTGATGAGATATGACGGTCGAAATTTGTCACCATACTTTTCAGACACCCTGTAATCAGCATCAGTTAATTGAGTTTTCATTAATTAATTAATTAATTAACATTATTAATGAGATGGGTGTTAATTAATTAATTAATTATGAAATTTCAATTAACTGATGCTGCATTCAATGGTACCACTACCATGGACCTAGGGTCACTCCAGAGAGAGTTATTCCCCGTTGCCGAAATGTCGGTGGCCGAAATGCCGTTGCCGAAATGTCGGTTGCCGGAATGTCGGTTGCCGAATTGTCACCCCCCCCCCCCGCTTTTTATGCCCGGTTAAGCATTTGAGATTGTATTACCATCACCACTGACTACGGTAGGTATAGTGGAATAAGTTATGCTTAGCTGAACTCGGCGAAGGATGCTTGCTTACTGCGAGAAGAGGTGTGGCTGCTCCGCGCATCAACCCGAGAACCACAACGATGGCGGTCTTGCACTTGTGCCTTGCAAGGAGAGCTATGAATCCGCCACTGATCGAGGGAAACGATTGCTCGTCAATCTGAAAACGGCTCATTAGGTGAGCCTTCCGAGGTTATGTCTCGGTCGGACTGTGAGCACTAGAATTCGCCAACTCCTTGCTGACATCGTCTCCAACGGAATCTAGTAAATGCACCCATTTATGCGTAATTTCCTAACAACCTGCCCAGTGACGATCTCCTTCTTCTTGTCATCAGCATCTACATTCTCGCACCAGGCCTCACTCGCCTCCTGTTCCGTAACTCTCGACGTGCTCCGCTCTATTGCCTACTCTCGAATCATTTGTGCAAAGATGCCGTAAGGATTCCTCCGCAGCTCGTCGTAGCCTGTAGAGTGCGAAATGTGAGACCACGCTCTCTTCATTTCACACACTCTCTCGACCGCTCGGTGGGTGAGAGAGTGTGCGAAATGAAGAGAGCGTGGTCTCACATTTCGCACTCTACTAGTCTGCAATTGATCGATGACCCTACATTTCCGTATGTGGAAGCGCAGCTCTCTCCCGAGTTCACAAAAAAAAGGAAATTCCATAGCGCAGGTACCAGTACTTGCTCGATAAAGAGTACATACATACAACGCGGCAAATTATGGGGGCTTGAGAAAAACGGTGTGACCTCCTCGTTCATCAACTTCTCCATCGGCCATCACGATCACTTGGTCGACGTTCTTGATCGTGCTCAGTCGGTGCGCGATCACAATCGTCGATCGGCCTTGAGACGCGCTGTCCAGCGCTTCTTGAGCATAAGAAAATGCGATCAACAGTAGATAAATGTGTATCGTCTGAGCGGCAACTACGCACTCTTACACCGGTATGCAACCACAAGTTAAAATCAAGTCCGAGAGCGAATTACATGTTGATATCAAGCTTGAAGGCAACTTGTGTAATTGTCAGAGAAATAGCGCGCCCAGGAGAGAGATACATACGTCTAGGTAGAGATTGATATCAACTTGTGGATGTGCGAGCTTGATATCAACTTGCGAACTCTACCTCGTTGTCTGACTCACTCGTTTCGCACGCTCTATCGTTAAAAACCCCAAGTTGATATCAAGCTTGAAGGCAAGTTGGGGT
The DNA here is from genome assembly GCA_036245785.1 of Pristionchus fissidentatus. Classification (NCBI taxonomy): domain Eukaryota; kingdom Metazoa; phylum Nematoda; class Chromadorea; order Rhabditida; family Neodiplogasteridae; genus Pristionchus; species Pristionchus fissidentatus. Next base: position 14,522,747 of record BTSY01000004.1, read on the forward strand.
TCGCTTGATTTTAACTTGTGGTTGCACACCGGTGTATGCACGCTATTCTTTTTTCAAAAGCTACCAGCTCCGCTTACGCGACAGTCAAAGTCGTGCCTTGCGTGCTATGATTTTGCAGATCGGTGCCTCATCCAAAGCAGGCTGTACCGCGAAGTCAAGCAGCTCGGAATATCGTATACCTGAACAATGCGCTCGGACTTGGTGTCGAGCGCGCTCGTCGCCTCGTCGAGCAGCAGCAGTCGCGGGTTGGAGACAATGGCGCGCGCGATGCCGATTCGCTGCTTCTGCCCGCCAGACAGCGCAACGCCCGAAGGACCGAGAAGCGTGTCGTAGCCCTGCCATATCAACGTCCAATCTTTGCGCAAAGCAAGGGGAAGCTCTACAGAACCACACAGTTGCGGTTTCTTACATATTGTTTTAGAGATCGCATTGCCGCTATGATTGTTCGCTGTCTTGCTGAACGGACGAACCTTATCGAGTGCACTGATGAACTCGTGTGCGTAGGCGATTCTGCAGGCAGTGTGAACCTCCTCTTCGGTGAATTGTCTACCGAGAAGGATATTCTCTCTGATCGAGCCGGTGAAGAGACATGGCTCTTGCGACACGAGTCCGATCATCTGAAAAGGATGCATTATCTATTTTTCGCTTGGTCCTCGTTTCGTTGCCACACAGTTGTTCCCCCTCTTCGCTCATTTGTCAACGTTTCAACGATGCAAACCTGACGCCATTTCCGTTTGTCGTATTTCTCCAGTGGAATACCGTCGAGCAGAATCGATCCGAAATTCGTTTCCAGGAGTCGAGTCAGCAATTTCAGCTAAAACAATTTGGGAACGTTATCTCATAATTCATTACCGTAGTGCTCTTGCCACAACCGCTCTTGCCCACCAGCCCGAGCGACTGTCCGGGCTCAAGATCGAACGAGATACTCTGCAGGGCGGGTTGCGATCTGGAATTACCTTATTTAGTGAAGAATAAGGCCAACACTTTAAATCAAAAGCGGAGATGACCGAGTGGTGGTAAGGCGCCGCTTGTCATACGAATGATCACGAGTTCGATCCCCGCCCAGGTTCACCAAGCCTTCCATCCCCTCGGTGGCGGTAAAATTGGTAGCAACTTTGATTGCGGAAGGTAACGTGCCCCAGAAGCCCGGTCAGCAGGGGATACGTAGACCTAGTTAGCGAACCGGCCTTACAGGCGAGCCGGCAGAGTAGTCGCTTGGCGATGTAAATTTCTCTTAATTCCCGTAGTAACTTTACCTTGATGGAAAGGAGTAGGACACGTTCTCGAACTCGATGTATAGATGTGCTGTAGTCGGATCTAGAAGTGGGGTTGCATCAAGCTCCTCTTCCTTTTCGTTGGCCTGCAAAGTGCTTTGCCTAGTATTGCACAAACCTTTCTGGACCAACACAATCGCATGCGTTTCCTTTAGCTATTACAATTTGACATAGAAAGAAGAAAAACTGGGTAATGTAATGTTGTAAAACAACGAACTGAATCGATGATCTCGTAGACCTTGGCTGCAGCAATTCTCGCCTTCATCAGCGCCATAACGTGCGGGCCAATACTATCTGATAATGATCGGATGATAGGAGACGGAAGTCACCGTCTTGCTCTGCACTACAAGACAGAGGGGGGGGGTGACATTTCCGCAACGGCATTTCCGCAAGGGGTCATAACTCGGTCAGGAGCGAGCCTAGCGCTATGGGAGTGGTACCATTAATTAATGAAATCTTAATTAACTGATGCTGATCACAATGGTACCACTCCCATAGCGCTAGGCTCACTCCTGACCGAATTATGACCTGTTGCGGAAATGTCGGTTGCCGAAACGTCGGTTGCGGAAATGCCGTTGCGGAATTGTCACCCCCCCCCACAAGACAAGACACTTACTCAGGTTAATGGTGCCACAGAGGGCGATGAAGACCACCGCAAAGGCATCTCCTTGCAAATAACAACTGTAAAAATCGATTCTTATACATCATTTCACACACTATCTAGACCGGTCGATAGACGAGAGAGTGTGCGAAATGAAGAGACATTTTCTCACATTTCGCACTCTAGCACCGAAACGTCTCTTGCCTGCAGACTGTCATGCCACTGATGCACTCAGAGAAATGTATGTCATACTTGGCTCCTGAACTGCGTTTGTATGTTTTATATACCATACAATCGCAGTTCAGGAGCCATATATGGCATACATTCTTTCTCTGGGTGGTGGACACGATAGTGCGGAGCTTGTTGAGGGGCAGTGTTCGACATACAACTGACTTGCGACTGCTGAAAGCGACGTACCTCGATCATTTGCTCCTGTCCGTTACACGATGCGACGGTTTTCACGTGGAGAAGGCACTCCTCCGAGATTCCGTTCGCCTGCTCCCACATGTTGAGCGTTTTCTTGGTAGCTTTCTTCGAGAGCTGAAACGAATACCTTTCTTTTTCAAACCATTATTTCATTCCTCTACCGCATAGATTTGCTAAGAAATCCGAACGCCATCTATGGCATCCTGGTGTGGAATGTTCCCTGTCGTCATCAATTATAAGTGATTACGGTAGCGGTGATGCAACAACCTGGTGACAGATCTAGCTACACTATTTGCCGGATAGAACTTATTTGCTCTGCAAAATACTAGAGTGCCAAACGTGGGAACACGGTCTCTTCATTTCGTACAGTCTCTACACCGGTCGATGGATGAGAGAGTGTGTGAAATGAAGAGACCGTGGTCTCACATTTCACACTCTACAAAAAACACGATTGAGGATCTACCTTGGTCAACAGCCAGGTGGAAACGAGATACAGCGGGGCCGACAAGAACAAAATGAGCGCCGTGCGCCATTCGATGGTGAGAGAGAGTGTGCAGCAAGACAGGAATCGGGTGATGAATCTGAAAGAATAAAAAAACTGTGAAACCGAGATTATGACGATTTATAAAAAAATGTATTGCACTCTACACAATCAAAGCATGACTACGAATTGCAGAAGCTCGATAAGGGAGCTCGATAACTTGTACGATTTCTTCTATGTATGGTCTTAACTATCCATTCGTTCCCGCTGTAGGCCACCCGTTTAAGGTAGTTTTTTCATGTTTTCACCGACTGATGATGGGATGGCGCGCGAAACGTATAATCTAGTAAAGTTGATCATCCCTACCTCATGTACCTCTCTTGACCATGTACAGGGAAGAAATCGAGGTATCTAACCATGACGAGAATCAGCGAGTCCCATCTATTTTCTACTCGTTTTTCCACAGTGCGTTCAAAACTACTCAGAGCGCGACCTCTCCAGCTTCCCTTACTCTGAAGATGTTGTCTCCTGCTGAGATAGCATGCGCGTGATCTCACCATCTCCAGCCCGCTCTCTTGATTATGCATGATCTCTCAGCTGGAAACAACATCTCCAGAGTAAGGGAGGTTGGAGACGCGCCGCTCTGTGTAGAGACGATGATAATCGAATCGCCTACGTTGTGAGTTGTGCAATGCGCTCTCCCACTCCCTTCAGTGTGCCGACGTGGCTGGAAACAAACTGCTGTTGTACGAGGCATTTTAATGGATATAAGATGAGCAAACAACTAGTTTGTTCAAGAGGGAAAGGCAGTTCGCATGCACTTGTCATACAAAAAAACAATATTTAAACGTACTCTCATCTGGAAAAAGGATTTCCGAAAATATCGGATTTTGCGCTAGATGGATGCAAACTTACTTGCTCCGGCGATGGCTCAATTCGCCACTGCTCAAACTGCAATCAGTCGAGTTCCGCGCCAGAATTGCGCCAATAAAAGCGCTGAAAGTGGTTAAAATATTGAACATTTGAGAAAATTGTACGAACCTTTTGCACTTCTGGGCGGAGCGCTCGCTGGCCAAAGTTAGCATGACATCCTGCAATTTTGCAATTATCGCGCTAAAATTGGGCTACGAGACAAAATATGAAGCAGATGGCGTGAAAACCCACAACGAGACAAAATATGAAGCAGATGGCGTGAAAACCACCGAACGTCCACACTCTCCACAGGAAATCAACATTGCCGACGGGCTGGAAAGTTTTTCTTCATCTTATATTTTTTTACTTTTTTGAATACCGATTTCTCGTCTATGTAAATCGACGTGATTCTTCCGGATATGTAGAGTTGAAGTGGGGTAACGAGACCCAAGAGTACGGAGAAAGCAGCGGCAATGACGTATACAGCAACGTCTCCTTTGGAAGCGAAGCGAAACTGTAAAAGCGAGCATTACTTTACTATTTCCATCTAGAGTAGCTTCGAAAATATCTGTCCCCTCAAATCTTGGGATCATTCCCTACCAGCTGCCTGAAGGGAACTGGCTCGACATCATCCTCTTCTCCGCTGAACAATGTAGAATTTAAAATCCGAGCAAATAATTAAAACATATTTCCACAATACCCATAGTATTTCGTCAACTGTACAGTATGTATGAAATTTGCAGACCTGATACAATTATTTACCAGAATATCATACGCCAAAATAATTTTTTTTTTAACTGCGACTGTAAATCGTGTACACTAGGGTTGCCCGTTCGGCGTCGGTTTCGGTAATACGGCGTCTCTTTTTCTCTAGTTCTCTCTCCTTTATCAGCCGTATTACCGATCTCTCGCTGAGAGAGTCGTAATACGAAAACCGAACTTGCATCCCTAGTGTACACACTCACTATATATATATTATATCACTGGAAAATTACACGTTTCCTATTTGTCATGTTGCAATATTATTATTTTTAAAAAAATCATACAAAGATTGCAAAATTACATTAGCAGTTTGGCGATTCTTCGCAGGAATCCGATGCGTCGCTCCGCGTTTGCATCGTTGCTGTTGGCTAGCAGAGCGGTCGCCTCTGGAGTCCGAGCCATTGCGACGAGCGGAATAAATGATATGATTCATAACAAGATGGTCTTTGTGGCCTAATTGTGTGCCTTGTTCCTAGGAACGTTTTCCGCAAAAGCGTTCCTACGAACAACATGAACAAAAAAGAGGAACAACAGTAGCACTGAAATATGTTCTCCATACAATGCCGAAAGAGAGAGGAGTTAGAGAAAGGGGTAGTTTTTTATGCGTCTCTAATGACATAATGCAAATTATAAAGAAAATAGACTAAAACGAGCAAGAAAAGAAATGAGAGAGAGGGGAGGAGAGAGTGATTTTGTGGCTCTGACTGACCGCGCGAATTTGGCCCCACCGTCCGCTTCTCCCCTCATTTGCGTCAGTCGGGAGAGCGGAACAGCGGGTAAAACACAAAAGTAAAAACGCAACGTTATTTTGTTTTTTACAGCTATTTTACAACGCTAGATGGACAAGCCGGCTATTACACTTTTAAAATGATACGTTCATGAAAGGAACTACTGGTGGTGTACTCTCTTTCCATACCTCGACCTGTCTCTCACTATGCCATGCTCTCTCGCAGCCGTATCTGTTGTTTAGCACGGATTATCAACGGAACGATTTATTATTTCGGACGAGTCCTCGTAAATTTGTACTACGTGGCCCAAGCTTTCCCAAGGCATCTCGGGCCTTCCGCAATCATAGTCACTTTATCGCCCCAGATGGATGGAAAGCTTGGATGGACTTGGACAGATTTAACTCATAACACTTCACATTAGGGTGCGAAATGTGGGACCACGGTCTCTTAGACCGGTCGATAGACGAGAGAGTGTGAGAAATGAAGAGACCGTGGTCTCACATTTCGCACTTTACTTCGCATGAGTAGCGATTGCGTACACAAGCTTCAATATACAGAAGCTTATGCCATCCGCTCAGATTATGCAATAAAATATAAAAAAAATATAAAATAAGAATTCTTAAAAAATATGCTAATTTCTCGCCGGAAAGTCAGTAAATACATTTTTCGATGATTCATTGCACGGCAATAACGCGAGGAAAGACAACAGGATTTCGTCGCAATATTTTCTTTAATCAAACTGCTAGGGGAAAGAACAATCTTATTGAGAGAATAGATAGAGAACACGCTTATATACACTGTGCATGCAAAGCTATCAAATCCTTAACAATCGGGAAAAGAGAAAAGAGATATGCACCAAATCGTAAACGTGCATCCACATTCAAAGTGCAATAAGAAACACGGATTGTAGCTAGCCCGTGACACTCCTCGGGAAGAAGTATAGAAATGGAGAGATGATCGAGAAGCAATCATATCAAACACTGAGGATCCACAGTATGAATCATGAGGGAAAGATAACTAGGAGAAAACAATTGCAGAAAAAGAGAGAATACTATGTGAGAAAGAGAAATGCGAACAGAAGACATTGCAAATATAATGTTATGGGGGAATCATGGCTAACGATCATGGTTTGAAGTGGAACGGAATCGGGATCGACTGAATTCGTCGAGAACACCAGCAAATTGGAGCAACTTCTTCATGAGAACAGTCGGACGCCGATGTTTCTGCGACAAGCGAAGGGGAGAAGAGCAATACACATCAGAGCCTGGCCTTGATAATTGTGCCAACATACAAATCAAAATATTGGGGGAATAGAGAGCTCATTGAGCCTCCCGGGTGCAGAAGAAGAGGCGAAGGACGTGATGAGCCGACGATCGTCAAAGGAAGACGCCATCGATGTCGATGCGATGAAAGAGATGACCACCCTCGTCGTTCGAAAAAATATTAATACTGCCTTCTGATTAGAGTGCGCAATGTGAGACCATCGTCTCTTCATTTCGCACTCTCTAGACCGGTCGATAGACTAGAGAGTGTGCGAAATGAAGAGAGCGTAATGAAGAGAGCATGATTCAGTTGCGGCGGCGGAGCCTCCACAACCTGCCGGTCAAAAAAACGCGACCACCACCTATCCCGAGGGTCGAATACACGTCCATTGAAGGCTCCAAGGTAATCAGTTGATAAACGCGCTCTTTATTTCATACAAAACAGGCAATAACAACAACATAACGTGCGGAAATCGCATCGCGGAAATCTACAGGAAGACGACAAGGAACCGGCGCACACAATTTAAAAAAATTGTAAAAGAAAGCATGACTTGATTCAGCTAAGTCGCTGTTGCTCGATCATTGCATAATATCGTCCTCTCCTCGCCTTGAGCTCGTCGTGACTGCCCCTCTCCACTATTCGACCGGCCTCCACGAAGCAGATCTCGTCTGCAACAATCGCATAATTTATCAGTGCAATCGCGTAAGATCCGCCACCCTGCCGTACAGCAAAGTGTGACTTGATGTATAGTTCACTTATACTGATAGCTCTATGTGAGCTCTGATGCGCAATCAATGTTGTTGTTTTTTTTCAATCGTCCCATTACAAACTGTACGCTACTGTAACGCGGTTTTGCCGTTTTGTGAGACTACAAGCCATAATGTTTGACGAAAAGCACCGCAATGCCGGATGGTGTCGAGTCGGTGAGCGATGCTCACGCTGGTTCGGCCTTGTGCCGAGCACTCGAGTGCCTCACGAACGACCTGAATGAGCGAGTAGATAAGCAGGCAACATTCAATGCCACCTTCATACGGATTTTGGCTTAATAAATGGAACGTGATAACACCCCCCCCAATGCGAAATTGGCGGGGGGGACATCCCGTTTCTAAAGATATTAATTCAGCCAACGAAGCGTCACCGATGCCGCAACTCGAAAGAACGAGCAATTGCTCACAACCCATTTCACAGGCTGGTCAACCGTAAAGAAAGAGCTTTGGAGTGAGGATGTGGAAAATCGAGAGGAACTTTCTCACTTTTGCACTCTCTCGCCATAATCCCTGCTGTAGGTTTGGAATCATGTGCTCACCCTTTCGCTGTGCGTGTCGAGAGCGCTCGTCGCTTCGTCGAGTACGATCACGCGCGGATTTCGCACGAGCGCTCTCGCAATGGCGATGCGCTGCTTCTGACCGCCGGACAGCGATCGACCCCGCTCCCCCACGAGCGTATCGTAGCCCTGCAATTGCAAATAATTGATTAGGAATCATAACAATTAACATGTCAGTACATGGATAAATATCTATATCTATGGAGCAGCTGAGATGATCGAGTTGCGCGTCGTATAAACAACCATCACCGCATGGCATGCCTTGAACACCGATGGTGTGGGCTAGGTGAATCCAGTTTTTGGATGCTTCGGAGGACTGACAGGTTTTTATGAATGATGTATCTCTTATATTTTTCTCCGACACGTCTAGATAAAAATTGTATGTACTATCAAGGATTTTCCTCTACGCACCCGGTTGTTTAGATAATGAAGAGAATGGTGAGGCAAATACCCAAATGCCGCACGCGGGTTTACACTCACCTCGGGGAAGGCCTCAACGAATTCGACAGCATTCGCCAGCCGGCACGCCTTCCTCACTTCCTCGTCGCTCACTCCATCGACTCCAAGTCGAATGTTTTCGGCGATGGCTGGAAGCGATTCGATTACTGTAACTCACCAGCGGTCGCAAACTGACTTCCTCTGAAGAGAATCGGCTCCTGGCTGACGAGGGCGATGTTGGATCGCAGTTGGAAAGGAGTAAGCGAGCGGAAGGGAGTTGAGTCGAGCAGCTGAAGAGATTGGACAAATAATAAATTGAACGACGATTCAATAAAATAACCCATTAAGGATGCCGGTTCGGCATTTATACCCCGGCAATTTCGTCGAGAGATCGGTAATACGGCTACAAAACAGTCAGAGAAAAAGAGACTTCAGAGGGCATGCACAACACCGGCTTCCCTAGGGGCCATTACGATCAATGAAAGTGCCCATATTCTTACCAGTTGTCCCGAATTCGGGTCGTAGAAGCGTTCCAGTAAATTTACGATCGTACTCTTGCCACCGCCTGATGGACCGACGAAAGCGAGGGATTTGGCTGAAAATATGGAATTATTATGGAATTGTTATTTATTATTTGAAACACGCGAAGGGTGTGACGTTAAATAAAGAAGCGAGGAAGTATGGAGGATTACAATACGGAAAGTGGGCGAGAGAGATGCAGGCCAGACAAAGGAGCTAGCTAGCTTGCTAAATTTCATCAAACATCAGTCTTGTACCTTTCTCGACGCTGAACGAGACGTCGCTAAGCACTGTCCTGTTTGGCTGTGAAGGATAGGAGAAGGACAGCGACTCTCCCTTGACGTGGCCTTCGGCTTGCTGAACATTAGATGCTGATTTACTTCAACGTTTAGGGCCAAAGATTGCCGTCTTTTCTATTTGTAGATTTACCGATGTAATTTTTAAGTAAATAAGAATTCGCTTCTGATGTGCTTCTTCGTTATCACTCCCCACCGTCGTAAATTGTCCGAGTCTATTCCGGGACTTATAGTTAGTGTGAGCTCTTGTTGTGATAAAAATATTTAACTCACGAAGGCTCCTATAACACTTCCTTCGTCAGTCGATGACGGATCGATTAGGCTGAAGATGAGTTTGGCGGCTGACGAGGATGTGACCATCTCCTTGAACGCGCGACTCATCATGAACGTGATCCATCCGATGGTCGAGAGCACGTTCTGCACAAAACATCATCATAACACAACCGCAAGTTCAATTAACGTATAGTGCACAAGTCTAGACAATGATTCACAATAGCTGTGCAACCACTAGGCATCATAAGGAGAATCGGAAACAATTGAGGGAACGCAATGAGCTCAAATCGAACCTCTGAGAGGAACAGCATCTGTGTGCTGTAGTATCCGCGGTAGACAAAGTAGACGCCGACACCTGAAAATAGGATTGGGTAAGGAGGTTGAATGAACACCCTTTCTCTTTTTTTCTCCATCTGAAGAGCAAGGAAAGAAAGAGACAACACAAGAACGGACAGGTCGCCATGCAGTCGAAGAAGAAGAAGATGGACTCGTTCACAGCGTGCACGATGGACTGGTATCGAATCTTCTGCAAGGCAATTATCCACCTCTGACATAATTCAAGTTGTTTTGCAAGTCGCAACATACCCTAGCCAGTGGTGCCTCTCTTCTCGCCTGGATCTCATCGAATTTGGACTGAAAGTGGCCTTCAACGGCAAGCTGTTGAATGGTAGCGACGTTGTCGAACACCTCGACTGCTAACTGCAAAATATATCCTTTATTTCGAAATTCTGGTTGTGGTGACAATGTTAGCTGGCGTAGACCGTAGGAACGGTAGTATCCCAGAATGTAAAAATAATTGGGAACCGCCGTTTCGTAAAATTTTGAATAATGGCCTTCCAATTTCTTTGTTCAACATTGACAGGTCCATGTTCAAAAATTTACGAAATGACCTTTCCCAAAACATTTCCTACATTCCGGGATACTACGTACGAAAAGTTACAAAACGTTCAGGTTCAGTTTTCGCTTGCCTCTCCCGATTTGTCCGCAGCAACTACTTCTTTGTAGGCTTTGTCGGTGAATTTTTCGCAGAAGGTAAGCAGGATAAGGTAACTGCACAAGTATGCGATGCCAATCTGAACAGAAGGCGATTTCCATCATCGACAAATAGAGAAAAAAAGCCAAACTCAAAACTGAAAAAAAACTCAAACAACACTCACGAATCCATTGGGTGGAAAGACGAGGAAAGTGAGTACCACGCAGATCGAACCAGCGAAGAATCCGTCCACGACAACAGAAAGTTTTGTGTCCGTCAGCTGACAATGAGAGTATCTTTATTATACGTGGGGAATAAGTTTGACAATTCCCTTCAACTACGAAGTTCGCAATTTGGCACGCTTTGACCGTTATTTGATGGGACAGATATTCCGTGAAAACATGAACTCACAGACATGGCGATGGGCGGCTGTTGTGATAGGAGCACTGCGCAGGCTGACGGTGATGTCTCCTGACGGTCAAAGTAGGCCATCGGTCGATGGAGAAGCGACCGAAGAGAGGCGACTCGCAGGTCGTTCATTACCGTCTCACCGATGTATTGACAGATCGGTTGCTGGAATTACAGTCGTTTAAAGCTTGTGCCTCCAATACATAGGACCGGCAAAATCGCTGTGCATGTTGGAAGCCTACGAATAGAGCTGCGTCTACTCCTTTTATAGTACCAGTATGATCTGCATGATGAAGTTGTAGACGCCGACCGACATGGTGCCCACCATCAACCAGAAGAGATACGTCTCGTAGTGATCGTCTTCCAGTGATCCGAACACGAAGAAATATCTCATCTGCAATGGGAATAGATTTGTTATCTGGAAGTGCATTGAAAACTAATAATTGACCAAATTGCAATAGACTCTTCGCGTCATACTTGTAGCCAATACAGGTTATGCATCAGTTATTCTATCTCGATTACATAGTAGTGTAATGAAGGTAAAACGTCTAGTGGTCCACTGAATGCATTCCTCTTATTGTTAGTAAAATTTGACAAGAACATGGGCTTACTGCTAGGAGAGGCGTTGCCACTCCACGCATCAACCCGAGAATAACAACGATGGCGGTCTTGCACTTGTTCCTCGCTAGGAGGGTTTTGAGACCACCACTCATTGTGGGAAATGAGTGATCGTGTATCTTAAATTGGTTCCAATTAGAACAGAGTATCCAGGAAGATATCTATGGCGGTCCTTCAATTCTTCATCGCAAAAAGGAACTTGATCTACCTGTTCAGTAGAGTTCGGAATGTAAGACCACGCCCTCATAATTTCGTACACTCTCTCACCTTGTATACACCGACCGGTTGAGAAAGTGCGTAAAATGAAGAGAGCGTGGTCTCACATTTCGCACTCTACTGTTCACTGTACCTGTTCAGTAACCATCTCCTTCTCCGTATCATCCGCTTCCACATCTTCGAACGAGTCTTCGCTATCCTCCTCCTCCACTGTGTCTCTCGATTTCCTTCTCTCGATGGCCTGCTCACGAATCATTCTGGCGAAGACGCCTTGCGGCTCCGTCCTTAGCTCATGGTAGCCTGTAATTTACTGATGAGATGACATTCAATATTACGAAGACGTTCCATCGAATTCCTGCACATTGCTTGTACAGAACTTGTTGCAGTAAAATTCAGATAATTAGATGAACAATAGATTACCTCCCCGCTCGACGACTTCTCCATCGGCCATCACGATCACTTGGTCGACGTTCTTGATCGTGCTAAGGCGATGCGCGATCACGATCGTCGATCGGCCTTGAGACGCGTTGTCCAGTGCTTCCTGAATGTAACCTCGGTGAAAAACAATTGAGGGGTAAGCGTCAGGGCGGGAATGAAAGAGTCATATGTACTCATCATACCGTACCTGAACGATGCGCTCGGACTTGGTGTCGAGCGCGCTCGTCGCCTCGTCGAGCAGCAGCAGTCGCGGGTTGGAGACAATGGCGCGCGCGATGCCGATTCGCTGCTTCTGCCCGCCAGACAGAGCAACGCCCGAAGGACCGAGAAGTGTGTCGTAGCCCTGCGATATTGATTTCTAATGTTTGCTCATCCAAAACTGTACTGTACTCAATCCGTATACTGTTACACTTTTATAACGTAGTTGCTTATCACTTTTATCCCTTGTCAAAGAGTTTGCGCAAAATATTTTCTCTTTAGCTATGTTTGACTGCTTGTCTCCAAGCAACAATACTCAACGAACGAACCTTATCGAGTGCACTGATGAACTCATGTGCGTAAGCGATTCTGCAAGCAGTGTGAACCTCTTCCTCAGTAAACTGTCTGCCGAGCAGAATATTCTCTCTGATCGTGCCGGAGAAGAGACACGGCTCTTGCGAGACTACTCCGATCATCTGAAAAGGATGCATTATCTATTTTTCGCTTGGTCTTCGTTACGTTGCCACACAGTTGTTCCCCCTCTTCGCTCATTTGTACGACCAGTCAACGATGCAAACCTGCCGCCATTTCTTCTTGTCGTATTTTTCCAGAGGAATACCGTCGAGTAGAATCGACCCACAATTAGTTTCCAGGAATAGAGTCAGCAATTTGAGCTAAAGTAATCTGATAATTAGATGCATGCATCTAAGGAATTCAATACCGTTGTGCTCTTGCCACATCCGCTCTTGCCCACCAGCCCGAGCGACTGTCCTGGCTCAAGATCGAACGACAGACTGCGCAGGACGGGTTGGGATCTGGAATTGATTTGTCCACTGAGCAATAATTCGTGGCTCAAACCTTGATGGAAAGGTGTAGGACACGTTCTTGAATTCGATATGCAAATCTGTTCGCGTCGGGTCGAGCAGCGGAGTGACATCGTTCTCTTCCTTCTCCTCGTCGTCATGCTTCGCCTGCAATGCGGTTTGTAAGGTATCACAGAAACCTTTCTGGATATGAAGAGTATAATCGACTTTTCTGTCGTTGTTTTCTAAGGTGCTGTGACATAACGGATACCGAATCGATGGTCTCGTAGACTTTGGCCGCAGCAATTCGTGCTTTCATTAATGCGATCACGTGTGGGCCGAGACGCGCTGAAACATGAACTGATAAAAGTGATTCTGGAATGCAACTTACAGAAGTTGGCGGAGCCAGCGAGGGCGAGGAACACGACCGCATAGACGTCTCCCGCAGCCTTCACTCGTCCGCTGTGGTAGGCCACGGTCGCGTACCTAAACTCGTCTCGCAATGATAAATGCGTGAACAGGCTCACTTCCAAATTAAGATTGCTATCTACGACCATCACCATACTGTCATATTTACAGTGCATCGTGACTTACCACAGTCCGAGCGTGTTGAAGGTGAAGTAGAGCAGATTGGAGGTGGCATCGACCAGGCCGGACGTGGCGGCCACTCGCACCGCCGCACCCACACCCGAGGCCAGCGATGCGGCGTACTTCTGCAAATGGGGGTGGGATTCGTCCCTTTCTGCATAAAATTCAAATTTAGGAGTAAAAAATCTATTCTTCTATAAATAGAAAAGAAGCCCGTTGCATTTATTACATACGCGCACAGCAAACATGCATTGGCGGATTTATGAGAGCATGGAAAAATTGAAGCTGCGAAGCATGATGCCTCTGTCAAGTGAAAGCGACACACCTCAATCATCTGCTGTTGTCCATTACACGAAGCGACGGTTTTCACGTTGAGAATGCTCTCCTCGGAAATGCCGTTGGCCTCCTCCGACACTCTGAGTGTCCTCTTGGTAGCCGTTTTCGACAGCTGAAAGGGCCTTAAGGTTAACCTAATGCATTGGATAACGTGCCTTAAGCTTGGGAACGCTCGGGTTTCATAATCCCATGTTGCAGCTGGCTTACGCTTGACGCGTGTCAAATCGCTTGACGCGGACCAACCTTGCCTTTTCTGCATTTCCCGAAGGCAAACCATCAGAACGTTGTACCTTAGGCAGCAGTGAGTTCGAGATGATGTAGACAGGGCCCGACCAGCACAGAAACAGCGCCGTTTTCCAGTCGAGAATAAATGAGAGAACACAGCAGGAGACGAACGAGGAGGCGCATCTGAAATAAAAACCATTTTAACATTATCAAAACCATTGTAACTTGTTCAAAATGCGCAGCTCACTCAATTTTGAAATGAGTAACAACTGGTCCCCCAGTTCTCTACAGATTTCCCTACGCAGCTTGTTAGCTCGCTCGATGCGATGATCTCTATTAGTACCAGAGAGCGTGCAAGGCTAGAAACAAGACGCAAAGTGATAAGCAAATCTCATACTTCATGAATAATCCGATTCGATCGCCCACTCCCTCCTTCATTCGATCGACGTGGCTACAAAATGTAGCATGTGTAATTCAGAGACGTGTTTTCGATCCCTCTCTGGTCGACCCCTTTCTGGAGGTGCGATTGCTGCTCGCAGAATTGCATGTTTAGTTGTAATGAAAACATTGTGTTTGACAATTTGGTTAATACAACTTTGTTTATTATTTACTTGCTCAATCGATTGCTCAGCTCGCCACTGCTTAAACTGCAATCAAGTGGATTCCGAGTGAGAATCGCTCCAATAAACGCGCTGAAAAATGTAGAAATGATGAAAATTCTATAAAATTTCGCGAACCTCCTGCACTTCTGTGCGATGCGCTCGCTCGCCAATGTGAGTAAGTAGTTCTTTAATTTTTTTATTATCATCGTTAAAAATAAGGTTATTTTACCTGAAAATATTCGATAACGAAGCACAGAAAGAATCCGATCGCGTAAAAACCGGCGAGCGTCCACACTTTCCACAAGAAAACATCGTTTCCAACGGGCTGGAAACGTCTTACATTCGATTACGCAACTTATTTTCGGTGATTGGCATTTTGGAGCATCTCTTTGGGAACCCGGGAAGTTTCAATATGTTCAGAAAAAAATTATTAAACGCATGCTCTACAGCTAGACATCGCCTGAGAACATTACCGCTTTTTCTTCGACGTAGATTGTGGCCATTTTGCCGATTACTTAGATTTGAAGCGGAGTGACAAGGCCGAGAATAAGGGAGAAGACGGCAGCGATGGCGTAGATTGTTATGTCTCCTCTCGAAGCGAAACGAAACTGCAAGAAAATATCCTCAAAATTGAAAACTCAGTGCCGTGGGATGCGTCAGACAGGCTACTTCAGCTCTGCAGAACTGAAGTAGTATTGCTACTTTTCTATCAGATTTATAGTTATTTTCTAGCTGAAGAAGTGACTCCCCCGCTTGAGGTCGTGAGAAGGAGGGTCACTGGAAAAAGTTTCTATTTCGACATGAAAGTGTAGAGTGCCTAGTGAATTTCAACCACAAAGAATCAGTGTCTTGAAAGGAAAAACAACAATAAACAATCTCACCAGTTGAAAGAAGGGCACTGGCTCGGTGTCCTCAACCGTCTCCTCCTCTTGCTCACTAAACCATGTACAAGAGTTTGAAATTGGGGTAATTGGTCAGATTGTGTTTTATCATTTCGCATAGCCGATATACAGAGAGTGTGAAGTGAAGAGATCTGACATCAATTAGGGGGAAATGGTTAAATTACGTTTCGAAAAGGTTGGCGAGTCGTCGCAGGAATCCGACGCGTCGCTCCGCGTTTTCATCGTTACTGTTGACTAGTAGAGCAGTGTCTGGAGTCTCGGCCATTCCTTCGAGCGACGAAAAAGGATGTGAGGACTGATAAGACGATTAGGAGTGATGTGTGCACTACCAGAGAAACAGATGATCAGGAGAAGGAGAGTGCGAAACGTGTGACCACGGTCTCTTCATTGCACACACACTCTCTCATCCATCGACCGGTGAAGAACGAAATGAAGAGACCGCAGTCACACTTCGCACTCTAGAGGGAGATGCGTCGCGCTATATTGCACAACTGTGAGGGAGAGGGAGGGAAGTGAGTGAGAGAGAGAGAGAGCGCGCGCGCACGATACAGGGGCACAGTGGGCGAGATAAAAGAGCGGCGCAAAATAGCACAGAATTAGTAGAAAATGTGCACCTCGAGGGTAGGCTGTTAGACGACGGTCTCTTCATTCTGCGCACACACTAACCCATCGAAGAAAAAAACTAAGAAGAAGTGAAGAGGTCTTCGTGTCTCGCTTCGCACTCCATTCGAGAGTGAAAGAGAGAGGGGAAGAGAGAGAGAGAGAGAAAGATGAGAAAGAGAGAGGGGAAGAGAGGGAGAGGGAGAGGAAGAGAGAGAGAGAGAGAGAGAGAGAGAGAGAGCGAGGTGTTTTGTGTCTGTGTGCGAGCGCGCTATCGCACGTTCACATCGCTGTCCGACGCGCGCATTTGACCCCCGCTCCTCCCCCCTTAACGAATTGCGTCAGACTGAGAGCTGCATGCTCGGTAATTCTGATGACATAATTTTATGTTAATGTTTCTTTTATAAAATATCGAAATTTTAGTACTTTTCGGATAAACTTTATTAAAATTGTGTGAAAGGATTAGGCGAGTTCTTCGTTCGCTCGTCAAACGTTGCATTCCAATGGGCCTCCAATTGCGCGAGATGCGAAACAGTGTCCAACGCTTGCGAGAAGTGCCTTGGAACTCTGAAATGCGCTTGCACTGTATTACAATTAGGGTTCTCTTATTGGAAAATATTGGAAATGGGAAATGTGGAGGACAAAGGAACGCAGGCCTCAACGCGTGCGAGAGAGTGAGTGAAAACTAAAGTTCATTTCCAATACTTCCAATAAGGGAACCCTAATCTATAATACAATTTTAAAATTTAAAAAAAAACAAGAAAAATGATTCTCTCTTTCTCTCTTTGTACCCGGCATTTTCTTGTGCTTTCCGAACTGTGAGTTACCGGCGGAATGTTTGACCATTTCGGTCGAGTTTTTTTGTAAATTTGTTACGCAGCAAAGCGCACTTACGCTCTGACAGATGCACTTCGTCGATTGCAGACAAAATGTCGGTGTTTACTGATTGACAGTGCGATCACTAAGAAGACGGGACCGCTGCTTCTGCAAATTCGATTGCACGGTAAAATCTCACAGTATCATGACAAATGCGAAGAATGAATGCACTCTCATCCACACGCGGTGTGCCTTTCTACCGTAAGCCCACAAAATTGTTTGAAAAAGAAGAGTCTCCTCTTATATAAGCACAAGGAAGGTGGCCACGTTTTGTTCCTGCACTCTTTTCGTCAGAGTCGTGATACTCCAAAAAGGGGTCAGGAGAGGGAGAGTGAAAGATCTCACCGCGTCTGTGCATGTTCTGACCAAGGTTGTGCAAAATTTTTCCGGCACTCTCGATTTCGCAAGCTCTATCGTGTTCTGCAACCGGCGAACGAGCTTGTGAAAGCAGGAGTGCGGTGCATTTTTGCATATCCCTGGTTCTGACCCATGTCTGGAGATTCGCAATAAAAAAATACTATTTTTGCTAAATAGTAAATCAATCAACTTACAAGGACAACATCACTTGAAACAACAACTTTGCCATCTCATATAGTTCGCTTAGTCTATCGTTATTTGCAAGCATCAATGCCGGTACGAACAGGAACGGAGGAATTATGCAGAGAATCGCATTTATGACAAAAATCATGACCGATAGCTCCTGAATTTCAATATCGATCGGAGCTTCGCATTTTTGGAAAACGGGTTCCACTTCATCAAATTGCCGCGTGGGTAAAGGGAACAAACGGGTGCCCACGGCCCAATCAATTCTCACCCGGTTCTGGGCACACTGACGCTAGCGGGAACTGTTCTCGATTTGTACCCGAACCCGGGTGGTGCCGGTCTAGGCCACCCTACTGTGCATAGCTTACCTTCGCCTCTTGTATGTTGTGCTGCAGCTGCCACCGGTAGCTGACAGAGTATTCCTTGTATTTTTCGAGTAGATCACGCAGCCTCCGTTGGTTTTCGCGATTGAGAAGCCGAAAAAGCTGAGGGCAAATAGTTACAAGAACTAGATGAAGCTCATCATATAATGAACGCGTACGTTCCAAATGACAATGTTCCTTTTCTGCCTTTACCAAATTCGAATACAGCGGTCCTGATAAGTCCACCTTTTTGTCGTTTTGCACAATCGTATCATTTTACAGCTGTAATAATACCAAGTAGGAGAAGTTGCTAACAACAGGCACAATTGCGAGATAGATGAAGCCATGAATGCACTCTGAAATTGTGCAAAATTTTCAAAAAAAGGCGAATTAATCAACATTCAATCCAATTGGAGTGCAGTGAATAAGACTCCCTCTAATTAAATCGAACAAAGTATAGAGCGGCTTACTGCTCACAATCAGGTAGCACATTAGTGAGGAGAAGACGTAGTTGGCGGATATTATGGAAAGGGAGATGTATCGCCGCTGAACCGTCTCGTACGTAGAGGCAAATCGAAGGGCAAAGTAGCTGGCAAAAATACTACGTCTTATTGTTAGAATTGATCACGTTGTACTTACTTTTTTTTAAAGTAAAAAGTAATTTGGCATTATTGAATTTAATTTGTAATGCTCTAAGAATCTTAAAAGAAAACCAGAACACACCGCTCCGCGCTAATCACAATTACGGTATGGAAACTGTGGATGAACAAGATGAATCTGACGTCACTCATCCACTCTACGGCACCTGTCGTACCTGAACAGACATGACTCTTTCCTGCCTCCAGGAAGGGGTCAGGATCTAGTATGTATATGTATGTGCAGAGGTGCCGAACCACACTCCTCCACACTTATTCACATGATTCCAAACCTACAGAACAGGGTTAGGGCGAGAGAGCAGGCAAAAGTGCCCCTCTCGATTTCACACACTCTCTCTCACTCCAAAGGAAGGTTGACCGGCCTGTGGAATTAATTATGTGTCATTCTGCCACTAATGACCCCTTCCTGGATGAACGGGTTCATGTTTCAAGCAAAATCCACCGATTCGACTACGTCGACGGACATCCGTCTCTTGACCCCGACTCACAGTTATAACTCTTGTACATGACTCTGACGGAATAAAGAATGAATGAATGTCACCTGCCTTCAAACAAGTCCAATTCGAGCGGCACTAGTATCCAACGGGAAATTACGAAAGAAACGGACGCAAAATATGAATGAATCAAAATCGCTGAGACATTAAAGTGGAAGAATTTTACCTGCAGCAATTAATCACACTGCTGTTGCAAAAAAAGGTAACTATGATTAGGGTCCACAACGTCCGCCCACTTATCGCGCACCCGGATTCGACAAAAAATGAGAATTTGAGAGCACAAGCGTAATTCGAAACGATATGAGTCATATTATAGCTTGTTTTGGAGGTCTTGAAGAGTGCAATCGATTGCGCCTATATCAGGGTTGATCGGAGAACGTTGAGGTGTCGAAAAAGTGAAATTTAATTTCGAAATCGTCGAAATTGGGCTTATCTCTGAACTCACAACTCCTGATAGACCCGCATTCTATTCTCTTGATTTTTCAAGGAATATTACAAGAGAAAAAGAAATCAAAATCGGCGATCCTGAATTGTGCTCTCGATTGCAAAAATAGTGCGAGAATACGAGTACGAGAGTATCGTCATTCCGTTTTACTGTAAATAGCAACGGTTTTCGCAAAAGTGGAATTGAACTTGCGGGTGTGCGATCACTAGGAAAACGCTCAACCCACTGCGCCATACAGGCAGTTACATCCTCTGTGCAATTGCGTGCTATGCTCCTCCATTCCCGCAGAGCTTTGACATGTTCAATCCTCCAAATTGAGACGCTAATGTACTCTACATACATTCACAAACTACTTATCTTTTGACACAACATCAAAATATCTCCAATTAAGCGCGCTATGCCCCTGGAAAGAAGGGCGAATAGGCTCCGCCTCCCCCTCTCCCCATCGCGACTTCCCCCCTCTCACAACAGTCGAAGCGCGCGTGGTTTTGGAGGTGTAGCTCGGCTCAGAGATAAGACATCGAGCTAAATCCAAAAGATTCATCTTAATCAGACATGTTGGGACATGCTGACACTAAATTTCACCCTATCTAGTCAATTCCGCTGACCACGTTGTGGCCCCTAACTATGATCAGGACACCGAGAGGAGATGCTCACTTACCTGTAGGGTTGGCCTCGTGAGAAAGAATTTCGAGATCTCGAAATTCATCGATCTCAAGAATTTCAGTTACAATTAAATTTGGACGCGAAATAAATATAGATCCAGATTCACCATGTTTCAAAACAACCTAGTTCAAATTCAAAACAACCTATTCGAGATCTCGAAATTCGAATTCCTTTGTTCTTTTCTCACGAGGCCAACTCTACTTACCTGTAAGGGCATTTCACATACATGTATGTAAGTGAGATAATTCGTCACGGCCCCAGTAATTTTTCCCGACTCTAACATTTAACGAAAGTATGCGAACTTTCAGAAAAATGTAAACGGCGAATACAAATGCAGCAACTCCGATAATGTCGCCCGCCAGCTAAAACATATCAATTAGAGAGAAAAGTTAAAAATATAGACCTCGACTGCAGCAAAAACTTGAAAATAGTCCTTGATAAATTCAGGAAGGCGATCTTTCTTGACGAAGAAAATGATCCAGCGGGAATCGTTCATCGCTTGCGGGTGCACAGAAAACTAAGAGGAAGGGCGTAGTTTAGGGACGCAAATCGGACAATCGTGATAAGGGAACTGGCGTTAGAGATCGGCAATACCGCTGGCAAGACGCAGAGATTCAGAGAAAACGTCTTAAAAACGGCATCACTCATGACTATTTCACTTTTTTTGAAGAAAATAAACAACGATTGGCGGGCCATGGGAAGAAAAACGTAAAACACGCGCAGAGGGTCGGGGTGGAACCCACGATTTCGCTTTAGCTATAGGAAAGCGTTCTACGTCCGTTTTTTTAAAGAAGTGATTGCAGAAAGAGCGCACGCTACCTCTATTACAATTTTAAAATGATACGTTCATGAAATTGACTATTTGTGGTGTACTCTCTTTCTATACCTCGACGTGTCTCTCACTTTGCCATGCTCTATCGCAGCCGTATCTGTTCTTTAGGAGGGGAACGTTTTATTATTTTGGACGAGTGTTTGTGAATTTATAATATCCCTACGTCGCTCGCGGGAACTGGATTGCATGAGCCAGATTGTACGGGTTTGCAGAAATCGTAGAAATTCATAGACAACATCAGTGGTGATTGGAAAAGTAGTGGCTTAGTGGATTTACTAAATATTGTAGTTCGAAATAGGCCTCGGAAAGCTATCTGGCACAACACGACCCATGATTCCACAACTCCGGAAAGGGCTACAGCGAGAGCCTATGCGATAGCAAGAGCGTTCGGCTTACAAACTGTCCTACTCTCACCCTTTTCTGAAAATACCGCAAAAACACTCAAGTTGTGCAAAGAAAGGAAAGTATTTTGCAATTCAACACAGAGATGCTGCATTGAGCACGCTGAGACAGGTAATGTTGAAAACAAAGCGAAATGGGGGGAATGGAACATGTTATTGGAGTCGAGAAGGGAAACAGCAATTGACTCCAACTTTTGCCTGATTGTATGCGTGTGGATCTCATTGACCATTAACATATACAAATACTAGGAGAGGAAAAATTGCAGCCTGTGTTGTTACCTCCAAAAATGAAGAATCGTTCATCTCTCGCAGAAACGTACTTTTGCATGTAAGAATGCAACTATTGGAAAGCAATAGTCGAGTGGTGTATGGCGCCAGGAGTAATGTGTTCGTTCCACGACCGAACCTTGCGCTATCAGTCTCCTCCCGAAACGAACCTAGAACCGGCTACCGAATTCGCTCCTGGACCGAAGCTAGTGCTACTGGGTACCTCTGGACCGAATCTAGACCCGGCTCGGAACTACGCATAGAGGAATAGGAGGAACATGTTAAAAATATATGTTAAACAATCGGAACACGAAATTCTTGAGTCCATATATCCCGGCTAGTTGTGCAAGGTAATCAGTCCAATAAGAAAGGACAGCGGCGATACCTGGTCCTCATTTGGAACTAGCCTTACCAAGAGGCGTCGGCCGCGAATAATGGGCATTATGAAAGGACTCAGAGATCGATAGCACTGCTGATGCGGTACAGAGAGTCAGAGTAAACAACATGCTAGATGATCTACGTTATGCGGAAACGGAATGGAGCATGAGTATTTCTCATGTTTGAATAGGCAAGGAGCGCATTATGGCATCGTTGATTTCCGTAGACGACAGCCAGCGTTCTGCGCAAAAACGTGGTTGGGTGAATATGCGCGCTAATGACTGCAGTTGGAAGCATACATCGGCGATGGAGTTATCACAACACGACTCTAGTCACATGCCGCATGATTCCAGAGCTTTCCGGAAAGGGGCGGCAGCAATATCGAATGCTAAAGTATGAGAGTCCCTCACACTCCCACACACTCCCCCCCGTGATTTTGCATGAACAGACAAAACAATCAATCAATAATTTATCATGCCAAAAAATTGATTGACTTGTATAATTATGCAATAATATGAAGCAACATGACATTTACGATGTCCCGGCTAGATGACAAAGACAGTGTGCGAGTGAGAGAAGTGCAGAAAGTGAAAGATGTACAACATTTGTAAAATAACTAGCAGGATGTGTTGAGGCATTATGGTAGGGTGCGCGCTACGTTTTCAAAGTATGATCCAAGGGTGCTGGTGCAGTGGCCGAGCAACGTTCGGTCCAGCGGGCGCTTTGCAGTTGACTCTTGGTTCGGTCCAGTAGGAGCTCGGTAGCCGGCTCCAAGTTCGGTTCAGGGGGAGCTCGGTAGCAGGCTCCAACTTCGGTTCAGGGGGAGCTCGGTAGCAGGCTCCAACTTCGGTTCAGGGGGAGCTCGGTAGCAGGCTCCAAGTTCGGTTCAGGGGGAGCTCGGTAGCAGGCTCCAAGTTCGGTCCAAGGCGGGTGGTCTTTATAGCCGGCGACCGAGCTCCCACTGGACCGAATCTGGAGTTGGCTACCGAGCTGATATCTTTTTTTTAACTCTCTCGCAATTTTAGCGTTGAAAGGCCTGGAATTTCACATATTGCGTTTCGATATTATGGAGTACAATATTTTTCTTTAAATTTTTCCTCAACATGCACAATGGACAATACAACAATTACCAGTTGAAAGAAGGGACTCGGTGCCTTCCACGGTCTACTTCTCTTGCTCACTAAACATGTAAACTACAGTTTGAAATTAGGGTGAACACTTAGCAAAGATCATCTCATTTCGCATAACCTCTGTACAGAAAGTGTGAAATGAATATACGTGGTCTAATTTTTCTCCGAATTCTTATAGAGAGAGATAGGAGCACAATGTGGGAGACGGGTGGAAGGTAAAATTGGAATTCACGCAAATATCTGAGCTCACAGCGGTTCTAGAGTTTTGAAAAAGGCGCTCTCCATTGATAATTGAGTGAAAATAAAGAGATCGCCGTCTCTCGTTTCGCACTCTTCGAAAGAGAGGGAGAGAAAGAGAGATAAAAGAGAGAGAGAGAGAGAGAGAGAGAGAGAGGTGTTTGTGTCTCTGTGTGAACGCGCTATCGCACTTTCACATCGCTGCCCGGCGCCCATTTGACCCCCGCTCCTCCCACCGCTTAAGTCAGTTGACAAATTTCATCAGAGTGAGAGCTACAGACCGGGGCGTGATTATGACGACACGAATAGGGTTCTCTTATTGGAAGTTATAGGAATTGAACTCATCGCTCCTCTCTCGATTTCACTCATTCTCTAGCACTAATTGCACTCCAAATTTCGCAATTTCATACCGTAGACGCGAATGTATTTTATAATACGCTTTATTAAAAGTTTATAAAAGGATTTGGCGAGTTCTCCACTCGCTTGTCGAATGCTGAATTCCAGTGGGCCTCCAACTGTGCCAGATGGGAGGCGGTGTCCAGAGCTTGCGAGAAGCGCTTTGGCGCTCTGAACAGTACACTTACACTAGGGATGCAGGTTCGGTGATGCGCATGCCCTCTGACGATCTCTTTTTCTCTGACTATCTTCATCTTATCAGCCATACCGTTCTCTCACTCAAGATGCCTAATTTCCACGATTATTGACTTTAAACTGATTCGTACGCGAAAGGAACTAGAGTGCCAAATGTGAGACCACGTCCTCATCATTTGACATACTCTCTAGACCAGTCGATAGACGAGAGAGTGTGCGAAATGAAGAGTCCATGGTCTCACATTTCGCACTCCAAAAGGAACTATACATGTCTGTACATTCTCTTTCTCTACCTCGGCGTATCTCTAGTTTTCACACGCTTTCTCGCCTTCCGTGATATTATCAAAGGACCGTTTTTTCGTCCGACTGTTCGCGAATTTGTAATATGGAACTAAAAAAGACACACTTACGCCAGTACAGTTGGATTTCGTCGCTTGCATACGAAATGTCGATGTTTGCTGATTGAAAGTGAGATCGCTAAGAAGATGGGACCGCAAGTTCTAGGAATTCGCATTGTTACACAGGCGGGTAAAGCCTCCAGAAAGGGGTCTGGAGCGGTAGATCATATCGTTTCCACATCACATATCCAATTTTTGAAGTGTCGCAATAAAGAAGGAAATTTTATTCAATAGCAAGTCGATCAACTTACATGGACAACATCACTTGAAACAGTAGCTTTGCCATCTCATATAGTTCGCTTAGTCTATTGTTATTTGCAAGCATCAATGCTGGCACGAGTAGAAACGGAGGAATTATGCACAGTACGGCATTTACGACGAATATCATGGCCGACAACTCCTGAAGTGTAAAATTGCTCTGAAGTTTTTTTGTACCTTCAAAGCCCAGAATTAGATGCAATGGAGAACCGTGGATCCTGCTAGGACCACACTTTTCTGCCTGTTTACTGACTAACATTGTAAGAAATATGTAAATATTTAAAAAAATTAGTTATGTAAGCAATAAAATGGCTATAAAAATTTTAAAAAATCACCCACCTGTGGTGAATGGGACCCGTAAAGGAAACGTGTAAATTCTTCGAAAAATATCTCTAAAATGAATTCCCGCCCGAAATATAATTATGACAATTGCATGGGTTTATTGTGCAAAGAGTGGTTAGTTGGTATTTCACCGCCTCCACTTTCTCCCTCTGATATCTCTTGTGGAGTCTTGGTAAGCTCGTGCGCCACTCAATTTCGCCCCACTCCTTCAGAACCTCGATTGGACCCCCCGAGGACCCAGACGGCGACGTGGACGACCATCAACAAGATGGAAAGAAGAGCTATTCATGTCAATAACCGGGCCGAAATTTCTGAGACAATCAAGGAGTCAAGATTGGCCAGCCATGCACATCAGAGACTACTCTTGATAAATGTGTTAAAATCCAAAAATCCAAATCCAAAATCCTTGATCCCCTCCCCGTAAAGATTTTAGCTGAAACAACAACAACTGTTGGAGAAATAACAACCCGCGACTCTGTGCACAAATCCATGCAATATTCATAGTCATGTTTCGGGCGATTTTATAAAGTTATAAGCCTGCCTTCGCTTCGTGTATGTTGTGCTGCAGTTGCCATCGATAACTGACAGAGTATTCCTTGTACTTGTCGAGTAAATCACGCAGCTTACGTTGATTGGCTCGATTGAGCAGGCGAAAAAGCTGAGGAATAAATGGATAAAAACGTTCCAAAATAAACATTATTTATTTATTTTATGCATGTACCAAAGGTTCTCGATCGGTCCTGTCGGTAAACAACGGAAGTACACTGTTCCGTCATTTTAGTATGATCGAATCGAAATAATACCCAGTAGGAGAAGTTGCTGGTGACAAGCACGATAGCGAGATAGACAAAGCCATGAATGTGCCCTGAAATGTAGAAAAATAATTGTGAATTAAGCAACGTTAATGCCAATTGGGCTGCAGTAATTAAAATTCAAACTAATAAAAGCGAATAAGTTAGTACAACTTACCATACACAATCAGGTAGCACATTAGCGAGGAGAAGGCGTAGTTGGCGGATATTATTGCGAGGGAAATGTACCGTCGCTGAGTCGTTTCGTACGTAGATGCAAATCGAAGGGCAAGGTAGCTGGCAATACATTATTTCATCGTAGTGTATTAATTGGTCGCGTTGTCTCAAAGGTAATTTGGTGTTGTTGAAATTGTACATATATTATATGCGTCAGTGTGCCACAAGGTCACGGAATATCACCTCCCCCCGTGTCAATTAATTTTAATGCTCTCAAGTTTATGCAAACGAGCACGCACCGCTCTGCACTAATCACCATTACAGTGTGGCAGCTGAAAATGAATAAACCGAGTCGAATGGCGCCAACATATTTAACTACGGTACTTGACGCACCTGAACGGGAATGACTCCAGAGAGGGGTCAGGATCAAGAGCTTGCAGGAGTGGCAGGGGAACTAACACAGTTCGGAAAACGTTCTCCAACCACTCACTGACCCCTTTCTGGAGGTTCGGGTTCCTGCCGCCTACCGTCAAGCATGCCGAGTTCGTGCGGAACGACTATCCAACGAGAACTGACGAAAGCAAAAGCGACGAAGTAGGCATGAACAAAAATAGCTGCAACATTGAAGTGGAAGAATTTGACCTGTAAAAATCGCGCAAATAAGCATGTAACCAAAGTTTGCGAACTTTGTGAAAAATGTAAACAGAGAATACGACTGGGGCAAGCCCGATAGTGTCGCCAGCTAGCTAAAACAATCATGGTCGAGCAGAAAAGAAAAAAAAGGAGACCTCGACTGCAGCAAAAACTCGAAAATATTCCTTAACAGTTGCAGGAAGGCGATTTTCCTTGACGAAGAAGATGATCCAGTGGGAATCGGTCATCTCAAATGAAAACTGAGCGTAGAAGGAGTAAAGAGTAAACAGTCTAGAGGAGCTACGCAATACGGAAATGGAACGGAGTATGAATATTTATTACATCTGAATAATTGTAAAAACGCATTATGAAATCGTAGGCGACAGTAGTGGTGAGCAGAAAAGCATTAACGCAGTGAGTGTACATGCTGATTATTGCAGTTAGCAGCAGGCACCGGAAAATACGCTGTTGTAAGACGCCACTAGTCGCATGATTACAGAGCTCTGGAGATGGGTACCAACGAGAGAGTATTTGACGGCACGTCAATACCTCTTGCAAACTCTCTCAATGTCCACGCCATTCCGAATATTCAGCGAAAATAACGAAAGTTAAAGAAGGAGTGTCAGCAAAAATAGGATGTTGTGATGTGAATCGCTTACCCCTGTGAAGGATAAAAGAAATCTAAAATTTGGAACTTTTCTCCGAAGCGAAATATGCGCGTGAAAAGAAGCTACAGTGCTCAGGGAAATCAGGTTCAAGTTCCGCGCTTGCGTGCGCGATTAAACAAATCTGCCGGTCAACTTTCTCACTCTTGTCGAATTTGCGTGCGCTTTCTCCCCCGCTGGAGGAGGAGGGAGGAGAGGGAGGATTTGCACTCTTGCTAATTTCTGCCCATCTGCATACGCACATTTGTCTAATTGTAAATAGCGAGTTCCATCGCAGACGTCGGACGATTGTTCTTACAGTATTCCACCTTCCTCCCTCAGGGTAATCGTTCCAAGATATTTAGCTGACACTCCTTCTTTAAGCCAATCATGGGTACATGTATTCTGTGATGCATACAGAGGAAATGATATATCTTACATGGTGAGATAGGCCGAGATTAGATAACAACAAAACGAAATTGAGGGATGGCATCGAGAG
The DNA here is from genome assembly GCA_036245785.1 of Pristionchus fissidentatus. Lineage (NCBI taxonomy): Eukaryota > Metazoa > Nematoda > Chromadorea > Rhabditida > Neodiplogasteridae > Pristionchus > Pristionchus fissidentatus. The sequence continues at coordinate 14,550,571 of BTSY01000004.1, forward strand.
GAGAAACAACAATTTACTCTATCTTTTTCAAGATTGTGTGGTTGCATTTACCTTATTGATTTAGATTAGGAGAGAAAATGAGAACTTGTGTTGTGATGCAACAGAGTTGAATAATTTTTTAAAGAAATAATTATTTTAAAAAAATTGATTGAAAATCTCGGACGAAAATGGTCAAGCAATAAACGTGCAAATTTTTATTGCGGTGTTACTTGTGCACCCAGAACGAATACACTTACTATTGAATGTATAATTTTTATTCTCTGTGTAAAACTGCGGTAAAACAAACGCAAGACTCTGATTCCTCGATTTCTATCGACTTTTCGCCGAGACAATTCGATACTTTCCTATAAATCGGGGACGGGAAATGGAATGAGCATAAATTCGAAAATTTAAAAAAAAAATGCGTCCCAGTATTCGCACTGTTTCATCGTACGGTACTTTTCGGTACGTGTTCCGATTTCTCAGATATCTACGGTAGATGCACATGAGCGCACTCCTACTTCAACCCCTTTTCCTATGTAATGAGTTGCGACTCGCTTTCAGCCCCACGATCTATCAGGCTGGTAAGAAAGTAATGAACGTTTTTGACATTTTTGAAAAATCTTCCGCTCTTCCGTCCTATCTCCCCAATCAAATTCTCTGTTGGTACAATACATGTAGTTAGTCTCCTCATTTTCTCGCCCATTGCTTCAACCACTCACTTTCAAGTCGGTGATCTTAATAATGAATTGAAGGAGAACACACATAGGAAAACAAATTTGAGATCGAAAATGCGCATTAATAAAGTGTCACAATTTTATACATCATCGTTTCAATTCGTTAGACCGCAAATTCGACAGTAAATGTCCCACAGTAATACGCCTTATTCGGGCTTTAGTTGATTTTCGTTCACTTCGACAGGACACTTTATCCAATAAGGTACCCAAAACTGCGATTTTCCAGAAAATTATAGAATTTTGAATTTTCCGATTTTTCCGTTTCTGGAAAAGTGCGGAAGCGCAGAGTTAAAACATCGGTAGTAAAAGAAAGGTATTTTGCCAGTGAATAAATCACGTACTATCACATCTCGACAGCTTCGCATTCACGATCGTGATTTGAAATCATTTGAACCCATTTTTTTCGGACCAACCGAATCTGGGGAACCACATTTTATCAAATGAATATCGCAGCGGCTCATACTCTGCACATTATGAAAGAGGAATGTTGATACTGTAATTGCTTCTGAGCTGCGGCTCTAAAAAAATTCCCAGCATTCAGGAGAACAAAATATTTTTTTGTTGAATTTTCCATTGATTTTAAAATTGCTAAACTGTGTTACATCTAAGAGTGTAAGGTAGAGTGGAACAAAACCAAAGATGAAAGTTGTTCTTTAGAAGTCCACCTATAACATACCATGAGTGCAAGACATTCTAATTTGAACTGGCAGAAAAGCGAAAACCCAAAGTTGAAATCCCAAAACGTTCATTACTTTCTTACCAACCCTATAGATCCACATAATTCCAAGTCATCAGGGCGAGAGAGCGTGGAAAGCTAGAAAGTGCATATTTCTTTTGTGCAACTCTCTCATTCCAAAGCCCTTTTTGTAGGGTCGACCGGACTATGAAATGACGTGAATCTCTTTCCGGTTGATCGGGGCAACTCATTTTTTAAAAAAAAGAGCATAGCACTGTTTATAAAACTCTGGGATCGAGACCCCGGCTGAGCCATTAAAACGTTGTGTTTGCGATTGAACAAATAATGTCAAAATAATTAAATATAATTTATTTCGTTATTTCGAAAATTAACTTAATTTTAAATTTTAAAAATTTTAAATTAAGTAAAAAATAAATCAGTCATCAATAGGATTTGAATAATATCGCAAACTGAAAGTACTGTAAGCAATTATTTCAAACTTTAGGTGTTCAAATTTTCTTTATTTTAAAAACTTGTAATTTTATATGTTTAATGTTGTAAATGGTTTACCTTTTTAGGGCCAATTTGGTCGTATTGCCTTGTTCTTTACTCTACGCGGTGTTTATCTTTATAGAGAGCATGCAACGCGCCTCGGGAGTGAGGCAATTGCTGCGTCCGCGTGGATGGCGCCAGGCCGGCGCCTCTTCGGCGTCCACTCTGCGCCCGGAGCTCTCGCTGCTCAAGCCGGAGAGGCGCGTCGTCGACGGCAGTCAGCGTCGATCGATTCTGTTCAAGATGGGCAACGAAACGCCGTCACGCGTAGTCGGTTATTACGTGCTGTGCGTACACTTTTTTCTTCTTTATTTACCTATATTTTAAGTTATTTTAGTCACAAATTGTACCTAAAGTGTGCGTGCAGGTTTCCCGTCATTCCGGACGAGACGGTCGAGAATAATCCCTTCCTGTACAACATCGCAAAGAACGAGGATTGGCCCAAGCTCTCCTCTGCCACTCCCCAGGTCTCGTTTAACTTATTTTCGCTTCGAACTATTATTTATATTTCTTTCCACATCAAATAGCGGTCTTGAATACAATTAGGAGCGAATTATGCCAATGCAAATCACTTGCGAAGGCGACGGATGCTTAGTTATTTTCGAAAATATTAAAATTCAGCAAATGTACGAGGGCACAGTTCGGCAGTTGATGGAGTTTGGTGCGACGACGATGGAGCACCTCGAGTACCTTGAGAAGAGTGAGTTTATTTATTTATTTTACTATTTGTCGTACACCGCAAGCGTCGACATGTTCAGAATTGCAAGAACCTTGTAAGCAGTGGAGCAATTTGTCTGCTTCGGCAGTTCTACTTGAGCAGCTGAACTGGCCATAAATAAAAAAATAATTGACCGAGGAACCTTGAGTCGTTCGCAAATTAGAACCATTATTATATTTTTATATTGGGTTGTATATAATAATTATGGTAATAAATCGCAGCCGAGGGCGAGCCTCGCACGTTCGAGTCGGTGGTGGAGCCACTTCTCCACGAGGAGTACGAGGTCAACTACGCCTTCCAGACGCTTCTTCTCAAGTGAGTCGCTGAAATGGTTTTACTCATGCGACTAGTTTCTGAATACTATTAATCTCTAAAGGAATACACATGATTTAATGCAAGTGCGCATTTTGGCCTCGCTATTTGTGGAAATTGGTGCTAAACTGTTGTTGTACCACATACAAGATTTATTTATAAAAAACAGTGGAGGGTATTTGTAAACTAATTTAAAATATTTATCGATTGTAGGATGCTCACCGACTGGCCCGACTGCAGCAGGAAGCTCTTCGACGCCGACCTCCATCACGTCAGTGCATTATTGACCTCGTTTAGCCAATCGATAATTCGTTATTATCGATTGTCTTGATTGGTGGTGAAATCTACGCCATGTTCTAGAAGACTGTAAGGAAGGGCTAGTTTATTGGTTATTTCGTAATATAAATATATTTTTTCTTGTCCAGATCAAGATCATGTGCGCGCGCGACCACATGGAGAAGCTGTCCAGCCCCGTCTTCCAGAAGGCCATCGCGGTATGATATTTAAATTATAATAATTATTATTATTTGAACCAATAATGCTGCTACAAATCCCAAGCGGGGTTAAACTGACTGCGAAATTTTATTATGAATTTGATTGCTTGAGAGATTCGGAACGACTTTGTATGCAGTCTTGGTAAATGTCCAGCGACGATCAAGGTACAGCCGTGATATTACAAATTCACAAACACTCATCCAAAATAATAAAACGTTCCGCTCCTAAACAACAGACGCGGCTGCGAGAGAGCATGTCAAAGCGAGAGACACGCCGAGGTATAGAAAGAGAGTACACCACGAATAGTCAATTTCATGAACGTATCATTTTAAAATTGTAATGCAACACATTAACTACGCTGCTAGCCTTACCGTTGATAGTTGCCTGATAGAGGATGCAACTCTATGCTTACCCTGATTTTCAGGAGCTGTACGAGCGCAAGGAGGGCCTCACGGATTGGCAACTGCGCTTGCTCGAGTGGTACCTGCTGGAGATCAAGGTGATTATCGGTTTTTTGTAATCGTATTTTTCTTTGTAATATTAATTGTCTTGTTCCTTGTCCACAACTAGTAAGATGCTGGCGGCAGTTGAGCATGTGCCGATTCTGTGTCGTTCATAATAATAATAGTTTTGCCGCGATATTTGAGCACAAGGTAAAAAGGTAAAGTTGCTACCGAAATCAAGAGGACTTTACGTCGACAAGCGACCACTCTGCCGGGGCTGACCGGTAATGCCGGTTGCTGCACAGATCTACGTATCCCATGCTGATCAGGCTTCTGGGGCGCGTTACCTTTCGCAATCAAAGTTGCTACCAATTCTACCACCAACGAGGGGGATGGAAGGCTTGGTGAACCTGGGCGGGGATCGAACTCGTGACCCTTCGTTTGGCAAGCAGTGCCTTACACCACTAGGCCATCCGCCCGTCAGGCCTATTTGAGCACGTGATAATTTTTTTTCTCTCACTATTAGTACTATTATTATCAGTTATTATTAAAACTATTATTCTATCAGGCGTCCGGCTGGGACAAGCAGGACGAGAAGACGCGCAAGATGATCGGCAGTTGGAGCCGATTCATCGACGAGTTTAGGAGCAAGTACATGTGAGTTTCGTGCAGCACGCTTACTTCTTCATCCGAGTAACAAGGTTTTCCAATAATTTGAGTACTTTGGAGGCAAATACATGCAATGTTCATTGAATGAGATTGATCAGTGATGGGCTAAGAATTTAAATGATTTTGGAGTTGCGGAGCGCCGAAACAGTATCAGATTTTTCAAAATACGAACCTCTCCTACTTTTATGCTAAATTCTCGAACTTTTATTATTAATGCGAACTTCCGCCGTGGAATTAATAAACACGCTTGTGTTTTCCTTCCGATTAACGCGGTGCTTTTCATAGAATCGTTTACAATATTTTGTTATACTTTGGAAGGAGACACGCCATATTGATTGAGTGAGACTGACGCGCGGTTTAATTGACGCGTTGATGAAACAGCAATGATGCGACTTGAAATGAAATAATAACAATAATAATACGGCCAATAAATTAATAATCCTGGTTTGCAGCCGCAACGTGATGGCGACGAACGACCAGAACACGTTCTCGGTGACGGACCCGGGCGCGCTCAAGGACGCGCCGCCGCACGTGCTGCAGCAGCTGGCTGTCGAGCCGTGAGTGGGGGGGGGTTGCTGCACGGGTCGCAGGGGCTGCACGGCAATTACTTTTGGGTCTATGAAGCCTGGTTTTCGTGTCAACAGCTCTTCTATCGTATTATTATAGAAGTGTTCTCTAGCGTATCCACGGGGAGGCGGTGTGACTTGCGCGTATTTCTGCATCACGCATTGTGCAAAGGCGTAGTCACACTTGCTGGCTTCTGTCTATAGATGTCCCATTTCTGTGCGTTCCCGTATCCAGTTGGTCTCTTCTTGGAGCTATCAACTTAAGGGCGGGGTCGAACGTAGTCGGGGATTCCCGACCCGACTCGGGGAAAGCGTGATTTGCGCGAAGCCGTAGGCCTTTCTGTGCGAATGCGTAGTCACATTTACTGGTTTCTGTCGCTAGAGGTCGCATTTATGTGCGTTCTCGTACCCAGATATTCTCTTTTTTCCCCGTTCTTGGGGCGGGGCCACGTAATGAGCGAGGCGGGGAGCGTGGTTTGTGCAGATCTGTAGGCCGCTTTGGGCGATCGCGATTCTCTGTGTTTCCGTATTCAGTTATTGTCTTGTTCTCGTTCTTGGGGCGGGATCGTATAATGAGGGGGGGGAGAGATGTTGTTTGTGGAAAGGCGTAGGCCGCTCTGTACGGCCCCCTACCTGTGCGCTCTCGTATGCATAAGTTTAAGTGTACGTAAAAAACGACGAATCCAACCCACATTTTGTCATTTCCAAGGCCAATTTGTGAAAAATCCTACCCACATTTTTCGATTTTGAGAAAAAAGTGAAAAACAAACCACATTTTCGACTTTCCCCAACACACCCTTTTGACCTATGCTCGTATCCAGATATTCTCTTTTCCCGTTCGCCACACAATCTTGGGGCAAATTAGGGGGGTTTGTGCAAATCCGTAGGCCCTGGATGCTCGCTCTCTTGGCCTTGTCATAGTGTGCAGAGGCGTAGTTGTGTGTTCGTGAAACGCGGGATAGAAGCAAGAGTGGGGGGCGGGGGTTTCCCTGCGTTATGTGTAGAACCCGTATCCAGCCCCGTGAAGGGGGGGGAGGGGTGGGAGGCGAACAAGCAAGAGGGAGAGTGTGTGCGGAAGCGTAGCTAGTGGGGGGCGGAGCCGCACCTTTCCGTAGGCAGCTGTCCCCACTTCGCCGTAGGGAGAAGGCAAGCGTAGTCGGAGAAGAGGAAAAATGGTAGTGAAACCGGGAGGAGAATGTGCAGTGGAAGAGATGTGTGAAGCCGTAGTAAGAGCTGGAAAGGGGGCGGGAGGGAAAAGGAGCAACTACACTAGCGAGTTCATGTCTGACCGATTATTTATATGGGAACAGAAGCAATAATCGGAATCCGTCTCATACATTTTCGCCCGGCACAAATCTCTCATTTTCACACACTCTCTCGCCTAGCATAAACTGGTCAGATATTTCATACAACTGACCAGATCTCTATCGGAAAACGACTGATCAGATCATACGTCAAATAGGTCTTCGCTAACGAAGATAGGCACTTCTGCACTTTGCATGTAAACCCGATTGGCATAGCGAGAGAGTGCAGGGCAGACACATGAAGGCCTCTATTTGCATGCCCTGCCCTATGCTAATTGCGAACTTGCGAGAAACTCATTTGACCTATGAGTCAGATAGGGGATAATTCTTACTAAACTCGACATTCTGCGTATTCCAAGATGGGTCTCGATTCTCTAAACTGCCTAATTCAAAAAAGTGTAAACCCAGAATCTGGGCCAACGAAAATGTATGACCCCTCTCTCTAGCGTCTGTAAGAATTATTTTAATGTGCTTGTTAACGGACAATTCTCCAGAACTAATGCTAAATTACCGTAACCGATTTGGTTGCAGCGACCGATGGGCGACGGGTCCGTGGCGCGCCAAGATGACGCCGCACTCCATCTTCCCGCTGCTGCAGTACTGCGGCGACCGGCAGCTGCGCGCCGGCGCCTGGGAGAAGTGGACCAGCAAGGTACGGTAGATGAGCCGACGGCGGACTAGGGTATGCATGCTACCAACCAATCGATATTCGCAGGCCAGCTTCGATCACGACTTCTACAACAACTCGATCAACATTGAGGAGCTGCGACACAACAAGTGCGGTTTTCTTTTGGTTTGCCTGGTTTAGCCGGACTTTCTTTCCCAAATCATTGAAGTTCTAATGGATGCTCGTTATGAGAATTATGCATGGTTTTTTTCAGCGAGGGTCTTGCGAAGACGCTCGGATACGCTAGCGTGGCGGAGCACCGATTGGCGAACAAGATGGCCGCCAGCCCGGACACTGTGCGCAACTTCCTTAACGCGTATGTTTAAGCAAATGACGTTTCTTTGACATACGGTAGACATAAGTCGATTATAATATTGTGTGTGGCGTGATATTCTGTCTTTTGTCTGCAGGCTGGTGCGTCGCGTGCGGCCGGTGTTCATCGATCGAACGGAGGCGTGGGCGGCGTTTGCGGCGCGCGAGCTGATCGGGGCGGAGCTGCGGCCGGCCGACCTCTTCTACGTGTGCAGAAAGGAGGCGGAGCAGCATCATGAGTCAGTTTTAATTATTTAGTTAATAATAATAATAAATGTAATGCAATTGTCGGCCATTGATCGATAGTGGATTGGTTGTGGGATAAGTTTGATGTATTGGTACGCTTTTGTTGTTGCAACCTTCATTACACTTATTGTTAGTGCGGTGGGCCACAAGGCGCAGCGAATTAGTGCCGTGTGAAACTGGAACACGCGCGGTTACTGATTTGTGTTCAGCAGCTGCGGCTGTTCATCTCTGATAGCTTTAGTTTAAAAAACACAATAATAGTAATAGTGAACGAGGTATGCTTGCTGATCGCAATAACCCACTTCAGGACACTCTAAATGAATTAAATACATTCCAATTCCGTGCTGTTCAGCATGAAGCCGCTGGAGCTGATGCGCCACTTCCCCTTCTGGGCGACGTGGGACAATCTGACGCAGCTCGTATCGCACATCTTCAACCTCTCTTTCAAGGTGCGGATTGTATGGATTATTCGCAGAATTTGTCTACCATAAACTGAACCAACAATTTGTTGTGGGATTACGGAATGACGGAGTAACCCAGATTTTGCGGGGGGGGGCATTTCACAATCAGATTTTTTTCTGAAAATCTGTGTGTGTTTGCGAAGCTGGTGAGAGCAAGCCGGCAATTAGGAATGCTAATTTAGTGATTACTTAATTACTCATTCGGTTATTGATTGATTGTAGGACGTGACGGCGACGATTCCGGAGCGCGCCCACTCCGAGGTACGCGTGTACGCCGTTGCTGATCTGTCGACAGGTGAGTACCGCCTACTAATCGGTAATACTACGGTAATTGGGGTTGTGTACGGTATGTTAGTCCCCGTGGTATGTTCGATTGTTGCTCCAGAATGGGTTCCGGGGGATTCATGCCTTACGCCGGTGATTGGATTAAAGTGATTTTTGTACCTGTCATGTGGTGATGAAACACGCGATATTCCTGTTGCACCAGATGGTTATCTCAACTTTGTGTGATATCTGTCTTATCACATGCCTTTTCTACACGATCATAGTCGACTACTCGTTGCTCATGCAGCGTCGGGCTGCCGAAGCGGAAAGACAACCTACCATGATACAGTATTCGGGCATATTGATCGTGAATTGGCTCAGGCGATCATCTTGGCCGTCTCTACGTGGATCCGTTCGACCGCGAGAACAAGCGAGGAGGATGGAACGCGATGCTGGCGAGAAGTGAGCAGATTTGAGACTATCGATTGATTATTTCTCGAATCAAGACATTTATTTTCAATTATAATTTTGTACCATACATGTATGCAGAGGCGTAAGGCAAGACTACTTCAGTTGTGGAAATTAGTTTACCGTAGCCTTTCATCAAACAATAATTGCATTATTATCTTGTGCAGCGGAGTCGAAGGAGCGCGGCATGGACAAGCTGGTGTACCTGGTGGGCGCTGCGGCCGCGCCAACCGCCGCCGAGCCGAGCATGCTGCACCACGCGCAGCTGCAGCAGCTGCTGGGCACGGTGAGTGACGTCACTGACTGACTAATGAGGAATCAACGCTCGAGATGAGCTAGAAACATAACAAAAATGTAAAGTAGCGGAGCAGATATTTAACGAACAAGATGGTCCTGCGGCGAATCTCTGCGCAAAGAAGAATATTTATATTTTGTTATTTTTTTCAAAAATAAAATGTGAAAGCAGCGAATTTGCAGTTTGGCCGCGCCGTGCAACTGCTGCTCTCGCGCTCGCCCTACAGAGACATTGCGATCCCGTGGTGAGTTTCGGAGGGTTGTGGTAACGGTAGTAGATTGAGTTCACCGACGAAAGCTATCGTAGCCCGATTACGGTATAGCTAATTTGAAATTCTGCGTCCCACCTCTGTAACAATCTGTGTTGTTTTCACATTCTTATTCTCCCGCTTTTGTGTGCTCTCTTGCTCTCGTTTCTTATGTTTACCGGCGGAACATTTTAATATTTCGGACGAATGTTGTGAATTTTTAATAGCTTCATCTCATCTCTTCTCATCCCGTACAGGTCGCCCTTCTACGCCTCGGACTGGGACGCGGCCGACCTCTTCCCCTCGTTCCTGCAGATGTTCGTGCACAAGCCCACGCTCCTCCAGTCTCTGTCCGCGCCGCACGTGGTGAGCATACAGTAGTTAGTTATAGATCGGAGAAGATGGAGGATACTGTAACCGTCGAGGTTATCGATCCCACTTTTAAAACAAAACCACATTACAGTCGACTGGCGCGCGTCTAAGCGACGAGGAGGCGAACAACGCGTCGCTCGCCCTCAGCAGGTATACGGTATAGCTGTGAATACGGTAGATCAGGTTGCTGTAGGTGGTATTACAGCTGCGCCAGATATTGTAGTTGTAGCCTCACCGGATGCAGTAATGCTGGAGCAGGCAGCTTTTTTTGTGTTTTCATGCGCAGTTGAAACAATACTGTGACCAGTTTGGTTCACGAACAAGACTTGAGCATCTTTTGCGCTGCTAGAAAATAGAAGGAGTGAAAAATCAATAAAAAATCGATAGTTTATGGATCTTGCCTGCAGATCGACGCTCTGGGAGAGCTACCGTACGCTGTTCTGGGCCGACTTTGACCTGTCCATCTACGAGATGGAGAACAGAAAGTGAGCGATTTTTTCTCGTAAACTGGGTGTTTTGAGGTTTCACAAGCGTTATAACTGTTGGCATCTTCGGGATGGACGCTGGTCTCAACTTCACCACTGTGCAAGGAATGAAACTAGCGGGGTGCGTGGAGGTTAAGCGCACTACGTTTTCAAAGTACGGTCCAGGGGGACTTCAGTCGCCGGGTACAGTTCGGTCCAGGGGGACTTCCGTCGCCGGGTACAGTTCGGTCCAAGGGTACTTCAGTCGCCGGGTACAGTTCGGTCCAGGGGGACTTCCGTCGCCGGGTACAGTTCGGTCCAAGGGTACTTCAGTCGCCGGGTACAGTTCGGTCCAAAAAGTTTGGTTACCCCAGCGAATTTTTTACTGTAGGTTACGGTAGCACTTATTGATTTATTGATTTTCGTGTTTTTGACAAAAATCATGTATCTGACCCAAGGAAGTGTGGTTGCCCCAGCGAACTTTTTACTGTAGGTTACGGTAGTATTTATTGATTTATCGATTTTCATGTTTTTGAGAAAAATCATGAATCTGACCTGCGGTCTGACCCACCGAACTCATCGGAGGGTACTGTAGGTTACGGTAGTATTTATTGGTTTATCGATTTTCATGTTTTTGAGAAAAATCACGAATCGGACCTGCGGTCTGACCCACCGAACTCATCGGAGGGTACTGCAGGTTACGGTAGTTTTGATTGATTTATCGATTTTCATGTTTTTGAGAAAAATCATGAATCTGACCTGCGGTCTGACCCACCGAACTCATCGGAGGATACTGTAGGTTACGGTAGTTTTGATTGATTTATCGATTTTCATGTTTTTGAGAAAAATCATGAATCTGACCTGCGGTCTGACCCACCGAACTCATCGGAGGGTACTGTAGGTTACGGTAGTTTTGATTGATTTATCGATTTTCATGTTTTTGAGAGAAATCATGAATCTGACCTGCGGTCTGACCCACCGAACTCATCGGAGGGTACTGTAGGTTACGGTAGTATTTATTGATTTTCGTGTTTTTGACAAAAATCATGTATCTGACCCAAGGAAGTGTGGTTGCCCCAACGAACTTTTTTTGAGGTTACTGTAGATTACGGTAGTATTGATTGATTTATCGATTTTCATGTTTTTGAGAAAAATCATGAATCTGACCTGCGGTCTGACCCACCGAACTCATCGGAGGGTACTGTAGGTTACGGTAGTATTTATTGGTTTATCGATTTTCATGTTTTTGAGAAAAATCACGAATCGGACCTGCGGTCTGACCCACCGAACTCATCGGAGGGTACTGCAGGTTACGGTAGTTTTGATTGATTTATCGATTTTCATGTTTTTGAGAAAAATCACGAATCTGACCTGCGGTCTGACCCACCGAACTCATCGGAGGGTACTGTAGGTTACGGTAGTTTTGATTGATTTATCGATTTTCATGTTTTTGAGAAAAATCATGAATCTGACCTGCGGTCTGACCCACCGAACTCATCGGAGGGTACTGTAGGTTACGGTAGTATTTAATGATTTTCGTGTTTTTGACAAAAATCATGTATCTGACCCAAGGAAGTGTGGTTGCCCCAACGAACTTTTTTTGAGGTTACTGTAGATTACGGTAGTATTGATTGATTTATTGATTTTCGTGTTTTTGACAAAAATCATGTATCTGACCCAAGGACGTTTGGTCGCCCCAGCGCAATTGTTACCGTAGTTTCGGACGGGACGGACTCACTCACTCACTCACAGACAGACAGGGCTTGTCGTTTTAGGTTAAGTAGTAATATTTTCAGCAATACGTTTTGATTAATTTTTTTACAACACAAATAAACCCAAAACTGATATTGGCTGGACATGATCACTTTTGATTATTAATATTTATCTGATTTCAGGGACAAGTTCTGGCTCGATCTGTACAGAGACCTGCACAAGGAGTACTTCCCGTGGAAGATGGTAAGCTGCCGTGTCCATGTTTTTTTTGTTTTGGAAATACTTGCGACTTGCATGTCATAATAGCTCACAGGCCATGCTCTGTTTTTGTTAGGATCGACAAATGGCTGGAACAGGTCAAAAATCGAAATCGCTCAAAACTTCGTCCTAGGGACAACTTTTGACGCTGAACACGCTGGTACCATCGATTTCGCGACCGGGTTCCCTTGGGCGCCGATAGGGCGCTGCGCCATTTTGGCTGAAAACTTGTTTTCGTATAAAACTCGCTTCAGAGTGCCGGTAGAGGCATGAATTCGTGCAGAATTTGATGCTTTTCACCATTCTTGTACATGTTGATATAAAATAATTTCTAAAATTACGGTAAAAGAATTTTTTGAACTAGCGGATCGAAATATAAATGTTCGAAGTGATAGTCGAAGCTCTTATCCACCCGACGGAGTTAGGAGGGAAAGTCGGAGAAGGATCAAGAGGCAGCCGGAAGATTTTGTGCAAAAAATTTATCGATGTTTTGTGGTCACTAAAGGTCCTTAGCAACATTTGTCAACTGAAATGAGTACCCAAATGAGTTCCGAGTTTGGTGTTTTCAGCGTCTTCAGAAACCCCACGGTCACTACACGACCTTGTAAGACATCCGTAAACCGGACGAAAACCAAGCTGCGAAAGTGTAGTAAAAGAGGTTACACGGGATAATAGTGGACATTCAATTGGTATAGCTGTTTCTGTATAACAATAAAAGTTTCAAATACACCGCTATTTATTTCCATTATTTGCATCTTTCTTTAGGAAGGTACATCAGAATGCGTTACTGATGGTGAGACAGAGTGATTGCTGTCGAATTTCCCACAACGATATTTTGTTGTCGCGTCTCCGATCCGCTCTGTGGAAATATTGCATCATCGAAATTTGACTACTCGGCGAACCTTTTGTGCGGAGACTTTCGAATGGCTGCGGCTGGATTTTGACTTTACGACGAACGCTAGCAGTGGACATGCCTGCAATCGTATCTCGAAGCTAATGATGGCTAAGGCACTACGAATTCCCGTTCGCCTGCTACCCACAGTGCACGCAGGGACGGCATTGAGTGGGAAAGTGATGAGTAATGTTAGATTGTCGAGATCGTAACCAAGCAGTACAGCAACGGAGAAGAATGCAACGGGCAGTGACATTACGGCAAGTGGAAGCACGATCTGATGATTAGTATGGGCATACAAGCGCGCGCTACATTGAGCTTTGAGTTCTTTTGTTGATATTTTGTAAAAATATCCGGGGAAAAAACGATAAAAGATTAATAGAATGATTAATTCTTGTGTCAACCTGCACTATTTGTGTGCGGAAGAATCGTTTCTGCATCTGCTCAGTCTTTGTGCTCATTGAACCGCCGACTTGTGAGCGAATTCGAGACCAAATCTAAAATGAATTAGGGTAATTGGTGAACGATGAGTGTGTGTGTGTTGTGATTGCCTGATGCGCGCTGATGAAGAAGAGTGCGAAACTGATTGCGTACGTAGGCAGTACGTCGATAATGGCAACATCTTTCGCGTCGATATGCTTCTCAAACATGACATTGAGGCATTCGTATATTATATTCCACATCTGTATTTGGAGCATGAGGTCCGACTAAAGATTAACCCGATATTGTTATTCTGAAAACTCACTCTATCTAAAACGTTGAAGTCAGTTGCATACGTGCCATGCACTCGACTTACTTTTGATTCGAATTCTCTTTTCGTTTCATGGTTGGAAGGAAGAAATACAGTCATTACCGCCTACAAGAACTAGTAGGCAGTGAAGTGTCAGAGCACCGGTATATTATTTCCAATATTCCCCGAAAACTCACAAGCGCCCAGAGTTGCATCACAACTGGAATCGTATAGGCGTAAATTGTCTTTCGAAAAGAGCTGGTTCCGCGCCTAGATGACACGGGAATGTTACAAAGTGCTTGTTTATTGCGAAAAATACTTGCCTCGTAAGACACACCCATTGGAGAATGGTCGGAGCTGGAGCCATCTGAACTGGTATAAAGTAAAGTAAACGATGAGTTTCCGTCCGGTTGCCTCTCACGACACTTTTCTGTGCTAAATCAAGCCGCTGGGAGTTTATCTCAGTCAAACCTGCCATTGCGCATGCAGGTTTGTCATATATGCGAGGGCAACGACATCGGCGGCACGTTGCGAAAAGTGAAAGAGGCGCGGACCGTAGCATGGAACCAATACAGATCCCTCAGTAAACAAAGCGGGCTGAGAATAGAAAAAAATTCAATGACTTAAAAAAGAGTTAATATCGCTGCCTAACTCACAACGATCGCCAACGTAGATAACAAGGACATGTAGAAAGCCGTAAATGCCGAAATTAGACACGAATATCGATAAAGTCTTGCTGCTTCACCGAGATTTGCACGGAATAAAATAATGAGTAAACAAGAGTTGAGAAACATTCCTACCATTCCTGGAATGATGCAAGGATAAAATTGTCTGATCTATATTAGAATGTTACCTTCTAGGGGAACAATGCGAACGGTAGTCCACACGCTTACTCCCAGCGTCTTCTCGAATGATTACAGAACAATCCTGGCGTTGCGTAATTTCTCATCTATCTATCGTAGCGGAAACAAATAATAATTAGGATTTACGTATCAATGTGGTGAGCTATGGTGGAAAGCAACAACCATGTCGCGTCCAGCTTAAAGATCTCTTATTCAGATTTTGATTTTCCTTAAGATTTTGTCGCCGTATTTGTTTGGAATATGACTGTCCCACCGACACTTTTTTTAGTACTTTGCCATTCTCTTACAAAGTTGAGTCCGGGCTAATTGCCGCACCCTGTATTAAAAATATTTTTCGTATTCCTAATTTTTTTCTCGTATTCCCAGATTGGTTTCGAGTGTCTGCCTCGTCCACAAATTTCTTCAGAGACATTGCCCGTGTTTTAAGAGACCGTCCACGAGAAAACGTAACAAGGGGGGTAGGGGTCCCGGATGAGAATTCGACAACCTACCCTCAAACTTTTTTCATTGAATGAGCATCACGAATGCTGATCGCGACCGTATATATTTAAGCATGAAAAAAATTTTCGAGGGCAAAATTTTTTTTCAAAATTTTCAGACATTTTTTAGTCGAAAAATAAAGTTTCGAAATACTTAGCGACAAGTATTCTATTATACGTATGTTTACATGCTGGTTCCGAATCTGGTAGTTAGTACTGTTGAAACTCACTTTAAAAAAAGTTATGATCGAAAAATCAGATTTTTTAATGAAAAATCGAAAATATATTTTTTCCCAACCCCCTTTGCGGTAAAGCCACTATGAGTTTCGGAATCTACATCAAAAAGTATGTTATGGACTTTTTTGGCTTAATTTTAAAAATAGGGATATTGACCGATATTTTATCTCAAACTAGCATAATTCCTATTTTTCGTTCGGCCAGTTTATTACAAGTTTCTTACAGGTTCGTGTGTGTACCAATTTCCGATGTCAAATAGATAAACATATTCAGAAAGTATGAAAACACGGTCTATTTTGATTATCGAGAGTAAACACAAGACGTTTCAAAATTTTCCCAAATTCATACAATCATCATAATAAACTATCAAAGATCAGGGTTCTATGACGAAATATAGTTTCGACTTTGGGCTCAAAATGTTTGAATTGCAATATTAAATAAATGATCTAAATGAAAATGATTAAATAAATGATCATTCATAAAATATTTCTGAAAGTACCAGTATCGTGCATGATGAAATATCTTAGCTGTGTAGTACACTCATAGAGTTGCATCAACTGACGAAAGGACAAGTTGATCCAACTTCTTCGAAAATTTTTTTTTTCTCGAAAATCACCATGAACCCGGGGTCATGGTCCAAAATCCCAAAATATTTTTTTCCTGAAATTTCTCTCCAATTCATCCGAAAGTTACGTATAGCGCCCTATGTTACTTTATTGAGTATAAAGAAGCTTTAGTAACAGTTAGTTCTCCATAAAATTAGAAAAAATATTTTGAGATTTTGGACCATGACCCCGGGTTCATGGTGATTTTCGAGAAAAAACTTTTTTCGAAAAATTTTGATCACCTTGTCCTTTTGTCAATTGAAGCAACTCTATGAGTGTACTACACAGCAAAGATATTTCGTCATGCACGCTACTGGTACTTTCGGAAATATTATATGAATATCATTTTTGGCCATTTCCGAGCCTTATTTTTTTCCGACATGAACCAATGCTTGAAATTGAAGAGTACCAACAGAAAATTTATTTAATATTGCAATTCAAACATTTTGAGCCCAAAGTCGAAACTATATTTCGTCATAGAACCCTGATCTTTGATAGTTTATTATGATGATTGTATGAATTTGGGAAAATTTTGAAACGTCTTGTGTTTACTCTCGATAATCAAAATAGACCGTGTTTTCATACTTTCTGAATATGTTTATCTATTTGACATCGGAAATTGGTACACACACGAACCTGCAAGAAACTTATAATAAACTGGCCGAACGAAAAATAGGAATTTTGCTAGTTTGAGATAAAATATCGGTCAATATCCCTATTTTTAAAATTAAGCCAAAAAGGCCCATAACATACTTTTTGATGTAGATTCCGAAAATCATAGTAGCTTTACCGCAAAGGGGGTTGGGAAAAAAGATATTTTCAATTTTTCACAAAAAAATCTGATTTTTCGATCATAACTTTTTTTAAAGTGAGTTTTAACAGTACTAACTACCAGATTCGGAACCAGCATGTAAAAATACGTATAATAGAATACTTGTCGCTAAGTATTTCGAAACTTTATTTTTCGACTAAAAAATGTCTGAAAATTTTGAAGAAAAATTTTTTCAAGCTTAAATATATACGGTCGCGATCAGCATTCGTGATGCTCATTCCATGAAAAAAGTTTGAGGGTAGGTTGTCGAATTCTCATCCGGGACCCCTTTCCACTCTCTCGTGGACGGTCTCTTAAAATGGATCATTTGTCCCAAACGAAGATTGGGACAAATGATCCATTTTTTATGTGTGTTAATAGTTCTTTTTTTATAATTAATTTAATTAATCAATAATATTTTAAATATTATTGATTTCTTGCAGGCCCGCAACGACTACCAGCCCTGCTCGTTCACGCCCATCTTCGCGCTGCAGCCGCACATGAGCATGCACTACCGCAAGCTGTGGAGCGAGGTACGGTAGCACCGCCCTCTACAGTTATCGATTATTGATTTTTATGTAGTCTAAAGTATCCGCAGTATGGCTTGGCAAAGCTGCATCTTTTTTTTTCACTAATTGACTTTGTTTTGGTGTGAGAAGGGTGCGTGATCGGTGATCACTACGCCCTCGTTTATTGTCGCTTTCCCAGTAGACTCGGGGTTTCAAGCAATGCAATTAATGAGCACGGCTTTGGCTCTTCAATGTGCAAGTCACAATATCCGCTTTCACACCAATTCCTACCGTTAGTAAATAAGCAATCCATTATACTATTAATTATTTAACTAGGAAATTGATTAATTGGTAATTAATTAACTTGATTTATTTGCTAACTACGTGTCTCAGATGCTGGCGCTGGACGTGCACGAGACGTTCGACGCGGAGAACGACGAGCGAAAGACGGGCGAGCGGCTCAAGACGACCCTGCTCAACAGGGGCAGTGGAGATGTGGCCAAGGAGCTGTACAGGAGATTCCAGGTGGGACCGAGAGGGAGGGGGTACGGTAGAATACGGTACAGAGGAGGCGAATGAAGTACGGTAGGGGAGGGGAGGGGTCCAGATGAGGCAAGGGAGAGATATTTAGAGGAGAAGAAGGGAGAGATGTACAGGAGATTCCAGATGGAAGACCAAGGGAGTGCGGTACGGTAGGATACGGTAGAGAGGAGGAAATAACGATAGAGCAGGGGAGGGGTACGCCAGATGGCGTTATGGGTGAGATAGGAGGCTCTCCAGACGTGGAGGCTCTCTTTGGGGCACGGGGCTTCCACGACCCCCCCCCATACATGGGTAGAGCTGACCTTTCGGTTTTACGTTTCAGCAAGTGCAGATAGTAATTTCTGAATGTGCATTTGTTATTAGTGTGAGTGAGTACGGTAATTGAACACTACAAAACACAAAGTGTGTTGTTTTTAAATCATAAGTGTACATGGGCGGATCCATAATTATGAAGTGGCTCTGATTTGCATAATTAACTGATAATCTCATCTCATGACATTATTATCACAGGGTCGCGATCCTTCCGTCGGCGCTATCTGCGACTTCTACGATCCGCCCGCCTACTACAACATGGGCGACGACTCGTCGGCCGCCGGCGAGGCTCGACGACAATAGTTACCGTAACCGTAACCCCAAGAACCCTGAGCAGTACCGTAACCGACCCCTCCCGCCGTCTAGTCGTGCCGTGCGCCACCAGGCGTACGGTAGTACAAGAGATCAATAGTAGTAATTGTTATCAAGAGATAGGATAGTTGTTAGCGCCTGTTGTTTTCAGTGAATCTGTTTTTCCTTTTCTTCTTTCTTCTCACTTTTTCTGTTTTGGAGCACTTGTTACGTGTAATTTTTGGATGAAAGAGTCTTGAGAAGGCTCGGTTTGTACGATAAAGAAATGATAATCGCAGTTTTCATTTTCTGGGCTGAAATATAATCAGTTGTTGTTGTTCCTGCAGAAATATCTCTGAAATCGGGTGTTCCGAAAGACGATTGTGTAGTGATGACGCAATGTAAAATAGGTTGCAGGCAGGGTACAAATGGCTGCAGCCTCGGCCAGTGCGACGGCAGTAGCAACTGCACCGGAGATCAAGACGGTGTCGGAGGTACGGAATTTATACGCTGTTATCTTTGCGAAGAAAACAATAAATGCCCTTAAAGAAGGCGTAACACGAATCATTGAAACCTTTTATTTTCCCCGATGTTCGAGGTTTCATTTCTATTATCAGAAGTTGGTGAAACACAAATCCAAAGCGCGTTTCCCTCGCGCACCCTCCTCGTTTCCCCTTATCTCTCTGCCTTTCTCTGACTTCTTCTCCACAAATTGCCGACTCCCACCGCGAAAAGATTGCAGGATCAATGTGAGATACTGTAAGAATTCTGGTCGTTTTGGACTGTTTATTAACCATAACTTTCTTCAAACTAAAAATTGAAACGTGCGATTTTCGAGGCTCTCATCGGGTAATCGATCCCCATTGCCCCACAGTGAGAACTCAGTTGACCAAATATTCGTGGGACACCTTCTTTAACGATTGCTTTTCTTGAGATTTGAGTTATAGAAATTTTCTGGTTTAAAAACGCCACTTTGGTTTGTTAATGGTAGTTGATAGAGAGGGCAACGAACTGACTTCAATAAATAATGCTGATTACAAACATTAATCAGCTGCACAGTTTTGAAGTTATAAGGTTGGTGCAAAAGTCTTTTCCGATTTCCATGTTCAACTTTGAGCTGCGCTATCTCTCTTGCCTGAATTATCACAAACCTGCCTTCAACACAATTCATAGGACTACAGTCGAGCTTGACCAGGATACCACTGAATGAGATTATTGCTTCGCATTCAAAAAGAAAATTAAGAAAATGAATGTGCATGAGATTTTTTAAGAAATTTTCAAACGCCTAGATTTTCTTTAATAGTTTACCCCGTGAACTAATGTTTTGAGTACCAAATATATTTACATTTTCAAAAATAGTACGAATCCGGAAGGGCCATTGTTCAGAATAACTTTATAGGCGAAAATGTTAACTGCGATTGAAAAAAGTATACTGCACTCAAGCCCTTATAAGTCTGTAGATTGCAAAGCAATCCCAGCCCACATAGGGGGGGATAAATTTGACAGTCAAGCCTTATTACAATGTTAGCAGGATTGACTAATGAAGTCCTATGTGATTGTCAAAAAAACACTTTTACGAAAATTTAAAATTTCTTTTAAAAATGAGGAAAAATCAATTTCAATGGTGCCAGCTTTTCTTTTTTTGTTTTCTCAAGACAAGGTCCACGAAGCAATACCTAGCCAGGAGTAGTACTTAAGTAGTTGCTCTACAAAATAGTATGAATATCTCAATGTTCCCAGCTTCTTGAGAATAGGAAATTTCATCTGAATGTCATTTGCGACCTAGTTTTTTGGAGCAAAAGTTGTGATGCTAATTCCTCGTCAGTGAGAACGAACCCATTGAAGATACTGGTGCAAGTGGTAGCATCTGAGGTAACAACACTTACTTACCAGAAGTTACCGATCCTGTTCAACTCGCTCGTAAATTATATGAAAAAGTATCCCAATCTGAATGTGAAGTTTGCTTTGTTCCTTTTCGATGCCCTTGATCTAACAGGTTCTACGTCGGGGATAACGTCTCATGCAAAAATTATAACCTGTGTACAATGGACTTTCAGAAAATAACTATCATTTGTATCTCGGTCAATCCACTGCAGAACGTGACTCCGATAACTGACGCACTATGAAACTCGACCCACCAAATTTAGTCCCACACAGCCCTTATTCTACAATTCAGAGAGAATAGATTAAGCGCGCGTTAAAAAGAAGAATGGTTGACACATTAGTAGAAATTCATCAATAGTTCTCAATTTCACTGTGGAAAGATATGCAACAGAGAATTCGAATCTCAAAAATCGGAAAAAACTTTTGCGCCAGCCTTATATATTTGTCTATCGCCCACTGTTTTGAACTTACCGAATCTGTTTTGAAAATAATGCACGAAAGATGTGTGCTACAGACACGATCTTAATTTCTCGAAATCTGCCATTTGTCAATATTATTAAATCATTGTATTCAGATTCCGAATCAGCTCCGCCACGCGCTGCTGTCCACTGTGAAGACGTTCTACTCGCCCGAGCAGGTGCTTATTTATTTTTGTTATATTTAAGTTTTAAAAGTTATATATGGAAATGTCCCCGGTGCACTACTGCTGCATAGCGAACTCTTTAATGTACGATCTTTGTCACAGATCAGAGGAGAGAACCTTGCTCGGTGGGGGGAAAGAACGAAAAAGGAAATGAAAAGGCGCATGCGTGTTCGACAATCGATCTCTTGATCTCGTCCCTCGAAAACTCGAAACCGCAACGATTGATTGTGTCAGCGCGATGGTGTTCTTGTGTTGGTTTATTCACTACTATTTTTGATTTTATCAATTATTTTACTGATTCTTCTTTTGCGTGGGCAAAATACGAGAAGATAGCTATAACGACGGTAGGTATGACGTCAGCAATTTATTATGGATTTTGCTTAATCGGTTGATTATCGATTGGTCTCGTCGCAGGCCATCATCGTCTACTATGTGATGATCTCGGTGTGCATCAGCGAGGAGAAGCTGCGCGCGAAGATATGCATGGACCAGAAGCAGCTCCGACAGGTAAGGTCGTTGATGGGCTAGAGTTGTTGTGGTAAGGTCAAATGCGGAGGGTTGATGACAAAATCTGGTAAATCAGGTGTACAAGCAGGGACGTGGAGGTTTCACGCAGGATATGCATACGCAAGGTTTCTGAATTTGACGCTCTCAGTTGGGGTGTTTCTTCAATGTTAATTGGAAACATTTTTGCTTGCCGACATGGTATAGGAGGCACCATGCAGTTTTGTCCATCCTCGCTAGCGAGAACCAGTTTAACGCATGATCGTTGCAGTTGACGGTGCACCTCAAGCAGGATAAGCTGCTGAAGGAGCGGCTCATCCAGATCAAGTCGTCCATCACCAACAAGAATCAGTGAGTGGTGATCATATTTGAGCGGGCTACTAGGGTGTCCCAAAAGTTCTGTCGCAAAACCTCAACAGTGAGATTTTTCGTTATAACTTGAAGAGCTGTAGACGGTCAATGATCGAAGTAGTCACCGTTTATACTAATGACCTCCTTCTATCGATCGCACAGAACCACGATACTCTTGCTTAAGAAAGACTGGTTCTGGAGTCAAACCAAAATTGAAAGTCAGCGTTGAGATAGGTCCGATTAGATAACTTTTTTCCGGAGTAGATTGTCGCAATGGTTTCGAAACAGTGATAGTTGCTGGCACTGGTATCGAGAGAATACAGCGGTATAGTTAGCCACTCCAGCTTCGAATCGTCCAACTTTTTCTGAATCAATTTCGAAAAATGGGGTCTTGACCGGTCCATAATAATTTCAATTTCTTCCTATATTATGAGATCAAGGAGGACTCTGACGATGACCTCTACCAGTTGGGTATATAAGAGGTCATTGATGATGTTGGTGCTATGAGGAAGGAGCTCCCAGTGGATGGGGCCCAGAATGGAGGACATGAAACTGATAAGTTCATGATTTTTCTTGAATTTTTTCTCCAAGACGGGCTATGGCTTCTCTCCTACACGCAATCGATCCAGTCTCACGTTAATGTTGTCGTACATGATCCACTTCATATCCATATCGATCACCTTTCCGGCCCATCTTCAGTTGGCCCGACAGTCAAAAAATCCACGACACATATTAAAACGCTTATTTTCCGTTACAGCCGAAATGCCGTGATTTACGGCATTTTGTAGCTTGGGGCTCTTCCTGTTCTGTTGGGCGATTCAATTCATAACAGATATGGGAGTATGGGTGACTGCCTCCAGCAGAATGGCATTGGTTTTGAGATTGCTTGCCTACGCAATGAGAACGGAGAGTTCGTTTCAGTGAGGTTACGGACAGAGTGGGGTCTGTTTTCGCGACCGTGGCCTCCGAAAGCGAACGCCAAATGCCAATACTAACAAAGTCGCATATTAGGGGCCGCCTTTAGTTTCGATAGCGCCAGTTATTCTTTGGTTTCCATGGGTTCCTTACTATTGAGAAATTATTAAAGCAAAATCTAGCGAAAGTGGGTTGATGTGTACTTCGGTAGAATTGATGTTAAAACTAGGACAGTAAAGCAATCAACAAGCACTGAAGCTTGATTGATTACTGAGTGGACAATGTACCAAAGGTATTACATCATCATCCCTATCGATCGATATCAGGTTCTATGCAACCCTGAAAATGGCCTTCGCGACAGAACTTTTGGGACACCCTAGTAGTAACTTGTCGCAAGTCACTGGGTGGAGGCGGTGGGGTGATGATTTTGAAATAGTATCTAGTCTGGTTGATATTCGGTGAAGGCGTGTATGTGTGTGAGTTATCGTCGATACTGCACCAATATTGTACCGCGTTCCCTTGTAGCTCGCATAATTTTTAAAATTAGTATTATATTGTGTCCATTGCGCAGATCCGTGATCTACTACTTCGTCAACTACAAAGCGATAACGAACGTCTTCAAGTACAAGATTGAGCACATGCGGTGAGTGATTGCGTAATGATGACGCAACAATCAAAATATTGCTCATGTTTCCCGAAAAAAATGCGATGGGATATGATTGCAAACTCACACAGGAAGTTTTCAAATTGGGTTATGTGGACAACCGCGAGAATGTTAGAATCCTCGCTTTAGGCTTTTTTGAAATGGTTTTTGATGCCCGCCCCGTAAACCGTCAATAGTCGGTGCATAGCCTTCATCTTCAGTCAAATAATAGATGTGCGACGTGTATTCACCGCCTTTGATGGCATGCCCGCATTTTGCATGGGCAAGCGTCCGCGTGTTTATCCTAGTTACAAGCATAACTCGAAAAGATACGGCGGTCTGAGTGTCTACTGTGAATTAAATTAGTCTTAATTAATATTTATTTTAATTAACTGCTCAATTTTCAGTCAGCGTATCGAGAATCGCGCGCGCTCCGTTGTGCACGTGTCGGCGTACAAGTGCAGCGGGTGCGGCACGGCATACGACACGATCGAGGTGGATAGGATAATGGACCCTCGGACGGGCGAACTCAAGTGAGTACGGTTGTATCAATGGTAGGGTTGCGGTAGCTTCTACGGTAGGATTTCGGTTACTTCTACGGTAGGATTGCGGTAGTCGGTGCAGAATCCGTACTGTAGATTTAATTATTGTCCGTTTTTAAAAAGTACTTATTACACTTTACCAAGTAGCTTGTGTTGCAGATGCTGGCGCTGCGCCTCCGAGGTGGTGATGCAGGACGTGTCTAGCCAGACCAACTCGCAGTGAGTATGGTAGGACTACGGTAGTCGTTGATGTAGCCGTACTGTAGAGGTACGATTGTGGCACGTTTTGTGTTCTACTTATTAAATTTCATGAACAGGACCTGCCGAAATAACGAAATTGTTTTAGGGGAACGATCGCGCACTTCAACGTGCAGCTGCGACCGCTGTTCGAGCTGCTGCAACAACTGGAAGGCGTGCAGCTGGCGCCCCATCTATGCGAACCCGACATTAACAAGTTCATCGCGCAGGACAAGGGTGAGCGATGCTGCCGGTCCCGTACCGTGGTCATTTCTGTAGCATTACTTGCCTTGAAGATGGAAGGAAGATATTGATATTGACTGTAGTGTTATCATTGTACAGTTGATACGGTTGTACTGCGGAAGCGGAGGTACGGTTATATACTCTATTCAGAAGCGGCGGCTGCAGCTGCAGCAGAGGATCTGGTCAAGATGCAGCAGGAGAAGGAGCGCAGGCCGAGGTATTTATCGATTGATGTAGTCTAATGATTACTGTATACTATGGACTACTGTAGAATAAGATATTGATTTGTTAGCTCATGATACCATATCGGTGAGACAATCGATAATGCTAATCGCGTGCCGCGCAGGGTGGAGCTGGGCGCGCGCGCGTTCGGCGCGGACATTGGCGTCAAGTACCGCAACGCGGACACGATTACGGTGGACATGAATGCGGGCGAGACGCAAGAGTGAGTTTCTAGCGATTACTGTATCCGATGTATTACTGTAGAATGTGATATGGATCGGGTAGTTTATGATGGCGTTTTGAAGTGCTTCTTTTTGGTGTTGTTGATTTTGTGTTTGTTTGATATCGATTATTATGATAATCAATCAGTCGATGGACTTGGGAATACTATATTTTTGCTTGCAACTCATTTACATTTCAGTCCTATCGGGTTCATGTTTCGGCGACTTTTTATAAGTCTCATCTCCGATTTCATCCTTTCGATGGCCTCCTATAGATTACAAAATTACAATCTGTACGATATCACCTAATCAAGTTGTTGGTGTGACGATTGCGTAGTGATGAACATAGGTCGAAAGGTACGTAAAAAATGACGAAGCCAACCCGCATTTTGAGATTTTTTGGTGAAAAAAATGAAAACCCAACCCGCATTTTCGGTTTTTCATGCCCATTTTTGACAAACCCAACCCGCATTTTCGATTTTTCATGCCCATTTTTGGCAAACCCAACCCGCATTTTCGACTTGCCGCAACGCACCCTTTCGACCTATGGTGATGAAGCAATCTCTCTTATCTTCTGTGCTTGCAGGGTCGCTGCGGGGAAGGCGGTGCCCATCTGGCTGCAGGCCAACCCGGAGGAGCACGCTGCGGCGGCCGTCGACGACCTCGACGACGCGGCCGGAAAGGCGGACGGCAAGAGGTATACGGTAGCTTTAGAATTGTAGGATACGATAGGCGACAATCGGGTATTGATTGATATCGAAAAACACGGAAATGAAGTGTTAGCGTCGTAGAGAATATTTTTAACGATTGGTGGAGTACTGTAAATGGCAGTTGTATCGATCTGATCTTGTTTTTTTTCTCAGCGACATCAGTTCGTCGCTGGCGCTGCACGAGCTGGCGGCATTCGAGAACGCTGCCGCAGAGGAGCCCGGTGAGTCGGAGCACGAGGGGGGTACGGTAGTTCGCCAGGGCAGACACGCAATTTGGCTAGAACGTGGATTGGACAGCCACGCGCTTTCCTGTTCCACTCGGAACTTATCAGGTTGATGCATAAGTTTCTTTCTTTTTGGAGTACCTAATTCAGGGCACTCTATCTCGGCTCTTTAAAATTCAATCACCCCATGTTTAAAGGATTATGTTGGGCAGCTATTGTACTCCAAGAGCATAGAGTAATCATAGCCAACGCTGCCCCCGTTTGTGAGAAACAAAATAAAAAGCATGTACAGTCATGAAGCAAAAATTTGGAAAATTTTGCACAAGCTTGGATTTGTCTAAGAATCATTCCTGGGATTTATCATACAGTGGATCGAACAGCCACATAAGTCCTCTTTCCAAAACTATACTGATCATGGTGCTACATTTTCGTCATCAAGATATCTGTCTCGTCAAATGAGAATCGTTATTGAAAAATATGAATGATATGAAGTAAAACTGTTTCTAAGGCAATCGCACAGACTAGGTCCAAGTAGGGGGGATTTATTCGTCTCTTATCTAGTTATCCATTTACCACAACCGGTAAGCTTAGTTGTATTTAGAATTCCAGGAAATCGAAAAATTCGAAAATATTTAATATCCACAAAAAATAATAAAAATCCGTATTAAAGTGCATCAATAGAATATCGGTCATAGAACGTCGAGTGCAAATCGAATCGTCCCTTTCTTATACATGGTTCTACTATGCATACTCTATGAAAAACCACCTTATTCGATACAATCCATCGCGAAAGAAAGGTAGCGCATCAAGCAAAATATCATTTTCGACATCAAAAAATGGACCCCGTTTTCGTAGCTATTTTGTTCCCCTTCGAATGATACAGTCCGGTAGTTACCATATTTAGTAGAAACCCACACGAGTATGTTAAGAATCACTTGTATATATGTTCCTGGATCATGCGCAGAAGCGATAATAATTCAAAATTACCATAAACAAAACTTTCCGTAAACCACCACCTCACTTTAAGAGCTCATCCTGCCTTTCTCCGCAGAAGTATAAGTGTGGTGTTCCCCAGGATGGATCGGCCTAATACTGCCCCCGATAATACTACTTTGATCGTAGACCTCTCTTGTATCTCCATTGTAAAATGTTTTGAAATCTGAACCATTGCAATTTTCGGCAATACCAAACTTAGTTTCCATAGGTTTCTACTATGTGAATGAATGCCTCCCACTTAGTGTGTAAGAAATAGAGGACACCTGGTAGACAAAAATATACCTATACTGTAATCGATTGGAATCCCCGTTCGAAAGACACGCATAAAATTTAAGACGATCAAAAAAGAAAGAAACTTATGCATCAACCCTATATATGATTGAAGAATTTCGCTTGAGAATTTACAGAGGTTGCTTGAAGTCAATACAATATCTCACTTACGCCGGACTTTTCGTTATGCGTTGTGATTGCGTTTAGGGTGGAATACACAATGATGAAAAACTGTAGCAAATGTAACAAGTACGTAAATAAGTTTAGTACAAAAAAAATTAATTAATTTTATAATGGTTGCAGAGCCGAAGCGGGTCCGTCTCGACGAGGAGTCGTCGCTGACCGTGCCTCTCGACGCGGCCGAGGGCGGAGTCTCGGCTGCAGCTGCAGATACTGCAGGTGCTGCAGCAGCAGGAGGCAGAGATACGACGATGGAAGATGACGAGTTTGATGATGAGGACGAAGAGGATATGGTCGCGGTGCAGGGCGAGATGGTGAGTGGATACTGTAGTATACGGTACTCTCTGATACTGTAGTATACGGTGACGGTGAAATAATCTGAAACGCAAGAACAAACCAACGACAATCAACTGGCAGGCTAACACTTATCCACTAAACAAAAATGAGTTGGCAAAGCATGCCAAGGGTATGCAACAAAGCTCTCGTGCGGAAAACATAACGGAGTCAGCATCGACCTCGCCGATTTCGGTGGTTCGGGAACCCATGCAGTAGCAGATTGTGTGGTGTGGGTGCACACAACTAATCCGCCCTTTCCCAGATCGCAATCCACGACGTGACGACTGAAATGGTGGAGAGGATGACGGCTGAGGAGAAGGCGCGATACATAGAGATACAAACGCAAGCTCACGACTACTGAGTGGTGTGAGACGTGGTGCGGAAGGATTACGGTAGCCCCCTCCTCCCGTACTTTCCGAATTTCGAACCGCCGATCTGTTTCCAAAATATCTTATTTATGAATTTGTCAGTCACCTTTGGTTGTGGAACTCTCCAGTTGCCAGCAATTATCGTTTTATAAACTTTCAAGCGAATAAAAAAAAATTTATCTGGATATTCGAGAAATTGTTGGTATGCGCTATTGGTTGTGAACCGAGCATTGCTATCTGTATGGAGTTATTGTGATTGGTGTAACAGAGGTTGCAGCATGCGCTGTGCTGCCGAACAGCGGGCTGCAGCCACTCTCAAGTTGCAGCAGCTGCAACAAGCCCGACTACTGCACTCTTTGACAAGGTGAGCCAGAGGGTGGCAGAGAGCTCTAGCATCTAGGAGTCTTATTGAATAGACTAGAAACGACGCGTAATGTCCGCTGGCTATGTAGTTGCCCACCGCACCCGCGTCTATTTCCCGCAATTGAATGCTGCTTTCCCTCAAATTCCCCAGATCATCATTTGTATGGATAATAATCCAATGCGGTCGCTAATTGTGAACCTCGGCTAAATTTTCTTGAAAAATAACAATTCGACTGTGGTGGTTCTTTAACAAACAAAAAAATCCGATATATTCTGTTGCCTGGAAAATGTTCTCGTCCCCTTACCCAAAGTTAAGTTTGTTTGCACTACCGAGTCGACGGATGATTTATTCAGGGCGGCAAGACATGGCTGTAGCCTCGACCAGTGCAGCACCGACAGCCGCGCCGGGGATCAAAGTCGTCGCGGTTTTAAAAAAATATTTTGAGATGGTTTTTAGACATTCCAGTCGAAATACTATTGATTTTGCCCTTTCCATTGCTAACAACGAGATTGGCAGAATGTCATAATCATTATGGTTGCATTGGATGGATGTGGTTCGTAAGTCTCGTGTGTTCTTCAGATTCCGAATGAGCTGCGCCAAGCACTTTTGTCGGCCGTCAAGACGTTCTACTCTCCGGAACAGGTAATTATTGTAACGTATTGACTGTGATTTGCTTCGTAATTTGTTGTTTTTTTCATGTGTGTGTTGAAAAAATATGTCAATGTGTTTAAAAATATGTCAATAATGGTTAATTTTATAATATTGAGGCCGTAATGGTGCGCTTCGTCATGCTCGCTGTGTGCATTAGTGAGGAGAGCCTGTGCGTCAACATGCGCTTCTCCGACAAGAAGCAGCTCAGAAAGGTACGGTATGATCAAATATGGGCAGCACATATCCTAGTCGTATGGCGCAGTGACAGCGAACCAGTTTAGTCCATTGCGAGGTGCCCCCGAGAGTTATGATTGTTTCCGCCTTTTCGATTTGCACCGTTCTGAGTTTTACACAGTGATCCCGAAAACCCCGACCCTCATTTGCGCGGTGCCCCTGCACCCCGGTGCCCACGTATGGGTATGATGCTCTGCGGGCGGAGGGATACGGTAGGACGGCGAAATCGGTCTTTATTGCTATTTTTCTTAAAACTATTTTAAATTTGCGCAACTGGTCTGTGCCGGGGCAAGCTTTGTCGTGTTTTCGATGCCGGCGCTCCATTGCCTGATATTGAGCCGACTACGGTACTTGAATGAGCCTATATTGATTGCAGCTGACAGTGCCGTTGAAGCAAGACAAGCTGTTGAGGGAGCGGAGCGTCGAAATCGATTCCCCCACCGCCTCAAAGAACCAGTAAGCTTCATGTTTCGACGAAATACTTTCGGTGCGCTGCCTTGCCTTTTTTAATGTGTGAGGAATTTGTATAGCGGTCATGTTCAATAATTCAAGTGTTGTTTTCTCCCAGAAGCAAAGTAATGTACACGAACCTGCGAGATACGCGTTTCGAACCAATGATTCAGTAGTGTGCGCTGTCTATGTGTACTAGTTCTGAAAATCCATAGAATAATGAAAAATGTTCCATGCTATTTATGTTCTATATTATGTTCGTAATTTTACTACTGTATTCTTTCGTAGTTTTCTCTGAATGAGTAGAATTAATTCTTGAATAATCGTTACATATCGTACTTTTATTTTCATTTGCAGATCTGTCATCTACTACTTCATCAACTACCGCGCCATCACGAACGTCTTCAAGTACAAGATTGAGCACATGCGGTGAGCATCAGGGTTGGGCGAAAAATGTTTTTCCGTTTCCGAATTTTCCGAATTTTCCGACCCTCTGACGGAAAATTTTTCGTCGGAAAAATTTTCCGTGTATGCTCGGAAAATTTTTCGACTTTTACACTAGATATTTCATAAATTTCAAATAACTAGCCGGGATGTGTTGAGGTTAAATACACTATGCACATTACGCTCTATGCATAGTTCTGGATGCAGATTCGGTCCAGGAGGAGCTCGGTAGCTTGTTCAAGGTTCGGTCCGGGGTGAACTCGGTAGCCTTCTCCAGGTTCGGTCCAGGGGGAGCTCGGTAGTTGGTTCTAAGTACGGTCCAGGGAGAGCTTAGGAGGTTGGCGAATTCTCATCGCTAGATAGAGTGCTGGCTTAATCCGTTGCAAAAGGCTCGTGAGGCTGAGACCGATCGAAAAAAAAGTTGCCACTACTCCATAACTTTTTTTCGATCGCACTCAGCCTCACGAGCCTTTCTCAACGGAAACGCAGGATACCGTGTGTTGATTTCCCTGGCGTGTTCGAACACGTTTGTGACATCGCAAAACACTTTCCCGGGATAAAATAATTACGATTGAGGTTTGAAATTGAGCAAAAAAAGAAATTTATTAGTTTTTTCCGACTTTTTTAGACGGAAATTTTTCGTTTCCGAATCCTTTTCCGTCAAACCTTTTTCGCCCAACCCTGGTGAGCATCATTTTTCCTTTACATTTATACAAACTTATCGTTTAAAATTAATTAAATATAATTCTATTTGCAGGCAGCGAGTCGATAGTCAGGCTCGATCGGCGGTGCAGCTATCGGAATACGTGTGTAGTGGGTGCGAGACGCCGTATGAGACGATTGACGTCGATCGAATCATGGACCCGCGCACCGGAGAACTCGTTCGTGCGTTTTTTTTTAAAGTTTGTTTTCAATAATAGGATAGAGATGACCGGGAACGACCAATTAAGAATGTCGATCTGAGCACCATTGCTTGACAGGATACATAATTGATATTATGCAACAATATCATTATTTGATTATCGATTTCAGATGCTGGCGCTGCGGCGAGAGAGTGGCGGCGAGGGACACAAGCAGCCATGCCAATTCGCGGTGAGTGTAGTCGTTGGTGCGCCGAGTGTGGTCTCGTGGTCGACCTTTCACAAACTGGGCATCTGAAGATGCACGACCGCGCACTTCAACGTGCAGCTGCGACCACTGTTCGAGCTGCTGCAGCAACTGGAGGGCGTGCAGCTGGCGCCCCATTTGTGCGAGCCCGACATCAACAAATTCATCGATGTGAACAGAGGTGAGTGGTGAGAGATAGGATTGTATATTTAAGGAATCCTGTACTTTGCAAATACAGAAAAATGAGATGTGAAATTCAAGAGATCCGATGCGCTTGAATTCGCAATTACTGCTTTGGTGTGAACTAACAAACTACTGAATTCTTCTTTTTTTGATTGAGATTGAGCATTTCGGGGTTCAATGGGCGCTGATAATACAACAAGTATAACAAGTTGATCACGGCAACCGTTCAGAAGCCGCGGTTGCCAACGACCTCGTCAAGATGCAGCTCGACAGGGAGCAGATGCTACGGTATCTTATTTTTATCGTGCTACCTGACTACCGTAATCGATCGATCGACATTTTGTTCGCAGGTTGGAGCTGGTGTCGCGCGCTTTCGGCAACAACGTCAGCGTGACGTACCGTATTGCGGACACGATTACGGTGAACTTGAATGCGACGAGTGAGACCGCAGAGTGAGTTTTTTAACGAAGAATATGCGTTGCCCGAGTTGTTGACTGTGAATTGAATTAGCGTTTATCAGACTTAGTGATTTAAAATTCGGCAAAAGTGTATCGATTACATAATTTTTAATGATTTTTTTGGAAATAAAAAAAATCCCATTCTTTGCCAGCTTCATTTTTTCAAACAAAAACAGAAAGGTTGAATAGTGACGACGGTATTGGTGTTCTTGCAGAGGTGCAGCACGGGCCATTCCTACCTGGCTGCAGTCGAGTCCTGATGAAGACGCGACTGCTGCGGCAGTCGACGATCTCGAGAAGGCTGCAGGAAGTCAGAGGTACGCTAGTATTGAAATTTTACCACACTGTAATACTGCGGTACTGACAATGAGTAATGGACGGAGAGGATGTAGCTAATGCGAGAGCTTGTTCTGTTTTTATTCAAAAAAATACTTGGTTTTTCTTGTCAAGCGGAACAATCGTCGGTTTTCATGTGTGCATTGATTTTTCAGTATTTGTTAGATAGCAAAAAAAGTTTTGTAACGTTTGTTCGTTTGCTTGTAGTCATGCCAGCACGTCGCTGACGCTGAACGAGCTGGCTGCATTCGAGACGGCGGAAGCGGAGCAGCGCGGTGAGTGTGTATGCCCATTGTGGATGGGCTACGGCTGATATATCCAATCGTGAACTGAACATGAATAATTCGGCGGCATGGAACTACCTTAAAATGTGATTTGTATATCGAAAATATAGGAAGAACGGGTTTTGACGATGACGTAATTCTGAACATTATATTCGGATGTTTGTGATTTATTCTACCACTATGCGCATCCGTGATCCACTTGTTTCTGATATTCGTCGAAGTTCGGCCCACTGTGATATGGTTATGGCTATTTGTGATAGGAAAAAGCAACATGTTCTAACCATGGCTATCCATTCCAGAGGAAGGAGTGTCGGCTGCAGCTGCTGCAGCTGCTGCAGGAATCGAAGAAGCAGCAGAAGGACAGGCTGCTACCCTTGAAGATGTGGACGACGAGGAAGAAGAAGAGATGGTTGCGGTGCAGGGAGAGATGGTGAGTGGTAGTATGCAAATGTAGTACGGTATGTGCTAAAAATACGGCATTGCTTGTTGGAAAAAGATTTCTGCTGTGCCATACCACAATTACGGTTACCCTCGCTGTCCAGAGGGTTACATTTTTAAAAAGACCCACGCTGACTGGTTTGGGCGCACGTGTAGATGTTTAGATACGGGTTGGTGCAGTGTGTGCATTAGCTAAGCCGACCTTTCCCAGATCGCGATCTCTGACGTCACGGAGGATGCGGTGAAGAGGATGACGGAAGAGGAGAAGGCGGGATACGTGGAGGCAGCCCAGCGACGACACTCACAAGACTACTGAACACATATTTGGTGTGCGGGAGGATGACGGTAGCGGTGTAGTGTTACGATCACCAATCCCTCTTCTTTCGTGTATCTGCTATCATTACCAACATTTATCCATTTCCGAGTGTATTTTGATACAGTTGTTTGCAATTTCAACTCACAATCTTTGTAAATAAAAATTTTATTTTACATTTGTTATGGTTGTTGCCTATGCTTGACGGTTCTTTGCCGAATGCGACCTATCTGCATGTAGGTGGCGTAGATTAGCATAAGAAAGGGATTGCAGCATGCGTCGTGCCGTCGTCCAGCTTGCAGCAGTCGTTCCCAAGCTGCAGCTGCAGCAGACGAAGATGCTGCACAAGTCGGTCGCAGCGGCTGCAGGTTGGTGAATTGGACAGTGGAGAAAGATTTATTATTCGACCCTTGTCGTCTGTGGGAAGCTGTTTCATTCTCTGAATAAAATGAGAAACGGGATTTCGGTATGTCCCGGCACGGCATGTGCACGGTGTGATAGAACGTTTTGGAAACTGTTATTTAGGAACTTACAACGTTTTTTTCAGGATTTGTTTGAGATACGTTTCTGAACATTTACAATGTTTTTATATTTCCGGTTCCTAAACGGCAGCTCCAAAACGTGCCATCATAGTGACAAGAAAAAGATGTTCCATGTCAAGCTATTTTACATTAGCAAGGTTCCGTGTTAGATGTAACCAGCCGGTGAGCTGCTACGTGGGATTACGTAACCCAAGCTTTCTTCGTACATCAAGGGCATGACACCAATAATTATTCGCCGTGGCCGAGTGCCCTCGCAATTGCAGCCTCTCCGAGCCCGTTCCTTCAGTCGGGAGGCGGACTGGCCGCCCGTCACTACACGCCCGTGCACGAGAAAGAGAGCGTCCTCTTCGTGTGTGATCTGCAGGAGAAGTTCAGGTGAGGACTAGAGTGTGCAATGTGAGACCACGGTCTCTTCATCTCGCACACTCTCTCGTCTATCGACCGGTTTAGAGAGTGTGCGAAATGAAGAGGCCGTGGTCTCACATTGCGCACTCTAGTGAGGACGGAGTATTACAATTCTAGAATGATACTTCCATAAAAATGGACTACTGATGCGTGCACTCTCTTTCTATTCCTCGGCGCGTCTCTCGCTTTGGCTTGCTCTCTCGTAGCCATATCCGTTGTGTTTAGGAGCCGATCTTTTTATTATTTTGGAAGAGTGTTTATGAATTTGAAATAGGCTAGATTAGAAGTGATTAGTCGAAAGCGCAATGAATGTCGAACAAAGGACAGAGGATTGTCCGGAACTCCTTTTTTTCCGGTCTTTCTTCAACAAGGGTATTTTTCGAAAGATCATTCATAGCCTAGATGTGAGGAATACATGTATACCATGCAGCGTCAATTATGCGGGACTATTAGCATCCACGAAGTTTTTAAAACGAGTACGGATCGCAAAGTATAATTCAATATCAGCTAATATCTCTGTTAAACGAGTTTGTTTCGGCAATCACTCGAAAAAAGGATTGCAAATTGCGACCCGCTGCTTTGCCGTTTCGTGAAGCCTTCGAAGTGTCTAGTCTCTGCTGTGCGTACTGGCGATGTGACAGTCGGTACTGGCGACGACACAATTAGTAAAAACTTTACATAAAAGAAAAATTGAAAAAAAAATTATCTGCTTAAAAAATATGTTGTGCTCCTTGCAGAAAGGCGATCCCGCAGTTTGGGGAGGTGTGCGAGATCACGAGACGACTCGTGAAGACGGCCCAAGTACTCAAGGTGAGACGAGTTGTTTGTCAGTGGTTACGGTCGCAATGATTTCGCATGCCAAAAGTTGATTGAATTGCGGAAAATGTACTGCATCGTAAACAGCAATATTGTGTTTACGATGCCAACGCAGTAGACGCCTAGGTGACAAGGAAAATGTGCGATTGAGTGAAGTGGAGTACAGTAGTAGAAGGGGTACTGTATGCATTCTACTATGTGCATCAATGGCGAGATAGGTATACCTAGGCATTTTCTTTTTGGGGTGATTGAGGAGTACCATTTCTTTTCGATCGACGCTTTTCTGTGCAGGTGCCCATCATTTGCACCGAGCAGTACCCGGAGGGACTCGGGAATACGGTAGCCGATATCGAGCTGCCTGCCGACACACCCGTGATCAACAAGTCTACGGTATTTAATCGATATTAGGGTACAGTACGATTACTGATCAATCGATGCGGTGCACCAGTCGATGTGGAAATGTAGTAGATCAGTGAGGAGTTTCGGTAGTGGTTAATCCATACGACGGAGTACGGTATGCTAAGTGCAGTATCCGATTGGTGTTTTCAGTTCTCGATGTGCACGCCGCCGGTGATGTCGTACATGAAGCCGGAGCACAAGTCGGTCATTCTAGTCGGCATCGAGGCGCACGTTTGCTGCTTCCACGTGAGTAGAGTAGAATTTGAAATTTTAAAAAAATGAAAAGTAGAGTAGAATGCGGGCAGATAATTTGAATCAGATCTCTTTGTTTCTTCTTTTGTTACTCTTGCCAATCGCCCGGCTGTTATTTATTGATCCGAACTTCAAACACTAGAGAAAAGTGTTGCTTGCCAGCCATGCATTTTTGCACTTATTTGTGCGCGATGCCACTTTGCGGTTTCACCATTACAGTTTCAACCAAATATTTGCCGAAAATACAATCGTATAGACTAGGCACATAATATTACAAATTCCTTCATTTGTCGGGGCATCGCCAATACGTTGCACGTGCAGATAGTTGGGAGGATCTAATGAATAATTATTGATTATTTTTCGAATTAATTATTATTAATTGATACCGTATACTCAGACGACGCTGGCGCTGCTCGACCGTGGCTACGCGGTGCACGTGGTCGTCGACGCCGTCACCAGCCGATCCGTGCACGACAGGTATACGGTAGATGTTGTAGGTATACGGTAAAAAGGGTGTCGGGGTACGGATGGAATAACTCTATCCCTTTTGGGTATTAGAGTGCGACATCAGAGAACACGGTTACTTCAATTTGTCACCGGTCGGTGGATGAGAGAGTGTGCGGAATGAAGAGACGGGGGCCTCACAGTGCGCACTCTAATGTGTGGAAGTGGATGAGTGCGCAGGAATACGGTAGTCGCTAATTGCAGGAAGTACGCGTTCGCTCAGATGGAGCGCGCGGGCGCGATTCTGACGACGAGCGAGAACGTGATCTTCGGCCTCGTGAAGGGGCGAGACCATGAGAAGTTTAAGGATGTGAGTTGGGAAATGTGAAATTGGGATCGATAATGGTTCCCAAAATTTTTGAAATGCTCATATAAGGGGTAAATAGAAACGCTACCCAAATTTTTCGTTTAGTAACGAAAGATATGTAATGAAAAATTAGGAATGATATGTTAATAATATTTTAAAAATTCAAAGTGTCAATTGAAAGGGTCAATCCAGCTGGCAGCAAAAGTAACACAATTTTCGCTGGCAACATACAATTTTCTCTCTCTTTCAGATCCTCAACATTATCAAGACTCGCGGCCCGGAGACCGGTCTGTCCAAGCTGTGAGAGGAGGAGAGATCAAAGATCGACCTAGACTAACCACTAGAGCGCGAAATGTGAGACCACGCTCTCTTCATTTCACACACTCTCTCGGCCGGTCGGTGGGTGAGAGAGTGTGCGAAATGAAGAGAGCGTGGTCTCACATTTCGCACTCTACTAGCCACCTTCGCCATATCGACCTTGTTCTAGCCATTTTATCAATCGATTATTTTGCCATACTGTAGATGTCGATACGGATAAATGAGAGTGCCTTTTTGCCTATTTTTGTCGTGAGCTGAACATCACAGATCAAATTGTCCTCGTTAAAGATTCCTATTGCTCAAGTGGTTCGACTTTGTATTATAATTGCATAAATCTGAGTTTTAATTGCGAATTAGTGTGAGATCGGTCGCTGATGTTGGAATGTCGTCGTTGTACTTGCTTGGAGAGAGAGAGAGAGAGAGAGAGAGAGAGAGAGTTTCTGTCTAGAGTTGGGATCAGAGTGTGAAATGTGAGACCACGATCTCTTCATTTCACACACTATCGTTTATAGACCAGTATAGAGAGTGTGTGAAATGAAGAGGCTGTGGTCTCACATTTTCGCACTCTAGTAGGGATGGCTTCGCAAGAAATGCCCTCTTCATTCTTCACACTAAGGGTGCGGCAAAATTACCGGTACTGGATTTTTTTCTTATATTTTTTCTTACAGGTAGAGTTTGAAGTTGGCATTTATATATTTATTAACTCACCTTATAAGGGATAGGAAAACCACTTTACAAACAGAATCAAGCTCTTTTCAGAACAGCTGTAAATCGAAACTCCATGTGATAATGTATTGCCGATTCCCGCGCATCCGATGTCATTGAAGTCAATGGTTCTCTAAGAATGCACTAGTTCCAAAATACGTATTTTGTAGAGAATGCTTCCCACTACAACATACTTTCAAACTGAGATTTGGGGATTATTACTAGATGTAAAATGCGAAGAAGTATATGACGTGCCAGCTCTACATTTTGAGCAAAAAATGTCATAGATTTTCCAAAACCCATTCATTTCCTCTGTCCATTACTGGTTTCACACTAGAGTAGAAGCACTTTCTAGTGAAGGTATTGGATCATGTGCTTCTACGAACACCTAATTTTTTTAGCATGAAACAGTCAAAAATCGACAAATGAAAATGACCTATTCATCATAAGCGTTCTAAGGAAGGGTTGAACATTCAATGATTCTTCCGGTGACTGAGGATTCCCTATGACCAAGGGCATGATTTTATTTTGTTTTCAAATGTTAACCTCTCCTACACATGGTGCTATCATCTTTCAATCTAAATACATCGTGATTTGCGGCGATGAGGCGTCCCACTAAAATATTACCTATCCAATTTTGGTTTGGATAGGAGTTCGAGCCGTCTTAATTTCACATTATCTTTTTCTTGATGGCTAGTTGTTACTAAATTAGGGAGACCATAGGATTTTCAATACTTAAGGAGTTATGAAGCAACGAACCCGTCTCGATTGCATATTCTCAGATTGTCTGTATGGGTTGTGTTTTGATCTCTAATAGATTGATTAAATGAAGCTGTGTTTCATAAATATAATTATGGGAACTGTACATCATGGTCTACCCGCGCGTAATGAGAAATGACCAAATTCAGCCTGATCTTCGATACATTGAGCAAACAAAAGTTGCTGAGTGATCTAATCCCCTTTCGTTTCAATTTGAAATTGAAGTGTGGGTCAGACTTTTTTCTGCCATAAACGATTAGGTAGACCAAATTACTTGAAATGTCGAATAGTTTCAGGACATTAGTCAATAGTCACAAAAATGCAGATGAGCTCATACATAACTCGTTTACTGTTTTGGAATTATCTTGCAAAGTTTAGTACCGGTAATTTTGCCGCACCCTGTATCTGTGAGACTGCGCGAAATGAAGAGATTGATTTCTTGCGAAGCCATCCCTAGTCGAGAGACAGCAAGTGGAATAAAAAGAGCAATATGTACGGTAAATATGCCTGCACGATGTGCCGTAGTGATTGTGCGTTAGGCTGGTACCGCCATTCAAATCTCCAAAAATGGAGTGAGGTGCCAGAGAGATAACGTGTGAAAGTGAGATCGGCTCTCTCACCACGTTCTGGAGGTTCATGCTCCTGTTTCTGAATATATCGTGCATTCACGCACCACGCCCACACATTTCTTCCCCCCTCTCGGCCAAGTATCGGCGCGACGAGACAGGGGAACACTGTAAGAGAGACGTGCACTCAAAAACGGGGATGCAGTGGGATTGCGGGGAAAGAAGCGCGCATGTGGGCGTGTACGTACTCCTACTGTATTGACAGTGGCCGGGACCCTAGTGGTGTGGACAGTGTCGACGTCTAGATCATTTCTCAGGTAGAGAAAAACTGACTAGACCAAAATGAGGGGAGTCTCTCCCCTGTCATTCCGATGTCGGCACGTCTAGACGATCTCTCTACCAGATAAATGGTCAAGACTTTGTACCCTGTCAGCACCATTACTGTTCGCTGTCCTTACCGTACACGCGGAACTCTTACAGTACACGCAATGGCTCGTTCCAAAGCCGCCATGATGAGAAAGACCATCACCACCACCGCCGCTGCGATTCATCGATCGCTGGCGTCGAATGCGGCGCGCCAGGCTGCGCCCAGTACCGGTGGGGTCATAAAGCCCCACCGGTACCGATCCGGCACCGTCGCCCTCCGCGAGATCCGTCGATTCCAGATGACGACGGATCCCCTCATTCCGAAGGCCGCCTTCTCGGTGAGTGACTATCGATCGATTATCGACTGTTTCCCTTTTATTTATCGATCGATTATCGATTGTTTCCCTTTTATTTATCGATCGATTATCGATTGCAGAAACTCGTCCGTGAGATTACTCAGGACGGCATGACCGACATCCGTTGGGCAGCGGCCGCCCTCGCCGCCCTCCAGGTATTACAAGTTCACCAACACTCGTCCAAATTAATAAAACGTTCCGCGGCTAAACACAAATTCCGCTGACGAAAGAGCACGGCAAAACAAGAGACAAAACAATACCTTTTCATTGGTTGAAAGTTCCGGTGTCTAACCAGTTTATTTATTTCCAAAAACTAGAAGCAGATCTAGAGATGTGCGGGATGATTAATATTGGTAAGAATCACCCCCTAATGGACCAGTTTCCATCAATTTTCATAGATCATAGATCTGGCCAGTTTTGTTGACATTCTGACCAGGTATGTGGTCAGAAAATGCGTTAGTTCTGGCTGGACGAAAATGAATGTACACCACAGGGATGCAAGTTCGGTTTTCGTATTACGACTCTCTCAGCGAGAGATCGGTAATACGGCTGATAAGGGAGAGAGAACTAGAGAAAAAGAGACGCGGTAATACCGAAATCGACGCCGAACGGGCAACCCTAATGTACACCACAGGGAAAACCTTTGGAACCTTGCACTGCAAATAAAGTGATGTTTCTTTGAAAGTGAATATATTATGTCTGAATGTAAAGATTTAAAATCGCATTTTGTTTTCTGATTTTTTGAAAATAATTTCGCCTTGCTTGACCCCGCGTTGCTGTGCTATAGCCTATAACTACTTTGCTCCCTAGCGCGTAAAATGGGGGAGGAATGAAATAGCCATATATTGCATGCAAATAAGAGAATCAGAGAACTAAAACCGTGTAAACATAGGTCAAAAGGGTGCGTCGGGGAAAGTCTAAAATGTGGGTTGGGTTTTTCGAGTATGGTCATGAAAAACTGAAAATGCGGGTGGTTTTTAAATTTTTTTCTCAAAATCCAAAAATGTGGGTAGGATTTTTCAAAAATTGGCCTGGAAAATGCCAAAATGTGGGTTGGCTTCGTCGTTTTTTACGTACCTTTTGACCTATGCGTGTAAATCTCTCTCTCTCTCTCTCAGGAGGCAGCTGAGGCTCACGTGGTTGAAGTGCTCAAGAAGGCAGGCAAGCTCGCCATTCACTCCAAGCGAGTGACCATCAAGCCCGACGACATTCTTCTGGCCGCCTCTGAGGTACGGTATTATTACTTCACGCACTCCTCCAAAATAATAAAACCTTCCCCACATATCCAAAATAATAAAAAAAAAAGCGAGAGAGCTTTACAATGCAAGAGACACGCCGGGGCATAGATAGAGAGTGCCTACACCAGTAGTCCATTCCATGAATGTATTGTAGACTTGTAATAGCCATCGATCGGCGATGGGACTTTTTTGGATACTGCCGTTTAGGAGCCCGAAAATATAAAGTTTCTAACTGTTCAGAAAAGTGGTCCAAGCAAATTCTTGAAAATTTCGTAGGCGGCAGTTCCAAAACGCCCTAGCGACTTACAATAAGGGAACGATAGTTTGGAACACGACGTATCTGCTTTACCTGCACAATTGCTTATCGGCCCACAACAAATCACAGTAAAAGAACTTTGTGAGTGGAGTGCTTGTTATGCTACGGTATTACTGTTTATCGATTTTGTTTGATTTTTCCCAGATGCACGGAGGAGACGGCGTCGTAAAGGTTGACGCCCTCGCCAAGGCCAGCACGGTGCCCTACAAGGGAAGTGCGAACAATGTAAGGCAGGGGGCTGCGGATCGATTGATATTCTCTAATTTGTGCTACTGTATCTGAGAGGTTACTGTAGGAATGATATTGCAGGTGACCGTCTCTGGCGCCGGTCTCCAGAAGTTCGTCCCGGGTCGACCCGCCAAATTCGTCGTCGACACGACGCATGCTGGTGAATCGGGTTACGGTAGTAATCAAAGGTGTGCGGGAAAACTTTTCGGGAAACTTTCGGGAAAAATATTTTTCCCGGTCTGAAAACCGGGAAATTTCGGGAAAATCGGGAAAAATAAAAATTTATTAGTTTGATACAAAATCGGATAACATTTGTCTGAACATGTTTTAAAAATGGATACTTTTATTCGCAAACTAATCTCCAATCCGCTATATTGTTTTGAAAATCAACAAAACACTATTCCGCTAGTGGAATCGAACTTGCGTCTGTCGGGTAGGAAAGAGCAATGGAAGAGATGAGAAGATGCGAAACATTAGAGTTCAGGAAAAAAAACTTCCATTTATCCATAATATCGATTTTATGTGAATAAACGCTCCTTATGAAATTTAAGTTTATCAGTAGTATTTTGGTCACGTTTTCGTTTTAAGAGAAAAAACGCCAGGTTAGGTTTTCCCGGATTTCCCGGTTTATTTCCGGGAAACTCGGGAAACTCAATTTCTCGTAAAATCCGGGAAAATCCGGGAAACGGGAAAACCGTTCGGGAAATTTTGCACACCCTTGGTAGTAATGGTTCTCGTGCTAGAAAGTTCGCGAGCAAGGCGAGCGAGTCACCGATGAGATTACGGTATCTGTCAATGGCAAATCGATATATTTGCTTGACTACTGTAACTGTTGATTTGAGGATCGAGTCTGATCTCGGTGACTATCGGCACGGCGAAGGGACCGTGCGACGAGTTGTCGATCAAACATGAGGGCGACGGTCGCTACAGCGTGACCTACGTCGTCAAGGTGCCCACCTTTTACCTCACTTGTCAAACAATTGAAATACTTATATACTTAATTTTGATTTGAGCTACTTCTGTAGCTCTCTTACCTGTCCATGAGATAGATACATATATACAAAGAACTCCTTGTAGAACCTTGTAGAACAAATAACTCCACGATTTATAGCTCGCGAATTCCGACGCTATAGCCTTGAGCGCCGCGGAATTCCCGAGCTATAAAGAAAAATTAATCAACAAGAAATCCTTTGCGAAATCTCGTCTGGATGAGCGCCCCTATAGCGACGCTAATAAATGTTGTATTGTATTGCCGTTTTAAAAATGTGATAATCTTGCAGGAGAGGGCTAAGGGAACCGCGGCCATCAAGTACGGAGACGCGGAGATCCACGGCAGCCCCTTCTCACTCGATTACTACTGAGCTGACCAAGAAGAACTAATCGATAATCAACTATTATCATCATTGTTATCGCACATCGTTGTTCGCTTAATTATCGATTTGTTGTTGTTTTCCTACGGATTATCGATTGATATCGACCATAGAAGCGTTTTCTCATTTGTTGATTCTCCCTTGTTTGATTTGATTTGCTGCAACCACTCTGAGCTCCCATTCCACTTTAGGTCATTGCACAATTTGCAAATGTCCCTAAATGTATCAATGCTCGTTTTTCTTTTCATAGTGTCGTTAGAAGATGAATACATCCTCCCCCACTCCCACTTTGTCTCACTAAATCACTTGCTCAATTCTCCCTTGTTTTCTAGCTTTCTCCACTTTGTTAATTTGTTCGACTTTGTTACCGTAACCAGCTCCACTGATTTCTTGCAACCACTCTGAGCTCCCATTCCGCTTAGGATACTGTAGATATTGCTCAATAGCGAAGTCCCAAGCCCTACCTAATCAATACTCGCTATTCTTTTCATAGTATAGTTGGAAGACGAATACCACTCCCTCCACTTCCTCCCATGATATCGTATACCACTCCTACGTGTGAAATTGATACCGTAACCCGAATTATTGCTAATTGCTCCCAATCTCCAATTCTACGCAATCCTATGTTTCTTGTGATCTCAATGTAATGCCTCAGGATCCACAACCCCCCATTTGTTGTTCCTTGAAGAAGTCCGTTGTTGCTGTTCTGAACGAGCTAAATAAAGTAAGAAATGAAAAATGTATCTGCGCAATCCTGATGCAAACCAGTTTACAATGTCTGGTAATGTGTATTTAATTGTCATGAGTAGTTCCGCCGATTAACAGCTTTATCAGTTCGATGCTGTGCAAAAATATTGGGTAGAAAGCGAGAAAAGAATGGAGCACACGAGTTATGGGATGGACATTTAAAATTTGAATTCCCGCATTTATCGATTTTTTTGGTGCTCATTGCTCCTTGTGAACCTAGCGGAACAAAGTTCTTTCGAAACCTGCAAACTACGTTAAATCCGATGTTTGGTGTTCTTGAACGAGAGACGAGATCAAAGCAATAATTGCGGGAAATCTATTTTTTTTACTTTCTTCCCCAAGATTTGTTTCCACCTTGGAATAATTCTACCAAAGTAGTTTACACAGCATTACATAATTAAAATATCGAGAAAAAATATATAATTAGAATGCACTAGAACCGATACTGGTCGTCGCACACTTTTGCAATATTCAGCTGCACAGTTTATGTGCTTTGTGTTTTGGTGGCATTTAATTAGTATTTGATTTGAGATGTCGTACCACTCTGGAGCGTACCGCCCACCCGACCCCTCTTGCTACCAGCCGCCTCAAAATGGATCGATGCTCCCTTCGAGTACCGTATCTCCCTCCCACGACGCCTACAGT
The DNA here is from genome assembly GCA_036245785.1 of Pristionchus fissidentatus. Taxonomy (NCBI): domain Eukaryota; kingdom Metazoa; phylum Nematoda; class Chromadorea; order Rhabditida; family Neodiplogasteridae; genus Pristionchus; species Pristionchus fissidentatus. The sequence goes on from BTSY01000004.1 coordinate 14,594,651, forward strand.
AACCAGTACTATGGATTGCCCCGCGCCCCTTCTCCCCCCTACCTGCCACAATCGCTGCCCGTCTACCGTACCCTTTCCCCGCCTGATTCGTTCCTCATGAACCACCAGGCGCCGCCCCTTGGTCCTGCGAGCCACTACCAGGTGCTCCCCACTGGCCCCGAGTACCACTCACCGCCCCCTGATATCTGCTACCAAGCGCCGCCCCATGCTCAAGGTTACCAGAATTTCAACCCGCCGCCGCCCCAACCTGCCGACCCACCGGGATACACTAGACTGCCTCTGCAGCAGCACCGGGCTCCCAGCGTCTATGGAGAGCCGCCCATACAGCAGCTGCTGCAGCAGGATAACTACTACGAGCAGCCCGTGCAGCAGCCTTCCAGTTGCTGTGCCCCGCTTCCGCCCCCTCAGCTGCAGCAAGGAAACTATGCGGCGTGGCCGGCGCCCAACTACAGTACCCCGACCCCTCCTGCGCGCCTGCAGCATCAGGGTAGCTTCCAGCCATGCTGCAACGAGTATGGCCTTCCGTTCGACAGCCGTTCTCGCGTCGACTACTACAAGGGAACGGGGATGTGCGACTACCATGCGAACCCGACCAGTGACTGGTTCCGACCGCAGGTGGGCATGAAAATTGGCTCTCATATTCAGAGAATTTGTTTTAGTTTTCAATATTTTTGACGTGCTTGGATATTTCTGAAATAAGAAAAACCGTGCGATAGGGTATGAGGGAAATTTGGAATAGAGGAGTCTAGACGACTGCTACAGTATGCAGTAATCGAAGGAAGATTTTCCATTGATATTGATTTATTTAACTTTTCAGCCCGGTGGTCAGTGGTCGGAAGGGCTGCGACACGTGCAGCAGCTGCAGCCGGAACGACCAGAACCGCTGTACGCCGTGCCGCGGGCGATGGAAAGAGGAGGAGGAGAGGAGAGACACTGCATGGAGACGCCCATCTACGAAGAAGCTGCGAGGTCAGAGGAAGGGTGGGAAAATTTAGAGTTTTTGAAATTCTGGTAAATAATTGGATTAGCTCTCTTCATTTTGTATGAAATGAAGAGATTTAATCCAATTAGTTTACCCGAAGTTCAAACTCTAGGAAAATTTAGAATAATTTGTCATTTTTTCATATTTGCTTGGTGAAAGTGACAATAACAAGGATATACGGATTGGGTAATACGGACTGGAGAATAGGGAGAGATAAAGAATCAAAATGTATGTTTATTATATTTCACAGGCCTCCATCCGGGATCGTAGTCGTTCATATCACATGACGGCGGACGAGTTGGAGGAGGAGTAGTTTCGGTGGGTTTATCGATTCGTTTTGGGTTTCTTAGATGGCAGAGTATCAATACACTCTGTAGCTGAACCATAGACCGAAGTGTCTCACTGTTTTATTGAAATGCATAAATTCGGACTACAATAGGTGCAATGAGGGACGAAAACAATCTTTTGTTTTCCTCTCACAATTATACTTTTTTTCGCACTATTAGACATTACTAGAGAACATGGTCTGCGTTGCTTATGCCATTTAAATTGCCTAGTGATGACGCGATCATTAACAAATTGCACAGTGGAGATGTAATATTAATTCAATTACTTCAGTCTGTCACTACTCGATCGTGCGTGTTCACGTTCGCCCGATTCGACGATTACGGTAGTGGAAAGGGAGTTGGATCAGTTGTGCCTGCCGGCAAGAATTTTTATACTAATTTTACAATTTATAATCTAAAATATAATTAGAAATTATCATATTCTAACAGGAAAATAGAAGTATTGTTTTACGCTTGTTTTGTATCGATTGAGGCCGCTATAGTAAACGCACGTGATTGCTGCAGGATCAGATCGCCCGTCGTCCCTCGCCATCGCATACCTTTGAGAAGTGGCCGCAGCAACGGCGACATCAGAAGCAGCACGCCCCTCCCCCTTTGCAGCAGACTGGCTACCGTAATCACGGCGATGAGTGCGGAGGGACGGATCGTCGTCGGCCAGTGCGGACTCGCAGAGATGAAAAGGTACCGTGTCGGAGATCCTCTGATAGCTTGCGACTCATTTAGATGATATACACTTTTGCGCATTCTGGCCATGCCGGCAAACAATTTGTTTTGTATGCTTAAAGACACTTTTTAAGATTCCGCGATCTGAAAGCGTTTATTTATTTTTCATGGCAAGTCGTAGTATCACAATAAAATATGAAAAGGACGAAAAACATGGTTTCTCTTTTTACGAAAATGTACGATTCGCAAATTTATTTCGGATTGCAGACTCGTCCCTTGCCGATTGACGACAGCGACGAAGACGAGACTAGAGTGGCCCCGCTCTCCACCGGCTACCACAAGCGCCCCAACCCGACCCGGACCGGTACCTGGAAAGGACCCGCGATGCAGCCATTCGGGCGACCGTCCGTGCAGCAGCTGCAGCAAGTGCGACCCGACCCGAAGACGAGGGAGAGATCAGGAAGAGGGAGAGAGAAGCAGCAGTATGGAGGAGAGAGGTGAGTGTGCAGGGGACATATCAGTGCGTTCGCGTAAGGAGCGCAGATATTGCCAAAATTCCGTAGAGCAAAAAGTGACTAGTTGTGTATTTCACATATTCTGATAGCCCTTGGTATGGTCTATCGAAATATGCTTAATTCATGACCTAATGTCTCTAATTTGCATAATTACAGCAGGTCAAAGTTGAGCTATATTCACGGTTTTTGAACTGTAGATCGTCAGAGAGAAGAGATAGGGATTTGGTTGCTTCAGCAATATTGACCGCCTTGACGAGCTGCATCGACCTGTTAAATTTATTTATGCAAATTTTCAATTCTAAAAAAATCATGAAAATTTCAATGACGATTTTCTCGAAAACTAAGCAAAAGATGATTTCTATTTTTTTGATATGTTGTGGCCTTGGTCATTAGCTATCGAACAAGCACAATTTGACACGTTTTGGAGGGTGGGTATAGACTCAAATCATGGAAAAACGGATCGTTCCTAATCGAGAGAAACCCCTCATTTCGCCCTCATTCCACCCATTCGACGCGGATTGCGCGGTCTCAAATGGCAAAATTACGTGCATTCCGGCCGATTCTCTCTCCATTCCTCTCATTTGAATCCATTGAGACCGCGCAATCCGCGTCCCACCCTCCAAAACGTGTCAAATTGTGCTTGTTCGATAGCTAATGACCAAGGCCACAACATATAAAAAATAGGAATCATCTTTTGCTTTGTTTTCGAGAAAATCGTCTTTGAATTTTTCATGATTTTTTAGAATTGAAAATTTGCATAAACAAATTATACACGAAGATGCAGCTGGTCAAGGCGGTCAATATTGCAGAAACAACCAAATCCCTATCTCTTCTCTCTGACGACCTACAATTCAAAAACCGTGAATTTAGCTCAAGTTTGAAGTGCTGTAATTATGCAAATTAGAAACATAAGGTCATGAATGAAGCATATTTCGATAGACCATACCAAGGGCTATCAGAATATGTGAAATACACAACTAGTCACTTTTTGCTGTACGGAGGGATTGAAATCCTTACGCGAACACACTGATATGGGCTCAAAAAACGATTCCCTACAAAAAAATGAACATGGGATGGTCACGACGTAATGCGTGAAATTTGCACTGCTTTGCCACGGCATTTCTATGAAACTTTTGGCTGTATAATTAATTTTACCGTAGTACCAATGAATGCATTTTATTCTCGGACCACTTTTTTTATCCGCATTTGAACCCCCGTGAGGGGAGTTGTTGACATTCCTATAGGTCGAATGCCGAACCCACAACGTTCCCGATGATCATAAATGTAAATAATTAAAATAATTACCCAATTAATGCAGCTGGAGCCGGGCGCGGGAAGACAGATTGACGCCTGAGGAGGAGGAGCAGGAAAGATTCCGGTAAGACCGATCTTATGCTGCGCAAATTTCATCGGGGGAAATTTCCCAATCAACAGGGGGAAATTTCCCCATCCAAAGGGATAAACCTAGTGTAACACAGCTCAAACTGAACGAAATCTCTCCAATAAAATATATTTGTTCCAAACGTGTTTTGCCATCCCTGTAAGCTGTAGCTTGATTAGGAAAAGAGTTAAAGGGACCTGGCACTGCAAAATAAGTTATTTTTATTTCAAAGAAAATTCTTTTCCGATTAGAATGCAAAAAATCGCTTATTTTTACGATTTTTTTGAAAGGAGTTATGATTTTTTAAAGGTGCTCGCGTACCGGGCATTACTGTGTTTAGCGCGCTAAACACCGTAGCGCCCGGTACATCAACGCAAATTCCGAACTTTGAAAAATCATAACTTCTTTCAAAAAAATCGTAAAAATATGCGATTTTTTGCATTCTAATCAGAAAAGAATTTTCTTTTAATTAAAAATAAATTATTTTGCAGTGCCAGGTCCCTTTAAAGGTGAACCAAATTGAGGAGGAAAATTTCCCCCTATGAAATTTGCGCAGCTCAACTATTTTGTCAACCATAAGGTCTTCTTACCCAGTAACTCTCCCACTGGGACGGGAACTGAGATACTAGTGGGGTTAACGCATGACTTGGATCCCGTTGGACGAAATCAATGGCCGCTGCGATTGCGTAGTGATTGTGAGAGTCACTTCTCATTGCGCAGTGATAATCACCTTTCATGCGCAGTAATGATGCAATCGCATCTCAATTGCGTAATAATGATGAAATCGTCAATCTGTTGCCTAATAATTAGGGGGGGGGGTGACATTTGAGCAACCGACAATTGAGCAACGGGCCATAACTCACCACGGAGTGAGCCTAGAGCTATGGGAGTGGTACCATTGTGATCAGCATCAGAAAAAAATAGATTTCATAATTAATTAATTAATTAGCATAATTAATGAGATATTAATTAATTAATAATTAATTGTGAAATCTTAATTACCTGATGCTGATCACAACGGTACCACTCCCATAGCTCTAGGCTCACTCCTAGCTGAGTTATTACCCGTTGCTCAATTGTCGGTTGCTCAAATGTCACCCCCCAATAATTATGCATTAACTTTAGTCTGTCGCTGCTGGACCGTCGGCCGCGTTCGATATCCCCGGAACCGGACCAAGGGGGGACCACGAGAATTGCGAGGGAGGAGAGGGAGTGCAAGCAGAAGATGCGGGTTAGCGACTATTGACGAATACTTGTCCGAAATAATAAGACGTTTCGCTTACGAACAACAAAGCTATTGCGAGAAAACACGTGAAAGCGAGAAAAGCAAGCATTTCGTGCACGTTTTTCGTGCAATCATTTTAATATTGCCTGCAGTATCCAAGTTTATGGTGACAGTACCCTCCCATTACTAGTATGATAGTGATAGTCTGCACATGAACTTTCAAGTAGGGCTGTGTATGTTTTTTTATATTGTTTTGTGATCCCGCTCGCAGCCACAACATCCCTACATCAGGACGGTTATACATAGAAAATTCAGTTTCTTGGTATCCTACAACATCCTACTAATATCACATGACCTACAGTATGCTCAGCTTCTACAGTAATATTTCCCTATTCCGTTCAGGACTCGTCTGAGCGTCTTCGATCCGGCTCTCCTGACTACTGGGCGATGGCGAATGCGGCGCCCTGGGGCAGTACAGATGGGTGAGAGCAGCAATCAATAAACATATTTTACTAAAAAGGGCAAATTCAAAATGAATAAGTCAATACCGCGTTTTTTTCCTAAATACGAACGGTAGAAAAATAGGTTAGATTGACGAAAAGAGCAAATTGTGTCGCCAATTTGCTCGAACTTTGAACCAATCGGTCACACAATTCTGATCGAATAAATAGTAGGGTACTAGTGAAATTCGGAGATTCTTTCCATCATTTCCTGTTATTTTACAAATCCTGTTGCGCATCGAGCATGTACAAATAGCAATATTATAGTCGGTTCATCGCATTAAAAAATAATGATTTATCTGTTTTTAATGCCTAAATGCGTATTCTAAGGCTGCGCCAGCAGATCCTCACTCTGCTCAATTCATTCGCGCAAGTGATGGATCAGAGAGGGAAGGAGCAGAAGATGGTCACTGTGAGTTATTAGTAGAATTAAATACTTTGTTTACGCCCAAGACACCACAGGAACTGGAAAAAAAATGATATAAGAGGAAGATTTAGAATTAGAGGAAGGCACAGGTTAGGCTACAGTAACCGCGGTAGCGATACACAACGATATAAATGTGTCGGGTTGCATAGTGATGATGCGCTCTTTTTGCACGAGCCGTTTTACGAGTATAATTGTTGTACTCCGACGGAATAAACGATTGAATGAATAATGTTTCAGGTGGAGTTCCTCATCAAGACGATGCACTCGTACGAGCGAGGAGAGCCGCTGAAGAAGTGTCCGGACCGCGTCGAAAGCTCCATCGGCATCTTCGGATTCGGCGAGGTCAGTCGTTATCGGATTTCAACATTCTCTTTTTTTAATTTCTCAGTCTTTTCTTTCAATGCAAGTTCAATTCTTTTTTCCCGGGTGTTCTGTGTTTCGTATGAGATGTGTCGTTGACAGTGATCGGCAACCGTCGAAACATCGAAACACCGAACACTATGGCTAGACGATTTTGATTAGAAATATTTTTCATGGTTCCTGAGAACGGGTTCCTACATTCATAATTTGACAGTTTTTAATTTAGAGAAATCGAACCTGAGTGTAGTGCCATTACTCGTTTCATTGGTTGATCCTGGGTAGATTTTGGAGAAAGAATGTGATAATTCAGTGCGACATAACGTGGATGGACTTCCTGCGGGCGATGAGAGACGAAGGACTGTTACGGATTCACAAAGTGAAGACAACAATTCACAATGGACCGACCTTTGCGAGTACTCAATCGATTATTTATCATGCAAAAAGTGAACGATATGTAGAATTTGCATAAATTTTGAAATAGCAGCAAGTGTATGTTTTTAAACTTGAGAAATCGCTTGTGTTCTTTCGAATTCATCCACAATTTAATAAGAGTTCAGTGATAACTAGCAGGGTGTGTTGAGGTTAAACTACGTTATGGTAGGGTGCGCACTACGTTTTCAAAGTATGGTTCAGGGGGGCGTTCAGTTGCAGGGCACAGTTCGGTCCAGGGGGAGCTTTGCAGCCGACTCCACGCTCGGTCCAGGGGGGAGCTCTGTAGTCGGCTGCAAATTCGGTCCAGGGGGAGCTCGGTAGCCGGCTCCAAGATCGGTCCAGGGGGAGCTTTGCAGCCGGCCGAAGGTTCGGTCCAGGGGAAGCTCGGTAGCAGGCTCCAAGTTCGGTCCAGGGGTTTTTAGCCGGCTCCAAGTTCGGTCCAGGGGAAGCTCGATAGCCGGCTCTAAGTTCGGTCCAGCGGGAGCTCGATAGCCGGCCCCAGGTGACATTGAAGCTCGACTTATGTTGGGGAGTGTTAATCGCTACAAAGAGTACTGGCTTATTCCGTTGCAAAAGGCTCGTGAGGCTGAGAGTGATCGAAAAAAGTTGCCACTACGCCACTTCGTGGCTCCGTGGCAACTTTTTTCGATCGCTCTCAGCCTCACGAGCCTTTCACAACGGAAACGCAGGATACAGTGCGTTCAGAACTTTTAGAGCAATTTCGGAAACGTTTTCTATGATCCCCTACGCTCTCTGAATCATTTTGGTCTTTTTGAAATTTTCGATTTTTCACGTTAGAACGTGTTAGAACACGTTCAGACACGTTTCTGACATCGCAAAACACTTTTCCTGTGATCCCCTACGCTCTCTGAATCATTTTGGAACTTTTTGAAATTTTCGATTTTTCACGTTAGAACGTGTTAGAACACGTTCAAACACGTTTCTGACATAGCAAAATACTTTTCCTATGATCCCCGACACTCCCTTCATCATTTGGGAAAATATCGAAAATTTCGATTTTTCACGTTAAAACTAGACACACACACAGACACACAGACACACAGACAGACAGACAGACGTTCTGAAATAATAGTCTTTACTAATTATATTGTTAATAGTTGAAGTTGAAAACTACCAGGTGCACTACGCCCCACACGACGAAATCTGTCAGAAGTTCGTCGATCCTCGTCCATCCACACTGTGATCTCCCAATCGATATGGGAAGATGAAGACGGAATTACGGTAGTTATGGGTTATCAATCTTTCCTCTACTTTGGCGGGTACGTGAAACCGATCTTATCTGAAACATTTTCCCACGTTTCCATTTGTTCGGTAGTTAATTCTTTGCGGCTTATTGTATGTTGTATTTTTAATGTTTTCTGTGTTTGTTGTTGTTTTCCTTAGAAGAATGATAAATTCGCATGGTACAATCAATAATTCGATGTTTAACTAGATTGATGGTGCACAGTAGGGATGACAAAACGAAAACGGAATGCCGGCATCGATGCGGAAAATAATTATTAAAACTACCATTTGCTTATCATTGTATGTTATTATAAATTTACAAACACTCGTCCGAAATAATAAAAAAACAGATATGTCTGCGATAGAGCATGTCAGAGTGAGAGACAAGCTGAGGTATAGAAAGAGAGTACACGTACGCCAGTAGTCCATGTAATGAATATACCTATTTAATAGTGTAATATCGATACGACAGTATAGCACTTCCGGAAGGTCTGATTGGGCATATAAATTGTATCATGACATGAGTACGAATTTCAGCGCGGAAAGCAGAAGCGAGGTTCTGTTTGAGTGTGCGCCTTTCTCTCTCACTCGCGTAGCAGCCCTGGTGAGAGAGTGCGCGCTTAGAGTTTCAAATTAGGGTAAATTTGGATCAGACCTCATTTCTCACACTCTTTACACCAGTCGGCTGATGAGAGAGTACGCGCGGAATTAAGAAATCAAATACAATTATTTACCCGAATTTCAAACCCTAGAGAGCAATACCACGCCTCTCACCAGAGGGACGAGACACGACATGAGTCCAATTTTAATTTTGTGTTTTTTCACATGTTCCTGTTGGTCGCGCGTTAGACATGTTCGTGTCATTTGCAAACAAACTATTCGTCATTATCAACTGACATTTACCGAAATTCAATCTGCTCTTGCTAATTATCTTCGATAAACACCTGCCCATTTCATGCGGAATCTAGGAATCATTTGAATTCAGCGTTGTCGCACTTGTAAATTGCAAAGAGATCCGTCACTCATGTCAAACCAATCCTTCTTCATCACCGAATCAGCGCAGCATGCATATCTGGCCGCGCAGCGAGCGCTGTTCGCACTATCCACTCCGTTCCTTTTCCTTGTTCTCTTTTGCCTCCTGCGAGAAACGCCTCCTCACCAGGCGTCCATCAAGAACTACCTCATCTTCATTCAGGTTAGAAACAGGAAACGTGCGAAGAACAATAATCTTCCAGATTACGTTATTTGCAAAGGATGTGTTTACGGACGTGCTCTTCGAGCCTATCATCTTGCTTCCTGTTCCGGCCGGGTACTGCTGCGGGCTGCTATGTCGTGGCGCGATGTACATTCAGTACCAATTCGTACGCTCCTTTTGCTGGCGCTGGGTCGGATGAGACCTATTTCAATCATACCATCTCTTACTAAATTCTCATCCGGCGTAGTGTCCATTGTTTTGCCGGTCTCAACAATGAATACAGATCATTTGGGTGGCACTCTACGTGATGATCGCAATCTCGATACTCCTCTGCAGTTTGTTCAGACATCAGCAATTGCTGCCCGAACGACACTGGATGAAGATGGGCGAGGTACGACTAGCTTCTAAGAAAATAATTCTAAGATAGGATTATTCGCTAGTAATGCATTGTTATTCGCGAATACCGTGTGTTTTTCGCAAATAGGATTATTCGATCGAACAACACTAACGACTAGGGTGCTCGTATTGGAAGAGAACTCCATTCGAAATCCATTATCCTCCCATTCTCCGCGTGCGAGAAAAGTGGGATCTCAATTTCCATCGGACTGATAATAATCAACTCAAATATCTAATTGTCCATTCGAGTCAATTAATCAAGCAGAAAAGAGGAGATCTAAACACACTCTAGAATCACCGGTGGTCCGACCGGTGGTCGAATGGTTATTCCAGTAGCATTTCGAGGCCGGTCAAGTAGCATCTTTCGGCCGGCTGTCGGACGCTCGACTGCCGGCCGAAAGATGCTACGGGACCGACCACCGGCGATTCTAGAGCACATTGCGTTGGTCGGCTTCTAGTTTCTCATCACTCGGTCGAGAGATGGCGAAAAAAACGGTGTCTCAAAAGGGAGTCTTTGCTGTGACCTTCTGAAGGAGGGAGTGATGCACAATCACTTGGGGTCAATGTTGACCTGCCCAAATTCAAAATGCAAAATCAATCAAAATGCGTAAAGAAAGTGGTAAATTTGAAAAACGCACATGCGCTCCGTGATAATGTCCCTAAAGGCTCACTTAATATGCGCCATCTCAGAAAGTTGCAGTTCTTGTTCGTATTATGTTCGCTTGCGGGCTTTTGATTCCATGCGCCTATTTTACATATATCACGCCTGTGTTGGACCAGGCCTCTCTTGATGGCAGAATTGGTGCAGTGCAAAATGAGGTAAATGCAATATCTAAAGTATCGAATGCGATCGAGCTTAGAGAATTGGTCATTGACACCAGAATAACGTTGCAAATTGGCTGTTTATCATGCGAATTGTCGATTTATCCTGCACTGGGTATAGCTAATTGGAAGAAACGGGTAGGTGAAAGATTCCACTTGGCTACACAGTACAAGATAAATCGTCATGTCCTCTACAAGAAGCAAGTGTATGCAGCGTTTGAAATTCGGATAAATAGTAGGAAAATATATCGAGCCCTTTCACCAGCCGGCCAAGAAAATGCGCAAAATGCAGATAATTAGACTGATTAAATTATTTACCCAAATTTCAAGCTCTGCTTAAAAGTATAAGTATACATTTGAGTCCGAGAAATATACTAAAACTGCAGTTCGACATCGATGTAAGTTGGATTGGAAAGCGGAGCGATCACTACATCGTATACACACTCAAAACGCCCGGATATGAGTTATGCATTACCGTATTTCACACGGCAAGCAGTCCTTGTCTGTTTGCGAACCTCAAATGACATTCCAGTTGGTCATTGTCTCTGGTGTGTTTGGGATATCGATGTTCGCTCATATGTTCAAGCTACTTCACACTCAGGTCAGTGTCTAATGAGACAATCAACGACAATGAAGATGTGTTGGGCATGACTGTTCGGCTATTAAGCGAAACTCTCATGACCAACACCATTTATTTTGAGACGGAACACTCTTTTGTCCCATCAAATTGATCTATTTATTTGTAAAAATTATCTAATAATTGACTAATGAAGAAAACACAAAGTCGTCAAACGATCAGATTGATTCGACGATCAATTTTTGCTCTGTTCGCTCAGGTGTGGAGGAATTTTGTCCGCATTCCATTTGTCACGCCTAATTTCAGTTATCAGTTCCATTTCTGGTGATTATCGTGCCTCTCACGCTGCTAATTTCTAGTACATACAATGTTGAGCGATTTTCGTTTGGTAATAATGTTTTGTAGAGAGCGTAATGTGAGACCACGATCAACTCACATTTGTCACACTTTCAACCACCGGTGAAGAGAGCGTGTGAAATGAAGAGATCCTTGTCTCACATCTTGCACTGTAATATTTTGTATTCCAAGCCGCGAATGCTATCCTTGCAGAGTTTTGTTTCGCCGCTTTCGCAGTGCTTCCGTTTCACACGATTGTGCACAATATCATTCTACTCGCTACGACGCCCGCCTATCGGACGCTAATCTTTGAGAAGATGAGATCCGCACTTCCCTGCTGTCTAGCATCAACTGTACCAGTGCATTCACAGTTCTCATCCACTACTCGACAAACTCGATGATATTTTACCGGACAGAAGACTGTTCATTCTAGTACACGCGGAGAGACATTTGCGTGACGAATCTACATATTTCTTAGAAGAGTATGATAATTGTGGAAGATAGTCTATCTGGCAATTTTAATTAAATAAAAACATCTACTTAGCGACGTGTTACTTTGCAAATTAGCAAATGGGGAACATGTTTCAGCACTTAGTTAGTTGTCTCATTGCCAGTTGCACAGCGTTTAATCGATCCCTAAATAGGGACACCTGCGTTTGAATGGTTGATGTGCAGGGGTTTCAAATCCGGGGCGGCCGAACAGTAAACAACAACTAAGGGCGGAGACTGGTGTCTAGCGCTCTCTCACTTTCACACGCTTTCTCGTGTTTACTAGTTTCTCTGCTGCTCTCCGCTCTCTTGCCCGCCAATGTCCGCGAGTGATCGTTATGCAGATGCACGCGGAATTCCGCGGAATGCACATTCTTTCGTTTTCGCTCATTCACTAAACGTTGGTGAACGAGAGGCTGTGCACAGAGTAACGACACTTTTGTCCAAAAGCAGCATTATAATTGAGGTGAGTGCAGGTTGAAAACAGACCTTTGTTTCCGAATATCGATTGGGATTATCAGCGAGGTGCGCACTGGGGACAAGCTTCGCCCCCGTTTGATCAAAAGAAAGAGAAACGAACTTGTATTCCATATTAATCGAAACATTGCAATTCACACTGTATCGACTTTGAAGAGTATTAAATGCCAAAACAATTCGGATTCAGAAATATGTGCTTTCATGTTATCAACTCTTTATCTCCTCAATTGGGGATATTTTTCGCGAGCGCCATTTACGGCAAGGAATCGTGTACAAATGACTGCTGAATGCGGCACGATATTGGGCACTCGTGGCGTACAGCACACAGTAGTTGAGGGCGAGTGTTGTGTTGACGGGAATGCCGGAGAGCTCCTCGCAGATGTACATTGACGTGCCTGTTCGGAAAGCTATTGTCTCCCGAAAGGGGCCAGAGAGGAAAGTGAGAAAGCCCGTACGTTCAGTTACGCTCACTCTCAAGCTCTCAGGATTAATCTGTGAGAGCAGATCTGACAGAATATTCTGTCAGTGCATCGTATATGACAGATTTTTTTCTGTGTGCAACAGCAAAAATAATTTGTGGTGGTGCTAAATCTTCAGCGTATGCTGCAGCAGCTGCAGCAGATTACGCCCTCACCTTGCAGCTGCAGCCGGCTGCAAACGGTCACAATGCACATGGACAGCGACCAACCGCAAATCACCACTGCCATCACGCAGACAATTGAACGGGACACGCGTTGCAAGTTTAGTCCCGCAGCTCCTGCTGCTGCAAATCCCCAGTTTGTAAGATCGGAATCAAAACAGAAACAACTGAAACACGTTGAACACAGGAAGTAGTAGTATGGCTGTAATTATTAGATATGGCATTTAATTTGATCCATAAGAAAGACAGTCAATAACAGAATAGTTGCAATTTGCTTTTTGAGTAATAAATAGCATACTTTAATCCACAAAAATCCGTACATTTTTAACAACCCTTTCTCTTGCCCATACGCAACAGCCGAAGAATTGGATGCCGTTCTTACCGCGCAAGTGCCACCAGACAACGGAGTACAATGCTATGGCAACAGTGTAGATTACAAGGCTGCACGCAGCAAATAACTCCTTGCCGCGGCCGTGATACGCGTCGGGCGGATTGCACACGACCGGGCTGCAAGTGCTGCACGAAATGGACGGTATAGAGATTGAGGAGTCTCCCCCCCAGCTATGCTACGATGAGCAGTTTTTATGGCGGTTGCTTTAGATTCGCAAGGCGGCTTATTTCCTTCAGATTGCATCGTATATTCAACCTGACTCACGTGTCCTCAAAGTATTCGACAATAAAGAAGTAGTGCATAGCAGCGTTCATTAGTATAGCAAGAATGTGTAACTGAAATTATGAATTTAATTTTTTTTCCTCACCGACTGTGATAACTGCCATTCCTAATAAAAATGGGGAGTTCTTTCGCTTGGTACATTTCAAATGACACACACACTAACTCTGATCAAAAGATTTTTTCCGCACGGAACTACGACATTTTCAAATCAAATTGGTAAAATAAACTGACCGTTACGTACCGTCGGACGTTCTTCGTCAGCGGGAGCGGCGGCCATCGCAGCGCGACTAGTCTGTCCATTGCAATGGATAGCACGAGAAAGGTGCCCGACGATAGACCGAGGTTGGGAACGATATGCAAATGGGTGCATCAGTTGAGGAAAGTAAATAGCAAGTTGCAAATGTCGCAATACGTGAACTCTCCGCGCTCTGCTTTGCGCTGCGTTCAGGCTCGCTATGGGCGCAAAAATATTTGCGCACTGTCGCTCACTGCCTGACCAGTCTAGACAGAAAGAAGCGAATTGTAAGTAACTACGAGCATTTTATCTCTCCCCGCCAACAATAGCTTAGCATGTCCTGTGGTTAACGCCGCCAATATGGCTACCGAGAAGGCTGCTCCCATAGGGCGCCACTCTCACATTGTCTTTGTCACCTAGCTTTGAGATCGTAATCATCATGATGCTCCACAATATTGCATTGCACCCCCATTCAATCAAATGTTTGGCGTAAATTATTGATTGAAGGTGTAAAACGGCCACTAACTTGTACAATGCAGCAATGGAATCCGGACATTTGTTTTCGTCCGGAGAAAATTATGATTATCTTCGGAATATGAGCTGGAAAAGCGATTTGTTTGAAAAAAATCACAAACTACCATACCTGATGCAGAATGTCCGCAAACGCACAGAGTGCTATGAGCACATTGCATGTGCTCTGTAGTGATCTCAACAAGAATTTATAATAGTATTGAATACAATGCGAAAAGTGAGACCACAGCCTCTTCATTTCGCACACTCCGAAATGACGATACCGTGGTCTCTCATTTCACGCTAAGTTGTCAGTATAAATCTCACTTATTTGCTGCTGTGGCTGCGATGATTAGTGAGTTGGTGCAGACCCCGACGCTAACAATAGTTCCGTAAAACGCGGCCAAATACCTAACCACATCCTCTTCACAGCTCATTCGCACGCCGAAATTGGCAATCGATAACCAGTTACCAAATCTTAATTTCCTTCTTCTTTGACAGTTTGCTTTTGAGGAGAAAAAGGTATAATCAGATAGGAACAGGCGGCCAACACTGAACCAGTATTAAAAGCGCAGAAAAGGGTAAGAGAACATCCGATAAGCTCAATCTAATAATCACCGCAAAGATAACTGGACGCGAACTGTTATCTCTTCACCTGGTGTAATATTTATTGGTTTACTTAATCGACCCTCATCAGACGGTAATCATTAGAGTGCGAAATGTGAGACCACGGTATCTTCATTTTGCACACTCTCTCGTCTATGGACCGGTCTAGAGAGTGTGTTAAATGAAGAGTGGGTTGTCTCACATTTCGCACTCTAGTGATCGTCTGGCCCGAATTAGCCGCAGATGTAAGTTATTTTTGGGGAACGCCTTGTCAAAAATGATGAACAATGGCCCGGTCTTCCAATTTCTTTATTCAACATTTCTAGCCCATTGTTCAAAAATTTACGGATGGCGTTCCCCAAAAATTCTTACATCTTGGGACACTACCACAAGTGCGAATAGGATACGATTGAATTAGTTCTCTAGAAAAATCTATCATAGAAATGGTCTGCGAGGCAGAAGTAAATATAGCCTGTATTGGTTGCAATCGCTATGTTGCCGTCGGGTCTATCCTTTCCTGCGAATGCATTTATGTTTACTGCATTAAATTCTCGGAGAGAACACACCTGAAGTGGTCTCTGAGCGCTTACTTCCACCTAGTCCTCTTACAGTTATTCTCTCCCTCGTCGCGCTGATACTCAGCCGAAAGCGGGAATAAATGTGAGCGAGACTGTGCACTGTTTACGGGCACGACTTACGGGCACGACTTACGGGCACGACTTACGGGCACGACTTACGGGCACGACTTACGGGCACGACTTACGGGCATGATGCATTCAGAATCAGGAGTATGAGTGCGCAATTCGGGCAACATCACGATAGTTTTGGTGAGTTTGCAACACAAACAAAAATGCAATGTAGAGTTGCCGCTTATCGAACACGATGAGGGAGTGTCAAAATGCAAAGAAAATGCGAAAAGATAAGGTGAAATATCTTTGGAAAACTCCGAATGAGACACTATTGCACGTGGCGTGCTATAGGCGCAAATGTCTAGTGAACAGATGGAATTTCATGATTTTTTCGTTGTAAAAAATATAGGCAACTCACGCGGAAACGCGGTATAAAAGAAGACATGAAACAGTATGGGGAAAAAAAGTTAAATGCAAAGTCACTTAGCGAAAGCGCTCAATTTTTAAGATTGAGAAAATAGCCAAGATACTATTATTATTCTAGTAAAGTACAAAAGTGATGCGGAATCATTTTAGGAATTTACTTTTTGCCTCTCTTGAAGATTACTTGCTGGGCTCACATCAATGTTACAGTCCTGGTTGTTTCCCCAATGAAAACTTTCCAGCCCGGCCGGGCCCGGACGGGCCCAAGCGGGTCCGTGTAATCTGTGGCTCGAGTAGAGAGAAAATTGAGACAAACTATGTGCAATGAACTAGCATAAGATATTGATCATTGATTGTTGTTGTTCGAGAATTTAATTATTTGCTTAAATACGTTTAGTTTCGTTGAAAAAAAAATAATTGCAAGGAAAGGACGTTTGGTAGTGTTTAACGTAAAATATTATAGTATCTCACTTCTTTCAACTGATTTTTCATGGAATTATATTGTTTAGCGGATATAAAAATCATTAAAATAAGTTAATTGAATTACTGTCCTCGAACTCTTTGACTGCACAGAGTTTGTCTCAAATTTCTCTCTAGTTCAGCCATAAATTGCATGGACCCGCATGGGCCCGGGACGGAAAGTTTTCATTTGGCCAACAGCCAGGACTGTATACCCGCGTTCAATTTATGATTGATAATGCCCACAGTATTTGTACATGCAAAACAACAAATAATTAAAAAAATATAATGCTGTTAATTTATTTTCGCTTGATTCTGATTATTGAGAATGGTGGGGCAGTCGAATCTTGCGGAGTTGTTCGCTGATTACATTGCATGCACGATATTATGGATATGAGAAACATCCGATATGAGGGTGTCACAGTGAGCAGGAGAATATTGTGCACGACAGAATGGAGAGTGATAAGGTAGAGCATCGAGAGGGATGTTTCTCAAATTAGTGATTATTTACTTCGTCAAATTACGAAAAAGACTCACCGAAGCTTAACCACGTTTCGACAGCTATTCCAGTAAACAAGATGATTGTCGGCACTACAAAGATTGCGAGAGGAATGATCAGCTGAATTTAAATATAATTTTTAAAAAAAAACCATTCATACCTGAGCGAATAGAATCTTGAGAGACCGTCGAATTTTGGCCGATTTTGCAAGACTTCGAGCCATCGTCTAAATGAACTAAATTATCTCGTTTCATAACGACAAGCTCAATTCCCTATTTTTGGAGCAAAAATATAAAACTTAAAAAAAAAAATTTAATGCAGACCTCGATTTTTAGTACTAAAAACATATGGACGAAGAGAAGAAGAAGAACGATTAAGCAAGCTGCCGCCAACTTCAATTGAATTTTTTTAAAAATAATTTTTTTTTATAATTTTTCTTTGCCATGATGTTGTGACATTATGTAAACATACCATGTGCGAGCAATCTTTAAAAATTCAAGCATTTCGAGGCTGAAATTGACATAGAAATTTTTGACTTTAACTTCGTATGAATTACAATTTCTTCAAGTTTCCTTGTCGGGAAATACATTTATAATATAATATTTTTCAACTTTATATTTCTTTATGTCTTAAGCTAATGCGATTTTTTTGTTGACATTCTGGCATCGCTATTCAATTTAGGAGGTTTGAAATACCCTGGGCTAACGTTGTAGTTAGAACATGCAATGATAAATTTCGTCATAATTCAATCAACAACTTTTGGCACGATAAATTTGATTGATTATCTGATATTCCACGCTGCGCGATAATTATGCTTACGAGAATCGCCGCATAGCTGAACGCCACAATGATGCTGGTCCTCTCCTCGACATAATACGGCCTGCGCTCTCGAATCCACGTTATATTGAAAGGGTACTGTCAATTTATTGGGTTGCCCTTACTAGTGCAATCGATACCGAATCAATCAAATCGTTCACTGCATCCACATCGTTTATAGGAGTGAGAAGGTATAGCAATGGCACTCCAACAGCGCAACAGAAAATGAATATCCGCGCACTGATTAAAGACCCCTGAAAAATGCCATAATTAGCACGAATACGATTGCTGGTCCGTGTACCTCACTTAATTTGAATACGCTCGACGGGATCATTAAGTTTTGATGCTTGAACATAACACAGATGGTGACAGCGAAGCCGATATTACCGAGCATGCAAAAAAAATACACCCTGAACAACAACAAGTCATTGTATTCCAATGGAAGAAAAATGGGCGAGAAGCGGGAAAATGTTAGAGGGAAGCCCACCATAACGATTTTAGGGGACAGTCCTGCTTGGCAGAGTGGTCCCACGCAGTACAAACCAATCGCCGGGAAAATGGCGATTGGAGTAGTGAGCAAATCCACAAGTATGAGTGAGATCTGCAGAGAATTAAGTCTACGAATCGGAAACCGATGGGCACCCAGCGACGACCTTAAAACGCGTTCTCTGTAAGAGCAAAGTGAAAGCTGTGAAAAGCGGCACAACTCATTAAAAGTTATCAGACCGGACTCAAACTTTTTTCACAGATGGTCTTGGGTACAAAGTAAATTTAAAAAGTGAGAAATATGCGAAATGTCAATTTTTGAAAAATCGATAATTTTTTACGACAAAAATTTTTTTCTCTTTTTTTTATTTTGCTATCGTGGTATATATCATTCGAAAGAGCGTCAAAAGTTATTTATAAATCTATATTTTGATGAGAATTGAAAAACAGGGAAAGAAAATCCGTGATCGTATTTCTAGAAATTTGACGTTTCTGCTAAATATTATTCTGGATAAAATTGTTTTTATGATTTGCACCCCGTGGATCCGACATATATTACGTATCATCGGCAAATCGAATGGTGTCCTTATAACTTAACATTTTCGCGGTGAAAGTACTCCTACACTCACTAGACCGAGACCACCCAAAAAATGAGATATATTTTCAAAGTGCGTGGAAAACTTTTTCTATATTTTGAAACAAAATGACATATGAGAGGAATCACGAGAGACTCGACCACTTGGGCCATGGCCAGGACGTAGAAATTCATGATTTTTAATTTGGCTGAAAATTTTTCCTAAGGTATTTCTAGACCTCCTCTATCTATTGGCGTTGACAGAATTTTGATAAAAAATTTCGCAATTATGTGAAACATATCCAAACCTGGAGTCTTCGGATTTTTCCGCTGGGAGGTCAAAGTTTGAGAAATCATAACTCGGTTCAAAATAAAGGTAGAGAATGGCGATTTTGTTTGTTAGATAGAGAAAAGACTTGACTACAGCCACAACTGTGAGTATGAGTCATGGTCCAAAAATAACTTTTCATGGTGAAAGTGAAGTATTTTTCCAAAAAAAAATTTTTTCATAAGTTTAAGTTATTAGTTTCATT
Organism: Pristionchus fissidentatus; assembly: GCA_036245785.1. Lineage (NCBI taxonomy): Eukaryota > Metazoa > Nematoda > Chromadorea > Rhabditida > Neodiplogasteridae > Pristionchus > Pristionchus fissidentatus. The sequence continues at coordinate 14,614,103 of BTSY01000004.1, forward strand.
GTTCTTGTTTAGTTATATGAAAATGAATGTGGGCAATATTTCGCTCGAAACGTTTCAGAAATCCTCAGAATAAATTTTTTTTGTTCAAAAATTTGAGCAATTTTGAGTATTCGATTTTTTATGACATCAAATCATTCATAGATTTGTATAAAACCAACAACAAAATGATTCAATGATACTCTCCGAACAATTTGACCTGCGTCAGGATTCGGTAGAGATCCCGATTTCTGAGATATGTGTGAAAAAGTGGATGTATTTTCGAAAAATACGATATTTGCTGTTTGAGAAGGCTGAGCATGCGCTCTCAGACAAATATTGAAAATATAGTTGTTGTAGCTGCCCACAATGAATAGATAGGGACTCACTTTCAATTTTCCGACTGTTCTTCGCATGATAAGGGAACTTCCAAGGGTATGGCGAGCGGTGAAAAATATGAAATCGACCAACACATGAAGAGTGTTGGAAACGCGATAACGATATTAGTATCTGCATGTATCTGCAAAAATATTCTCCCGAGCATCATCTTTCATGATTATAACAACAATATTATACAATAGGACCTTGTAAAGTACAGTATCTTCAAAAGTGAAATTCAGCCCTGAAAGTTTTCGAATTTTTTTCTCTCAAAAATTTCGCTTTAAAAGTCTCCTAAAACAACTTGTATGGTGTTTTTATATTGTTTATGATTATTTACACTGCAAATGAGACTGTTTGTGACAATGGCATAAAAAAATTTTTTTTCAAAAAAAAGTTCGGCAGAGCGCAATTGCCACGCAAGATCCGATTTGGCCCTCTTTTGGGTTATGGTGAGAAACCAAGCTGCACGTTCTAACAAACAAAGAACCTAAGATTGGTTTTAATTTTACAGCGATTTATAACATATTTTATGAAACCGACCGCTTCGCACCACTGAGCCAGCCAGGAATGAGTTGAGACAGTTGTGGCTGTAGTCAAGTCTTTTCTCTATCTAACAAACAAAATCGCCATTCTCTAACTTTATTTTGAACCGAGTTATGATTTCTCAAACTTTGACCTCTCGGCGGAAAAATCCGAAGACTCCAGGTTTGGATATGTTTCACGCAATTGCGAAATTTTTTATCAAAATTCTGTCAACGCCAATAGATAGAGGAGGTGTTGAAGTACCTTAGGAAAAATTTTCAGCCAAATTAAAAATCATGAATTTCTACGTCCTGGCCATGGTCGAGTCTCTCGTGATTCCTCTCATATATGCCATGTGAAAGGGAAAAATCTACGATTTCAATACTATTGAACCACTAAGAGCGAAAATCGATAATCGCAGCCCAAGAAATTGATAATTTGAGTGGAGCTCAATATTTGTGTATATTTTTATTCAAAATGATCGAAAAACGCTTAAACTTTTTTTACAAGCATTCATAGGTGTAATGTAAATTTTGATAGCAAGAAAGTCATGAAAAGTCAACTTTTGAAAAATCGATAAAAAAATTTCGAAAAAAACATTTTTCTTCAATTTTTTTCCAAAATCATAGCATGTCATATGTCATTCGAAAGAGCATCAAAAGTTATGCGTAAATCCATTTTTTCAGCATGATTGACTCTATAGGAGACGAAATATGCAATTTCAAAAAACGAATATATTGGGATGATGCAATCATCATTTCTCTGCTTCCTGTATCAGCATCATGCTGAAAAAATGGGTTTACGCATAACTTTTGATGATCTTTCGAATGAGATATGACATGATATGATTTTGAAAAAAATTATTTTTTTTCGAAAATTTTTTTTCTTCGATTTTTCAAAATTTGACTTTTCATGACTTCCTTGCTATCAAAAATTACATTAACCTACAAATGCTTGTAAAAAAGTTTAAGCCTTTTTCGATCATTTTGAATGAAAATATACACAAATATTGAGCTCCACTCAAATTATCAATTTCTTGGGCTGCGATTATCGATTTTCGCTCTTATTAGTATTGAAATCTTATATTTAAGCATAACTTTTGATGCTCTTTCAAATGGCATATGTGTCATTTAGTTTCAAAATATAGAAAAAGTTTTCCACGCACTTTGAAAATATATTTCATTTTTGGGTGGCCTCGGTATAGTGAGTGTAGGAGTACTTTCACCGCGAAAATGTTGAGTTATAAGGTCACCTTTCGATTTGCCGATGAAAAATACGTAATATATGCCGGATCCACGGGGTGCAAATCATGGGAGCATTTTTATCCAGAATAATGTTTAGCAGAAACGTCAAATTTCTATAAATACGATCACGGATTTTCTTTCCCTGTGGTTCAATTCTCATCAAAATATAGATTTATACATAACTTTTGACGCTCTTTCGAATGATATATACCACGATAGCAAAATAAAAAAATGAGAAAAAAAATTTTGTCGTAAAAAATTATCGATTTTTCAAAAATTGACATTTCGCATATTTCTCACTTTTTAAATTTACTTTGTACCCAAGACCATCTGTGAAAAAAGTTTGAGACCGGTGTGATAACTTTGAATGAGTTGTGCCACCCCTTCCGACGCTCTTACAGAGAACGCGTTTAAAAAAAAAAAAAAGGGTATGGCACCTTTTAGACCTCTAAAATGATTGATCCGTAACCTTCACTCGCCACATTGTCTTTGACTCCTAGTTGTGACATCGTAATTATCAAGTTGCTTCATAATGATATAATATGTTTAAATGCTACTATAAGTCAATGAAAGTTTTGATATTTCATTGATTGATGTCAAACGCAAATGTTTCCAATGCACCGCCTTTTCTATATGGTTACCTGGATGTTGATGAGGTAATTGCGAATTTCCTTTTGACTGGTATGCGTGTGCTTTATGAGGCAGACAAGTGCAACTACGTTGAGTAGAGTGGTGACGCCGAATAGAATGTGCTGCCCGAGAAGGATGGAATCTTGAACGTGCAGTGGGAGGAAGAACGTCATGTCTGAACATGAACACGAATAAAAAGATGTAGAGATTAAAGGCAAAAGCCAGTCAAACGAGTTGCCAGTTGCCACAAGGCGTTTAATCGCCATCATTAACAGAGTCCCTTGATGCAACATGGGAATGGAAAATAATAAAATGAAAACGAAAACAATGGCGTCACACGAATATAAAATAAAATCGGAACCGCTTAGTCCCTATCATTTCAATGAAACATAATTTAATTGTAAATTCTGGAAAGCTAACTAATTGTAAGCGTCCATGAAATTTACGCAAGTTTGGGGGTTTCTTTTTTAATGTATATCCTTAATTTGAAGGTTCGAAGATTGCTGGCTGATTTTGTTGTGCATTTTTCGCTCCTCAATTTTGGTTAAAGAATGTCCACAATTCATTTTAAATTCCGCACTTTATGATGCAAGTTTATTTCGCTCGATTCGGAACATTGAGCGAGGTGGGTCAGACGATTCTTGCGGGCTTGTTCGGTGATGCCATTGCGGTCGACATGTTATTATGGAGACGATAAACAATCGATATGAGGGTGTCACAGTGAGCAGGAGAATGTTGTGCACGACAGAATGGAGAGTGATAAGGTAGAGCATCGAAAGACATGTTTCTGAAATTACTCATATCCAATCAATCAAGTGCCAAATGTTGAACTATATAATGTGTGTGCAATGGTATGTGCACACTATAACTATGATGTCGCCCATTATCATTCATGCACATAACGCCCTCATCAACCGGGTGGACGAGAAAATGAAGCACCGAAACTCACCAAAACTTATCCAGGTCTCCGTAGCTATGCCAGTGAACAAAACGATTGCCGGTGCAATAAATATTGCAAGCGGAATAATCAGCTGAGATTGAAAAATTAAATAAAAAAAATTAATAAAAAAATCCCAGTCCTGCCAACCTGAGCGAAGAGAATCTTGAGAGACCGTCGAATTTTTGATGCATTTGCAAGACTTCGACCCATCGTCTGAATAAAATGTTATTTGCTAACGATAAAAAATAATTCTTGGTGCGAAAATATGAAGGTAAAAACTATGCAATTGCATGCAAACCTCGACTTTAAGCACTGCTAACATGTGGCTGAAGAGGAGAAGAAGTATGGAGAAGTCGAGTACTGACAGCTTAAATTAAATTAATTAATTAAATAAATAAATTCATTAAACTAGCGGGGTGCGTGGAGGTTTTAACCTTAAAAGATTAAAAGCGCACTACGTTTTCAAAGTACTGTCTGTCCAGGGGGGCTTCAGTCGCCGGGTACGGTTCGGTCCAGGGGGAATTCAGTCGCCGGGTACAGTTCGGTATAAGGTGGCATTGAAAAAAGTTGCCACTACGCCACTTCATGGCGTAGTGGCAACTTTTTCTTTTCGATCGCTCACGGCTTCACGAGCCTTTCACAACGGAAACGCAAGATGCCGTGTGTAGATTTCCCTGACGTGTTCGAACACGTTTGTGAAATCGCAAAACACTTCCCCCGTGATTCCCCACGCTCCCCGGTGCGTTTGCCAGATTTTCTAAAATTTCGTTAAAACTCGTTAAAAGGTGTTCTGACACGTTTGAACACGTTTGTGACATTGCTGAACACTTTTCCGGTGATTTGCGAGAGTCCCCGGAATGTTTTGGTTAAATTTCGTTAAAACACGTTAAAACGCGTCAAAACGTGTTCGAACACGTTTCAAGTTTCTTCAAAACATGTTTGCTGTCCATTTCCGTGCTGCGAAAACTGCGGCAAAAGGTTAGCTGTGTTCGAACCTGTGTCGGTCGGATTTGAATATCGCGCCCTTTAACCACTTAGCCATGGATAAAGTGGATATTTTATTTTATTTTTTAAAAATTTTTTTTGTGGATGCGGTCACTATCGAGATATTTGGTAGTGGCGCACGCAAGGACGCACGGATTCACGGACGGACAGACTCACTCACTCACTCACTCGCAGACAGACTCACAGACAGACATGGCTTGTCGTTTTAGGTTAAGTAATTATGCTAATTATGCTTACAACGCTAATTATGCTTACACCAATCGCAACATAGCTGAGTAGCACAACGAAGATGGTTCTTTCCTCCAAGTAATACGGGCCTCTGTCCCGGATCCACGTTATGTTAAACGGGTACTGATAATTGATTGATTTGCGCACAATACCGCCATCGATACCGAATCAATCAAGTCGTTCACTGCATCCACATCGCTTACAGGAGTGATCAGGTAGAGAGACGGCAGGCCAACATCGCACACGAATAGGAAAAGGCGAATGGTCACTAGCATCCGCTAATGCAAGCAATATTAGTGCTGGATGTAAATTATGGTCCACGCACCTCACTAAACTTGTATCTGCTCGACGGTAGCATTACGTTTTGATGCTTGAATATGACACAGATAGTGACCGCCAAAGCGGTATTTCCAAGCATTGGACACATAAGACCCTGTCAACAAGAAGCGCAAAAATACAAAAAAATCAACAAAAAATCAAAATAACTCATTGTAAGAAACAAAGTATGCTCACCAAAACAATCTTCGGGGACAGTCCTGCTTGGCAGAGTGGCCCCACACAGTACAGTCCAAATGCTGGGAAAATGGCGATAGGAGTAGTGAGCAAATCGACAAACACATCCACAAGTATGAGTGAGATCTGCCAGGGAATTAATTTCATGAATTCGAACGTCTAAGCAGCTGAGCAATGATTTTAGATGACTAATCGCGTCGATCATCTGTCAAATATTTCACAAAATGTTTGAATGAAAAAGGGATGAGAAGGCATAAAAAGGACGAAAGCCGTACCTGGATGTAGATGAGATAATTTCGAATTTCCTTTTGGTTGGGATGCGTATGCTTTATGAGGCAGACAAGCGCAATTGCATTGAGTAAAGTGGTGACGCCGAATAGAATGTGCTCCCCGAGAATGATGAATTCTTGGACGTCGAGTGGCAGGAATATCGACATCTCTAAGTATGATCAAGAGGAGGTGAAGGGGGGAAATTACAGAGAAAAGAGTCGGCCGAGCCAACGCGCATTGGCAGGTGTTTAGCTAGCAGCGCACCTTGATGTAAATTGAGAGGAAAAGAAGTCGAGATCAAGAGGAGACGAAGAAGCAAAACACATGTGGCACTACAGTAAGTCCATTAAGTCCGGGTTTAGTGTGTATTCTTTAGCAGAAAATGATAGCATGAACCTTTTAGAATTCGGTATTTGCGCAGGCACTTTTTCCACGCGTGCTACACCTGCCCGTGGGCTAGAGAATGCCTAGAATGGAAATCTCAATAGTGAAAGATATTGGAACTGATGTAGGGACCCAGTTCTTCAGCAAGGTTTGCTGAGCAATAAAGAACCACATAATTCCAAACCTATAGACAGGGATCAGGGCGAGAGAGTATGCAAAAGTGAGAGAATCTCTCTCTCTCTATTTTACACGCTCTCTCACCCCAAAGTCTGTAGGATGAACCGATCTGTGGAATGCTGTGGAACGGGAAACCACAAGCGGCGCATAAGAGAGCTATTAGGGTGGAAGTTCTTTTCGATAAAAAAATATCGAGGCAATACTTTTTCCCATTCAAAGTAATGGCCAATATACAGTTTCATGTATGCGGTAAATTCCTCCGTTCCTATTTATTATAATTATATTTTGTGATATTGTAATTACAATTAGGCTGTTCTGCCTTGCTATTGCTAGCTGCCCAGTAAGTTCTATTTTTCACTTTACAATATAAATTCATGATAAATTATTAATATTTCACTTCGGTTTCATATGCCAAGAGACTTGTCCACCTGTCCAAAGGTCACCCCAAAACGGAGTGTCGTTCTCAGAGTGGGCTGTTCTTTCCCAGGGCATAATCATGATGTGTACTTTCAGGAATATGAGTGACATAAAGACATAATTTGTGAGCTACATCATGGAATAACACGAAAAATGAGCAGACAGGACTCTGGAATATTGGGTTAATTTCTTCCCTATCGCAGCGCTTCCACATGTGAAGTAGAGTGCGAAATGTGAGACCACGTCACTCTCTAGACCGGTCGATAGACGAAAGAGTGTGCGAAATGAAGAGAGACCGTGGTCTCACATTTCGCACTCTAATGTGAGATAGCAAACTGTTACATTCAGCCGTCGGCAGCATTGCGAGCATCAGAAAGATAATCTCCCATGAGAATTCATCCTATTTTATTTATTTTGTCGCTATGGAGAGAAGAATGGCTACATGACGCTCATCGGGCGCGCTCTGACGAGGAAAACCAGATGCATCAGAAGAATGGCGCGCAGATTGCGCCGGAACGGCGCACGATAGTCGGCGCTGGAGAAGTGAAGCACAAACGTTGACATAGACGCCTCCTCGCCCGCCAGATACGTCAACACTAGAGTGCGAAATGTGAGACCACAGTCTCTTCGTTTCACACACTCTCTTCGCCGGTCGGTTGATGAGAGAGTGTGCGAAATGAAGAGACCGTGGTCTCACAATTCGCACTCTTATCGACACAACTGTGTTTGAGTGACTTCATCAGTAGATAATACAGCAAGAAATGCTCGCGATTGCTCGTCGCCTTCACGGGTTGCTAGTGAAATGCGCGAAAGAGAAATCAGCATCGTCACGAAAAGCAAATTTCCTGGATAAACGGTTTCTATCCTACTACTGATATCTAAAAAAGTAGAAATAAGAATTTCACTTGATGAAATGTGATCAGCATGAGGGTAACTGGACTCGGGAAGTTGAGCAAAGTGCGCGGGTTCTTTCCCACTCATTCAGCGTTGTCGGGTCAATTTTTCCATCATTTATCAAGCCAAAATTAGATTCGCTCATGGTGCCATATGGAATATTTCTCACTGTTCTGTGTCTTTCGATAATTTGATAAACATTTTTGTCCCGCGTTTTCCTTTGTGTAAATATTATTATGAAGAAGGTCAGCTTGAGGGGCATTGATGAGAAATTACTTATCTTTTGATTTTTGTTGACTATGTTGTTCGTTGTCCATAATCTCAAAAAAAATTCGCTCTCAAACGATAAAATTCCGAAGATCTTTACAAAAACAATTAAATTACTTGCACAAAGGCAAATTATTTGTTGTGTGTAACCAATTCACACTGTACACGTGTGTGAATATGTAATTCGATGTCTGTGTATTATTTTACACCTGATTCCCGCTGTGTGCACGCTTTCTTTTTCATTCGAAACTATAAGAGTATACAATTCAGAAATAACGTTTGACTTGATGAAACTGCAGTACAGATTTCTATCGTTACACGAATTAGAATACACGTTTGTCCCATCTTTTCCATTTTTCATGCATGATAGTTTGCGCCGGTTGTTCTTGCATGGTTTTTCAATCACTTTTCCTTCATATTTAATATGTGTTATTGTATGTGTGATATTGTATTATTGTATATGTGTAATCCCTCCCTGTTCCCTTTTCGTCTCCGTTCTCATAATCTCAGCGCATGTTCCGCTTTAATTGTTCTTACTGGGAGCACATGGTAGGTAGTAGAGTGCGTAATGTGAGATCGAGTCCTCTTCATTTCACACACTCTCTAGATCGGTCGATAGACGAAAGATTATGCGAAATGAAGAGACCGTGGTCTCATATTTCGCACTCTAGTAGGTAGTTCCCAGGAGCAAAAATAGGATATTTTGTTTTTTGTTAAGTGTGCATACCATGGCAATGATGACGGATGTTTTGATGCTTATTTTATAGGATTAGGCTTAATAAAATCGATTTTCCTATACAGCTATACACTAGGGTTCGCCTGGCAAGCAAGATCTTGGGATCCCGAAATGAGATAATTCAATTATATCACTTCTTGCAAGAACAATGGACACCATTTCAAGATCTTGTTTCTTGACAATTTCTTGGAAAGAAAACATAATAAATTCTCAGTTTCAAAATATCGCCTTAATCAAAATAATTATTCTTAATAACATAAATATTTTGCATTGTAATTGCTTGATCTGAACAATTGCCATTCCTGATTCGCTTTATGATCGGTCGTGCACGCAATAGGTGCTTGTAATGGTACCATACGCTCATGAATTCACTAATTTTCTTTTCCGTGGGTAGGCTGCTATATAAAAATGACAAACAAAATAATATTTCCATTACTTTAGGTATAGGTAAGTCGGAATTTCGAAGAATGAGGCCAAAATTGTAAGATACGGGTGTTATGTGTTCGTTAATAGCTTGCGATGTTGCGTAAACTAATAAATTATTATATACGGTTTTAACAAATTTCTTGAAATATTCTTGGTTCTTGTATATTTCTTGGTTCATTTCAAGAATTAAACAAGAAATCTTCTCATTTCACTTCTTGGCAAGATCATTCTCCCCATTTCGGGAAAAATAGCGGTCTTTTTTCTTGCTAGGCGAACCCTACTATACACATGCAGGAAAAGGAAGAGAGCTTGCCATCAGATCACACTGCGATAATGACGTTTTTTGAGGTATATTCCCTCACTATCATTAACATTTGAATTATTTATATAATATTTAAATTATTTTAGGTGATTCCCTACATCGAGCACTCGCTGTTTGCTCTTGGGCTCACACTGAACTGCTTTTTGCTCTTTTGCATTATATTCCGCACCAAATACGATCTGGGAGTGTACAAGTTCATGCAGGTTCGAAACTTTTTATCTGCAAAACGACCCTTCAATGAGATCATGTCTACTCGGACCTCGTAAGAGCCACACTTGAGAATTTTACCCGTCTTTTTGCGCTAAGGGAGCGAACCAATCATAGCTATAGCAGTATACTATTACTGCACATAGCAATCGAATACTATTACTGCACATAGCAATAGCTAGGATACTAATTCAATTATTTTTGTCTTGTATTTCCAGGTCACTTTTGTCAGTGTGGACGTTGCGTATGCTGTGGCGGAAGTGACCATCTGCGAGGTGATTCAACTTTATACATTCAAAAAGTCTCAAAACGCCGCATTACGAATTATGAGGGCAAGCAATGTCCACCTGACTGGTTACAAAAAAAGTTTATTTAACTTCACAGCGCTTCATAACACAACCGGGCATCTTGGCAATGGTTTCTCTCGGTGCCTTTTCCGATAGCGAAGTAAGAACCACTATCATAATAATTAATAAACAAATACCATAATGATTAATATCTTGTTGTTTATTAGCTTATCGAATTGAACAATTTTTATTAAGTTTCCTTTGTTTGCAGTTTGCCCTTGTTCCCTATCTCTCGCTCTACTCGGTCATCTTCGTCATCATGGACTACAACTTTCTCTACCGGCTGTGGGCGCTCAAATCGTTAGTGAACTGCGTGCACACTGAATAGCGCACATGTAGATCAATATAAAGACGACGATTCCTTTACCTTACCTTTTGTGTTCAAGCTGGCGCCTAAATAGTTATGTAACTGGCTTTGAGCGCTTACATTCAACTTTAATTAACAAACTCAATTCGCAATTTGTAGACCGAACAGCATCCGATTCTTCTCCGAGGCTTGGTTTATCGCTCTAATGGTGGCGGGCGCGCTGTTCGAGTGCTTCCTGTGGTACGCACTGCGATATTATTAGAACCCCTTCGTGCATGAACATTGCAAGACAGCAGAGCTTAGACTTCTGACGAGCAGATGTCTTAACCACTGAGCTAACCGAGATCTAGTCTTTGCCGTCTCGTAACGATATTGTTTTAGAGCCAACTCGGTAAAAACGGGAGTAATTGAACAGGGAGAAGGTGACCGTTTTTCCCGAAATAATAGGTCAGCAAAGTAATGCTCGATTAGAAGTAAAGAGCAATACACGCGGCGGATGTCGGACACATCATTCCACAAACAGGGGGTTTGTTAGCCAAACGGGAAAGTGGGTTTCAACGTCCTACCGAACTCTCGACACGAATCCCCTTAAGAATGGGCTTGGGGTACGGTAAGTTTCAGCCATGATGACTTTTCTAATTTTTACTTCTTTTTTTACTTTTCTACGTTTTCTATGTTACTTATGTCGTGTTTTTCTTGCTAAACTGGTCTATAATATATCGAAACTAGAACGCGAATAGCATAGATCCATAATCGACTTTTGAAATTATTATTTCGCTCGTGAAACATGTATTTTTGTTCTAAAGCATCTTATTTTCTTCTTTCGCTAAACAATTGTGCCCTCTTCAGTTCCATTGATTGTACCAGGCCGTAATCGACCGGTCGGGACCCCTCGCACTCCGAATATGGATGTGACGTTGGAGGACGTAATCAAGAGTGACCGGCGGGACTTGTGAGTTTACTAATTGCATAGGTATCGATTGATTTATTGGTTTATTTAGGAAGGCTGCGCGTGCTCGGTGATTAGAGCACAACCCGAATTGATGTGGCGCGAGGGTGCACTTCGACTTTACGTGGCAAATCGAGACGAAAAGAAGTCAAGAAGGAGATATTCAATTGTCCGCAAAAGTGAGTTAAAAATTTGATTTTATTATGTGTTATGGTTGCAAAACATACTAATTCTCGTTACAATAGCGTGGAAATGTATAGTAAATTGATGACTGCGGTATTTAACCTCAGTTGCACTTGGCATAGTGATACCTATAGATACGGGGGAACATATGCCCATTTTTTCAATGACAAACATACTATTGGTAATTCCAGGTCTCGGCAGTCTTCAACTAAGGAGACACTTATCATCTGCGTCGCCACCCACCTGAAGAAGATGCCGTACTACTCATGGAGCGACTATCAATTCCTAACCCCCCCATTGATCACGATAAAGCATAATTTGACTATAGCAGTAGAGTATTTGGGATTGAAATAGCATCCTGAAAGTCTCTAGCATGCTTTTCGTTTAATGTTGCATAATTTATTACCGATATTGTTGATAACGCATAAATGATTGACCATACATCTCTTGTTTCGTAATGGCAGATGGAGGATTGTGCATTATTTGCGAAGCTCCGATACTCCCAGTATGCGAGCTACTATATTTTATCGCAGAATGCTTCAAACTATAGACACCCCCAACGGCTCTGAAAAAAGAGTGACGGACGGGGTGGAAAGAAGTTAGGGAAACTCTGGGCGATTTGGGGGTCTGGCTCGTTTTTCGAACTTTTGGAATGCTGTGCGGAATTCGCGCTAAAATGTCTAAGGTTTCACACATGTTTTTGTTCATCAACCCACTGCTTGTAAACGGCATGTATGATATGTATAAACATAAATTCAGTTTATGCGAATGCAAAAAAAAAGATTGTTCTTCTCCGTTATGCAATGTTGAGGGGCGGCACTCTTCACGTCTTCCTAGTGCCTTCGGAGCGTGGTCGGCGGCAGATAAAAGAGGCGACGTGGGAGGACTACGGCGTTGATTCCATGACTGCGCCCATGCTGATGGCGGACTACTTTTCAGTACTATTTTTTATTTTAAATATCATATAGCTGAACAGCAGAACTGATGTGATTGCCCATGAAAATGTACTCGGTAGCACTGTGCTTGTCAGTAGAATTTTAGAAAAAAAACAGTTTTGTTCTAGCATGATCCATTCCCTTGACATTGTTGTCTCGAGTTCGAATATCGAGACCATCTTTATCCCCGAACGATGCCAGGATTAATACGTATTGCTTTAGGCGTCTGGCGAGCTCAACGTGCGCCTTCTTTCTGGCGTTTCCATCATGTTTGTTGTGATGCTCATCTGTTTCGGCTTCATGATCTATGCTGGATTAAGCATCGTGCGCCACCTGAAAACGGCGTCGCTCGTGTCATCGAAAGCACTGGCCATGCAGCGACAGTTGTTCCAAGCACTAGTATCGCAGGCGAGCTTATTATCATACTTTTATGAAATAATTCGATCCTACCAAAACAATGAAAGCATGGACTTCCGTTGTTTGCCAAACAGGCACGTTGGCTTTGGTAAGATCTCATTTTCACAATCCAGTTTCCCATAGTCTCGGACCAATGTTTTTGTAACTAAAGGAAAACATTTCGAAGATCTTATTCGTCGAAGAACGAAGTGTGGGAAATTTGTAACAAAGAATCAGATTGGGGTGTGTGAATATCGCATGCGGTAAAGTAAAGAACAATATAGGTAACAGGGAAGAGTGACGTAATCAATAAGTTGGGAAGTCCTCTTTGCGAACAGAACGAAAAGAGTAATAGAGAAAAAAGGGGTGAATTTCGTCGAAATTAGTGTTGCAGAATCGGTATGCAAGTTCGGTATTAGGGCCTTGTGGACGAGAGGTCGGTATATATAAATAAGGCGAAGACAGCCAGAGAAAAAGAGACTGCCATGCGTTATGATCAACACGGCTTTCCTGTTGCAGACGCTAATCCCCTTCGTCCTCCTCTATCTTCCATGCGGATTCAATCTCGGTCTGCCTGTGCTCCTACCGCTGATTCATTTGGAGCACTACGTCGACTGCACATGGTGAACAAGAACACTAGAGTGAATATTATTGTGGTTTGAATGCGATTAGTTGGACAAATTCAGTCACTCTGTAACCAGAAATGAAAAAAAAACAGTAAGCCTCATTCTCAGGCATGTGTAAATTTTGACATATTTTGAATGTGTATAGAGGAGTATAAATGCTAATTAATATAAGTAATATAGGTCGGGCGACCTCAGTCCCATTCCGCTCGCCCTCTTCTTCCCTCTCGACGCGGCCGCCGTGCTCTACCTCATCAAGGACTACCGTGCAGCGACGATCAACGCGCTCACGTGTGGAAGAGGGTGAGTACTGAACTGCATCTTGCGTGCACGCAAAATGCAATAAAGAGAATCTTGCGCGCACCCAAGATGAAGTGAACTGCGCGCGAAAAAGAAGATTATAACAGCACCTGGAGCTCACGAAACACACGCTTTGAACAGCGTCTTGCGTGCGCAACAAGCTTAGAAGAGCATCTCGCGCGCACGAAATATTGTTGTTCGGAACCTTTATGCGCATGAAAGGCATTTTAAAAGAGACGCCAAGAGATAAATTCAGAAAGAGAGATTTCGGAGCCACCACGACCATTGTGATTACGGAAAAGAACTAACCTACTGGAAGTTGCGATCAGTGAAAGATGTGCATCGTAGGTTCTGTTCGGGATTGGTCTATTGTTTCTATTGGTCTAATTAGTATCTTTTCGAGGAGCATTTTTCAGCAAACGACCGAAAGCGAGTACCGTTTCCACCGTGCTCACCGTCACAGTACGCAGTCAAGTCGGAACGCTGAATTGAATGCCTTTTTTCGAGTAATCATCAGACTCTCTCAATTCTGCATGCTCTCTCGCGCGGTCTGATCGATGAGAGAACATGCAGAATGAGGAGAGTCTGATCATTACTCTTTTTTCGATTCGTTAAATCACAAATAATGGAATTAATAAATGGAATACTCGTAGCGCTGTGTCTCGGGTAAATGTTACACGTTCTGTTTGTTTGTGTATCTACATGGTCCTGAAACCGATTGCTGCAAAATTATCGGAATGAAACGGTTCAGAAACTACCATTTCCTAAATTCTGCATTGTTTCCATGTCTAAGTCCATCGTTGGGCCATTCAAAAAATTTATAAAGATAAATCAGAATCTCTTAGTTTGCTCGTCTGAATTCCGTCTTCGCTCTTGTATCAATCGATAAATGTCGAGATGCGCAAAGATTCCTCGCAATCCAATGGAAAGAGAGATCGCGGCAGGGATGATGGTGCTGATGCAGTGTGACTTCACCACTACAACAGTATAGTTGATGTCACTACTACACGAACTAGAGCTTTAAACACTAATGTGAGACACCACGCTCTCTTCATTTCTCACGCTCTCTCGTATATCGAGCGGTCTAGAGAGTGTGCGAAATGAAGAGGCCTGTGTCTCACATTTCGCACTCTACTCCCCATCTACGGGTTTTTTTTTAAAAAAAAGAGGCCCTTACTTGAACGCGAATCGGCATCGATCGGGCGGTCGCCTCTGAGAAATTTATTTGTTTTATAAATAAATATATGTAAAAGACTAAAGAATTGAACGGAATGGGCCGAGTTCTGAAAGTGTCTGAACGGTTCGTTTCGGTAACATTAGATTTGAAAAATCCATTACGCAAAGGCGCAACCGACCGGATATAGTTGGCGTAGAAAGACTCGGGAAATGCGAGTGCGATGGAAGAGAAAACGATAAGCACAACGTTGATGATGATGTTGAGAACCTGGAAAGGTCGATAGGAGTCCAGCATCGCGTAGAGAACTCCCAAATTATTAAGTATCATGCTGCGCAAATTTCATGGGGTGCACGGTGCAAATGTACCCTTGTTTTATGCACCCTTTCATAACTTTTTTTTCCTAGTGAAGCTGCAACTTCCATACTCGATACAGGGATTGCACGCGTTTGGAACATTTTCCTTTGTAATTTGTCCCTGTATCAAGTTTGGAAGTTGTAGCTTCACTAGGAAAAAAGTTATGAAAGGGCACAGGATTCCAAACGTACAGACCAGGGTTAGAGCGAGAGAGTGTGCAAAAGTGAGAGAGTAACTCTCGATTTCACACGCTCTCTCACTCCAAACCCCTTTCTGTAAGGTTGTCCGGCCTGTGGGATGATGTGAGGGTGCATAAAACTGTTTTGCACCTTGCACCCCATGAAATTTGCGCAGCATCAATGAGCAAAATCGTGATACTTTATTTTGTGTGTTCCGATGTGATAGATGATTGTCGAGCAATCTTCTGCACATGTTATCTCTGCGATAATCGCGTACTTACACTCATGCAAATCACGGGGATCATTAGGCGTGCGATGTTGTAGTGAATTGCGGCGAAAACGCACACTGCCGCCCCGACTTGAAGGCAGAACAGCACTGACTGAAATATATTATATATTTATATATATAAATAAATATATAATAGAAATATATTATGTATTATGTGAAGGCGATGAGATAAGTTTTCGTCAAAATACAGTTTGTTAAATATCGATTAATAGTTTGCGAACGTTTTCTAACGAAGGAAAGCTCGCTTACTGGATAGATTATGTGCCACCGGGACGAATGGATGATGATCGTGAGGATGAGATTGACGCCGCTCATGAAGGCTGAGAACACGGCGAGGGCGCGCGACAGCATCTGTACAATTTTATATTTAAATCAGTTTACAATTATTTCTTTTTTTTATCTCGCTCAGAGGGGGTGATTCTTCACTCCGACTGTTCCCTTTTAAATCCCATGCAGGGTGCTAGGCTATAGTGTTGTCACATACTAAGAAAAAAACCTCCACATATGTCAAAATCCAGGGTTTCAAATACTAAAGCTAGAGAGCGTGCGAAAACAAGAGAGTTGCCCTCTCGTTTCTATTAGTGTTTGAAACCCTGGATTTTGACATACCGAAACTTTTAAGGGTTTTTTTTCTATGTGAGCTGTTGTAGAAAACGCAAATCAATATGACTGTTATAATCATGGATGGTGAAATAAGTAGATACCAGCGCGTACCAGCGGTTCCTTGAAGCAGTGGCGAAGACACATTGTCGACGTCTATCAGTGAATAGCAAACTGCGCCAACGGCTCGTTTTGTGAATGGGAGAAGAGTGCATCGCAAACTGAAATGTACGTCGGCCTGTCTGAATCTACGAAACACTGCTGACTCAATTCGAGTGCTCGACCAAAATGATCACTCTCTGAGCGTGATGTTACCCCCGCTGAATCAGCAAAGCTCGCGTTCTCTCTCTCTCTCTCTCTCTCTCTCTCTCTTTCTCTCCCATTTCGCATGAGCAAACACGGCGGCTTAGCAGGAGTCGGGTTGGTGGTAGATTGTTTTTGAAACTGCTTTTTTTTAATGAAAAAGCCTGATGTTTTTGAACAAGGCATGGATTTTATTTTTTTAAACTTTAATTCGAAATTTTTCTCATAATTCCGTTTCATATTGAAAGTTCATAATTTATCATAGAACGAGCATGCGAAAGGAAGGGAAGATTGCGCGACTCGCGCGCTCTATTAGCAATGAAAAGTGCAATTTATAGAGTGAAAGAGAACATTGGAGTGAGGTAGGCTTATTTTGTGCACAGGTGGGACGCATGTGCTTCCCAACCAGGGCTGGGCTAAAAAAAATATTTTCAAAAAAGTTTTTTGATCAAAAAATTTCAAAAAATTCAAAAAAATGAAAAAAATTTCTTAAAAATTATAAAAATATTTTTTCAGCTGCTAAACGTCCTTTTTGAAAGCTATTCTCACAATGATTTGGCTCATATAAAATGATTTATTCATTTAAAATTCACAATTTGTAAGTTTTGAAACCTTCTGCAAAAAAATGGTCTATTATTTAATTTATTTGGAGCAATTTGTTCCTCAAGATATTCTAAAATCAAACTAATAATGGCCTAAATTTTTGAAATTTTCAAAAATTTTGAAAAAAATCTATTGAAATCATTGATTTTTAAAAAATTTCTCCGAAAATGCCCATAATATCTAGTGTAATTTTTTTTTGAATTTTTTGAAAATATTTTCAAAAATTTTTGAGTAGGGCCCACCAAACCGCAAATTTCAAAATTAGAGCCGGGAAAAAGTATGAAAAGACAGAAATACAAATCTGCACCGAATAACAGTTTTTGAAGGATTTTTCGAGTAAAAGAGGATGCGCCAATAAGTTTTTACGCTCACTATGAAGTTCAGAAGACAGACAATTAATCAAATTAAAATTAGAAAAAATGACAGAAGCAAACATGTTTTAAAACGTGTGCGAACTTTAGTGATATTCAACATCGATTGTTTTAGGAGCTGCGCCAACGAAATTTTTTATCGTGTTCATTTTATGAAGTCACCTGCACATTTGTGTGAAAATTCAGAAAAATTCACAGAAGCAAAACTTATCTATTTTGGCTTCAAAGTTCAATGGTCGAATACGGTAGCAGTCGATCATAAACTAGTTGTAATTGGTGAAAAAGATAATAAATTTACTTTATATTCATAAAGGACTCCCAAGGAGCCGCCAGAGCGGTATCCTTACTGTAAATGTGAGAATAAGTCTAGGAAAACTCAAAAAAGCTGTCAAAACAAACATGTCTGACCCAACTGACCCGTAGTCGCCCCACCGGACTCATGTCGCAACGATGCGGCACGATTTCGGTGGGACAAATACACCACGGTGGACAGGGCTTAGAAACTTGTCTGATACTCGTTGAACTGGCAATATTTGGAAAATGTGGAAACGCTATCGTGATTCTACACTCCTCATTGCCTCAAAGGCACAAAAATTTTAATTTTAGGAGTTATTTTCAATTTTACGTGGTGGCCCCTAATTTTTGAGTTTTTGATTTTTTTGAAATGGTCAAAAAATTCAAAAAAATCAAAAAATTTTGATTCAAAAAATCCCAGCCCTGTTCCCAACACACGCTGGGCGCTATATAGCCGTCTCTCTACTCTTTTTCCACTCGCTCTCTCACTCGCGTACCCTCTCGTAGCTCTTCCTGCTCTAGGTCGAAGAAGCAAACACGATGCATTGCGCGGGTGCGCGCGGGCGAATCTGTGTTGTTTCCTTGCATATTTTGATTCGAACGTTCATTTCAATTTTATTTTCGTCAATTATTCACGGAGGTGGGCTCGCCATTGTTATTCGTACACACACACTCTACCTGGATACTGTAGGCCTCTTGTATGCTGAAATTATTTCCGTTTTCCTTTGACTTGTTTCAGTAGATCGCGACCACTTGCTTCAAAGGAGCGGTAGAACGCAGATCGTTGTTGCAGGGACATGATCATCGAGTTGCTATTACATTTATAAAATGTTACGATCAAACAAAATGTCGAACTGGGGACTTCCTGTGTTTACCGAGACGAGAGAGCACGCAAAAGCGAGAGGGTTGCCAATGTTCCTGTATGGTAAACAACGGAAGTTCGTTATTCGGCTTTTTGGTATGATCTTATCATTTTATAAATGTAATAGTTCTACTGGTCGCTCTGTCCGTCGGCTATTCACTGCTTAGTAACCGTCTCCGCGATCTTCCGCCCGGCCCGCCGCCACTTCCGATACTCGGCAATGTTCTGTCTCTAGGAGATCCTATCGACCAGGTGACAGAGTGTGAAAAGTGAGACCACGGGTGCATTCTTTAAAAGTACTGTGGATGAGCGAACGTGTGAAATGAAGGGATCGCGGTCTAATAGTTTTCAATCTAGTGCAAATCAATCGCGAATTTGACTTGTATGGAATAAATTTGTTGTTGAGGTGATGCTTCGCTGGTCGAAGCAGTACGGTCCCGTCTTCACGGCCTGGCTGCCTGCACCAACCGTCGTCATTACGGACTACAAGGTAAACATAATTTTAAATATTTAAAAAAATCGTTCATGAAATGGTGATCTGTGTACTCCCTTCCTCGGCGAGTCTCCTGTTTACTCTCTCTGGGAATTATTTCTATGTTTTGCAGCGGAACGTTTTAGCGATTTGGATGAGTGTATCTGGACAATGTACAATTCCAAGCTATCAAATTGTGTACACTGATAGCAATCCCCGTTATCTTGCATGCGAAACAGTTCTCGACTACGAAATGAGAACATCGCACTTGTCCGCACAAAACAGTGGTGATTGTTGTTTTTTCCGTGTAAAATCGTTTTTGTGCGAAGTGCTTTGACAATTTACTGGGAAAATATTTGACAAAAAATGATCCTTCTCGTTCCAGATTCTGCAAGAGACGGTGGTGAGGCAGGGCGAGCTGTTTGGCGACCGCTCGCTTCCATACGAGCAACTCAAAATGCTTTTGGACGGCGAATACGGTCTAGTGTTTAACGGCAACTACATGTGGAAGGTGAACATTTTCAAATTCGGGTAAATAATTGGATTAGATCTCTTTACTCCACGTACTCTCCCTTCTCTCTCGTGAAAAGTCCGGTGTAGGAAGTGTGTGAAACGAAGAGGTCTGGCCCAATTATTTACCAGAATTTTTCTAGTGAGCTGCGGGGCGCATTCAGTGTCGCTGGCATAGAAAGAATGCGGTCTCTGAAATGGTTTCTCCTTTCGAGCGTAGGCGAGCGAACTTTGCATTGTGAGAGGGGCAGTCTCATCCAGACACGAGACATGTTACAACTCTACTTCATCATTTGCATATCGTAGAAACGCAATTTTTGTTGCACTGAACACTAAAATATTTCAGGAACAACGTCGCTTCGCACTCCACTCGCTAAAAGACGTTGGCTTCCTCAGTGACACCTTGCAGGTTTCATAATTCAGTTGCTTTGCGCTTTTTTCTATTTTTCTCTCTCACTGTATTTCTGAGCCCATAACGGCACTTATATACACTTAAAATTGATTTTTGTATTTATTCGTTTAGGAGTCGGCCAAGTCGTATGCGCAGCAGATCGTTGCTGAGTGGAAGAAAGAGGCGGCCGAGGGCAAACATATTGACGTCACCCACAATCTAATGGTTCGCTGTCCCCGCCTATGTCTGTTGTTGTTGTATTTGGACTTGACTTTCCGATCTCCCTCAATTTACTTTACCGTATTATTTTTGTCGAATAATTCTCAATTCACACTTTTACTTTAAAATATGACTCGAACACTCAAAATGCCAAAACTTGTTTAGTTCCTGAGTTTACCTAAGCGAAGGAAAAGTGAGAGGGTCGCGAATGTTACTTTGTCGTAAACAACGGAAGCACGTATTTTGACGTTTTTGTAATGATCGTATCATTGTAAAAATGACATTGCGTAGATCTCGGCTGTGCTTTACTAAACTCGTCCGGATAGAGCACGTATCCGTAGAAATGCTTCGTCGCCGCTAATTTGCATAAAAGAGTAAATAAATATGAAAAATTGAGTATGGCGTTGCCAATCTCATCTGGCAACTCGCGTTCGGTCGAGCGGTTTCGTTCAGCGACCCGAAGCTGAAATTGGTCAAGGAGGAAGTGCACAAGGTTATATTTATTCATGATTTTTTTCTTTTATTCTCTACCATCAAGTAGTTTGCGAACAGAAACGTGCATATGGTTCCTAATTCCTTTTAAATTCCTGTTGTTTTCCAGTAATTGTTGTGATAAATCAAAATAGACACTAATTTTCGAAT
This sequence comes from Pristionchus fissidentatus, assembly GCA_036245785.1. Lineage (NCBI taxonomy): Eukaryota > Metazoa > Nematoda > Chromadorea > Rhabditida > Neodiplogasteridae > Pristionchus > Pristionchus fissidentatus. The sequence goes on from BTSY01000004.1 coordinate 14,634,948, forward strand.
ATGTAGAGAATGATATTAATAATTTGCGACAATTGACGGATTCTTTCAGCTCTTCGTCGCTTTTGTGCATCCCTGTGTGGGGCTACTCGAGTTACTGCCCCGCATCGGCCTCCTCGACCCGCTCTTCGGATACCCCATACGCAACCTGAAAACAGCAAGTGACACCTGCATGGATCTCATTCAGAAAGTGAGTCCTCAAAAAAAATCCGCACCGTCCGGAATTTTCTTGGCCCCTGAGGCGGAAATCTGGACGTTCTGCGATATCGTTGGTTCACTACGAAATCGTCCAGATTTGCGTAGTAGTCAACGTTTTTGCAATAATGTACTGAAAATTACAATTGTCATCATGATGCTTTGCGAAAAGCGACTGAATTTGAGGAATTGGACATCACAGAAGCGGCGCTGAACTATGACGAGGACCCTCGATGCTATGCCGATTCGTTCTTCCTCGAGATGAAGAGACGCGAGGATAAGGGAGAGCCAATGAGTACGTTTTTTTTCTTTGAAAGAAGGTCCAAGATTCATAACAGATTCGCACCATTGCGGAGGTTTTGAGAGACAATTTTAATTTTAGGCAATTTTTCCCGCAGTCAATTGCAAGTTGCCGCTCTCGACATGTGGGTCGCCGGATTTGAGACCACGGTGCGTCAAAATATTGACAACATTTAAAATGAAAACTTATGAAATATCCGGCATAAACAACAAAACAAACTATTTGAGGCCGTTCGCGAACGCATCATCTAAATTTGCACACTATTTTACGAGATGCCTTTTCAGGTAACCACTCTTCGGTTCGCCATTCATCATCTAATGTCGCGCCCCGAAGTGCAACGCAAAATGCAGCAGGAAATTGACGATAAAATAGGGCAACGAGTGGGTTTTCTTCAGCGTTAACGAGAGGAATAAAAAAGTAGTGTTATTAGATCGAATAATTCAATTCACGAAAAGCAAATTTTATTCGCGCATAGGATCTATTCGATCTAACAACACTAATAAAAAAATAATGGTTAGTTTGTTTTTATTTTTTTATCATCAGCTTGAATTCCAGCAAATCTCGATGGATGATCAGAAGACGTTGCCGTACTGTATGGCTACTATACTAGAGATTCAACGGCTAGCCAATATCGTCGAGATGAATTTCTTCAGGGAGACCAATCAGGAGACCGTCATTGGAGGTGTCACCATGTTCCATACCCTGTAGAACATCTGACTGGAGGATTCATGAGAGTGTAGCGAACTATACCACACACCATTTTTTCGAACTGAAAATATTCAATGTGTCAAAATTTTTGTGTATTTTTCAGGATTTCGAATACCTGCAAAAACGGCTGTCCTGCCTCAGTTCCCAACAGTTCACATAGACCCGGAGAATTTCGAACGACCTGGTAAGCATTCCCGAAGAATTCATTGAAGACGTTCCGTTTATTTTTGTTAAAATTATAGCTGCCCCAATGTTCAATGTTAAAATTTTGCGAAGACTACATTTTGCCTTGTTTTTAGAATATTTCTGTCCTGAACGTCACATCAACGACCACGGAGAGTTTGTGAAAGACCCACGCATTACGCCTTTTTCACTAGGCAAGAGACAATGCCTCGGAGAAGGGCTGGCGAGGCGAGTATTTTATTATATTTACCGTACACCACATGGGTGCGACCACATGTACACAAACGTGCGAGTAAAAGAGAAAATTATTAAGAATGGGGATTCAAAGGTGGGGGGGGGCGGGAATTGTCAACCACACGGGAATGAGAAGTGAGGGGAGAAACCTCGGCAAAATATGTTTACTACAACATTGAATTATACAATTTCTGATTGTTCACCGAAATGCTGGATGTCATTCCTTTCGTTTTCGAATGGTATACGAGAGATTATCTGAGTGGGTCGACATATTTCTTCAGGAAGCTGGCAGTTGACGAAATTTCCGATTGAAGACTGACAACGCTATGTTGTAGTGTATTTCGTGGGAGGTACAACTGGGCCATTCCGGAAGGTCAAAAATGCTTTTATGCCTCAGGGCAAAAAATATTTGTACTTGTGACGTCACAAAACTTTTTCGTCAAACCGAATGGAATCTCTTCGATTCTTAGTGCAATCGATAGCCCATCGAAATACAACTATTTTTGACTTTCGGAACTTTTTTGATCAGAGCTCACCCAGCCAAGTTATTCATCAAAAATAGTCTCTCACTTAATTTTTAACTCTCCTAGAGGTCCTGCAAAATTTTCCCTTGTCCTACTACATCGTACAGCAGTTGCACACAATCTGTGAAAAATAGAGAATTTAAAAGTTTCTGGCAGGAAGTTAAAAACGGAAAAGTATGCAGAAAATCTGAATAAAATCAGTTGTCAATGAGCAAAAGCATAAGCCGTCCGCCTCCGGAGAACAAAAGTACTGTAAGTGCTCTCATCAAACGGTTTAATATTTGTTGTATTGTGTAGTTTCCCTCCACTCCCCTTAGTCAATTATCATAATCCTATCACGTGACTCGCCCCCTTTGCCTATGAGTCCATCTTAGCATAATTAGATACGTGACTATCCCTTCGCCGCTCTCGACTCTCGATCCGTGCAGTGGTGTCAACTGGTTGATTTGATTGTAGATAAGTATGCGGAAATCTGAATAAAATCAGTTCTCGATTAACGCAGTATTTGCGAAATTTCGTGTTAACTGCCTTATTTCTCATTTCAGTTTGCGTGTGCGATGTTTCTGGTAACATCAGCGTACACTGAGAGTGAAAAAATGCCAAAGAATTCAAATATTTCTCAAATATTGTTATGTAGCTGTCTACCCCAACTCTGAGAGCATAGAGGAGTAAGAGTTTATCTACAATCAACCAGTTGACACCACTGCACGGATCGAGAGTCGAGAGCGGCGAAGGGATAGTCACGTATCTAATTATGCTAAGATGGACTCATAGGCAAAGGGGGCGAGTCACGTGATAGGATTATGATAATTGACTAAGGGGAGTGGAGGGAAACTACACAATACAACACCTTCCTCCAAGATTCTAACTCGGGGAGAATCTGAGCAAAAACAATTATAGTCAATTATAACGAAACAATAATTCAATGGGGCCACGATCGAAGAACTTTGGTCAGGGACTCATTTCTCACCGTATTTTTTCTTCGTTGAAAAATCGACGTCGAGACGGCGAGGAGCGGATCGGTTTCTCGTGGATCGTCTCGGCACTGCTTGTCCGCTGTTGTTGTCGTTCAGCCCTTCATCGATGGCGTCATTCTCGACCGCAATGGTCTCTTTCTCGTATTCATTCTCATCGGGAATGCTGACTTCACTGTCAATTTCGTCAGGAACCACTTGTTCCGTCACGTATTCGATCTCCCGATCTGATTCCAACCGAACTCTCAACTGATTGGCATGCGCCCTCACAGTTCGGTTGTCCAACTTCACTTCATACATGGTCTTCCCAATCCGACCATTTACGATACCCATGGACCACTTCCGTCCATTCGGGCCCATTTGCATATCATATAAGACACTATCGCCGATCTTGAAGACTCTGGACTTCGTTCCATGTTTCTGATCGAACTGCGTCTTCATCCTGTCATCTCTTCCAGAGAATCCACGCACTGGCAGCATCAAATCTACCTCTGATCGAATAACCCTTCCGAACATCATCTCACTCGGAGTCTTCCCATCGCATTGTGGGTTCGGGGTTTTTCGATAGTTGTATAGGAACAACTGCAGTGCCTCTTCAAGCGATCTCTCTCCTTTCTGCTTCAGCAGACTTCGCTTTACAGTATCCACAAATCGCTCGGCCTGGCCATTACTCTGTGGATGATAAGTGGGAGTATTCACATGCTGTATTCCTCTCTCACGACAGTATCGATTGAAAGCATCCGAGTTGAACTGAGTGCCATTATCAGTCACAATCATTCTCGGTAAACCATTCCTCGCAATAGATTCATTCAGAATCCGAATGGTAGCACCAGCTGTCATCGATGCAGTTGCCACAATCTCTGGCCACTTCGTGAGCGAATCGATCATTACTAGCAAGTACGTGTTATCCACTGGCTCACAGTAATCCATATGAATCCGTTCCCACGGTTCATTCATCTTTGGCCATGGTTCGAGAGGAACCTTGGTTGGTTTCTTCAGTGCCTGTGCACACTGTTCACACGAGAGAACCATTTTCTCGATATCTCTGTCCATTCTGTACCAATAACACGCTTTTCTCGCCAACGACTTCATTCTGACAACACCCGGATGTCCGCCGTGAAGCATCGCGAGGACTTTCTCCTTCAGCGATTGGGGAATCACAACTCTAGATTCGTTGATGCCCACCATGAGACAGTCATCCACCACTACAAGCGTATCTCTCATCGAGAAAAACGGCTTGAGTTGACTGAATTCGGGGTCATTTCGTATCGTCTTCTCATTTGGCCATCTAGTGAGATGGTAATTTCTCACTCGGCACAGCAGAGAATCTCGTCAGAGCTTCTCTGATATCGTCTGCCGTCACTGGCAGTTTCTCGATGTTGGATCTGATCATTCTCACAACGAGAGTCTCCGCTTCTTCCAACACACTCTCTTCATCGCGATCATCACGAGAGTCCGCAATCAATCGGGAGAGTGCATCTGCATATGCAAAACTCTCTGTATTGATGAACTCCATCGAGAAATGGTATCCCAGGAGGATCGTAGCCCAATGGAACAGTCTCCTCGCTGTGTGCACTGGGATCCCATCCTTCGATCCAAATATCGAGAGTAGCGGCTTATGATCGGTCTGCATAACAAACTTCCTTCCGAAGAGGTATCGATGGAATTTCGTCACTCCAAATATGAGTGCCAGTCCTTCCTTCTCAATCTGGGAATATTTGATCTCAGCACTCTTGAGTGCTCTGGACGCATGGGCAATCGGCATCAGTCTTCCATTGACTCGATGGGCGATCACTGCCCCGATTCCCTTCTCACTCGCGTCCGCTGCCAACACCACCTCTTTCTGAGGGTCATAGTGTACCAGATTTAGATCGGAAGCGAGAATCGATCTGATCTCCTTGAATGATCTCTCGCATATCACTGACCATTCCCACTCAACATCATCCTTTAGAAGGTTATCCAGAGGTGCACGCAGTTTGTGCATTCCCTCAATAAACGGGCCATAGTACGACACCATTCCCAGGAAACTCCTCAGTGATCCTTGATCCTGTGGTTGAGGCATCTCTCTGACTGCCTTCACCTTGGAAGGGTCGGGTCTTCTTCCAGCCTGATCAATGATGAAGCCAAGATACTTGATCTTACTCATCCCGAAAGAGCACTTCTCGGGCGAATTCGAAATCCGTAATCCTTGATTCGATCGAGCACTTGCTTGAGATTCTTATCGTGAATCTCCTTGGTCTTTCCACCGACCACCACATCATCGAGGTACACCTGTGCGTTCTCGCAACCAGCCAACATCGTGTCCATTGCCTTCTGGAAAATTCCAGGGGCGACGCTGACTCCGAATGGCAATCTTGTGAATCGGAATAGCCCTCTGTGAGTACACACTCCAAGCAGGTCTCTATTATCCTCTTCAACGGGTATCTGAAGATACGCATCACACAGATCGATCTGACTGAACAGTGTGCACCCTTCCAATCGAGCGAAAATCTCCGATGTCACCGGCAACGGATGGTTGTTCGGTTCGAGACTCGCATTCAATCCCGTCGAGAAATCGACACAGATTCTCAGCTTTCCATTCGGCTTGGGCACTACCAGAATGGGTGCCGCCCACTCCAGGTAGTCCACGGGTTCGATAGCCTCCATTTCGAGTAATCTGTCAATTTCTTCGTCGACCTTGGGGAGCAGTGCCAGGGGGACATCTCTTCGCTTGCAAAATACCGGCTTTGCTCCTTCTTTCATGCAGAAAGTTGCCACAGCCTTCATGCATTTGCCCAGTCCCTCCTTGCAGATGTCACCGTACTCTCCATTTATCCAGTTCAAGTACGAGTCATCGCTCTTCACCATGTTCACTTTCACACCCTTCGGAATCAGTCGGAAGAACGTGGTGATGAAGTCTCTGCCCATGAGGTTCTCACTCTCTCCGGACGTGTACACCCTACCCTGAGCGACACTTCCATTCAACTCGAGAGTCAGATGACATTTTCCCGTCAACTTGAGCGGTGTTCCATTTGCACATCTCGGGAACGCATCCTGCTCACTCCTCTCGGGCGCACCGATTTCCTTCCACGTTGAGTCAGAGATCAAAGTGAGGTCGGACCCGGTGTCCACTGTCATTCTGACCACCTTTCCATTCATGATCACATCAGTCTCAAATCTATCTAGATCTTCCGGGAGATCTCCGAACACTGCATTCACTTTGTTCTCTCGTTTCAGTGGTCTCTTCTGTGGTTTCTTGCACTTCACCGAGAAGTGGCCAATCTCGTTGCAGTTGAAGCAGTTCCTGCCTGCAGCCACTCTGCACCCGTCCTCCTTCTCCTTGTGCTCTAGACCAAACCTGCCACAGGAGTTACTCCTCGAGGAATACTCCTCGAGTATTTCTTGTAACCACCGAACTTTCTCTGATTCCGGTCGCCAGTGATCGCATTAACTTGTGGATCATTCTGCTTGGAAACTGCATGAGAATCATTGTACAATTCCCTGTACACATTCACATTACTGAGAATCGACTCGATTGTGGGGTTTTCAGTTGATTTAACATCATTCATCACGTGGAACATTGTCGCCGTGTGTCTGGGGAGATCCATTCCAGCCAGCAACACCACAGCCTTGAACTGCTCCAGAGGCATATCCTTCAATCTTGCCTCTTCCACCACTCGATTCACGATCGTCGAGAATTCCTTGATGTCATTGCACTTCAACCTCGACATCTTGAGACCGAACACGTCTAATCTCTTCTCGAACACAGACTTATTATCACCGAACAAGTCCTGCATTATCGTCAGAATCTCGCTAAACTTGATAGCGGATGGCTTCTTTGGCCTGATGTGATCTACGAACTGCTTGTACACTTTGTCGTCCACGTGACGCAACAACAGTCGCACCTTGTCACCATCAGCCATATCACTCAGATCATTCTCGAAAATTTCCCTGTGACGCTCGAACCACGTGTCGAATGTCATCCCATCCTCTGGGTTGTAGGAGAAATTCCTGATCTGTTTCTCAAGAGCATCGATACTGGGTCCTCTGTGTCTCAATCCCTCTGACATCTCCGACCTCGTATCCGATCTCTCCGTTCTCTCCGTCAGTAGCGTCTTTATCGTTTCACTCTGCTTTTCCATCTGTTCCCTCAACAGTTCACTCTGTTCCTTCTGAATCCGCAACTGTGCTTCATTCTGTTCTCTCTGAGCTTGCAACTGTGGCTCACTCTGTTCCCTTTGGGACTGCATCATTTGCATCATCGTCTTTATTAGCTCATCATTTGCATTTCCATTGGTTCCGCCCGTCATCCTTATGACACGTGCATTTTATATTGATCGGTTCGTACAGGAATTTCAACCCGCCTTGATACCTCACAACACTCAGAATACACGCACTTGTGCCACGTCACAGCAATTAGGTGAAACAAACGAGACCGTAATCGACAAATCAATTAACTTCCGTGATTAAATCCACGTCAGCAATCAATATATGATACGAGAATCAAGGCTTCCAGGCACCCTTCGAGTACCGGAACCACTTAGCACCCTTAGAGTACCAAGACAACGATTTACCCACTCGATACCCTGAGTAACGAGTGAGACCAGCACCCAACGAGTACCGGGGTCCTTAGCGCAGTGATAGCACCAAGTTGGAACAAGGGAAACGCGGAACACGACAGATAATAGCAGTGAACAAGTACGAATCTCTGAACGCCAATGTTATGTAGCTGTCTACCCCAACTCTGAGAGCATAGAGGAGTAAGAGTTTATCTACAATCAAATCAACCAGTTGACACCACTGCACGGATCGAGAGTCGAGAGCGGCGAAGGGATAGTCACGTATCTAATTATGCTAAGATGGACTCATAGGCAAAGGGGGCGAGTCACGTGATAGGATTATGATAATTGACTAAGGGGAGTGGAGGGAAACTACACAATACAACAAATATTAAACCGTTTGATGAGAGCACTTACAGTACTTTTGTTCTCCGGAGGCGGACGGCTTATGCTTTTGCTCATTGACAACTGATTTTATTCAGATTTTCTGCATACTTTTCCGTATTTGACTTCCTGCCAGAAATTTTTAAATTCTCTATTTTTCACAGATTGTGTGCAACTGCTGTGCGATGTAGTAGAACAAGGGAAAATTTTGCAGGACCTCGAGGAGAATTAAAAATTAAGGGAGAGACTATTTTTGATGAATAACTCGGCTGAGTGAACTCTGATAAAAAAGTTCCGAAAGTCAAAAATAGTTGTATTTCGATGAGCTATCGATTGCACTAATAATCGAAAAGATTCCATTCGATTTGAAGAAAAATATTTGTGACGTCACAACTACCAATATTTTTGCCCTGAGGCGTAGAAACATTTTTGAACTTCCGGAATGGCACAGTCGTAACTCTCTGCAAATGCACTACAACATAGCGTTGTCAATCTTCAATCGGAAATTTCGTCAACTGCCAGCACTATTTCGATCCGCTCAGATAGTCTCATAATTTCAGGATGGAACTGTTCATCTTCCTCACAACAATCGTGCAACACTGCTCCTTTGCCAGTCCCACTCTCATTCCGCAAGTGATAAAATTGATCAGACGAATTACTCGATCTCCCGAACCCTACACGGTTAAAGTCACCGCAAGGTTTTGAATCCGCATCTCCCTCCCTCTCCTTCCTATCCATGTTGAGATATTTATTTTTTTCTTCATCGTGTCTTTGATTGCCGTCAAACCGTTCGCGCGTGTATCAAATAAATAAATAAACAAAGGAATCATTATAGCATTTTAGATTTCACAGAGTAAACGGATCATTAAAATGTGCATGAAGAAGAGCGAATACTTGTGAAGAACAATGACATGCTAATTTCAGATTATCTCGCACGTGAGGTGAATTTTACCAACTGTCCATTTAGTAAAGCGGTTGTGAGTTTGCCTCACAATCGCGCTGTTCTATGTTCAATGCAATAGTCTTTGAGCTCGCATTGTTCCAAATTTCAGAGGGTATAAAAGGTGCAGGGAGCACTCTCTGATCTATTCAACTGTTTCCCAATGGAAAAGGGGAAGGGGGCAATTGCCCCACGGACAAAAGTCCTCCCTCTATGAGAAGCCCCAATCGAACTTTTCTGTCAAACCAGAAGACACATAGACACGAGGGGATTTGGGGACGTGGGGGAGTGCACCTGACTTTTACAGTAACAGCCCTCCCTCGGCAATTGAACGGCAGACTCAATCTGTCGCTCTTGCACCGGCCTGCCGTGGTACTAATTCCTCTCAATAAGACAACTCACTTGTCGGTCAGAGACGACTAGAGAGCGAGAGAAAGAGAGAGAGGCAGAGAGCGACCTACAACTCACTAGTCGCCTCGCGAAAGTACCGACAAGTGAGTTGCAGGCGAGAGAGGGAATGGAGTAGTAGGGAAGGGGAGAGAGTCAGAGAAAGAGAGACATATTGCTCCTCTCCCTTTTTGTCGGTGCTTCCCAACAAGTGACTGTTCGTTTCTCGGAATCTTCCCTCTTCCCCCTTATCTCTCCCCTATCCCCTCGATCTCTCTTGTTGGACAAGCAAGTGACCTCTTCCTCTCTCACACACTCTCAACATGCGCTCTCTCTTTTCTATACACTCTCTCGGTCATTTCTAGCGCAGATCTAACAGGTCACTTGTTGAGGTCCCTTTTTGGGATTTAGTACCACGGCTGATTGGCGAGCGAGCCTGTTTACACCAATAACTATTAGCAATTTACTTTCCCACCGATCATTGCTCGAATGCTTAAACTTGGAAAGACCACTCTTTTATCCTCTAAACAAATGTGGAAAAGAACAGAACTAGGAAGGTAAAGGCTACTTGGAAGAATCGTAATGACAAGAAATCCAATAACATCTCTTGACAAAACTCTTGACAAAAAATCTCTTAGAACATATGAATGATTGTATAGAATATTAGTAAACATGGCGGTAAAATTGGTAGCAACTTTTATTGCGAAAGGTAAAGTGTCCCAGAAGCCTGGTCAGCAGGGGAGACGTAGACCTAGTTTGCAAACCGGCCTTACCGGTGAGCCCCGGCAGAGTAGTCGCTTGCTGATGTAAATTCCTCTTGATTCCGGTATTGTCCAACGATATCAAAATTGGGAAAATATCCAACAACACAAAAACTAAACGTAGCTAACATTTATTAATTTGTCTTTAGTTTTACTAATTTTTTTTGTTAGTGCACGAATCATAGAATGCAATGGGATACAATCAACGAGTCATCGCACCCGATGACTTTCCGCCCACCCTTGTCGTTGTCTCTGCGAAATTTCTTCCGATAATCGGGATCACGCCCAAATTTCTTCTGAACGCGGCGCGATAATCGGAACTTGTGAAATAGAGAACAAAGTAGTTGATGGACAGCGAAGTGTTGACGGCAATTCCGGAAATTTCCTCCGCGATGTACAGCGAGCGGCCTGCGCAATGAAACATGCCATGCTAATAATTTTTTTAAAGATTACAAATTGTTGCTAAAGGATACAACTGTACTCATTTGAGTAGCCTCTTAGTTGTCATACAAAGAGGAATAAAATTTCGCTGATTGTTGTGTTCTCGCTTTAGACGACATTGCTTCAGTTCCTTCGGTAGAGATATTGGAGCATTTTTCTCAATGTTCAAGTCCTAGTTTTCGAGTTGTTGACCAACCTTCTAGTTGCAGGATAGTCGCAATAAAAATGAGGAGGAGAATGGTGAGCAGCCACCCGCAGATTACAACGGCTGTAATGGAGAAGATGGCGCGCGAAATGCGCCGCATGCGACGCGCGTCCGACGCCGTGCCTGAGTATACGGTATTTATCCCACTTGAGTATACGATATACTTCAAGTTTTGAGTAACGCCATATGAGGGTGTTCGCGAAAGGATCAATGAAATGGGCGTACACTGAAATTGAAAAGTAGTTCCAAAATGTGAACACTGTTGTTATCGAGTGCGCTGATGATTATCGTGACAATCATTTTGCATTTCACTCATTGGCCCGGGAGTACTGTAACTACCGTTTTTTGAGGCTGCAATGCCGTATGTCGAGACCCCGTGAACCGTTTTCCATGAAACATTTTTTGGGATGTTAGTTTGAGTTGCCGATAACTATTTGGTACTCTATTTGGATATTGCTATTTTTAGTCATCTATCAAAAAATTGATCTCGAACACCCGTCATAACTAATATTAATGACATATACCAGAAGATGCGCTGTTTCCTCAGCTTCCATATTCTTATGCTACATGCATACTTCAGAGGTACCAGTGATGTAGATCATGCCATTTTTATTCACTATTTTGCGCTTCATTGACCGCGCAGGAGAGCTAAATGAGAATGATCAGTGTAAAATTATAATAAACGATGCGAAAATGGCCAGTTCCCCCACGAAATTGTAAAAAAAACAGCGTATCTTCTGGTATATGTCATTAACATTAGTTATGAGGGGTGTTCGAGAACATTTTTTTGATAGATGACTAAAAATAGCAATATCAAAATAGAGTATCAAATAGTTATTGGCAACTCAAACTAACCTCCCAAATTTTTTTTTTCATGGAAAACGGTTCACAGAGTCTCGAGATACGGCATTACAGCCTCAACAACGGTAGTTACAGTACTCCCGGACCGATGAGTGAAATGCAAAATGATTGTCACCATAATCATCAGCGCACTCGAGAACCTCAACTACGGGAATTCCAGAAAATCGATGTACGAGGTCCTTCACAAAAGTTATTGATCCTCTCGCGAACAGCCTCATATGGTAGACGTGGGCCGTTTCACCGAAACCGACATCTAGCTGCCATTCCTACCACTCACTTTTGGCCACACTTCTCATTTGGCTCCAAACTGCAATGTAGACGCCGATAGCAATGCAATAAACTAGTAACGACGTGAGCACCCACAACCCCTTGCCCATGCCATGGTACGCCTCGGGCGGACCGCAGATGATGCTGCTGCAAATTAGTCGTTTACTATCAGGGTGTCCCAAAAGTTCTGTCACAAAGCCTATTTTCATGGTTGTATAGAACATGTTATCGATCACTAGGCATGATGACATAATGACTTTGGTACATTGTCCACTCAGTGATCAAACACGCCTCAGTGCTAGTCAACTGCTTCACTGGCCTAGTTTTTACATCAATTCTTCCAAAGTACACATCAACCGACTTTTGATCGATTTTGCTCTAGAAATTTCTCAATGGCAAGAAACACATGGAAACCAATGAACAACTGGCGCTATCGAAACTAGAGGCGGCCCCTAATATACGACTCTGTAAGTGTTGGCATTTGGCGTTCGCTTTCGGAGGCCACAGTCGCGAAAACAGACCCCACTTTGCCAGTCCCCACTCCGAAATCGACTCTCCGTTCTCATTGCGTAGGCAAGTAATCTCAAAACCAATGCCCTTCTGGTGGAGGCAATCACTGATACTCCCATATCCACTCTGCATAAAATCGTCTAACAGAACTGGAAGAGCCCGAAGTTATAAAATGCAGTAAATCGCGACATTTTGGCCATCACGAAAAAGAAACGTGTTTTATGTGTCAGGGATTTTTCGACTGTCGGGCCAACTAAAGATGGGCCAGAAAGTTAATCGATATGGATATGAAGTGGATCATGTACGACAACACTAACATGAGACTGGATCGATTGCGTACAGGAGAGAAGTCATAGCCCGTACCAAAGAAAAAAGTTAAGAAAAATCATGAATTGATTAATTTCTTCTCCTCCGTTCCTGGTCCCATCTACGTGGAGCTCCTTCTTCATAGAACCAACATCACCGATGACCTCTTATCTACACAACTGCGAGAGGTCGTCGTCGGAGTCCTTCTTGGTCTCATAAGATAGGAAGAAATTGAAATTATGATCGACCGGCAAAGACCTCGTTTTTCGAAATCGATTCAGAAAAAGAAGGCCAATCCAAAGCAGGAGTGACTCACTATACCGCTGCATACTCTCGGTACCAGTGACATCAACTATTACTGTTTCGAAACCATTGCGGCCATCTGCTCCGGAAAAGAGTTATCTAATCGGACCTATCTTAACGCTGACTGTCAATTTTGGTTTGATTCCACAACCAGTCTTTCTAAAGTGCGAGTTTCATGGTTCTGCGCGATCGATAGAAGGAGGTGACTAGTATAAACGGTCACTATTTAGATCACTGATCGTTTGCTCCTCTTCAAGTTATAACGAAAAATCTCCGTGTTGAGATTTTGTGACAGAACTTTTGGGACACCCGAATAGATATATTTCATTACTTGCGAATTATATAGACATTACGAATAGGGATGCCAAATGAAGAGATTTTCGCGAAATGAAGAGTGGTGAAATGAGAGGGGGGATTAACTCGTCAAGAAGAGGTGAGCGGTCGTTCCCTCCTCTTCAAGAAGAGGGAACAGTGACGAGGCATTGTGCTTCTCATGGCTGCCACAACATGCTAATTTGGACTTACTTCAGACATCCACACTAATCTCATGCTAATTAGAGATTCACTCATCATTTCGATTGAAATATCAGTCGATTGACACTATTAGTCTTCTTGAAGAGGGGCCTCACTCTTCATGAAGAGTAGAACGACCGCTCCCTCTCTTCTTGAAGAGAGGAAGGAATCAGAATTCCTTTGTTCGGGGAGAGGAAGATCTTCATTTCACTCTTCATTTGGCATCCCTAATTGCGAATGCACATTGCACGCAATGCAATCAAATTTGAGCATTTAGTAAAATTAAAAATGATCAAATCGTGAGTAAAATATTATAGGACAAACGTCTCTTCAAAGAAAATGACGATGAGCGAGTACTGAACGGCTGCGTAGGTCAGCAGAGCGGTAAAGTGCGCCTGAATTAGAATTAATGTATTAAACATTAAAAAATTATTAAAATTAAAATGAATTGAAAAAGACAAATTAGAAATGAGATGTTGAAATTATTACAATTCGGATTTTTCAAACACAAAACAAAACAACAACAATCTAGAACAGCCGAAATTCCTCCGGTAAATAGGTTTCCGATCGACGCATTTGTTAGGTAAGAAAGTGCCAGAAAACGAAAAGAAACAGCGCTCAATAATTTTCGTGGTAATGCTCCAATTGTTCCAATCGAAACACCATGAACAATGGGGATGCCCGGACGGTTCCAAATGTCAAATGCTCGTACCCTCTGGGGGTGCGAGAGTCTCTCTCTCAAACCCTTTGAGGAAACGAGATAACACGCGAGAGAAAATCAAACCATTTGGTTTTTATTAAACCCTTTGGTTTTCAATAGGAGAATTGACCATTTTTTCAGTTGTTTCTCTTTTGTTTTTCAAACAACACTCACACTGAAGTGAGAAACGTACCCCTAGATGCCACTTTACACTCGTCCTCATTGCGAAAGTAGCAAATCGAACGGCGATCAACCTATCCACGGCGATTAGAAGAACGAGAAACGCCCCCGATGACAGCCCAAAGTTGGGAATGATCTTAAATTATTAGTAATTAGCACATTCAATGATTTTGCAGCGGCGTATGCTCTTTCCATTAACTCGACGTAAACCATGATACTTTAACTGTACTTAGACCCGAACCCCGACTGCATTAGATGGAAGAGAATTCAACTTCGTCGGCGATTCTTCCTGTCTTGGAACAACTCTTTCTTTCCCCCTCAACTGAAGGAAAAGATGTGCATGGGGCACATGGTTAAGATACATCACCGTATGCTCTCTCGCAAATTGTTAATCGAAAATAAACGCTGTACATTTCATGCTCTCGCCATAGAGTTCCCTAATAATACACGAAAAGATAAGTAGAAAAAGTGGAACAACAGACATTCTATTGTTCCACTTCTTTATAATTGGCTTAATACAACACCAGAAAAGATCAGCATGTCACCATCCCCTAAATATGATTCTGATAAAGGAATAGTAAAATTAATGCAGTGATTAAAGGGACCGTGCGCTGAAAATTGAGTTATTTTGATTTTAAAGAACAGTCATTTCTGAGAATGCAAATAATCGCATATTTTTACGATTTTTTTGAAAGGAGTTATGATTTTTCAAATTTCGGAATTTGCGTTGATGTACCGGGTGCTACGGTGTTTAACGCGCTAAATACAGTAATGCCCGGTACGCGAGCACCTTTAAAAAATCTCCTTTCAAAAAATCGTAAAAATATGCGATTTTTTGCATTCTAATCGGGAAACGATTTCCTTTAAAACAAAAATAACTTATTTTGCAGTGCCAGTTCCCTTTTTCTTTTACCTGCCACAAGCAGCACGATAAACTGGAAATCTCGGGGTGTCCGGTGAAGATAGGAACGATTTTCGGAAGATGTCCAAACTGGAAAAAAAGGAGAGGGCAAAATATGGAAAAGAAAACAAATAGTAACCATGTGTAAAATGTCCGAGAAGGCGCAGAACGCAATTAGTATGTTGCAAGTGCCCTGAAGTGATCTGAAACGGGTTTTGAAAAGTGAAGGGAATGCAATTTTATAAACTTAGAGACCTTCAGTGCCTACTAACAAGGTGAGACCGTGTAGTCGATATGGAGTTTCCGAATGAGACCTAGTGGGATCGATTACTCTCATAAAAGTAAGAAATAATCGGTAGATTTAAACTGCTAAATAAACCCCAACTCTTCTTCACCCTTATTGTTACTTCCATCCACCTCGGGGCGGTAAATTGGTAGCAACAATGATTGCGAAAGGTAACGTGCCCTAGATGCCTTGGGAAAGCTTGGGTTACGTAATCCCACGTTGCAGCTGGCTTACCGGCTTGCCCCATCTGGCGTGGTATAAGGGTGTCCCGAAAGTCTTTGCACTTTTTTTCAACAAATTGTTTTATCTGTACATCTTCAACGGCTTACAACTTTTAGCGATCAATGTATGCTCCCTTGTTTGCAACAACCTTCTCCCATCTGCCGGGCAGACTGACGATTCCGTCCCTCCAGAAAGACTGGGGCTTAGAGTCGATCCAATCTCTGAAGGCAGTCTCTAGATCGGTTCGATTGGCGAACTGCTTTCCACGACAGAAGTCAGAGAGGGAAAGGAAACAGTGATAGTCGCAAGGGCCGATATCGGGGGAGTACGGTGGGTGAGGGATCCATTCCATGTTCAGCTCGTCCAACTTTTTCTGGGTCAATTTTGCGTGATGGGGTCTGGCGTTGTCCATGAGAATCAAGATTTTTCCACCACTGAGAAGACCGGGAGGGACTCTGATGGCGACCTCTTCCAACTGAGTAGAGAAGAGGTCAACGTTGATAGTGGTGCCATCGGGGAGAATCTCCCAATAGACGGGACCGAGAACACAGAAGAAGAAACTGAGCAATTCCTTCTTTCCATGTGCTTCCTTCTTCGGGACTGGCTGGGGATTCTCTCCGACATCGAGCCATTCCAATCTCCTGTCAGGGTTATCGTACGTAATCCACTTCTCATCCATAGCAATGATCTTGTTTACCCATCGCGTATTGGTTCTGCGGTCGAGTAAATCCTGACACACATCGACACGCTTTTTGAGCTGGGCAGGGGTGAGGTCATGACATGTGGAACTTTCGGTGTCTTCCCACTTCGATTCAGGATTCTCAGCAGAGTGGATCTAGGAGTATGAGTATCCACCTCAAGCTTGCGCACACTCAATTTGGGATTAGCCTCCACCGTACTGAGAACAAGGGGTTCGTTTGGGGTAGGGGGGCGACCAGACCTGGGGTGGTCTTCGATGGTGTGGTCGCCAGAATCAAAGCGCTCGTACCAAAGGTAGACCGATCTGAGTGAGGGCGCATCCTGTCCAATCGAAATAAGTAGTTCGGCATGAACTTCCTTGGCGCTCCTTCCAATGAGGTAACTATGAAGCAAAACTGAGCGAAAGTCGAATGGAGTGTACATCATGCGAAATGATGTAGAAACTCGGAGACTACTACGACTGACTACTACTAGACAGCAAATGATTACGAAATGAATTGCCAAGTAAACATATTTCGCAATCGTGGAATCGATTGCTTACGTGACTTCTACGAGGTGACGAAACCCAGAGTGCAAGAACTTTCGGGACACCCTTATAGCTTGCTACTGTAAAATCGCTTGACATGGAACACCTTTACCTTTACTGAGAAAGGGATTGCAATCTCACTTGGACGTGATCGTCGCTATGATGATCATAGTATTCGTGGACACTGCCAGTGTCACCAGTAGGGTGTACAGCAAGGCGAGGCAGTAGATAACCTCCTCCGCAGACATTCGTTTCAGGAGTGACGGGTTTCCTATTTAAAAAAAAATGTATCATATATCATGCGTGTAAATTTAAGAAATCGGAATAATCGATTTAGCTAGGTGGTACATGGACTTATCATGCCACAAAGTGTGACTCACAATTCGAGGAATTAGGGAAATTAAGAGAATATGGATATTTTGGACAGGTTAAATAGCATCGAGAGCTGTCGTGTTATGGAATGACAAGAGAAGCCTGAGTACATACCTACGCCAACGCAGTAGCTATGTTTAAGAAAATAAAAAGTTGCGGAAAAGTGCGGCAGCCCCGGACCATTTTTCTCTCTCAAGAAATCCCGACATTAAAAAAGGCCCAATTCGAATGGATTTTGCCGATATGTACTTGAAAGGAAAACGTTTTTTTGGCATCACAAACGAATCATAAATTGCTGAAAACATATTAAAAAGTTTTTTTTTAAAATTAATATATTATAAACAAAAAATATTATATTATTAATTTATTAGAAAAATGTTGTCTTAATAATATATTATTTTTTATATTGGTGTTTTGAAGAGAAAATAAATAAATAAGACTGCGGAAGCGTATAAATATGAGGAGATACGACTAATGATCGTCCCGTCGTCAATACCGATTCCATGATGTGTAAGAACACGGAAATATGTAATATCTAATTTTGCGATTGCAAGGGCAGCGTGTGTACAATTCCTATGAATGCACTTGTTTCTGGTAAATAATATATCCAGCTATAGCGATTTTGTATCTGGTATATGATGCTGAATAAGACCTCAAAGTTCCTTCGATCACCACATATCACGCCTCTCACGAGAGAATCGGGCTGAAACACATCTTTTGCGGATTTGACCAAAAAACCAAAAAAAGTTGATTTATATCTATGGGATTACTCCTTATGGATGAAAATTTTAAAAAAAACAACCCTCAGCCGATAAAATCGAGCTCAAAGTTGGACACCCAGGTTACCTACGTATCCCCGTGATCCTGCCGCCGTACCAATTGGGGGTCAGTCCCGTGCTCAGTCCCCGTGGAAATAGCACGGGGAATCGAGAGACGCAGACACACTCTACGGGACTGAGGGAGGGACTGAGGATGGGACTGAGCGAGAGAGCGACGTTATGTAAGAGGGAGCAGTGAAAGAGAGACAGAATCGAGAGAGGCAAGTTCCCTCTATTAGTGCAATAAGAAATTTTGAAAGTGTGAAATAACTCGATTGGAAATTGATATATATGCTTTGAGTAAGCTATACTCAAGTTTTTAGGACAATATCTCATTAGCAAAGTGTCTAATTAGCACTCGGTTCTCGGTCGATCCCGTCCCTTGTAGGCAGTCAGTCCCGAATAGGATTGAGAGTGGTTATGTGATCACTAATAGAGGGAACTTGCCTCTCTCGATTCTGTCTCTCTTTCTCTGCTCCCTCTTACATAACGTCGCTCTCTCGCTCAGTCCCATCCTCAGTCCCTCCCTCAGTCCCGTAGAGTGTGTCTGCGTCTCTCGATTCCCCGTGCTATTTTCACGGGGACTGAGCACGGGACTGACCCCCAATTGGTACGGCGGCTGGATGTCCTAAACTTTGAGAGGATGTCCGCCATCCCAGGCATGATATAATCCTTGTAAATCTCAATTTCACTTTTTTGGCCCATTGCATCCTCCAGCTCGATTCTCTCATGAGAGGCGGCGTGATTTCTTGTTCACACTGGTATCGTGATTCGAATACACTGTAAAAATCGATAATGCAGAGTGGAAATAAAGTGCGGATCCGATATTAGAATGTGTGAAACCACACAAGTTCTGACAATATGGTTATTGTTCATTGTAGGAGGTCGTTTGACGTTCACATGACATCGTAAATTACATGTATGGAAAGTGCTCCTTATGTCAAAAAAAATTGTCAAATATTTTTAAACAACAAAAATATAAAGATTCACTTGATAACGGGTCTCTTTCTAGCCTTTACTAGGAAAAGCATGTACCCGGGTACGTCATTCCTCCACTTATAGGAAATGATTGTGCCTGTCTGTCTGTCTGTCTGTATGTTTTTTTGTTGCCGCGTGACGGACATTTTTCAATTTTCGCCATAAATCGCTTAAAATTTGCGCAATATCAGAAACTTTTGCATATGATAACTGCTCAGAAAACCTTTCAAAATTTTAATATAAAAATCCGCTAATTTCATAGCCAAGTGGATAACGCGTCAGACTTTGAATCCGAGACCCCCAGGTTCGACCCCCGCCGCGGGCAAAAATGTTTTTGAGTATCGTGAAACACGTTTTCACCTGTTTTGCCGAGTTTTAACGTGAAAAATCGAAAATTTCGAAAAGTTTCCAATTGATGCGCAGAGCGTAGGGGATCACAGGAAAAGTGTTTTACGATGTCAGAAACGAGTCTGAACGTAAAATTTCGAAAAGCTCTCAAATGAACCGGGGAGCGTGGAGAATCGCGGGAAAAGTGTTTTGCGATGTCAGAAACGTGTTTGAACGTGTTCTGACACGTTTTAAAGGAACCAGGCAGCGAAAAATTTAGTTATCTTTAAATAAAAGAAAATCCTGTTCGCGGAAGAATGCTACAACCCGCATGTTTTTGCGATTTTTTTGAAATTAGTTATGAATTTTCAAAGTTTCGCTTTTTCTCCACAGCAGGTTACGGTAGCGACTACACCACAATTCAATCACCGCGTTCTGGAGAGTCTATCAAATTGAGGCAGACAGTTAGAGAGTGGGAAAATAGCATGTAAACGAGCGATGGTCTCAACACGAATTCAGCTTTGGCATGTTGCCCAGAACGCCGTGCAATTATCTAAAACCAGACATTTTCATGAACTGTGGTTGTGCGCATTTTGTCTGGGAGTGGTCAAAACCCAAACATTCCTCTTTTCAAAGCAAAATCTAATCATCCGACCAAATTATATTGCTTTCTGTCTTTTCGGAAATAGGCAACGCACCGTTCCTGGGGCTAATTTCTAATTGAAATAACTAATTGTAAAAAAATGCTAAAAATTTATTTTTTTCTTCATTTTGCATTCGATCGTAGTGAGTAAAGATCATCAAAAAGTTATGAAAATTAAAAATCTGTTTTTGTTCGCTGCCTGGTTCCTTTAAAGGGAGTTTGCAGCCAAAAAATAATAATTGTATATTCTTTTAATTTTATTTTTATTCAAAAGAGCTGAAAATTCTAAGAATAACTGTGAAAACCGCATATTTTTACGATTTTTTTGAAATTAATTATGAATTTTCAAAAAATCGTGTTTCAAAGGTATCCTTTTCAAAGGTGCTCCTGCATCCTCAAAACTTACGCTGTTTAGCGGCTACAAAAGTTTAAAAAAGGCCTTACTAACCGCAGGGGGACCGCAAAAGTAGTGGGCGGTCCCGAGAAAATCGGTTAATACAGTTATATGTGCACTCCTCAGGGGATCTCAGAACACCTTTGAAAAGTTGCCATATTTACTTCCTGAGTACTGTAAATCAATAATGAAAATTGCACGCGCATCGCCTCGGATAGTCCCCAAGTTTCGGAGCATTCTCTTCGTAGCGTCCGTAGCCTAGTGGATAGCACGTCTGGCTACAAATTTTGATCGTGGGTTCGAATCCCATCCACTGCTGGACGTTTTGCCGGTTTTTTGCTTCAACGTCCAAGGTAAATTTTTATCAAAAACAATAACACAACAATGATGACGACAACAACGGCAAGTCAACAACGGTTGACGTCCACCCAGAAACAATGGAAGCAGAAGGTCTTCTCGCAACGAGGACAGATGGAACAACCGCGGGAAGAGCAGACAGAGGAGGTCGTCATCATTGTTATGTTATTGTTGTTGATAAAAATGAACCATGGACGATGAAGCAAAAAACCGGCAAAACGTCCAGCAGTGGATGGGATTCGAACCCACGATCCAAAATTAGTAGCCAGACGTGCTATCCACTAGGCTACAGACGCTACGGAGAGAATGCTCCGAAACTTGGGGACTATCCGAGGCGATGCGCGTGCGATTTTCATTATCGATTTACAGTACTCAGGAGGCAAATATGGCAACTTTTCAAAGGTGTTCTGAGATCCCCTGAGGGGTGCACATATAACTTTGTTAACCGATTTTCTCGGGACCGCCCACTACTTTTGCGGTTCCCTAGTTAACAAGGTGAAAATAAGTGTTTTTGCAATTGATTAGACAATGGCGAGTATCTGTGAGGACGAATCAGTAGAAACAAACGCAAAAATATTACTGCATCATCCCTTTTGAGATTCTACAGCAGCTAAACAGCGTAAGTCCGCGGATGCGAGAGCTACCGTATTCCTAAATTTTACCATCTTTGAAAATTCATAATTAATTTATAAAAAATCGTAAAAATATGCGGTTTTCACAGATATTCTTAGAATTTTCCAATCTTTAAAAGAAAAATAACTTATTTTTCGATGCCGTATCCTTTTAACGTCAAAAATCGAAAATGTCGAAAACTTTCTAAATGATTCGTAGAGCGTAGGGGATCAGACGAAAAGTGTTTTGCGATGTCAAAAACGTGTCTGAACGTGTTCTAACACGTTTTAACGTGAAAAATCGAAAATTTCGAAAACTTCCAAAATTATTCAGAGAGCGTAGGGGATCACAGGAAACGTCTCTGAAATTGTTCTAAAAGTTCTGAACGCACTGTATCCTGCGTTTCCGTTGTGAAAGGCTCGTGAGGCTGAGAGCGATCGAAAAAAGTTGCCACGGAGCCACGAAGTGGCGTTTTTTTTAGTTAAAATATCTGGATATACATTTTGATGAAAAATTATAAAATTCTTATATTTTCATAAAAGGGTCAGAAATACTCGATTTCGGCCTGTTGTGTCATTCAATTTGAAAAAAATGTCTCCAAAATACTCATTGCAGGAAGTTTCCGACTATTGCCGATTTAGATACACAAAGCCGTGTAGTAAAGTGTGTACATAGATATCTCTCTGAGAAATTTAGGAAAAGGACAATTTTCTACAAAGAATCAGGCAAAACTCGTTTCCAATTGTGGGGTACTGAACTTCTTAAATATTCATTTCAGGAACTTCCCAATTATAGGCGGATGGCATACATAATCAATTGTGGTGCTATGTGTGCATAGTCATATTAATGAAAAATTCCAAAAATGGTTACTTTTCATTAAAAAATCAAAATTTTGATTCAAAAAAGGCATTTCGGAATGGGCCGGATTTCGATCTGAATAGTAGTTTTACAATGTCTGGGCACCCCTAACTTAACGCAAATGAATATTTGAGCCTAACTTTACAAGTTAAGAAATTTTAATTTTTCGACCATTTTTCACTCAAATCCATATTTCTCCTAGGCCGGAGCCGGCAATAAGAAATAAGTGGTGTTTTGTGAAATGCGGGCATAAGACCTTCCACCCACTCGAGTATGGACCTCCAGTTCTCATTGCTAGCTCAACGTGTCCGGGGGGTGGTCGAATCTTACCGATCCCCTCTCTTAAATACATAGTTGAAACTGTCTTCTTATAGTCAACGAGTTACTGCGTCTCATTTCAACTAGCGCGGTATATCGAAAGCGGTTCATTTTGCTTCAATTGCAGCCTCTGACAGGGATTAAATGGGTCAAATTGTGGCCTTTGAAATTAGGGTAAATAATCGGAGTAGATATCTTCATTGCGGTGTACAGATTATATGAAATGAAGAGTGATGATCCACTTATTTAACCGAATTGTAAACGCTATCAAATAGTCATCATATTGTCATCCGGTTGTATAGCTTTCGACCGCTCAAACGCCTCAAATTGACAACAAATAGATAACAAATGAGCAAATGGGTATAATTGTTCGTTTACGAAGCAGTAAACTGAATTTGCGAGATTCCCGGTAAATTTTTTCGCTATGGCTGTTTGTAACGCGAGCGCATGGGGGTAGGGGGCGGGAGCCGGCTAATTATTGGGGTGCATTATTGTGCGAAATGCGAGACCACGGTCTCTTCATTTCGCACACTCTCTTATCAATCGACCGGTGCAGAGAGTGTGCGAAATGAGGAGAGCATGGTCTCACATTTCTCACTCTAGGGTACATAATATTTATTCGAATAATTCACAAGCTGTCAAGCAAATTTTTATTGTCTATGCTTGTATGTGTCTTGTGTCTGAGTGGACTGTATTCATTGCCGAGTATAGTTTGGACTATTGCGTACGTTTCTTGTGCTTATTTATTCTTGCCAAAATACATTAAACATAAAAAAACGACAATAGGTTCGCACAATATGGAAATATGTTTTTGGTATGCCTTTCTGTCAGTAGGAAAATTGCTTCTGTGCTATTTCTAATGGAAATCAGGCATTTAGTAATGGATGAAACACTTTTTTGACTAAAAACCCATTAATGGTGAAAACACTTCATCCATTATTGTGAGCACTAATGACAGAAACGCATACCCAACAAATATCCAGACTGTGCGACCCCGCTCACGAACATTCTTAAACGATGATGCATGATTAATTGAAGAAAAAAACACAACAAAAAATGCACAATCAACGTGTCATCGCGCCCGATTGCACACTAATTATTGCCGCTGTATCGGTGAAATTTCTTCCGATTATCGGCATCACCCCCAGATTTCGTCTGAACGCCGAACGGTAGTCAGAACTTGTGAAGTAGAGGACGAAGTAGTTGATGGACAACGAGATGTTGACGGGAATTCCGGCAATTTCCTCTCCGATGTACAAAGACCTCCCTGATAAATCGAAAACTGCATGATTGTTTAAAGAATCTTCACATTATTTGAATGCGATCCATGGAATTTGACGAGGGGTCATTCTCGTTTCTGTAAGTCGTCGTGAGTTTGCTCTGAATGAGAGGGGACTTCCCTAGTTCCCTCCGGACCCCTCTTCTATCTAACAACGACTCGACAAGATTGGAATCCCCGTCCTAGCCGGCCTGGTCATCGTGGATGAGTATGACCGTCTGATGTTGGCTACTCAGACACCAATTTCGCTAATTCTCAATTTGATTGATGATTCGAGCTTGGTGTACTCAAGTGGTAGAAAGATGCTCCATCCGTTCGTCATGACTGCCTTCAGCCTCATGTATCCTCCCCTCTCTTCCTACGTCCATGGTCCTAGAGTTTTAAAAGTGACGCTACCCGACACCCTCGGGACTCGCACGTTGAGAATGAGAGGGAGGATGGAACCGACACCCGAGAATGAAAAAGGAGAATGGATTCGACATCCAAGAATGAGAGGGGATCAGGATTCGACACCCCTTTGTTTCTCGAATGACATTATCATAAATTAATTTTTTACGCTTTTACATATGAGGCCGTTTGCGGAAGAGTCGGACAAACCTCGGTACAGCAAAAAAGTGAAGGTCTGAGATAACAACGGTTTTCAATACACTTCGGTAAGCTGAGAACACTGGCCAAATCTCTTGCATGCAAATTTGATTGTAGGTCACTATGAAGATCTGAAGTTCACTGGAATTTGCGGTTTTTCGAGTATATCTGGATACCGAGTAGACGAAACAAAAAAGTTCAAAAAGAGAGTATACTCTAATTTGCATGAGGAATCTAATTCTTGTGTCAGAAAGGTAAAATTGACCACGACAACGAGATAAATATTTTTAACTCATATACTAACAAAAAGTGAGCAACCACTCTAGGGTCATGATCTGGAGCATGCATTCACTGTCCTACAAAAAAAATTGGTAGAAAAAGAATGCTGCCTTTTTGAGTTATGATTTTTCAACCGACGCCAATCGACTACATGAATTCACCCTCTCATTTCTGACTTTCAGACGCCGCGCAGACACAGTGCGGGATGTAAATGATCTTTCTCTCCGAGAAATGAGTGTTTTGACAGTCGATTGGCGTCGGTTCAAAAATCATAACTCAAAAAGTCAGCATTCTTTTTCTACCAATTTTTTTTGTAGGACAGTGAATGCATGCTCCAGATCATGACCCTAGAGTGGTTGCTCACTTTTTTGTTAGTATATGAGTTTAAAATATTTATCTCGTTGTCGTGGTCAATTTTACCTTTCTGACACAAGAATTATATTCCTCATGCAAATTAGAGTATACTCTCTTTTTGAACTTTTTTGTTTCGTCTACTCTGTATCCAGATATACTCGAAAAACCGTCAATTCCAGTGAACTTCAGAGCTCCATAGTGACCTACAATCAAATTTGCATGCCAAGAGATTTGGCCAGTGTTCTCAGCTTACCGAAGTGTATTGAAAACCGTTGTTATCTCAGACCTTCACTTTTTTTGCTGTACCGAGATCTGTTGAGAATTGTCCGACTCTAACGCAAACGGGCTCATATGTATGTTTGCTTTGAACTGTCATGTTCACTGTTTCTCTCAATCTTTGATTGTTGGTGGTCGAAATACGAAAAGGAAGGCTCCTTCTGGCGAGGGGTAAGTTTGAAATATTCTTGTAGAAACAACTCTACGATCTTACAGGCCAATTACACGGGGTAAAAAAGTTAAAACAAATTCTGACGTAAAGGATTCGGGCTCATCTGAAATCACGAATACTGAAGGAACCCACGTCGATGAAGTCGTGAATATCTATTTGTAAGTTTCACTTATTTAACAACATAAGATGTTACTAGGAACTCTGAAACGACTTCGAACGAGGGAAAAAGTGTTGTCGACTCTCTTGGAATTGATATCAACTTCGACGATAGGTGAGATCTAATTCTTATGAATTAATTGAACTTTTGTGAGATTTGTGAGATTTGTTTCTAGTGACTCAGAAGGTGAAATCACTTAAATTTGAGCAAATACCTCGCCATATTCTATGTTACATCCTAACAAAACATTTCAAGAGTTCGGTGGTTCACGAAAAAGCGATAGAAGGTAAATTAAGATCGATTTTAAACCTTGATTTACACGTATTACTTTTCAGAAGATGAAGAAAAAGATGTTGATAATAAAGTCCATCTTGTGTTTTTTAAATGCAAAATATATGTATGCCAGAGAAGTGGGTGTCGAATCCTGGTCATTTTCTAAGGGAGGATGTCGGATCCGAGTCATTTTGAGAAAATTGACCGCAGGAACCGGTCTTTCGAAAAAGGAATCGAACCGAATTAAAACCTCTACATGGTCCTAAGAGAGATCTCGTCTATTCCTCCAGCAACTTCAAAGAAGATGGTCTGTGAATGGGAAGAAGACCGATCCTCTACCCCGACCCCAGCCGAAATGATCCGTCATATTGAGAAGAATGATCCTGACCCCTGAAACCACATCCTCACCTGACGTGATAAATATTGTATCGTGGAATTTGAGCTTTTTTCACGTGCATTATTTATGAAGAAGACACAACTATCAAAGGCCTTTGCTCTTTGCTAGGTTCTCGATTTACACGACAATGCTTCACTAGTGGCAACTTCTATATAAAATTGGATATATGTCACGGCTCCAACAATCCCTTTGTAGCGATGGCTGCATCGAGTTGCTGACAAGAGTGTGAAATGTGAGACCAGGATCTCTTCATTTCGCAAACTCTCTTCATCGGTCGATTGATGAGAGAATGTGCGAAATGAGGAGGTCGTTGTCTCGCATTTCGCATTCTATTGCTGACCAACCTTCGAGCTTGAAAACGGATACATTGAGGAACATAATAAGCATGGTGAGTAGCCAGCCGCAGACTACGACCGCCGTTATGGAGAAGATGGCGCGCGAAATGCGCCGCATGCGCCGCGTGTCCGAAGCCGCGCCTGGGTATACGGTATACATAATATTTACTAACTAGCAGGGATGTGTTGAGGTTAAATACACTACGCTCTATGCGTACACTACGCTCCATGCATAGCTCTGGGTGCACGTTCGTTCCAGGGGGAGGTCGGTAGCCTGCTTCAGGTTGGGTCCAGGGGTAGCACAGTAGCCGGCTCCAGGTTCGGTCCAGGGGGGAGCTCGATAGCCTGCTCCAAGTACGGTCCAGGGAGAGCTTAGGATGTTGGGGAATCTTATTCACTAAAAAGAGTACTGGCTTATTCCGTTGCAAAAGGCTCGTGAGGCTGAGAGCGATCGAAAAAAAGTTGCCACTACGCCACTTCGTGGCTCCGTGGCAACTTTTTTTTTCGATCGCTCTCACCCTCACGAGCCTCTCTCAACGGATACACAGGATACCGTGTGTTCGGTTCATTTGGGAACATTTCGAAAATTTCGATTTTTCATGTTAAAACTCGGCAAAACAGGTGCAAACGTGTTTCACGCTGTTCAAAAACTTGTTAGAATCACTTCTGGCACTTGCGAAAAATGCGGCAAAAGATTTGCCCGCGGCGGGGGTCGAACCAGGGGTCTCGGATTCAAAGTCGGACGCGTTATCCACTTGGCTATGAAATTAGCCGATTTATATATTAAAATTTTGAAAGGTTTTCTGAGCAGTTATCATATGCAAAAGGATCTGAGAAGATTGGGCAAATTTGAAGTGATTTATGGCAAAAATGGAAAAATGTCCGTCACGCTGCAACAAAAAAAATAAACATACAGAGAAACAGACAGACAGACAAACAGACAGACACAATGATTTCCTATAAGTGGAGGAATGTATGATATTCGTGTTATCTACTCGAATCTGGAAATAGATTTCGTGTGAGCGAATATGAAATTTCTTGCTTGCGGAAGTCATTAAACTTTTAAAGGTAAAGGTATACTCACTTCCCGAATTTAACAGGCCTAGTAGTTTTATCCGAGCTGGGCCAGAGGGATAACACTACTAGGTCAGTAAAATTAGATTGCTTATAATTTACTCAAATTTAAATCGCTTTTGCGCGCTTGTAAGCGAAGGTAGTTTTTTTGTGCGTTTTTCCAGTTCTTTTCAGTTCTGAATTCATTCGGCTCATGATTATGAAGTTTTTTTGCGTGCAATTCGATTGAAACACTCATTCAGCTCACTTTTGGCTACTCTTCTCGTCTCTCTCCACACTGCCATGTAGACGCCGATAGCAATGATGTAAACAAGCAGCGAACTCAGCACCATCAAGCCCTTGCCCATGCCGTGATACGCCTCGGGAGGGCTGCAGATGACACGGCTGCAAATTTTGCGCTGTGAAATTGTATACTTTTTTTAAATTTCAAAAAGAGCAAATCGTATTTGCAACTTAATTTTCTATGAGAAAAACGTACGAAAATCATCAACGCCTTGTCGGCCACTACATATCATTGCAAATTAAATAGGCGTAAATATATTAAATAGGCCTTAATATAGTTGAGCACTAAAAGTAACCTTTGTTCGAGAACAAAGGAAGATTAACAAAGAAACAAAGAACTGTTCCGGAACGGAGTCGAAACCCTTTCTTCTTTTTTTCGTATCGACTAGGGATGCCAAATGAAGAGTGAAATGAAGAGCTTCCTCTCCCCGAACAAAGGAATTCTGATTCCCTCCTCTCTTCAAGAAGAGAGGGAGCGGTCGTTCTACTCTTCATGAAGAGTGAGGCCCCTCTTCAAGAAGACTAATAGTGTCAATCGACTGATATTTCAATCGAAATGACGCGTACATCTCTAATTAGCATGATATTAGTGTGGATGTCTGAAGTAAGCCCAAATTAGCATGTTATGGCAGCCATGAGAGGCACAATGCCCCGTCACTGTCCTCTCTTCTTGAAGAGGAGGGAACGACCGCTCACCTCTTCTTGAAGAGTTAATCCCCCCTCTCATTTCACCACTCTTCATTTCGCGAAAATCTCTTCATTTGGCATCCCTAGTATCGACTTTTCGAGTGGTCTCTTACGTCTGCCTTACGTCTCTTCAAAGAAGTTCCACATGAGCGAGTAATGAAAAGCTGCATAGATGAGCAGTGCGGTTAAGTGTGCCTGAGGACACAACTTTAAAATTTTGAAACGATAAAATTTGATTTAAAATTTTTTTCCCGGAGCCACTACAAGAACACATAGAACGACAACACGGCAGGAACTGGTGTGAAAAATAGAGTAGCAAATAACAATGATAAAAACTAAAACCATTATGCCACTTTGTCATTATCTATTCTCTGTGAATTATATCAAACGAATTATGTCAGATAACGAGACGAAAAAGTGAAAAGCACAGAACGCGATTAGCATGTTGCAAGTTCCGTGAAGCGATCTGAAACGGCGTGAATTGTCAGGAAAAAGAAAAAAAAAGTCAGGAAAAAGAACTGAAATTTGAATGATAACATACAGTTACTGGTTTTGAGCTTCTTATAACTTGCTGCGAATAAGATGCACATGCTGAGCTCGACTTACTTGGACGTGATCGTCGCCGTGATGATCATTGCATTCGTCCACACTCCCAGTGTAACTAGTAGTGAATAGAGCGAGGCGAGGCAGTAAATGGCAACCTCCGCAGACATTAAATTCCGGGGCAAATGAAGTTTTTTTTATGAATTCCTATTTTATGAATAATCTATCATGAGTGTAAAATTATGAAATTAGAATAATCGACTAGGCGATGCACTACATCACAACAACATAGGACATGCGTGGAATTGGGAAAGGGAAAATTAAGAGAAAATGGATAATTTCGGCAGGTTTAATAGCTAGTCTAGAGCTTAATAGCTAGTCTAGAAGTGCACGAACTTAAAAAAAAGCATATGAATCTCGAAAACATTTTTTCTCGAGCTATGAACAAAACATATATCCATTTTAGTTAACTTTTTTTAAATAATAAAGTGGTCTATAACCCTCTGGCGGAATAAAGTATTAAATTGAATGGAAAGTGTCCGGTCCGATCAATTCAGCTAGTTCTGTACACAGAGCGGGAAGTTTCCAACTTTTTTCTCTGCAGCAATCCTGGAATAATCACCAAAACTGAAGTAGGCCCACCCTTTGACATCTCCGACTACAACACGGTCAAATTTGAGCTATCACTAGATCATTCCGCTCCCGCTTTCACATTGAAAAGAGACTTCGTGAAAGCAGATTACGATATGATCAATTGTCAGCTAGCAAATGTTGACTGGGTTACTGCTTTCTCTACAATGAGAAATATTGACAAGATTTATGATTTACTAATTAAAGTTATACAAAAGTCTATTGATACCCACGTGCCATGGGTAAAAGTAAACGTGATGCACGGAAAAATCCCCCCGCGCATAGAGCGCCTCCTAGTGAAACGCTTCAATGCGTGGCAGAAATCAATCGCATTAAGTTGCCCACGATTGACGCACGAGTTTGAAAGTTTAAATAGACGTTTCAGAACACAGTTGATTCGATACCAGAAAACAATTGAGAGAAACACATCGCAAAACACTTTTCTAGTGATCCCCTACGCTTTCTGAATCATTTTGGAACTTTTCGAAATTTTCGATTTTTCACGTTAAAACGCATTAGAACACATTCAGACACGTTTCCGACATCGCAAAATACTTTTCCTATGATCCCCGACACTCCCTTCATCATTTGGGAAAATATCGAAAATTTCGATTTTCACGTTAAAACTCGGCAAAACAGGTGAAAACGTGTTTCACGGAACTCAAAAACGTGTTAGAACGGTTTCTGACACTCGCGAAAAATGCGGCAAAAGGTTTGCCCGCGGTGGGGGTCGAACCTGCGTCGGTCGGATTGCTAGTCCAGCGCGTAACCCACTTGACCATGGATTTGGTGATTTAAATTTTATTACATTTTGAAGCAATTCTGGTCAGTTATCATATGCAAAAGGTTCTGAGAAGAAATATAAGGAAAATGAGAAAAAAGTGTGACCGGTCAGAAGGAAAAAAAAACGAACAGACAGACAGACAGACAGACAGACAGACGTTAGCATTTTCTAATATATAGTAACCATGGTTTTTCGTGAAAGAGTGCTCACAGAGTCGTGTGTGAATATTACAAAAAATAGTATTTAGAAGAAACCAGGCGTTTTCACTTCATCTGATAAATGAAAACGCGATCAGCTCGCCAGACAGTAAATTAAAAAAAATTGCACGCAGAATCAGCACTCCGTTGAATTGACAAATTTTTTAATATTTCTTACTACATGCTAATTATATTTTCTACCAAAAGATAATTGTAAGATGTATGTTTATTCCTGATCAAATGCAAATATCCACTAACAAAATCCTTCAATTAGAATACAATTTGCAAGTATTTCCGATGGTAGTCCGTTGACGTCGTCGAAATGATTTCCCACACCAATGGCTAAAAATTCGGCAAAATTGTGAGGCAATTAATGGTACGATGTAGGATTCATTCATTATTTATATATTCCGTCAGATGAGCGCAATCAAATTGTAAAACTGTGAAGGAGCAAGATATGGTAGTCTGTTGACGTCATCGAATCGGTTTTGTGCATGACAACAAGTATGTTTGCGTTGAAAATGGGCGAATCATCGCCCCGTGGTCGCCGATTGCCCACTGATTCTTGTAGTCGATACATCGGTGAAATTTCTTCCGATTATCGGCACGACTCCCAAATTTCGTCTAAACGCCGCACGGTAGTCAGAACTTGTGAAATAGAGCTCGAAGTAGTTGATGGACAGCGAGATGTTGACGGGAATTCCGGCTATTTCCTCTCCGATATACACCGATCTTCCTGAGGAATCACGATTATTTAGAGGTACTTAAAGGGACCAGGCAGCCTCCAAAAACAGATTTTTAATTTTCATAATTTTTTATTCAGCTTTTCTCACTATCATCTAATGGAAAATGCCGAAAAAATTACATTTTTAGCATTTTTTTACAATTAGTTATTTTAATTTGAAATTCGACCCAGGGACGGTGCGTCGCCTATTTCTGAAAAGACAGAAAGCTGTTTAATTTGTTCTGATGATTTGATATTATTGCAAAAATAGGATTGCAGAGGTTTTGACCACTCCCGGACTGAATGAACACAACCACATTCCCTCAAAATAACTAGTTTTGGAGATATGAATTGTGGTGTAGTCGCTACCGTAACCCGCTGTGTTGAAAAAGCGAAACTTTGAAAATTCATAACTAATTTTAAAAAAATCGCAAAAATATGCCGTTTTTAGCATTCTTCCCGGAAGAGGATTTTCTTTTATTTAAAAATAACTTATTTTTTTGACTGCCTGGTCCCTTTAAAGGGCCAGGGACATGGGCATAACAAGAATACTGAATGATCATTCTGACTTGAAATTTTGTCAACTTCTTCTCGATCTAGAAGACATTGCCTCACTGTACATATTGTAGAAGTTTTAACCCGAGTTGGTTGTCCAACCTTCTAGCTTCAGAACCGACGCATTAAATACGAAGATGAGCATGGTTAGCAGCCATCCGCAGATTACAACCGCTGTTATGGAGAAAATGGCGCGCGAAATGCGTCGCATGCGGCGCGCATCCGAAGCTGCGCCTGAGTATACGGTATATAAGTATAGTATACAGTATGTAGGTATGGTGTACGGTATAATCATATTATTGATTGTAGAGTTTATACAATTTAGAATCATAACTAAGATAATCAGATTCACTGTATTCGGGCGTACTATTCAAAGCTGGACATTGCTTTGTGTAAGCAAAGATGGCATTTGTTGCTTGATTCCCTGTCAGTAGTTTCCGCAATTCGTTCAATTCCACTCAAATGTCGCAATTAAACCACTCACTTTTGTCCACTTTTCTCATTCGGCTCCATACTGTGATGTAGACGCCGATAGAAATGCAGTAAACTAATAGTGAGGCCAGCACCCACAAATTTTTTCCCATTCCGTGAAACGCCTCGGGAGGACTGCATATGACGCTGCTTAAAATTGTAAGGTATGTAATAAGGTTAAAGAATTTTATGAAAATTTAGAATGAGTAAATGCATATTTGCAATATAATTTATATTGAGAAAACCGAAGGAAAACGTCCAGAACTAACAATAAGTCTAAAAATTGCCTCAAATCCAAAATGCCTTACGTCTCTTCAAAGAAGATGACCACAAGCGAATATTGCAAGGCTGCATAGGTTAGCAGAGCGGCAGAGTGCGCCTGAGTTCAATTTGTAAATACAATTTGATTTAAAAATATGTTTTTCTGAAATAGTTTGAAATAATTCAATTATCGAACTTGACAGGTGTCGCAATATCTGATAAAAAGAAAAAGATGGAAACGCACTACTAAATGGGATTTGACGCTGGTTCGCACTGCGAAACTTGCAAATCGCACGGCGATTAATCTATCCAGGGCGATCAAAAGTACGAGCAACGTTCCCGATGATACGCCAAAATTGGGAATAATCTGAATAAACGAAAATGTATATATTCATTTAAATTTAATTCATTCACAAATTACAGAATAATCTAAATACATTAACTAATAAATTAGCATGAGTGAACCTGCAGCAAGCAGCAAAGTGTGCTGGAAATTTCGGGTTGCCCGGCGAAGATGGGAATTATCTTCGGAAGATGTCCGCACTGAAAGAACAACGATGCGTAAATTAGGAAAAAAATAGGAAAAGCTGCCAGGTGTAAAATATCCGAGAAGGCGCAGAACGCGATTAGAATGTTGCAAGTGCCGTGAAGAGATCGGAAAAGGTTTTTAAAAAGAATGTGAGGTTTTAAATTACAATTTTCAGATGGTTTTAGTTTTTAGGTGTGACAATCGCGAGTGGTGTAACAACCGAAACGATGAATATAGAAATACTCGTTCGGCACATTCGATATGATATTTATGCCTAGTAGTGTTGCTAGATCGAATAATTCTATTCGTGAGAAGAAAGGATTATTCGCGAATAATGCATTGTTATTCGCGAATAACCTTTGTTATTCGGGAATGGGATTATTCGATCCAACAATACTGCCTGTGCCTAGATCTCCTTTCTGCAATGGCACACACACAGAACAATGTCGTCCCTCAACATACATGAAAATGTATGATAAATAATAAATAATGCAATGTATGTTGAGCCAGGGGGAAAGACACTTTCCTTAGGGGGCACCAATTCCAAGTTGCCGGGTATATTCAAGAAGAACCCACTTACTTGGACGTGATTGTCGTTGTGATGATCATTGTATTTGTGCACACTCCAATTGTTACAAGTAGGGAGTAAAGCGAGGCGAGGTAGTAAACGACTTCCGTAGACATTTCGATCGGCAAAGAGCGTTTTCATTAGAATTCAGTTTACTAGGCTCAAAGAGCACAACGCGGAGAATTCCTTCGTACAGTGTATTACAAATTCACAAACACTCGTCCGAATTATTAAAACTTTCCGCTGATAAATAACAGAAACTACCGTGAGAGTGCACGCAAAAGTGAGAGAATCCGACAGTAAGCACACCACAGGTAGCTCTTTGAGTGGAACGTAGTATTTTAAATTTGTAATATGTTAAATGCCAGTATATGTCATGCGTATGCGTGCTGCCCACGGCGATCGATCTCCGGAAGGACACTGGTTTGCCCACTCCCATTTTCTGCCCGTTGACATGGTTCAGACTTTTGAGTGTATCTCGGCACTGAGTAAACGGAGAAGGCTGGCATACGCATCAATGGAATCAGCGTGGCTGGCTTTATAATCTCAATCACAGATTACATCATCACTATGCAATATTGCATCATCCTTAGGCAATACTTCTTAGAACGATTAAATATTGCTTAATAATGACGTAATTTGTGTTGTAGAGTAGCGGAAAGACAAAATTTATTTGATTGGCACTTCTTCGACCGTTATCCCCTGACTTACCACTAAGAAAACGGAAAAAATAGGAATATTGCGTAAGGATGATGCAATATTGCATAGTGATGATGTAATCGGTGCTTGAGATTATAGAGCCAGCCACGCTGATTCCATTGATGCCTCTGCCAGCCTTCTCCGTTTACTCAGTGCCGAGATACACTCAAAAGTCTGAACCATGTCAACGGGCAGAAAATGGGAGTGGGCAAACCAGTGTCCTTCCGGAGATCGATCGCCGCGGGCAGGAATCCAATCGAAACGCTTATTGCAGCTAGGAATCGGTTCTCCTATAGATTCTCAACAGAATCCACGCCCAAACCAGATCTTTAGAGCACGTCCTATAGACTTCCCCTTCGTCAGACCATAATAATGCGAAAAAGTGACTTTTTCGTGCCCTGAGGGCAAATGGTAGCCTACCGTGACCATATTCTCAGGATCATCGGAACTCATGATGGCAATCATTTTGGTGCTATGATCGGGTCTGTGGCACGTCTAAAAGGCGAGATATGATTTTCCGAGCTCGATTTTGCAGCTTTTCTGCAGCCAAGTAGCGGCAACGCAGCAACTTGAAAAAAATTTTATGGGTAGACCGTAGGCATGTCTCAACACTCTGAAAGTTAGGGAAGCAGGAAAAAATCCATGTAAGAATAATGCTCATTCAAAAAAGTATGCTTTGATTGCGTCATTACTACGCAATAACTGAAAGATTTGCAATACCCCAATAGTGGCATCATAATCTCCAATGGATTTCACATTCGACCCCACCAATATCTGATCAAAGCCTCTTCGAGTTCAAAAGTTATAACAAAAAGAAAAAGTGTACGAAGACTTTTGACCGCTACTGTAGCTTCGCAAAGCCTTCAAGAAACGGTATGCTACAAAATCATGTTTAGGTGGGCATTTGAACATTCCAGCCCTAGCGAATTCAATAACGGCTAAGATGTGTCGCGGCGATTGCCGACTGTAGAAACGGAAGTTACTACGAAAACTAAAAATATATGATATGATACGTGCATTTCTTTAAATTTGTGTTACTGTACGTACCGTGGCGCGCATAAATATTATAATTATTATAGAAAAATAGGGATAAATATGGGGAAAGTGGGGGGGGGGATAATTGTTGTTGTACATAATCGCTCGAGTAATTTACTTCAGAACATTCTTCCGATTTTTTCGAATGATTCAAACATGACGATAGATTGGAACCAACCAGAGTCTTAAAGACCTCTATTCAGTACAAATATGCACACATTTGAATGGTTGAAACGTTTCTAGTGCTTATTTTTCTTTTCAAAAAAATTGTTTATAAAAATTAACCAAATAAGCATCTAAAACTATATAAGATGACAATTAACAAATTATCGTCTGTTGAAATCATGAATCACTTCAATTAGATAAAAAGGTAGCTTGTGCGCTTTGAATATCCACATGGTAATACAAAAAAATTAACAAATTTATTCGATTAGGACAATAACTTTCCCATAACGATTTCGACAACAGAAATATGATAAAAAAGGGGACATGAAAAGATTAAATATGTAGCCTTAGCCTACTCTCACTTGACGAACACCCCTCTCAGAGTTGGGGCAGTCATTCTAGTGGCCCCACCGACCAACAAGGGATTACCCTTCCATGCCGCATATCCTTCGGCAGACACCATGAGATCCAAATTCCAATTAGGGTCCAATTATATACAATCAACGTGTCACACCCGAGTTTCCACTCATTCTTGTCGTTACATCGGTGAAATTTCTTCCGATTATCGGCATTACGCCCAAATTTCGTCTGAACGCCGCTCGATAATCGGAACTTGTGAAATAGAGAACGAAGTAGTTAATGGACAACGAGATGTTAACGGGAATCCCGGCAATTTCCTCTCCGACGTACAACGACCTCCCTGACAAAGAAAACTTCATGAGGATTCAACGGCTTTCAATGGGAGCTGAGTTCAATCCGTGGCATTTCAGTAGTTTTCAAGTTCATGGCCAGTGTGGACACAATTCTCAAATGCAATTTTCCTTCTTGACATACACGTCATTGCTTCGCTAGGGGCCATTGGTGCTTCTGCATAAATTGTTGGAGAAATATATTTCTCTGTTCCATCAAGTCCTTGATAACGATGTTTGTGTCGAGTTGTCGACCAACCTTCTAGTTTTAAAACGGCCACATCGAGGAACATGATGAACATAGTGAGCAGCCAGCCGCAAACTACAACTGCTGTTATCGAGAAGATGGCGCGCGAGATGCGCCGCATGCGACGCGCGTCAGAAGCAGCGCCTTAATGTACGGTACAATGCACTGGTCAATGCACCAACACTCACAGCCGGGCACCCATCCCCAGCGCCGACCGCACAACCCCCAGCCACATACAGAGAGTGACGGGGGAGGGTGAGAGAGGCACACAATAAGAATATCAATAAGCAAACAATAAGTTACTACATTCGGGTACGTTACTCAAAATATACATCGCTTTTGTGTAAGCGAAGATGGCATTCGTTTGCCGTTCCCAAGTCACTCGCGTGAGGAAGTTTTTAGGTGAATCATTGCCCTTTCGCTTGGAAACCAATAACTAGGATCACAAAGTGAATATGCTCACTTACCGATACGTATTTGTTCTACCGACCCTCCGCTACAGGTAAATGAACATGTTCACTTTCTGTCCTGATCTAACTATTAGTGACTTTTATCTGACTCACTTTTCGCCACTTTTCTCATTTGGCTCCATACTGCAGTATAGACGGCGCTAGCAATGACGTAAACTAGCAGTGAGCTAAGCACCCATAAGCCCTTGCCCATGCCGTGAAACGCTTCGGGTGGATTGCAAATAACGCGTCTGCAAGCAACGTAAATGGCAAAATCCTCTCTTCTTGCTATGCAAATAAATTTGTGCTTACTGCAAAATTAAAAAAAAGAGTACATCTATCTCAAGTTTGCACTATAATTAACACCGAGTAAACCGTAAGAAAATTAGCAACAACGTGCAGAAATGGGCAAGCAAACAGTTATTCATCCCCTTCCATTCGCATCATTGTGAGGATGATATAGGATATCATCCTCATTGTAATTTTTACTGAGAAGAATATTCCTGATCCCTGAAGCCACATTCTCACCTGACGTTATCGTCTGACGTGATAAATATTGTATTGCATTCTATTGTATTATTGTAATTGTTAGTGCGTCTTACTTTTCTTCAAAAAATACAACAACGAGCGAGTATTGAAAGGCTGCGTAAGCGAGCAGAGCGGTCAAGTGCGCCTGAGAAACGGAAGGTGCATTTTTTCCGGAATAATACAATGCTTTGAAAACGAAAAATGTTTGAAGAACGGGCCGAAAAATGGAGACGAACCGCTAGATGAAACTTGACGCTCGTTCTCACTGCGAAAGTTGCGAATCGCACGGCGATTAATCTATCCAGGGCAATTGACAACACGAGAAACGTTCCCGATGATACACCAAAGTTGGGAATAATCTAAACTATTTAATTAATTAAACAATTAATAATGCATGTTTATGATTTACCTGCAACAAGCAGCACAATAGACTGGAGATTTCGGGATGGCCAGCGAAGATTGGTATGATCTTCGTAAGATGTCCGCACTGGGAAAGGAGTAAGCTATGAAAAAACAAAAAAAAGTAACCAGGTGGAGAATGTCCGAGAGGGCACAGAACGCGATTAGAATGTTACAAGTGTTATGAAGAGATCTGAAATTGCTTTTAAATGTAAGTGAAAAGTAAGGTGAAGGGGATGAGCATTTTTACTTGGATGTAACCGTCGCTGTGATGATTAATGCATTCGTGCACGCTCCCAGTGCAACCAGTAGTGAGTAGAGCGAGGCGAGACAGTATATCGCCTCAGTAGTCATTTGGTTGAGGAGCTACTGCAGGGGTTTCCTGTTGGACCTTTATTAACTTGCTCCACGTTTTATAGCTGGCATAGAGCCATCGTATTTCGAGATTGCCGCCCGTGTGAACGACGCACATAATAATACAGAACAGTGCATGCATTTGATAATTGTGTGAAAAAGATTCGATCACCCAGTTCAGACTCCATAATGAGGTCAGCGCGCGTGAGAAAGGCGCGCTGCGCGTGGGAACACAAAGGGGAAATCACGCCGAGAATGGTAACTATTTGGAATTTCGATGAATATTTTAGGCTTCTTTATATTTTGATTCGGCCAACTAATGCTCACCCATCGATATCTTAACTGACGAAAATTACAAGATCTAGGACTTGTGACGTGCAGGAATCTCAAAAACATCTTTTTGAGCGTATTAAATTAGTTGACACGGATTCATATCAGCCAGTTATTTTTCAATTGATTTCCCTTCCGACAATTGTTTACTATTTTTTTAGTTCATTGTTAAAAGCTCCAAATGGGAAAATATTCGCCGCCTCTCATTTCATGGGGCGCGGTTGATCGAATGGTTCATTTTTCAGGAGTCAACCTGAGAGGGATTTATGATTTATAAAATGATATCCCCGCTCGTTTACTATTTGAAAAGTTGTTGATCGTTCAAACTCAACCAGTTGACAACAAATGGCTAACAAATGGGCGAATGAGTTTAAATACTTGTTCTCGAGACTCTAATCTGGATTTGCAATATTCCCGATAATACGCATCATCCACGAGCATATCCTACACAAAGGGCTTCGAAATGAAGGATTACGATGATTTCGCTTCCCACTGTCACTACGATGATATTTAGCAAAAAGAATGTTTCACTCACGCGATTCAAAGTTGTCACGTAGCCGCTTAGAGTAGTTTAGAGAAATATTAGATGCAGGTGTAAGACAAACCAGAAACGACAATATGTTCCTTGTCAAAGGTCATAGCGCAATTCATTTCATAGTGAGCTAAATGGGAAAACAATTTTTATCACGCAAAGAAAACATGAGGGAGATGCGCAGGCACATGCAATATCTTGGAATCAGCGAAAGCCAAGAAGCAAAACACGTTCAATGACTCACGGACCTGAACTTTCATAATCCCCGGCCAAAACGACCATGCCGACATGGGTTATCACATTAGTGAAATAATTTCGTACGAAGGAATCAAGAGATTGTTGAGAGCAAAATTGTGCAAATTAACAGAATAGTCGCTGAAAACAACAAGAAAAATGTATTTATACTCGTGTGTATGTGATCTGAATGCTATTGAATCGCAGATGAAAAGGGATTTTTTTTTCGATTTCGGCCGCGAAAAATTGGGAAGTAGCCACTTGAGCGAGCTCTTATTTGCTGTTCTTTTGTCCGGAAGCCAATTTTGAGTTGACAGTTTGCGATTGGCTTACTGCACCCATCTTAGGCCTGCAATGTTTTTCACATATCATATCTCCGTTTTTTCTCTCGCTATTTTAGCTCCGCGTTTGTATGCAGCGAAAAAAAGAATCTTGTATTTGCGCAATAAGATTTGTAGAGCTGTTGTCGGATCATATTTTTAAAGTTTCTTATTTTCTTATTATTTCATTTTTTTTTTTTTTTTTTTATTTCTTGTACGTACACAAGGCATTTCTTGGCTCACGGAGTGCACATGGATAATGTTTTACATAATTAAAAAAAAATGTATTCGGCTACAAATCTGGCGCAGATCAGTGCAAAGGCCATTTCTCGATAATCTTTAATCATCAATATGACGACGAGTGGGTCGAGCACGGGAAATGTTGAGATGAGCACTGGGAGAACGTCGCACAGATAGGGAATATCGATGCCGAAGACGGGAAAACTGGTGGAGACGCCGCACGGAATGTAGAAGAACATGAAGGGAACCGCAGTCTGTAAAGGATCATGCAGGAGATGATATTTTTTACCAAAAATATTATTAAGATTTCACCCCCACTTTAAAGGGACAAATTTCCTAGAAAGGCAGGCTTCTTTCGGTGAGCTAACAATAAGAACGGATAATGCGGGGCAGAGATTCAAAACCTAGCGAACACTAGTCTTTTGCTTTATTTCCCCCCATGAAAGTTTGGATAACGGAATGGAGAGCTAACTGCTCGAGTACATTTCTGTTTAACACAAGGTTCGACACCCTCACCTGGGCGCATAATGTAATGAACAGCTGTCGCTGCATCGCTTTTGCTTTTTTCGAAATGACCGTATTCTTGCCGATGTAATAGTTGATGGAGACAGCGGCGAACGCCATGAATCCGAAGCTGATGGTCAGGATGGTGTTGATGCAGATAAATCCCACAATAGGTGTCCAATTGTACACGCCGTCGCGCTGCAACCGCCATTACACATTTAAAATAGTACGTTCTGCCTCGAGTATTACCTGTGGCGTGGTTACTGTCTGCTTCTCTAGTTTTCGCTTGCTCTCTCGCCCTCGTTTCTGTTGTTTATCAGGGGAACGTTCTAATATTTTGGACGAGTGTATATAAATTTGTAATAGTTTTTGATAGCTTATTTTGCGGCGGGTTTTCTGCTTCGCATTGTTACCAACACCATTGGAAAATACAACAACCTTGCTGGTGTATGACTTAGCCCTGTTCTGGAACAGAGGTTCTTAGAAAACGCAGTGGTCCCGAGCAGTGAATAGAATGGTGTCATAATTTTCTTAGTACTATTTTGAACGAGTATTTGCTACATTGTTTTCTGATTAAATTTTATGTTGTATACGTGCGATGCTAGAGATAGACCTTGTAATCGCATAGGATCCATCCCATATCCGGATCGCCGACGCCGTATCTCTCTTGAGCTATAGGAATGATTTCGGCGAGAGCCGCGGCGGTAGGGTGCATGAGGTTGAAGATGGATGAATACCAGAAAGATTTTTTTTTTAAAAAACAAACCAGACTTTGTACACTTTTATGATTATGGGGAAAACAATAAGTTTTTAATGGTTACCAGGCAGTAAATTCCGTAAGAGCAAGCAGAACCAGAAAGAATATAAATTAGTAATTCGAGAAGATGTGAATCTTGGTCGCGCTGCAACGGATTTAGTGAATTTCAGAATTTAGAAAAATATGTCATCTAAATATTTTTACAAGGGTGTTGATTAAGAGAGGTCTCACCATAGATTGCCGACTCGGAACAACTCTCAAACATTGTATTTTGTTTTATAACTTTAATGTATAATACATGTACTTTGGAGCCGAATGCGTAAGATAATGAGCCCACCAATAAGTCTAATAAATTTATAATTTTTGTAACTTCTTGTGATCCTGTCTTCATTTTCTAAAAGACAGTTTTTTTTCGAATTTAAATACGTCTCCATTTAATGTTTTTTTTGCTGAAATTTTCACTCTTCGAAGTTCATGGATTTCGACCATCTAAAACGTCTTCGAATTTTCGAAAATATGTTTTCTAACAATAAAATCCTCTAAATTAGGGTTGGCTTCGCAATGAATGAGAAAGGGGGCACCACATTATTTTTCCTCCCAAAGCAAGGAATTTCATTTTTATGATTTATTTGCCGAACAGCAATGAGTTCGAACCACGAGTAGCCATCTCGATATCTCTTCAACTATTTGTATCGATTTATGGTTCTAAAGTGACTGTAGAGTGAATGAAATTCGAGTTTTTGTGATTCCTTGATAAGGCAAATTCCTTTCGAGGCCAATCCTACTCAAAATGATGATATTGAATAAGGCTCTGTTTTTGCACATGATTAGACGAGCTACAATAGACTGCGTGATGATTACAGTATCCAATGGAACTTAGGAGGAATGGGTGGGATTAGCGGTGTACGGTAGCTAACATTTTACATTGTAAGTGAGATCTGACGGGAAAAAAGTGGGGGAGAATTTTTTGTTTTCGAATAAAGGGGAGCATAGGAAGTGTATGAATACACTCAATAGTAAGTGCGTCTCTTGATGTCACATCTCATAGCACTATACACGATACACTCATTACAGAATTCGCGTTCAATGCTGAACGATCTTATGAAACGTATTTCCATCGCACCCTTCGCGGGTATATAAAATAGGTTTTCAAAAAATGCAAATAAAGGTACTCTTTGACTCACTTTACACTTCATGACTCACTTTTTGATTGCAATGTAGCGATAGAGAAATTGATAATCCAGCAGAACATATGAAAGGGTGTAGACTCCGCAGTAGAAAGCGGTTGCATGCTGATTCTTTTTTCCTAGTTTTGAAAAGAGATTCTGCTCACCCTCGAGTGCGAAAATCTCCCAACAACGAATATTGTGAAAACGTAGCCCGACTTTATTACTCTCTAGAATTGTTATTTTTTGCTAAATTTCGTTGAATTTGCATGTAACCTCAGTGAGAACATACTGAACAGTCGAATAGAAAATGTCATTTAGGGCGAAGAGAAAGATTAGATATTTGTACGATTCCAGCATATTTTGAGTGCTTCGAAGGACGAAACTGCATAGCGCCGCGTTTAGTACTATACCGATC
Source organism: Pristionchus fissidentatus (assembly GCA_036245785.1). Taxonomy (NCBI): domain Eukaryota; kingdom Metazoa; phylum Nematoda; class Chromadorea; order Rhabditida; family Neodiplogasteridae; genus Pristionchus; species Pristionchus fissidentatus. Next base: position 14,678,149 of record BTSY01000004.1, read on the forward strand.
CCTGAACGCCCAATGGTTAATCCTGATTATTCAAAATTGCTCCTAACTTTTTATGCACACGAAAATCTGTGGAAAAAATTAATATTAAAAATATCACATACAAAAATTGGCTTCTTCGATCTTCTCAAAGATAGTGATGTGAAAAGGCATAGTGAATTACAGTTTGTAGAATGTAATCACAGCCTCTCGAGACTGCCAACGGATCAAACACTAGCAGCGTATTTATGCGCATAAACCACTCAATACTCGATACAAATGGAGATTGTGATAAATCGCAAAATGCTGTACAAAACTATGCCTCTGTTATGCATCGGCTTAGAAAGATATCACGCCTGTCACGTAAGGATCGTATACAATCAGGGCGTGCCTGGTGCTTTTTCAAACCCATATATTTAATACAACCCGGCATAAAAATACAAGTTATTTCTAAACAAGTCTAAATCTTGTTCCTGGAAGATGATCTACCCGCACATAAAAGTTTAGCAGTCTCAAAACATTGGGTTACGGTAGCGACCAGATCCCAATTCGTAGCTCCAAAACCAGCCATTATCATGAGCTCTGGTTTGATTCGATCCTCGGACAAACATTTTATAGTATCAGTTATAAATGAGTTGTTACTTTAATGAGAAGCGGCAAATGAACGAAAATTTTGAACAATGTGTTTCGAAAGAGGCTGTCCTGTGTTGTTTGAGGCTGTGTTTGTGCGCACAATTTCAAGAGCGCATATGAGAGGAATCGCGAGAGACTCGACCACTTCGGCCATGGCCAGGACGTAGAAATTTATGATTTTTGATACGGCTGAAAAGTTATGAAAAGTTGTTTATATTTTTTTCGATATCAAATCATCGTTCGATTTGAATACTGTCAAGTACAAAATCATTCAACTAAACTCTCCAAACAATTTGACCCGCGCCAGGATTCGGTGGATATCCAGATTTCTGAGATATGTGTGAAAAAGTGGATGTATTTTCGAAAAATACGATATTTGCTCTTTGAGAAGGCAAAACACGCGCTTTCAGTCAAATATTGGAAAACTTAGTTGTTGTAGCTGCCCAAAATGATGAGATAGAGACTCACTTTCATTTTCCGAATGCTCTTAGCATGATGAGGGAAATTCTAAGGATATAGCTAGCATCCGCAGTCTCCGCCCACTTTTTCTTGAAGGAGAAAGCACAGAAACGCCATGGAGTAGCACAAGCTTAGTTCTAAACCGTTTGAATTGAGTTAGGTCTTGTCTTGGAGCTAGTGGTTTGCTCTATCGAATGCGCCCTGGGCAAAGTTAGTCGCTCCACGGCAATTTTGCTAAAATGCAGTTACAAAAAATAAAAGTGCTTGTTTATATGCTTCGAGTGATGTTGCATGTTTTGCCCAAGAAGATCTTGGTTCTCATGATGCTATCAGTGACATTTCAACAAAAATTAAGATGTAATTATCTAATCGTGAATTGTGCTACTCTTTTGAAATATTTCAGTACGGAAATGACTGTGGAATGACGACTTGTGCTGGTTAGTGGCGCTGGAGAGAGAGCGCCGTCTCGGACGCGGGACGAGAGAGGCTAGAGAGAGGCGAGAGAGCGTGCACTTTTGAGAGTGGCAGATAGGGATGTTTGAACTCATGCAAATCCCTCCCTATCGAGGGAGAGGAGAGGGGAACGCTCTCTCCATTTCATACGCTCTCTCGCTCACCGTCTGACCGATGAGAGAGCGTGGGGAATGGAGAGGGCCTGACCAGAGGGGTGAAAGAAGTCTCCGCCCCTTTCTCTCCTCTCCCCGGTTTGATGCTTCTCCCACTAGCGATTCGCGTGCAGATTTCGAGGTGTATCTGGGCTCAGAGTCAAGATATTGACAAACGGCAAAAAGTATTGTCTTAATGGGACCATGATGCATCTATTCTATATGATTTCCACCCTCACGTCGAAAATCGGCTATCCACGTTGTGGTCCCTAGATATAGCGGTGTAAGATATGAAACCGACCATCACACGAAGAGTGTTGGAAACACGATAACCATTTTAGTCTCTGCATGTATCCGTACAAATGTTCCGTCGAGCATCATCTCTAACGATTATGACAACATTAGTACACAATAGGACCTTGTAAAGTACAGTTTCTTCAAAAGTGAATTCCAGCCCTGAAATTTTTCGATTTTTTCTCTCTCAAAAAGTTCACTTTAAAAGTCCCCAAAAACAACTTGTATGGTGTTTTTAGTTTGTTTATGAATATTTACACTGCAAATGACACTGTTTGGAACAATGGCACAACATTTTTTTTTAATGTTCTGTCGAGCATCATCTCTAACGATTATGACAACATTAGTACACAATAGGACCTTGTAAAGTACAGTTTCTTCAAAAGTGAATTCCAGCCCTGAAATTTTTCGATTTTTTCTCTCTCAAAAAGTTCACTTTAAAAGTCCCCAAAAACAACTTGTATGGTGTTTTTAGTTTGTTTATGAATATTTACACTGCAAATGACACTGTTTGGAACAATGGCACAAAATTTTTTTTTTCAAAAAAAAGTTCGGCAGAGCGCAATTGCCACGCAAGATCCGATTTGGCCTTTTTTTGGGTTATGGTGAGTAACCAAGCTGCACGTTCTAACAAACAAAGAACCTAAGATTGGTTTTAATTTTACAGCGATTTATAACATTTTTATGAAACCGACCGCTTCGCACCACTGAGCCAGCCAGGAATGAGTAGAGACAGTTGTGGCTGTAGTCAAGTCTTTTCTCTATCTAACAAACAAAACCGCCATTCTCTACCTTTATTTTGAACCGAGTTATGATTTCTCAAACTTTGACCTCTCGGCGGAAAAATCCGAAGTCTCCAGGTTTGAATATGTTTCACGCGATTGCGAAATTTTTTATCAAAATTCTGTCAACGCCAATCGATAGAGGAGGTGTTGAAATACCATAGAAAAAATATTCAGCCAATTTAAAAATCATGAATTTCTACGTCCCGGCCATGGTCGAGTCTCTCCCGATTCCTCTCATATGACAAACAGAGGTATTTCAACTTTATACACACCATTTTTCTCTTTCTAATCTACGGTAGCTCTCCTGTTTCGAGCAGCTCTCTCGTGTTTCGTACTGTGTGATATCAGCGGAAGGTTTTATTGATTCGGCTAGTTGTTGATTAAAATTTTTTTTTTCATGTTTTCGCAACTGTTCCTCATGTTGTGGGACTGAATGGGAAAGAACGAAGTTTAATTCTTTTTCCTCTGCCGTGGTTCGAGTTTGTAGTTGACAGCCTGCGATTGGCTCGTTACTGTTCCCGTCTTTGGCATCGGCCTGCAATTGTTTTTTATTTCAAAAAAATGAAGGGAGAGATAATAGAAAATATTTTGAATTCAAAGAAATATGTTTTCGGCTACAAACCTGGCGCAGATGAGGGCGACGGCCATTTTGCGATAGTCATGAATGAGCAGGATGACGACGATCGCATCAAGCTCGGGAAAGAATGAGATGAGTAGTGGAACGACGTCACTCAGATAGGGAACATCGACGCCGAAGAGGGGAATGTGATTGAACACAAGCATGGAATGTAGAAGAACACAAACGGCACCGCAGTCTGCAGAGGATGAGGAAGCACATTTGTATTTCTTCAAATCACAACTATAGCAATTCGAAGACTATTACTTAAATATTCATTGCAATAGCTTCGGATGCTGACAATCTAATTCAATTCATTCGGTCCCTTACCTGTGCACATAACGTGATGAACAACTGCGCTTGCATCGCTTTGGCCTTGCTTGAAATTGGGTACTCTTGTGGATGAAACGGCTAATAGAGAAAGCGGCAAAGACCATAAATCCGAAGCAGATCGACATGATGGTGTAAGTGCTGATAAATCCCGCAAGCGCAGTCCAATTGTACACTCCATCGCGCTACAACTATTATTAGATTTTTAAATTCGAGTAATAAATAGATCAGCTCTCTTCATTTACTGTCTCTTACCGTAGAGAAAATCAAGAGATGAAGTCCAATTGTTTATCAGAATTTTAAACTCTAACCACTAGTAATGCAACTTGCTTCTTTTTTTCGGTTCATTATGACACGGTTAATGCTCTTGGGAGGTTTGCTGATGTTGGAAGGATCGCCTTCAATTCAATTCAATTCAATTATTTATCACATCAGGCGGTAACGCTATCTGGTGAGGATGTGCTTTCAGGGGTTAGGATCATTCTTCTCAGTATAGACTGATCATTTCGGCTGGGGTCGAGGTAGAGGATCGGTCTTCTTCCCATTCACAGACCATCTTCTTTGAAGTTGCTGGAGGAATAGACGAGATCTGTCTTAGGACCATGGACGTAGGAAGAAAGGGGAGGATACGTGAGGCTGAAGGCAGTCCTGACGAACGGAAATCTTTCTTGCACTTGAGTCCACCAAGCTCGAAACATCAATCAAAATGAGAATTTGCGAAACTGGTATCTGAGTAGCCAACATCAAATGGTCATACCCATCCACGGTGACCAGGCTAGGACCAGGATTCCGATCTTGTCGAGTCGTTGGTAGATAGACGAGGGGTCCGGAGGGAACTAGGGAAGTGCCCTCTCCATCAGAGCAAAATGGAGAGGGACCGCTCACGACGACTGACAGAAACGAGAAGGATCGCCTTACTTGTGGAGAACAAAGAGACAAAAGATTTAAAGTTGCGAGATTTCCCTCGCTCACTCTCAGATTCTAAGATAAACACATTTTTTTAAAGATAACTCCCTGTCTACAATAAGTCGAATAAATGGAGTCCCCAAGAGAGAAGACTCTCACATAGCTTGGTCGCATGATTGTGAGCAGTGTTGGGCAGGTTAGCAAACACAAGTCGGAGTACCATGGAGACATACACATGCATTTATTTTTGAGTTTGCTAGAGTGCCTTAGCGATCACCTTATAATCGCAGAGGATCCATCCCATACCCGGATCACCGACTCCGTATTTCTTTGTGCAATAGGAAAAATTTCGGCGAGAGCATCGTTGGAAGGCAACATGAAGAAGTAGACGGATGCATACCAGAATTGAGATTATTTTTAATTTTAATTTCACACAAACATTTATTACACACGTTGTGCACATGTCCTGTTAAAGAGAAAAAAAGGATCTTCACCAGGCAGTAAATTCAAAAATAGCTGTCAGAATCAACACGAATATGAATTTGACATTCCTGAATATGCGTACGTAGACCGGGCTGCAATAATAATATTTGTGGTTTTAGTTCAGGTCAAAAAGTCACGTAAAATTTGCCCTCATTTCATTTCCCAAAACGATCCTGTGTACGTTATTATTATTATCATTATTCTTCATGTTTCTGTACATGACTTCGCACCTTGCGCTGGTGTAAAGGAAAAAGGTAAAAAAGGTAAATATCTACATCCCCTTTTCTAGGCTCCAAGTGCTGGGGAAGGTCGCGGGTGATCAAATGCAAAATAAGATGCACGCGCAACTCACGATTTGGTTGCGATGTAGCGATAGAGAAATTGGTAGTCCGGCAGAACAAATGTAAGTGTGTAAAAGCCACAGTAGAAAGCGGTTGCATGCTCAATCTATTTTATCGTTTGGGATGCATTTTTTTCTCACCCTCGAGTGCGAAAATCTCCCAACAACGAATATTGTGAAAACGTAGCCCGACGTTATCACTCTCTAGAATTGTTGTTTTTTGCTAAATGTCGTTGAATTTACATGTAACCTCTGTAAGAACATACTGAATAAGAGAATATAGAATGTCGTTTATTGCGAAGAGTAATATTAGATATTTGTATGATTCTAGTAGTTGCTGAGTGCTTCGAAGAACGAAACTACATAGCGCCGCGTTTAGCACTATACCGATCCCTGAACTTATTCATTTATTCAATGGTGTCACCCTATTATATATCCAGTGTAAGCAATCAATTTATATTAGTTCAGTGGACACACATTAAGCAGTCTTGCCAATTGCCTGACCGCACTATATAAATTCAATATTGTCCTCTCTATGTCCTTGCCCACTCGACTATTTTGGGATGCCTGTGGATATAATAGACATTCCTCATCTCTTTATCGAAGGCTATAGAGAGAAATAACACCTCATTATACCAGATGGTTGACATATTTTTTTTTAAATAGATAAAAATCCACATACAAAAATTAGCTTCTTCGATCTTCTCGAAGATGGCCAGACGAAATTGCATAGTTAATTGTAATTAGCTACAATGTAATTACACCCTACCGAGGTAGCGAAAGGATCAAACACTAGTAAAGCATTTATATGCAATAATAATCCATTCAATACGCCATACAATTCTTGGTATTGTGACACATGGCAAATGCTATATAACACTATACCTCCGATATATCTTCACAAAAATATCTTCATATTAGAAAGATATTTTTGTTTTTTTTTGTTGCCGTGTCATTGTGTTGTTGATTTATCCACAATCGCCATACAAATCGGAACGGTATTCAAAATTTGAATGTGAAACACAGGGGTGTACGTGAAACAAAGTGATATGTGCTAGAAATAGAGACACCACACATCGTGTTAAATAAATTACATTTTTCTGCTTCATTACTTTTGTTTTTTCATCTATTCATCACGTGTTTTTATTTTTTGAATTGAAGTAGCGTTGTACTTTTCTTTCACGATGTATGCGAGTTACCGTTTGCAGTTTCCAAACACTCGTCTAAAATAACATAACTTTCCGCTGATAACACACAGTGCTGAAAGAAGAGAGCATATGAAAACCTTGTAATTCAAATGTCTCTCAAGTACGCCGAGTGATGTACACCCTTCAGAGCATTATATTATAATACAACCGGGCATTATTGTGAGTATTGAGTAGGCTATCACTGTCACAGTCGAAGTTGTGGACCACTTTCTTTCGAAGCGAAATATTTGGCCGATGACGATGTAATTGATTTAAAAAAATGAAGTTTTCAAAATGAAAAAAATACATTGTGGACGGACGAAGTAGAGTGAAGAGCGGAGGAACAGCAGCCGAAAACCGCGATCTACAAAGAGATGTTCAAATTCCATCTGGCTCTGACAGATTACGCCCAATGATTTGTGTCACATCAATGACTGCGGGGGGAGTCGCTTACATCGTATGCCAGGCTCTCCACTGCAAGCCAGTTCAGCCTGTACGCCACTTGTATTATCGCAAGCAGGCCTATTCCCGAGACTACGGAACCCCGTGAGCATGGCAAAATAAAAACAAAGCTGGACTCCAGCGCACCACACAATAAATATTTCGCAAAGTGGAAAGGGAAATAAAGAGGAAATATGCTACAGACAAAAGCACCATGGTCATTGGTGTCTCTTTTTTTGTATCCCTCGGCGATCATAAAACGAACCTAAAACGGACTAGCAAATCGTAGTAGACACATAATATTAATATTTTAGTAATTGTAAATAGCATTGTGAGTAGAAACAAAGGAAAATAAAAAAAATGCAAAAAAAAATAAAGTAAAATAAAAATAAAAATCTTCTCATATGACGCTGTCCACGTAAGGATCAACAAGGGGTCAACAAGTGTCTGGAACAGGTCAAAAATGGAAATGGCTCAAAACTTGCTCCTAGGGGTAACTTTCCACGCTGAAAACGATGGTGTCATCGGTTTCGCAATAGGGCGCCTCTGGGCGCCGGTATGGCGCCGCGCATTTTGGGCGGAAAACGTGTTTTTCGAGTAAAACTCGCTTCGGAGAGCTCGTACGTGGGCAAAATATTAAACTCTAGAACAGAATTTGACGCTCTATCTTCTGGTTATACCCACATTAAACGATTCTACCTGGTTTTCGAGAAAAAGTGAATTTTTGACTCCGTACTCATCGCGAGCGAACCCGTTACCAGTTTATAGAGAATTTTTTTCTGATCATTTCGATATTTTTGTTATCTCATTGTACCCCCGGGAAAGTTATTTTATATTGCCTCAAAGGATTTTCGCGCGCGCGGAACGCGTGTGCTGACGCGGCATCCGCGTGGCCGAAGTGGTAGTGGCCCAGAACTTCAATACGAAGGTCAGTGGTTCGATTCCAGTCGGTTGGCAAAGTTTTTTGCCAATTTTTTTGAACTCGAAAAAATTACTTTTTCTGGGATGCTGAAAAAGTGCCAATGTTGACAGGGGGTGAAAAATCGATGAAAAAAAATTGGCAAAAAACTTTGGCAACCGATTGGAATCGAACCACTGACCTTCGGATTGAAGTTCTGGGCCACTACCACTTCGGCCACGCGGATGCCGCGTCAGCACACGCGTTCCGCGCGCGCGAAAATCCTTTGAGGTAATATAAAATAACTTTCCCGGGGGGACAATGAGATAACAAAAATATCAAAATGATCAGAAAAAAATTCTCTATAAACTGGTAACGGGTTCGCTCGCGATGAGTACGGAGTCAAAAATTCACTTTTTCTCGAAAACCAGGTAGAATCGTGTAATGTGGGTATAACCAGAAGATAGAGCGTCAAATTCTGTTCTAGAGTTTAAGATTTTGCCCACGTACGAGCTCTCCGAAGCGAGTTTTACTCGAAAAACACGTTTTCCGCCCAAAATGCGCGGCGCCATACCGGCGCCCAGAGGCGCCCTATTGCGAAACCGATGACACCATCGTTTTCAGCGTGGAAAGTTACCCCTAGGAGCAAGTTTTGAGCCATTTCCATTTTTGACCTGTTCCAGACACTTGTTGATCCTAACGCAAACAGCGTCATATCCTTTTGCATATGATTATATATATATCGTACGCCAATAACACTCTGTACAAAGGTGTGGCACTGTGTGGCACAGTGTGGCACTTTTTGGCACTTTTAGCACTTTCTGATTTTCACATCGAAAGAAGCGAATTTTGTGGCATATCTTGTTATAAACCGTTTCCTATCTTACTTTCCTCTAACATAGCACACAAAATTAAAATTAATGAATAAAAATAATTAGTTTTGAATGGTTCGGCTGCCAAGGTCGAAAAATAAAATCAGTTGTCAATCACGCTCAATCGCGTCAAACACCGTAATCAGCGCTTGAATCAGGTGCGATTGACAACTGATTTTATTTTTCGACCTTGGCAGTTGAACCATTCTAAATTAATTATTTTAATTCATTAATTTTAAGTCTTTGTGCTATGCTAGAGGAAATTTAGATAGGAAACGGTTTATAAAAAGATATGCCACAAAATTCGCTTCTTTCGAGGCGAAAATCAGAAAGTGCTAAAAAGTGCCAAAAAGTGCCACACTGTGCCACACAGTGCCACACCTTTGTACAGAGTGTTATTGGCGTACGATAGATCAGACTACTTTTCAAATTTCACAAAACTTAAGTTTCCCGAAAAGTTTTCCCGCACACCCTTGTTCCAAACTATGAAATTCGTTGTATTCTCCGGTTGCATCCTCCGGTTTTTTTCCGGTTGGTTGTGCAACTGGCGTGCAATGTGGCAAATGTCTGTCAACCCATCCAAACTCTCCAATCTCCATTTAGGAAATAGAAATCCCAGTTCCTTCTCACATTAATTCCAACCCCCCCCCCCTTCCCATGCAGAAGATGTGGGAGACCTTGGTGTCCTAATCTTCGATTCGTTTTCATTTCGTCCTCATATTGTGTACAAAAAGCACCCAAGTGTTCAAATTTCTGATTCGTAGCTGTCCAATCTGCGAGCCCTTTAGTCCTCGTCCACGTCTACAAACTCTTGGTTCTATATTAACATCGCTCCATTGTATATTCCCGACACTTATTCATGGATGAATGAATGAATGGAGTGCATGCTTTCAGAGAAAGGCTAATATAAATTCCTTCAAAAATTGCCATTAAATTTTAAGATCCAATTTTCCACGTATTCGTTCTCTTGCGTGATGTTAGATCACGAACCCTTAGATTATCGAAGACAGCTGTCATTCTTTGTATTTCATAGAATGATAATTTTAGTATGATTGTAGAATCAGATTTTACGTCTTTTTCTAAACAAATAATTTTTTTCCTAGTATTCGAGATTTGAATTTTAAAAAATGCTTATTTCAAAAAAAATGATCATATTTAAATATTCTAAAAAAACGGAGGTTTAGTCGTAATGACGAATTGAGCATAATTTATTCAGTGCATAACGTCAAAATCGGAATAAAACAGGGATATTAAGGTCAAAGGGGAAAAGAATATATGAGAGACTATCTGAGTCGATTGAGATACGGCCGTACAAGCAAAGCCTAACCTATGCAGAAAAGTTGTCCCTAGGGTAAACTTTGACGGTAGAGACCGAAAATGGACACGAGAAGTTGAATAGATCAAACCCGGCTGAGATATGCTTCACTTTATATTGAAAATTGATTTTTTCAACTTTGCTTAGAAGAGACCAAACCCCTTACCTAGCTATATTTTCTGAAAGCTCTCGTTCTAAGGAACATTTTTTATGTTGTGAATAAAAATGTAACTCATCGGAGAAAAAAGTTACGATTTTTTGAATATTGAAATTTAAAAATTCGGTATTTCATCGTTGCCCATAGCACTTCTAACTAATTCCATTCGATTGCGCGTGCAAAATTACCCCCGTATACTTCAAATGAGCAAAATCGAGGTGATGGTTCGCATTTAAAAATGCCAGTGAACATGGGTAGTGAACATGGGTATCGCGAGGCTACCGCGACGCAGCACGCGACGAGTGCCACAATGGAGTAAACAACTATGTTGTTTTCTGTGTTAATATTACAAATTGAATATGAAAACACTTTTTCCCATCAAGATTCACCCGGAAATCGGCAGAAGAATATATTTTTCAACAAATTTCGAAAGTTGAATTTTTATATATTTCAAGAATTTGCAGATGTGGTGTCGATGTGAAAAAAGCTCAAAAGACATTCCAACCATTTTTGGATTGTGGGAGATGTTCCTGGAAGCTATTACTAGCCATGTAGTGGGTAGATTCAGCACGAAACACTTGCTACTTCATTTTCCTTCGTGGCAATAAACACATGATCAACATGAATATGCAAATTTATGATTATTCATGTTTAATCATCTTCAGTAAACTCTGAAAGATTAATTTTAATATTTTCTGCAATAAATAAAGTAAATTTTGAAATAAACTGGAAAGTCTACCATATATTTTAAACTCCAAATATCAACTCAGAAAATGTGAAGGCCAATTGTTGAAATTTGCTTCTTAGAAAAACGGCAGCGTTTTTTGAAGTCCAAAACAAGCTCAATTCCAAGTAAGACTTATATTCTAAAACTATAAAAAAATGTGGTACGCCTGATTGCATCGTTTCGAACACATGGGGTCGAACTCATTTGATATGAGCGAAATTCTGAAGTTCTACTGATAGTCATTACATTAGGAATCTAGCCAGAAAATCAGCCTTCGTTGAAATGGATCTTGTTTTGCACTTCAAAAGCGCTGCCGGGTTTCATAGAAGCAAATTTAAACTGTGGGTTTTCACATTTTCTGAGTTGATATTTGGAGTTTAAAATATATGGTAGACTTTCCAGTTTATTTCAAAATTTACTTTATTTATTGCAGAAAATATTAAAATTAATCTTTCAGAGTTTACTGAAGATGATTAAACATGAATAATCATAAATTTGCATATTCATGTTGATCATGTGTTTATTGCCACGAAGGAAAATGAAGTAGCAAGTGTTTCGTGCTGAATCTACCCACTACATGGCTAGTAATAGCTTCCAGGAACATCTCCCACAATCCAAAAATGGTTGGAATGTCTTTTGAGCTTTTTTCACATCGACACCACATCTACAAATTCTTGAAATATATAAAAATCCAACTTTCGAAATTTTATTGAAAAATATGTTCTTCTGCCGATTTCTGGGTGAATCTTGATGGGAAAAAGTGTTTTCATATTCAATTTGAAATATTAACACAGAAAACAACATAGTTGTTTACTCCATTGTGGCACGCGTCGCGTGCTGCGTCGCGGTAGCCTCGCGATACCCATGTTCACTGGCATTTTTAAATGCGAACCATCACCTCGATTTTGCTCATTTGAAGTATACGGGGGTAATTTTGCACGCGCAATCGAATGGAATTAGTTAGAAGTGCTATGGGCAACGATGAAATACCGAATTTTTAAATTTCAATATTCAAAAAATCGTAACTTTTTTCTCCGATGAGTTACATTTTTATTCACAACATAAAAAATGTTCCTTAGAACGAGAGCTTTCAGAAAATATAGCTATGTAAGGGGTTTGGTCTCTTCTAAGCAAAGATGAAAAAAACAATTTTCAATATATAGTGAAGCATATCTCAGCCGGGTTTGATCTATGCAACTTCTCGTGTCCATTTTCGGTCTTTACCGTCAAAGTTTACCCTAGGGACAACTTTTCTGCATAGGTTAGGTTTTGCTTGTACGGCCACTGTAGAGAGAATCTCAATCGACTCAGATATTCTCTCATATTTGTACATATTTTTTATATGTACACTCAATCCTAATCATCAAAAATCGTCGGCACTGTCTTCTTTGGAGGAAAGTTTCTCAAAAATTGATGATGTAACGGCTCCTTGGAAGATTAGGCTGATTATTTTGATTGAAATTGCCGAATTTAGCCATAAGAAATATAAAATAAACGATTTCATTGAGTATTTCTGCGCCAGAAGATTCCTGATTGTGAGATCACTCCAATGGATGAGAGATAAATGAGCGGGTGATCAATGAAATAGCATGATGCGAATTATGATGTGGGGGGGAGTTCGGTAGCCGGCATCATGCCAGGTCAAAGGGGAGGGTTTGTTTTTTTTATCGCTACAAAAAAGTACTGTCGATTTCTATTGCAAAAGGCTCGTGAGGCGGAGAGCGATCGAAAAAAAGATGCCACTGCGCCACTTCGCCGCTACTTTTTACGATCGATAGTGGCTCTACCAGCCGTGCACAGCAGAACCGCAAGATTTTTTTTTATTTCTTATGGCTAAATTCGGTAATTACAATCAGAATAATCAGCCTAATCTTCCAAGGAGCCGTTACATCATCAATATTTGAGAAACTTTCCTCCAAAGGAGACAGTGCCGACGATTTTTGATGATAAGGGGTGAGTGTACATATAAGCAAGTCTAAAACATTGTGAGTAGCTCCTGTTAGACTAAACCATAGTTAGACTTGCGATTTATAATAGCCGTGTGTCATTGTGTAGATTCGAAACGTACGTCATTGAGGCAAAGTAAACGGACCAGAACATATCGCGGAAAATTTGAAATGACCCGGTCTAATAGCCGATTGCCGCACCCAAATGACGCACTTTGGCTTGTACCGTGCAATAAATTGACGTGAAGGGGGAGGCAAGCGAGATAGGGACCGGTTCGCGCCGCCCCTTCACCCTCGTGAGGTGCACGGCTTTCGTTCATACTTCTCCCCTCTTCAACTACGCTAGTCCATTAGCCCTCGCCTACCCACATCCCTCGTAAGTGCCACATTCTATCTCTCACTGAGAGGCGTTCTATTCTCTCTTCTACTACTACCTCCATTGCTCGGATTCTCGTATGAGCTACACTGATTTCTAAATACGACGAGTTCGACAACGAAGCAAAGTTTATTTCCTTCTAATCAATCAACGATATAAATAGTTAAAAAATTATTCTTAGTTATGTCGTCTGATCTTTTATACGGTCTCGAGTGGGATAGAGACTACTTCCTGGACGCTGACTTCAGGTATCTCTCTGAAATCATACTTAGAACAGATACTCATGTTGACCAGACTGTTAGCAGGACCAACTTATATATTAAGAGACGGGATCGGTAAGATTCGACCACCCCCCGGTCCCGGTGCGCTAGCAATGGGAGCTGGGGGTGCATACTCGGGTGGATGGAAGATCTTGTGCCCGCATTGCACAAAACACCACTTATTTCTATTTGCCGCCTCCGACCTAGGAGAAATATGGATTTGAGTGAAAAATGGTCGAAAAATCAAAATTTCGTAACCGATGAAGATAGACTCTATATTTTATTTCCATTATGTTTAGGGTCTTAGGAGGTTACTAAACAACTATTAGGACCGAATTCTGATTCATTCCAAAATCACTTTCTTGAATCAAAATTTTCGTTTTTGGAGCCGTTTTGACCATTTATCAAGCCAAAGCCAATAATTTCCGATAACAACGTGTACCTTAACATAGTACATATCCATACCCGCTATAACCAGTATTCCCTTGGGACGCCGAAACCTAGGAGAAAATTTCAAATTTCGCGACTCATTGCGTGAAAAATCATTATTTTCATTTCATTCCGGGTTTTCAATTAAATATAATCTCTTTCACAAAAAAAATAATGTTCCATTACTTTTACAATACTCTTCGGAGCATTTATGAGCCCTTACCTTTGGTACATCCGTCAAGGTTTATGAAAGAATTTGTGATGTTTCATCATATATCCAACAGAAAAAATCGCATCTATCTCAGCTCCCAAGTGACCAACCAAGATTTAACTCGGCTTAAATTAATTTTCAATGCCTATTGACATAGTTTACTGTTGAATACATGTTGATCCATTCGTGTTTTGATATTTTAAAAATCGATAACTGTAAATGTCGAAATTTTCGGCCAAAAATATTTATTAAAGAGAAATCAAATACTATCATTGTCACATATCGTGCACACTAGTAGTGCCACATCGTATGAAGAAATATAAAATTGGTTCACCAACTTTGAAAAAAAAATTTTTTTTTGCAAAAATCCATGAACTCATTTGAACCGAACCGTTTGAACCGTTTGAACATTTGAACCGAAAATGAACCGGGTTCATGGTCCAAAAATCCAAAAAAATTATTTTCGCCCTTTTACACTACCATTCTACCTCCGATATCCTATCATAGGTAAGGTGATGCCATGAGTCGAAATAAACTCGTTCGATATCCGTAACTCGAGATATGGTGAAAATAAGTTTTTGGATTTTTGGATTTTTTTTGAGTTCATGGATTTTTTCAAAAAAAAAAATTTTTTTCAAAGTTGGTGAACCAATTTTATATTTCTTCATACGATGTGGCACTGCTAGTGTGCACGATATGTGACAATGATAGTATTTGATTTCTCCTAAATAAATATTTTTGGCCGAAAATTTCGACATTTACAGTTATCGATTTTTAAAATTTCAAAATACGAATGGATCAACATGTATTCAACAGTAAACTATGTCAATAGGCATTTAAAATTGATTTAAGCCGAGTTAAATCTTGGTTGGTCACTTGGGAGCTGAGATAGATGCGATTTTTTCCTGTTGGATATATGATGAAACATCACAAATTCTTTCATAAACCTTGACGGATGTACCAAAGGTAAGGGCTCATAAATGCTCCGAAGAGTATTGTAAAAGTAATGGAACATTATTTTTTTTGTGAAAGAGATTATATTTAATTGAAAACCCGGAATGAAATGAAAATAATGATTTTTCACGCAATGGGTCGTGAAATTTGAAATTTTCTCCTAGGTTTCGGCTTCCCAAGGGAATACTGGTTATAACCGATATGGATAGGTACTATGTTAAGGTACACGTTGTTATCGGAAATTATTGGCTTTGGCTTGATAAATGGTCAAAACGGCTCCAAAAACGAAAATTTTGATTCAAAAAGTGATTTTGGAATGAATCAGAATTCGGTCCTAATAGTTGTTTAATAACCTCATAAGACCCTAAACATAATGGAAATAAAATATAGAGTCCATCTTCATCGGTTACGAAATTTTGATTTTTCGACCATTTTTCACTCAAATCCATATTTCTCCTAGGTCGGAGGCGGCAAATAGAAATAAGTGGTGTTTGCGCAATGCGGGCACAAGACCTTCCATCCACCCGATTATGCACCCCCAGCTCCCATTGCTAGCGCACCGGGACCGGACAGGGTCGAATTTGGTCGAGTCTTACCGATCACGTCTCTTAATAGGCCGAGTAGGCGGATCAACTTGAGTGCCTCTTCTTAATATTATATCACTCAGTGTGCGGAGGGTTGATCAAAGACGTTTAATATTCTACCAGGGGAATTTTAAAATACGTTTTGGATAAATGTAGTTGGTCGTCTTATGGAATACGTAATCTAGACATTTCCAAATCAATATTTCCCAGAGCTCAAATTATTCTTCTGATCATATCTTCTCTCACTGTCTATCCTGCGAATTTGTATCTACTTCTTGTAGAAAGTCAATCAATGCATGGATCCCTGCGCGTCGCATACATAGTGAACTTGGTATGTTTGCTGTATGAGGCCACTTATTTTTCCTATTCCATGTTGTATACATCTTCTGCGACATATTATTTTCGTTACTCCTCCGCTCCTATTCGTTTCCGCCGTTCGGTCTCTTCTATTGCGAGGGAATTCTGTGCGGAGAGAGAGCGAACAAGCAGACTATTATGGTATTGAAATAACCGGCTGCAATACTGGATATCATCAATTCGTCTCCAGGCCATTATAGTGTCTGGAGTGATAATCGAAATCCCCGCCTTCTACATTATCGTGATAAACATGCACCAAATGGTTGTGGCGGTGAATGGCGCCAACCGATGGAAGTTTTCCTCGAGGTAATAATCGCATAATTTGTCGCCGTAAATTTCAATATTCATGATTACAGAATGCAATTCATCGTTTTTTTCGCGTTATCGATCACGTTGATTGCAAATGTCGCAGTATTCGTTTTGTGCGCAAGAGATGTTGCAAATTTCGAAGACCTCGTGAAGGTGACGTCACGACATGACACTGCTATATCGATCAATATGTAATGATGCAGCTGCCTGAACTGGCTTGGCTGAAAGCGCGGGGAGGCACGTTGATACTCTTCGGGGAACCTGGCAAGACAAGCTTTTCTGTTTATGGTGAGGAAGAAATGTAGTATCTCCTGACATACAACTCTCCTGACACCCCCCTCCCGCATTCCTCATTCTCCGCGATCTCTATTCATAACAGCTACCTTTCCCTCTTATTAATGCGAGCAGATATATAGTTGCCTTTCAAAGTCTACTGAGGAGTTACTTACACGATTGGTAATTATCTTCATAAACTTCAGAAGTTCTCTTCTTCTCTATTTCACTTTCTGTGTTCCTGCCGCCCCTCGTCTTCCTCACGGGACACGCCATGTACATACTAAGCGTTAGCGGTGAGGTAGGAATTGAGAAAAGAAACTACTCTTATCGAACGATTACTGTTATCAAGCCTTTTCCAGCGCGCGCTTTCCAGCAAGACGCAGCTACTCGCGCAGAGAGCTTTCAATGTGTTCATTTACCAAGTAATGCTGCCAGATCGAATAATTTTATTTGCGAATAACTTTTGTTGATCGAATAACCTTTGTTATTCGCGAATAGAATTATTCGATCTAAAAATACTATCAAGCGATACACACAGAGAAAAATGTTTAGTTTTGATTCTCCCTCTGAGTAATTTAAACATCTTTGTTTTAAATATAAAACATAAATGTTTCATATTAAGAACAAAATTGTGTTTAAAATTTAAAACAAAAAAATGTTTTATATTTAAAACATTTGAATAAAAACTCATGTTGTGATAGGTTAAACTACAGTAGCCTCAACCTATCGCGAACTGAACGAGTTCTGGCACGCTGCCAAGTCATTTCGTTTTTCGCTGTATTTCCGTTATTTAGTTTATTATTATGTTTATTGGTGTATTTTCTTATTGTTTCTTGTCGTTATAGATCGGCCTCGGCCCGCGCAACATCACGCCCACGTTTGTCTCCGAGGGCGTGGTGAAGCGGCGCGGCGAAGGCAGGATCCGCGTCGCCCAACAGAGAGGAGAGGGAGCGAGAATGGAGCAGCTGGAGGGTGAGTAGCAATATATTTTAATGGTCATATTATATTGGGAAGATGTATTACTTGTAGATGTGTACTAAAAGTCACACTTATAAATGTGGAGCGTTAGGAAAGTGTGAATGTCATGTGAACTTCAAAGGCGAAATGTGCAACAAGCAGATGTTATTCTGCCCGTAGGTTTATCTTAGCCATTACTTCACTGAGTCCTTGGCTTACAGAGACAGTGAATGTTCGAATCAAGGCACATGATCGTTCGATCATGGATCGTTCAAGTGTTTCTGTCGCGAAGGTACGTACACAATTAGCGGGAGCTTTATTTATCCTGACTACTGCCCAGGCTTCTTCGGGCGCAGATGCGAACACAATGAGACAGAGGTCAAGCATGTCTACGAAATGGAGAAAGTTCTCGAGCTCAAGAACTGCGGAGCCGGGCAGAGGGCTGTCATATTCTGGAATTAGAACATGCTCTCTTTTGGCACAATTCGGAAGAATCGGTGTCCACATATACCCAGTTTCTACAACTGCGTTCTCTGTTTTTGAAGTTATTCACTTTTTCAGAATGCAAACCTCAAGTTCCCGAAGTTGTCCGCAGTACAACTGATCTGGATAATTGTGAAGAGAATGGTCGGTTTTCATCAACAATGCTTATGCACAACGTCTGCTGTCAATAATATTTTCAGGTAATGTCCGACCGGTCAAACTATGCCCCTATTGCTGGAAGAAATTCAAGAACAACTAGTGTGACTGGGTGAGCTTCATAAATCTCGGGCGTAATGGAAATCATAACTAGCACGTAACCGACGGAGTGGGCAAATTGCACATGTGCAAAATGCCCACTCCGTCGGTTAACTATCCGACGGAGTGGGCAAATTGCACATTTTTGAATTCCCGCTCTTACAGTTACCTCACAATTTCTAGTAAATAACCATGTTAGGAAAGGTTTTGTGGGCTATATCTCAAGCATTTCCCCTTTATCTTGTTTTGTGTGTGTATGTGTGTTGATAATCGACATCTTCAATGCACTGCTGATTTTGCTCATTAATAATTACTTCCCTCAGCAGTAAAATTGACTAATAGCGATATCATTGATATTTCAACGAATCGTATTTCATTTTTAGTACAGCCTGAGCCGCGTGGAGACTAAGCAAAATGCCCTTTTCATAAGGGGCGTGGCCCGTCACACGAACTACCAAAACAATGAATAATGTCGTGAAGTCATTTAAAAAAAATTATAATGCCAAGTGCTAGTAATATGGGTACTTAGCCTTCCTAGGCGCATATTTCATAACCGCATTTAGTACAGCCTAAGCTGCGTGGAGACTAAGAAAAATGCCCTTTTCATAAGGGGCTTTAAGGAATAATGCTCACGGCCCTTCACAGTCGCTACCAAAACCATGAATCATGTCGTGCAAGTCATTTAAAAAAATATAATGCCAAGTGCTAGTAATATGGGTACTTAGCCTTCCTAGGCGCATATTTCATAACCGCATTTAGTACAGCATAAGCTGCGTGGAGACTAAACAAAATGTCCTTTTCATAAGGGGCTTTAAGGAATAATGCTCACGGCCCGTCACGGAGACTACCCAAACGCATGCGATGTGTTATTAAAACCCTCAATTGTCGGTTTCGTCACGGCCATCGAAACTACCTGATTATTTGATCACTATCTTTGCCTTGGCCCGGAGCAACAGGAAAGCTAACCTATTTTGCTACAAATGCGAAAGAACACCAGAAAATAACTAGCTAAATGGGAATACAATTATATTCCTCCTGAAGAACAAGTGTCAGTTGTCCAGCATCGGCTCATTCTGCCTTAAACCAACCCAACCTTGGATGCTTTCACATCATTCCACCGACCAGTCAATCTTACAGAAAGGCCTTTGGAGTGAGAGAGTGTGTGAAATCGAGAGAGACCCTCTCACTTTTGCACACTCTCTCGCTCTAACCCTGGTCTGTATGTTTGGAATCATGTGCTTTGATAAGCTGCTCCTAGGAAGCTACAACATCAGCGAGCTATTACAAAATATAACGAGAACTTCGGCCTTGAAACAGTGTAAATATCGATTTTCATAGAATAGCTGTTTCATCTGTGACGTGGCATGTTTTGAATGAATAAAAGCGAGGAAATCCAAAACCCAACGCGATTCTTTTACGTTTCTCTCTCTTTTGGTTAACAGATCGTGTGCAAAGGAAAAGCAGGTACTGAAAATGAGTAAAATACAATTTTATGGATTGCGAAAATTATACGAAAGATCGATAAATATTCCGACGGAAACTATACGGTTCAACATAAATATTGAAATATTTCGTATACGTCAACGCCCGTAGAGATGCGCGGATAGCGTTTTTTTAATTAATTGCAAAAAAATATTTAAAAAAAACTAATTTGAAAAATAAAAGAACGCATTGAATACAAAAAAATAATAATGAAAAAAAGCACTAGAATCTGATCAGCTTTTTCCCGTAAAACCATTCCTAACACGGGTCTTTACTGGAAATGATGACGAGGTTACTGTAAGCGGGAGTTCAAAAGAAGTGCAATTTGCCCACTCCGTCGGATAGTTAACCGACGGAGTGGGCATTTTGCACATGTGCAATTTGCCCACTCCGTCGGTTACGTGCTGCTGAAATCATATGTCAATTGGGTTTCTCACAGGTGTTTCGTGCAGAAATGCCAAAAATAGCGTACCGAAGTTCATTTTGCCCAATTTTCGATAAATTTTTCAAAAAAGAGGCCAGAAATGCATGAACCATTCAAAAATTGTGTTTGCCGGCATGGTTTTGACGCCGTGCTGAAGTGCCTATCCTCGCTAGCGAGAACTTATTTGACCAATGATGGAATTTTTTTTGATATAGGAATGAAATCGCTCCGAATTCTACTACGATGTCTTTTAATACTCGACTAGACGCCCTTGCCCTTCCATGTGCCGAACTAAGTGAGTTGTGCTATGACTCTCCCCTCCCCGGAGATGTACACAGTGTTTTTAGGTCAGGAGGCTGTCCGTCTGAATGCTCGCTCAAGATGTGGGCGACGAATGAAACGTTTTGCGGGTGAGCAGACTTTTAAATTTATCTTAACAAGATTTTATGTGTAATGTTTAGTCCCATCCCAAGGCCGGTTCTCATCAAAGTCACACTCGCTGTCTCGGAACAATTTTGATGGGATAACATGAGTGAAATCGTCAGTAATATTTCGGAGCCTCTCAGGTACTTCAACTTATATGAATGTTTATATTTAGCGCAACTCTTTCGTTAAAAGTTGGGATTTCTACATTCGTAGATAATATAGTGAGTATAGGTGCTTAAGCGCGTAGGTGGAGGAGGACTTGTCAAATGTCTAAAGCTCGATAGTGACTGACGGGGGCTCTGTTTTATCGATTAATCTCACTTTTAGATTTTTGGTTTTAGCTCAACTTTTTATTTACATAATGGGATAGTATTCGCCCAAAAATATAAACAAATGCACCTTATCATATAAGGATTGTCGCGGTAAGGATATCAATTGGTTCATCGCTGGATCGAAGAGGAAGAAGAAGGTACGGTAATACTATGATATATCTTATGCCAAGAACACTTTGTACAAAGGTGCGACACTTTTTCGTTTTTGTTGAAATTCACCTCGAATGTTTTAATTCGGTTTTTAACTAAATTTGCTACCTCTCACAGAAAATAATATTTAAAAATATTACTAAATACGCTTAAAAAACCAACTGAAACAAAAAATTACTATATATTAGAAAATGCTAACGTCTGTCTGTCTGTCTGTCTGTCTGTCTGTTTGTCTGTTTTTTTTTGTCCAGGTGTCCGTCCAGATTTTTCTCATTTTCCTTATATTTCGCTTCAAAATTGCCTCTTCTCTTCTCAGAACCTTTTGCACATGATAATAGACCAGAATTGCTTTAAACTTTTACAAAATTTAAATCACCAAATCCATGGCCAAGTGGTTAAAGGGCGCGACATTTAAAACCGACCGACGCAGGTTCGACCCCCGCCGCGGGCAAACCTTTTGCCGCATTTTTCGCGAGTGCCAGAAACCGTTCTAACACGTTTTCGAGCACCGTGAAACACGTTTTCACCTGTTTTGCCAAGTTTTAACGTGAAAAATCGAAATTTTCGAACCTTCTCCAAACGCACCGGTGAGTGTCGGGGATCACTTTAAAAGTGTTTTGCGATGTCAAAAACGTGTCTGAACGTGTTCTAACACGTTTTAACGTGAAAATCGAAAATTTCGAAAATTTTCAAAATGATTCAGAGAGCGTAGGGGTTCGCAGGAAAAGCGTTTTGCGATGTCGGAAACGTGTCCGAACGTGTTCTAACGCGTTTTAACGTGCAAAATCGAAAATTTCAAAAAGTTCCGAAATGATTCAGAGAGCGTAGGGGTTCGCAGGAAAAGCGTTTTGCGATGTCGGAAACGTGTTCTAACGCGTTTTGCATAGGGAATCACAGGAAACATCTCTGAAAGTGTTCTAAAAGTTCTGAACGCATTGTATCCTGCGTTTCCGTTGTGAAAGGCTCGTGAGGCAGAGAGCGATCGAAAAAAGTTGCCACGGAGCCACGAAGTGGCGTAGTGGCAACTTTTTTCGATCGCTCTCTGCGTTCGGCGTGCCGAATTATTCGGCAAGGTCTCGAAATTCGTATCATTTTCTCTGCTCTCTGATGCCCTGACTGGCCGTTATGTTCCCTCACAGGGGTCCCCCAACCCCCTAATTTCGTACCGTAGGGTAGTCACTCTACTTAGACTGATGAATCGAAGCTACCGCAACCAAATCCTACAGTGCTCCGAATATACGAAAATGAGCTAATTGACCGCCTAGATAGGAAGTTTTCACATCAAGGAATATTATTGTAGCATGTATATCTCAGAGTATTCAGAGTAGTATGGTAATTGACTTAGTTAGTGGCCACTGAAAAACTGACCCCCGCTTTTTATATTTTTATTGGAAAGAGAAAAATAGAAAAATATATAGAATTATATTCGAGAAAGCGCGGGCCTGTTGCCCTGGTCCCAGGTATACTGTAACTGATATCGATTTTTCACACCATGAGGTATGAATTATATGAGGTAGATCTCCAGCAGGCAATGACAGAGGTGTGCTCCGTTCCTCGGTGACACTATCCTCGCCCCGAATTTTAGCTCATAGAACTGACTTCGGATCGGCATTCGCATTTTCGAATTTTCGAGTTACTGTAACGTGATTACTGTAGCCCGCGATACTGTAACCAGGATGCGGTATGATCCTCTAATAATAACTATTTGAGGTCTACCTCATACAAAAAATCCCGAGTCGATTTGTTGAATTTCATATTTGCACACTATTGTAGGTATACTGAACACAATATTCCACTCACAGGGAATTTTTCAACGAACGAGCGGTGTCTGTCATATGAGAAAATTCATTTATTTCGAACTCCCACCACGATGTGTCCTCATACGTAGCGGGATTACGGTAGGTTTGCAAAATAGCTGGCACTTTGCCAGCTCCTTTCATTTCAACTTTTCGTTAAGTTTCCTTCTTTTTATTGATTTTTCGTATCAACTTTTAATATAATTGGTATCATGCGCATTCTCCTAGTTCTTGGCCAGCTCGCGGGTGATACTCCCATCTCTGGTGGCTCCGTTAACGGGCACGCTTTCGTGTATTCTTTTAACGCTTCGCGAAAAAACGTTTTGTTCATTTTCGCGAATGTTATATATATCTTTCTTACGTTTACGTTTTGCAGAAGCAACGTTGAGGTCATCTCGTGGACGACATAATGACGTCGTCATCGATTCACGAGCGTCTCGACTACAAACTATTGGAGTTCGAGGTTACTTTTTTGGGTTAGCTTGAAGTCAGTTGTTCACGTTCTTTATGGTCTAGAGCAATTGTTCCGAGTTAAATGCAACCATTGCAGGGTCTTTCTATCGGTGTCGCCGATTGTGAGCGTGAAATATAAGACCAAAGAGAAGCAGAGTCGTTCGATCTGCTGCTACAGGTTAGTAATTTTCTCTTTCTCATAGCTGCATTCACTTTTATCCCCGAGTTCTCCATTGTATCTCTTGAATTCGAGTTTGAAATTGCAACTTCGATCGATTTTCTTTTGTAAACAAACAAAAATAATTATGCAAGAGCTCCTGCACGTTTATTATGATCACATAATTGCAGAACTCTCATACCAAGTGCAGTTACGTTGCGGAAGAACTCAGTCCTCGCAATAGCAGCATAACTGTACAGAGAGGTCCGAGAGAGAACGAAGAGAAGCTGCCCAAGATTCAGTGAGTCCTAATTTGCCTCTGTTTGAAATTTCGGTGCTGATTTAAAATTATATTAATGTTGAATGGTACTAAATTGAAGGAGTGCCGCGGGTGGAATGGTTGGTAAGACAACGACTACCCGCTCTCTCCGCTGGAGTCACCGGACATGTTGATGCGGTTAGTTTGTTTAAATGGTAATTTTTAATTAGTCAATGAAATCTATATTCTGATTTACTCACGATCAACGATGGTAACCTTATGTTACTTAATTAACGTTAAATACAGTTGTATTCTTTAGAAAAAATTCGAATCGATGACTGAGGGGCAGCGATTAGTACACGACAAAGACGTATCTACATCTAAATACACAAATGCAAAGTGAGTTGGTTTATTTATTTTGACGATATCGTCTGCTATTATGCTGCGCAAATTTCATGGGGTGCAAGGTGCAAAAACGTTTTATGCACCCTTTCATAGCTTTTTTCTTAGTAAAGCTACAACTTCCAAACTTGATACAAAGATTGCAAGCCACGTTTGAAACATTTTCCTCTTTGATTGAAGAGATTTCGTTCAGTTTGAGCTGGGTTACACGAGTTTTCCACCCTCTGAGGGTGGAATTCCACCCATGAAATTTGCGCAGCATTAAATAATATTTTTTTAAAATTGAGGGGGGGGGAGGTTATAATTTTTATTTATTGTGTCTATTCTGTTAATGATAGTGGTAAAACTCGAATTGCATCGAGAGTTTACAAATATATTGCGCCCATAACATATGCGTGTCTTACCCATGATCCTTGGTATACTTGAGCATTATACCTTTTCTAAGTCCTCTACCAACAAGTGATCGGATCCATCTAACAGGCGACCTACAGTAACGTACTAGCCGTACTCAGTATACTGATATTAAGTAACTGGCCCACGGTACCCCGGATTTTTTCGAATTAAAAAAGAAGTAGAAATGCAAAACAACTGGGCATTACATAACAAGGATGCTGTTTCAGAGTTACCAGTGGACTCACAATCAGACGTTGTCTACCCTTGGTATTTCATATTTCATGATTACGGTATTAGAGAAACTACCTCTCAGGTAATATCTAATCGAGACCATACAAAAAATCCGGGATATTTGCCTAAAGTATGTTATGTGAATAAAATGACTCGTGAGTAGTTGGCGTAGAAAATTGATAATACCACAGTATGCCCAGAATCTGGAAACAAGTCCGCGCTTTCCAGAATATATTACGGGCTAAATACTGTTTTTTTTATTGGTAGCCTTCTTAGAATATGTATCTTCTCATCTATAGAATCTTAGAATATCTCTTTGGCACAAAACATGAGAGGATTGTTTTTTTATACAGAATTATCTTTAATAGACCTATTGTATTAATCTAAAAATCAGTTCATTTTCTTGTAAATCAAAATGCGCACTGCACTTAAAACTGACGGAAAGAGCATAAACGGCAATGTAAACGATCGGTTGATGATCTCCCCCTTCCACCTTATTGTGCTACCGTAATCGAATCAATTTGTAGCATAAGCGTTACCGTATCCATATATTGGCTCTACGGTAATGGTAGTGTTTTGTGATTCTATCTATACCACAACCGTAGCCATTTCCTTTCAGATTTATCGAATGGACGACTCATTGGGCCGACGTCGTCGTATGAGATGGGAGGGCGAATATGGGAGAAGAAGGAGGAAAGGAGAGGTGAGCTCGCTACTCGAACTTGAATCAAGCGATTAGTGAGGGAAGCACGCGCAATTATTGATTAAAACCATATATTGCCCCCCTCTACCGTAATCGTAGTGTTTTTTTTTGGCTAAATCGATATGACTACCGTAACCCGTGTCCTTTCAGATCGATCGGATTTGTGATTCTATGGGCCCGAGGCCAGAGTTCTCGTAGAAGGAAGATGGAAGATCGACGGGAGGAAGGAGGAGAGAGCAGGTGAGCACAGTATTCTACTTGAATTTGACGATTAGGTGAGTGAAAAGTGTGCGAGTTTTGCGATAGAATGCATTTATTCCCATTCCTATACCGTACTCGTAGTGGTCTGTATGGCAGTTGATAAGACTACCGTAATCCGTGCACTTTCAGAAACCACAGCGTTGACGATTCTGTGGGCCTAAGGCCAGAGTTGTCACTGAGGGGCGAAGAGGGAAGGGAAGGAGTAGGAGAGAGGAGGTGAGCAGACTATTATACTTGAATTTGACGATTAGTGCGAAAAACATTCGACATTTGCCAGTGAATGCATATATTCACGTTATTCTACTGTAATCGTAGGGGTTTGAATGTCAATCGATATGGCTACCGTAATCCGTGCACTTTCAGATCAAGATGTGGGCCTTAGGCCGGAATTCTCGTATACTCAAGATGGAAGAGATTGGAAAAGAGAGAAGAAAAAGTGTCGTTTTTTATCACTTTTCCATTTTGCTGATAAATTATTGATTGCGTTTTGTAGAGCACACTCATAGACACCAGAACACCTTTCCACAGATCGGAGTATTGGATTTTTGAGAGCGACAAACTGCGACCATTAGCATACTCGTGTACTTTATACGGCGCATCGCAATGATATAGGAGAGATGAGAGGGAAAGAAGCGATGATCACATATAGTATGTTGGTAAGTAGCTCAACTCCAGGCCAAAAGGTCGTGAGTTCGATCCCTCTCCTATGATTATCTCTTGCTAGCCCGCGGCAAGTGGTATGGTGTACTGTACTTTGGCGCACTACACCACGGTTTCGTTTTCTGGTCGTTTGGAATGCTGTGTGAAGCCGGGAGTACGGTAGATGAAATACGGTATCGTCCTCAGGCAATGACTACATGAGCTCTATCTCATGCAACTAACAATGACGTACTTTGATCGATATCAGAAATTCGGATTACGGTAGTCGGGTTACGGTAACTTTTCTACAGTACTCAAAGTACTTTGGTATTGCTACTATAGGTCACTTGATGTTTTGTCGACATGTTTCCAACCCCATTTCGGACCAAGAACAGGGGTTCATGGTGTGAAAAATCGATATCAGTTACAGTATACCTGGGATCAGGGCATCAGGCCCGCGCTTTCTCGAATTTACTACGGGCTAAAAATCGATTTTTAAATTTTTCTAAAAAATACTGTATTCATGGAATATTTTTATCTTTCCAATAAAAAATATAAAAAGAGGGGGTCAGTTTTTCAGTGGCCACTAACTTTAAGGTAATTAACTTAACGATAGGTGTAATCAATCCCTACACAATTTTCGACCATCACTCGCCGGCATACGTGACCACTGCCGCAGTCTCGCGTCGCTAGGATCTTTTACCCATCAAGGGGGTCGGGGTGGGGTTCATGGACACTATATTTCTTTTTTCTTCTTCATCGTTTCTTTAATTGCCGTCACACCCTTCGTGGGTGTATCAAATAAAAAAATAAAAAAAAGACACTTGCCTAGAACTCTATTGCGAAGATGCTAAGAACTATCGAGATATCTAGTTTAGACTATTGCGAATGCATGTGCAAGTCGAGTTTACGGTTTGCCCTATGATACCCTATGAAGATATAGTTGCATTTGCGAAAATGATTTCGGCATGCCAAAAATGTTTTCGACATTGCCGAAAAATGAGAATGAATACCGCCCCTGATTGAATTTTGAATTTTTTCTTTTTGGTTTTTAAAGCGTTTTTAGTAATATTTTTTTAAATATTTTTTTTTTTTAAATATGAGAGTTACCAAATTTAGTTATAAACCGAATTAAAACATTATGCACCGAAATCCTCGCACATTTCGAGGTGAATTTCATTCGTCCTGCACTGTTTACTTTACCGGACCAAGCAACAGGTGCTAGTAGAATGGCACAGCGTGTCAGACTGGTGAGAATGCCCCATTTTCACCTCCTCGACGAGAAAAGCTACAATCATGCCGATTTTTTGCAACATTCCCAAGACCTTTTCCAAAAACTTGACCTATTCTTATTTTTCGATTTTGGGTTAATTAATCAATTTTAAAATAATTTATGCAAATTTTGACAATAAATTATTTATAATAGACTAACAAGGTCAAAATCGAAAAATCAAAACTGATCAAGTTCTTGGAACGTGTCATGAGGATGTTACAAAAATCGGCATGATTGTAGCTTTTCTAGTCAAAGAGGAGATAGCTTTCGAAAACTTCAGAAGCTATCTCCTCTGAGGAGATGAAAGATGGCGAGATGGGATTTTTTTTAAAATTTCGACCTCCTTTAAAAACTATGAATTTATTTCTGACCAAATCGCTCTCATTTCGACCAGAAATGACGCGTCGAATGGGATTAGTTGCACATATTTCACCGCCATACTAATGGGGAATTCTCACCACTGGTCACCAGTCTGAAACGCCGTGAATGGCAGCTAGATTCGCACAGTTAGATGATGAATGAGGGACTTACTCTATTACCACGGGTTGCCTGCTCCGAAAAAGTAAACCAGTGCCATCCATCCTACCGTAACCGGATAATATAAAATTGAGTAAATTGACCTCGATTACATTGCTTGATGTGCTGATGCTCAGCAAATGAATATCGAATACAAATATCCTATTAATTATGTAATATATTCTCGTTGCAGGAACACGTTCGTGCTTAGTGAACGACTGCAATGGAGAGGGAATGGGAGGAAGAATTTGAAGTAGACCAATCTTCAAGAACACGCATAATGGAAACTGGAGAAGGTATCGTAGTGCATTTTGAAAGATATTAGCACATAACATTGAACTGTACTTTGTCGTAAATTGATCCGATGTACCGCATTTTAACTGTAGGACATATATGCTAGAAATATAGTTGTATTTCTTGACTAAAATTAATCGTTGTACAGTTGGTAATTCTCATAATCGTGCTTGTTGATTGTTATAGTTGACATACAGTAGCGCGCATAAGTCATTGGTCACTTTTTCAAGCGTCTGTATCTTTTGCGACAGACAACGGATCAATATTAAATTTTAGCATCATATACCAAATCCATCGGCGATTATGATGCTTATATTGAGATATCTCGAAATCCCTCAGTTATTGCATAGTGATGACGCAATCAAGGCATACTTTTTCCGAAGTACATTATTCTTACATTTTTTCCTGCTAGCCAAACTTTTTGAGCGTTAAGATGGGCTGAAGGACTGTTAAGAAAACAAATTTCAAGTTGCTGCGACTTCGCACCGTGGCTGCAGCCTTGCTGCAATTTCGCGGTCGTAAACTCATATCTCGGCTTCTAGACAAGCTAGAAAGTCGTTCTTGGGATCAAAATTATCGTCATAAGGATTGCTGACGATTCTGAGAATATGATCCATATAACTCAAGAATTCCCCTCAGGGTACCAAAAAATCGATTTTTTTCATGATCCATTTTCGATCAATCTCAACTCTGAGGGACAGTTTAGCAAAAATCTAGTTTTTGCGTAGACGTACTGCAAATGTATTGATGAACTGCTGCCCAACTTTTTGTACGGTTGCCATTCGTTTCCAGGGTGCGCCGATCGATTTTCGGAAGGACACGCGATAGGCCACGCCCCCTTTTCGGCTTATTGCCCTACAATTTCGTTAACATATTTCGTTTTGCTATAACTTTAGAACCAGATGAGTTAGCCGTCCGAAAATTTAAATGGAATACGTACATACACTGGGGCCTCGATTCTGTGCATTTCATAATATTTTCATTTTTTCTTCATTGCGTAGTGATGACGCAAAATTTAGGCAAAATTTCAGAGACGGTTTTTTGCTCGGAGAATAATTTTGCAAACAGTGTACGTTGAGTGATGATAGTTGACATGGAGAGAAACTCGAGAATAATTAGTATCACATTGTATGGTTCAATACCGGACCAGTGCGAGATTTCAAAGTTTGTGCCCGAAAAAATGGTTTTTCGTTTCCAGACGAGCTAGAAACACGTAATCAACTTCAAAATGATCGTAATGGTGATTTAATAATATACCAAAGGTTTGGAATTGATCGGCCGTCATATACCCTCAGGGCATAAAAATTCAATTGTTTCTGGTGTTTTATTTTCAGGAACAAGATCCATTCGATCATAGCATTGCAAACGGCTAAAAAATGCACTTTATAATGTTTTTACAAACATTGAGGACACAACAATATGTTTGAGCGACTATTTTGATGGATCTTGTTCCTGAAAATAAATCACTGAATTTAAAAATTTAGAAAAAAATGAATTTTTATGCCCTGAGGGCATATGACGGCCGATCAATTCCAAACCTTTGGTATATTATTAAATCACCATTACGATCATTTTGAAGTTGATTACGAGTTTCTGGCTCGTCTGGAAACGAAAAACCATTTTTTCGGGCACAAACTTTGAAATCTCGCACTGGTCCGGTATTGAACCATACAATGTGATACTAATTATTCTCGAGTTTCTCTCCATGTCAACTATCATCACTCAACGTACACTGTTTGCAAAATTATTCTCCGAGCAAAAAACCGTCTCTGAAATTTTGCCTAAATGTTGCGTCATCACTACGCAATGAAGAAAAAATGAAAATATTATGAAATGCACAGAATCGAGGCCCCAGTGTATGTACGTATTCCATTTAAATTTTCAGACGGCTACCTCATCTGGTTCTAAAGTTATAGCAAAACGAAATATGTTAACGAAATTGTAGGGCAATAAGCCGAAAAGGGGGCGTGGCCTATCGCGTGTCCTTCCGAAAATCGATCGGCGCACCCTGGAAACGAATGGCAACCGTTCAAAGAGTTGGGCAGCAGTTCATCAATACATTTGCAGTACGTCTACGCAAAAACTAGATTTTTGCTAAACTGCCCCTCAGAGTTGAGATCGATCGAAAATGGATCATGAAAAAGATCGATTTTTTGGCACCCTGAGGGGAATTCTTGAGTTATATGTATCATATTCTCAGAATCGTCAGCAATCCTTATGACGATCATTTTGATCCCAAGAACGACTTTCTAGCTTGTCTAGAAGCCGAGATATGAGTTTACGACCGCGAAATTGCAGCAAGGCTGCAGCCAAGGTGCGAAGTCGCAGCAACTTGAAATTTGTTTTCTTAACAGTCCTTCAGCCCATCTTAACGCTCAAAAAGTTTGGCTAGCAGGAAAAAATGTATGTAAGAATAATGTACTTCGGAAAAAGTATGCCTTGATTGCGTCATCACTATGCAATAACTGAGGGATTTCGAGATATCTCAATATCAGCATCATAATCGCCGATGGATTTGGTATATGATGCTAAAATTTCATATTGATCCGTTGTCTGTCGCAAAAGATACAGACGCTTGAAAAAGTGACCAATGACTTATGCGCGCTACTGTAGCTATTTTCTGTAATTACCATTGTTCTGTACAGTACAAGTCCGGTGAGAGCATGCAGAACAGCTAGAGGTTCGCTTTAATTGAAAATCTCATTTGAACTGAAATTGTATGTGATCGTTCGCTCTTTGTGTGTATACGTTGAAGAATGACCGATAAATAACATGATCAAATTTGTATTCGCCATTATTACGCACGTTATTGGAAGGAATGTAATAGAACGCAACAGAAGCGGGGGGGGAGGGGGGCCAGCCTCCGTCATTTTAAAACACAAATGTTTTATATTTGAGACATTCGATGATCTCAAAAATAAAACATTTGCAATGTTTTAAATGTAATAACCCCTATGTATTAGAGGACGTATGTAATACATACATATGTTTTAAAAACTAAACATTTTTCTCTGTGTGTAGAGGTGCCGAAACACTGTACGGGGCCGCTTACAGCTAATCACTGCGATGGTGTGCTATGTCTTCCCACTGATCAGCATTTTCGTCGGATCAGCCTTAGATCTCACTCCACTATTGCCCGGACGCGCCATGGCGGTAGCACGTTTCATTATTCTGGTGCGCCCATTTTTTTGTTGACAAAAACGGCAAAAAATCAAATGTCAGACGCTTCTCACCATTAACGAGTATCAATTTTTGCTCACATTCATTCTTCGAAATCCTGCGAATCGCAAGGAGTTGCTCCGCTTCGCTGCGAATCGATCACTCCGCATTCATCCCACCGGACAGATTCGTGCACTTTCAACTACGCAACACGGTTTATCTTCCGCATCCGGACACTTGGAGCATAGCTAGATGTTTACCGACTCTGCATAGGCATAAGGGTTGCAAATTCAATACCAATAGTATTGAGCCTCTCACGCACCCCTTCCTCTCTTTCTTCAATAGTATTGAGAGTGAGGGGAGAGGGAGAGGTCAACCTCAATAGTATTGAGAGAGGGCGCGTCCATTAAATACTATTGAAATTCTCAATACTATTGACATTCTCGCAACTACTGATAACCAAGTAGTGAGACTATTTTCACTCTTAGAAGTATAGTAAGCTAACAAATAATTAATTACCACTGAAACAAGGCTGAAATTGCAATATATCACATTTATAATCTATTAACAAATGCATGTTATTTATAAGATTGATTGAATCATTAGAGTCAGGTAACACTTGAAAGGTAAGATAATCAACACGATGAAAATCAGATTGTAACATCTCAATATTTTCTTGTTTTGGTGTTAGTATTGAAACACTATTGAATTCAATACTATTGAGATTTTCAATACTATTGAGGTTGACCTCTCTCTCTCCTCTCACTCTCAATACTATTGAAGAACCGGCTGTCTCTAAGAAAGAGGGGAGAGAGGGGCTCAATACTAATGGTATTGGTATTGTATTGACATCCCTAATAGGCATCCCTGTGCACATGAGAAGTAGCCGAACCAATTGGAATGAGCAAATCAGGGAACCGATATACGCTAAATTAAAGTGCGACTAAATGTGTTTCAAATTATTCATTCTTCCTATGAATGTACTCAATGACTCTAGTAGAAGTGATAACTTGAAGAAGTCATATATGCATAGAAGTCATCTCATGAGACGAAGTCGTCAAAGTCATAGATAGAGGCGCATACGACCGACCAAAACGAGAAATAAGAATGAACATTCTCAAAAATACAACCTCTAAAATCACCTTGCAAATCAGATCGGTGAATGTGATCTTTTGATACACTTTATACATCCCACTCCTTTATAATTAGCTACAAGTATAACACGCGACTCACCTGAGGCTCGGCCTAAGTTCGGCACATAACAAGAATTTCGACATGTTTTTTTTCTGCAGTTTTGGATTCCTCTGGTATAGAGAGGCACAAGCTAGAAAATTCGAGCTGTGCGTAAGTTCCCAATTGCCTCAGTACAAGTTCGCTGTGTGTACCAGAAGGACGTCGCGATAATGACATTTGAGTGGACGATGTTCCCATGAAGAATAGTTTCGAAGACAGCACAGATATCGTCTGACACTGTCCGTTCGAAATACTGAAGACGACGGCTGCGAGGAAAACTCTGTCGTAGAAGAGAAAATGCAGGAACAGTGAGACCAACTCGACAGTCGACGCGTTGAACAGAAGCAATGCAAACTCCTGCACAAAATACCATGTCCTGGCACGGTCGAATATAGCTGAGTCATACCGATCCCGTATCTATGTACCTTTTCATTAAAAGGAGAAAAAACACATTTCCCTCGCTTGGGACCTTTCTATTCCTTTACAAGGGCGGGGGATACGAAAACAGAGCCAAATAGTTCGTTGTATCAATCAAAGTGCGTGCTGATATAAAGTGGAAAGGGAATTTGTACTGAGAAAATACCGTGCTATCTACAAAAACAACATGGTCATTGCCTACTGTGGTTTTGTATTTTTCGAGAATAAGAAGTTTCCGTGCCTAAAAATGTTCTCGCAATAAAAATAACAGTAATTATTGTGTAAAATTTAACTCTCGATAGCACTGTGAGCTGAAACAAGAGACAAAATTGGAGGAGTCTTCGCTGTGTTACAAGCTCCTGTGCGTGGTTGTAGGTACACGTGCATTTGTGTAATCAACCATTGAACGCGTGCAACTACGATGTGGACCCCTACAACTGGAAACGTCCGCCACCCCAATACCCGATGGAGAGATGACCTGAAACGAGCAATCGGGCTTCACTGGTGGTGGTGGAATGCAACTAAAGAAGAATACCATTCTCATCTGAGCACTATTGCCTGACATGATACATAATTGAATTGAATGTGTGTTATGAGAGTGTTAATGATGTGCAGGTAAGAGCATTTATAAATGTACTGAGATCAGCAAGGCAAACTGGAGTGCGTTCGTGCTCAAACTATAGGAGCGGTAACCTGAAAAAGTGAGAATTTCGGCTTTATATAACTCTGTGAATACACAAATCTGAGTGAGCCTGGTCATAATTTTCGAATATGATTTACCGAGATTTACTTTAATCCCGGAAAATATAGTGTCAATTTCGATGTGATAAATTCCCAGCAAGATTTTCCAGCCGGTTTTGCACTGTTAATTTTTCATGTTATTGTTTGTCGTTGTAATTGTGGCATTGAAAAACTCAGCGACGGTCTTACGCTCGTTAGCAAAGATACCTGTGGAACTGATTCTTTCTCCCACTACGCAGTATTATTATTCCCGCGGTTCCAGGGAACACTGCTGAAGCGTCAAAACATACTGCAAGAAGAGCGGGCACGGCGTTCCGAGCCGTTGACAGCTCGACACGCGTTGAAAGAAGTTATGATTTTGAGAGGTGCTCGCTTACCGGGCATTACTGCACTTAGCGCGCAAAACACAGTTACAACCGGCACATAAACGCAAGTACCATAGAAAAATCGAAATCATAAAATGCATTAAAGATTATTTTCTCTTTTTTTCTAATCATAAAAGAATTGTGTTTAAAAAAAAATTTTAAAAAAAGCTTATTTGCACTGGCCCCTTAATTCCCACCCAATATTCTCTGCAGAAAATGTGAGAGACGTCGGTGTCCTAGTACCCGATTCTATTTCTTTCAGTCCTCGTATTGTGTTAAAAAGCATCTAAGCGTACAAATTTTGAAATTGTAGCTATCTAATCAGCCTTCAGTCCACACCTACAAAGTCTGTGTTCGTTCTATATTAAGAGACGTGATCGGTAAGACTCGGCCAAATTCGACCCTGTCCGGTCCCGGTGCGCTAGCAATGGGAGCTGGGGGTGCATAATCGGGTGGATGGAAGGTCTTGTGCCCGCATTGCGCAAACACCACTTATTTCTATTTGCCGCCTCCGACCTAGGAGAAATATGGATTTGAGTGAAAAATGGTCGAAAAATCAAAATTTCGTAACCGATGAAGATGGACTCTATATTTTATTTCCATTATGTTTAGGGTCTTATGAGGTTATTAAACAACTATTAGGACCGAATTCTGATTCATTCCAAAATCACTTTTTGAATCAAAATTTTCGTTTTTGGAGCCGTTTTGACCATTTATCAAGCCAAAGCCAATAATTTCCGATAACAACGTGTACCTTAACATAGTACCTATCCATATCGGTTATAACCAGTATTCCCTTGGGAAGCCGAAACCTAGGAGAAAATTTCAAATTTCACGACCCATTGCGTGAAAAATCATTATTTTCATTTCATTCCGGGTTTTCAATTAAATATAATCTCTTTCACAAAAAAAATAATGTTCCATTACTTTTACAATACTCTTCGGAGCATTTATGAGCCCTTACCTTTGGTACATCCGTCAAGGTTTATGAAAGAATTTGTGATGTTTCATCATATATGACAGGTATCACGAGAGATTGCATGAAAATAGACCCCCTGAGGAACAACTTTCAAAAACATATTTTTGATTTCGATCAAACTTTTATGTGGAAGTATACTAGGGATGAGAATTCCATCAATCCGGGTCCCAGGTCGCAGAACCGGCTTTTAGGGATTTTCCGGCTCCAAAACCGGAATTTACGTAACTTCCTTCAAAATGTAGCTAGAAAGTCGTTCTGGTGCTCAAAAAATTTGGAAAAATAATCTCAACAATTTATCTGTTGAACACAAAAGTCGTAATGGGGAAAAAATAAATCAAACAAAAAAATTATAATTTTTATATCAAAAATAGCACAAAATTTAAGAGTGGAATATGAAAGAGCAGGTCAACATTGGTTATATAAAAAAATAAAAATGGCAAAAAAGGAGCGTACGAATACCCGAAAAATCGCAT
Organism: Pristionchus fissidentatus; assembly: GCA_036245785.1. Lineage (NCBI taxonomy): Eukaryota > Metazoa > Nematoda > Chromadorea > Rhabditida > Neodiplogasteridae > Pristionchus > Pristionchus fissidentatus. The sequence continues at coordinate 14,714,128 of BTSY01000004.1, forward strand.
CGAAACAAGGAAAACTGAGATTTTTCGATACAAAACTATCGTCTGAAGTCATTCTCGGCCTTAAACACATTCAATTCGTCTCTATATTAAATAAAACGACAATACGTGGCAGTCTGGCTTATTTTATCGAGATATTTACCCATATGCGAAACTTTCCAAAAAATCGATTTTTTTTGAAAAAAAAATTTCAAAATTTTTATGACTCAAATTTTTGCAAGCTATTATTCACAAAATACGTAGTTATTATTGAAAGAGTTGTTTGATTTAAGGTGGCCCATCAAAACGAAGAACAATGGTAAAAATTAGGGAAAAAAATATATATTATTTCGAGAACTGTTGTGTGAAGATTGAAATTGAAAAATCCATTTCAGAATGAGCGATCTGGCCTATTTACACATTCTCCAAATGATAGCTTGCAAAAATTTGAGTCATAAAAATTTTGAAAATTTTTTTTTCAAAAAAATTGATTTTTTGGAGTGATTTTTCGCATATGGGTAAATATCTCGATGAAATAAGCCAGACTGTCACGTATTGTCGTTTTATTTAATATAGAGGCGAATTGAATGTGTTTAAAGCCGAGAATGACTTCAGACGATAGTTTTGCATCGAAAAATCTCAGTTTTCCTTGTTTCGATGCGATTTTTCGGGTATTCGTACGCTCCTTTTTTGCCATTTTTATTTTTTTATATAACTAATGTTGACCTGCTCTTTCATATTCCACTCTTAAATTTTGTGCTATTTTTGATATAAAAATTATAATTTTTTTGTTTGATTTATTTTTAGGTTTTTTCATCAGAACTTTTTTTGTGCCCCATTACGACTTTTGTGTTTAACAGATAAATTGTAGAGATTATTTTTCCAAATTTTTTGAGCACCAGAACGACTTTCTAGCTACATTTTGAAGGAAGTTACGTAAATTCCGGTTTTGGAGCCGGAAAATCCCTAAAAGCCGGTTCTGCGACCTGGGACCCGGATTGATGGAATTCTCATCCCTAGTATACTTCCACATAAAAGTTTGATCAAAATCAAAAATATGTTTTTGAAAGTTGTTCCCGGCTTCATGCAATCTCTGATGATACCTGTCATATCCAACAGAAAAAAATTGCATCTATCTCAGCTCCCAAGTGACCAACCAAGATTTAACTCGGCTTAAATCAATTTTAAATGCCTATTGACATAGTTTACTGTTGAATACATGTTGATCCATTCGCATTTTGAAATTTTAAAAATCGATAACTGTAAATGTCGAAATTTTCGGCCAAAAATATTTATTAAGGAGAAATCAAATACTATCATTGTCACATATCGTGCACACTAGTAGTGCACCATATCTCGAGTTACGGATATCGAACGAGGTTATTTCGACTCATGGCATCACCTTACCTATGATAGGATATCGGAGGTAGAATGGGAGTGTAAAAGGGCGAAAATATTTTTTTTGGATTTTTGGACCAGTTCATGGATTTTTCCAAAAAAAATTTTTTTTTCAAAGTTGGTGAACCAATTTTATATTTCTTCATACGATGTGGCACTACTAGTGTGCACGATATGTGACAATGATAGTATTTGATTTCTCTTTAATAAATATTTTTGGCCGAAAATTTCGACATTTACAGTTATCGATTTTTAAAATATCAAAACACGAATGGATCAACATGTATTCAACAGTAAACTATGTCAATAGGCATTGAAAATTAATTTAAGCCGAGTTAAATCTTGGTTGGTCACTTGGGAGCTGAGATAGATGCGATTTTTTTCTGTTGGATATATCAGTGCGTTCGCGTAAGAATCGCAACACCTGCCGTACAGCAAAAAGTGACTAGTTGAGTATTTCACAGATTCTGATAGCTATTGGTATGGGCAATCATTTTCTGTTTTGCACATGACCCGAAATCTCAAAATTGCATAATTACAGTAGGTCAAAGTTCAGCTGTTTTCACAGTTTTTCGAGTGTAGCTCTTCAGGGATTTGAGTTGCGGCTTTAGTCAAAGAACAAAGAATGGCCGCCAAATAATGGCGCATCTTACTGTGTCATTTGTTTATTCAAATTTTAATTTTTAATTATTTCCGGAAAATTTGAACTCAAATTTCTCGAAAACCAGGCCGAATCCAATCGCCATTTTTCGATATGTTGTACTTCTGAACTTGATCTATCCGATGATCACAGTCACATGGTGTATTGAGGGCGGGCATAGGTCGAAATTTTCAATACAAAATTATCTGAAATGCACGAAAACCTCTCATTTCACCCTTATTTCACTTGTTCGACGCGAAGTGAGCGGTCTACAATTCGCACAATTCTCATTTTGCACCGCGCAGCTCGCGTAGAATGAGGCGAATGATGGTGAAATGTGGGTGAAATGAGGTGTTTTCGTGAATTTCACATATTTTTTTATTGAGAATTTCGACCTATGCCCGCCCTCAATACACCATGTGACTGTGATCATCGGAAAGACCATGTTCAGAAGTACAACATATCGAAAAATGGCGATTGGATTCGGCTTGGTTTTTGAGAAATTTGAGTTCAAATTTTCCGGAAATAATTAAAAATTAAAATTTGAATAAACAAATGACACAGTAAGACGCGCCATGCTTTGGCGGACTTTCTTCGTTCTTTGACTAAAGCCGTAACTCAACTCCCTGAAGAGCTACACTCGAAAAACTATGAAAATAGCTGAACTTTGACCTGTTGTAATTATGCAAATTTGACATTTCTGGTTATGTGCTAAACGGAAAATGATTGACCATACCAATAGCTATCAGAATCTGTGAGATACTTACCTAGTCACTTTTTGCTGTACGGATTTGATAACAATTTATGCGGTTCTTACGCGAACGCACTGATATGATGAAACATCACAAATTCTTTCATAAACCTTGACGGATGTACCAAAGGTAAGGGCTCATAAATGCTCCGAAGAGTATTGTAAAAGTAATGGAACATTATTTTTTTTGTGAAAGAGATTATATTTAATTGAAAACCCGGAATGAAATGAAAATAATGATTTTTCACGCAATGGGTCGCGAAATTTGAAATTTTCTCCTAGGTTTCGGCGTCCCAAGGGAATACTGGTTATAGCGGGTATGGATATGTACTATGTTAAGGTACACGTTGTTATCGGAAATTATTGGCTTTGGCTTGATAAATGGTCAAAACGGCTCCAAAAACGAAAATTTTGATTCAAAAAGTGATTTTGGAATGAATCAGAATTCGGTCCTAATAGTTGTTTAATAATCTCCTAAGACCCTAAACATAATGGAAATAAAATATAGAGTCCATCTTCATCGGTTACGAAATTTTGATTTTTCGACCATTTTTCACTCAAATCCATATTTCTCCTAGGCCGGAGCCGGCAAATAGAAATAAGTGGTGTTTTGTGCAATGCGGGCACAAGACCTTCCATCCACCCGAGTATGCACCCCCAGCTCCCATTGCTAGCGCACCGGGACCGGGGGGTGGTCGAATCTTACCGATCCCGTCTCTTAATATTTTTCTATTGTCTATTCCCCACACTTGCTCATAAGCTTCTCGAGAATGTGCAGAGTGGCAACAAAGTTTGGACTCATGGATTCAAGTGTATAATTTATTTCGAAAAATACGAAGGTTCATGAGACTAAGTGTGCAATTTTCCTGGGGTCATACGTGACAGTTCATTGTATCTGACCGTCGTCTTCCTTCATGAGGTAAACAATTTGACCAGGGTCTCAGTGGGTGCGTCAATGCACTGTGCGTCAATATTATCCCATGTTATTATTTTTCGAGGTAGTAGAGTATACCTCCTTCTAAAATACTGACCACACGGACTAGTCGTGTGACTTGAAGTCCGACGATTTGGGGGGAATTCCGAAAGTCTTGCAGAAATGTCCATTTTTCTTTTGAAATAAAACATATGATCAGGCTACCGGCCCCCCTGTACCGAACCTTTTGACGGCTACCGAGCTTCTCCTGGTCCGAACTTAGACCCCGTTACCGAGCTCACACTGGACCAAACCTGGATCCGGGGATCAAGCTCACTATGGATCCAAGTTCGGTCCAGGGAGCTACCAAACCCCTGGACCGAACTTGGAACACGCTACATAGCTCTCTAGGATTGAACCTGTACACTAAACTGTGCATAGGGCGTAGTGTACTTATATAGCGTATTGTATTTATCCTCACTACATCCCCGCTAAATCGCATCAACATCATTCATTGATTCCCCCTCATTTCTCTCTCTCAACCGTCTTGGGTTAGTTTTCCTCCTACTTAGAAATCTTCGCGCGCAGAAAAACGTTTCAACGCACGACTCCCTGGAAATTTAGGCCGATTATTCCGATAACAATTATCAATTTTGGCAATGATAAATGAGATGATCGACCTCGATGATTCATATCATTTCTCATTGCCAAAATCGATGTTATCGGAATAATCGACCTAAACTTTCAGGGAGTCGTGCGTTGAAACGTTCATGTTCATTTGAATGAAGTACACGAATCAGCTTATTTCGCGGAAAATCGGATATGGCCCGATTTATTACCCAATTACCCGACCCGAATAGTGCACTCTAGTTTGTACGGTGCAATGGATTGACGTAACGGGAGGGAGGCAAGCGAGATAGCACTTAGAGAAATGATGGTTACCCGACCCGAAAAGTGCGCTCCCGAACTGCGTTTGTAAGAGAGATATATATAACCAATTGCATGGTCTATATAAAGTACAAAAGCAGTGCAGGAACCATAAAGCATTTTTCACTGTGAAGGGTGGTTCGCCCCTTCTCCCTTGTCTGGTATTACAAATTTTAAATTCTACGTTCCACTTTGAACACTACCTGTGGTGTGCTTACTGTCTGATTTTCTCGTTGCGTGCACTCTCGTTCTCGTTTCTGAGGTTTATCAGCGGAACGTTTTAATATTTTGGAAGAGTGTTTGTAAATTTGTAATACACAGTTCTCGTTCGCAATACCTCCACACTTCCACTACGGACGATCATTACCCCGTCGCTTTACTTACACCTCTCGATAGTCCCACATTCTAATTAACACTGAGAGGTGCTCATTTCCCTCTTCCCTTCCCACCCTCCCCATATCTCTCTAGTATTCGCACTTGATACACAGTGATCTTAATACGAAGTATCGACAACGAGACATTGCTTCAAACCATTTAATTATATTCAGAGTGTTATTTAAATTAATGCCGGGTGATCTGCTATACGGTCTCGAGTGGGATCGCGACTACTTCGTGGACGCTGTCTTCAGGTACCTCTGCACAGAGAGAAATGCTACTAATTCTAAGAACAGGCACTCAAGTCGACCTGTTAGTAGGGCCCAAATATATGTTAGTAGGCCCTACTTGTATATTAGTAGCCGCGTCAACTTGTTTGCCTGTTCTTCATTGGATTTCACCGGTGTTGAGGGTTAATAATAGGTGTGAAATGCTCTATCAGGGTATGTATCTAGAGGGAACGAGTTTTGCTATAATTAATGTTATTGCTAAATGTAGTCTGTCGTATTGTGGAATATTCAGTCCCATAACTATTTTTTCCATTTTTTTTATTCTAGAGCTCAAATTATCCTTCTCATCTTTTCCTCTCTCACTGTCTACCCTGCGAATTTGTATCTACTTCTTGTAGAAAGTCAATCAATGCATGGATCCCTGCGCGTCGCATACATAGTGAACTTGGTATGTTTGCTGTATGAGGCCACTTATTTTTCCTATTCCATGTTGTATACATCTTCTGCGACATATTATTTTCGTTACTCCTACGCGGCTATTCGTTTCCGCCATTCGGTCTCTTCTATTGCGAAGGAATTCTGTGCGGCGAGGGAGCGAACAAGCAGATTATTATGGTATTGAAGCAACTGGTTCTGGTTAGCATGAATTTTTGACCAGGCCATCATAGTGTCTGGAGTGATAATCGAAATCCCCGCCTTCTACATTATCGTGATAAACATGCACCAAATGGTTGTGGCGGTGAATGGCGCCAACCGATGGAAGTTTTCCTCGAGGTAATAATCGCGTAATTTGTCGCCGTAAATTTCAATATTCATGATTACAGAATGCAATTCATCGTTTTTTTCGCGTTATCGATCACGTTGATTGCAAATGTCGCAGTATTCGTTTTGTGCGCAAGAGATGTTGCAAATTTCGAAGACCTCGTGAAGGTGACGTCACGACATGACACTGCTATATCGATCAGTATGTAATGATGCAGCTTCCTGAGCTGGCTTGGCTGAAAGCGCGGGGAGGCACGTTGATACTCTTCGCGGAACCTGGCAAGACAAGTTTTTCCGCTTACGGTGAGGTATAGTCTTTGAAAGTTTATTAAAGAACTACCCGTATACGATGGAAATGATCCCTCAACCGTCCTCTTCCTCGGCGGTTTCTCTACAGAAAACGGATATATTCCCCTCTTATGCGGGTAGTTACCTTTCAAAGCCTAGATAGATATTTCTCGAATAATTGGCAATAGGACGTACTTGTATGACGTTCTTGTAGGACGTACCACAATTTCTGCCGCCAAATATCAGCAAAGATATTTATGGTCATAAATTGAATAATTCGAAACGGCCAGTGATCGACGTAGTCGTCTTTCCTACTGGTGAACAGCGCCCATCGATTGGGCAGAGTCATAATGCCCTTCCTTAGAAGGGCTGGGCCCAGGAGTCAATTCAAGGCTGATAGTAGGAATTGAGATCGGCACGAATGGCAAACTGATTTTTTTATCGGGAGTATACCACAATATAATTGGTCACTCTAATTTCTGATCGTCCCGCTTTTCTGGATTATTTTTTGAAAACTTTACAAGTCGAGCAAAATTTGAATTTTTGCTTAGCTGGGGAGACCAAGAGGGTCCTCTTTTGACCTCTTTTCGACCTCTTTTACTAAAACAGAGCAGTGTTAGCTGAAGTTGGTGGTACCATTACTATGGATCTCTCGGTAGATGGGATCGAGAGGAGAGGAAAAAAAATCTGAGAACTTTATTCTGTCTATGGGCTTTATCCTTTGGGGCGGACTGGGGTCACTCTCCTGCATGCAATCAGCCAGTTTTCGTGTCGGTGTTGTCCTTTGTGCTCCACTTCTTATCCATATAAATTTTGGTGGCCGGACAGTCGGAAAACAAACGTTAGAACTCATTAGAACATTTCTTCTCAGTAGCAGCGCAAAGGCTGTGATTAGCAACATTTTGTAGCTATGGACTCTTTCAGTTCTCACATTTTGCACTCAAATTCTGATACACGATTTGACGTTCACTGGAGATTGGAGTATTCTAACTCCACAGTTAGGGCATATGTTTTGAGTAGGAATGCAAACGCAGTGAGAGCTGAGGTCTGTTTTAGGGGGCGTCCAGAGTAGGGTCTATGTCCGGGGCTGCGGTCTACGGAAGCTGATCTGTAGAGCCAAATCTGACACTTTGGCATTGGGGGTCGTCTATCAAAGGTATTCTTTACAACTATGAAAATTGCCTTTGCGACAGAAAGTTTGGTACACCCTGATAATAATAAACTTCAGAAGTGGTCATTTTCTCTGCTACATTTGCGGTTTTCGTGCCGCCTATCATCTTCCTCACACTACACGCCATGTTGATACTAAGAATGAGCCGTGAGGTAGCGAATCAAGAGGAAAAATTTTGAAATTCGGGCAAATAGTTAAAAATAATTCGGGTAAAATTGCCACACTCTATACACCAGTCGTTTTTCAGCGCGCTCTTTCCAGCAAGACGCAGCTACTTGCGCAACGAGCATTCAATGTGTTCATATACCAAGTAATAGACAGAGAAATAGTCTTTCATACGGCCCCTAAAACATAGGGTCTTAAAACATAAAACATAGGGTAGGTAACATAGGGTAGAACATAGGTGTACAAGACGAAAATGTCCTATATACAAAAACATTTCGTATTGTATGTAAGAGTCCCCAGGTTTTTTTTGTTTTAGGGTCGTGTGTAAGAAATTATGTCAGACACACGCCGGTTGCAGCTGGTCACTGCGATGGTATGCTATGTCGGCCCACTTACCGGCATTTTCGTCGCATCAGTTGTCGATCTCACTGCGCTTTTACCCGGTCGCGCAATGGCGGTCGCCCGATTCGTTGTTCTGGTGCGGACTTTTTCTTCGGCAACAATCAAAAGTTGTGTTTCAGATGTTGCTCACCTTCAACGAGTATCAATTTTTGCTCACATTCATTCTTCGAAATCCTGCGAATCGCAAGGCGTTGCTCCGCTTTGTAGAACGAGGCAATCGAGTTCATTACGCCCCCACGGGACAGATTTGTGCACTGTCAAGGCGCAATGCGGGATATCGTCCGCATCAGCACAGGTGGAATAAAGCAAAATGTCTACTACTTCCTCCTCCGAGTCCCACTGTGTGTATTTGAGAAGTAGGCACATCGATATGAATGAGCAAACCACTCACATCCAATGAATAATGCGACATCCTTTTCTGTGGTCGAATTGAAATTTGATCACGAAATGTATTTGTTGATTGTTCCAAGGAGAACTAGTGTATAGTATAGATCTATGGCACAAACCATAGATCTTTTGGTGGGTTTTTGATAATACAAAAGAAAAAAAGTAAAGGAGTAATTTTACCATTTGAAATGCGCTTTTAAATACCTTTGCAATATGTTATATGATAGTATTGCGTACAATAATCAGGATCAACTTTATCACAGGTACTTTATTTAAAAAAAAGTTGAACTTCGAGATGCCTCAGAAGGTGATCTGATCTGAAATACAATGGACAATTAATCAGTAAAGTTTTCATACTACTTCTTTTTAGAAATGTAGACTTCTTTCTAAAAAAAGAGGAACAAACAAAGAAATCATAGTTAAATTGCAGTTATTCAGTAGATTCAATTGTCATCTGCCTTAGAAAATATTATTGCGTGCACTAACCATTAGAGTGCGAGATGTGAGACCACATTCTCTTCATTTTGCACACACTCTTTACTGGTGCATGGGAGAATGGGCGAAACGAAGAGACAGTGGTCACCCATTTCGCACTCTACTTACCATCATTCCCTTTACATTGACTCCTCGGTTGCCAATATGCTCTCATGATATACTGAGACGTCGTTTTGAACACCGTCCCTACTCCTTTCTGCTCTCCCGTGAGACTGAATTGCACACTTATCATCGAATTTCCAAAATTAGTTCAAATTCAAATTCATAATTCGTCCGAATTTAAAATCTTGGGTAAATGGTAAATAAGATGTATTCGAGACATTTTTTAATATATTCTGAGTCAAATATACGTTTCATCTTCCCTGTATCGCTCTCCTTGACCTGCACCAGCATTCCGGAATCTACTTTGAGCAGGAAATCACAGGGAATCGAGGCGTCGTTAGGTAATGCGGGGGAGAAGATCTGGACCATTTTCATGGCAGGAAACATTTCAATTTCTATCGCATCTGTTGATAGAAGCGGAACTTTTTATTATTTTGGACTCATAATGTCTTCCTCTTGACGAAGTGTACCATCGCACATCGCGCCTTCTCCTTCGGCTGAAAGAAGTACTGTAGTGAGATTACTGTAGGATACTGAAATACTGAAGGACATAAGCGGGTGGCCTTAGATGTGCTGGTGAGGGAGCATTGGAATACAGTTGAATCCGTATAAGAGTATTATTATTAACCATTTCCAATTTTTCTTTTATTTGTTACTGTGAAACTAAATTATACGAAAAATAAGATTAATACGAAAGAGCGAGTTTTCATACCATTATACATATTTGGCCAATTCAACAACCTAAAGCAAAAAATTCATGTGATACAAATAAAGAGATAAGATAAGATAAGCGTCGACCACCTCCCGGACAAGTTGAGCTAGCAATGATTACTGAGGGTCTACCTGAGAGACTGAGGGACTAATGGGAAGAGTGGGTGGATTTTTCTGTTATGCTCGGATGGATCTGTTATGCTGCACAAAGCAGTATCTTACATCACATCTGAGTAATAGGGATGCCGGTTCGGCTTGCGTAAAACGGCTCTCTCTCGCTTCCCTGACAAAATTTAGCTTCAAAACCTGATTTTGGAAAGGGAAAAGATGAAACACATGGTTATTAGTTAAGTTTTTCTATGGTCTTGCTTTATCAGTTTATTACTTCCCTCTATGTTGCACATTACAACACGTAATACGGCATTTGACCCCAACCTCTCCCCTCTCTCTCCGTGTTACGAAAGAAACTGCCAGAGGGTAGGCGAGAGAGCCGTTTTCCCGAAACCGAAACCGAACGGCCAACCCTACAGAGTAAGGGAAAAAGTAATTAACAATCAAAATAGTCGAGTTATTTTTAGCTCAGATCCATGCCGACAAAAATTGCGATTCACGAAGATTACAGGTAAATATAAAGAATACCAGTTTCACCGGTAGAAAAATTTTGTAATTGCTTTGAATTCTCCAGTACTCTTCGTGTAAAAATTTGTTTTTCTCGATTCTACCCGATTTCATCTTCCCTAATTGTAAATATAGTGGAGACAGCGGCGCGCTTACAGAAAGCGTCGACAATATGAAGAACGCATTGAAATGAAGGATGTGGGATTGAATACGCGTAAATAACAAATATAACTTCCCGTTCGAAAGGAACTATATCAGATGAGTTACTGGAATCGCATTGAATACCAGTAAATTGATATTCAAATGTTACGAAGTTAACGCGACCTTGTTTTCCGTTTAAAGTTCAAATTCTACCTTCTATCACCGTTTTCCATTTTCTAGTCTGTCGTGTTGTATCGTTGTTGAATACTATGCCCTACAATATCGTCTTATCATGCAATAGCCAGTCGTTGACTTGACCTCGATTATTTTTCTCGATAAAACTTTATCGTTGAACCATTATTGCACACTTTCAATTGCAACACTCTCACTAGCACAACGTCTTTGTAACCTAGCCATGTCATCGTAAATAGAATGTTGTTCCATAAAATAAGAAGACGTGCTCGACTGGTCACGGATACTGGAAAAATATGTGGCCTGGCAATGTTTATATTGTACTGCGCGATATTCGTGGAGTAGATCGTCGTTGCTCGATTCTATCGAGAACGGGCTCGTATAATAGCTTTTTTCACTACTTCTCATATGTGAGACCTTTTTTTTTTCTTAAGAGAGCATCCATGAGAGGACGGGGCGCTGGGCGGATATCCACGGATGGCTTTTCAGCAACCTATCCCAATATCTTGGGGGTAGAGTCGGCATCACCAATGCTGATATTTAGCCAAGTAACTTAGGTTCTGGGTCTCGCTCGGAAAAGTTACAGTAACCCCACTTTCCGATATCGATTTTTTTACTATTTGAAAAAGCACTTTTTTATAGGCGTTCTAGGTGTATTTCGCGAAAAAAATACGAATGCAACCATTTTGAGAGCGATCTGAAATTTCTCCGTTTTTTTACTCCCCTGAAAATTTTTTTCGAATAGTGGGGAAAGTGAGATACATTTTCGAAATCTACATAAAAATCTACATATAGTACAATATTTTATTGACTTTGAAAAATGAAAGCACGAAAGTTAGAATAAATTGAATCTGCCGCATTTGAATGAACCGGTCTGAGATATGTATTGAAAATATGTCCAGGATGCGAAATATCATATTTATTAAGGGTAATAATTTATGTCCAATGTGCCGTGTATATAAACAATGCGATGATTTCATCAACAGATGAAAAAATTTTGAAAATTTTTTTCGACCATGACCCCGGGTTCATGGATTTTTCGACAAAATTTTTTCTCTCAAAAGTCTATGAATCTGGTTGAAATTTGTTCAGTTGGTGTCATATAATAAGTGAACGTCGTAATTGACAATAAATATCGCTTGGCACGGATAACACGATTCCGTCGTAAAAAAATAAAAAAAAAATTTCCGTTTTGGTAAAATAGTGCTATATTCAAAAAACGAATAATTTCTTTTAGAGAGTAACTCTTCATTCTCCTCATTTCGCGCTGAGTGCGCGGCGTCTGAGCAATAGAATTGGGCAATAACAATGACAAAACAATTGATCTAAATGTATTCTTCTACAGCGCCTAGTGCGAAATCATTTTCATCAATAATTAAACTATCAATTTCGGCCGGGGTCTCTTCTTCCTTCTCTTCTTCTTCTCCAGTAGTATTATTTTCTGCACTGATCGTCCCATTCTCGCGATCTCATCTTTCTTCTTAGGCCTTCAGCGAGCATTCTTCCTGTCAACAGTCGCAATAGCCGAATTTAAAATATTTATTTTTTTAAATCTAATTAAATTTACGTCTCAATCATTTGGCCTCCCAATCTCCGAATCTTCCCATCAATGTCATGTGATTGGGGCAGTTGATCAACGCAAACATGTATGTTCAATCCGCATTTTTTCACATTCTTCAAAAGGTTGCTGCACTCCATTGCATCTTCTCGCTTACAATTCCATCCGACATTGGTGACGGATATCGAAGGATCTCCTAGGATCTCGAAGGGCCTGACCCTTGGAAACTGAAAACACTAAGTAAAATGACCCTCGGCAAACATTTTGTTGTGTACGACTCACGACATATCATCAAATCACTGTATTTTTCTGTACTTCTTTCCTTACCGAATTTTTGGCAGAATCCAAAGTCGTAACTAGTGTTTTCAGTTTCCAAAGGTTGGGTCCTTCGAGAGCCGAGGACGTCACAAATGTCGGATGGAATTGTAAGCGAGAAGATGCAATGGTGTGCAGCAACCTTTTGAAGAATGTGAAAAAATGCGGATTGAACATGTTTGCGTTGATCAACTGCCCCAATCACATAACATTGATGGGAAGATTCGGAGATTGGGAGGCCAAATGATTGAGACGTAAATTTAATTAGATTTAAAAAAAAATAAATATTTTAAATTCGGCTATTGCGACTGTTGACAGGAAGAATGCTCGCTGAAGGCCTAAGAAGAAAGATGAGATCGCGAGAATGGGACGATCAGTGCAGAAAATAATACTACTGGAGAAGAAGAAGAGAAGGAAGAAGAGACCCCGGCCGAAATTGATAGTTTAATTATTGATGAAAATGATTTCGCACTAGGCGCTGTAGAAGAATACATTTAGATCAATTGTTTTGTCATTGTTATTGCCCAATTCTATTGCTCAGACGCCGCGCACTCAACGCGAAATGAGGAGAATGAAGAGTTACTCTCTAAAAGAAATTATTCGTTTTTTGAATATAGCACTATTTTACCAAAATGGAAATTCGATTTTTACGACGGAATCGTGTTCTCCGTGCCAAAATACACAACATATTAAGTTTTTGAAAGTAGGTTATTTTTTGTATTCGAGATATGCTTTTTCAAAAATTTGCATATTTTAAAAATTAACGAAAATGAAAATTTGAATTACGTAGGTCAATGCAGCTCAACGAGCTGATCAAAGTTTGTTCGGGAGTCATCGCTTCATTGTGAAAAAGAAGCGAGATAAAGTCAATATACATAAAAATCTGCTACTTTTTGTAGCTAATTATCTATGCAAATTCGATTCACAAAAATATGTCAATAACTGAAATCGATAGAGGGGGTCATTAGGGATCGATCCATGCCAAAAATAGGCATGGTCAAAATTTGATGTACGGAATTTTGCCATATCGTACAGTTTTTACGCGAACTCACTGTTATTCTAACTTTCGTGCTTTCATTTTTCAAAATCAATGAAATAATGTACTATATGTAGATTTTTATGTAGATCCCGAAAATGAATCAAACTTTCCCCACTATTCGAAAAAAACTTTTCAGGGGAGTAAAAAAACGGAGAAATTTCAGTTTTTCGGCTCTTTCTAGGTATCTGATCGCTTTCAAAATGGTTGCATTCGTATTTTTTTCGCAAAATAACGCCTAGAACGCCTATAAAAATGTGCTTTTTAAAATAGTAAAAAAATCGATATTGGAAAGTGGGGTTACTGTAACGTTTCCGTGCGAGACCCAGAACCTTAGTTACTTGGCTAAATATCAGAATTCGTGATACCGACTCTACCCCCAAGATATTGGGATAGGTTGCTGAAAAGCCATCCGAGGGGTACCCCCGCCCTCTCGTGGATGCTCTCTTAAAATCGGACATCCCATCTGGAACATATCATTCACTGTGAGCATATGTTGATGTAATAATTGCAAACTGAGTGCTCTGCTAGACTGTGGGCAATTCCGCAAGTTCCTCCACTTTCATAGTCCGAGCCTTTTCCTCCCCTCCTCCCCACGGGGGAAGAGAGACGAGGGGTATAGAGTGTACGCAAACTGCGAGAAGGTTTTTTTTAATGTTTGAGATGAAATATAACATGTGGATAATCGAGACAGTCTTGTCATGCATAATGAGTATATTTAGAAGTGCCACAATACGAATATGTAAGAGTATTTGGTGTGGTCTTTCACTTGGCACTCAGAATGAAGATATCAGTGCGTTCGCGTAAGAACCGCTACCCTGCCGTACAGCAAAAAGTGACTTGATGAGTATTATACATATTCTGATAGCCCTTGGTGAGCTTGAACTATTTCCGTTTCGCTCATGGCCTGAAATCTCTAATTAGCATAATTACATGACATCAAATTTCGAATATTTCCACAGTTTTCCAAATGTAACTCGTCAGAAAGTCGAGATACGGAGTTGACACAAACAACAATATTGACCGCCTTGACAACCCGCATCGACGGGTGTCATTTGTTTATTCAAATGTTGAATTCTAAAAATTTCATGAAATTTCGACATGGATTTTCTCGAAAACTAGGGAGCAGTTAATCGTAATTTTTTGATATGTTGTAGAGAAAACCTCAATCTATAGAATTGGTCAAACAGAATATTCAAATTATTGGGGGGATAGACCCAAATACTGGAAAAACTAAATGCCTGAAATCGAGAGAAACCCTCATTTCACCCTAATTCCACCCACTCCATTCTGAATGAGTGGTCTAAAATGTGAAATGCACGTGATTTTGGGGACATTTATTCGCATTTCCATCATTTTAGACCGCTCGTTCAGAGTGGAATGGGTGGAATTAGGGTGAAATAAGGTGTTTCTCTCGATTTCAGGCATTTAGTTTTTCAAGTATTTGGGTCTATCCCCCCAATAATTTGAATATTCTGTTTGACCAATTCTATAGATTAAGGTTTTCTCTACAACATATCACAAAATTACAATTAACTGCTGTCTAGTTTTTGAGAAAATCCATGTTGAAATTTCATGCAAATTTTAGATTTGAAAATTTGAGTAAACGAATCACACAGTTCGATGCGGATTGTCAAGGCGGTCAATATTGATCTTCACGTCAACTCTCTATCTCGGCTCCATGACGAGCTATACTTGGAAAACTGTGGAAATATTCGATCTTTGATGTCATGTAATTATGCTAATTAGAGATTTCAGGCCATGATCGAAACGGAAATAGTTCAAGCTCACCAAGGGCTATCAGAATATGTATAATACTCATCAAGTCACTTTTTGCTGTACGGATTTTTGGATGATGTGTGCGATCCTTACGCGAACGCACTGATATACTACTTCTGTTTTTGAAGTTGTCGATCGTCAAATTAGACTGACCCCACGAAAGTAGTGTCCTGAATATTCCATTTTTCGAGAACCGAGGCTAATTGAGCGAGGCATAATACGATGTTGTGTACTTATTGGTATTTGCGTTATCCGGAATGACTGTTACTAGGGTATTCATGATAATCTCAAGATATAATTTTATTTTCGTTTGTTTATCGAAACGCAGATTTTCTTTATGCCACGTTCCTTTCTCATTCGTCGCCTATCACAGACAACTGTCTGGAATTGCAGTGTCCTTAGTTACAAGTAGGAATTACGAAGGAAGCGAATATGAGGGGATTGTGTCTATGCTAATAGCCGTACTGCGAAAAGCGCATAGAAAATATAGGGATTTAGAAAAATTATGAATATCGGACAATACTTTTAACTCAACCGGATATTACTGTTGTTGCCTATTTTGCTTCGTGTCATTCATTTTATTTATGCTTTCCTCCGCTTTTTTCGTGACTCGCACAAATATTATTTCAATCGTTATCATATGACGTTGTCCGCGATAGATTCAACAAATCTCCAACAGGGCTCCGCACAGCTAAAAATGAAATCTCTCCCAAACATGCCCCTAGGAGTAGTTTTCGAAGCTGAACAACGTGGCGTCTTTCATTTTTCATGAATTTGACTTTTGGCGCCAACATGGCGCCGCGCCAAAAGACAGTGAAATCACTTTTTCTAATCTCTCCTTCAGTGTTGCAGCTAGAGAGTCGAAATCTCACGTGAACTATCAGAATTTGATGGCGAATCTCGCTATGTATTTCATTTGTCGCTAATTAGCTTAATTAGCCTGTAATTAAGCGTTTTTGATCCGTTAAAGTGTGAACGTCGTGACATAGCTCATTCGAACCGCCGTGAGACGCCGATTCTCGGGATATTTTTATGTGGCAAACGTACCTACGCAACTATGTTTTTCATTCGATGTTTTGTCTGAAAGAGTTGGAAAAGGGTGTTTTAGTGCATGAAAAAATAATGAAATAACATTTTAAAGTGCTATTAATCGCAAAATAATACCACAGAACACTTTTTCATTGCATATTTTCAGAATTTAATTTTTGGCAAAATGAGCCGTCACGGAGGGGATCCGAACCCACGTGAATCGGGTAATAGAAAAACGAAAACTTTATGTTGGAAATGCATATACGAGAGTGGAAAACTAATTTTGCGCTAACATACTCAAGTCAATAGTGTTAAAACATATATTATCCAATATTTATCATTAAAATGATCTCAAAAACATAGTTGCGTAGGTACGTTTGCCACATAAACATATCCCTAGAATCAGCGTCTCACGGCGGTTCGAATGAGCTATGTAATAATAATAATATTTATGCGAGTCACGAGGAAACGCGGTACAATAACATAAATTAAAAGAAAGGCACGAATCATTATTGGACAACAACAACAAAAGTAAGAGGGTCACTCAGGAAAACTGCTCAATTTTCCGGATTTTGAGTATAGCCTTGCCGCTCTGAGAAAGAAACTATTATGCCTGTAGTTAGAAGTTGAAGAGGCGTTTATGAAATTGATTCCATTCCTAGTAAAGTAATAGCAAAAGTGATGCGGTTTCTTTTTAGATATTTTGTATTTGCCTATGAGAAGATTTCTGGCTGACTTCAAATCAATTTCCTCCATGCGCTTCTCTAAGGAGAGAAGCCCTAGCTTCTTGTTCCTAGTAGAGTTAACCACTCGAAAAGTCGAAACAAAGCGTTTCGACTCCGTTCCGGAACAGTTCTTTGTTTGTTGTTAATCTTTCATTGTTCTCGAACAAAGGATATTTCGAGTGGTCAACCCTAGTTCCTAGTGATTGAGCTAGGCATTGTTTGCCAGCTTGAAGTATAGCATCGTATGAACAGCCTTCTGGTGAAATAATTCTGAACCTTTTCAAGAACTTCTTTATCGCGTTTTAAGTAAGGATTAAAAACCGTCACGACATTCACACTTTAACGGGTCAAAAACGCTTAATTACAGGCTAATTAAGCTGATTAGCGACAAATGAAATACATAGCGAGATTCGCCATCAAATTCTGACAGTACACGTGAGATTTCGACTCTCTAGCTGCAACACTGAAGAAGAAATATTGGAAAAAGTGATTTCACTGTATATTTGCGCGGCGCCATTTTGGCGCCAAAAGTCAAATTCATGAAAAATAGGGACATTTTTGCGAGACATTTCATTTTTTAGCTGTGCGGAGCTTTTGTTGAATCTATCACGGACAGCGTCATATACAGCCGTTCATACACGTACCTTTTGTTAAATGAAATTCGTGAACTGGACCAATTTTCACCAATATTGTTGCTGTTTAGGCCTAATGGTTGCGGAAGGGCTTTACAGGATGGCATCCCTCTTTACGCTGCTTGTGATATTCGGAGTGTGCGCAAATGCCTTGATCATCATGGCTACAATCACTTCCAAGTAAGTGCACATTATTAAAGATTACGATGTGCAAATTCATACGATTATTCAATGGCATGGACAAAATTTATGCTCTTTACATCCTTGAAGCCAAATTCTCCTTCAAAACCATTTCAGAGCTCTTCACGGCACCTGCAACATACTGATCGCCGTCTGCGCGTTTTCCGACATATTACACCTAGTAAGTGACGTATTGTATACATACATAGCTAACGTATTATGTGGTTACGTGGTCACAACAAAGGAAAACGATAATAACCCATCACCCCTATGGTGCAAAAATGAAATTGATAAAAGTACAGTAGGAGCGATGATCATTTAGAGAAATTGATTTATTGAAAAAGCCACTCTGGTTAAAGGAAAAGTGCTGTATTCTTCATTTCTTCCTCATCATTCCACAGGTCAACCTTACAGAAAGGCCTTTGGAGTGAGAGAGCGTGTGAAATCGAGAGGGACTCTCTCAATTTAGCATACTCTCTCGCTCCCTGGGATGTAGGTTCGGAATCATGTGCTTCGTTCAGTCTGGACATCTACCGATAATCGTTCCAATCTTCGCTGGTCAACCCGAGATATCTAGTATATCGTGTTCCCTGCTGCAGGTGGTTTCTTTTTTTTACATTACAACCCAATTTATAATTTAATGATCAACAATGTAACATCAACTTGCTCAGATCATTCCCAACTTTGGTTTGTCGTCGGGAACTTTTCTCGTTTTCCTAATAGCCGTGGACAGATTCATCGCTGTGCGATTTTCAACTTTCGCCTCGAAGACGAGTGTCGACAAGCAATTAGCGGTCCGTATCACTTTTATTCTTTTTAAATTTCAATTTTTAAATTAAAATTATTTTTCTCCAATAAAATAGTCACTTTTCTCAATTTCTCACCCTCCACAATTGACAAAAGAAACTCGGATCCGGCGAAATAACAGAAAATATGTAGCCCACGCGTTCCGAGCGGTGTGTTTATCGCTTTTGCGTTTGAGGATCAGAAATTTTACTCCTGCCCATTTAATTCTAATGTGGATAAAAATCATGATTTAAGTTTTGCCCAATATTGCCTATTTATCAATTGTGTTCAGGCGCATATGGCCGCCTTGTTTTCCTACGCCGCCTTTCAATACTCGCTCATGTGGATATTCTTTGTTGAAGAGTAAGGCGAATAATGCAGATAATGTATACATATTTACACTCATACAGATGTTCGATTTAGTGTTTGTACTTCTATATATTATAATTATGCATCTCGAAATACTACTACATTTACATAAACTAAAAGTTAAAGCAGTGTTTAAAAAAATTCAGAGTTTCATTTGTGAGGCCGTTTGCGTAAGTGTCAGCGTTCCGCACAGTGATTTTGTAACAGTCTGATATTATGACGGTTTTTAGTATATCTCGATAGATAAAAGACAATGGCCGAATGTTATGCTATGCAAATTTGATTGTAGGTCACTATGACTCCTATAAGACCCAGCCTTTTCGCAGTTTCCTTGTCACGACTAGAGAATAAGTGGACTAAATATCAAATTCCTAACATAAACTCAAGCTTATTATTTTAATGTGGATTCCAATTTTGCCATAATATTACAAAACACATCAATGGTATTTGAAATAAAATTATTATTATCTCACTTCGAAATAATGTGTAAGGTACTCGCTCGATATCGATGTAGGATGACACTATTCATAGTTTTTTTTAAATTTTTTTATTTGTTTATAGGTCACTTGGAACTTCACTTTCATCTCTCATTCCCGGGACTGATCGGTGTGGGAAAATCCGAAATGAAAGGATGAATTAATATAAATTGCACTTTTCCTTGGGGAGATCGGCCTTCCAATGCAGTTTTAGACTTGTTTAAATAATCATAACTCAGTTGGGTCACGTTTGTTTTACACCTTTTTTTGTTGTAGGTGTCGTCCTCGATCGGCATTGAGCTACACTTTCTTTGGAAGTGAGATAATAATTTTATTTCCGTTGCCGCGTATATTTGTTGCATTCCAATGAAACAAAACCGAATCCACATAAAAATTAAAGAAGGAGTGTCAGCAAAAATAGGATATGGAACTTATTATATTAATCGCTTACCCCTGTGAAGGATAAAATAAATCCAAAATTTGGAAGGTCTATCTTTTCTCCAAACCGAAATACTCGCTTGCAAAGAAGCTACAGGGCTCAGGGAAATCAGGTTCAAGTGCCGCGCACGCGTATTTTGGCGTGCGCGGTTAGGTAAATCTATTGGTCAACTTTCTCTCTCGTGTCGAATTTGCATGCGCTTTCTCCCCGCTGGGGGGAAGAGGGAGGGGGGAGAGGAGTTGCACTCTCGCTAATCTCTGCCCATCTGCATGCGCGCATTTGCCTAGGCAGCGTGCTCTATCCCACACCTCAGACGATTGTTCTTACAGTATTCTATCTTCACCAGGCAGGGTAATCGTGGTGGGATGTTTTGCTGACACTCCTTCTTTAAGCTAGAGGTTTTGTTTGGAGATATATATTTAGTCCACTAGTTCCGGAAAACGGCGAAAACAATTTATCTTCAAGGAGCCAAGTGAACTACTATAAATTTTTTATGGCATGACATTTGGCAATTGTCTTTTATCTATCGAGATGTACTATAAACCGTCATAATATCAGAATGTTACAAAATCGCTGAACGGAACTTGTTGAAGATTGTCTGACTCTTACGCAAACGGCCTCTTGTAGCCACGTCATCTGCAGTCCTCCAGAGGCGTACCACGGTGCGGCAAAGGATTTATGGGTGCTGAGTTCGCTAATGGTTTACATCGTTGCTATCGGCGTCTATATTGCAATATGGATGGAAACGAGAAGATTGACGAACAGTGAGTGGCCAGGGTGCGGCTCTTGGATAGATTCATTGTAATCTTTTTCTGCCTTACTAGACGTCTCGATTAGGGATGCCAAATGAAGAGATTTTCGCGAAATGAAGAGGGGTGAAATGAGAGGGGGATTATCTCTTCAAGAAGAGAGGTGAGCGGTCGTTCCCCTCTTCAAGAAGAGGGGATAGTGACGCGACATTGAGCATCTCACGGCAGCTAAAACATGCTAATTTGAACGGAGTACAGACATTCACACTAATCTCATGCAAATTGGAGATGCAAGCTTCATTTTGATTGAAATATCAGTGGATTGGCACTATTAGTCTTCATGAAGAGGGGCCTCACTCTTCATGAAGAGTAGAACGACCGCTCCCTCTCTTCTTGAAGAGAGGAGGGAAACAGAATTCCTTTGTTCAGGGAGAGGAAGATCTTCATTTCACTCTTTATTTGACATCCCTAGTCTCGATGTTATATGGGCTGTTATTGCGTAGCTTCAAATAAGGCGGCCTTGAACCCTTTTTTACGTCCTGAATCGTGTTCGTCATCAGAGGTCAATGCCGTGCGATAAAGTACCGCCGATGTATCTATACAAGGTAGAAGTAATCAAATAGAGGGCTCCAATAAACGAAATATACGAAAATGAATATATCTGTGGTGAGAAGTGTGATACTTTGATAGAATCGCTTCTTTTCACGTAGCATCTTTCCCTACGACCGGGATGTCATTTTAATTGTAAGGAGCTCTGAATTAGATCTGATTCAGTAATTTACAAATTACACAAACAATATCATAAAATTATAAAAATCATTTGCTCAGGCGCGGCTTGGGATGGGCGTCGAATACGCCGCATGCGACGCGTTTCACTCACCATCTTCTGCATAGCAGTGCTGTCTATGAGCATCGTCGTTTTCATTCAAAGCATTTTACAGCTAGAAGGTGCGTGGTGCATTACAAATTCACAAAAACTCATCCAAAAAATATAACTTCCCGCTCCTAATCAATGGATACGGCTGAGAGAGAGAGCACGACAAAGCGAGGGACGCGCCGAGGTATATCATTTTCAATTTGTAATATATGATCACTTCAAAAGTAGTCGTTTTTCTAGATGTTTCTAGATGACCTATTGCGACTTAAATTTTTCTTTTTCTAAATGTTTCCGAACCTATTGCGACTTAAAAATGAAAAAAAATGTCAATACGGAACATTACGAACTATTGTTTTGCATAACCCATTGTATGCTTTAGGGCGGGCGATGTACATTGGAGAGGAGCTTGCTGGAATTCCAGTCACCGTCTCGCTGTCCATCAACTATTTCGTTCTCTACTTCACAAGTTCCGACTACCGTGCGGCGTTCAGACGAAATCTGGGCGTAATGCCGATATTCGGAGGAAAGTTCACGGAAACTACGATAACTATGGTCTCTCTACACAAGAGGACTTCGGGGGTGACGAATCGTTGATGATATGTCTTAATGTTGCTTGTAGGCATAAAAAGATCAGACAGCTATCTGATTCTTCACACATTTCAAGGGCACAATTGACCTTCTAAGGGGGTAGAAAACTCGCGTAACCCAGCTCGAACTGAACGAAATCTTGACAATAAAAAAAACTCTCCAAACGGGGTTTACTTACATATGTATCGAGTGTGGGAGTTCTAGATTCACTAGAATAAAAACATAAAAATTTTCTGTTGCACCCGTTTTCACTTTGTGCAGCATGAGCAGTTTGATAACCGGAAGATGAAACATGGTTCGGACGATTGTAACGCTGAAAATGCCTTACAACATTGGGGACTGCTTTTATCCCCCTCGTTTTAGTATATGTTGTCAACATGATGGGTGCTTTGATCTGTCATAAAACATCCTCCCATTACATTTCGTAATTCAATAGAATGGTCACAGCATCTAGTTGGCACCATGCCAAGGAATTCTCTCGTTGTATGATTCTCTCTTTTGGCGCGCTCTCTCGTCATTTCTCTCTTTCTCTAACTTGTTCTCGCCGACTCAGTTTCGAATGCTGTGAATGGTGTGACTTTTACCAGTATGATCACTTTCCCGCTTACTGTCTTTCTTGGATTGTCTTTCTACTATGTTGACGATGATTATCGGAAATTTGACGTAATTTATAAAAAAAATCAATTTTGGGTGAATTGTGTCTGAGCCTGTTGTGCCCGGCGACATCAGCGCCCACGTCTCCGGTCACACAAATTTAAAAGATTGTGCATACAAAACATGCATGAGTAATTCAACTATTACGATTTTGATAATATTGTAGATCAGAACATGCATAAACACAACAAATATAATACGTCATTAATTCATGTGAAACAAATTAAGAGATAAGATAAGCGTCGACCGCCTCCCGGAAAAGTTGAGCAAGCATTGATAACTGAGGGTCCATCTGAGGGACTGAGGGGAAGAGTATATGGTACAAAATTAAAATAAATTAATAACGAACTCAGAAGGACGTTCAGGACAATGACAATCAAACAACTAGTAACTTAGCGGATCAATTCTCTGGACTTCGCTAAAAGCCTTGCCGCTCTGGGGAAGAAAATATGGTGTATGTAGTTTGAAGTGGAACTAGCGTTAGTGAAATTTATTCTTCGAGTGGAGTAATGTCTAAAGTGATGGTTCTGTCGGGTACTTGATTGTACTGGCTCATACTCGACATTCGAGTCAAGTCGGGTATTTTCAAAAGGAAAGAAAGTCGGGGACCCGAGAGTCGATTCTACCCGATTTCATCTTCCCTAATTGTAAATATAATGGGGACAGCGGCGCGCTTACAGAAAGCGTCGGCAATATGAAGAACGCATTGAAATGAAGGATGTGGGATTGAATACGCGTAAATAACAAATATAACTTCCCGTTCGAAAGGAACTATATCAGATGAGTTACTGGAATCGCATTGAATACCAGTAAATTGGTATTCAAATGTTACGAAGTTAACGCGACCTTGTTTTCCGTTTAAAGAACAAAGTCTACCTTCTATCACCATTTTCCATTTTCTAGTCAATCGGGTTGTATCGTTGTTGAATACTATGCCCTACAATATCGTCTTATCATGCAATAGCCAGTCGTTGACTTGACCTCGATTATTTTTCTCGATAAAACTTTATCGTTGAACCATTATTGCACACTTTCAATTGCAACACTCCTCTCACTAGCACAACGTCTTTGTAACTTAGCCATGTCATCGTAAATAGCATGTTGTTCCACAAAAAAAGAAGACGTGCTCGACTGGTCACGGATACTGGAAATGTCATAGTAATTGAGTAAACGGCATAATTTATTATAAATCGGCTGATTTCTAAAAAAATCGGCTTTTTTGTGGTAAACATGTAAATATTTTAACGATTTGGTTCCAAATAGATGAAAAATAGAAATCATCTCTTCGGAGAAGAGGACAACAAGTAATCTTCGCCTGCCTATGCTGATTACAGAGAAGTTTCGTTTTTATTAGGAATTTTATTTGTATGCATTTTCAGATGTATTATTTACTATGCACATTAATTGTGAAGGGTGGGTGACTGAATATTCAACATGTACATGGAATTGAGTGAAGCTTCTGCTTGGAGACGGACACATTGTTCTCTGATCAACGCGTATCTTTTCCCAATTGGGAAAAGGCACCCAATGGCGCTGGTAGGCGCCATTTCCCAATTGGGAAAATGCAATGCGAGGCCGGGCAATGTTAATATTGTACTGCGCGATACTCGTGGAGTAGATGGTCGTTGGTCGATTCTATTTCGAACGGGCTCTTATAATAGCCTTTTTCACTCCTTCTCGTGCGTAAGACCATTTTATTTTCTCTTAAATTTTAAGAATCGGACATCCCCTATTCCCATCTGGAAATTTCCATATCATTCAAGCGGGTACTGTGAGCATATATAATTGCATGTAATTGCAAACTGAGTGCGCTGCTGAACGTATAATACTGTGGGCGATTCCGCCCGCTCCTCGACTTTCCTAGTCTGACTCTTTCCCTCCCCTCCTCCCTACAGGGGGGAAGAGAGTGACGAGGGGAAGAGAGTGTACGCAAACTGCGAGGAAGTTGACCGAGAGATTTGTTACTCGCGTACGTGCGAGAACACCCCTTTGGATTGTGCGGGACTGGATGACTTGTAAAAGGGTGATCAGAGTGCGTGGAAAGAGGAAGTTATCTTTGAGAGGAAATGATCTGTCTTGTCATGCATTATGAGTAAGAAAACCAAATCAATACCAATTATTCATATTCGAGTTTGTGTGTAATGGTTGCACTCTGCGAGTTTTATAACAAACCGTATGAAGACTTTTGATTCCGCCTGATGATGCGTAGATGATTATGATATGCGTACGTGATATTACACCTAGATGATGATATTATTACCAACTGAAGTATCACCGTTGTACCAAACTATATCAAATCTATTGTATATCGAATCACTACTCACATTTCCGGCAACCTAACCTCGCATGTTTGCAGCTTGTTACTTTTAGCATACCAATATTATACTTATTATTGATTAGTACACTCACTCAATATATATATATATATTTATTATAAACCGAATTGCAATGAAATAAGGGAACCTAAAAATGCATGACACAACATTTCATTGATGATCCTCTAGTACCAGAAGTGGGATTAAATGTTTTCGGTTAGCCGGTTTAAACCGGATTTTTCAATCCGGAACCTTGAACAGTTTTATATGGATGAGCCATCCGTTGTTGTTTTTTTTACTTGCACTTTCGGTTTTCGTTCAGTTTTTGCCTTTCATAAACTTTCACAATTTTTGTCTCAGTTTTTTCAACATACCCTATACTCATTATATGTCATGGACGACCAATATTTATTCACAGTTGCCACCTTTAGAATATGTAATAGCATTTGAAGTTGTCTTTCACTTATCGTTGAGAAGGGAGAGCTGCTACTTCTGTTATTTTTGAAGTTGTGGATCATAAAATTGGACACGCCCCATGCAAATAAGGCCATGAATATTTCACTTGTCTGAGTCCTACATCTTGAGGTAAACGCGGTGGTCAAAGGAAAGAATTTTTTGCAGGTCCCCCTCCCCATTTCTCACTTCCGAACCAATCCGCGCGGTCGATAATCAGGGGGGAATTACATGCCCATCGTTCAATTCTGCCCTCTGACTGTTTTTCACTCAATTTGTAGAAATATCATAGCATTGTGTACATACACCCATATGGCCCCCGCTGTATAAGGTAGGCTATTTTCGGTTGGACGCACTTTCTGGGGAATTTTTTTTTACTTCACCAGAACTGTCATTTTTTTGGCGCGGAAAAGTGCCCACATGTCCGACATGTATGGCAATAGTTTTATATCTAGAATTGCGCGTATTCATTCTCATCAATATACCATTTTATTCTCGTCTGTTGATCGACACGCCGATTTCCTTTTCAGCACGTTCCCTACTCATTTGTCGCCTTTCATAAACAACTACATTCCATACGGAGAGGTGGTCTGAAGTAGCCGTGTCCTTAACAAGTCACTGCGGTTACTGCGAAAAGCGAATAGAAAATATGGGGCCACTCTTTATTACAACAACCGTTCAGCGAATCTTCATTCAAATTCCGAAAATCTGTGGGTTCTCCTTTTCGCGCACCCAAACGAGCTCTCATTAGCAGATCACACTCAAAACAGACCTTCGTTTCACAAGCGATAGTTCAAATAGCATCCTAGCACTAATAGATGCTTCTGGTGCAAGCTTAACCACGTATGAAGATAAGGCGGATTTGCTATCTGATCGCTTTTCAAAATGTTTCAACCATAGAGGGTCACATACATTTCCTCTTAGCACATGATCATTCATTGATTAGTCTACTCGCCCATGGTAATAGCGCGCGTTCTTCGAAAGCTTTCTAATAGACATTTCAGATGGTATTCCCAACATCCTTTTCAACAAAAAAAAGTCTGATAAAAAATTGTCGCTCCACATTTATTCGTATTTAGGCAAAAAAATATAAGTACCACGATTAAGTAGAAAAGGTTCTCATACCCATTTTGCATTAAGAAATCTTCCCTTTTATAGTTGTTAACTTGAATGGGATCCTACCTGGCAACGTAGTTTAAATGTAAGATCAGCAGAAATTTCTTAGTCGAATCCGACCATGACAAATTCCTGAACTTGTTTCTGTAAACAATATGACCATGCAGTAATGGATTAGTGCTCAATAAAAAGAGGTAGACTAATTTTATATATCATAAATAAATTGCAGATGAGACGAGCTTACAAAATTATTGAAATCGGACATTACTCATAACCACATATTACTGTTGTTGTCCACACCGCGTGTCTTTCTTTTAATTTATGTTTTCTACCGCTTTTCCTTGTTACTCGCTTAAAGGGACCAGGCAGTCAAAAAATAAGTTATTTTTAAATGAAAGAAAATTCTGTTCCCGGAAGAATGCTAAAAACCGCATATTTTTGCGATTTATTTGAAATTAGTTATGAATTTTCAAAGTTTCGCTTTTTCACCACAGAGGGTTACGGTAGCGACTACACCACAATTAGTATCTCCAAAACCAGCTACTTTGACGGAATGTGATTCTGTTAATTCAGTCCGGAAGTGGTCAAACCCTCGGCAATCCTGTTTTTGCACTAATATCAAATCATCAGAGTAAATTAAACAGCTTTCTTTCTTTTGGGAAATAGGCGACGCACCGTTCCAGAATCTAATTTCAAATTAAAATTACTAATTGTAAAAAAAAATGCTAAAAATGTAATTTTTCCTGCTTTCTCCATTAGATGATAGTGAGAAAAGCTGAATAAAAAATTATTAAAGTTAAAAATCTGTTTTTGGTGGCTGCCTGGTCCCTTTAAATATTATAATTATTATTATTTCAAGAGTCGACTTATACAAAACACACCGTTCGCGCGTGCACATATCTTTCTGACATTCGTGAAGTGGGCATGTTCTTCCTGATCACTAACCTACAGATAGGGGTCAGGGCCAGAGAATGTGCAAAAATATAGCTTCTCTCGATTTTAACACGCTTTTTCCAAACGTCAATTCTTTTTGTAGGATTGAACATTGATGTGGTTTCCAATCTCTGCTTTGATTCAGGCTAATACTTGCCCCTCTCTACTCACGACTAATGGCTGCAGAAGGGCTTTACTGGATGGCATCGCTTTTTACGCTGCTGGTGATATTCGGAGTGTGCGCGAATGTAATGATCCTCATTGCAACCATCACCTCCAAGTATGCTCATATTATTCACGTTTATGTTGCCCAAAATTCGCAGATTAAATAGTGGCGTGTAAACACCATTTGTTTAAATCATATTTCTAATGAATATCTAATGAATATTTCTAATGAATATATATATATATATATATATATATATAATGAATTTCAGAGCTCTTCACGGCACCTGCAACATACTGATCGCCGTCTGCGCGTTTTCCGACATTTTACACATTGCAAGTTTATTATTTCATATATCAGTGCGTTCGCGTAAGAACCGCATAAATTGCTCTCAAATCCGTACAGCAAAAAGTGACTAGGTGAGTATTACACAGATTCTGGCAGCTATTTGTGTGGTCATCCAAATTCCGCTACACTCATGACCTGAAATGTCAAATTTGCATAATTATAGGGGGTCAAATTTCTGCCGTATTCATAGTTTTTGAGTGTAGCTCTTCAGGGAGTTGAGTTACGACTTTACTCAAAGAACAAAAAATGACCGCCAAAATCTGGCGCATCTTTCTGTGTCATTTGTTTATTCAAATTTTAATTTTTAATTATTTCCGGAAAATTTGATTTCAAATTTCTCGAAAACCAGGCCGAATCCAATCGCCATTTTTCGACATGTTGTACTTCTGAACATGGTCTATCCGATTATCACAGTCACATGGTGTATTGAGGGCGGGCATAGGTCGAAATTCTCAACGCAAAATTATCAGAAATGCGCTAAAACCCGTCATTTCACCCTTACTTCACCTTCATTCCCCTAATTCGACGCGAACTGCGCGGTGTAAAATGAGAATTGTGCGAATTGTAGACCGCTCACTTCGCGTCGAACAAGTGAAATAAGGGTGAAATGAGGGGTTTTCGTGCATTTCTAATAATTTTGTATTGAGAATTTCGACCTATGCCCGCCCTCAATACACCATGTGACTGTGATCATCGGATAGACCATGTTCAGAAGTACAACATATCGAAAAATGGCAATTGGATTCGGCCTTGTTTTCGAGAAATTTGAGTTCAAATTTTCCAGAAATAATTAAAAATTAAATTTTGAATAAACAAATGACAAAGAAAGATGCGCCAGATTTTGGCGGTCATTTTTTGTTCTTTGACTAAAGCCGTAACTCAACTCCCTGAAGAGCTGCACTCGAAAAACTGTGAAAACAGCTGAACTTTGGCCTACTGTAATTATGCAAATTTGACATTTCAGGTCATGAGCTAAGCGGAAAATGATTAACCATACCAATAGCTATCAGAATATGTGAAATACTCACCTATTCACTTTTTGCTGTACAGCAGGTGTTGCGATTCTTACGCGAACGCACTGATATTTTACTTTAAACAAATATTACGCGTTTATGCCATTCTCAAGGAAAGAAAAACGACCATACGTGTTCAAGCCGCAGTCCCGCTTGGTAGGCAGAATGCATCCATGATGGGGGTATCATGGAATCTTGGTAGGCAGAATGCACTCATGATGAATCTTGGTAGGCAGAATGCACTCATGATGGGGGTATCATGGTCCAAAATGGGATCGGGGTTGGGTCCACCGAACCTAAGAGACCATCCACGAGAAGCCGGACATACCCCACGGATGCTTTTTTTGCAACCTGTACCAATAACTTCCCGGATTACACGGCCGATATTCGTAAATTTTGACTAAACGTTCAGATATCAGCGGACCTTGGCGCGTGTCTGGTGATATTTCTCATCCGAATTGCGAAATATCACGTGTATCAAGTGATATATTATTTGTCCACGATGCCGTGAACATGACTGACATGATTGTTTCATCACCAGGTGGAAAAATTTTCAACATTTTTTTCGACCATGAACCCGGGTTCATGGAAATTTCGAGAAAACTTTTTTTTTCAAAAGTTGTTGTACCTGTTTGAAATGTGTTCATTTCATGAAATTTAATATTTGTACACTGTATTTGACGATATGAGTGTTACATATTTCCAGAATTAATATGTTTGTACTGAATTTTACGTTGTCATTCTCTTTCGTAGACTGCATCATAATAGTCAAATATTGGAATTTTTATAGTCAAATTCGGTGCAGACATATTAAATTTCATGTAATGAACACATTTCAAGCAGGTACAACAACTTTTGAAAAAAAAGTTTTCTCGAAATTTCCATGAACCCGGGTTCATGGTCGAAAAAAATGTTGAAAATTTTTCCGCCTGGTGATGAAATAATTATGTCAGTCATGTTCACGGCATCGTGGACAAATAATCTATCACTTGAAACACGTAATATTTCGCAATCGGGATCATAAATATCACCAGACACGCGCCAAGGTCCGCTGATATCTGAACGTTTAGTCAAAATTTACGAATATCGGCCGTGTAATCCGGATTGAAACAAATAGCCTTGATGCAGTTTTTGACGAGGATTCTAAAAATCACAAAATCGTTGTCAATAGATGGGCAATTTTTTTCCAGGACGGTCAAAAAACAGAGAAAAATTGAAATTTCGACCCTTTATAGTTGTCAGATCACTTTCAAAGTGGGTTTATTCGTATTTTTTTTCGCAAAATACACCTAGAAACACTATAAAAACACACTTTTTAAAATAGTAAAAAAATCGATATCGTAACCCGGGGTTACTGTAACTTTTCGGGGCGGGACCCAGAACCTTAGTTACTTGGCCAAATATCAGCACTCGTGATGCTGACATCACCACCAAGTTATTGGCACAGGTTGCAAAAAAAGGCATCCGACGATTTCCCCATAGCGCCCCGGCCTCTCGTGGATGGTCTCCTAAAGTGGCCTATGGTAACTTACTCGCGGGGGTCCCGCAACGAAAAAAAAGTACCGTAACCCGGTCTACCGTAACGCGGAAATACGAAATTGAGAATATTGACCCGGTATACGTTGCATTAGGTAGGCCTCGAGTAGTAATTAATCGGACGGCATACGGTGGTCTCGACACGACATTGCCGATACCGTAACCGTCTACAGTATGCTGAAATATCAAATTGAGCCAATTCGTTCGGTATTTGTTGCATGAGGTAGGCCTCGAGTAGAAACTAATCGGGCGGTATACTGAGGTCCCGACACGCCATTGCTGATACCGTAATCAAGTCTACAGTATGCTGAATTTTCAAATTGAGCCAATTCGTTCGGTATTTGTTGCATGAGCTAGGCCTCGAGTAGGAATTAATCGGGCGGTATACAGAGGTCCCGACACGCCATTGCTGATACCGTAATCAAGTCTACAGTATGCTGAAAATTTAAATTGAGCCAATTCGTTCGGTATTTGTTTCATGAGCTAGGCCTCGAGTGGTAATTAATCGGACGATATACGGCGGTCCTGGAACGACATTGCCGCTACCGTAATCAAGTTTACAGTATGCTGAAATTTCAAATTGATCAAATCCACTCCTAATTTTCACTGGAGGTGGACCTTGAGTAACCGTTGCTTGGACGATATTCGGGGCTCCCGGCGCGACAACGCCGGTACCGTAATCAAGTCTACAGTACGCTGAAAATTCAAATTGAGCCAATTCGCTCGGTATTTATTGCATGAGCTAGGCCTCGAGTGGTAATTAATCGGGCGGTATACGGCGGCCCCGGCACGCCATTGCCGATACCGTAATCGTCTACAGTATGCTGAAATTTCAAATTGATCAAATCGACTCGATATTTGCTGCATGAGCTAGTCCTCGAGTAAAAATTAATCGGACCATATACGGCGGTCCTGGCACGACATTGCCGCTACCGTAATCAAGTTTACAGTATGCTGAAATTTCAAATTGATCAAATCCACTCCTGATTTTCACTGGAGCTACACTTCGAGCGGGAAATGCCAGAGGGGAATACCGATTCGATTCCACCGTATCCAGGCTTTCTGTAGAGGGTTACAGTATGAACATTTAATGAATTGGATAATATCTTCTCGGGATATTTGTAGGTGCTAGACATCGAGCAGGCAATGACGGGGGGGGGTATGCTGTATTGATTTTATCGTGTCCCGGGATACTGGAGCGGGTATGACAAATTTATGAAATCGAGCATTTCGAGTCGAGATTTTATCAGGAGGTTGATACCAGCAGGTAATGTTTTAGAGGTTACTGTATAACTTCTACCGTATCCGTGGATACTGTAGCGCATTTACATCACACTGACATTTCGAAATCGAGCATAACGAGACGGAAGTTTTGGAGTTGGTAGACCTAGTGCAATTATTGTCTGCGAGGCTCATCATTGCTTCTGCTGCAACCGGGATTAACGAAAATTAATTGTTCATTCTTTTCTTTGAACAACTTATAATATTTACACTAATTTTTGAATTTCTTTTCATCTGAACATAATATAGCAATACTCTGAAAAAGGTAAGCCTCGCAGACAATAACTGAACTAGGTCTATCTATTCCTAAATTTCCGAGTCGGTATGCTCGATTTCAAAAATTCGGTATACTGTGAATGCACTCATATCGTAACCCTCTCATACCGTAACCCGCTACAGTATCCTCGGGACACGGTATAATCAATACAGTACGCCCCAAAGAAATTTCCTGCTTGAGGTATGGCTCCTCCAAAAATACTGACTCGAATAAATAACTTTTAAAAATTCGTCATACTGTAACCCCGCTACAGTAACTCTGGGTACGGTGGAATCGATACGGTATTCCGCTTTGGCATTTCCCGCTCGAGGTCTAGCTCCTGAAAAAATCCCGACTCGAATTGATTGAATTTAAAAATTCGTCATACTGTAACCCCGATACAGTAACCCTGGGTACGGTAGGGGAGAAACGGTATACCCTCCAAGCAATGGCCACTCGAGGTACACCTCTTGTAAAAATCCCAAGTCGATTTGATCAATTTGAAATTTCAGAATATAGACTTGATTACGGTATCGGCAATGGCGTGCCGGGACCGCCGTATACCGCCCGATTAATTTCTACTCTAGGCCTAGCTCATGCAACAAATCCCGAGTCGATTTGATCAATTTAAATTTTCAGCATACTGTAGACTTGATTACGGTATCGGCAATGGCGTGCCGGGACCGTAGTATACCGCCCGATTAACTTCTACTCTAGGCCTTGCTCATGCAACAAATCCCGAGTCGATTTGATCAATTTAAATTTTCAGCATACTGTAGACTTGATTACGGTATCAGCAATGGCGTGTCGGGACCTCTGTATACCGCCCGATTAATTCCTACTCGAGGCCTAGCTCATGCAACAAATACCGAACGAATTGGCTCAATTTGAAAATTCAGCATACTGTAGACTTGATTACGGTATCAGCAATGGCGTGTCGGGACCTCAGTATACCGCCCGATTAGTTTCTACTCGAGGCCTACCTCATGCAACAAATACCGAACGAATTGGCTCAATTTGAAATTTCAGCATACTGTAGACGGTTACGGTATCGGCAATGTCGTGTCGAGACCACCGTATGCCGTCCGATTAATTACTACTGGAGGCCTACCTAATGCAACGTATACCGGGTCAATATTCTCAATTTCGTATTTCCGGGTTACGGTAGACCGGGTTACGGTACTTTTTTTTCGTTGCGGGACCCCCGCGAGTAAGTTACCATAGGCCACTTTAGGTTCGGTGGACCCAACCCCGATACCATTTTGGACCATGATACCCCCATCATGAGTGCATTCTGCCTACCAAGATTCCATGATACCCCCATCATGAGTGCATTCTGCCTACCAAAGGTGAGACTGCGGCCGTGGACACGTATGAAAACGACAAAAAATGAAATCGATCAATGTACAATAGAAACGATGGTAATTAGAGAAAGTGAGTTATTGGAAATGCCGCATTGGGAGAAAGAAACTATATTATTCTTCATTTCAGTCAGGACTTCTTCCGATAATCTTTCCCATCTTCGCTGGTCACCCCGAGATCTCCAGTAAATCGTGCTCCTTGCTGCAGGTGATTGAAAAATCGATTCAAACAACAATAACAACACAGTTTTGAGAAGATTATGAACAACAATACAACATCAAATTGTTAAGATTATCCCCAACTTTGGCCTGTCATCGGGAACGTTTCTCGTGCTTCTTATAGCAGTGGACCGCCTCATCGCCGTGCGATTTACAACTGTCGCCTCGAATACAAGTGTCAAAAAGCAATTAGCGGTGCGTATCTCTCTATTTCTCATTCCGCTAATTTTAATTATTTATTATCCAAAAAAACTAGTCACGTGTTCTCGTTTTCGTTTCCTCCACAGTTGTTTACTAAAGTAGGATTTTGAAGAAAAAAAACACAAACTCTAGCATTATGATTGACACGGGACACACCCCAACTCACATATCCCGATCTTTTTGATATTTCCATAGTAGCATGTATGTATATGGACTACCTCAAAACTATTCTCAAAAGTTGCTGAACCCGCCTGGGAAGCGAGTTAGCAATTTTCATTCCTCGTAAGATCGAAAGAGCGCAACGTTGACAACTGGATCGGTGGCCGAGTGGTCTAAGGCGGCGGGGAGGGGAAGGGGTGAGGACGTGAGTTCGTTTCCGCTCGCTGGAAATTTTGTTTTGCTCTTTTTTCGCACTCGTTCGTCATGTTCTAGATTGCAGAATCAATCGTATTTTATGCGTACAATTGGTCTCCTGGTCTGCTACCTCTTCAAAACGAAAAAAAAGATACATATTCGATCTTCGAAGTCTGTCGTTCGTGTTTCCCCTGCACATGTCATCGGTCTATTCCTTGTTACATCTTCCGATAGGCCGATCAAACTTCTTGAAAGGGGTCAGAAGTGAGAGATCTTGTACAAGCATTACATTCTGACACAGTCTTGCTCCCGACCCCTTTCTGGATGTTTGGAATTATGTGACGCCCAACTAGGAAATTATTTGTATGTCTCTCCTGCTTCCTTGTGAATACGGTTACCATCCGGGCCGTTTGCGTGGGTTCTTTATTTTTGGCGAAGATAGTGAACTCGTATCACTCGGTCTCTACGACGATAGAGTCTCGAAAATAAATGACTTTTCATTTCATTTCTTATTGACGCGTCGCTAGTGACCAGTCAACAAGATTCAACTTTTTGACAAGGAATTATATTGAAAAGTTGACAAGACAATAACGAGTTGATCTCATTTCCCTTTGCGCCGAGATTCGGGATCAGTGAAGGATGGAATAAGTTTCGCTTCCTCTTATTCGGCCCCATAATCCCCCCATTATCAACTTTTTGACCCCTTATTGAAAAGTCGACTTGTTGAAAATGAGTGGAGTCGACCGTT
The DNA here is from genome assembly GCA_036245785.1 of Pristionchus fissidentatus. Classification (NCBI taxonomy): domain Eukaryota; kingdom Metazoa; phylum Nematoda; class Chromadorea; order Rhabditida; family Neodiplogasteridae; genus Pristionchus; species Pristionchus fissidentatus. The sequence continues at coordinate 14,749,264 of BTSY01000004.1, forward strand.
GCATAGAAATCAACGCGTTGAAATGAACTCATTGTCAACTTTTTGTCAGTCATTTTCGAAACTTTAACGACGACACATACATCACTTGAACGAATGTGGGATCGAAGAGGAAGAGAAGAGATTTATGGGCCAATCGGTCCATCACAGGACGTTCTGCCGGTCAGGCATATGGTCCGACTTTCTAATAATGTTGACTGATAGATCAGGGAATCCAGACAAGTTTAATTGAGAAGATGATGCAAACGGCCCGGATGGTATTCACAAGGAAGCAGGAGAGACATACAAATAATTTCCTAGTTGGGCGTCACATAATTCCAAACATCCAGAAAGGGGTCGGGAGCAAGACTGTGTCAGAATGTAATGCATGTACAAGATCTCTCACTTCTGACCCCTTTCAAGAAGTTTGATCGGCCTATCGGAAGATGTAACAAGGAATAGACCGATGACATGTGCAGGGGAAACACGAACGACAGACTTCGAAGATCGAATATGTATCTTTTTTTTTTCGTTTTGAAGAGGTAGCAGACCAGGAGACCAATTGTACGCATAAAATACGATTGATTCTGCAATCTAGAACATGACGAACGAGTGCGAAAAAAGAGCAAAACAAAATTTCTAGCGAGCGGAAACGAACTCACGTCCTCACCCCTTCCCCTCCCCGCTGCCTTAGACCACTCGGCCACCGATCCAGTTGTCAACGTTGCGCTCTTTCGATCTTACGAGGAATGAAAATTGCTAACTCGCTTCCCAAGCGGGTTCAGCAACTTTTGAGAATAGTTTTGAGGTAGTCCATATACATACATGCTACTATGGAAATATCAAAAAGATCGGGATATGTGAGTTGGGGTGTGTCCCGTGTGAGTTTAATTTTTTTTTCTCGTTTTGGCATCATACTTTTTACACCTGGCTAATTTGTCAGGCGCATTCTGAGGAGAATACAGAATCTTTTTAATTTGTGTTGCTTATTTACCAATTTCAAATGTGTTCAGGCGCATATGGTCGCCCTGTTTACCTACGCCGCCTTTCAATACTCGCTCATGTGGATCTTCTTTGCCGAAGAGTAAGTCACGTCATGCATGAAGATGCCAATCTTTGTTTATTTATTTATTTTTTAATTAATTAATAACTTTGTTTATTAATTAAAGAAACAAGAAATGACAAACAATTGGTGTTTATATGTGTTTTATGAGAGAATATCTGAGTCGATTGAGATTCTCTCTACAGTGGCCGCACAAGCAAAACCTAACCTATGCAGAAAAGTTGTCCCTAGGGTAAACTTTAACGGTAAAGACCGAAAATGGACACGAGAAGTTGCATAGATCAAACCCGGCTGAGATATGCTTCACTATATATTGAAAATTGTTTTTTTCATCTTTGCTTAGAAGAGACCAAACCCCTTACATATCTTCACATTTTCTGAGTTGATATTTGGAGTTTAAAATATATGGTAGACTTTCCAGTTTATTTCAAAATTTACTTTATTTATTGCAGAAAATATTAAAATTAATCTTTCAGAGTTTACTGAAGATGATTAAACATGAATAATCATAAATTTGCATATTCATGTTGATCATGTGTTTATTGCCACGAAGGAAAATGAAGTAGCAAGTGTTTCGTGCTGAATCTACCCACTACATAGCTAGTAATAGCTTCCAGGAACATCTCCCACAATCCAAAAATGGTTGGAATGTCTTTTGAGCTTTTTTCACATCGACACCACATCTACAAATTCTTGAAATATATAAAAATTCAACTTTCGAAATTTGTTGAAAAATATATTCTTCTGCCGATTTCCGGGTGAATCTTGATGGGAAAAAGTGTTTTCATATTCAATTTGTAATATTAACACAGAAAACAACATAGTTGTTTACTCCATTGTGGCACGCGTCGCGTGCTGCGTCGCGGTAGCCTCGCGATACCCATGTTCACTGGCATTTTTAAATGCGAACCATCACCTCGATTTTGCTCATTTGAAGTATACGGGGGTAATTTTGCACGCGCAATCGAATGGAATTAGTTAGAGGTGCTATGGGCAACGATGAAATACCGAATTTTTAAGTTTCAATATTCAAAAAATCGTAACTTTTTTCTCCGATGAGTTACATTTTTATTCACAACATAAAAAATGTTCCTTAGAACGAGAGCTTTCAGAAAATATAGCTAGGTAAGGAGTTTGGTCTCTTCTAAGCAAAGTTGAAAAAATCAATTTTCAATATAAAGTGAAGCATATCTCAGCCGGGTTTGATCTATTCAACTTCTCGTGTCCATTTTCGGTCTCTACCGTCAAAGTTTACCCTAGGGACAACTTTTCTGCATAGGTTAGGTTTTGCTTGTACGGCCGTATCTCAATCGACTCAGATAGTCTCTCTTATATTATCAATTTTTACACATCATGTAAGATACATTTACTAAAAATAATAGGTAATGCAATGTTTTTAATTAACGGATAATGTGTAGATATATATAACATGATTTCATTTGTAGCCACGTCATCTGCAGTCCTCCCGAGGCGTATCACGGTGCGGCTAAGGGATTGTGGGTGCTGAGTTCGCTGCTGGTTTACACCATTGCTATCGGCGTCTATATTTCAGTGTGGCTCGAAATGAGGAAAGCGACGAAAAGTGAGTGGCCAGAAGGGATGGTGTGACCATTTTATGAAAAATTTATCGGAACTCTCGGGAAAATATATGTCATCCAATTTACATATTAATAACACTAATACGAAATTATTTTTACCATATGCGCAGGCGCGGCTTCGGATGAGCGTCGCTTGCGGCGCATGCGACGCGTTTCCCTCACAATCTTCTGCATAGCGGTAGTCATCATTTGCGGATGGATGTTGTCTACGAGCATCGTTATTTTCAGTGAAAAGATTCTGAAGCTGGAAGGTGCGTTGTACATACACACAGAAGAGTTTTTGTATAAGGCCCTTAAGACTTTGAAACGTCGTATATCTATGTCTTATACATATATAAGACTTTTAAAGTCTTACTATTAGAGGCCTCACAATCAGACAAGAATTTTTTTTCTATGTGTATGACCAATCCAAAAGTAGTAGTTTATTAGATTTTTTCTCTCTCGATCCTATTGCGACTTGAAAAGGGAAAACAGTGCAAATGCGAAAAATCGAAAACTTTCGTTGTGATACCTCTCATATTCTCCAGAGATTGTCGTTTTACACTCCGCACTTATGGAGACAGCTGATATCTGCCCAAAAATCCTTTTTCAAGAAGTAGGAAACTGAACTTTGGCTGAAAAAATTTCAAAACTGTCCAAAATGACTCTAACCATGAAATTGTGATGCTGCAGGTCGGTCGATGCACATCGGAGAGGAGCTAGCCGGAATTCCCGTCACCATCTCACTGTCCCTCAATTATTTCGTTCTGTACTTTACCAGTACTGAATACCGTGCGGCGTTCAGACGAAATCTGGGCGTAATGCCGATTATCGGAAGAAATTTCGCGGAATCAACGATCACTAAAATCAGTCTACACAATGTGTCGACTCGTTCATAATTCGCCGCTCCATGCAGGCATCATTTTTATTCGCCAGTTCGTTTAGTTATTTTTTATGAAAGAAAACGAATAGCTACATGTTGGAAACCTTGTTCTGTGATAAAACGCCGTATCATTTCTGGTCACACAAATTGAAAAAATGAGCAAAGCATGAGTAATCCATTTATTGCAATTAAGTTATATTTACGAACACATGAAATATAATTAGTGATAAAGTTTTTTTTAATAATGTTATACGAATTAAGAGAAAGGATGGGTATAGACTGACAACCCCGGACTCTTGCGATTGATTCGTCTTTATCTCGAATAGCAAATGGCCATTTTTATCTTAATTAGTGATGATCTTTCATTTGGGTTACGACAACAGTTCACTCATATGGTCCTGCCCGAATTGACAGTCTGTACACAAATTTTGACGGGTGGTTTACTGAAAATTCGACCTATGCATGGTATTGAGCAAAGCTGCTGTTTGAAAGCGGCGCGATACTCAGAACTCGTGGCGTACAACACAAAATAGTTGATGGAGATTGATGTGTTAGCAGGGATGCCGGCGACTTCCATGAACAGATAGAGCTGCCGATCTGAAATTATCAAGTTTCTGTATGGATTCATGCATGCGAGAATGAATGTGTGCGTTACTGCAAGTGCATTTGTACGTGTTGGACCCTTCCCAGCCGTCGCAAATAGACACACGAGACACACAAGCAAGTAAGCATGTATGTGCGCTTGTAGGAGCTAGGTATGCCGGTTCGATGTTGTGTCTCCCTCTGTCAGTATCATTTTCTCTGACTCGTCTCAACATTATTTCAGATTTCTCGCTCGAAAAGCGGTTATCACATCGCACCGGCATCACTAATGGGCGCGTCTGTGTGCTTGAGTGCGCGATTGTGCTCTAATAGATGCCTGAGTTTACCTTGCAATCGCAGGACGACGCTGTTCGTCATCACGAGACACATCGACAGGAACCAGCCGCAGATGACGACTGCCATCACGGCGAATATCGTCAACGAGACACTGCGCGCTTCCCGAATGTCCGTAGTGACACCCGCGCATGAAAATATTTAAAATAATTTGATAATTAGGGAAAGATTTGCCATGCTATGTGGTCGAGTAATTCACTATTTCGAGATGCTGTTATCGGGTTATGAATAATTCTGAGGAATTTGAGGTTGAGGAGATCATGCTAATATAGATTGCAATTAGGGTTGAATAAAAATCGGTGATTATTCAATCATATTTGCAAACTCTAATGCTCGCGATGGCCTGTAGCATGGGAACGAACTTTTCGCTACGCTCGTCAGCTCCCTCCAGACGACGACGTAGACGGCTACAGCTAGCAGGTAAACCAGCATCGAGGCAGCGCCCCACAACTCCTTACCCCTACCGTGATAAGCTGCAGCCGGGTTACACGCGACGCGGCTGCAAACGAATTTAGTTCTTTCGGAAGTAGCGCCAACAATAATTGTCGGTTGTCATTATGCGCCCCTGGAGCATTCATTAGGGGTCAGCAACAATCAAATCGAGCAGTATCAAGCATCAGTTCTGAAAAAAAATCGTGGAAATAACTCACGCATCCTCAAAATAGATCGCGATTAGAAAGTACTGGAGCGCAGCGTAGGCGAGAATGGCGAAGATGTGCTTCTGAACACAATACGTCGATTTAAAAAATATATATGTTCGCTTTCTCGGCACTCGTTTGATACGTCGATATCTTGAGTTTCTACTGAAGTTCTAGCACTCTTCATACATGGACGTTTTCGCTGTACCTCACAACTTAGTTCGTTTTGTTCCAGTTCTGTGTGATGTAGAGACGGAAGAGAAATTTGTATGTATTACCGAAAGATACTGAGAGACACTCGTCTTCACGTAGAAGAAAGCTTGCCGCACGGAGAAAAGCCGATCCAACGCGATCGATAACACGAGAAAGGTTCCCGCTGACAGGCCAAAGTTGGGCACCACCTAAATCCAGCAGTTAGTTAGTTGGGTGCTTAAAAGTTATTTGAAATTGTTTTCCTTGTTTTCAACAATGTATCACAGTGATAACAAATTTGCAAGCGCTCACGAATTCCCTACAGAGAAAAAAAACATATGCAGCATTTTTCGATGTGCATTTATGGGCACTGAAGCTGGCGGCATAACAATAACCGCGCCACTGTTGTGCACATTACTGGGATTATCAGGTCTGCAGTGCACAACCAAATATCAAGATCTCGTAATGCCAACAAGCCAATAAATGCGCGCTCACCTGAAGAATGCAACACATGAAACTGGAAATTTCGATAGATCCCGCGAATACGGGCACGATTTTCGGCAAATGTCCGAGCTGCGTGGAAATGTGTTCCATAATATTATTATTTAAGAAAATGCATACCAGATGCAGAATGTCGGAGAAGGCACACGCAGCTATGAGTAAATTGCAGGTTCCATGTAAGTTTCTGAACAGCTCTCTCCATAATCTTAGTTGGAAAAAAAATTGCGATCGTTTGCGCCACCAAAATTGTATATCAGTGTGTTCCCGAAAGAATCGCATGTATCATCCCAAACTCCATAAACCAAAAAAGTGACTTGACTTGGCGAATATTGTACCAATAGCCCCGTGTGAGCTTCATCGACTAGGTATAGCAAAAAAAATTTGATGTTAAAACTCCCCTATATCTGAATATAATATATCATGATACCACTATGTAATAATATAGTATGCAACCATGCTATACGTCTTTTGAAGGATATTAATATTTTTTTTAAATACTGACTTGTTGGAGGCGGTGGCGGCAATTATCAGCGAGTTGGTCCCGATTCCAATCGAAATTAGGAGCGAATAGAAAACAGACATGCATCGAATCGCCGTTAGAGTCTCCATTGAACCGTTGCAACTGATGAAAAGATTTGTAACACCTAGTGGAAGCATACAATATGTAATTTTTTGGAAACTGATGATCTTTTTTGTAGGTAAGATAATGATAAAAAATAAAGGTTGCAGTCATCACCCACCCGTCTCTACGTGAGAGATGATAAGTGTGAATGGCAACATTCACCTATACACACTACACCGAGGACAATAATCACGCTCAGACCCCGACTCGATAGATCTTTAGATACTCTACATGTAAGGACAATAATCACGCTGAGACCCCGATTCGATAGTAGACCCCGATTCGCTCAGACCCCGATTCGATGTAAGGCGTACTAACGGCTCGTGCATATCAAAAGTGGACTTGAATGTTTTCGCTCCTCTATTATAACGACCAAAGCACGCGATTTTCGATATCTGGTTGCTGATCCTTGCTACAGCATCTCGATATCGCGTTGCTGTTTCACGGCTCACAAACTACCTCTCGAGAATCGGCTAAATACTTTCTACCATTTTTCACGAAATTTGATGATAAGATTGAGGCCACTAAATAAAAAAATAGTATAATATATTTGCGGCGAACAAGACTGAAAACAGGAATAATTTGATACTACATAAGCATCAGCTCTTTTGGCGCGGAGTGATTACATCAAGAAATAATGAGGAAAAGAAAATACATTCACTAGTTAGGCATTCTTTACGTGGGAGGTTGCAAGAAAATTGAGATTGCGAAGTGAACAATTTTTTTCACAGAATAATTCTACAACTGGGATGATGTACTCAAATAGCAAAAGTAATTGTGAGCATTGATGTGAGATAACATCTAAAATGGAGGAGAGCAACGAATATCCTCTTTTTTAACTTAAGAAAATTGTAAATGACAAACTATGTTTAAATAGCTAATAGTACAGTGTAGGAAGCGATTAATATTGTTCTTCTTTCACAAATTTTATAGTGTCGTAGACATGAACAGTTAGAATGATCGCGTCTCTGTGATAACGGAAATGAAATAACATGAGAGAGTGAAATGCTGATATCCGGTGAGAAAGTGTGCGAAATGAAGGGAATCCAATTATTTACCCCAATTTCAAATTCTACATGAAATGACCGATGGTAGATCTCGATGGACAGGTGACGTATGCGAACCTTTATACCTATTTCTTGATGATGTATTTATGTGCGCCGTGATCTCGCGCTTCTGAATGCTGCAGCGAAGAAGGAATAGTATGGGGAATCGTGAGAAACAGAAAAAAACAACAAAAAAAACCGTGTGTGGGAATAATTTGCTAAATTATTTTGTTCGCATTATGTATATAATTATTATATATTTCAACTGGGAAATTTCAATACATATTTCAAATGAAATTTCAACGTGCCGCAACGTTGAAACAATCGCGATTAGATAGGACAGTGCAAAGTGCCTGCTAAAGATGGGAGTAAATACTCAAATGATTCCTTGCATTTACACGGTTTCTTTTCGTAATCGAAATGCATTCCAGTGATTGTGAAGGCCGCCGAGCGAGTTATTATGGGTGTTCCTCTGTCCGGTAGGTGTTCCTTTGTCCGGAGGTGATAACTGCTCCCGGTTTTGGCGGTCTGAGATATTTCGCGCATTATAGAAGATCGATTTTCCTATTAATTCAAATACACATGTTTAGTGAGCTAAAATACGACAATTCATTTTTCGCATCATTTTTTTCAGAGACCGAATCGGTAAGGATCGAGCTTGCCCCGGTCATTAGAACCGGGATTTGAGATTCGTGCTCCTATACTTTGTGTGCACTAATAAAACCACTGATAAAAAGGAACTATCATTGACACGAATAGGCTCAAACCCGGCTCGATTAGCGAGGACATAGGTGAACAATTCGAATTTCGTAATTTGTCGCGTGAAGTACCCAAAATGCTCAATCCTTCTCGGTCCGGTCTCTTAACTGTAATGTTCGGTCACAAACAGGGTTGTGCAAAATTTTCCAGCACTACTGATATCGCTCTCACCGGTTAGAGATCACGAGAGAACATGCGAAATCGAGAGTGCGGGAAAATGTGTGAACAGCTCTGGTGGAAGAGTGTGAAATGTGAGACAACGGTCTCTTCATTTCGCACACTCTCACGTCCATCGACCGGTCTGGAGAGTGTGCGAAATGAAGAGACCGTGGTCTTTTTTTATGGTATTTGGTATTTCGCACTCTACTGGTGACCAACCTGGCGCAGATGACCGCGACTGCCAGTTGGCGGTAATCATGAATGAGTAAGATGACGACGAGGGCGTCAACCACGGGAAAGAACGAGATGAGGAGTGGAACGACTTCGCTTAGATAGGGAATATTGATGCCGAAGAGCGGAAATGCGATAGAGATGCCACAGGGAATGTAGAAAAAGACGAACGGAACCGCAGTCTGACAATGAATCATACAGTTGATTTCGGATAGGTTTCAAAAAAAAATTTAAAATTTCCTTTTCACTACCAGAACAATACCCCTTACCAGGGAATAGTTAACCCGCAAGTTTCTGATTCATGTGAGCTTTCCGCGTGATGAGGGTTAGTGGGTAGAGTTTGAAATTCTTGTAAAAAATCGTTAGTTCTCTTCATTTCGCACACTCTACACCGGCCGATTGGTGAGATAGTGTGCAATACAAAGATGACTATTTTTACCTTCTTTTTCCAACTCTACATACCACTGCTCAAATGTCATTATATTTCTCATTGTTCCGCGTTTCCTCGTTTGACTCGCATAAATATTATTATTATATTTTCTCGAATCGTTTACCTGCGCACACAAAGTGATGAATAACTGCTTCTGCATCTTTTTAGCATTGCCCGAAATGAGCGTGCTCTTGCCGATGTAATGGTTGATGGAGTAAGCGGCAAAGGCCATAAACCCAAAGCAGATGGACATAATGGCGTTAGTGACGATAAACCCCGCAACCGCCCTCCAATTGTACAAACTGTCGCGCTGCAAAGAAAAGGTAACGTGTAAGTTTTGTTTGTTTGTTGTTTTTATTGGTCGGTAGAAACAGGCGGCTATGAAAACGCTGCTAAAATTCGTCTAAATACTTGTAGCAGGCCCCTTCATTTCTTTCTCTACCGGTCGGTTAATGAGAGAGTCGCAGAATGAAAACATCCAATCCTATAACTAACCAGAATTTCAAACTCTACTAATCAAGAAAATCCCCAGTCGACAAGACTACGGCGTGACTTCCCATTTTGTTGGTACATGATGCTGGAACATTTATCGTCCAAGATCGGAACTTCGATTGACCAAAGAAGCCAAGATAATCAGTGCGTTCGCGTAAGAATATCAACACCTGTCGTACAGCAAAAAGTGACTAGATGAGTTTTTCACAGATTCAGGTAGTTATTTGTGTGGTCATCCAAATTCCGCTACACTCATGACCTGAAATGTCAAATTTGCATAATTATAGGGGGTCAAATTTCTGCTGTATTCATAGTTTTTAAGTGTAGCTCTTCAGGGAGTTGAGTTACGACTTTACTCAAAGAACAAAGAATGGTCGCCAAAATATGGCGCATCATTCTGTGTCATTTGCTTATTCAAATTTTAATTTTAATTATTTCAGGAAAATTTGAACTCAAATTTCTCGAAAACCAGGCCGAGTCCAGTTACCAATTTTCAATATGTTGTACTTCTGAACACGGTCTTTCCGATGGTCACAACCACATGATGTATCGAGGGCCGCTTAGGGTCGCAATTTTCATTACAAAATTATCTAAAATACACGAAAACCCCTCTTTCACCCATATTTCACCATCATTCCCCTCATTCGACGCTAACTGCGCGGTGTAAAATGAGAATTGTGCGAAATTTAGACCGCTCACTTCGCGTCGAACAAGTGAAATAAGGGTGAAATGAGGGGTTTTCGTGTATTTCATATAATTTTGTAATGAAAATTGCGACCGTAAGCGGCCCTCGATACATCATGTGGTTGTGACCATCGGAAAGACCGTGTTCAGAAGTACAACATATTGAAAATTGGTGACTGCTCTCGGCCTGATTTTCGAGAAATTTGAGTTTATATTTTACGGAAATAATTTAAAATAAAAATTTGAATAAACAAATGACACAGAAAGATGCGCCATATTTTGGCGACCATTCTTTGTTCTTTGAGTAAAGTCGTAACTCAACTCCCTGAAGAGCTGCAAAAACTATGAAAACATCTTAAATTTGACCCCCTGTAATTATGCAAATTTTACATTTCAGGTCATGAGTGTAACGGAATTTGGTTGACCACACCAATAGCTACCAGAATCTGTGAAGTACTCATCTAGTCACTTTTTGCTGTACGGATTTGAGGTCAATTTATGCGGTTCATACGCGAGCGCACTGTTATAAATTCCCGCGACACAATTTGCCACAATTTAAAAAAAAGCATACCACCCCTAGCCACGAAGCTATCATCCTGCTGGCCCATTTGCCTTGATTTCAAGATCAATCTATATCTGTATTTACTATAGACCTTTAGTAATTACAAAAAAACCTTGTAATCGCAAAGGATCCATCCCATTTAACGGTCGCCGAGTCCGTATTTCTCCTGTGCAATGGGAATAATTTCGGCGAGCGCCTCGTCGGTAGGAATCATAAGAAAGAAGATGGCCGAATACCCGAAATAAAACTATTATTTAAAAGTCATATTTTCCAAAAAGTCACCAGATAGTAAATTCAAAAATTGCAAGAAGAATCAGCGCGACAATGAATTTGAAATTCGTGAATAGGCGGACTTTGTGTGGGCTGCAATGAATTCAGTGAATTTTTTTGCGAAACAGTCATACCTATTGTAGTTTTAACCGTATTTCACTTGTAGTACACTTGACATAGCAATCGATATTGTAACCAAATTCAATTTAATTTGACTTTTAGAAAACAAGTTATTCGTTTTCTGGCTCAGAACGATCAAATGAACTGTATTATGATTCCCTCTATAGATATATATATATTCTTCAAAGTCCTTAATTGCGTGAAACACAAACAAACCTTGTGAGTCGCGATTTTATCAATAGGAATGGCCAGCGCCATTCCTAGTTTATGCGCCTATGCTGGTTGTATGTAACTTTTGGAGAAAATGAACTAATTTTCCGAAAAGTTAAAACTAGTGTTTCCCTCTAGGGGCGCTCTGGTGAAAATTCTTTGTGCTTACTTCAATACGGAATTGAGGGGAATCGCGACATTCATTTTTAATATTCCAAACGTATCTATTACCAGCGAATTAGAATTTTCTACCTTTCTAGTGAAAACAACGTATAAATATGATAATAAAAAATCAGCCATTCGACCGGAACGACAGAATCATCAGCCAAGAAAAATGGTAATGGCTGAATGAATCTTTCAGGCTGTGGCTTTTATATAACACGGTTGAAACTATTTTTTCCAAGACAAATTGACAGTTTCAAATAAATATACAGTAGCGGACAAAAGTTTACGGGCACTTTTTCTTTTTTTTTGATATAACTTTAGAACCCCATTAAGGTTTGACGCGACATGCTGCGGTGTTATACGAAATCCATTGGAGATTACGATGCAACTATTGGGGTATTGCGAAATCTTCCCGTTATTGCGTCGTGTTGACGCAATCGATGCATACTTTTTTGAATGGACATTATTCTTTCATGGAATTTTTCCTGCTCGCCTATCTTTCAGGATGTTAAGACATGCCCAAGGTCTACCTATAAAAAATTTTCAAGTTGCTACGGTGCCGCTACTTGGCTGCAGCAAAGCTGCAAAATCGAGGTCGGAAAACCATATCTCACCTTTTAGACATCGCACAGACCCACTCAATACACCAAAATGATTACCATCATGACTACCGATGAACCTGATAATATGGTCGCGGTAGGCCACCATTTGCCTTCAGGGCACGAAAAAATCACTTTTTCGCATTATTGTGGTCTGACGAAGGGGAAGTCTATAGGACGTGCTCTAAAGATCTGGTTTGGGCGTGGATTCGGTTGATAATCTATGGGAGAACCGATTCCTAGCTGCAATAAGCGTTTCGATTGGATTCCTGTCCGCGGCGATTGATTTCCGGAAGGACACTGGTTTGGCCACGCCCATTTTCCGCCCGTTGACAAGGCTCGCATTTTTGAGTGTATCTCGGCTCTGAGTTAACGAAGAATGCTGGCAGACCCATCAATGGAATCAGCGTGGCTTGCTCTATAATCTCATTCACAAATTGCATCATCACAATGTAATATTTCATCATTCTTAGGCAATAATTCTCAGAATCATATAATACCACTTAATAATAACGTAATTTGCGCTTTAAAGTGATGGAAGGAGCAAATTAATTTTATTTGCACCGCTTCCACCATTTTCCGGTGACTTACCGCAAAGAATACACAAACATAGGAGTATTGCCTAAGAATGATGAAATATTACATTGTGATGATGCAATTTGTGAATGAGATTATAGAGCAAGCCACGCTGATTCCATTGATGGGTCTGCCAGCATTCTTCGTTAACTCAGAGCCGAGATACACTCAAAAGTGCGAGCCTTGTCAACGGGTGGAAAATGGGCGTGGCCAAACCAGTGTCCCTCCGGAAATCGATCGCCGCGGACCGGAATCCAATCGAAACGCTTATTGCAGCTAGGAATCGGTTCTCCCATAGATTATCAACCGAATCCACGCCCAAACCAGATCTTTAGAGCACGTCCTATAGACTTCCCCTTCGTCAGACCACAATAATGCGAAAAAGTGATTTTTTCGTGCCCTGAAGGCAAATGGTGGCCTACCGCGACCATATTATCAGGATCATCGGTAGTCATGATGGTGATAATTTTGGTGTATTGAGTGGGTCTGTGCAATGTCTAAAAGGTGAGATATGGTTTTCCGACCTCGATTTTGCAGCTTTGCTGCAGCCAAGTAGCGGCACCGTAGCAACTTGAAAAATTTTTATAGGTAGACCTTGGGCATGTCTTAACATCCTGAAAGATAGGCGAGCAGGAAAAATTCCATGAAAGAATAATGTCCATTCAAAAAAGTATGCATCGATTGCGTCATCACGACGCAATAACGGGAAGATTTCGCAATACCCCAATAGTTGCATCGTAATCTCCAATGGATTTCGTATAACACCGCAGCATGTCGCGTCAAACCTTAATGGGGTTCTAAAGTTATATCAAAAAGAAAAAGTGCCCGTAAACTTTTGTCCGCTACTCTACTGTCCCCGCGATGCAAGATTTTTGACGTGTTTTCGTGACAACTTAATGATCTATAAATTTCGATATTTTTGCGTAAGAAGCTTGTTAATTTCTTACAAATTGTCATAAGATCACATATGTGGTTGAATTCGCGTATAAAATTAATTTATGTTTTTATTTTTTCTCCATTATTTCTTGTTTCGAATATTCCGATTTTTTTGCAATATATTCAATATGTAAGAATAGCTTTATCGTATTCAATGGGTGGGTGATAAGGGGATAATAATGGGATAGATCTTCTCTCCAATTTCATGATCTTCTTCTTCACTCTTCAAGTAGAGAATCCAATCGAACTTCAAGAGACGATCTGCAATGGAGTGTGCTTACGCGCTGAGACAGTGCGAAAACGCGTAAAGTGAACTCATTCTCCCCCCTCTCTCCCATCCCACTCGGTCGTCCTCCCATCTTTACGCGCTGAGACAGTGCGAAAACGCGTAATCTCGACTCATTTCTCACCATTTCACTCGCTCTGCGGCGTCTTGCACGGTCGACTCACGAATCGATGCTCTGGGAGAGAGAGGTATTTGAACACTTATTTGAGTAGATTCAAAAAAATTGACAGCAATTTATAAAGAAGAAAAATTCAATATTGGAGACTATGATTTTTCAATGCTGAAACGTAAACACGATAATTTAGTAATACCTTCTAAAGATGTATATTTAATTATATATTTTCAAAAATTGCTTAACTTATAAGAAAAAGGAATAGTGCGTAAAGCGGGTTGTAAATTATCACTCCAATATAATACGAAGATCAATGTATTTAGATACCTCTATCTCCAATAGCATCGGTTTGTGAGTCGACCGTGCAAGACGCCGCAGAGCGAGTGAAATGGTGAGAAATGAGTCGAGATTACGCGTTTTCGCACTGTCTCAGCGCGTAAAGATGGGAGGACGACCGAGTGGGATGGGAGAGAGGGGGACGAATGAGTTCACTTTACGCGTTTTCGCACTGTCTCAGCGCGTAAACACACTCCATTGCAGATCGTCTCTTGAAGTTCGATTGGATTCTCTACTTGAAGAGTGAAGAAGAAGATCATGAAATTGGAGAGAAGAAATTTATTGCCCAAATACCTTATCACCGTTTATCTTGCTCCCTCCTCATCGATAAACAATTTATAAAAAAATAGTATTTCCGAAGTATCCAAATGAACATATGAAGGCATGTAAAATATTCAAACATTGAAAAAGATAAACCACAGAAAACGTCTATTTGACATTACGCATTTTCCCAAACTAATGACAAACGTACGTGTATCTCGAAAGTGCGATGACGCGTGCCTTGCGAGGACAGTTTATTGAAAACTGTTATTTTGTCTTGGAAAAAATAGTTTCAACCGTGTTATATCCATAAAGTTTTCAGTGAGAGTGTTTACATTAAGACACTCATGCCGACTCACTATTTGATTGCAATCCAGCGATAGAGAAATTGATAATCGAGGAGAACAAATGAAAGTGTGTAGAATGTACAGTAGAATGCGGTTGCAAACTGACTATTTGTACTCTTTGAAAATACTGTTTTTCTTACCCTTGAGTGCATAAATTTCCCTATAATGAATATTGTGAAAACGTGGCCCGATGTGATCACTCTCTACAATTAATTTTGAAAACTATTTTGGAATTTACATATCACCTCTATGAGGACATACTGAACCACTGAATACAGAATGTCGTTAACCGCAAAGAGAAATATTAGATATTTGTACGATTCCAGTAGCTTCTGAGTGCTTCGCAGAACGAAGCTGCATAGCACCGCGTTTAGCACTACACCGATCCCTGAAGCGCAATGGTTGTACCAGAATACCTGATAAATAAGTTACTAGACTTCGAGAAATAACGAAACAACAGGTTGCGTAAGAGGCAAATCACTCTCCGCTCTCTTCATTTCTCACAATCTCTCACTGATGGAGCGGTGCATTTGCCTCTTATGCAACCCGTCGTTTCGTTATTTCTCGAAGTCTATAAGTTACTAAGAACGGAACTGCAATTGAACGTTGTGTCGGCTAACCTGTAATCTCCCTAACATGTCAATGTACTTGTTCACTTGGCATCCCGTTCCTAATGCATTTTTGAGTGTGTACAAGATTGTTCTTAACTGTTTTGGAAATCGCACACAAAACACTCGTTTACTAAAATAAATTAACACTAAAAACACATACAAAAATTGACTTCTTCAATCTTCGCGAATACAGAGAGATGAAATTGCATGGAATACCACAACTTGATAACAGCCAAACTAAATCACAGCATGTCGAGGGAGTCAATTTTCCCGAAATGGTGATATAAAATTGCGTGGAGCTAACAGCGAAACTTAATCACATACTCTCGATGTTGTCAACTTTCACGAATATTTCGAGATGAAATTGCACGGAGAATTATTACTTGCTATATATGAGAGGAATCGGGAGAAACTCGAGAACGATTGTCAGTAGGAAATTTTTAAAAAAAAAATTCTGAAAACGCTATTCGATAGAGGGATGTTTGTAGTACCTTGTGTTAAATTTTCAGCCAATTTAAATATCATAAATTTCTATGTCCCGGTCATGCTCGAGTCTCTCGCGATTCCTGTCATATGAGAGGAATCGGGAGAAACTCGAGAACGATTGTCAGTAGGAAAATTCATGATTTTTAAATATTCTAATTTTTGCATGGTAGGTACTTCAACCTCTCCACTTTCGAATAGCGTTTTCAGAATTTTTTTAAAGAGCTTTGTTTTTTTAGAGAGTGCTAGAGAAGACAGAGCGTGCGCCTTTTTGCAGATCCTTTGGTTTTTTTGCCATTATAACTTCTTTCTCCGAAGAGATAGCCACACACTTTCAGAAAAGGAAATGTTCCGTGCATATTGAGGTAACTGCTCAAGAAGTCTGGATAATATTAGACGTGATTGAATAGGCAAACAATTTAAACACTTGATTATTTGAATATTGTTTTAAAAATGTGGTATGCAACACGAAATATGAACAGGTCTTCTTTCAGCCATCATAATGTATGCTTAGGAGACGGTTGCGATACATTAGATAGCAGGAATAAATGAAATTCACGAAATCCAAATTTCGGGTCTGAAAAAATTCCAAATTTTTTTCGAAAAAAGTAATGAATGAAATCAATCAAAAACACGTTCAATATTATTTTTGGATTATTTGCAATATTATAAACCTCAAATGAGACGGAGATATAAATGATTCAGCAATCTCATTTCAACGAAATATGCATAAAAATCAGCATCATTACAACGCACCCTCTCTAAGACCTCTTGTTAACGGTTATATTTAATACTAAATATGCGCAAAATATCGCACACAAAGGCGGCGCATAGTTTTGACATTTACGAAAATGGCCAGCATATTTGCAAAAGTAACAGCACCGCACCGCCGCATGAGCCTGGAATGACGATATTGTTTTTGTTTTGTAGGCGACTGGTGTCTCTATCTGATAAACGAATCCACAGATCTGTAACTTTATTTTGAAGTAAGTTATGATTTTTCAAAGTTGGAGCTATTGAAAAAATATCCCGACTCACCAGGTTTGTTTATGTTTCACGAAAAAAACAAAGCTCTTTAAAAAAATTCTGAAAACGCTATTCGATAGAGGAGAGGTTGAAGTACCTACCATGCAAAAATTAGAATATTTAAAAATCATGAATTTTCCTACTGACAATCGTACTCGAGTTTCTCCCGATTCCTCTCATATGACAGGAATCGCGAGAGACTCGAGCATGACCGGGACATAGAAATTTATGATATTTAAATTGGCTGAAAATTTAACACAAGGTACTACAAACATCCCTCTATCGAATAGCGTTTTCAGAATTTTTTTTTTAAAAATTTCATTTTTGCGCGAAACACAAATCAACCTGGTGACTTTGAGATTTTTTCAAGTAATAGCAAAGTTTGAAAAATCATAAATATCTTCAAAGTGAAATAGAAATCCGCTGTTTGCTGCGTTAGATAGATAAATCACTCGGCTTGTTTACCCACCGCTCGAAGTCATTCCTGGCCCGTGCGCCGATGCGGGGTGGTTGTTTTTGCAAAAGTTGAGCTAACTCTCTTAAAAGTCAAAACTAATGGTTCAATCTAAGAGATGTTCTGCTGAACATTGTTGGTACTTGCTCCAGTAAAAAAATGGGCCAAATCGGCCCATGCGTTGTAATGTGGCGCTGACTTATGTTACGCCTTCCAAATGTAACTATTAGTCTCCAATGATAATTCTTGATCTTTTTCAGTGAAAACAATGTGAAACTAATAGAAAATAATATTCAGGTAGTTTGCGAACTTTTTTATGCACAGCTTTTTGGAAGAAAAAAAATTGAAAAATTTCAACTTCGATTTTTGCATTTTCCGAATATCTTATATTTCGAGGTTTATATGAATGTGAAACTTCTTCATAATATTAGATACACTCGCTGGAGGAAGATCTGTCCGTAATTTGAAGAGTATTCAACTTTTCGGCACGGAATTCATAACATGAATCCGAAATTTTTCTACGAATATTATAAGCATTCCAATACCTTCCTTACTTCATCATGGCATTCCTAATTATAGGTAGACCTATTTCCTTTTTGGAAGTGAAAGTATATCTGTTCGTAGAAAAGAGTTGCAGTGCCTAGAAAATCGATCATAATGTGAAAAGCGCGTGCTCTGACTTCTCTAGCACTCTCTCAATTCCCCACGCTCTCTCGCCGAGCTGGGCAGAAATCTTTTGCAAAGACTCCTCTGATTCACCACGAATGTTTGTGGGCTGAATTGACGTGATTTCGATAATATAGAAAATTTCTATGTCCCGGTCATGGCCGATGAGCTCGAGTCTCTCGCGATTCCTGTCATATGAGAGGAATCGGGAGAGAATCGAGCATTTTTGGGATTCCAGGTCACTTTGAAAAATCATGATTTTTTAAATTTCCTCAAAATTTTAGGCAAAGTACTACAAAGTCTCCTCTACCGAATAGCGTTGCCAGAATTTTAAAAAAAATATAGTATTGGAGTCAAACACAAACAAACCTGGTATGTTTGGCATTTTTTTCCAAACTTGCAAAGTTTGAAAAATCATAACTTCCTTCAAAATAAAGGTACAGATTAGCGGTTTTGTCTTGAAAATAGAGACAACAGTTGGGTACAAACTACAACCAACGTTTTCATTCCCGCTTCATGCCGCGATGCGGGGTGGTCGCTTTTGTAAATAATGTTATTATTTTTTCAAAAGTTAAAAAGAAGAACCCCCTCCTAGTACGTTATTGTGGTTTGTGTGGGCACTTATTCCAGCCAGAATATGAAATGCCGGAGGGGATGTATTGTAAAGAAGCGCACAAGAATGTGAAATCTGGTTGAAAATTTTATCGTAAAGTGGGGTCGATAAGTCTCATTTGGTGTTTAATCTAATGAAAACGAACTAAAAATGATATTTAAGTTATTTAAAATCCATTTTATCAGGTAGTTTCTCGATTAAAAATTTTTGAAAAATTTAAAATCTGAATTTTGATTATATTTATTTTTCTCTGGTTCGAAGTTCTAGTTTCCTGCAAGTATCTTAGTATTCTCGAATATAAATTTTAAAATGCGTATTTGTCTATATTATACTCTGTAATCATTTTTACCGAATTTTTAATTCGAAAAAATAAAAAAAATGTTATTCATAAATTCAAATGATACAATATGCCTCGACACTTCATCAACGGTTTCGTCAGGAGATATGCAACATTCGTCCTTCTGAAAGTGAGTTGCTATCTATTCGTAGAAATAAGTTATACCGTCTAGAAAACCGTGCGTTTGACGAACGACGCGCGTTCTGCCTTCTCTAGCACTCTCTCACTTCAGCACGCTCTCTCGCCCAGGTTCGGGCCCAGAGCTGGGCGTCAGTCTTTTGCCAGAGCCTCGCCTCATCGGAATCAAGCAAATTCTATCTGAAACACTTCTTATGAAGTTAATGTAACTTTGGCAAAAGATCGGTTCTTTGGCCGGGGTCCGAACCTGGGCGAGAGAGCGTGCTGAAGTGAGTTTCTTCAAACTCACGGTTTTCGTTTCTTCAAACTCACGGTTTTCTAGACGGTATAACTTCTTTCTACGAATAGATAGCAACTCACTTTCAAAAGGACGAATGTTGCATATCTCCTGAAGAAACCGTTGATGAAGTAACGAGGCATATTGTGGCATTTGAATTTATGAATAACATTTTTAATTTTTTTCGAATTAAAAATTCGGTAAAAATGATCACAGAGTATAATATGAGCAAATACGCATTTCAAAATTTATATTCGAGAATACTAAGATACTTGCAGGTAGCTAGAAGAGTAATCAAAATTCAGATTTCAAATTTTTCAAAAAAATTTATTCGAAAAAGGACCTAACAAAATGTATTTTAATCAACTTAACTATTATTTTTAGTTCGTTTTCATTGGATTAAACCCCAAATGAGACTTATCGACCCCACTTTACGATGAAAAATTTTAACCAGATTTCACATTTTTGTGCGCTTCTTTACAATACATCCTCTCAGGCATTTCATATTCTGGCTAGAATAAGTGCCCACACATACCACAATAACGCACTAGGAGGGGATTCTTCTTTTCAACGTTTGAGAAAATAATAACATTATTTTCAAAAGCGACCACCCCGCATCGCTGCATCAAGCGGGAATGAAAACGTTGGTTGTAGTTTGTAGCCAACTGTTGTCTCTATCTATAAAACCAAACCGCTAATCTGTATCTTTATTTTGAAGGAAGTTATGATTTTTCAAACTTTGCAAGTTTGGAAAAAATGCCAAACATACCAGGTTTGTTTGTGTTTCACTCCAATACCAAAATTTTTAAAAAAATTCTGGCAACGCTATTCGATAGAGGAGACTTTGTAGTACTTTGCCTAAAATTTTGAGGAAATTTAAAAATCATGATTTTTCCAAGTGACACTCCATCCTCGAGTTTCCCCCGATTCCTCTCATATAACGCCTCTCCCGAGGATCGGACCAACCTTGGCACAGGCCGAGATTTCGAAATTGTGTTTTTCAAATTTTCTGGTGTCATTAGGTCCAACTAAGATCCCTGTGAGCTACTATGCCTCAGAAATCATTGATCGCCAAGATGCTGCTACTGTAAGGTGCAGCCTTTGAACTTTGATGCCTTGTCACGGGCTTTCAAACTCCCTCTACAAAACCCTCAAAATTAAGTTATTCCTGGCTCATTGGACGGTGCCCAGCCGTTTCTTTTGCAAATTTTGCTGCCACATTCTTTAAAGTCCGAAGTTCTCGCCGCCACACCAGGCTTTGTACATAACATCCTAAGTATTATTCACCGTTAACCGTTTATAACAGTTGCAACGATACGAAAAAAATAGTACGTTGTGAAGACTCTTTTTTGAGTGCGTATCTATAAATCTTTTATATAAAATAACAATGTATTTGATATCGTAATCATCCTGGAATATAATCAGTTGTCGATTATCAGTACACTGCAGTATCCAGACCTTTACTTACTTAGTTACTTAGTACATCCATCTTCAGCGGCGAAGCCGCGTGGATCACAGTTCTTCCAATTGCTTCTGTCTCGAGCGCGCGTCATCCAGTGTTGGTAGGGCGCTCGTTCGGAAGACGATCGGGTAGATCGTCCTGTGCTGTAGGGCATCTGTGCATACTCCTCGATCGAGTCCCTCCATCTAGCCGGTGGTTGTCCTCGTGGACGAATCAGGTTGGGATAGGGGAATTGCTGCGTGACACGGGTAGACCATCTATCTACTTCGATGGAAATGGTCGATCTCCCAATACGGAGATGGAGAACGCCGAGGAGAGGGCTAGAGAGAGGAAGGCCTTCCTCTCACTCTTCCTTCCCCATCCCTAATCCTGACCACCTTCACGACGAAGCTACATACCTTCATGCAGGCCCATTTGCCTCGATGTCAGGATAATTCTGTATCTCTGTACCAACAAATATTATACGTTCATTGTCAAACAAACGGCAAAATTTTTGGTGGAATTGAAAAAAACAGTGTAGGTGATAATGCTGATGTCGGACAAATCAGCGCCCCGTCGTCCCCGAGTTCCCACTCATTCTAGCTGTTGTCTCTGTGAACTTTCTTCCGATTATCGGCATTACTCCCAGATTTCGTCTGAACGCCGAACGGTAGTCGGAACTTGTAAAGTAGAGAACGAAATAGTTGATGGACAACGAGATGTTGACGGGAATTCCGGCAATTTCCTCTCCGATGTACAGCGAGCGGCCTGGGAAATGAAAGAAAACTTCAAGACAATCTATTCTGGAAGCTATAAATTGTTCATCTTTAACAATTTTAACGCGATTTTTCATAAGAGCTTATAAATTTGTGTAAATTGGCAACTATCAGAAGGCACACCTGTCAGCTTCAGCACCGATTGATTGAAGAGGATAATGAGCATAGTGAGTAGCCAGCCGCAGATTACGACTGCCATGATGGAGAAGATGGCGCGCGAAATGCGCCGCATGCGACGCGCGTCCGACGCCGCGCCTGAGTATACGGTATGTAGGTATAGGATACGGTATACTCATTCCATTGCTTGTAGAGTTTGTATGTCGTTGAATCAGAACTGATCTAGAGCTCCCTAGACTGAGCACCTTAGGGCAAGTGAAATGGCACTATGTGAAATGAGGCCGATTTTATCAAAATTCCACGAACTATAGATGGTTGCCACGAACTTTTCGCCACTTTTCTCATTTGGCTCCAAACTGCAATGTAGACGCCGATTGCCAGGAAGTAAACCAAGAGTGAAGTGAGCGCCCACAAGTCTTTGCCACGGCCGTGATACGCCTCAGGCGGATTGCAGATTACGCGGCTGCAAATTGAATTTCATCTCGAATTAGGCGCAATTTGTAAACAAAAAAGCAAGTTTTTTTTCGTTGGAGAACAAAATATGTACCGTGCAGCAAAGAAACTGATTGAAATATTACCTGATGGTGATTGAAATATCTACTCCCTAATAGGTGTGTTGTCCACGATGTACTATTCGCGCTCTCTCTTTATACGTCTGAGCGTTGCTTGTTTTGTCATGATCTCTCGGATATAAAATGTATGCATGTTTCCAGAAGAATGTCTCACGTCTCATCTCAACTTTGACGACTTTTGTCGATTATGTTGTGTTGTGACTTTGTAATGCGTCAAGAAGTCCTTACTAGGGTTCTGTTATTGGAAGTATTGGAAACGAATTCTCCATCTTCTCTCTCCATTTCACACACTCTCTCACACGCGTTGCGACCTACGTTCCTTTGTTCTCCACATTTCACATTTCCAATAGTTTCCAATAGGAGAACCCTAGCCCTTACGTCTCATCGAAGAAGATCACTACGAACGAGTATTGAACGCCTGCGTAAAAGAGAAGAGCGACCAAGTGCACCTGAATATGCAATATCCAAAGTATCAAATATGGAAACAGCAATGTTTTTATGAAATGAACTAAAAGATGGAGAACAATAAAGAGTTCGGAGAGGTGCTCGTAGCAACACGGCATCAACATCAAATTTCGCTTTCTTGTCTGCCCTCCGACGTTTCTTTCCCCTTGATTATTGCTGTAGTCTATGGCGGACGGGCTCGTATGAATTTTAGCGAGCACCTCTGCTGGCAAAACAAATAGTAGAAGTACGCACCGTCAAATGCCATCGGACACTCGTACGCACTGCGAACGTTGCAAATCGTACAGCGATGAATCTGTCCAGGGCGATAAGCAGCACGAGAAATGTGCCCGACGACAAGCCAAAGTTGGGAATGATCTGAGCAAGTAAACTTACTTACTTACTTA
Source organism: Pristionchus fissidentatus (assembly GCA_036245785.1). NCBI lineage: Eukaryota > Metazoa > Nematoda > Chromadorea > Rhabditida > Neodiplogasteridae > Pristionchus > Pristionchus fissidentatus. The sequence continues at coordinate 14,772,595 of BTSY01000004.1, forward strand.
CTTACTTAGTTACTTAGCAGATCCATCTTCAACGGAAGTTAACACGAATGAGGAAAAGGAGAAATCTACGTTGCTTATCATTAAGTTTAACGGGATGGTATGCAAACAATAATGCCCTCTGAGCTACAAGTATACAGAAAGGTGCAGATAAAGTGTTATGTAATAAAAGAATAATACCTGTAACACGCAGCACAGCTGACTGGAGATTTCAGGCTGTCCAGTAAAGATGGACACGATTTTTGGAAGGTGTCCACACTGAGATAAAGAAGGGTGTCTCTTGTAGATTAAAGATCAACTTGTATTATTAGAAAAATTCCCGCTTCTCTGCATCTCTCAATCTCTTCTCACCCCCCCCGCCATCCTAGAGTACGTATTGCAATTTGAAATGATACGTGCATGACATTTACTTTCTCTCTCTATTCCTCGACTTGTCTCTTCCGTCATGTTTTTTTGGCGAGGAGAACGAGTGTTCAGTCACGGAACGTTTTGTGTATTATTTTGGATGATTGTTTGAGAAATTTTAATATACACCAGCTCTCCTCGATAATAGAGAATAACAACTTGCACTTTGAATGCGTAGATGAATTGCTAATTAAAAATTCACCAACGCTCGTCCAAAATAATCTAACGTTCCGCTGGCCAGAGAAAATGGCAAAGCAAGAGACACAGAACGAGAGTACACACCATCATCGATGAACGCATTGCTGTGTATGAGCCTAGTCATGTATCTGACCTAGCACAGCACCCTATCGATGACTGAGTATCAGCTATCCCGTCATGCAAATATTGGCTGCGTAGCTTATGAGCATTCCCGCATTTCCTACGTAATTCACTTCTTGTCCTCCGCTCGCGTAAACATAACACGTATCATTACAAAAATTGTAATACCAGATGCATGATGTCGGAGAGCGCGCAGAAGGCGATGAGTATGTTGCAGGTGCCGTGAAGTGATCTGAAAAACGAATTCTAGTTACCGCTGAATTCGCCTATTCAGGTAGCAGGTCACCCATTTGTAAAAATTTTTAGAAGCCGTCGCTTTGAGGTTTTTAAAAACTGCGAAGGGTTTTAGCTTGATTACTTCTCCGGTAACCCCAACATCAAACGCGGTGTGGAGGGAGGAAAACGTGAAATTGGGAGGCGTCACTCACTTGGATGTAATCGTCGCCGTGATGATCAATGCGTTTGTGCACACTCCAAGCGTCACGAGTAGCGTGTAGAGCGAAGCAAGACCGAAAATAGCCTCCGTAGACATTCGGCGATTGAAGGAGTGCTCTAGAATGTGGTCTGAAAACCGAGAAATTTCGGGAAAATCGGGAAAAATAAATATTTATTTGTTTGATACAAAATCGGACACAATTTGACTGAACATTAAACAAATGGATACTGTTAATCACAAACTAATTTCCAATCCGCTATAAAATAGAAATAAATATCACTCGACATCTATTCATCGCATACGACAAGACTGTGCTATTTTTGTGGAAAGATTGAATCACGCGCAGTACAAGCACCGTAATGAGGTCATTGCGCGTGAGATCGAGACGGCCGCGCGGTCGGCGTGAGAATACTTGCGAAAGCGCTCCGAGAACCGTCACAAAACTTGAATGAAGGATGGGGAAAGACAGTGAATACGAGCAAATTGTACACTCTGCAAAAAGTCACATTTTATTGGATAGGCACAGACATCAACTTATTGTTCCAACCCCAACACGGACACTAACGAGACCTGTCGTTCACCCCGTTTTCTACCCGTATCTGCACTGCAAATATTCCTCTAATAACAATTTTCCCAGTTGTTGGTTGTTGTGAGCGCGATCTAATCCTGCAGAGGAGATATGAAATAAAGGCTAATGATGATTTCCGCTTTCTGCAGTTTTGCACGCATTAATTTACAATTAGGTTTAAAAATATAACAAAATACTATAATTTGTGTCTCCAGATATTATCAGGTCATGCGCTTCCCAATTTCAATAAAATAGCCGAATGGAAAAAATTACGTCGCAATGATAAAAGATGAAGGAGAGAGAGACTCGTGCGCTCGGATGATCTCGGAAACATGCGTATAGGCCTGAAGCAACGCAATTTATGACTCACGGAGTTGATCTTTACTAATCCCAACCAAATACATAGCACAACGACATAGATTATCACACTAATGCAACAATTTCTAACGAAGGAATCAAGAAGTGATTAACGCAATATTGTTCAAAGTTTAGTCACATTCAGAGTAGTCGCTGAAAATAAAAATCAATGAACGCTTTTTTAATTACTAGATGCACTTTTTGAACTTTAAATTGATTAGTACATTGTAAGATAAACATATTATTATTGTTATTATTAATATGCGTGTGTGAGTGTTATTCGTTCATAGACAATTCAAGCGGTCTCTAGTGAATAGATAGTTTTAACACTAGATTTGTTGGATTTCTAGCTGAACATTCGGCATACACATGGTATTGAGTGAAGCTGTTGTTTGAAGGCCGTGCGATACCCCGATCACTCCCTTCCGTGGCCCCGATCACTCCCTTCCCGCTCCCCACTCCCGCGAATGACCCATTATTATTAAATATCATTTTTAACTCGTTCATTTTTGTATATGTCGTCGCACCCTTGTGGTGTACGATAAATAAATAACTCCGTACTCGTAGCTAACAATACAAAGTAGTTGATAGCGATGGACGAATTTGCAGGGATGCCAGCGAATTCCGTGAACAGATACGAATTCCGGCCTGAGCGTCAAGAAGTTTTTTTTGCGAAGTTTCTGCACTTCAGCTATCACCCCTTCAATCTGTGATTGCATATTTTGTACACTGATTGCATGATATACTTTATGATTTTTAAAGTATAAAGTATATGAGGCTGTTCGCGAGAGGATCAATAACTTTTGTGAAGGACCTCGTACATCGATTTTCTGGAAATCTCATAATTAACGTTATCGAGGGTGCTGATCATCATGGTGACAATCAATTTGCATTTCACTCATCGGTTCCGGAGTACTGTAACTACTGTTTTCGAGGCTGCAATGCCATATCTCGTGACCCTCTGAACCGATTTGCGTGAAATTTTTTTTCTGCGGGTACTTTGAGATACTGACAACAATTTCATATTTTATTTTGACATTTATAGTATTTTTCAAGTTCCAAGAAAATGTTCTCGAACACCATTATTAAGTGCCGCTAATTTCGTATCAGAGAAGATGCGCCGTTTTCTCAGCTTTCATATTCTTATGCTACATGCATACTTCAGAGGTACCACAACTATCGATCATGCCTTTCTAATTCAGAGTTTTGTGTTTCCCTGAGCGCGCACGAGGCCGCAAAATGCGAATGAGCAGTGCAAAATGATAATAAATGATGCGATGATGGCCATTTCCTCGACGAAATTGTGAATAAAGATGTCATGATCGATAGTTGTGGTACCTCTGAAGTATGCATGTAGCATAAGAATATGAAAGCTGAGAAAACGACGCATCTTCTCTGATACGAAATTAGCGGCACTTAATAATGGTGTTCGAGAACATTTTCTTGGAATTTGAGAAATACCATAAACGTCAAAATAAAATATGAAATTGTTGTCAGCATCTTAAAGTACCCGCAGAAAAATATTTTCACGCAAATCGGTTCATAGGGTCACGAGATATGGCATTGCAGCCTCGAAAACGGTAGTTACAGTACTCCGGAACCGATGAGTGAAATGCAAAATGATTGTCACCATGATCATCAGTACCCTCGATAACATTAGTATGCACATTTTGGTTGTACTTTTCAATTTCCGTGTACGTCCATTTCATTGATCCTCTCGCGAACTGCCTCATATCACACAAGCGCAAATGTGTTTCCGGAGACAGATGCGGGAGCTGGAAGCGACAAGAGCTCTAGAGATGCCGATTACGAGGTGCGCGCCGGCAGTCTCTTTTCTCCGTCTCTCTACACCACTTTCGAAAACGAATTCGAACGTGGGCTACGCGAGTATGCGTAATGAATTCGCTTTCCTTGTTCGCGTATGATCTTAGCTTACTGCCTCGTATTTTAAATAATGTAGAATTATAGAAGTGTGTAAATAAAGTTTGAAATTCAGATTAATATTTGGATCAGATCTATTCACTTCGCGTGCTATCTCAACATGCGATTGTAGAGAATTTGCAAAATCACGAAACCTGATTGAATCGAAACCGAATTTCAAACTCTATGTGAGTTGATCAGGTTCAGTACAAGGAAAGTTTAGTAGCCGACTCCAGGTTCTTTTTTCCTCTGCAAAACACTCGCGAGAGTGAGAGCGATCGAGCAAATGTTGCCATTATTCATCACGAAACCATGCAACACGCTGAAATGCTAAAGTATGTTATGCATTAACGCTGCTCAATTAAATTTGTTATTAACCATTCCTAAAACTATTTATTATGCATTCCTATATTTGTGATGTTCCGCACGTTTTCAAGGAAAAATGAAAGAATTCGTGAGTATTCATTAATTCTTCATGGTTGCGTGGATGTAACTAACGAGTAACTGTTAGATACGAGAACCTGTTAAGTAGCTGTCTGATGCGTGAGCAATGGGAAATACGTATAGTTTTTGTAAATCGAAAACTACGATCATAAACTTCCAGAGATTTTAATCATTCGTCGTTCCGGTTCACAAAGGTGTCGTTTTCTTGTTTATGAGCCCGTTTGCGTAAGAGTCGGACAAAGCTCGGTACAGCAAAAAAAGTGATGGTCTGAGATAATACCTGTTTTCGACATACTTCGATGGGGTAGGAAGACTGGCCGAATCTTATGATATGCAAATTTGATTGGAGATGATTATGGAGCTCTGAAGATTCGACTTATTAGCGGTTTATTGAGAATAACTTGATATCCAGCGGTCGAAACCGAAATATCCAAAGAAGGACTCTAGTTGGATTTGTGAAAGGAACATCACTGTGTATTTCAATTTTCGAAAATGTCTTACATTTCGGAAATCTATTTTATATAAAAATCATAACCAAAAAGAGATAGCTGAAAGTTTCACGGTATCTCGAGCATACCTTAGGTACACCCATGGTATTTTTCTAGTACCACTAAACCTACCGCAAAGGCAGTTATGATTTTTTAACTGTCGAGAAGTGAGGGTCCTAATCCAAATTCGAGCGTAAATTGCTCGATTTGCATGAATTAGCCGCCTCATTTCTCATTTTCAGACACCGCGCGGGCTCGGGGATTAGAAATGAAAGGGTGATTTGATGCAAATCGGGCAACTTACGCTCGAATTTAGATTCGGACCTTCAATTCTCGACAGTTAAAAAATCATAACTGCGTTTGCGGTAGGTTTGGTGCTACCAGAAAAATTCCATGGTATGCTCGAGATACTGTGAAACTTTCAGCTATCTCTTTTTGGTTATGATTTTTATATAAAATAGATTTCCGAAATGTAAGACATTTTTGAAAATTGAAATACACAGTGATGTTCCTTTCACAAATCCAACTAGAGTCCTTCTTTGGATATTTCGGTTTCGACCACTGGATATCAAGTTATTCTCAATAAACCGCTAATAAGTCTAATCTTCAGAGCTCCATAATCATCTCCAATCAAATTTGCATATCATACGATTCGGCCAGTCTTCCTAACCCATCGAAGTGCGTCGAAAACAGGTATTATCTCAGACCATCACTTTTTAGCTGTACTGCTGTACGTTGACGTTTGTCCGACTCTTACGCAAACGGGCTCTTATTTAGAAATTTGTAACCGTTTCGTTTATTGAGAATGGCTGCATTGCAGGATAATCATGGAATTTGTTCTCTTCATCAATGTTCTTTTCCAATACTTCTGTGCCGCAATTGGGATGGCCACAATTCCATTTTACTTTTCTTTGATTTTGGAAATGTTGAAATCTAGCGGAGCTCATGTTATCTACACAATTTACATGGTGAGTATGGGATCAAATGATTGTGGGTTTAAAATATTGTAAAGCCGCATATTTAGCTGTTGACTCAATTGTAATTTTTATTTATCGTACACCACAAGGGTGCGACAACATGTACAAAAATGAACGAGTTAAAAATGATATTTAATAATGGGTCATTCGCGGGAGTGGGGAGCGGGAAGGGAGTGATCGGGGCCACCGCACGGGAATTAGGAGTGAGGGGAGGAGCCTCAAAAGCGGTGGAGGAGCCGCTTATCCAATGTATGTCTTATTGGATCTCCGTGTGGTGCCCAAATCGAGGAAGTGTTCGGAGTTGGGGAGGGGATCTATAGATTGGGAACAGGAATACCTAGTGATGATGGGAGGTCAGCAATTAGCAATAAATGATTTTTGAAAGTGGGGATGGAAAGTTTAGGGTCACAAATTAAGTGTAATTTATTCAAAAAACGGGCAGTTCTATGAGCGAACGATGCTTTGAGATTTTCGCGGGAGGCTTTCGGGATATGCAAAACAAATGCATTATGACGCCTACTTATGGAACGAAAAGTGTAGAAACGATTGACCGGTAGATCAACAGAACAAGCAAAGATTTTCAATGCAAATACAAAATCAGCAACGATCCGAAAAATCAGCAACGATCCGACAAAAAAAAACAAAACAACAATAAAATGTTGTTATAAGGTTGACGGAATTATCAACATTATCTCGATGGCCAATATCATTCTGCTCATTTTTCCACAGCGCGGATGGTTGAATTTTTCGTCGGAAATGGCATAGGACTGTGAGTGAAAACGGAATAAAAATCGCGCACTGAAACGGTTATGCTAATTAGGATTTTTAATAGTTTATTTAAACGTAAAAGTTATATAAAAAAACATTCAGATAATAACATCTATAATGATTGCGAGTCGAATGGGACAGATTGCCTCCGTCTTTCTCATCTCTCTCAACCGCGCAATCGCCATTAAAATCCCATTTCGATACAAGATTGTCAGTGCACAAATCATACTATATTTACTAAAACTACTACTACTAAAACTGATTTCCGCAGTGAACTATCACTTTTTCATGCAAAAGAAAGAGATATTTTTATAAACAATTTGTTCAAAAATACAAAGAATTTGAATGAGGGAGCAAAATAGGAGACCTCATTTTCGAGCAAACACTTTTTACTTTCACGATGCCGTCTTCGATGCAATGTGCATACAATAAACAATATTTCATATTTCAGATATACGGCCGCAAATCGAAAGTTTACATGGTGCTGTTCCAGACAGGAATGTGGACATTTACGTTCCTGATAAGCTATTTTAAAATAGGAGCTGAGTGGGTTGTCATTCCTACTGGCAGAACCGTGCACGTAGGTTTACCGATTTTAATGCAGAATTTTTGGAAGAACAATGGTCAAGCGCAAAATGTCCTTTAGTTCGATCTTCAATTTCATGTATAGTACAAATTATCACCAATTTTTCAAAAAAAATATCTAAAAACGAAACAAGTTGCGACAGACTCGAGCATGCCAGGGATTGAGCATTTTAAAGTTTTATTCATAACGAATTTCACACACAAGTAAATTCAAAATTTCAATATTTGTTTTCGTTCAGTTCAACTTCGACGTCTCCGATCCTCTTGTTTTCTGTTTCGTGGCATCAAATATGGTTGCCACTACGGCCAACTTCATTTGCTACGCTACTATCCTTACCTCTCTGCGAAAACAGAACAAAAGCGTCAGAATATATTTTGTTAAAATATTTTACTAAAACCGTTCTTTAGAAAATGGAAAAGGCAAAATCGGAAATGAATGAGCAGCAGAAGAAACAGGACGCGCAATTGAATAGAATCGCAATAATTATCTGCGGTTTAGAGGTATTACAATTTCCAAATGCTACGTTCATACAATGGACTGACACTGGTGTGTGTACTCTCTTTACATATCTCGGGTTCTCTTGTTTTCACACGCTCTCTCCACTGTATTTTATCAGCGAACTAAATATTGTGTGTTGCAGCTCATCGCTTTTGTTTACGCCGCGATCTACGATATGCTCCAGCATATGGTACTTTTATTTCGCCGAATGCCGTTTTGCAATTGAAAAAAAAAATCGAATTCCTCATTCTGCATATTCACTTTTTATAACGGGAAACGTGAGAGTTCTTTACTGCCAAATGCACATTGCGACACGAGGAGATACGGACTAGTTGACTAATGATGCCCGCTTTACAAACAGAAAAAAAGTCTTATATGCGACCCCTAATCCCTTCAAAAGTCTTATATAAATAACACTTTTGAATGGGTTAGGGGCCTCATATAAGTCCGTTTTTCTGTGTGCAGATGTTCCTGCGGTCAACACTGCACGACGTAATGTCGACCATCATGGCCCTCACTCCTCCTTACGTACTCGTCATTTTCTCCACTGGCCTTCGCAATAATCTACGACGACTTATCGGATGGCAAGCGATTGAATCAGAAAAATGAAAGTAGTTTCTAACTATCGTGATAGTAATGGTGAGCTTTCTTTTTTACTATCATGTGCTCGTCATTACCATCGCGATGGTTAAAACTACTATCATTTTTCTGAGTGTTTAAGTGTGGAGTAATTAAAATAAGTAATAATTAGCAAGGTTCGATGGAGGTTCAGGTCTAACAATAATCATAATTTATCTACACCCGAGGCGCAACAAAATTTGAAATTTGACAAGAGATAAGGGAAGATATCGGGTCTCCGAATTTCAAAACAAAAAAAATGAAAATCGCCCTTAATCTGACTTTAATCGGCAGGAAGGAGCAATCATCTCGTGTTGTGTCGTTACAGGCTGCGACGGAAACAGGAACATGATTGCTGGATCGGACAATGAGTCATCTTACAATATTTTTAACCAATAATAATAATTAATTCGCCTGAAACCAAATCTCTACTCTCTGCCGTTGTCAACGTATCCATTGAGGGAAAACCGAAAATGCTGACAATTATTTTTCATTTCACTCATTAGCTCGGGAGAACTAAACTAGTTTTGAGCAGAAACCGCGATATCTCGCCACCCAATTCACCTTTTCGAATTAAAAACAAATATATTTTCTCTGAATTTTCGAGTCACGATTCGAACAATGTGATGAGCTAAAATTACAGCACTTCCAGCAGATAGGTAAAATGAAAACGAAAACTGATAGTCGCAATGATGATCAGCACCCTAGAAAATGCAAATCTCACATTTTTTAAAGTAAACTTGACATTTTCTCTATACATTATTGTTATAGATTCTTGGGCGAGTAGCATCATATCCTAGTCAAAACCACATCGACAGAAATCAGTGTTTTACTCCCATTCACAGTTTATTTTTTATTGCATGCTATCGTTTGCCGGAATAAATAATTAACACGTTAATGATGTAGTAAGCAATATGGGACATTAGGGTAAAATGAGTGAAGTAGCACGACATTGCAGTAAAAAATACCCATCAAACAACATGTTCTAAAATAGTAAGAAACAAGTGCCTTTCTAGCATTTAACACCCATTTTCTTATTTTACGAATTTGAAAAGGAATTAACTTTTTTCCTCTTATTTTGTTTTGTTTTTAGATTTCTCCTCGATTTCGACAGGAAAGATGTTCGAATATTAATTTCATTCATTTTGGGGAAAAAATTGCACGTTGGAGATGAAAAACGCCTATAAGCCGGTTCTGAGTGCAAAACCCAGCTTGATATATTTTTCTCCTGTAACATTCTGAAAGATTAATCATTGTTTTTCTCGACAATTGTTCCGTTCCACCCTAGTAAGACCTCTCATAAGTCACGCACAGGGAAATTAGTCCCGCAGTGGCGGCTACCAAACAACGACTTTACAAGTGCAAAGGTAATAGTATTTATTAAAAAAATGTCTTGCTTGACATGATGTCTATTTCCACTTCCGAGTAGACACCGCGTTTCTTTTCACCAACATTTACTTCCCTTATCCACCAAGCCTCAGATTGGAGCTTGGCTGATTGTCTCCCGACCATAAACAGACTACCATAAACTGCATTTTATCGCATGTAAATATTATAAATTCACAAACACTCGTACAAATTAATAAAACGTTCCGCCCCTAAACAACAGATACGGCTGCGAGAGAGCACGACAAAGCGAGAGACGCGCCGAAGTAAAGAAAGAGAGTACACCACTAGTAGTCCACTATTATGAACGTATCATTTTAAATTTGTAATAATGTACCGAGTATCAAGTCAATACCATAAGTAACCCAATTATAGTAATAACAATAAACGCATTTTCCAATAATGGTTAGTTTGCGAAATTCGTCAACGTGCCCACTTTTTATTTCTAATACTCCAGATACGACTCTCACAATGGGTTTCTTTTGATCTTCTATTCGCAACTTAAAGGTAAAGTTACTACCGGAATCAAGATATGTTAACGTCGACTAGCGACTACTCTGCTGGGGCTCACCGGAAAGGCCGGTTTGCTAACTAGGTCTACGTATCCCCTGCTGACCGGGCTTCTGGGGCACGTTACCTTCCGCTATCAAAGTTGCTACCAATTTTACCGCCACCGAGGGGGTGGAAGGCTTGGTGAACTTCCACCCCCTCGGAACTTCCACCAGTTGACAACTCCAGTATAGCAGAAATACAAAACGTTCAAGCAAACATAAAAAACTTTCCGCCAATCATAAAATTATCAAACTCTTTAAGGAGTATCGTTTTTCGATCGAAGTATGCACAGCACCAAGGGGTAGTCGACGGGTAGTGCTCATATCACTCTTCTCTTTAATTCTCTCTTTCTCCCCATTTCACAAATAAATTTGATAGAGATAACGCTCGCCATTGTCAGATATCATCCCTGATCTGGGGGTGGATGCCGTTTGACGATGAAATATTAGTTGAATGAGCATTTCCGTGACTTTCAACACTATATTCTATCGAGTGGCATAGATTTAGCGAGTATTGTATTGAGCACAATTGTACAAATAGCGGTGTTATATTCATTGAATCAAATATGTTGTTCAGTCACTGTATTGAAGAAGAAAACTGGAAAGCTTACGGCCTGTTAAGAAAATTGATATGTCTATATGTAATATATCCTCTCCCTCGAATAGTTATAAATTACTTTATATTAGAAAATGCTAACGTCTGTCTGTCTGTCTGTCTGTTATTTTTTTGTCCAGGAGTCCGTCCAGATTTTTCTCATTTTTCTTATATTTCGCTTCAAAATTGCGCTATCTTCTCAGAATCTTTTGCATATGATAATAGACCAGAATTGCTTTAAAATTTTACAAAATTTAAATCACCAAATCCATGGCCAAGTGGGTAACGCGCTGGACTAGCAATCCGACCGACGCAGGTTCGACCCCCGCCGCGGGCAAACCTTTTGCCGCATTTTTCGCGAGTGTCAGAAACCGTTCTAACACGTTTTTGAGTTCCGTGAAACACGTTTTCACCTGTTTTGCCGAGTTTTAAAGTGAAAAATCGAAATTTTCGAACTTTCTCCAAAAGCATCGGTGAGTGTCGGGGATCACAGGAAAAGTGTTTTGCGATGCCAGAAACGTGTCAGAACGTGTTCTAACAAGTTTTAACGTGAAAAATCGAAAAATTCGAAAAGTTCCAAAATGATTCAAAAAAGCGTAGGGGATCACAGGAAAAGTGTTTTGCGATGCCAGAAACGTGTCAGAACGTGTTCTAACACGTTTCAACGTGAAAAATCGAAAAATTCGAAAAGTTCCAAAATGATTCAAAAAAGCGTAGGGGATCACTACAAAAGTGTTTTGCGATGCCAGAAACGTGTCAGAACGTGTTCTAACACGTTTTAACGTGAAAAATCGAAAATTTCAAAAAGTTCCCAAATGATTCAGAGAGCGTAGGGGTTCGCAGGAAAAGTGTTTTGCGATGATGTTCGAAACGTGTCTGAACGTGTTCTAACATGTTTTAACGTGAAAAATCGAAAATTTTGAAAAGTTCCAAAAAAATTCAGAGGGCGTAGGGAATCACGGGAAACATCTCTGAAAGTGTTCTAAAAGTTCTGAACGCACTGTATCCTGCGTTTCCGTTGTGAAAGGCTCGTGAGGCTGAGAGCGATTGAAAAAAGTTGCCACGGAGCCACGAAGTGGCGTAGTGGCAACTTTTTTCGATCGCTCTCAGCCTCACGAGCCTTTTGCAACGGAATAAGCCAGTACTCTTTCCAGAGATTAACATTCCCCAAGATGCTAAACTCCCCCTGGACCGTACTTTGAGCCGGCTTAAGAGCTCCCCCTGGACCGAACCTGGAGCCGGCTACAGTGCACCCCCCTGGACCGTACCTGGAGCCACCTATCGAGCTCCCCCTGGACCGAACCCGCACCCAGAACTATGCATAGAGCGTAGTGTACGCATAGAGCGTAGTGTACGCATAGAGCGTAGTGCATTTAACCTCAATGCAACCCCGCTAGTTATTGTTATTTGTTGATAACATGTTATTTGCCTGTACATAAGTCAAACCAGCGAGGTGAAGAGAGAAGGTGCTTCGTTCTATTTCAAACGCTATCTTTTAATAGTGGTGTAGTTTCCACCCAGAAGCACACGTGTGTTTTTGGGGTTAGACGTAATTGGCAAGGTGCTCATCTAATCCACTACTATTGCAAGTCTAGACTGTTGTAGTGTAGTCAGATCGAATAATTCTATTCGCGAGAACAAAGTGTTATTGCCGAATAATGATTTGCTATTCGTCATAACAAAATTTCTTAAGACCCTTCACTACGAATGGATTCAGAGGGAATATACTGGGTGGGAGCGCTCTTCTCGCTGCTCGGTGCACTAGGATTGGGCACGAATGCGATGATCATCACCGTCACGATCACTTCCAAGTAAGCGGGTTTAATTATGAATTGACAAACACTCGACCAAAGTAATAAAGCGTTCCGCTCCTAATGAACAGATATGGATGCGAGAGATCACGGCAAAGCGAGAGAGACGGAGAGGCATAGAAAAAGAGTACTACAAGTAGAACATGCCATGAACTTATCGTTCTAAAATTGTATTACTCACCTTCACTTTTTCTTCAAAATTCTTTTTAGATCCCTTCACGGCACCTGCAACATACTGATCGCGTTCTGCGCATTTTCCGATATTTTACACCTAGTCAGTGTCATATTTTTTAAAGTTTTGTTCTCTACAAATTTTACATGTGATTCACATGGAAACGCGGTGGAAAAACAATAAAATACAACTGAATTCGGTTAATGTATGCACAATCGAAAAAATAATCACTCAGAGAAACTGAGCTCCGGATTTTATGAAAAGCCTTCCAGGGGAAGACATTGTATTTTATTATTTATTTATTTTTAATATTAAACAATTTTATCTCAGTCTGGACACTTTCCGATAATCGTTCCTATCTTCGCGGGACATCCCGAGATGTCCAGTCTATCCTGCAGCCTGCTGCAGGTTATTCAATACATTACAATACAATATTTATATTAATATTATTTAATACAATATTTATATTTAATGCAGGTTATTCATCACTACACTTTGAAAAGTAACGATGCAACTAGTTGATTTTCTCAATAGACTCCTCATTTCTCGAACTCCTTCTCGAGAAACCGGCCGATTTGCCTATTAAGCAACTGGTTGAACCGTTACTTTTAAACTTTTTCTATTCATCACGCTGTTTACCACATTTGTATTTATTAATTATATGCAACGTTACTACAAATTTGCTCAGATTATTCCCAACTTTGGACTATCATCGGGGACGCTTCTCGTGCTTTTAATCGCGCTGGACAGGTACATCGCCGTGCGCTTTCCAACATTCTCAGCGAAGACGAGCGTCAAATGGCACTTGGCGGTGAGTATCTTTATAAAAATAGTTATTCATCACTTTGAGCGAAAAACATCTCAATGGATTTGATAGCTAGGCAAAATGTAACGAATTATTTTATCACAAGAAGATGAGATAGGGAGAAATCTCGCTTTCGGTGTCTTTAATTTTTTGATTCGTCGTCAGACACCAGACAATTTCCTCAGCTGCGAATCTGAGCAGAAAAAAGCGTCCACCGATCGTTGCCGATTCATTCATGCATTCATTCATTCATTTTTTGAATGAATAAATGAATAACCAATTCCAATTCACTGTGTCTTCAGGGGCACTTAACCGCACTGTTCACCTACGCTGCCTTTCAATACTCGCTCATGTGGATCTTCTTTGAAGAAGCGTAAGGCAAAATATGCAACCTAAATATACTTATTAATTAATTATGCATTTTTAATCATGAATAATCGGAGAAAACGAATAATTGTGGTTAAAGAAATTAAGGAATTAAATTTATAAATTCCTTAATTTCTCATCTGCTGTCCGCCCATGGCGTATTACGGTATGGGCAAGGGTTTGTGGGTGCTGACCTCGCTCGTGGTCTACATCATTGCCATCAGCGTCTACATTGCAATGTGGAGAGAGATGAGGAAAGTAGCGGACAGTAAAGGGTATGAGTGCGGTAAATCCCAATTCGTGTATGTTTCCATTAACCGGAACATGGGGAAATAAGTATACATGTCGAAGATGAAAGTAATGGAGCGTGGAACATGACGAGTCCGCTTGTTGTGATTAGGATTTGAACACTACCTGCTCCCTTCACGCCTAGACATTGTTCAGTTCAGGGAATGTTCAGTTCAGTTCAGTTCAGGGAATGTCCAGTTCAGTTCAGTTCAAGGAATGTTCAGTTCTGTTCAGTTCAGGGAATGTTCAGGGAATAACATTATGGTTACGTCAAAACCGGTCCAAAATATGCTTGAGAATAGACACTATTTGTTGTGTAAGTCATTTGTCTGACGTAGGACAACAGCCTTGTAATACTGTAAAACAAATCATCAACCGCAATTCCCATTCACTTTCCATGCACTTCCACACAATTAGTGTCTAAACAGCGCCTCGTGACGTAATTCATCCTCGTTCTAGGCTCGCGTAGCGGGATGTCGTTGTTCCTTTTTGCTTTCGTTATTTATAAATATTATTACATAAAAAAGCCCGTCATGCACAACATGACACGCATGAATGTTAAATTTTGAGTGACAAAAATTAATAAATCGTGCTAAACATGAGGGGGGTTGTTAAACCGTATTAGAGATGATAAATATAGAGTAAAAAAAATTAGAAATGTTCAGGCACGGCGTCGGACGCGCGTCGCTTCGGGCGGCGCATTTCGATCACAATCTTCTCCATAATGGCCGTTGTCATCTGCGGCTGGGTGCTGTCCATGGCTATCGTCGTTTTCAACGCGACGGTGCTGCAGCTGGAGGGTGCGTCACTAACTGTATGGAAGTGAATGGTAATTTTGCGATTGATGATTTGCTTTACAGTACTAAAACGGTATTTTCCTACGTCAGACAAAATGACTAGGAACAACAAATAGTGTCTATTCTCAAACACATTCATTCATTCATTGTTTATTCTGTCTTGTACAAGAATTATAACTGTGAGTGGGTAGGGGGGGCGGCGTCGTCGAATCTGCGATTTTTGCTTTGGCAGCAAGGGTATGGGGAGAGGGGGGTTGTTAAACCGTGGAATATTGTCTTCTAAAACGAAAAGAGCACTTGAAGTGTACAAAGTACAAAGCCGAAGTCCAAGAAGTCTTTCGAAAACCTAGAAATTGTCATGGAGTATTGCATACTGCAGGTCGAGCGATGTACATCGGAGAGGAACTTGCCGGAATTCCTGTCAACATATCGCTGTCCGTCAACTACTTCGTTCTCTACTTCACAAGTTCCGAGTATCGTGAGGCGTTCAGACGCAGCCTGGGCGTAGTACCGGTAGTCGGGAAAAAGTTCACAGAGGCGAGTATGACTAGAACCAGCGTGCACAAGGGTACGACGACCTTTTGATGGAACGACTTGCACTCATTACCATCACCACCTGCTTTTTTTAGCTTCTTACTAGAGAAATGCGGCGCAAATTTCATGAGTGGAAAGCGGAAACACGTTTTCCACCTTTGCATAACTTATTTTACTAGTCAAGCCATTCACTTGATACAGGGATTATAAAAACGCGTTTGGACGAATTTCCTTTTGATTGAAGAAATTGCATTCAGTTTGAGCTGAGTTACACAAGTTTTCCACCCTTTCAGGGGGAAATTTCTCCGATGAAATTTGCGCAGCATTAGTAAAGAAGTTAGCATCACCATTATTCGCTTTCCCCTAGTTTTTTTTCTTAATTTTTTTCCCAAATTGGAATAAAGAGTCTTAGAATCTATAATCGATTTGGCAAATTCTAGTTTTTGTTGTCGTTTGTAATAATATAGTGTTCATCACTCTTGGCTGCAAAAGTGAAATACAGTTTTCAATACCGGGCTTCTACCGGGCTACTTTGTATAAACCGTACCTCCCATTCCTGCGTTCTTTGAGAGAAAGCTTTTTAATTTGACTGAAAATGACATGCAAACCTTCCTCTACCCAATTATGTTGGTAGAATATTGATGGACCATTACTAATTGCGTGAAACGCGGTCGATTCAGGGAATAAATTCCAAAATAACGGTGATATCCGATCACTTTCTAGTGCTCCACAACGAATCAAATATTGAAATGTGAGATATAATACAATGTTCATACGAGATACTTTTTTTTCAAATCTTGTTCGATTTTATTGTATTTCTCTGAATTCTTGACACGAACACATCGCCTTTCCGCGTCGAGACGTAATTACATCAAGCTTATCGAGTATATATTAAATGGGAGAATGAATGTGCCTGCGTAGACAACTAGCCTATTGAATCTGTACGGAACTCACGCGGAATTAAGACATGTACTGGAAAATCTCGCGGGCTCTCCATGGACTCACTTCTCTCTTCGCATTGCTTGGCGTTTTCGCCAATATTATACGATCATTCTGGTAACAACTATTAAATCCAAGTGAGATTTATTTAAAATATTAAAATCGTTTAGTTCCAGTTCGATTGTTTCACGCGTAATATCACAACTCTCAACAGGCCTTCCATAATCCTTGAAGAGGGACTAGACCCCCAGCTTGAACTCTAGAAAAAAATTCAAACTGAAACCTGAAAACCTGCAGATCGCTTCGGTCCACGTGTAATCTGCTGATAGGACTGTGTTCTGTTGCCGACATTCTTCACCTGGTAGGTTGATATTGCATTATCTCCCCTCTCCTATCCTCTCCCCCGACCCCAGCCGAAATGATCCGTATATTCTGAGAAGATCGAGCGTGACCCCCTGAAACCACATCCTCACCTGACGTTATCGTTTGACGTGGTAAATATTGTATTGTATTGTATTGATATTTCATTCCTCTCTGCACTGTAGTTTTCGGTTGTGCTACTTCCATTTCCTCCCTAATTTTACAGGAATCCTTTTCTCCTTCCATAGTTTTTTTAGAGAATTGAAAAACTAGATTTTAAGAAAGTGAACATTTACAGTGCGGTACGATAGTGAACATCCCGATGATGTCAATATCGAAATGGATAGTGAACACTGCAGGATGATGATTGTGAGTGCTTCTTACACTTGTTGAAAAAATAAACAAAAAAAGTCTCAAAATAAATTTAAAAAAAATAAAACTTTAAGTTCCTGCCGGTTATGGGGGTCGCTACTGGGTGCATGTGCATTCTGTGCGTAGGGATCGACCGATTGTTAGCTATCCGTTTCTGCGTGAGATATCGATCATTCCACAAACGCATCTACCATTCGGTAAGCATTTACTACTCGAATGTGCATTTCACTACTAAATTCAGTTGTTTTTCTTCATGATCTTTGCCTACTGCGCTTACAACGCCACGCTCATGATTATATTCCATAAACCCAAGTGAGTTGCGCACAATGTTGAGCATCTGGCGCGACCGAAAGTCGCCAAAGCGATCATGTCAATGTGAAGAAGTCGTCATCGCACTTACGTGTACTAATCAAAGTGTGCTTACGCACTATACTGAATACACACTCAGAAAATGACATTACCCTTCTCAGAACTGTTATGAGCGTGACAGTATCAGGCGAATAATATGCGCCCATACCTTCTCACTAGGATCGGGAAACCAAGTGAACATGTTCACTTACCTGTAATTCAAACTCACTAGACATGAGAGACATTTCACTAAAGTGAACAAGGTCACTTGTTGTCCTGATGCTGGATACTCTATTCCTAATGAACACCAAATTCTAAGGCGTCTTATCTGCACGATTCCTTCACCGTTCTACGAGGAAGGCCTCGTTTGGTTCTCACGTGGATTTCTTCTTGTCATCTCTGCCACAGTACTCATCTACTTGGCCACCTGGATCAGTCTACGATCGCGCGGAGGTTATCTCTTTAATCGCTTCGAACAACACACTAGATATGATGAAAAGTCTCTCTCGGAGAGAGGTAGAATGAGAAACCAAGAGCAATATTTTCGAAATAATCTCTCTAATTATGATTGAATTTCGTCTCACAATATGAAATATTTTTGAGCCGACGTGGTCTGTTGAATGAAAATCGGTGATGAAATTGTTGTAAACGGAGGAAGTCGCTGTAAATGCTTTTAGTAGAGTAACGCACATTAAAAGTACCATTGCGCCGCTCGATCAGCTCTCTTATTGTTATCTCAGATTGTTAGTTGTAACGCCCTTTGAACTATAGAAACACAGGTTATAATAATTGAAAATTCGACGTCTTGTTTTCCTTCCAGTTGCTCATGATAAGCACTCCATCCTCCGCTCACTCTTCATTATTGCTTGTTGCGATGTAGCTGGATGGCTAATAACGCCCGCTGTTGCACAAATCGTAATGGAGCTCAAACTAAAAGGTGCAACATTTGACGTGATTAGCTTTTGTCGGAAGTAATCAGAAAATTGTTGAAATTGTTTGAGAACCAACTTACTTAGATCTTAAATATCTATAAAAATAATGTTTTTAAAGATATGCAACACTTTGCTGAGATGCAATTCGTGGGAATATTCATCACCTTCACCCTGTCACTCAAGTTTTTCATTTACTACTTAACGAGGTACGGTAATAGATAATTTGATTTTCTCGATCTGATGCATAACGGTATAGCGATATTTTTTCCACTACCGACTACCGAGCCGCGTTCAGGAAAATTCTCTTCGAATAAAGTGATAAATAGAGAGCGAACTGTGAAACTATCCGACACCTTTTAGCCTGCGAAGTAGCCTGCGAAGAATTATTGAGAGTACCCGAGAGCACTCTCTCAAGATGATAAATATGTATTTTTTTCCGGAAGTGATTGATTCCCCCGACAAAATCATGACAAAATCTTAAAACGTTCACAAAATATTTTTCACGGTGCAGTATCCTGAATAAAGTTTAAAAAAACAAATACAGCAATATGTAAAAAGGAAAAAAGGGTCGTGTGTAAATGCTCCTTTCAGTTTCTTTTTTTTTAGTTTTATAATGAAGTTTTAGTATTTTTAGTTCGCGCCCCTCATGGTTTCCAAATAAATGTCTGTAGCAATAATTGGCCTGCTTCTGAAAAGCCATTGTATTATAATTATTGTAAGTGACATAGGGGAGTAATGCACAATGGTGCTGATCAGAAAACACACCTGAAATAGTAATTTTTGTCCATTGTGCCTGAATATTTGCAAGTATCTGCACATTATCTGACCACAAAGTCGTAATCTTGCTGAAAAGGGGGGAGAGTATGTGTAATTTTCAAATATAATGTTCAGGAATGTGTGTTTCATTGTTACAATGTTGATACACCGTGATTCGTCTCGTCACTCTTCTTCTCCCATTTCAGTGTCATCATGGATGACGTGTGCGACGTCCACTTTATTGTCAACTATCTGTGCATAGCCATTGCACTTACCACGATTCCCTTCTATTCCATGGTCATTTTGGCCATGCTAAATTCGAAAAGAGATGCTCTGTGTTGTCCTAGAGTGGAACACCCCAATTCAACTGGAAAAAGTGTAAATTCATTTTCTTTGCTTTATCTTGCTGTTAACGGCACCGCCTGCAAGCACCAGGATATTAATTTATAATTTTTTTCAATCTTTGATATCGCGACTTTTTTACGTTGTCGCAGAATGACGTTTCTCACATTTACATTATTTGACGCCGTTTGCGTTAGGATCAACAAGGCCTCAACAGGGCTCTGGAACAGGTAAAAAATCGAAATTGCTCAAAACTTGCTCCTAGGGGTAACTTTCCGCGCTGAACACGCTGGTGCGGTCGATTTCGCAATAGGACCCCCCCGGGCGCCGGTATGGCGCGGCGCCTTTACCGCGGAAAATGTGTTTTTCGAGTAAAAGTCTTCGAAAACTCGTCTAAATGGCACAAAACCTAAATGTTTAGATCAGAATTTGACGCTCTATCAAATGGAACTAGTGTCATGCTCCGTTGATTTCTCGTTTTCATGAAAAATCCCATTTTTGACACAGGCCGCATTGCGAAAAAAACTTTCCAGTGGTTAATAGAGAATTTTCTGCTGATCATTTTGCTACCCTGGGTGAGTCATTTGACCTCGTGGAAAGTTGTTTCCCATTGCACCAAAGGGGGTGAACTCGCGCTTGTCGCGCCTGAAGATGATTACTCGAAGTGTGGTGTAGTGCGAAGAGCCTAGAGCTGTCCCGCACACAACGCGGGTTCGACTCCCCTCGGTGTCAAACTTCTTTTGCCGATTTTTCAACTACTTGTATCGACGTACCATTCGCTTATTAGTTCATTACTAAGTTTTTGGAAATATCTTGTCACTTCTCCAGAAATATATGTACAATGGAATGAAAATAAAATACAATATTAAGGTCAATATTTGGTCACGAAATCGAAAATAAGTTAATCAGTAAAAATATTTTCCGCATTTTCGTCGATTTCTTTCATATACAGGGTGCGTGAAAATTACTGGCACTCGATTATTTCAGATTTCACAATCGCTTCTAATCGATATTTCGCATCACCTGTTGCACAATTATGACGACTAACCTTCCCTGTAAAACCATTCGAGGTTTCTATCCGATTGGTCTAGTTAGTCAAGTATGGTGAAAGCAAACCCGATGATATATGCGATTTTAAAAGTTTATAGAGAGGGAATCAAACCCTCCGATATTTTCGTTCGTCTCAACGCCCCCGAGAGAACCGTCTACCACGCCAGCCGACGCTACCAGGAACTCGACACGGCAGATGACCGTCCTGTGAGAGGAAGACCGGTGACCGCAACTTCACCCCAGAAGCTTGAAATGAGTTGATAGAAGATACACCGTAACCCCAAGAGGAGCCTGCTCGAGTTTATTAAAACCTCGGTATTTCCGATGCCTCCATTCACAAGGTCATCAAATCCGGCCTGGTGCAACATCAGTACAAGTTCCACAAACAGCATGATTTGGCCGATTGTCTGATCAATCTCCGCAGAATGGGTCGCCCTCTCCTTCTCGACCCATGTAGCATTGACGCACATATGGTCACTTTCTTTACTGACGAAAAGATCTTTACCCTCGAGGGTAAGATCGATACTAAAAACGTCAGAATCATCGCCCACTATACCAAGGAATCCGCCAAGCTGGGTGGCACAACGGTCAAACCGCGCACCCTGTCTATGTGATAGTATGGGAAGGCTTACCCCACACCGGTCGGATCCCTCTCGTCTTTGTCACCCTAGGCTTGATCGCGAACAAAAATTACTAAACCAATTACATCCTGAATTCGCACTAGTCCCCTTGTCCAAGTCTCATTTCGGTTGGTCCTTTTGGACGCTGCCAAAGGACGGCGTACCCAGCCACACGGTTAAGGTCACGACCAAGTGACCTGAGAAGAATTTTTCCGACTACATCGATTTCAATGAATTGCCACCGAACTTCCCCGACTTGAATCCCAGGATTCCAGTTCCTGGAGAGTTGTAGAGAGCAAGCTCTCGTCTACTAAGTAAAAGACTCTGGACAGCCTGAAAACGGCCCTCCTCCGAGCGTGGGACACTCTCAAAAATCATTACCAACGTAAATTATCGCTCGCCTATGTGAAACTTCTCCAATCTTCTATCAAACCAACATGCGAGCACATCGAAATCCAAGGGCATGTTTCTGCAGCTAATGAGTTGAATAAATGATTATATAAAACTGGTTGCTCAAATCGCGTTCAAGGGGGAGATATTGATAAAATTTCGAGTGCCAGTAATTTTCACGCACCCTGTACTCCGCAAAATCATCGACAGAAAAAAGTTGTCTTCTCTCCTTCTTCAGAGATGATTTCTTCGAACTGCGAGTTCGTCTTCTCTTTCTCGCCTAGAAAAGAATTGGATACTACATGTTTGTTATTTTTAAATTTAAAAAAATAACAGCTCGTTAAAAATAATGAAAACCTGTATATCCGAGTCTTGGTTTGCAGAATCACATGGACGGTTGTCATCACTACTCTGGAATAGCTTCGGTATTAATTTTTCAATATTCTTAAGAAACCTCTACTGATTCTCCCTTGTCATCAGAAACGTTTCTTCTCTTACGACTCTTCTTCTTGCTTGCACTAGATGATGATTCTTCTCGAAGCAGAGTAGAAATCAACGACTGACACTGACTCTCTTTTGGACAATCTTTGAGCTCAAAGAGGTAATTTCCGGTCACTTCATTCTTCATATCTCTGATAGACTCTTGAATCTCGCGAGCCAAGGCTCTTCTTCTGTCGCCTCTTCGTTGCTTGAAATATTCCCTCATGACTTTCTTAATCTCTTCCGACATTCCTTGAGCTCTTTCTATGTTCTTAGTTGCCCATCCTCCATCTGGTAATTTTCCCTTTTGTGAGTTCATCGATGCCAGCGAGTCGCTCTTGACAGAATTTGATGAAGCAGAATCGGTCTGGATTACACTGGCAAACATTTTCACACCTATAAAGTAATTTTATGAATTCAAAAAATAATGACAAAAATTATCACAAAAATTTACTACGGTAATTTAATTATTATAAAGCTATCACCTGCATCAACTGTTGATTCGGAATTCGTTCTCCTTCGATGAACAGCTTTATATTCGTGTTTTGCCAGTCCATCAAGAGTCTGGAATACTGCAGTACAAAGACGGTCCGAACAGGCGAAAATTCCGTCCTTCTTTGGTTCAATTTCATTTCCTCCAGATTCACCCTCTGTTTCTATCTCCTTGTCTGCTTCATCATCAAACTTCTTCCAGTATCCAATGGATTTTGAAAGGATTCCTCCTTGCAATCCAAATTTATAAGAATAGATGTTTGCAAACATGTGTTTCTCGTCGATGAAATGCCCGTCTCCGTTATTATTGTATTTTCTCGTTCTCATGCCTTTGGCCTGCAAACATTTTAATGCGAAGGATTAAGAAAAGCTGCGATACCTCGAACCGGAAAGAGCTGTATGAAGTAATTCCAGGAAATGAAGACTTGGATATAGATGTAATTATTATCTCGTGGAAAGAAGTCGCCTAAAATGACAATTAGACGAATTCTAATGCAGATGATCACCTTCAAGAGAGTGGGAGTGCATAGAGCTTGAACAATCTCTTTTGCATTTCGGGCGTTTCCTTTCCGAAGCAAATGGATATGCGAAACGGGCCAATTTATCAACACGGCCTCGGAAACTGATGACTGATTCGAGTTCTTCCTGGACCAAATCGTGCAATTCATCTCCAGCAACTTGAGTAGAGTGGAATGGGTGAAATGCTTTTGTCAGTGCGGTCAAATAGCCGTCCCAGTTTTCGTTCGCCTTGAGATCTTCGGAAATAGTGTTGTAGACAGTCCGTTCTTCATTCTCGAAAAGAGTTGCAAAAACACTTTTCGTTGTTCTCACACTAAGCGCGGCATTAAAGCGAGCAATGGAGTCGATATAATCATTAGCGAACGATGGGAAGTCTTGGTTCTTTCTGTTGAATTTATGAAGGCTGCTCAACAAGTGAATTGCTTGTAACTCGGCCAATTTATCGTTTCCTGGTTGACGATATTCAGCTGGGCTGACAAGCAATGCTTGCACGCTCTTTCGATTTCCCATTATATATGAAAGCTGGAAAAGGAACAAGGTTTCCAAAGTTTTTAAATTGTAAATGATAAAAAATACAACTTACGCCTTGTAGTTATAATTGCTCGGTTATACAGCGCCTTTCAATACTAGCAGATGTGTTGTACTTTCTGAGAAATAATTATGATACCATCAATAAAAGTGAAAACGCACAAACGATGAAATATAATATAGATCTCAACGAAAAAGAGAAAATACGTTTAGATACAAACGCGACTATGAGTCGCGTCCTTTTTTTCAAATACGGTGTACTGTACATATCGTTGCAAGACTGTGAGAACGCCGGTCCACTATTTGCTGGCTCCAACGTTAGTAAAACAAACGTATAGTTGCTTTCTCTAGTCGCATCCACAATCTGAACGGATCACAAATTTAAGTATTCATTAAAACATTTTAGAACATAATGTTGATTTGCTTCATTGAGATATTTACAAAAAAAAACTAGATATGAACTAATAAGCGAGTGGTATGTCGATACAAGTGGTTGAAAAATCGGCAAAAGAAGTTTGACACCGAGAGGAGTCGAACCCGCGTTGTGTGCGGGACAGCTCTAGGCTCTTCGCATTACACCACACTTCGAGTAATCATCTTCAGGCGCGACAAGCGCGAGTTCACCCCCTTTGGTGCAATGGGAAACAACTTTCCACGGGGTTCAATGACTCACCCAGGGTAGCAAAATGATCAGCAGAAAATTCTCTATTAACCACTGCCAAGTTTTTTCGCAATGCGGCCTGTGTCAAAAATCGGATTTTTCCAATCGGATAGAAACCTCGAATGGTTTTACAGGGAAGGTTAGTCGTCATAATTGTGCAACAGGTGATGCGAAATATCGATTAGAAGCGATTGTGAAATCTGAAATAATCGAGTGCCAGTAATTTTCACGCACCCTGTAAATGAAAGAAATCGACGAAAATGCGGAAAATATTTTTACTGATTAACTTATTTTCGATTTCGTGACCAAATATTGACCTTAATATTGTATTTTATTTTCATTCCATTGTACATATATTTCTGGAGAAGTGACAAGATATTTCCAAAAACTTAGTAATGAACTAATAAGCGAATGGTACGTCGATACAAGTAGTTGAAAAATCGGCAAAAGAAGTTTGACACCGAGGGGAGTCGAACCCGCGTTGTGTGCGGGACAGCTCTAGGCTCTTCGCACTACACCACACTTCGAGTAATCATCTTCAGGCGCGACAAGCGCGAGTTCACCCCCTTTGGTGCAATGGGAAACAACTTTCCACGAGGTCAAATGACTCACCCAGGGTAGCAAAATGATCAGCAGAAAATTCTCTATTAACCACTGGAAAGTTTTTTTCGCAATGCGGCCTGTGTCAAAAATGGGATTTTTCATGAAAACGAGAAATCAACGGAGCATGACACTAGTTCCATTTGATAGAGCGTCAAATTCTGATCTAAACATTTAGGTTTTGTGCCATTTAGACGAGTTTTCGAAGACTTTTACTCGAAAAACACGTTTTCCGCGGAAAGGGCGCCGCGCCATACCGGCGCCCGGGGGGGGGTCCTATTGCGAAATCGACCGCACCAGCGTGTTCAGCGCGGAAAGTTACAACTAGGAGCAAGTTTTGAGCAATTTCGATTTTTTACCTGTTCCAGAGCCTTGTTGATCCTAACGCAAACGGCGTCATTTATCAGTGCGTTCGCGTAAGAATCGCACCCCCCCCACGTCACTGCAAAATTTGACCTTCGTTTTTTCACAGTTTTAGATAGCCTTATGTATGGTCTATCGATTTCTAATAGTCTCATGTGTTGATTCATCTCATTTGCATAATTACAGCCTGTCAAAGTTGAGCTGTTTTTCAGTATTTGGAACGCCAGTTAGTTCAATTTTAAGATAATCACTCATATAGATAGTGAAAAATGATCGCCAAAGATTGCTTGACAACATGGTGTCAATGGAATTCACAATTTTTAAAATTTGCATATTTCCCAAAATTTCGACCTCGATTATCTCGAAAACCAAGAAAAAAACCCCGCTGCATTTTTGATATGTTGTGGATACAGTCGATATCTATCGAATTCTGTAACATTTGTTCGATTTCGAGGGGATCCACATAGTTATATGCATGAAAAACCGTTGAGTTCTAATAGAGGGAAACCCCTCATTTCGTCTCATTCCACCCATTCTACCACACCAGTGCGGTGCGAAATGAGAGAAGAACAATGGCTTGTGACGTCACGTCAACTCTATCTCTGTCATTTTTCACATTTCGCACCGCACGGGTGGGGTAGAATGGGTGGAATGAGGCGAAATGAGGGGTTTCCCTCTATTAGAACTCAACGGTTTTCCGTGCATTTAACTATGTGGATCCCCTCGAAATTGAACAAATGTTACAGAATTCGATAGATATCGACTGTTTCCACAACATATCAAAAATGCAGCGGGGTTTTTTCTTGGTTTTCGAGATAGTTGAGGTCGAAATTTTGAGAAATATGCAAATTTCAAAAATTGTGAATTGCATTGACACCATGATGTCAAGAAAACTTTGGCGATCATTTTTCACTATCTATATGAGTGATTATCTTAAAATTGAACTAGCTGGCGTTCAAAATACTGAAAAACAGCTCAACTTTGACAGGCTGTAATTATGCAAATGAGATGAATCAACACATGAAACTATCAGAAATCGATAGACCATCCATAAGGCTATCTGAAACTGTGAAAAGCTCAAATTGTTTTTTTAAACTGTACCGAAAAATCTGGGAATTGTGCGATTCTTACGCGAACGCACTGTTATGTTCTGAATAGGTGGACGAAATTATCAATATCATATCAATGCTCGGCCTTATTTTTCTCATTCTGTTACAACGAGGATGGGATCTCGAACTTTTAGTGTCAAATGAGATAGTGGTTTGTCGATTTCGGCTGGTTCGACTGGATATTGTATATTTTTCTCGTCATGCAGGAGCACACATACTTTCCCAGTGAAGTAGTGCTAAATAACGAGATTAATTTTACAATAAAAATATATATTAAAAGTCTCAATAAAATACCGTTTTAGCGTGTCTTTGGTTCGATAGCAATTGCGTGCCGAATGGGACAACTGTGTTCTGTAGTGCTTATTTCACTCAATCGAGCCATCGCAATCAAACGCCCACTGCAGTATACCAGCGTCGGTATTTTGGTGTACGGTATCCTAGTAATCAGGGCAGGTAGCACGACAAACCTATCAAATTAGAAAACCAAAAAAAACATTTCGAAAACAATATTGGCTTGCTTCTAGTGCAGCACAGCACTTTTATGTCGGTCTCCCTTCGATATAATGTTCGGTTGCGCAAGCGCTCGACTGATTTTTTAGAGATCCTCGAAATATCGATCTCTCTTTCCAGACAGAAAAAACAATATGAGAAAGAAAAACAACAAAACGGTTTTTAAAGCAAATTGCAGTTTCCCTTTGACAAGGAGAATCCCTTCGTAATCTTTCTCTTGTTCTCGAATTTGTTGTGCACCACGACCAATTTCGTGTGCTACGCTATCATCATCGCCTCTATGAAAAGGCGACAAAAACTGGTGAACCACCAGACATCATTCGTATCCAACGGGTTCGAGCCTTACAGCGGAAAACCGCATCGTAGCTCATTGTCAGTGGTAGAGCATTTGTCTAGCTAGCGGAAAGTCGGTGGTTGGGATCCATATGAGAGAATATCTGAGTCGATTGAGTTTCTCTCAACAGTGACCGTACAGGCGAAAAATAACCTATGCTTAAAAGGTGCTCCTATGGTAAACATTGACCGTAGAGACCGAAAATGACCATAAGAAGTTTCATAGATCAAACCCGGCTGAGATATGTTTCACCATACCTCAAAAAGTGAAATTTTCAACTTTGGTTAAACGCATCCAAACCCCTTACATTGCTACATTTTCTGAAAGCTCTCCTTCCAAGGAGTATTTCTTCTCTTACATCTAAGTTTATATCTCTTCTTCGAAAAAAGTTGTCGTCGTTTGAAAAGTCAAAATGAAAATTTCGGTATTCCATCGTTGTCGAGAGCACTTCTAATTATTTTCATTCGATTGCGCGTGGAAATTTACCCCCGCACGCTGAAAATAAGCAAAATTCATTACGTGGTACGGATCGAAAATTCCCAGTGAAAAGCGGATGTCTCACCGCAGCACGCGGCGCGTTTTCCAAAAAAGTAAACAACATTGCTGCAATAAGGCTCAAAATGACATAATTGATGCGTAAACATGATTTCCATCAAAATTGTTCGGAATATCACTATAGAGAACAATTTTCAACAATTTCGCAATTTTCAGATTTAAATATTTTATGATCTGATAAGGATACGAAAAGCACAGCAACAAAATTGCTGGTATAGTTATGCACCTGGTAAATATTTCAGTAAGTGGAAAATGAATGCCATTTCTTTTTCCTGATTTTTCCCTTCGGTATCAAGAGCCTAGCCCGGTAAGAACAAGAGTTTTGAAATCCGACATCTCATTGTTTCCCTCGCGCACTATCCGATATCCAAGAAGTCAACGAGTGATTTAAATAACCCTAATTGAACAACGTTATCATTTCTATATATTAGAAAATGCTAACGTCTGTCTGTCTGTCCGTCTGTCTGTTTGTTTGTTTGTTTGTTTGTCCGTTTTTTTCCTTCCGTCCAGTCACACTTTTTTTCTCATTTTCCTTATATTTCGCTTCAAATTCTTCTCAGAACCTTTTGCATATGATAACTAACCAGAATTGCTCTAACATTTTACAAAATTTAAATCACCAAATCCATGGCCAAGTGGGTTACGCGCAGGACTAGCAATCCGACCGACGCAGGTACGACCACGCCGCGGGCAAAAACCTTTTGCCGCATTTTTTTGCGAGTGTCAGAAACCGTTCTAACACGTTTTTGAGTTCCGTGAAACACGTTTTCACCTGTTTTGCCGAGTTTTAACGTGAAAAATCGAAAAATTCGAAAAGTTTCCAATTGATGCGCAGAGCGTAGGGGATCACAGGAAAAGTGTTTTGCGATGTCGGAAACGTGTCTGAACGTGTTCTAACTCGTTTTAACGTGAGAAATAGAAAATTTCGAAAAGTTCCAAAATGATTCAGAAAGCGTAGGGGATCACTACAAAAGTGTTTTGCGATGTTCGAAACATCTCTGAAAGTGTTCTAAAAGTTCTGATCGCACTGCATCCTGCGTTTCCGTTGTGAAAGGCTCGTGAGGAAGAGAGCGATCGAAAAAAGTTTCCACTACGCCACTTCGTGGCTCCGTGGCTCACTACGCCGGCACACTACGCCACTTCGTGGCTCCGTGACAACTTTTTTTCGATCGCTCTCTGCCTCACGAGCCTTTTCCACCGGAATAAGCCTGTACTCTTGGTAGCGATTAACATTCCCCAGCATACTGCGTGCTTTAATGTAGCCCGGAGCCGGCTACCGAGCTCCCCCTGGACCGATCTCGCACCCAGAACTATGCATAGAGCGTAGTGTACGCATAGAGCGTAGTTCATTTAACCTCAATACAACCCCGCTAGTTTTCGCTTGAGAATCTCATGAGGAGCGGTTGGTTAATGATTTCCGATGATTTATGGAACTGTAAATGATTGTTTATGATATCTCTGTTAACCTAAATAACTTGACACACTTCGAAATTCTGAGGTAAAAGATATCGGATAATGATTTGTGCCCTGACTATGAGGCACAATCCCGGCTCGTCGAGGCGAAACTGGCAGCAAATAGCGAAAAGTGATTTTTTTTCAATCCATGAGCTAGGATCAATTTTTGTTCGGCAACATTTTAGGCATGCACACTGAATGCAAAAATAAATTTCGTGCTACGAGTAAATCGATTATGGTACGCAATATGTAATCCACCACCAATCCTTTTTTGCTGCGCGATCATGTGCCTCATGCACTTATTGGGGTCTTTCTAAATTTGAGGACATATTAAAAAAATAAATTTCGAAATAAAATGTTTACAAATCATTAATTCCATATTGACTCAGGTATCTTACTCTTACAAACGTTCTCTATTCGCACTCTAATGAAACTTTAGTGATTTCAACTCATAGCACAAAACAAATTTTTTTCTTTTTTTGGAGTGTGCATGCCTAAAATGTTGCCGAACAAAAATTTATCCTAGCATGGATTGTAAAAAAAATCAATTTTCGCCAGTTGATGCCAGTTTCGCCTCGGCGAGCCGGGATTGAGCCTCAGGGCACAAATTCGAATACTTTTGTGAATAGTATTCATGGTCTGAGAATGATGGGGCTAATCGAAAATCCTGGCGCGGATGTCCGGCAGTGCTCAGTTCTTACCGGGCTGGGCTCTTGATACCGAAGGGAAAAATCAGGAAAAAAGAAATGGCATTCATTTTCCACTTACTGAAATATTTACCAGGTGCATAACTATACCAGCAATTTTGTTGCTGTGCTTTTCGTATCCTTATCAGATCATAAAATATTTAAATCTGAAAATTGCGAAATTGTTGAAAATTGTTCTCTATAGTGATATTCCGAACAATTTTGATGGAAATCATGTTTACGCATCAATTATGTCATTTTGAGCCTTATTGCAGCAATGTTGTTTACTTTTTTGGAAAACGCGCCGCGTGCTGCGCTGAGACATCCGCTTTTCACTGGGAATTTTGATCCGTACCACGTAATGAATTTTGCTTATTTTCAGCGTGCGGGGGTAAATTTCCACGCGCAATCGAATGAAAATAATTAGAAGTGCTCTCGACAACGATGGAATACCGAAATTTTCATTTTGACTTTTCAAACGACGACAACTTTTTTCGAAGAAGAGATATAAACTTAGATGTAAGAGAAGAAATACTCCTTGGAAGGAGAGCTTTCAGAAAATGTAGCAATGTAAGGGGTTTGGATGCGTTTAACCAAAGTTGAAAATTTCACTTTTTGAGGTATGGTGAAACATATCTCAGCCGGGTTTGATCTATGAAACTTCTTATGGTCATTTTCGGTCTCTACGGTCAATGTTTACCCTAGGAGCACCTTTTTAGCATAGGTTACTTTTCGCTTGTACGGCCGTTTCTCGATCGACTCAGATATTCTCTCATATGCACTGAGCGTGAAGATACTTAAGTGTATTGTACACTAGGAGATACACTCAAGTATCAGATACACTTGATCCGGGCAATACACTCAGTATTGAGTGTATTCAGCTCGACGGGAGTAAGTGTATCGTACACTTAGAGATGGAGGCAGCTCGCCGTCCATTTTCATGGGATCGAACAGCACACACTAATCCACTGTCGGTGAAACCTCCAGAAAGGGTAAATATGGATCATTCAAAATCTAGAAGGACGCCCCTACTTGCACACACACTTTTGCTATGACATCCCTTTCTGGATGTTTGGAATAATTTGGCCTTATCTGTGAAATATCGTGGCAAATGATACCACGTATACAAAATGTGAGTGTTATCACATACAGAGAGTGAAGTCTGTTGAAGATGTTTCGACCTGCTAACATGTCTAATTAGGTATTTTTGAGAATTCGTTTATTTTCGACGTCTGAGCCAATCATACTATTATATTTCCAATTTCTCGTATTCACAGAATATTTCTGAATATGTTCGGAACATGGATGAAAATAAAAATTTAAACAAAAAGAAAGAAAAAGTAAAAAGAGGAAAAAGGGAACAGCATTTGTGTGAGAGTACAGGATTACTGTAAGTAGCAAAAATCATGAACTCTCAAAGCGATAACCCTGAATTCTGTCATCGGCGTACTGTAACCTTTTTCGTCTTTCGTTGCGATCATTCGAAGTTTTATCGATTTTCTTCATGTTTGGTGTGTTATTTCGTTTTTGTGTAATGCTCAATCCCTTACCAGGTACCCGGACTGTTATATCGAAAGAGGTTAAGGTCGATACTCCGAATGAGCGTCGCGGTTGAGGCTGAAGTAAGTTTAGCGTTTCTCTTTTTTGTTTGTTTTCGCTTTTGCCATTTGCCGTGGCCACCGGTGTTGCTGGCTGCATGCTACGTATCTCCTGCTACCCAAGCTTTTGGGGCACGTTACTTTGCGCAATCAAAGTTTTACCGCCACCTGGGGGGGATGGACTGCTTAGTAAGCATTTGCGTCTGGCGATGTAGCATTATCATCTTGCCAGTTTAGTGCTAAAATATTCTATTATTGGATATACGCCAATATCGTCGCACAAAATTTAACCACGTGTCCCTTCTCAGGGCGCGATGGAGACGATGACAGAGAAGATGTACGTGCAGCGTCGCGAGTACCCCGAAGTGAGTACACGGAGTGGGTGCGGTACCGGTACGGAGCCAGAACCCGAAATGGAATTCTCGGGTGAATAAATTATACGTTGCAGCACAACTTTGTCTGTTTTCTGGGCCCACACGGAATGACTGCCAAGCAGCTGGAGCAGATGGGCTGCAAGATTATGGTGCGCGACAAGGGCTCGATGCGCGACGAACACTCGTCGGTGGAGCTTCGTCCGGGGATAGACTAAAAGGCGGCCGTGGCCCGCATTCCGAAGGGTGACTAAAAGGCGGCCCGCGGCCCGCGGCCCGTAAAAATATTATTTATTTATTTTTTTTATTTTTTATTATTTTTGTTTTTAATATATTTATTTACTTTTTAATATATTAATTGACACATACATAACTAGAAAAACCTCATTGCTAGTGAAATACAGTGTACTTTTATGACGAAAAATAGTAATTATTTTATCTATTCTTTGCTGTTTCAAGGAGCAATAACTATTGTAGATGATCAATGGAAAAGTCAAACGGTGTACGAAAGAAACAAGAATGGACATAGGTATATAAATAACATAAATACGAATAGAATTAGAGTCTAATATTTACTGCCCTCCAGACATACATGAGTGCAAATATGGCGAGAATGGTAGGCACTACTCATAATACAGAGAACCATGTATTCTATGAATACTTACTTAGATACTCAGAAGATCCATCTTCATCGGCCGTTACCGTGTGGATCACAATTCCTCCATTCTTCTCTATCGCGAGCGCGCGTAGTCCAATGTCGGTAGGGCTGACGCTGCGACGACGATCGGGTAATACGTCCTTGAACACTGTAGGGCATCTTCGCATGTTGCACGATCGAGTCCCTCCATCTCACTGGCGGCTTTCCTGGAAGTCTGCGGAGATCGGGAGGGGGAACCATTCCGTGACTGTTGTTGACCATCTGCCGTCGTCCCGTCGAAGCACGTGTCCGGCCCATCGATGCTTCGCCCGTTTGATGTAGCGTATCGGGTCAGTGAGGAGTGACTGCCGACGGACGTCCGAGCTGCGGCGCTTCTTCTGGTGCATCGTGTACAGATTCGTGCCGATCAACGATCTCTCGAGTGCTCTGTGTGTGGTCTGCATGTAGGAGATGACTGAGTTCGAGAGAGGCCATGACTGCTGCATAGCACAGAGCGGGAAGAACGTGAGAGTCGAAGAGCGAAGAGCGGAGCTTGGCGTCCTTCAGCATGGACGTGACTTCTCTGATGCTTCCGTAGGCCGCCCAGGCTGCTTTCTTCCTCCTTTTCAGTTCCGTATCGATTGAGCCGTCGCCTCGCAGCTCTCTTCCAAGATACACGTAAGCATCAGTTCCCACGAGGGTCTCTCCGTGCAGAGCGATATTTGGACCAGGGCACCATGCGTTCCTCATCAGCTGCGTCTTCTTCCTGTTGATCGTCAACCCGATCGATTCTCCTGCTTCCGCAAGTTCTGTCAGCATCCTCTCCAGCGATGCTGTGTCAGAGCCGAGCAGAACTATGTCGTCCGCAAATCGGAGATGCGAGAGGCGCTTCCCATTGATGCTGATTCCTTCCGTCTTCCAGTCGAGGTCTCTCATACAATCCTCCAGTGCCGCGGTGAACAGCTTGGGTGAGATTGTGTCTCCTTGGCGGACTCCTTTGCCGATTGGAATGCGTACGGGTCGGTCAAACGGCTTCATCTCGGTGTAGCAGCCGGTGTTGAGTGCTTCCAGACAGTGAATGTATGAAGAGTCCACTCCAGAGCGAGAGAGGGCGTTGAGGACTGCTGGCACTTCCACGGAGTCGAATGCCTTACAGTAATCGACGAAGACGAGACCGAGGGACTGGTAGTACTCGCGATGGAATTCGATTACGGTCGAGAGCGTGTGGATGTGATCGAGACAGCCAAATCTTCTCCTGAATCCAGCTTGTTCCACGGGTTGAGCCTCGTCCAGTATCCGCTCCATTCTCGTCACCAGTATCTTAGTGAAGATCTTGCAGGGGATTGAGAGTAGAGCAATAGG
This sequence comes from Pristionchus fissidentatus, assembly GCA_036245785.1. NCBI lineage: Eukaryota > Metazoa > Nematoda > Chromadorea > Rhabditida > Neodiplogasteridae > Pristionchus > Pristionchus fissidentatus. The sequence continues at coordinate 14,806,649 of BTSY01000004.1, forward strand.
ACGATAGTTGTCGAGGCTGGATCTATCTCCCTTCTTGTGGATGAGGATGGAGTTGGAGGCCTTCCACTGAGAGGGAAAGCTCAGAGATGCAAGGTATCGACTGAAGTGCGCGGCAAGGAGCGAGTGCAGGGGTGGCCCTCCGAGTCGTAGCATTTGGCCTGAGATCTTGTCTGGTCCGGCAGCTCCGTCCTTCTTCGTTCTCGCTATGGCCGTGCGTATCTCCGAGGGGAGAATGGGAAGGGGATCAGCACATGGAGGCGACGGGCAGCGAGGGACTGGTGTCTCAGATCGGAAGAGGTCGGTGTAGAACTCCTTCACTCTCTCCTCGATCCCGGCTCTGCTGGTAATGGCGGTTCCAGCTGAATCGAGAACAGCTTCCATCGGGGATCGACCCTTCGATAGCTCCTGCTTGGCCTTCTTGAGGGAGCGCCGGGCTTCTGCAGCCCTCAGCAGTACTGTACTTCTGTGTTCCTTGATGTCCCTCGCCACGAAACTCCTGCACGTCCAGTTCGCCATAGTTTTCTCGAGGATGGAACAATCGGGGTCACTGGAAAGTTCGCCTCTTCTTCTTATCCAGAACTTGGATGCATCAGATAGACGAGGAGGGGGTGGTTGGGGAGGAATCTCAGCTGATCTCGCGCAGTCCTTGAGACCGACGCAGATGAAGTCGTAGTCTCGCGATGGGTCGGGGTCAGATCTCCAAGGGTATCTCTCGATGGCTGCCTGGTAGAGGAGAGGATCAAGTACCGGTCGAGGCTTCTGCCGTCTGGTGTATCTCCAGCTCTTCTCGATCTTCGTATCGATGCGGATGCGTGATCGAAGAAGTCTATGGTCGGAGGGATAGTCGAATCCTTCTACGACTGATACGTCTTGAATCATCGGTGGTGCCGCCCTCGCATCGGAGTCCTGCGAGTGTTTCGCGTGCTGTTTTAGTTATATATCTTCTGTCTGTAAAAGAAATAAGTTTTCATCTAGTTTAATTACATTTCAAGCCTCTTATTTCAGAAAGAGATTAGATCTTTCGTTTTCTGATTGAAATATTGATTGAAAATAAAAGCCATATTTTTAAGAGAAGCTAAAAACTATAAAAATATAAATATTACTTTTTGCATCTTTGACTCCAATATTGTCGCCACAGTATATTATGTTGAAACCCATTGCTAGTTTCTCTTCATGCCCGCTCCAAGAGTGGTCAATGCGAAGTGCCTGCATCACAAAATTTCATCAAAATTGTATACACTCATGTACATTAATGGATCACTCTTTTGCATATTTAAGTCACTTGCGAAAGGTAGTCTTCCAATTGCATATACTAAGAAATAAAAGAGTATGACCATATTGACCAATCAGGAGCCAATTACATGATTTTAGACTTTTATAGAAAAATTTTATGTTACTTTTCCACAGTGCATACCTGGTTATCGTCGAATAGAGTATCCAATGATTGTATCCACTCCAAGTAGTCCATGAAGAACTGGAATATTCCCACAGCAAATTGATCTCGTTCCTGCTATTTTTATATCAATTTAAGTTATTTATAATTTCTTATCATATATATTCCACTAAGATATTATGAAATAAATGAACTGCAAACACACGTTGTAGCGGGTGCCGTTGGAGTATGGGTTCTGAAAAGTGAATTATTATTTCTGATGTGTTGTTGTATGTACACTTACGGCAGGGAATTCGAGAAAGCTTCTTATTTGGAAGAATCGAATAACTGTTACTGTCCAGCCATAGGCGGAGAGGAATCCCCTCTTCGTGTTGCGGACGCCGGTCTCCTTCACTAGCTGGGCTGCAATTATAGCTTCGTGTTCATGTGTTACGTAATAAATATAGGTGCACTATTCTATAAATGTAACTGTAAATATATATATATATACAGTAGCGGACAAAAGTCTTCGGGCACTTTTTATATCTGATACAACTTTTTAACCCAAGGGGGCTTTGATACGATATGGTAAGACCATATACAAAATCTATTGGAGATTACGATGCAACAATTGGGGGATTGCGAAATCGTTCAGTAATTGCGTCGTGATGACGCAATCGATGCACACTTTTTTGAAGTGCCATTATTCTTACATGGATTTTTTCCCGCTCGTCTAACTTTCAGGATGTTGAGACCTGGCCACGACCTACCTAGAAACTTTTTTTCAAGTTGCTGCGGTGCCGCTACTTGGCTGCAGCCAAGCTGCAAATTGGAGACCTGAAAATCATATCTCGCCGTTTAGACATCGCCCAGACCCGATCAATGCACCAAAATGATCGCCATCATGACTACCGATGATCCTGAGAATATGGTCGCGGTAGGTCACCAATTGTCCTCAGGACACGAAAAATCACTTTTTCGCATTATTGTGGTCTGACGAAGGGGAAGTCTATAGGACGTGCTCGAGAGATCTGGTTTGGGCGTGGATTTGGTTGAGAATCTATGAGAGAACCGATTCCTAGCTGCAATAAGCGTTTTGATTGGACTCCTGCCCGCGACGATCGATTTCCGGAAGGACACTGGTTTGGCCACGCCCATTTTCTGCCCGTTGACAAGGTTCTGACTTTTGAGTGTATCTCGGTACTGAGTTAACGGAGAAGGCTGGCAGACCCATCAATGGAATCAGCGTGGCTGGCTCTATATTCTCATTCACAAAATTTCATCATCACTATGCAATATTGCATCATCCTTATGCAATATTCCTATTTTTTGCGTTTTCTTAGCGGTTAGTCATAAATTCCAATCAAATAAATTTGATATTTCCGCCACTCTAGAGCACAAATTACATTAATATGCAATATTATATAATTCTGAGGATTATTGCCTAAGGATGATGCAATATTGCATAGTGATGATGAAATTTTGTGAATGATAATATAGAGCCAGCCACGCTGATTCCATTGATGGGTCTGCCAGCCTTCTCCGTTAACTCAGTACCGAGATACACTCAAAAGTCAGAACCTTGTCAACGGGCAGAAAATGGGCGTGGCCAAACCAGTGTCCTTCCGGAAATCGATCGTCGCGGACAGGAGTCCAATCAAAACGCTTATTGCAGCTAGGAATCGGTTCTCTCATAGATTCTCAACCAAATCCACGCCCAAACCAGATCTCTCGAGCACGTCCTATAGACTTCCCCTTCGTCAGACCACAACAATGCGAAAAAGTGATTTTTTCGTGTCCTGAGGACAATTGGTGACCTACCGCGACCATATTCTCAGGATCATCGGTAGTCATGATGGCGATCATTTTGGTGCATTGATCGGGTCTGGGCGATGTCTAAACGGCGAGATATGATTTTCAGGTCTCCAATTTGCAGCTTGGCTGCAGCCAAGTAGCGGCACCGCAGCAACTTGAAAAAAAGTTTCTAGGTAGGTCGTGGCCAGGTCTCAACATCCTGAAAGTTAGACGAGCGGGAAAAAATCCATGTAAGAATAATGGCACTTCAAAAAAGTGTGCATCGATTGCGTCATCACGACGCAATTACTGAACGATTTCGCAATCCCCCAATAGTTGCATCGTAATCTCCAATAGATTTGGTATATGGTCTTACCATATCGTATCAAAGCCACCTTGGGTTAAAAAGTTGTATCAGATATAAAAAGTGCCCGAAGACTTTTGTCCGCTACTGTATATATATTTACATTTACATTTATAGAATATATATATATATATATAAACTACTATATATATATATATAGTAGTTTTTCTCTATTCCAATTACTTTCAGTTGGGGCTCTGACAAGACTATGTTCGCGTATACGAAAACGTACTGAATGATGTGAATGTTTTCAATCCTGCTTGGGATCGATGATGAATAGATCGTTGCATAATTTATGAGTGTCCCTTTCGATGTCTATGGCGATACTGAAACTACAGGGCTTAGGATTTAAAATTTTATGTATATATGTACATTTATATTTTATATATATACTTTAATCAACGTACTCGAATGATAGGATCTTGCCTCCACCAGCTCGGTACTGTCCTGTCACGATTGGCTTCGATTTGGCCTGTAACAGTCTCTTAAATGCGTCAAAGAACACCGTGGTGATCTTCACATGTGGTGGATATCAGAAGAGGTCATTATTTACACTGAATGTTTGGGGAAAAGTAATAGTTTTAAACATTAATTCTGAACAACATAATTTTCTTCAATCAACCTTTTAAAAATTAAACACTTAATTGTGATGCAACAGCGAGAGTTGTAGCTGGATGGAAACGGTATTCGACGCACTAGTGAGAAATACGGTAGCGGAAAGTGGGGGGGGGGTTACGGTATTCCAATCAATATAGATCGGAGTACGGTACCAGGGGAAGGGAGGGCACGGTATTCAACGCACTAGTGAGAGATACGGTAGCGGGAAGTGGGGGGGGGTTACGGTATTCGACGCACTAGTGAGAGATACGGTAGCGGGAAGTGGGGGGAGTTACGGTATTCCAATCAATAGAGATTAAAGTACGGTAGTAGGAGTAGGGAGGGGACTGTATTCAAAGTGATACCCAAAGAGGTACGGTACTGAGGAAAGAAAGGTACTGTAACAGCTGGGGGAGGGGGAGAGAGGTGCAGTGAGAGGCGCAGAGAGGCGGAAGGAGACGCTGGGTCGCGCTAGGTCTGAAATGACGACACATGTCTGACTCGAGTCTTTTATAGACCCCTCCTCCCGGCCATATGAGTCTCGACCCCACCCCCTTCTCTCGCAGCACGAGAGAAGGGCAGAGAGAGTAGAGTTCGAAATGCGAGGCAACGATCTCTTCATTTCACACACTCTCTAGTCAGGTCAGTGGGTGAGAGAGTAGGCGAAATGAATAGAACATGGTCTCACAGATCCGACCCCGCCCCCTTCTCTCGAAGCACGAGAGAAGGGCAGAGAGAGTAGAGTTCGAATTGCGAAACAACGGTCTCTTCATTTCACGTACTCTCTTGTCAGGTCAGTGGGTGAGAGAGTAGGCGAAATGAAGAGAGCGTGACCTCACATCTCGCAGTCGAGGGGAGAGAGGGGGATAGGCGACTGTAAAGCGTCTTTTCTCAGCCTTCCCACCTAAAAGTCTAGTGGACATTAGAAGTTTTCACGAAATGAAGACACGGTTATCTCGCAATGAACAAACAGAAGAAGGCGATTCATTCATAACCCGTACACAATCCCACAACATACAAACAACATTTATCATGCATTAATCATTTATTCTGTACCCCCGATTCCGAGCCGAAGATAGTAGCGGGTGGGTCAGAATCCACCTCGAATCCCTAGATTGCATCTCATTCCCACTTTCGCACAATTCTCCTGAAATCCCCGATCCCCATTTCATTTTGTCCCTGCACACATATGCGACGAACTGTGGACTGTCGAGACAAGCCTGCCTTTCTCTGTCACTCATGCATGTGGTTCTTTGTGCCCCTCTCATCCCTCACCACATGTATCCTTCCCTCTGTCTCTGGACTGTCTCAGTTTACGCTTTGATTCGCCCCTTCTTTGTCGCGGTCAGCCACACTAGATCTTTGTTTCTTCAACTCCCACATATGGTTGACCCTTGCGCTCTCGTCTCCACTGTGATCTCGCAGCGACATTGCATCTCTGTGGACCAACTAGTAGAGAGAACTGAATGTCAAAATGAGAAAATAGCACGATGGAATGTGAATAATGGGAGATGAAAGATGTATCAACTCGAAAAGAATGCACAGAAATCACAGAATAGGATCACATCTGAAGGCAAATAAGAGATAAATAGCACGGAAAGCATTGATGTATCAGAACCTGCCCGGAAAGAAACGTGCGTCGTGAACATTCCACACCGCTACGACCCTTTCCCGGAAAGTAATGGCGAGTTTGCGCGCGCACATTTTCTCAATCTCACAACTTTGAAGATTCATCGGACTATAGTGGGACGCCCAGCAAGCGAGATCTGCATGCAGTGCGAGTAATGGGCACTACCGGTGGTGGTAAGCGCCTCCCTTGCGAAATTCAGGCAACACCTATACTCTGGATCGAAAGGTGGAGCTCCGGACATTGCAAAAAGCGATGAAATTTTCGAAAAAAATAAAAACTTTTCAATTCGCTTCAAAATGACAGAGGAGCATCCCTGCGCCCTCAGAATGCACCCCCCGTTGAAATTGGGTCGATTGGACCACTTTGAGCAAAGTTACAGAAATCGCCAGTTTTGACTTCAATCGCTAAATCAGAGAAGCGGTCTAATTGTGGATGAACTCAAAGTCACAGAATGCCTCAATATTTGTCCGACGCTTAGTACGCGGCCCCAGAATGCGAACAATGCGGTTTCCACACCGCTACGACCCTTTCCCGGAAAGTTATGGCCAGTTTGCGAGCGCACATTTTCTCAATCTCACAACTTTGAAGATTCATTGGACTATAGTGGGACGCCCAGCAAGCGAGATCTGCATGCAGTGCGAGTAATGGGCACTACCGGTGGTGGAAAGCGCATCCCTTGCGAAATTCAGGCAACACCTATACTCTGGATCGAAAGGTGGAGCTCCGGACATTGCAAAAAGCGATGAAATTTTCGAAAAAAATAAAAACTTTTCAATTCGCCTCAAAATGAACAGAGGAGCATCCCTGCGCCCGCAGAATGCACCCCCCGTTGAAATTGGGTCGATTGGACCACTTTGAGCAAAGTTACAGAAATCGCCAGTTTTGACTCCAATCGCTAAATCAGAGAAGCGGTCTAATTGTGGATGAACTCAAAGTCATAGAATGCCTCAATATTTGTACGACGCTTAGTACGCGGCCCCAGAATGCGAACAATGCGGTTTCCACACCGCTACGACCCTTTCCCGGAAAGTTATGGCCAGTTTGCGAGCGCACATTTTCTCAATCTCACAACTTTGAAGATTCATCGGACTATAGTGGGACGCCCAGCAAGCGAGATCTGCATGCAGTGCGAGTAATGGGCACTACCGGTGGTGGTAAGCGCCTCCCTTGCGAAATTCAGGCAACACCTATACTCTGGATCGAAAGGTGGAGCTCCGGACATTGCAAAAAGCGATGAAATTTTCGAAAAAAAATAAAAACTTTTCAATCCGCTTCAAAATGACAGAGGAGCATCCCTGCGCCCGCAGAATGCACCCCCGGTTGAAATTGGGTCGATTGGACCACTTTGAGCAAAGTTACAGAAATCGCCAGTTTTGACTCCAATCGCTAAATCAGAGAAGCGGTCTAATTGTGGATGAACTCAAAGTCATAGAATGCCTCAATATTTGTACGACGCTTAGTACGCGGCCCCAGAATGCGAACAATGCGGTTTCCACACCGCTACGACCCTTTCCCGGAAAGTTATGGCCAGTTTGCGAGCGCACATTTTCTCAATCTCACAACTTTGAAGATTCATCGGACTATAGTGGGACGCCCAGCAAGCGAGATCTGCATGCAGTGCGAGTAATGGGCACTACCGGTGGTGGTAAGCGCCTCCCTTGCGAAATTCAGGCAACACCTATACTCTGGATCGAAAGGTGGAGCTCCGGACATTGCAAAAAGCGATGAAATTTTCGAAAAAAAATAAAAACTTTTCAATCCGCTTCAAAATGACAGAGGAGCATCCCTGCGCCCGCAGAATGCACCCCCGGTTAAAATTGACTCGATTGGACAAGTTCAAACAAAATTACGGATAGAAAAAACTTCGGAAGGGGCAACAAAATCGGATACATCAATGTTTTCCGTTCTATATAATGAGGCCTAGCATTCACCAATTATAATTTTCTAGGGGACGTCCGTGTGAGAACGATAATGCGTCTTGAAGCAGGATACAAAACCTACTAAGGGAAGTGACAAGCTAGAAATAAATGGAAGGGACAACAGTTTACACCTATGTAATAGGGTGGCCTATTTCGGTGCGGGAACTGAAAACCACAGTCGGTGTTCTGTTCCCGGGAACAGTTCAAAAAGCGAGAGTGAGGTCCCGTTCAGCACCGAGCACCGCCGGTGTTCTCAGCACCGGCGGCGCTCTCAGCACCGCCGGTGCTAACTTGTTATGGAAATCTGTGGTTCTCATCAATCATCTCACTACGTCGGCTAACATCGGCCTCGTGGCGTAATGGTTAACGTTTTGCCCTTCCACCCGAACCACACGGGTTCAATCCCTCCCCGCATCACGAGTGCGCGAATGGTTCAATTACATCATTTTGCATTTTAATTAGCATTTACTTACTCTGTTATTTGTTTTACTATTTTGTCGCTATTTTCTTCGTTTATGCGGGCTTTATTCAGTAATTGGTCTTATCTCGTTGGTTTGGGCATTACTGAAATAAAGCACGTAACACAAATAACTCAGAGTAAGTGAATGCTAATTACAATTCAAAATGACGTAACTGCACGCTTGGCGCACTCGTGGTGCGGGGAGGGATTGAACCCGGGTGGTTCGGGTGGAAGGGCAAAACGTTAACCATTACGCCACAAGGCCGATGTTAATGAGCGTCGAGAGATGAATGATGAGAACGACAGATTTCAATAACAAGTTAGCACCGGCGGTGCTGAGAGCGCCGCCGGTGCTGAGAACACCGGCGGTGCTCGGTGCTCAACGGGACCTCACTCTCGCTTTTTGACCTGTTCCCGGGAACAAGTAGCACCGGCCGGTGCTGACACCGATTTAACACCGGGTCCCGGTGCACACCGAAATAGGCCACCCTACTATGTAATCACGACGAATGTGAAGAGAACCTCGACTTATTACGAACCACTGCGGTGCCTGTAAAGAGATAATAATTTATTGTATTATTGTAGATACACATTGCTGATGCGCTGCACTTTAAATATTCAGCATAGTTCAAACTCAACATTGCCATTAGTCCCTAAATTACACTGTATTTCACTAGCAATGAGGTTTTTCTAGTTATGTATGTGTCAATTAATATATTAAAAAGTAAATAAATATATTAAAACAAAAATAATAAAAAATAAATAAATAATATTTTTACGGGCCGCGGGCCGCCTTTTAGTCACTTTCCGGGCCGCGGGCCGCGGGCCGCCTTTTAGTCTATCCCCTTCGTCCGTATTTCTAACTAGAAGTTGTTTACACGCTTTACACCCCCCCCCCCTCCGTCATGACACGTGTTCAGCGATCAAAAAGTAAAGTAGCATGGACAACTGGTCGGGCAGGTTTTCGATTTTTGATGGTTTGCCGTGAAGTCTTCCACATTTCGGCGGTGTGTTCGGAGGCTCTGTCTTGCTGGTTTCGTTTTAGGGGTCTAATTTATAAGGCATTTTTGTTTTCGCGCCCGCCTTCGACTGGCAGGCTATGTCAGTACCTACCAACTCTAAACTATGCCCAGATGTGTTAAATTAACCCATTAATTTATCACATCTCGAACGTGTGCATAGTGGCCCTTTACCAGGATTCTGGAAAATGGAAAATGCCCCCGGGGTCTTATGAATGATTATGAGATCGATATTTCCGGAGATGAGATTCCAGCAAATCTTGTGAAGTTTACTGTTGGGATTCGAAACCTGTGCCTTCACCTCTCCTTCCCTGCTTCTCTCACAACAATCAATAGCTGATCGGTTGCCTGCAGGAGGAGGCAAATCAGGACCAGCCGAACTGGGAGCATCTGGAGGACGAACTGCACGTGCTCATTCAGGTATGCTGTAGTTTAAGGATACTGTAGCATGTATAATGTAGCCTGAATTATGGATCTGAACGCACTATTTGCGTCAAGGCTGTGGGAACTTTTTACGTTGGCGTTTATGATTGGCTCTTCCATCTGTGGACGGAGATGCGTTGTTTTGTTGGGGGCAGCTGCATCATTGCATAATAATTTATTTTTAATGAAATGTAATTTTACTAATCGCAGTGCGAGGACACGGCGAGCCGGCGGCGATGAATATGCAAGTGGCTGCCGAGCAGGTCAAGAATCTGCTCATTCCTGCGGTTAGTGGTAGTTTTTGAATAAGCGGCGTGGCTTGGTACGGTCCCAATATTCTTACTTTGCAGCCCAAGAGTACAGATGAGCTGAAGCGCAAGCAGCTGATGGAGCAGACCATCATCAACAGCACCTACCGGCCCTTCCACGGCGAGCAGGCTAATGGTAAGTGGTCCCGAATGGAAAGGGGGGTACTGTAGTGGAAGTGTTTTCTGTCGAGGAATACGGTACACCAATCAATCGATAATCGTATCATCTCACTCTTTAAAAAAATCTGAAACTCACGATAGGAATTGTAAAATATTGTCCAAATTTTCTGAAATGTTTGCCAAGTAGATGCGCGCTAGCGGCGATATCAAATTCTGCTCAACGTCATACATGGGCGAGGGTATTGCCAGCAACAGTACCCTCCCGTTTTTTGCCGTAAACCCACCCGATTTCTGTTCATCACGTCACTGTATTGGATCAAACCCTCCCGCCTTTGGCCTCCCAGCAACAATAATTGCCCAACTATGTCCAGCAAACTAAATTTAGTTTATTTATCTGTTATTTCTTTTATTTTCCGAAAATTTATCTAAACTTGTCGCATGTCGGCACGTATTTTAAAGTATTTCTGCGTGAAATAGCTGCGACAACCCCATTCTACCTAATTGTATTCATGATATCTTCAGGTCACTCGCGCTGCCCTCCAGTATCTCAAGACGACGAGCAATGAAGTCCCGTGAACTGGACAAGCGACACAAGTTCACTCGGACCAAGGAGGGATTAATTAAGAACATCTGGAAGCACAATACCACCGAGTGTAGTAATGTTATTGATTTTTGTGGCGATTGATGTTGTCGCTCCTATGTTTGTCAATAAAAGATGCTAATGAAGCAGCACAGTGTTTTCTTTGTTACATGGTCAGACTAGAAACAATTCACTGCCTGGAGTTACAGTATCCAACCAACAAGGAAAAGGTGTACAACGGGTGTACGGTATCCAAGGGGGCGGGGCGAACCGGGTGCGGGGAAATGCGTAAGTGTATTCGAATACACTTAAGTGTATGGAAAAGGGGGAAGGGAGGGGGAGAGGAGTAAGTGTATGAATACACTCAATAGTGAGTGTATCATGCTCTCGATGCCCTAAGTCAGAGTACGATACACTCAACACTGAGTGTATTCGCGCTCAGTGTGCTGAAGATCCTGTTTCATGCATTCCTCTGACAATGTCTATGAAGTTCTGTAGTTTCTTACACATATCTATGCAATCACCTTCTTCTTTGTGAATATCAAATCCGACAGTTTGATTTCCTAATTCAGAAACCAAAGAAAAGTTCGTCGACTTCCGATCAGAAACGGAAATCAGAGGCGCAACTCAACGCAATAGCAATCGTTATTTGTGGAATGGAGGCGAGATATCCAATATTCACTCTTGTTTTGACTCATTGAGCATCGTTTGCAGTTTGTTTCATTCATTTATGTCCAATTATTCAATATACTGGCTAATTGGGTACGTGTAAGCGTAATGCATCACACTTCGAATTTCATCGCAATGTCGCGCCTCTCACGAGAGATTCGGCATAACGTTGGCGTTGATTGCAAATTCCGAAATGTTCCTTAAGATTCTTACGTCGCATGTTGTCTCGAAAATCATTCTTTATTAGAATGCTGCAGCATCACAATTTATGCTCTGTTTCTGAGCTCAACACAGAATTTCAGTAATAGAAATTTGATGGGACCCGTCCAACAAATAGATGGCGAAATTTATTACCGGTGGAAAAAATCCAAAACCCCTTTGAATCGACAGTCGTGATATTGTAGTCCCATGAATGCAGTATACACTATCATGCATGTTCGATGTGGTCCACAACCGAACATCGCAATTATGTTTCTTTTATTGGAACGAATCGAAATTGTGAAATGGCAATAGCAAGTACAAGTTGCAACAAGAGATCGATAATTGTCAGTCTTTTAAATGACTTCCATCACAGTTTGTCTTCCGAACCACTTTCAATAACGCGCTCACCGTGCTGTTGGCTTCTCCTGCTTACGTCATCGTTGGCTTCTCAACTATCGTCCGCGACGATTTTCGCAGCCTAATTCGCAGGTTAATAACAATAATGTATATTCGAAAAAAGAGGAAAAGTTTTTTCACTATTTTTTTGCAGAGAAAAATGTATTTTTCATATTAAATTTCAGGACAAAGGTTCCGATCCCCATCGTATCAGTGGCAGTAGCATAATGCGACTTTTTCCATTCCGAGTGTTCATCGATGAAGTCCGCCCGCACTCATTTCACGTATCCTACGCACGGCAGTTTCTATGTTGAATCCATTTTAGCACATCTTTTTCAAAGTGTGATAAATGTGAGAAAAAACACACTACAATCTTCGTCATCACCTCTTGAAGAGGAGAGCACATCATTCCACCGGCATACCTGGGCGTCTGGAAACGAAGAAAAAAATTTCTACAAAATCTACTGGTCACCTCCGGCAAAATTCGACTAAAATTTACTGGTCGCCGCATATTTAACTGTTTTCCCGTCGTAAAATAATAAAAAATACAACGTTATTATCTAATAGAGAGAAAAACCAAAATAATTCCTCGTCTAGAGTAAACACTGAGATTATCATTGTCTTTCCTCGGGACTAATTACGCGAAAACGACCATTTATCAAAATAAACATATTTAAATAAATGTATAATCAGTATAGAACATTAAATTTAAGAATTTAATTTAATTTAGAAATATAGAAGTCAAAGAGAGTCGCAAAATATCATAAGTCAGTGATTGGCAACAACGCCTACCGTAGTAAGTATAATTGTGTCATGTACATGACCTAGCTCCACATTTTAGAGCAATATTGCGTTGTTTCTCGCATTTATTGAGTGCTATAGGGTTCCCGAAAAATCAAATGTAGCTTCTAAGAATGTAAACAAGTTATTAAACAGAGGAAAAGCCTCGAATTCACAGTTTGTGTTCCTTTACCATTTTCTTTCCATTTATCAGAGGCCTCTGGAAAGAAAATGGAATGCAAAGTCAAAACATAGTTTCTTTACTAAAAATTAATTTCTTTCTTTTGTTCGACTCCTTTCAAGATTTCTTATCGATTCGGCTACCCGCTAAATGCGATTATATTCGGTAGCTAATTGCTATCACAAACGATTACGGTAGCTAATTGCTATCACAAACTGAACAACCCGAATTTCTTCATTCGTCTCCGTGAAAAATTGTTTTATTTATTTTTGATATACGTTTCCAAAGTAAAATGAATATTCCTCCACTACTAGGAAATTGAAATGTCTGTCTGTTGGTATGTTTTTTTTCCTTCCGCGTGACGGACCTTTTTCCTGAATAACTCTCTTCAAAGTTGAGCAATCTTCTCAGATCCTTTTGCATATGATAGCCCATCACGAAACACATCGATTTTTATATTTGAAAAATCGATAATTTCATGGCCAAGTCGGTAGTAAGCTCGAATTCAAATCCGAGGGTCACAGGTTCGATCCCCGCCGGTGCATAGTCTTTTGCCGCATTTTTTGCAAGCGTCAAATGTAGCCCAAACCCATTTTTGAGTAACGAGATTCACATTTGAGCATCTTTTGCCGATTTTTGAAGTGAAATATCGATTGATTTCACTTGATTTCACGTAATTTCATGATATTTTCGCACATTTCGTTCCAAATCATTCCTCTTGCCGGCAATCTCGCAGGAATGTGTAAGGAATGAGTAGGAATGTGTAGAACGAGAGTGTAAGGGAAATCGAGAGTGACTCTCTCACTTTGGCACACTCTCTCGCCCCTGACCCCTTTCTGGAGGCCGGAATCATGTATCCTGAATAAATCGCTTCAACATTGCTCTATCTTCTCGGATCCTTTTGCATACAACAACAGACCAAAATCCCTTTAAAATTTTGCAATATTTAAATGACCAAATCTATAGCCAAGTGGGTTACGCTCTTGACTTACGATCCGAGACCCCCAGGTTCGAACCCCGCCGCGGGCAAAACGTTTGCCGCATTTTTGGCAAGTGTCAGAAGCCCTTTTAGCACGTTCTTGAGTAACGTGAAACACGATTTCACCTGTTTTGCCGAGTTTTAACATGAAAAATCGAAAATTTCAAAAAGTTCGCAATTGGTTCGCAGGGCGTGGGGGACCATAGGAAAAGTGTTTTGCAATGTCGGAAACGTGCCTGGACGTGTGCCACAAAAGTGTTCGAACACGCCATGGAAATCAACACACGGTATCCTGCGTTTCCGTTGAGAAAGGCTCGTGAGGCTGAGAGCGATCGAAAAAAGTTGCCACGGAGCCACGAAGTGGCGTAGTGGCAACTTATTTTTCGATCGCACTCAGCCTCACGAGCCTTTTGCAACGGAATAAGCCAGTACTCTTTCTAGAGACGAACACATTCTCCCCAACATACTAAGCTCCCCCTGGACCGATCTTGGAGCCGGCTACTGAGTTCTCCTCCCTGGACCGAGACTACAGCAAGCTACCGAACTCCCCCTGGACCGAGCCTGAAGAAGGCTACCAAGGTTCCCCTGAACCGTACCTGAAAAAGGCTACCGAGGTCCCCCTGGACCGTACCTGAAGAAGGCTACCGAGGTCCCCATGGACCGTACCTGGAGAAGGCTACCGAGGTCCCCCTGGACCGTACCTGAAGAAGGCTACCGAGGTCCCCCTGAACCGTACCTGAAGAAGGCTACCGAGGTCCCCCTGGACCGTACCTGAAGAAGGCTACCGAGCTCCCCCTGAACCGTACCTGAAAAAGGCTACCGAGGTCCCCTGGACCGACTCACCCAGAACTGTGCACAGAGCGTAGTGTACGCATAGAGCGTAGTGTACGCATAGAGCGTAGTGTAATCATAGAGCGTAGTGTATTTAACCTCAACACATCCCGGCTAGTTTTTTATACAAATAAAACTTTAAAAATCTACTGGTCTCCGCCCCGAAATGGTTTCGGCGCCCAGGTATGTCCACAGGCCGGTCTATCTTGCAGACCACAGAGTGAGAGAGCGTGGAAAATCGAGAGAAGCCCCCCTGAACCCTGTCTGTCGGTTTGGAATCATGTGGTGAGGCATTTCCCACCCTCTCCCTACCCTCTCCCTACCCGCCATTGTTCTATCATACAAATCTAACATGTAAAAAGTACCAGTTACAAAGTTATATGCAAAACAGGGCTACTATCTCGAATTACATAGTGGTCGAGCGTATGCTCATCGCGATTGGTCGATCGACAAATGCTTTTCCCACAAGAGGAATCGATCGAAGATTGCGTCGGAAGGCGGCTCGATAGTCCCCGCTCGTGTAGTACAGCACAAAGTAGTTGATGGACAGCGAGGTGTTGACGGGAATCCCGGCAATCTCCTCACCCAGATACAAAGTGACGCCTGTCAGGACTATATTTGACAGTATTTGAGGGAAAATAGTTCTTAATTATTTTATCAGAGCCGCGGTGCGATTATTTGCACTCTCAAGCATTTGGGATATATGATGTACTCAGAGCGCGAACTCTCTAGCATGTGCCTCTCTAGTAAATTGGACTCTCTTATATTCAAGAGAGTCCGCTCTCTACTCTCCTCATTACGCGCATCTCGCCAACTATCTAAGAGAGTTGGAGACATGTTAGATTTTTAGACATGTTAGAGAGTTCGCGCTCTGTGTACCTTCAAGCTGCATTAGTGTGACGGCGCCCATGATGGACATTGTCAGCAACCAGCCACAGATTACAACAGCCATGACGGCGAGAATTGAACGAGAGACGCGGTGCGACCGCCGCTGCGTATAAGCTGCAAGGAGAACACATTCATTTTTCTAAATTAATAAAAAAATCAAATTCAAACTTGGTTCTGTACCCATTCAATGTGAAATTTGCCTGGCACGCCGTTTTGAAGTTTCGTCAAGTTGCAGTGCACCAAATTCCCCCAATATTTTTTCATAAGGATGAAAGAAAATAAACATGTATATTGAAAATACACGTACTTGCGTTTCGCAAGTGCGTCCATAGCGTGGTGTACAATATGATGGCGGTTAGATATATGACAAGTGAGGTCAGACTCCACAATTGCTTGGCGCGCCCGTGGTACGCCTCGGGCGGGCTGCAGAAGACCATTCTAAAGTAATAAGATCATAGATGAATACTATTTTATATTTATTTTTATCATCTGACAGCGATTGCTCTCACTTCTTTTCGTAATAAACGACGGCAAAAGCGTATTGAAGGCCGGCGTATGCGAAAATGACGAAGAAATGAGCCTGACAAATGCAGCGCGATATTAGAGTAGGTTATTGTGGCGAGAACAGCACTTACGGATAAATATCGCCACTTGATTCTATCGGTCACAAAATTCGATCGAACAGACAACAGTCGATCGAAAGCTATGGACAGCACGAGAAACGTTCCCGCAGAGAGGCCAAAGTTGGGTACGATCTGGAAAACTGAGAGTGCAAGCTCGTCCTAAGCCATTTTGTTACAAATATGTAATTGTCAAGGACCTTGACATAAAGGATATGAAATAAAATAAATAGTATTGAGTGCACAACACTATTTTGAATGATTTTGTAAAAAAACCTGTAGCATGCAGCATGTGAGGCTGGAAATGGTGCCGTGACCGAATAAAATGGGAATGATTTTTGGAAGGTGCCCCATCTGTGAAAATCTGATGTGCGCTTGGTTTATTTGTCGACGTTGATAAATGAATATTTTGATTATATTCATTTTCTCTCTCAATTACCTGATGAAAAATGTCGGACAGCGCACAGCATGCGATCAAAATACTACAAGTACACTTCAAATTTCTGAAAATTTAAATAATATTTTGACTGATGGATAATCGATTGCTTACTTGCAGGTCACTGTTGCTGCTATGATCAGTGCATTAGCACTTAGTCCAAGGCAAGTAAGGAGAGAGTAGAATGCGGCCATGTAGTGAATTGCACCCATCTCCCCCTGTCGATTAAACTCGCAGCCGAGTATTAAGATGGACGGGAATCTGCATGTAGATTAGGGATGGCTTCGCAAGAAATCACTCTCTCCATTTCGCACACTCTCACACCGGTCTGACCGACGAGATAGTGTGCAGAATGAAGAGGTCATTTCTTCCAAAGAATTCCCTAATGTAGAATATCCGTTATTACATACATAACTAGGGAACGATGAAACAGGGTTTTAGCGTTAAAGAAGGAGTAACCTCAAAAATAGAATCTCAAACTAATGGTATTACTCGATTACTTCTGTGAACGATAATAGAAATCCAAAATTTGAGACCTCTATCGTGGTCCGAGATCACAATGCACATTTGTGATAACTGTTTGCAACTGTGATCACAATCGCTCACATTGGATTTACTCGAACTTCAGCCATTTCGGCCATTTTTTCTTCTTTTCATTGTTTTGGTGGTGTGTTTGCGCGCCTGTAGGAAAAAAGAGGTACCCAAAATATTGATTTTTGACGAAATTGGCCACTGGGAAGACCTGACAGACCAGGGAAGGCCGTTTGTCCGGGGAATAGGGGTGATTACAGTGATTGGGAGGAACGGAGGTGCGAAACAGGGAAGCGAAGGAGGCCGGAAACGGGGAGAAGAGTCATTTCACCCTCGGTGTTTCTCTCTTTCTCTACCCTCTCTCTAATCCCCACACTCTCTCGTCCTCTCATCCTTCCCTGTTTCGCACCTCCGTTCCTCCCAATCACTGTATTCACCCCTATTCCCCGGACAAACGGCCTTCTCTGGTCTGTCAGGTCTTCCCAGTGGCCAATTTCGTCAAAAATCAATATTTTAAGTACCTCTTTTTTCCTACGGGCGCGCAAATACACCAGAAAAACAATGAAAAGAAGAAAAAATGGCTAAAATGGCTGAAGTTCGAGTAAATCCAATGTGAGCGATTGTGATCACAGTTGCAAACAGTTATCACAAATGTGCATTGTGATCTCGGATCACGATAGAGGTCTCAAATTTTGGATTTATATTATCGTTCACAGAAGTAATCGAGTAATACCATTAGTTTGAGATTCTATTTTTGACAGTTATCACAAATGTGCATTGTGATCTCGGACCACGATATCTTTCCTCCGAACCGAGATACCGGAGCGCAAATAAACTACCGTCGCTAAGGGACAATCAGGGTCAAGTGCCGAATACGGTAAAGGGGCGTTCTCTCACGTGCAAACCTTCTCACTCCTCTCGAGTTTGCATGCACCCTCTTCCTTCCCCCTCCCTCGTCCGCCACGGGGAGGAGGGAGAGGGAGGGAAGAGTGTACATGCAAACGAGGGATTAGGGAAGGGGAGGAACAGGTGGAATCACCAAAAGTGTTACTTCGTTTAGCGGCGTACTCAGTTTGCGATGATTATCTTCAACCTTTGCTTACAGTTCCCGCTTGTTCGCTAAGAAAATTTCCAGTCGGGAGTCGCGGACATTCGTCCTTCTTTAAAACGACCAAGTTAATGAAAGACAATTCTAACAATAAACGCACAAGGCTGTTATTTCTAAATCTAATTTGTCATGTAAACAAGGTTTAGCAAGGTGACTAATAATTTATTCTTGAGATCTGAGGAAGTTTACTGAAGCGGTTAATAACCAAAATAGGAGAGTGCATCCGAGCGATAAATAATCACCTATATGATTCCAAACCGACAAACAAGGGTCAGGGCGAGAGAGTGTAGAAAAGTGAGAGAGTTCCCCTTGATGGTACAAGCTCTCAACAAAGCCCTTCCATAAGATTGACTGGCATGTGGAATGCTGTGATCAGTGTTGACATGAAGAATTACCATCAAGACAGCGAGATGAAAGACATTTTATAAATGTGCCCGAAAGTGTACCTGTTCCCCTCTTATAGTAATATTTTTTGCCCACTTTTGTTTTTGTAGTAGAATTTGTGTACTATAAAAAATAGTATATTGTGATAAAATATTACAAATAGAATAAGTATTCCACTCACAATTCTTCGTTACGTGTGATTTCCACATAATGTGTGATGAAAAAGTGTTTATTAAAAAGTATTTAACTGCTTTTCCGAGTACTATCAACCGCTTTGTACGTCAGACTAAATATCTTTGAGAATGGATCGATGGGATAAATATATGCATGAAAATATCCGCACATTCGCCGACTCCAACTTTCACACTAAATATTTCCGCCCAACTGCGGTACAAAATTCTAGAAAGCAAATTCGCGTTCTCAATAGCAATGCAGAAATTGATTAAAAATTTGGGGGAAAACAGCAAATAATTTGAGAGGTTGACATATTTGTTCAGGGTGGAATTCGCTTGAAAATTGATCTCAATGTGATCCAGCTTTGAGCCACGGTCGTGGAAAAATCAATTAAAGGAATAATGACTAATTATCGCTCGGTCGGCGCGCATTATGATGTGCAAACTTTCACGAACCTGACCAGAGAGTGCGAGGTTACTTAATTTTCATCTTCTCTTCAAAGAAATACAGTAACGTACTATCCATACCGTGCTTTCGGTTATTTCGCAATTATAAAAAAAAACAAAATAAATAATCAATTGTAAATATGAATAATTGTAAATATCAGAAATATTGTGAATTTATCACTTCTTTTTTTCTTCAAAATTCATTTCGTTACTAGAGAACGACGGGTATTTATATAGATATCGGACCACAGATTATGACGGCTGTATCACTGCAACAATGGAATGAGAGACGCTATGTCAACATCATGCAAATCTCAATTAGGAAAAACTAAAAGTAAAACTATCTCGATTCTCAGTACCCTTGGTCCTCAATTCGCGAAGTGAGTTATTTTACAGTTTCTTCTTCTGATCATATCTTAAAAATTCAAAATGTTAAATTCAATTTGCATGTTTTTATTTGCGAATGGGAGAAAATGTCTCGTAATTTCGCTCAATCTCTGGACCGAAAAAGGGGATAGACAGCTTGGGGAATAACGATACCATTCGCCACGTCATCCATATCGTAATTCAGCTCAGTCGAATTCACAGTCTAAGCTACGGAATGCATCACCTTTTCATTTTTTCTACGCCATAAAACAACGAAAGTGCGATAGAGCGTTCGTGGGCCTCGTCGTTCTTAGTTGCAAGGTCTATGACGTGTGCCAACTTTGGAAATGACGTCGTTTGCGTTAGGATCAACAAGGGTCTGAAAAAGATCAAAAATCGAATTCGCTTAAAATACGCTCCTAGGGATAACATTCGATGCTGAACACGCTGGCGCCATCGATTTCGCAATAGGCCCCTATGGGCGCCGCTATGATCAACAAGGGTCTGAAGAGAAGAGAGCGCGCGAAGAGAGCACTCTCGAAGAGAGCGCGCGCTCTCTCGTCTCTCCCCCTCTCCTCTCCCTACGGCTCAACCCCGTCTGGCGTAAACCGCGCGTTCCCTATAAGCGCACTCCTTTCGATCCCTCTCCGCGGTGCACCGCCGCTTGGCTCGTAGGGGGAAACCTCTCGCCAATTTTGGATAGGGACCACTCTTCCCCTCGGGGATAGATTGGTCCCGCCCTCCCCCCTTCTTTTCCAGGGGGTGGGGCAAAGGGGGAGGAGCCTAGTACTGATCTAGAAAGTTCCAATGTTCGAATATACCATTTTTGGTCCTAAAATCGTTCCTCACCACCAAGGTGGACGGAGGAAGTACCTAGATATGACCATCGTTCCCTTTTCCAGCACCGATCATCTAGCCGCGCGCGTCACCGTCTTCACCATATTCACCGTGTTCGGCATCGGCTTTGGCGCGTCGTTCATCCTGCGCCGTCGACTGCTCGACATCATTGCGAAGCTGGTACTGCTTCAAATTCAGGAACACTCGGTCGAAATAGTAAAACCGTCCACTGATAGAAATTGCGAACAGAGAGCCCGAGAAAACTAGAGAGTCCCGTACGTTTCAATATATTTTCGTGTACACGTGCACCTTTCACACAAACGCATTCATCTCGCTAGAAGGAGTAGTTATCGCAAACTCTCAAAGACAGTTCTCTCAACGAAGTGGAGAAGAGTAGAGTATGAAATGCAAGACCATCGTCTCTTCATTTCGCATACTCTCTAGACCGGTCGATAGACTAGAGAGTGTGTGGAATGAAGAAACCGTGGTCTCGATCGGAGGATGAGGGAGTGTGCGAAATGAGGGGACCGTGGCCTCACATTGCGCACTCTACTTTTCAGGCGCCTTCTGACGGCCACCGACACGCGTCGATTCTTCGCTCGTTAAGCATCCAGATCGCGGTGCCGCTCACGTATATCGGCATGACAGTGCTGTGGCTGCTCGACGTCCTGCATGTCGTCGATTCGACACGCGCACGCAGAGCGACGCTTGTGGTCAGCAGCGGTAAAGGGACCACAAAAGCACCACGACGCTTGGCCTCGATCGCATTCATTCTGACTCAACTGGATGAAGGCCGTTACAGGTCACTTTGCTGTTCACCCTCATCACCCCGCTGGCGAACCTGTACTACCTGCAGCCGTATCGACGGTGAGCTATCGTTGTGCTTGTATTAGCGAACGACTAAATCATAAATTGAACATACGCGCACGGTAATCATTGCGCATTGCTGGTGTTGCAGGTACTGTATGGAGCTTGCGGGTGTCTGTGGCTCCGCTCGAATTGAACCGTGCGACGTGACCAGCGTCTCGCACACGATGACGCAGTCGACGCACAACGCGTGAGCGCAACTGACGCGTATCATACGCGATCGAAGCGGCACAGGGCGCGCCCGAGTTCTCAGGCGCAGCAGCGGACGTACGTCGCCTAACTTCAGTTCTCGCGTTTTCGACTTCGTTTTCGCGGTATTTCATCATGACTACTTTGTAGGAACGCCATGGTCCTGGGCTAGTTCGATAGAGCTTCTCAAGAGCTACAAGACAAGCCCAAGAACAACTTATGGCGTTTAGAATGCATATTGTGCTTCGACCGTTTCGACTATGCGCGATTGAGGGTCCGGTGGAAATGGACGGGCGTAGATATGTAAACATATTTTATAAAGTATTCAAACATATTTTTGTACTTTTGTTCTTTCGAATGGTAATACATGTTTTCTGCTCACTCTTTCATTGAACAGCTACTTTATTTCACAACAGTTCATGAAAAACAGTCGCATAATCGACACCCGTTAGTACCAAACAGAAGTTCAATTGGGAAACTGACGTGGGACGGTTTTAAGTGAGAAGAATAAAGTGTCAAAGGAGGGAATTCTTCCGAATGGAGTGGATTCAACCATGTGCCACTTGGATCGGAGGAACATCGACTCTTCTCAACTTCTTATTCCTCATTATCTTTATTCGAATGCCTCCTTCACAGTTGAAGAAGTGAGGACATTTACAAATTACATCAATCATATCTAATATAGTTTCCGTGGCCACTCGACGGTCGCCTGTTTCATCAATTTCTTTTTTGCCTTTACTCAGTTCATCGCAGTTCCCGTAAGATCCCCCTTTCCCTCGCAATGTCTCCAGTCTTCTCAGCTATTCTATGGAGATGGTACAATATTGCTTCTGGTCTCGTGTAGAAGA
Source organism: Pristionchus fissidentatus (assembly GCA_036245785.1). Classification (NCBI taxonomy): domain Eukaryota; kingdom Metazoa; phylum Nematoda; class Chromadorea; order Rhabditida; family Neodiplogasteridae; genus Pristionchus; species Pristionchus fissidentatus. The sequence continues at coordinate 14,828,966 of BTSY01000004.1, forward strand.
GGATTCGATTACTCGATTATCATATTTGTCATTGCTCACAATTCTCTTTTCATGTCACTTGCACTCATTTTTAGTGTACGATATGCAGTTCTTTGCAAGTGAGAAAACTCGAATTTCTACACTCAGAGAAAAAAGCATGGGAGTTAGCAAATGAATTACTTACTTTTTAGCATAGAGAACACGGGAAATGAGGAGAGCGTAAGTAATTTATTTACTAACTCGCATGCATGGCGAAGTAATTTTTCTCTGAGTGTATGATAATCTATGTTTTCAGTCCGCAAATTCTGAAAATGATGAAAACTCGTCGATATCGCGCACTTTTCTACTTTCTATATCTTCTGGAATTCTCCTTGGCGATATTTCCGGTTTTTTATCTGTTTCAACCGTCGATCAATTGGCGACAAATACTTCAATCTGAGCATGGGGAAATGTTCCCCAGTGATTTCAGAAATGATTATTTCCTAGGCGTTTCCTATCGTGTGAGTTGTTGTATTGTTGGACAAAAAATGCCTAAGAAAAGACGAGATTTTTTGTTTAAAATCTCACAAATACTACTCAGTTTCCACTCCTTGACTCCACCTCTTTCACAACAATTTTCTTCCTGGGATTCGTCTGTTTCGATCTTTTCAACGTTGCAATTTGCTTGGTATCAAAAATCAGAATAAGCCTGTTAAATATTATTTTAGTTCTGCGGATTCAAAATGGCTCGATATATCGCAGTAAAAGCTCAATCTGCGAGGTTGAAGAAAATGAACAAGTTTATTCTATTGTCGATGAGTCTACAGGTGATATCTCATTGAGAACTAATTACAATTAATGAATAGACTTTCGCTTCTTGTCTCTTCGTCTATCTTCCTGGTGTTTTCATCAACATCTTCATGATTACGCGGGTGGATATCTCGTCTTATTCTCCTCTCCTCTCTTCTTTAATGTCCGCCGGAACTCTCTTCTCCCCTATTATATCACTGCTTACGACAAAGGACTACAGAAAGAGGTGCGATTTATCAGTAACTAAAATTTGCAATGAGTCATGTGAAAGAAACAATAAAAGTATACCCTTTCTAGATGCTAAAGTGAAGTTTGTACATTTTCAATATTGAAGACAATTTTTTTATGAAATTATTGAAGAAAAAAATTTCCTATTTTTTTTAGATTTCTCAATATTGATGATCGGAATGAACGAGCGAAACCGTCGGCAATGTATGCGATTCATTCATCTCCGTTCAAGTGGAGACAAGATTACGACTCATAACTTATAATTTTTACGCCTTCCACAATATCAGCGAGAATATTTACAGACGTTTCTCTTAGTTTCCCGTATATGAGGCTGTTCGCGTAAGAATCAATAAAAACGATGTACACTGAAAATGAAATGTATGCTCAAAATTAGGGATCTTACGTTTTCGAAGGTGCTGATCATCATGGTGACGATCATTTTTTCATTTCACTCATCGGCTGAAGCGTACTGTAACTACCGTTTTTGATGCTACATCGCCATATCTCAGGAACCTGTAAGCGGTTTTGCTGATAACGATGTGATATTCAAATTAAATAAATATTATACGCGCCGAATTTCGAAAAAGTCTTTTAGAATACCTTCAGTTAGTATCGTGAATAACATGAATAGAAAGATTCGCCATGTTCTCAGCTTTCCGAATCGTATGCTACATGCATAGTTCAGAGGTACCGTTTTACCACTTCATGACCATTTTAGTCGCCCATTTCTCAATTAATTGACCACACCATTGGACGCACAATGAGAATGACAATGAAATATTCCAGACTGACAATAGAAAATGCCAGTTTGCCCTGTTATTTCTAGTCAAGAGCCAATAATGGCGGTCAATTAACGGAGAAATGGGCGACTAAAATGGTCATGAAGTGGTAAAACGGTACCTCTGAACTATGCACGTTGCATACGATTCTGAAAGCTGAGAACATGGCGCATCTTTCTATTCATGTTAATTCAATTCAATTCAATTATTTATCATGTCAGGCAATAGTGCTCAGATGAGGATGGGCCGGAATTCTTCGTTAGTTGCATTCCACCATTGGGGCCCGATTGCTCGTTTCAGGTCATCTCTCCATCGGGTATTGGGGTGGCCTTGGGGGCGTTTCCAGTTGTAGGGGGTCCACATCGTAGTTGCCCGCGTCCAATGGTTGATTTCCATTCGCCTTATCTTCAAGGCCCATTTCGCTTTCCGTTTAAGTGCCTCCTTATTCCAGTCTCGAATTTGGGTGATTTCTCGTAATCGTTCGTTCCTCATTCGATCCAGAAGGGTAACTCCAATCATCCGACCTTCCATCTTCCTCAGGGTGACATCGAGGCGCTCTTTGTCACTTGATCTCAAAGCCCACACCTCGCTACCATAGAGTACGGTAGGCAAGATGCAGCTGTCGAAGAGCCTCCTCTTAGTCTTCATGGGAAGAATGCGTGATGCCAGCAAGTGGTGGAGTTTGCTCCAGGCAGCCCAACCCAGACGAATCCTGTATTCCACTTCTTCGGAGGGGTCCAGGGGAAGGGAAATTCTCCCGCCAAGATATGTGGTAAACTCAACGAACTTGAATACTTGATCGTCGATGGTAATGGGTGCGCGAGTCGCTACAGGATGTGAGGAGAACCGTTTTGGAGGCATTGACTTCGAGACCGACTCGTGCGCACTCTCTCGCAAATGGCCTCTGAATCATCGAGAGATGTCTCGACTCGCTTTAGGATGACACGAGTAATGCTCTTCAGGACTGTCAGTAGTGAGATGGGACGGAAGTTGCCGATGTTGGAGGGATCGCCCTTCTTGTGGAGAAGGGAGACGACAGCTTCGACCAGAGCTCCAGGGACGGGGTCACCGGCAACAAGGTGGTTCAGTAGATCGGCTAGCGGTTGAGCGAGGTACTCCCTTGATAGATGGAGCATATCAGGGAGGACACCATCGGAGCCGGGGGAATGACCACATTTGAGGAGGGATAGAGCATGTCGGGTTTCATCAGCCAGGAACGGTGGAAGGGGCTCAGAGGGTGGGGCGGCAGCGAGAGGGAGCGCCACTGCAGGGGTGTGAAGAGTCTCGTAGAAACGCTGGACGGCAAGCTTGGTTGAATATTGAGAGAGTGCGCCAGAGATTGGGTCAGGGACGAGTAGGCGTTTCCGAGACGAGTGGAGGTCCTTCATAGTTTTGACTATGCTCCTTCCCTTGGCAGCCGCGAGGTGCGCTTGATTCTCCTTCCTTCTGCGGATGTCGTCACAAAGGGCGGCACGGGCTGTCTTGCAGGAAATGGAGTAGGACACGGTGGTTCGAGGGTCAGCGCGAAGGGAATGACGGGAGGCGAGTAGGCGACGAGTGGTGGGCGAAATCCAGGGCGGGGTTTGGCGCTTCCTCCAGCAGTTGGTAGCCGCGGTCTTGGCGAAAGCGGTGATGGTACGGTAAGCTTCCGGGGCGGACTGGGCGCCCGCAAGGGGCAGTGACCCGAGAAGACTCGAGTTGGCAGAATAAGCGCGCCGATCGAAATCGTAACGCTCCCTGCGTCTTTTCTGCTTCATCTTGCGGGTAAGAGAGAGACACATCCGGACGAGGCGGTGGTCGGAGTTAAAGTCGAAGGGACCGACGACTCCGCAATCGACAACTCGCGCTGATGGAGGGGCAGCGATGAAGTCAATTTGCGATAAGGTCAGCCGTTTGGGGACCGCCAAGTCCAGAGTCTACCGTGTCGTCTCTTGGGAAAAGTGTTCCAAATGCGCAGGTTGTTTCTCACGCAGGCCTCGGTAAAAATGCGGCCGCGCGAGTTCGGGGTCTGAGAGGCGAAGTCACCGACATGGATCTCATTGCCAGGCTCCCTCGACACTCTACAGTTGAAGTCCCCCGTCAACACTGGCATGAAGCCTCTGGGCGCACTCTGCAGCGCGGCATCGACCTGGTCGAGGAATGCGTCATACTCGTCGTCCTGGTAGGCAGACGTCGGAGCGTAGGCGCAAACGAGGAAGAGCCGTTGGTCGGGAAGCTGCAGAGTCGCTAGACGTTCGGAGAGGCCACGGAACACAGCTCCTCGCGCGAGGTGCGGTCGGAGGAGGAAGGCCACGCCATGGGACGCGGATGGACCACCCGAGTGGTAGATCACTGTGCCTGAGGATGTAAGATTGAACGAAGCACAACCCACAATCCTCGCTTCCTGCACAGCAATCACGTCCCACTGGATCTTGTCGAGGGCCAGCTCCATCTCGATGTGTTTGTCCTTCGGGGCGAGCGTCCGGGCGTTGATGGTGCCGATGTAGAGGTGGCGACTCATCATGGTGGCTTACAACTACCGAGGGCCAAACTCTTCTGGTAGAGAGACACTGGGCGGCTCGCGAGCGGAGGGAAAGAGTGTCCGACCGCTCGCTACGCTCTTGAGAACCCAGAATGATGAATTCATGTTAATCACGATACTAACTGAAGGTATTCTAAAAGACTTTTTCGAAATTCGGCGCGTATAATATTTATTTAATTTGAATATCACATCGTTATCAGCGAGTGAAAACATCCCCAGAAAAAATTTTTCATGCAAAACCGCTAACAGGTTCCTGAGATATGGCGATGTAGCCTCAAAAACGGTAGTTACAGTACGCTTCAGCCGATGAGCAAAATGAAAAATGATCGTCACCATGATGATCAGCACCTTCGAAAACGCTAGGTTCTGTGATTTCTACAAAGTCGATGTACGAGGTCCTTCAGACAAGTTGTTGATCCTTACGCGAACAGCCTCATATTATTTCACCAATGAACACGCTAATTCTGATATTCCGACAGGTTTGCTTCTTTCATCTCTTTTTCTTTCTTTCCATTTTATCTCAAGTTTCTCAAAATACGTAAATCAGAGCATATTTCTTTTGACTCCAATAATCTCTTTTCTTCTCGAGGCCACTTCATCGACTATAATTAGATGCGATATCACTAGAACAGGGCGATTACCAATCCCTTCCTTGAAATAACAGAAATAGATACGAAAGTGAATCATTATTATGAGTAAATGATTACAACAAATGTCCATGATAGGGTTGGACAAATCGGTTTCTGCGTTCTTCATTTCACACAATCTCGCTCGCCGCCAATCGCAGAGAGCGTGTGAAATGAAGAGAGCAGGAGCCGATTCTCTGGTTCAGAAATCCTAGTGGAATCCTAGTCATTTTCCTAGTAGGATTCTACCGTAGAATCCTACTAGGAAAATGAGTAGGATTCCACTAGGATTTTGGCGTGACGTCACAGGCGGGCGCCCGCTCTCCCTTCTCTCGTTTTCTTACCGTATTCTTTAGCGTTGGAGCGTATACTGGGTCACATACAATATTTATCGCGGGAAAACAATCCAAAACGAAATCAAATCATAACAAGCCACTAAACAGAACATTATCATAATCATTACTACAATCTTCAATCAATTATAAACATAAAATATTCAAATCTTCCTTCCTTCGTCGCCATGCACATTATTCAGTTGAGTAGGTCGAAATAGTCTTGAGAGATAAGCGACTGAAATAATACAAATAAGCTACAGTAACCGACAACAGTGCATTTCGCGATCTCCACTGGCCAAATAAAGGAAAGCACTGACCAAATAAAGGAAAGCAATGAACCACATCCCTGACGCGCCCTGGTTTCAGAAGAGGGAAAGATTAGGGAGAGGGAAGGGGGCGGGGCGAGCGTATGCAATGAGAGGGAGGACACGTTCGATCAAAATCAAGGTATGTAAAAAAGTGATATTTTTGTGTCCTGAGGGCAAATGATCAACAATCCTCACCAAACTTTCAGGGATCTCTGGACACACCAAAAGGGTCATTTCGAGCCCTAGAACGGTTCTCTAACTTATCTGGGAACTGAGTTATGAATTTGCAGCCTCGATTTTGCAGCAGGGCTGCCGGAAAGGAGAAAAATCGCAGCAACTTGAAACTTTTTTTCTGAGTAGTCCCTCATAATATTTCAACACCATAAATTTTTGGCTAATGTGAAAATACGTTCCTATGAAATATAATTTTTCGAAAAAGTGCTATCCAGTTGCGTCATCACTACGCAACACGATTCAAATTCCAGAATACGGCAGTTCCAGCATCTTATTCACTGATGGATTTGCTATCTTCTCTAAATTTTTCAGCAAGATTGCTTTCATGATTTAAAAGTTACAGCAGAAAGCAAAAGTGCGCCCAAACTTTCCGGCGCTACTGTACTTGACTGTCTTCATGTGAAATCAGTTAGTATCAGTGCTAAATCAAGCCATGGGAAAGAATGGATGGATCATTGGTTTATTTTTTTTGTCAAACACATTTTCGCTTTCATTCTCCGTCTCTCCGTCTCCCTCCTCATTCGTTTCATCTCCACTCTCCAATTTCCACTTTTTTGGCGCGTTATTATTTTTCTCTCTTGTAATTCCCCCGATGTCATACGGTAATTAGCTGTCACTGATGATGGGTTAAAGAACACGAAACGCGTTTGGCAAAAAAAACCAATGATCCATACTTTCTTTCCCATGGCTTGATTCAGCACTCATACTAGCCATTTATTCTTCAATGAAGAACTACAGTACTCCTGATTTCCCTTCGAGACCTACCGAGTCCTCTCGATTGCTTCGCCGTCGCATCTCTCATCACTACTGCGTCCACAACTGGTCCTCATCGACGGAAGACATCTCGAAGCTATAATTGATGTTGCATAGGGATGATCCAATTAAGTATAAGGTCTTTTAAATGACGTCCTATCGAGGGAGATCCTACAGTAATCCGTCTCACCTGTTCACTCGTAGTGTTTAGTGCAATCCTCCAATGACTTTAGCGGATAAGCACCGCTCTTTTCCCTTATCTCCCCTCTCGCCCACTATCACCCCTCCCTTCCTTTCTTGATATCTTGACCTCCTCGAGAGGGGAAGGTACGGGGCTTACCCCCTAAAGTAAAGAAGTGCCGAGATCGGACTTTTCATGACTATTTCAATACTAATTGAGCTGCTTTCGGTGTGTTGATCATCAATTGATACACTCTAATCCATTTCAATTTCGTTCACAGGGAAATAAATGGATCGATAATTAACGACAAACAGACTATTAATCAATCAATCGATAACTGACCGGGAGTGAGCGAGTTGTGCTGGAGGCAGGGGAGAAGTCAGGAGAAGCGACAATAGTGATGGGAGAAGGAGGATAGGGGAACATCGATTGATTGCTTACCCAACGAGCGGTTTGACCTGAAATAATAATAGATCTAAACGGACGCGGGTTATAGATGCCGAAAAGAAGAATCAAGAAGGGATACCACGAGTTTTACGGATAAATAAGAAAGCAATGCAACGAGTGATGATATTTTAATCTTCTAGAAGGTTCTGCGGTTAGTTGGAGCTTCGAAAGGCAGATAAAACAGCGGCAAAGGAGCGAAATAATGAATGCACAGGCGAATTTTTGCCCCAATGTCTGCTCAGACGCGCAAACACAAAACAGCACTTCGCCAGTAGTATGGCCAGGCTATCGGGGGAGCGCGCAACGCACTGGAAGATAGAAATACACGAAACGTAACATGAAAAATCGATAAAAAAGAGAATTAAAACAGCGATTTACGCAACACGCTGGCGCAAATAGTGTGCACCCCAAATGCGTCAACATTGACGCGTTTCATTATCCTAGTGGAATCCTAGTGGGAAAATGGAGGGGCGGGGCCAGGCCGTTTTCCCAGTAGGATTCCACTAGGAAAAGCGTTTCAGATAGAATCCTACTAGGATTCCACTAGGATTTCTGAACCAGAGTTTGACCAACCCTAGTCCATGGCACCTGTTTTCGTTTATCTAGCAATCGTATTTCCACCCGTCTGACAAAGAGATCTCCACGAAAAATGCCTTCCACTTCCGTTGAGTTCCCATATAAATCTTATGCTGCGCAAATTTCATGGGGTGCAAGGTGCAAAACAGTTTTATGCACCCTTTCATAACTTTTTTTTCTAGTGAAGCTACAACTTCCAAATTTGATACAGATATTGCAAGCCACGTTTGGAACATTTTCCTTTTTGATTGGAGAGATTTCGTTCAGTTTGAGCAGTTACACGAGTTTCCCACCATTTGATGGGGAAATTTCCTCGAAGAAATTAGCGCAGCATCAATCTTGCAACGGCTTGCGCCATTTACATCAATCGAGTGATATTATATGCATTTTATTCCAAATTTATGATAAAGTTGTGTTTATTCGTGATCACGCTTTCCAATGTGATGTCTGTTCTTGAGTTGCCAATTTGAGTGAACGGACCAATAGAATTGTTCTCATTTCCATGGCTCTGATTCCGCACTCGCATTAAACTTATTCGAAATACCATACAATATTTATCACGTCAGACGATAACGTCAGGTGAGAATGTGGTTTCAGGGGTCAGGATTATTCGTCTGAGTATGGACGGATCATTTCGGCTGGGGTCGGGGTAGAGGATCGGTCTTCTTCCCATTCACAGTACATCTTCTTTGAAGTTGCTGGAGGAATAGACGACACCTCTTAGGACCATGGACGTAGGAGGAAAGGGGAGGTAACGTGAGGCTGAAGGCAGTCCTGACGAACGGATGACGCACCTTTCTTGCTCTTGAGTCCACCAAGCTCGAAACATAAATCAAATTAATAATTGGCGAAACTGGTGTCTGGGTAGCCAACATCAAACGGTCATACCCATCCACGGTGACCAGGCCGGCTAGGACTTTTTTTCGACTCTGATTCCCTAGTCCCCCCGGACCCCTCGTCTTTCTATCCGAAATATGAAGTTAACTAAATAATCTTCAATTCTTCAATAGAAATGATGAGATCTCGATTATTGGAACAACTTTCCTAACAATAACACGAAATGGAATAAATTTCGCAAATGCAAGCTCTCATGCGAACTATAGACACAACAGTTTCTTTCCCAGAGCGGCTCGGCTTTTCTCAAAACCCGGTGATCAAATCAGTTTCTCTGTATGAGCGAACTACACATGCGACCCCCGACCTTTCATGATCTCACTTCGTTATGCTATATTCTTTTCTTTCTATTTGTAACCGCGTTTTCATTGAACACACATACATATATATGAGGCCGTTTGCGAGAGAATCGAGCAAAGAGCGGAGAGCAGGAAAATCGAAGTCGAAGGAGAACATTGTTTTAGATACTCTCCGCTGATTACGATGGCAAGTATGTCAAATTATGCAAATCGATCTCCGACCTGTTATTCAAATTACAAGATTTAGCTGAATTCTTGTGATTTTGATATTCCAAAAGAAAGATTCAAATCATGTCGTTCAAATACTCAAGTAGGGTGAAATTTTTTTATATAATTTTTTTACAAATCGAGATATGAATATTAAATCAGCAGATCTGGGTGGAAAAGCATCGATCTGACGAGAGAAGGGATCAATTTGCATGCAATCTCCCTCTCATTTCACATTTGCCTGCTCGCGCGGCGTCTGAGAAAGCGAAATGAGATGGTGACCGCATACTAATTTCGCTTTCTCTTGTCAGGTAGGTGCTTTTCCACAAAGATCCGATGATGACTCGATTTGCCGGAGGTCAACAGCGGGCAAATTTAAGAAGCTGTATGATGTGAGTGTTCTCCACATACTGTGTTTATCCCAGACCTCCCTTTTGAGTTTAACATGTGAAAATGGACAGGTGCTACGTGAAATACAAGGAAATTTGCATTTGTGAAACTTCCATTACATTCCTCACGCAATTTTACCCTAGGTGAGCATTTGTACAGCATGGTTTGAGAACTCTTTCTTTGGAAGAACAAAATCACGAGAATTCAGCTGAATCTTGTCATTTGAATAACAGGTCGGAGATCGATTTGCATAATATGGCATACTCGCCATCGTGATCTGCACCCTCGAATGTGTAGGAAAATGTCTTCAACCGAGATTTTGTATTTCCACCTATCCGATCTCTGGTGTCGCATTGTTTGATTCTCTCGCAAACGGCCTCATATATGAGACCGTTTGCGAGAGAATCAAGCAATGTGACAACAGAGATCGGACAGGTGAAAAAACGTAATATCAGTTGAAGACGGTTTCCTAGAGACTTGATGGTGCTCTAGAATCGCCTGTGGTCGGTCCCGTAGCATGTTGTGGACGGCCGTCCACAACATGCTACGGGACCGTCCACAACATGCTACGGGACCGACCACAACATGCTACGGGACCGACCACAAGATGCTACGGGACCGACCATATTGTCCACTGGACCGACCAACCGTCCACTGGTCCGTCCACAGCTTCGATCTTTGGCTACGGGACCGACCACAAGATGCTACGTGGCCGGCCATCTGTCCACACGTCCGACCACAAGATGCTACGGGACCGACCACCAGCGATTCTAGAGTGGCGATCACGATGGAGTGTATGTCATATTATGCAAACCGATCTCCGAACTGTTATTCAAATTACAAAATTCGTTCTGATTTCGCGTGTTCTTGCGCTTTTAGAAGAAAAAGTCTTCAAAACATGACGTGGCCGTTCTGGCGAGAGAAGTCATCAATTTGCATCCAATCTCCCTCTCATTTCACATTTGCCTGCTCGCGCGGCGTCTGAGAGCGCGAAATGAGATGGTGATCGCATGCTAATTGCGATTTCTCTTGTCAGATCGGTGCTTTCCAACAAGATACGCTGCTTTAAAAATTCATAACTCGATTTGCCGGAGGTCAACAGCGTGCAAATTAAAGAGGCGGTTTGATGTGTGTTCCCCAGATACTGTGCTAATCTCTTTTGAGATGGGGAAATAACATGGGGAAATTGACAGGTGCTACGTGAAAAACATGGAAATTTGTATTTCTGAAACTTACATTAGATTCCTCGTGCAATTTCACCATAGCGAGTATTTGCGCGACATGGTTTGATGGCTCTTTGGTTTGGAAGCACAAAAACACGTGAGATCAGCTGAATTTTGTAATTTGAATAACAGGTCGGAGATCGATTTGCATAATATGACATACTTGCCATCGTGATCAGCACCCTCAAATGTGTAGGAATCCATCTTAAACTGAGATTTCTTATTTTCACCTGTCCGATCTCTGTTGTCGCATTGTTTGATTCTCTCGCAAACGGCCTCATATAATATGAGAGGCACAATCAAGCGTGTCGGTATATGGTGGTCTCGGCACGGCATTGCCGATACCGTACTCGTCTACAGTATGCTGAAAATTCAAATTGATAAAATCGACTAGGGATTTTTACAGGAGGTGTACCTCAAGTAGCAATTGCTTGGAGGGTATACTGTTTCTCCCCTACTGTACCCAGGGTTACAGTATGACGTATTTTTAAAATTTGATCTATTCTATTCGGGATTTTTGCAGGAGCTAGACCTCGAACGGGAAATGCCAGAGGGGTATACCGTATTGATTCCACCGTACCCAGGTTTACTGTAGCGGGTTACAGTATGCTGAAAATACAGATTGACCAAATCGGATCGGGAGTTTTACAGGAGGCTGTAGGGGGTTACAGTATGATCAATTAATGAAATTGATCATATAACTTCTTCCGTATCCGGTGATACTGTATCGCATTTACATCACACCGAAATTTTTAAAATCGAGCATATCGAGTCGGAAGATTTTTTAACCTATTGTCTGCGAGGCTCATCTTTGTGCTTCTGCTGTAACCGGGGTTACCGTAAAGAATACTAATTTAAAACGCGTTCTCTGTAAGAGCGCAGTGCGGGGCTGGAGTAAGCCGCACAACTAATTCAAAATGGTCGTCCAGGACCCAAACTTTTTTCACAAACAGTCATAGGTATAACATAAATTTTAAATGTGAGAAATACTCAAATTATCTAGTTTTCAAAAATCGATAATTTTTTTACGAAAAAAATTTTTTTTTTCATTTTTAAAATTTTCATGTCATGTTATATATCATTCGAAAGAGCATCGAAAGTTATGTAAAAATCCGAAGAATCATGTGAATCGACCTTATGGGAGCGGAAATCGGTGACCACATCCGAACAAAATGATCGTTTTGGTGAAACTTAATTTTGGCTGACCACATTCCCATGATTTGCGACCCATAGTTTTGATATATGTTACGTATTTTCCATCAGGAAATTTGAAGGTAAACGTCTCATGGCAGATTTTCTATGTAAAAGTATTCAAGTTTTCACTAGACCACTACCACTCTCTTGTAAAGCTCAATCTCAAAGTAAGCAGAAAAGTCATTGAAACTAAATCAAATGTATGTCATCTGAAAGAGCATCAAAAGTTATGTATAAATCCAAAATATCAGGAGGATTGAACAACTTGGAGCGAAAATCGATAATCACATCCGCAAAAGTTGATATTTTTGTTGAAGCTATATATTTTGCTCTATTCTTTTTCAAACTGATCGACAAGGGCTGAAACTTTTTTCACGAGCATTTTTAGGGGTAAAGTAAATTTTGAAAGCGAAAAAGTCACAAAAAGTAAAATTTTGAAAAATCGATAAAAAAAATTTCCGAAAAAAAAATAAATTTTTATTTTTTAAAATATTTTTGTCGTGTTATATCCCATTCGAAAGAGCATCAAAAGTTATGTATAAATCCACAGTTTCATAACGATTGGGTTACTTGGAGCGAACATATGTGAACGAGAATAAAGTGACATTTGTAGGGATGCAATCACCATTTCTCTGCTGTTCGGGCCTCAACCTTCATGAAATTATAGAATTATACATAACTTTTGATGCTCTTTCGAATGAGATATAACACGACAAAAACTCTTTTAAAAATAAAATTTTTTTTTCGAAATTTTTGTATCGATTTTGCAAAATTTTACTTTTTGTAATTTTTTTCGCTTTCAAAATTTACTTTACCCCTAAAAATGCTCGTGAAAAAAGTTGCAGCCCTTGTCGATCACTTTGAAAAAGAATAGAGCAAAATATATATCTTCAACAACAAAATCAACTTTTGCGGATGTGATTATCGATTTTCGCTCCTAGTTGTTCAATCTTCCTGATATTTTGTATTTATACATAACTTTTGATGCTCTTTCAGATGACATACATTTGATTTAGTTTTAATGATTGAAAAAAAAATTTTCTGCTTACTTTGAGATTGAGCTTTACAAGAGAGTGGTAGTGGTCTAGTGAAAACTTGAATACTTTTACATAGAAAATCTGCCATGAGACGTATACCTTCAAATTCCCTGATGGAAAATACGCAATATATATCAAAACTATGGGTTGCAAATCATGGGAATGTGGTCAGCCAAAATTAAGTTTCACCAAAACGATTATTTTGTTCGGATGTGGTCACCGATTGCCGTTCCCAGAAGGTCGATTCACATGATTCTTCGGATTTTTGCATAACTTTCGATGCTCTTTCGAATGATATATAACATGACATGAAAATAAAAAAAATGAGAAAAAAAATTTTTTCGTAAAAAAATATAGATTTTTGAAAACAAGATAATTTGCGTATTTCTCACATTTAAAATTTATGTTATACCTATGCCTGTTTGTGAAAAAAGTTTGGGTCCTGAACGACCATTTTGAATTAGTTGTGCGGACCCCTCCGACGTTCTTACAGAGAACGCGTTTTAATTGTTGTATCTTTACTTTGCACAACTTATAATATTTACACTCGGTCTTTTTTTTAATTTCTTTTCATGTGACTTTTCAATATTTGAGGGGGCTCATGATCTTATTTTCCATATTTTGGTATAATTTTAACTGTATGTTTCTTCAAATTGTCTAGTTGATTATTCTATACACTTATGAGTGATAATTCAAGTTTTGTGGAGGTAAATATATGCCAAGATGGAAGAAATAAGGTGACCTGGACAAAGCCAGGAGCCGGCTATCGAGCTCCCACAGAACCGAATTCAAAGTCAGCTGCAGTGTTCTCCCCGAACCTGGAGCAGACTATCGAGACACCTGGACTGAACGTGGAGACTATCCACCTCGCACTGGACCTCGTACCTCTACCCGGAACTATTCATTTAGCGTAGTGTAGCAAATATCGTCTTCAATAGCTCCTATTAGAGAGCGGTTTCTGAGAGAAAAAGAGTGAGATAGCGTAAGCACTAATTTTCACACCTGATACGCTATATTTAGACCTGAAATACTTATTTTTTATGTCGTGGTGTCGTTTAGCGGTCGACAAAAAACTGTATAGGAACTAATTATTCACAACCGCCGAGTGTTTTCGTAATTGTTATGGCGCTTTTCATGGCGCGTTTATGTGTGGTGCCGCCTACTAGTTGTGATGCCTCCTCATTTCCTGATAATCGCTTGATTCTGATACCAAATCTACAGTCCTCTCTTAACTACCGACCGTCACGCCAACAAAAACCGTTGATCGTGCACGCGCAGCTGTACAACGATCCCCTCAAAAACGTAAGTTGCCACTTTTAAACAAAAATAATAATATCAAAATCTTCTCAGCTCGTCTACACCGTGTTTCATCATGCTGCAATCGGTTTGGCAACCGTAAAATGATAACTGGTAATTTATTGTTTTTCAGTGATAACCGTTATAGTGAATGTTACGCTGATTGCGCTCATCGTAACGTGCAGAAAGAAGGAATTTGGGGCCTATCGATTTCTGCTGCTCACTTTCGCGGCCGTTGATCTCTACTATGGAATTGTGCACTTCCTGGTCATGCCGGCAAGTCTCTCAAAACAATCATTTGAAAGGTACCGATTTTGTAGATTGCCGAATCGTGGGACAACGCGTTTTGCATGGCCGGCCATGGATACATTCCAGGTGGGTCTGGTTGTTGATTGATGGAGTATGGTAACAACTCTATACCAATTTGAAAAAGTTTTCTCAATCGCGTAAGATATTCAAATGATTGTTGCTAGGCAACGAGCACACTTATTGATCCATATTTTCAGGCAAATTCGCAGTTTCTTGGTTCGCTGGCGCCCATTCCCACTCTTTCGTTGTTCTCGTGTTCCATTTTCTCTACAGACTACTCGCCGTTAAAGGGCGAGTTTGAATCTGCACCATACAATGGTCCAACTAAACCATTGCATAGTAGCGTATGGAGTGAAAAAGTTGAAAGCTCAGTCCACCCTTTCTCGTTTCTAGATGTTTTTGCCAAACATTCCCATAATGACAGCTCGCGAACTTTTACCGCGCATTTTCACACTAATTCTGTGCAAATTTCTATATAATTTGTATTTTGCCTCAATTTCCAATAGGCAAAGTACAACGCGAATTCAGGTCGTACCATATCGAAATCTTCTCCAGACCGTGGTTCTACGCCTTTCAATTCGTCTGCGTGTACATTATTGGCGTAGCTTGGTAAGATATAGTATTCATATCCACTAATAGGAAACGTGAATGTCTCAATTTTAAATAAATTAAAATCACATTTTCAACTTTGTATAAGTTGAAGTTGATTTCGATGAAGGGAAAGTTGTTTACAGTATCAACACCGGTGGTTGGACATCATATCCAATGCCGCGGAGCAACAATAGTACTTTCTCAATGTTTACGAATCGAGATTTTAAATGGCGTATTTTTAAATGGTTTTTAAAAAAAGAATTCTGTTTCGTTTTCAAGTTCAGCGTGCTCTACTTTTTCTACGACGCGGATGAATTTGTGGTTGAATACATGGAACCGATTCTGCGAGATCACGCTATTGCAACGCGGCTGCCTCTACAGGACTACTCCACTGCTGTCTTCTGGGTGAGGCATTACAATCAGAAAATGTCTGTCATGTCGTGTAGAGTGCGAAATGTGCGACCATGGCCTCTTCATTTTGCACACTCTCTAGACCGGTCGATAGACGAGAGAGTGTGAAATTAAGAGGTCGTGGTCTCACATTTCGCACTCTAGTGTTCGCTATAGCCTCCAACCCGGCTGTACCACAAACACAGAATACACTTGAGCAGTGAGCAGAGTTGCGACAAGTAAACAGATAAAAATATTTGTATTATCCTTCTTGCATATCTATCAAATATACTACACAAACGCCGTATAATTTAAATGTTGGTTACTTAGACATTTTTCTACTATAACAGTTTTGAGCTCGAGTTTCAGACCAATGGAACGTTCGTGGGCCCCAGATGGAAACCGATTTTCGGCTTTGGCGTCAAGGCGGTGACTATGAGCAGCGGCTATGGATTCATGATGTATCTTACTTGTTGAGAATATCGGAACGTTTACCGGAAAACGTGAAAAATATTCACTTTTTGTAACTTTGCGAAGAAAATTATTTACAACTCATGAGTAGGATCATATTTTTTGTCCACTTCGATTTACCGGAAACTACCCGGACATGCCCGGTGAAATGTCTAAAACAAAGGAGAAAATTCGATGCGAAACCCGACCAAGTTAGCGAATTGTCATCATTACCGTATACAGCCGGGAAATGCCAGTAATTGCCGGTTCTATCCTTTTCTTGCAATTGAATTTGTCGCTTTATTTTACACATTTCACCGGGCATGTCCGGGTGGATCCCGGCAAATCGATACGGATTAATCGAATTAGCATAAATACAAATCATGATAATGTGTACTCGCAAATATGCAAAAAGTGAATATTTTTCACGTTTTCCGGTAAACGTTCCGATATTTTCAGCTAGTACGATATGCGGCCTCCAAGATTGGATGGTCAGTAAATGGAGCGACACGTAACGGAGCGTTTACTTACTTTCCTGCTTTAGTATTTTAAACGCTAGAAACTGCCATAAAATGGTTTTTTTGCCGCGATCACCCCCTTCCCTCTCCCCTACTTCAGATAATTACCATTCTTAAATATTTTTCATTACTCGTTTATTTTTGTACATGTTGTCGCACCCTTGTGGTGTACGATAAATAAAATAATAGTATTTTATGAAAATATGCTAAGGTACACGCGGCTAAACGGCGTCAAATTCAGCACGCGCACGATTGGTCTGCAGAAGCAACTTTGGCGAGCGCTCGAATACCAAGTGAGTGCACTAGGGTTGCCCGTTCGGCGTCGGTTTCGGTATTACCGAACCCCCTGGCGTCTCTTTTTTCTCGTTCTCTCCCCTTTATCAGCCGTATTACCGATCTCTTAAAGGTATCATGCCCTAGATGACTTGGGAAAGCTTGGGTTACGTGCTTGGGCCACGTTGCAGCTGGCTTACCGGCTTGCCCCATCTAGCGTGGTATCTTGTTGTGAAATCGCTTGACCCAGAATACTTTTTAAACTTACAATTTGTCGCTTTATTTTACACATTTCACCGGGCATGTCCGGGTGGATCCCGGCAAATCGATACGGATTAATCGAATTAGCATAAATACAAATCATGATAATGTGTACTCGCAAATATGCAAAAAGTGAATATTTTTCACGTTTTCCGGTAAACGTTCCGATATTTTCAGCTAGTACGATATGCGGCCTCCAAGATTGGATGGTCAGTAAATGGAGCGACACGTAACGGAGCGTTTACTTACTTTCCTGCTTTAGTATTTTAAACGCTAGAAACTGCCATAAAATGGTTTTTTTGCCGCGATCACCCCCTTCCCTCTCCCCTACTTCAGATAATTACCATTCTTAAATATTTTTCATTACTCGTTTATTTTTGTACATGTTGTCGCACCCTTGTGGTGTACGATAAATAAAATAATAGTATTTTATGAAAATATGCTAAGGTACACGCGGCTAAACGGCGTCAAATTCAGCACGCGCACGATTGGTCTGCAGAAGCAACTTTGGCGAGCGCTCGAATACCAAGTGAGTGCACTAGGGTTGCCCGTTCGGCGTCGGTTTCGGTATTACCGAACCCCCTGGCGTCTCTTTTTTCTCGTTCTCTCCCCTTTATCAGCCGTATTACCGATCTCTTAAAGGTATCATGCCCTAGATGACTTGGGAAAGCTTGGGTTACGTGCTTGGGCCACGTTGCAGCTGGCTTACCGGCTTGCCCCATCTAGCGTGGTATCTTGTTGTGAAATCGCTTGACCCAGAATACTTTTTAAACTTACCTTTATATTTTGCAGACGATTCTTCCCTTGGTGACTGCCTACTCACCTCCACTCATCTCCGTTGTAACTCCCTTTCTCGGCGTCCCTCTCACCATTATGTCTGATCTCAGTCCGATATTGTGCTGCTCCCATCCGATTTTGGACGGCTGCGTGCTGATTTGGACTATCAAGGAGTATCGGTGAGCTTTCGCGAGTGCGAGATACACAGAAATAGCGATAGTGATTAGCATAAGAGAAAATGTCTGAGTCGATTGAGATTATCCCAAGGGTGGCCGCACAAGCAGAAAATAACCTATGCTGAAAGTTGTCCCTAGAAACGAATTGAAGAGGGAATACTTAGTCATGAGGAATATTCACAACCGCCGTGTGAAAAGAAAAAAAGTACGCTTCTGTGCTTTCTCTCACTTCTGCTTGCTTCCCCAATGTATGTCCATTCTAGGTAAATTTGTCACTGATGATGGGCCTAGTGCCCGAAACGCGTCTGACCCGATAAAATCTGATTCAACCCTTCATGTACTCGTGTGGCTATAATTCAGCACTCTAACTAGTTGTCCCTAGGGTAAACTTTGACCGTAGAGACCGAAAATCGACATTAGAAGTTCCATAGATCAAACCCGGCTGACATATGTTTAATCACATGTCAAAAAGTGAAATTTTCAACTTTGGCAAAACGCATTCAAACTGCATAGGTTAGTTTTTGCTTGAACGGCCCTATCTCGTTCGGCTCAGACATTCTCTATAACATTCTCATAAATTGATAGTTATTAGCATAAAAAGTGTGTGCAAATGACTACCATGTATCTAAAGGCGCAGAGAGGGTAAGCGGAAGATCCGGCTTGGAGACATCTGGCTCAACTTGGTTATCCTTCAGAATTATAGAACGAAATGAGTTGCGACGATCTCGTCATTTCGCACGCTCTCTTCTCCGGTTGAGGGTTGAGAGAGCATACGAAACGAGGACATCGCTGTCTTTCATAAATTAGAGTTTAAAATTCGGGTAAATAAATGGATTGGCTCTCTTCATTTCACAAATCTATCGACCAGAGTAGAGAGTGTGCGAAATGAAGAGTCATTATCGAATTATTTACTCGAATTTCAAATTCAATAATTTAGTATTATTATTTTAAAATGATAAGTATGATATGGACTACTTGAGTGTGTATTCTCTTTCTATACCTCGGCGTCTCTCTCGATGCCATATCTGTGTTTTAGGAGCTGAACGATATGAGGCCGTTAGCGAGAGAATCGAGCAAAGCTCGGACAGTAGAAAAATCGAAGTCGAAGTAGAACATTGTTTTAGATACTCTCCTGGGTGCTGATTACAATGGCAAGTATGTCATATTATGCAAATCGATCTCCGACCTGTTATTCAAATTACAAAATTCAGCTGATTTCACGTGTTTTTGTGCTTCCAAAGAAAGAGTCCTCAAACCATGTCGTGCAAATACTCAACTAGGGTGAAATTGCACGAGGAATCTTTAGCACCTGTCCATTTCCCCATGTTAAACTCAAAAGGGAGGTCTGGAATTCACATAGTATGTGGAGAACGCACACATTTTACCGCCTCTTAAATTTGTACGTTGTTGACCTCCGGCAAATCTAGTTATGATTTTTTTTAAATCAGCGGATGTGGGTGGAAAAGCACCGATCTGGCGAGAGAGGTCATCAATTTGCATCCAATCTCCCTCTCATTTCACATTTGCCTGCTCGCGCGGCGTCTGAGAAAGCGAAATGAGATGGTGACCGCATGCTAATTGCGACTTCTCTTGTCAGATCGGTGCTTTCCACCAAGATACGCTGCTTTAAAAATGCATAACTCGATTTGCCGGAGGTCAACAGCGTGTAAATTTAAGAGGCGGTTTGTGTTCCCCAGATACTGTGTTAATCTCTTTTGAGATGGGGAAATAACATGGGGAAATTGACAGGTGCTACGTGAAAAACATGGAAATTTGTATTTCTGAAACTTACATTAGATTCCTCGTGCAATTTCACCATAGTTGAGTATTTGCGCGACATGGTTTGATGGCTTTTTCGTTTGGAAGCACAAAAACACGTGAAATCAGCTGAATTTTGTAATTTGAATAACAGGTCGGAGATCGACTTGCATAATATGACATACTTGACATCGTGATCTTCACCCTCAAATGTGTAGGAAACAGTCTTCAACTGAGATTTCGTATTTTCATCTGTCCGATCTCTGTTGTCGCATTGTTTGATTCTCTCGCTAATTAATTATTTATCATGTCAGGCAATAGTGCTCAGATGAGGATGGGCCGGAATTCTTCGTTAGTTGCATTCCACCATTGGGGCCCGATTGCTCGTTTCAGGTCATCTCTCCATCGGGTATTGGGGTGGCCTTGGGGGCGTTTCCAGTTGTAGGGGGTCCACATCGTAGTTGCCCGCGTCCAATGGTTGATTTCCATTCGCCTTATCTTCAAGGCCCATTTCGCTTTCCGTTTAAGTGCCTCCTTATTCCAGTCTCGAATTTGGGTGATTTCTCGTAATCGTTCATTCCTCATTCGATCCAGAAGGGTGACTCCAATCATCCGACGTTCCATCTTCCTCAGGGTGACATCGAGGCGCTCTTTGTCACTAGATCTCAAAGCCCACACCTCGCTACCATAGAGTACGGTAGGCAAGATGCAGCTGTCGAAGAGCCTCCTCTTAGTCTTCATGGGAAGAACGCGTGACGCCAGCAGGTGGTGGAGTTTGCTCCAGGCAGCCCAACCCAGACGAATCCTGTATTCCACTTCTTCGGAGGGGTCCAGGGGAAGGGAAATTCTCCCGCCAAGATATGTGGTAAACTCAACGAACTTGAATACTTGACCGTCGATGGTAATGGGTGCGCGAGTCGTGCTACAGGATGTAAGGAGAACCGTTTTGGAGGCATTGACTTCGAGACCGATTCGTGCACACTCTCTCGCAAATGGCCTCATATATATTTTTTTGCAAAATTATAATACACTATTCAGAATGATGCTGCTTCGATGGCTGCGAGTCGAGGTCATCCGAAGCTCCACAACCCCGAAAACCGGCGGTTCTCTCGTGGCATCCTGACTAGAGTGCGAAACGTGAAACAAGGGCCTCCTCATTTACACACTCTCTAGAGCGGTCGATAGACAAGAGAGCGTGTGAAATGAAGATAGTGTGGTCTCAAATTTCGTAATCTAATCCTAACGTCTTCACTTCAACAGATGAGAGAATATACGAAGCGAGAATGATTATTTTTACCAGCTTCCGCTTCCGCTTGTTTTGTTTGGTTGCGTTTTTTCGTTTGAATGCAAAACTCCATGTCGACACTCTTCAATAAAGGGGAAGACAACACACACTCAGAGAAATATTACTTCGTCGCATGCATGAAGTAATTATTTACTTCTGTGGAAATACGCTAGAACAGCAATCGAAGTAATTGATTACTTCAAACACAGTTATAGTGTATTTCCACAGAAGTACTTACTTCATGCATGCGACGAAGTAATATTTCTCTGAGTGCACATTCAAATATGAATAATAGCAGTGCGTTCACGTAAGAATCGCAAATTTGATTACCAAATCCGTTTAGCAAAACCTAGTCGGTTGTTCAGTGATAGAATGGTTAGGGGCGATTAGTCAAGAGATGCTCAGGCAGATGATCGGAATGGTTGGGGACTAGTGAAAGAGAACAAATACACAAAACATGTCTACAATTCTCCTTATCTTTCTGGTTGTGAACAGACCGGTCAGAATCATCATTCGGGGGGAATGAGAATGATATTTTGGGGTTCACATCGTATTACTCCCGTGACAATGATTCTGACGCCCAGAATGATGATTCTGATTGCTCAACTTGAGGGGTCAGGCGACAATAAACACACCAATACTCAATTCGTATTTTATTATCTTTCGCTCCTCATTGCCAACACCTCCTATATTAGCATTCTCATTCTCAAAAGCGCATTATATTTGATAACAGAGATTTGGTCCCTTTTAAGACTCACACAATGAAAGCCCTCTTTCATCTATAACGTTTGTCAAGCTCACTAGAGTGTGAAATGTGAGACCATCGTCTCTTCATTTTTTTTATTATCCTAGTCTCGCCTGAGAGGCGCACATACATTTTCTTATAAATCGCGAATCACGTAGTGCTCGATTCTAGGTTGATATTTCTTGGTCGATCGATAAATGCTCTTCCCACAATGGGAATCAATCGGAGATTGTGTCTGAATGCTGCACGATACTCGCCGCTCGTGAAGTACAGCACAAACTAGTTGATGGACAGCGAGGTGTTGACGGGAATCAAGGCAATCTCCTGGCCGATATATAGATCAAGTCCTGTCAAGGCATACGTCAAGTAGTGATAAGCTTGGAAATGAGGCTGTGACGTGAAGAGACCCCTACCACATACAAGCCCCAGTTTCGACGGCGGTCACCCGTTGTAATGGCTACATTTCTGTTATTCTCCGGTCACCCGTACTTTTCAGTAACATAATTCAGAAAAATAAAAATTATTTTTTTGGTCACCCGTATATTTCACGAAAAAAATCTGTCCCGGTCACCCGTACTTTTCTGCAAATTTTCTTGCCCGACATTTTTCGACTGCAGAGGAGCAGGTATGGGCCCACTCAATTACTGTCAGGTTCGCATTGTATTTAAACATAGTGGATTGACCTTGAAGGTCTTCGCGGCCAAGATGGACATGGTCAGAAACCAGCCACAGATTATGACAGCCATAACTACGAGAATGGAGCGGGAGACGCGATGCGACCGCCGCTGTGTGCAAGCTGCAAGGACAACCTCTGTTTCGTATTCCGGGGTACGGTATCGTACACACAACATGTAAAGTTGGTGCTAAAATAGATGCCTCGATTATTGGTACAGTAAGTCGATTTACATAACAGGTTGCGGTACTCAATTGCCGATCCGCAAAAAATACACAGTTTATCCTTCAGGCAATAAGCATTCAAGGAACATCTGGTACAAACTAGGAAAAATAGTAATGATAAAAATTCGGGTTACTGTATCTGGGTTACGGTAGATTGTGTATGGAAGGCGGTGGACTTTGGTCTGACTACGGTAGTTCACATGGGATTAGGTTGTTTCGACTTTTTAAGTATATTTAAACCATTTTTCCGTTCCTGGTTCTGGTCACTTCGTCTGAAGAAAGATAAACGAACTAGTTCGTTTACGGCAAACGTTTGCCATTGTCTGGCTAAACAAATTTTTTTTTACCCCGAGTTCACTTTCACCCTCCTAAACGAACGTTCATTTAGACCGAGTTTCTTTATCGCGCTTGGTCGCGAATGAATCGGAGTTCGAGTTCATTAGTTCTATTTCGTTTGCACCACACTAGTCTCGCTGTATCATGCTCTCTCGCAGCCATATCTGTTGTTTAGGAGCGGAACGTTTTATTACATAGGACTAGGGTTTATGAATTTACTATAGGAGTAAAATTTGTTAGTACCTGCAAGTCATTGTTGCAGTAATGAATCCGAGACAAGTAAGCAGAGCTAGAACGCAGCCAAGTAGTGAATCGTCCCCATCTTGAAAGTAAGCAAGTTTTGTATCACATCAGGCGGTAGCGCTATCTGGTGAGGAACGCGGCGAAGTAGTGAACCGTCCGATATACCTTGAAACCGAATAATACGATCGCCAATTTGATAGGAGAACGATTGTCCAATATCCTCATTCCATGCGCTCTCTCACACAAAGGCATCGCGAAATAAGAGAATGAGTGGAATGAGGAGGATCGACATAAAAAGAATGAGTGGAATGAGGAAGATAGACACCGCACCGACATAAAAGTATGGTTAAGGAAGTTCTAAAATTCACAAGCAATGTACATTGTAATATTAGAATGCATATTATATTATGTACCGAACGGCGGATCGAGAGTATTCAAGCGTGAGTGTTTTGATTGGTGATGTCTGATAAATATTCCCTGTCTCCCTGATTGAATAAACACTGGATTAATGAATGATTTCGCATAGTAGGGTAAAGATTTTTGCTTGAATACATTCTACTACTGTCATAGTTATCCTCTTATCCTCTTCATCACATCTTTTATAATTTCCATGCAGAATTGAAAATTAAAAAAAACACTACTTTGGATTGGTTTTTATGAGCCGGCCGATCGCCATCTATGGTTTTGAAAAGAACAGCATAAAAAGTTAAGTTTTTCGGGAGCCCTGCTATTTCTGGTCTACCCTACATAGTCCAACGTAATTTCTCCCGGAACTTTAGATATAGCCCAAATGTTAATTTTTAAAACTTCTTACTAATTTATGCCGTCATATTTTACGGTTTCATGTACATATTTTTTTTCAAAATTTGTTTCTCTTATTCATACTTCATGCAAAAATGCATACAAACTTGGGTTGCCCGTTCGGCGTCGGTTTCGGTATTACAGAACCCCCTGGCGTCTCTTTTTGTCTCGTTCTCTCCTCCTTATCAGCCGTATTACCGATCTCTCGCTGAGAGAGTCGTAATACGAATACCGAACTTGCATCCCTAATGCACACATCAGTTCGTCGTGAGAAGGTGCAGGGGCGTCCTGTTATGACAGCTTTTCTCCTTGTAAATTTACTCACTGGGCATCTCTTGGGCCACCACAAGACTTTCCATCCCAATACATCGCTCATCGCAATCGTTGAGATGAGATCATCAGTAGACACGACGACTACTTCGATCTCTGACTTTTGCGCCTGTTCAAGATGTTTTTTTTATTATTTTCAATTCTGCATGAAAAATATAAACGGGCTAATATCTCACGCATTTGATTCTGGAAGATTTAGTATTTATTTAGAAATAAAACACTTTTTGATTATCTATTATTGCATTATTACCAAAAAAATCATCACAATTCTGTGAAAACCTCCGGAGGTACTCTCTTGCAAAGAAACAAAAATGTAACCCGAGTCCCTCACCGAAACGTATGTAATTGCCTCGTAGGTGAATTCGAGATTCCCCTTCACTACGCCAAGAAAAACTATGCAACATTATTAGATTCGTTATTTCGCTTTTCTGATGTTGTCTCTGTCTCAAACCTATTCATTTCCTCTTCTCTTCCTTGCTAACGATATCATTCAAAACCGTGCGACGTTATTTACGCGCGCAGCAGGCACGTCGTCGCGTCATGATTATAGTGATTTCACGCAGTCCACGCTCTAGTTTGACAATGATCATCTTTGTTTTCTTTTAAACCTTCTGCAATTACTTCGTAAGGGACCAGATTATTAATGCCATCAATTAAATTTATAGGCATTTATCAGTTCGCTCGTGATAATTAGGACAGAGTACAATTTTTTTCATGAGAATGTTTCTCCAATGTATCTTTCTCTTTTTTCGAACGTTTCTCCACATTTTTTCTTTCGAACAGTTCTCCTACATTTCCGACGCTCTATCGTTTGCTCACCGAAACGAGAGAGCGTGTGAATTTTTGTTAGGACTTTGGAGAAATGTTTTCATGTCAAATTTGATCTCAGCGTTCCATCAACACGATGATAAGTACGTACCGTCTCTATCCTAATTTGAATTTGATTACAAAAGTTTGATATGCGCGAAGTAGTGATTAGCCAATAAAGGTTTTAGTGATCTTTCGAATGAATGCACCTACACAGGAAAAGGGTGAAAGGCATTTAGACATCACGCGTTGGTTTGATGGAATTGTGTATTCCCCCTTGTTGTATATTTTAAAACCATCATGCATTGTGGCACGACTCTTGTCGCATCTGTCCTTGCAACTTTTACATTTCTTTCAAAACATATCGTTTTAGAATGCTCGACACTGAAGATCTCGCCCACATTATTATCATAACAATCCTGGAAGCATCTGCAGTACTGGCAAATATTACTGTTATTGCGGCGATTCGATTTCGGTAATTGAATATTGAATATCGCAATACATTGGGGGCATGGTGGTAATGCGCATGATTAGTTACTAGTAAGTAGTGTCGATCAGCCGAAGAAATCCTTTGATGAAAGATCGTTTTGAAAAAAATCGTTGTTGTATAGTCATTCCGGCTTTCGACTGATCACCTCTGCTAGACTATAGCTCCCCGTCACCGGTTTACACTAGAGTTTGAAATTCGGGAAAATGATTAGATCAGATCTCTTCATTTTTTAGTGTAGAGAGAGAGTGCTAAATGGAGAGAACTTGTCCAATGGTTTACCCGAATTTCAAACTCTTGATGGTACGTTCGTAATTCGAGTGATTGAGAACGCCGAAAGATCTCTCGCCTTACGCCGTTGTTGTGTTTAGTATGGCGTGTCTCGATCTTTCAGCGGCGTTCGCTAGCTGGATGTGCACGACACGGTGAGCTGCAATGCGACTGAGACTAGCTATTACAAATTCACAAACACTCGTCCGTAATATTAAAACGTTCCGCGGCTAAACAGGCGACAGTGAACGCACCATAATAATCGAAGGAAGAATTCCTGAAATGCCGCGAAATGACGGGAATTCTTCTTGTTATCGCGTTTGTTAAGCAAAGGTTAATCCGATTATGTTAGCATGTGATATATCTTTCTCTCTTTGGTGGAGGGCGTTTTTGTTGATAGATTGGTATTGAAAAGAAAAGAAGACGCGATAAAATTGTATTCACTCTGTACACTCCAAGAGAGGTTGACATGATCTAATCCTCACAATCGTCAGTGTTCACGACCACAACTTCTCCATGGTCATTATCTACATCGGGCCGTGCACGCTGATAGGCGCACGCGTCTGCCACGCCTTGCAATGTCAGAGATCTACCATGCATACAATTGTTTGTCACACTATGTAATTTCATACAGCAGCAACAAATCTTTCGCGCCATGTACACACAGTGTGAGCTAATTTGTGCGCCGGTGCGCAGTAAAGAAAGAAATTGTGATGTCTCACGAACTTCCTGCGTAAAAACATCGTCAATGACAGATCGAGAAAAAAACCCCGACCGTTAGATGTAATCATCAGACCTCATAGGTCTGCATATCTTTGCCGTCAGCCAGTCGGTTGTCTTCCTTCTCATTTCCTTCTCATATCGTCTCTGGATCTTCAAACGCTCAGTCGCCGCAGCTATCGACCACGACAAGATGAAGAGACAGATGCGGTTGATCTGCGGCCTCTCAGCACTCCCGCTAGCAGTCAACACGGTAACGAATACCACGAACATGGTCATTCAGTTTATGATTATTATGCATACACTTTGCCGAATGATTCCTGGTGCTAAAGGTACGCTTGGCATTTACTGAACAACGCATTTGGGGATGAAGAAATATGTGTCGATGGGTTGGTCGCGCGGCTCGGGTGCCTTGGGGTTTTGGTTTGGTATGACAGTGCCCTGTTACAATATGATTGTTCATCTTCCACATTAGTAACGTACTACTGCAGGTGACAATGGCGACTTCTGCCGGATCGTTTCCGTACATTCCGGAATTCTCCTCGTACACGACCAGCGTCTTCAACCTCACCGGCAGCTTTCCAAGGTAAAAAAATGATATTCACAACAAAACAATGATTTATGAGTGGCATTGTAAAGTTTAGAAGGGAACATGATTATGCGGTTGATTAACTATAAGAATTTAGGGGGGCATGACAGAAGCGCAAACGACAAAAGCGCAACGACCTCTCTCGATTGTTCTAACTTAGTTTAAAATAGTCTTATAGGTTTGTATAGTAGCTCATTTGACTCGAAATTGAATTCTCTATCGAACCCACTATGTGAAATTATACTAAAATGAGCGGAACGACAATTGCACAACGATTTCAAAATGCAAGGAACAAGTAATGATCGTGCGGATTCGATGTCAAATGGTCTTGACAAATCGCCGCTGAAGTTTCAAATCAATTCTTGAACTTTGAACAGAGTTATTCGCCGTTGCGCTTTTGTCGTTGCGCTTCTGTCATGCCCCCGAATTTAGGATAGCTAAATGTGGGATGCAATGAAGTACCATTTTCCAGCACCGACCACCTGGCGGCGCGCGTCACCGTCTTCACCATATTCAGTGTTTTCGGCATCGGCTTCGGCGCGTCGTTCATCCTGCGGAGCCGACTGCTCCGCATCATTGCCAAGCTGATACGCTGGCCTTCGCCCACCACTGGCTGTGGCTCTCTCACTTTCCACAAGTTGCTCACCAATAGTGTATGCTTCTGGTGGACAATGAGAATGAGAGATTGATAGAGCCTCTGGCACTACTAGTGGTAGGCAAAAATGAGAGTATACTTCGAGTGCCGTCCGAAATAATAATACCTTCCACTGATAAACATGAGACATGACGGTGAGATAGCTCACAGCAAAGATCTTCGAATCTTTCAAGAGAATGCTTACGTTTGCAGGCGCCTTCTGATGGTCACCGGCACATCTCGATCCTACGGTCGCTGAGCATCCAGATCGCGTTGCCGATCACGTACGTCTTCGTGACTCTGTCGTGGCTGCTCGATGTCCTCCACGTCGTCGACTCGACGCGCGCACGCAGAGCGACACTCGTGGTATGTAATTAATACTTAATACTTAATACTTTATTCTCCATCGGGAATGAGGGTGAGGACAGTTATCTTGACGTGATGATGGATTCTTCGAATTGAATTTGGTTACAATCGATTGCTCTGTCAAGTGTAATACAAGTAAATACGGTTACAACTACAATAGGTATGACTGTTTCAGAAAGTTATACCCCTCGCCAGTGACAGCCCCAGGAGTTCTTAGGTCAATTTAGCTTTTTTTTCAAATTACCGAAATTGTGGAAGGCGGAGACATTCTATTGAAGGTCACCAGTCTGTTTACTCTCATCACCCCGCTAGCGAACCTTTACTACCTGCAACCGTATCGAAAGTGAGTTTTCTGCACGCATACTTGTATTCGACGACTACCAAGTGGCACATTTGCATTTCATACGAGCACCTATATTTCAGTACCGGTATTTGTTGACGCATGGCCAGAAATCTCCTTCTTTCCTTTTTGGTTGAGTTGATGTATCCTACAGAGAAAAGGGAGAGGATGCTCTCTCTCTCTGTTTGGCATTCTCTCTTTCTAGGGTGGAGACAAATCTCTAAAGTAGGCGATTTCACACTCAGTGTGGTCGGTGTTGCAGGTACTGCATGGAGCTAGCGGGTCTTTGTGATGACGCTGGAGTTGCGCCGTGCGATGCGACCAGCGTCTCGCACACTATGACACAGTTTGCGCTCATTGAGTGCAAATGATAGTAGTTTTTGACTAACATGATAGTTATGGTGAGCACATTGCTAGTAAAATATGTGCCCACCATGACTATCACGATAGTTAACAACTATCATTTTCTGAGTGTGATCGTGTCGTTGTCGCGTCGCCAATGAGTCGTCGTAAGCAGCAGCAGCGGTACAGAACGCGATCGAGTATTGCCATTTGTTGTGTGACAGGAATAAATAAGTATCTAATAATTTTTTTCAAAATTTTTGTTTCTAATACATACAAATCATACTGGCCATATGGTTAGTAGAAAGTGCTGAATGGTATGGTATGCTTGAGCTAACTCTGCCGGGAACTGTCCGCAAGCCGTTTTCTGTAGAAGACTACGTATCCCCTGCTGTCTAGGCTTCAGGGGCGTGTTACCTCGCGCAATCAATGTTGCTACCAATTTTACCGCTATCGAGAGGGATGAAGGCCCGAGGGGGATGCTATGGCCCTCGTCGACGTAGAGCCCCTTTGATTCCGACAGTAACTTTAGATAAGGATTTACTCTCAAAATAATTAGAAAGCAATAATACGAATAAAAAAGAAGTCAACACAAAATGGAATCTTGCCACTATCGGTTCCTTGTATTTCTCTCGAGATGCATGCAAATCTGTTAATCTCGTCAATACTTTATATATCCATATCGCAATATCCAGGCTTTGGGCTCCCCATTAAACGCCGAGATTCAAAAAAGCATAACTCAAGTTCGACAAAACGTGATTTCGGCCAACGGGCGCCTCACGAGAAAAATGAGTGTGCTATCGTCATCAGCACCATCGATAAGCTCAAATTACAGAACTACAGAAAATTCAACTTTTTTGACAACATATCTATGCATGATATGCAACACAATTGGTATGTTTATATTTACGGGCCTCAAGAATGACGAGACCATTACAATTAAATGCTTATTTGTGTATCCCTCACTAGTCCGACTGAACCTCAATCTTTGATTCCATTTGTCGCTTTTCTGATTCTGTCTCTTTTGCATCATTTCCGCTCCCTTGCTAACTATATTTTCAACAGCGACGTTATTCAAGCGAGCGTTCGTTACTAGGGATGCCAAATGAAGAGTGAAATGAAGATCTTCCTCTCCCCGAACAAAGGAATTCTGATTCCTTCCTCTCTTCAAGAAGAGAGGGAGCGGTCGTTCTACTTTTCATGAAGAGTGAGGCCCCTCTTCAAGAAGACTAATAGTGTCACTCGACTGATATTTCAATCGAAATGATGCGTGAATCTCTAATTAGCATAAGATTAGTGTGGATGTCTGAAGTAAGTCCAAATTAGCATGTTGTGGTAGCTATGAGAAGCACAATGCCTCTCACTGTTCCCTCTTCTTGAAGAGGAGGGAACGACCGCTCACCTCTTCTTGAAGAGTTAATCCCCCCCCTCTCATTTCACCACTCTTCATTTCGCGAAAATCTCTTCATCTGGAATCCCTATTCGTTACGTCTTCACATCATCAATTCAGTAATTCCGCTCCGTCTATTTTACCGTTTGAGCTACGATAGTCATTCTTTTTTCACACTTTCAAAGCCACAATGTTGAGAATGTTTTTTTGAAAAGGTTCATTCCAGGAACGACCTGGTTATAGTCCACATGGATCACTATTGTGCTGTACTACAAAGTGCACATGATCACATTTGCGAGAAACTCCAAAAATGGACAAAATAATTGTCAAAATTATTGCGGAGAACGAAAAAACTTGATTTTGGAATTTCAACAATTTTGATGCTTATGGTATTTTCGCAAGGCGTATGCTTACAAATCATTTCATTAAACATATTTTACGTTGACTGTGAGAAAAACAGGCGATTTGAGCGAACATTATTGAAAAATTGTGTTCGTGATTTCACGAGTTTCAAAGTTTGGAATATTTTTTTGAAAAGGTTCATTTCAGGAATATCCTGGTTATAGTCCATATGGATTGCTATTGTGTTGAGGTGCATTGTGCACATGGACTCCGTTGCGAGAAACTCGAAAAAGCGACAATTTCTCTGAAAAAAATGAAATTGAGAGTCAAAAAAGTGGTTTCGGGTGCAACCGAAAAACGATCAAAAATATATTTTAACAACAGCTGGGCACCCTAAACATAACACAAATAAATATTAGAGTCCATTTCATCAAGTTCAGACCGGCCAGGGTCAGATATGGTCGAGTTTTACCGATCACGTCTCTTTTTTTTACTTAAAAGTCTTTTCTTTTCTTTTTTTGTCTATTCATACACATTGTGTGTTACCAATTTTGAAGAAAAGCGATATTTAAAAAAAATCGAGACGACTCACTGTTTATCGGCAGCCACTGCGCCAGGGAAAGGTGTGTATCTCATACTTGGCGACCGCTCGATTCCTTTTGAAGCAGCTGCAGCACCGACCTAATAGGAATACATGCAGCGCTTTATTAACATCTACTTGTATAGTTCGAACTGGATATAACGAATGTACGTATGCTTGAACATTTTTGTGGAAGTTGTGAAACATAATTGCAGCTTGAATTTGCCTGCCTCGATGTTGGCGCCGCGGAGGAAATCAGCCTGAAATAAACCGCGAGAGATTACATATATTTACATCTAGCTAGCTAAAATAATCCCTTGAAGATGATCCGAAAACAAGAGATCAAGATTGGGTTTTTAATTATTTTTATATTCAAATTTATTTCAAACAAATAAAATGTAAATATTACTAAAGTGCATACAAACTGACACATTCCTTCTGTTTTTGTTCTTCTTTCTTCCTCTTTTCCTCTTCTCTTTCCTTCTTCGTGATGAGACACGTGCAGGCGAATGCTACAAAAATATATTAAAGTTTGTTATTTTGCACTTATTTTTTCACTATTTTTCACTAATATTTTGCCTGTTGACGAGACAATGCGCCAATTCCAGCAATTCGCTCTACATATTGAATGTCATTCAATTTGCACAATACATTGCCTTTCCTCGTTAGAGAAACACATACAAATGGTGTTCTTATTGTTACAGACTCATAAAGATAAATCAGTTCCCAATCAATCATCTAGGAAAAATCATTAGAAAAGTAAACGATTTCACCCGCTATTGTGAGCACGACAACGACAATAAGTGAGATGGTGATGATACAAGAAAATAGTTTTCCTGAGAAAATTTTTGTCAACGAATAACTTTTTAAAAAACATACCGCATCATTAAAAATTGTGACCAGTACACCGCCGTTTATTCCACATTCTTCGAGCGCCCTTTTGCTTCATTTTAGAAAACAATTGTATAAAATTAACCGTGTCGAAATTAGCCGTCGCCAATTTTATAAATACAAAACATCGTCCGTTAAAAGGCACGGGAAAAGCTTCCGGACATGCAGTTGCGAGAGGATCTTGTACTGAAAAAAAATTAATGAGCATAAAAAGGTAAAGGCATGGGCTCCACTCCCTCACTCTCGAAGTGTCGGAACCATAGGTCACCACGCCTGAGGCTCCACCCATGAATAGGGGGGTCGTGGATGCACGCTGCCCCAAAGGATTTCTTTGGGGCACGGTGCAATCATGTATAAGGGGGTCATGGTCCAAAATGAGTTTTTGGGTTGGTCCCACCAAAGTCAAAGTGGCATACTGTAACTTCACCGCCGGGGTCCCGCAGCGAAAACAACCTACCGTAACCCATGCTACCGTAACCCGGAAATACGACATTTACAATACAGACCCCTGGTATGTTGCATGAGGTAGACCTCGAGTTTTCATTGCCTGAGGGGGATACCGTAATCATCCTACCGTACTCTCGGCTACAGTAACTCTACCGTAAGACGGATTTGCAAAAGTGTCCCAATCGGCTCGGGATTTTTATAGAAGGTATCCCTCGAGTAGGCAAAATGTGTGGGGCATACCGCACCTCTACCGTATTCCCGGCTACAGTAACCTACCGTAACATGAAAATAAGAAAATGATCAAATCTGCTCGGAATTTTTGTAGGAGGTAGATCTTGTGTGTGCAAATTATTGTGTGCAGAGTGTGCAAATTATTTTCGGCATACCATTATGTTCCTACAGTAGTCACAGCTACAGTAACCTACTGTATTACGAAAATTCGAAAATGACAAATTTGACTCTGTATGGTTACTGTAGCCGTGGATACTGTAGGAACATAGTGCTATGCCGGAAATAATTTGCACACTCGAGCCTACTACAAAAAATCTACCTCCTACAAAAATTCCGAGCCAAAATTCCGAGCAACTCGAGGTCTACCTCATGCAACATACCAGGGGTCTGTATTGTCAATGTCGTATTTCCGGGTTACGGTAGCATGGGTTACGGTAGGTTATTTTCGCTGCGGGACCCCGGCGGTGAAATTACAGTATGCCACTTTGACTTTGGTGGGACCAACCCAAAAATTCATTTTGGACCATGACCCCCCTATACATGATTGCACCGTGCCCCAAAAATCACCATGAATAGGGGGTTAGGCTTGCACGCTGTACCCAAAGACTGCCTCCACGTCTGGAGAGGTATGGTCGGAACTGGTGGAACGGTCTGCGGGGGGATGGGTGCACCGGCGGCCAGTGTTGGAATGAAAACAGGATAAATAGGCTTGTGGATTACCTTGAATTTGCGCAGTGACAGTGACGATAGTTACAAGAAAGGCCGCAAGTTTCATCAGCGATTCAATGTGGATGACGATGGGTCTCGGAGAAACAGTGGAGGAGGAAGTCCAGTACTGATAAGCTCCTTTTCTGTTCGCTATCTCATTCGACAGCACTCTAATCCCCCGCATCGAAGGCGACGACAGGAAAGGGCGTGAATGATCGAGAGATAAGAATTCCATGGAAACAATCGCAGAAAAAGAGCATACATTCCCAAACATTTATCCTGACATAAATTAGCCTGCAGGAAGGTAGTAGCTTCGTGGTCAGCAGGGGTGGTTAGGATATCCGAACTAAGGGCTCATTCACTCGCATTAGCATAATGTTCACGGCGGTGCACGAAGCAAGAGAGATCCTGAGACGCAGAAAGATAGCGCACGCAAACTTCCTTAGACCACATCGAGTACCTAGATCATAGATAGATGGATATGCGTTGGACATGTGATTCGAATAAAAAAGGTTTAGGATTGAATAATCAGATATGACGATAGGATCTTCATTCTTTAATTTCGGTAATCATTTGCTTAGTGAACTCTGATCATTCGATTGGCAATATCCTTTTCTGCATATAATTGGGATATTAATAGTTTCCGATAATAGATCATTATGGAGTAATATCAGGGAACATCTAGCGATCATAAAACACACTAAACACCGCTGATCAATGAAGTACTTTTGCAGTATCCTCCATCTCGTGGGAAATCAAGGAGCGATATATAGTCACCATTCCGATATCATTAGCCAGTCCATGTATACGTCGACAGATGAACGCTTTCTTGAACGAAGTTCCGATTCTGCCCGTCGTCCACATTCTCCTAAATGTCTCCGGATTTATCCCAACACTTTTCCTGCTCGTCATCGCGCGCAGAGCGCCGCTACATGCTAACTGCAGGTGTGGCTCACTGCAATTTTATTTCAAAATATAATTTATCTGAATTTGTGAAAAAAGCAAATGCTTTGGTGAAGTCCCCGGAAAAAATCTAGAATTCAATTAAATAAATTCCTTAAAGAATGCAGTGAAATATAATATCTCACCCAGGCTCCTTCTCTTCGGTTGGGTGTTTGGCCTACTGTCTCTGTTCATATCAGATATTGCGCTCGCAGTAGTTAACCTACTCAATCCCGATGGATATTTGGCCACTGAAGCAAGAATACCTGGTTCGTTTGATGTAAAGGAAACGGTAAAAAAAAGAAAAATGTGTTTTCAACTTCGTTTGCGATAATTGTATCAATAATGACAGTTCAATCGCGGGTATTTATTAGTGTTGAACATTTGAGGTCGAAACAAAAAAGAACAAAGCGTTTCGGCTCCGTTTCGGAACAGTTCTCTGCTTCGTTGTTTAACTTCCTTTGTTCTCGGACAAAGGTTATTTCGAGTGGTCAACACTACTATTTATGACACTTCCGGTTAAACTCAAGAAAAATACCAAAGCATTGTTTTGCTTTGAGCCGCCCGGGTGCATGTCTACGGCGTAATGACCAGCTTATCGGTCTTCTGCTCGAGTTTCGAAGTAGGAATTGGCTTGGAACGAATACTCTCCTCAATCAACCCTGACGTAAGCACAAGTACACATTTCTCAGAACTAATTCATTAATTTGTTTTCAAGTGAAATTAATTGTTGCAGAAGTATCAAAGCTCGCCATTAGCCAAGTGGACGATGTTGGGAGTGCTTGCGAGCATTGTGAGGATTCACTTTATGATCGTCATTACTCCTGTTTTCGAATGCATGTTGTGCGCACGTCTCTTTTACAGTTCTTCCCTCTCTCGCAGAGCCGATACTCAGCCGAGAGAGGGAAGAAATGTAAGAGAGTCAGTACACTGAACGTGCGATGGACGGGCACTGCACGGGCGTGGTGCGTGCATGCACGATGCATTCAGAAACAGGAGTAGTAGTATATATCAGTTAAAAGGCCACCCCATTAGAAAAGCGGATTCCACAATGTGTGTTCGTTTAGTAATTTTGGATAAATATTTGTTAATGTTAATTTTTCTCTTTATCTCCTTTCTTCATTTTTTGTCCCCTTTCACAATTCGCTTTAATCATAGGGTGGAATTTTTTTCTGTTATTCTCGTGCAATTGGTGGATACAAAAAGGCTTATCGGTCTTTAGCTCAAGCTTACTAATTGAAGACGTTGTATATCGTAGACAAATATTTTACTAGAATGCCTTTTATTGATCAAGACACTCCCAAAATCAATCCTCAATTTCAGTCCGCTCTAACGTTCGTGGCTTTTTCACTACAGCAAGGTATCATACATTCTTTGGCATTTTGCGAGAGGCATATTTCTAGAGAGTAAATAGCCAGAAATCGAACTCATTTTTGACAAACTAACCTTTTCAGAGGGTCACTTCAAAGTAGTTGGCTTGATGATGCAGGTGGCCGATATTTCCACTGTCACTGTTCGTTCTTTCCTATGTATTTATTAATTTATCGTACGCAAAAGGGTGCCACAACAGTAATCATATTTAGGAATGGAAAACTGGCAGGAGTAGGGGGGCGGGAAGGTAGGACCTGTTCATTTACCAATTCGAGCGCCTTGGTGAGGCGGTGGCGGTACCCACAGGCCGGGAATCGTACCAGGTCTGGAAAAAGGAAGAAAGTTGTGAAAGCGCCTTAGACAACTATAGTACACCACTTCGAGCATCGCAGAGAAGCATACAGTATAGTGTCTCACTTCGTTAAACAGGGGGCTTTTTCGTTAAACGATAGGTGGATCAACTATTCTTATCCCGTATA
Organism: Pristionchus fissidentatus; assembly: GCA_036245785.1. Classification (NCBI taxonomy): domain Eukaryota; kingdom Metazoa; phylum Nematoda; class Chromadorea; order Rhabditida; family Neodiplogasteridae; genus Pristionchus; species Pristionchus fissidentatus. The sequence continues at coordinate 14,865,338 of BTSY01000004.1, forward strand.
ATAATACCACTGCCGAGGCGCGACGGGATTTCAAATATAAAAAAATATATAAGCGGAAGAAATGAGGGAGGCGGAAGTATCCGAATTTCCCTTGTGATCACGGAGGTATTTGACGACAGGTGAATATAAGAAGAATTTGAGGTGAATACAATCGCTCTTCGATACTGCAAAGGACGTCATAAGTGCACGAAAATCTGGCTCGGGTTGAATGCTCGTTATCAGGCAAGTTTCTCTTTATTATTTAAATATATATATGTATATATATATCGCATGCATTAAAACAAGTTTCTTCTTTATTTAATTTTTTTCTCCAAAATACACTTATTATTAGAGGCAGGCATTAATTTCGTTGTTGATCTCTGATTAAATAGTAGAGTTTAAAATTCGGGTAAATAGATAGTTGGAGTAACACTCTTCATTTCGCGCACTCTCTACACCGGTGGGAAAGTGTGTGAAACGAAAAGTACTAATACAATTATTTATCCGAATTTCAAACTTTATTAAATAAAGTCAAACTCAGATCATGGAGGCGTATTTTATGTCGCGTGCGATGCAACCCGTTCTGTTCACTGTTTTCTTCTTCAAATTCGTCATTATTTGCTCATCGGAGATTGTTTTGAACTGTTTCCCGACTGCAAATTACGCCGTTGGCTACAATGAGATTGTCTATGTGTCGGTGGGGCGCCTTTTTTTAATAAATATATCAAATTTAGCACATTTCCCGCTTAACTTTTATGCTAATTCGAATGCTCATTATAAAACAGTGCCTATTTGCAGGTCACGGCTCTATACGGCGCATGCGTAACCACACTTCTCATCAAAACGCATCCCGCTCTGAGGAAACAAGCGGACAAACTATTGTAAGCTTATTTTCGCGTCTGAAATTTCTTTGTAGAGATTTCAATTATATTTAATCAATGAATTTCAGAGGGTATAACAGAGTCTCGTCGGTAGATCACAGTACCCCGGAAGAAGAGACGGACTCGCGATTCGTGTACCTGAGAATTGCATGGGACTATGCGCCATCTGCACCCGTATTAAACACTGCGGAGGTGCGGGGTGCGGCGTAGCAAGAGACACACATATTTTCTAGTTGTTACTTGATATCCGTTAAATGATACGATCATTCGAAAAGGTGAAAACACGAACTTCGGTTGTTTACCAAACAGGAGCGTGCTCGACCTTCTCACTTGTGTTCACTTTCGTTAAACACAGGAGGTAAAATTTTGACATTGATCGTATCAATTTATAAATGTAATATGCACGCCTTTCCGATCCGATGTATGCGATAATTCGACGTTTTTTTAGTCAGAAAAAGAAACCACAATAACTAAAGATAAAAATAGAAAGCAAACGCCGTGCCATGTGATCTTTACAACACACAAATGCCCTCATCAACTAATGGTGTGAATAACGGAATAGTTTCTAATGAGCTATATTAGAATAATAATAGGTGTTCAAAGTAAATCTCGAATAATAATAGGTTTGCAAAATGATTCTAATGAGCATCTCTCATTCCCTAGGCCAATTCGTAAAAGGTGAAAGGTAAAGGCATCCCTAATCTAGGCTTCAAGTCCTGAGGGAGTCGCTGCTAAGCGCAGAATAGGCCAGTTCATTCCGGAGAACTCAGTCTCTTCTTCGTATCTAGTTACCTCGCGTGGTACACCACTACCAATCTTTACTCATTCGAGCACCTTGGTGAGGCGGTGGCGCCAGGCGGTATGCACAGCCGGGAATCGTACCCCGGTGTGGAACGGAATGAAACTGGGAGGGTGTGTTAGACCCCGACTATTCGTATGATTGCGATTCTCGTCTCGAGGGGTTTGAGTGCGAAAGGATCATGATTTATGTGATTACGTTTGTTATCTCGAGCCAGCTCAGTGTTAAATTGAAGTAGTTGACAAATTTCTACAGCCATTTCTATGTGTACTACAAGTAATAGTGGTCGAAACTACTATATCTCGCACTCATACAGTGATATTACAACTTTAAAATGATACGTGCACAAAATGGACTACTGTTGTGTGTGTTCTCTTTCTATACCTCGGCGTCTCTCTTGTTCTCACACGCTCTCTCGCCTTCCGTACTGAGTGTTATCAGCAGAACGTTTTATTATTTTGGACGAGTGTTTGTGAATACCTCTCCAGAGGGGCAGCACGTCAGTGAGGGCCTCCAGAGTGGTTGTGGTCTTGACTGCGAAAGGCTTCAATTTGTCGGTCAGGTGTACTCACACTTGCTGATTATCGCAAAGGTCCCTTTGCCAGTCTCAAACTTGACGTCTAACCATGCTGAGTCTCCTTTTTGTTATTGTTTCTGCGATTATCGGAGTGCTCGGATGTTTCTTCAATGCGGTGCTGATAATCCTCGTGATTCTCAAGTAGGTAAATTGACAGAGAATGAAAACACGGGATACGACACCCAATGTATGATACGCTCAATATTGATATTGATTGTGTTTTCGTGCCGCAGGGGAAAACGAGGAGTTTGTAAGTGCATCGTAAACTCGGTAACAGTCTAGAATACACTTAACAGTAAGTGTATTTGCGTTGGGTGTGCATCCACGTCATAATTCCCTTTCATAACGCCCGAGAGCATGAGATCCTACTCAATGCTAATTCTGTTACTTGCATTTGCCGACTTTACAACGATTACAGCGTTCACGATTTCAATGACACGGTAAATAAGCTACTCTTTTTAAATTGTTTCCCTTTTCTACTTTTCAACTTATCAACAATTGTTCGAGTAGTAACTTTTCAGGGAAGTTTGCATGGGTGAAGCGTGTCTTCTCTATTATTGCGGCCCATGTAAACTGCTTAACAAGCGTGTTTGTTGGGTTGCATTTGGGGAGTCTACGGAAAGCAATTTGAATCGAAGGGATCTGATCACTTTCATCGTATCTGTAGTGCAAATAGCGTATATAAATCGGAATAAATCATGTTTAAACTGCAGGTATTCAAGTGAACATGCACACAATCACGAGTTGCCTGCTTTGCTTGTCGTTTGTATTTCGACTTTTGGCTCTCCTTAACAAAGCGCCAACTTCAAGGGTAATCCTGTTTCCATAACAAAACGAATTCTGACAACTACCCTCCGAATTTACCTTGAAATTGCCCAGTGGGCGTTGTATTAGTTGTCAAGTGTAGATGTATTAGAAAGCAAATGGTAAATGTCTCCCGACGAAACGAAAACGCGCTATAATTATTATGTAGGCTGATTTTCAGACAGTAATTATGGCTGCGATGTTTGTCATAACTCTAAATGCGCCAATGATGTTGATCAACTATTTTATTATGGATCGAGGAGAGCCGCACAGAGATCAATACACGAATTTTAAGGGAGGAATCACTTCAATTTTCAATTGGTTCGATTCTTTTTTAAGACCATTTTAACTGGACTCCAGTAGTTACTTTATTGCCTTTGTCAAATGAAGTCTTTGAAGCCCTTCTCTATTTTGGTGATCGCTTAACCTCCGCAGCAGTGTCCTATGCCTAGGGTCCACAACGTCCGCCCACTTCTCGCGCACCCGGATTTGACAAAAAATGAAAATTCGAGAGCACAAGCGTAATTCGAAACGATATGAGTCATATTATGGCTTGTTTTGGAGCTCTTGGAGAGCGCAATCAATTTTGCCTATATCAGTGATGATTTGAGAATGTTGATGTGTCGAAATAGTTTAAATTAATTTCGAAATCGTCGAAATTGGGCTTAATAATGAACTCACAACTCCTGATATACCCGCATTCTATTCTCTTGATTTTTATGGGAATATTACAAGAGAAAAATAAATCAAAATCGGCGACTCCGAATTGTGCTTTCGTTTGCTAAAATAGTGCGTGAAAATAGGGGTTTTAAGAGTACGAGAGTATCAACAGTACGGTTTACTGTAAATAGCAATGGTTTTCGCAAAAGGGGAATTGAACCTGCGAGATCCCGTTCACAAAGCAAACGCTCAACCCACTGCGCCATGAGGGCAGATGCTTACTCTCTGCAATTGCGCGCTATGCTCCTGCACTCCCGCGGCGCTTTAACACGCGCAATCCTCCAAAATGATGCGCCATCGTACTCTCCATACCTTCATAAACTACTTATCTTCTGGCATACCCTCAAAATATCTCTAATTAAGCGCGCTATGCCCCTAGAAAGATGTGGGAATAGGATATTGCTTTTTTTTATTTTGAAGCGAAATATAAGGACAACGAGAAAAAATTGTGACCGGACGGAAGGGAAAAAACGGACAAACAAACAGACAGACAGACAGACAGACAGACAGACGTTAGCATTTTCTAATATATAGTAACTGAGTGGAACATTGCGTATTTTTGCAGGCGCCTGCTAATGACCGCAGGCAGGCACGGGTCGATCCTGCGGTCGCTGAGTATCCAGATCGCGTTGCCGATAACGTACATACTCGTGACGCTGTCTTGGCTGCTCGACGTCCTCCACATCGTCGACTCGACGTGCGCACGCAGCGCGACACTCGTGATAGGCAAAGGAAAACGGTAAAGGAATCCCCTTATGTTGGCTCCAAGTCCTGAGGGAGCGATAGGAACGCAGAATAGGCCAGTTCGAGCAATATGCAATTGTGATATGCACGCTCACCAGATCACTGCGTGCAACGCACAATACCGATAATAAATATTAGCCAACTCATATCATGTCGAATCATTCAACAATTCAAGGAATAGTCTTGCTGAACACCATAGGGATTAGAGTGCGAAATGCGAGACCACGGTCTCTTCATTTCACACTCTCTCTCATCCGCAGACCGGTGTAGAGAGTGTGCGAAATGAAGACATGGTCTCACATTTCGCACCCTATTAAGGATGTACTAATGGATTGTGTGTCATAACGAGACCGCTCGCCACATTTGCTCTCGTAATGTCCACAGGTGATGGCGTATTGAGCAGCCTAGTATGGACAAGTGACGATCACACATTCACCACCACGCTTAGAGACTGTCGCGATGGTCTAGTTTCTGACCCCAATTGATGAATATAGACATTCCGTCGCAGGTTGCAAGTTTTTTTCCACTCTCATCATCCCGCTGGCGAACCTGTACTACCTGCAGCCTTATCGATCGTGAGTACATCTGCATTTTGTATTCGACGACGGCTAAATGGTGGACGTGCACGGCAATCATCGACGCACTTCTGGTGTTCTGGCGCACTTCTTGGAGCTAGCGGGCCTTTCTGTGGACGCTCGAATTGCACCGTCCCACACTATCACGCAGTCGACGCCCAACGCGTGAGCACGACCGACACGTATCATACGCGACCGAAGCGTAACAGCGCGCGGCCGAGTGCGAATTAGCTCTCTTCTGTGTGAAAGGCGCGCCTTAGTCTCCTTGTTTCGTATAAAAACTTGCTGCCTAACGTGCCCATCCAAGCATGTGAAGAGGAAAATTACTTTTCAGAAAATTACTTTTCGTAATGAAGGCACTTATCGTGAATATTTTTTGCTTTTTTGTTGTTTTAAAGCGTACAAATCACAACTGACTTAACAAAAAAGAACTGAATAGTATGATTGAGATAGAAGATACAAATTCTTACTGTTATAGAAAGTGGAATGTATTTGTGGAATGTGTTTTGAACAACGAAAAAAATTCCCGGAAACGCTTGATGTAGAATAATGAATAATTTGCTTGCACTAAAAAAAACAGAAACGGAAAACGATCTTCGTCATGCTTCCAAATATCTGAGTAATAATAATAACAATCTTGCACAAATACGAATCCTATCCCCCGATGTATTAGCACTGACATAAATTCCCAACTGCTTCTGTACGTATTTTCGCTTGTATCATAGTTAGATACATTTTGCAGCATTGTAGGAAATTGCATTCAACAAATTATTTTTGGACACTCCTGTTAACTCCTGGTCTCGTATTGTTAAAGCGATCTCTCTCGAAACCTTATTTCCCGACCATTTCATCTGTTTTTTCTGCTTTTCTGCGGAAAAGTGAGACAAAGGGACGTCCCGAGAGAGGAGAATAACGGAAAAAATGAGTTTTGAGAAAAATATCGATTGCCCCCACATATTTTCAATAATGGCATTGTGTTTTGATCCTTCAAAATAATAGTCAGCGAACATCGGTCATTCTTCACACGAAGAAACACGGTCCTATCTATTGCAGTATGTCATCAAACATCCTTTTCATGACCCCCATTCACATTTACTATTCTTGAACGTGACTTTGACGGAATAAAATACGAATAAACAATGAAGATCAGTGCATTCGTTCATCTTTCTTCTCTTTCGAAAGCATACGCTGAAGTTCCACTCTTCTCTCCTCTTTCCCTCTCTTCAATTTCGCTTATTCTGCAAACCATTAATAATCTATTGTTATCTCCTCATACAATCTCCGTCGCCTAATACATTCCTTATATTTTGGTCGTATAAATTCCTACGGAAAATTTCTTCTGTTGCTCACCATCATTCTCGTCTCTCCATCCTTACCGTTCGATCTCAGTTTTTTTAAAAATATTCCTAACCTCTAGGCACTCTAGGGAGTTCGGAATTCGTATCACGGCCTTTTGGAGGAGAGATCGGTAATACGGTTGATAGAACGAAGAGAAACAGAGAAAGAGATACTCAAGATGGTATGGCCAACAACGAACCGGAGTCCATTGTGTTCTTCCTACTCATTTTCATATCCATTCCAATACTTCTTCCATTCCACATTCAATCGGTTCTCCATCTCACTATACTCTCGGGAGTCCACTAATTGTAAGGAATGTTAACTATGGTGCGCATCTTACTCATTCCCTCGTGGCTTTCCTCTCAGGAACTCTGTATACGAAAACAACACAAATTTGTGACTGGGGAGTAATCAGTATTTATTCCCGTGTTCGTATTCGAAGAACGGGGATGATGCTCAGTGTTGCAGATCAATAGACATATTAGAAATGATGGCATACCTAACGTATATCAGTGCGTTCGCGTAAGAATCGCACAATTCCCAGATTTTTCGGTACAGTTTAAAAATGCAATTTGAGTTTTTCACAGTTTCAGATAGCCTTATGGATGGTCTATCGATTTCTGATAGTCTCATGTGCTGATTCATCTCATTTGCATAATTACAGCCTGTCAAAGTTGAGCTGTTTTTCAGTATTTTGAACTCCAGTTAGTTCAATTTTAAGATAATCGCTCATATAGATAGTGTAAAATGATCGCCAAAGTTTTCTTAACAACATGGTGTCAATGGAATTCACAATTTTTGAAATTTGCATATTTCCCAAAATTTTTACCTCGATTATCTCGAAAACCAAGAAAAAAACCCCGCTGCATTTTTGATATGTTGTTGATACAGTCGATATCTATCGAATTATGTAACATTTGTTCGATTTCGAGGGGATCCACATAGTTAAATGCATGGAAAACCGTTGAGTTATAATAGAGGGAAACCCCTCATTTCGTCTCATTCCACCCATTCTACCCCACCCGTGCGGTATCTATATGAGTGATTATCATTAAATTTAACCAACTGGCGTTCAAAATACTGAAAAACAGCTCAACTTTGACAGGCTGTAATTATGAAAATGAGCACAATCAGAACATGAGACTATTAGAAATCGATAGACCATCCATAAGACTATCTAAAATTGTGAAAAAAACGAAGGTCAAATTTTGCTGTACCGTGGGGGGGTGCGATTCTTACGCGAACGCACTGATATTATGATATCCAATGTATGAGATCAGATTTTTTTCATTATCCGTCCGTGATAGCGAGATTTTGAGAATAAACAGAATTGTATCGTTTTGAATAAAATTAGACATTTTGAATATTTCTTATAATTTATTTGTACTATATTTTTAAGTTCGGCTAATTAATTAGATTAGCATTCTTCATTTCGTGCACCATCTACTGTAGGGTGGCCTTATCCGGGCCAGCCCGGGACCGGGACCAAAAACGGTACCGGTCCCGGTACCGGTCCCGCACGGGTCCAAAAATCAATTTCGGTCCCGTTTGGTCCCGCTGGTCCCGCGGGACCATTTCGGTCCCGCGGGACCAGGGAAGGAAAACTACAACACAGTAAGAGGAATCGCACTTGAATAGTGTTTATTTACACGCAATATCACTAGCAAGTGCTGCAAAACTAATACTTCTACTTTTTGAAGAATTTTTTTGAAAAATTATTTTTTCGAAAAAAATTTTTTTCCCAAAATTTTATGGAAATGTGTTTAGAGGGATCCCTTGTTCCCGAAAGGCTATTTCACTTTCACAAAACACTTATCCTGGCTCAAATACTCCATTTTTAAAGTAATCTTACAGTGGTCCCGCGGGACCGGACCCGCGGGACCGGCAGTGGACCAAAACGGGAACCGGACCAAACGGGACCGCACTCTCGCTTTTTGAGTCGGTCCCGGGAACAATCCGGTCACGGGACCGCGGAATTCAGACCCGGATTAGGCCACCCTAATCTACAGTGTAAACCGTCTACACCGGCCGATTGGTGGGAGAGTGTGTGAAATGGCGAGATCTAATCCAATCATTTACCCGAATTTCAGACTTTAGTCTGCACCCGTGCCAGCGCTAACATTACCATTCTGACATGCACGCTCCTTATTCAAATTCGCTCTTTTCAGTGTCACCATGGATGCTATTTTCGTCGCCTACTTTGTGATCAACTACCTTATTATTGCTATTGCACTGATGACCATTCCATTCTATTCCATCGTCATTTTGGCTATGCTCAAGTCGAAAGGAGATGCTCTCGTGTACAATATCTATGTGGTGAGAGTAAGTGCCAAGCAAAAAGGTCGCAAGAGCAATTGCACCATTTTGGCTGACAATTTAACAACTCAAATACGCTGAAAATTGCTCGAAGCGAAGAAATTCGCGAAAAAGTGAGCAATTGCAAGGACAGTTTTAGAAAGATACTCTGAGTTTAATTATGAAAAATTAATTATAATATTTAATCATGAGTATCATGAGTAGGGGAGGCAAAGGAAGAGTGAGAGGAAGACCTTTCCATTGTGATTATGGAAATGTAAATTTGCAAGGAAGAGGGGAGAAATCGGCCAACTCTTCCGGAAGAGTTGGATGTGAGAAAAAAGTTCTAAAGCGAGATATCGATGCGAGTTGTTGCCTACTTTCCATATTTTGTTATTGAGAATGTGTTGACAACTGCATGCAAATTGCGCCCACTTTTCGAGTTCTGAAGAAAATTGTCTAGCAAACTATTTTTGCGATGAAAATCCATGCTTAGTGGGTTCAAACTGTTTCAAATTACAATGAAATTTACAAAGGAGTCATAAAACTTTGAACAGGTAATTTTGCTCATTCTCAATGAGGGTAGCAAGCACTAGTGATCATTGTTCTACCGTTAAATTTTTGTGAAGTGGCCCACATACAAAGAGAAGACAGAAATATGGTTAATGTTGAGTCTTCGGCTTTGCAAAACTTGAAATATTGTAGCATGTAGTATTGTTATGCAAGTATTACGCGATCGCAAACTGTGAGCATGCCTGCAACTTCTTTCAGGTAAAATATGTCGTCATTATTAATTAGTTGGGTACTACTATGTATCATTTGTTCTTTAAAAACACATTTACTTTGTTTTGAACTTAGTCTGCGCGCGTTAAACATCGGCGAAAGCTGTAATTTCAATGAAAATTATTACTGTATGCAAATTACAGCATTTACCTCTTTCAGAGGAGAAAGTAAAACGTCAATTTGGGCTCGAAGTTTAGAGTTTTCCATTTACTTTGCAAGGTTTTCACAGTCAACTGTTCCGGAAGAGTTGACCCTATTAGCATAGACACGCCCCCCCTTATTCTCTTCCTTTGCCATCCCTTATCATGAGCCTCTTCAAAATGAGGATAGTGACTCCTTATGTGTTTGTCTATGCAATGCAATATATTGCATTGCATAGGCAAACACATCCACTGCACAGTGAAAGATACAGAATAGTTCCTGCCCACATCCAATATTAGTGGGTAGGTTTTGTGGAAAACGTATGTTGTTTACTCGTAATAGCCAACACTCCTAACCGTTTAAAATGTAATGATACATCACGAACTATTCATGTTCTGAATAGGTGGACGGAATTATCAATATTATCTCAATGCACGATCTTATTCTTCTCATTCTCGTACAGCGAGGATGGAATATCGAAATCCTATTAACAACTGCGATTGGAGCGGTAAATAATAATAATAATTTATCTACGCCCGAGGCGCAACAGGATTTCATATTTGACAAGAAATATGGGGTAGAACTCTAAGTGGTTGGGCTTATCGGGTGCGGGTTAATTTTTTCGTGTCAGGCAATAGTGCTCACATGAGGGACCGGGTTACTTGGATTTAAAGTGTGATATACAAAACATTATTTAAATTTCACGCTCTTTGTCGCATTATTTGCATATATTTTCTCAGCAAAGCAGTGTTCTTTCTAACTAGATAAATTTTTAAAATGTATTTATTAAATTTAAAATATAATAAAAATCATTCCGTTTTAGCTAATGTTTGGTTTAATAGCGGCTGGAAGCCGAATGGGACAATTGTGTTCTGTTGTACTAATCTCACTCAATCGAGCGATCGCCATTAAACGCCCACTGCAGTACGCTAATGTCAGTGTTTTTTTGTTGAGAGCAAACGCTGAAGAGCAGGCGGACCCATAACAGTCTGAACCTATATTTCCTCTTGTAGTACTCTTAGAATAACTTACATTGTATACTAGGGTGGCTAACGGCGGTACGTGTACCGGTACACATCCTCATCAGTCGTGTATCGGTACACGCTCAAAAAGCGAGAGTGGTGTACCGGAATGTACCGTGTACCGCGGTACTCGGCCTCTCGCCGCGCGCTCTCTAGTGTACCGCGGTACACCGTGTACCGACGATACACGACATGCTAATTTCTCCCTCTCGAGTCATGAAGAGAGATAAGCGGCCGAGGTCTCCGATCCTGTGGAGTTGTGGTAAAGTTTTTGTCTATCAATCCAACCTTATCTGGTTCGAATCCAATCAAGCTTATATCTTGTTTTGCTATTATCTTGAGTATCTTTGAAAGTTTTCGTGCGTCGACTGCTAATATCTCATCGTTACTCGTCTGATACTTGTAAAATATTCAGAAAACTATCATTTACGCTACAACATTATCCAATATATTTGGGAGAAGACTCAAGCACATTGTTGAAACAGTTACAATGTATAAATATGTATTGCACATTTGACCATCGTGAGCATTTTTTACGATTTACAAAAAACATAAAATATGTGATAATTTCCATACTAAAATCCTTCAGTGAAGTTCAAGAACATAGTAAAACAAGATCTAAGCTTGATTGGATTCGAACCAGATAAGGTTGGATTGATAGACAAAAACTTTGCCACAACGCCACAGGACCGGAGGACGCGGGCATTTATCTCTCTTCATCACTCGTGAGGTCAAGAGAGGGAAAAATTAGCATGTCGTGTACCGTCGGTACACAGTGTACCGCGGTACACGAGAGAGCGCGCGGCGAGAGGCCGTGTACCGCGGTACACGGTACATTCCGGTACACCACTCTCGCTTTTTGAGAGTGTACCGGTACATCGTGTACCGTTCGGTACGCGTACCGAGAATGTACCGTGTATCGGTACTGTACCGTTTTCGCCACCCTATTGTATACTATTCCCATCCTTTGAAATGATATAAAATTCAGATCTACGGTGTCCGATCGCGGGTAGGCATGGCGCTTTTCCAAATCGTAATGACGACCGTCGCTTCAGTCGGAACTATATTGTTCTTGGATGCCGTGTGGATCATTCTTCCCACTGGCAAGACAGTTGATGTCGGTTGCCTTCTTTATAATTTCTCGTTGCTCATGCGAGGAATGGCGTTAAAATTAGAGCTCGCCGAAATATATCTCTTTCCAAATCGACCAAGAAATTTGGGAGAGAGAAGACAAAATACTTTATAAAAGCTATTCTCCATACTTCTTCTTTAAAATGAGCCGACCCGGTTGCAGTTGCGCTTCGAGTATGAGAATCCATTCGTGGCATTCCTCTTGCTGGGGAATTTGTCGTGCATCACACTCAACTTTGTGTGCTACACAATCATCGTGATGTCGCTGAACAAGCAGCGAAAGTTGGTAAGACATTATAATATAATTTTAATAATACAATATTAAAATAATCAGAGTGAATGAAATGTGCGACCGTGTGTGCTCTTTTTTTCACCAAATTTTCACCATTCAGCAACCGGCCGAGAAAAGTTCACCGACTTCCGACCAGAAAAAGAGATCAGAGGCGCAGTTCACCACAATTGCAATCGCAATCTGCGGGATGGAGGTCATTTATTTTTATTTTTTGAAATATATTTTTATATTTCCAACATTTATTTCTGTCTTTGATTTATCATTTACAGTTCGTTTCATTCACTTACGTCCTATTCTTCGACATACTTGCTAAATGGGTTTGTTTGTTCAAATTTTGGTATTTCTAAATGAAGAAACAATGAAGCACTTAAAATTAAAATATTCTTGTAATATTTTAGTACCGTGAATATTACGCAGGAACATACAGTGCAGGAATATAATGAGCCTTATCAACATGATCTAATTCCCCATCCATCTTTGTTGCGCACCATAATGATGTAACGTAACGATGCAATGAACATAGATAATGATGTAACGATATTATGACTATTGACAACTTTTCTTTCATTGCGAAAATCGGCTCTATTTTTTGTCGATTTGATTTTCGAAAAAAATTGTCAGGAAAAAAATACCCGCAAATATTTTAAATTAAGAAATGAATAGTACTGTGACTAAGAGTATAAATAGCATACTTTGGAGTAAGATAAATATAATTATTATTATTATTATTATTATTTCAAGTTCGTCCTCCGTGCCACACTCAACAACATGGTGACCATACTACAAGCTGCGACTCCTGCATACATTCTAATTGGCTGCTCAAGCAACCTCCGTGCCGATTTTCGTCGGTTCATTCGCAGGTTTACACATGGATCATGAACTCTCCTTGATACCGACGTGTAGATACTCAGTCTATTTAGTAAATAATATGCAAAATTGAGATTCTAGGTGGCGAATATTTAAAGATAGTTGGAGTCTCTTGATGTCGGCATCCAAGAGAGTTCGCGCTCTGTGCACAGCCAGGAAGATATTTTAAGAAAAAAAACACGGCTTTTTTCCTTTTACTTTTCATGGAACCACTTACTAGGAATGGTCGCGAACTCTCACCGAGCTTTCAGGATGATATATAGCACATTCGATAGAGCTCAGCGAGATTAGACGAGATTTCGGTTTTTAGCTGCTTTCCCTGAAGGAGCTCCGAGCTATTGAGGTCCGAAGTTTGACCTATTTTCGCATAGAACCAATGGCTCGGCGGAGGACGCGCCTATCTAGTGTATCAAGCTCTCTCGTTATCATCACCATCTGGTGTAGTGGTACCGTGCTTGCCTATCAAACTTTTGGTCCTGGGTTCGCTTCCCAACAAGGTCCTTTTTCTTTTGCTGTTTTTTCATCACAACTATCATCTTTGATACCGTCCTTCAATTTACATGTATACAATTTACATGGATGAAGCGAATGAAGCTTCAATTTACATGAAAGAATAGCTACAAAAAGCGCATTTCGCGCAGGTTTCATGTTTTCATAATGTCTTTCGACCCGTTTCGGATAGTTTCTCACCTCCTTGCCCGTTTTTCCCCTTCCCCCTCTTCGTCCGACCCAATGTCCCGATCCGAGTCCAAGCTCTCGGACCATCTTTTCCTGATCCTGACCCAAGCCGCCATCCACGAGCTGGATATCGAAGAGGAAGAGGATGTGATGATGGAGGACGATCAAGTGGATCCCGATGTCTGCCTCAACGACATCGCCGATCGAAGATTCTTGGCCGACTACACTCCAACCAAGACTATTCGCTTTTCTGGATCTACTAGGACTCCAGAAGAGGTAAGCCATTTATTATAGATTGCTTCGTTTATCGTTCATAATTCGCTCATTTCCGTTGAAAAATTTGTATTTCTGTATTTATTACATTTATACTGCAGGTGGAGGAAGCCATCCACTATCGCTGGGCCCTCGACAGCGGAATTCCCCGTAATCGCGAGACGGTCAAGCGTCGTTTCCGGTGGGTCTCATCAGAACACGACTGGCGCAATCTGCTTGGATTCGAGAAAGCCGCCAAAATCAAGTCGGATCGTCTCGCCAATCTGTACAACCTTGGAGTTGAGCTGAAGGCCATTGTCTACGAGAAACTCGAAGCAGGTTAGTGGCCTTCATTTTATTAATATGTAGTATTCATAAATTAGAACGTTGAAACAATTTGGTCGGATGTAGTCACTTTTATGCCCCCTTCACTTCCATAACTTCGTAATCAGAACAATAGTAAAACTTTGGATTCCCGTGATTTACAACAAAAAAAATTATTGAATTTTTATTCCCTTAAATTTTTTATCAAATATCCATTTTCATGGGCAATTGCAGGTGTAATTCTGCACGATGCCCAATTACAAGAAATCGCCCTTGGACTGCGAGACAAGCACTCTCTTCCCGATTTCCGAGCCGGTCATTCATGGATAACGAAATTCAAGAAGATGGCAAGGATTGTCTCACGACATATCACCAAGATGATCATCAAGAAAGTGGCGTTGGATCGGCAGAAACTCGAAGATGACTGCAAAGCGTGAGTGAAATTTTCATTCTGTTTATGTTATTTGTTTGATTTTATTAATGTATTTCGCCGTGCTAGACTTGGAATTATAATTAATTTAATTTGTATTCCAGGACAGTGAAGGTGGTTCGCGACTTCATTGCGTCCAATCCGACCATCCCTATCTTCAACTCGGACCAGTGTGGCGTCAATTTGGAGATCTACTCGAAGAGATCATTGGCCATCAAGGGAGAGAAGATGGTCGAGAGAATCGCCGATTCATCATCTGCCCTTACCCACTCCTATACTATTCTTCCCCAGTTGTTTTCCGATGGTACTCTTGGCGAAAAATTATTTGTAGTCTGCCGAAAAAGGCGGTCATTTCCCCCCTACCGTGAATGTATTCTCTGCCTCCAATCTTCACCTTGTTCCCGGTAGTTCTCACATAATGACCAAGTCTCATATGCTCGATTGGCTCGCAAATTGTGTCTTTGTCCCCTCCAATCCGACTTCTTCGTACATGATAGTTGATAGTTGGCCTTCCTTCCGTGACCACAATGCTATCAAATCGGTGGCATCTGCCGCTGGGCATACGGTAGATATTATTAACCTCCCTGCCCATTCCACCTCGTCTATTCAACCCCTCGATCTTCACTTCAATCAGCAATTCAAGGCTGTTATGAAGCGAATTTGTACATATATTATCGCTTTTGATTTCCCCATGAAAACGCGTAACAATCGCGCCAAGATGCTTTCCCTTGTCTACCACCAGATGAAGGCCCCGGTCTTGAAACATTCTCATCAGTATGCTTTCAAAAAGGCCGGATTCATTGATGTCACTTTGCCCACTGATTTCCCCACTCCTGCCCAATATATGTTCCCTAAAGACGTTGTCACCACCTGTGAATTTCCTTGCCCCGCTACCTCTTTCATTCGCTGTGCCCACTGCGACAAGCGCCTTTGCTGGGGCTGCTTCGTCACGAAATATCACATTTGTTGATTATTGAAATAAACATTGTTCGCTCATGTCTCTGGTTGCAAAAAAACAGCAAAAGAAAAAGGACCTTGTTGGGAAGCGAACCCAGGACCAAAAGTTTGATAGGCAAGCACGGTACCACTACACCAGATAGTGATGATAACGAGAGAGCTTGATACACTAGATAGGCGCGCCCTCCGCCGAGCCATTGGTTCTATGCGAAAATAGGTCAAACTTCGGACCTCAATAACTCGGAGCTCCTTCAGGGAAAGCAGCTAAAAACCGAAATCTCGTCTAATCTCGCTGAGCTCTATCGAATGTGCTATATATCATCCTGAAAGCTCGGTGAGAGTTCGCGACCATTCCTAGTTAGCGGAGCGGAGCAAAGCGGACAACTAAATGAATTGGATGAGGGGCAGACACTTGCACGTCATAATAGTCTCTATTGTCACATATACTCAAATTTGAATAAATTACTAATTGTTCGTGGTCTTAAGTTTTAACGCTGCAACGCGAACTTTCAAGAACGTCTCTCTAGAGAACGTTTCGTTCCCTATAATATTTGTAGGGAGCGGTTTGCATGGTTTAGTTGATCAGACCTATTCTACGCACTCATTGTTCAGAACAACAAAATTTGCCCGCCGAAATGAGAAAGTGTGTTAAACGAGGGGGTTTCCAACCTTTACTGGGAGAAAAAAATTCACCCTCTATGCGAATTAGATAATAAATTACAATTGATACATCGTGTAAAATCGAGACGGACTTGTGCGCACTCTCTAGCACCCATTTTCAGGTGGAATCATATCTAATGGCAATGTTGCTGTGAAAATAAATAATTATTAATTATAATTTTCAGATCAGTAATGTATTACTGAAAAAGAAAATTTACATAGGGACTGGAAAAGGTGAAGAAAATCAATTACTGATCGGTCTTGGCAAATTTCCAAACACCTCTAATTACTGTAACCGCCCAGGAGGACGGGGTGTAGATGCAATCCGCGTCTCTTCGGCGTTCTTCTCTCTATCGCTGTTGTTGTTTCCTCTCTGCGCTCTTTGGGGGATAGTGTGGTCAGATGTGTTTACATCTCGCCCCGCGAGCTCGCTTTCTTATATTCTTTGCATTTCCTACGTTTTTACATCATTCCACAGGCAACTAAACCTTCCACAAAGGGTGTTGATGCGGGAGAGCGCGTAAAATTGACGCTTGCTCTCGCTTCCACCCCTTTCGGGAGATTTGGAATGATGTGGAAACCAACGTTCGAAGATGTTCATTCAGGGAAAGGTCTTCCTGCTCGTACTAGTGATGGCCTCTTCTACCTCTTCTATCAGCATGGAAGAGATGGAAGATTCCCCTGCAGAAGAAGGCATTGAGGTGAATGATAAACGGAATTTCTATATTATGAGACTAAGAAGAGCGCTAGAGCTACGAACCTGCAGAGGAAACTATTGGGAAATGTGATGAAGAAGTGCCTGCACTTACAAAACACCTGAGGCCTGTGTGCAAAAAGCGTGCAGATCCGGCAGGGGCCGGCACAGTAAAAAAGTTCAATCTTTTGAAACGATGTGGTTTTAGGCTTTCGCTGGTTCTTTTGATTATAGGCATTTTCACGTGGGGGCGCCATACCGGGTTGGTTTGAAATCACATTTTTATTAAGTTTCTCGGGCTCAAAGAATGCTATTTATTTGCTCTTGTGATCCTGTGAGAAGAGAATCCGGTGCAGAATTTGAATGTTTTCTCTTGAAACCTTTTGATATTTCAAGTTGTGAGTCATGTTGATTGAAAGGACAAACAGTTGCCCCTTTCACCTGTGTAGAGAGAAATTCTTCGTGAAAAGAGGATGAAAGAACACTTTTACACCATGTGGCAGAAAGGAGAGAGCTACAGAAATGTAGAATTCTCCCTGAAGGTCCGCATTCGCTGGTGATCAAACATGGGAGAGGAGGTTAGATCAATCGTGCGAGAGAGATGGAAGAAGTAGATCAGTGGAGGAATTCTTTTATACGCCATCTGGCGCAAAAGGCACTCCTCGTGAAAAATAGGTTTAGAAAATTGAACTTTAAAAAAAACTGTACCGGCTTTCTGGGTCAAAGATGATCTTCTGACTCGGGGAACAGGGTCTAGGGAATGCATCATGTTCGGTTTCTTTGGCCAATTATAACACCGACTTTGTGCTTACGATTACAATTAGTGTTTTGACCTTTTTTAAAACAGAAAAAATGCAGGCATTCGATTCGATCACTGCAATGTTGGATGAACTGGCCGACGCTCTCCTCATCACTCCAACTACCGCAGCGAGTCTGAAGAAGCCCTTCGTGGAGGGGAAGAACTACCTCAAGGTAACAGTCATACTTGGATACGGTAATCCGGGGTACTCCGCATTTTCGAGAACCCTGGTCGAGGGGCACTATCGAAAAGTACAAAATTTGATAACTGAAAGATTTGGGAAGTTGGTCAACGCTAAGGGTGTGATCAAGTGAAACGGGGGATCTGAGCTACAGTCGCGTCCATAAGTGAGTGGTCACTTTTTCAATCAGTTGTATCTTCTACGCTGGAGAAGTAATCAATCTGAAGTTTTTGCGTTATATACCAAATCCATCGGCGATTATGATGATGTTATTGAGAGATTTCGAAATACCTCAGTTATTGCATAGTGATGACGTAATCAAACCATACTTTTTCGAAAGTCCATTATTCTTACATACATTTTTTCCTGCTAGCCAAACTTTTTGAGCATAAAGGTGTGCTTATGGGCTGCCAGGAAAAAAAAATTCAAGTTGCTGCGACTTCGCACCTTGGCTGCAGCCTTGCTGCAATTTCGCGGTCGTAAACTCATATCTCCGCTTCTAGACCAGCTAGAATGTCGTTCTTGGGATATGTTTGGACCACTCTTTTGGATAGATCTTGTTCCTGACTATAAAACACCAGAAAATTATGAATTTTTATGCCCTGAGGGGATATGAAGGCCGATCAATGCCAAACTCAAGTTATATTATTAAATCATCATTTCGGCCACTTTGAAGTTGATTACGAGTCTCTAGCGCGTCTAGAAACGAAAAACCATTTTTTCGGGCACCCAGTTTGAGATCTCGCATTGTCCCGTAATGGAACCGTACAATGTGATACTAATTTTTCTCGAGTGTCCCTCAATGTCAACTTTCATCACTCAAAGTACGATGTTTGCAAAATTTTCCTCCGAGCAAAAAACCGCTTCTGAAATTTCGTCGAAATGTTGCGTCATCACTACGCAATGAAGAAAAAATAAAATAGGATGAAAGGTTCAGAATCGAGGCCCCAGTGTATGTATGTATTCCAGTTAAAATTTCAGATAGCTACCTCATCTGGTTCTAAAGTTACAGCACAACAAACTATATTAAGGAAATTGTAGGTCAATAGGGCGAAAAGGGGGCGTGGCCTATTGTGTGTCCTTCTGAAAAACGATCGAGGCGCCCTGGAAACAAATGCCAGCCACACAAAAAGTTAGGCATCGGTTCTTCAATACATTTACAATATGTCTACGCAAAAACTAGATTTTTGCCCAACTGTCCCATAGAGTTGAGATCAATCGAATATGGGTCATGAAAAAAATTGATTTTTTTGTACCTCGGGGCCAATTATTGAGTTATATGTATCATATTCTCAGAATCGTCAGCAATCCATATAAGGATCATTTTGATTCCTAGAACCACATTCTAGCTGGTCTAGAAGCGGAGATATGAGTTTACGACCGCGAAATTGCAGCAAGGCTGCAGCCAAGGTGCGAAGTCGCAGCAACTTGAAATTTTTTTTCCTGGCAGCCCATAAGCACACCTTTATGCTCAAAAAGTTTGGCTAGCAGGAAAAAATGTATGTAAGAATAATGGACTTTCGAAAAAGTATGGTTTGATTACGTCATCACTATGCAATAACTGAGGTATTTCGAAATCTCTCAATAACATCATCATAATCGCCGATGGATTTGGTATATAACGCAAAAACTTCAGATTGATTACTTCTCCAGCGTAGAAGATACAACTGATTGAAAAAGTGACCACTCACTTATGGACGCGACTGTATCTGCAAAACTATCTATATTTTTCGGTCCTCGTGTGACAGTTGTGTTGTCGTTGCTTCTAAAACAGAATGGCATTTTGGTCGAGACTGCTTGTCTCCTTTAATAATATTTCCCCTTAATTCCCTTAGTCTCCCTTAATTATTATTATTATTATTATTCAGGGCGACTATCGATGACTGGTCAAGATGGAGAGTCGCTTCTCCGATTTCTGTCGCTCCTTCGCCTTGAGTGACCCCCACGAACCCGCTTTCCGCGTTGACAACCCCGAACACAAGAACCTCCGCCGGAATGAAAAGTGCAAGAAGATGGACGTGGCAATCCAGTGAGTTGCAAAATTAATTGAATTATCATCTACTTTCGGCCCATACATGGGCAGCAGGGGTAGGGGCACTGTGCAAATGAGGGCTGTGATTTTTCGGGGGTTCTATGCAAAGGCCAAAATAGTGAAAACCGGGGATTTATGAAGAATCATTCATCCCTGCTATATGACATTAAATGCTTCATAACTGTTCGCTTTTGGGAGGTGCTTTTCCCCTAACAAAGTCATACAGATTCCGAATCGGAGGAGAAAAGAGCCCCGACTGTTTTAACGCTGAAAAGGCTTTAAATAAAATAATGTCTAAAGCTCGACAGTGACTAACGGGGGCTCTATTTTTTGAATTTGGCGGGTTACGGTAGCGCGGGGGCTGTGTGCAAACGCAGTCGGCAATCGGGGGCTAGCTGCAAAAGGCCTCGGATAAGTGCTGCTCAAGCATGGTTTATTCGGTATTTGATACGTGCACGAAGCGTGTGACGTCATTAAGAATGTATGCTAATCTAAATATAGATTCGATGAGGATGTATGCATTATTTTAATTCAATATTAATGTAATAATAGTATTATAAATAATATAATATAATAGCATAAATAATAAAAGTTATGTTAATATTATATAATAATATAATCCAATATTAATGCCAGGGTGATGTCGGGGCTGGTGCACAAGTTGGCCGCCAACAAGGAGCTGAGTGTAGATGTGAGGAGGAAGATGGGAAGGAACGAGGAAGCAATGGAGATTTATAAAGAGAGGATCAAGGATATGAAGGCGCACTACATGCGATTGACGCACATGCATTATACGAAGCAGAGCATACTCGAAGATCTCGCTGACAACCACGGTAGGCTATAATGAATTATGCAGAACAAAAATACTAGAAACGATTACAAGAGGAATAGGTAAACTCCATGGAACATACACTCATAGGTCGAAAAGGTGCGTTGCGGCAAGTCTATGCGGGCTGGTTTTTCAAAAATGGGCATGAGAACCCGAAAATGCGGGTTGGGTTTTCATTTTTTCAATCGAAAAATCTGAAAATGCGGGTTGGCTTCGTTGTTTTTTTAACGTATATTTCGACCTATGCATACATTGACAACATTTTGTCTTTTTGAGGTGTACTTTTTTTTCTAAATGAGACACCATCAAGATCGTGCGATCTGAAAAGTGTAAAAATATCGGCCAACATTTTTTCATCCAGAAATTGTAAAATCTGACAATATTTTGGGGTTTTTGGTAGACAGTCTTTTGGCATTTGAGGGACGAGGTTATTGACAACACAGGTTATAGAATTATATAACGCAGATAATTGCAGCCATTCTCTATCTCGACTATGCTCCACGGTGGAATCCAAATGGTCAGAAGAAGGGAGTGAGGTAATCGAATTAAACATAATATAATTTATTTTATCAGTGCCTAGGGTTTCTTACTGGTATACGAAACCCCAATTATAAAAACAATGGACCAATCGAAATTCTATTGTTGCACTTTTACATAATTGGGTTTTGGTGTATCATTAAGGAGCGATCTCACTGTCGTTTTTGGGGGCGCTGATCAGATTAATCGGGCTCTCCACAATTCATTGCCAAGATTCGGTAATCGAAAATGATCAAAATGCGACTGAATTCACAAATTAATGATGCTCATCTTGCAGCTGGCATGTTATTCACGCTATCGCCAAGGTCTCCGGGAGGCGCGTCGCTCACTACTGGGTGCACATAATGAAGGATTCCGAGCAGGTGCGGCAGTCTACTGATATTTAGATGCATACTAAATAGGTCAAATGGGGTTCTCGCAAGTACTTCGTGCAGGAATGCCTAGAATCGCTTGCCAAATTGCGTAGTGTCTAATTATCGAGAGAATTGTCAAAAATGGGTTAGGAATACATGAAAATTTCCGTTCGCCGACATGTTCCCATGTAGAAGTGCCTATCCTCGCCAGCATATATTTTCACTGCGGGACCACGATTTTACGAAGTTGCACCAAATGAATCTTTGGGAAATGGATAACAGCTAACATGATTGATAGATTGCCGATCAAATGATGTATAGTGTAATTTAATGCATTCTAGGAATGGCATCGGTTAACACAGATTAAATAGTGCCTTAAAATTACGGTCCAATATCTCCTACCTTGTGTTTTCTAGAGCGAAAAGTGGTCTACCATCTATTTTTTGGCCCAAATTAGCAGCAAAAGTAGTCTACCACATGGTTTTCAATCGCATTTAGCGTCCTACCATGTGCATACGTGTCCAAGCCCCCGGCCCCGCAGTGCCTACCAAGAGGATTTGGTAGGCAGTGCGGGAGGCCATGTGTTAGGCCATGTATGGGGGGTCATGGTCAAAAATGGGTTTTGGGTTGGTCCCACCAAAGTCAAAGTGGTATACTGTAACTTCACCGCCGGGGTCCCGCAACGAAAATAGACTACCGTAACCCATGATACCGTAACCCGGAAATACGAAATTGAGAATCTTGACTCGGTATTTGTTGCATTAGGTAGGCCTCGGGTAGAAATTAATCGGACGGCATACGGCGGTCCCGGCACGACATTGCCGATACCGTAATCAAGTCTACAGTATAGTGAAATTTCAAATTGAGCCAATTCGCTCGGTATTTGTTGCATGAGCTAGGCCTCGAGTAGAAATAAATCGGACGGCATACGGCGGTCCCGGCACGACATTGCCGATACCGTAATTAAGGCTACAGTATGCTGAATTTCAAATTGAGCCAATTCGCTCGGTATTTGTTGCATGAGCTAGGCCTCGAGTTGAATTTAATCGGACGGCATACGGCGGTCCCGGCACGACATCGCCGGTACCGTAACCGTAACGGGAAAAACTGAAATGGAGATATTGGACCCGTTATTTGTTGCATGAGGCAGGGCTAGAGTAGAATTTAATCGGACGGCATACGGCGGTCTCGGCACGACATCGCCGATACGGTAACCCATGCTACCGTACCAGGAAAAACTGAAATGGAGAAATTGAGCCCGTTATTTTTTGCATGATGTAATTAATCGGACTGTGTATTATTTCTCGGTGACTGTATCCCCGGGTACAGTAACCCAAATTTTAATAAAAATGAACACATCGACTGGGGATTTTTGCAGGAGGTAGATCTCCAGTAGGTAATATTGGAGTGGTATGTGGCATTGCTTCCGCCATAGTCGGGGTACGGTACGAAGTACGAATGAAATTTGAAATATCACAGATCGGGGATATTTCGTATGTGGTCGACCTCGAGTTTGCAATGTGCGAGATATCGTAGCCTTGGTACGCTACTCATTTAGTGTTCATTATAAAAACTCAAGGTACACCTCCAGTAAAAATCCGGAGCCGATTTGATCAATTTGAAATTCAGCATACTGTAGCCTTAATTACGGTATCGGCAATGTCGTGCCGGGACCGCCGTATGCCGCCCGATTAAATTCTACTCGAGGCCTAGCTCATGCAACAAATACCGAGCCAATTGGCTCATTTTGAAATTTCAGCATACAGTAGACTTGATTACGGTATGGGCACTGTCGTGCCGAGACCGCCGTATGCCGTCCGATGTATTTCTACTCTAGGCCTAGCTCATGCAACAAATACCGAGCGAATTGACTCAATTTGAATTTTCAGCATACTGTAGACTTGATTACGGTATCGGCAATGTCGTGCCCTGTCGTGTGATTTGACACCTCATTCGAATACTTCAGCCGTTACTCGGAAACTCAAATTCGCAAAATTGTTCTTCATTGGGCATCCCTAGTTGGGATTTCTTGTTTGAGTTGGAATTAGGTACAGTATGATTGAAAGGTATACTGTACCGAATGCCCACTCATACGATCAATCCCGACTCGTTCGTTGCAACTTCGTAAAAGCGTGGTACCGCTGCGAAAGGTACAGTATTCCGGATTATTGTTTTTGGGTTACTGTAGAACATACTCTACCGTCCTACTATATGTTGGGTTGACCAATCGATAATCGAAAATATCGATTTTTACCTTGAATCACTGGCGAGGCGGTCATACTGGCGAAGTGCCCACCAAACAAATGGTAGGCACTTCGCATGCGTCGACTCATGCAATGCTACGTCTCCTCTTCTATTTGACTTGTTGCCGATTAACGATTTTTTATTGCATAAAATCGTTAATGGAACTACAGGCGACGAACTAAAAGACGTGTTCATATCTGATGTTTATAATCCACAGTCTTCATTCACTCTCTGTTCAGACCAGCTCCGTTGTCGTTCAAATTCTGGTTGCTGCTCTCAAGGATCTTCACAGAATGGGAATTGCCGGCGTCCATCTTCAAAGTCACACAGCCGGTATGCCTCCATCTCTTCATAGATGCGCAGGGTTGTTGCTATTAGGTCAAAAGCGGGTGGTTCAACGTCTTGAACCGAAATCGGGAGGGAGCTATTGCTGGCTACACCTTAGCCAATGTATGTCATTGATCAAATATGTTCAAGCTAGGGAGGAAAAACACTTCTGCATGCCGCCGAAAAATGTGGGCAACGGAATTTTTATATCGCTTCATCCATTTCGACCCGTTTGCAACAAATTTAACGAAAATAGCTCTGCAATATGCACTAAGTACTTGCTAAAACTTCATTTGACCTATGCATCTCCTCGACTATTCTCGCTATTTTTGCTTATTTAACGACGTCTTCCTATTTGTATCTAGTTACCGTACACCGCATGGGGGTGAAATCAACAAGAGCCATGATTGTAAAAAGTGGGAAGGCCAAGAGACCGAATTCAGGTTACTACCGCTGCGAGGAAACGTTGTTTTCCATGAATTCAGTCTCCGAGAAGACGGGAGTGCAGGTGAAATCGTGGAACTTCGATGAAGAGGACACCGCAGTATCGCCAACTGATCGAATTATCGCAGTCGTCCAGCGAAAGATGAGGAGATACAAGCACGAGGTTGTCACTGCCCAGGACATGTTCGATGCCATAGTCGAACCGAGACTGCTCGGCGGACTCTCAGTCCATCTCATGTCGGCAGCAAAAGAGGAGAAATCGACAGTCGACGTTGATGACGTCACTGACGACCTCAGCGACTTTGCTTTTGACGAATAGAAGGGCTGCATTAGTCGAAAGCGTAGATAACTGCTGAAATTTATCCATTTTTCGCATTAATCTTTCAATTGTTACGGGTACATCATTTTTGATGATTGGTATTTATTACGGATAATTAATGAGTACGGTGCTCAAATTGTTGTTGTTGATGGTTATATAAATGTTTGATGAACAAGATTTCTCGAACTCATTACATGTGCAATGGAATATGTGGTCTACACGAAGTTTTCCGGAGCTCATGCATATGCGAGTTAAAGCTTTATTATACATGACAAGGCTTATGGGAGCGTCCGTGTATCTCGTGTTCACGATGAGTTGAATGACTTGCGAATATTTTTCCGCTTATTATTTTTAAATACCTTTAAAATTCAGAGTTGCTAAAAATGTAATAGTTAGAAATTATGATACCAGCTACATGTTCTTAAAAATATTCATTGTTCTGTATCTTCCCATTAAGAGAGGTTTCACTAGAGAGTAGGAAAAATCCCTCTTTCTATTTTCGAAAAAAAAGTTAAATTCGATCAATTTTTTTGCGAGAATACACAGGAGACAAGTATTTGAATAATCCTTGTCCCAGATCGCAGTTTTTTTTTAATTTGCCAGTTCTGTCGCAAAAAATCGACATAATTTTCTTCAGAATTTAGCTAGAATCCTCAGATTGGGTTCAAAATAACCGGTGTAGTTAGATGAACAATTTTAATGTTGATGATCTGTCTGACCTCAAATTTGCTGTGCGGATTTGTTGTCGCTCCAGAACAACTTTTACGCGAAGGCACTGATAAAATGTTCTGAGCGTCCCTACGATCAGGGAGAGGAATGAACGAACAGAGAACACATTAATCCAAAGCTAATGATAAAAGTTCGGAGTGAAAGTGCATGAATAATTGTAAGTGAAAGAGTCTCGCGATTGTACACGCTCTCTCTCTCTCCAACCCCCCCCCCATTCTATTATGTTTCCGACCTGTGGAATGATGTATCCAGGGAGCTGCGTTTGCTCGTCGGCTATTTGCCGCGGTGTCAGTGTCTAAACGCGATAAAAACGCGACGCGAACGCTCCACGCGCGTCTCTCCAGCGTGCATCTCTCTATAGTTGTTGTTCCTTCTCTGCACGCTTTGGGGTGAGTGGCTTGGTCACTTGTGTCTACACCTCCGCGCTCTGCGAGTTCTCTTCCCTTTTAATTTACATTTTCTCGTTTTTGCCGATTGTGCTCCTCTCATACACACTGACTGCTCAGCGTTCCAGCACGGCATCGAGTTGGCACCATGCCTAGAACGTCTTTAGTTGTCTGAATCCCTTGTTTCGCGTACTCTCTCGACGATTCCCTCTTCCTCTGACTTGATATCGTGCCGCTGTTCTTTCTGATATTGTGTCCAGAAAGGACTTGGGATTGAGAGAGCGTGTAAAATAGACAGGAATCCTTCTTTCTCGCGCTCTCGTGTTCACCCCTTTCTGGAGCTTTGCAATTATGTGAGACGCAACGTTCCAGGATGTCCATTCAAGGAAGTCCCTTCCTACTCGTAGTAGTGCTGGTCTCTACTCTCAACATAAAAGAATTAGAAGCTTCTCCTGCACGAGAAGGCATCGAGGTATAGTGATACAACGTTTTTATGATTTGTTGATATTCGTATCTCACTTTTCCCCAACTAGCGGTGGGGTGGCGGTAGCGGTGTAGCGGTGGGGTGGGTGCCCAGGCGGTCAGTGTTTGCCATTCTGGTATGATTTGACTGTAGAAGAGTGCTAGGGCTACCAGGTACCTACCAAAGTGCTCCTAAGTAATAGAGGAATATACTTGCAGGCATTCGATTCGATCACTGCAATGATCGATGAAATGGCCGACGCGCTGCTGATCTCCTCTGATAATGCAGCGAGTCTGAAGAAGCCATTTGTTGAGGGAAAGAACTTCATGAAGGTAACAGTAATATTGTTGTTGTTTCGTACTACATACAGTCCATTGATTCATCTCTCTTCGGTAATGTTCGAATTAGGGTTGGTTGAATCGGTGCGAGCCAAAGGTGCACCTGGCTCGTGGTCGAGGGAGAGCGCGCGGTCCGAGCCGCGAGCCCGAGGATCACCGCCGGCTCGCGGTGGACCGCGAGCTTTTTTGGGAGACGGGCGGGGCGAGCACCGTCTCGGTTGAAGAATTGGCCGATCTCACTGATTACCAGAGAGATTTCCGCTTTGTCCCTCGTGGCCTATATGAAGCCGTTCGCCAAAGAATCGAGTGGAACCGGGAGGGTCCGGCACAGTGTAAAAGAGTCGATTCTCTGAAACTCTATAATTTGAGGTTTTCGAGGATGCTGATAACGATGCGCATACTCGTTTTGTATGTAGGACGCCCGTTGGCGCCAGATGGCGCTGCGCCTAAATCGCATTTTCTTCTTTTTCTCCTCGCCCAATATTGCTAATTTTTTGTCCTTGTGGTCCTAGGGTCAGAATTCGATGGGGATCACGCTGATATAGTTCATTTTATGCGATTATTATTCATTGTTATGTAGCTGTCTACCCCAACTCTGAGAGCATAGAGGAGTAAGAGTTTATCTACAATCAACCAGTTGACACCACTGCACGGATCGAGAGTGGAGAGCGGCGAAGGGATAGTCACGTATCTAATTATGCTAAGATGGACTCATAGGCAAAGGGGGCGAGTCACGTGATAGGATTATGATAATTGACTAAGGGGAGTGGAGGGAAACTACACAATACAACATTCATAACCGCCAAATTATCAACTCTTCGTAGAGGCAATTGCAAGCTTGTTAATGTACACAGATCGGACCGGAATGACGAGAGGATTCCAAATATATAATTTGAGCCAATTTCATCATCAAATCTCGCTATGAGCTAACATAAAGTATATTGAGTTTGTAAGTAAACTAGGAGATTTACTCTCCTCTTTCCCCCGACCTCTACGCTCTCTCTCATCCCCACGCTCTATCGCTTTCCTCTCGCGTACCCCCTGGCCCCTTCCTATCTTTCAGGCGAGAGAGCGTTTGAATTCGAGAGGGTATGGAAAGACCGCAACAAATAGTGGAGAGAATAAGACCAATTTTAAACCATTTTATGTTAGCTCATAGCGAGATTTGATGATGAAATTGGCTCAAATTATATATTTGGAATCCTCTCGTCATTCCGGTCCGATCTGTGTACATTAACAAGCTTGCAATTGTCTCTATGAAGAGTTGATATTTTGGCGGTTATGAATAATATTTGCATAAAATGAACTATATCAGCGTGATCCCCATCGAATTCTGACCCTAGGACCACAAGGACAAAAAATTAGCAATATTGGGCGAGGAGAAAAAGAAGAAAATGCGATTTAGGCGCAGCGCCATCTGGCGCCAACGGGCGCCCTACATACAAAATGAGTATGCGCATCGTTATCAGCGTCCTCGAAAACCTCAAATCACAGAGTTTTAGAGAATCGACCTTTTTTCACTGTGCCGGCCCTTACTCGACTCTTTCGCAAACGGCTTCATATAGTGCAGTGGTTACTGTTTTGCCACTTCACCCGAACGTCGGTGGTTCAACCCCGCGTCGACGCACTCATTTTTGCTCTCTTCCATTTCGATTGCTGCTCATTAACACTGTGGTTTACACCCCTTTTCACGGCACTGCTGAGTGTTATGCCCACAATTTCGCGATTTCGGTACATTCTACTCACTCCTTTGCCACTAGTAAGCACTACTTTGTGAATGAGAGTGCTACTTATTTCATAGTGTTCAAATCGAGCGAAGACGATTCTGCATTCTCTACAGCATAACACTCAGCAGTGCCGTGAAAAGGATATAAAAACCAGTAGTAATAGGCAGCAATCGAAATAGAAGAGAGCAAAAATAAGTGCGTAGACGCGGGGTCGAACCACCGACGTTCGGGTGAAGTGGCAAAATGGTAACCACTGCACTATAAAGGCGCGAGGGATGAAGCGGTAATCACTCTGGTAATCAGTGAGATCGGCCAATTCTTCAACCGAGACGGTGTTCACCCCGCCCCTCTCTCAAAAAAGCTCGCGGTCCGTCGCGAGCCGCGAGCTTTCTGCGAGCCGGCGGTGATCCTCGGGCTCGCGGCTCGGACCGCGCGTTCTCTCTTGACCACGGTGAACCGGCTCGGGCTCGAGCTTTTCGCGAGCTTTTCACGTTAAAAAGAGGACGGTTAACCTTGTACCGGGCTTCACCGATTTTACCAACCCTAGTTCGAATGAATAGCTAGTATATACATTTAATGTAGTATCATTATTATACACATCGTTGTGCCACGCGACACTTACTAGAAACACTTTTTCAATTTACAATTGGCTATTGCATGAGATGATAACCATATTATTAAGGGAGACTATCGATGGCTGGTCAAGTGGGAGAGTCGCTTCTCCGACTTCTGTCTCTCCTTCGCCCTAAGTGATCCCGACGAACCTGCGTTTGCCGTTAACAACCCGGAACACAAGAATCTTCGCCTAAATAAACAATGCAGACAGATCGACGTGGCTCGAGTGAGTCGAAATCTAAAAAAAACAATTATATTTATTTTTTTGATGCACGGCATCCCCTTCAAATCTCTCAATCACGCGGTCGCTCTCTCATTGTTTTACTTATATTTCGCGTCAATTTTGAATACCTGTGTCAGTTTGGCACAGAGCCAAAAGAGAATCACTTTTTCAAATCTTGTCGGATAAACATGCCGTTTGCGGGAAGCAATTATGGGAATCACGGCTCCAAATTTAATGAAGAGACATCTATGCAATCGAGCAAATGCCAGGGTGATGACGAAGATGCTGAGCAAGTTGGCCAACAATAAGGATCTGAGTGTAAATGAGAGGAGAAAGATGGAAATGTACGAGGAAGAATTTGAAGTTCATGCAGAGAAGATAAGAGAGATGAAGGCGCACTACGCTCGAGTTGTTCATGCAACGATGGAGTACAGCGAAATATCGATTCACTCCGCGAAAATCAAGGTAGGTTGTAACACTTGTACTCATATGAAAGGAGACAAACAATCCAAATGTAGCACTACAGAGCTTATGCAGGATACAACGATAGAAGTTACAGAATATAGATGACACAAAATCATTGAATTACAGCCGTACTCCATCTCGACTACGCTCCAAGATGGAATCCACATGGCCAGAAGAAGGGAGTGAGGTAATTGAAGTGCTACTTCCCTTTTTTGAGAGCAAAATGTGAGACCGCGATCTCTTCATCTCGACATCGATCGACGTATGATAGAGTGTGCGAAATGAAGAGACTGTGTGTCGCTTTAACAATAAGTGACACTATTCAATCTTTCTTTTCTTGCAGCTGGCATGTGATCCAAGCTATCGCAATGGTTTCCGGGAGACGCGCCACTCACTCGTTCGTTCACGTAATGAAGGATTCAGATCAGGTGGGAATTGAAAATAGATAATAAAAATATTTGCGCCTTGGACAACCACAATTTCGTTTTTTGGGGGTCTTCGTGACTTTCAGAATTAACTTGAAAAAAAAATTGAATTTAACCGTAGGTACTTTGCGAAACCCTAACGCTCCCATCTTTATTGATTTCCTGTTCAGACAAGCGCCGCTGTCCTTCAAATTCTCGGTTCTGCTCTCACGGATCTTGATAAAATGGGAATAACTGGCGTCCGCCTTCAAAGCGACAAAGCTGGTTGGTCTTTCCACTTTTACCTTTTTCTTGTTTACGCAGCGCTGGTAGTTCCCTAATTCCCATGGCCTGCGGATATTGCCCCAACTGCACGTAAAATCGAGAGAGATATAGTAGGGAAAGCCACACTCTCTCTCCTCGGTATTCTCTCAGAAGGAAGAAATATTTCCAGTGTAAAATATGCAGGAGACCTGTGTAGTCATCGTACACCACGAGGATGCGAAATCAGCACATTTAATGATTAAAAGGGGTCATATCGAATACTTTGAGCCTACTACCACTGTTCGGAGTCTGTCTACGCCATGCCTTCCGTCTCCAAGGCGACAGGAGTGAAGGTGCTCTCGTGGGAGTTTATTGAAGACCACGACGGACAATCGCCGACTGATCGAATTATCGCGGTCGTTCAACGAAAGATGAGGAGACACAAGCACGAGGTGGTCACTGCTGAGGAGATGTTCGATGCCATTGAGGCTCCAAAACTGCTGGATGGACTCTCGGTGCATCTAGCGACGGCGGTGAAACAGGAGAAACCCACCGTCGAACCATTAGCTGATGATTATAACTACTTTGAGTTTTAGTTGCTAGACAACGCTGTAAATACCGCTAATATTACTGGTCTGCCTTTTTGTTTTTTTTGTTTGATTGAATCTTACTACGGATAATTCTTTTCGAATTTATGAGTTTGGTGCCCAAATTGTTGTTGTTTTATGAAAATTTTAAAAAAAGTTGTTGGAGAGGAATAATATTATAAATAGGAATGAATGAGCAATAAACTTCATTGTTTTTTCATCATTTGTTCATCCTAACTATCATGTTGCGAGATCGTTCATGAAATTTCTTTTTTTAGAGTAATCACTAGGCAATGCACAATACACACTCGAATTAAAGCTTTATTTTATATGGAATGGCGGAATCTCTGCGGTAGGTCAAGCTCTGGCGATGAGTTGTATGACCTGAATATTTTAGATTGGAATTAAATTTCTCGATTGTTAACTTTAAATACTTCGAATTGCTCAAAGCGAGTAGAACAATGGGTGAACGTATTCTCAAAAAAAGGTTGTATGAACGCCAGGTTTTTGCTTGCTAGTCTCAATGCTTGAATCACTCGACCCACCTCATCTCCATTGCCCTTCTTGTCCGCCAATTGGGCGCAGGATGGCGCCAGTTTTCCCAGTCGATCAGAGGAGACATGCCATTCGTAGATGTCAACGGCGTGCCATCGAACGAAGGAATCGAGAAGATCGACGGCACGAGCGGCCAATGAAGGAGAACACACCTGGAGAAGCAGAGATTGCGAAACGAATAGGCCTTTAGAAATCAGGAAATTCACACGTAGTTTGTCAAAGGTTTGAATTAAAGCAAGAAGTGCGGTGCCTAACTTTATATGTTGAATCGGGTCATTAAGAAATATATTTTTGAATGGGAGAAATTTCTGTACGCTGACCTCATTGAGCACTGGGGTCATGCATTCCATGTAGCACGATTGGAAAGAACACAATGTGCCCAACTCCTTCTCGTAGCTATCCAATTGGGTGGATGAGTAAATCTAAATGAAAATATAAATAAAAGAAGGCTCAAAAATTATTTTGTTGTTATCCAAATGCGCACTAATGACAAGATCGGAATTCCATTGAATTTCATTTTCATTGTCTAGAGTTCTGAATATTAGACCACGATGCCATCATTTCGCCTGCTCTCTTTACCGCACGGTAGATAGGGAGTGTGTGAAATGAGAAGACAATGGTCTCATACTTCGCAATCAACTACTCACAGCAGCTGCGGCATCTTCCTCTTTTCCCTTCTCCTCTTCTACCTTGCCAACAATCTTATCGTGGCAGGCCTGATCACATTTGAGGAAGGTGATCGGCTCACTCTCAGCAAGACAAGAACGCACCTCAATTAAGAAAATATTACGCATTTCGCAGTGATTCTTTAAATATCTAAACTGGTAGATTATTCACGTTTCTCACGTTCCGCTCACCTCAGTGAATAGCTTGCGCTTGAAGTCGCAGATGAAATTGGAGGGCGAAAAGACAGTGTCGGCTGACTGGAAACAGATAGCTTGCAAGTAGCGCCGGAATTTGATATTTTAAAATAGTAACATAAAAACAAAATTCCGGATCCTTTAATTTAGCATATTCTTTTCACAGGATCGTGGATAGAAAGCATGAACTGCAAAGATCAGGACTCAATAAATGCAGCTTGAATGATTATTTAAACTGTGAAAGTCGTTACCATGTCTCCACACTCGCTCATGTAGCACTTCGTCTTCTGCTCTGCCAGTGTGCAATAGAGAAGATACGAAGAGTGATCGAGCAGAATTGGATGGAGGGGAAATTCGTAGAAATCTGCCATCGTCATATTCAACGAATACTCGAACGACTCCCGCCAACGAGCATTGCAGCGCTAAAACATTTACTCATCAATTCATTGTTCATTCCATCAGAATCATGCACAATTGCATTCGATTTTTCCAAGGGAGATACGATTTTCCTATTCGATCTTTTACTTGTCTTATATTTTTTCGACCAAAGTAGAATGACCTAGAGTGGAGAATTTATTGTCCACAGTTTTTGCTTACTCCATTGTTCAAGTTGAAGTTCGTTAAGTGAAAAATTGCATAAGTTACCTGGAAGCAGTCGGAATCCGTCTCGTTGCTGGACGAAACGTACATGAAGTCGCGTTTGGCGCGAATATGTGACATCGAGACAGCTAGCGAAGAGAGAGAGAAGAGAAGAATTGATGACCGGACGATCATTATGACTAGCTGCAACAAAATTTCGTTCAAAATTACGCGAAATCAGGTGCGCGTAGAGTCAGAAAAAATGAACTGAAACACATTGGGAGACTCTAGTAGAGATTCTCTACTAACCAATTCTCGACATACGAACATGCACGAATAGACAATGTTTGAGTGGACTTGAACTGCAAAGATGAGAGATGCTCCACTCTCTCTTTCACCCCCAGGAGTTCCGTTCGAAAACGAGAGTGAGGGACAACAGAGACAAGTAAACACATGAGGAAACATGCAAAGGACAAAGGACGAATGGGAATTGTGGTAGTACCCCAAAGTGATTTTTTTTTGTTGAGAAATTTCATTCTGTAAATTTGCGAAAAATGGACCGGAGAATGTTGAACAAAGAAATGGGAAGACCGGGAAATTGTTCAAAAATTACAAAATGAGTTTTTCCAAAAAAATCTAGCATTGTGGGGTATTACCAGGATTGTATCAGCGGGATCAATTGTCGATCCATGCGAATTCACTTCCCTTTCTCCTCTCTTCCATTCTGGGTCAGGCGAAAGTTGACGCCTTTCTTCTCGCCCAGTCACTTTCACTCTCTATTATCACATGAAGGATAAAATGGGACTTTCTTTGTAATTATTTTGTATTATTATTATTAGACGTAATACCTTGAGGGGGATCTTAGCTTGACCAAGAGGCATATCAGTTCAAATTAAAATCAGATATGGCCAATGCAACAAATATGCCTAGGGGGGGTCGATCCTTTGATGAGAAGAGTGACATCACTCGCACTCTCTTCTTCATTTCTCGAGAATTACCGAAGCCGTGCTTGCTGAGAGAGAAGAGGATCGATACATCAACAATCTTGATTTTTATAATCGATGAGTTGTTTGGCT
Source organism: Pristionchus fissidentatus (assembly GCA_036245785.1). NCBI lineage: Eukaryota > Metazoa > Nematoda > Chromadorea > Rhabditida > Neodiplogasteridae > Pristionchus > Pristionchus fissidentatus. Next base: position 14,899,617 of record BTSY01000004.1, read on the forward strand.
TCTTCTATTTTCAGTTGTCTGTGATCGGCTATTGTAAGATCTCTCTCCGAAAACCAAATGACAGTTGCCGGTTCAGTTCCAAATGAACTTATGGTTATTTTTTCATTTTACGATGATACTTGGATTCTATTTTACCCTTTACGTTCTGCTCTTGGGCTAGTTCTGCAGAAATGTAAGCGGAACTGCATCCCGAATTGTACCTTTAACTGTACTTAATGGAGAGATCGACAAATGGCAAACAAGTATGATGTTATTGAGACTGCAGTGGTTAGTATGGGCATACTTTCCACTTCGTGGCATGGAATTGGTAGATCACCAGGTGGTAACTAACTGTACTTATTGTTTCCGAGCAATACGTGACAAAACATTCATTTTTTTAAAAATCATGGCTGGTATATTGAACCTTACTTATCACCCGTTCAAATGGTAATTACGCTACCGTTATGCCATTTTATTCCAGTGAAGCATAAATGGAGTTCTTGTTGAACACGTCTACACTCGTTAGTGGTACTTCCACACTATTGAACGGACTCTTCCTTCTGTTCATCATTCGTTGGCCTCCAAATCAACTCGGATCTTACAAGTTCAATTATTATCTCGGGGCACTCACGAGTTTTCTATTTGCTCTAGCACAAACTTGGTGTGCATTCGTAAGTTTTCTAATCCAATGTAAATCTAGTAACTCATGTTTTCGCCAGAGTTTCTACGCCGATGGCGAACTGTTGATGTTCCTTTCTGTAAGGAGATCTGGCAGATTCGCCGTTCTAATCTTCCTTACAATAAATAATATTCTTTTTGTCGTTCTCGCATACAATTTTGCCAAACGATACGGATTGATCTCCCAGTGAGCAAAGTCCAGTGAAAGAAGAAATACAGAGAGATTGCAGCAATTTCGTGAAGAGATGGTTCGAAGAGAACGGAGCAATCGTAACAGTTCTTCATATTTTTGAAATACTGATTTTCATTGCTCCCATTGATTTCATTTTCCGGCCCTCTGAATCACTACGGTTAGAAGGGGACAAAAACTAGAAAAAACCGAGAAATCTGGTCGCACAGAGCATCAGTTATCGCTGAATTCGGCTCATCTTTGATAGTTGACTTTAAACACGATTCATTTTACGCCATTTCCTTCAAAGTACGTTACAATGACGCACTTATGCATTAGCAGTCTGCGTTAACAGGAACCGCTCTTCAATAGTTCCATGGTCCACTCTATGTCGTTTATAGTTTTCATCTTCTTTGGAGCGTTTAATATAGCACTCATGATGGTGTGTTATAGGGTGGCGAAATCAGTGCATCGATACACAGTGCGTCTTCACCGTACCGTTACTTCACAAAAAAAGCGCGCGCGGAGTCATAAATTATGGTAATTTGCGATAAAAATTCATAAATTGCTGCAGCTCGGCCAATTGTGCACCAATTCCCCCAATATTGAGGCATGTGATAACTGTCATTGAGTCCTCGAAAACTTTGTCTTTAAAAACTCTTTTTTTGATTACTACATTGTGAAGTAAAGGTAAAGGTAAAGGTGTTAGGTCTTCTACACGCAAGGCGGTCTCGACCACCCCTATGCCTGAGGGGCAACGAGAGCCTGTCCTGAGATGATCAGCGGTCTATTGCGAGGCTATTCTCGTGTTGTGTGCACGTGAATCGGGGACCCCTTTCGAGGCATGTTTGGATCGTGATTTGTCAATCACTACCAACATTTCTTAACCCCCTTGGTTGGGTGGTTCTGCAGGCACGGGGGGTCGAACTTGTGACCATTCGGTTCGCATTCTAGCACACAACCACTGCGGCCGGCCTGTGAAGGAATACGATAATTAGAAGCTGAATCCTTCAACTGCTTTTGGTGCAGTCAGCATGGTGTGTGGTTTGGTCAACGGCATACGATAATCCAAGAACAGCTGAAGGAGGATTGCGACCGAATCGTATTTCTTCATAATGTTGTAATAAAAAATGATTTTTTAAAGACACTGTTTTCGGAGACTCAATGACAGTTATCACAGGCTACAATTTTGAGGGAAATGGTGCACAATTTTCCGAGCTGCAGCAATTTATGATTTTTTTTAAATCACAAATTACCATAATGTATGACTCCGCGCGCGCTTTTTTGTGAAGTTGCGTACGTGCACCGAGCAGTGCATCGGCGTATCGATATGCCCAAAAAATCGAAAGTGGTGTGCTGAAATACACAGTACACTGCAATACATGCGCTGCCAGTATAGATAATGTGTACTTCTTGCTAGTGCACACCGGGTGCACAGTGCATTTCAGTACATCACTCTCGCTTTTCCAAGACACATTTAATTTCTTACATTTAATTTCTTCAAACCATGTACTGCAGTGCGCATGAGACAAAAGTGCCGTGCAGTAGTGCGCTGCTATTAGCAACCTTAATATGCTGAATTCATGGTCACTGCCATCATTTTGACGGATTAAAAGAGTAGAGTTTCGATTCCTCAAAATGATAGGGCATCGACAATGAATGCTGTATTCGAAATAAGTTTTCGGTCGATTCATAGATGATCTATCGCAGGTGTCGGGAGTTGGTGTCTATAATTTCACTATCGGTAAATCCCGATCGGCAAAGTTGCGTAAAGCCCATCAACGCATACTGCGAGTACTCACTTGTCAAGTTAGACAAATGTTTCGAAGAAAAAATACGAATAATTTCATGGCAGGCTCTTTTTTCGATATCGTTCGTTTACATGCCAGCTCTTATGTGTAATCTATCCATTCTACTACGGTAAGCTCTCCACATAAATGTAAGACTACTCCAGTTATTTAAGAATCGACTTCTCCAGCCTTTCGCCCTACGTGAGCTCTTTAATGTCGATGGGAACACTGCTCAATCCCGTTTCCGATCTCATTCTAACCGCAGACTACCGCAAAAGGTGCCGAATTAGCGCGAATAAGTACTATATCAATACGGTTACAGATTTTCGAAGATGAGCATACAAACTCGCTCAAGTATATCCCAAATAATATGATAATGGTTTTTAAGCATCATTCCTTACTTCACTTGTTTTCTGTCCCCGCAATCGACACTACCTATGATCAAAGAAAATATTTCTATATTTCTAATTTTCCTACTGCGACACGTCCTTACCAACCGAATTAGCATATAAATACAATTTATGTAATTTATTTTGACGTCGCTAAAGCATTTAACAGAGTATCTATCTCACCCCAAGCTGAATTAAGGCTCTATCTGCCTGTCCAATAAAACAATTGAATGGACTACAAGTTCAGAATAGGAACGTTCATATTAAGAGTTCGAGAGATATTATCAGTTCATTACCTGTAACAAGCGGGTACCACAGTCTAAAAGGAAATTAGTAATTCATTCTTTGGTACGCGCAAATTACAATTATTAAAGAAATGATGAGCCAAAAATGTAAAAACACGGACTTCCGTTTTTTACCAAACAGGCACGTTGTCAACCCTTTCACTGTTGTGTGCTCGCCTTTGGTGAACAAAGAAAGTATCATTTTGACATTTTGTTTGATCATATCATTTTATAAATGTTATGTTCAATACATGCTTCTGTAGTCCGATGTCAGAATTATTTCGGAGACTGGATTGAATAGTATGCCGAACGACATTAGTGAACACACGTAGGGCGACAGGGTGGAGAAATCGATACTGACCTACGACCGAAGCCTGGCGCGTGAGTAGGTACAGTGTACTGTAACCGTGAACAAACAGCAGATAGGCGGACGTTCTGAAATGGCAGTCTTTTATAAAAAAACAAGTAGTAAAGAATGATATATTGTCGGAGAGTAATCTTATCATAAAAATATCGATCAAGAGCCGTTGCTTATTTACACAGGTTTACGGTTTCGCTTCTGGTTTTCATGCTCGCCTATCACTCGCACCTCTTCCTTTGTTATAATTTTAAAAGAATACGAAAACAAAACGGACTACTGATTAGAGTTGGGGAAGGAAGACCATTTTTTCAGCGATTATTGGCCGTATTATGCAAATCAGATTCAAATGTGAGGAAGAGTTGAACTGATATGGTCTAAGATGTGATAATGAACATTCTCATGTACACTAGACCTAAGGATTCACAGTATTTGATCAACTCTTCCTATGAAAACTGAGACTGGATTATAAATCGCGGACTCTTCCGGAAGAGTTGGCTGTAAATCGGAAGAATGTGCATGCTTTTCTGATTTCAAAATTGGAAAATGTTCCCAAAGACATTTTCGAAAATTCGAAATTAACTCTTCCTCATGTTTCCATATCAATTGCATAGATATGGCTTATGTTACAAACGCGAGAAGCGCCATTTTGCTCTTCCTTCCCCATCCCTACTACTGATGTGCGTACTCTCTTTCTATAACTCTGCGCGTTTCACTCTTTGGCATGATCTCTAATTGCAATTTCTGTTGCCATTTTATTCCAGTGAAGCATAAATGGAGTTCTTGTTAAACACCTCGACATTCGTTAGTGGTACTTCCACACTATTGAACGGACTCTTCCTTCTGTTCATCATTCGTTGGCCTCCAAATCAACTCGGATCTTACAAGTTCAATTATTATCTCGGGGCGATCGCGAGTTTTCTATTTGCTCTAGCACAAACTTGGTGTGCATTCGTGAGTTTTTCAATACATTTATATCGAGAGAGGCATGTGTTTTTCAGAGTTTCTACACCGACGGTGAAATATTTCTGTTCCTTTCTGTGAGGAGAACAGGCCGATTCGCCGTGCTATCCTTTCTCGCTACACATAACATTATGTTTGTCGTTCTCGCGTATAATTTCGCGAGACGATACGGATTGATCAGCCAGTGAGCTAAGAACAGTAAAAAAATGAAATATATGAAATTACAGCAATTTCGTAAAGAAATGGTTCGAAGAAAATAGAGGAATCCTAATATTTCTTCATATTTTTGAAATACTCATTTCCATTGTTCCCATTGATTTCATTTTGCTACCCTCTGAATCAATTAGGTTTTTAAATAAAGCTAATGGCACACCTAGAAACTTTTTTGCACAGAACCGCACTTATTGCTGAGTTCGGTTCATCTTTGATAGTTGACTTCAAACACGATTCATTCTACGCCATTTCCTTCAAAGTAAGTTGAAATTAAATATTGTTGCATTAGTATTGTTCTTTTCAGGAACCGCTCTTCAATAGTTCCACTGCCAATTCTCTTTCTTTCATTGTTTTCATTTTCTTTGGAGTGTTTAATATATCAATCATGGTGGTGTGTGAGAAATATGCTGATCGCCGATTCATGAACGTTTTTGCAGTTGTCGGGAATGGGTGTCTATCGCTTCACTACCGGTAAATCCCGTTCAGTCAAATTGCGAAATGCCAATCAACGTATACTGCAAGCACTAACTTGCCAAGTTTGAAAAAAAGTAGAGGAAAAAACAAATAATTTCTGGGCTCAGGCTCTATTTTCGATATCGTTCGTTTACATGCCGGGTGTCTTGTGCAATTTGTCCATTCTACTACGGTAGGCAATCGACAAAAGTTGAAGGCTTTCGCAACTACTCAGAATCGATTTCTCAAAAATGTCGCCCTACGTGAGCTCTCTAATGTCGATGGGAACACTGCTCACTCCCGTTTCCGAGCTCATTCTAACCGCAGACTACCGCAAAAGGTGCCGAACTTTCTCGCAGATGCTCTATCGATCCTGTTGCAGATTGGCGAAGGTGGTACAAAAGCTGCACACTCACTCGAGTATAGCTCTAATTACATAATAATATTTCTGAGTTGTGCACTTCACGTTTTGCCTTCTCTTTTTTTCCACAATCGAAACTACAACCAAAGAAGTCTAGCACGATCTATTACATTGTCCCTGATGTCTTCGAAGTTTCCGAATCTTACACCGATGCAACTTTCCCGCAAGCAATTCGCAACGCTTCATTTCTTTTCCTCCCTGCAAGCCCGATGTAATGCGATGTAATGCGATGTAAACCGGTATTTGCATTTTGCCATGCATGATAAGAGAGTCATCGCAATGTATCCCAATTGTCAACATCCCAATTGTTTTTTGCTCTTCACCTCAAAAAGTAAAATTACAGTGTTTTGGCACAGACCGTGCTTTTCGAAATCGCGCTCTTGACGCTTCTCTCTTATAAAAAAAAAACGATCGGGAAGGAAAAACAAATAAATGTTTGAGAGACGAGCAAGTCGAGAATTTTTTGTTTCTAATTTCCATATTGCATCATTTTGTTTCTAATTTCCATATTGCAACGCTAATTAACCTCTCGAAGTAAACGTCATGACAATCCGGGAAAAAATTCGAAATTGGGTCTCATTTTCTCTTACACATTCTTCTAGCGAGTAAACATGTGAACGGAAGAGATGTTTACTCAATGTGACTTTGACAAGTGACGGTGCAACTACTTGCATAAGTTGGAAGTAAATTTGCAGTGTGTTTTGTTTGAAAATCAACTATTCTAGTTACCGTAATAACGGCATTGCTTTTCATCTCCATGCTTGTAAATTGTGCGATCTCGTTGATTCCTTCACTCGATTACCGAGTGTTGTGACCGCCGTTTCTCCTTTTACTCGTGGTTGGAAGTGCATTAGCTGAGTTAGTCTGAAAGGATATTGACAAGTCATTCTCAGAAACGTGCCCATTCGATACCTTTTGGTGTAGTCCGAAGTCAGAATGATGTCAGAAACTGGATTGAATAGCGTACCGAATGACATTAGTGAGCAAACGTATGGTGACAGGACAGAGAAATCGATCCTAAATGACAACCGTAGCCTTGCACGTTTGTAGGTATTTAGTCTACCGTAACAAAGCGACAATATATTTTTTTTTCGTTTTTGTCAAACCGTACCGAGAGGAAGCGCGACGTTTGCTGACCGGGAAAAAATCTACCAAACCCCTTCGAACTAACGCTTTCGGACTAAAGTTTACGTCTGCGTACCTTTTAAGGAATAGTTTTATGCACATTATTTTCACTCTACCTGCTTGTATTGACAAAAAAGGTAAAAGGAAAAGGTGTTCCATGTCAAGCGATTTTACAGTAGCAAGTTACCACGCTACATGGGGCGAGCCGGTAAGCCAGCTGCAACGTGGGATCACGTAACCCAACCTTTCACAAGGCATCTAGGGCACGTAACCTTTCGCAATCAAAATTGCTTCCAATGTACCGCACGGGGGTGGATGGAAGACTTGGTTGGTTTCGGCGGGGATCAAACTCGAGGTATTGAGAAATGGGATTAATAGTGATCTTTATCCATAACTTCGCCTGCCTGCTTGGCTTGCAAATGCTCTTTTGGAACTCGTATTCCTCAACGACGACGTCTAATTATCCACTGCAGTCGAAGCTACGCATTGAGCTACAATTTGCGCGTGTGATTCTCAAATAATTTTCTTCGCAAATTGCTGGGCACACTTGCGACTTGTAATTCGTATCCGCCAAGCGAACCTTCAAAGCTTCATGTCCACCCCGTCCGATCTGCCGAACTCGCTCCTTCAAATGCAAATAACTCTTTACTACATCATCGGAGTAGCTTCCCTAATGATAAATACAGTAGCTCTCATCATAATAATGCGCAAGAGTTCCTTGCTAGCGAGAGAAGTCAAAACGCTCGCCATTTTCTTTCAAGTGATCCGCAAGATTGTTTTCAAATATACATTCTCTCGATTGCAGGCAACTGGCCTAGTTCAGAATGCGTTCATTACGCTGCTCTTCAATCCTGTATTATATCCGCAAGCTGGTTAGACCCCTTTCTCCACTATGATCGTTTTTTTTAAAAATCTCCCGCTAGCTTCAGAAATGATATATATCGCGATAAACTCCGTAAATTTCAGCAGCTGGGTATTGTGTTGGATTGCTCAGCGGCTTTGTGCCATATCATGTTCTCGGGGTAATTGTTAATCGTTCTTCTCTTTTATCAGATTAAAAAATAAAACAGCTTTTGTTTGTTTGCGATATCATTACAGTTATTATTTAGATTAAATTTATAAAGTTGAAATGAGCAGAAAAAAATCAAGATATTTTCAATCACTTCTGACCATAAAAAAATCTGCTATAAAAGTTTTAACACATTTCAACTTTGGATTGCCATATTATTTTATCCCTTATTTATCATTTTTTGGGACTATCTCGATTGTCAGTGATACCAGAAATTTCAAACCTGGGTTGACGATCAACATTCTTATGTTGTCCACTTAGCGCGAACATCGGGTATCTTCACTCGCTCCGCTCGGACCTTCACTCGGATCCGAGATTACTGATAAAAGCAGGAAATTCGGGAATCAAATATTCAATCTTTCTGTTGAGCTGATTCACAGATCGGTCGCATCACACTTAGAGTATGAAATTCGGGCAATTTATAGGATTAGTTTTCTTAATTCCGCAGTCTCTCTCTCATCAACCGACCGACGTAGACATTGGCAGAAATGAAGAGATCTGAGCCGATTTTCAATCGAATCTCTTCGGCGATGTGTCGACTCAGACCTCTTCAAGTACGAAATTGAACTAAAGTATAATTTGTTACTCTAAAATGAGACGACCGCCGTTGGCCTGGTGACGACGACATTCGCTGCGTGCGCAATGACGATCACCGTGCGACATCAGCTGCTGCTGCACGACGGGTGCTGGCTCAAGCTGCAGTCCTGCTCCAGATACGGTCAGCCGAAGCACAAATTAGGGTCGTTTGACATCTCGCCAGATTACCTAGAGAAAATGGGAAATCGAGAGAGTAGAGAGGGCAGATCAGTCTGGCTACTCTCTCCCAAAAGTCGGGCGAGTTAGAGAGAGAGAGGGCGAGAGACAACTGATTTGTCAGAGAGCGCAGAGAAAGGGGAAGTGAGACTATGGAGCTCGCCGGACTCTCGAATAGGTCCCCGGACAAACACCCTCTCGTCGCACCCCCCTCCCTACTAAGGAAATAGAAAGGTCCACGAATAACAGAAAAGTCCCATGGGAAAAGAAAGATCCCAAAAAAAAACAGAAAGTTACGAAGCGAGGAAAAGAATGAGAGCATGGCAGGGGTGTACGTCGTGTTGTTCGTCGCCTCCCATACTGCCACTGTCATCTGCGCCTTGCAAGGCGCGCAGTCAACTCAAGCCGATCGGAACGCCTTCCTCGAAAAGGTATTTCACACTTAAGAGGCTGCTTCCGTGAGAGTCAGACAATGAGACAACAGAGGTCGGGCAGGTGAAATACGAAATATCAATTGAAGAGGGTTTCCTAAAAATCGGCGGGTGAGGATCACGATGGCGAGTATATGTTTTATGCAGACCTGTTATTCAGCTTGCAAATTTCGACTGAATTCGCGCGTTTTTGTGCTTTCAACTAAAGTAGCCAAACAATGTCGTGTAACTTAACTAGTGAAATGCGTGAGAAATCTAATGAAAGTCTCAGAAATACTATTGTCCGTGCTGTTGATGTATTTATTTCCCCCGTGAGAAACTCAAAGAGGGTCTAGGATTAACACAGTATGAGATGAACACACAAATCATAGTGTTTCTTAAATTGGAACGCTGAGCTCGGCAAATTTAGTTATGATTTTTTCCACTGAATGGATTTATGTCGAAAAGCACAGATCTGACGAGAGGAATCGTCAATTTACATCCGATCGCCCTCCAATTACATACTTACCTGCTCGCGCGACGTCAGAGAGAGTGTCTATGGAAAGAGTGTCTATGATGCGAGCGATTCCATTGATCTTTGAACTCTAAAAGAATATAGTTTATTGAACAGTTTTTATTCTTCACATTTTAAGCACGTTCTTAACAATATTTTTTCTGTAAAGAGAGATAATAAATTAAGAATATCCAAAGGACACGGTAAGCAGTAAGCATAGCCGAATCTGGCATCGGTAGATAAATTTTGGGACATTGTTTCTTCGCCATAAGACCCATTTAGCACTATCCGGTGCTGAGATGGATTGATCGGGGTCTGAACTGGTTCCTAATGGACGGCTCACGATGGCCGGCAATGGTTGCTGCCACCGACGTTGCCTCCGTCATCGCCGCTGTAGTCTGCTCGATACTGATCGTCGCTCCCTTCTCACACATGATCTGCATCGTCATTCGGTACGCTCTCTCTCTCTCTCTCTTAAAACACTATGAGAATGCTTGCGTCGTTCAGCTCAGGAAGCGCGGTAAGCAGCAGACAGCGCAAAAAATCGCACGTGCGACTAGCGAACACCGTAATCATCCAGGTATAATATTGATTGCATCTCTCTAACAATCTCTATCGCATGCTGCGCAAATAGCATGAGTGGAATTCCACCATCAATCAAAATGTGGAAAACGCATAATGTGGTGTTAGTTTTCGGAAAAAGGAAACGGAAAAGGCCAAGATTTGAATTCCCGCAATTTCATATCTAAGTTCTCCGTGGAGCAATCGACTCAAGACTTCGAATATAACATTTTCGACCCTTTTCCACCTATAAGCGAAATTTTGAGTCGATTGCTCCACGGAGAACTGAGATAAGAAATTGCGGGAATTCAAATCTTGGCCTTTTTCCGTTTCCTTTTTCCGAAAACTAACAACACATAAATCACAGTTCAAACTGAACTAAATCAAAAAGGGAAATGTCCCTAATGTGCTCTACCATCCCTGTATCTAGGGTAGAAGTTTTTTGTTCTCTAGGAGAAAAGTACTCGCATGAAATTAGCGCAGCAGCAATCTGTGTGACCGTGGCTTGCTAAGCATTGTTTCAGTTCGTTGTTTTGCTTGTCTTCCATGCCGTGCCGTTCGCACTCTTGCAGCCGGCAATACATCTACGCGACAGTATCTACGCCGACACGCAAAGTGAGTGCTAGACGAGTTAAATGTTGTTGCAGCACAGTTGTACTGGTTTCAGTGTCAAAAAGCTGAGGAGTGAGTCTCTTCACTTTGTACACTCTCTTGCGAATCGACCGGACGAGAGAGTGTGTGAAATGGATAGAGAGAGAGAGAGTTTGATCCCTCAAAAATTATAGGGCATCGACAATGAATACATTATAAATAATGAGTGAAGGGAACGAATCCCTGTAGGAAGTCCCTGCACACTGCAGTGCACAACATAGTAGGAACCCGATAAACAAAAGGAAAGTGTGTCCATGGCCAGGGAAGAGTAGCGGGGGTCCAAGGAGAAAATGAATTAGCGCAAGTGCATGTGTGAAAGTCCCTCACCGAAATTGGTACAGACAAATTTATGTGAAACCACCTCTGCACTTACAAGTGTGAGACTACGAATTCTCTTCTCAAAGATACCGTGGTCTCGCATTTCGCGTTCATACCCTGAGATCAAATTTTCCAGAAGAACGGTTCTCCAACTCTCCTCCTTCCACGCGCTCTCTCTCGTTTCGGTGAGTAAACGAGAGATCGCGTGGAATGATGAGGTTGGAGAACCGTTCTCCTACCAGCTCGCGCTGTGTGTAATATGTCTCGCAGCGCTCGTAATGGTCGCCGAATTGCTCTTCGCGTGTTCGACGGCAGTCAATTCGTGCGTAGCCGTAGCCAGAAATCGCGTGTACACAAGGGCGCTGCTCAGCCTGCTCCGCTGCCCCACGACGATGGATCGGACGAGGAGAAACGCATTAGTACACGCAACCAACGTCGAGAAATGATCGATAAAGTATATTCGATATTGTCAGAGTCGCAATTTAGCGTAGCAGGGACCACCGTCCATCACTATACGAATTTGTATATTGGGTTGATAAGAATGTCTTGTTCGACAAAATATGTATATTTTATCGACGCCCGAGAGCGCAACGAGATACGGAAATAGATTAATGTGAAAATCAATAATAATTCTCCTTCTAGGGAGTATGCAATGTGAATGATGGGCTGGGGTGGGTGGACTGTAGGAACAGTAGATCAATCTGTCATCGTCTGGTCGGTGGAGTGATACCGAGGATCCCCTCCGGTTCCGGGACCATTCTGAAGGATCTCGAAGGGGGTAGAGTGGTGAGAGGGGGGGGGTGAGATGTACACGAGGGCATGAGGGAAAAAGGACTAGTGAAATGTGTATTTACTGATATCAAAGCGAGAGAAATCTAGTTCACCTAGACGATTCTTGTAAACATTAATGCTCGGAGATTGATGCTTCAAACACGATTCATTCTACGCCATTTCTTTCAATGTAAGTTGGCACGTTGTTTTAATTGTAATCTTCTTTTCAGGAGCCACTCTTCCATAGTTCCATTGTCAATTTACTTTCGTTACTTGTTTTTATTTTATTCGGAACGTTTATTTTATCATTCATGCTAGTATGCCAGAAATACGCGGTTGTCCGATTCGTGAACTATTGCAGGTGTCGGGTATTGGTGTCCATCGCTTCACCACCGGTAAATCCCGGTCGGCTAAATTAAGAAAACTCAATCAACGCATACATCAAGCGCTAACTTGCCAAGTTTGAATATAAAAATCGGAATTAAAAGAACGCAAATATATGTATTCCCCGCAGGCTCTATTTTCGATATCTTTCGTTTACATGCCAGGTCTCATGTGCAATCTGTCAATGCTGCTACGGTGGACCACTCGAAAAATTGAAGATTAGATCAATAATTCAGAATCGATTTCTCAAAAATGTCGCCTTACGTGAGCTCTTTAATGTCGATGGGAACACAGCTGAATCCCGTTTCCGATTTCATTCTAACCGCAGACTAAACGCCGCACGTTTTCCTTGCAGATGGACTATCAAAACGTTTACAGATTTGTGAAGATAATACACCTTGTGCACACTCACTCGAGTATAGCTCTAATTACATAATAATATTTCTGAGTTGTGCACTTCACGTTTTGCCTTCTCTTTTTTTCCACAATCGAAACTACAACCAAAGAAGTCTAGCACGATCTATTACATTGTCCCTGATGTCTTCGAAGTTTCCGAATCTTACACCGATGCAACTTTCCCGCAAGCAATTCGCAACGCTTCATTTCTTTTCCTCCCTGCAAGCCCGATGTAATGCGATGTAATGCGATGTAAACCGGTATTTGCATTTTGCCATGCATGATAAGAGAGTCATCGCAATGTATCCCAATTGTCAACATCCCAATTGTTTTTTGCTCTTCACCTCAAAAAGTAAAATTACAGTGTTTTGGCACAGACCGTGCTTTTCGAAATCGCGCTCTTGACGCTTCTCTCTTATAAAAAAAAAACGATCGGGAAGGAAAAACAAATAAATGTTTGAGAGACGAGCAAGTCGAGAATTTTTTGTTTCTAATTTCCATATTGCATCATTTTGTTTCTAATTTCCATATTGCAACGCTAATTAACCTCTCGAAGTAAACGTCATGACAATATCGAAGTTTCCGAATCTTACATCGATGCAGCTTTCCCGCAAGCCCATTTGCAACGCTTCATTTCTTTTCCTCCCTGCAAGCCCGATGTAATGCGATGTAAACCGGTATTTGCACTTTGCCATGCATGAAAAGAGAGTCATCGCAATGATCACATCCCAATTGTTTTTTGCTCTTCACCTCAAAAAGTAAAATTACAGTGTTTTGGCACAGACCGTGCTTTTCGAAATCGCGCTCTTGACGCTTCTCTCTTACAAAAAAAAACTATCGGGAAGAGAAAAAAATGTTTGAGAGACGAACAAGTCGAGAAAAATAAAAAAAAAATTCCATATTGCAACCCCTCTCGAATTAAGTTACGCTCATGACATACAATCCGAATCAAGAATTCGAAATCGGGTCTCATTTTCTCTCACACATTCTTCTCTAGTCAGTAAATCTTTAGTGAGTAACCAGGTGAACGAAAGAGATGTTTACTCAATGTGACTTTGACAAGTGACGGTGCAACTACTTGCATAAGTTGGAAGTAAATTTGCAATGTGTGTTGTTTGAAAATCAACTATTCTAGTTACCGTAACAACAGTATTGCTTTTCATCTCCATGCTTGTAAATTGTGCGATTCCGTTGATTCCTTCACTCGATTACCGAGTGTTGTAACTGCCGTTTCTCCTTTTACTCGTGGTTGGAAGTGCATTAGCTGAGTTAGTCTGAAAGGATATTGACAAGTCATTCTCAGAAACGTGCCCATTCGATACCTTTTGGTGTAGTCCGAAGACAGAATGATGTCAGAAACTGGATTGAATAGCGTACCGAATGACATTAGTGAGCACACGTATGGCGATAGGGCAGAGAAATCGATCCTAAATGACTACCGTAGCCTTGCACCTTGGTAGGTATTTAGTCTACCGTAACAAAGCGACAATATTACAGAAGACACCTGGCATGTAAACAAATGTCATTGAGAAGAGAGCCTGGCGAGAGAATATATTTTTCATTAATTAATTTGTTTTCTTCTAACTTGAAAACTCAGTGTTTTCAATAACCGCCGATTGAGTTTTCTTAATTTGACGGATCGTGTTTTGCCAGCGGTAAAGCGATAAACACCAATTCCAGAGGCCTGCAGATACTTCCACAAATCAATAGACAGATGCATTCCAACGCACTACCATGATTGCTATATTAAACGCCCCAAAGAAGATGAAAGTAATGAACCCAAGAGAGGTGGCAGTGGAACTGTCGAACAACGGTTCCTGATATCAAGATAAACAACAATCTATCATCAAAGCTTACCTTGAACGAAATGGCGTAGAATGAATCGTGTTTGAAGTCAACTATCAAAGATGAGCCGAACTCAGCGAGCGCAGAGGCTCTGTGCAATAGATAGTTCTTCATTTAGCATTTTCCAAACCGTAATGTTTCAGAGGGTTGCAATATGAAGTGGACGGGAGCAACGGAAATAAATATTTCAAAAATGTGAAGAAATATTATAATCCCTCTCTTCTCTTCAAACCATCTCTTTACGAAATTGCTGCAGAATGTTACTATATTTTTTCGTTTGCTGGACGTAGCTCACTGGCAGATCAATCCATATCTTTTGGCAAAATTATACGCAAGAACGACAAACATAACGTTATGTGTAGCGAGAAAGCATAGCACCGAGAATCGGCCTGTTCTCCTTACAGAAAGGAACAGAAATATTTCACCGTCGGTGTAGAAACTCTGAAAAACACATGCCTCTCTCGATATAATTGCATTGAAAAACTCACGAATGCACACGAAGTTTGCGCAAGAGCAAACAGAAAACTCGCGAGTGCCCCGAGATAATAATTGAACTTGTAAGATCCGAGTTGATTGGGAGGCCAACGGATGATGAATAGAAGGAAGAGTCCGTTCAATATTGTGGAAGCACCACTAACGAATGTTGAGGTATTTAACAAGAACTCCATTTATTCTCAACTGGAACTAGATAGGTGTTAATACGGCGTTAATATAGCCCAAATGTGATTATGCTATGGAGAGATAAATGTCGGAACACAATTACCGATTACAGAATACCAGAAATGCATAAGGCAAAATTTTCAGGCAGCTCATGTGGAAAAATGGCTACTGATGTTGTGATAACAATTACACTGGGAACAGAGGAAGAAAACGCGGAGTTCTGAAAAATGCAATTGCAAACACACTCAATGCCTGACTGTTTCTTGTGTATCACTTCACCAGACCTAATCACTGAAAGTACTCGATATAATAGATATGCCAATGGAAATGGTACCACTCCCACCACTTTAGCCAAATATCCAGTATTGAGCACGGCCATTACGGCTTTCCGCAGACATGCGAGTAACTGCGGGTATCCGTCTCTGTGCGACCGATCTGGAGCCATGTCCCACCTTTCGGCTTCCACATGTTTACAATTTTACGTATACGAAATGGCTTACTTTAAAGAATTTGCCGAGATGCATACGCAGGAAAATTTGTTCTCATAGCCAGCCTACCAAAATGTCGATCGAATTTGCCTGCTCTTTGTTTACTCTAGAACCATCATTCTATTGATATCAGCATTGATACCAGTTAGGAACTGAACAATGTGTGATGGTTTTTCATCACTAATGACACTTTGCGTGAAAGCGTTCTATTTTGGCCGGTCATTCACATTCACGAGTTCTCCGCCTAACGATGAGTCACTGTGTAAGCTATCTCTGTTATAAAAGCGAGAGCGCCCAATCACGCTCTCAAAACGCTCCCCTCTCCTCTCGCATTGCAATTCTAACACAAGAGGGGCAGTTCGATTTCTCTCATGCTTGCTCCCACATTGGCTCGAACGTTTATCGATCATCTCCTTACTTCACAGTGTTTACTAGGGGTGCCGTTTCGATGTTGTGCACACCCTCTGCAGTCTCATTTTCTCCTAGTCTCTTCACCTTATCAGCCACTTTACCGATTCCAAAGGCGAAAAAAGATATCCATGCGTGCATCCCTACTGTTCATCACCAATAATTTCCTACTTGTATTTCCGGCTTGTATTTTTCTATTTTAGTTAATCGAAATTTTATCTGTAGATCACAATGAGCGGATACGGCGACGGTGCTTCTCCCTGCTGTGGAGGTGGTGGCATCGGAGGAGGAGCTGCGCCTAATCTTGTTAGTTTCTTTTTTCTTTTTTCTTTTGCCAGCACAACATACAACTGCAAACCTTGTGAGCACTTCAGGATACAATCATTATCTGTCTACTCCAACCTAAACTTATTTGCCGTTTGTTTATTAGACAAACAATTGTTTCCACTTAAAAGTTGCATTAGTAAATAACATGATTAACATATTATTATTATTTATTATTATTATTTCAGATGTATCCTTCCGGAGAGTTTGGCCAGATCGGCGGCGGAGCAGCGCCTCAAGTATCTATCTTTGCGAAAATTTCGATTTTTGCTCGATCGAATCGATTTCACAATGTTTGGTTCAAAATCGTGAAATATTGTGAGGAAAGCGATCGTGTAGTTTTTTCCCAATTGGAAAAGACGGCGCTGTTCGGCGACTTTTCCGAAATTGGAAAACACGCTGAACGCCCCTTCCTGATAATCCTAACACTGTGATTTAGCATTTTACATTCAGTTAAATTTAGGGAATTCTGCCAGGCGGCTGCTATCGTCCCGCGAGCGCCGAGAATGTTGTTAGTTATTTTACTGCGCAAGATAAACGTGTACGTCTGTCTTGCTAGACAACACTCCGACATACATTATTCTATTACAGATTCATCCCAGTGGCGGAATTGGCTCGGGCGCGGCACCCGGAGCTCCCTGCCATGGCGTGAGTGAAATACCGTAGAATCTGGACAGATCCCCTCTGTTCAGGCGCATCCTTTCGGAATCGGAGCCGGAGCTGCGCCAAATGTGCTGCCGTACCACGGCGAAAACAACGGATCCGGGGTGAGCTCTGTTTAGAACTGTCTACTAATAGCTATTCCTTCTTCGTGGTGTTCATCAAGCTATGTATCGTAAACTACTACATATAGATCCGTTTCGCTCCCCAACAAGAGGGCTAGAAAAACATTCTTTCCTGACTTTCCATCCACGTATCTCAATGATGTTACATCAGGTGCATCCCTCTGCTCCTGGAATCGGTGGCGGCGCGGCGCCTCAATGCCACGGGCACCATCACGGACACCACTAATCGTGTACACATCAACCCAGTTATCCTTGCCCCCTTTGCATCTTGTGGATAAAAAGTTCCTGTGAACCTGATGGCTCTTGCTCTTGATTCGGGGAAAGCGCACACGACTCGTTATCAGCCCCCAATCGCTGACACATCCCGTTATGCGATGCTTCTCTGCTAGAATGGGCGCCGCTGATAAGGCCGAGCGGGAGGGGAATCAGACGAGAGTGTCTAACTATATGCAAGCGGTGCGCCTTCGTGCTTAGCAGCAATGAAGATGAAACGGGTGTCCGGCTGCGACATTTGCTTGTCCATACTCACGGTTATCCTGCTAGTCATGGGAGTCTTCGGACTCACGGTGCTCCCCGGCATCTACGACAACATCGTCCACAAGGTATGGTCATTCTTAGATTTGGATAAGAGTAAAAATCGAGTTCAGATGACTGCACTAACACATAATACGTACGATGAATCACTCGGATTCTCCACTCTCATGTTCTCCAAACCGCCCATGATCAACACGGTAGGCAAAAGTTTATCGATTGATTCGGGGAAGGGCGATCATTCCTCATCTTCTTCCTCCTCCGCCTCAGCTGCGATAGTCGTTGAAACAATCGTTACCTCCTCATCCTCCTCTTCCTCACTCTCTGCTTTCGATTTCACTTCACCTCCCTTAGTTGTGCGTTTGACTGAGGCACCTGCAGATGCACTTTGTACTCGCATTCTCTTGAATAGATAGACTCATACGTTTGGTGGAAGCGACGTTGCTAGCATCCTCGTCCTCATCTTCCTCCTCCTCTTCCTCTTCTGCCTTTGCCGTGGTTGAACGCACTTCCTTACTCTGTCCACTCTTAGTTTCGTCTTTTCCGGTCTTGGGTGGTGCGGCAGAGGTCTGGCTCGCTTCTTCCTCATCCTCCTCATCTTCTTCCTCTTCATCTGATTTCATTGTGGCTGCTTTCAATTATTTATAATGCTTCGTGTTTCTGTTTACCTTTTTCTTTCCTCTTCACGGTAGTAGCCTTAGGTTCCTCCTCATCATCCTCGTCTTCTTCCTCTTCTTCTCCTTTTTTCGGCACTTTGATCTCGTCACCATCATTGGGACCCTTCTTCGCTTCTTTTCCAGTCGTGACTGGCACAGGAGAAGTCGATTTTGGTTCATCCTCCTCTTCTTCCTCTGCTTCCTCACCTGATTTCACAGTATTTGTTAGAATCAATTACTGAATTTTTAACCTGTAGATTTCGTCTGCACAGTGGTCGACTTTGGATCCTCCTCGTCTTCCTCATCTTCTGGAGTAGACTGTACTGCAGATTGAGTTGATTTGCGCACTTCCTTATCCTCCTCTTCTTCGCTTTCAGCTGGTTTCCCTGTCTTCTCAGTGCTCGATTTCATCTCCTTCTTCACCGCAGCTAGTTCATCTTGCAAGGCAGTCACATTCTGCTGTAGAGAAGCGACCACTTCGCTCAGATTCTGCGAGTAATCAGTGAACGTGGGCTGATCACCAAACCAACTAACGGATTGATCGCCAGCATTCTTCGTAGAGACAGAGGGCGACTTAGTAACTTTCTTCTGCTCCGGAACGTGTTCCGCGAGTGATCCTCAAGTACAGGAATGTCTACCCGAAGTGTCCTATGTGGTTTTACCTGAGCTCTTTCCCGCAGCAACTTGCTTGTTCACATCCGCAATCATCTTGTCAATCTGCGCTTGAGTCAGTGGTTTGGGTGCCGCGGACTGAGAAAGATAAAGACAAATGGTGACTCACTGGAGTTTCCAACCGATCTTTGAAATTACCTGTGTCGAGTGTCGTCGATTGAATCATTGTTTGCATATTAATTTTGTTATCTTTTAATCATAACTGCTAATCATAACTGACGTAAGGGTAAAGGTTGAGGAGGATTGAAATCGTCCGCATTGTAGGAAGATTGAAGTGGAAAATGCAGAAGGAGAACAGAATGCGAATTTTACGAGTGTCGTTATTGCAGATGAAATTCTTCTTCTTCAATCTGACAAACGTTGACGAGATTCTGTATGAGGGAGCGAAGCCACGAGTCGTTGAAGTGGGACCGTACACTTTTATGTGAGTTTGGACGATGAATCGAGCCTTCGAGCAAGCTGTTCTCGACAAAAGAAACACATGTGCACAATTGCTTTGATGATTTCATATTGGGAACACCGCAAAACTATCATTTCGTTTCCCGATTTCTCGGAAATTTCCTATATCGTCTGATTAACCATAACACCAAGTCACCATCGGCCGTTATCGGTTCGAAACGTCAGTCACGCGAATCATCCGAGAGCTTTTATCAGCGAAAATCTCCACACGCATAACTATGTAAACGAGCGGGCGCATCGTTATCGCGGGCCGAAAAATGAGAGAGATCTTCGTGGGGGCTATAAAATGTGCACAGAACAACCAGAATAGACTTGCTTTGCAGAGAATCCGAGGAGAAGCGATATCTGAAATTTAGAGACGATGACAAGCAAATATTCTATCAGAACTACAAAAAGTGAGTTCGAATTAGAGATGGAAAAGTCAAAAATGAAAATAAAAAAGTATGCAGACTAGATTCGGAATATTCATTTGTGTCTTTTTTTGCCTGCGATTGTTTCAAACAAAGGAATTATCGAGTGGTCAACACTAGTGGGAATACTGCAACGTTTCAGATCGACATTTCAATTTCATTTTAGGTGGATTTATCACGATGATTTATCATGTGAAACGTGTGACTACGAAGACGCTGTGACTATTCCTAACGCAGTGCAAATTGTGAGTGTTCTCAGTTCGGGTTTTCTGCTGAAATTGTATTTCCCCAAAAGCATTTCACATTTATTTCGCATCGTACAGATTTATCATTCGATTTGTCAGAAGGTATATCCTCAGTTTGCAATACATCTACAGTATCCCTTATCTCATCTTAGGGCGCGTCTGCCTCCTCCTACGATCCTCGCTACGATATATCCGATACGACGCAGAAGATCATCGCCATTTTTATGCTCGCTACGGGAGAGAACCCATTTATGTAAGCTTCGATTCATTCGTATAATCAGTTTTTAAAAAATGATTGCAAACTGAACGTTAACGTTGCTCCTATTACAGTATGCCTCGGGTGGGCGATCTTCTTTTCGATGGATACAACGATGCACTGCTGACTGCAGCCCACTCAAACATCGTCACATTCATCTCCAACGCATTCAATTCGGTAAGCCAGCGAGGAAAAAAATTAGGAAATAACGATCCTTATCTTATGCTGCGCTAATTTCTTCGGGGAAATTTCCCCATCAAAGGGTGGAAAACGAGTGTAACTCAGCTCAAACTGAACGAAATCTCTCCAGTCAAAAAGGAAAATGTTCCAAACGTGGCTTGCAATATCTGTATCAAGTTTGGAAGTTGTAGCTTCACTAGGAAAAAAGTTATGAAAGGGTGCATAAAACTGTTTTGCACCTTGCACCCCATGAAATTTGCGCAGCATTAGAAACAAAATGTACTCGTTTTCATTGGTTTTATTTCATTGTGTTGCTTTCAGGGAGTGTCGATCGTGCCGTTTCCCTTCCCCGCAATGAAGACCATGGCCTACTTCAACGGGGTAAGTGAATGTCGACGCAAATTGAACTACTTGTCAGAATCTTTCCATTCGGCCTCTTCGATGTATAAAGCAACTAACTAAATTCATCGATGAAGAACGATGAATGAAGATCGATGAATCGATAACTAAAGTGAAAAAAATAGAAATGATGGTAATTTAGTACAACAACTCTCGTGACGAGGAGTACTGGGTGCACACGGGGAAGGACGACATCGCTCAGATCGGAACGATTGTTAGTTGGGCAGGGCAGACGCTGCTCCCGGAGACATGGTGGACAACGGAAGAAGCGAGAATGATTAACGGAACTGGTGAGTAGGATAAGCTTGTTACCGAAGATAGAAAGCTAATTAAGCATCAATCAATAAATAATTGTACAATGCCTGTTATCACACGGACGAGAAATGTTCAATGCTCTTCATAAGTGGCGTTACAGCTGTTAGACACAAAGACAATTCACATAAAATGTGCTCATTGCCGGATGAAAAGAAGACTGAATTGTTGCTGTTTCAGACACTGGTTCGTTCGCTCATCCTGGTCTCACCGAAGACGACGTCCTTCCCATGTTCCACTCTTATCTCTGTCGATCCTTCAATGCCGTGTACGAGAGTCGAACAGAGATCAAAGGAATCCCAAGCATGACGTGAGAGTAATTCATTTCCAGAACACTTTCTTTTAGCGTACTCCGCAAGGTTGCTCCAATATGTACAAAACTAATCGGACAAAAGAAAAAAAAGTATTATGATTATTGAACGGGTGGGGCGGGGAGAGACGGGAGATAAGGGCGTTTGTTGTTGTCAAATGAAATATGATAAACAAGAAGCTGGAAATATTCTGGAATTTACTTTTTCAAATATATATTCATTATTATTTGTCAGGTTCTCTGTGCCTCCGTCCGACTGGGATACGACGTTATCTCGTAACAAGGGATTCCGATACATCAACTACGAGGGGCGAGACTACTTCCCCGGATGGTTGCAATGTCCCAAGTAAATTTCAGTATTCTATCATCATCAAGTGATCTTTTCAGCTAAATTATGAATTTGTACTAAGAGAAAAATATTTCTTCACATGCATCTATTATTTTTGTGGAAATACACGTCAACTGTGTTTGAAGAAATTAGTTACTTCGATTGGCTTTCTAGCGAATTTCCACATAAGTAATTGATTACTTCATACACGAAGGTTTTTCTGAGTGTGATTGTAAACTTGTTTAGTTGGAATGCATCGAATTGCAAAGCGAGCGCAGACGATCCGATCGACTGCAATAACGCCGAGAATCTCTGCGACGACTGCTGCAATAAGGGAAAGATTGGCGAGAGCTACGTGTTACCACCTGGATTCTTCCCGCTTGCATGCTATCCTGGTGAGTCGCACCTCTAAACACAATGAGTTGTCTGTATCAATCAATCAAGTACGTGTTCCTATTATTACATAGTTGGCAATGCGTTTTGAAATTTGAAGATATATGTAGTCGTTTGTAAATCCACCTTGTATTTTTTACCATACAATTACAGGACGTCTGGAGACTTCTCCATTTGCCGTTATCTGGTCTCCTCCTCACATGCTCTACTCTCCCGAGCAAGTAGTGCAATCAGTGAATGGAATGCGGCCTGATCCCGACGAGCATCAACCCCTCGTATATGAACACGAACCAGTAAGTGTCACACTTTGTCGTACATTCCAGTAACAAAGAAAAAAAACACTTGCGGATCATGAATACTGTTTTATCTCTGTTGTCACTAATTACATCCAGCAGAAGCTAGTTTTTAAAAACTTTTTTTCAGTACTCTGGGATGATCACACGAGTCACTTACCGAGTGCAAGTCAACATGCCGATATTTTCCAACCCCGACGTCCCGTCAGTTATTTTTGTAGCTTTTCTTGTGTACAAAACTACTAATTTTTGTAATCCGTCTTTTTCAGATCAAACTCCCACTTACCAGATGCAATGGTGCCCATGTTCTACGAGTCATCACAGGTGATTTTAAAAAAATGAGACGTAAATGTGCAAAGCCCGTTTTGTAACATTTTTTTAAAACCTTTTTGCTTGCAAACCCCATTTAGATCGACCGACTTTTTTAAAGCCCTATTCAATCCAACCCATTTGCAGGCATATCTCAAGGACTTCACTTACACTTATTTCCAAATCGGATTCGTCTTCATGCCAATTTTCCTCATGTGGCTCAGCATCGCTGAGATTGTTCTTTCTGTACTCATTGCTATTTTCATCCTGATTCTTAGGTCGAGACGGCGTTTCTAGATCTCACATATTTATTCATGTCATGTGTGCTCTTTCAACGGGTAATCTGCATTGGAGGAATAAAAGCGAAATTTGTATTGTATGGTGCATTAAAACTGGACAACACATTTCTGCTAGCAAAACCAAGGTTCTTCCATATCAGGGAATTGATGGTATTTGCATTCCTCAACTATAGCTCCTACATGTGGAATAATGGAACTGCGAAGTTAATGCTGGTACTATCGAATCGCTTTTAATAGATGACTTGGGAAATTTTTTTATTTCTACAAAATTTTGATTTTGTCGGTACAGCCGTAAAATCCGGGATCTGGATTTAAAAATAAAATATTTCTATTCTTTTATTTTAGAAATTGGTTTGAGATTTCTTATGTTATGCATCGTCTCCGCAGCGTCCGACTTACCAAAAGTGGAAAAAATAAATAAGAAAACATGCTTTCCGTTTTCGGAATCTTTCCGCTTTCAAGCCGGCATCAAAGCGGAAATTAGATTAGATTAACGCAGATGCCGGCAAGAGCTGATTCTGACCGATTCGCATGGCGGATTCCGCTTTCCGTTTCCGTTTTGTCATCCCTACCCTACCCCATCAATCATTCTACTATGCGAAACAGTGAGAAAGCACGATGGTTTTTGTCTAGGTGCAATTCGAAAGATGAGCCGATGATTTAATAATTTCCGAATTGCATTCCCATAATGTTAGCCGCAAGCACTCGTTGGAGTACGTGCGATCACGCGGATTCTAAGAACAGCGCTATTCCGGACGCTTTTTTGTAGTGGGCTTGCAATGATTGACGTGGGTTGAAAATTAGGCATTTACGTGGGTTGATACTATTTACGCTATTATGCGTACACAATTTTCACTTCAAAAAGTGCGCACCTCAGGTTGCGACTATCGAAGCAACCTCGTGCTGCGCTATTGTATGAGGAAGGCGATTGTTATTGTATTTCTAAATTTGAAAAAAAACGGCGTGTGAGATATAAAAGCGGTAACCTCAGAATGTCAACATTCGCTCCCGCATGCAGCTCAAATATGGTGTTTCGATAGCCTCGATGCTACTCAGTTGTTTTTCCATCCATCTCATCCGGGTGCACTCAGGGCGCACGTCGTTTATCTACAAGGCCTTTCTCATGGGCATTGTGGTGAGTAGAGTGTGAAATGCCAGACAACACTCAAAACTTTGGCCTAACTTCTGGCACCTTTTGCCATTTTCGATGAAACACCGCCAAAAAAGCATAGCGCGATATCGGCGATCACGATGGGCGTGATTGCGAAACCGATGGAACCAGTGTGT
This sequence comes from Pristionchus fissidentatus, assembly GCA_036245785.1. Lineage (NCBI taxonomy): Eukaryota > Metazoa > Nematoda > Chromadorea > Rhabditida > Neodiplogasteridae > Pristionchus > Pristionchus fissidentatus. The sequence continues at coordinate 14,924,115 of BTSY01000004.1, forward strand.
TCAGCGCCAAAAGTTACGGCTAGGCCAATGTATTGACCGATTTTTATTTGTGCCTTTTTGGGTCTAAGACAACCGGCGTCAGCATATGCATAATGCAGATTGATTTCAGTTGATAGCGGAGCTCAACGATCTCTATCTGCATGTTCTGTTCGGCCCTGTTTATGTGATGCCTCTTCCTTGCATTTACACCGAAGGAGTGTTGTTCATCCTACCGAATCTTCCGACAAATGTGATATACGTTAGATTGAGTATGATGATTCGCTAGCTATATACCCATTTTGCAGTCGATTTGGATTATCTGTGTATCTTTAAACACGCTGCCTTACGGGTTCTGCTTCGTATATCGTCATCAGGTGAGATAAGCGAAGCATTTTGGGAAACAAATTTTTTTTATTTCGGATATTTTTTATATATAATTCACCATGTACTCAGCAGACTTCTCAAATGTTGCGGGAAAAATCGATTGCATACTTCAGAAGTTGTCAGATATATTCAATGTCAACTCGCCTTTGATCTGCTACGACGCATTCAAATTACAATACCTCTTCTCAAGTCTTATGTCGCTACTTCTTTCCTGCATCATCTTCCTAGCAGTTGTAAGACAAAATTCGTTAATTATGATGATTTAGCTTCTCTCTCATACTTTCCACACCCTCGGTGAAATGGCAACGATTAGTGAAACAACAAAGATGTATCATAGACAGATGACGAAGTCGCTAATTATGCAGGTGAAACCAATACACGGTTCAAATGCAGAACTACAAATTTATGACAAAATGGTGCTAAAATTAGGCGTTTTAAAATGAAAACTTACAGTTATCTAAACGAAAGTAAGATTTTTCAATTAAAAAATTTAAAGTTTTTTTTCCAATTTTAAAGGGACCAGTCAGTGAAAGGTAATACGATTCTTTAAGTCATATTGAAATTTTCACATTTACGACTTTACGTTAATTATTATATAATTTTACATTTTTTTAGTATTTATAGAAGCAGAACCTAAGATCGGTTCTGCTTCTATATGTGATGAATACCGAGTACGTAATAAAGCTCGACAGATCTGTTAATCTATTGAACCACTCAACGGTGAAATAGTTTTTATGATTTTCCTCAAAATGGTATTTTTTAAAGAACATCAACAATACAATGTCGACTTGATGGCCTTATTGGCTTTCTCCTGTGAACGATAATCGAACTCCAAATTTCGAGATCTCTATCTTTCTTTCGACTGCAGATACGCGCAACACTGGCATGAACCCTCTCGGCGTACTTTGCATCGAGGCATCGACCTAGCGTAGGAACGCGTCATACTCGTGGTCCTGATAGTAGGGTTGGCCCGGCAAGTAAGGTCTCGAGATCTCGAAATGAGCTAATTCAATTATCTCACTCCTTGCGAGAATAGTGAAAATCACTTCAAGGCCTTGTTCCTTGGCAAGGAATGGGATGTCTGAAGTGTTTCGAAAGATCAGATCGATCGACCTCATTTACATGATGATTTCAGTGATTACCATTTCGAAACGTGATTAGCCACCCATTTTCACCCTTATTTGTTGTAATGGTCGGTCGGCTGCGCGTTTTCAGTCCCAAATATCACTTCCCCAAGTTGCCACTTCTAATACAATTACTCTACCGTTTACCAGGCCAAGAAAAGTACAGTAGACAACTTTTTTAATGAAGAAAAAATCAATCGCTTATCGAGATCTCGAATTTTAACCGAGATCTAAACAAGGAATCGATTCACTTCATTCCTCACCGAGATCATTTCACTTTATCCGAGAAAAATATCGGTCGTTTTCCTTGACAAGCCAACCCTACCTGATAGGCTGACGCCGGAGATTAGGCGCAAACGAGAAGGAGCCGTTTGTCGAAAATCTATCTGCAAAGTTGCTAGCCGGTCGGAAAGGCCACGGAAAACAACCCGAGTGCTACATCACTGTGCCTGAGGATGTAAGATTGAATGAAGCGCAACCCACAATCCTGGCTTCCTGCACAGCAATCACGTCCCACTGGATCTTGTCGAGGGCCAGCTCCATCTCGATGTGTTTGTCCTTCGGGGCGAGCGTCCGGGCGTTGATGGTGCCGAAGTAGAGGTGGAAACAAGGGTGGTTAACGGCGGTAAGTGTACCGGTATGCTCCCGCATCATTTTTGTGCCAGTACAGGCCCAAAAAGCGAAAGTGGTGTACCGGAAAGTATCGTTTACCGCGGTATAAGGTCTCTCGCAATGCGCTTTCTCGTGTACCGCGATACACCGTGTACCGACGGTACACGAAACGGTAATGTCTCCTTCTCGTGACCTCACGAGTGATGAAGAGATAAACGCGACTGCGGCTTCGTGGCGAAGGGGTAGATGGTGAACTTTGCAATGCAATTTATGACAGGTATCACCAGAGATTGCATGAGGCGAGGAAGAACTTTCAAAAATATATTTTAGATATCGATCAAACTTTTACATGGGACTACCCTGGGGACAAGAATTTGATCAATCCTGGTCCCAGGATCCAGAACCGGCATTTAGGAATTCTCCGGTTCTGTAACCGGAATCGTCATACCTCAGTTCATTTATGAGTTAGAGAGCTGGCTTTGGGCTTAAAAGTTGCGGAAAAATATGATCGAGATTTTTTATGTTGAAAATATTGTCCGATCTCTGCAACCAAAAAAGTTATTCTCCAAAGAATACAAAATATTCACTTTAAAAATATGTTTGTCACTTCAGATGGCCGAAGGCACTGACCTTACTGTCATTTTCTGAAAGAAGAAGTCAAAATATGCTTAGAAAAAAATTAAAAGTCAAAGATTATGTAGGCACCCGATACCGAAAAATAGCTTCGAACGTGGCAAAATTAGAATTTTGAAAATCGAATTTTGCAAAAAGTCGTGTAAAATCAGTGAAACTTGGTCTGAACACTATTTATATATATATTAAACATTATCGAGGATGCCGATAATGAATGCATGACTGATTTATCCGAGAACCGGGGATTAGTAAAAATCCGGTTTTGCGACCGGCTTTGGTGTATCTGACTTCAACTATGTGATAGGATCATTTCGTTAGGTTCAAAATATTCCGAAAATATTGCAAAACAAATTTCATGTGGAACTCTATCATATTTGACGCTTTCTCAACAATTTAAGAATTTACAATTAACTTTTTCTTGATATTTTCCTGATGGGTCTCTAAAAATCACAAATATTTGCTCCACTGTACTCAAAAAACTCTTCCTCACTAAAGAGCATTGCACAAATTTTCGATAAAGTTAGATAGATGTACTTCTTTTCATATTTGCGAAAGGTGCTATTAATGTAATTTGTTATTGAATATGCAAACTCATTGAAGAGGGACATAATTCGTGATTAAATATTTCTTTTCAGAAATTCAGTATGGTTTATTTCCTTTTTTATTGCCCATATTTTTAAATCGAAAATAAAACATTAAAACGTATTCCTAAATTACTGCTGTGTCTATGAGACGAAGTGGTGTATGTTAGAGAAATTAGTAATTTCGAGTATTAGACACGTATTAGGAAAGCCACGAATTAATTCTAAATATCCAAATTGTTGCCAAATATGAGAGAGTTCAACATGAAATTTGTTTTACAATTTCTTCGGAATATTTTGAACCTAGCGAAATGATCCTATCACATAGTTGAAGACAGATACACCAATGCCGGTCGCAAAACCGGATTTTTACTAATCCCCGGTTCTCGGACAAATCAAACATGCATTCATTATTGGCATCCTCGATAATTTTTAATATATATATATAAATAGTGTTCAGACCAATTTTCACTGATTTTACACGACTTTTTGCAAAATTCGATTTTCAAATTTCTCATTTTGCCACGTTCGAAGCGATTTTTCGGTATCGGGTGCCTACATAATCTTTGACTTTCAATTTTTTTCTAAGCATATTTTGACTTCTTCATTCAGAAAATGATAGTAAGGTCAGTGCCTTCGGCCATCTGAAGTGACAAACATATTTTTAAAGTGAATATTTTGTATTCTTTGGAGAATAACTTTTTTGGTTGCAGAGATCAGATATTTTCAACATAAAAAATCTTGATCATATTTTTCCGCAACTTTTAAGCCCAAAGCCAGCTCTCTAACTCATAAATGAACTGAGATATGACGATTCCGGTGACAGAACCGGAGAATTCCTAAAAGCCGGTTCTGGATCCTGGGACCAGGATCGATCAAATTCATGCCCCCAGGGTAGTCCCATGTAAAAGTTTGATCGATATCTAAAATATATTTTTGAAAGTTTTTCCCCAAGGGTCCTGTTTTCCTGCAATCTCTGGTGATACCTGTCTTATCTGTTTCGAATGCAATCAAGCTTAGATCTTGTTTTGCTACATGCTCCAACACCATTTAAGTTTTCGTGCGTCTATCCATTATGCTGATGTCAGAAAATTAGGCGTCTGAGATTATTCAAACATAACACAATTAATGACAACCATATTCAATAACGTGTTGAGAAGACTTAAACATACTGTTGAAACGATCACTATTTATGTTGCCATTCTTTCATATCATAATATTTGGCTGACACTGCTCCGTTAAACGTGACATTAAGCATCGAACAACTGTTAGTTAACAGACAAGTATACTTTTCTTGACGAATTTCAGGCAATTATCCCTTCAGTGACACTTCTACTTCCGGCCATGGGAATTATTCTTCAATTTGAGATATTATTCGAAAGTACGGGTGAGCAGCATTGTGTTTTTTTTGTCATCATAATTTGTGCATTTCAGAGTTCATTCCGATAATGTTGGCGATTATCGGTTTCCACCCGATTGCACACTCTTTCACGTTAATTTTGAGTACAAAGAGCTATAGAGCGGTCGTTTTCCGGCAGGTTTGATGGCATTTCTGCTTATTCAGCCACATATATTATTGTAGGTCATTTTCGTAAGCTCGGCACTCGCTGACAAAACCTCGCATAATACGGTGCATGTGACTGGAGTGAAAACAATCGTTCAAAAAGCCAACAGAACATGTTAAACACAATTTGTTTTGGCTACACAACTAATAAAAAATTGTGGACTGTTGGAAGTCCTATAATATCCGGTGAAAATATCATCAGACTTTCCGTACTCTAGAGAGTCAGCTCAGAATATCAGGAGTAAGATGTCTCCAGATTTCTACAGTCCTTGTTGTTTCCCCAATGAAAACTTTCCGGCCCGGCCGGGCCCGGACGGGCCCAAGTGGATCCACGCAATTTGTAGCTCGAGTAGAAAGAAATTCGAGACAAACTCTGTGCAGTTAACGAATTCAAGTCATTGGTCATCGAATGTTATTGATTGAAAATTAAATTATTTGCTTTATTACATTTCATTTCGTTGAAAGAAATGATTGCAAGGAAAGGACTTTCGATAGAGGTTGACGCAAAATATTACAGTATCTCTTGGACTTTTGCATTAACCACGAACTAATTTTTCATAGAACGAAATTTTCTAATGAATTTAAAATTACTAAAAAAATAGTTATTCAAATTTCTGTTGACACTTACCGATGACGAATGACCTGAATTCGTTGACTGCACAGAGTTTGTCTCGAATTTATCTCTATTCGCGCAACAAATTGCGTGGGTCCACTTGGGCCCGTCCGGGCCCGGCCGGGCCGGAAAGTTTTCATTGGGGAAACAACCAGGACTGTACGTCACCGAAATGTTTACATTTTTGTTTCTGTTGTTTGTACTCGTATATTTTAATATTTTTCGCTACTCCTTATGCAATCTATAATTATTAATTGGCTGGATAATTCCATTTCATCCATTCCTTATCTTACAAGCACACAATCATAATCTTTACAAAGAAAATAAATTATTTCATGAGAAGCATTATATTGCCATATTATATGAGACAACAGGCTTCACAAGACAATACAAAGCATAATGAATTACTCCTACAAAAGGAGCGTAAAAACCAAACAAATAACGAAAAATTGAAAAATAAAGAAAAAATTAAACTTGAATAATACGTTCCGATGATTCAGACACGTACGCATGGGCGATTTTTGAAAAAAAGCAAGATAGTGGCGAGAGAGCACGCACATTGTAGAGAGGGAAAAGTAGGCATTCAAACATGCTTCCCCCCTCTCGATTTTATCTTTCTCTAACCAAACTTGGCCAAGTTCCGTTTAGAAGGCCAATTATTATCGTCCTTTTCGGATCGAAGTTGGTTAGAGTGACGAAAATAGCGTGCTAAATTTAAAAAAAAATTATGTTTTAAAATTTGTGTTATTTTTTTATAATTAGGCAAAATCTGCTATATTTTGGGCGATGTTTTTGGCAATGTTTTTCTCGCACATTTTTGACAGATTATACAGCCCCCGGAAAATGTAACGGTTTGTGCGCCACAAGTGTTCCGCCATTCGTATTGCTGTGCAATTGCTACGTCTTTCTTTGTGCCTTTGAGATGCTTTCCCGCCGTAATAGCGCATGCTACAACTTAGAAATATAGCGTTAGTGAACTGGACAAGCGATGTGTGTGTGCACTATCTTTCTGTTCCTTGGCATGTCTCTTGCACAACACCACAATAAGGGAAGCAGACTTATTAAAATATTTTTAAAAGTATTTAAAAATGACCATAATCGTATAGTATCCGTGGCGGATGTCGACACTCATGGACTTCTGTTGCCGCAGAAGAAAAATGACGAGAGGATGGACGAAGATAGTGTTCACTATGGGGAGCACGATTTGGGCACTGAAAAGTACAAATTTAATTTTTTTTTCAAATTTGTTCACCAGTAGTCCATTTCGTGTGCGTATCATTCCAAAGTTGTAAGAACTTCTCACAATTTTTTCACTTTTCACATATTGTCTTCATACATTTCGGCTATTGTTTTTTTAGGTTGCAAAGGTTGTTTCAACTTATTTTCAAAACGATTTTAAGACTATTTACTACAGAACGATTTGGGCACTGCAACCAGGCAACTGAACAATAAAAATTTCCATTAAATGCATAGTTCACTATGGATTGAACCCTCCTTACTCGCTACTTGCTCTCAGAGGGAGTATTTAGATAAGGCATACAAATCTAACAAATGTGCGGAAAATGAGCATTATTATTCGTTACAATTTTCAAATACTAGTTGTGTGCTTGCTTTCCGATCCTCTCACATTTATTGCTCTCTCGCCGTGAATTCAGGTGCTTATCAGCGAAACGTTTAAAATATTAGAGACGAACTGTGTAAAAGAGTGCGATATGTGACTTTTTTCGCACTCTGCTGTGTCTTACTTTACTACGATCTCGAGTCCGAATGCTTGATCAAAGTCGAATCCATATCGACGACTGCCGTTCCCGGGCATTTCCCCACGAAATCGGGATGAAAATTGCTAAAATAGCTTTCAACAAGATGCACAGTACTAAGCACGCTAAAACTCGGACACTGATGTCTGGAATACGATTAATCAACGGGTGAGAGAGAGTGTGTGTTACGGGAAAAGAAGGAGGGTGACAATACGGCAACGACATTTCGGCAACGGAGGTTTTCAAATTGAAATAACTTTCTTTGAAATCAATCCAACCGGCTCCCCAAAGTCAGAATCGTCAAGTCCTTCAAAAAGGCAAATTATATTTTCCACTAATTATCAAATTAATTAATTAGGGGAAATTTGAAACGGGTCGGAAAAATATAAGCAACCCCGCAATCGGACGAGTGATGTGCTAGAGAGGAAAAATAATTTTGAATATCAATTATGCATTGATTGTGAGATATGCCCCATGGCGTTGCCAGATTGTCACCCCTCCAAAAAAACACAACGTATAAGTTGTTGTAGAGACCGGACAAAACAACGGAAATCATTAGCCACTCGAATGGGAGAGAGGGGAATCTCGACTATTGTGGCGGATGCCGAATTTCGTGTAGTTTGGGGGGAGAAAAAACAAAGTGCCGGAAAGCAGAATCCTAGCGGACAACTAGCGCGATTCTTGAACAACAAAAGGCCCTCCGCTCTCTCTCCCCCCACCCCATTTCGAGCAAAGAGCGTGCGAAGCTCAGGCTCTCTCGATCTCAGGGAATTTCGTAAGAGAACGGCATCTCTCGCTCAATCTTTAAGTGTTAAATTCCCCCGAGTCGAGCTCAATATATCATCCAAGCACTTGAGATATCAACAGGATGTGAAAGAGTAGAGAAAGAAATGCATTTAAAGAAAAGAGAAGAAAAGCTTCTACGCCAACTGTGCGATAATGAGCCCTGTAGGAAAATACGGCATAGCCGTCGAAAATAGAACCAGCGTTATAAGGCAAAATGGCCGACTGTTATTCTGTTCGACAAGTCGCGACAGGTGGGAGCTGCGCAATGAGCACTCATTTATCATGCATTCATTAGCATCTATTGTATTTGTTGTTTCAGGAGCACATAATCACGGGCGAGAATTGCTAGTGCGTGATCAAACGCGTTTCGGGCTGTTCATCCCATAATGCTGCGCCATTAGAGTTGCCTCACAGAAATGGTCATAGATCGAATCTCGCGCTCATAACAAAAGAAAAAATGCTGGATTCTCATGAAAAAATAACGACTAAACTGGGAGCGTCGCAAACTGACAAAAAATGGCCAAAGTTGGATCGTGACTCTTGCGATGGTGGGCAATTATCGCAGCACGAATGCTATAAGGTAGCCTAGAGTGAGAAATGTGAGACCACGGTCTCTTCATTTCACACACTCTCTACGCCGGTCAATGGTCGAGAGAGTGTGCGAAATGAAGAGAGCGAGGTCTCACATTTGTCCTGGTAGGTCACACCTGGTAGCCCAGTTATAACATTTATAAAAGGATACGATCATAACAAATGTCAAAACATTTCCGTTGTTTACCACAGAGGCACGTTTGCGAGCTTTTCACGTTTGTATGTTCTCTCGCCTTTGGTGAACACAGGAAGTAACATTCATCTTGTTTGATCGTATCCTTTTATAAATGTAGTACATAATCCACTCGATATAGTCAAACGCCATTGAGCAGTCGACACTTGACGTTCACGATGAGATGAGCATGCATTCCAATCAAAACTATGTATTGATTGGAATGCAGATTCTGGAAACTATGAAGTCGTCTTAACGTCTTACCTGAGGGAGTCGCAACAACAATGCGCCATATGGAAAGGTAGTCGCTCTCTCAGGAAAAAAGGTAAAGGTAAACTTACTACCGGAATCAAGAGATGTTAACGTCGACTAGCGACTACTCTGCCGGGGCTCACCGGTAAGGCCGGTTTGCTAACTAGGTCTACGTATCCCCTGCTGACCGGGCTTCTGGGGCACGTTACCTTCCGCAATCAAAGTTGCTACCAATTTTACCGCCACCCAGGGGGATGGAAGGCTTGGTGAACCTGGGCGGGGATCGAACTCGTGACCATTCGTATGACAAGCGGCGCCTTACACCACTCGGCCACCTCCGCCCCCAGGAGAAAAAAATATAGTTTTAAAAAAAAACAAACAAAACAACATGACGCTTGGAAATATCTGTTTTGAAAAAGACAGAGCCGCACACATCGCATCACGATTTCTTGTCGGTAGCTATTTTGAACGATTCTTGTAAATTGCCTTCGACATCGAATGGAAAACCCCTGATAGTGTGAACGCCAGCATGCAGTACCTCTCACTTTCCCTTTTTTTGATCATTACTTTGCATAGGGTAAAAAGTAATAGTCAGAGGCCGAGGAAGGCAAGAGAGAGCGAGAAAGAAGGGAATGTACACGCAGAGCAGCGGCACCGCAGTTTGTAATGATCACTGTGCTCTGGCAAATGTCAGGCACAAATTCTTTGCTCACACGAATTGTCGAGAACAACCATTTGGTCCTTTGCCTCCAACTTTCCAATATTGTAGAATGCCAATCCATGAGAATAAAAAGGAAATGCTAAATGAGAGCGGGAACAGCGGAAAATAGGAGGCGAGTAAAAAGATCCTAGTACAACAAATTTGATTTCAAATTTTCCGGAAATAATTAAAAATTAAAATTTGAATAAACAAATGACAGAGTAAGATGCGCCATGCTTTGGCGGCCATTCTTTGTTCTTTGACTAAAGCCGTAACTCAACTCCCTGAAGAGCTACACTCGAAAAACTGTGAAGACAACTGAACTTTGACCTACTGTAATTATGCAAATTTGAAATTTCAGGTCGGGGGCTAAACGGAAAATGATTGACCATACCAATAGCTATTAAAATCTGTGAAATACTCAACTAGTCACTTTTTACTGTACGGATTTGAGAACGATTTATGCGGTTCTTACGCGAACGCACTGATATTCTTATTGTAAGATGGGAACGATAATCGAGTTATGGCTAGAACTTCACATTCGCAACTTCTGAACAAAAAAAGTTATCGAACTGATTTTCAAAAAAAAAACGTAGCAATTCTACTTCCGGTGAGCCACTTCTAATTGATAGAGCGAGAGACGCGGGTCAAGTTATTGTAAACTTATAATAAGTCCCAGGTTTTTTTTAAAAACTGAACTCATTTGATTATGGAAACACTCAATAAGTGACTTTTCTTACACTTCTTATCTTCATTATGTCCTTTATTTTTAACTGATATCACTGCTTCTTAACTTGTTGACTTCTGTTTTTCAGAACATCTTTATCAAAGCAAGTTCCTCTTTTCCCCTTGTTTCTCTGATTCAAGAGAACGTGCCGCTGAGTGTTCCTGGTAATAAGAGTAAAAACAGGAACAACAAGACCAAGGAAACATTAGTCTCTATGCAATTCCCAAACTACCGGGTGTTGTTTGGATTAGTATTGACGCATGGTGTACTATCTCAGTGTTTTCGAAATCATCGCCTGACAACTAGGTTTGCCATATGAGAGAGAAAATATGAATCTCGAAATTGATAATCCAATTATCTCCCTTTTTCGAGAACAATGTGCCGATTTTCGAGATTCTCGTTTGTCGAAATATTATCGCAATTAATTGGTTTCAACAAGGGCGGCCAGATAATATTGAAAGATGAATATTTCATAATTTGCCAAGTAGACGGCACATCTTTTAAACACGCTTCTGCCTCGGTCGTTTTAAGAGATGGTCTCTCGCGACCACACAAAAACCCACACTGAAGATACTTTAGACCATGCTCTACCATTGTTGGCAGATTTTCGATATCACGTTTCGTGTCCGAGTACGTGCCATTCAATGCATTTCCCACCCGATATTTTCCCCGAAGAACTCGTTCTCGGCGATAAAGAGCGAAATCAGAAATATTTGAACGTTCTTAGAAATGGAATGGGGGTAATTATCTTCGAAACAACTATATGAGAAACCCGTGAATTTTGTTTGGTGTAACAGGGAAACGATTTTTTTGTGTAGTAGTGCGACAACATAAATGATACAGCATAGGTCGCTCCCATTCCAAACAACTCCCGGACCTTTGGACATTTTTTAGAGACAAAATTTTAGTGCTTTGGTTGTTCCTCATGTCGTTCAGAGAAACGCAAAATCTTTAGTTCGCTTACTTTTACGGTGTCGCTTTAAGTTTTTTCACAAATGTTAAAAATAAGTCTCGCTCTTCCTTTTTTATCCCGTCCGGTTTATTAGGTATACGCGAACCCACTCATATCACGTCTGTCGCGTATTTTGCATCAAATTCGGGGAGTAGCTGGAACAAATTCTAGCCCCCCTACTATTTTTTTCATTTTTCTTTAGCTCTCAGGGTCCCTCACGAGATAGCTCGTGCTTTTGTGCAGGGGATCTATTTTCTTGAAGATAGACGACGTCGAAGTTCGAGGGTGCGAAAAGTAATTCTTCTTTGGCGATCTGTAATTGTGTTCGGAGTAAGAAATAAGGTGCCTTTACTAAGAAAGGTTCTGTGCGGAACCACCTGTAAAACACGCTAGTGCAATTGGGCCCAGAACTAATTAGTCCAACTTATTAAAACTTCTCGATCTCACAACAAATTCGGGGCCAACTTGGAAGCGCTATATCGCTAGAGCTCACTGAAACGAATAGAATGGTATACTTTATATACAATCCGTCTCAGTCTGACGCCTTTGCCGGCAAATTGAATGATGAGCGTTCTCGTTTCTCTTTCATTCTCCACCGCATCACTCCATCCTTTTTTTCATTTTCATGAAATCACATGAAATGACTTGTTTGATTCTATCTATTTCACGCTAAAACTCGGCAAAAGAAGTTCAAATACGTTTCTCCTAAATCCAAAGCGTTAGGACCACTTGTGACAATGCGGCAAAAGAATATGCAGATCAAACCTGCCATAGTCGTACTGCTATTCAAGCTCACTACCCACATTGCCATCAACGTATTATTTTGTAAATATATTTTGAACCGTGTTTTGAACAGTTAAGAATCTGAGAAGATATCTAATCTTTTATGCGATTTATAGCGATAAAAAATTATTTACACATAGTGGAGGAACATGGGGCGATGTTTAAGTAGTTTCTAGAATGGATTCTTATAATGTTGACGGTACTCACTCGTTGACGTGCATGCGATCACGCAGATTCTAAGTACAACGTCATTTCGGACGATTATTTTGTAGTGGGCTAGCAATAATTACAAAATATCAATTGACGTGGGTTGATACTATTTACGTGATTATGCTTACACAATTTTCATTGCAGTACCGCAGGTTGCGCTTATGGAAGCAGCCTCGTGCTGCGCTATTGTATGAGGAAGGAGATTTTTGTTTTCTTCTATTTCTAAATTTGAAAAATGCTTGAAGTATAAAAGCGATAGCTTCAGAATTTCGGAATTCACTCCCACATGCATCTCAAATATGGCATTTCGATAGTCTCGATGCTACTCAGTTGGTTATCCATCCACCTCATCCGTGTGCACTCAGGACGCATGTCGTTTATATACAAGGCATTTCTCATGGGTATCGTGGTGAGTCGAGCGCGAAATGCTGGAGGGGTCACAATATTGGTTACAATCGTCAGGGCTTTCAATGGTGTACATTTTTAGACTAATTACCCAATTAACTAATTATTGTAAATTTCAAAAGGATCGGAGAAAAATAATAAGTAGGCCAATCGATCGCGGAGAGTGTATTTATAGAAACGAAAATATATTTCGAAGATTGTTCAAGTGTGCATTAAATTAGTACCCGTTGCCGTCACGACATTGCCGGTTATATAATGCATATATAATACTGACATATTTCAGATGATTGCGGAGCTCAACGATCTCTATCTGCATGTTCTGTTCGGCCCAGTGTATGTGATGCCTCTTCCTTGCATTTATACCGAAGGAATGTTGTTCATCCTACCGAATATTTCGACAAATGTGAAATACGTTAGTTAATACTGGTAAATTTCTAGCGTTAAACCCAATTTGTAGTCGATTTGGATTATCTGTGTATCCTTAAACACGCTTCCTTACGAGTTCTGCTTTGTATATCGTCATCAAGTGAGATCAGCAAAGAATTGTGAAACAAAACAAATTAATTATTTTGCATATTTGTTCGATAGAAATACGTTCAGCTTATACAATTAGCTTCAAGTCGATACAAGCTCCCACTATCTGCCTTTGTTATTTTCTTCACACTTGTTTTCGGTTGGAATATGTCACAAGGACTGATATTAGAGGTTTCCCCCCGGATCATTTTCAATGCTTACATTTTCATTTTCAGATTGCTCACATTACTGATGCAAGAAGCATGATTTCATTTCAAAAGGTAATTAAGGCAATACCAATAAAAAATGTCATCGTCGATTCCGGGAAGGATTATTCAGTGTATTTGCCATGTGCTAAACAGTCTACTGGAATATTGCGGAGGGCAATCGATGTTTATACTTCAGAAGTTGTCAGACATATTCAATGTCAATTCGCCTTTGATCTGCTACGACGCATTCAAAATACGCTATATCTTGGCTAGTCTTTTTTCGCTAATTTTCGGATGCATCTTGTTCCTAGCAGTTGTAAGAAATTTCTGAAACATATGAAAAATCGTTATGAATTATTCATCAGGTTCTTTCTCATACTTTCCACACACTTGGTGAAATAACAACGATTAGTCAAACAACGAAGATGTATCATAGACAGATGACGAAATCGCTAATTATGCAGGTGAAACCAATATGACGCTGTTTGCTTTAAGATCAACAAGTCTCAGTAAAAGGTCAAAAATCGGAATAGCTCAAAATTTGCTCCTTAGGGTAAGTTAAAATCGCTGAATTTTTTTCACACGCTCAGAACACCTGAGAAAAAAGCGTGGTTGATGCAGTAGTGGTCTACACCTCCAATCGGAAGGTCATAGGTTCGATTCCAGTTGGTTGCCAAAGTCTTTTGCCGAATTGTTTTTTCATCGAAAAAATCTCTCATTTAAGATTTCTGAAAAAGTGAGAAAAAAATTAAGTGGGGGTAAATTGAAAAAAAAAGATTTTTTTCGAAATCAAATACAAAATCGAAATTTTCTCGAAAACACGAAAACTTCATGACTTCATATTCTGATCTAGACTTCGAGTTTTCCGGCTATTCTGATTTTCGAGGGAAAATCAGTTTTTTTCAAAATTTTCTGGAAATTTTTTTCAGGCATCCCTTGTTCCCTAAACACAATTGCATTTTCACAATAAACACTAGGGTGGCCTATTTCGGTGTGCACCGGGACCCGGTGCTAAATCGGTGTCAGCACCGGCCGGTGCTACTTGTTCCCGGGAACAGGTCAAAAAGCGAGAGTGAGGTCCCGTTCAGCACCGAGCACCGCCGGTGTTCTCAGCACCGGCGGCGCTCTCAGCATCGCCGGTGCTAACTTGTTATGGAAATCTGTGGTTCTCATCATTCATCTCTCGACGCCCGCTCACATCGGTCATTGTGGCGTTATTGTTAACGTTTTGCTCTTCCACCCGAACCACCCGGGTTCAAACCCTTCCCGCACTACGATTGCACCAAGAGTGCAGCTACGTCATTTTGTATTTTAATTAGCATTTACTTTGCAAGTTATTTGTGTTACGTGCTTAATTTCAGTAATACCCAAACCAACCAGATAAGACCCATTACTAAAATTGAGCACGCATAATCGAAGAAAATAACGACAAAATAGTATCACAACTTATTTCTGTGAGGACAGAAATAAGTTCTTCCGTTACATGAAACGCTGTGTCAACAAGCAGAGAGGAGTTGAAGGGTTGAAAAATAGCACCGGAAATCTAATTTTAGACGACCAGGGTAAAGCTAATTTGCTTGCTGAGACCTTCGCAAGTGTTTTCACCACCGATGATGGAAATTTGCCAACTACTGCGCGTACCACAATACAAGGATACCAAGAGCCCCTCTTTTTGAGACATGAAATTTGCGCTCTTATCAGTAAATGGAAACGATCATCCTGTAGAACTCCGGAAAACATTGATTTAAGCTACATTAAAAAGATAGCAGTCCCGATATCAGAAGCATTGGAAATAATCTTTCGTCATTCATACGAAACAGGCACCGTGCCTAGCCCTTGGAGGCACTCTATAGTTACTCCCGTTAAGAAATCTCCTCCTTTTTCTGACCCCTTAAACTACAGACCGATTTCGATTACATCGATTTTCTGTAGAGTATTTGAGCGCCTTTTATGCAAGTCTGTCATAGACCACTGCGAAAAGCAGAACATATTCCCCGATGAACAATACGGTTTCCGAAAGAGGAGGTCCCGCGAGTTGCAAATGCTCGATGCGCTTGAATATTGGACATCATCAATTAGTAACGGAGAACCAGTGGACGTTATATATTTTGACTTTGCGAAAGCGTTCGATAGAGTCTCCCATCCCAAACTAAAACTAAAACTGGGAAATATTGGACTCTCCTCGAAAACAGTTAGTTGGATATCAGGATACTTAAATGATAGGACTTTCCAAGTTAGAGTGCGCGAAAAACTATCAAACCCCCATCCCGTCTCTAGTGGAGTCCCACAAGGTTCTGTGCTTGGACCATTGCTTTTCCTAATATACACTTCCGAAATACCATCCCTCGTACAAAACAATGGTGTAATTGCACGAATGTATGCAGACGACATAAAAATATATCGAGCTTTCAAAAAGGGTGATGCCTCTGTCCCACTACAAAATGCTATCGATAGTATATCAAACTGGTCTGCAGAGTGGCAGCTCCCCCTTGCGTCGCATAAATGCAGCTCACTTCACTTAGGTCGGGCCAATACCAAAAAGGTATACAGTATCGGCACCTCCAAATTAGCCCAGAACGTAGAAGTAAAAGATCTAGGGTTCACAATTGAGAAAACACTTACTTTCACTAAGCACTGCAGAACAACTGCAATGAAAGGTAAAACAGCCTGTCACATTATACTCAGAGCGCTCAGAACGAAAAATGTTGAAATCCTCGTGAAAGCCTACTCGATATACATAAGACCCATCCTAGAAAGTGCGTCCACTGTGTTTAACCCCTACATGATCCAAAACAAAAAGGTACTCGAAAAAGTCCAGAATTATTTTACTCGTCGACTTTTCATGCGTTGCTACAATATGACACGGGAAAACATCCCTAAAGTAGCGGATAGGAATAGGAAATTAGGATTAGACAAATTAGAAAAGCGTAGAGAAGCGATAGACTTGAAGACAGCCATGAATCTTCTGATAGGTAAATACAAAATCTCTAAACTCAAACCACATCATTTCAGTTATTATTACACACGAAATGGAATAAATTTTGCAAATGCTGGCTCTCATGCGAACTATAGACACAATAGTTTCTTTCCCAGGGCGGCTCGGCTTTTCTCAAAACCCGGTAATCAAATCAGTTTCCCTGTATGAGCGACCCCCACACCCCCGACCTTTCATGATCTCAATCTGTTATGCTGTATTCGTTTTCTCTTTCTATTTGTAACCGCGTTTCCATTGAACACGCATAAATATATATATAACTTGCAGAGAAAGTAAATGCTATTTAAAATGCAAAATTATGCAATTGCTCGCTTGGTGCACTCATGGTGCGGGGAGGGATTGAACCCAGGTGGTTCGGGTGGAAGGGCAAAAGATTAACCATTACGCCACAAGGCTGATATGAGCGGGCGTCGAGAGATGAATGATGAGAACCACAGATTTCCATAACAAGTCCAGCACCGGTGGTGCTGAGAGCGCCGCCGGTGCTGAGAACACCGGCGGTGCTCGGTGCTGAACGGGACCTCACTCTCGCTTTTTGACCTGTTCCCGGGAACAGAACACCGACTGTAGTTTTCTGTTCCCGCACCGAAATAGGCCACTCTAATAAACACTAATGCTCCCCGCCCCAATTTAAGTAATCTTATAGTGGTACCAGGGGATTTGCCGTGGACACGCGGTACAAAACGGTCACGGGACCAACCGCTTGGGAACAGGTAGACTCGAGTATTCCTATTTGCGGGAGAGCCAAGGAAATCAGAGAAGTTGGCGTTAATTTGCACTCGCTGCATCTCTAGCATAGGCGGAGCGCGCAGGTTTTTGAGACATAAATCATAATCATGAAACAACTATCTAGTAATTAGCAGAAAAGTATGCAGTTGTTAATGAATTTCAGGCAATTATCCCTTCAGTCACACTTCTACTTCCGGCCATGGGAATCATTCTTCAATATGCAATGCTCTTCGAGAGCACGGGTTAGCCGCATTGTGTTTTTTGTTGTCATAATTTGTGCATACCCCTCCACCCCAAGACCTTGACGGAACGCTTCCAGAGTTCATTCCGATAATGTTGGCGATTATCGGTTTCCACCCGATTGCACACTCTTTCACGTTAATTTTGAGTACAAAGTGCTATAGGGCGGTCGTTTTCCGGCAGGTTTGATGGCCTATCTGTATATCAGTGCGTTCGCGTAACGATTTCACACTCGCCGTACAGTATTCTTCGGTCACTGTTTGGTGTACGGGCTTGTGGAAAATGTTTGCGGTCCTTACGCGATCGCACTGATATCACGCCTATCACGAGAGGCTCGGGTCAGAATGGCATTATTCCGGCACAGAGCCCATTGTTCGATAGTAGTTTTTTCACGTTTTTGGGTGCCACTAGGTCCCACTAAGAACCTCGTGTGTTATTGTGTCACGGAAATCATTTCCTGCTTAGATACAGCTACTGTAAGCTGCCACCCTTGAACTTTGGGGCAGTTTTTTGATGTTTAAATGAAGTTTCTGAGAAAACTTGTCTCTTAGAGCTAGGGCTTCTTTTCCATGCTCTTTCGATCTGTCTCGTTTGTTTTTCGATAGGTCTGTGAATTTGCATAATAATTAACTTTTGTAAATTTACATAAATCTGCTCGAAAAACCCGCATTATTATTTCACTATCGTCTCCGGAATGTCGCAAGGATTCGAATGATATGTCTGAGCTCCCCCAACTCGGGAGATGATGCCATATTTCATCTGAAAATAGGTCATTTATGGAGTTTTCGCTCATTAGTTGCCTCTCGCACCGCTTCATTCGCGCGAAATGAGTGTTCAGAGTTTGTGAGAAAAATGGAAGGACGGGTCATTCTTCACTTGAAAGTTGAACTACTCGGTGTGAAACGTCGAGAATCAACGAGATTTACACCTTTTCATATGAAATATGGCATCATCTCCCGAGTTGGGGGAGCTCAGACATATCATTCGAATCCTTGCGACATTCCGGAGACGATAGTAAAATAATAATGCGGGTTTTTCGAACAGATTTATGTAAATTTACAGAAGTTAATTATTATGCAAATTCACAGACCTATCGAAAAACCAACGAGACAGATCGAAAGAGCATGGAAAAGAAGTCCTAGCTCTAAGAGACAAGTTTTCTCAGAAACTTCATTTACACATTAAAAACTGCCCCAAAGTTCAAGGGTGGCAGCTTACAGTAGCTGTATCTAAGCGGAAAATGATTTCCGTGACATAATAACACACGAGGATCTTAGTGAGACCTAGTGGCACCCAAAAACGTGAAAAAACTACTGTCGAAAAATGGGCTCTGTGCCAAGCCCAGTCCGAGCCTCTCGTGAGAGGCGTGATATGTAGCCACATATGTTATTGTAGATAATTTTCGTAAGTTCGGTGCTCACTGAGAAAGCTTCGCTCAATGCGGTGCATGTGATTGGAGTGAAAACTATCGTTCGTCAAGGCACGCCAACAGAACATGTTAAGAGAGGTATCACGAGAGATTGCAGGAAACCAGGCCCTACGAGGAACAATTTTCGAAAAAGTATTTTTGATTTCGATCAAACTTTTATGTGGGAGTACCTTGGAGATGAGAATTCGAAATATCCGGGTCCCAGGTCTTGGAGCCGGCTTTTAGGAATTCGCCGGTTCTGACACCGGAATCGTGATAACTTCTTTTAAAATAAAGCTAGAAAGCTGTACTTGGGCTTAAAATTTTCGAAATAATTCTCGACATAATTTATCTGTTGAAAGCTAAAACGGACACGGACAAACAAAAAAGATGAGGCTGAAAAATGCAATTATTTATCATATAAAAATTATTTATGATCCCAAGATGTGCAAAGTCGGATGTTTTTAATGCAGAATATGAAAGAGCATCTCAAATATAGTATTAGAAAAATTTAAAAATAAATGAAAAGGGGGCCTCCCATACCTGAAAAATGACCTCGAATGTGAAAAATCGAAAAAATCGAAAAATTTATTTTTCAGAATTCTTCAGGAAACAATTTTTCCGAACGTATTAATTACCTGTCTGTTCAGGAAAATTTAATTTAACATATTTCATGTGCGTATAGAGCTGTCAGAAAATAATATATTATTTTTAGCTTTAAAAACTGACCAAAATTGTTAAAAACTGAGGTTAGAAGGAGCAGAAGTCATCACACTGGGTTATATAAAACATACAACTTTTTATTAGATGATGTCAATCATTATTGCTGCATAAATCGTCCATTCAACAATTCTCAAATTCGAATACTTCTGGTTTTCACTAATTTTGTGTCAGTCTTATGCATATTTTTCATTCTGACAGCTCTATACGCACATGAAATGTGTTAAATTAGATTTTCCTGAACAGACCGGTAATTAATACGTTCGGAAAAATTGTTTCCTGAAGAATTCTGGAAAATATTTTTTTCGATTTTTTTCGATTTTTCACATTCGAGGTCATTTTTCAGGTATGGGAGGCCCCCTTTTCATTTATTTTTAAATTTTTCTAATACTATATTTGAGATGCTCTTTCATATTCTGCATTAAAAACATCCGACTTTGCACATCTTGGGATCATAAATAATTTTTATTTGATAAATAATTGCATTTTTCAGCCTCATCTTTTTTGTTTGTCCGTGTCCGTTTTAGCTTTCAACAGATAAATTATGTCGAGAATTATTTCGAAAATTTTAAGCCCAAGTACAGCTTTCTAGCTTTATTTTAAAAGAAGTTATGACGATTCCGGTGTCAGAACCGGCGAATTCCTAAAAGCCGGCTCCAAGACCTGGAACCCGGATATTTTGAATTCTCATCTCCAAGGTACTCCCACATAAAAGTTTGATCGGAATCAAAAATACTTTTTCGAAAATTGTTCCGAGCCACCTGCAATCTCTGGTGATACCTCTCTTAAATACAGCTTGTAGCTGGATCGTTACACATTGAAGACAATTGATGTGGAGGATTCACAAAGTGGGAAGTCTCCTAATTTATGGAGAAAACATCAATAGACTCCTTCCTTAGTCTAGAGAGTTGATTCATAATATAAGGAGTATCATGTCTTAGTATGTTGGTATCCACAACATGTCCCAGAGATCGATTTTTTTTCATCTCCAAACTACAACTGGAACAACACAAATGATGTTGGGTCGAGATGGCGTGAACACCGTTCACCTCTCTGAAAAAATGCTCATTTAGAAAAGGAGAGTGATAATTGTTTTCTCTCACTCAACGAAAGAAGTAATCTAACTTCAAAGTGATCGAGTAGGGGCCATTGTGACTAGATGAGTTGGGGATGTCGTCTGAGAAAGAGACATCGACGAAGTCGTCACACTTCCATTCAATGTTTCTATTGTAGTTTGTCTCTTGTCAGTTACTCTTCTCATCATTCCCGTCACTCCTCTCCTATAGTCAGTCATTAGAGCGACGATGACTAGAGCGTCGAGTGAGGGAAATAGCGAGTGCAGAACAGCCATCGAGTCGGTGAGACCGTAGTCGGAGAGGCCGAGAAAGGGACAAGTGAGAGCGAGGAAGAAGGGAATGTACACGCAGAGAAGCGGCACCGCAGTCTGTAATGTTCACTCTGCTCGAATGAAATACAAAACCCTTGTTCATACATTTCCCCCCAGCAATGCGAATTGTGGAGGATAGAATACATTGCTTCCAAGTTCCCAACTGTTCTAGAAGAGAATGGAATAACAAATACAAAATAGCATTCACCTGGGCACAAAGAGCCATAAGTAATCTGCCCTGCAGATATCGAGCGTGCCCCGACATCTGCTCCGCCGCTCGAATACTGTACAAAGTGAGAACAGCGAGTACGGTAGCGATCGATATGCACCCGACGATTACGGTATCGAAGAAGAGAAGAACCAGAGACTGGCGGACATTGAACGTGCCGTTGCGCTGAAAAGGAAATGACACATTTTAAAGTGCCCTATTGCAAATGCGCACACATTCGTCCGGAATATTAGAATGGACAGCACCACAAGTACTTCTTGTAGTGAATGATATTTGAAATTTGCAATACCCAGTGGTCGGAAATAACGTATCCTTCGATGATTGTCTGATGATATCTCCTTCGATACTCTTCTCGTGCCTCGTCTTTTGCTATCTCCTCCTCCTGCCCTGTCATGCCGAAAAAGACAGCGCAATACCTGAAAGTAATCTTCTCTTGACTACTCTATTATGTTTCAATATTTATAGCTAATTAAAGTTTAGTATAAGTGAATTATGTTTAAAACCTATGACTGTTTCGCTCCCTTACAAGGAGACACCGCATATTCGATATGGAGTATCTCCGAATGAAACTTTGCATGATAGATTACTCTAAACAAACAAAACCACCGATTATTTCTTACTGGTATAACAGTAATCGATCCCACTAGGTCTCATTCAAAACTCAGTATCGAATATGCGGTATCATAATTAATCGAAATCTCTACCAAAGCGCCGCTCCAGAAAAACACGCCAAAATCAGGAGAACGACAAAGAATGGGTTAGTGAACAGGCGAATTCGTATCGGGCTGAAATACAAATTTAGGATTGTGCAGTGTCTTACTGCTACTAACCAACGAACTGCCCAGAAGCGATAGAGAAAGTTGATTATTGTCAGCAGAAAAGGAACAGTGTACGAGGCACAGTAGAAAGCCGTGAGATGCTAAAATGATCATATTTGAATTTAGAAAAAAGAATAATCCGATTGATCTACGCGCTTACTTAACCATTGCCAATCACTGAACCAATCTAAGTTAGTTCTAGAAAGTTGAAGGAGTATTCTTACCCGGCTTTCGGCGAATGAATTAGCGACAGCAACGAATGCTGAGTTGACAATTAGCATTTGCTGAAATAATTAACTCTTTCCTGAGATGTTTTCTGCAATTCAAAATGGGATTCGGAAGATTAAGAGAACAACGTTTTTTCAATTACTATGCATCAAATGGTCTGCCGATCTGTCATTCTGTTTGTTTTTTTTCCAAAAAAATAACGAAAAAGAAAGAAAGAAGAAAAAATAAATTTAATAATTTTAAAAACGAACATGATCGATTACTGCGTGAACAATACTGATGAAAATGTCGTATGACGCGAAAACAAAGAGAAGATACTTGTATGTGCCCAGAGACGGCCGTGAGAACCGCACTATCAGGTACAGTAGGAAGGCGTTGAAGAGTATTCCGCAGTCTGAATTTGAATATTTTTGTTGCTAGATCGAATAATCCGACTCGTAAATAATAAGGCATCATTCGTGAACATCTGTCGCTATTAACGAATATAATTGTTCGATTTAAAAAAACTATTGGATATACAAAAAATATATTTAACAAGGCAACTTACAGATATTTATCTTTTCGAAAGCTTGTTTGAATGGTACGGAGTTGTCCATGCCGACTGCCGATACACCGATACTGTCTGGGTAGTGGGTGTAATTTGTACCATGATATTGTATGTCTTGACGTTCGTTCGGGTATGAAATAATTGGTCCGTCAAACTCTATCGGAAAGTGCTAGATCAAAAAAAGGTAAGCAAAAAATTCAGCGATGCGCAGAGAGCGCGACGTCTCCCCCTCTCCCTACGCAGAATATACAGAATATATGCTTATAAAGCATGGATAATCAAGAGAGTAGAACTCGAGTACATTTTAAAATATAAGAAAAGATGAAGTAAGAAAATCAAGAGAATCCACAGTATGAGTATCGGGAATCGGTTAAAATGGCGCAATCAGAAGAAGAATCCAACGATCGGCTGACGTAGAGATATCATGATTCTATTTTGTGATACCTAATGCCCTCGGCCTACGTGTAATCAGCGATAAATAGACGGAATACAAGTGAATAGAGCATAATTTCTGTATGCAGTCCACGAACTTTGTCGTCGCACTCTAAAACTTCCGCTTTGTTTGCCTAGTCAGCAATCATAATTACACTAACAATACCCCCAAAAACCATTGCACGAATTAAGTTGATTACTCTGATGCAATACACATTGTGTGTATTGCACGCATTTAATGACGTTGATGAAAGACGAATGAACAGAATAATAAAGTTTATCATCATTGTTGGTGTTCGAGTTCGGTGTCAGTTTGAGTTGTGCCGCTTTTAATGTCGCCGATTGCGGATTGCCTTCGTTTTACCACTCTTTTCACCATGGACATTAGCCCCCTTCTGTAGTCGGGCATGAGTGTAATCAGCACTACTGCATCCCAGATGGGAAATGACGTATTGAGTACGGTCATTGCACCCGCCAGACCGTAGTCTGAGAGGCCGAAGAAGGGAAATATGAGAAGAATGAAGAAGGGAATGTAGACAAAGCACACTGGGACGGCCGTCTGCAATGCAAAAAATGTAATTTCGAGAGCCGGTCTACAAGATACTCAGAAAATGCCACTAGGATCGTGACACAAACTAAACATTTTCACTTACCTATATGTCAAATGTCTCTTATTTCTAATGACTTTCATTTACAGGTAAGTGACAATTTTCACTTGGTGTCCAGATCCTAGTGACTTATTTCTCAGAGTATAAAGAGGACGGAAATGCATGTGTTTGTCTCTGTAAATGTTCCACCAGAAACCACTGTAACCGAAGATGGTGGAAATTACCTGGGCGCAGATAACCACGAGCAATTTCTTCTGCAGCATTCGAGTGTATTCCGAGAGATGCTCCGTGGTTCGCATGCTACGCACCGTCAAGAAAGCGAGTATTCCAGCAGTTGAGAGGCTTCCGGCGATTACCGAGGTGAGGTACAGCAAAACGAGAGCTGGACGCAGATTGAATCGACCGTTTCTCTGAATGAAGAACAAACTTAATACACACTACTAATGTAATATGATCGTCTCTTGTATATTCAAGAAATGTTATCATGCCAATTATATAACAATAAAACTAAAAAAGTTCTCTAGAGAGTTTCTTTCTAGAGATTCTAGCGGATCAACCTAGCTTGTTCGCACGCTGTGCCTGGATAAACGCCAGAGCTAACCCAATGATCCATTATGACATATCCTTCCATTATCACTTGATGATGTCTCCGTTGGAATTCTGCCCTAGCTTCAGTCTTAGCGATCTCCTCTCTTTGTCCCGTCCCGCCAAAGTAGGTCACGCTGTACCTAAAAGACAATCCAGTTTATAGATGAGAATTTGACAAAAGCCACTATTTCTATTTTACAGCTACAAAATATTGGCTACAGATTTGAATGAAAACCGTACCAAATCACTGAACTGAACATGCACAGGAATGAAAGGAAGAGGACGAACGTTTTATTAGAAAACAATCGGAGTCTTTCGGGGCTGAATTTGAATATTTCAAAACATTTGACATGATTAACTTGCCATTGCACGGCCCAGTATCGATAGAGAAAGTTGATGATAGTCAGAGAGAAGGGAATGGTTAGGGACGTACAGTAGCATGCCGTTAGCAGCTGCAATTTTGATCTCTTTTTCTGTTTGCGAAAAGTAAAGCCGAAAAAATAAGTGAATACCCGCGTTTCTGCGAAAGATCTGGCGACGGCGACGAATGTAGTATTGAAACTCACTACGGGCTGAGCAAATATATTTAATTCACGATATAATTAATAGAACATTTAATTAATATAAAAACACGGCCAGGGCACATCACATCAGTGATTTCAGGCAAACACCATTTTGGATAGTTTTTCGACAATAGTTTTCCTGGGAAACGTTCAAAATTGCTTCAAAATTGAAATAAATCTTGTAGACCAAATAACGGTCGTCAAAAAACGGCGTACTCTTTCGATCACTGCCAAGACGACGCAAATGTAGATATTGCATGACGTGACTACAATCAATAGAATTCGAAACGCTCCCAACACAGGTTTGGAGAATTTGTTGATGAGGTGCAGTAAGAAGATATTAAGGATTATTCCACTGTCTGTATTAGTTCACGTTCAATTGCCAATAGGAATGACACGTACAAATGTTTAACTTCTCAAGTACAGGCGCCATGCTTGAATAGTCGACGAATAGAAATTGCCGCGAACAGACTGTTTTAGATTTTGCTCGTGACAGTATCGAGGGAATACTATTCACAATCAGCGAGATAAAGAGAAGCTTCAAAGATTGAATAGGTGTAGATGAGGCACGTGGTCGCTTGTGATAATAGTGGTTCAGAGGATGTTGGGATCTTTATTATCGGTGTCACCGGAACAAATTCGAGCAGAATCAGCGCCTCCATACTCTTAAGTAAAGTGCAGCTACTGCAGCGAAACCTCGTATTTCGTACTCCCAGTTATTATGTAAATGTTCTTCCGCAAACACAGTCAAAAGTCTTGTACACGGCACGTAAGACATGGATAAGGCTCTACAAAAAACATGATGACAAATGATAACGTAGCCCTCCATCACCGTATGGTTGAACTGTTTTCTGTTCTCATCTCTCGCCTGGTCTTCTGCTCAACCAGTAGAACCGAAGAAGACCACACATAAACATAAGTAGAGAACTTGAATGAATACAAGTTAATAGAATAATATCTGCATGAAGTCCACGAACGTTGCTGTCGCAGTCTAAAACTTGCTTGCCTTCATGTCTGCATATCATGATTTCACTGAAATTGCCCAAAATAATTGCCATTTTGATACGGCACAAATTATTTTATTTGTTGCGTGACATACACTCGGTGACTGCGTACTTATGCTATTCATGTTGCGGAAAGACCAACAAAGTGCACAACATAATACAGTTTGTTACTATGGGGGTTATGGATGTTCGATTTCGGTGTTGACTTGCGCGGTACCGCCATTAATGTCGCCGATAGCTGATGGCTTTTGTTTTTCTGTTCTTCCCAGCATGGACATTAGCCCTCTTCTGTAGTCGGGCATGAGAGTAATTAGCACTACCGCATCCCAGATGGGAAAGGACGTATTAAGTAAGGTCATCGCGCCCGCCAGACC
This sequence comes from Pristionchus fissidentatus, assembly GCA_036245785.1. Lineage (NCBI taxonomy): Eukaryota > Metazoa > Nematoda > Chromadorea > Rhabditida > Neodiplogasteridae > Pristionchus > Pristionchus fissidentatus. The sequence goes on from BTSY01000004.1 coordinate 14,950,532, forward strand.
GTAATCAGAGAGGCCAAAGAATGGAAATGTGAGTAGAATGAAGTAGGGAATGTAGACGAAGCAGACGGGAACGATCGTCTGGAATGCACACAAGAATTGGCCCATTTCGAGAAGAATTCCTAAGAAGTTCCTTAAGAAATCAGCAGAAAACATCACCTGAACGCATACAACTATGAGTAGTTTCTTCTGCAGCTTTCGAGTGTTTTCCGAGAGATTCTCCGTGTTTCGCATGCTTCTCACAGTCAACACAGCGAGAATTCCAGCAGTCGATAGACAACCGACGATTACCGTATCGAAATAGAGCAAAACAAGGGCTGGACGGAGATTGAATCGACCGTTTCTCTGAAGGAAGCACGTAATACATACACATCGTCATGTTTAAAGGTCGTGCTTGTCTCAGAGAGAGGTATATCCTTGAAAAATATGCTGAGTGTTCCTAAGTGAGAGTTCCAAGCCACCTTCTAGTGACAAGCATCCTACAGTCCGCTCACTTTGCATGTCTGGCTTGTTGCCAATGCTCAGTGAATACTTGCAACACGCTGCTCACCCAATGATCCATGATGAAGTATCCTTCCATGATGACTTGATGATACCTCCTTTGATACTCTGCCCTCGCTTCAGTCTTTGCTGTATCCTCTCCCTCGCCCGTCCCTCCAAAGTAGGTAACGCAGTACCTCAATCGTTCGCCTCTCCAATCCTTTCACAAATTAGCTAGGAGAACGGTTATCCAAGGTTTATTTTTTAGAAAACATTTATTCACTCGTCTCATCCCACCTAAATCTCTCGCTTTGGATAGAGCAGTGCTTCGATGTGAGAGTGCACGTGAGATAAGGAGGTTGGAAAGCATTGTTCTAGAAACGAAACCTTGGAGAAACGTTCTCCTATGTATATATGTGAGCTTTGTCTAGTTTTCTAGAAAGAAAAACCTGATGAAGTTATTTCGACGAAGAACTAACCATGATGCTGAACTGCAAACACACACCAATGAAAGCAAGGCGATGAAGTATTTATTAGAAAACAATCGCAGTTTGTGAGGGCTGTAAAAATAATGTTCACAACACTGACTAGATTATTTCGTTCACCACTGCACGGCCCAGTAGCGATATATAAAGTTGATGATTGTCAGAGAGAATGGAATGGTCAGTGAAGCACAGAAGTATGAGGTTAGACGCTGAGTTTTTGTAGTTTGCACAAGTTCGGGAAGTCTCCAACTTTCCGGTTGTGTCTCTTACTCTGGAGATGTTTTCACCTGCTGTGACAACAAGAGACTGAGAGATGTGATCTCTAAGTCTCTCGAATTGCAATGCTCTCTCAGCAGGAGAACACGTCCCAAGAGTATGTGAACTGGAAAACCTCCAGCTCTGTGAACTTACGTAACTGATTATGAGAGAAGCAAAATAAATACCCGGCTTTCTGTAAACGATTTGGCCACACCGACGTAAGTAGTGTTGAAGCTAACAATTCGCTGGAAATGTAAAGATGACTAATGATAAACTTCGTGACTATTTATTACCTTTTGTTCAGATGAAAACTCAATCAATTCCATACATTTTTCTGTATTTGACTTACTCTTTCGATCATCAAGAGGACGACGCAAAGGTAGATATAGCATAAAGTAAAGATGATCAATAGAACTCGAAAAGCTCCCAAAACTGGCTTGGAGAATTTTTTTATGAGATAAAGTAACACAACATTAAGAACAATTCCACAACCTGCGTTAGATTCATTTATTACCCGCGAAGGTACATGGACCGTACACAGATTTAACTTTTCAAGTATAGGCGCCATGATGGAAAGGTTGATAAATAAAAGAAGTAAATGAGTTGAACACTTAGTATTTCTGGGAACAGTCTGTTATGTATTGCTCGTGACAGTATCTAGGGAATACTATTCACAATCAGCAATATAAAGAAAAGGTTCAAAGAATGAATAGAGAATAGATGAGGCTGGTGATCGTTACTTCTCGTAGTATTGGTGTAGACGGAGTCTTTGTTAGCAGTTGCACTGGAGCACATTGAAACAACGCCAACGCCCCATAATTAAATTATATCTCGCCTACTCACAAAACGAGAGGTCGTTTCATTGGGAGTGTGGGATATCGTCTAGACGAGATGTACTAAATTAACCATAATGCAGCCTCGGATTCCATGCACGACGTCACTATGGAAACACTCAAAACTTTCTCGCTGTATTGATTCGCTCATCAACCAATTCATCTCACTTTCACTTATCGCATGTGAGAGATCGAGCAGTCAAAGGGCCTGATTATTTGGCTGTCTTGCTATTCTCTTTTTGTGCTAGGATAGAAGCGCGACCTGCGTGAAATCAGTGAACGTCCAGCGGGAAAAAATAATTGAAGAGAACATAATTTCCGTATGAAGTGCACGAACTTTGCCACACTAAAACTAAGTTAACCTTAAAAGAAGCCTTAACACCTTTATCTTAAAAGCCTTAAAACCTTAAAAGGCTATTACAAAGTGACGGTGATGCATGAGAACAAGTGCTCTCCTCAACTTTGTCCCTTCGGTTGTGTTAACTTCGTCTACCACGAGGCATGCCTCTGTCCTCTGAACGCCGACATGAAATAGAATGTCAACCTAGTCGTTCCGTTACTTGCTGTACAATTGTTGTTTCTCGTTCGCCACCTACGCTTTTTTGACATCTTATGTCCAATGTATCCCCCATTTCGTGGCCTCTATTAAAATGTTTGTTGTCATTCCTGTAGGTCTCAATTCATTCCAAGCATATTACAATTTTAAAAGGATACGTTCATGAAATGGACTACTGGTGGTGTACTCTCTTTCTATACCTCGACCTATCTCTCACTTTGCCATGCTCTCTCGCAGCCGTATCTGTTGTTTAGAACGGATTATCATCGGAACGTTTTATTATTTCGGACGAGTCTTCGTAAATTTGTAATATCAATCCATTCTTTCTCTTAATTTCTCTGGCGGGAGTGTAGCGATTCTCACTGAATATCGATACGTTTCACTGGACTCTAAACGCAAAGACGCAATTCATTATCAATAAAAGGTAAAGGTAAAGTTGCTACCGGAATCAAGAGGACTTTACGTCGACAAGCGACCACTCTGCCGGGGCTGACCGGTAAGGCCGGTTGCTGCACAGATCTACGTATCCCCTGCTGATCAGGCTTCTGGGGCACGTTACCTTTCGCAATCAAAGTTGCTACCAATGTTACCGCCAACGAGGGGGATGGAAGGCATGGTGAACCTGGGCGGGGATCGAACTCGTGACCCTTCGTTTGGCAAGCAGTGCCTTACACCACTAGGCCATCCGCCCCTGTCCAAGCGGCTTGGTAAATTTGTAATATCAATCCATTCTTTCTCTTAATTTTTCTGGCGGGAGTGTAGCGATTCTCACTGAATATCGATACGTTTCACTGGACTCTAAACGCAAAGACGCAATTCATTATCAATAAAAGGTAAAGGTAAAGTTGCTACCGGAATCAAGAGGACTTTACGTCGACAAGCGACCACTCTGCCGGGGCTGACCGGTAAGGCCGGTTGCTGCACAGATCTACGTATCCCCTGCTGATCAGGCTTCTGGGGCACGTTACTTTTCGCAATCAAAGTTGCTACCAATGTTACCGCCAACGAGGGGGATGGAAGGCTTGGTAAATTTGTAATATCAATCCATTCTTTCTCTTAATTTCTCTGGCGGGAGTGTAGCGATTCTCACTGAATATCGATACGTTTCACTGGACTCTAAACGCAAAGACGCAATTCATTATCAATAAAAGGTAAAGGTAAAGTTGCTACCGGAATCAAGAGGACTTTACGTCGACAAGCGACCACTCTGCCGGGGCTGACCGGTAAGGCCGCACAGCGTTTCAACGCCCACGCAAAAGGGACCTGCGCGTTTGAATTCTGTAGCGTGTGTTGATGTGCAGCGAGGGATTTGAATTGGCTACAAACTACAAATTCTAGAGCGCGTCGCGTGCCGCGTCGCGGTTTTCTTGAAAATGCCGCGCCACTCAAAGTTTCGCATTTTTGAATCTTTTACATGTTTTATTGATTAATTTCATTCTTTCTGTGGTTACACGGGTACCCTGTCGCAGGCGGAATACCCCTGTGTCCATAGGAAGGTGGGATTCGAGCTATTTGGCAAGCTTCCGACCTTGCGAATTTCGGGTTCTTTTTTGGCGCATTTCTTGCTTTCGTACTTCATTATTGTTGATTATCGTCGTGTAAAACGACCACCCGACATTGCAGGATCAGCTTCCCGCTCGTTCCTTTACGACTCTCGATTGAACGGATAACTTTGCGCCGATTAGAGTGAGTGAAATAACAGTGTTTTATCGATTGGTCTTGCTCTCTCTCACTATTATTGTTGATTATCTTCGTGTAAAACGACCACCCGACGTTGCAGGATCAGCTTCCCGCTCGTTCTTTGACGATTCTCGATTGAACGGAGGACTCTGCGCCGATTCGAGTGAGTGAAATAACAGTGTTTTATCGATTGGTCTTGCTCTCTCTCACTATTATTGTTGATTATCTTCGTGTAAAACGACCACCCGACGTTGCAGGATCAGTTTCCCGCTCGTTCTTTGACGACTCTCGATTGAACGGAGGACTCTGCGCCGATTCGAGTGAGTGAAATAACAGTGTTTTATCGATTGGTCTTGCTCTCTCTCACTATTATTGTTGATTATCTTCGTGTAAAACGACCACCCGACGTTGCAGGATTCGTTGCTTGCTCGTGCCCATCTCGAACGTCGTCCAATCGGAGCGAGTTGTCTGTGATCTCTTCGGAATTCTGGCGACTGAGAAGGAAACGGATATCAATAATGTGTGAGTTAATATATTCAGTAGCCACTATGTAGAGGAGGGCTAGTGTTTGTTTAGATCGGGTCCAAGATGGGCAGCTATACACTTTGCGGCCCAGCAGTAGACTCACGCGATCTTGTCTTTCTTCTTCATCCACACATTCATTGTATGTTTCTCCCGAAAGTCTCTCCCATAGTGCGGAAGCGTCGCCAACTTGTGGCCAGACAATTCCAAGGGAGAGCACAGTATGCAGATCTCTGCGTGTGATGCCATCGGGCTTCACACCCCAGATCACTCCGACGACTCGCGTGTGTATCTGTCAATCGGACGGATACATGCGCTTGTCTGACCTCTCGGGGCCCCCTACCGTACTGCAGCCTGAGATTGGGTGTGACTCTTGTCTTTCGATGTTGCACGTACTGAGATATGAGAGAGACCGCATTTCGCATTTACAGTCAGAACTGGAGAGTAAAAATGCGAGATTGAGAGAGATGGAGGCCGAGCTTTCGAGATTGCGATCCAATGTATCGTTTCCTGCACGTGCAAAGAAAGACTACGCTCAGTTATGTCCAAAACAGAGACGTAGAGTAGATCAAAGGGTTGTTTCCGCATTGTCTACAGTTTTGGGTGATGCTGTGAGAGATCCTGTCCAGAGTGCAACGCGCATTGAAGCATGGTTCAATAAAATCCATCCTGGGGTTCCATTCAGTACCAATCGAATGTACAAGATTAAATACTTGCAGTACGTAAAGCGCTTTAGTTTGTCGTGGGCGGCGCAGAGAGGATTGAATACTCTTCTGCGCTCAAGCGGTATTCTCACAGTCCCCTCATACCACTCTCTCAGAGCACTTGATGCTAATATGTTGAACCTGGTTTCGCCTCACTACTCAGTTTCGTGTGTCCCATTGTTCGTGAACAAGACAGAGAAGGTGATTCCAGTTGTGGCAGTGAGAAATGTAACCGAATTCGTGCGATTTTTACGCAAATCTGTTCCGCTGTCTCGGCTGGTACGCGAATGTCCGTACGATAATGAGTTATGGTTGGGGGTGAGTGCAGATGGAGGAGGGAAAATGATGAAAATCTCCATCTCTCTCATCGACTCACTCAACCCGAACAGTCCTTATATTTTAGTGTGTTCCGTTGTGTTTCTTCCAAGGCGACGAGTCTTATGAGAATATTTACCGAGCCGCCAAATCTGTTCTCCAGCAAATTGACGCTCTATCTCAGATTAAGATCGACGGTAGGAGTAGGTCAGTACGCTGGTTCCTAGCCATGGACGGAAAAATGATGTCCACTATCTGTGGGCATCAGGGCGGTTGCGCTCTTTTTTTCTGCCCACTCTGCTACGCGTCGTTCCTCAGCCCTGATCTTTCGAGTTTCGAACTGAGAACCCATAAGGATACTGTCAAAAACGCGAAACTATTTGAATTCCTTTCCTCGAGTGGAAAGAAGATGAAGGATACGGAGGTGGGAAAGCGAGCCTTCTCAATCAAATATCTTCCCCTCATATCCATTCCAGTAACTCAGTTTTTCATCCCGTTTTTGCACGTTGTTTTGGGTATGCTGCCAAGACTGATCACCGAGTTGGAAAGACAACTCATGACGCTAGAGCTAAGCTTTCATGAGATTGTTGACTTTGCGTTTGATGGTTCTGGAACATTCAGTGTTGGCGTCGATCTCAGTAGGCGAGTAAAGGAAATTGTGAGAGAAAATAGCGTGACTGAGAGAACGATAAATGATATCAGTTCGATTCTTTCTAAGTTTCGTGAATCTGAGTCTGCTGATGAGAAAAGTTCTGCTCGGTCTGGTAAGAGGAGAGTCAAACGTGATTCGATGTCCAAGTGGGATCTTGACGATCTTTTTGACGCTTGCAACGCTCAGCATTGCCTGATTTCAGTCGTTAAATTGAGCGATTCATGGCCTGCAGGCAAAACTCGAATTCTGACATGTTATAGATGCAAATCGTCTTTCCACCCTATTTGTGTAGGAATCACGAGTAAAGCGGAGCTGAACTTGAAAGAAGCCCGATATGGGAAGGGAAAACACATCAGCGAGTCTCGTTATTTGTGTCTCTCCTGTTCGAAAGTTAGTCAGCGCGCGTATCTCAAGTCTCAACTGCCGGTTCGTGAATCTGCTCTTCGTGCGCAAATTCTGAAGAATGACATGGAGAAAGAGGAATTCGAGCGAAAATTGACTATTATCAATGAATGTCAGAATCGATACGAGAAGCAGTCTTCTCCTATCGGTGTTCTCATGAAATCTCTAGGCGTGCCTCTGAAAATGCGCGCTAAAGAGATCACGGGTCCTGTTTGCACTCAAGTATTGCGTTCGGTAGATGAAGTGAACAAAGTCGTCGAGAGTGAAATTATTCGGTTCCAGAGTCAGTGCAGCCTCGAGATTGTGAGTGCTCTAAGAGCGCTAGTTTCCACATTCTCTTCTCTATCTGCACTCACTCCTTTTTTGAGCCGCGTTACCTTACTGACGCTGAGATCGCAGAGTACCCGCTAGTTCTCGAAGAGTTTAGACTTTGTGTCGAAAAATCTATGCCTGAGTACTTTATTCGTAGCCAGAAGCTGCACATCCTCTTCATTCATTCTGTCCCATTCCTTGAGACATTCAGAACGTTGGGGCTTTACTCGGAGCAAGGCAATGAGAATTCGCACAAAATAGTGAAAAAAGATGTTTCGAGGTTCAAGTTTTCCTACCCCCCAGCGAATCTCCTTCTGCGAGTCGTAATTGAGTATGCGATGATGTGCTTGATGGTCCAAAGTGAACCATTACAGCTCAAGACACAGCAGAGAAAGAAGCGAGTGAGAAAGCCGCGAGAATGCAGCAGCCGACAAACACGTAAGAATTATTTGAATTAATTCTCTTAAATTAAGAAAAAAAGTAATCCGACTAAAAAAGTAATCCAAAGGAAATGCCATTGTATTATTGCGTCATCAATACGTAATAGCTGAAAATCTGAAAACTCCTGCTTTCTGTCAATTATTTAGCAATTAAGGACTGTTAGATATATATTTTTTTATAATAGACGAATCTCAATATTTAGAGCGCTGTGAGTGCACACCCAAAACGATTTTGTGCATTGGGTGTCCAATCGTATCGTATGACACTTTTATCGATTCCTACGTGACATGTGTGGCATCAATATACCGATTTGCATAGACGACGAATTCAGGCGAATCTACGTCGGCGGCCTCGCTTCCAGCGTCACTGACGCCGCATTGCAGTCGGAGAGTGAGGAATTCGGAGAGGTAAATATTCATATTTTTTTTATTTTGTCTTGCACTTATCAAAATCACTAATGTGGAATGTTCCTTATCAAATCCTTCCGGCGATATGCTTTCTTGATGCATATGCAGGAAAAATGATTCGAAAATAGTATTTCAGGAACAAATCTTAATTTCACAAAAATTACTGTAGGCTGAATAAGTCTGTTTTCGTTGTGGGACCCGGTGGTTCCATGAACAGGGGTTCAAATCGATATGCACTTGCACTATACCGGGCTCGGGAATATGGCCCGTCATCTTCCTAAATTCAATTTTTGGTTCAAGACTAATTCTAATCCGCTTTTTGTCTTTTTGGGAATTTAGGTCGCACTTTTCTTGCGGAAACTTTCAATCTGAGGTTTAAATAAACATACTAAAAAAAATTTCTTCTGCACTGTCCGATCGATAAAATAAAATAAAACTTATGAAAATTGAAAATCTGTTTTGGCAGCTGCCTCTTACCGTAAACGCCTATGTGCGTATAATTGTGACTTGAATTCGTTCACATTATCATTATCATTATTACTATATTTCAGACCAAAGAATGCACCATCATTCGGGACAAGAAGGGAGCCAGCAAAGGATTCGGATTCGTGGAATACACATCCGCCGAAGATGCCCAGAAAGTATGTTTTCTACAATACTTACCGCCACTGCTCAAAAAAACAACTAATTAATTTTGTATATAATTTTTGTTTCTAATAATTCATTTTTGTTCACTTATTAGAAGGTAATTTTCGAGAATAGTGCTCTTAAAATATGCTAGAGAGAAGTGCGGATTTCAATTTTTAATCGGTAAGAGCAGAATGGGACATCCATTATTTTAGATTGAAATGCTTTTCAGGTGATCATTGGACTTGCCAACAGTGAATTCGTGGGACGCGTCTCGTACGCCCGCCCCCAGGTCGTCAGGAAAGTTGGAGGAGGAGCCGAGGTTTGTAGATTTCCATAATGATTGGGATTCGGAATCCCGAATTACTAGACTATCCATTTCTTTCTAATCTAATGCGCACTAAACCCGTCGCTGCTGCTTTGCTGATTTAGGAGCATTTGAAGAATTTTTATTTTTCGCATTTTCTCAACGTTACCGTACACCCGCCACCAGAACCTTCCATCACTTTTGCTAAGGAAGTGCAATCAACAAAAGTCGAACTAACGGCTGATGCTAGGGATCCAGCTCTGCTGCTCAATTGATTTGAGATTGTATGGGTTTTTTTTTAAATTTCACTCCTTCACATACCGTAGACACGAAGGCAATATTGAGCATAACATGCGGTTGCTTTTCACAGATAGATAGGTCCGAAAGTTTGATTGTGTTCTCGATCGATATTTTCATGGTCAAAACGATATTTTCGATTATCGATTGCTCTACCCATTAGTGGGATGACACAGTATGATCTACAGTAACCTCAAATCGATTTTTAGGGTTACTGTAGTTTTCGTGCCGATTGCCAGCTCATGTAAGCAATTCCGACTCGTTTCGCGCAACTTTGAAAAATAGTGGCCCCGCAGCGAAAGGTACTGTAGCCTGTAGGTACGGTGTACCTTTCGAGCAAAGTCGTATCGATTGCCAACTCATGCAAGTAATCCGACTCGTTTGGCGCAACCTTGAAAAATAGCGATCCCGCAGCAAAAGCTACAGTAATCCTGATCATCGATTTGGGGTTACTGTAGGTCATACGGTGTCATACCACAATTGGGTAGACAAATCGATAATCGATTTTTTTGATTTTAAGCATGATCCCCTGGTCATGGTAGCGGTGTGCCTACAAAAACGTTGGTAAAAACGACGCAATTTGATGACCGTGCAATCGTTTGTCACACATAGTTTCCGGTATTCTCGAGACGGCTATATTGATTTATTTTACGAAATCCGAATCGTTGTAATTGAAAATGTTAAATAAAGGATCCATTTCCTTTAATTCAAACAATTTAAACTGTTAGGAAAGCGGAAAGACATTTGTTTCCTCTTTATCAATGAGTGATTTGTTGCAGGCTCGAGTCGCCGCCCGCCAAGCACCCCCGAATATGGAAGAGAGAAAGCGAAGACTGACTGAGGAACTGCTCCAATTCGCTGTAGACGGACTCCTGCCGCATCCCAAGCAAGTTAATAAGGGCGAGAAAAAGAGGAAGAAGGAATGAAGAGATGGGATTACTGTAACTACGGTGTAGATAGTACTGTATGTAGACTAATGCATATTACGAGAAGTGAAATCACATAGGTTTTGCTAAATAATAATATTCCACGATTAGGTTTCGCTGATTTGACGTATGCGATTCAGAATGTCTTTCGTGGCTGTACATTTATGTTGAGCATTGTTCTTATTTTTTTGTTGTGACTTGGAGAGACCCGGACCAGCTCTGATTTCGGCCCCCGATTTCGTCGTGTTCGATATTTCGGAAGATGCTATTGATGATATTTCGTGTCCCACTATCTACCATTTCATCTTACGTTTGTACATCTCTCTCAATTCTCCTTCTTTGTTTCGCATCGAAGATGCACTCTAGTAGATATTTAGTATTTCATGCACACGTTTGAAGTTACCATGATTGTTGCTAGTTATCGATTTTCGTTGATCCACCAGTTTGCATTTGTTGTTGGGGGCCAAATCTCTTACTGAAGCGTCTCCTAAAAATGCATCCCCAGAGTATTCTCATTCCATCATTCCCCTCACTGTGTCCGAGAGTGCATTACTTCGGAAAGGTAGTTCCGTCCATAGTGAGCAGTATCGAGTGAGTGATCTAGATTGAGCACACTCAGGAAAATAATTGCCAGGATCAGGATGAAAAGTAGCATGGTTCACTAGCTTGTAACGAAAGATCACTTACTTCAAGCGAATTGCGCTTACATGTATGTGAAAATGCTCACTTTCTGTCCTCATCCTAGTGACTATTTTCTAAGCTATATTGAGTCAAACATTATAGTCGAATATTTGACTCAATGCGTTAATGTGCGAGGAGAAAATCAAATCTACCCACTGCATTCAACAATGCATAAACTCTGCGGAAACTGTCTGTCCTCTAATCGACGCTTCAGTAATTGATATTGGTCGACATTCCTCGAAAATCATAAAAAATGCCTATTCGAATTGTACAAATGATTGTATTTTAGACCTGTTGTGAAGTTCTCCCGCTCTTTAATTGGGTTTCACTCGAGTGCTAATTTTTTTACGTGTTAGATTCATGATCCCTTGCCGATTTGAAGTGTGCAAAAAATAACAATAAAGTGCATTTTAATTAATTATCACAACAAACAACTCAAACGAACACTGCAAAAAGTTAGTGCAGAGGGGCGGCATCGAACCCTAGCTAGGAGCTGATGTGCGACGTTACCAATACACCACGAGAAGGGGGCGGAGACTGGTGTCTAGCGCTCTCTCACTTTCGCACGCTCTCTCGTGTTTACATGTTTCTCTGCCGCTCTCTGCTCTCTAGCCCACAAAAGTCCGCGCGCGAAAGGCTGTGGGCCGGTTGCTGCACAGATCTACGTATCCCCTGCTGATCAGGCTTCTGGGGCACGTTACCTTTCGCAATCAAAGTTGCTACCAATGTTACCGCCAACGAGGGGGATGGAAGGCTTGGTGAACCTGGGCGGGGATCGAACTCGTGACCCTTCGTTTGGCAAGCAGTGCCTTACACCACTAGGCCATCCGCCCCTGTCCAAGCGGCTTGGTAAATTTGTAATATCAATCCATTCTTTCTCTTAATTTTTCTGGCGGGAGTGTAGCGATTCTCACTGAATATCGATACGTTTCACTGGACTCTAAACGCAAAGACGCAATTCATTATCAATAAAAGGTAAAGGTAAAGTTGCTACCGGAATCAAGAGGACTTTACGTCGACAAGCGACCACTCTGCCGGGGCTGACCGGTAAGGCCGGTTGCTGCACAGATCTACGTATCCCCTGCTGATCAGGCTTCTGGGGCACGTTACCTTTCGCAATCAAAGTTGCTACCAATGTTACCGCCAACGAGGGGGATGGAAGGCTTGGTGAACCTGGGCGGGGATCGAACTCGTGACCCTTCGTTTGGCAAGCAGTGCCTTACACCACTAGGCCATCCGCCCCTGTCCAAGCGGCTTGGTAAATTTGTAATATCAATCCATTCTTTCTCTTAATTTTTCTGGCGGGAGTGTAGCGATTCTCACTGAATATCGATACGTTTCACTGGACTCTAAACGCAAAGACGCAATTCATTATCAATAAAAGGTAAAGGTAAAGTTGCTACCGGAATCAAGAGGACTTTACGTCGACAAGCGACCACTCTGCCGGGGCTGACCGGTAAGGCCGGTTGCTGCACAGATCTACGTATCCCCTGCTGATCAGGCTTCTGGGGCACGTTACCTTTCGCAATCAAAGTTGCTACCAATGTTACCGCCAACGAGGGGGATGGAAGGCTTGGTGAACCTGGGCGGGGATCGAACTCGTGACCCTTCGTTTGGCAAGCAGTGCCTTACACCACTAGGCCATCCGCCCCTGTCCAAGCGGCTTGGTAAATTTGTAATATCAATCCATTCTTTCTCTTAATTTTTCTGGCGGGAGTGTAGCGATTCTCACTGAATATCGATACGTTTCACTGGACTCTAAACGCAAAGACGCAATTCATTATCAATAAAAGGTAAAGGTAAAGTTGCTACCGGAATCAAGAGGACTTTACGTCGACAAGCGACCACTCTGCCGGGGCTGACCGGTAAGGCCGGTTGCTGCACAGATCTACGTATCCCCTGCTGATCAGGCTTCTGGGGCACGTTACCTTTCGCAATCAAAGTTGCTACCAATGTTACCGCCAACGAGGGAGATGGAAGGCTTGGTGAACCTGGGCGGGGATCGAACTCGTGACCCTTCGTTTGGCAAGCAGTGCCTTACACCACTAGGCCATCCGCCCCTGTCCAAGCGGCTTGGTAAATTTGTAATATCAATCCATTCTTTCTCTTAATTTTTCTGGCGGGAGTGTAGCGATTCTCACTGAATATCGATACGTTTCACTGGACTCTAAACGCAAAGACGCAATTCATTATCAATAAAAGGTAAAGGTAAAGTTGCTACCGGAATCAAGAGGACTTTACGTCGACAAGCGACCACTCTGCCGGGGCTGACCGGTAAGGCCGGTTGCTGCACAGATCTACGTATCCCCTGCTGATCAGGCTTCTGGGGCACGTTACCTTTCGCAATCAAAGTTGCTACCAATGTTACCGCCAACGAGGGGGATGGAAGGCTTGGTGAACCTGGGCGGGGATCGAACTCGTGACCCTTCGTTTGGCAAGCAGTGCCTTACACCACTAGGCCATCCGCCCCTGTCCAAGCGGCTTGGTAAATTTGTAATATCAATCCATTCTTTCTCTTAATTTTTCTGGCGGGAGTGTAGCGATTCTCACTGAATATCGATACGTTTCACTGGACTCTAAACGCAAAGACGCAATTCATTATCAATAAAAGGTAAAGGTAAAGTTGCTACCGGAATCAAGAGGACTTTACGTCGACAAGCGACCACTCTGCCGGGGCTGACCGGTAAGGCCGGTTGCTGCACAGATCTACGTATCCCCTGCTGATCAGGCTTCTGGGGCACGTTACCTTTCGCAATCAAAGTTGCTACCAATGTTACCGCCAACGAGGGGGATGGAAGGCTTGGTAAATTTGTAATATCAATCCATTCTTTCTCTTAATTTTTCTGGCGGGAGTGTAGCGATTCTCACTGAATATCGATACGTTTCACTGGACTCTAAACGCAAAGACGCAATTCATTATCAATAAAAGGTAAAGGTAAAGTTGCTACCGGAATCAAGAGGACTTTACGTCGACAAGCGACCACTCTGCCGGGGCTGACCGGTAAGGCCGGTTGCTGCACAGATCTACGTATCCCCTGCTGATCAGGCTTCTGGGGCACGTTACCTTTCGCAATCAAAGTTGCTACCAATGTTACCGCCAACGAGGGGGATGGAAGGCTTGGTGAACCTGGGCGGGGATCGAACTCGTGACCCTTCGTTTGGCAAGCAGTGCCTTACACCACTAGGCCATCCGCCCCTGTCCAAGCGGCTTGGTAAATTTGTAATATCAATCCATTCTTTCTCTTAATTTTTCTGGCGGGAGTGTAGCGATTCTCACTGAATATCGATACGTTTCACTGGACTCTAAACGCAAAGACGCAATTCATTATCAATAAAAGGTAAAGGTAAAGTTGCTACCGGAATCAAGAGGACTTTACGTCGACAAGCGACCACTCTGCCGGGGCTGACCGGTAAGGCCGGTTGCTGCACAGATCTACGTATCCCCTGCTGATCAGGCTTCTGGGGCACGTTACCTTTCGCAATCAAAGTTGCTACCAATGTTACCGCCAACGAGGGGGATGGAAGGCTTGGTAAATTTGTAATATCAATCCATTCTTTCTCTTAATTTCTCTGGCGGGAGTGTAGCGATTCTCACTGAATATCGATACGTTTCACTGGACTCTAAACGCAAAGACGCAATTCATTATCAATAAAAGGTAAAGGTAAAGTTGCTACCGGAATCAAGAGGACTTTACGTCGACAAGCGACCACTCTGCCGGGGCTGACCGGTAAGGCCGGTTGCTGCACAGATCTACGTATCCCCTGCTGATCAGGCTTCTGGGGCACGTTACCTTTCGCAATCAAAGTTGCTACCAATGTTACCGCCAACGAGGGGGATGGAAGGCTTGGTGAACCTGGGCGGGGATCGAACTCGTGACCCTTCGTTTGGCAAGCAGTGCCTTACACCACTAGGCCATCCGCCCCTGTCCAAGCGGCTTGGTAAATTTGTAATATCAATCCATTCTTTCTCTTAATTTTTCTGGCGGGAGTGTAGCGATTCTCACTGAATATCGATACGTTTCACTGGACTCTAAACGCAAAGACGCAATTCATTATCAATAAAAGGTAAAGGTAAAGTTGCTACCGGAATCAAGAGGACTTTACGTCGACAAGCGACCACTCTGCCGGGGCTGACCGGTAAGGCCGGTTGCTGCACAGATCTACGTATCCCCTGCTGATCAGGCTTCTGGGGCACGTTACCTTTCGCAATCAAAGTTGCTACCAATGTTACCGCCAACGAGGGGGATGGAAGGCTTGGTGAACCTGGGCGGGGATCGAACTCGTGACCCTTCGTTTGGCAAGCAGTGCCTTACACCACTAGGCCATCCGCCCCTGTCCGTTTTATGTGTTATCTACGCATTGAGTGCGCAATTATGCTATTCATGTTGAAGGAAGACCGTACAAAAGCACGTAATAATACAGTTTATCATCGCAGTGGGTGTTCAATTTCGGTGTTTGTTTGCGTTGTGCCGCTATTAATGTCGCCGATACTTGTTGATTTCCGTCGTTTTATTGTGCTTCTAAGTATGGTCGTCAGCCCCCTTCTGTAGTCGGGCATAAGAGTAATGAGAACTACCGCATCCCAAATGGGAAAAGACGTGTTGAGTACGGTCATTGCACCCGCGAGACCGTAATCAGAGAGGCCGAAGAAGGGAAATGTGAGTAGAATGAAGAAAGGAATGTAGGCAAAGCAGACAGGCACGATTGTCTGGAATGTTCGCAATTATTGGCTCATTTCAAAAAGAATTGGTAAGAACTTTAACAAAATATTTAAAAAATACATTTATTACTTTTCTTTATCCGTCGTTCCTTCAAACATCAATAGAAACCTCTATTACTCTTTTCTGAAGATATCACCTGCGCGCAGATAACCACGAGCAATTTCTTTTGCAGCTTTCGAGTGTTTTCCGAGAGATTCTCCGTGTTTCGCATGCTTCTCACAGTCAACACAGCGAGAATTCCAGCAGTCGATAGACAACCGACGATTACCGTATCGAAATAGAGCAAAACAAGGGCTGGACGGAGATTGAATCGACCGTTTCTCTAAAGAAGCATACAATACATACATATCACGAGCATTCTTCAGCGTGCCTTTCAAGATGATTTAGCGCTCTCATATTCAAGAATGTTTGCCACTCTACTCATCAATACAGCCATATTTCGTTAATTATCAGATGTGATGATTAGTTTCTTTTCAGAAACAATATATATATATATATATATATATATAAAAGTTTCCAATTGTTCTGAAAGTATCCACGGAACAATTTGCAGAGGGTTCCTAAACTGCTGTTCCACATCGTCATATCACCCTATAGAGAGGTACATTCAACATAGTTCCTTGCTCGTTGCCAATTCTCACCCAATGGTCCATGATGAAGTATCCTTCCATGATGACTTGATGATACCTCCGATGGTACTCTTCCCTTGCTTCAGTCTTTGCTATATCCTCTCCCTGACCTGTCCCGCCAAAGTAGGCAATGCAGTACCTTAATCATTCCACATACGCAGAGATTTCGTAGCACGGCTATGGTAAGTACACGACAGCTAAAGCGTAGATGCCGCTGGCTTCAAACATGGATGTCGCAGGTAGTTTTTTTTTAAAGCATGACAGTTCTTGGTAATAGACATGGATGCTACAGGTTGCCAAACTGATTGTGAGTACTTCAAAAGGCATGCACGCTGCAAGTAACCGAGAGGTGGGAGGTATCTAGCAGGTCCAAAGCATGCCTATCGCAGCCTTTACATTTTTACCTGCCACGTCGCTGCGACATGCCATCCGGCAGGTACGCTTTAGCTGCCATGTACTGGCAGGTAAAAACCTGCCATAGCCATGGCCCGAAATCTCTGAGTAATTAGGGCTAGGTAATGTGTAAAACAGTCTCTCTCGATTTGTCTCACATTTCCAACCCCTTTCTGCAGGGTTGTCCGGCCAGCGGAATGATGTGATTCCCCTCTCCAAACCTTCGATTTTTCTAGTTTTCAAGAAAACGATTACCTAATGTAGTTATTTCGCCGAAGAACTAACCATGATGCTGAACTGCAACAGCACATCAATGAAAGGAAGGCGATGAATGATTTATTGGAGAACAACCGCAGCTTGTCAGGACTGGATAAATCGATCACAACGCTGACTAGATCATTTCGTTCACCACTGCACGGCCCAGTAGCGATATAGAAAGTTGACGATTGTCAGAGAGAATGGAATAGTCAGTGAAGTACAGTAGGATATGGTTAGATGCTGATAGATGAGTTTTTATGTACCGGGAGTCTCCTACTTTCCGGTTCAGGAGAAAAAAAAATGCAAAAACGATTGACTGAGAGAAGATGTGATCCCTCAGTCTTTCGAATTCCATGCTGTCTCAGAAGGAGAGAGCTTCTCTAGAGCAAGGGAAGTTTGAGGCTTTCCGCTCTGTGAACTTACACTTAGATAATCACCGTAACTTAGATAATCAAATAAATACCCGGGACTCTACAAATGATTTGCCCACTCCGACGTAGACAGTGTTGAAGCTGACAATTCGCTGAAAATATAAAGCTCACTCCTGATAAAATTTGCGACGATTTATTCATTTGTCTTCTGATGAATACCCATGCAGACTTATTTTTCAGCATTTGCCATACTCTTTCGATCATGATGAGCACCACGCAAATGTAGATGTTGCATGTAGTAAGGACAATCAATAGAATTCGAAACGCTCCCAAAACTGGTTTGGAGAATTTCTTTATGAGGTAAAGCAAGACGACATTGAGAAAGATTCCGCAATCTGCATTACATTCATTTATTACTCACTAATGTACATGGACCATACAAAGGTTTAACTTCTCAATTACAGGCGCCATTATTGAATAGCCGATGAATAGAGATGGACGTGCTGAGTACAGAGTATTTCTGGGAGCTGAATGTTTTAGAAAGCTCGTGACAGTATCAGGGGAATACTATTCATAATCAACAATACATAGAGAAGATAAAAGCATGACTAGAGAATTAATTAGGCAGGTGGTCGTCACCAGTGATATTATTAGTGTAGACGGCTTCTTTGTTATCGGTTGCACCGGAACATATTCGAGTACAGTCAACGCCTCCGTACACGGTTACAAAAGTATACGGTACACCTAGGCAAAGTACGGACATAGTAAGGAAGCCACGAATTCCATCCTCATTACGGAAACGGTCAAAACTATATGACTTTATTACAATTTTAAAATTATAAGCTCGTTAAATAAACTACTGGTAATCTCATTCTGTAACTTTCTTTGTCTGTCATACTCTCACATATTTCTGCGTTTAGCACTCGAATTTGCAATGGAACGTTTTATTATTTTCGGAAGCTTTTTTTTGTGAATTTGAAATATCGATTCGCTCATCGCGGTGCGACCATAGACGACGATTGCTTGCTCAACGAGATGCTCGTGTTCTCTCTCCCATTCTTCGTGAGATCCGTCAGTCTTGAAAAACTCGCAACCGCCGCCCTTCGATATTCCGCCATAGTGAGAATGACGACGACGGCGTCGAAGGAGGGGAAACAGGAGTGGAGAAGAGTGAGACCACTGGTGAGACCGTAGTCAGAGAGACCGAGGAAAGGGAGAGTGAGAGCGAGGAGATACGGGATGTAGACACACAGGAGGGGAATGGCGGTCTGGAATGAGATAAAGTTAAACAGGACAGAAAATCAAAAATATTCTTAAATGCTCATTCGGTTCTGAATCGGTAGTGCAACGTGAGGGTAAGGGTAAGCTCGAAAGAACGAAGGCCCACTTGTGCACAGAGTGCAGCGAGCAATCGTCCTTGAAGGTACCGAGAGAAACCGGAGATTTTCTCCGCCGTCCGAATTCGATCGACGGTGCGAATGGCGAGATTCTGAGAGTTTTACGGGAATAATACGTAGTTCTTAGTAGTTCGTAGACTGCGCATAGGTATCATTAGTTAAGGGGAGAATCACTGGGGGAGGGCGGGGGGGGGGGGAGAAGAAAAGACAAACTATTGACCAATGGTGACTCGCCTCGTGTTCCAACTGCGTATAGTTATTGTAATAAATAAATTTATGAAGTACTAAGGTATTGTAATTGATACAAACGAATGCTCACCGCTGCGATCGAAATGCAAGCGATGATGAAGACGTCGACGTAGAGAAGGACGAGAAAGGGACGAAGACGGAATTGTCCGTCGCGCTGAATAAACATCGGTACTCAAGAATTGCTTGATCTGATTGTGTTCGGATTGGTCCTGGAAATGATCCTCCTAGCAGGTAACCAGGGACAAAACATTTAGAAGTTGAGGTTATTGTTTATATTTTGTTCCGGCCGAGTGTGAGCAGGAACATCAGGAACAATCGGGACAAAAAATGTTTAGTTTATATTTCAAGGGAAATAGAACATTCCAAAAAATACGTTGCATTTATATTTTCATTCCAGCACACTTTTCTACATTACCCATTGTTACATTACACAATTATTTTGTGGGAAAGCGGAAGAAAATTAAGTATTGATAGTTGTATTGTGTGAGAACTTGTCTGGAGAAGTATTGTTTACCCAGTGATCCATGATGACGTATCCCTCCATGACAGTATGGTTGAACCGTCTTCTGTACTCCTCTCGCGCCTCATTCTTAGCATGGTCTTCCTCACGGCCTGTACATCCAAAGAAGACCACACAATACCTATAATCATTGAAAACATTTTAAAATAAAATTTCATAAAATCTCCCACCATGTTATTGCACCCAGTCCACATCCTGCAGTAAGTAGACACACGAAGCACTTGTTAGAGAAGAGAGCGATCTTCGCAGGGCTGAATATCGAGAATGTTTGTCTCTCATTCCAACCATGGCCTACAAGTTTTCTCTCGCGAGCCCATCTTGACGACAGGAAGTACATTTACCCTGCCTCACCATTGCCTATCTGTTAGTGAAATACCGATACCTATGCACAGCCCAGTATCGATACAGGAAATTGATGATTGTGAGAGCGAAAGGAACGGTGAATGACGTGCAGTAAAGAACGGTTAGAAGCTATAATCTGGCTTATTTTCATGAAAATTATAGTAAAAAAACTGACTCTTGTTTCTACGAAAGATCGCGAAATACCGACGAATGCAGTGTTAACAGTGAGAACTTTCTGATATCATTGCCGAATTTTAATCAAATGGCCAAAAAGGAAAAAGCATACATTGAGCTACTTGTTTAGCTCTCTTACCTAGCAACACAGTCCATATTAGCTATATGTTCTCACCTAATTTAAATGTATTTTGTCAATGAGATAAATGCCAAAACAATAAATGCGAGAACCTCAGCAACTCACGTGGTCAATGCAACTGTGCATGATGCTGATGTAAATGTTATACGACGTGAAAATAAGCAGCAAATATTTGTAGCCTCCCAAGCTAGTCCTGGAGAAGTTGCCAACCAAGTACAGTAGGACGACATTAAAGATGACACCGCAGTCTGCAATTTTGTGAATATCGTGTATTAAGTTTTTTAAATATAATTTAAACGTACAAATGTTAATTGTCTCGATTGATTGAACGAGTGCAGAGACACAGATCATTGTAGCTGGGGAATTGAGACACCTGAGAATCTGAAAATGTTATTGAAGAAAACGGTAGAATGAAAGACGTGGGATATGAGGGAGGAGAGTAAAGTCGGGGATTAAAAAGAGTGAGAAGAAGCATCGTTTTACTATTTACAAGATATTACTCGACGTCTTTTGTTAGATGTTTTTCTTTCGCTAAGAGGTGTTACAGGTGAAATGATAGTGTAAGCCACCTATATGCGGTTATTTTTATTCTGCCGCCGTACCAAACCCCTTTGCTATACTCCAGACAAATGAACCTTTCGAGACGATCGATAGAGAAGATCAGACTGGGAGGATCGGTAGATCACAGGAGTCGGGATTGTTAGAGAGAGTATGGGAGTGTACAGGCAAATTACAGAGAGATAGGAAGAGCAACGGAAGTGAGGATCTACTCTTACAAATCATAATATGACTAATTGCGATCATCCAAACACTTCCATGATTTGCAATATCCCTCTGCACTGCACCTTCCCTCGAAACATCGAGTAGATCAAGGGCACCTCGAGTCTCGCTGTCTGGGGGTAGATCATTTCGCACCCCGTGGCTATCACTATATCCCCACTGGGTACAAATGAGTTCGTTTGGCTAGGGAAACGAGGCAAATGAACTTTTAGTTTTTCTCTCTGCTCGTCTCGCTTTCTCTGACATAACAGTTGTCTCTCGCCTGGCAAACGAACTCCCCCTCTCCCAAACGAGCTCGTTTGCTAGAGATCTTTCTCTGCCTCTCTTCTCCCACACACTCTCTAGCATGTTCTCTGCCTGGCAAACGAGGTGGGATTGGTACGGCGGCTGATCGTTCTGGAAAAAAATAATTATTCAAACTCGATTGGTGGTGATCATTAGTATAATCTATGGACTCAAATATAAGAGTAAACAACAGCCTTTGCATAAATACTCTAATAAGCTATTAGAACAAATATTTTGCTCAGACAGGAGATATCTTTTTGTAGCTTTTCCTTGCCGTATTGTATAATACAATAACAGTCTCACATGCTTCTCGAAAAAATGTATTCTACTTCCTCGAGAGCAATCTCAAGGTTATTTTTCACGCAATAGAGATTATTTATCTGTTTATAAACATTTATGCGACCCGCATTATGTTATCAAACGATGAGATCAGATATCTAATATGATTGATTGTGAGAATAATGCTCATCATTCGTCGGAAACAACAGGGACACGGACTATAACAAATTCTCAACCGTCTATAAAATATTATATCATTAATCATCACCAATATTGCTATTCCAACTCTGTTTTTCGTACCATGGGAAAAGTGAGTCTTGAAGAAATTGTTCTTACAGCGGGACTGGGAAATAATTAGTTGAGCAAGAAAGTTCGTATTGAGATTCGTTGACAATATTTATCCGTTTCCTCTATTTTTTAGGTGCACAGACAGAACACATTGTATTTAGCGAGTTCCAAGATCCATTACCAAAATGCATGTTATTTAAGACAAATGTCTTCGTCATTGTTTAGAATGGAACTTGATATTCATAATTGAGGAGAATGACGTGTATGTACACTGTTCTACTCACTAAGAAATAACAATACCTTGTTATGTAAGAATCCAGAGTCATAAACACGAATGCTAGAGAGCACGCGAAAACAAGATTACTGTTAGTGTACAAAATTGTGACATAGTTAAACAGTAATTGTGTTATTTATTCGTGAGCATGTAGTAAAGAACTGATAGATCTTTGCCCAGATAGTATCGTTCAAACTGTCTTTCTAGAGAAAACAAGAAATACAAGTTTTAATAAAAACTTCCAGATCGAGCCACGTTCGCGTGGGAATTATGATTGCAGAAACAGTTTCTAAAGAGATTCCCAAGGTGGAAATGTTTCCGAAGACAATTATGTCATACCGTCTGTTTGTGTGGCTGCTTGGTAGTGTGCGAAATGTGAGACCACGTTCTCTTCATTTCACACACTCTCTAGACCGGCAGATAGACGAGAGAGTGTGCGAAATGAAGAGGGCGTTGTCTCACATTCCGCACTCTACTGCTTGGTATGTGTCCGCCTGTATCGCATACGTCTCCAACGAATAGAGATATCGAACAAGTTCTCTAGCAAGCACATGCATATTCACAAACACTAATTTCTCAATAAAACTATCAAACCCTCGGATAGAAACCAAGCCCTTGGTTTTCAGTACCTCAGAACAAAAAGGTTTCCCTACAAAATTTGTGTTGTTGTACCGTGAGTAAGGCTCACACATACAACAATTAATAATTTTCAAATACTTAATCGCCGAAATAACGAGTTTGAATGGAATCAAGCTCTTGGAAAAAACAAGGGCTTGGTTTGTTATCTCTCTCTGCGTCTTATCACTCCAAGCCCGTGGGCCCCCTGGCTGTTCATCTCTCACACTTGGAATGAGAGAAAAGGTCAGGGAAGAGAGAGTCAAGCTCTTGACACTTGATCCGGCAAACCTACTTTGCATGCTTCGTTTGCCTTCACGTCAGCAATGACAATTTCACTAAAAATTCCTAAATCGAGCACCAATCAGATTGATTAATTATCTGGTTTGTGCATAGAGTTATGCTATTCACGCTGAAGAAAGACCGTACCAAAAGATTTATCATTACAGTGGGTGTTCGAATTCGGTGTTTTTTTGCGCCGTGCCGCTAGTAATGTCGCCGATACTTGTTGATTTCCGTCGTTTCATTGTGCTTCTAAGTATGAACATCAGCCCCCTTCTGTAGTCGGGCATGAGTGTAATCAGCACTACCGCATCCCAAATGGGAAAGGACGTATTGAGTACGGTCATTGCACCCGCGAGACCGTAATCAGAGAGGCCGAAGAAGGGAAATGTGAGTAGAATGAAGAAGGGAATGTATACAAAACAAACGGGAACGATCGTCTGAAAATCACTCAATTATCGTCCCATTTCAAGAAGAATTGCCAATGAGTTATGCAAACAGATATTGTACATGTGTGTATTTTTCTTTATCCGTCTTTCCGTTAGAAACCATCAGAAACCTCAATTACTCTCTCTGAAGATATCACCTGTGCGCAAATAACCACGAGCAATTTCTTCTGCAGCTTTCGAGTGTTTTCTGAAAGATTCTCCGTGTTTCGCATGCTTCTCACAGTCAACACAGCGAGAATTCCAGCAGTCGATAGACAACCGACGATTACCGTATCGAAATAGAGCAAAACGAGAGCGGGTCGAAGATTGAATTGATCGTTTCTCTGAAGGAAGCATATTATGCATACACATCGCTAGCTTTCTAATCCGTGTCTCTCTAGATTTTCTCATATTCAAGAAATTTCGTCGTCTATTTGTTTCACCAATAAAGTAGTCGCGCTATCTACAGCGGAGTATCGTAGTGTCATGGATTGTTGTCAGTTCTCACCCAATGGTCCATGATGAAGTATCCTTCCGTGATGATATGATGATACCTCCGTTGGTACTCTGCTCTCGCCTCAATCTTCGCTAGTTCCTCTCGCTGACCCGTCCCGCCAAAGTAGGCAATGATGTACCTTAATCCACAAAGGGAAAAAAGTGTACGAAACCATTAGTTTAATCTGGTTCATTCTAGGAACGCGGCAACTTTCAAAGTCTAAAAGCGTCGCTCCCCTGCGCCTATTAGACTTCGAGGTCGTCGTTGGCCAGCTTATGGAGTCGTGGACGTATTTCCCCGTGAGTTATTCCCCTCTCCACTTTTACTAATTTTCACAAAAAAACATTACCTAGTGCAATTATTTCGACGAAGAACTAACCATGATGCTGAACTGCAAAAGCACATAAATGTAAGCAAGGCGATGAATGATTTTTTGGAGAACAATTGGAGTTTGTCAGGGCTGGATAAATAAAGTTAACAACAGTGACTAGATTATGCTGTCTCACCACTGAACGGCCCAATAGCGATAAAGAAAGATGATGATTGTCAGAGAAAATGGAATGGTAAGTGAAGTACAGTAGCATAAGGTTAGATGCTGGCAGTTTAAAGTTCGTTTATAGTTTGTACATAGAACGGGAAGTCTCCTACTTTCCGGCTACGCCTATTACTCTGGAGATGTTGTCTCCCGCTGAGAGAGCATGTAAAAGCGAGAGACTGAGAGGAGATTTAATTTCTTAGACTCTCGAATTTCCATGCTTTCTCATTGTCAGAAGAATCTCCAGTGTAAGTGAAGTAGGAGACTTCCCGCTCTGTAAACTTACGTAACTAAGAGAATTTAATAAGTACCCGAGACTCTGTAAAGGATTTACCCACTCCGACGAAAGTAGTGTTGAAGCTGACAATTCGCTGAAAATATTACGAAGCTCACTACTGATATGATTTTGACAATTTATTCCTTTTTCTTCTGATAAAAATTCATCAAATTCCAGAAATTTTTACATTATTTGACATACTCTTTCGATCATCACTAGAACGACGCAAATGTAGATGTTGCATGACGTGAGGACAATCAATAGCACTCGAAAAGCTCCCAAAACTGGCTTAGAGAATTTGTTGATGAGGTACAGTAAGACGATGTTAAGAAAGACTCCACAATCTGTATTAGATTCATTTTTAACTCACGAATGTGAAAGAACCATACAAAGGTTTAGCTTCTCAATCACAGGCGTCATGCTCGGATAGTCGACGAATAGAAATAGACGGTTTGATGACTGAGTATTACAGTCTGTTGTAGATTACTCGTGACCGTATCACGGGAATACTATTCGCATTCAGCAATATGAAGAGAAGGTTCAAAGAATGAATGGACAATTAATGAGGCAGGTGGTCGTCACGTCTTATAATATTGGTATCAACGGCGTCTTTGTTTCCGGTTGCACCGATCACACTCGGGCATAAGCAAGGCCTCGCCCTGCACTTAAGGAAAAGTACGGACAAAGAAAGCCTCGAATTTTATTCTCCCAGCAATTGTACAAATGCTGTTCCAGTGAATCTCTTTATTAATTCGCTCATCGCGGTGCTCCCTTAGACGACGATTGCTTGCTCAACGAGATGCTCGTGTTCTCTCTCCCATTCTTCGTGAGATCCGTCAGTCTTGAAAAACTCGCGACCGCCGCCCTTCGATATTCCGCCATAGTGAGAATGACGACGACGGCGTCGAAGGAGGGGAAACAGGAGTGGAGAAGAGTGAGACCACTGGTGAGACCGTAGTCAGAGAGACCGAGGAAAGGGAGAGTGAGAGCGAGGAGATACGGGATGTAGACGCAGAGGAGGGGAATCGCGGTCTGCAGTGAGGTAGAATAAAGAACCAGTACAGTCTAAAATACCATCGTACGTTCGTTTGGGCCTGATTCGGAAGAAATACGTGAGTAGGGGTAATTTATAACAAACAAAGGACACACTTGTGCACAGAGCGCAGCGAGTAGTCGTCCTTGAAGATACCGAGAGAATCCGGAGATTTTCTCGGCCTTACGAATGAGATCGACCGTACGGAGAGCGAGGACCTGGTAATTAATTAATTAGTAATAGCGTAATAACTAATGCAAATTAATATTTATTGATTGCGTACCGCTGTGATCGATATGCAGCCAACGATGAAAACGTCGACGTAGAGAAGGACGAGAAATGGACGAAGACGGAAGACTCCGTCTCTCTTAATTCAATCTGATTAATACTCACTGAAAAAGACACTGTGGAGAAGGACAACAAGAGAACATGTTCACTTACCTGTAAGTGAAAGTCATTTGAAATAAGAGACATGCTCACTGTGTGTCCTAGTGACTTTTTCTTACGAGTATATTTCGATGAACAGAGAACACTTCTAACACAAAAATCGCATTGATTGTGTACATTGTCTAGCATACTTTCGCACATTTCAGATTGTTGCCTACGCCGTGGAATTCAATAATATTGTGCGATTGCGGAAGAATTACCAACGTGTTGACAGTTGTATCGTGTGATCTTGTCTGTCTGTAGAAGTATTGTTTACCCAGTGATCCATGATGACGTATCCCTCCATTACAGTGTGGTTGAAGCGTCTTCTGTACTCCTCTCTCGCCTCTTCTTTCGCCGGGTCTTCTTCACTACCAGTGCATCCGAAGAGAACCACACAGTACCTGCAACAAAACAATTATGGATTTCTTTTTACATCAATACTCTCCTCGTTTCACGTACTCTCTTCGGAAACATTTGGATAATCTACACTGATCATTCCGAGAAAAAAAATACAATTTTTGATAAAAATAAATTCAATTTCTCTCACCATGTTATTGCACCCGATACGCAGCCAATGCTTAGAAGTGCGACGAAGAATTTGTTAGAGAAGAGACCGATCTTGGCAGGACTAAATGCATATTGATTGCCTGCATTCTTTCACGATGTCTTACTAAGTACCACTCACGAAAATGAAATAAACAAGTTGTTTCGACGCAATTTCGGTACATTTCTTTCTTTATGTGCTTGTCCGTCTTTGTTATACCTTTGTACAGCCCAGAATCGATACAGGAAATTGATGATTGTGAGAGCGAAAGGAACGGTGAATGAGGTGCAGTAAAGAACGGTTAGAAGCTGTAATCTGCTTTTGTTTTCATGGAAAGTATGGTAAGAACTGACCCTTGTCTCTACGAAAGATCGCGAAATGCCGACGAATGCAGTGTTGACAGTGAGAACTTGCTGAAATTCGACGTTTATAAACAACATCAAATGATGATAATGATGATACGCTACAAAGTTGCAGCTAGCACAAGCTGCAAATGGTCAATGCTGGAATTAATAGGAGCCTCTCGCAAGTAGCGTGATATCCATATCAAAAGTAACTCACGTGGTCAATGCAACTGTGCATGATGCTGATGTATATGTTGTACGATGTGAACACTATCAGCAAATATTTGTATCGTCCCAGACTAGGCCGAGAAAAGTTGCCAACCAAGTACAGCAGCGCGATGTTGAAGATCACACCACAGTCTATAATTATGATATGATCGTTAGTGATCAGAATGCGAAACTCACAAATGTTAATTGTCTCGATTGCTCGACCAAGTCCACACAAATAGTCCATGGAGGTCAACCTTTTCTGCTGGACGCCTTAGAAATGAGAAAATGTTATTGGAGAAATCGGTGGAATGAAAAAGGCGTGGGAAATGAGGGAGGAAAGTAATTGAACCTCGGGGATTCAGCAAAAAAAGAGGGAGGAGAAGTCATTTTCATCATTTACTATGAATCTGAGATGTTTTTCGCTACGAGGTGCTACAGGTGAAATTATAGTGTAAGCCACCTATATACGGTTAATATTATGCTGGTCGTTCTGGAGAAAATTAATTAGGTGAACTAGATTAGTGGTGATCATAACAAAAATTTAAGGACTCTAAGCACTATTCTGCATCCCAATTGGACAAAGATCAAAGGTTCCGTGAGCCCCTACTGGGGGAATCACCGGGGCCCCAGTGGAGGAAATGCCAGACCGCACAAAATACAGAGAGGGATGAGAGAGGGAAGAGTGAAATACAGAGACAGAGACATTAGACATTATTTATCCTGAAATCGAGGCAAAGGCCTGCAGGAGGTATCATTCGGTGGCAGAGGTGGTCAGGATCTTCGAACTCGAGGCAACTGGGTCAAGGGAATGGCTTCCTTGGTCAATTGTAGCGTCGATCTTGGACGATAGGCATTGAGCGTAGCAGTAGATCTTCCAGCAACCAGCGACGTCCTGACTAGCGTGTATCAACAGAAGCGAAAACTCACGTCGTAGTCTTGTCGACTGGGGCTTTTCTTGATAGTTGGCGACTTGAGTTAGATGTCGTCGATCCGGGTCCTCTGTTGGAAGTGGTAACAGGTGGGCGATATACTTGCCGGGTTGCCCAAGCTGACTGGCAAGGATTCTCCAAACTGAGGTAGCGGGGAGACTGTCGACCGCCCGTCACGAGGCATAGAATGAAGAATGAGAGATATCTCTAATTGTTAGGAACTCTAGAATTTCGAGTACATGTTTCACCTCCTGTACCCGGGAACGCTATGGAGAGTGCTTTGCCGGGTAGGACAGGTACAGGTATAAAACAAAAACATCACAAAAAACACCTGTTGCGCATGTATGAGTGCTACTAGCACTAGATGTTGCACCCATTAAACAATTTTGAAATCATTTCATTTCTACTTGTTAATAAAATATGAAATAACTCTAAGAGGTACCCAACCAGGTTGAAAAAAAAAAAAAAAAAAAAAAAAAAAAAAATCAGGTTCAAGAGGTACATGAGGTGCATGAGGTACACGACCAGGTTAAAACGCGTTCCATGTGATATACAACACAACATTGATTTGAAAAATTTGAAGAAAAAACATTTTTTTCGAAAAAAAATTATCGATTTTTTAAAAGTTGACTTTTTCCGTCTCTAACAATTTAAAATATACCTCACACCTATTAGTATCCGTTAAAAAAGTTTGAGCTTCAAATTATGAATTTGAATTAGTTGTCCCGCCCATTCCGACGTTCTTACATGGAACGCGTTTTAAACACAATTCTTGAGTATTAGAATGAAATTATTGTTCAGACAGGATATCCTTCATTGTAGCTTTTCGTTGTGCCGTAACCTACAATAACATTTGCCACCCTCAAAGGCGAGAAGAAATGTCTTCTACAATGGACAACCTCATAGGAATTTTCCATGCTGTCGATATGATTTTTTTTCGGTTTGTAAACACCAACATGGTAGCAAAACAAAACCTCAACGTTACAAAAACATAATCATTTCTTTAATATTATATCATAATCAACTTTGAGATTCAAAGTAAGTGTTTTTGGTACGATGGGAAATGGCAGTCTTGAGGAAATTGCTCCTACGCCGGGAATGGGAATGAATAATTAGTTGAGCAAAGAAAGTTCGTATGAGATTCGTCGTCAATATTTATCCATCCGTAGTCTCTAATTTTCCGAACTGCACAGACAGAGCACATTGTATTTCGCGAGTTCCAAGGTCACCAAAAAATGAATAATATCCTAGATTATTATTTTGTAACGTCCACTGACACTTTTTTTAGAATCGGAGGTGGAACTTCATAATTGTGAAAAGGAATGCGGAATGACGTGTAGTAAAGAACGGATAGAATTATTAACCAGAAAATATCGTTAAAATTGGCTTTCTGAAGAAAACAAGAAATAAAAATTAAAACAAACTTCCTGATAGATGACCGTTCCCTACTTTCGTCACAGTCGACCTTTTGCATATTTCTCGGGATAAAATATATTTTGTAGAGGTTTTTAAAGACTATTATTTCGTAACGTCCACTGTCGGTTTGTGCAACATTAATCCACATAACGGTCAACCTTAAAGGTGGTGTCCCACGAACTTTTGGTCAACTGAGTTCTCACTGTCGGGTTATGGTAATCGGTTTCCAGATAAGAGCCCCGCAAACCGCATGTTCAGCCGATAAGTTTGAACAAAGTTATTCGCGTTTGGCTCTGTGCCAAACTGACCCTGAATGCAGGGATTCAAAAATGATACGGAGGGATAAGGGTGGACGAGGAGAAAGCGACCGCGTCGTTGAAACATATGAGATGAGGAATGATGGAGCAGGAGATTCGTGAATCTCCTTCTTTAAAGAATGGGGTTTGAGAGAATGAACGTAACATCGATAGGGATTCTCTCACTTTTACAAACTCTCTGTAGTTTTGAAATCACGCGTGTCCGTCTGCCCGTGCAGATAAAATGCCTGATTTCAGATCCGAAATTCCGAAGTTCGAGTCGCGGGCAACACGTTTGCTGCATGTTTTGCAGACGCCTTTTCCGTTCCGAACACGATATAACGTGTATTGTATAAACTTTAGAACGTACAGTAGCGGTCAAAAGTATTGGGACACTTTTTCTCTTTGGTACAACTTTTGAACTCGAAGTGGCTTTGATCTGATATGGTGGGGTCATATACCAAATCCACTGTAGATTACGATGACACTATTTGGGTATTGCGAAATCATTCAGTTATTGCGTTGTGATGACGAAATCGGAAGCATACTTATTCATCCGGGCGTTATTCTTGGGGAAAATTTTCGCTGCTTCTCAAACTTGGTGAAGTTCGAGATACTCTATAGGCCTACCCAGGAAAAAATTCCGATGTCATGGCGAATTTTCTATTTGTCACTTGCGGCAAACAATTTTCGGATGGTTACTGGTCAGGCCACGCCCATTTTCAGCCCTCTGGCAACGATCAGACTTTTGTTCGTATCTCAGCACTGAGCTAACTGAGAAGGCTGGCAGAGGTGTCAATGGAATCAGCACGACCTGCTCTATAATCTCAAGCACATATTACGTCATCACTTTGCAATATTTCATCATCCCTATGCAATACTTATCAGAGTGGCCTAATTTTGCTTATTAATGACGTCATTCTATTCCTAGAGTCATGAGCAAATCAAATCCATTAAATTCACACAACTGTCACCGTTTTCCGTTGTATTTTCTATTAAAAAACACTAAAAATACGAGTTCAAAAGTTGTACCAAAGAGAAAAAGTGTCCCAATACTTTTGACCGCTACTGTATACAGAAAACGGGATAAACAGTGAATTATGTTAGAAATGTTTAAACGTGTTTACACGGCATTTTCAAAATCCTTCACGACTAATCGTAGTGAGTTTATGGGAAGAGTGTTTGAAAAATATCAGGAAAAAAACCGTAAAAGAAGGGCAATTTAAAAGAACAAATCATTATACGAAATTTCAAGAGTGGCGACTTATTTTCGGTCGCTTTAATGAATCTCCAATACTCAATATGCCATAAGGTAGTCTAACCTTAACATACCCTGCTAGTTCTGAAACTGAAACGTTCACTTTATGTGTGAAAAAAAAATATATATGAGAGAATATCTGAGTCGATTGAGATTCTCTCTACAGTGGCCGTACAAGCAAAACCTAACCTATGCTGAAAAGATGTCCCAAGGGTAAACTTTGACCGTAGAGACCGAAAACGGCCATGAAAAGTTTCGTAGATCAAACCCGGCTGAGATATGTTTCACATTATGTTGAAAAGTGAAATTTTCAACTTTGGTTAAACGCAACCAAACCCCTTACATAGTTATATTTTCTGAAAGCTCTCATTCTAGGGATCATTTTTCATGTTGTGACTAAGATTGTATCTCATCGGAGAAAAAATTACGATTTTTTGAAAACTGAAACTAAAAAATTCGGTATTTCAACGCTGCCCATAGCACTTCTAACTAATTCCATTCGATTGCGCGTGCAAAACTACCCCATGTGCTTGAAATGAGCAAAATCGAGATGTTGAATCGCATTTAAAAATGCCAGTGAACATGACTATCGCATGGCTACCGCGACGCAGCACGCAACGCGTGCCTCAATGGAGTAAACAACTATGCTGCTTTTAGTGTTAAAATTACAAATTAAATATGGAAACACTATTACCTATCAAGATTCACTCGGAAATCAACAAAAAATTGATCTTTCTGCAAATTGGGAAACTTGGATTTTTATGTGTTTCACTTAATTTGTAGATGTGGTGTCCATATGAAAAGAGCTGGAAACACATTCAAACAATTTTCGTATAATGGTAGATGCTCCTGGATACTTTTCCTTGCTATGTATAAGGTAGATTCCGCGCGAGACACTTGCTCCTGCACTTTCCTTCATGGCAATAAACACACGATCAAAGTAAATCAACAAATTCGTGATTATTCGTTTTTACTGAGCTTCATTTAACGCTGCAATCAAAATTTTGATACTTTCTGCAATTAATAAAATAAAATTTGAAGTAAACTGGCGAGTCTATCATATATTTTAAACACCAACTATCAACTATGAGAATGTGAAGACCCATTGTTGAAATTTTGTTTCTATGAAGAAGCTTTTGAAATTTTGTTTCTATGAAGAAACAAGCTTTATTGCAGGATGCCCACTGTTGAAATTTTGAACAAATGTAATGAGTAGTCTATCAGTAGAACTTCAGAATTTCGCTCATATGAGAGACTATCTGAGTCGAGTGAGATACGGCCGTACAAGCAAAACCTAACCTATGCTGAAAAGTTGCTCCTAGGGTAAACATTGGCCGTAGAGACCGAAAATGGACATAAGAAGTTTCATAGATCAAACCCGGCTGAGATATGTTTCACCACATGTCCAAAAGTGAAATTTTCAACTTTGACAGAACGCATCCAAACCCCCTACATAGCTATATATTATGAAAGCTCATATTATGGCCAAGTGGCTAGCTCTTCTGTGAAATAAGTTGTTATTTTTTTAACAAATAATTTTTAAAAATCAGTATCACGGCGTGTTCGGCGGCACTTTTAACTGTGTCCATTCGATTGCGCGTTGAAAATTACCCCCGTGCGCACAAAATTAGCAAGATTCATTTTATGCGACCTGATCAAATCATTAGGTGAACAAACACGACTGCTCAAAAACGAGGCGATTTTAAACAAAATAATTTATTTTGAATGTATACAAAGCTCGCACAGCGAAATATTTCGTAGAGTCACTAGAATACATAAGATGAAGAAATTAAAATTAACTCTGCTCAATTTGGAGGAAATTTTTTTTCAGCTCAAACCACGTACCCCGGGTCATGGTGAAATTTGCAGAATTTTTTTTTCGACTGATTCCCTGTTTAGAGTATTATATGTGACCATGTATGCTGTAGAAATAATATATACCACGATTTGGTATTAGATGCCGAGCGGAAGAGACAAAAAAATGAAAAACAGTTTCCAGGTTTTGGACCATGACCCGGGGTACGTGGTTTGAGCTGAAAAAAAAATTCCTCCAAATTGAGCAGAGTTAATTTTAATTTCTTCATCTTATGTATTCTAGTGACTCTACGAAATATTTCGCTGTGCGAGCTTTGTATACATTCAAAATAAATTATTTTGTTTAAAATCGCCTCGTTTTTGAGCAGTCGGGTTTGTTCACCTAATGATTTGATCAAGTCGCATAAAATGAATCTTGCTAATTTTGTGCGCACGGGGGTAATTTTCAACGCGCAATCGAATGGACACAGTTAAAAGTGCCGCCGAATACGCCGTGATACTGATTTTTAAAAATTATTTGTTAAAAAAATAACAACTTATTTCACAGAAGAGCTAGCCACTTGGCCATAATATGAAAAATGTTTATTTTAGAGAGAGCTTTCATAATGTATAGCTATGTAGGGGGTTTGGATGCGTTCTGTCAAAGTTGAAAATTTCACTTTTGGACATGTGGTGAAACATATCTCAGCCGGGTTTGATCTATGAAACTTCTTATGTCCATTTTCGGTCTCTACGGCCAATGTTTACCCTAGGAGCAACTTTTCAGCATAGGTTAGGTTTTGCTTGTGCGGCCCCTGTTGAGAGAATCTCAATCGACTCAGATATTCTCTCATATCACATGGGTAGCCCCCACAGTCTCCGCCCAAATCCACCGGGCCCTCAATCGCGAAAAGTTGAGCGGGGGGGCACAAGCTGAATTCTAAACGCTATGAGTCGTGCGCTCTTGTAGCTTTTGAAAAGCTCTATCGTTCGAGCCCAGGTGGTGGGACGTCTTGAAGACTTTCAGAAAGAGGGAAAACAGTATCAAATACACCAAATAATGTAATTATAGCTATCGTAGCATGCTCGGCCGACTGCCATTCTATTGTTATCATCCTTAAAAATAAAATCTGGTAAGAAAAAACAAAGAGAAAGTCTAAATTCGAATTGTGCTTTCGATGGCCAAAAATAGAAGTGAAAACGAGGGTTTTAAGAGTACGAGAGTATCAAAATTCCGCTTTACTGTAAATAGCAATGGTTTTCGCAAAAGAGGAATTGAAATTGCAATGTGCTGCGCCTGAACCGCGCGCTTATCCACTGCGCCATGGGTGTGAAACAAAATTTCAACAATGGGTCTTCACATTCTCATAGTTGATAGTTGGTGTTTAAAATATATGATAGACTCGCCAGTTTACTTCAAATTTTATTTTATTAATCGCAGAAAGTATCAAAATGTTGATTGCAGTGTTTAATGAAGCTCAGTAAAAACGAATAATCACGAATTTGTTGATTTACTTTGATCGTGTGTTTATTGCCATGAAGGAAAGTGCAGGAGCAAGTGTCTCGCACGGAATCTACCTAATACATAACAAGGAAAAGTATCCAGGAGCATCTACCATAATACGAAAATTGTTTGAATGTGTTTCCAGCTCTTTTCATATTGACACCAGATCTACAAATTAAGTGAAACACATAAAAATCCAAGTTTCCCAATTTGCAGAAAGATCAATTTTTTTTGTTGATTTCCGAGTGAATCTTGATAGGAAATAGTGTTTCCATATTTAATTTGTAATTTTAACACCAAAAGAAGCATAGTTGTTTACTCCATTGAGGCACGCTTTGCGTGCTGCGTCGCGGTAGCCATGCGATAGTCATGTTCACTGGCATTTTTAAATGCGATTCAACATCTCGATTTTGCTCATTTCAAGCACATGGGGGTAATTTTGCACGCGCAATCGAATGGAATTAGTTAGAAGTGCTATGGGCAACGTTGAAATACCGAATTTTTAAATTTCAGTTTTCAAAAAATCGTAACTTTTTTCTCCGATGAGATACAATCTTAGTCACAACATGAAAAATGATCCTTAGAATGAGAGCTTTCAGAAAATATAACTATGTAAGGGGTTTGGTTGCGTTTAACCAAAGTTGAAAATTTCACTTTTCAACATAATGTGAAACATATCTCAGCCGGGTTTGATCTACGAAACTTTTCATGGCCGTTTTCGGTCTCTACGGTCAAAGTTTACCCTTGGGACATCTTTTCAGCATAGGTTAGGTTTTGCTTGTACGGCCGTATCTCAATCGACTCAGAAAGTCTCTCCTATATATTTATGCGATCACAAGAAACGCGGTACAAAATTAAGTTAGATTAAAAACGAATTCAGTAGGAAGACAATGACAATGAAATAAAAAATACAAAAAAATAATACAAATATATGAAACAAAACACATTCCCGCACTTTGAGCATTTATGAGAGACGTCAGGAACTCTTGTAGGACTCCAGCTTCTAAATAGAAGGAATCATTCTTGTATTTCTTCAATAACGTCTCGATGCGTGGTTAGTGAGAATTCATTATTTTTGGAACAACTCCAATTTGTGAAACTCCAATTCGGCCAGTTGTTGTATCACATTCAACAGAACATTACTCCAATATGAATACTGCTATTTTTAACAGATACAGATAAATTATTTGTAGTAAGTGTTTTTTTCGTTACAAGTTTTTTTAGGAAGGATGCAGTTTTTTTGAACTATACAATGGAATAAGTTCGAGAATCATCAATCGCGATTATCTCCAAGCAAGTCGACTGTTTAGTGCGAAAATATTATGAGGGAGTCTCCCCTCTCGGAACTCCCTCGAGACCTGGTGCCTTATTGTTAGCAAGGGGATGATGACTTTGCCTTATTCGTATAAAAACTCCGTCGCCAAAAAAAAATATAAAAACCCAGTCGCCCGCCAATTATTTTCGATAATATTCATTTCGAGTATTCCCGTTTACCATTAAACTTAAAACGAAAAAAAGGACAATTTCTAATTGAAAGGACTCACTTTAACATCAAGCTTGAATATTAAAAAAAAAGACTTTCATTCGGAATGTCCTCTAACGACACTCTTTCTTATGGATTCACATTCGATCGAGATTTTGCTATCGACTTTGCTCAACTGTATGTATTTATTTTTCTTAATAATCTACATGATAATAACAATAATAATAATAATAATAATAGTGTTTTCAGTTGGCAAACTATTCTGCCTGTTATGAACAGTCTGACTCTTCATCCTTTTATGCTTTTCCTGTTGGACGACCGCCGAATGGGAGTCGATATACGAATGGGATATCTTTTGACGGAGGTAATAGCTACATTAGACAACTATGATCGATTAAATAAGAAGAACCCCTTTTTGTTCTCCCGTAATTGCCGAAGTTCTTCTGTTACTGACTGTCATTGAATCAGATCGCACAGTATACATCCCCGTAGATTAGCATATCAACACTTTTCAAAAAAAGTGATTTTGGCCAAATTTAATTTGGTCTCGCCCTTTTATTCTCTTCATAATATTAATTTGGTTCGGCAGATTTCTCTAATAATATTCGATTGGATCTTCAATTTCTCTTTTCGTATTTACCCCATGGCGCCTTTCTCTGGCTTGTATTGTGGAGGACCGTTATGTAATCTTGTCCAGAGTCGACCACTAATTATGGTAGGGGTGCAGAAATTTGATTCTAAAAGCAAAGTTAGCACCATCATGATTTTCTTCAGAATTCGAAGGAAACACGGTAAGAAGTATGTGACAGACAATACAGAACAACAATAGCTTACGTAAAATTACAACACTTCTCTGTTGAGTTCGATAATATAGTATATTTAGCTTCCTAAATCATTGCCAGACAGAAAAGATTAGCACACAATCCGGGATTTGAACCACGGTCCTTCCGCTTACCGGACAGATGTCTAAACCACTGAACTACCCGTGCTCTTCTCTGTCTTCTCTCTATGTGCTAGGGATTTCGCCTGGATCTTCCTATGAAGGTGAAATTGAATCTAATTGTAAAAATGTACTCTTTCAGCACTCAATTCCTGCTGATGGCTTTCATTGTATTCGCACTCAGTGCCAATATTGCCGGATTCGTGATGTTCGCTATTGATTCCGATGATGCATTTGAAATTCGAAAGGTTAAATTATCCAGAATTTGTATATCCAGAATTTGTTTAACAAAAGATAGTTACATTTAGAAACCAGAGCTGAAAATGTTCGCTGATCAAGGTGGGCAGTTGTTCACATTCGGCGCCTTTGGCAACCCTCAATACCTCAGATACGGTAGGTATTTCACTAGCTCGACATTATCCCAAAGATATTATTTGATTCTCCCGTAAAAGGTGTGACAGCAATTATAGGAATGGTACGAATTTTAAAAAAAGATCATCTAAATTTCGGATAATTAGCCTAAATTTGTGCGATAATTTCGGATATACAATCATATGGCAGAGATGTATATTCTGGGAACGACATTAGCAACCATCGGTCCTATTCCGATTGTGCTCACGGCTCTTTCGATGAAAGCTCTTCATTCATCCAGAAAGGTGGCGAAAATCTTTTGTCTACTCTAATCTGTGATTCGATCAGGTATGAGAATCCCATCAGAACTTTCCGCAAAAATTGGAGAAAATACAAAACAAGAAGAGATGAATTCATTCGATGATAAGATGTCAAAATATTTTAGCCAAACAAAATGTGTGATACCAATTCAGGACACGATATCGAGCCGAACCCAGAAGATGACTCGTCAACTTATTGAGGTGTTCATCATACAGGCAAGTTATTTGCGAATTGCGATATCATCTCTTTTCGAATGGTGCATACAATCTATTATTCGGGTTAGCAGTTTGTGCGCGTCGGTCTTCAAAAATTCTCTATCTTGGTTATCGTAGTGAACAATAGTCAAAACTGAGTAGGCAAAGAGTATTGCATATTTGCCGTGGGTCAAACCATTAATTTCGCCTTCATTCCGACGTTCCCAAATAATTATCTTTCAGTTAAAAAGCGTGATGTTATTCATGGTCTTGCCCATGTGCGGATTCCTCTTCGTGTTTTCCTTCGATCTGCACGATTTATCAGATAGAACCCTGCAAATTATATGAACAACAATTATTGTAAGTTCCGTGGAAAAAAGAACAACCAACAAGCATAACACGAATTCTAGTAACTAGTAAGCATTTCTCAAATTTTAGTGAATCTCGATTGTATAAAAGGCCACCCAATTTGTAATTAGCAACGGACATTTAAACATCCAAATTAACAACAAAAATGTCAGATTCTCCTCACTATCGATCCACTTCAATTTCCTCTCATTTACATCGTCAAAACAGATGGGCACGTCAAAGTATGAGAGTCAAAAATATTCTATTCGATTCGACACTTTTCAGGTATTTGAATGTGTGTCTCGAAAGTCACATCAAGTTTCTTCCATCGAGATTGGTGCGCCAAATTAAGTAGAATTATGTTTTATACGAACATGCTGCCGAGAGTAACTGTAGTTGCAAAAGGACTTTGATCACCCACTCATTGTAACTTTCGAGTCACTATTTATTGTGTATGTACAATAAAATAAGTATGAACAGATAAGTAGTAATTGCAAAATTCAGTTTGTTGAGTTTACCACATATCTTGGAGGAAGAATTTCCCTTCCCCTTGACCCCTCCGAAGAAGTGAAATACAGGATTCGTCTGGGTTGGGCAGCCTGGAGCAAACTCCATCACCTGCTGGCGTCATGTATTCTTCCCATGAAGACCAAGATGAGACTATTCGACAGCTGCATCTTCCCTACCGTACTCTATGGTAGCGAGGTGTGGGCTTTAAGATCGAGTGACAAAGAACGCCTAGACGTCACCCTGAGGAAAATGGAACGTCGGATGATTGGAGTCCCTCTTCTGGATCGAATGAGGAACGAACGATTACGATAAATCACCCAAATTCGAGACTGGAATAAGGACACAAATGAAAAGCAAAATGGGCCTTGAAGAAAAGGCGAATGGTAATCAACCATTGGACGCGGGCAACTAC
Source organism: Pristionchus fissidentatus (assembly GCA_036245785.1). Classification (NCBI taxonomy): domain Eukaryota; kingdom Metazoa; phylum Nematoda; class Chromadorea; order Rhabditida; family Neodiplogasteridae; genus Pristionchus; species Pristionchus fissidentatus. Next base: position 14,989,462 of record BTSY01000004.1, read on the forward strand.
GATGTGGACCCCCTACAACTCGAAACGCCCTCAAGGCTACCCCAATGCCCGATGGAGAGATGACCTGAAACGAGCAATCGGGCCCCAATGGTGGAATGTAACTAATGAAGAATACAGGCCCATCCTCATCTGAGCACTATTGCCTGACGTTTTAAATAATTGAAAAAGTGTGGACGCGTTGAAGATTGCATTAGTAAAAAGATATGGCCAACACATATGCTTATTGTTTGTCTTCTTGATTTCAACTAGTAAAGTGTTCCGCTAGTAAAGTAAATATAGAATCCAAAATAGTTTTAATAAAAATCTAACTTTGCTTCCGTTTTCGATAGAGATTCCAGTGAGAGAAACAAAACTGCGAAGCCGAAGTGCGATGGTTTTTTAATACGTTTTTTTTTTGAAAAAATTTTTCAGAGATACAACATCGATACATTATTCTTTTGGTGATGGCTGTAAGACAAAATTTAGGAGAACACTTAAGGAAGTATTTTTCTCTTTAGAGAGTAACGATCATACCAAAATAATATAACAATATTACAGCTTCTAACCTAATCGTCTTTTCCCTCTTCTTATCACGATCATCAATTTTGCTCTTCTCATTCCGAGGTTTGAAGAGAAGACGGAAGATAGGAGACGGGTACAGTTAATCGTGCCATAATTATGGTAGGGAGCGCATTGTAGAAGTATGAAAATACAAAGTTAAATAGAGTGCGTTGATCAAGCTAGCATGCTGACAAGCTTTATACAAACGATAAAGTGATGAGTACATGAAAGTATCAATATCAGTACTGGCTAATTTTCTCGAGAATTTGATAATCTAGAGAAAAAGAATCAAATTAAGCTTCATCTCTGCCTACTTCAGCTTATTATCTCGACATCGATTACCGCAAATATGCCTTGCTTCCTCTTTCTATTGATTCGAATGCACAAACATGTAAATGCCACGTCGCCGAATGCTTGGAATTTCACCAATCGGTCAGTATCACTTCCCCGTTCCCATCGCTGAATGGTGAACTATTTTGAATTTCCTCATGACTGACTACAGTGAAGTTCGGTGATGCTTCTGTAATTCGACAGGTGAAGTGAAGTAAACACACATCGGAAATGATAAAACGTTCCGCTGATAAACATGAGAAACCACGAGAGAGCATTATAAATTGTATTATTTAGGAACGAGAGAGCATTATAAATTGTATTATTTAGGAACCCGAATTGCAAATGTTTAATGACCTCGGAGGTCAATTGTTTGTTTTCGGAGCGTTTGGAGTCCCGCAATATTTTAGATACGGTGAGTGTATCGAAAATCATGTTGAATTTTACAAATAAACACATTTTAGAGATGTACATCATGGGCATCACGTTGATGACGATGGGTCCTCTTCCTGTGGTTCTAACAGTTCGTTCTATGAGAGCTCTTCATGACAACAAAAAGGTAGTAGAATTGTTTTTAAATATAATGTGCTCTTAAATTTTTTCATGAAATATAAATTAATGAACTTTCTTGCTTTAAAATTAAAGAAATTTGGAGAATGGATCTCCAAGGTTCCCTTTCCCAGAGAACGGTTCTTCAACCCTCCGTCCTCATGCTCTCTCGTTGCAGTGAGCCTACTGAAGAGTATGAGAAATGAGGAAGGTGCATAATCGTTCAATGAGAAAAGTATCCTTGAAGAATCCTTCTACAGACAATTATTTGTTCTGTGTACAACTAAACTTATAATACTTAGGTCACTCTATCAAGTCGTACTCAGAAGCTGACCCGCCAACTTTTCGAAGTATTTCTCATACAGGCAAGTGTCTAGAAAATTTCCATCATTGCACTCATTGGATTGGTCTATCATAATAAATTTCAATGCGCGCTGAGCCTCGAACAATTATCTCTCAGTTGAACGGCGCAATGCTGTTTATGATCATTCCTCTGTGCGGACTCTTCACAGACTTGTCATTCGACTTGCACGACTCACTGCCGGATGAGGCACTGCAAACACTACGCATGACAATGACAGTAAGTCATAGAAATAGTGACGTCATACTTATCAGTTTGAAAAAAACAAAATTTCTTGTATGTTTCTTTAGCTTTAGAAGTTATATATTAATTATATTAGCTCTCAAACATAGCATCGAGCGCGAAAAGTTCAAAAGTGAGTATTTATATTCCACCAAATTAATGATTTACTATTTTTCTCTCTAAATAATCAGATTCTCCTTACTCTCGATCCTGTACAGTTCCCTCTCATTTATATCGTCAAAACAAGAGGGCACATCAAGGTTTGGCATTATCTAAATTATTATTGATGTAAGTGGTTCTACAGGTCTTGGAGTATTTATCGCGTACGTCGCAACAAGTGTCGACTGTTGATAGCGGTGCGTCCAATGTGATTTAAGAAATATTTGTTAAACTTTAATTACGCAAAATTTAATTAATTTTTCTTTGCTCAGAAGCGGCTCAGCATGCAGTGAGAATGTCGTCAGTTACACGATCGCTTTGATTACGTTTTCATGTTATTTTCGAATCATTTTGTAAAATACGGCGACGCGTAAGCGTTTACTTATTGTAGACATAAAAAAGGCGTGTAATGGAGAATAATTTCAGAAATTTGTTTGCACAGATCAAAAGTTTCAAAATATTTTACGATATGCGCTTACAATTGTCTTTTCGGATGTTTATTATTGTCAATTCGAATTTTGTTAGCTTATTTTTGGATCAACAGATTATACAGGAAAGTTTCGTGGAAAGGCTCTGATAGCGAGAAGCGATAATCAATAATTTAGACGATTCTTGAAAGCATTACAAAGAATCGCGTTTCTTATATCCAACAGTTACCCTGCGTTGTATTTTTCCCGCACAACTTCCCATTTTCCTGTATATTACACAAATCGTCATTTTGGTCTTGTGTTTTGCATTATGTGATTACTCTTGTTGTGAGCAGAAATTGCCCACAATAATAATATTGTACATAGCGTAATATTATTTAATTTCTCAGTTTTCTAATTGTCTCGTCCTAAGTGTACCTCGATGTTTTCAGAGTATAGTCGACCTTTCATTTGGAATGCCTTCTAACGACACTCTTCGGTTCGGCTTCTCATTTGATCGAGACTTATCCATCGCTCTTTGCCGATTGTACGCAATTTATAGTCTGAAGAAAGCCTGATTTTAGAAATTTAATTAACAAACTTCTTTCTGATTTTGTCTTACCAAATTTTGTATTTGGAAGCTAGAGTAGGCTGGGAGAGTATAATGAGGATATTATTGATTGGTAATATCGAGGAGTTAATCGCACCATGTAAAACGTCAGGGAAGTACGCCGAATAGTTGTTTTTATGAGACAAACATGATTCTGTTTTCAAAATATAAATTCACGATAATGATTGTAAGAGAAGGCTCTACGTTTTATAAATCTCTGTAATTTCATTTGTATGTCAATGATTACGGGTAATGAAATTGCACTCAGTTTTCAAACTTGGCTGCCTGTTGTGAACAGTCTGACTCTTCATCCTTTAATGCTTTTCTTGCTGAGCGACCGACAAATGAAAGCCGACATTCGAATGGGATATCTTTTGACCGAGGTAATTCATTAGTTATAACTACATTTCATAGCACTTCTTTAAAAAAGACTGTTGTCTTAAGACGACTGTTGGATCTATTTTTGTTATTTTATTTTACCATATACATAAATTAATTTATTAAGTAGAATCATGAACACTTCTCTGCACTTTCCATTTATTTTTTTTGCATTCTCCCCTTTTCGTAATTTCATAATAAGAAATTTCATTAATTATCGTCATTTTATCAGTTTTAAAATAAATAACCGAATGTACCAGATCACTCTGATCATTTTCGACTGGATCTATAACTTCGGTATTCGTGTTTACACGCTGGCGCCTTTCTCTGGAATTTATTGCGGAGGGCCGATTTGTGATGTTATCCATGATCGTGCCATAATTATGGTAGGGAAGAGATTAAATTTTAAAAAAAAAGAATCGATTTCCTTATGATTGGAAAAAAATCATGGTAAATTACATGCAGTGGAAAAACGAGGAATACAATGAGTAGCAGGAAAAAGGACCGTGGTTTGATTGTCGGCCCGTGCACGAATGTTTTCTATCTCGTAATGATTAAGTTATTTAGAGAATTTTGAAAAATAGAACAGAGTTATCCTTCATGTCTACATTCTTCAGGCTATAATATCAGCTGTGATAAGTGCAAATATGCCTTGCTTCCTCTTTCTTTTGATTCGAATGCACGAACTTTTAAATGCAGGAACCCCGAGATCGTGGAATTTACCCAATAAGTATGTACCACTTTCCCCGGAAAAAAATGATGTGATTGCTCACTATTATTTTGCAGAGCTCACTTGGTGTTGATCGTTTTTGTTTTGCTCATTCTCAGTGGAAATATAATCGGATTCGCGCTTTTCACCGGCGATTCCGATGATTCTTTCGTAATTCGACAGGTGAAGTGAATCGTCCATCGCAAATTCAGAAACACTCGTACGAAACAATAAAACGTCCGATATGAAATAAAAGACAAATGTAATTCCAACATATCAATCATGACATACAATGCCATTCAAAGTGATTCACTGTCGTTATCTCATGACTGATAATAGTAAAATGGCACGAAACTAAATTAATGCGCTATGACATAAAGGAACCCGAATTGGTGATGTTTAATGACTTCGGAGGTCAACTGTTCGTTTTCGGATGGTTTGGCGACCCGCAATACTTTAGATACGGTTGGTGTTTTATAGTTCACATTGTTCTGAAAAAAGAGTAATGCAGCTGATGTTGAAATAATAAAATAATATAAAGAGACGTATATCATGGCCATCACTTTGGTAACAATGGGCCCTCTTCCTGCTGTCCTAAGAGTTCGCTGTATAAGAGCTCTTCATAACAACAAAAAGGTATTAGTTTCTTAAAGGGACCTGGCACTGCAAAATAAGTTATTTTTATTTTGAGGGAAATTATTTTCTGATTAGAATGCAAAAAACCGCATATTTTTACGATTTTTTTGAAAGGAGTTATGATTTTTTAAAGGTACTCGCGTACCGGGCATTACTGTGTTTAGCGCGCTAAACACCGTAGCGCCCGGTACATCAACTCAAATTCGGAACTTTGAAAAATCATAACTCCTTTCAAAAAAATCGTAAAAATATGCGATTTTTTTGCATTCTAATCAGAAAATAATTTTCTTTAAAATTAAAATAACTTATTTTGCAGTGCCAGGTCCCTTTAATGACCAAGTTCTTTGATTACATAATTTAAATTGAAGTTCTGGATGCATGCCTTGCGAGAAAAGTAAAGAAATTACAACTGCCAAAGCAAACACCATTCGATTGTGTTCAATTTTCACCCATCTCATGTGGGTCATATAAATTAACGTTGTGGCTGCAAAGACATACCATAAAAATGTAAATATTAAAGTTATAATTTTCACATATTCAGGCAACTTTGTCCTGCCGGACTCAGAAGATGACCCGTCAACTTTTCGAAGTATTTCTCGTTCAAGTGAGTTGAAAGCTTGTAATGTACAATGATTACACGTAGACCAAAAATTGTATGTTTGACGATGAAATGAAATCTGAATATTTCATCATTACATTTGAAAATATGTTATTTTAATTTAGTAAAATCATTTCTCAGATGATTGGGGCGACGTTGTGTAGTGTCGTTCCACTGGGCATTCTGTTCACAGCCCTGTCCTTCGACCTGCATGATTCACTTTCGGATAAGACAATGCAGGCAGTACGGCTAACGAAGACAGTGAGTCATTCAAAGAGTGATGAGAACTTTCCTAGAACCGTTCCATGCCGCGCCCCTTCCACTCCAGGAGAGTAGAGGGGAGTAGCTGACCTTACACCCAACTCGATAGGGCTAGGGGAATTAGAAATAACCGTGCAATCGCCATTCAATTGACATATCTTCGCTACTTTTGTTACGATTCACGCCGCATATTGTTGATGCAAGCAAGCACTAGCGAAAGTGTGCATTATCCGAGACGGCTTTGACAAGCGAGAGGCCGCAGGAAGGGGACAAGAAGATGTGAGGTTGATGCGTTAGATTTCGCCCTCTCTAGAGCGCGCTCCCTCCTCCTGTAGTACCTGCCTTGGGTAACGCGCGCTATGCCTTGGCATAGTACTCGCTCGCCAAAAAAGACAGTTTAATGCATACTGTAACTCTTCGGCGTTCTTTGCAAAACAATAATAACATTTCCTGTTCATTCGATAGATACTTCTTATGCTCGATCCTCTGCAATTCCCCCTCATTTACATCGTCGAAACAGGAGGGCATATTAAGGTATGGCAATTTCTGAAATATGATTTAATTAGACGAGTCACTTCAGGTCTTGGAGTATTTGTGGCGCAAGTCGCATCAAGTGTCTCTTGTTGATACCGGTGCGCCAAATACACTATCGGCTATAAGTCATTGCCCACTTGTTAGTTTTGCGTAACTTTTGAAACAGATGATCATTCGATCTGAAATTTTGAGGGGATGTGGAGAACTTCGTTGGGACTCGATATTGATTATTGACATCAAAGGCCGATTATAACGAGTGCCAACGAAGTATCCACATCCCCTCAAAATTTCAGATCGATTGCTCATCTGGTTCAAAATTTACTATAAAACATAAAAAAGTGGGCAATGATTTATGACCGATACTGTACATCAACCTGTTTTTTGTTGTGGGTCAGCATTAAAATAGATATAGCGTCGAGCGTTTCTGTCATTAATGAAAAAATGTATAGCCATAAAGAAAAGTCTATGCAAGTGATTTTATTGCACAGAAAAAGGACACTCTAGCATTTGACTTAACACACGTCTTCTGATAGAACGTATGAGAACAGCACTTTGTCGTCACAAAAAATTCAAACTGCTTCGTCCCAGGCTAATTTCTGCACGTGAACAACTCTCAAGCATCTCGTTCGAAAAAATGTTAGTATGAGACATAAAAGTCATTATGTGCGAAAATACTGGTCCTGAGCTGTCGGATTTTCGAAAATTCATATCTCCGTTTAAAATGAAGTAATCGAGTAGTAAAAAAAAGAATAATGACCGTCTTTGTAAGACGAATAAAACTTATGAACACTTCAAGGTGATATTTTAACGGTATTATAGGGAAAAAATAAAAATGTGTTTTTCGATCTCGAAAATCGTCCGCCCTGAAAAAAAAATGCACTTGTTATCAACATTTCCTTAGCAGAATTGGATTCCCCATTCAATTCTACACCATATATTTTATTTGTAGCGAATTCGAGCTTTACCCCGGTTTTATTTAATTTTTCAAATGAACGATTTCTCAATTTTCCATGTTTTTCGAATCTGCCCTCCGCAAAGCTAGTTGCTTTTTCATAGCACAATTTAATACCATAATGTAGTGGCGTGTTAGTAAAATATTATTAGTTGCTTGGGAGAGAATGTGAAGCGATATTTTATTCAAAAATGATTTTTAGACAAAAAATACTTATCGATTATAATGTTCAATGTTCGAGGAATACGGATGGAGTAATAATACAATACAAACAGCATATCGAGGTCCGAATTTACAATAGAGATTCTGTAAGCTGTGAACAACTGTGAATAGAATCGTTCATTTTGTATTTGCTCTAAACTGAGCCCCTTTTGTGACATTTTCCCTAATTTTTATTCACTTTCTCGTTTGCGTGCGAGACTTGAGATGAAAATGGCATCGATAATATAATGATGACTACCAAATCGTTTTCTTTGAAGACCGGACGCTCTATAGTAAGTGCCATTTGGAATAGTTTGAGTACGATAGATGGGAAGAAGTGAGGAAAAACATCTGCCACGTGAGAAATTTGATTGGAAATTGGATTCTCACTGTGAACTCGGACCACGATAAAATAGAAGTTAAAAAAATTACTCGAAATCGTTTCCGATGTTCGCGTCAGAGAAATACGGCTTCAACGGATTTGTGAAGTGTTCCTCGAGATTGTCGACGAGATGTTTGTGGAGATCATCGTCAGTGTAGATGTGATTTTCTTGGAATGTCCACCTGCAAGTGTTAAATATTTTTGTTGCGGTGTAAATCGCATTGTATTCGGTTAAATATTATGATTTTATATGAATTATGAAGAATTTTATGAAGAAAAAAGAAAAATTAAACGGATATAACCTCTTCTTCGATGTATCCATCCTCTTCAGTGTACTCCACCGGAGCATGGCGATGTCCACGAGTTACAACCGTTGTTTTCTTCTCCTTCTTCTCTTTCGGAGGGGCAGCGAGAGTACGAATGAGGTTCCGAATCTGGTCGAGAGTCATCCTCTCTTCCGGTGCTATCGTCGTCTCCAACTTCATCAACATCTCTACTTCCTCCGCTCTCAGCTTGGAATTCTGCGCGACGGCAGTATCGAAGAGAGACTTGACGAAGGAGCGTGTTTTCGGTGGATACCGTCCGCCTTTCTTGCCCATCCGCAATGCCCATCCTTTCTCCAACTCCACATCTTTTCTGGTCTGGAGGGCTTTGAGGGAATCAGAGAGAGGAGCGAGAGCAACAGCTTGTTGAACGTCCTCCAAGTAGTTTTTGAACAATCCAAGGGAGTAGTCAAGCAGAGAGACCCTCTCTGGGCGAACTTTGTGTCTGCCGGAGTCGTGATGCCGAACCAGATTCGAATATCTAATGAAACTGGATCCGCACGTCGGGCAGATGAAGACAGATTCTTGGGAACCAGTAAGGGGGGCTTGGGTTGACGAGAGATCATCATCAGCATCATCGACCTCGACGATGTCTCGAGTCGACTTGGTAGGGGGAAGATACCAGAAATATCCGCCTAAACCTTCAGTGATGTTCCGGAGCTCCTCATCCTTCTTGTTCTTGTCGGCCCTCTTTCCACCATGTTTCGAAAAAGAAAAGCTGGCCTCAGTCGGTACGAGATTCGAGAACTCGGCTCCAACTCCAATTCCTCCGAAGCGCCATGCGCGCATTTTCTCTCCACGGAACTGGAAGTGTCCTAGTTCGGAAACACGGTTGATTTTGCTAGTCGAAACACGCTTCTCATGGACAACATCAAGGTGCACTGACAATCCGTTGAGTAGTTTTCCGGTAGTCAGACTGTGGTACATCTCTTCGGGCGTATCGATCTTGTTTCTGTGGTTGACGAATTCCCTCATCTTCCTCTTCACTAGTGCAGCCATTCTGTCCGACGACGACTTTCCACTCTGCGATTCAGAGAACGTCCAGGATACCACATTGACTCCAGTCTGCTTCACAATTGACGGGATTGACGAGATGGAGGCCGAGCAGTGGTAGTATCCTGAAAAAAAAACTTTAAAAAAAATAAAATTGTGCTATCGTCTCGCCATTTTCATAAACACTAGAATAATTCGAATATATACACTCAGAGGAAAATTACTTCGCCATGTATGCGAATATTGGTTCAATTACTTTAGCTTAGCTTCTGTACAGAGAGAAAGTGTGTGTGTGTGAAAAGTGTGGAGTGATTAGGTAATTTACTTATTAACTCGCATGACGAAATAATTTTTCTCTCTGTGTGTAGGTGATAAATAATCTTGCATCAACAAATATAAATAAAGTAATCAAAATAAAATATAAAAAATTATCGCACCCGCGTTGTCTGAACGCAGATAGACGTCCGTGATACCGTATTTGTGAAGCTCCTTGAGAACATGGCGAATGATTTCAACTGTGTTTTAACTGTGTGAAATTGATTTCAAATCGTCTCGAAACTGAAAAACGGCACAGCACACACCACTCCTCTGCTATTTTGAACATAAGCCACTTATTTGAAAGAGGACAACGCCGCCTACAACATATCAAAATTCCAGCTGCTTTTTTCCCTACACTTTTGAAATACATGAGGTGGATTGTAGCACTGTTCAATGTCAATTTCAGGATAAATGAATAGCATGGATCAATAGAGCTCGAAAAATGAGCCGGAGTGGTTCAGAGATGATTTTTCACACAAATGGCCCACAACCGAGATATTCGGGGTCAAAGTTGGGTACCAGGAGAGCCGACCCGGTGCCACGACCCACAGAATGAAAAGTGGGTTCCAATACCTCGGGGGGTTATCAGACAGGCTTGGGAGGGTCCAAATCCACGAAAACATCGATCTCACTTTTTGACCCATTCCCTTCGCCAGCTCGATCCTCTCGTGAGAGGCGTGATATCTAGTGGACTTAAGAATTCGATCGAACCCAGTTTCTCTTCAAGGCTTGCGAATAAGAGAACGGTTATGAAAATTAGCGAAAATATCAACAAAAAAGGCTCAGTTTCGAGCAAATACAAAGTGGCCGATAATATTCACAGTTGTTTATAGCTTACGGAATCTCTATTGTAAATTCGGACGACAATATTCTCTTTGCATTTGTATTAGCGATCCGCCCATGAGCATCCAACATTGAACATTATAATCGATAAGTATTTTTTTGTCTAAAAATCATTTTTGAATAAAATATCGCTTCACATTCTCTCCCAAGCAACTAATAATACTTTACTAACACGCCACTACATTATGGTATTAAATTGTGCTATGAAAAAGCAACTAGCTTTGCGGAGGGCAGATTCGAAAAAAATGGAAAATTGAGAAATCGTTCATTTGAAAAATTAAATAAAACCGGGGTAAAGCTCGAATTCGCTACAAATAAAATATATGGTGTAGAATTGAATGGGGAATCCAATTCTGCTAAGGAAATGTTGATAACAAGTGCATTTTTTTTTCAGGGCGGACGATTTTCGAGATCGAAAAACACATTTTTATTTTTTTCCCTATAATACCGTTAAAATATCACCTTGAAGTGTTCATAAGTTTTATTCGTCTTACAAAGACGGTCATTATTCTTTTTTTTACTACTCGATTACTTCATTTTAAACGGAGATATGAATTTTCGAAAATCCGACAGCTCAGGAACAGTATTTTCGCACATAATGACTTTTATGTCTCATACTAACATTTTTTCGAAAGGGTTGCTAAGGAAGTGTCTACATGCCAAAATAAGCTTGGGAGGATGCAGTTTGAATTTATTGTAAAACGCCACCTGCGATCTGTCAGAAGACGTGTGTTAACAAGCAATATTCCGAACATATTAAAATAAATGGAAAGCAGAAAATAATAGTGTACTAGAGATAGCGATTGACTATCCTCGTAAAACAAACAGAGCACAATTTAGGCATGGCGAATATGAATATAATGGGCATGAGTTTCACAAGGAAGAGAAAATATTCAAATGTATTATTCTGACAAAAGTTCATCTCCAGGTGGCTCAGAGATCTCGAAAATATTCTTCAGCATTTTGCAGTTGACTTCCGGGTAGAATCATGACGGGCGTTTGCAATCTTTCTTCTGCACATCCAACAATCGTCCTGGAGTACAGTCGAGTAAAAGACCGACAATTCTTGTATACTAGGGAAACCGACGGAGTCAACAGAGCACAATCTAGGCATATCGAATAAAATAATTCGAGCATAATCGGCACACAGAAAATTCACATTGAGTGGACACATATTGAAATGTATTATTCTGATGAACCTTCATGTTCATATAAGGCAATTGCAATGCTCTAAAGGCACCGAACGAATAATCCCGTAGAACAAGCAGAGCACAATCAAGGCATAATGAAAATTACACACAAAATCATACAATCGACACTCAAACATTTCACAATGTGTGAATAAAATATTCATAATATTATTCAGAATAAAATATTCATAATATTATTAAGAAGGTTCATCTCCAAGTCGCTCGTAGATCTCGAAAATATTCCTCGGCATTTTGCAGTTGACTTCCGGGTAGAATCATGACGGGCGTTTGCAATCTCTCTTCTGCACATCCAACAATCGTCCTGGCGTAGAGTCGATGACGTTGAAAACAGAGAGTCATGAAGACGAATGCAATACCGAACCCGCTGAAAAGATTGTTATTGCATGCAGCCTTAAACATTCAACGCTCGCGCATGCAGTGCCATTGGACTACATGAAAACGCGTCCTCAAAATGAAATGATTTCTCGTTCTGTTCTGAGGGTAGGCGAGAGGTCGTTTCACTCTGAGAAGGCTTTCTTGTCTAGACCAGAGATATTAATTGCACCATTATAAGTGTGCGTATTTTTCTCTTTATCGACCACGTCCAATTAAAACAATGGACTCACTACGAGCAGATCAGTTGAAAGACGGCTTTACTCGCCTCGAGAACGGTCAACCATTGAGGATCTTCTCCTGCAAAACAAATGTAGTTTGAAACAGAGAGAGAGAGAGATAAAAGAATTATGTTAAATTGTAAAGATGTTATGGGTCAAATAACTGTACAGTAGCGAGCCACTACGCTATGCAAGTCGGTATGCAGAGCAACGTACTGTATTACAACTTTAAAATCTTACTTACACGAAACTGGTGTATGCACTCTGTTTAAATACATCCGTGGTTGTCCTGTTCTCTAGCCTTCCGTACTATTTGTTCTAAGCGTTTAAATATTGGTGTGTAAATTTGTAAACATGTACCCAAAATGAATGGCGGAACAAAGAACACTGCTAGGTAGAATGCAATTTGCGCCGCCACTCCAAATAATAAGATTCGAATGTCCTCAAAGTTCGAGTTGGCCTAGGGATGTACTCCTTTCATACCTTTGCCAGTCGCAAATTGTCATGAATTTGCCATCGTTTGCTCACTGAATAGCGAACGGTCGAAGAAAAAGTGACAAGCCGCGTTTGTTCTCGGCGATTTAGCGACGTTATTCGAGAGAAAATCTGCGAAATGCACTAATGATTTCGTCAGCTCTGCTAGGCCAAAATTCGTATGAAACGATCGTAAGCAATGTAAAACGTAGGATCTCTCACGGCAGCCTAGTTTTAACACCCAAAACCAACTGATCAAATTGAAACACTCAGGAGACACTCAGGAGAGAAAAATTACTTCGCCATGCATGCGAGTTAATGATTAACCAACTTTAGCTCTCCACACTTTCCACGCTCTCTATACATAAACTTGTTTATTTATATATTTTTTTAATATTTTACTAACTCGCATGCATGACAAAATAATTGTTCTGTGTGTAAAGTGCGCAATTGTCGCTTACCAAGCACGAAAGATTGCTGAGCAGAAAATTACCCGCTACATAAATGACACCGTCGATAACACCTGCGACTGAGTTATGGATTGGAATATGTGATAAAAACTGACAGAAAAGAATAAGGTAAGCAGCGCCGATGGAGAGGAGAGTATTCACGAGAATAATGAGCCAGGAAAGCCAGAGCCGTTGAGACGTTTCGTAGTCAGAAGAAAAGTAAAACGCCATGCACCTGAAAATATAATTAATTTTTTTCATTCAAATTTTCATTAAGTGTATAGTCTAGAGTGTAAAATACCACATGCGTTTGATCTCAATTTCTATAGAACGTCATTCCTTTAGAGGTATTATCATAGTTCAGACGATGATTAGTGTTATTAGCATTAGTACACCTCACCGTTCGATCATTATCAAGTGAACGTAATGATATATTCCAATCCAAGCGCATAATTTCACCAGCATAAGTGGGATGAGAAAAGAGTCGATATCTGTTCGTGAAAACAAGATTTGCATAGGAAAAACAGGAAAAAGTTGTATTTTACCGTAGTCATGCAGAAATTTTGCCTCGATTAGCATTAGAGGGAAGCGGGTTACAGTGTTCACGGTGCAGAGTATTGCTATGGCGTAGGTGGTTAGAACGGCTAAATTAATATGGTAGGCCCGCACCTGAAATACTCACAGATTACAACAATTCAAGTGGAAAAGAATCAGATAACTGTGTTTCTATCAAAATCTTGTGATATTGTGTTTTTTCGCACGTTTTTCTCCATATCTTTTAAAAGAAAAATGTTTTTGTATACGTGAGTGCAAATTCCACCTTCCATATGAAGAGAATTGAGAGAGCAGCGCAGAGGAGATTGAAAATGTGTCCAGCAAACTGTAATCGATCACGGGCTCCAAAATTAAGATTAGAAAACAAACCTCAACAATCAGCCAGGTTTCATAATTTGTCCGAATCGACATTGGAAGGTGCTCGGGGGTAATGAGGAAGGCAATCCAGATCGTCCCATTTCCATGCGGCATATGAAAGGCGTCACGGTTCCATACGTTATTTGATGGTCGCATGTCGCTTGACAATACCAAAGTGAGAGAAGAGAAGAGTGGTAACTGTAGCCTTCCCTGTCGACTTACCGAGTTGTATAACAAAGGAGGGAGAGCAGGTGGGTAGAAGCAGCTTCAAATAGAGGGAGGACGATTTGTTCGCCTGATTGAACAGGATACACAATTCTGTCAAAGACACGAAAGGTAGGCGTTTGTACCCTAGGGATAAGTGAACCAAAATGATCTGTTAGTCTGTTCTAGAAAACACGTGATGATTACTGAAATGACGACAAAGAACAGTTCTATAACTGAAAGAATTCCCTCGAGAGGACGTAACTTGATTCAGCAAGAAGTCGCTTACGTGAGACCTTTGCCACGTTTGATTCCACCTGTGATTTCGTTGACTTTTGAGTTTGAACCACCTGTTCAATGCTGGTAATTGAGCTCACATAGAGACTACAGAATCATGATCTCTCTATCTGCCGAACCCAATCTACACTCCTTCTCAAAAAAAATCCCTACATTCTTCCATCGAAAACAGAACAAAATGGGATAAAAAACATGAACGTAACAACTATCAAAACACACTCTACCGGTTCGATAAAAGATAGTGTGTGGCAACAACAAAACTCCCGCATGATTTGACCGCTATATTTAAAAAAAAGTCCTCGAACATTGTTTATTTATAGATGTCAAACGATCACAACTTGATTCGTTGAAATACGCTTTATTCTTACAGTAAGGATACACGTCGTTGCGAAGTGGGACGATCTACATCTTCTTTCTAGTAAGGATTGAACTGCTTATGGTACTTGATCGAGGGGATGAAGAAGTCGGGCACGAGTGGCGCGTCTGCTTTCGAACGATTACGTTTACAATACTGTACAGTGCTCAAGTTTGCTAGGAACACGGTTCTCCAAGGTATCGTTTTCAAGAAAACGGTTCTCTACCATCCTAATTCGATGCGCTCTCTCACAACGAACCGGGGAAATTAGGTGGGTGGACAACCGCTTTCTAAAAATCGAAACCACGGAGAACCGTTCTTCGGGGAAACTTGTTCTCAATGCGAGACAAGGCCGTCAAAACTCACTCTTGACCATGGTGTACTTCTCGAAGTCGCTGACTCCCTCGGCACGAAGAACTTCTTCATCAATGGCGAACTTGCCCGTGTACCTGAGACATTGAACGTATTTATTGTACCTCATCATTGTCATGGAAACCTCATGAACCGCATTTGCATGTCGAAAATGCTCACAATTCTTCAATTTTGTGTACACCGGATATCCAAACAGTGAATTTCTTTCTATAATGATCCCTATCAACGTACTGCTTGGATTCCTTCGTAAGTATGGCGTAGGCAGCGTCAGCCATGATTTCCGGGGATCTCGAACCGGCAGCTCCCTTGTCTCCGGCCAGCATTTCCATCGCAGACGTCCAGATGGCTGTAGAAAACAAGTATTTCGAGTTTAACATTTATCTCTATCTCGTGAATTAGCGGTAGAGCGAGAACCATTATTAATTTCTCGTGGATTGTATCGTCCAGATACAAAAATTGAGGATGGAGCCCCCCTATGTAGCGTTGTCCCTCAACTCGTACTCGCAGATCACATTTTTCCATTGAGACTGCTTACACCACGTACGGACATATCGAATGGGGTGCATAACTCACCGGTGAGTGGCCAGAGTGCATTCACAGCGATTCCCTGCGACCGCAGTTCCTCATGCATTCCAAGCACGCACATCGACATGCCGTACCTGCGATTTAATTTTCTTTTTGTCTACTTTCATCCCAAACTCTTTTTTGTCTAAACATTAAGAAAGCGATAAAGACGAAATGAACGAACTTGGACATGGTGTAGGCAACGTGCGGAGCGAACCTGCAATTGCTATTCCATATATATTGTAACATCCAATCGAGGGAACAATAGTTATATGTATATATGAGCAATTGTTTTGTAAGCAGTGCTTCTCATTATACTCGCATATTCTTGGTGAATGGGTTCGTTATCGTGAATGTCACTGGCCACTGAGTGTCCATGAGCAGAGGCGGCGAGATGTTGAGAATGTGCGGGTTCTTGCCCTCTCGCAGATGGGGAATGCATGCCTTCGACCTGATGAGAGAGTCATTGATCAGAATTAAATTAACTGTTTGATATTAATGACAAAAAGGAAAGAGCTGCAAATAAGGACAAAGGTAACTAGATCCCTTCCGAACGTGGCGCTGTTGGATGTTACGGTCCTTGGTTGCGTAGAAACCCAACCGCCTCACTAATGGTGGGCGTATTATCACTGGTTCATACGCTCTATCAAAAAGTGGTTTCTTACCTACTTTCAAAACGTGATATCTTTCCTTTTCGAGAAACCAGTAATACCAAATACACCATTGGCAAGTATGACTCACATCATGAAAGTGCCTCTCGTATTGACGCTGTGCATGAGATCGTATCTCTTCATGTCAGTCTTCGTCGTTCCTTCAATCTTCGAATTTCGAAAGTGAAAGTTTCAACTTTATTGTTATTTTTTGTCGTTGCACTTCAATCATGGCCAGGTACCTTGGGGGTAAAAACTGGATGAGAACAAGCATTCTTTTCGATGAAAAAATGGGCTTTGATGGCTATATACTTGAAAAAAGCCCTTTAGATAGGTTCTCATGCGATGTAGTGCCATCATACCAGTGAGACTGATTGCTGAGGCATTGTTGATGAGAATGTCGATGCCGCCGAATCTCAACGAGAAAATTTAAAAAAAAGGTTAGGGATGAGAGAGTGCACAGAGCGGCAAATTCGCTAGGAAAACACTTTGCAAAGGTTTTGTTTCTTGGAAAAAGTTTGCAAATCTCACCGCTCCGCACGCACTCTCGTGTGCCGAGAGAGTGTGCGGAGTGAGGAGAGTGGCATTTGTTGTCAGTGTGTTAGAAACTGAGAGAGTAGTTTTCAGCTATTCTTAATTTCTCCTACTTCTTGTTTTCAAATTTAAAGGAGAGTTTTAAATTGGGGAGACAAACAAGGAGACAAACATTGATACCTTTTCACCGCTTGCTTCACGCATTCTTGCACGTTCACCTCATCTCTAACGTCGAGAACGACCGGAAGTGCACGACCTCCCGCCTGATTGGGTATTATTATTGTAATTACATTTTAGATGCATTAATATTTTAAATACATTAAGACATTCGATTTATCTAACCAGGAGTCATTGCAAATGCGATGATCTCCGTTCGAAAGTCAGCTGTTGCTCGATTTCCACGCGGCTATGCCTCGATTTCGACAATAACAACACGAGAGAGGAAGAAAGAGTGCTGGAGTAACGAAGAGAGAGAGAGAGCACAGGAAATGTGCAAGAGGCCAAAGGATTTGCGAAAGAGCACTCTCACTTTTAAATACTCTCCCGCTCCTACCCGTCTTGAATGTAGCACATAATTAACAACCAGACAGGGTTCAGGATGTGAGAGTGTGCAATAGTGAGAGGGTCCCTCTTGTTTTCACACGCTCTCTCTCCTGTGGAATGCTGTGGTAGAACTTTGACGCACCTTTTCAATCTCCTCGGCGGCGGTGTAGATGGTGCCTGGTAGCTTCGGGTGAGGAACAGCTGTCTTAGCAGCGACAACGATGCTCGCCCCAGCCTGAGAATGTTTAGGTTTGTCAAGAGAACGGTTCTCCCACCCTCCTCCTTCCGCACGCTCTCTCGTTTCGGTGAGAAGACAATAAAGTGCGTGGGATGAGGAGTTTGGACATCCGTTGTCTAACAAGGAAAACCTTTGGAAACCGTTCTCCTTTTGTAGATGCAATTTTTAGGGGAAAACTGTATTTATTATAGTAGAATGAACCTCACATTTCACATCTAATATAATGGGCACATTCCTCCTGAGTCGAAACTTTTTTCTTATTTGAAGGGTTATTTCGAGTTCGCCCGTTTCATTTCGTGCACAGACCTTGGCCAGTCGTAGAGCGATGGCTTTTCCAATGCCTCTTGAGGCTCCAGTGATGAGTACTGTACGTCCGGTGAATGGTCTACAAGGGAAAGATTCTAAACAACTTGAATCAGTCCACCAGTGCACAACTTGAAGGAAGTGCAAAGGGGTCAGAGTACTATGGAACTAACAATAAGCATATTCCTAGTGGGAGGTCGAGTTCGCCATGGAACCCGCTTTTGTTTTGGGAAAACTAAAGGAAATAATCGATAAAGTTGCCTCACCCAACTCCCGACATTCTCTAGTCGACGGCAGAGAGAGGGAATAGTAGTTGTTGACGCTCCGTTTTTTGCAGGGGGAGAGGGGGAGGGAGAGGGGTTGTTTTGCCAGGCAGTGTTCTGGGAGGCGGAGGAGAGAGATGCGAGGAGGGGAGGAGAGGGAAAGGGGTGCGAGCCGGTGCCGGCGAATGGACAACAACTCGTGCTACGGAGGAACAGAGAACCTCCATGGTCAACGGGGGGGGAAGTTGGGTGCAAGGGAGGAACGAGGAAGAGGACAGGAGAGTCTGTTCCGATTGTCTCCAGTGTTCTCCCGGAATGATCACGTTTCTTCCAGTAGAAAGTGCGTGATGTATGCATAATATTTTTTTTTAATTCCAGACGTCAATTTACGCCGCGGAGTTTACCCTTCCCATGCAAAGCTACTCAGTGGGCGAGGTCGACCTCCCACCAGGAATACACTCAGCAACTGTTATTCCCCGCACTTCCTTAAAGTTGTGCACTACTGGACTGATAGTGAGTGTGAGGGGAAAACTGAGATGCATTTGTCTTCGCTTGAGAACAATTGAGAAAGTTTTAAACTGAACACGATTTATCGGCAGAATGACGAAAATTTGTGCTACGAAACAGAGAACGTCCATTTGGAGAGGGGGACTAGTTGGGTGCAAGGGAGGAACGAGGAACAAGAGCACAGAAAGTGCTACACTGGATGGAGTCTGTTCCGATTCTCTCAAGTGAAGGAACACTCCCGTTGAAATAGATGATAATGTTGTACCAGTAGAAAGCGTGTGATGTAGTAATAATGTTGGCGAGTTTTCCATTCCCAAGCAAAGCTGGCTCAGGGGGCGAGCTCGACCTCCCACCAGGAATATACTTAGCAACTGTTCTCCCCCTACCCTTCCTTTGAGTTGTGCACCGCTCGACTTTGAAAATATTTCGGATTTTATCGTCGTTCATTGCAACTTTCTACACTGAAAACGATGACCGGTGAATGGGCAACAATTTGTGCTACGAAACAAAAAACGTCCAATATGAGTGTGGGGGACTACTTGGATGCAAGGGAGGAACAAGGAAGAAGAGAAGAGAAAGTACCCTCAAAACGGAAGAAAATGCACCGTGTCCGGGATTTTCCGGGATTTTCCGGGAAAACTCCGGAAAGTCTGGCAAATCGTTGTTTCTCAATGAAATCGCCCAAATTTTGGAGAACGAAGGTTTCTCCGAAATTCAAGAAATCCGTTTTAAGAACTAAGAAATTTATTGATTGGAAGGTACTGTATCAGAAGTTGCGATTTTCGTCGTGTGTCGTGAACCACATACGATACGGTAGTGTATTGGTGTACATTCCTCTTTCTTCCAAAGCGTTGTCTTTGTACTCTTCTATTTTGATGCAATTTTCTCGTTATTTCGTTTCATGAACACTCATTAGGAGAAGAAAGCAAAATAATGAAGAATATTATCAAAATAGAAGAGTACAAAGACAACGCTTTTGAAGAAAGAGGAATGTACACCAATACACTACCGTATCGCATGTGGTATACGACACACAACGAAAATCGCAACTTCTGATACAGTACCTTCCAATCAATAAATTTCTTAGTTCTTAAAACGGATTTCTTGAATTTCGGAGAAACCTTCGTTCTCCAAAATTTGGGCGATTTCATTGAGAAACAACGATTTGCCAGACTTTCCGGAGTTTTCCCGGAAAATCCCGGAAAATCCCGGACACGGTGCATTTTCTTCCGTTTTGAGGGTACTACGCTGCATGGAGTCTGTTCCGATTCTCACAAACACTCTCGAAACACTCTCGTTGAAAGAGAATCGAAATGTTTTGGCAGTAGAGATCGCATGATGCAGTAGATACATCTTGTGTATAATCTCTTTATTTCACAAAGTTACTCACAAAGGTACTTTTCACAAAGAGATCGGTTCTGAGGGCGCGCCCTGCCTCCCACTATGAACATGAGCAGTTCAGTTCCTGAGGGCAATTGTTTCCCTCCGCCCACCTTGCCCTTCCTTCAAGTTCTAGATAGCTGTACTGAGCAAATAATGCACTATATCCGTTTACCGTGGCTGAATGTTGTTTTTATTATCTGAATACGGCGAAAATATTTTTATTCGGTATTCTATAATTCTATTCCGACATTCACAGCCACGACAATTTCAGTTTCTCAAAATAGGTGTCCGATTCCTTCTCTTTCTCGTCAGACACTTCGGTTATAGTTCTGTTTGGAGAGTCAATCGTGGCCCTGCGAAAAAAATGATATAAAATTTAGGTTTGATCATTAAACTAAATGTAGATGAAATTGACTAAATTTAGATTCCAGTTTAAATATAGTCCTATTAAATTGGAGATATATCCGATTACCACAGTCTCGGCGCCAATCGTTGCGCATTTCGAAGAAGTCGTGGATGATTTAACAGCAACCAAACCATTTGGAAGCCACCGTTGATGGACATGTTCTGTGGTAAATATGTACAGTAGCGCCGGAGAGTATCGCCACATGTTTGTTTTATGGCGCAACTTTTGAATGATGTGAGCAATAAAAAGATAATTTTGAGTCAATTTAGAATATCCATTGGAGAATACAATGTTTGCACGACTGTACCCTAGAAATGTAATCATGTTGTGTAATGCTTGGAGCGATCGCATCCCTGACGCGCGTTATTTTACTCTCATGATTCTAAATATACGGCAGAAAATAAAAGTCTGTCAATACTTTACGGCCTACTGTATGTAGTTCCGATTTATGTGTAAATTATCCTCATTGTTAATGAGGCGCAAGGAATCAAGAAAACAGATATACTCAGCGGATAATATGGATCACATTACCGTACCCACATCATGTAAAATCGATATTGAGATTAGATTATAATGTTGCATTATTTACCATTGAGTAGAGGGTCTCCAGAATGCCCCAGTGCGTTTCGAATAAGAGTGGAACACACGCATTCGTAGCAGGATCGACTCGCAGACAGAACAACAGAAAAATTGTGTTGACAGAATTCTGAAATTAATAATAAGAAATTTTGTTTTGCTTTACATGAATGTACTTTATAAAACTTTAAGACCATACAAGCCTTTTTTATTATACCTCCGTTCGTTGAAACCATGAAAAAAACAACATGTTTTGCAGATAGATTTAACACTTTGCAGTTTTCTTTTTAAGACCGAAAAAATATAACAAACCTTCATGCAAATACTAATGATGAATGCATATTGCATGGCTGAAGCCATATCCGAAGATTCTTTCACCTCAAAATTTAAAATATCGCTAACATACCATACGACTGAAATCACCTGATATCTCGCGTTTAACGAACCATTCTCGTGCAATTCCACATATCGACGCTTGCAATAACGAATTGCAAAAGTGTTTATCTAGAACGGGTAGTTTATCTATATGTATCGGAAAAGTACACTGAACCGAAATAGTTGAAATGTCCAGAACGAAAGAAACCGATCCCGTCACGATGAATTGTCCATCTAAAAAATATTTAAAGCAACGATATTTTCAGAAAGTGTAATTTTCAGCGGCTTCGCAAGAAGGCATAAGCAGAAAATAGCGGTAAAAAGGTACCAGAAGAGACGTATCCAGATAAAATCGATACGAATATTGCAATGGCTGTGCTCGGAATGAGCGTAGTCCAAGCAAGTGAATGGTTTTGATGGTAGATCTCCGGATTGACAGAAGACAAAACTCTTTCGATTGTTATCATAACTTCGATGCAAGTAGTGAAGAATATCGACGTCATTTCCACCATATAAATATGGTTTCGAGAAGCTCAAAACATATTCTTGTAAAACATCAGTTCACAATACTTGTCCATTTGCGGATGAAGTGATTTGTGGACTTACGGGATCATTCTCGTTTCTGTCAGTCGTCGCGAGCGGTGCCTCTCCATTTTGCTCTGATGGAGAGGGGACTCCCCTAGTTCCCTGGACCCCCCTCGTCTTTCTACCAACGACTCGACAAGATTGGAATCCCCGTCCTAGCCGGCCTGGTCACCGTGGATGAGTATGACCGTTTGATGTTGGCTACTCAGATACCAGTTTCGCCAATTCTCAATTTGATTGATGATTCGAGCTTGGTGGACTCAAAATCAAGTGCAAGAAAGAAGTGCCACGCGTTCGTCAGGACTGCCTTCAGCCTCACGTATCCTCCCCTTTCTTCCTACGTCCATGGTCCTAAGACAGATCTCGTTTATTCCTTCAGCAACTTCAAAGAAGATGGTCTGTGAATGGGAAGAAGACCGATCCTCTACCTCGACCCCAGCCGAAATGATCAGTCTATACTGAGAAGAATGATCCTAACCCCTGAAACCACATCCTCACCAGATAGCGTTACCGCCTGATGCGATAAATAATTGAACTTACGGGACACTTTTTGTGACTCATTACATTTCTCACCGGGCTCAATCATATTCTCAGCTAGGAATCCGTCTTCTTGAGATAAATTCAGCGCTCCCAACATTCCATGCGATATGAAAATAGTGGTTAGCCCCGAAATCCAAATCGTCAATAGGTATCTCAAAGTTGCACAATTAAAAAAAGAAGGAAAAGGGAAAAAAATAACCTGCAGTTGGTGTGTAGCTTAGTGCCCATGAGAACTATGAGCAAAAACAGAGCCGTGATAATTAGCAGAGAGTTAATTAGAAGTTGGAGCGTAGGAAGAATAGGATAGACTTTGAGAAGTTCAATCACGTCCGAACTCATTTGACGTATAGGAAGCACTGACAGAGATTTGCGTAGGATGTGAAGATGTTAGTTAGGGACGTATAGACATATTATTGTTAATGCTGGTACTGGGAATACCGAGAGCATACCATTCAACATTTAAAGGTCAATAGATTGTGAGTCATACAAATCAAAGACGGAGTAACAAAAATAACATGAAAATAAAAATACTGTAAAAATAGCATGTAACAAAAATAATTGTTCTCAATGGACACTATCGCCAACTAGAGTACCCTGTAATACAAAATGAAATACACGAGCACATATATGTTTTTTTCCATTCAACATAATTTAATGTAGGACATAAAGTGCCGAAGGTTCATTTCTCTTATCAGGTTCCGCACAGGATTGCACGCACTGAGGAAAGCTATAAATTGTTCATGTACGACGTTTATGTAACAAATGTGTATGTCAAAACAGCCTATAAATACAACTCACGAACGACGTGCAGAAGATATATTTTTTTCGGTGCTAGGTTGGATGAAAACCTACTCGATGAGACCATTTTTTTGTGAAAAAAATCTTAAATTAAGGTTTTTATAAAGGGAAATCAATTTTTTCACAGCCAAAAAATTTGGTTCTCATCCAGTAGTCTCTCATCCAACCTAGCACCTTTTTACTCGGCGCGATTGCTAAGTTACAATAACTACTATCGGTATTTCGGCATTTCTGTTCACTTCCTTTCGTGTTTTGCTGAATATACGGTAGCTTCTTTACTCTCAAATTCGCAGATCGTCTGAAACGGGCAAATTATAGCGTTCATTATTTTCACGCGAATGAACTGCTGTGGTTATAAGCATTCGAAATAATAAATATTATTATGAACAACGGGGACCATCGAAACCGTGCACTCGTTCTCATAGTTCTGAAAACTAATTCGTACTCGCAAGTGAGGATGTTGATTGCGGCTATTCGATAGTCCTTCATTAGTAGAATAACTGCGAGTGCATCCAATCCCGGAAAGAAGGAGATAATCGTAGTGCTGCATGCACTGTAATGTACCACTCCACTTCCTCTGGCCGACAAAGAGGGCTTCGATGTGAGAGAGTGTTTCAAATCGAGAGAGACTCTTCACTTTGCACGCTCTCTCACCCTCTCCCCTGGTTTGGAATATTCTAATTTGATAATCAAAGCTAGGGCTAATCTATATGGATCCGGAAAATGACGAACTTAAAGGGAACTAAAATAAGTTATTTTATATTTTAAAGAAAATTCTTTTGCAATTCGAATGCAAAAAAACTCGCATATTTTTACGATGTTGAAAGAAGTTATTATTTTTAAAGGTACCCGCGTACCGGGCATTACTGTGTTTAGCGCGCTATACATCGTAGTGCCCGGTAAATCAACGCAAATTAGGAACTTTTAAAAAATCATAACTTCTTTTAAAAAAATTGTAATAATATGAGTTTAAAAAATTAAAATAACTTATTTTGCAGTGCCGGGTTCCTTTAACTGTGGACTCACCTCAGGAATTCGTTATGCATGGCAAAGACGGGAAAAACAAGAGCTTAGATCGTGTCGAGATGCACGAATACAGTGGGAATAGCAGTCTGAAAGCATGCATTAATTATTTATGTATTTATTTATTTATTTCGTTAAGTTCGCGTACAAGAAAAAACTGTGACGGCAGCATAAAACGGGTCAAAAAAGAAGTATTGAGAAAGGATCAAAAGGTGGTTGGGTTGGAAACAAGTGTTGCTTCATCGGGAACAATTTCAGCAACAAGAAGATGGCACATTTAAGTTGCCTCCTTCCATTCCTGATCATTTCCGTCCTCACAAATAGTTTTGTTTTTACGGTTGCAAAGAGGAAAACACCTAATCGTAGAGAGCTAATAAATGGGAAAGAACTGAGCAATTACTTGTACTAGCAGTATGCGGAAGAGGGCGCATTGCATGTTCTTCGTGTGTGCAGAGATCATTTTATTACGCCGCAGCTCGAGAGCGATCGATATCCTGTGTTTTAGTGTTGTAGTCTATGTTGTATCACAGTGCTCAGGCAATTATACAAAAACGTTCATGGAAATTTCGAGAAAACATTTTTTTTCAAAAGTTGATGTACCTGCTTGAAATGTGTTAATTACATGAAATGTAATATGTCGGCACCGAATTTGAGTATAAAAATTCAATATTTGACTCTCATGGTGCAGCCTACTAAAGAAAACCACAAACTAAAATTCAATACAAACACATTATATCTAACACTTTTATAGTCAAATTCGGTGCCGACATATTACATTTCATGTAATTAACACATTTTAAGCAGGTACATCAACTTTTGAAAAAAAATGTTTTCTCGAAATTTCCATGAACCCGTTCATGGTCGAAAAATATTTTGAAAATTTTTCCACCTGGTGATGAAATAATAATGTCAGGCATGTTCAAGGCATCGTGGACAAATAATATATCACTTGATACACGTGATATTTCGCAATTGTGATCAGAAATATCGCCAGACACGCGCCAAGGTCCGCTAATATCCGAACGTTTAGACAAAGTTTACGAGTATCGGCGATATGATACAGTTTTTGATGAGGATTCTAAAAATCGCAAAATCGTTGTCAATAGATGTGCAATTTTTTTCCAGGACAGTCAAAAAACAGTTAAAAATTGAAATTTCGACCCTTTATCTTTGTCAGATCGCTTCCAAAGTGGTTTTATTCGCATTTTTTTCGCAAAATACACCTAGAAAACCTATAAAAACCTACTTTTTAAAATTTCAAAAAAAATCGATATCGTAAGGTGGGGTTACTGTAACTTTTCGGGGCGGGACCCAGAACCTTAGTTACATGGCCAAATATCTTCACCACCAAGTTATTGGTATAGGTTGCAAAAAAGGCATCCGTGGGGTATGTCCGGCTTCTCGTGGATGGTCTCTTAACGAAAGTAAGCTATTTGTGTTCGGCATTCTACTTGCTGCTGCACCACATGTGGAGAATCTACAGCAGCCTTAAAACTCTCTCGATGCCTTGAAAGGTGCCCGGTAGATGGAGTTCAGGCGAGATCTGTTTCTCGTCCATAGACTTACACAGACACGTGCCTCTCTAGAGAACGCAACTCTCTTTGGTAATTTGTGAGAAAGTGCGCGTACACAAGAGAGTAGATAGTGTCGTGAACATAAAAGAGTCGAACTATCTAGATAGGCACAAGCTAATTCGCGCTCGGTGTGGAATCAGAAGGCATGAGTACCTTGTAGTCTCCGATTTGCATCGTTCTTGTTGCAGAGTCCAGACCGAATTCGACAGCCAACACAGTTTTAACGGGCTCACGGGCGACATCCGTTGCTGCGTAAAGATAGAAAGAGACGCAATACCTCAAGGATCTTTTCTTTTTTATTCTTCAGAGGAAGATTCTATACGTGTATTTGCATACGCATGGTAATGACAACACAAAGTCGAACAACTTCACACTAAAGATCTCATTTTCAGAGATTTCTGTGAAAAAATAATTGAAAGATTGAAAAAAGGATGTCATAACTGCGAGAGTTCAACTTACCACACACTCGCAACCAGAAATGAGAATGAAATTAATAATAGAATAAAGCATTTCTGCGAGAATAATTTCGTTTTCTGCTTACTGTAAGTGTGTTATTTCGCAAGAGATAACAGTCTGATTTCTCACTCCGTCACAGACCAAAATCGGTAGAGGAAATTGTAGTCGACGATGACGATTATGATAGAAACGGCAGCGCCCCACGAACACAGAACTCGCTCAAAAAGAAGAGATATAATTTTAAATTGAAATTCAGGTAAATATTTGGATCAGATCTCGTTATGTCGCGCACTCTCTCACCGGCTGGTGAGTGTATACGCGAAATGAAGTTATGATCTAATTATTTACCGGGTGGCATGGTTACAAAAATAATGTCAAGCTCTAGAAACATTTACCACGTCGTCGTACAATTTGCATTCTCGTTTTGAAGGCAACGAGATAGAGTAGAAGAAGATTCATTGAGAGGCCGAACCCTGAACTGAAGAGTGAACATTCGGCAAATGTACACAGAGCTGGAAATCTCCCGCTGGAGATGTTGTCTCCTGCTGAGAGAATATGCAAAATCTAGAGGGCTGTCGAGAGATAGTCAAAGATGATTTCTCGAATTTGAATGTTCTTTCTGCAGGAGACAACACAAGCGTTGAGAAGAAACAATACTCACAATAGTTGAATTCTGCAAGAATACCGAGGACTTCCATGAGCGACATTGACTGAAGTAAATGCAGATATCGCAATAATGACAATATGGAGATGACTGTCTACGAATAATAATCCTACTGAGAAATACACAAGTAGTGTTTATCGGAACTAGCGATTAATCAGGACATCATGAGTGGTTCAGCGCAATGTCGAATGTACTGCGTCAATCGTTTAGCGCGAAGACTGATCTATGAAAAGGTAGATAAATTAAAATAGATAAATCATATTCTGATTGTATCATGAGACAGTCTCATCTACCTTTTCATAGATCAGTCTTCGCGCTAAACGAGTCTCATTGAGACTAGAAAAATTATCACTGAAGGGTAAGTACAATAACAATGCTAAAATATAAAAATCAGTGAAATAAAAGTTATTAGATATACGAAGATTATGCTACGATTGTCAAATATAATACGATGATTGTACCTTGTTCACTAGTTGTGAGCTGAAGTATTCTGAAATGTTCATCTGTGAATGGTATGACACATTAATCTCATGTTGTCTGGCTGCTTTTCATTCACGTGTATCGTAGAAATGTCGATCTGATCTCTCGGATCCTTTCTACAACTCGTTGAGTCACTGCCTACTTCATTACTATCATAATGATATTGCGATCATTGCGTTAACTGGAACGACTTATTTTTCGCAAGTTCGACGAGTGTGTCACAGACATGTCGGGAATATGCATTATTGTGTTTATGATCTTTAAAAAATTATGAGGAAAAATTATGACCTAATGAATGTGAATCAAAAAAAGCGAATAAACCAAGATACAATTGCTTATTGACTATGTGCCATCGCGATTGGAAATGCATTCAAAGCAAGTCATCAATTGGACTATTTACGTCGAAACACCAGTTCACGCCCTTACTACCATTTGATGTGCATGGATATCATAAACAAGTTCCATCGACAATTTTTTTTGTATCCAATATTACAAACGAGTACAGCCAAAAAATGTTTACGTAATGTTTCCTGTTGCAAAAGTGTCTCCATTGGCTCGAAAATGGATAAATGGATAAAATACAATAATAATACATTAATAATACAATGGATAAAAAATTAAAATATAAAGTATTCCGCCCTTATTCGTAGGCAAGTAGGCAACGCACTGCCTGAGCATCTCAAAACTCTTATCTATTCGTGTCCTTGCCGTCCTTACGTGTAGTGAGCGACTCTAATCACCCTAATCTCTAGTCAAGCTAGGTACTCCGATCTCTGATATAAAAGTCACGAGAACTCACGCGGTTCCGACCAATCATGTTCACTCTTCTTCTCTTCGGTGGTTTCACTCTTATCCTCTACTCGATTGTTCGCTACTACCAATTCACAGCCCGCTATCCCAAAGGCCCGCTACCACTACCATTCATCGGCAATTTTTTACAGGTTCACAATATTTTATTCGAGTTATACACTAATAGATATTGAGTACAACAATGTAACAAAAAATAATTCCAGCTTGACTTTCAACATCAGAATCGTTCCTTCCAACGATTGGGAAAGGGAAACAAGGAAATCTACACTGTTTTCGCGCCTTTTCCCTACGTACAAATCACTGACTATCAAGCTATCAAGGAGGCCTTCGTTGACAAAGGTACGCTTCTTTCACTCTGACAAAGGTGTTCAAATTCATTTATCCGGTGAGCTTTGATCTCCTGCAAAAAAAAAAGTTTGAATAGGTAATGCAGTTGAGATGCGAGTAAGAGAGGTGGAACGCACAAATTATGAAATCGAATTTGATCAGAATAGGTGAAACCATGGATTTCCAGGCGACGACTTCGCCGCTCGTCCAACGAACAAATTCCTTCAAGAGGCCATTTCTTTCGCCCCAAACGCAGGCAAGCCGTAAATAATATTCAAAGTTTATACCGTGAAAAGAATGGAGACACTCGAAAAATGCTTTCTATGTGAAGACATTCGTATCATACAATTCGTACAATTCGTACAAAATCAGCGTGTCTCGTTTGAAAGGCGACACTAATTGAATTAGAATTTTCCTCCTCTCCCCGAAAAACTTGATAATGTGCTAATGCGACCTAAGGATTCCAAAAAGAATACGCGATGACGATGTTAAAAACAATTTATTTTCAAATTATCAAAAAAATGTATTGTAGGCGTCATCAATTCGAATGGAGAGAATTGGCGGGAGCAGCGGCGAGCTGCTATTTCTATTTTGCGAGATTTTGGAATGGGCAAGAATTTGATGGAGGAACAGGCCAGTGATTTTCTAGGGAAAAAAAATTCCTGGAATTATGTCAGCGGTTACTGCCCACATGATTACACACTTAAATCGAGGGGCCGGGGTGAGAGAGTGTGTACAAGTAAGACTATTATACGATATTATACGCTCTCAATATTATACGCTCTCACTTCAAACCTCTTTCTGTAGTGCTGACCTGCCTATGCACAGCCTTGTTTACATCAATAGCGTTCAGGTGCGATCCTCAGTCGCTGACTACATTGAGCATTTGAAGCAAATCGAAGATAAAGACAATGTGGATATGAGATGGCCTATTCAAGTGAGAACACGCTACAAAACCGTAAAACACAGTTTGCAATGGGGAAAGTTTTCAGGTGATGGTGGCTAATATCATCAACGAGGCTCTCTTCGGATACCGCTACACGCATGAAAATTGCCAGCCGCTCATGCAATACGTAGACGATTTTGGAAAAGTAATCTAACTTTATAGTTGACAATGAGTTCCACATAAATTTTAGCTCATGGACTCAGTAGGCAATTCGGCTGGTCCATTCCTCGGAATCGCCTTCCCCTCCCTCACTAACCTTCCATGGATCGGATGGCACACCTTTGGAAAATTCAAGTACGAAATGGATCAGGTAGCGGAAATTTTCGTTTATAAATTATTATATTCATAGATAATTGTCAGACCGACAAAATGTGAAAATTTCATTAACGTTGAAAGTATTGTAGCTCAATCGATACATCATCCACAACGTCGAACGGGCGCTGGAATCATTCAAGGATGGTGATGAACCCACGTGTTTTGTGCATGCGTACAAGCAGCGAATGGAGACAAACGAGCTACTCAAGTAAGTGAATAGAAAACATCTGCGAGTTGATGAGAATAAGTACAGAGACTTGAAATATAACGGGAAAACACTACTAATTGCGTTGGAGACCTTGCACTGTACCGCAATTGAACTAGGAGGAAATTTGGGGGGATGACTATTCAGTCCGATATTTAAGCGACATGTGATAATGAGAGAAATCCGGCTACACGGGAAACGGGTGGACAAATTAGAGTAGATCGAAATATAATCCTTAAAGGGTTTATATTTTCGCATCACACTGTGCGCCTATTATTAGTTAGCTTATATTGATATATTTAAGTCATGAGAATCTGCTTGCGTCGTGTTCCGATTTCTTCGGCGCTGGTCAAGAAACGACTACAACGACGTTGCGATGGGCAATGCTATTCTTCGCCCTCAATCAGGACAAACAGGTATCAATAATATTTAAAAAATAAAATTGTAACAATTCTTTATCAGGATAAACAGATGTTCATCACTAGGAGATCATTAATGATATGGCTACGAATCATAGAAATCCGAAAATATATTTTTAAATTCAAAAAGACAAAGTTTCAATTAAAATAGAAAAGATGATTTAATGAGGACAGGACTATTATTCATTTACCTTTAGCACACCTATTAGTCATTGGTACTTGCAGGACAATCTTCGACAAGAGCTACATTCCGTCATAGGCAAGGATAGAGTGCCCACTATGGCTGACCAAGTGCGGGTGAGTACTTTCCATTGTACGCACACTCCTCATTTTCCCCACTTTTTGTGTGCGTAATGTGCGGATAATCGTAGTCAGAATTGAATTATAGTCCCTTTCGTTGTAGCTGCCGTATGCTCGTGCGTGCGTCCTCGAGTTGCAAAGATTGGCCAATATCGTATCGACGAATGTACAACACGCGACAGTCAGAGATGTCGAGATTCGAGTGAGTGACGCCTAATTTGAAGGTTTCTTCATTTTGAACACTCTATCATCCATCGACCGGTTAAAGGGACAGTAAAGGCACCGTTGAATTCCCGCAAATTTCGAAGGTTTTGCCACGACTTTCGTCCCGTGGGAAGAAAAAAAAGCAAAAGACATGTATAGGGTGGGTATCGAAATCACGACATCACGATTGTTAGGCAAGCGTTCTAGCTCTGCTCTACTTATGCTGAAAACAGATTTTTTTTGGGTCGCACCATACCTCTATCCTTACGTCGATCGTGGAAATTGGATCAAATGAGCAAGAAGTTGTGTGTTTACTGTCTCTTTAACGGAGTGTAGGAAACGAAGAGACGGTGGTCTCACATTTCGCACTCTAGAATGGGTGCGTCAACAAGTAACAATACAGTTTTGTTTCGATTTTTGCAGCCATATATTGATTTGTATGATTAGTAAATCAAGTTTCGCGCTATTACAGGGTCAAAAGATCCCGGCCGGCACATGGGTCAACGGTGACATTCATTATTTGATGGCGAATGATCCTAATTTCGAAAGACCGAACGAATTCCTACCCGAGAGATACTTGAATGAGGATGGAAAGACACTGAACAAGGTAAGTTAACAGCAAAAAAGAAAAAAACTTTAAATATAGTACAAAAAGGGAAATGTAAAAGTTACAGGCACTCGTAGAGCGCACGATTCCCTTCTCGATCGGTAAAAGAGCTTGTGCAGGAGAAGGTGTCTTATTTATTTTACAAAAATAATAAAAAAAGCGAAATGAAGAGAATCTAAAAGCTATTAAAATCAAATTAAATAGCATTTAAATTTTCTATCTAATTGTATTTCGAAAAGAAAACAATTAACATTCTTTAGGAATGGCGCGTGTCGAATTGTTCCTCGGTCTAACTTCGACCTTCTCTCACTTCCGAATTTCTCCACGTCCTGGCCACCCTATCGATCTCGAGCCTCCACCAGGCACCATTATCATCCCTAAACCTCAGAAACTCCGAATTGAACTTGTCTGAAGTAATAAACGCATCTTTGATTATATTGAATTTAAATCGGATACAATGGCAGCAAAACGATACGAAATTCTAAAAAAAATCTGAAGAAACAGAGACGGCCGGATCGTTAATTTGGAAGTAACATCAAACTATGATTTTATTTAATTCTTTAAAAATGCTAACGGTTGGTCATCCGAATTGATACACTTTCGAATGGCTGCGATGAAGAAGTCATTTAGTAATTGGGTGAGACTATGTTCGCCAAAATTTCGTGTAAATATGACTTACACATTCTTCGTTTTTTCTCCAGTTTAAAGGGGCTGAAACTTTCCCCCCAATCACAATTAATCGACTTCATCTAACTTAAAGGGACCCGGCAGAGATCAATTGGTGTAGTTTGAGTCACACATCACGGGAAAATTTCAGAAAAAAATATTGGGACTTTCTGTTTCGAGATATGAACAATTCAATATTCGTGGTGTGCTAGTTCGACGTTTCCTAATGGTGTCTTGAGTACAGGGAATCATCATGAAACACCAGAAATTTTACTCAGTAGCCACCCAGGACATCGTACGAATTCATCTGCAA
Source organism: Pristionchus fissidentatus (assembly GCA_036245785.1). NCBI lineage: Eukaryota > Metazoa > Nematoda > Chromadorea > Rhabditida > Neodiplogasteridae > Pristionchus > Pristionchus fissidentatus. Next base: position 15,022,209 of record BTSY01000004.1, read on the forward strand.
TGAATTGTTAGGACTGGAACCGTTTTCAGAAATATTAGGAAACGGCGGCGCCCTTTGGCCCATTGTGGTGTGGTTTGCGGGTAAGACCGTAGCGGGTCTCAAAATGGTCCGAAATGTTTTTCCTTATTTTTCCCGTGATCAGTGGGCAAAATACTACTAAATAAGTACATTTCGCTATCTATGCACGGTCCCTTTAAATCACCCACAATCAAAAAAGTCTACTTTTGTACGCTCAATGTCTATCGTCCAATGCTACTGTTGGCCGAAGAAGCTAAGCATGGTCTTTCCCTTTTTTTGCATCGTGTTCAGGCAGATTGAACACCTCTCCCCCAGACACTGTCCCTTCCTGCTGGCCCATTGGCCGTGATGTCAGGATAAATCCGTGTGTTTATGTGTAATCATGAAAACGTCAACATATGGAAACGTGTAAACAGTTATAATATAGTAGACCATTGAAGACGTTTACGAGATTCAAGATAACTCGTTCATCAGAAGACAGTCAACCGAAGATACTAAGTCTTTTCAACGTCGTCAGAGCTCCCATTCGATTCTCTGTGAACTCGAATAGCCCTTCATAAACGACTTCTAAACCTAAAAAAAAAGTTGAAGAGACTATCATCATTGCCTTCGAAGAAATGACAATGAAAACTCAAAAGAGCTAAGTATTATGTATGAATTCGAGAAGTATAGGATATTTTTAGAAGACGACGAAGATTATTCTAATGCAAATGGTGATCTTCCTTCTAATGCATAGTTGAACTTGGCTGAATCGAGATAGTGACGATCGCATCCTTGTTTCGTCTGAGCAGCATAACGAATAATAGAAAGAAAATAAAATAAATAGATCGAAACTCGGCCAGCGCTAAAGCTGCTGAATATTATTCTACTAACCCGCATTTCACCATCGAATAAACCGCTCTTCTGTAGTCACTCATCAATAAAATCACTGCCAGAGCGTCGAGAGGAGCGAAGAATGACAGAAGTGTGGTTGATAGGTCACTAAACGTATTAATTGCACACTATTTTTTGCACACTTCTAATCAATCTGTGTTGTTCAAAATTCAGACTCACCCAAGAAATTCTGAGCCCAACCCGAATACGGGCAGAATAAGGACGCTTGCAGACGCGAAGTGGACCGAGCAGAGAGGAATGATTGTCTAGAGGGAGAATACAATTGATGGTCTTTGTTTACCAGGGCAACATAGAAAATCTAATGAAAGATTAACAAGGTCGAACACAGTGATTCTTGTATGTATGCAGATTCGGAAGTCGCCAACTTCCCATACTATGGAGATGTCGTCTCCTGCTAAGAGAGCATGGAAAGAGATCGACTCTCATCTCTTTCGACCACTCTCTCGATTTCCAACAATCTCTCGGCAGGAGACACGATCTTCAGAAATAGGGACTTCCCTCTCTGTGAGAGTTTCAACTATGTTGCTTTCGTTTCTCAGAAGACTGCGAGTTTCAACAGTCTAGAATTCTGTAAACCCATTAGTTATTACTATGAAGGCCATTACTATGAAGGATCAGTATTCTGAAGAGTGCGTACTGTAATTTCTTCGTCTTGGCTGACATATTCTGGCTCGCTTTGGCGAGATTTCGAACTATTCCCAGGCCGCAAAAAATCATGAATGAGAATCCAGCGGATAAAACTGTTGAATAATAGCAAATACCCACGACCGGCTTGATGTTGTAATGGCCGTCCCTCTACAACATATTTTTATCTATGGTCAGTAAATCGTTCAAGTTCTCACGGCTCCAGAGCTAGTGGCCCATCTTACCCAGTAATCAGCGATGAGCATGGACTGCTTCCTTGAGTCGATGCCATATTTCTGGTATAAAGCTTCTGCAATAAACATACGCGCCTCCGGAGTCGCTTCAAGCAGGAATAAGCCAGTGGAATACCTGATAAGGAAAAGTGGTAAGCACCAACGGTAGTAAGAATCATTAATTTTCATGATAATAGACATGGAGATGGAGTTTTTTTTAGTGAGAGGTAGGCCTTCCTCTCACTGTAACTGTGTCATATTCATAAGAGTGTGGAAAGTGAGATGACCCGACACTTTTCCTCGGAATATTTAGGACGCATTCGAACTTGTTTTGACTATGTTCAAATACTAATACTCACCACGCAGCTCCCTCCACCGCAGTAATACAGAAAAGCATGATTACGAACCAAATTGTAGAGAAGAGTTTAATGAGATGAGGGCTGCAATTTGATGTCATGTGAAAATATTGAAGTTCAATTCTCACTTGGAAACAGCCCAGTATCGATAGAGAAAGTTGAAATCGATGACTACCACTGTTAGTGAGAAAAACATGCAGAAGAATGAAACCGCGTGCTGTAATTAAAACGTTGAATTTTTTTCGAAAGGTTAAATTTTACAACATATGTTTTTTTGTTTTTGGTAAATATTTGGCAAATGATTAAGGTAATATGTTTTTACCACACTGTCAATGTGCAACTGAAATATACAGAACAAGTGATCAAGTGTGTAAACTTTCTGAAATGAGTTATTTCACACTCTTGAATTTTGCTCATCATTGCAAACTTCTCTAAACGTAAAAGAAACCGAGGACATTACAGCGTCCGTGAGCACAAATGAAATCTGAAACAACAAACTCTAAAATTTCTTGCTTCTTATTAATACCGATATCAGATGAAACGCAGGATGCACAGCTTATTTAAGAGACCGTCCACGAGAGAGCGGAAAGGGGTCCCGGATGAGAATTCGACAACCTACCCTCAAACTTTTTTCGTGGAATGAGAATCACGAATGCTGATCGACGTCGCATATATTTAAGCTTGAAAAAAAAATTTTGAGGTAAAAATAAAAAAAAAAAAAAAAAAAAAAAAAAAAAAATTTTTTCAAAATTTTCAGGCATTTTTTCGTCGAAAAAACAAGTTTCGAAATACTTAGCGAAAAATATTTAATTATACGTAACTTTTCGCGCTGATTCTGAATTTGATAGTTAGAACTGCTGAAACGCAGTTTGAAAAAAGTTACGATCGAAAAATCAGATTTTTTCTCAAAAAATCGAAAATATCTCTTTTCCCACCCCACTTTGACAACTTCATACCGTGATTTTCGGAATCTACATCAAAAAGTAGGTTTGGAGCCTTTTATTCAGATTTATAAAAATGGGCATTTTTTGGGTATTGAATTTGCATATCTTGAGATTTTGGTATGAATTTGCATATCTTGAGATTTTGGTATGAAGTCTCATCACATAACTTCAGAAATCTTTCAATCGAGTAAGCAGTTAAGTTTTCAAAATTCATTAATAAGCGAATGAAAAATAATACAGTACTTTTAAATTGAATATATTGGCATTACGTCACTGTTTTGATGATATTTCTATTTTTTAGACTTAAAAATGTGAATTTGATAAATGCGAAGATATCACTCTCAATCCAAGTTCTAAATTAGTCAAATACATAATTAAACAAAATCGAGTCATACACGAGCAAAATAATTCGAAATTCGCAGAATTATTAATTTTTTTTTTTTCAAAAATTAAATTTTTTAAATTTTTTTTCGAAATCAATATTTTTTGCGTCAAAAATTAAATTTCATATGTTATCTGTTATATTTAGTGAAATTGAGTACGATTACATCGATTTGGGGTTCATTCATAGGTTCATATAAACTTTAGATGCCGTTCGTAGATCAACTTTTCCGCCTATTCGGATAATTTTAAAATATGACTGGGGTGAGTGCAATTGCATTTAGATTTTTTTCCTGAAAGATATCTCAGTACTGTTCAATTTTAATAAAATGGAATGCCAAATAAAAACAAAATTGAATTTTTATAATTTCGTAATTTTTGAAAATATTTTCAAAAGCAGTTGTTATTTTCTTAATTTTTACTGTATGTGCGAATACGAAATGACCAGCTATTGTTTCCTTTCATTATAACTTCAATACCAATTAATTATTCAAGCCTATTCAGAGTGTTTTCAATTGTTTGTGATTTTGTGAAATTCATTGGTGGTACTTCATACCAAAATCTCAAGATATGCAAATTCAACATCTCATACCCAAAAAATGCCCATTTTTATAAATCTGAATAAAAGGCTCCAAACCTACTTTTTGATGTAGATTCCGAAAATCACGGTATGAAGTTGTCAAAGTGGGGTGGGAAAAGAGATATTTTCGATTTTTTGAGAAAAAATCTGATTTTTCGATCGTAACTTTTTTCAAACTGCGTTTCAGCAGTTATAACTATCAAATTCAGAATCAGCGCGAAAAGTTACGTATAATTAAATATTTTTCGCTAAGTATTTCGAAACTTTTTTTTTCGACGAAAAAATGCCTGAAAATTTTGAAAAAAAATTTTGACCTCAAAAATTTTTTTCAAGCTTAAATATATGCGACGTCGATCAGCATTCGTGATGCTCATTCCACGAAAAAAGTTTGAGGGTAGGTTGTCGAATTCTCATCCGGGACCATTACCCACTTGTTACGTTCTCTCGTGGACGGTCTCTTAAAGGGACAGTATAGGCACCGTTGAATTCCCGCAAATTTCAAGGTCTCGCCACGACTTTCGGCCCGCTGGAAGAAACAAAAGCATAGGGTGGGTATCGAACCCGCGACCTCACGATTGCTAGGCTAACGTTTTACCGCTGCTCCACATGGGCTGATATCCCATAGGGCGCACACCATCTCTATCCCTACGTCGCTCGTGGAAATTGGATCAAATGAACAAGAATTTGTGTGTTTACTGTCCCTTTAAGAAACAATAATTACCTGTAGATATTTATATGCTCCAATTTCGCTCTTGGTCTTGAAAAATATGAAATACAGAAGTGATACATTTAGAAACATTCCAATCCCTAAAATAAAATTTTATACATTCATTTTTGAACGCCGGCTTTCAATAGTTTGATGTTTCAATGAAGTCGGCGAGCACTACCATATCTGTTTCCCATAGCATCGTCGAATATGAATCTAAACAGTACATCTTTATTTACATATAATAATTAAAGTTATTTGATATTTCCATGAATCCTAAGCAAAAACATAACATCGTGTTTTTTCAAGGAAAATTAGTATTGTGGTGGAGTGGGAGAATTGTTATTGTTGGGTGTTTTTTCCAGAATAATAAGTAATATTTTATCCGCGTGCACAGAAACGTGTGAATTTCTGAATTTGAATGTGAATTGCCGTTATATTTCTGATAAATATCGCTTCTGTGAATAAAGCATTTTGCAGGTGCACCAAGAGATCGATGCGATGGAAAGATTGTAGATGCAGATAATTATTTTGTCAGATTTAGGGATGCCAAATTAAGAGCAATTTTGCGAATTTCGACTTTTTAATAATGGTTGTAATATACGAACGAGGTAGGAAACCATACGAAGACCTTGATTCTCCCAATCGAAAATGCTATCCGCAACATTTCTGTGTACGTGTCATGTCCAAATATTTGCATTCTTCATTTCTATGATCAACTCTTCATGAAAAGGGTGCGTTTTTTTTTATAAAAATTTTCACTGTTTTCGGGCTCTTACTCTTTTGCTTAAATTAACAAAAAATGTCAAAAGTCGATATCGAATTATTACTCGAATTATTACTGAGCAATTTTTTTTTGTTGCACTATGGGACGCCGGATCATATCCGTAAGCACAAATGCAATCTACGAATAACTATCAATAGGTAAGTACTTTCCTATTTCACATTTTGTCTTGAAGAGTATGAAGTAGAGCTGAGTTAAACTCAGAAACACTCCTATCCCTAAAATGCCATTTTACGTGAAGGAGACCTTAAGATTCACAATAGTTTACGATTTCAATGCCTTCAACTACTACAGCCATGTTGTATCTTTGTTTATGTTCAATCCGCACGCAAAATGTATTTTATGACAAAATGATCGAGACTGATTGTGAGTAACCAGAAATATTCCCCGAGGTCAAGTCATTCGTTATCGAACATGAGCGGTGAGTTCATAATGGGATTGTATAATTGCAAGGTGTTTTATTACTTTTCAATAACTCGCACATTCAGTTTCTAACAGAATTTTTCCACAACCTGTTAAATAGATCATGCTCCCTCCAACGGTAGTGAAAGTGGAGTGGTGTGTGCGGAACAATACGCGTTAGTAAAACTGCCACTCCCTTTCATAATGCGATCACACTCTCCAAAATCAACCCCGCCCTCTCCATATGCAATGATTTTTCTCCTGTATTCAAGGCAATACGCACGAATCAGTGGTCAATACGTAAAAATACTAACAAATAATTGGAAATTTATATAACTAAAGTTATCATATCAGAGTAAAGTGATACACATGCACAGTGAAATGATATATTGCGAGCAAAAATATATATGTTAATTTTTAAAATAGATGCAGACAAATGTGACTTTTAAGAATATAATTAGCTTGAAATTCTTCTAGAAGAAAACAAATTCAAAAAGTCATCTGCAATTCAGTTTGCGAGCAGGAGAATCATAACAAGACTGTATTGGCAGAGTGCCGATGGCAGTAAGCGCTCACAATGAACAAAATCGCTAGAAGTATTAACAGCCAGACCTTTGCAACTCCAATTTTTGAGTGAGAGGGTACACGAAAACGAGTGAAGCGCTCTCTCATTTTCACACACTCTGAGAGTTTCGAACTCTCCGTCTCGTCATATCAAGATTAGAGTTCTTCCTGTGGGAGCGCGTACATGAGAGATTGCATCTCGACACACCTGTCAACACAATTGGTTCTGCTCCTTATCAGCAGCACACGTTCATAATGAGGTGACCGGAATGCCACCGCTGGCGGTATATAAGGACGCAAACGTGCCGAGGAAATAACACCTCACTTTCCTCTCTGTTCTCTCCACACTAAAAATACCTTTCCACTTTGATGTTCACTTTAATTCAATCGTGTCCATTTGGAATTCGTTTCTTTAAATAATCGTATTTCACAAGTAGAATAAATGTAATTCCAGGTCACAATGAGCAAGACCTCTTCCGCACACCACTTCTTACTGGTTACAGCTTCTGGAGGAATTGGTCAGTCCGCTATCTCTGCTTTCCAAGTTCCATCTAGATATTCTGATCCTTTGGTCAGTTTCTCGATTATGGACCGATACACTGATCACCGATTCCTGAGGGTGAGCCCTCATCAGCTTTGCCCTTGCATCGTTGATCGTCGATGTAGTAGTTGGCAGAGGTCCGTCGTCTCCAGACGACTATGTAATCATACGAAAAACTTACTCTTAATACATGGTCTTTGCAGCTGTCGTTCTCTTCCTCTCTCTCGCCTCTCTCATCTCCGTCGTCGGCGACATCAACAACATGAGCGCCGAGACGATGGAAGAGATGGCAGAATTCAGAGTGAGCAACTGTCTAGCAAGGAAAGGGCAAAAGTCGGCAGAGCACAATCTGACTGTCCACTTTCCACTTTCCACTTTCAACCACTTTCACCACTGAAACCACTTTCAGAAGTTTCATGTACTCTTCTGATACACACTGATATCCGAATTGCGAATATCGAAGGATGGTGCTTTTGGATATTCGAAATTATTTCGCAATTTTCTTACATGCACCCTCGACAACTTCTTCATAATTTTTTTTGCAGCAACAGGCGGAGGCTACGTGGAAGTCGCTCACTGCCGACTCCTTGTTCATTCTCGGCGTCCGTGCGACGAGAGGATCGGGATACTCGTCGGGAGTAAGCACTCATTCCCATCTCTCCGACATTTCTCTCTACACTTGTGCTATCCTAGTCCCTCATCTCAAATCGATTAGGGTACTTCCTCCATACATTCCTCTACCAACAGTAGGATATATTTCCAGGGAGGAGGCGGTGGATATGCGGCGCCCGCTGCAGCAGGTGGCGGTTGCCATTGCGCCGCGCAGGCTTCTGGCTGCCCTGCCGGACCTCCTGGACCTCCCGGAGAAGCTGGAGAGGCTGGCAGTCAGTTTAGTTCTCTGCTCTCAACCATGCCACCAGTTCTAAGCCGAGAATGTGTAGGAATGAGCAGATATCGTAGAAATAGAAAGAGATGGTTTTTTTTGCTTTAAATTATGTATAAATTTTCGTAATTATCGACACTGAAAGTATACGAGCTCGTGTCTTCACCCCGTTCTTCTCTCCGGTCTTCCCATACACATTTGAACACTTTGCAGCGCCCGGTTCACCTGGTGCCCCTGGATCCTCCGGCATGTCTGGTATGGCCGCAGCCTACCCCATGATGATGGAGTGCGTCAAGTGCCCGCCCGGACCCGCCGGACCTCCAGGACCCGACGGAGGGCCTGGATCCCCTGGACCGGCAGGCAACCCCGGAGGACCCGGTTCTGGAGGAGGAGGATACTCTTCACCCGGACCCCCTGGTCCGCCCGGAGATGCTGGGCCCGATGGAAACCCCGGTGGACCTGGGGCTCCTGGCAATCCTGGTGCTGGTGGTGTCTCGATGATGGCCAGCCCTGGACCCGCCGGGCCTCCCGGCCCTGCTGGAGGACCCGGACCTAATGGACAATCGTCGTATGCCGGCGGACCTGGACCTGCCGGGGCGCCCGGCCCTCCCGGACCACCTGGAGGAAACGGACAACCTGGTGGACCTGGTGGACCCGGAACCCCGGGAGCCCCTGGATCGCCCGGATCCGACGGAGCTTACTGCCCCTGCCCTCCAAGAAGCGGAGGAGCTGCAGCTGGAGGTGAGCGTGTTGATTAACTTGTTTGTTTTGATTGATACGTTGAACTAAAACACTAAACAAATAGTTACACGCTGTATCCAATCATATTGTCTGAGCCCCATATTTGACCCGATCACTGAATAATATCGCCTTTCCAGGATACTCTAGCGGTGGTGGTGCTGCTGCTGGTGGCGGAGGTGATCATTTCCTTTGACTTACTCCGTTATCTTAGACAAGTATGTATGTTAAAATACCGAGAAGCATTACTCTAAACAACAAAACTATTAGGCAGCCAATAAATACGCAGAGGAAGGAAACGCATTGTTCAGAAATTAGATATACAAGTGTTAAATTGACTAAATCATTGTCTGGCAGGCTACTCTGGTGGCGATGGAGGCGGTGGCTATGCCGGAGGCCACAAGAAGCGCACGATCGGACACGCTGCCGTCCGCCATGCCTAGACGCCACTGTAGAAAGTGTAGAACATCGATTGAGACGATAAACGAGTTCATGACATTCAACAGCACCATGTTCGTAGCAACAGTGTGTCATTGCATGTGACGATGTTTACGTCAGGATCAAAAGGGCTGAACAGGGGTCTGTTAAGCCCCTTATTTAGACATCCCCTTTCTCCAAATCATCACTGATGATGCCATGGGGAGTCACTGCTACTTGTAAGGCCAGTGGTCTGGAACAGGTTAAACATTGAAATCACTCAAAACTTTCCCCTGCGGAGAACTCTCGACGCTGAAAACACTGGTGCCATTCATTTCGCAACACAACTATTATGAGCGTCGCGTCGATACGGCGCCGCGCCATTATTATAGCACAAAATCTTTATTTTATTTGCAAAGCCATTGAAACGATTATGGAATCATCTTTTCGAGACGAAGATTCTGCTCTCTCGGCATTATAATTGTATGAAGGGGACGTTCAAGATCTATTTCCTTTCCTTCGCAAGGGAGAATTCGATAGTTTTGAATTGTTGCAGTGAGTCCAATAAATAGCTCGACCCGGGCGATTCCCTCACCAGCACAGGCTCTCTTACCAATTGAGAAGGGAAGAGTGCGGTCGACAAGATCCTGAAAATAGCAAATTAAAATAGCTCAAAGCAAATTAAAAATTTGCTTTGAGCTATTTTAGCAAATTAAAAATTTACTTTTTTGCGATTATTTGATTGGCCTGAGGTTTTTATGAAGAAAAATCATCATTATCAAGGAGTAAAAGTTCTAGAATACTGAGAATGTATTGAACTGATGAACTCTCAAAATGATTCATAAATATTGCAACTCGCCTTTCTCAATGTTTTCCCATCCTCATTGAGATATCTCTCAGGGCTGAACTCCTCAGGATTCTCGAAAAGAGGATCGTTAGCCATTAGATAGTGAATGTCTCCGTTGACCCATGCGCCTTTCGGGATTTTGTAGCCCTGAAACAGTTTTCAGAATATTAAGCTTTACCATGATTTACTCTGCAGCTCCTCTAAAAGCATGCATGGATTAACTTTTTTTCTGCCAAGAAAAACTTACGTTTGCCTTTTTATAATTCTGTTATAGTTTTGTGCAATGCGTAATCACTCACTCCAACTTCGACGTCTCTAGTCGCCACTCTTTGTACGTTCGTCTGCAGAATATTCGCACGTCTCTGCACTTCCAACACGCAAGCACGAGCGTATGGCATCTGAATATTTTGGTTCCCAAAGAACTTTAATTTTACCGAAGAAAGTGGAAACGGAATGAAAAAAATGATGTCCTTTTAAATGATATCCAGTGTTCATCAATTTACATAGTTGCACTCTCCATTTCACGCGGGTAATCAAGACATCCATGACAACTGAATCCATCATAACTGGCACAGCATCTCACCTTCACTTGATCTGCCATGTTCGGGAGTCTATCGTGTCCGACAATGTCGAAAATCTCTGCTCTCAATCGATCCTGAAAAAATTAAAATGATTTTTCGAATCTATATATGAGAGGAATCACGAGAGACTCGACCATGGCCAGGACGTAGAAATTCATGATTTTTAATTTGGCTGAAATTTTTTTCTAAGGTATTTCAACACCTCCTCTGTCGATTGGCGTTGACAGAATTTTGAAAAAAAATTTCGCAATCGCGTGAAACATATCCAAATCTAGTCTTCGGAGTTTTTCGCCGACAGGACAAAGTTTGATAAATCATAATTCGGTTCAAAATAAAGATACAGAATAGTAGTGGTTTTGTTTGCTAGATAGAGAATATAGTTGGCTACAGTTAGTACCGTGCCATCTCATTCCTGGCTGACTCAGTGGTGCGAAGCGGTCGGTTTAATGAAAAATGTTATAAATCGCTCCAAAGTAAAAAGCAGTGATAAGTTCTTTGTTTGTTCGAACGTGCAGCTAGGTTGCTCAATAGAACCCAGAAACCGGCCAAATCTGATCTTGCGTGGCAATTGCGCTAAGCCGAACTTTTTTTTGAAAAAAAATTTTTTTAGGCCATTGTCACGAATAGTGACATTTGCAGTGTAAATATTCATAAACAATCTAAAAACACCATACAAGTTGTTTTAGGGGATTTTTTAAGCGAACTTTTTGAGAGAAAAAAATCGAAAAATTTCAATGCTGAATTTCACTTTTGAAGAAACTGTACTTTCCAAGGTCCTATTGTGTACTAATGTTGTCATAATCATAAGAGAAGATGCTCGGGAGAATATTTGAGCAAATACATGTAAATGCTAAAATGGTTATCGCTAAAATGGTTATTTCCAACACTCTTCGGGAATGGTCGGTTTCTTATTTTACACCGCTAGCCATACCCTTAGAATTTCTCTCATCATGCTAAGATCAGTCGGAAAATTGAAAGTGAGTCTTTATCTCTTCATCGTGGGCAGCTACAACAACTAAGTTTTCCAATATTTGTCTGAAAACGCGTGAATTGCCTTCTTAGAGAGCAAATATCGTTTTTTCTAAAATATATCCACTTTTTCACACAGATCTCAGGAATCTGTATCTTTACCGAATCCTGCCGCAGGTCAAATTGTTCGGAGAGTTTCATTGAATCATTTTGTAGTTGACAGTATTCAAATCTAACGATGATTTGACCTCGAAAAAAATAGAAAACTCAAAAGTGCTCAAATTTCGCACATTAAAAAATTAATTCTGAGGATATTTGAAACGCCTCAAGTGAAATATTGCCCACATTCATTTTCATATACCTGAAGAAGAACTATGAAACTAATAAACTAAACTTATGAAAAAATATTTTTTTTCATACCATTAAGTTATTAGTTTCATAGTTCTTCTTTAGGTATATGAAAATGAATGTGGGCAATATTTCGCTCGAAACGTATCAGAAATCCTCAGAATTATTTTTTTTTGTTCAGAAATTTCAGCAATTTTGAGTATTAGATTTTTATGACATCAAATCATCCATAGATTTGAATACTACCAACAATAAAATGATTCCATGATACTCTCCGAACAATTTGACCTGCTTCAGGATTCGGTATAGATCCCGATTTCTGAGATATGTGTGAAAAAGTGGATGTATTTTCGAAAAATACGATATTTGCTCTTTGAGAAGGCAGAGCGCGCGTTTCAGACAAATATTGGAAAACTTAGTTGTTGTAGGTGCCCACGATGAAGAGATAAAGACTCACTTTCAATTTTCCGACTGATCTTAGCATGATGAGAGAAATTCTAAGGGTATGGCTAGCGGTGTAAAATAAGAAACCGATCATTCCCGAAGAGTGTTGGAAATAACCATTTTAGCGATAACGATTTTAGTATTTACATGTATTTGCTCAAATATTCTCCCGAGCATCTTCTCTTATGATTATGACAACATTAGTACACAACTAGCAGGGATGTGTTGAGGTTAAATACACTACGCTCTATGCGTACACTACGCTCTATGCATAGTTCTGCAGGTTCGGTCCAGGGGGACCTCGGTAGCTTGCTTCAGGTACGGTCCAGGGGGACCTCGGTTGCCGGTTCTAAGTACGGTCCAGGGAGAGCTTAGGATGTTGGGGACAGTAAATCGCTACAAAGAGTGCTGGCTATTTCCGTTGCAAAAGGCTCGTGAGGCTGAGAGCGATCGAAAAAAGTTGCCACTACGCCACTTCGTGGCTCCGTGGCAACTTTTTTCGATCGCTCTCAGCCTCACGAGCCTTTCACAACGGAAACGCAGGATACAGTGCGTTCAGAACTTTTAGAACAATTTCAGAGACGTTTCCTGTGATCCCCTACGCTCTCTGAATAATTTTGGAAGTTTTCGAAATTTTCGATTTTTCACGTTAAAACGTGTTAGAACATGTTCAGACACGTTTGTGACATCGCAAAACACTTTTCGTCTGATCCCCTACGCTCTACGAATCATTTTGGAGGTTTTCGAAATTTTCGATTTTTGACGTTAAAACATGTCAGAACACGTTCAAACATGTTTCTGACATCGCAAAACACTTTTCCTGTGTTTCACTACGCTCTGCGCATCAATTGGACACTTTTCGAAATTTTCGATTTTTCACGTTAAAACGTGTTAGAGCACGTTCGGACACGTTTCTGACATCGCAAAACACTTTTCCTGTGATCCCCTACGCTCTGCGCATCAATTGGACACTTTTTGAAATTTTCGATTGTTAAAACTCGGCAAAACAGGTGAAAACGTGTTTCACGATACTCAAAAACGTGTCAGGGCGCATTCTGGCACTTTCGAAAAATGCGGCAAAAGGTTTGCCCGCGGCGGGGGTCGAACCTGGGGGTCTCGGATTCAAAGTCTGACGCTTTATCCACTTGGCTATAAAATTAGCGGATTTTTATATTAAAATTTTGAAAGGTTTTCTGAACAGTTATCATATGCAAAAGGTTCTGAGAAGATTGCGCAAATTTGAAGCGATTTATGGCGAAAATGAAAAAATGTCCGTCACGCTGCAACAAAAAAAACAGACAGACAGACAGACAGACAGACAGACACAATCATTTCCTATAAGTGGAGGAATAGGACCTTGGAAAGTACAGTTTCTTCCAAATTGAAATTCAGCATTGAAATTTTTCGATTTTTTTTCTCTCAAAAAGTTCGCTTTAAAAATCCCCTAAAACAACTTGTATGGTGTTTTTAGATTGTTTATGAATATTTACACTGCAAATGACACTATTCGTGACAATGGCCTAAAAAAATTTTTTTTTCAAAAAAAAGTTCGGCTTAGCGCAATTGCCACGCAAGATCAGATTTGGCCGGTTTCTGGGTTCTAGTGAGCAACCTAGCTGCACGTTCGAACAAACAAAGAACTTATCACTGCTTTTTACTTTGGAGCGATTTATAACATTTTTCATTAAACCGACCGCTTCGCACCACTGAGTCAGCCAGGAATGAGATGGCACGGTACTAACTGTAGCCAACTATATTCTCTATCTAGCAAACAAAACCACTATTCTTATTTTTTTCTCTTTATTTTGAACCGAATTATGATTTATCAAACTTTGTCCTGCCGGCGGAAAACTCCGAAGACTCCAGATTTGGATATGTTTCACGCGATTGCGAAATTTTTTTTCAAAATTCTGTCAACGCCAATCGATAGAGGAGGTGTTGAAATACCTTGGAAAAATTTTTCAGCCAAATTAAAAATAATGAATTTCTACGTCCTGGCCACGGCCGAAGTGGTCGAGTCTCTCGCGATTCCTCTCATATTTCGTCAAAGTTAGAAAATGCAACGATTTACAAGTCAATTGAGAATGTCGGACTATTCGAGTAAGTACCTGCTTGTCCTGATGCTTCGCGAAAAAGAGCATTGCCCATCTCAACGTTGTCGTTGTCGTTTCTTGACCAGCCATGAAGAAATCGCCGCATGTACCCAGCAGATTGGTTTGACTGCGAAGTGCTATGTTCTAGAGCTAAGCACATGATTGCAGCAGAATCTCTCAGCTTCGTTTAAACGCTCACGTCAAATACTCATTCTCTCCCATCCTCTGCTTGTATGCGTGCACAAAACAAGTCGGTTCATCTTCGACATTGTATCCAGCGAGACATTTATCCGTATTTTCGATGATGTATTTGTTGATCTAAAAAGATTTGTGTTCTGGAAAATGCCACTATAACAATCTTTCCAAAATATTTGGAACATGCTTTTTGAAATGAAAAAAGTTATTATAACATCACCTGTGGTGTGAATCGCTTTGTATTCTGTTATCCCTTTTAGGGATACTTATTTTAAATGAAGGAATTAACAAATGCAATAAAATATATTTAATGAATTACATTAAATACATTACCGACCTCGGCAAGCAATTTTTCGAGTCTGCCAAGCGTATACGATTTAATGAGAGGCCACTTCATGACATTCGGAAATATCAGAGCAATCAGCAATCCAAATTCGGTCACAAGCGAATCCATGTACTGTAATTTAGCAAATCATATTCCATGATCAATTAGTTCGGCAGTCAAACTCTAATTGTATCGCTCCCCTGCGCCTATTACGCTTTGGAAGACGTCACTCTCCATTTTAATGGAGATGTTTATTCGTTAATTTAAATTTGTGAGTGATGAAATGGTACTTACTATAGTGAATCCTATGACGTAATCCATCAGCAACTGGCAATTTCCATATTCGTGTCGATACCCAAAGAGCGTTTCATTGATCACGTTGGCGACCATTACCTGTGTCTTTTATTTAATTATCAAACGTAACATCTAGTGCACTCCAAACTTTCTTTGTTCAATGACAAAGGAAGAATAACAACGAAACAGAGAAATGTTTCCAAACTGAGTCGAAACGCTTTGTTATTTTTATTGTCGGCATTTCGAGAGATCTTCTCAAGTAACAACCAATTTTAGATAAAAAAAAACCTGAATCGGCCATCGCATATCCACATTTGTCTTGTCTTCGATTTTGTCGAGATGGGCGATGAAATCAGCAACACAAGAGCGCACCTTTCAGTAGAATATAGGATTGGTCAAGATGAAATAACTGACGGTTTTATGAAGCTCGATTATGAAACTAACCGGAATTCGAACACAAAACGTGAACGAACAATGAAAAATTGATCAGCATTTTTACCTGTTCTTCCATCGTGTTTTTGCCCATTCCGAAATCTCGTAGAATCGACACCGCGGCACGTCGATTTTCTCGCCAGCTATCGCCATTTGAGTTTATTACGCCTGAATGAGATATATCGCTAGCAATGTTTGTGATCCCTTAGAAAAGTAAAAATGATCTGTTGACAACGCCTCATTCTGAAAAATGCTCACCCGTATTGGGACCGAATGATAAAAATTCCTGAATTCCCTCGAATTCCGGGCGACCGACGAAATCGTCGCCTTTAAAATTAATATTAGAGTCTTATTTAAATATTTGTGCAAGTCTATTCGAATGGACATGATAAGTTGGGCACATCATTTAGGTAAAGAAATGTGGTATAAAGGGAGCAAAAGCAATCATGTAAGGTTCGAGAAATATACAACAGTAAACCTTTCTCGACGAAAGCCTCCTTAAGTAGAGCATAATCGGTTATGTGCACTAGTGGAAGCGGCGCGAAAACGGTGTAGATCGGCGCATTTTCTTTTCCCATTTTGCCGTATGATTTGTATTGCGCTTGGAAGTTAATCTGATCGAAAATACATTATTATCTAGCAAGACAATGCTTGAAAAAATCGGAAAATGTAATGAAAAAACCTGATGCATGTTGCCGATGAACGGAAGTGGAATGGGCCCTTTCGGGTATCGGGCGACCCATCGATAATATTTGACCAATCGATAGATGATAAATGCCGAAAATCCGAGAACAAAGTAGAGGAGCATTATCGCGAGCGCGCGAGTCGAAGGGAAGGGGATCGACAACAAAAAGTGGGGAGACGAAAGAGAGGAGAGTGACTAGAAAGAGACACAAAGCACGCTGAAAGCGAAAAACACACGAGAAGGAGAGAGAGAGAGTTCTCTCTCTCGTTTTTTTCTCTCTTTCTCTAGTTCTCAAACATCGCAAAGGCCCCTCGCGTTATCCGTGACGCATTCTAATCGCGCTTTGTGCCTCTTTCTAGTGTCGCTTCGCGATATTTAAAACCGCGTTCTTCCTTCCCATCAGCACTCTCACTTCAGTTGTCGACAATGTTTCTCTACATTCTGCTCGCCATCGTTTCGCTTATCGTCTACGCAGTGATCAAGTATTACCGATTCGTCGCGAAGTTCCCGAAAGGACCCAAACCGAAGTTCCTCATCGGGAATATGCGAGAGGCCAGTATTTGTATTCTAACTTTCAAAAATACTATATATTTTGCAGATGAATTTCAAAGCGCAGCACAAGTCGTATGACAAATTTGGCAAGGAGAATGCGCCCGTTTACACTGTTTTCGCACCCCTTCCCTTCGTCCAAATCACCGACTACAACCTTATCAGGGAGGCTTTCGTCGAGAAAGGTTCTTCACCTATTCTATCTTTTTCCTATACTTTTCACTTTTATGTATTGAAATTGTCAGTAGGCAACAGTGGAATTCCATTTTTAAATTCCATTTTTAATCCTTAAAAGGAGATGATTTCGCCGGTCGCCCAGAGAACGAAGTCATCCAGGAGCTCTTCTCGTTTGCGCCCAATGCAGGTCAATTTACGACCTTCCTAGAAACTCTGACTTTACTGATCCTTGTGAATTTTGTTCTTACTATGAGCGTAGAACATCGTCTCATTCTTGCTATTTCAGGAGTCATCAACTCCAACGGTGACAGTTGGCGCGAGAATCGACGAGTCGCCATTTCCATTCTGCGAGACTTTGGAATGGGAAAGAATGTGATGGAGGAACAAGTAAGGTCGACTGAAAAATGAAAAATAATAGTCCTCTTTATAGAATCGACGAATACTTAAATCTACGAAATGATACGTATAGCCAATTCCATTTTCATTATAAATTAAAATTCACAGGTGCGTTCGTCGGTAGCCGATTTCATCGCGCATTTGGACGGTCTCGAAGACAAGGAACACGTTGATATGAGATGGTCTATCCAGGTATTTATTTGCCTCACAGCAATAATAATTGAATTTTCTTTTCTTTTCGGAACTACAACCGAAAATATGTTTGATTTGAATAATATTCGCAATTCAAATTTTTCTTCAAACTAGACCAGGAAATTCTTATATATGGAAATTCTTATTTTAGGGATCAGGGAGTCACAGACAAAACCGATAGCGTTTGTAAAATTTGAAGAATTTATTTTGTTTTTAAACACTTTCTTCAGGTGATGGTGTCAAATGTCATTAATGAGACGCTATTCGGATATCGACACAAGTACGACCACTGCCAGAAATTGATGGACTATGTCAACGGGTTCAATGAGGTGTGCATTCTGCAATTATTACTTTGACAACGTTGGTGTTGTGTTTATAAATTGTTCATCAAAATATGTATTTTTTCCAGTTCATGGACTCCATTGTGAAGACGCGAGGATTCATTTTTGCTGTACTCTTTCCGAGGATCCGAAAATGGCCCGTGATCGGGCATCAAACATTCGGAAAAATCGCGCAGATTATCGGCAAAGTATGATCATTCATTACTTCACTCACATAACAACATTGGTGTAGAATCCAGAGAGAAAGTACATGAGAGATTCCTATTGAGAACATGTTCCTCACAGATCAACGTGTACATTGTCGAGAACGCGGAGAAATGTCTGGAGGGCTACAGTATCGACCATGAACCGACCTGTTTCGTGCAAGCATACAAGCAACGATTGGGACAGAACGAGTACTTGACGTGAGTACCAGATATTATTCTGTGCTCATATGTTCGCTAACATACTACTATTTTTACGATAATACTTTATATTTTTGTGTTCGTGCACGTTGATCCTATTTTTGTTGAACTTTCAGCGAAACAAACATGCTCGCGACGTGTTCCGACTTCTTCATGGCGGGGCAGGAAACGACTACGGTAACGCTGAGATGGGCCATGGTCTTCCTCGCAAAGCATCAAGACAAACAGGTTCATAATTGAATCAAACATTAAAATAAATATTTAAAAAAACAGGATCGACTGCGCGCAGAGATCTTGGAAGTTGTGGGCAGAGATCGACTACCGAATATGGCAGACCAAGTGAAGGTAAGCACTGAGTGCCTGGACGACATATCTACTAGCAGTCTCTATTTTTTCCGACTATTTCATCTTATCAGCCTAACACCGATCTCTCACTCAAACGGCTATAAAATGATGCATCTCCAATCGACAGCATTAGAATGCCGTTTATCATTTAGTGATGCGTACCTTGTCAGATGCCATACGCTCGTGCATTTGTGCTCGAAGTGCAGAGACGAGCTAATATTCTGCAGACGAACGTCCAGAGAATGGCATTGAGAGACGTCGAAGTTGGGGTAAGAGAACACATCAGTCATTATAACCAAGTGGAAGAAATCAGATTGACGAATAAGAACGATTGTCCAGAAGTTCAACGATTCTTTCAGGGCTACAAGATACCGAAAGGGGCGTGGGTCAACGGCGATATTCACTATGTGATGGCTAACGATCCCCTGTTCGTGAACCCGGAGGAGTTCCGACCTGAGAGATATCTATCAGAAGACGGACAAACACTGAGAAAGGTATGATAATTAATTGTCTGCTGGATATTATATAACACGAAGAACAGTAACAACATTATTAAGAAATAGATGCTGAGTTATACTACTCCATTTTTTTCAGGATCTAGTCGACCGCACTCTTCCCTTCTCTATTGGAAAGAGAGCCTGCGCTGGTGAGGGTATCGCTCGAGTCGAACTGTTCCTCGGATTGACTGCGACTGTTCAAAACTTCCGACTTCTCCCTTGCGAAGGAGAAGAAATCGATCTTGAACCGCCCCTCCACACTGTTATTTCTCCCAGACAACAGAGCCTGCGTCTTGTGAAAGTGTAAATGGATAAACTCTCACACTCACAAACACTCATAGCCTGGGCATGGATACTCATATTCAGCCTGGATATTCACAAAAGAACTCGTCATGCGTAATAAATAAACTAAAATAATTTTTACGCGACGATATTTGTTCCATTGAATAGTATTTTTATTTTACGATACTGACTATCACAATTTAACAGAACAAGCACTTTTTAGTGAATCAGAATTTCACGGACTGTTCGATATGAGGATCAGGAGAGTTGGGAAAACACAAAGCTGTAGGCGAGGAAAATATGAAAATGCTCTGAAATTTCTCATTTTTCCTTTTTTCATCTTAACGCACATCTCGTTGTCGTATATCTATCTACTGGTAAATTCTATAACAGCCATGTTTTTCTGCGCAACCTTTGGTCGTTCAGAGGAAAAGAAGAGATTTGAGACGAATCTGAAACAAAAAAAAATTTCATCATTTTCGAAGATTAAATATTACTGTCGATACTGCTTCACGCAGTAGATTGTGATGAGTGGCGATAGAAGAGGCATGAGGGCAATCGACTAAAAATAAATTATCTCATTATTAATTAATTCGCAATCGATTAATTAATAGTCAGCACTATTAATTAGCAATAATATTTTAGTCATCAGTTGGAGAATAATTAAGGAATGTGGGAGAGAGAAAGATTAGAAACCTCCATGATGCAGTGTTCATGAATCGGTGAACAGGCGAGTCCTGTCTGACACACGACGTAACCGCCAACTGCACCACTGAAGGAGATGGGAAGGACCGACTGAAGAGTGAGCACCTGCCAGCTATGTCATTTTAGCTGCTTCTATTGTTCAATTAAATGTCTCGAATTTGTGTGTTTCTAGAATTTCAATATGAACTCTTGCACACCGGACGGGGGATGGGGAGGATGGCCAAGGATGGCCGGAGGGGGAAGGCACTGCTTGCCAGACGAAGGGTCACGAATTCGGTCTCCGCCCAGGTTCACCAAGCCTTCCATCCCAATCGCTGGCGGTAAAAGGGGTAGCAACTTTGATTGCGAAGGTATCGTGTCCCAGAAACCTGATTAGCAGGTAGATCTGTGCAGCAACCGGCCTTAGCGGTCGGCCCCGGCAGAGTAGTCGCTTGTCGACGTAAAGTCCTCTTGATTATGGTAGCAACTTTACCTTTTACCTTTTTTACAGGACGCCCCGCGTGGTGGTTATAATTGGAGGTGTTTGTATTACTTGGATATAATTGGATGCTTGACCTACTCGCATGAAGATGACATGCATCCTAGTTGTTTTGTCGCTCATCGTCGCTGATTGGGACGCCATCAGAGTGAGCACCTAAACCAGCAATGTCGACGGTTTTAAACTTCTGGTGTTATCGAGCAACGACTTTAAAAATCTATTCGCTTCGATCAGAGACAAGGGCGACACTTTTAGACATTTAAAGTCATCGCTCGGCAGCCCAGAAGTCTGGAGTCGATATTTCCGTCTTCGCGGTAGTGTGGTTGAGATACTCTCATGCATTTCTTGCATAGGTAGACCCTCCTCTTCGCCTCTTTATACCATTTTCAATGTGAATGTAATGAAAATTGAATGCATGTATTACATTTGTAGAATGATACGTGGGTATGATCGTATCATCTTTAAGAGAGCGTCCACGAGAGAACGTTACAAGGGGGTAGGGGTCCCGGATGAGAATTCGACAACCTACCCTCAAACTTTTTTCATGGAATGAGCATCACGAATGCTGATCGACGTCGCATATATTTAGGCTTGAAAAAATTTTTCGAGGGATTTTTCGAGGGGATTTTTTTTGGCCGAAAAATAAAGTTTCGAAATATTTAGCGAATAGTATTTTATTATACGTACATTTACACGCTGATTCCGAATTTGATAGTTAGAACTGCTAAAACACAAGTATGAAAAAGTTATGGTCGAAAAATCAGAATTTTTTGCACAAAATCGAGAATATCTTTTTTCGCACCCCCCTTTGACAACTTCTTACTGCTATTTTTGGAATCTACATCAAAAAGTAGGTTTGGAGCCTTCGATTCAGATTTTTAAAAATAGCGCGTTTTTTGCTATAAGACGACAAAGTTGCTTACTTTTGGGTTTTCCTCTCTAATGGTGTCTAATAACTTGTGAACCCGTCCATTGCTGTTACGAGTTAGGTTTCAAAAAATCATTACTATTCAAACAAAAAATATTACAGTACATTTCGAATGAATACATCGACTTTACGTCTCCATTTTGACGATAAACCGATTTTTTCGACCAAAAAATGTAAATTTCATAAATGCGATGATATCAATCTAATTTGAGGTTGAAAATAAGAGAAACGTTTAACTAGACAGAGTCTGGCTAAGCAAGATCAAAAACAGTCCCATTTCTTTGAACTATGCATTTTCTCCATTTTTGAAAAAAATCGATTTTTTGTATTTTTTAGAAGTCAAAAAATTATGTGTCAAAATGCAATTTCAAACAGTTTACATTATTTTGATTGAAAATAAACACAATTGCATCGATTTGAGGTTTATTCAAAGGTCTCTGGGAACTTTTGATGCGACTCGTGGATAAACTTTTTGGCTTTTTCGAATGATTATATAACATGACTGGGAAGACGACCCTTACATTTAATTTTTTTTCCTGGTAGATATGTCAGTACTGATTAATATTTGTTAGATAAAATTTTGATTAAATGCAAAATTGAATTTTTAAAATTTCGGAATTTTTTGAAAAAAAAATTTCAAAAGTAACTACTATGATCACCATTTTTCCTGGACATTACGTCTACAATATGACTTTCTGTCGTTCACTCATCACTAAAATACCATTGCCCATTAACAATTCGAGAGTACTTAGAGTGTTCCTTTTTTGTGATTTTCATGAAATTCATTAGTTGCCATTCGTACGGAGTTAGATGTAGTACACATTTCGATAAGTATCTGAACCAAAAGACATTAGAGAAAATTTATAACAGGGAGTAAAAATATTTTAAAACTGAGTCAAAAGTAAGCTTTACATATCCGTAGATATATCAAATATTATTTGTAGCTGCTACAATAAAAATTTAAAATTGTGATTTGAGGAATATTAAGGAATGTATGATTTACTCACATTTAATATCTGCATAATAACTGTGAAAATACAATTTAACGCATACTAATGAATTTTCAACTTGAGTCCATTAAATCTCGCCAACTGTGTGAATATTGTATTTTAATTTCGAAACCTTTCGAATAGTTTTTTTTCGAAACTAATGAATTTCATGAAAATCACAAAAAAGGAACACTCTAAGTACTCTCGAATTGTTAATGGGCAATGGTATTTTAGTGATGAGTGAACGACAGAAAGTCATATTGTAGACGTAATGTCCAGGAAAAATGGTGATCATAGTAGTTACTTTTGAAATTTTTTTTTCAAAAAATTCCGAAATTTTAAAAATTCAATTTTGCATTTAATCAAAATTTTATCTAACAAATATTAATCAGTACTGACATATCTACCAGGAAAAAAAATTAAATGTAAGGGTCGTCTTCCCAGTCATGTTATATAATCATTCGAAAAAGCCAAAAAGTTTATCCACGAGTCGCATCAAAAGTTCCCAGAGACCTTTGAATAAACCTCAAATCGATGCAATTGTGTTTATTTTCAATCAAAATAATGTAAACTGTTTGAAATTGCATTTTGACACATAATTTTTTGACTTCTAAAAAATACAAAAAATCGATTTTTTTCAAAAATGGAGAAAATGCATAGTTCAAAGAAATGGGACTGTTTTTGATCTTGCTTAGCCAGACTCTGTCTAGTTAAACGTTTCTCTTATTTTCAACCTCAAATTAGATTGATATCATCGCATTTATGAAATTTACATTTTTTGGTCGAAAAAATCGGTTTATCGTCAAAATGGAGACGTAAAGTCGATGTATTCATTCGAAATGTACTGTAATATTTTTTGTTTGAATAGTAATGATTTTTTGAAACCTAACTCGTAACAGCAATGGACGGGTTCACAAGTTATTAGACACCATTAGAGAGGAAAACCCAAAAGTAAGCAACTTTGTCGTCTTATAGCAAAAAACGCGCTATTTTTAAAAATCTGAATCGAAGGCTCCAAACCTACTTTTTGATGTAGATTCCAAAAATAGCAGTAAGAAGTTGTCAAAGGGGGGTGCGAAAAAAGATATTCTCGATTTTGTGCAAAAAATTCTGATTTTTCGACCATAACTTTTTCATACTTGTGTTTTAGCAGTTCTAACTATCAAATTCGGAATCAGCGTGTAAATGTACGTATAATAAAATACTATTCGCTAAATATTTCGAAACTTTATTTTTCGGCCAAAAAAAATCTGAAAATTTTGAAAAAAAATTTTGACCTCGAAAAATTTTTTCAAGCCTAAATATATGCGACGTCGATCAGCATTCGTGATGCTCATTCCATGAAAAAAGTTTGAGGGTAGGTTGTCGAATTCTCATCCGGGACCCCTTTCCACTCTCTCGTGGACGGTCTCTTAAATGTAATTCTATGCCGAACCTTTCGTCGAATGATGAAAATGCCAATCATTGTTGGAACGATCGGCAGCGACATGGCAAGAATCATGAACATGACGACAGGAGAGAAGATTGTTAAGTGGCCTTCAAGATTATTCATCACGGATTTGGGCAGCGCACTACAATTTGTTAAAGGATTCTTTATTTTCAACAACGAGCGACGTGCCTTCACAAAGTTTCTTCACAAAGTTACTACTATTTGTGCACCCGCCCCATCATACATAAAAATGTATAAAGAATTTATAAAAAGTAATACATTTTTGTACATTTTTTTTTGTACGCTCTCCGAAATGAGAGTAAGGGTAATGAGGAGGTTGGAGAAATAAGAAACTAAATTTTGGAGAACCGTTCTCCTAGCAAATTTCTCGAGTATTTATTTCCAGTCTGGGATCAGAAAGGGATCCATCCAGGAAGATACCGGGAACCAACGATGAAGTAAATACCATAGTTGTTCTCTGTTAAATGTTTTGTGGGAGGCAACTGCACTTGCTTTTTTTTGTTCAAAATAAAACATGGACGCACCGGCGAGTACATATTCATCGAGTGAATACTCGGGACGGGAGATGCGCAGTTGCTCACGAACAGAAACCTCATCATCCAGGGAGAAAACATATGTCGTCTGATGAGGAAAGAGACCTTATCGTTCCAATCACGCTATTCTATTTCAATTATATTTCCCTCGCTATAGAAACAATGTCTCTCACCAACACGATTAAATTGGGGATAGCGAGCATTCCACACAAGGCCACTACGGAACGTCTGCGAGGAGTAGGGCTGAGAAGATTTGCAATCAATAATCTTCTTTACAACCCTATTTCCGTGGTATGTTTGATGGCTCCTGGAGTGAAAATTTTTGAGGAGAATGTATTCATAAATGGGGGTCGTAAACGTGATAGGTAATTTCGAGGTTATCACGGTTTTACCATCGAGGTATGTGCTAATTCTCCAGCTCAATAAATTGAAATAAGATAAGCGTGCATCTTATTTGATGCTGTGGTGCTCACTGTGTGAAGACGTAGAGTCTGAATCCGAACTGAGCTGCGATAAGAAAGAGAGACTGCGAGAGTGTAGAGAGGAGAAGAGTATAGAGTACATGGCAGAAGAATCCTGCATATTTATGCAATGTTAAAAATCACGCAAAAGATCGCAAAAGATAAAGTTTTGCCGATCGTCAACTATGGTTTGAGGATTCTAGTCTGCGAATCGAGATATGAGAAACATAATCGATTACTGTGGGAGATCATATTTGAGATGTTTTTGGTGGTGCATGTTTTAACGGGCTGATATTGATGATTAGGATCTTTTCTTAGAGTTTTAACGCCACACTAATCTCCATCATCGTCAATCGCATCTCAACGAGAGCGCACTCACCAGAAACCAGCGCGCACGGACCGTCGTACACGTAGCTCAACGATTTGATCGCAGGCAGAACTCTGAAAACGGTAACCATCTACGACCACGAAACATTTGTTGCCCACCGCGCCATTGTTAGGAGCATAGTGAGAGCACCGACGATGTCAACGAGAACGGCGTTTAACAGGAGCACAGAGTACGATCTTAACAGCATTCATTATTATTTTGGTGTGTTCCATTTATTTTTTCTCTCTAGTCTGTGATATGGAAAGAAGATCGATCCCGACGCTCAATGCAGCACCAAATGTATCATTCTAAAGAAGATCACCACGTTTGAAACCTATACGAAACACAATCTTGATCAGCGTCCCTAAAGCGACACTGATAAATATAGTATCGTACTGTATGTAGAGTCAGGACGAGGTAGGCGGCAAAATTAATTTTCACATTCGTCATTTCAACTTTTTTTATAAAGACTTTAATGCGTAAGGTACATATATTTTTAAAATTAAAATATAAAGTAGGTTAACGCTCATGGGTACATCGTCACAAGCAGCGGCCTACCGAATACAGTCCGGCGATCGTAGGAGAATTGCGAAGAACAAGAGGAGATTGAAGAAAAGAGCGAGCGAATCGACGATTGAATGATGGACGATCGTGTAGAGATCGTGAGATGGCAGAGGAGAAGGAAGGAAAGTCATGACAGATCATGAAACAACTCGAAATCAGAGTGCGAATATCTTCTCGTTTGCTTTCCCATTCACCGACCGGTGAAAAGAAGAGAAAAGAAATGAAGAGGTCGTGGTCTCACAGGTAGCACTCTACTCTAAATCGTTTAAGACATCGAAGTAACCAAGAAACCCATTTTCTGCATAACTCCGCCCTCTTTAAGAGGGGTTGAAATAATTAAATGAAAAGAACAGACGAATAAAGTTACCTAAGATGGAAAATCAAACAGTGACTTAGAGTCTGGGCGTTTTTTTTTCTATAACCAGAGAATCTGCATATGCGTTCGGAACGGTTTTCTGTTTCCTATTCTCTGGAAAAAGTCTGACCGACCACTGTGGAAATTGTAGGCTTTAGAGTGGTTCATTAGCTAAGACGGAAGTCAAGGCTGATCTTCATTGAATTCGCCTTTGCCCTTGCGTAGAGAATAATTATCCACTGTAGTATATTTATATTCCGCGTGCGAGTCTACTTTGGCCTTATTATGAACATGTTTTGATCGCGAAAGGGTTCGAGATAGCTAATAATATTCGAATTGTGTTCTCAATTGTATTCTAAAATACGAAGAGTTCGAGTACACATCGCAAAGCTATATAATATATGATGTAACATAAGTATTGGGAAAGACCTTCAATTTACACACGATTTGAGATTAGGGGAGGGGGAGTGCAAACGAACTAGAACTAATGAACTCGAACTCCGATTCGTTCACGGCTCTGTGGAGTCGGAACGCCGATTCTGTGGTATCAGAATGACTCAATCTGGGAACAATCATCATTATGAGGGGCAAAAAAGAAAGTGAAAACCCAAAAAAACACAATTTCGAAATTTAGAGTCTTAACGAACAGTACATCATTTCGTACAATCAAAAATTATTCCGTTGTGCCTTCGGGTTTCGAAATTATGGCGCGAAATATGCATTAGTTCATTTACGGATGTTTGCCAATGATTGGCTAAACGAACGTTTACTTACCCCCTAGTTCAATTTCGCATACCAATTCGAACATAACATCCAACCGCATCACCAAAGGAAATTTTCTAGTCTATCCAATTTATGAATTCCAAAGCGCAAAAAGTTAATTCAAATTCGTTTTAGAAACCTTTATCGCGTTTATCGCTTTTGTTCGTGAACATTTGCAAAATAGTTCCTTTTACACTAACTTATTTGAAATATGCAAGTCGGACGCGCTCTACCAACAATTCAATTAATTAATCAAACGACTTTCTGGAGGCATATTTTCTGGTCTTTGGGTAGAATGAATGAGTGTGGGTATGGCTCGAGATCGATCTCTGTTCCTGTAGAAGGCAGAAGTCGGTAGTGCTGCACGGTCGCAGTGAGTCCGATGAACAGTTCGACACGGGCGATCGCTTCGCCTGCGCAGACTCGTTTGCCGATAGAGAAGGGAAGTGTGCGTTCCACGAGATCCTGCGCAGAGAAAGGGTTAATCAAAAATAATATCCAATTCAAGATATTTTTCAATCAAATAGAAAGAAAGAGGAAATAGAAATAGATAGAAAGAGGATAGAAAGAGTCAGCAAACCTTTCTCAGTGTCTTTCCGTCCTCTGCGATGTATCTCTCGGGGCAGAAGTCACACGGATTCACGAACAGCGGATCATTGGTCATCAGATAATGAATATCGCCATTCACCCAAGCTCCCTCAGGAATCGTATAGCCCTGAGGTAACGCGTAATTTGGTTTTCTTTACTAAATAGTTTAACCATTACTACAATTCTGAGATTCGGAGAAACACAGTTCTTGCAATTTGTGCCGCACCTGAATCTCGACGTCTTTCGTCGTCACTCGTTGGACGTTCGTCTGCAGAATATTCGCCCTCCTCTGCACTTCGAGCACGCAAGCACGAGCGTACGGCATCTGAACACAAGTACAAATTGAACGATGAGATTGCGTTGTTAGTATCCATGTACTCTCAGAACAATAATTACGTTTTCCAAATATAGCGCACAAATGCCGTTTACCTTGACTTGATCAGCCATCGTCGGAAGTCTATCACTTCCGACTACTTCCTCAATTTCCGCTCGCAGGCGGTCCTGCAAAATCGAAATCATCGACTGCAGACGACACGCAGATATCTGCTCGCAGGTCCGCGAAATAGCTGACCTGTTTGTCCTGATGTTTTGCGAAGAAGAGCATAGCCCATCGCAACGTCGTCGTCGTTGTTTCTTGACCAGCCATGAAGAAGTCGGAACACGTAGCGAACAAGTTGGTCTGACTGAGTAGTTAGAAGTTAGAATAGGACAAGATTGTTGTCATGCATAGAGACCGCTGATAATTGTATCGCTATTTTAAAATGGTACGTGCATGAAATGCACTGCTGGCTAGCACACTTTCTTTCTGTAACTCGCCCTGTGTCTTGCTATCTCGCATATTATTTCTGCGTTTAGCAGCGAATTAGCAACCGAAGGCTATGTTATCTCCGGTAAGTATTTGCGAATTTATAACTCACTCAAGGAAGTCGTGGTTCTTCATTCGCTGCTTATATGCTTGCACAAAGCAGGTTGGCTCGTCTTCCATCTTATAGCCATCGAGGCACCGATTTACGTTGTCCACGATGTATTCATTGATCTGATTGTGAGCATAACGCAATTCAGCTTCTAGAAGACTTCCGATGGAATGCCAAGACACTCTACGAGCTAGAAAATAAATATGTCTAAACAAACTGCCCACCTCTGCAACCATCTCGGCAATCCGTCCGAACGAGTACCATCCAATGATCGGCCAATGTCGGATGCGGGGAAAGATCATCGCAAGGAGCAGCGCACGCGTAGTTATCACTTGCTCCATCATCTGCAAAGAAAATAATCAATACTTGAGGAAATATCGAATCCTGCGCTAAATATCACGGTGGATGACGATCATGTATGATGATCATGCTAAGAAGAATATGCTAATGATTAGGGATGGCAACTGAAGAGTGCAAATGAAGAGTTCATCTCCCCAGACAAAGGGATGCAAATCGACCCCCCTCTTCATGAAGAGGAGAGCGGTCGGTCTGCTCTTCATGAAGAGCTGAATCTCCTAATGTAGGATTGATGGTTAAATTAAGACTTTGGAACGTGATTAATGATACAACATTACTGGTATATCATAGGCAATCACCCTCGACAGTTTCTGGAGACCGCAGGGACACGTGGTCCCGTGTTTGCTCAACGGTAATCACGGGCACTCCTGGGGTACCTGTTTCACCCGCATATGTTCTAATTGCAAGGAAATAACGGATCTTTCCTATTAATTTTAGCTTTTACCAACATTGCTCGAAATTATAGGAACTATCAGACGACAACTATTTGATCAATGAGTGTGGTACTACAGACATATTGATGATAAAATAACAAGTTGTCTCGCGAAAGTGAATAAGCTAGTTGCCCAACTGTATTTATGGTTATCTAAGTCTCACCTGCGAAAAAGGAAGAAATTCTATATTTATATCTATTTTCTCAATATCAGCTCTTCATGAAGAGCAGTCCGACCGCTCTCCTCTTCATGAAGAGCTAATCCCCATTAGCATAGACACCCCTCTTCATCTGCTCTTCATCTCTTCAATTGGCATCCCTACTAATGAAAGACAATCGGTCCCCTAAACGACTGGAGCTTACATTAGATGTAGTATCTACATTGACAAGTGGCATGACGACGACACACCTTGTTGAATCGTGTGACGTAGTTCATCAGTGGCTTGCAATCATCGTACTTGTGTCGATATCCGAAAAGAACCTCGTTGATGATGTTGGCCACCATCACCTGTGGGCTCAATTACAACGGGCTGTCGTATTTTCGAAATTCAAACCTGGATCGGCCATCGTAGATCCGTGCTAGTTTTGTCCTCGATCTTGTCCAAATTTGCAAGGTAATCAGCAACGGAGGATCGAACCTGGAATAATTTTGCGTAAAAACCTCCGTCGATTTCTTCGTCTTTGTACTTCACCCTATTCCCGGTGTCGATATCATTGTGCTTATCTCTAGTCTTTCACGACCAAATCAATCGCGATTAGCTCCGGATTGTAGGATTCTTTCCTTATTCAGGATCACAAATGACGAAACGCGCAGTGATCTTCGAATTTGAGCCACTAGGCAACTTTGTTTCACCGTGTTGTTTCTTCTACTCCCTTTCATTTGCAACCGCAACAGCGGAGATTCGATTAGTGAAAGTGATCAGCAACCATTACCAGTTCCTCCATCAAATTCTTTCCCATTCCGAAATCCCTCATGATCGATATCGCAGCGCGCCGCTGCTCTCGCCAATTCTCCCCGTTCGAGTGAATTACACCTCGAATTAGTTATTTATTTATGAAAAAACAAATAGTTTCGAAAATTTTAAGTATAATATAATCAGTGTTCACCTGCGTTAGGCGCGAAGGAGAAGAGCTCCTGGACTACCTCAAGATCCGGTCGACCGACGAAGTCTTCGCCTACAAGAGCCCGTCTCGAATTGCGAACCATTCGTCAAAGACACCTTTGTCGACGAAAGCCTCCTTGATCAATGCATAGTCGGTGATTTGCACATATGGAAAAGGCGTGAAGACAGTGTAGATCGGCGGTTGCGCGTTGCCAAAAGTTTTCAACGTCTCGTATTGCCGTTGAAAGTCGAACTGGAATATTCATTATATTGAATCAATTCGCAATGTCACCCTGTTGTGACATTCCACCCATCATGCGCACCAAATTACACTTTTCCTGCTTTTGCGATAATAAACTAAACTAAATCACGAGGTCCGGTTACAGAAAACTACGAAGAAGGGCGATAATACCTGATGGAAGTTGCCGATGAAGGGGTACGGCCAGGGCCCTTTCGGGTACTTTCCGACGAATTGATAGTATTTGATTAGGGCATAAACGACAAGCGCCGCGAACCCAAGAACGAAGTAGAGCACCATTCGGTTGACAAAGTAGAGTAGAGTGGGGGAATGGAGGGTAGAGGGAAAAGGAGAACTAGAGAGGCAAGGAGGATAGAGGGAGAGAGACACCACACAATATCACAAGAGCGGGATTTGAAAACACAATCGACCTCGACCACATAACATCGCACACATGTGGACAATTGCCGAGAAATACGTTCCGTTCGACACAACAATTAGGAATTAACAACTATCTATGAGAACTCGACGCACTGGCTCCCCACTATTAGTAAATGATTTTGCATGTCAGTGATGCCAGGGAACTGAATCGCAC
Organism: Pristionchus fissidentatus; assembly: GCA_036245785.1. Lineage (NCBI taxonomy): Eukaryota > Metazoa > Nematoda > Chromadorea > Rhabditida > Neodiplogasteridae > Pristionchus > Pristionchus fissidentatus. The sequence continues at coordinate 15,053,490 of BTSY01000004.1, forward strand.
CACACGAGAGCGTCGTTTTCAGGGTGGTTGTGTGGAACATTACAGATTCTCGCAGACTACGATACTATGTCACTGTTTGACATTTTTTCCCCTGAAATTTCAATGTCGACTGGCAGTCGTTTTTCTTATTAATGATTTCCTCATATGCGTGTGAAGAGGCAGACAAACGACGGTAACGGCAAATTCAATACAAAATAAATACAATCACAGTAGTATTTGTATTGGTTTTCTTGTCTATTTGTGACTGTGGTCGATGAATTCCTACAAGTAGACGCAAGTGTAGAACAGGAGCGAAGAAAAATAGCTATGCTCTATGTTTTCTAGATCCGTTGCTTTCCCTGTTTTGTGTCATACAAAACAGCCATTTTTGATATTCGCACATGACCTGTCATTGTTATCTGCAGACAATTGTACTTCACACAACTACTATATACATACCACTTGTATCACAATATCTCCTTCACAAAAATTCTAAACGCCATTCTTAATGCTAATTGGATTTGTTGATTAAATCGGAATTGCGGCGTTCGTTGCTATTGATTGAACCGAGCGACACACGAATTGGCTCTGCTATAGTCGCTTTCTTGCACCGCATCAGACGACCGATGGCTCTTCAAAATTAAAGTTATTACAAAACATCAAAATATAACTGCCGTAGTTAGACTTGCAGATATTGCTCCCAAAGCGACAGAAAACGAGAAACTCACAGTCGATATGGCCGAACGAGACAGAGTGTAATGAGAGGATTGAGAAGAGCCGGACACATTGCGAACTGAATACAAATTTTATATTGACAGTGATTGAATTGTGCTACGAACATCGTAAACCAAGCTTTCAATGTCACTAGTGTGCATGTGAAAGATCAATTGCAATATGCCCATGAGAGATATGCCGGATATGACAAATACAGCGAGCCATGCATAAAACGATAACACCTGCACAGGATTAAATGCATTTAAGGTTTTTAAAAACTCTCTAGAAGTGTTCATTATTAACCATGCTATGTAGAAGTGGTGATTGATATTTTTGCCACTCGGTTTGCGCCGCCTTCTTTATTTGTCTGACCTGAGCAAGGGAGAGATGCGTGCTTCTGCTTTTTTCACTCATTTGTTGCATCTTCTCGAGAAGAATATCCATTAACTGCAATAATTGTTATCTTGGCTAGCAACAAATTATTTAATATTGTTTCGAGTAAGTATTCAAACTATTACCGAATAGGTGCACCGAATTTGTTGTCATGTAATGATCACTAAACAAATGCTGACTTTTCTGCGAGTGACGACGACGTAGGAGCAGGCACCGAGCGAAGTCGTAATCAGATACATTATGAAGAGTGCCGGTACTGGCTTCGATACATCGGCGTAACCTGGACAGAGTGTATCATTAATATGCACACCATTGTCGAACCGACCATGCAGACCGTAGTTGGCTGCGTATCCTGACTCGTAGAGACCATCCACGACGATTGCAAGTTCTTCTCGACGACTCGATGTTATTACGAAACCAATGATGTGAAAGAGATGCGGTACGAAGAGAAGAATGACCAGTCCCTGCAGCTTCGTAGTGCCTACCGCACCTTCGCTACGAAGAATTCGGACTCTGTATAGTAATGGATTGATGGATTACTTACATACAATTTACATACGCACGGGTTGTATGTAATCACAAAGCCATATCTCTAACTTTAAACAGACAAATAGCCGGCTAAACTTTTATCAGAGTACTGCAAACTTCAACCACCTGTACACACTATATAACTTCCCACTTCATGTTTATGCAGTTAGTACTCAAGAACTTTATGCTCCTAATTTTGTTCCTTCTTTCTGGGAACGATCCTCCGAGCGTTCCTAGGAACAACAGGAACAAAAATGGGAACAATAGAAACAAAAAGAGGAACAACAGGAACAAAAAGAGGAACAACAGGAACAAAATTAGGAACATAAAGTGCTTGAGTATAGAAGATATTATCGTGCAGACCCAAAGAGTTCTACTGACCTGTACCAGAAGGAAGCGCAGACTATGGCGCACGAGTGGATGAGGTTCACGTTCAATAGCGCACTTACTACTGCACAGAATTTATCGGAGAGGAGGTGACACGGTCCAGTGGAGACACAGAAGGCTGCTGATGAAGAGATGAGAAGTCGGCCATCGACGAGATAATGAGAGAAGAGAGACACCATCTCGGTGATTCCATTGTTGACGAGAAGAAGAGAAAACTCCTGACAGAAGGAAGGTTATCATAAGGGAAAACAAATCATCAGATTGTCCGTATTCACATTCCCGCTCATCGGATTACACAGGCATTTTTTTATATTTGAGTAATTATTAATTTATATCTAATTTGAACAGTGGAATTGTGGTCGTCTGACATACCTTGATTGTCTTGGGAGTTTGTGTGAGTATGATATAGATCAGAACTATATTGCTGAACGATCCAAACAACGCGATGAAATGGTGTAGAAACTCGTGGATCATGTTGCAGCCAATAAATGGGACAGACAGCCTATTTTCAGTTATTTATCGTATTAGAATGCGCACGAAGGTACAAAACAGAGTGGTGAGTCTGTGACAGCGCCAAAAACAGTGAACGAGCTCTGGTCGTCTAAATTGAGGACCGGATTAGTAATCACAGCCACACCTGCATTTATACATCCACTACAGGGACAGTCTAGTTCCGTTCTTTGAATCCAAACCGTCACCTGTTGTCTTTAAAAAACCGAGGTACCAATTCGCTATAATTTCTCAGAATTCCCAAAAATCTCTCCGTAGTGCATTCTGACGTGCGTAGTCGAGTGACCAAAGTGAGAATCCAATCGTCTTCTTTCTAACAATTCCTTTACGATATTTGCAAACAATAAGAGAATTCGTCACTCAGGACGAACAATTATAATGGCACACTCAGTAAGATGAAAATATATTTATTCATTATTCTGCACCAGTTCAAATTTAAACTTTTTCGATGCGCAATTTCTGTGGTTTCGGAATAATGATTGTGCCTGGAGGAGGCTCGAGATCGATTGGATGACCGGGGCGGGGAGAAATTCGGAAGTGAGAGAAGGTCGAAGTGAGACCGAGGTACAATTCGACGCGTGCGATTCCTGTATTTTGTCATATCAACTCCTCTATTTTCGTAAATTCCGTTCTGGATTAAAAAAAGCACATGTAAGGGATGTTTGTTTGGCAACGCAACTCACCCTCTCCTGCACAGGCTCTCTTGCCGATGGAGAACGGAATTGTACGTTCCACGAGCTCCTACAGTGAAAAATATGAAATCTCTACTGCCGTGAGAATGGATCACCACTCCTTGCTGTTATTTCACCTCTCTAGCCTATTTGGAAGCATACTTTTCTCAGCGTTTTGCCATCCTCTGCTATGTATCTCTCAGGTCGGAACTCCTCCGGCTTCCCAAACAGCGGGTCATTCGCCATCAGATAGTGAATATCAGCGTTCACCCACGTTCCTTCCGGAATCATCTGACCCTGTAAGAAAGATTTACTGTCTCTTGAGCAATGGGCAGAAAAATATCTGAATAATGGATTTCGATTAAAAATTAATGAGAAAATATGTCTTACTCTGATCTCAACGTCTCGAATGGTCACTCGCTGCACGTTAGTAGAGAGAATGTTAGCGAATCGCTGCACTTCGAGAACACAGGCACGGGCGTACGGCATCTGCATCATTCATTGGTTTATAGAAACTTTCCCTTTTATACTTGGCTCAAATAAATAGTTAAGTGTTCTTTGAAGTTATTATATGATATGACAGGTATCACCAGAGATTGCATGAGGCCGGGAACAACTTTCAAAAACATATCTCTGATTTCGATCAAACTTTTTTGTGGAAGTACCCCGGGGATGAGAATTCGATCAATCCGGGTCATAGGTTGCAGAACCGGCATTTAGCAATTTCCCGGTTCTGATGCCGGAATCGACGTAACTTCGTTCAAAATGAAGATACAATAACGTTCAAGAGCTTAAAATGTTTGCAAAAATATGGGGAACAAATTTTCTGTTAACGACTTTCATGTGCATACTACACTTAGAAAATTAAAATTGAAAAACTGAAAATAAATCGAAATAATAATTTTTCCCTATTTTATGTTTGAGTTGTCGCAGAATTTGAAAGCGGAATATTGAAGAGCAAGTCAATATTAGTTAAATAAAAAAATAAAATCGAGAAGAATGGGGAGTATTGAGACCCGAAAAATCGCATTGAAACTCAGAAAACCGCTATTTTTCGGAACAAAAACTACCACTCATGCGATTATCGGCTTCAATCTCTTTCAAGTGAAGTTTAAATTTGTTAAAACAATAAAACGATTTAGTCTGATAACTTTCATCAAGATATTTCACCTCCTGCAAATACTTTCTAAAAATCGTATTTTTCTGTTATAAAAATTTTCAAAATTGGCTAAGACTCTTAATTTGCAAGCTGTCATTAGAAACATATTAAACCAATCATCGTGCAATTGAAAAACTATTTTATTGATAGAAAAAATTAACGAAAAGGACGAACAAGAAAAATTCATGCATTCATTTGACCTCAGAATGTAATTATCATGAAAATTCACAATTTCACTATTTATTCTTTCGAATAGGTTTGACATGTTCTAAAATGAGAACTTGCTAATTTAGAAACGTAGAAATTAGAAACTTAACTAAAAAAATATAATTTTAAAAAATTAGAAAATTTTTAAAACAGAAAAATAAAATTTTTAGAAAGTTTTTGCAGGAGGTGAAATATCTTGAGGAAAGTTATCAGACTAAATCGTTTTATTGTTCTACCAAATTTAAACGTCACTTGAAAGAGATTGAAGCCGATAATCGCATGAATGGTAGTTTTTGTTCCGAAAAAATAGCGGTTTTCACAGTTTCAATGCGATTTTTCGGGTCTCAATACTCCCCATTCTTCTCGATTTTATTTCTTTTTTAAACTAATATTGACTTGCTCTTCAATATTCCGCTTTCAAATTCTGCGACAACTCAAACATAAAATAGGGAAAATTATTATTTCGATTTATTTTTAGTTTTTCAATTTTAGTTTTCTAAGTGTAGTATGCACATGAAAGTCGTTAACATAAAATTTGTTCCTCATATTTTTGCAAACATTTTGAGCTCTTGAACGGTATTGTATCTTCATTTTGAACGAAGTTATGTCGATTCCGGCATCAGAACCGGGAAATTGCTAAATGCCGGTTCTGCAACCTATGACCCGGATTGATCGAATTCTCATCCCCGGGGTACTTCCACAAAAAAGTTTGATCGAAATCAGAGATATGTTTTTGAAAGTTGTTCCCCAAGGGTGGTGTTTTCATGCAATCTCTCGTGATACCTGTCATATAAATAGCAGTTTCTGACAAATACTAGGATTGCTCAACCTTCACTTGGTCAGCCATCGTTGGAATGCGATCTCTGCCCACTACGGCGTGCACTTCCTCGCGCAGTTTGGCCTGATAGTACAATGTCAAAATGTTTACAAAATATTATTAATGATACCTGCTTATCCTGATTGAGGGCGAATAATAGCATGGCCCATCTCAATGTCGTCGTAGTCGTTTCCTGCCCCGCCATGAAGAAGTCGGAACACGTCCCGAGCAAGTTCGTTTGACTGAAATGCCACAAAATGCATGATAGCTACGGAATTTTTTTTAATATACGGAGGGTCGCTTACTCTAGGAATTTGTTGTGGTCCATTCTCTGTTTGTATGCGTGCACGAAACACGTGGGCTCATCGTCCGGTTTGTACAATTTCAGCGAACGATCGACGTTCTCCACGATGTACTTGTTGACCTGGAGAATGTATAGGTTACGTTTTTTTTTTTTTTGTTACGTTTTTTTTTTTTTGTTACGTTTTTTTAGTATCTAGAGAGATATTAGTACATTGTGTGACTGTGACTGATGGCATTGCTATTCATTAAGAGACGGGATCGGTAAAATTCGACCACCCCCCGGACGTGGCCCCCCAAATTGAGAGCTGGGGGCCCATACTCGGTTGGGTGGAAGGTGTCCACACCGGATTGCATAAAACACCACTTATTTCTATTTGCCGGCTCTGGACTTGGAGAAATATGGATTTGAGTGAAAAATGGTCGAAAAATCAAAATTTCTCAAATTGAAAAAATACACATTATTTATTATTTGCGTTGTGTTTGGGGTACCCAAACACTGTAAAACTGATGTTCAGATCGAATTTCGATTGATTCCGATACCACTTTTTGGACTCAAAATTTTGCATTTTCGAGATAAGTTGGCCATTTTTCGAGCCGCTGCCAAGATTTTCTGTGCACATCTTGTAGTCTAGCACCATATGCAACTATATTGTCTATAGCCAGGTCCCCTCTGATTGACTAAAGTTCCGAAATTTTCACTCGAATATCAGTTATCGACGAAGTCGGTACCGACCTTTCTTATTTCCCTCCAATAAAACTTTTGGTATATACAATATTTAGATGTAATATTATTACAATATCATCAATATGATTGAATGACCATTTCAAAGAGCCAATATCGCATTTGGCGACCGTGTTTTTGAAATATTTTCATAAAACATTGATTTCGAAAATACTTCCAATTTTCTCCCACATATCTCGGAAATCTGGTACTCTACCGAATGCTTGCGCAGGTCAAATTGTTTGGAGAGTTTTACTGACTAATTTTGTTGTTGATAGTATTCAAATCTATGAGTGATTTGACCTTCGAAAAAGTCGAAGAATCAAAAGGGCTCAAATTTCTCAACAAAAAAATTAATTCTGAGGATATTTGAAATGGTTCCTGTGAAATATTGTCCACATTCATTTTCATATACCTAAAGAAGAACTTTGAAACTAATAACTTAAACTTTTGAAAAATTTTTTTTTTTGAAAAAGACCATGAACCCGGGTTCATGGTCCAAACATATTTTTTCACCATGACCCCGATCATGGTCTTTTTCAAAAAAAAAATTTTTTCAAAAGTTTAAGTTATTAGTTTCAAAGTTCTTTTTTTCTTCGACTTTTTCGAAGGTCAAATCACTCATAGATTTGAATACTGTCAACAACAAAATTAGTCAGTAAAACTCTCCAAACAATTTGACCTGCGCCAGCATTCGGTAGAGTACCAGATTTCTGAGATATGTGGGAGAAAATTGGAAGTATTTTCGAAAACAACTTTGCATGAAAATATTTCAAAAACACGGTCGCCAAATGCGATATTGGCTCTTTGAAATGGTCATTCAATCATGTTGATGATATTGTAATAATATTACATCTAAATATTGTATATACCAAAAGTTTTATTGGAGGGAAATAAGAAAGGTCGGTACCGACTTCGTCGATAACTGATATTCGAGTGAAAATTTCGGAACTTTAGTCAATCAGGGGGGACCTGGCTATAGACAATATAGTTGCATATGGTGCTAGACTACAAGATGTGCACAGAAAATCTTGGCAGCGGATCGAAAAATGGCCAACTTATCTCGAAAATGCAAAATTTTGAGTCCAAAAAGTGGTATCGGAATCAATCGAAATTCGATCTGAACATCAGTTTTACAGTGTTTGGGTACCCCAAACACAACGCAAATAATATATAATGTTTATTTTTTCAATTTGAGAAATTTTGATTTTTCGACCATTTTTCACTCAAATCCATATTTCTCCAAGTCCAGAGCCGGCAAATAGAAATAAGTGGTGTTTTATGCAATCCGGAGTGGACACCTTCCACCCAACCGAGTATGGGCCCCCAGCTCTCAATTTGGGGGGCCACGTCCGAGAAGGGTCGGATATGGTCGAGTCTTACCGATCCTGTCTCTTAATAAATCGATAAGCTTTACCTGTTGCATTCCGTGTTGGAACTTTCCAAACACTTGCCATCCGATCATCGGAACATTGGCAAGAGCTGGGAAACCGAGTCCAATCAGAAATGCCTTCGAATCAGCGAAATGCTCGATCAACTGAAACGCGTTCCATTCGTCAAATGTTCGTTACGATCAGCGAAGAGTGGGATCACAAAGTTTGTTTAAAAGCACCACACATTTTGGAAGTTGTTGACATATTTGATAAGAGGTTCGCAGTCTCCGTGCTTGTATCGATATCCGAAGAGAGCTTCGTTGATGATATTGGCTACCATAACCTTAACATATATTTTGGTTTTCGTGCTCCATATTCTGATTTACTTACCTGCACAGGCCATCTCATATCCACATTGTCCTTGTCTTCAATCTGTTGCAGATGTTCAATGTACTCAGCGACTGAGGATCGGACCTGATTCATATCGACTACTTGTTTATCTAGCGATAAGGCTATACTGTAGGCAGATATCGTTTTGCGTACATGACATCGTTATCTGTTATCCGTTATCAAAATTCATTGCCCGGTCTTTTCGCTGTGACGCTCAGTGATAACAACGGACGGCGAAGTGAACTCTACTCGACCCACTGAGAAAAGAGGGAGAAAGAACAAAACAGATGATTTGATTAGTGTGGGTGGAATGTTCGAATGTACCTGTTCCTCCATGAGATTTCGACCCATCCCAAAATCGCGAAGAATTGAAATTGCGGCGCGCCTTTGTTCACGCCAGTTGTCTCCATTGGAGTTGATCACACCTGAGCGAGATTTCTTGACGTCTAATGTTCCCCTTTCTCATATAAACAGGATAGAGAGCTACTTGATTAGCTCCAATAGCTCTTTACTCAGTAAGCCACACTGTTTTTTTTAACATTTACTCCCCGAGTGATAGCAGTAGTAGAAATAAATAAATGATATGAGAAATGCAAATAAATGATAATACTCATGAGAGAAAAAATATGGGGAGACTTGTGAAAACTAATGTGGTGTTAGTTTTCGGAAAAAGGAAACGGAAAAAGGTCAAGATTTGAATTCCCGCAATTTCATATCTCAGTTCACCGTGGAGCAATCGACTCAAAATTTCGTTTATAGGTGTAAAAGGGTCGAAAAATGTTATATTCGAATTTTTGAGTCGATTGCTCCACGGAGAGCTGAGATAAGAAATTGCGGGAATTCAAATCTTGGCCTTTTTCCGTTTCCTTTTTCCGAAAACTAACACCACATTAGAAACGGCAATTCTGACGCACCTGCATTTGGAGCGAAGGAGAATGCTTCCTGGATGAGTTTGTTCATTGGGCGACCCGTAAAATCATCGCCTTCATGAAATAGAATCATTTATCGATCGCAGTCTTTTCGAGAAAATAAATCTCTTTAACAAATCTTTGTAATGTTCGTTTCTGCACGATATGAGACAAAAAAAAATAGATAACTAACCCTTGTCTACAAAGGCTTCTTTGATGATTTGATAATCTGTAATTTGTACAAAGGGAATTGGCATAAAAAGGGTGTAGATTCCAGGCTGCTTCTTGCCGAACATTTGGAAAGTCTTGTGCTGTGCTTTGAAGTCGATCTGAATTCACATTTTCGAGAAATTCGTTATATTATCAAATACCTGGAACAAATTGCCGATGAACGGGAGTGGGAAAGGGCCCTTGGGGAATCGCGATGTGTGCTGGTAGTATCTAATAACGGAGAAGATGAGGAGGGTGATGCCACCCAGCAGGAGAAGGGGCAGCATGATTGATGGACGATACAGCGACCATGAGGCGGCTCTCTATTTATCGGGGACGGATAGTGAGAAAGGCAGAGAAGAAAACTCTGCGCGACTACACACAAGGACGGGAGACACGCGAACCGTCGCAGAAAACAACGATTGATGTTTGGTAGATATGGAGACTATTCGTAAGGACGATTGAGGCACACAACAAAATGATCTCAAATAGTAAAACATATTTAATGGATATAATGATGTGTTGCGTTCAACACACAGCTTTCTCTTGTTTTGCGAATCAGTACCTCTATTACTTAAGATTCTCGAGACTACTGATACCGATAGGCACACTCATTTTGAATGTGGAGCAAGTTGGCCTCGTATCGGAAAAAAAATTCTGATAGATACGATTTTTTCTCCGTGCTCAATTAGTTTAATAGTTTTTTATACATTTACCATTCTTTCTGGTCGTAAACAGCGCCAACATCGGCAGAGTGAAAAGATCGGAAAAGTAAGCAAACAAACACAGTAGTTGTCAGAGGCACTAGAGAACGACCAAACAGCACGCGTGATCCCACCACAACTGAGGTACAACACACTTCAAACATGCACCCAAAGATCACCCAAAAAACTTTATTCGGAAAATATCATTTTATTCTTGTGATGCATTGGTGCCAACACACTTTCTACCAGGTAATCGCCTCGAACTTCCAATCATAGAAGAGACCGTTGTTTGCCTCTCCAAACTTCATAATCGTATGAGCCATGTCAGACGTGCTCTGCTCAACCTTGAAAATACCACTTGTCAGCAAGATCGTCAATTTCACTTTTGAAATGTATAGATGCCCTATTTCATTGAGAGCTGTGAGAGTTTACGGTATAACCAAGTGTACTGTGGCTCACCGTGAGAGTGGCTTCTTCTCCCCCCATATCAGTCTGCACCCATCCGGGATGTATGGAAGTGGCGCGAATTCCGTCCGCTTTCCATTCCATCGACAGAGTTTTCGTGTACATGTTCAAGGCCGCCTAAAGAGTCAGAAAACGAATTTCCAGTTCACGCGAACAAAATTTTGAACAAAATTTTCTTGTACTCTTCTTAAATAGTATTGGATCGAAGTAATGTTATTGAAATGGAGTCCACACCTTGCTCATGCTGTAGACGGTGAAATGTCGGGGGGCAACGGCGCCCCACGTCTGCGATACCGAACCAAGGATCGATGACATATTGACCACCTCAATACAACGCATAGGTCCCGAAGGGTGTCAGGAGTGATAGAGTGTGATAGTAGAGAGAATTTCACACTCTTTAGTAGTCAAAAATGGCGTAATTGAAGGGGTCGATATTATGATTTAGGCGTACCTGTGAGTGGCCGGCCTTCTTAGCTGCTGCCTTCAGTAAGTACTTGAAGCCCTGGAAATACGGTCGTCTTTTTTCATAATTAGCTTTGCTAATGAATGTATACCTTTGTTTCCCAGTGAATACCAGTAGTATGCTCTTATTGGAACTCATTCCGATATCAACAAGGGGATAACAGGATCTGAGACTGCCAGGGTAGTGAGAGGTAAAAGAGAATAAAAGGGCAGTGGAACTCATGCGGATCCCTCTTCCAATAAGAGAACCCTACTCACCAGGGTTACAGCCATCGTCGCGATGCAGTTCACATCAAAGTTCTTGATTGCTTCCTTCCTGTTAATGGGCGCGTCGATGTTGACGGGGATGATAACACCCGCATTGCTGATCAGAATGTCAACACCACTCGATCCGACCGTCTGGGCTACCTGCAGTGGTCAGGGGGAAATATTATACGATTCAATATGGCCTGCGACAACTTCTAAGTATAACATGCGCAGGGGCGAGATGTGTTTAGACTTTTAAAGTGGTCGCTCTCCAGCTTGGAATTCGTCGACTTATTTCCCTTGAAAGGCTGATCAGGTCATGAATTATATTTTCCTAGTTTTGTTCCTGTTGTTCCTATTGTTCCCCCTAATGTCCCCTCTGTTACCATTTGTGTTCCTGTTGTTGATATTTTTTTCTGTCATTCCTAGGAACGCTATAACATTTCAAGTTTGGTCATTCCCATGAACAACAGGAACAATTTTAGGAACAAAAAAGTTCTTGAGTAAGCATTAAAAAATACACCTATGGGAGAGAGAGTGACAAATGGAGAATTCATTTGAGGGCAAACGAAACTAATGTCAACTGAAGCGACAACTAGCAGGGTGTGTTGAAGTTAAACTACGTTATGGTAGGGTGCGCACTACGTTTTCAAAGTATGGTTCAGGGGGGCTTTCAGCTGCAGGGCACAGTTCGGTCCAGGGGGAGCTTTGCTGCCGACTCCAGGTTCGGTCCAGGGGAAGTTAAAACGTGTCAGAACACGTTCAAACACGTTTCTGACATCGCAAAACACGTTTCCTGTGATCCCCTACGCTCTCTAAATCATTTTGGAACATTTCGAAATTTTCGATTTTTCACGTTAGAACGTGCTAGAACACGTTCAGACACGTTTCTGACATCGCAAAACACTTTTCCTGTGATCCCCTACGCTCTCTGAATCATTTTGGAACTTTTTAAAATTTTCGATTTTTGACGTTAAAACGTGTCAGAACACGTTCAAACACGTTTCTGACATCTCAAAACACTTTTCCTGTGATCGCCTACGCTCTCTAAATCGTTTTGGAACATTTCGAAATTTTCGATTTTTCACGTTAGAACGTGCTAGAACACGTTCAGACACGTTTCTGACATCGCAAAACACTTTTCCTGTGATCCCTTACGCTCTCTGAATCATTTTGGAACTTTTCGAAAATTTCGATTTTTCACGTCAAAACTCGGCAAAACAGGTGAAAACGTGTTTCACGGTACTCAAAAACGTGTGAGAACAGTTTCTGGCACTCGCGAAAAATGCGACTGCATTAGTGAAAGAATCATCGCAAGTGGCGTCCATCTCGACGATCACAAGACGAGGATCATTCAACGCCTGCAGTTCCGGCGACTTTGGCGCGTTTCTAGTCGTTGCGAAGATCTTGCCAACCTTAACCACGACAAAATTACAGTAGCATTCGGACGATGATGTGATCAATAGATAAGATAAGATATTTATACCACACAAAGGGGAAATTGTGGGTGAATGGGGGTGAAAAGTGAAGGGTAGGACTATGGCGTCTTCTGCCATAGTCCTTAATGTAACACAATACGGCAAAACTACTCCCATTATGCTCGAATGAGTACTGCATGGAGCAGATCGGATTTTCGGTTGGTTGCCAGAGATGATATGGGGGCATACATTACCTCGGGATTCTTGAGCAGTTCCTAAAAAAAAAAAAAAAAAAAACGAGACCAAGGCCGATTCCGCGATTGGCTCCAGTGATAACGATGGACTTGGTCATTGTTCTTGTTTCTAATTTCTGATTTCTTATTTCTGATTTCTGATGTACTTAAAATTGGTGAGATGCGAACAATACCTATACCACAACGGGAATATTATTAATTTGGATGAAGAAGAAACTTATTCGAACAATGGCTGAACCGTTGGAACTGAAGAACTAAAGGGTTACAAAGTGGTTGAGAGTTGTGAGGCGCTCCCGTTTAACTTTTACTGCTTGAAAATGCGAGTTTCACCACTTGAAATGTTATGTTTCAAGTAGTTCAACTCGGTAGAAATATGCGGCGCAGACAACAAAAACTTTTCGCCCCCTCTCCACTTGCCTCCCTGTTCAGTGCGTCATGTCTTGTTGACTTTGGAGTGGAGTAGCGAGAGAACGAGCGGATTTGAGAATGCGTAGAGATGGAAAGTGGTTGTAGTAGTGAACGGAGAATGCGATTAGGTAGAATAACTATGCGCCGGAACAGCAAGTATCAACGCCAAGTCGGAATCGGAATGCGAATTCTTACTCTAATTGAGAATCATGCCGTGTAACTCAGAGTAAACGTGTACCGCCTCCTTCCGCGATCTATTCAGAGTACTTCGTTCCGAATGCAGTCAGTGTGCTCGTGTTTTTGTAAGCAATGGTATATGCCAATCAGATGGGGTTCGCACTCCAGCAAGTGGTGTACTAATTAATTGAATTAACTGCTGCATTGCTGTTCCGGCGACAACACCAACAACCACGATTCATCGCATGAACTCATTCGCAATTTAACTTCTAAGAAATTTTTTTTAATTGTTACTTTTAGTACATGTACTCTTGAGTATATTAAACCTAATACTTTTCAGTGAGTAAGATTTTTTTATGCTTCTAAGAAGCATCGTAATCACGCAGTTTCAATTCTTTGAATCGATGGTTGCGAGTTTTCTCTCTCTGCTTACAATCTGAGGATCTCCCTTGGTATCCATTGTCTAGCGGAAACAAAACGGAGATGCCATAGCCGCTCTCACTAGTGTTGCCACATGTTTCAACGACGACGAAACCAAGGTAAAGAGAGGGGGAGAGTGACTGAGAAACATAGAGAGGGAACGAGAGAAAGAGAGGGGGAAGAGAGGGAGAGAGAGAGAGACCTCAGCCTCTTAGAATCAGTTAGAAAGAATACGTGCCTCATTCCATAAAAGCATCGTCTGAAATGTCGCTGCGACTCGTGCTCATCGTTCTAATGGTGAATCAAGTAAGGAACTGTTCCTTCTCCTCATCTTACAACAACACAATACTATCTGTAACAGTGTCGAATGTTGACATCTTTTGTCTTGACTAGATTTGCGTTGTCTTTCCATGCGCCGTGAAAGTAGTGGAACGCTGTCAAATTCGATCAGATGGCTGGTGTCGCCGCCCTTACTTGCTTCGCTCCCGTCACCAGCATCGACGTTCCGACGTTCCGTCACGTGCTTCGCTTCGTCACGACCGCCGACAATCGGCAGCAGTGCGAGTTTGAGTGCCGCTTCACGAAGAAGGTGAGAGAGTAACCATGCCACCCCCAACATGCATTTGATTGCATTAGTATGCTAATATCTATTTCTTTAACTACTATAAACAATAGTGTTTCGAAACTGCTGTAGGTATGACTGCTTTCATCATTTTCGTCAGCACGTATGTTACACATACTTACTGCAGTGCACCGCCTACTCGTTCGGCCAGTCGTGCACCCTGCTTGGCTACGCCTACTCCACCGTGTCATGCAAGGTGCCCGAGCTGATCTACGTGGCGCAGACAACGCCCTGTCCAGATAAAGGTGCGCGCCAGTCATCGAGCCGAACGGGCGCATTGGTATTACAAATTCACAAACACTCGCCCAAAATAATTAAACATTCCGCTGCTAAAAGCACGTTCCGTTGGCAAGAGAGCCTGACAAAATAAGGGACACACCTTAGTATAGAAAGAGAGTACGTACAAAAGATTTTATCAATTAAAAAGTGTAGCAGCCCTGTAATACGTGATAGGTCTGGTGAGAGCGAGGGTGGTCAAGGGAGAGGGTGGTCAAGATACAACACCGACGCGATTAATCTACACAACTTGAGCGCCCGCGAGCATCGAGGAAGACTTCGGGACAGATCCGTGCATCACAAAGGCGTTTCCTGGAGAGATCACGATAAACAAGGAATTCCCCTGTACTCTCCGAGACGCGCTCGGTCAGACTACATTCCACATCATTCGGTGCGGATTTACAATGAGAAAAAAAATACATTTAAAGCCTAATCTATCCGGAATCTATCATATCTAGATATCTAGGCCACTTACTCGTTGGTTCAATTCCCTCTGTTTGCAATATTGTATTGTGTTCCTGTGATTCAAACAACCGTGGGACAGGGGAATTCGACCGAACGGCGAACGCGTGACGATCGACAACGACGGCATCTCCAACATCACCTTCAACGCGATGGCGAACATGTGGCACTACACGTTCCGCCTGAACGAACCGGGCGGTCCGGCATACGAGGAGCGGCTGGTGGCAGCGATGTGCGTCACTGCAGGTACATACTGCACTCATGATTGAGTTTTAAATTGGAGTAACTATTTTGTCGCTAAAATAATAAAAAAAGCTAGTTAAGTAAGAATAAATAAAAGATTTTGTCGACGAAATTCATCGTCACTATTTTAGTCATTTTCGCAAAGCAAACAAGAACACCACAACAAAAACAATATAGAATCCCGGCTCTGGTAAATGTGTCCGTGAGATATCGATCTTGCAGACGATCGTTGTCCGTGCGACGCACTCCCGATGACACCGCACGCTGTGGCCGGCAAAGTGCCCGCTCGAACGGGCGTCGACGGTGTTTGCGCCAATCCTGCTCATATATTCAGGTATGAAGAAATATCTTTAAAAATATACATACCTTGAACTGATTAAACTAAACCACCGAACACCCTCGCAATCATCGCTGTTCGGTGGCACCTTTCCTTTCCCTGGTAAATTCGCACATCCATAAAATCAATTATGTTGTTTGGGAGAGTGTAACTGTTTAATATTACCAGAGCTACCGGTTTCAAGGACGCGAAGCGTGCGCAAACAGCAGCCGGGTTGTACGTACTCGACCCGTATAATGTGAGTGCTGATGGTAACGAGTAAATTGACGTAATGCGGGCCCGCAATTTCATTTGGTCCTTTATGAAAAGCGCAATTGTCTCTTCTGATCATATCCGTTTCAGTTTGCGCTCACGTGCCGCGCCGGGATGTGGATGGTACGAAGAATATCGAACATCTATGCGGAATTCAGTGTGCGCATGGCTTCCTGCTCACCTGCTTGATGGCAACGAGACATTGGAACCCTACACGATCTCTCAATTACAGTTATAAAATGATACGATAATACCAACAATAGACACAGATGTACATCCGTTGGTTACCAGCAGAAACATTCTTTGCCCCGCTCACTTTTTTCGCTCTCTCTCTCTCTCTCGCATTTGGGATTTTCTCGAATTTTAACTGCTTCATTTAATACTCAATATACTCCCGTCCTTTGATTATCTTCTTTTCATTTTGTTTAGCAAGCATACAACTCTAAATGAAATATTAAAACGGAATGAATGAAAACATTCGTTAATTGACACAAACTGACCGTTTTGAATACAGCTCAACAAAAATGTCCATCCTCCGAGCCTCCGAGCGAAATATCCTCCGAGCCGAGATACACTCATGCAAAGAATGGGGAACCATTTATTCTCCACGCACGCCAAATGGGCGTTATATCGCGTCCGTGACACGGCTATATCTCGTTCAACTTTCTTTCACCTTTCGGGTTTGCGTGCACTATATTCTCTCCCCTTTATTCCAAGCACATCATTCTCATGATATATTCATCCCATCGTAGTTTCTACCAGGTTTTATTTCCAGTCATAAAAATATACCGTTGTTTGCCCCTCCGAACGTCATAATCGTACGAGCCATGTCAGATGTGCTCTGCTCCACCAGGAAAATATAATTTGTCAGCAAGGTCCTCAGTTACACAGGATCCGATGCCCTCTCAGCGAGGGTCGCGTCATTTCGACCAACGATATGGTACAAACAAGGGTACGGTGGCTGAAAGTTGCCTCTTCTCCTCCCACTCAGCTCTCTAACTTGTCTATATCTAGGTAGCCCAACTCTCATTTATTCAAGGTACTTTACCCTCTACTCTTTCAAGCCCTCTACTCTTTCAATGCATGTACTATCTCGTCAAGATACCATCTAAATGTCGACATCTCATAGAGTTCGCGCTGTGTGCACATCAGTCTTCACCCATCCGGTGTGAGTGGAAAGCTCGCAGATTCCGTCCCCTTTCCATTCCATCGACAGAGTTTTCTCATATTCGTTACACTTAATCGTTTCGATTATATCGATTTCGATGATTTTGAAAAAATAAACAAATATCTATAACCTTTCATAATTTTGTAGATATTTTTTGTTGTTGAAATTCAAGATGAAATTTACTAAAATACAATTGAGAATAACGGCCTCAACGGCATCCTTAAAATATATGATCCTCTCACTTCTTGATTTAGATTCATATTTATGGAACCCCGTTATGACATCGACATAAAATCCCTCGAAAAAGCCCAACACATCTTTACTCGCATATTCAAGTATATTTCCGTTTCATTCCATCTCCATCATACACACCATCGTCAAAAACCTCAGTCATTTCAAGCGATATTCGGAGAGCCCCTCATATTTTCCCCTTATTTCTATACAAATTTCAAATCCTGTTGTGTCTGGGCCTTAGATAAATTATTAATTATTATTTTGAACACGTAGCATTACACATTTCTCGCGAACGAACCGTGCGGTCCACCGTACGAAGAGAGAGCTTGTTGGCATGAAGAGTGGCATCTGCCATAAGTGGCGGCACATAATTGCAACTAATCACACCTGCGTAGAGCCAATTCTAAGAGGGAATACACACTAGGAACCACTAAACTATCTAGAACAGCGAGAATTTGTCATGGATCTTGGTATCATAATAAAAATATCTCTAGTAGAGTGCGTTTTTCGGGTCGGGTAATCTGGAAATAGACCGGGCCATCTATCATTTTGCGCGAAATGAGGTGACCCGTGTACTTCATCTCAATTACCCATGTAGTTCTCATCTCAAGCTAACTGGAAGCTAGAAAACCAACCTGCTGTAAATTACAATTCTATCAAGTGTTTAGTTTAATCTATTAGACCCGATTATACATTTTTGCTTTGACTTAAAAAGGACCCGGCATAGATTGGCAACTTGAGTTCTATTAGTGGAATTTAAGTCGCTTATCACGGGAAAAATAGCAAAAAAATCTTGGAACGTTGTGTTTCGAGATATGATCATTTTGAATCATGTGGTATGCACGTTCGATGTTTCCTAATGCCGTCACAAAAGCGGGAAATGAACATCAAACGCCCAGAATATCATTCAGTTGTCGTCCAGCATACAATAGGAATTCGTCTGTATCGAAATTTCTCGAACTGTTATAATTTTGAACACAATTTAGGAAAGGTTGCCCACTTAGATGCACCGTGGTGCGGTTAGAGGTCAAATCCGTAGCGCCTTTCCTAT
Organism: Pristionchus fissidentatus; assembly: GCA_036245785.1. Lineage (NCBI taxonomy): Eukaryota > Metazoa > Nematoda > Chromadorea > Rhabditida > Neodiplogasteridae > Pristionchus > Pristionchus fissidentatus. Next base: position 15,071,959 of record BTSY01000004.1, read on the forward strand.
TGGTCGGGAATTTTTTCTTATTTTCCCGTGATTAGTGGACCAAATACTACTAAATAAGTGGACTTCGCTATCTATGCAAGGTCCCTTTGAAGGAGAGATTCTCAAGTATTGAAAATGTGGAGGCCCCCTGAATTTTGATTGATTATTCTGATATCAATTATTTATTTTAGAAATGAAAATGTAGAACCTCAATGCGTGTTTTTACAAGCGAATTTTCCATTGTGAGCGAAGGACCGATCTCTGTGCGAGGGAGAAATGAGGTGGGATAGGTGAATTAGCGGGGGGGGGGGAATATTCTCAGGTATCGGGCCGTCTCACTTCGCGCACTCTAGTCTCTAGCATTCTCCAGACATCGTAAAGGCTCAGAAAAGCGCAACAGAGTGTCGCGTCATTATTAGAGCAACCAATAACGTAGAGATTCTCATTAAAGCGTACTCTATTTACATTCGGCCATCACAGAAAACAAATAATTGGTTTTCCACCCTTACGCGTATTTAATAAATTCTTGAAAATATTCAGAATTATTCAACTAAAAGACTGTTTATGGGATGTAATAATTCAAGCTTGCAGACGATACCTAGCTCAATCACTAGACATGAAACTAAGAAAAAGAAGCTAGGATTTGATTCCAATAATAACTCTTCCCATAGGAAATTACAAAATATATGAACCCTTCAGTAATACTGGATTAAATTTCACAAATGCCTCTTCAACATCTAACTACAGGCATAACGGTGTCTTCCCGAAAGCGGACAGTCTCTAACTGCATTTAACTCACAGTCTAACTGCATTTAGCAACGCAGTCTGTTTTATGGTTGTTATTTTCAACCTTTGTTTACAGTGTGTATACCTGTTGCTAAGAAAGTTCAATACGGTATCCGGGGATGTTCATCCTCCTGTAACGATTCTCGGTGCATGCAAAAAAGTGGCTTGAGATATAACCAGGATTTTCAGTAAACAGAATTTCTAAAACTATTTGATTTATAGTCATCGAGGGTGCTGATGACGATAATTCTCAAGATAAGATAAGATAAGATGAGAGAAGATAAGATCAAGATAAGATAAAGATAATTATTATGCATGTTTCTCAAGGAGCTCACGTTAGCGTTGGCGTCACGTCGAAATCACGTTTGTGGATTTTCTCGTCCCCTAATTTTAGAATGCGGGAGAGGCGGCCTCTCTCGCCCCGCCCCACTAACAATAGCGGCCCACGCCCAGAATGAATGCATTTACTATTGAGTGAATGCTACACTGATGTGGCTTCAGTTTCTCGGCTTTTGGTCGTGTTAGGTTTTATTTTTCCATTGCTCACGGCGGGCTCGGAAAAGCAAAATGTTTAAATTTCCCCAATTATCGATTTTTGGCCATAATTCGGCAACTAGTGCAGCTAGGCTTACCGACCGTGGTTCACGAAGTCTAAATGCGAAAAGTAACCCTAGAATAATGTTTTAATTGCAACCTTCCATAGAAGCCGATAGGCAGAAAATGCGGGAATTCATATCTAACTGTTCTCAAAAGCAAGCGGAAAAACTAGCACTCGCTTTTCAGAGAGCCTTTCCAGGAAACTAACACCGCATGAGATGCGACACCTAGTGTATGATACACTTAGAATCATCTCGTTTCACGCACTCTTTCGATGTGTGAATACTCTCAATATTGAGTGTATCATCATACGCATCTCAGTGTGTTCGTTTATTGTGTAGAGGATGGAGCTGCGCTTCTGCTTTGGGACTCCGCCCCTTTTCTGGGGAGCCTTGTGCGGGTTCACTGTGAAATCTGTCCACCCCGCCTACTCCAAACTTAGGTGCTCCAAACTTCAGAGATTATCGGGTTTTGTATTTCGCTGAATGACTTAGAGCTGAGATAGCACTAAGCAGGAGCAACCTGCACTAGACGAGGAATCGAGAGAGTTGAAGAAAGTGCTGGTAAACTATTGCCACTGTCTTTTTCACCACATTGTTATGAACTTTCCTGACAGTTCTAACTGTTGATATTCTCGATTCGGGTGAAGAATCCATCATTATTTATTTATTTATTTTTCTCATTTAATTCAATCTTGAGATGGATCACTTCCGCGGGTTGGTCATCAGATGCATATTCGTAGTGATGGCATTACTTGCTGTTTTCGGAATTTGCTCTAACTTCTTGCTGCTCTGGACAACAATAAAGTCCAAGTGAGTGAAAAAGACATTGTAGAGACACCGTTATCACGAGAGGATCATTACAAAGTGCCATTATTCTCTCATTTTGCGATTTTTCGTATTTTCGCTTTTGTGGCGTTTTCGTATAAATATTTTGGTCTTCCCAAGTAAGCTTCTTGATAGCTATCGCGGCATAAATTTCATTCCTCGATAAGTAGCTGCATGCATTAGCCGCAGCCTTCAATATCCGAGGCTCCTTCATTGCTTGGAACTGCGAAAACTTCATTGCTTGGAACTAATGTATTGTGTTTTTAACGATTTTTCACTCCGCATAATTTATTTTGGGAGATACTTTACTCATTTGCATATTATCAATATAATTCAAATTTTCGTTAAACTGAAAGCAAAGAACGACAATTCTCGTGGCTAGAATCTGTAAAAGAGCGCTCAGAGCGCTATATTTATGCTCTCCTAGCCCGGGGGCGCGTAAATATAGCGTTCTGAAAATGAGTGCTGAAAGAAGTATTCCATACGAATAGCATACTCTGCTTCCGAGTTCGGATTGCATTAATATATCATTCTGACCGTAGTATTATTTTACAGACGGAGATAATTTTTTTGCATTCATCACAGCTTTGCGGAAATTTAAACTATATTGATATTATGCAAAAATTTGTTATAGTATCTCTAAAACCAAATTATGCAGAATGATAGTTTGGTAATAAGCACTAGCTCCAAGCAAAAACTTTTCGCGAAACTTTGTCGAATCATCAAAAAAAAAGCTTCGAAGTTTTATGGCTGCATCTACATGCATCTACTTAATTAGGTTTTTTTGGCATTCGAAAATGTTTACAACCCATACTTCGAAATTTCGACCTTTGCCAAATTCAGTCCGATGAGATGTTCCCCGTATATTTTTGTCAAATTTTTAATCTTCTGTCGTATATGAAATATAATTAATGGAGTATTGTAATGATTGCTTACTGAAGTGAATGCCGTGGTTTTGTTAAGGTCTCTCCGTTCGACCTGTCATATTCTCATCGGTCTCTGTGCTGCCTTCGATCTCGTCCATCTGGTATTACATTTTTTTAAAAATTTATTTTGAAAAAAATTGTGCGTTCATAAAATAGACTGTTCGTGTGTACTCTATTTGTATACCTCGGCGCGTCTCTTGATTGTCATGATATCTCACCTATAACATTAGCTGCGAATTGGAAACAGAAAATTTCATTATTTTGGACTAGTGTTTGCGAATTTGTAAGAGTTGATAAAATGAGTGTGAAATGTGGAACCTCTCCCATTCGCACTCTCTCTCATCCAGCGATGATAGTATTGGAAGTAATTTAAAGATGAGAAAATCAAGGTCTCCCATTTGGCTTTCTAGAATGAGCAAACGAATGAATTAACGAATTTAGATCGGATCTCTAATTAAATTGCACGTTCTCTTCGACTACGAACAAATCGATAATGCGACGTGCACAGCACTACAGGTTTGTATGAAATAACGACATCTGTGAACCCTCTTTACATTCCTCTTTACATAACAAATTAACGAAAGATTTTTTTAATCAATAACTGTCTATAAGGCGTAGGAAATTGACACAGCTTTAAGGTACGGCTAATTGTGAGGTGATAATTGTCTTGTGTCGCTCGTGTAAATTGAGTTTGAAAAAATGATGAAAATTAAATGAGTGGACTCCGTCTCTCGAATCGAGTAGAGACAAATGAAGAACAAGCTATTTTCTCGTCTATTCAATTTCATAACTTTTCCATCTTTCACGCTGTGCAATCCCTGTGCAGCTGCGGTATCTTTAGGAAATATAATGTGGTAGGAAATATAAAATATGTTAATATCTCAGATGCTCCCAGAAATCGCCTTATCGGCGGGCTGTTTCTGCGTGTTTTCCATTGGAATAGATCGTCTTCTCGCTGTGGTCCTCCTCCAAAAGTACTCCACCATTCCTTGGAGCGCCTACTTTACGGTTCGAGACTGAATGATGTTATGATCGACAATAAAGTGATTTAGATTCATCTCCTACTTATCGCAGCATATTCATCTTTCACCGTCTATCTGATGATTGCATATTTTGTTCCGGGGTGAGGTATCAGAGTAAGGAGTGAGTGTCCACTATTTCTTTTCGTATAGCTTCAAAGGTGACACAAAATTGAAATAAGTGTGTTCGATTGCATACACTAGCAACAACACATTATTTCGAATTATTTAGTAGATATATTAATTTCATGCTTTATAGCGGAAGCTCCATTATATAATATTTAAAAAAAATCATAATTCAGTGGTGTCTTTTCTTCATTAAAATATTAAAAAAACACACCCACAATTGCAAAATTTTACACAAAAACGGAAACCGAAAAGTCGATGGAACTGTATGGGTGAGCTCTGATTATGGGGAAAATATGTGTTTTCGTCAAAATTTGGAAAACTCACCTTAATAAATTCATGATATCCTCTCAGAACGGTGATATGCGCTGTTGTCGCTCCGTTTCACGGCATTTCTGGTCGATTGTGGACTCTGCACATTGTGGTTTGCAACTGCTTTACACTTCTTGTGTATGGCATAACCTCACGTTTGATCATACTAACAGGTGATAAATTGTGTGGAAGAAGAATGATGACAAAAAATTCAATTCATTCTTGCATGAAGTCATTACAATTTTGGCATGTAAAATATATCCGCGTGGAATACAGAAAACACATGGCAGCTCAAATATCGATGCATCGAATCTTCCGATGTCTGAGCATCGTAATGCTCTTTGAATTGGGCTCATGGACACTCACGTACGGCATCCAAAATGCCCTTTTCGTCATCCCAATCGCCAGTATGTATTATGCCTTTCAAAGAATCTAATGGGTCGTTTAAAATCGCCGCTCCAGGAAAAATTTGAGCTTCCGCAAAGCAAAATCGCGCATCACAGTGTAGATAAAGACATGAAATTCAGTATATTTTTACTCTCTAATTGTAATACACAAAAGACAAAGTCCAGTCTCTTCCTCCACTGGAATCCGACATACGAAATTGTGGAAATTCAATTATTTTCGTTATCAATTATTTCAATTTCGTAGATCGGTGATGTTTGACAAAAATAACTTTTGATTTTAATGTTGACCATTACAACGAAAATGGTTGAGTTTTCTCATTTGCGTACTTACAACTAATCAATAAGCAATGTAAAATTCTGATTTTGAAAATTAGAAATGCTGTTCCATTATTTCAGCTGATTTTAAAAAGTACATACTATATTTAATTTTTTTTTTATTCATGCATAAAAAGAATGGTATTAGTTTTATTGATGTTCTTGTCAGTAAAAACTGTAAAGACTGTTCTACAGAAGAAGATCGAATCATTCTTTTCTACGCTTCCGGACTGATTGTTACCGCAGGTCTCTCTGCAAAATCGATTATTTACTATCGAGTCAGGTCAGATTCAGAATATATGTTAAATATAATCGATGCATGCATCAATTTAGCCGGGAATATCGTGATGCTTTCCGGAAGACACTTGGATTGAACGCGGATAGAGTAAATATTTAATTGTACATAAATTCTGTGCAAAAAAATATTATAAAAAAAGATTCTTTGTGATTTCTATGTGCAATGCGGACATATTAATGTAACAAAAAGCGAAGTTGAAACATGTGCTGAATCTTTTAAGATCACTTGTTAATTAGTTCACTCTCTAAGAAGTATTTTTAAATGTGCGTAGAAACTTGTTTAAAAAATGATTCGTTGGCATTGTCTTTTTCTTGCGATGTATTAGAGAAACTGTCACGTATTCCATCAAATAATATAGACTTTTTTGTTGTAGTTTAACAAAAAATGTAAGGTCGTATAAAACATCTCAAGCACTTTGCTTCACTCGTCGCGGTTCAGAGCCGTAAGAAATGGGCGGACGTTCTGGGTAATAGCATTTTTCTCCTTTTTTTACTTTAGTAAATCAAAAATACTGAGTGTAGACGGGAAATAAGAATTCATTCCTGCTATCCGAATGTTCGATCTTAAAGAAGGAGTTTCACGAATCTCGTGCTCCCTCATTCCTCGTGTCATATGTTTCAATGGCGCGGTCGCTCTCTCCTCGTTCCCCCTTATCCCTCCCTATCACTTTTGAATTCTTGAATCCTTACTGTGAGTTTGGCACAGAGCCTAACGCAATTATCTTTGTGCAAACTTATCATCTGAACATGCGGTTTGAGGGTCTCTTATCAGAAAATCGATTATCATAACCAAACGGTGAGAACTCAATTGACCAAAAGGGGACACCACCTTTAAGCTCGCACTGTTTCACGTGCATCCAGCGTATTGATCTTCTTGGAAGACAAAAAGGGAAATGCAAACTACACTCTTTAATAGTGAAATGAGCATACAGTTCCCATTTTACAAGAGCTTTGCATCCTTTTTTTGTTTTTTTTAAATGCGCAATGTATTCCTTGAGTAGTGAGGCCCGGGATACCTGGCACACAATGGTTACTGTCAGTTCAGCATATCGTCGGGTTTTTTTCTGCGTGCTTTGGCCTCGACCGTTTGCTATCTGTTGTTCTATTGGAGGCATCCTACTCGAGACTTCCTCTATGCGCCTATTTCACCGCTATTCGTTGGAATGAAAACTCGTAAAATGCTAATTAGTTAAAAATACAATTTATCTACGCCCGAGGCGCCACATAATTGGAAATTTTACAAGAATTAAGAGGAAGATAAAGGGAGAGGGGGATCTCTATCACGAATTTCAAATATTTAAAAGTATTTGATGTTCCTCTCTCTATTTGCACTCTCGTCGGCATGTTCCTCAAGCAAAGTCTATCTGCTCATTGCATTTCTTCTTGTTTAAAAAAGGTAAAGGTGTTCTATGCCAAATGATATCACGTTAGCAAGCTACTTATGGGTCGATCCCGTTTTGCAACGTGTGATTGCATCTTATGCAGCCCGTTGTTTTGATATTTCTCGAAGACTAGTGGTGAACAGCGTGTCCCATTGCGTGTTCTCTTCACCGCTTTTCTCGTGACAATACGTGAGGAAATATTGCAGGACAGCCAATGCCGAGAGAGCTCATCATGCCACTTTACTGAAAGGTGTTTGGAGTGAGAGAGCGTGTAAACCGAGCGGCTATACCATTTTCACACACTCTCCATGTACTTGTAGAACTCGTTTTCGCATATTGTGTTCTTTACATATGGCAGTAGCGTTCACAGAAATTATATTAGTATAAACTCCCGTTCAGAGCGAGACATTTTCTTGAGAATTCGTGTTGACACTCAAAATCTTCGGCGACGAAGTAAAATTCACTCACAATAGGACTCCTCTTGAAAACAGAAAGAGTTCTTGGATTTTTTTTCAAGTTATTTCTATTAGGGTGTTCCGAAAGTTTTGTCCATTTTGTTTGAAAATTAAAAATTTCAGCCTACATAGATCGAGCGCCTCCATAAAGTGAATACACTATAGAGCACCCTTTGCACTTTGAATATTTAATTCGAACCGATTGCATCATCGCACTTCCGGTTAAATATAGCGTTCGGGCGATTTAACTGTTTTCACTACATATTTTTTTTCAAGATTTTGAGCACCGGGAAAAATCTGAATATATTGCCAATCGAGTTCATTGTTGACGAAAAGTACGTGAAAACCAGCCCGGCTTCCGTGCACAAGTTACAACATCACTACGCAATACGATTTTTTCCACGTAATTTTCATTTTTTTCGCGAAATTGATTCCGGCAATAGTGTCAAAAATTATTAAATGATTATTGTAGACTAGAACCACTATATAGGCCTTTTTAATCCTTCAAGAAACGGGTTAAGTAGAAAAATGATGATTTTTCCCATCCCCAGTTTTGACATTTTCGGATGTAGTTCTCGAAGAACTAAAGTCAAACACAATTTCAATAGCTCAATAAAGAGTACATCGTGCCTCTCAATTGTGGTTTAAGTCTGTGGTTGCAGCAAGCATTCTCAATCGAGATATAAATTTCTAGACAGAAGTGAAAAGTCAGTCATTTTCGATTATTGCGTTATCACAACGAAAGATTTGCCAGATATTAATATGGGAAAAAATAGTTCTGCTGGAGCTCCAATTACTACAAAACGATGTGGGTGATTTTGTCTCCTCATAAACTATAGAAAAAAAATTAATAAAATCTGGACAGAACTTTCGGAACACCCTATTATGTTTTCACTCTCTTTTCTATTTAAAAAGGTTTTCTTCTCATCATTAATCAACAACAAGCTTCTTCTTTTCATGCATCCAATTCGTTATGCTCACTTTCAATATGGGACATACTCTACGAGTGAGATGGTGTGAAATTCGCAGGATATAGATGTCTGGTTAGTGCCGCTGCAAAATAGTGCTGCATCCAATCTAAATGAGCTAGCCCGCTACTGCGAAGAAAATAAACACCGCCGTCTGCGGGAATTCTTTTACGATCCCCTCAAAAATAGTACCACCAGGAGCCTTTTTTCGCCGCGTATTTCTGTGGATATCGCTTCTACAGTTGCTAAAGTTCATTATGCGACGCTTTCGACCCGTATAATATGTCAGAAGTTCGCGAACATATGCAACATCTATAATCGCTCTTTTCTTGGCTATTTTCTATAATTTTATAATTTAAATTTGGGCGTGAAACTAGGAATTGCGGTTACTTTAACGTGGAAAACGAACGGAGGAGTAATATTCATCTCTTATTCTTAGAAGGTGGAGGAATCCCATGACCATCTGAGAGTTTTCCCCGATCATATTTACAGTTAAATTCGTTGATATTCGTAATGTATTACCCCACGCTAGTGCCCGAATACAAATCATTACAATTAGCGTAAATAACCAAAAGAAGCTGGAACAGCTCGCGAACTTCTAACAGATTCTAGTTGCCGAAGTTGTCGCGCTCCATTCTCTTTCTCTGTCAAGATGAATTGTTTTCGCCATGAAATTCCAAGTAATTTCAGTGTTGCTGTTGTTCCTCCTGTTGTTCCTGGTGTTCCCGGGAACGCTCTGCGACATGATATTAAATTTACGTTTCAGTTCTCATCATGTTAAGCGTCAAAGTCGTGATAATTTTGTTCTCGACAGTCTACACCGTCGTTATTCTCATAATCAACTGTTTTCTCTTCTTTATAATGCTTTTCTACACTCCAAAATCGTTCGCTAACTTTGGCATCGTCATGAAATTCCAAGTAATCGTTGACATTTTCACTATCATCGCTGCTTTTACAGCGACGAACAGGCGAGAAAATTAATCCATTACAGCCCGTTTGCGTAAGAGTGAAAGAAACTTTGGTACAGCGAAAACGTGGAGACGTGAGATTACTACTTTATTTCAGTAAACTTACGTAGGTTTGATTTAGAGTCAGTTTTAAGTTCTGGAGATCCTTCCAAAATACTCAATATGGAAGCTATCAAAAAAGTACAAACAGAGAGACTAGTAGAATTTACTCTATTAACCACTCCGAATTTTTCAATAAAAAAAACTAGAAATAATAATATTTACGACAATAATTGTATTACTTCGCCTACGAAAAAAGTCCAGCATCTGCACATCCTTTCAGTGTCCCCACTAGGGTTGCACGTTCGTTTTTCGTGAAACGGACGTTCGCGTTCCCTCTGACAGTCTGCCTCCGTGTAACGGCGAGAGAGTGATAAGGGTCCGTTTCACGGAACATGGCCCTTTTTGGGAGTAGAAATAAATTCACTGTGAGACCCAGAAGCCTCGTTATGAAATGGAATAAATTGGATAGGTATCCTGTTCCCATCTCTGATTTTTCTACAATAACCTTTTTTTCAATTCCATCAAATTGGCTATTATCTCCAAAACGGCCGTTTTCCGTGAAACTGAGAGAAATGTCAAGGGGGACGCGAGAGTCCGTTTCACCGAAACGGAAACCGAACGGTCACCCCTAGTCCCCACAACAAATTTGGTAGCATTTGAAGCTTTCCAGGCTTGGTTATGATTTCGACGATTTATTCACCACTTTAACATTTCCATGCGGCTACTTTCTCATTGTTCATTTACAGATGGCGCGCAGACTCAGTCAGAGATGTAAGTGACATTTCTCTCACAGAAATAGTTGTTCAGACCGTCGTTTCGCTTCGGTTAAAAAATCCTAACTTGGTTCGAGTTTCTGAAAACAGTAAGATTCAGCAAGCTAATTCGACTAGACTCTCAGTTGGAATATTTTTGATTTCATACATCGATATCGAGATGAAGAAGAAAAGCAGTTTTTTTTGGAAGGATCTTCAGACCATCATACTGACTAAATCAAGCGCACTGAAGTTTACTGAAAACGGTATTAATCTCACATCTTCACTTTTTTTTGCTGAACGGAGTGCTGTTGAGAATTGCCTGACTCTTACGCAAACTGGCTCATAATTAAAATTATGTTTGGCAGTCACAATACTTTCTATTTCACTCCTACCTAAACATTCGTCCCGCCAAGTGACATGATAACTTCGTTTCAGGACGATAGCTTTGGACAATTCAATTATCTTCATCTCTCACGGGCCGTGTGGATGGATCAACTGATCACTTTGCTATATATCTCATGGACTCATGCTAATGGGAAGCTCCATGACAGTGAGTACTAGAGATGTCATTCCGGTGTGGTGAGTTCTAGAGTTGACCACTCGAAATAACCTTTGTTCGAGAACAAAGGAAGATTGACAACGAAACAAAGAACTGTTCCGAAATGGAGTCGAAACGCTTTGTTCTTTTTCGTTTCGACTTTTCGAGTGGTCATCTCTAGTGAGTTCCCTCTGGCAATCTCGTTCTGTCCAACTCTCTTCGCCTTCTAAGCCGTATTACTGATCTCTCACTCATAAGGCCGCTAAACGAATACCGAGGTCGAACATTGTCTCGGATGTGCCTCTCCAGTCGAGTGTTGAAAGTAAATAACTTTTTAACAAATTCATTTCTCAAAAAGTCGCTTTCCATTAATCAAGTGATTGATGACTTTTTAACAATGGGTGTTTCAATTTTTTTGGTGATCGATCACTTGGGAATCATAGGATCGACTCCGGCCATTGTGGAACCATTTTCTGCACACCAACATTTCACCACTTTATGTCTGAAACGGGCGGTTTACGCATCTTTACATTGGTCATAATGGTCTTTTCACTTTCAACAAAGAATGTTCTTTATGTAAACGATAGTCCACAACCGATCATCTCTTAACAAAAATTAGTTCACCGAGCATCAATCACATTTGAATGAGAATGGTCGAAACAACAACTCTCATTTCCCTCATTATCGCTCTATGCAAAATGGTATGATATTGTGATCGTTGTAAATAAAAAAAAAGATATGATATTGTGATCGTTGTAAATTCAAAGATCTTCAGAATTTGACTATTTATTCATTAAACATTCGTTTCAAACCGCTGGTTCCAGGATGTCGGTTACAAATCGTTGGTTACAAATCGTCGTTTCCAATTCTCACGTTCCAAAACCATTTTGCATAGAGCGATAATGAGGGAAATGAGAGTTGTTGTTTCGACCATTCTCATTCAAATGTGATTGATGCTCGGTGAACTAATTTTGGTTACGAGATGATCGGTTGTGGATTATCGTTTACATAAAGAACATTCTTTGTTGAAAGTGAAAAGACCATTTCGACTGTAATGACGGTGTCGATCCTATGATTCCCAAGTGATCGATCACCATTTTTTGATTAGTATCAGACAGTCATTTTAAAACAAAAAGTCACTTCACTTCGACCAGCGTTAGCTATGAAGAGTAGTAGCAAGCGAATTAGGAACAGACCGATTCGAATAATAGAGTTTTTAACAAATGATGGCTTTTTAGGAACGGTCTAAATGATTTTTTGATTTTTCTCAAAATGTCATTGTCGACACTCTACTCTCCAGTGAACTCGCATACGATACATTCAAGAGAATTCGATCTACTCTTCTCAATTTACACTGACCAATTCTCAAAACGAGTTGGGCTCACTACGTAGCCACATATTAGAGAGTCCCCAATCAGCCAAATTTGCAAACAAAAGCAAGTTCTTCAGTTGTACATCATACTCGTTTCCTTCATGGTTCGCTTTCGTATAGTGCGCAATCGTCCACTATCCGACAGATCGATTATTCTTTCCCTCGGCGCTGTCACTCTCCCATTACCAACCATCCTTTTGGTGAGTAGAAAAGGTCTAGCCATCTCGCGATTTTCCGCAACTTGGGAAAATTAAAAAAAATACCAGTTTTGCTCTGATTGCGGATGAACTATTAGGTACCGAAGTGCCCAGCGGGTGGTGTATGTGGAATAGGAAAGAAGAAAATTCGAAGAAACGCTTCCAAAAATGAAAAATAACACTGTACTTCGCAATTGAAAATGATTATTTTAAGATCCTTTTTCTCAATTCAAAGAGCAACGACTCGACGATCAGGAAGATATTGAAAGATCACTTGCCGAATTACGCGGTTCGAGGGGATATAATTTGCGGTGAGAACGCTTTTGAGAACACTTTTTTGATAGAGTGCTTGAATTTATATACGATTTCTTATCGGTTCATGGACCTCTAAACATTTAATTAGAAGAAATATAATTATTTGAAATAGAAATATCATTATTGTTTCCGAAAAGAAATCAGTCAGCTCTTTTGAGGTATCGAGGATATTCACTCGATCAGTATGCCAATAGCGCTAGCGTACATGTTTTTCGCTATTATCCCTCTCTATTTTGTCATTCTACAACTTCGGTAAGTCTTTCTACTAAAAAATATGCGTTTATTTTCGAATGTAGTTCTTCAATCGCAGATCACGATGTAAAACGAACCGATACGCGGTTTGAACCGTAATCACATCTTTTCCGCTTATGAAAATATTATTTCAAAGGAGAAATGGAAAAAAATCAGTAATGCAGCGATAATATCGCGATTTCAGTTGTAAGATTCTCCATTGTATCGGTGATAATGAACTCGCGCTCTGTGAGAAAACACGATCGATGCACGCGCAATTTGTGAAGGCTAGTAGATCACGTTATTATAAGGAAAAAATAGGGATTTATTTTTTTTGGCACATTCTGGATTACAGATGCTTACACTGCAAATTGTCGTTCCACCAATCAATTTCACATTAATTGTGATTCCTTTATTACTGCAGAAGGCTGTACACATTCGTCATCCCCTTCTCGAGGCTCTTACTAACTTTGTGAGCTCCTTCAGTCCACTTTCTCTGAAATACTTTTTTTTTCTACTATTTCTTGACCCATCAGCGACAATAAATGCACCATAAAGACACCGAAGAAAACTGCAGGTGGTGTGTATGTCACCGTCGCTCAATCCAGTCATTGTCCTTTCTCACATCGCCCCTTATAGAAGGTAAAGTTCTACAATAATCACTTCGTCGCATGCATGAAGCAATTAATTACTTTTGAGAAAACACAAGTTAACTGTGTTTGAAGCCACTTCTATAGGTGTTTTATTGTTAGCTTGTTTGCACATACGCACTTAATTACATTATGCATGCGACTATGTAATGTTTCTTTGATTGAATCAGATGAAGACTGATGTCAACTGTTCCTGACACTTTCAGGGCATTTTGGTCGTACATTGGGAGAAGAGAGACTGTGATGCGGAACGTCGAGCGAGAACAGACTGTGGACCAAACTGCTGTTTGAACACCAACTTCTGCATTGAGAATTTTTTCTCTTGTACGCAATATAAGTATAGTAAATAAAATAGTGTTTTTTATTGTAAATCACTGTTTTTTCGAAAAGGATTAACAGTTGTTCAGAAGAAAAGAGAAACTGATTTACAGTAGTCTCGATTTGTTCATTGTTTTTTTCTCTCGTGAAAAATGAGACCGCAAATCGGCCATTTGTTATTGGAAGGGTGATAAGCGTTAATTTATTGTCATTATAATGTACATACTATATACTTTCTCCTACAAAACAAGGGCGAACCGCTAATTGATATATCCATTGCAAAGAACATATTCCTGGGAACTCCCCCCTGGGTCAAACTGTACACGGTTGTATATGTTTCAAAGATATAAGGCTAACATGAAATAAGATGGCACACAATGTGACAAACCGTTTTGTTGTAATGCAATGAGAAATAGAGCAATGGAAAATTAAAGGCTATGGAATGGATAGAAAGAATGAAAGAATCGATAGTTCAGGTTGCTACGAGGAAGGAAGAGAAGATATAGAGAGACGGCACGTGAAGATAAAGTCTCCTACGAGAGATAGCGAGACACAACGAGAGTTCACATCGAAGCGGGAGAGTGAATAGAGAAAGAGTGCACAAACACACAAGAGTGAGTGTGTGTGAGCACGCCATCGACCTCTAGTATTTCAACACGAGGAAGTCAGCATGCAAAGTGTGCAAGAGGTTCGTTTCTTCACAACAACCTTTATTTGAACCTTTCAAATAACAATTGTCCATTTGCTCAATCAATAATTAAGCCGCGACCATGTCTCATTTGCAATCTTCCCATCAAAGAGTGCCATTTGGGCATCGATTGCTGCCGCGCCTGCTCCGTTTTCTACAAGTGAGACAAATTCAATGCAATTTATGTGAAATCAGGAAAATTTCTGCGAATGCGACCACACTGTCATTCTCACACAACTTTAGGGTTGAAGAACAATACAAGAACAAACAATATGAAGAAAAAACTGTTCGTTCCGTCCAAATACATACAAACTAAACAATAACACTGGATCTGACGAATTTACGATTCAACTCGGTCAATAAACAGGCGCATCTGTGCGAGTAATCGACCGCCCGTTGTGTGCAAGAGAGGCGATGGAACGTGCAGAGATAAAGGTACTGATGGTAGGAAAGACACAAGTCATACGTTACATTACATTTACATTTGAACATCAGCTGATTTGGATATTAGGTCAACTGGGTCGTCATTAGAGTTCTCCACTATGTTTGATTGCTCCTTGCGATTTGCAATTGCGATTGAGAGGTCCGGCTGCCTTTACGAACAGTAATGTTCACTCTACTAGATACCTTCACATCCTGCCGCAAATGTCGCTTCGTCCGGTTCACGGAGGTGTTAGCCGGCGCACTGCCGCATCATGCAACAGAGGTGTATTCCTTCCTTCTAAGACAATAAATAGAAACAGGAAGGTATTCAGATTCCTGAAGTAGATCAAATGCATTGCAATCCGGCGGTGCTGGGAAGATCAGCTGAAGATGGCGAACAAATGGCGCAGCCGACGTCATTTATTGACCACACCAGGTCGATTATTCGTTCATAATATTTTACCAGAACAGATGTTCTGGTCAACTCGCTCATAGCCCGCGATGACACAGTTGGAAACGAAATGTCCCTAATAGCGGATCGTAGAAGCAAATCTGCACTTGTACTATTCAGTTTCCTCGTTGAAAAGCCTTTGAGCAGCACTGAAACGCCGATTCTTGATCGAATTCGATGGAATTACAGGTGGTTCCTGTCCTCTTCGAGCCTTGCATAAGTAATGTCTTACTCTGCAGTTTAATGTGTCACACGAGAAAATCTGGAGAAATTGCAACCAAGCCGATCAATTGCCACCTCAAGCAGGGCGATTTTGACGGCTCGAACATTGTGAGTAGTGATTGAATTTATTTCGTTGCCCATTGACAACTTTTTGATAAGTTACAAGGGTCCAATGCACTTTACATTTCTTTTTTCCCGTCATAAAATGTATTTGAGCAATTTCACCCGGCAACCTATTCCGCCGTCGTTCCTAACATGCGCCTATTCACATCGACGCTTTTCGACTTCGGAAGACTCACATTTCCTGACTTTATGCAACTAAGCGAGGAGGACAGAGTGAGTGCGTACCCCACCATACATAAACAATTTTCAAAAGCTTTTTTTTTATTAGTCAAACGCCGTGCCGTAAATCACACAGTAGTGAACACCTTACATTGTTCCTGAATACACACACTCTTCAGGGTTGGTGTATCGCCTCGAGTTTCCAGCAAGTTAATCTCCTTGAGTCAACCTACCGATCTGCCCATCACTTCCCCGATGAGCCAACCAAATAGTCAGTGGTGTTTAGAGTAGGGCAAACAACTTTCGCTTGGCACAATTATTGTATTATGTGGATGGTGAATGATGGAAAAGGCACGAATTGCAGTTTCTCAAGCTACACTTTGACCGTCGATGATGAGTCAATTCTGAATTTCTTCGATGACTGTCCACATGAAATTGACGTCGACGCGGCAACCGAGTAATTCTTTCTTTTTTAGTCAGTTCTGTATTTTTTTTATTGAAATTCGTCTAATCAGCATAAATGCGAAAACTGCAAAGTAGATTATTGATTTTTTCCTGATTCTTTCGCTCCGCAATAATTCCTTTACGCCGATTGTTACAAGACCCGGAGAAATCGATAACTCTCAGAGCGATGCGCGACAACGTGCGACGCACGAACGCGACGATGCGCGACTTTTACAAGCGCGTTAAACCAGACAACTTCGAATTTATGGCGCTACTCGGTCTCTCCTTCTGGAACAACGGTCGCGGTTTGTCACTGCAATCCGCCTCTAACCACGTTTGTCTTCAGAGGTCGCACTGCAAAGTGAGCATCTATCGGAGGCGACGGATAGAAATCGGGCGCAAATTCTGCAAGAACTCAACATTGTGTACAAGAAACGAGGAATCGCGGATTACGCAACGAGGCTTGGCGACCTACTTTGCCTCCTGGACATTATGGAGGTATCTTTCTAAGTTTGTAATTTTTTTTCTCATCTGTAAAAGTTCATTCTTAAAATATTACACTAATTTAAAAAAAAATATATATATATATTGCAGAATGACATTTTGAAGAATGCCGAAGATATTGAAGTGTTCCGACTCCACAATTTGTTCAACGAAGCTTACGAACACGGGCGAAACTTTTCCGAATTGGGAAAATAACCATTTTGGGAATATTGTTTTCTAAAAACCTCTTACAACCTGTGATTCGTGAAGAAATTTTCAACAAGGTAATTATTTGTTCAGACATGAATTTATTTGAGGAAATAAATACCAGCGAACGCCATGATGAAATAAATAGATTGTGATTTCGCTAAATTGGCTCCATGCATAGATTGTGCGGTTTGGGAAGAAGTACGGGGCCGGGAATGGGTTCGAGATCAATTTCTTCTCCAAATCGAGGGGAGAATTTGTAGTTCTGGAAGGTGGCAGTGAGACCGATGAAGAGTTCAACACGGGCGAGACCTGGGCATCAAAATATTGCATGTTATGGACTTTTGAAAATGGACTTACCTTCTCCTGCGCACGATCGTTTTCCGACGGAGAATGGAATGGTTTTGTCAACGAGCTCCTGAAAAAACATGGTATTTATAAACCCATATATTTTTTGAAACTTATAATCGCGATTAGTCTTAATGACCTTTCTCATTGTTACTCCATCCAGTGCAATGTATCTCTCGGGCCGGAACTCATCGGGTTTCTCGAAGACCGGATCGTTCATCATTATGTAGTGAATGTCTCCGTGAACCCAAGTTCCTTCCGGAATCGGCAGTCCCTGCAAATTCGTGTAATTAGAACCGGTCGCTCAGAAAATTCTCGAAAAAGGAACAGTAAGAGTATTTAGCAAAGACGAATGATAATGGGTGTTGTGGTACTCTGCTTTTGCATAAAATGAAGGAAGAAATTGGAATGACAATTCATACTCTTATCTCGACGTCCCTTGTCGTGACATGGATCATATTCAAAGCGAGAACGTTGGCAAATCGGTACAATTCCAGCACGCACGCACGAGAATATGGCATCTAGAATTTGTTTTCTTCATTTTTAAATATATTTTTTAATAAAATGGCGCTACATGAAGGAATGAAGCAATCGAATTTTTCAGCTTGATTGGATTGATTGAGCAAGCTTTGAATGAGCATCAAAAATAAGTATATATTTTAGAGTTTTTTATAAATTTCTACAAGACTCAATGGTGATCTTTGGAGAAGATTGTACCTTTGCCTGGTCAGCCATTGTGGGTACATTGTCGGCTCCCACTGCCGCTCGCACTTCTTGTCGCAACTTTTCCTGCAAAGGTAATTTGTTATTCCATTTTTTGTTGCTTTTTTTCATTTTTTGCTTTGTCCACTTCAATAGACCACGAAACCAAACATGAAGAACAGAAGAACTTGAGCAAAAGAAAATATGAAAAAATAGCTCTAAAGACTTTTAGTCGACCTTCGAAGTTGTTACTCACACTACTATCTACTAACAATACGTACTATCGATATGTATTCGCAACTAAACAGTAGCACATTTCCTGGAGGCAGATACTAATCGTGACCAGCTTTCTTGAAAGTATCGAAAATGATGTGTATTTCGCATTTCGTATTTTCTACTTAAAGTGCCAGCAGTGTTTTAAAGCTTTATCAAAAACTGGCAGTTATAGTTATTGCCCTTCTTTTTTCAACAGTCGATTCGGAAATGAGTCTTTTCTGCTTCTGACCTGTGCATCCTGATGTTTCGCGAATATGAGCAAGGCCCATCGTAGAATCGCAGTGACCGTTTCCTGACCGGCCAGAAAGAAGTCCGCACAATTCGCGAAAAGATTCGTCTCACTGTGAATATGAAACTGTTTACGCTGCGTCTTTCTTTACATTTAAACCATGAAACTGTTTTCAAAAGTTGCAGAATGTTTTTTTTTTGAAAATTCGTCATCCATAACAAATTATTAGTTTAATTAATAAATTCTTCTTCATTCTGTGCCTCGTGACGGGCGGTCGACAGTCTCCCCGCTCCTCTCCCTCCTCAGTTTGGAGAATCCTTGCCAGTCAGCTTGGGCAACCCGGCAAGTATATCGCCCACCTGGTACCACTTCAAACGGAGGACCCGGATCGACTACATCTAATTCAAGTTGCCAACTATCAAGAAAAGCCCCAGTCGACAAGACTACGACGTGAGTTTTCACTTTTGTTGATACACGCTAGTCAGGACGTCACTGGAGGCTGGAAGATCTACTTCTACGCTCAATGTCTATCGTCCAAGATCGACACTTCAATTGACCAAAGAAGCCAAGCATGATCCATTCCCGTGACCCTGTTGCCCTGAGTTCGAAGATCCTGGCCCCCTCTGACCACGAAGCTACCTTCCTGCAGGCCCATTTGCCTTGATGTCAGGATAAATCTGTAATCTGTAATTAATAAATAGGCAAAATTAGAAACCCAAAATGGAAATCTCAATTGAATTATTCAGTCTACGACTTTTGAAGTCGAATCCCGCCATAAAATGTTTAAATAAATATATTTTTATTTTTTCGAAAATTATTAAAATTAACAAAAATTATTTTTTAAAAATTCGGCAACTTTTGAAAACAGTTTGATGGTTAGAATTTTACGCTGAATCTACCATAAAAATTTCAAAAAGATCGGGATATGTGAGTTGTGGTGTATCCCATGTTAGACAATGAAATAGATTGAAATAAAAGGGTTTTTAAAATGACTGCCTTGGGTTGTATAATGGAGTTCGCGAAAAAGTGGATACATGATACACATCTGAATATATTCTAACACTAAACAACGTTTGTGGGAAACTCACTCCAAATACGGGACCTGTCCAATTTTTCGGTGATAAGCTTGGACGAAACAGGTGGCCTCCTCGCCTTCCACTTGATCTCTCAGTGAACGATGCACGTTATCGATGATGTACTGATTGATCTGAAGATTTTTCAATTCACTTATTTAATATGTATATCTGAGAATGACATAAAAATTTCTGGACTACCCCGTTTCGTACCTTTCTTGCCTCTCTTTGAATACGACCGAATGTGTACCATCCGATAATGGGAAGCTTTGTTAGAAAGGGAAAAGTAATTGCGAGGGTCATTATCGTCGAGTTGTCCATGTGCTTTTGCATCTGACAATGAGATGATAATAGCGCTTACAGCTAGTCGACGACTCTAGCTGAGAAAAAAATTCTTTTATAGTAACCGAAATCAGACTATTCGTTTATTTTTGTCGAATTTTTCTCGAACAAATCACTAACATCATTGAAGGCGTCGACATATTCGATCAATGGCTTGCAATCGTCGTACGCATAGCGATACCCGAAGAGAATCTCGTTAATGATGTTGGATACCATGACCTTAAATGTGGCATATTTTGACTGTAAATGTACTTTTACAGTAATGATTAGTAATCTCTCTGAAACTTTTCTCGGAAAACTACCGCGGTAAATGTTATCAATGATCAAGATAAGAATATGCATTAGTATTCAAATTCCTCTCAGTTTACCTTCGTTGCACATTAAAATTAGTTTACAACACAATCAAGAAAAAAAGGTACAGATAGTCCCATCTTTATTGTGTTATACATACGTCGAACAATGCGCTTTGCAGTAGGAATGCAATCTAGGCATACCTAACATAATGAATAGCAACCCAGATACCAGACGATCTATGCGTAAGAAAAGGCAGAATCGCAAGTGTTGTAAGGAGCACATAGTCATTCGAAGGGTCATGAGTTTGATAACCGCCGAAACCAACCAAGACTTACATCCACGAGGGGCTGAAAATTAGTATCAACTGATATTGCGGAATGCATCGTGCCCTTGGGAATGCTTGGGTTACGTATTCCCACGCTTGAGCTGGCTTACCATGGAACACCTTCTATGAACAATCACGATTAGGGATACCAAATGAAGAGCATTTGGAGACTAATAATTGTTAATATATCCAAGGAGTGTGAGCCAAGTGCTGTACCAAGTGTTGCAATTTGTTATAGTCATGGTATTCATGAAGAGTCGTTCACAGAAATGAAGAATGTAAATATTGGATGATGAAATCTGCTTAGATGTGTTGTGGATAAGATTTTCTGTAGAAGAGATCAAAGTCTTCATATGATTTGCTACCTAATTAGCATAATAAAGCCGTTTTTCTAAACCTTAAATTTGCAAAATCGGTCTTCATTTGGCATCCCTAATCACGATATTTGTGATGTTTACCTGAATCGGCCATCTCATGTCAACATTGGCTTTGTCCTCAATCATTCGCAGGTATTGAACATATTCGTCCATTGAAGCTCTGACCTGAACACGATATTTGCGTCTCCGATAACGTCTCCCGTTTCTTTAGAACATCAATCTATGTTCTATAACTTTCGAAGAGAAATCTTTATTCCTATATGAACCATCCAACAAGACACAATCAATAGCAATACAAATTTACACGATATTTGGTAGCTACCACTAGCCCTTTCGCCTTAAAAAAAATTATAAACTTGATAAAGATGAAATCGTAATCACCAGTTCCTCCATCACATTCTTTCCCATTCCCAAATCACGCAGAATTGAGATGGCTGCTCTACGTTGCTCCTTCCAATTATCGCCCGTAGAGAATATCACACCTGTATATTACACAAGAACTTTTTTGCTGCTGCTTTTGTTACCGCTGTTTTTAGGAACATTTTTTCACTAGTTTTTTTGCAAATCTGCGATAAAGCGTGTGTGCATGACGGACATTGTTATCAAAGATGAAATTCCCTCCCGTTCCCTAAAATTCCCCAAAATACAGACTCCATATACAAAACAAAGTGAAACGTAATATGGCGACCATCGAATGCGAAATGTATTTATGTGCCACAGTATCCAATTGGCAACATTCCAAGAACGTCTCTCGTTGTCTTACGCTCTCGTTTGGCGCACTCTCTCACCATCTCTCTCTCTTTCTCTAACTGGTTCTCGTCGACTCTGTTTCGAATGCTGTGCTTACCAGAATTGGGCGCGAACGATATTGCCTCTTGCAGTATCTTGCTAGTCATGCGACCGGTGAAGCCGTCGCCTGAAGTATAATTTTAAAATAGAAAAAATTATGAATATTTTGTTAATTATCACCGACCGTTATCAACGAACGCCTCTTTGAGAATGGCAAAATCGGTGATTTGTACGAATGGCATTGGGAGAAAAAGTGTGTAGATTCCTTGCTGTTTCTTGCCCACTCTATCGAGAATCTTGTGAATTTCTTTCGAGTCGAACTACAAATATAACATTTTTAAATACCAAACAAGTTCTGGAATACACATTTTGCTATTTCAAATGCTCTTGAGAGGGAGATGCGGTGGAATTAAACCTCTAGAATGTTGCCAATGAAGGGCATCGGTCGGGGGCCCTTTGGGTATCGGCCGGTGAACTGGTGGTACCGATACAAGGCATAGGCGAGAACGAATGGAGCTACGCCGAGCAGGAGAAGTCCACTCATTGTTGGAAATGAGCGTGATGGAGGGACACCTCTCTATATACCGAAAGGTGACGAAACAACAAGAGAGCGAGATAAAAGTGGTGAACAACGCGTGCCATTTCGTGGTGTGCAGGGTACACACTCTTCACCGTCTCGTGAGTGATGAAATCGCGAGATGAGAAGGGGGCAACAACAACAGTTTCCCCCCATGCATCCACACTTTGAACCAGAATTGCGAAATTTATAAAATAATGTTAGATCGTTCTTTGGTGTATCGGTTGTTGTAGAACTACGAGAAGATTTGTTTCAAATGTTACTTTTTCGCAAATGTTCTTATAGATAGTATACACGCCCTTCAAAGCAAGAATTAGAGTGTGTTCTTCATGGCTCGTGGTTTTTTTGTCGGCACTCAAAAACTCCCTCAAGGAAGTAAAATTTTACATTCCGATAGAGATAGAAAACACTTTAAAAACGGAAAGGCAGTCGTAAATTCTTTTCATGCGTCCAATTCACTATGCACACTCTCCATAGGTGCCCACTCTGCAAGTCAGAAGGCGTGAACAATGCACAGGGTATAGATGTTGGGTAGTGCGACTGTAAAATGTTATATTTATAAATTGATACGATCATAACAAAAAGCCAAAACAGGAACTTTCGTTGTTTACCAAACACGAGCTTTTACGAGCTTTCACTTCCCCGCAGACACAGGAAGTACCATTTTGACATCTTGTATTGTATAGTATCATTATATGAACGAAATAGATTTATGGTTAGTGCCACTGTAAAATGCTTCTGCAACCAATTAATAATTCATTTACCGCTGGGCCAAAAATGTAAACACCGCCCTCGTTGGGTCCCATTTACCCGCATTCATTCGTTCTTTGATCCCCAATTAAATACCACCAGGAACTTTTACTTATTGAATTGGTCACAATATCGAATGCTATGTCAAGTGTAATACAAGTTAAATACGGTTAAAACTACAATAGGTATTACTGTTTTGCTTATGTTATGATCGCTATTCTATAGTCGATAAAGTTCAGTACCATTACGTCTCTTGTAATCATATAGAAATTCGAAAACATATCTAACATCTTTTGCTCGCATGTTTTGAGCTCGTGGGCATTCGTAATTATTTTCCCTATCCTTATGCCAGAATAAAAACAATAAAGAAAACTGCTCAAAACGAGCGAGAAAACACGTCGGAAACCCTCGTTAGTTAGATTATAACAACCGTATTTCTGACATTCCGTTTTCTGTCTCCAGAATTGTTTTCACGCGAGGGAATATCGGTGGAGGCGGGAGAGTGGTGGTGGTTTCATTCCACGTTAGCATGCTTCCCTAAAAAGCCAGTTATCTAGAAAATGAGCAAAAATATATGATTAATTTCGCGCTTCGCGGACCTGAAATGGCGAGCAAATTATATTTCAGTTCAATTCATGTTCGACGTCGAATTCGTGATTATTTTGTTCTCCATAGTCTACACTGCGATCATTCTTATAATCAATTTGTTTCTCTTCATTCTCATGCTTCGAAACACTCCAAAATCGTTCGCAAATGTTGTCATCGTCATGAAATTTCAAGTAATCGTTGACATTTTCACGATTCTCGCTGCTTTTATAACTACGAACAGGCGAGATAATCAATCAATAATTTAATTCACTTACTCAACGTCATATTTTCTTGTATACTTATTCCTAAAATATATTTTCCTAAAATATTTTGGCAACTTTGTTTCAGGACAATTATTTTGGATAACTCAATTATATACATTTCGCACGGTCCATGTGGATGGATTAGCTCATCAGTTTGCTATTTATCTCATGGACTCATGATAATGGGAGGGTCTATGATGGTGAGTAGCTCAAGACTATTTGTTCCTGAGCATGTTCCGATTGTTCCCGGGAACAATCGGAACATTATTTGGGATGTGACTCACTAGTGAGCTTATCTTTCTAATTTTCAAGAGAATTTGCTCTATAATATCTTCAATTATACTCACCAATTCTCTAACCGAATAGGGCTAACTAGGTGCGACATGTTAGTTTGTGGTCTTTCAACGCCAACGCAATCCTAAAAAAATCTCTTCAGTTATACATCATAGTCGTTTCCTTCGTGGTCCGTTTTCGCATCGTGCAGAATTGTCCACTGTCCGATCGATCGATTGCTTGCTCACTAGGCGCAGTTACTCTCCCATTACCAACCATCGGTTTGGTGAGTAAACAAGGTCTAGCCCCGGTTTCCCGCATCGGGCGCATAGTGCTTTTTCCTGCGGGACCACAAGATGTACATTCATTCGGCTTATTTGTTATTAAAAAAAGTAGTTAGAAAAGACGAAGAAATTCTTCTAGAGAACGAAATATAGCACTGCATTTCGTATATGAACCGTTGGTACGATACAAATAATAATTTTAAGGCACTCTTTCTCCATTCAAAGAGCGACGACTCGTTGATATTGAAGATATTGAAAGATCTCTTGCCAAACTACGAAACTCGAGGGGAAATAATTTACGGTGAACATTTTTTTATAGAATTTTACGTAGGGGGCGCAAGCTCCGCCCCCTACCTTTCTCGACGAGAGGGAACAATTGTCCCAATCGAATGACAAGCTTAATTTTCAACCAAATCCCGCGTTCAAAAGCTTATTCGGGAGCTCTCGATCTACTCTACGAATGAGGCGTTGCGTACCTTGTTCTGACAACATTTAGTAGATCAAAAATTGACTGAAAGCCTCAAGAGTAGGTGTTTAGAACACTTCCAATTCACCGACACAGCTGCGCAAGTCTCAGTATAGATGGAATAGCATGCTGAACCTATACAAACAAAAAAATCAAAATTTTATTAATTCGCAGAATTGTCATTTGATTTTAAAGATATTTGCAAAATCAGCAAAAAAATTTGCAAACCGCTGGATTTGAACCAGCGTACTCCTGTTTTTAAAGCTTGTGCTCAACCGCCTGAGCCATGGGGGAATACGGGTAAGGAGTGCTCTTTCACTCTCAAAATCAGTCAGGATTTAGAGATGCAGATTAGCTCCGCCCACTTCTCTCTTTCACCACTTTCTGTCAAATGACGCGCATGGTTTTTGAGGCGTAGCGCGGCTCAGAGACAAGATATCGACAAACGGCAAAAAGTATGATGTTATTGAGACCTTAGCGGTTCATTTGACCACATTTTCTTTCAATTAGCATGAAATTGGAAGATCACGTTGCGGCCCCTAATTTTACGCGATTTCTTAATTTTATGGTTGTCTAACTCTCAACATTTAGCAAGAAAATTAATACTTTCTTCGAAGGTTGTTTTCTAAACCAAATCCTACTGATTTTTTGAATTCCTTTTGTTTTGATCTTTTGAACGATTTACAAACGAAGAACGTGCTCCAAACATTAATCGGCGATCCCATTTGAGGTGTCGAGGATATTCGATCGGTCAGTATGTTAATTGTGCTCGCTCACATGTTTTTTCGCACTTATCCCACTCTACTTTGTTATTCTCAAACTTCGGTAAGCCCTATAAATGCGCTTTTATTTTTGGTCGTTGGTCTTCGATCACAAATGATGATGCCACAGTAAGCGATATCCGCCGTTCAAACAGTAATTATTTTAACACAGGAATTCTGATAGATGGCAGTTGGCGTTTGACAAAATAATCAAAATGGTACTATTCCTTCACTACTATGTCCGTATAATAACACCAGGGTATGAAAGAACAGATTTTTCGATGACTTTAGATTTGAAACATCCGGCATTTAGGTATGCGGCTCTTACGGCTCTGAAACATGATTCAAAATAGTTCCTCCTCTGGTGTTATTATACGCACATAGTAGTGAAGGAATAGGACCCATTTCGAATATTTAGTCAAATGAACATGTCTCAGATTCATACAATCTCTCAGAATTCGTCTCTTAAGAAATATTAAAAAAAGAAATGGAAAAGGTTCAGCAATGCAGCAACAACATCGCGCTTTCAGGTCTATGATTCTTCATTGTATCGGTGCGAAGAAACTCGCACTGAGTGAGAAAACACGATTAATGCATGCACAATTTGTGAAGGTTAGTTCAACACTTTTTTTGTAGAAAAATTGTGATATCGTTTTTTTTCAGCTATTGATTTTCAGATACTCACACTGCAAATTGTTGTTCCACCAATCATTTTCACACTAATATTGATTCCCTTATTGCTGCAGAACATTGCACTAATTCGTCACCCCTTTCTCGAAGCTCTCATTAACTTTGTGAGCTGCCCTCTCCCACCTTACTGGGACAACATTTTATGGTAAAACGTTCTCCAACGCGTTCCCGTCTTAGATAACTGTTTTTCCACACTCTCCTTCCTTCTTGTTTCGGCAAACGAACAAGACAGGGCGTGGAATAAAGAGGTTGGAGAACATTTCTCTAAGAAAGGAAACCATGGAGAACCGTTCTCCTAGCAAATTTGCGCTTTTTTGTAGTTGAATTCTGTACAATATTGAAATGGCGAAATCGAAGATTTCAATTGCAGGTTGCCTGCCTGTCGACTTTGCTCAGTCCCATCATAGTTCTTTCTCACATCGCTCCCTATAAGAGGTGAGTTTTAATCTGGACCGATGCCAGCCTTTTCCCGACGATTTCAGGGCATTTTGGATGTACGTTGGGAGAAGAGAGACGATGATGCCGAAGTTCGAGCGAAAACAGAATGTGGATTAAATTGATGTTTGAATAATAACTTCAGCGTAGGATGTTTTTTTAGTTATTCTTGCACTCGATCACACAAATAATATAATTTCCTTTCGCGAAGTTTGAGAATTGTTTTAATTTATAAAAATATTTTTATTTATTTGTAATTTTTTTATCGACAATGATTAACAATTGTTTAGAAGAAATGAGAAGTTGTAATGTTATATTTATCTTCATCTTATTCTTCGTCGGCCATTACGTTTGAGTTCGAGAAAATAAGGTCTCTAATCGGTCATTTATTAGGCAAATTAAGGCAAATTATTGTTTTATAACGTGCAGACTCTCATTTTTGTAAACAGAACATTATCTTCATCGTATTTTCATTGCAAAGAAAATCGCAGTTTTGTTTATACAAAGTTGCGCAGCTCTAAATGAGCGATTCAAAACTGCGCAAGCTTTATATTGAAGTGAGTAAGCTACATCAGCGATATATTATCTTCGCCTTCTTCAATGGATTCTACTCCTTCCCTATGGATACCGCCATCTCGGTCATTAAATATGAACTCTGACGTCTATCTCCCCTCTTACTACTGGCTCTTCTCCGACCCTTTTCATTCACTTTTCTTCGCTGTTACAAGTAGTCTCTCCCTGCTGACAAACTCCCTTCTCATCTATACGATATTCAATGCAAGAAGCGCCGATATCGACAACTATCGCTATTTGCTCCTATGTTTTGCCCTATTCGACATGGTCACTTCGACCATGCATTTTATTGCACTTCCGGTAGTCACATAGTATTAGGAAAATTGATTATGACGAAATATACAGCACATTCACATGACTTCGACTGGTTTCTGGTTCATTCCACGGAACGAAGGAATCTTTCGAAGCAGTGGCGGTATATCCAAACTACCTCACGTCTTACCCGATCAAATGCAGGCACATTCTCTACTATCCTGTGTTTCGTCTATATTGCAACTTACTACCAAATCTTCCTCATTCTCTCATATCATTTCGTTTATCGTCTCAAAGTGCTGGTTCGGTAAGCAAATAATCACAATCGATTCTGGGTGAAAAAATCATTTGCAGTGGTAGATCCACTTTCGAGGACTGGACGTTGGCCCATTGGGTTGCTTTGGGCGCAGGCATTTATGTTGTCTACATTTCGGCATTTCTGTTTTGTGGCTGGTACACGTTCATGCCATCGGAATACAGCAGGTTTCGCTTACTTAATTGCAAGAAGGAAATGGTTTGTTGTAGGATGGTCGCTCCCAGCTTCTTTGTTGAACTGTACAATGTCAGTGCAAGTGATCCAGATATTGGCTTCTTCCATGTCACATGGAAGGTTAATTTATGATTATTATTATTATTATTATCGATGTTATTATAATTATAAGTTCACTTTCAAATAAAATTCCAGCGTGAGCATCCACAAACGGGTTTGATGGAGTGGCATTATCCAACTGTGGTCGCAATGATAATTTGCGCTGGTTTATTCATCGGAACCGGCGCTGTTATACTGGGATGCATTTGGATGATCACGAAGTCGATCAAGTTTTGTCGATCGATAAAACAAAATTGTTTTATTTGTTAATTCAGAGCGGCTGAACTATCGACGAAAACTAGAAAGATGCAGCAGCAACTATTCAGAGCGTTGCTCATTCAGGTCGTGATTACCTCACAATTATCCCATTCGAAATTTTACATTTACGTGGACATGATTATCGTTTCCAGACCGCTGTTCCCTGCTTATTTTCTTACGTTCCACTCGCGATCATTTTACTGTTCCCTCTGACAGGTACCGTTTCGGCGCGAATAATTTTAAAATATGATAAGTAGAACGGAAATGTACGGATTTCTGAGTTCGCGCTATTATCATTCAAATTTCGACAATTAACTTCGTACGACAAAGAAAAAAAAGAGAATTGAACTATGCAGGTATCGACCTCGGCGCAATTGGGAATCCTCTCGTAATGACTACTGCCATCTTTCCCTCCATCGATGCGCTATTTGTAATTTTCTTGATCCCTCGCTTTAGAACCTTAGTTTTTCGTGCATTGCGCTTGTCTTTCCACGAAAATTCAACCACAGTTCACTCAATGGCCTCAGCAGCACGAACATCCAAAACAAACTGAACATTTGAACACTAATAATAATATTGTTTTTATTATTATTGTAAAAAATATGTGCATCACTCCATTAACAAAGAATAAACAATATAGAAATCCGATCGAAAACGGCGTGAATGCGCGTGGAAAAGGACTGCTTATTTGCATTTTGAATTAAAGCAAGCAAAGGTCGAATGAAAACTTTTGGATGGAATGATGGAAACTATATTTAATAAACTCAAGAATTGTGTACCTGGTACCTGGTTTGTGTACCTGGTTTTGTACCTGATGTACCTCCTGTACCTGATCATGTTCCTCTTGTACCCGGGAACACTCCTAGTAGAGTAGTGGGTCGATCGGAGATGAAACAGAAAAAAAAGTGAAAAGTGATAAATAATATTCGAAATAATTTTCCGAATATTGCACTATCCATTCAATAACGGTGGAATACTTAATTAGAACTAGTGTTGTAGAATTCGTTTTCGATGTATTTTTTTCAGATATGACGGTGGCGTTTGCAAAAATAGCTACCGACTTAGTGTGTATATGCAAGATTAATTTTGCGATAAAGATAGTATAGTATGCAAGCTCATTCAAGGCAAGATCTCGCGCACTGCCATGGCTCTTTGAGTAGAGCTTTTGTTGACACTTAAAGACTTTCGCGAAAGAATTGTTTTTTGCCTCTTTTCTATTTCAACAAGTTGTCACCTATCTTCTTCTTAAGCATCTTTCATTAAGTTTCTTCTTTGCATACATTATTGCATTAGCCTTGTTCTCTCCCAATTGGAACACGTGAGGCGTAGTGCCCAATTTACCGTAATTATGCTGCTGCAAAATACCATATGAGCTGGAGAACGTGGGTTATCACGGGAAAGTGATGTTTTGTCATGTTTTCCGATTATTAGATTGTTATTCTTTCCGATCACACCATTTTTCGATTAAACACCATTTTCACACTTGTACATGAGAATACAGAAAATGATATCAAGCTTCGAGCGGAAGCAAAATTGCGGGGCAAGCTTTCACACCACAATTTCGATCTTTTTCTTGCAAATCGAATCGAAGTTCTGTTTTCGAAAGTCTGAGCAGTTCCAAACGAGCAATGCATAACTGCGCTAGCTTTACTAGCATTTACTCGGCATATTATCTTCGTCTTCTTCTTCATTAGATTCTACTTTGTCCCCTTCGATGACATTATCGTCGTTAAATATGAGATCTGACGTCATTCGTCCTTATTAATTTACTCATGTTACACTGAGCGCAAATATACTCACTATTGACTCACTACTTCTTGATTGTTAGATTGTTATTCGTGTGTAAATATGTAAGACGTTACATGGAGAAATAATATTCTCAATATTGATTATATTCCAGCGGCTGAGTATATTCTTCCTTAAGTAACTTTCCGCTCAGTGTACCTTCGTTTTTTTCTTCAATGATTTCTATTTCAGCCCCATCGTTGACGTCATCTCGGCCGTTAGACATGAGTTCTGACTTCACTCTTCCCTCTTACTACTGGCTCTTCTCCGACCCTTTCCATTCACTTTTCTTCGCTGTTACAAGTAGTCTCTCCCTGCTGACAAACTCCCTTCTCATCTATACGATATTCAATGCAAAAAGCACTGATATCGGCAACTATCGCTATTTGCTCCTATGCTTTGCCCTATTCGACATGGTCACTTCGACCATGCATTTTGTTGTACTTCCGGTAATCAATAGCACGGGGAAAATGAATTAACGTGCTTTACATTATAGCACCTTCACATGACTTCGACAGGTTTTTGGGTAATTCCACGCAATGAAGGAATCTTTCGAAGCTGCGGCGGTACATCTAACCAGCTTCACGAATCAGCAAAATGACGAAATGCAGGAACATTGGCTATATTCCTGTGTTTCGTCTACATTGCAACCTACTACCAAATCTTCCTCATTCTCTCATATCATTTTGTTTATCGTCTCAAAGTTCTGGTTCGGTGAGCAAACAATAATGACAGAAACTTAGCAAGAACAAATTGCAGGGGTAGATCGCTTTTCGAGGACTGGACGATGGCTCATTGGGTAGTTTTGGGAGCAGGTGTTTATGTGCTCTACATTTCCGCCTTTCTATGGTGTGGATGGTACGCTTTTATGGCATCGAATTACAGCAGGTTTCGCTTTGCTTTGAACAACAAGAACAACAGATTATAGAATGGTCGCTCCCAGCTTCTTCATTGATCTGTATAATGTGGATGCGCGCGATCCAGATATTGGCTTTTTCCATATTACTTGGAAGGTTTCGTTATTATCATACGTTCACACCTTACTTTTAAAAACCCTACGCTGATAACGGACTTGCCCCCATTTTATCTTGCTACTGTAGTATCGATTGACATGGAGCACCGTTATCTTCTAAAACAAATTTAATCGATTTCCAGCGTGCGCATCCACAAACGGGATTGATGGAGTGGCATTATCCAACTGTGGTAGCAATGACAATTTGCGCCGGTTTGTTCATGGGAACCGGCTCGTTAATCCTTGGATGCATAGTGATGATCACTAAATCACTCAAGTTCGATGACAGCAAAAAACAAAATTGTGATTTTGTTCATTTAGAGCAGCTGAACTATCGGAGAAAACAAGGAAGATGCAGCAGCAACTATTCAGAGCCTTGCTCATTCAGGTTCTGGCAGAATTTCCCAAACGTTTTTTTTTCATGAAAAATCACGAACGCTTTTTTCCAGACCGGTGTTCCTGCATGTTTTCTTATGCTCCACTCGCAATCATTTTACTGTTCCCACTGACAGGTTGGGCATCCTCAGATTGCATTGCGGGGCGTACGTTTCCTAAATTATACATCTAACAAATGATATGATGCTAATGTAGTGCGTTAATTTATTTCTTGAGTATGCCCTGTCATCATTATATACAATTACTTTGTACGACAAACGTCATTGAAAGTTGCAGGTATCGACCTCGGCGCTATCGGGAATCCTCTCGTGATGACAACTACCATCTTTCCCTCTATCGATGCGCTATTCGTCATATTCTTGATCCCTCGCTTTCGAATTTCAGTTTTTCGTACATTTCGCATATCTTTCCACGAAAATTCAATCACTGTTTCTCAATTGGCTCGGCAGCGCGAGAATCCGAGAAAAAGCTGCAAATAAGCGATGAGTTGTAAATCTGAAAAAAGTCGCAATTTTGTTAATCGTTTTTGTTTGCAAGTACCAACCACTAGCCCACTGTTGTATTTATCAAGCTTCAATTTATTCAAGTGAGATATAAAAGAGACATCTGTGAAACAAATATACACATATCAAAAAATGAGAATGTGTTATTTTATAATAGTCATTCCATGGGGCTTCGCATTGGTTTCAGACGTGGTCTTCTTTAGAATCCATTTTGTCCAGAATTGTGCTCCGGGATCGGTCTTCTTTCCACATCACAGACCCAGGATTTTGGCTGGAGAAAAAAGTCTTGCTACTGAAATATCCATTGACATGGAGCACCTTTATCTTTTAAAACAAATTTAATCGATTTCCAGCGTGCGCATCCACAAACGGGATTGATGGAGTGGCATTATCCAACTGTGGTCGCAATGACAATTTGCGCCGGTTTGTACATGGGAACCGGCTCGGTAATCCTACGTTGCATTGTGAAGATCGCTAAGTCTCTTCAGTTTGCCGATGGCTGAAACTTAGTTGTGATGTTGTTGTACATTTACAATTAGAGCTGCTGACCTATCAGAGAAAAACAGAAAGAGCAGGAGCTGTTCAGAGCATTGCTCATTCAGGTTACGATTTCAACACATTTCAACACGATTTCATTTATCACATCGCAAATTTTCTTATTTAAATTGAACTTAAAATCGTTTTTAGACCGGTGTTCCCTGTTTTTCTTCTTACTTTCCATTATCATCTTATTTTTCCCACTGACCGGTTCGACACTGTAGATTGCCGTTTCGGAACGTATAGTTTTCAGATTAATACCTCCACATTAATATTTTATATGTCAAATTCTAAAAAAAAATTATATTTTATAGAATGAAGCTGGTTAAAATTTTTTTTTCTTCAATAATGATGGAATAGACGATTTCGAATCACTACGTATAATTCGCAATAGAGTTGGTAACATCGGTGATTATTGACGGGTTCGCAACTTTTTTTCGAACGCATTTTTTTTCGAAACGAACATAACAATAAACTCAAAAGGAGGCACTATACACAGTACAATAAAGTATAAAAATGAAGAAAGATCCAAACGCTATCACGGCATATATGATTTCCATTGTTGTACTCTGATGTACAAATTGAACAAAAAGCCCTAAAGATACAGGGCTTGCTAAAGATCTCAAGCATGCTTTTTTCGATTTTTCTTGCAATTCTCGACAGAGCTCTCTTAATCTGACTCGCAATTTCTGCATTGACATTATCTCCGTTTCATTAGGCACTCCAAACTTGAGAGATTATGTGTTGTAGTATTTCACTACAAGACTCAGAGCTAATCCACTCCGTGCTTAATTGTAGCGATAGTCGATAGCCAACTCTTCCCAAAGAAGCAACGAGCCTTAATCATGGCTAATCCTAAATAAATATTTTGATCGTAAAACGTGTAATAGCCGGGAGCTTTTGATCGCTAACCACCGCATAGAGAGAGTCGAGCAGAGTCAATCAAATTTCATATGTATTTTCCATTTTACTTTTTAATAGTTGCTTGCGTCGACAACACGCAATGTGTTGTTGACGTCTGTAGGCATCAACCAGGAAATATGTTCCTAAAAAAATGTTTTCAGCTATTTTTTCAGTTCTTGATGGACCGCTTCCGCTGGTTGGTCATTAGAATAATTTTCGTAGTGATGGCATTACTTGCTGTGTTCGGAATTTTCTCCAGTTTATTGCTGCTTTGGACGACGATAAAGTCAAGGTCTGTCCAATTTTGAAGTTAGTTACCGCTCGTGAAACATGATTCCAAGGCCACAGAAAGGAGCAAGCGTGGAGAGCATTCAACATTTAGAGAGTTATTCTCAATTTTGTACGCTCGCTTACTCCAAAGCCGTTTCTGAAGTGGAATGATGCAAGGATTTGATTAAGGTCTCTCCGTTCGACGTGTCATATTCTCATCGGTCTCTGTGCTGCATTCGATCTCTTCCATCTGGTGATTGATGAGTGTGAAATGTGATACCTTGATTTGTTTCCTTTGAAGAGAGCGAAATCTTTGCACATCAAGGGCTCATATTTGTTAGTCTCAATCGGGAGCAGGAAACTAGTGAATTTAGATCGGGCCTCTTATCAAGTTGCACGTTATCTTTGGCTATGAAATAATCGACAATGCGACGTGCACTGCACTTCAGGTTTGTACAAAATTAACAAGTGATCATGATCATTATTCGAATGAAATGTAAGGAAACGATTTTATTTATTTCTTAAAATATAGTTGCTAAACGTATAACGCAATGGTCAAGTGCCGCGCGGCAACGAAAAAATATTCAATATCTCAGATGCTGCCACAAATCGGACTATCGGCAGGCTGTTTCTGTGTCTTTTCAATTGGAATTGATCGTCTCTTAGCCGTTGTGCTCCTTCAAAAGTACACAACAATTCCTTGGAGTGTCTACTTTACGGTTTGCACTTGTATTCTTAACGGAATTTAATAATTGATCGATAGATTCATCTTCTTCTCATGGCGGCATATTCATCGTTCACCGTATATCTGCTAATCGCATATTTCGTTCCTGGGTGAGGGGTGCGTTTCATAAAGCGAAGAGGAAAATGTCTATATCGTGACATTACACATCTGCTTGCATCGACTTTTGCGCATAATCCTCAAGATGACACTAAACATCCACAGATCAACAGATTATGTCGTGTTATCCTTTGGCCTTTGCTTTTGATGGTGCATCCTCGCTAGCGTTGTTGATGAAAATGCCATTTCTTGCAAACACAGCGGATTTATGACAGAACGAGCATAACAGAAACTCACAATATCCAGCTAGCCTGATTTATAATTCTATAGAACGCAACTCTCTGTGATAATTGGTGAGAGTGGATAAGATACTGAAATTATCTAGAGAGGCTCATGTTACAGAGTTCGCCCTCTATGCATGCTCGTATTTTCAGAAAAATAGTCTGCGCCGTTGTCGCTCCTTTTCACGGAAATTCCGGACGATTGTGGACATTGTCCATTGTGATTTGCAATTGCTGTACACTGATTGTTTATGCCATCGTCTCACTCTTGCTAGCGTTTCGAGGTACATTTTTCATTATTTGCCTGCGTTCGATAAGCCGCTCTAAACATATAATACGGTGCTTATCATAAGCGCCCTTTATCAGTTTTAAACGAAAAAAACACTCATTACGTCATTATATTTCAGTTAAAAATTTCAAATCTGTAATTTGAAAAAAAAAAACTTCTATATAAAATATAAATCCCTAATAGCTCACAACCAAATACCGATGCAACGAATATTTCGATGCCTACGAATCGTAATGATATTTGAATTGGGTTCGTGGGCGCTCACGTTCGGTATCCAGAATGCCCTATTCGCCTTACCAATCAACGGTATGCTGATATACTTTTCTCCATTACCTAGTTCAACATCTTGACTAGGGATGCCAAAGGAAGAGTAAAATGGTCTGTTTTGAGTCGCAAATTATCGCTCACTGTATGCAAATGAGAAGGATAAGAGCTCCAATTTCTAATCAGCTCGATTACACATGTATCTGGGAACAATTTTTGGTAGGTCATGACGCTAAAGACTCACATGTCTTGGAGTTATTCAAAAACTCTTCCGGAAGAGTGAGCGTTTTTCGCAAAATCGTCGATTTTTCGCATATAATTATGAACTAGACATGAAAATCAATAATATTTCAAGCATTTGTGGGCTCGACGATTTCCCGTTACCCATAAGTTTACGATTGGTTGACATATTCATTTCAGATTCACATCAAATCGTCCAAAATAGGCTGAAAATCGACGATTTTTCGAAAAACGCTCACTCTTCCGGAAGAGTTTTTGAATAACTCCAAACTATGCGAGTGTTTGGCATTATGACATACCAAATATTGTTCCCAGATACATTTGTGATCGACCTGATAAGAAATTGGAGCTCTTGTCTGTCTCATTTGCATACAGTGAGCTATAATCTGCGAGTCGAAACAGACCATTTTACTCTTCCTTTGGCATCCCTAATCTTGACACTTAAGTTCATCCTTTTATCAACTGTATTCACGATATCTATGATGGTAAAGTAATAAGAAATATTTGTTTTAAATCAGTAGACTCGTTTTATCTTTAAAAATCATATTTATGTTATTTAAATGAAACACCCCATTTGCAGTGGAAGTTCGAATTGTTCTTTTCTATAGTTCTGGACTCATCGTTACTGCGGGTCTCTCAGTGAAATCGATAATTTACTATCGAGTTAGGTCAGTTTCAGTCCGACATCATTAGCATAATCATTGATCATTTTATGATTTTAGTCGTGAGTATCGCATTGCGTTTCGGAGAACTCTTGGATTGCGAGAAAAAGGAATACATCCTATTTCTACGATGAACAATGAGAATAATTCGGGATGACGAATTATTTTTTTTCAACCTTTTTAAAGTAATTTATATGAATATCAGCCTGAGAGATTCATTTCTTAACTACCTAAACTGTTTTAAGTGTTTGTTGAAAGGTAAAATTGTATGTCGCATTTCTATCACAAATTTCAATATTTCGATTGTATTTCATATTTTATTAATCAGCAATGTTGCTAAAACAAATGACCGTAAAACAATCACACTCTTTGTATTCGGTCTATTTCTTCAACACTTTCTCGTGGATTAATCTCATTGACCTAATTTCCCTAGTGAAAGAAAAAAAGGAATTCCCTATATGAGAACATTCGAGGAGCATTTTTGTCGTAAAATTTTTTTTTATTTTTTTCTTAATTTTGTTTCCTGCATAAACAACAGCACAACATGAAAAAAATCACTAAAAAGAACACAGCGCATAGCCTTTTAAAGGATGTGGGAAAAAAATTGTGGATTGTGGTGTACTGTTCTTCACACGTTGCACAACAGCAGATGAATATTTCGAATGTTATGTTGGGGAGATCAGAGTTGCTTATTCGCGAGAGTGGAGGTTGTTGAATATGCACCTGTCTTCAGTTTCGTTGATCTTCGTCACAGCAGAATAGGTGGAAGTCAATTTTTTTGGCAGACATAACTGAAAACTACATGATTGCTAGGAGAGAATTTCACTGGATTCAGTAAATGCGACTCGGCCTTCTGAGCATAATCAGTAGGGTTCCCTTATTGGAAGCTATTGGAAATGGGAAAATGGAGAACAAAAGAAAGCAGACCGCAACGAGTATGGGAGAGAGAGCGAAATGGAGAGACAGGATGGCGAGTGCCTTTCCAATACTTCCAATAAGGGAACCCATAAGTAGACATCCTCCGATTGCGAAACTCGGCCAAACGTGACATTATTTCTTTCAGCAGTAATGTCAGATTTGAGCGAAGAGATTATAGTAGAGATTTAGTATAGTATAGAGATTTAGTATCATTGAGACTAACATTATCAACACGCAGAAACAACACTCTTGCCGACAGTCTAATCATTAAGAACCATAGATTACGCTGATAAGTGCTACTACTGCATTTTGTTCACGAGCTTTCTCTTGTAACTCACTTAACCGCACTAAATATTTACCGTTTTGTAGAAAGTGCAATGGAAGATTCAAGATCAATATTAGTAAAGTGCATCTTTGTGGTGATGGCCCTATTGTCTGCATTCGGCATTTGCTCCAACTTTTTGCTTCTTTGGACAACAATAATGTCTAAGTGAGAGCAACTTTTCGTGTGATTAAAATGTTTGAAACTTTGAAAAATTGATTTCTTTTTTTCCTGTCAACTCAATGTACTTCCATTACCATGATTTTCAGATAAATACTTTTTTGAGTATCATTTATAAATTATATCAAATCGAACAGTTTGTCTAGGTCTCTTCGTACAACATGTAATGTGCTCATCGGGCTATGCTCATTCTTCGACTTTTTGCATCAGGTAAGCGCAAAAGTGAAAAAAGTGACTGACATTGTTCGTATCTGGCCGTAGAAATCACGATTTAATCAACTTTAAAAAATATATTGCCCAATTTAGTTCGGTCCTTTAGTCAAGTTGCACGTGATCTTTGGCTATAACGAAATCGACAACGCAACGTGCACTGCCCTTCAGGTTCGAGCTCATCAAATGGGTGCACTGTTTCTTGAGATACAGTTGCTCTTCATTTTGTAATTCTCATAGTTTTTCTATAACAACTGGAGTATTTTTACATTGTGCAAAAAAATTAAATGTATCTGTCACACAAATCAGCTAATAAAGATGTTGTCAAATGAAATTAGTGTGAATTCAGATGCTGCCACAAATTGGCATATCGGCAGGCTGTTTTTGCGTTCTTTCAATTGGCGTCGACCGTCTAATTTCGGTTGTTCTACTCCACTCATTCTCTAGAATTCCTCGATGTGTCTATTTCACGGTTCGGCGTTGGGACGAGAGCCTGCGAAATGCCCAAAAGGAAATTCAGATTCACCTTATTGCCATTGCTGCGAACGCCTCATACACCGTATATTTGCTAATTGCATATTTTGTTCCTGGGTGAGGATAAATTCATCAATTCCATGATATTTTATTTATGATTTATGATTCTTCCATTTTATTTATGATTCTTTTTTTTCATTGGCACCGCAGAAAAGCAAACAGGACCGGCTAACTAACATCTACACACTTTCCGTACTGTTTCCTGACATTGAGATGTATTAGAAATAAAAGAATAGAATGGAGGGATTATTATTATTATCAGCGATAGCGTTTGATCCCGATGTTTCGATGAATCGGGAAGTATGTCAATAACGCAATGAATAGCCATAAATTGCATGATATCTATTTGCACTCCGTAGATGAAAAACAGAGAGAGGGAAGAAAGATCTGTGGCTAATGAGCTGACAAGTAAGGTTCACACTAAGCGTAAACATTGGAATAATGTTTCGAAAAACTGTGATCTAATTTCGCTCATTTCCAGAAAAACGGTTTGTGCTGTGGTTTCGCCATTTTATGGCGAATCTGGAGAATTGTGGATGAGACAACTACTTGTATGCAACTGTTGCACACTCATGGTATACGCAGTCACATCACGGTTGATCGCCGTGAGAGGTGAATCATATTATACCTTACAGCAAGACAATTTAGGACGGAGTAAGAGGAAAAATTATTGCTATTTTGGTATCACCCTAGTTGACTGCTCCCTCAAATTTATATGGGCTACGATGTCTGCCAAGAAAAAGATAGGACGTCCAATCTATTTAATGACTCTCAAACGATCTTACAACGGGAAAACAACGAATGAGTACATTCACGTCAGCGCCTGTTCGGATGGGACAAATCTTCCGTTGCTTGCGTATCGTTATGCTCTTTGAAGTCGGCGGATTCGCATTAACTTCAGGAATGCAGCACATAGTTTTTGCAATTCAATTT
Organism: Pristionchus fissidentatus; assembly: GCA_036245785.1. Taxonomy (NCBI): domain Eukaryota; kingdom Metazoa; phylum Nematoda; class Chromadorea; order Rhabditida; family Neodiplogasteridae; genus Pristionchus; species Pristionchus fissidentatus. The sequence goes on from BTSY01000004.1 coordinate 15,111,475, forward strand.
CACCGTACGTAAACTATTCGAAAACGCTAACTGTAATAATTTGTCTTGCAAAATTACTCGTCTTCGCAGATCAGGATCGACTAATCCTAATATATGCTTCTGGACTGATAGTTACAGCATCAGTATCCTTTAAATCGTTAATCTACTTCAGCGTGAGGTCAGTTTGACACGCTACTCACATCTAGAACACAATGAAATCAATATGATTAGGATACAAGTGCACATGTTCACTTACATTACATGTAAGTGAACGTTTGCGGGAAGGTTGTGTCCTGAATCAGGACTCTTGATCTTAGTGGTCTTTCACATAGTTTATCGTTAAGTGAATGAATTTGCTACTTTAGCGCTGAGTATCTAACGGCGTTTCGGAGTACACTCGGAGTGTGCACAGGTAGAGTGAATCCTCTCGCAGCGATGACTTATGCCAACACAACAGTGTAGTTCCCTTGAGAAATATGATAAATATTTAAATAAATGATACAAAACGTGCATTTTATTGTTTCTGTTTTTTCGAGGAGATTCACAGTGTATCACTTCAAACATCAGCACCAACGGATCGGCATCTGATTATTCACAGCCACAGCAATTTAGATATTATAGGCAAATATAGTGAGAGATTAGTAATATCATCACTAACAGTTGATCCTAGTGTTTCTATGGATCATTCAGTGAGACATGCATTACATATTTGATATTTCAGATATTATCGACGGGGGGGGGCGACAGATGTGATTTCTGTTCAGAATATTTTTCTCATTGTCAGTTTAGGCGAACTATTTTGAGTGGAATCGGTCTTCTTATTCACAGACCACCTTTGTTTAAAGAAGGAGTAACCTCAAAAATAGAATCTCAAACTGATGGTATTACTCGATTTCTCCTGTGAACGATAACAGAAATCCAAAATTTGAAACCTCTGTCTTTTCTCCAAACCGAGATATCGGCGCGCAAAGAAACTACCGTCGCTAAGGGACAATCAGGGTCAAATGCCGAATACGGTAAAAGGGGCGTTCTCTCACGTGCGCGAGTAACCAAATCTCTCGGTCAACTTTCTCTCTCCTGTCGAATTTGCGTGCACTCTCTTCCCTTCCTTCCCTTGTCCCCCACAGGGAAGAGGGAGGGGGAGGGAAGAGAGTGCATTCAAACGAGGGATTAGGGAAGGGGAGGAACAAGTGGAATCACCAAAAGTGTTACTGCGTTTAGCGGCGAACTCAGTTTGCAATGATTATCTTCAACCTTTGCTTACAGTACCCGCTTGTTCGCTAAGAAAATTTCCAGTCGGGAGTCGCGGACATTCGTCCTTCTTTAAGAAATAGACGAAATCCTACTATTGTCAGAATAACGGTGCTGGGACGAAAGTGAACGTAAAGCGATGCTAATTGTTACGAAAATCTTGCTTACCGTTTGATACGCGCCTCACACCGATAATGCTGCTTTCATAGTCCATCATCCATCATTGTGGCTGCAAAACATTATTCATAGTCGAAAAAAAAGACCCCCCAAAATGAGGGATGATGGACTATGAAGGCATCATAAAGGATCAAATCGACGATGCTGTAGACAAAGCAGCCACAAGCTTCTGCACTTTATGTACCCGGGTACTCCATGTGAATTACGATCTGGCGCATGAGGTACTCATTCTGACACAAAATTAAAACATTAAAAAAACAATTTTTTTTGTGAGCAAAATTGTTCGCACTGTGCTCGGTGTTGTAAATGTTGAGTTGAAGCAATGCATTAGATCCCCTTCATTGGTCTCATTCAATTCAAGAGACCAAACTAATATGAAGATTATAATTTCCCTACGATCGTGGCATTTTCTACGTGCCATTCCTGGAAATTGAGTGGCGCGCCGCAGAAATGGGATTATCACCGGTGGTCTCGTTCATTCCACTTTCGTTATTTGTTGCAATAAACCGATGTATTCCTCATTATGGTAGTTTCATTGGTCATCAATACTAATAAATGGCCGCGTCCATTTCCCATTGTTTCTATCACTTCTGTGAATCTGAGAACACTGAAAAATAGTCATTCGTCATTGCGTTCCCTTTTTTTAAACTGTGCGTATCACAGTATTCATAATACGTTTCATTTTCACACTGTCATGCGTTTCCTGATATACCATTTTCGTAACATTTTTTTCTCGATAGCCCTTTGTACGTAACATTATCTCATCATTTAGATGGACAGTATACGTTTGATAGCAACCAGATCAATCATCGTTGTAATGTCTGCAACAGCAATATTCGGAATATGTTCTAACTTCTTGCTGTTTTATGTAACTCTGAAGTCAAGGTACGTATACTTTTTTACTACTCGCGGGAAAAGATCAGAGCGCAATGAAAGAAATAATTGAATCTAAATGACGAACGATCTATTGTTTCTTACTCGGTTGTGACTTATATAATGCGCCTTATGTGGTTTTAGTTTTTTTTCGGAAAAGCCTTTGGCAAAGCAGGTTGAAATCCCGAAATTTTTTGACTCGCTTCCCAGAAGCGTGAGACATGAAAATTGTTTTGTGATATTTTGAGTCCTTGTGAATAGGGATGGTAAAAGAAGCACTGTGGGAATTGATCATCCACAAAGCTTATGAACTCCGACCAATTCTCTATTTTATGGTTTAATCTGTTCTATGCATCAATACGAAACGTTTGAAACTATTGTAAATGGGAATCGTTTTTGAGAACTGATAAACACGAAAACCAGGAAAACTCGCAGCTTCTTTAGAATCAATTATTCATATGATTTCACCATCTCATTAGCAGACTACAGCATTTTTGCGCAAAACAAAATTTGAAATAAAAAATCCATTTGCCATCCCTAGTTGTGAACCATAAAAAATGAACAAAAAAACATCCTTCCTTCCGTAAAATAGACAAGTTCATTTCGAAAAGATCTCTCCGTGCAACACATCACATTCTCATTGGATTCTGTGCTTTCCTCGACTTTGTGCACCAGGTGAACAATACAAACGATACATATATGATATATCAGTAAATATCTTTTTATCCTTTCGTGTTTACGATAATTAACTTTAGTATAATACCGTAGTACTCATTTTCGATTGCTACATGCCACGATAAATAAATCAATCCAGTTCGGACCGCTCGTCAAACTGCATGTCCTTTTTGGATATCCTCTGATCGATAACTACACGTGCACGGCGCTTCAGGTCAGACGAAGAGAAGGCGAAAAGTATTTCTTATTGGCTCAAAAAAATTTTATACTTAGAACTTTATCTAACTGTCAAGCCGTATATACAGGAATGTATGTTTCAGTGGGCATCAAACCAAAAATTACCTCAGATGCTTCCTCAAATCGGGTTGTCGGCCGGCTGTTTCTGCATTTTCTCCATTGGAATCGATCGCCTAGTACATGTAGCAAATGTCCGACAACTGCCAGCAATTCCCCAAAGCTTGTATTTCACGGTGGGCCATTTTGTTGAAGAAATTGAGAAAAGATCTCACACTTGTCCTTAGTTCGTAACTGACAATGGGAAGCTCCCCTCAGGAGGAGTATCTGTCTTTCTCTATCTCACTGACGCTAAGGGAGCGAACGGTGATAGCACCTGTTATAGTTTTGACCATGCTTTACTCGTAGAACGAAATAGCTGTAAACAACGTATTATTTTTGATGCACGTCCTCGCAATGGCTCTCTTCTCTTCGTTCTTTGTCTATCTAATGATCGCGTATTTCATTCCCGGGTGAGGGCGATGTTAAATGTTAATCCCATCTCTATTTCATAATTGCTTTTCTAGATGATTCACAAACTCACGAGATGATAATCTTTAGTTCAGTGAACTTTAGAGCGTGATGTTTGGATCAAAGTTTATGTCATGAGAAAGAAAAAAATCAGAAACAGTCTGAAAATCAATATCATTTTGACAGGAAGATAGTGTGTTCTGTGGTTGCGCCATTCCACGGTTGGTCTATCTCGTTCTGGATCTACGGAATATTAGCGTGCAATTGTTGCACTCTGATTGTGTACGCAGTCACTTCACGACTAGTCGCCATGCAAGGTAAACAAATTCGGGAAAATATAGCTTGGAAAAATCGAGAAAACATGATTTTATGTTTTCCAGCAACATCAACGCAACGAATCTTCCGGTGTTTGTGTCTCGTAATGATCTTCGAATTGGGCGGATGGGCGCTCACTTTCGGCATACAGCACGTACTCTTCGCTATCCCATTGGAAAGTATGAATAATATCTTTAAAACTATTTAGTTTTAAAAACCCTTACATTACATGAAAAATATAACCTTTGAAGGACATGTTCCAGAATCGCAAAGATATCACAGAGAAAATGAATAACGTTTATCTCAAATATTGTATGCTTACTCGAACCTTTCTTTAGATATCCAATACCAATTTTAAATTACATTTTTTTGCAGATGAAGATCGTAATGTGCTCATGTATGCATCGGGACTAATGGTTAATGCTGGTCTTGCCGGCAAATTGATAATCTACTATCGTGTTAGGTCAGTTTTTTTTTCAGTTTTGATGTATTGTCCTTTTCATTATTAATTAATAACTGTTGATTTAGCAATGAATATCGATTGGCGATTCGAAGAATCCTCGGATTACGAATCGGAAGAATCAATACATATCACAGTTAATCACTATATTTTCTCTAATGGTGCATTTAGTGTCACAGGTCTAGACTAGACAGAATGAAAAGGTTTTGTAAAAATGCGAGGGATATTTCCATTCAGAGAGGGCGATCTCGTCTAGGCTAATGATACTAAATGCAACATGAAAGAAAGAAAACGCCCTCAAAAATTCGGATATGTACATGCAAATGTCTCGGATTCTTGTAACGCCACAATTGACGTCACTCTTATTATTTGTTTTAGACGGCAGATTGTTCCAAAGTTTGATGCGAATGTAATCTGCCTTAGTGATTTGTAGGCTCAGTTACTCACAATGACATTTCTCTTTTGAAACTAAAAAATTGAACACATATATTAGAGAAAAAATGATTCATTTGTTAATGATTAGAACTGTTATACCTCAGTGGTGTAATCTTTACGTTGTAATATATCCACATTTTATTCGAATAAAGAATTTAGAGGTTGCTATGAAATTCACTGCTTCCTCTGAATTATGGCTTGAGGTGTTTGAGCAAATAATAGAGGGCGCTAACTGTGAAAGCTGCGAAAACTTTGCAAGCTTCTTTTGCAAAACCCTCTATTATGCTCCTTCTCGCTCCTAATGGAGGCATACGTGTGATTTTCTGTCTATCAGTGCATTCGAGAGGGAAGAGAGAGAGAGAGGGGAGAGAGAGCCTTATCAGTATAGTGACTAGCGGCATGAGAGCCATTGCTCATCTCCAGATATTCAACCCCTCTCCTTGCATTGCCTCATTGATTGAATTCCTTATCCGAATGATCCCTTTCGCAATTCTGTTTACCGTTATGTGTCACTAACAGTTTGTGATCAATCAAACACCATGAATATATGGTTTTATAAGCTACGGTTGGGTCTCCGTAGGGCGTCCCCTTGTATGAATCATATCGAGACCTTGAGCATACATTCTTTCATTTTTCCTCCCTCTGTTAGGCTTTAGAAAAAAAACATAATAGTAGTTGATCCGAAATCTCAACTTCTATTATAGTTTTTTCCCGCTATCAACTCAGAATTTGAGTTTTTTTTTTCATAAAAAGAGCCATTGTGGTTTCAGAGCATGAACTACGAAATGAAGCATATTTTACACTGCTTCGCTCTCTACTCTTTTATAGCGATTTTCATTTACTTTTCTATACAAACGTCAAGCTCGGAAGTAGAGATTTCACTGTTCGAAAGGTGAGTAACCCTTGTTTTCGCACTTGACTTTGCCCATACAAAGAGCGGGAACCTTTTCTTATTGTTGCTCTGGAGATGTTGTTTCCTGATGAGAGAGATTGCAAAGTCGTGAGAACGATCCAGAGATAATGGGAGATGATCTCTCGATTTTGCTCTCTGTCTCGATGGGATTCAACCTCTCCAAAGTAAGGGAAGGTGGAGTCTTCCCTTTCTGAGCGCACTTTATGTTCATGCTCACAGATATGGGACATTTGGCGCCATTCTCTTGTATGTCTGGAGGTTCTTGCCGGTGCTTATCCTGCCTCAATGCCTCTTCCATCTTGTCGGTCTCACTTTCTTCAATCCTTTCAAGAAAAAGGTGCCTTTTTTTCGAATCAATAACTAGATTAAACAAAACAAAGAATAATATTTCTTTCTTTTATTCGCACATTGCGTACTTCTTATCGCACCCTCGCCATGCACGATAAATAAAAAATATATCATTTAATCAATCGATTTTCCGCAGATTTCTCTCAAGGCCGTGCCCCTTCTGTCGCCATTCGTCTGTTTTCGCGTGGTCACGCGTGGTTTGTACCCGCGACTCGTCAAGGTAATCTCTTCTTTCTGCACCCCGCAAAACACTGAATCACTATCTCTTTTCAGGAAAACATCATTCTCAACATGGAAACGTGCAAGAATGCAGGCATGGCCAATTTCATGTTTGAGGTGGGCGAAATCAAATCGGCTTCATCATCATTGGATTTGATTTAGATTCTATTATATATCACGTCAGGTAATAGTGCTCAGATGAGGCAATAAATATTTGATGCCATTTCTCACAAAATCTATTGGTAGTATCCTGCATTATAAATAATTGATTTGTTTCAGATAGTCACTGACAATCGATTGAATCTTCCTGCGATGCAGTTGGTTCGTGAGATCGTCGTCCCTCCTTCATACGAGTAAATATTTATTTTTAAGAAAAAAGTGGTGACTCATAGTTGAACTCTCGTTATCCGACCTCTTCACTGCGATCGCGTTGACCTGGTCGTAAATAATTGCATCTCTGTGAGAATTCGTAATGTTCCCAGTGAAAGAAACCGAAATTGTGCAGGGAACTACAAAAATAATGAAGTCTTTCCAGGACCAAAAGTGGAGCGCTCTTCAAGGCTCGCGCTCTGCAGTATTGTTTAGAAGAGGAAGTGAATCGACTGCAGGTAAGACAAGATTCGTTTTATCACGAACGGTTTGTTGCTGGCAGCAAAAGACAATGTATCCCATGGCAAACGTGCATTGTGCCTTGTGTCGCCCCTCTCGCCATATACGCCATATACATATCAATATTTTTTGCAGTTTCTCATTTCAATTTGTTCATTCAAAAGAATAGTAAAACATAGATGATTAGTAGTAGAAAAAAACAGAGTTTTGTTCACTGGTCCCAACATTGTATGTTAGTGTTAATATTTTGCAAATGCAGGACTCGGACTGGGTCGTTCATCTAGACGAGGAGACACTTCTCACTACTAATTCTGTAAGTTCCTCACTCCCAAAACTCCGAATTAATATTAGTTTACAGGCGAAATAAAGACAAATGAATTTTCACAGAACCCAAAATTCGCTTCCATTTGTATTTATGCACATTATTGTTTAGTACAATTTCCAGGTATGCGGAATTCTCAATTTTGTCGAAGACGGTAAGCATCAATTTGGACAAGGAGTAATCACTTACGCTAATGGAGAAATCGTCAATTGGTTCGCGACGTTGTCTGATACTTATCGGTGAGTGGTAGTTTTTCGTCTAAATTCAAGAATTTCCCGATTTTTAACGGTTCTCCCTTTTTATTGGATTTTATTGCCGTGAAAAAAAACGAATTCAGAGTGTCTGACGATCTGGGCAAGCTGCGCACGCAGTTGTCCATCTTCCACAAGCCGCTATTCGGGTGGAAGGGATCGTTCGTTGTTTCCAAGGTTTAACAGATGTTACTACAATTTTAGGATAGAATTCGACGAAATTGCGTAAATTTAATCAGATTTCGGTATCTGAAAATATAGTTTTCATTGTAATTCGTTGCAGTATGGTGCAGAGCGGACGATATCTTGGGATCACGGGCCAGACGGAAGCATAGCCGAGGACACATTCTTCGCTCTCATAGCACAGCAGGCCGGCTACTCGTTCAACTACGTCGAAGGTTTGTCCGGTTGTAATAAAAATATTTATGCTTTTCAAGAAGAAACGCGACAAATGACCTGATCTAAAGAAATGTTCGAAACATAAACGGCAATAAACAATAATGTTGCTCCGGAAAGCTGGTCAATTTCCCTGATTTTGAGAGTAGCTCAACCACGTTGTGGATCATAACTGTGGTATGGCGTGATCATTTGACGTAAACGCGGGGGGGGGCAAAAAAATCATTGAATCATCCAGGCGGAACTCGATGGTGTTCTGTTCCCCTATAGGTTAAAATCAGAAACTACTCATCCTCCTTTGTAGTTATCTTGGCTCTCGTTGTGTGATAGGAGAGAAGCATGCAGGGAGCGCGCGATTGATATCAGAATGAGTCACAGAGAATGCGGCGAAAGAGCATGCGATGAGACAGAGAACAAACACCGAGCGGCGTTGTCTGAAAAGAAAAATTCAAGAGAGATGATTTCACCGATGACGTAATCATCAAAAAGACTGAAAAAAACGTTGATGTGAATCAAGGGAAGAAAAATACGTTACTGAAAAGCGAGGTTTTTTCAAATTATTTTATAAAAAATATTATTGCAGGAGAGATGCTTGAGAAGAGTCCGTTCACGATTATCGATTTCCTCCAACAGCGGAAACGATGGCTAGAGGGACTTCTTCTCTGTGTGCATGCACGCGAGATTCGATTACCTCATAGAGTGAGACGCTTCATTAAAAAAAGTTTACATTTCCATCGTGCGTTCGCGCAATTTAATTACTTTATCGTCAAAGCGACGTATAGTACAAGATATCACGCCTCTCATGAGAGGATCGAGCTAAATCAATGTGTTCTGGGAACGGGTCCAAAAAGTGAAATTGAGGTTTTCGTGGATTTGGGCCCTCCCAAGCCTGTCTGATAACCCCCCGAGGTATTGGAACCCATTTTTCATTTTGTGGGCCGTGGCTCCGGGTCGACTCTCCTGGTACCCCGATTTTCTCGATTGTGGGCTATTTGTGTGAAAAATCGGTGCCACGGCCCACAAAATGAAAAATGGGTTCCAATACCTCGGGGGGTTATTAGACTGGCTTGGGAGGGCCCAAATCCACGAAAACCTCAATCTCACTTTTTGGCCCCATTCCCATTGCCAGCTCGATCCTCTCGTGAGAGGCTGATGATAACTAGTGCATCATTTCTTTCGTATCGTACACTCGATTTTCACTCGACCAAGAAGCACTTGAGTCACTTGAGTGGCTCAATCGCTTCAAATCAATTTGCGCCCTGAAGGAGGCATTTTTGAAATTTCTTTTTCTTTTCATTATTTATTATTCGTGATGGGCTACACGTTGACAAAAATAAGTAAGCAAAATGATGCATTTTGAATAAATTCGGCCCTTTCCTGGAGTGTCGCCCCTGGCGCCCCTCTTACTACGATATATGGCATGATGTATCGCAAACTGATGTCTGGGAGGTATACGGTATCCGAGGCAGATCGACGCGAGATGCGCGATTACTGTGCTCCCGGTGTCATTCTCGCTTGCAGTTTATCTATTTTCTTTATATTTTCTTGTTGTAAACGTGCCCCATACCTTGTACTACACGCTCAGCCTTGAGTGATCACGAAATAATCACGTTTTTGGCCTGTTTAGCTCAAAACTAAATCGAAGTTTAGACTTCTTCTCGTTCCGCACTAATTATTGAGAAGTACACTTGATGATTCCTCTTTCTGAACGTGATAGCATGCACTGATAGCTGCTTTATTGTTCACTAGACACAATCGCCGCGGATAACTAGCTGAATATCGTTGTTTTCTCGACTTGTGTTCGCTATGTGTGCCTCATTCTTTATTATTACTCCAGAACGACTTATCACGAACACGCTGTCACAAGTATCGACTACAATGGCGTCGACAACGGATACACGATTAAGCTGAAGATACTGGGAGGGACGTGGAGCGAGAATGGGCGCCCGCAACGCCGTTAGTGGTGTCGGGAGAGGGAAGTTGCCGCCCGTTTTTCCCCCAAATCAATGGTTCGTTCTCTTTATTTATGTTGTCAGCGGTCTACAAACCTCATAGTGAGTGGCCGAAACCGCTGACGCAGCTTACTGAGCGGCCGAAACATCTTTTTGATTGATGTTTCGGTCGGCCAAACCCGAAAACTGCGGGTATTTGTACTGAAGAGCTCAAGCTGCTCTCCCCCCTCTTCCGATATCTCTTCTCGAATAATTTAGTGTATTCAGGGATAAATACCGATTGTGTGCAACGGCGGGAACGAGTACTTTACAGCCCGGTCCAGGTGAGTACTAATTTTATTTGAGCATATGAATATAAATATTACGAAGAGATATCGGAAGAGGGGGGAGAGCAGCTTGAGCTCTTCAGTACAAATACCCGTAGTTTTCGGGTTTGGCCGACCGAAACATCAATCAAAAAGATGTTTCGGCCGCTCAGTAAGCTGCGTCAGCGGTTTCGGCCACTCACTATGAGGTTTGTAGACCGCTGACAACATAAATAAAGAGAACGAACCATTGATTTGGGGGGGAAACGGGCGGCAACTTCCCTCTCCCGACACCTCTAACGGCGTTGCGGGCGCCCATTCTCGCTCCACGTCCCTCCCAGTATCTTCAGCTTAATCGTGTATCCGTTGTCGACGCCATTGTAGTCGATACTTGTGACAGCGTGTTCGTGATAAGTAATAATAAAGAATGAGGCACACATAGCGAACACAAGTCGAGAAAACAACGATATTCAGCCAGTTATCCGCGGCGATTGTGTCTAGTGAACAATAAAGCAGCTATCAGTGCATGCTATCACGTTCAGAAAGAGGAATCATCAAGTGTACTTCTCAATAATTAGTGCGGAACGAGAAGAAGTCTAAATTTCGATTTAGTTTTGAGCTAAACAGGCCAAAAACGTGATTATTTCGTGATCACTCAAGGCTGAGCGTGTAGTACAAGGTATGGGGCAAGGTAAAACAAGAAAATATAAAGAAAATAGATAAACTGCAAGCGAGAACGACACCGGGAGCACAGTAATCGCGCATCTCGCGTCGATCTGCCTCGGATACCGTATACCTCCCAGACATCAGTTTGCGATACATCATGCCATATATCGTAGTAAGAGGGGCGCCAGGGGCGACACTCCAGGAAAGGGCCGAATTTATTCAAAATGCATCATTTTGCTTACTTATTTTTATCAACGTGTAGCCCATCACGAATAATAAATAATGAAAAGAAAAATAAATTGCAAAAATGCCTCCTTCAGGGCGCAAATTGATTTGAAGCGATTGAGCCATTCAAGTGACTCAAGTGCTTCTTGGTCGAGTGAAAATCGAGTGTACGATAAATCTATTTTATTACCATCATAATCCAGATTCCACTGGCATCGGCTGTCTACACTTTTTTGTTTGCTCCTCTGATGTTTCTTCAAGTTCTGCTCCTCCCTTACCTCCACTTTCCAAGGCGAGTGATTTTGGTTAATTTTGAGAATTCAATTTTAAAATATGACATGTTTTCAGGGTTCTCCCGCTAGAAATGATTATTGCTTTCCTAGCCGCCATTAATATTTACATGCACGTGTTCGGAGTTTGCGTCAGCTTCAATAAAAAATACAGGTTCGTCGTTTCGATTATTCCGTGATCCTATTCAAGGGCTATTCATTCGACGTTTAATAATAAACCGATTTGAAGGAAAAACTTTTTACTACTCTTCGTCTACTGCATTGGATCGTGCATCACGATTCTGTTCACAGTATTCATCGAGGTTTGTGAACTATTTCCGCATTCTAGTCAACTAATACATGACTATTTGAATTGAAGAGTGAGATATTTCCCAATATTGAGGAAAATCAATGTTAAATATGCTTTAATATACATAGTTACAGTCTGCGGCAGTGTTCTTGTATCTATTCGGTCCGAAGAAGACCTTCTACATCGTGCAAAAGGAAACGACGCCACTTATAGATGTTTGAGATTGTTTTCCCATTGTTTGTTGCCTTCATCTTTGACTTCGGGTGCACTGTACAAATGGAATTGTTGACAATTCGAAGTAAACAATCCACTTCACAATATATTGGCCTGTTGAACAAAACACATCACAGAAAACCAAAAAAAATAAGAAAGAATTAAAGAATGCTAAATGGGGGGGCGAACATTGTAACGGCGAGAAAGATTGAATATTTGCTTCATTTTGTGATGTTCAAACGCTTTGTGAGATCCGTCCGCATCACAATAGGAACACGTCAATGAAATATCACATTTTCACTCGAGAGTGAGCGGGCACTCGCGAGGTCTTTTGCATAATATTCACAAGTGCATCCTATTGTCTCCTCTGCTTCACCCTATCCACCGATCTTGACCGGTTGCTGTGGAGAATAATGATAGACCCATTATTACGAATATTCAGCATCAAAGAAATTTTCATTTCAAATTCATCCTAATTCACTTTCTTTGCAGCATCAAAGAAAATGAATTAGAATTTTTGCATCTGTATCCCGAGCTGGGTGTGGTGAACATTTTTTTTTTTTTTTTTTTTCTGTATCCCGAGCTGGGTGTGGTGAACATTTTTTTTTTTTTGTTTCTCAACTATCCGAGTAAACTGTTCATCATTTCCGACACTATTAGCGAGAGTGAAGCTGAGAGCGTATCTAATATCGTTCTCTTTTTGCTCCAAGGTCGCATGCTCCAACTATCTCCTTACTTTGTTTCTCACTCTCACTGACCGTTCTGCCTACCACTCTATCAGTTTTACATACTCTATTTCCGATAAACCGTCTAAGCCTTCTTGCTTCGGTTCCCCTATAAAAGGCGCCCTTGCACTCTTCCTCAACATATTCGCTCCGCATCTTCTCTTCTCTCTCCCACCACCCATTCAAAATTCCTGAAAAGAATGAGGCGTGAAAATTCGTGAAAATAATAGAGCCTTTTTTTACTTTAGCAGACTATTTCGCCCCGCCTTTTCTCCGTATCTTTGAATTTCGTTTCTTCGCGGCATATAAATAACAGTATAATTTTAATAAAATAATGTTGATAGGTATGTCGACTACCCTCGTGGGAGTTGTCTCGGCGGCGGCCGTAGTCGCTACTATCTCGTGTCTCTTCTCATGCTCGGTCCTTGTTGGAAACATCTCCAAGCTCCAGGACGACATCAACGGAGGCATGACCGAGTTCAGAGTGAGTTGGCACCACTTTGGGCACGATGGTATACGCACCGGAACCGGCAGTGCCTCGGCACAAACCCCATAACCATACTCGCTTTCCAGGTCATCTCTGAGGACACGTGGACCCGCATCCTCACCCTTCACCTCAACCCCTCCGGATCCTCCAAGGCCATGCCCACTTTCGCTACTCTTCTCGGTCGCAACAAGCGTCAGGCCAATGCTGAGTGCAACTGCGGACCCCAGTCTCGTGGATGCCCCGCTGGACCTCCCGGAGCTCCCGGAGCCCCCGGAGAGGCCGGACTTCCCGGAAAGGACGGAGAGTCTGGAAGACCCGGAGCCAATGGAATCGCCCTTGCCGCTACCTTCGACATTCCCGGCGGTTGCGTCAAGTGCCCTCCTGGACCTCCCGGACCCCGTGGACCTCCCGGACCCGTCGGAACCGCTGGACCTCTCGGCAGACCCGGATCCAAGGGACCCGCAGGAAACCCCGGAGCACCCGGAGACCGTGGAGAGGCTGGACCCGCTGGACCCGGAGGAAATGACGGAAGACCCGGAAACGCAGGACAGCCCGGCCGCGACGGAGTCACCTACACGCCCGGACCTGCTGGAAGACCCGGAAACGACGGCAGACCCGGACCCATCGGAGCTCCCGGTGCACCTGGAGCAGCTGGACCCGACGGAGAGGCTGGAAAGCCCGGAGACCAGGGAAGAGCTGGAAAGCCCGGTCGTGCTGGACAGCCCGGAGGAAGAGGAGAGAAGGGAGAAAATGGAGCACCCGGAGCTGATGCCGAGTACTGCCCCTGCCCCTCGAGAAACTAAGTGGATTAGTCTTGATAAAGATGCCTTTCATGCTATTGAACTTCCGGACATTCGATTGCAGAATTATATAAGATAAAAACTTTTAGTTTATCATTTGTTACAGTTTTGATATGACATGAAGAATTACGTTTTTTTTTCGCCGCGAAATCATGTGACTCAGTCTCCTAGTGAGACCTCCCAGTTCCGAACTGATATCAAATCCAAAGAAACCGTATCGCCTTGGCCCCAAAATGCTCCGACACCTCCGCATAGCAGTGCGTTCGCGTAAGAGTCGCACAATTCCTAGATTTTTCGGTACAGTGTAAAAATGCAATTTGAGTTTTTCACAGTTTCAGATAGCCTTATGGATGGTCTATCGATTTCTGATAGTTTCATGTGTTGATACATCTCATTTGCATAATTACAGCCTGTCAAAGTTGAGCTGTTTTTCAGTATTTTGAACGCCAGTTGGTTCAATTTAACGATAATCACTCATATAGATAGTGAAAAATGATCGTCAAAGTTTTCTTGACATCATGGCGTCAATGGAATTCACAATTTTTGAAATTTGCATATTTCTCAAAATTTCGACCTCGATTATCTCGAAAACCAAGAAAAAAACCCCGCTGCATTTTTGATATGTTGTGCATACAGTCGATATCTATCGAATTCTGTAACATTTGTTCGATTTCGAGGGGATCCACATAGTTAAATGCATGGAAAACCGTTGAGTTCTAATAGAGGGAAACCCCTCATTTCGTCTCATTCCACCCATTCTACCCCACCCGTGCGGTGCGAAATGTGAAAAATGACAGAGAGAGAGAGTTGACGTGACGTCACAAGCCATTGTTCTTCTCTGAAACTGTGAAAAAACGAAGGTCAAATTTTGCTGTACCGCGGGGGGTGCGATTCTTACGCGAACGCACTGATAGATACTCTACATAGTACGGTCGATAGTGAAGGTCTCAAATACCCCCTCCCTGTTCTTCATTTCCTACTAGAAAAAACTCATTCGGAGCAGGAAGGAGAAGGAATTGGACGTACATTCTATTGTATATACTACAGAACTGAATCCACCATATTCAACGGCTAACCAAGCAGACTTACTCACTCTCTCCTATTTGATCTGATCAACCACATCACAAGTGCGAAGCAACGATGGGCTGGTCACGTGCTACGAAGAGAAGACGACAGATGGTCGACGTTTATCACTCATCACTTGCCCTCCCAACCTGATTCTCCCACGACGACGATCGCCTGAGAAATGGAGGGATTTGATCGAGTAGTACGCCAAGATTCATTACAGTACAGGACGATCCACCGATCGTCACACCAACGAGCGCCTCTTGACGACCCCCTACTAGAAGCAATTGGAGGAACTGCGATCAACGCACCTTAGTTACTGAAGATTTTCTAAGTGGATCTACTAACATAAGCAACTAAGATTTTACGTTCCGAGCAGGCAGCCCATTGTCAGTCGCATGCACGAGAGAATTCCCTTCAAACGGTGGAAGCAGTGAAAAGGGGTGAAAATAGAAAATGCGAAATGAGACTTCGACACAAATAAGCTGGGAATTTGATTTTTTTCAAAGTTTAGATCAAGGGGGAGAGCAGCCTGCGCATCAAGCTAACGGGAAAGAAGTCAACGACTCAATAGAGCTAATTCGAAGTCAAATAGACGCAAGGGAGCGTTGACATTTTGAAAGTCATCGGTTAGCAGTCCAGAAGGCTAGAGTCGCAGACTTATTCCCTTCTCATCATTCTCTTGACCCTCTGCTCAACCAGTCGGGAGTTTTAAAGAAAGAAAAAAATTGTGAGAAATGGGAATTTCTTAAATGTATTTGCAAGAAGGTCTGCGATTGTTCTGTGAAACGCTTGTTTTCTCCTACCGCTGTGATGACTCTGTTACTTCTATTATTGAATTCTATTATTGTATGTTTACTCATTCATTAGGTACTACTTGATATGCAAATTTATTTAATATATCACACTATGTATGTACATCACGAGAAAAAAAATCGATCGAACACCGAAGGAATGAAATCGATAATCTGGAATGGAATCTAAAAGCAATATATTTACAAATCGTATGCAAAATGACAATAATGAGATCGAAAAAAGAGTAAAGCACGTGGGGGGAAGAGAGAACAAATATTACTTGTAGGTTACAAAAGAGTAGTTAGGGCAAAAGCAGGATCGATTTCGAGAGTAACGACGGTACCGTAGTCGAAATCAATGTGACGACTTCCGTCCAGGACCAAATTTGCATTCGAACACCGAGAACGAAGGGAAATTCGAGTTGCCTTTCCCTTACAGGGAGAAGGAGCAAAAGTCTTATTGAAGATTGGCTCTCGAACGGAGAAAAGAAGATCTGAAAAGAATTTTAGATAACTACCAGTATTTGTTTCTTGCAGAATTAGACATCCAATTTGAGAACATTTTGAAATATTTCTTTGCCCTATTGCCGACTTCGTATAAAGTAATCTGGAACTGTAAGTGAAGTGATTTTCTATTGAAAGTTTTTCGTGAGAGGAGTGATAGCATAAGTTTGCTATTTCACATAAAGGGAGAGAAATATGGAATGAATTCTAACCATTGGAATGGGGAGATTGAATTAGTGAATCGTTGAGTTTAGTAGCAACTTCTTCTGCCACTGAGTCTGGTATCGGAATGGAAATTCCCATAGAACGAAGCGATGCAATGACATCAGATACCGTGTCAGGAAGCACTCGATTTATCGAAGAGTACCTTAAAGGAAAACCATTTCCTTACATTTATTTACCGTTTCCGTTAGGTCAAGGTTACGCGTTACGTATGGCTGTTATGGTTAGGTTACGTTATTGTTAGGTAACGTTAGGAAAAGGTTAGTACGGTATCTGAATATCTCACCAAGCAGAGCTTCCACTCGCTGAGCTGGCAATGAATCCCGATGACTTCTGTCGTTGTGCTGGACTCCCATCAATTGAGATGTCGTAATAAGAAACCTGCAATCAATAACCCACTTAGGTCGTCCAATCTAATATATATTTTTCTCCCACTCATCAAATTGACCCTGTCAGGTTCGCCCACGAGAACACTGTTCTGACTCATTCATTTCTAGCAATGTTATTTAAAATTCAGTGAATTTTCTGCCCGCCGCTGTGGAAGGATTCAGACCAGGAGTACGCCAAAATTCCAAATAGTACGGGATGGATCTAGTAAGCAAGTGAGCTCATCAAATGGGAAAATGTGTGTGAAATACCTTAGCAGAATCCTTCTCTCCGACAAAGACTTCATTGAGAGCAAGAAGTGGTTGGCCGTATTTGCATTTGCCTCCGTGCACGGTCACTTTGATTCGACTGCGGGTAGTCCATCTCAAATACAACAATAATAATTTATCATTTAAAAATACTAAAGTTCGATCATGCAATAAGTGTGGGCTAATCCCATAAGCGATCTGCAAAATAGTGTTGTTAGATTGAATAATCCTATTCGCGAATAACCATTTATTCGATCTAACACCACTACTATCCAATGTCCCTTCTACTGTACTCACTTGGTGTCTTTGTCCAGTACCATTTTCATGAGTTCTTTCGGTCGATTCTTCCCGCCGACACACAAATGTCCCTCCGATCTGCAACACAAATGGTACTAATTTATTTGAAACAAAATAATTAATAATTTAAAAATGCAATCAATGGCTTTTGGCAAGAGAAACCTGATTGATTCATTGGAGGAAAGTTTTCTCACCCGACAGGATCCGTGTTGATTCCGACAACTGGAGTTGAATCCATAAGAAGTGAAGCAGCAGCTAGGAAAGTGCCATCACCACCAGCAGTTACTACTAGAGAACAAGGAGGAATACGAGATGGAAGAGATGACACATACTCCATTCCAACGGAGAATCCACCGTCTCTGAAAGAGAGCCCATCGTCTAGTATATACATCCTTGACAAATTTCAAATACTGTGGCGCCTCGGGCATTAATTTTTAATATTACATTATTCAACAACAGTGTTGACACTACGATACTGCAGCACTGACTATCTTATCTTTTATATTTTTCAATTGGCTGGAATGTTTGCGAGCAAGTACAAGAGTTCACTCTCAATACAAACAGTACTACAATATCATCCTTCGACGGACGGGAGTACAAAGAGTTTACCTGAGTTGGTTGACAATATCGTCCTCCATCTTCCGCTGTTCTTCATCCTTCAATTTGAGTGGGAGTGGATCGATATTTCTCGATAGGAGAACTTGTTCCAACTCGTCGTCCCTCAGCGTCACTCCATCATTGCTGCAATTCACTCATTTCACCCCGAAGATCAATTCCAACTCTTCTCTCGATAAAAAAAACTTCCTAGACCGGAAACGAAGTGAACTTCTTAATCGCGTTATGTATAATGGTGAGATCGAAACCCATCGAATCAATAATGTGTCTTGCACTCTCACTCTTTTCATTTCCTCGTTTCTGATCAAACGATGCACTCTTTCATTTCTCTCTTCGCGACTAAAAGAAAGAGAGCGACAACGAAGAGAGAATGAAAAGAAAAGAAAGATCTCTTCGAACGATCAACGAATTGAAGAGAGAGATCACAAAGCAGTGAAACGACTAAAGCAACTTTAACTATTTAGGTCTTTTAACATAGTGAAGTACTCCGAATACCCATACTTCTCAATAAGCCAATGCAATAAGCCGGTTTTACATCTATTTTTTAAAAAAATGCGTTGTTTTTGCTTTGTTGACTCTATGCGCTTCTTTTGTGCCCCTGTGTGCCACTGTACAATTATTAAATAGAATATTGACTAACCCCAATCTCTCCGCTTCGAATCTCCATCTTGTCTTTTTGCAGATCACAACTGCGTGTCTCTTCTCTCCCATTCCAATCGGCACAGGAGGCAGCACCGTCATCTGAGCACATCAGAGTACTGTACAATATCAAGCACATAACCTCATTGTCTCGCAGTCTCTAAAATTCGGAATGTGTTGAGAAAAAATAGGTTTTCTGCTCAGATTTGAATTCGGTTTGAGTTCTTCAGTACACAAGGGTTGTGAAAGAGAAGGGGGTACACTCTGTTGTCTTGTGCGCAAGTGGCACATTGTCGTAGTCTCAGGCTCCATTGGCAACAGAGACTCCCAATTTCGCAATTGCGGAAATTCTCATTTGAACTTCCCACCTGTGAAATTTGTGCGGCAAAAACAAAAATGCATACCGTATTCACGACGGGTGGCAGAGCGACGACGACTGGATCGTGAACTGACGAGGGGGGAGAGTCCGCCAGCATGATCACCCTGCAGAGAGAACGAGATTGTTGGGGAGAGGAACAATTCATAGCCACACAATAGTGAACGCGTTGAGTGGAGTAAATGGAGTCAATTTCAATTTGAGTTATCGAGATTGGGTGGAAAATAAAGAAGAAATGCGAGTGGAAAACAAGACGATAGTCTATGTACGGACTTTTGTACGTGAGAAGAGAAGAGAACGATGCAAAAATATTGACAAGAATGTTTTTTGGTGTGGTAGAACATTATTTACCCATGGCGGTTGGTGGAATGAGATATCGAAAGGAGCATTGAATGGGGGTAGAGAGATACCACGAAGCGATTGGAGTGGAGAAGTGAGCGAGAGGAAGAGACGGGAGAGTCGGAGAGAGAAAGAGAGTATGGGGTGATAAGGGGAGCGATAAGGGGGTGGAATCAGCCTATTCTCGCATTCGGAGTAGATCAGTCGAGGTATCGATCCAATGCTACAGTAAGACAAATGATGGCGACGAATTTCAATCACACAACCATGACTCCAAAACTGCAGAAAGGGATCAGAATGAGAGTGTGGAAAAGTCGGAGGGGCTCTCTCACTATAAACCCCTTTCTGTGAGTTGTTCTGTCCGTGAAATGATGTGATAAGACAGAGCAGGCGATGCGTGCGGATCGAACGAGCCTTTGTACAATCAGAGAACGTCGTCATACTCTGGTTTGACGACGTCACGTTGTTTGCAGAAATCACGCGAGTAATGTGGCGTTAGTTTTCCGTAAAAAAAGCTAACATCGCGTAACGCTTACTTTTATGCCAAAAAGCTGCGGGGGTTAGTTTCTTCACTTCGCACACTCTCTCTCTCTCTAGCGAATCGACCGGTCGAAAGAGAGAGTGTGAAATGGTAAGAGAGGACGCTCAAAATGATAGGGTATCTACAGTGAATAGAGCATAAGCGCGGTGGCAGGGAATGAGGGGGGAGGGAGCGGTTCTCTATCTCTACGCCTATTCATTCCTCTATCTCACAGACTACTCTTTCAACAACACCCCACTGAGCTGTAGTCTGTGTCCGAGAGTGTGACATGTTTGTGTCTTTCTAGCCGCCTCGCTCTCCCCTCTTCCCCCACTCCCTCTCTCTCTCCCTTTCTTTCTCTCCCTCTCTACCCAGAGCGACAAAGTTCACGAAAATAGAAGTTCTCCTGGAGTTCAGTTGAACCCAATTATCACGCCGGTAACGTACGGATCAACACATGCAAAACACATGCAAAAAGTCGAAACTGAGTTTGGCACAGTTTAAGATAGCCATCAAGGTTCCTCACGAGATAGCGATTTTGCTCTGAGATCGAGTTCCGCGAAGTTACAAAACCTCGAAGTTGGCGCGAGCGAAAAGGAGCTCTGTATCTTTCTTCAAAATGATACTGCCCAAACATTGCCGAAATATGATACAGAATACGCTGGAGAACAACACAATGCAATTGGGCCCATGATATTATCAAAACTAACTAGTCTAGCAAATTACAAACTTTTAATTTTCACTGTGATTTCGGGCCCCGGATGATCTCGACGCCAATCTCTGGAGCTGGACGAGAGACAAGTCGAATAATATGTTGAACTACGGGAGTCGCTTTATATCTCTGTCTCTCTTGACCGAAACGATATTTTCGCGTCATTCCCCCGTGATCTTTCGTTGCGAGAGAGAGAGACGCCCCGTCCCATTGATCATGTGGCCACGGGCTCTTGTCTATGGGTACATCTGAGCATAATTGTAGAAGTGACGATCCCTCCCCCTCTCCACTCTCGATCCGTGCAGTCGTGTGAACTGGTTCTTATTCCCGTCCTACTGCTTTATGCTTTCTGAGGCAGAAAACTTCATAGCAGATATTCTCATTTGAAATTCGCGCTAAATATTGGGTTAGATCTCTTCATTTCATATAATCTCTACGCTGGTCTGTTGGAGAAAGGAATGATTATTGCCGTACTTTCAAACTCTAGCAGATATAATAATAAGAAATGTGATTTTGCAAGATGCTTCCCTCTGCACGATTTAATGTCTGTCTTCTCAGGAGGAAAACCAATTTTAGTGTGATGGGAGAGATAAGAGTCTGTTAGTGATGGAGTGATAAAACAGATAGCAGCGATAGTCGGCCTCTCGTCATTGATATCAAGACACAGTGATATCATCTGACGTCCGTTTAATAGCTTGTTCTATCACTCTCATGTCTGTCCCACGAAAGATATTTGTCAAAGCAATGCTGCAGTTTATGACATGCATTTAAATGTATTCGTGGAGATAGCCACGTTCAGCGTGTTATCTGTTTAAAAACTTACCGATCGTGCGATCTACTAGATTTTTTATCGATCTACAAGATTTCTCTTAGTTAGGAGGAAGACTAAATCATAGTGTAAAATCAATTTAATCATTCAAATTTTGCGGAAGCGTTGAGGCCGAATTTCATAAGAAAGTTGTCGATGATGGCGCGATAAGATGGCTCAAGCATCCTAAATTGTTGAACTATTAATTTGAATTTTATTAACATTGACAAAGTGGACTAAGCAATGAATGGACTCACTTCAGTCCTTCACTCGTTAAATGTGATCCCGAATCAGCGTAGAACGAGCGCAAATTTTCCGGATTGTAACTGAAACACATTCTATGGCTCATGTAGACAAACTTTTAACGTTTTTTTTCTATCCTTATATTTTGGGACTTCCTCATTCATCTTTCAATTGCCCCCATTAAATTGTTCAAGTACTCACTAATAGCAGTGTGATGACCCGCAGAACTGCTCTTGTACCTTGTTCAAGATGACATTTCCATTATTGATGGTAGCCAGCCTTCGATGCTCCGTAGCGAATCTTCTTTCGAAGGTCTTAAATCAAAGGTTATATTTTACATAAAAGTATTTGAAAGATTATCTTTATAATACTTTTTTTACATTTAAACATCATCTGCTGGTTTTGGGTGTCATATCTGGGTTGCCATGAGAGATCTCCATTGATTGCGATCGTTACAAGAAAAAAGCGTCGACGAAATCAAGAACATTATTTTTTAGTTATCTCACGTTTTTCGCCACTCGTAGGTCACTGAAGTCGCTTCTTCCCTTCACCAATCTCTTGTACATTACATACGCTACGCCGCCTTGCACTGGCGGTTTGTAGTACTGTTGATCGATCACCACTTGGCCAGAATTTGCACTGCAAAGTGTGAAACTGTTATGTGCTGGTTGGTGAGAGCGAGTTTTTTTGTGTTTGCAACTAAAAAAAGTCTGGGAGTATCGTCGCTTAAAAAGTTTATGCAGAGGAAAGGATCGTTCGGCATACTTACTTACCTCAAAATATCTACAGCTGCTTGCATATGTGTCGTAGTGGCATCGTTCTCAATCGATTTCTTGATCGGCCGAGAGAGCAAGAAGATGTCTCTGAACGCCCAATCTTTTGCACAATGAAAAAATGCATTCTGATACTTCTCGATCAAGAAAGTGATGTCCGGCCGAAACTTTTCCACCACCAATTTCTCAGCTGCAGCGAATTCGATCGATTTAGAATCATCGGGAAGGAAAACGCGGGCTGTAATATAATATACATCACCGACTATTACTCCATAAACTGTCGCAATTAGGCATTTCATCTCACTTAGTATCTTGGTTCGAAGCGTATTTTGAAACATTTATTATAGTCGCCCGAGGGCGCAACGAGGTATCGTAAGGTATGAACAGTAAATTCTCTTCAGAGAATTCGAGGGGTCTGAACTTTCAATCACCGGCAATAATATTTAGCAACTCACAAGTTTGAGCGAACAATCTTATCTGGGAGTATCGTCGGTAGAAAAGTTTGTGCAGAAGAGGAAAGGCTTGTTTGGCATACGAATTGCCCATCACGAGTACCTTGGCCGTGCCGGTACCATTCAAAAACGAATAATGGTTTCCATAGCATTAGAAACATGAAAAATACAATTTGGTGTATTTTCCAAGCGGCTGAAATAGAATGCGAAATGTGTGACCACCGTCTCCATTTCCTACACATCCACCGCTCGGTGGAGCTAGTTTGCGAAATGAAGAGATCGTGGACTTCGCATCTCGGAAAAAAATCTTCCACCCTTCTTACTCAGCACACTCTCTCCTTTGAGAGAAAGGTGGAGAACGCTTTTCAATAATCGACACAGTGGAAAATGTTTTCCTAGCAAATTTGCATTCAGTGCGGTTTCGTACACTCGTCGTCGGGAATTGACTCACTGCAATGCACTTCATGTAGCGTTCATTAGTGATGCCGGTCCAACTGAAATCACAAACTGAAGGTGGCCAATGGCCGTCAAGAATGCTCACCGCTCGGCCTCGAAGTCTCTCACACATCCATCCGGATTCGCGTAAACGGGCTTAGACTGCTCGAGATTCCATGCAACCGTCGCATCGAAATCGAGCCCATCTACGATAGGGACACATTATACAAGGCGCTCGAATGAGTAAAGTATGGTAGTGGTGTAACCACGAGGGTAACTAAATCGGAAGAAGACATTGGAACCTCCGGATGACGCTGGCCTAATTCTGCACCCTTCTTACCAATGACTCCCTGAGGACTTGGAGCCTAGATAAGCATACATTTACCTTTTACCTTTTCCTTTACAGGATTCTTGACTTATTCTACAGTCAATTATTTACACAAACTTCATAGTTCCAGTAGTATTTGTAAAGCTGTGAACAACACATTGTAATCTACTTTATAATTAATCATTTGTTTCCCAAATACCTATTTTTCATTGCTTGAGGCCTTTATATTCGAATGGGACCATTATATTCCCTTAGAAGGGGTACGACAACAGAGTCGATGTAATATCTCAACCATACTTGGAAGCGTGATGGGAGGCGCAGCGAGCCGTCGCTGCTCTGCTATCCATTGTATTCCGCCGAAGAAAATGATGGATATGATGAAGATGTAAATCACTGCCACTAATAATGCAGCGACTGCGTTGGTGGACTTCAAATGTGATCAATTAGTTGCTGTTTACATTAATTTAGCAAGATCATAATAATCAGGTGCTTCGAGTCATCTACCAGTTTTAAAGGGAGTTTGCAGCCAAAAAATCATAATTTTATATTCTTTTAATTTTATTTTTATTCAAAAGAGCTGAAAATTTAAAGAATAACTGTGAAAACCGCATATTTTTACGATTTTTTTGAAATTAATTATGAATTTTCAAAAAATCGTGTTTCAAAGGTACTGTAGCTCCTGCATCCTCAAAACTTACGCTGTTTAGCGGCTGCAAAAGTTTAAAAAAAAGGCTTTAGCAAAGTGAAAATAAGTGTTTTTGCAATTGATTAGACTTTTGTGGGTATTTGTGAGGACGAATCAGTAGAAAAAAAACGCAAAACTATTACGGCATCATCTCTTTTGAAATTCTACAGCCGCTAAACAGCGTAAGTCCGCGGATGCGAGAGCTACCGTATACCTAAATTTTACCATCTTTGAAAATTCATAATTAATTTATAAAAAATCTTTAAAATATGCGGTTTTCACAGTTATTCTTAAAATTTTCTGAATTTTAAAATAAAAATAACTTATTTTTCGATGCCGTATCCCTTTAAGCATGCATAGTTCAGGAATAGATGAGAGGCCATGCTTCAAATGCATACCGTAATGAAGAATCGTTCGATAGAGTGATGAAGAACAATTGAAACGATGAATGTCGCCAACAAGCAGATAATAGCATCTGCGAAAATTAAGCAATTGTAGACAATAATTTTTAGAATCCGACTATTCAATTTCAGTTTGCAGTTTTAAAGGAGCCAATTATTCATGGATGTAAATAATTGTTAAGCTTAATCATTCTCACCGAAGAGAGCTAATTCTGCGAGGTCAAAGTGGTACTTGTATAGGAGCCCGTTTGCGATAGAGTCGAACAAAGTCCGGACAGCAGAAAAATTGAAATCTGAGATGATAATTGTTTTTGGTACTCTCGAGGGTGCTGATCACAATGGACTCTATGTCTAAGTATGCAAATCGCTCTCCGCCCTCGTATGCAAATTCCAAAATTCATGCAATTTCTAGTCTTTTTGTAATAGTAAAGAAAATTGTCACCAAAACAAGTCGTGTGAATATGATCTAGAAGTGAATTTGCATGAGGAGTCCTGTGGAAGTGTCAGAAATGCAAAAATCTCACTTTATGAAATTAAACATAAAAATATCTCGCGTTAAACTAAAAAGAGAGGGTCACCACTAATACTGTGCGTAGACAACACATTTCCTGATCTACGTTTTAAATTTGGGGGCTCAAATCATACCGCAACTCGAGTTATGATTTTTCTAGTGCGACACCTTCGGTGTTGAAGATCTTCCCCTCTTCATCAATGTTCGCATTTGCATGCAGATTGTACCAAGAGCTCCCAGAGTTGCACAAAATTCTAAATTAACACCTTCGATATGCTTGAATTATCTATAGAGTGGTCAAAAATATGGGTCAATATATAAATTTTTAAATTTATTTTACATTTAATCAACTTTATCTGCTGGGTGAGGGTGTTAAAACAAAAAGTACAGGTCAACAGATTCAATTGTAAAATTTCTTTCAAATCTAACGAAGGCTCTTGAAACCAAGTATGTTATTTACCTTGGGCCATACCTTCATAACAATATCTAGTTCATAATATCTGACCATTGTCGAATTTCACGACGTTCTGTCCAGCGTATCACTGAGTTATGCGAAACTGGTTTCTTGGGCAAGTATTATCGTATGCTTTGCGAGGGCCTTCATGATCAAGTTCTTATTTGGAACCGTGATAGCGTACACCTCCTTTTACAATACTGATCACACGGACAACTCGTAGGGTTTTCCCGTCGATTTTGTGTGAAATTCGGACGCTTGGTTGAACATTGTAGCACAATTGGGAGGAAAATCGGTTTGGGTTACTCTTGAATGCTGAATATTGTAGGAGCGTTCATGTGTCTTTTGAAACAAAAAAATAGGATCAGAGAAGAGGGACTTGTCCTTTATACATCCGTCCATTGTCATTTTTTACATTGTTATACATCCGTCCTGCTCCTCACTACATGTTCTGCAAACAGAGGGGTATCGGTTATTACGAGCACCAACTCAAACAAAAAAATGGTAGCAACCAAGGGTACAGCTTACAGATGAACTATGCTTTTGCATTGTGGGGATGGGAAACCTCCGAAACTGAGACCTTTATCACCGAAATGTGCAGATGCAGTGTTTCAACGGATCTTTTAAACATCTTGGATTCTATCAAATCTGGAATAGTCCTTAGCAGTGTCCATGGTCTTGTATCGAGAGATAGTTCGTCGAAAAATCCGGTGGTAGATTTCTTTCTTGTCGAGGTTATGTACTCTCCGAGAGTCCAAACTTCAATTTTCGAAGAGCGAAAATGGATATGGGATGAGAGAATCTCGAAATTGTCCACGACTGAGTCGGAAAGGTCGATTGAATACCAAGAGGGAAGCGTAAGAGAGGAAAAGCCGCTAAGAGATGGAGAGACGATTTCGACAACGCCGCCGGTTTTCAGTTTATGCAACTTGCATGACACGATCGCACGCAATGGAGAACTATGTGATTCAGCTGAATTAACTCCCTCACCCAGCAGATAAAGTTGATTAAATGTAAATGTAAAACTTAATATATTGACCCATACTTTTTGACCACTCTATAGATAATTCAAACATATCGAAGGTGTTAATTTAGAATTTTGTGCTACTCTGAGAGCTCTTGGCACAATCTGCATGCAAATGCGAACATTGACGAAGAGGGGAAGGTCTTCAACACCGAAAGTGTCGCACTAGAAAAATCATAACTCGAGTTGCGGTACGATTTGAGCCCCCAAATTTAAAACGTAGATCAGGTAATGTGTTGTCTACGCACAGTATTAGTGGTGACCCTCTCTTTTTAGTTTAACGCGAGATATTTTTATGTTTAATTTCATAAAGTGAGATTTTTGCATTTCTGACACTTCCACACGACTCCTCATGCAAATTCACTTCTAGATCATATTCACACGACTTGTTTTGGTGACAATTTTCTTTACTATTACAAAAAGACTAGAAATTGCATGAATTTTGGAATTTGCATACGAGGGCTGAGAGCGATTTGCATACTTAGACATAGAGTCCATTGTGATCAGCACCCTCGAGAGTACCAAAAACAATTATCATCTCAGATTTCAACTTTTCTGCTGTCCGGACTCTGTTGAGTCATTGTTCGACTCTATCGCAAACGGGCTCATAGGACGATTATGGGCCAATGCGATAGATACACCAGATAGGAGATATCTCCGAGATACGACATGACGCTGAAAAATGAATACACTTTATCCAATTCATAGCCTTTAATTTGCCATTGTTTCATTAACCCTTTTAATTAAATCACTCATTATGTGACATCGTATTGCATGTTTGCCGGTTGTTTACCGGACTAGCTTTTTATTCTTCTCGTAGATTCGCAGCACGATAAACATTGCATTATCATTATAATTGCCGCATTGTTCTGATTTAGCGTACTCTTCGATTACGAATGCTCAGCGAGCAATTCTCGAGCTAACAACACTAATAAAAACTCACGAATTTGACAACAGCCGAATCTGAGCGAACTTTCCCGTCAAAATGAGTGCACCAGTAGCTGCGGTCACCTGGACATATATATTTATATATATTTAAATAGGCCTTGTCAATTCATTTCTTATAGACTCTGGTCGTCCGACAAGTGAATATGTTATGTGAATGAATCAGATTTCCCCAAACGCATACGAAATGTGTTTTCTTAAAAAATGAAACAAAGAATTCATTTTTTAGAAAGGAAGACGTATATGATATACGGTATATCAAATGGAAGACGGATGGTGAAAACTTACGATAAGGCGAGGAATTATGGAAGTGTTTGTTTTCGAAGCAATGAGTATCCACAAGAGACAGAAGGTGACGGAATAAGACCAAATCCTGACCGGCATCGATTCCTCTAAAATTTAAAGTTTATTCCTTTAAATTTGAGCCAATTTGTATACCCAACCAGGTTGGAACGTCGTCTTACTATTGGATAATATATTTTTCTCTGAAAGATTATAAAACAATTTATGGGGTGGTCACCTCGATTTTCTTTGCATTGCGTAATTGCGATTTCGCGCGGATCCCGTTGTTGAACCACTGTGTATGGCATGCACACAGTTCTGAATCGATTTCCGACGACGCTTTCCAGCTCGAAAATGATGCTTCCAGTCAGAAACTGCCAGAGGCGAGCGAGCAAATGACCGAACGAGAAGGAAGACGATGAGAAGAAGTGCACTATATACGACACTGCAATTTGCATTCTCCTATATACAAATGTAAAGACAGTCCCGTCTTCACCATGTTACATTGCGCTTTATAGTGTTCACGCAATCTAGGCAAATACGACATAATCAGTTTCCATTCTCCAAGTCTTTTCTATTATTATGTAAAACGAAAATTAATACTTTACAGAGTTTTTTGCGTGCAGTTTTTATTCAAAGATGCACTCACCACAAACGAGACTTGCGAAGGTGAGCACACGAAATTGCGAGGTCTGTCCCAGTCTCGCCACTGTCATTATGAAGGGAAGGACGAGGTAGAACTGAATCTCCACGCCTAGAGACCAACCATGCAGTAGGAGAGGAGAGTTGAACACCTGTAAGCTAAACAATCGTCGTCTGATTTAGAATATTAAAGGTGGTGTCCCACGAAAATTTTGTCAACTGAGTTCACACTGTGGGGTAATGGTAACCGGTAAGAGTCCCGGAAACCGCACGTTCAGCCGAAAAGTTTGAAGGGAGTTATTCGAGTCTTGATCTGTGCAAAATTGACCCTGGCGCGCAGGGATTCAAAAATGAGAGGAAGGAATAAGGGGAAAAGGATGAGATAACGACCGAGCCATTGACACACAGAAATGAGAGAGCAGGAGATTCGTAATACACCATCTTTAAGAAATGTGAATCAATAAAAAGGTTAATCTAAAGGTAGTTCCGTCTTCAGCATGTTTTCATGTGCGGAACATTGCGCTTTTCAGTGTGCACGCAACCTAGGCATATAAAGCATAATCAGTCACTCAGTAGCCAGCCGGCGACCACCGCCCTTTACTCCTGGTTTTAACACCAGTACCAACTTAGACCAGGCGTGGTAGACTAATCATCATCGTGTTCAAATAGATTACTGACGTCATATCACAATTACCTAAGACCCTCTTACTCCAATTTGATATTATAGTATTGTATGTTTCTGCTATGACGTTTAAATGGTATCAA
This sequence comes from Pristionchus fissidentatus, assembly GCA_036245785.1. Classification (NCBI taxonomy): domain Eukaryota; kingdom Metazoa; phylum Nematoda; class Chromadorea; order Rhabditida; family Neodiplogasteridae; genus Pristionchus; species Pristionchus fissidentatus. The sequence goes on from BTSY01000004.1 coordinate 15,140,860, forward strand.
CTGTTAATGTTACACTTACATCACTCCAATAGTCATGCTTCTCGAGCACATTCTGCATGTTTCCTGTGAATGGAAGTGCCCATTTGAGATCGTTCATAAAGTAGAGAAGATCAGAGGGAATGAAAATGAGAGGAGTGAGCACCTAAACTAGCGAGATTTAAATTTGAAACTGAAATCGCGGCGCGAAAAATTAAAAAGTCACTGAAGAATTGTTTTTTGTCTGGTGATATTGCCGAGAGCACATTATGAAATGAATTTGAGGCGAACCGTGAGAACTGCGAGCATAATTGCGTAGAGAGGAACAATTCGCTTGAAGCGACGAGTGTAAAACTGAGTGATCACCGAGCAATCGAGAATCGCCTCTTTTGACAGTATTGACGAGATGAGATATCCAGAAAGTACAAAGAATCTGCAATTTTGCACTCGGAACTATTCAAATTGAAAAAAAAAACTGTATAGAGATCCAGAATCTACAGAGAGACATTATTTTCTGATTTCATCTCACGATTCATACACTATCTCGTTGCGCCCTCTCGCGTCGATAATATATAAATATACTCACGTGTCTACGCCTAGAAAGCCATTGGCATATTTTTTGGGAGCAAGATGGAATAGTAGAACTCCGACGATCGCAATTGCACGAAGACCCTAATTGTAGAGAAAACGTCTTTATTAAATTAGGGAATTTCAAAAGTGTCTGAGAAGATTGCTAAAGTTTGAAACGAGTTATAGTGTACAACAAAGTCCTTCACGCGGATGCTTTTCGCACCTATACAGAAAGACATATATTTCAATTCCCTAGTAGTGAAGGAAAAGAAGAAAATACATATTCACAGTAGTTTTTACCTGGATATCGTTCCGTTTCTGCATCGGTAATGAAGATTTCGAATTGGGCAGTGGAAATATCCTAGCAAGGTTGATCTGAGCTTTTCAAGAGGCGGGAAAAGCTGAGTAGATCGTTGAAGATGATAAGGTTGAAGAAGATGACGCGGATTTGAATTTCGGCAGGTAAAAATGAAGATAGAAATATCAACGTACTTATTTAAATAAGTAGTTTCACCAAGTCATCACTGATCTATAGGGGTATTATGTCACATAAAGCATTTCACAATTTTTGATAAAACGGGTGATATTGGTACGGATCTTCTTCTCTTTTTTTTGTTGACACATATTGCTCTCTCTTCACATTTTGCCCCGTTTCAGATTTCAATCCAGTCCTTGATCGATAACTGTCGCCATGGCGCCCGGCTAATAAGTACTCTATTCGGAAAAATGCATCGCTTCCAAGATTTCATCAAAAATTATCACCTCTGTGCGTGTGCCATGTATCTGTACGAAAATCTCCCCCCCCCCGATCAGTGGTCATTTGTTGAAAAAAACTTTCCGCAAACTATTTGAGTAAGAAAACAATAAATCAAAAAAAGATTGCATCTCGCAGGAGTTGGATCGTTTCAAAAACGAACCTAACCGACCTCACGAGCCATTTACGAGAGGCATACAACTGAAAAGTATTCTGCGAGGTGAATTTTTAAATCGATTTTCGCAAACTCCCTGATCCCTACAATTTTTTAAAAAGTGGATTCTTGATATCACGTGCCCATGGGTACGTGATACTAGACATGTCACTTTTGAGAATTGAACCCTATCCTGTGGCTGTTCCCTTGTAACATAAACAATATTAGAAATATGGGCAAACCTATTTTCTCTAATTTTAAAGCATTCCCCGATGCAGATTTCATCGTCATGCAAAGGTGCAATGGATGACGTTTCTCCGAGCAAGATCTAGGCATTAGATAAGAATACAGCAAGCGCTTTTTAAGATGTGGAGGATTAATCTCAAATTCGCATCTTGTTGGATCGTGTTGGATTGTGACTACACAAATAACGTGCTATGTCAGCCGAAGTTAGGGAGACTAGAGTTTACGAATCGGGTAAAGGTGTGTTCCGACTCGTTCTGGAAAAATCGTGTGTTCGACAGTACGGAACAAGTAAAAATTCGAAATCGCACATAACTTAGTCATCGGGATAAAATAAATTTGATTAAAACTAAAATCGAAAGTCGGACTTTTCATGTATGATCAAAGTGCATTTTTTTTCGGATTTCACACTGTTCACTCGGGCGGTTTTGCATAGAATTTCAATCTGAATGATATTGGTTCGATTCTAGCTGAAGTCAAAAGTGTTCGACTTTTTTCATCGAAAATTCGCCCTCTTCCACATCTCGTACTTTTTCGAAAATGTTGAAAGCGCTTTTATCGATCAACCTATTTTCGGCAAATAAAGTTTCGCAACGAAAAGGACTCGAACCACTATTCTTCTGAAAAAAATCGGTAGAATGCACTTCAATTTCCATACAAAACTTTTGTTATTGCATTAACATGATCTGCCTGAACAGATGGTTTGAACGAAGTGTGTCTCACCATCTACTAATCACACAAATGTCGATATCAACAGTTAAGTTTCTCCTAAAGATCCTAAAGTCAGAAACAAGAAAAAAATCATCCACAAAGCATTAACGAAGTGTGAGACAATGTTAAGATCAGGTAACAAGAAAAAGAACTAGTGATTATTATGATTCAGGCAAATAATTATCTTGCAGACATGACTGCAATAGTATGGCAGATCTATTTCCGAGAAAACAATTGCAAAAAATCGGGAAAGGAAGTATGAAACGGGGCTTTAGAAGACCATTCTCCGACGTTCTGGCGAGATCTAATTTCAAGATCTCTAATGCGGGAAACCCCATTATCTCATTTGATCTTTGCATGACGTTTGAAAGTGGAAGATCGGTAAAAGAAAGTGAAAGCTTTGTTCACAAAGACGAAACGTTTTAGGCGTCATCGATTTGTTATTTTTCAAAACTAAATAACTCGTAAAAGTCGTCCAAATACCACGAGTAAAAGCTCGCAAAGTGTTAGTGGATAGAATGACATACTAAAAGTACTCACTTAACTAATGTCATTTCTAATGTCATCGTGATAAGAGATCCTCTCTCTTCCTTGATTCATATCGAGAAAATTGACTCTGTGATGGAGTCATCTACCATGGTAGTTGTTCAGAAAATCGAGCACATCAACGTCGGTACGTCTCCCCTTATTGAATTATTTGCTACTCGGAATTTGCAGCCCTTGGTGTTATGCTAAATTTACTATTGCTTTATCTCATTCGACGATATTCTCGTAAAGAACTGGGCACATACAAATATCTTCTTTTAATCTTCTCAGCATACGATGTTTTCCTGTCGATTTCAGACGTAATAGCCAATGTGGTGAGGAAATGTAAAAAAAAATTTGTTCCGATTGCTCTCGGTAGTTGTCCCCGTAGAGGAATATGAAACACAGAGGAAATAATTCTCGATCTATTTCCTTATTACTCCTTTTTTAGAAACTTGTCAGAGTGAAATTGATCTACGGCGCTGTCGCAAACTCTCTTCTACCAATCGAAAGTCCGGTAAGGACTTTTTAATGATCAGTTAGTATTAAATATTTAGAGAGTTGTAAGCATTCACTTCGCGTTTTTCTCTGTTCCTTTCTCATTGCTGAACATTCACTTCCTATATCGATATTGGACCATAAATAAGTTTGTGTGAAGCAGTGCCACGCGTCAATAAGACATTTCAGTCCGATAAAAATTGAGTTGTTCTCACGTCCAAAGTTCATCTCGACATTAGTTGCCTATGCTATTGCCCAATTTATTGTTTGGTGAGATTTATGACTAATGCTAATTCTGATGGTAAACTATACCGTATTCCACTTGCCATTTCTTATCTCTTATTATAGTCTGCACTATAAGAAACCAGCGTATGATAATATTTCTCTTATACAGTGCAGTCTTTGATTATTTACGGCATATGTTAAAGGTATCTACTGGCGATTTCCATCGCAGCCGAATCAGATGATCCCGCTCTTCCAGTTTTACGAGAAGAGTATCACAGATTGCACAATATCACAATTCAAAATGGATGGCTAGTGATGGAACCTTGGGTTCGAATATTTTATGCTGAAATAGAGCAAACTATCAGAAGAAAAGAAGCTTACCATTCCGATCCATATTTATCTTTAAAAAAAGGTGAATTGTATTGCGTTTTCCAGCGCGGTGGTCATTTCAACATAGCCGTTTTCTGCATTTTTCCGGGTGGAATTATTATGATCGCAAGCTTCGCTGTTGCGTTTTATCTAATCATCGGAACTTTTCTGGGCATCAGAAGATCGAAAACAATTTCCACCGCGTATCGATCGTTTCAGTTCAAGATTCTTATTGCGGTTACAATCCAAGTAAACTATTTTTTAATAGAAACTACTCATTATCGGCATCCGAAAAATATTGTTATATAAACATGTTTTATAATAAAACAGCGTGTAAAATTGCAGACTGTTGTACCACTCATATGCGTGTATACTCCATACTTCTGCGTAATGTACTTCCCTTTCTTCGGTCTTCCTGACTACGGAATTTCACCATCCTTCTCGCTATTGGTAAACATTGAAAAAAATTGAAAGGAAAAAAACAATCTCGCGAGTTATCTTGAGGTGTCTTTCTTTCCTGGATGGGACGCTTTGGCTATTGGGGGACTGATCAAAGACTACCGTGAAGGACTGCTTGTAATGCTCGGAGTCAAGACAATCAAGGTCAAACATGTAACGTCGTTGTCTAACTTCACAACAAATGTGTCTTCTGCTGCTTGATTTGACATGGCATAAAATGCACATTGTAACTAAATAAACATTTGTTCGCATGATATCACGCCTCTCACGAGAGGGTCGACTCACTAGTGAACAAATTCTGGCACTGACCCTGTTTTTCGAAATCGCGTTTTCGACGTTTTCGGTTGCCTATTGGCCCATCTAAAATCCGAGTGAACTATTATGCCACAGAAGTCATTCCCCGAATATATACAGCTACTGTTCTGTGCAGGTTCAAAACTTTGAGACACTTTTTCAATGGTTCATCGAAGTTTCTGTGAAAACTTTTTGCTCGGAGCTAATGTTGATTTGCAATGATCTTTCGACCCATTTTATTTATTTTGTGATTATCATCGAAATTTGCATATTATTCAGTTTTGTTAATTTTCCAGACAACTGCTCGAAAAGTCAAAAATGTATTCCAATAGGAAGCCGTGGATGGTGATAAGGATTCGAATGATATATTTACGATCTCATAACTCGGGAGGTAAGGTGGTGAAACGACTGAAAACATGAAAAACTGGGGAAAGAAGCTCGACAAATGAGATAATACCGAGTCATTCACCGCGATTGAGGAGAATGAACCGGTGAAGAACAAAGGAAATCCACAGTGAATTTATCAATTGGATGTTTTCCTAATATTTTCATATGTTTTGCCACCTTACCTCCCGAGTTATGAGAGCGTAAATATATCATTCGAATCCTTATCACCATCCGCGGCTTCCTATTGGAATACATTTTTGACTTTTCGAGCAGTTTTCTGGAAAATTAACGAAAATGAATAATATGCAAATTTCGATGATAATCACAAAATAAATAAAATCATTGAAAATCAACATTAGCTCCAAGCAAAAAGTTTTCACATAAACTTCGATGAACCATTGAAAAAGTGTCTCAAAGTTTGCAACCTGCACAGAACAGTAGCTGTATAAATTCGGGGAATGACTTCTATGGCATAATAGTTCACTGGGATCTTAGTTGGGTCTATATGCAGCCGAAAACGTCGAAAACGCGATTTCGAAAAACAGGGTCTGTGCCAAAATCAAGCCGAGCCTTTCGTGAGAAGCGTGATATGTTACTAGCAAGCACACCGTGGCCTGGGAAGGAGACTGGCATAGTCCAACTCAAGTTTGTTAGTTTCTCACGAATTAGCACCCCTTTGAAAAGAATTATGAATATTTTATTTCGAACAAAGGAGTAAATCAAGCAGTGCAGATTCTCTCTTCGTCAATTTCCGTTACGTCGATTCCGTTGTCTTCCACCACAATCTTCAACTGCCAGACATCCGTCCACTCGAGAAGCGAGAAGATCGTTATCGTGAGTGCACACGCGTACTCAGCCAGCGCTGCCGAGGCAGGCACTTCAACGACTTCGTTTACAATAAAAACAAATATTTCGACTGGAAACAAAACTATTCCATTATTAAGAATTAACTTGATGCAATTCGGTTTGCTGTGGGTGTGCGACAATTATTGTGGACTCACCTAATACGTGGCAGGTTTTCCTCTCCAGAAACTGGACATGGCTATTGAGTACTGTCATGGATGTAACGGCAAATAGCGAAGTTAGAATGAATCGGGCGAGCACTCGACTCTGTACCTCAAAGCTTTTTGCATATTGATGTTTCAGTGAACGCATTTACCTTACATAAGTGTCATTCTTTGTGGGCAAGCAGTATTATTTTTTATGAAATAACAGTCAGCTTTTAACAGACAAGAATTTTTTAGATACTTCCAAAATAGGTTGAAGGCATTGGCATCGGACATTCGCTTGATTCCGGTCGCCTTTAGTCATATTTGAAAGCATCTTAAATATTCCTAAGATACTGACCATTCTCGTAGGTTCCATCATCTCAATCGCAGTATAGCACACCATGTGCACGCTGTAGAGACCGGCAAAGGCGTAGAACGGCACCCACATCGCCGAGTGAACTGCAAAAATTCAATAAATTAAAAAAATAGAGTTATAGTAGTATTAGGTAGTATTAGGAGAATTATAGAGAGAATCGTGAATCTAGCGGCGGAATGTTTTATTATTTTGGACGTGTGTTTGTGTATTTGTAATACTCACAGTCCAAATCCTGCTGCCAAGCCGTAATGAAGTAGCCGGCGATTAGCACTGCGAAACTGATTAATGGAGAAGCGAAGAAAATCGATAGGTTGAAAAGCGACACTCGTCGCTTCGGAGATGTGAACAGAGGATTCGATGACTTCAACGAGTTACTCGATGAAGTCAAAGAGGAAGAAGTAGAGAGCCTTTGTAGAACAGCGGCTGCCCGAAGGAAAGCGACGATCGGTCTGACTGAGAGAGACCAGAGAAAGGTGAACCGGAGCAGGAACTGAAGTAACTACACATTTGAATATCGTTCATTCTTTATCCTGTCTATATTACAAATTGAAAATACTACGTTCCGCTTCGAGAACTACCTGTGGTGTGCTTACTGTCTGATTCTCTCGCTTTCACGTGCGCTCTCGTCCTAGTTTCTGCTGTTTATCAGCGGAACGATTTATTATTTCGGACGAGTGTTTGTGAATTTGTAATACTTGCCGTCACACTGCATCGTTTATATTGGTATCAAAATTCAATAATTGGTACTAGGGCGGTGCTGCGTTTGTGTGAATGTTTTTTGGAGAGTTCTCTTTATCTATGTATCCTGTTGATTATTTCCTGCCATTCGTAAAGGAGCACAGGTGGATTTACGGCATCTTCAAAAGAGACAACAATTCCTCATAAAACCCGATCGGTGTGGCACATTTCCGTTCTCTTTTCTCTTCTTCTCACCTGAGAAACGGAGTGGAACTCAAGGGAGCGAAGAATTGAGGGCATTCCACTGAGAGGGAGAGGATCGTTCTGAACAGGAAATATATGAATGAAGCTAACCTCTAAATACCCGTATGAACAGGGACCACATTTTCAGTCCATTTAACAGTTTAATTCACATGGCAATACTCACCCAGCACCAATTTCCCCATGTCGTTCCGTACTCGATCAGCATGTGCTTATTTTCAGCTCCGACCTTCTCGAAATACGGACTGTCCGGTCTTGAAAATGAAAGCATCTGCGTAATCGTGAGGGGATTTGTGAAGTTGTTCTGGAAGCAAAACTTTGTAAAAAAATCCCAATAATCAGCATATTCTAGTGAGTTTTAAATCGAGGACTTTCCTTCGAAATTAAGATTGAACAAAATAAAAAGTAATATAGAATATATCTTTGATGTAAGTTGGTTTTTTTTGTAAGTAAAAATATACGGTGTGCCACGAATTGCAGTCTCCCTCACCTGCTGTAGGACGTTCCTCTGAAAGTTCTCAGAAAAGCTCTCCCAGTACAACGAAACTTCAGAGTTGAGAAAGATGACGGAAGCGATCGTGAACAGACTGTTCAACCCAATCGTCATTTTTGCGATCGTGCTGCAATAAAGAATCGGAAGTGCTACTATGCGAATGCCAAGAACTCACCTAACATCGATATCCGCATATAGAATAGGTGCCATTTCAGAGCTTCACAAAGCCGATAATTATTGCAATAGAGATGGTGTGCAGCCTTTAAACTGCTAATTGTAAAGAGAGTGAAAGTTCTCGCAGTACCCGCGTTTGCGCTAATCTACAACAGTGTAAATGCGTGGGCGCGCGTTCACAATTGAGCTGGTAAGTGAGTGGGAGATGTGGATTGGAAATGCACGGTGACCCGTTCTTATTGATGAATGAAAAAGCACGTGGAATGAGGCGATCGAGGGAGAGAGTGAGAGAGAAGAAGGTACGGTTGTTTTGCGGATCTCGTATTGAGAGAAGTGACCGCTACTGAGAGGGGTCATAAAAAAGTGAAAGTGATGCCTTAGAAACGGTGTTTGTTCGAGAGTAATGTTCACTGGGCAGGCCAACTTGGCTACTGCATAAATCCTTCACTCAATGCGTTCTTTTTTACGGCCTCTAGATGGCTGATATTGGACATTTAAACGATGCTGAAAATAAAATCGTATAGTTTAACGAATGTGGATAATTGAGTTTTCACATGTCGAAGGAGTCCATTTATCGTATTCATATCGTATTCGTATTAATAGAGTATTTAAAAATATTGAATGCAACATTTTAAAAGGTACAATAAGCCGTCCTTTTAGTCACTGCGTACACGGAGCGATCAATATGTTGAAGAAACCTCGCACACTGTTGTTGATACTTTCACGTAACAGGTGAACTGAGAGAGAGAAATGTGAAAGTTTGCCTTTGCCCTAAAATAATATGCAATACTACAACGGCTAATACAAATTCACGAACACTCGTCGGGTAAAAAAATGTTCCGCGGTTAAACACATATTCCGTTGGCGACAGAGAATGACAGAGGAATAGACAAGCCGAGGTATAGAAAGAGAGTAGTAGTCCATTTCATGCATTATTTTGAAAATTGTAATGGAGCATAATCGCAATGTACACAAGGTTCTTCTATGATTTGAACAGTGAAAGTTTCGTTTCAGATCCACGTGCTGCGCAGATTATCGAAATAAGCTGTGGTCACAACGGAAACTGAAGGTTTCTCCGTCGAGGGCGGAGCTCTCTGAAAATTCAGTATTATTTTTTAGTTTCAAGTTCATATCTTTAAAGATGATACTTTTAAAATAAAAACACAGCGACTAAAAGTGCTAAGATCCTTATACTTAGCATTAAGTTCGTATAAGTAGCTTTTTATATTAAAAAATAGTCATACTGGTCTCAATCGTCGTTTCCAGCTCTTGACCGGAATGAACTTAATCGCCTCAATAAGCAAAGCTTCTTCGGCATTAATCAGAATGAACACGTAGGCTAGCGCACACCTCAAAATCAATCGTTTAGTGTCATAATATGTTTGTACTATGCTAAGAACTCTGTTAAATCCCACACTGAAATCCACATGTCGAAAAGAGCAAATGAGACGCTGCTTATCAATCCAGGCAAATATTGATGAGCGCCGAACAGAAGGACAGCGATCATGTTCAAAACAGCCGCTGATTTGAGAAAGGTAGCGATCAGCTGGAACGTTGAAGTCTTCCATCGAAACAGAAAAAACAAATTGTTAAACCTTCAGACTCCTAATGTTCTCCTTAATTTGAAAGTTGTGAGCCAAAGAGTAGGAATTGAGACGGAACGGAATCAGTTTCATCAGTCGCAAGTTTGATCGGAAAACGAGTAGGAAATACTGAAACGAAGTTCACAGAACGAGTTTAAAAGCTCCAAGTTAGCTCACCAACAACCCGCCTCCCAAAGTGACAATTTGAATGGTGAAATTGAGTATCTGGTCGTAATAACCTGAGGAGTGAGAAGTTCTTGGGAAAGTATTCAGTTTACGTGAACTTATAAGAGACTATCTGACTCGATCGACATATTTGTTCAGAAACTTGGCACAGCGCGAAAAGTGCGTTGATGAGATAAACATGCCACGTTGTAGTGTGGCCGAGGCTGAGTTGAGGCATGCTTTGGAATAAGTGTGAAAACGCTTCTACGCCTCATGGCATGACGTCATAGGAATTTCCGGTTTTTCGAAAACTTCATCGAATGGCTAATGAGTGGTACCAATCGATTCCTAATAATATTCTAAGACTTTTTCGACTCCATGAATTTTTCGCTAATCTTTGATCGAAGCTTGGAAATTTCAAAAATATCTTTCAAAATTAAATTAAAATATTTTGTGTAGTTCCCCTGAGGATCGGAAAAAGTTTCATTCGCGTAATACAATACTATAACAGTGATGGTTCAACTATGCAAAGGATAGTTTGTATCGAGGCGACTAAGCTATGTTCAGTAGGCAGAAACCTGACGCGCACTTGGTGTAATGGTGTACTTACAATAACCCGGAGAAATTTTCAAGAATTCTTTGCGAATCTCTGGCTGGCCTGGGGTGTCGGGTCAACCATACACTTGGTGACCTGAAGTTACTCATTCATTCTAAAATGGATACTGTAGCTCCCAACGCTTTTAGAAAATACTCCGGGTTACTGTAAGTACACCATAATACCAAGTGCACGTCGGGTTTCTGCCTTCTGAACAAGCTTAGTCGCCTCGATACAAACTGTCCTTTACAGAGTTCAACCGTCACTGTTATAGGATTGTATTACGCGAATAAAACTTTTTCCGATCCTCAGGGGAACTACACAAAATATTTTAATTTAATTTTGAAAGATACTTTTGAAATTTCCAAGCTTCGATCAAAGATTAGCGAAAAATTCATGGAGTCGAAAAAGTCTTAGAATATTATTAGGAATCGATTGGTACCACTCATTAGGCCATTCGATGAAGTTTTCGAAAAACCGGAAATTCCTATGACGTCATGCCCTGAGGCGTAGAAGCGTTTTCACACTTTTTCCATAGCATGCCTCAACTCAGCCTCGGCCACACTACAACGTGGCATGCTTATCTCATCAACTCACTTTTCGTGCTGTGCCAAGAATAATTCGACTGAGTCAGATAGCCTCTCTTATTCATGTAGCGATTTAATTTGAAAAGTATACCAATTCCAGTGTGCATCATTATTCAATAAGATACACGAATGCATACCGAATGTCCAAAAGAACGAATTGAGTAGAGAGGGAATGATGTTGTTCGCTTCGATTATAGGAATTATTAATAGCGTTGAGGGCGCTGCCGATTCATACCATCTCCAGTACTTTGTGGCAATGAATCTCTCGAATGCAAAGGAGCTGGGCCTGAAGACAAGTATTTTTGACCAAGACAAATTTTAACACCTTTTATTAAATAATTTTTAAGAATTCAGTAATGCATTTTAGTACCGCTTTTCAGCATTTCAAGGTTAGCTCACATGGCGCAAAAGTATCCGAAAACTGTGTCTCTTGATAGATGAGCTGATACGAGAAAATAGTCATGTCCTGCAAAATGCGTTCGCATTTCGTATTTCAAAAAAAAACATTGTATCTAACTGACTCACAGTTCAACGAAATCCCAACAGATTTACAACCAATTTCAATTACAAATATCAGGAAAACAGTAGTAGTAGTGAACAGAAAATATAACATGAACTGCGTTACGAAACAATGTAAAGGTGTAACTAACGCGATAGTTGGATGTCGTTTATCTGGTAGTAGAAGAGAATACAGCGAGCCGTTGACGCCGCCGTGTAGTGCAAGCACATGCAGAACAAACACAGTCGAAAGTTGCGATGAAGAATCTCTGAAATATTGACGAGTAATTTCCATCAGTAGGGGGGGGGGGGTATTTCATCTCGTGAGCAGTGGATTTGTTAAGTTCACGAAATGCAGGCTGTTTGTGAAAAATGTTTCATGTTTTCAGAGAATTGTGACAGATCAACTCTCCCCCCTCTCATTTCATCTTACTTGCTCTAATCAGAGCCAGGACAAACATTGGAAGGCAGCAAGCGAAGAGACCCATGAGGAAGAACTGAATGGTTAATTAGTAGGGAATACTGAATATATAAGTAGGAAAATATTACAAACCTCAACGGCGAAGATCAGCTTGAATGTTGCGGGCGCTTGCGCGATTATGGTGGAATTGAGATGAACCAGGAAATCGTAAGACATGTAGATACAGAATTGAAGGAAGTCAACGAATATTTCTTCTATAGTCGATAAAATTTCTCGAATGTTTTTGAGTGAGAAGAGCAGCCGCTGTTGCCAATTTGCATCTGCGCCTCCTTCCAATTCGTCTAACTCTTGCTTGAAGCTAGAATTTCGAGAGTGTAAAACGTGTAATTTGTGTGTGTGTGCATGGAATATTCAGTCGCTATTACAATTTTTAAATGATAAGTTTATGAAATGTACTACCGGTGCGTCGCACTCTCTTTCTTTTGCTCGGCGTGCCAATTTGCTGCCCTGCACATCATTCCACAGGCCGGTCAACCTTACAGAAAGGGCTTTAGAGTGAGAGAGCGTGTGAAATCGAGAGGGTCTGAGGGCGAGAGACTTTAGTACACTCTCTCGCCCTCACTCCTGTCTCTCGGTTTGGAATCATGTGCTGGGTGAGATTTGCGCTAATTTTCGATCGAATTTTATTGAGCGTCGTCCGGTGAACGGCTTCAATTGATTCATATTTCTAAAACTGATTACAAGTTCAATTAAGCACGTGCTTCTATATCAAATCCCCCCCATCATTCTTGCCAGAACATCACCATGTGTAGAAACAAACAAAAAAACGTGCAGTTTGTTGAAAGGCATTTGTTGTTTCTTGTGCGATTTAATAGATAATGAACAGTAAACGCTCTAGTATGCACTGCATACTATGCAGCAGTTTTACCCTTTCATGCATAATAGTAGTGCGGTTAATACATTTATCAATAGCTCTAGCGTCTGAGAGTACGTCAACCGAATCTTTCAATTGAGATGCATTGATCCATGGATCGATCTCGTTTTTGATCTACTCTGGGAGACATTCGTTCTGTTTGGTGTACCTGCTGCTGAAGAACTCAGAATGAAACTGAGTGAGACGCAGGCCCGTAATAAATATTCTTTGCTATGCACCCTTCCTTCACAGTTTCAAGAAGAATATTTTTTAATAATACGGGTAAGCCGGATACTTTCTGCGGGCTGTGTAATTGTGAAATTTTGACAGGTGTAAAGTTCCAATTGGAACCCCCACGAAAAATGCATTTATCTAGCTCCTCTGCGAGCCGAGAAACCCAGTTAAGGGAACTGAAGTTTAAAATTTCCACCTATAATATTTGCACTGTATTAGTTGGATATTCACCTGTACAATTGGCGTAGCCCAGTATGAGAAGGAGATGAGCATCGTGCCAATGTCCAATGCGTAGCCTCCAGTGAGGGCGAAGAGGAACATGATGACTGGCGGCGCCATTACGAGTAGGGGAAGAAGACTCTGAATTGAGCCAACACTGGAAACGAATACATTCTCAGCCCTGTAACTTCTTTCAATGATCTGTCAAACTCGTATTCTCAGTCGACAGTGGAGATGCCTGTTCGGTGTTGTGCCTACCCTCTGGCGGTCTCTCTTTCCTCTAACAATAACTCTCTCTGACTCATCAACCCTATTACCAATTTTCTCTCAAACGGCAGTAAAACGATTACCGAACTTGCATCGCTAGTCGAAAGCAACAACCAAACAATTTAATTTGTATATAAGGCAGAGTCAGCGTCGCGTAAGATTTTGCAAAACAATGAATAGCAAGCGCTCTAGCTTTTGATATGTTCAACGTAGGGAAATATATAATTTGTGTCCAGGGTAAGAAGCTTGCCTGAAGAACCGACATGAGGAGGAAGCGACGTTGCAAGGCCGCTGTTGTCACGGACAGTTTCACCTTGAAATGATATTAGCTGAATTTTTTTAAAGAAAAGATAATTTTCACATTTGAATGCGATAAGCGGCAAACTCGCCTAGTTGCTGCTTTCATAGTCCATTATCCTTCATTTTGAGGAGTCACACTATTTATGGTCCAAAAATGTAGACCCCCCAATTTGACTCCTCAAAACTGTTCGCTGACCCCACACAAAAACGTATGACCCCGCAAAATGAGGGATGGTCGACTATGAAGGCAGAATAACCTTGAACGAGTTGAGATGCCGATAGATCGTCGTGATGCACCACACGAAAATGGCGTACGCGGCAAAATAAGTGGGCAAAATGGACTGAGTGGCAACTTTGATAACGGATTCTGCCTGAACGACGACTGCTTAGATACGAAATTATTCGTAATGATACTTACATGTTCAGGCATTGCGAACAATCGTCCTCCAAACGCTAGAAATTCGTCACTTTCTGACAGATTGTGCACGTTTATCGCTGTGATGTCAAACTGCGCGTCTTGATAGAAGAAATTGCAATAGGGCTGGGAGTATTATTGATTTTCACGACAATGTATCGACAACTCACTGTCGACCAGGCGAGTAGGATAGTGCAGTAACCGTAAGCTATCAGTAATCGTCTAGGCACAGTATAGTGAGGTCTGAAATATCGCCAGCGATAGATACAGATTTTTGGCCAGGAGTATTCTCAACTCATTTCAGATCATTTTCTTAAAATTTTCTGTAGATTCTTTTAAAAAAAAGTTCTGTTACATATTTAAAAAAATTACTTCAGCAATGCGAGGAACTGTAGTACACAATTTGCCGGGACCAGCTCCCATATGATATGAGCTAGCCAGAAGGACATGAACACTACGAATTTTCCTGCTGCCTGGTTTTGAATAAATGTTTTTCCCCGATAATTAAAAAAAACCGCACTTTACTATGAGCCCACGCAATCGGCCCATACATGACGACAATGTACTGATCAAAATGGAAAAGATGAATCTGATAAAAAAAGTAAATTAAACTAAGTAATAAGCATCCAGTCACCGTATTTGAGCTCAGTGCAAGAATAATTGAAATTGCGATTCCGTGCATTGCCGAAAAAGCAATTCCAATGCGATAAGTTAGTGCTTTGACCGAAAAATTGAGATGACAAAGGAGGTATAGAACGACCAGGTTTAGGGCCAAGCCTAGTGTGCCTGTGAAATATGATGTTACTTTAATTATCATTATTATTTTTGTTTTTATTCAAACCTTCAATATTGTCAATCATTCGACCGAGAAGCGGGTAAAAAGCCATTGTAGACAAATGCGGCAGCTGAAGGAAAACCTTTATTGTTGTGTCTAATCTCGTCGCTTTTTATTATCCGAAGTAACGAAGATAAGCATGCACATGGGAGTAATGGTCGTTAACAAAAGTAAATTAATAATCGCAGAGATCGAAAAACTTTTCTGAAGAAAAAAATAAAGGAAAAGGCACGGAGATATGAAAAGGATGATTTCAAAAAAAAAAAGAATGTCGCCTAACGAACTCATTGAAATTCCCACAGGGGATTATGGTGAAGTTCTACTTATGTTGGATGAATGAAATACATTGAAGATGGTTGGAAACTGGCTGTTGACACCTTGCCATTAGAAGAATTGATGAACGAGAATAGCTTTCTTGGTAGAAATGTCGTTCATCCGATTATTGAGGGGTTATGAATGGATACCCGACGTAATTGCCGAATGCTCGATTGATTAGGGGTTGTGGAATTAGGTGCATTGAGAACGAAAGAAAGCGAAACAGTGCCCTGTTATGTATCATAAGTCCATCACATTTTAAAATCAGTATAAAAGTAATCCACATGCCCACATGTAAAATCCATGTAAAATTGAGCGCGAACACGAACGGAGTCGGAACTCGGAAACTGTATGCATTAAAATAGACGAGCCTGGACAATTGGCGTAGCCAAAAAAGAGTAAGAAATGAGCATTGTGATAAGGTCGATAGCGTAGTGAGACCGAAGAATATATAATGATGACTGGCGGTGCCATGACCAGTAGAGGAAGCAAACTCTGTGAATCATGGATAATTTCGAAATAAGTTCGATATTCAATTTTAAAGAAAAAAATAGGATGCTACAAATGAAACTGTAAAAAAACCGACCTGCAGTACAGATATGAGGAGAAAGCGCCGCTGCATTTTAATCGTTTTCGCAGATAGTCTTATCTTTTAATGACTATATAAATTCTACAGATGATAAAGACAGCGGCGTCCAAGCTTTCATTATGCAAATAATCATGCACACTAGGACGGCGAAAGCAGTAAATTATTACACTGCTAGTTAGGGTTCGCCTGGCAAGAAAAAAGACCGCTATTTTTCCCGAAATGAGGAGAATGATCTTGGCAAGAAGTGAAATGAGAAGATTTCTTGTTTGTTTCTTGAAATGAACCAAGAAATTAACAAGAACCAAGAATATTTCAAGAAAGTTGTTAAAATCGTTAATAACAATTTAGTAGTTTTAACAACATCGCAATTCCGACGCGATAAGTGAACACTTTCGAGTGGAATTTTCTTCGCAACAATAGATACAGCACGGCGAGATTAATTGCGACGCCCAGCGTGCCTGAACACTGAGCAATTAGAAAAAATCGTGAAAACATTAATTTTCCTTTCTTTCATTTAAAAAAAATATAATTTTGCTATGCTGTCTCACCTTCGATATTGCAAATCGCTCGACAAACAATCGGCCAGAAAACCATCGTGAATTCGTCAAATCGTGGCTTAATTGACTACCGTGCACGGTTTATTAGTAATACAACCAAAAAAAACAAATGGAAAGTACAATTAAGTGGCAGCATCAAATTCACTACAATTTTCATTACACAATTGAATGAACGTAACAAATAGAAGCAAAATAACACATCCATTTGTAAAGATGGACTAAATTGAAAAACGCAACTATTGTCAGAAGGGTACAAGGGGTCCATAATTTTTTTTATTTTGAAAATTATATTCATAGTAAGTATTTGCAGCACATTGCGTCTAGAATGAGCGCGAACAGTGAACAATTATTTTATTTCTCTTCGTTTCTCTCTGTATGTAAGGCGATATTCGATCACACCTACTACAGATTTCCACAATCACTGACGATTTATATCATTTTGACTTAGAATTGTCAGAAGACGTGTTCGCTCCACAACCAAAATAATCTTGCATAAAATTGAATATTTAAAGATTTAGAGTAAAAAACCAAAGAAAATCATTTGTTTTCGTTGAAATTATCTAACAATAGCCATTACCATCTGTCTACGTGCAATACAAACAAACACTGGCAGCACTGTTGTCGCCCTCTCTCGTTTACATTATCGATGACGCATCGATACTATCTACGATGTTTACAGTACTCTGCAGAGAGGAGAATGATGCATTGATCACGCGACATACTCTTTCAACAGTCGGTTACTCCTCTTTCTCATCAATTACTCAGCCAATGGAATAAAAAGAGCCCGCGATCTTTTATATTCACTGGATTTTGGCTAATGTCATTCGAGAAAGTTTAGAAAAATTGAAGTTCAGTTTTGATTGAAGCGCACGTTGTTTAAACCATTATTTCAGATCAAACCATGACCAGGCGCTGCTGCTGTGGAAGCCTGCGCGTTACGGTAATCGATTTACTGATTTTACGTGTAATTGCAATTCTGTAGACTTGTCAGGGGCAACATTAGGGTTCGCCCGGCAAACAAGGTCTTGGGACCTTGAAATGAGATAATTCAATTATCTCACTCCTTGCAAGAATAGTGAAAATCATTTCAAGATCTTGTTCCTTGGCAAGGAATTGGCATCAGAAATGGAAGATTTCAACCGATCAAAATTTTCAATTTTATTTAACTGGTGATTGAACTAGTTATAAGGTTAGTTACGTGGAGCTTTTTTTCGTCGTTTCTTTTTATTTCCCAATACTTCTTTTGTATTCTTAGCCCCATAAAAGAAGAAATCATCATGCTATCACCGTAATTAGATTCGCGGAGTACCATTTAGTAATTTCTAAGTTGTTCAGAACGATATTGTCATTAAATTTGAAAAGTGTCCCTGACAAGATCTTGGTTCCTTGTTTATTCCTTGGTTTATCCAAGGAATAAACAAGGAATGACACCGATCGATTTCTTGCCAAGATCATTCTTCACTTTCCAAGGAAAAAAGCGGTCATTTTCCTTGTCAGGCGAACCCTAGGCAACATACTCAATGCCATAATTTACAGCATTTGGGGAATTATGTTTTTCCTTTTTTACAAAAGTAATTCCAGACAGGAGCGCAGATCCTGGCTGTTCTGCTGATCGTTCGAGCGCTCGCGACTATGATCTCTGCGATCTTCCAAGTGAACAAATACGAGACTGCAACACGTATCGGAATGGTAAGTATTTCGTAAACTAGCGCGGCAACTACAAGGGGAAACATAGCTATATATATATATATCACATCACATCACATCACATCACATCACATCACATCATTTATCCAGGTCGAACAGTACTACAATATGGGTCTTACAAGAAAACACAAAGTAAAATGAGGGTTCAAATTATTCGTATATTTCCATTCGTAGTATTCTTCTCTCCACGCTAGGCGGGGTCTGGATGTGCTGTCCTCGATCTCCATAAGTCACGGTTGAGAGTGTGCCTCTCCGTTAGTCGCTTCGTTGCGAAATCCTTCTTTATCACCTTCTCCCAACTCATTTTGGGGCGTCCCACCGGACGTTTCCCGGGAGGTTTGTACATGAGAATCTTTCGACACGGATGCTCTCTATCTCTCCGTTTGATGTGCCCGTACCATCTCAGTCTCTTTTCACGTACTTTCTCAACAATCGGTGCGATTCCCAGTTGCTTTCTCACTCTTTCATTCCGCACCTTGTCTTTCAATCGCACTCGACTGATCCACCTCGCCATTTTCATTTCGGCAACACTCAACTTCTCCTCCAACTCCTCAGTCAGTGCCCAATTCTCACTACCATACATCATAGCTGGTCGAACAATCGATCGATAAACCTTTCCCTTGAGCTTCATTCTCACCCTCTTATCATGAAGAACACCTGCACATGCATTGAACTTCGCCCATCCACTCCTTATTCTGCTGTTCACATCTCTTTCTGCTCCTCCGTTCTCATCAATCATCGATCCGAGATATCGAAATTTCGTCACTTGCTTGATCTTTTCTCCATTCACATCGTTCATAGACTCTTTCCCACCACAGACCATGATGAACTCGGTTTTACGGGTGTTTAGAGTTAATCCTCCAGCCTCTAGTTTTCTCTGCAGTTCCTGCACTGTTCTTTCCAGTTTGGTAACATCAGTGTCTATCAGACATAGATCATCTGCGTATGCCAGACACTTCGGTGCTTCCTCCATCATATCGCCGAGAACTGACTCCAGCACCAATATGAACAGGGAATGGACTCAAAGCGCTTCCTTGATGGACTCCCACTTTAATGGTAATATCTAGGGTGGGTCCAAACGGAGTCCTCACGAAGGCTGTCACTCCCTCGTACATCTCTTTTATCAATCTCACATAAGTCTCCGGTACTCCTTTCTCTCTCAAACTTCTCCATATCTGCCTTCTCGGGGTTCTATCATATGCTTTCTCCAAATCAAGAAATGCGGCAGCAATACCCTGATTATACTCAATGTGCCGTTCAACCATCTGACTCAACAGGAATACGGGTTCGGAGGTTGACGAACCGCTCACGAATCCAAACTGCGAAGGGTTTAATATCACGATTTCTCTCAATCTTCTATCGACACATCTTTCAAGGATCTTCATCGTATGTGAGATCAACTTGATCCCTCTGTAATTTCCACATTCTCGGATATCACCTTTCCCTTTGTATAATGTCACAATCTCACTTCTCCGCCAGTCCTCAGGCATCTTCATTCCCTCAAATATCCTGTTGAACAGTCTCGTTAGCCACCCCACTCCGCTCTCATTCACAGCTTTCCAAACATCGACTGGAATCATATCGGGTCCATAAGCCTTTCTCCATGGACACTTTCCAATTGCCCATCTCACTTCGTCCAGACTCCAATATGACACCCGTTCATCCACCTCGTCTCCATCTCTCAACAACGTTTGTGGCTTTTCAACATTGAGTAAGTCATCAAAATATTCTCTCCACCGTTCTTTCACATTTCTGGCACCTCGCACAACCACTCCATTCTTATCACAGATCGTCTTGACCTCTTTCAGATCTTTCTTCATCTCATTTCGGTTTCTAGCTAGTCTGTACACTGCTTGTTCTCCCTCTCTTCCATCTAACAACTCATACACTTCATCATATGCTTTCATCTTAGCTTCATGGATGACCTTTCTACACTCAATCTTCTTTATCTCATATCTCCCTCTGATCACATTATTTTTATTCTGAAACCATTCTCGAAATGCCTCTCTCTTCTCCTTAGTTACGACTCTTACTTCTTTATTTCTCCAAAACCATGAATCCTGGTTCTTCTTTCTCCTTCCCTTTGTCTCCCCAAGAACGCTTCTTGCGCATTTCAAGATTGCCTCTTTCGTATGTGACCAGACTTTGTCAATCTCTATTTCCATGTCCATCGGATCGATCCCCAATGCTCCCGTTCGTATCATATCTCTTTCAAACTCTTCTCTCATCGATTGATTCTTCAATCTCCATCACCTTATCTTAGGTTCCATTCTAACCGTCTCCTTCTCCTTCTCCTCCGCATCCCTCCTTTACTTCAGTCTCACGTCGCATACAACCGGTTTGTGTTGGGGCGCCACAGATTCCGAGGGGATTACTTTCACATCTTTCACTTTCCATCGATCGGTCTTTCTCATGAGAAGGTAATCAATCTGCGTTCTCGTACTACCAGAGTAATATGTCGCCAGATGACTCTCTCTCTTCTCAAACATTGTGTTGAGCACTGCCAGGTGGTGCTGCTGTGCAAATTCCAATAATCTGAGACCATCCAAATTCTGTCTCCCATATCCTTTCCCTCCGTGAACACACTTATCCCCAAAAATCTCGGGCTTCTTCCCCACATGACCATTCCAATCTCCTCCCAAAAAAATCACGACGTCCTTCTCATCAATCGATTCAACTATCTCTCCTACTTTTGCATAAAACTCTTCCTTCATTCTCCGATCTAGTCCAGTCTGTGGTGCATAAGCAGATAATATGCTAATCATCTCGCCATTGATATCCAACCTCACCTTCATCAATCGACAACTGACCCTCTCAACTTCCACAAGGCATTTAGAATATCGCGGGGATAATACCACAGCCACACCATTCTTCAGTCCATCTCCTTCTGTGCACACCATCTGATATCCATTCACCCATCGACTTTCATCTCCCTTCCACAGTATCTCCTGCACACAAAGCACATCAATCTTTCTTCTCATCATCATGTCAATCATCTCCATCAATCGCCCAGACAACGTTCCGATGTTCAGACTCCCAATCCGAGTACACTCATCTTTCCTTAGCCTCATGCTAATGTGTGGATCACGCTTCAGGCCGCTACAGTACTCCGACACCACACTGATCTTTTGATCTCCGATCTCTGCCTTCCCACACTCACGAACTTTGACCTTTCACCTCGGTCCTTGCCTCACGTGACCGTCACGTGCTCTATCAGTGTCTCTCTTCACCGTATGCAAATCGGTCTCGACTCTCCTCTCTCAGGCCACCTCGCCTCTCGATCTTTGATCTCTGGATGGCCACCACGACGATCTCGTCCACTTCCACCTTCGGACCTCGAGAACCGATCTCCGTCTCACTTTCTGGCCTCCCGCCTCACGTCTCCACCACGTGTCTTTCCTCACGTCACCACCACGTGTCTCTGGCCACCCGCCAATTGATCGGTTCTCTCCTCTCTCAGGCCACCTGCCTCTCGATCTTTGATCTCGGTCCAGGCGCCACCACACCTCCTCCGTCTCAGACACCGACACCTCCACTGGCCCGGCCACGTGGGTACCACGCACAACAAGAGGGGATAGGGACACCCACAACTCCACGTCACCAGATCCGCAACAACCGCAACCGAGTCTCCGAGATCCAAGTAGAGCACGTTAGTAGAGTAGCAACAGATGGAAGACTAGCAGGAACTAGTAGGGCCGTCCCGTTGCATGGACTGTCACCCCCTCCCACTTCACTCGCGAGAGCGCCCACCGGACCGACCGCTCACGACGAGCGAAAATGAAGAGCGAAAGTCTCTCTCTCTCTATATATATATATATATAGACTATATATAGATATATAGATATGCTATATATAGACAATGGCTATCTCATTAGGAACCACTATCCCCAGACAGCATTGTGTGACTGTTTCGAAAGCCTGAAGCTGATGGGAAGAAAGACAGAGGCCGCGCGGCTTAGCTCAATTAACCCGCTATTAGAGATCGTTGTGGGGTGGGCAAAAAATGTTGATGGAGTGGGCAAAATGACGACACAAAAAAATCAGCTACTTTTTTCTCTCAAAAGTATGCCGAATATTACAGGAAGTGCAGGCTGTATTCGAATTGATCGCTGCCATTCTCGTGCTCATAGCTTGCCATCAACGACTTGCGAAGCTGATTATGCCGATGATGGTGTATACGGTACGCAAACACTCTGAAGGGATTATAAATGCATTACAATTTATGCAAGCTGTAATGGAAGCAGATATATGACTCAGTCGTTTGAAGTTCACCTTCGTTTCAGTTCCTGTCCCTCATCGGAGTGTCCATCTTCTTCATTCTCTGCGTGTACGGCCTCTTCGACCAGCATTCCATCGTTCCCAACTGGATAAGGTCACACTTTATTTTTGCTTGAAAATTATGTTATACAATTTAAAATATTGTTTAAAGGCATTGGCTGAATCTCGAAGATTCGACGGTTGTCAACGTTACATTTGGAAATAGTACAGTACCGACTACGCCCGATCCACTCAATCCAGATGAGAGTGAGTGAACATTCCACACTAACATTGTTATTGGATAAAGACAATTTCTGTCATGAACGTATGATATCGCTTTTTGAACATATCGTTTTTAATTTTGCAAGTTGAAGTAAACAAAAGTATTGATCGCAGAAGTTCTCATCGGTACGGCGTTGTTCACTGTTGGCTCGGCCTTATCTTTTCTCTTCTCCCTCTGGTATTTCTCCATCTTCCGCGATTGCTATCGTCAACTAGCCGAGGAGCAGCGGTAAGCTATTGCGACTGCTACCCTCATTTTTAATTCCAGATTTCTAAAAAAAAGCTCGGCATAGTTAGCAATAGAGTTTGAAATTCGGGAAAATCATTGAATTAACACTCTTCATTTCACACACTCTCTCAACGGTAGATTGGTGAGAGAGTGTGCTAAATGAAGAGTGCTAATTCAATTATTTACCCGAATTTCAAACTCTAGTTAGCAACGGAGTAGCGAAGAAATAAAGAATATTTCGATGAACTGCAATCTTGTTAAGAGCTCGAGCAGGCAGCCAATACGAGGAGATTTAACGACGCGAACAAACGTGGCGTGATCGTTTTCGCAATGAATATCGCCATCTACTGTTGATCAATTGATTTTGATTCTCATTGTGTCACTCAGAAATAAATATACATGACACTCGCATGTATCTGAAAATTATCGTAAACTACCAATTAAATTAATGCGATGTCAGTTCAGACAATGTGCCGATGGTGTCAGCACCGGGTGCAATACTTGGCAGGCACACAATATATTTTTTCGCTTAACTGAGAATTTGGACCGTCAGCATCTGCTTTCCCTTATGATGCGATGGTATGTTACGACTGGCAAACAAATTGACAGTCCATCTGTTCCGGGTCTGAGATATTCCGCGAATAGAACACAAACACCAGTAATGAAGTCTATAGTAAATGCACGTACGAGACGCAGAATGAGGAAGTAAAGAAAATAGCGACAATTTAATCGATCGTTCGTTCACTGTGCTCCTCTTACAGTAAAAGAACTTGGAGAACTTACAAAAAGGATATATCAACGAGCAGGGGAGAGCTCAGCGAAGGCCATAAGTTATCGTAAGTTAGCCACCGACATTACCCATATGGTACATGTTACGGAAATGGGAACGGGTACAGTAATTTACCATAAAAAACTAAACATTGCGAATACAGCTCGTTGAGAGCTGATTGTATTTTTGATGGGTTTTATGTCAGTTTTTGTAATTACTATGGGCAAAAATATGAAGCTAATTTAATTGCGCTAGTTTTCCTCTTTTCCATGCATCATTTTTTCCATAGACAATCGATCTAGTTCAATCGCCATTATTATCCCATCAATACAGACTAAGCAATGCATATTTGAATTTTTCCAGTTCTACGTATTCGCGTTTTATGGAAATGTTTTATCACATCGATCTCTCAATACTTTTTCCTCTAACTACACCGTTTCTCAACGCTTTCAAGTGAGAGAGAACTTGAAAATAATAAAGGAACACTTTTTTAAACAGTATTGCACAAACTACAAATTTCGTTGCAGTCAACCATTTCGTTCCTGACACTTTCGATTCCAATTGTTGCAATTTACTACGCTTGTTACGGCGTTTATTTCTTTACTCCTATCTCTTGGAAGCTAGAGCAGCATCTTGCTATGGCCATTTGCGACTTCAGCATTGCACTGTGCGTTATATTAAATATAGAATTGGAAACTTATAATCGAGAACTACACAAAATAGCGGGAGTGCAATGGGTCATGCGGCTGTCTGGCTATGCGGTAAGCATACTTTATTATGCAAAATAATGTTCGCAAAATATATAATCACCTCCCAATTTCAGAGTCGGAAAGAAGCAAGAGTAGTTAACCACGCAAACAGTAAGGTTGAGGCTTAGCAGCGCAAGCAAATATGATGCAATCGTTTTATTGATCATCTGCATCTGAAATTGAACGTTATTTTACATTATTTTTATCACGAACGCAGAAGGTTTTTTTGAAAAAAGAATAAAAAATAATCAATCAACATGGCAAAGAAGATGGGAAATACAATTCAGCTGAGAACCAGGGAGTAATTGCTTTATCAATATGAAAGGCTGTTGAGAAAGATATTTTGAGATGGAGTGAGACCTCATTTGCCGAACCGTGTCTAGAATCTCCCAGATTTCCGGAAAAGTAGCTTCGGAAAATTGAAATTTACCACATTTTTCTGACCAGTTCTGCACCTTCCCTTCACCTTATTTGATTCATAATCGTCCCCGACAATTGACGGCCTACCCTGGTTAGGCATTACCAAGAGATAAAAATTTTAACTTCATCCCATTCGATCCCGATTCTCTCGTGAGAGGTGCAACGTGATGCGACATTGGTGGATAACTCTGAAGAAGCTTCACTCATTGGTAGGAAATATTATACGACGTTTTCATTGTTTTCGTTGCGTTTTTTCGACGTCCTTCTGCCTTCAATACGTGGTTACGTCATTTATTTGGTAGCGAGTGCTACGTGTCCGTGACTGTTACTATGCTTTCCTTTGACAATGAGAATATCACCTGGCCCGCGCGAGAAACCTATTACTCGAATGTATTTCCTTCTTATTAAAGGAGTTCATAATAACTGTACGAGTGGGCTGCCAAAAGAACAATTTAGACTCCGAATAGATCTTATTCCTCTCCAATTTACAATAATTCTTTTTTATTATTTCCACATTCCTTCTAATTTCGTTCTTTCAGCAATACAGTAAAGTAATAATAAATAATTCTTTAAATTGTCGCCAACGGCACAAGAACATAGTTTCAAGATCAAACAACATCATCTTTCAGGGAGTTAAAATGCCCTTTCCGATGGCTATTACACTCAATACGACAAGCATAAATCTGGCTCCCCACATATTCTATCCAATCGTATTCACGGAGGTAAGGAGCACCGTAAATATAGCTGAATGTCGTATGCTTTTCTTACTATATATATATATTAAACATATCGAGTACAGATCGCAATGAATTGCTTCACACTGTCGCTTTTTCCTCTCCTCGCCTTCGCAATTGGAAGAGCAGGTAGGTGTGTTCGTATTGACAAACCAACTAATTTTACACCACCACTAAATCCCGACCCCCTTTAATTATAATTCTTATTCTCATCCCAGACCGATTCTTTCCGACCCCTCAGAATCGGCATTTCGATCCTCAAGGTTTCATGTGGCAAAGAACATAGCATAATAAAATAGTAAAGTAAAGTTTTGTATGGCAGATGTACTTCATCTTAATATTCGTCTTTCAAATCTCTGTTTGATCTTTCACTACGCGATCGCTGTGGGAGCAAGAATGATCATCATATATTATGAGTTCAACGATCTACCAATTACAAGTGGGTGCATGGAACAAAATATCAGTTGAGAAGTCTAGTTTTTTTTTTTTTTTTTTTACCTACTATGAACTAGTCACTTTCTGCATCAAAGCGTCATTTTTTTATTCAGAAACTGACCTCCTGATTTTCTCTTGTGATATTATTCGAGATCATTTTCTGGGATACTTCACTGGCTAGTAAGTTTTGTAATGCATAATGTCAAGTGTTTGTTAGCTGGCCTCCCGAAGAAATAATAAACAGACATTCTAAAGTATTACAAATCATATAATATTTTAAGCTTGGGAACGGTTGCATTCGAACGATTTGTGGCAACTCTTTACTGGAAGTGGGGTTAATTTAATTTGTGCTTTGAAAGTAAAAACAGGTTAAATTGGCGATTATAAGATGGTACGAGCTCCGTGGTCGAAGTACAATTATCGTATTTATTGCATCCGAAGTTGTCTGCAATTTTCCACCCCTTATCAGTGTTCTACTCAGCGAATTTGGTATGAAATCAGGGTTGATCGAGAAAACGTCTTAATTTACCCTATAATTATCAGATTTTTACTCACATGAAGTTAATTTTTGCGTTCACGGCGGAATTTTTTTTCTTGGAGCGGCCGTAAGTGTTTATCATAATTTTACATTTTAAAAATAACGGATGGGCTTCCGAAGATGTGATTACGATTTTCCCAATATCTATTACGCAGTTCATAATTTTTTAAATATTTTTCAGCTATACGTGTATGCGTTTTATGGCAATGTCCTATCACTGCGATCACTCAATACCTTTCCCGCCAGTTACTCCGTTTCGCAACGTTTTCAAGTCAGAGAAAACTTCAAAATTTTGAAGGTATTATTTATAAAAAAATGGCACGTGTTAATGCAATTCTTATTACAGGCCACCGTAACGTTCATAAAAGTCTCGATTCCGATTGTTATCATTTGCTTCGCTTGCTTTGGCGTATTTTTCTTCGCTCCAATAGACTATGAACTAGAACGTCACCTTGCCATGGCCATTTTCAACCTCAGCATTGCACTGTGCGTTTTTTAAAGAAAAACAAGCATTAAAAAAAACAAGCAACAAATACTAAGAATTAACGTCATGCGATGTATTTAATAATGTTTATAAAAATGTCTACACTCACAAAATGAATTACTTAGTCGCATGCATGAAGTTTACCTACAGGTAATTAATTACTTCCGTCTAAGTAATTGAAGTAATTATTTGCTTCTATGGAAGTAATTATATCTTCATGCATGCGAGTTAGTAATTAATTACTTTCATGGAAGTAATATTTTTTGTGAGTCCCCCGAGGACCGAGATTTTTTATATGAAAAGAATCTTCAGGTTCTCTCCTTTGTATCTATATCTCGCAGTAACCTTCGAACCGTACAGTCGGGAACTGCACAAAGTCGCGGCAGTGCGATCAATCGTTCAGCTATTTTGCTCTGAAGTTAGTAAAAAAATTAATTATAATAATGTTCATCGATGATCACAGTTCAATTCAGAGAAAACAAGATTCTAGTGCAATGAAGGGCGTAGATATTACTATTCCCGATGCCACAATCGCATACTTCGGCCAGTTCTCGAATGCGTGGGCATAAAACCAACGCACACTTCTAATCAGAAGGAAGGGATTAATTTTGCCGACTTCCTTATCTAAATTGTTGTACCGACTGCGCTCATACGCAGACTACAGTATACATTCACCAACTTGTAAACAATCATTCATATAAAAGTTCATATTTTTAAATATTAGTACACTCTAAATTGCTTGACACTCTGAGGTCAGAGCGGTCATGTATCGGCCTATTTCAGTAAATATTTTCGCTTGATCATGTATTAATCGACTTGGAGGAGATTGCAAAGGATTTTTTTGCACAAGGAAGTCATATCAATTGCTTACAGTTGGACGAGTCAGGGAAGGATCTCAGGTGTCTGTAATTATATTTCCATCTCTCCTGCAACGCAACGGCGCAAGCACGAGTTTTCAATTTCTTCATCGCAAATCAATGGCCGATTAATTGATCTATCTCACTGATCAACATCGTCGCCAGCGTCTAACAATTAATTGTCACTTCCAGCAGAATAAATCAGATTGACTGCGCAATAAGTGTTCAAAAAGTCGAGATAGCGATCAAGAGTCTGTGCTCTAGCGTAGGTGGATGTAAGACAGTTGACATGTTCACCATTACGGTCGGAATTCTTTTAAAGAAATCTTGCTTGCGCCATTAAATCCGTACGATGTTCAGTCCAAGATAATTACAGTAGAATAAAATTTAAAAAATCGCTCCTTACCGATACTTTCAATTTTATTTATGTTTATTTTTCATAGAATGGAATCCACAACAATCGATCCGATCGTTGACACTGCGATATTCGTGTACACCAATCCACACATGACATGGGTGAGCGCATGGTTCTGGAATCTTCCCTTTCTAAATAAAAAAATCTTAACATTTGAGATGATTCCGTTTCGAATCGTTACTGCTCTCTTCGGCGCCATTATAATCTCCATGATGTTGTACCACAGGAAGTTAGTTTTTTTCATTATTGTTTATTTTGATTTATTCAGGAAAATGATTCAGGAAGTTCGTGGCCCACTTCAATCTCACGTTTCTCCTGTGTATTCACATCGTCTTCAATTTGCTCTCATGCTTGTTCGTGGCTATCGATGACGCCTTTATTCTCTACCAGCAACTTACCTGGAAGTGAGCGGACCCAAATATGAAATGAAATAGCGCTTTGGGAATCATCGCAATTGCCCATTACAAAAGAGAAATTTCATAATAGGTCTAAAATTTCATACATCACGTCGCCCTGAATATCAAATTTATTCAAAAAAAAATTATTACAGGTATGGCGAGGATTTGGTGTTGACCGGAAAAGAATGTCTTTTGTGGAAATTACCGTCCAGTGTGGCGCTAAACGGTGAGTGCAAAAAAAGGAAAAAAACAGTCAAGTAAGAAAAAAATATAACTCACATTTCAAACTTCATCTCTGTTAAAACGCGTTCTCTGTAAGAGCGCAGTGCGAGGCCAGGGTAGGCGGCACAACTATTGTAAGGTTGTCGCCCAGGGTTCAAACTTTTTGCACAACCAGCCTGAGGTGTAAAGTAAATTTTAAACGTGAAAAATACACAAAATGTCAAAATTTGAAAAATCGATAATTTTTTAAGAAAAAAATTTTTTTTTTCAATTTTTTTTATTTTGGTATCGTGTTATATAGCACTCGAAAGAGCGTCAAAAGATATGTTATAATCCCAAACATCATGAAGATTGGACATCTGGGAGCTGAAATATACGGCCTGATCCGAACAAAATGCACCTTTCTGCAAATCTTAATTTCAGGAAAATATGTTCCCATGATTAGCACCCTCTGGCTCCGACATATATAATGTATTTTTCATCAGAGATTTGGAAGGAGAACATTTCATGACAGATTTTGGTAGTAAAAGTACTCAAATTTTCACAAGACCACTACCACCCCGTGGAAAAGACAAATCACAAAGTGTGTAGAAAACTTTTTCCAGGGGGCTGTATAATCTGTCAGAAATGTGCGAGAAAAATATGGCAAAAAACATCGCTCAAAACATGGCAGATTTTTCTCTAATTCTCTCAATTTAGCATGCTATTTTCGTCATTCTAACCAAATTTCAATCGGAAATGTGCCAGAAAACTTGGCGAAGTTCGAAACGGAACTTGGCCAAGTTTGGTTAGAGAAAGAGAAATAGCACGCAAATCGAGAGAGGGAAAAGTATGCATGTATGCGAGCCTTTTTTAGGGGGGAATTTGAGGCGCAATGAAGTGAACGCTTAAATTCCAATTTTGGCATTGTTGGGTGCTGATGGTCTGTTGCATCCTTGTTTTCATAATGAAATTACAGAAAATTCTAAATCAACGTAACAAATTGGGTTGAAAGAAGAGTTTAAAAATCGGTCATGTGTAAATGTCTGAATCATCGGAACGTTTTATTCGAATTTCGCATTTTTTCTTTATTTTTGCAATTTTGCATGGTTTGTTTAGATTTTTCGCTCCTTTTTATCGTACAACTACTTCCGCAATGCTCTTATCGTCTTGTGAAGCCCATTTTCTTATATAACACTGCATTATAACGCTTCCTATGAAATTAATTGTTTTCTTTGTAGAGACTTTGATTTTGTTCTTGGAAGTGAAGGAATGGATGAAATGGAATGATCCTGCCAGTTAATCAATGGTAATTGCATTAGAAATTGCCAAAAATATTAATACTAAACGAGTATAAACAACAGAAACAAAAATGTAAACAGCCTGATGACGTAGATGGCTGATTTCTAAAGAAAACTTGGTGAAGTTTTGAACGATGTCAGTGAAAACTTGGTGAAGTTTTGAACGATGTCAGTGAAAACTTGGCAAGTTTTTTGGTGAAGTTTTGACAGATTATACAGCCCCCAGGCATGAAATCTGAATAAAATGCATATCATCTGAAAGAGCATCAAAAGTTATATGTAATTCCATAAAATCAGGAGGATTGAACCACTAGGAGCGAAAATCGCTCAGCGCATCCGCAGAAGTTGAAAATTTGTATGACGCTATATTTTTGGCTGTATTTTTATTGAAAGTGATCGACCAGGGCAAAAACTTTTTTCACAAGCATTCCTAGGTATGCGGTAAATTTTAAACACGAGAAAGTGCTGAAAAGTTGAAGTTTGAAAAATCGATAAAAAAAATTTTTCGAAAAAAAATCATTTTTCAATTTTTAAAAATTTTCCTGTCGTGTTATATCTCATTCGAAAGAGGACGAAAAGTTATGTGAAAACCCCGTTGTTTCATGAAGATTGAGGCTCTATTAGCAGAGAAATAGTAATTTCAGTCTAACAAATTAATCGATATTTCCGATCACATATTTTCGCTCCTAGAACATCAATCAAGATGAAAATTCGTTTTCATACTTAACTTTTCGTCCTCTTTCAAATGAGATATAACACGACAGGAAAATTTTTAAAATTTGAAAACCTAATAAAGCTTGTAAAAAAAGTTTGAGACCTTGTCGGTCACTTTCAATAAAAATAAAGCCAAAAATTTACCGTCGTTCAAATTGTCAATTTCTGCGGATGCGATGATCGATTTTCGCTCCTAGTGGTTCAATCCTCCTGATTTTATGGATTTAAACATAACTTTTGATGCTCTCTCAGATGGTATTCATTTCATTAAGATTCCATGCCTGAAAAAAGTTTTCTACACAATTTGTGATTTGCCTTTACCACAGGGTGGTAGTGGTCTTATGAAAATTTGAGAACTTTTACTACCAAAATCTGTCATGAAATGTTCACCATCCGATTCTGTGATAAAAAATACAATATATATATGCCAGAGCCAGAGGGTGCTAATAATGGGAACATATTTTCCTGAAATTAAGATTTGCAGAAAGGTGCATTTTGTTCGGATCAGGCCGTATATTTCAGCCCCCAGATGTCCAATCTTCATGATTTTTGGGATTATAACATAACTTTTGACGCTCTTTCGAATGATATATAACACGATACCAAAATAAAAAATTTGAAAAAAAAATTATTTTTTCGTTAAAAAAATATTGATTTTTCAAATTTTAACATTTTGTGTATTTTTCACGTTTAAAATTTACTTTACACCTCAAACTGTTTGTGCAAAAAGTTTGAACCCTGGGTGACAACTTTAAACTAGTTGTGCCGCTTGTCCTGCGTTCTTACAAAGAACGCGTTTTAAGGTACAATGATTTCATTGGTGGTGATAGCCATCGAGAGAAGTCTGGCGACAATTTTCTATCGGCACTACGAGCAGTGTCCCAAATGGCTCGGAGCATGGTTCGGAATCGCGCAGGTACTGCGATAATTGGTTACAGTATGGCACAGTAGGGATGCAGATTCGGTAATCGTTTTACAGCGTTTTGAGAAAGAGATCGGTAATAAGGCTGTTAAGGAGAAGAGAGCTAGAGAAAATGAGACTGCCAGAGGGTACGCTCAACACCGAACCGGTATGCCTATGGCACAGTATGATACTTGATCACAGTATGGCAATTTTGGTACATTATGATATAGTACAGTATAGTAGTACTAAGGGCGCAAAGGAGGTTCGGACAGACAACACATAATTCACTTCTTGTTCGATATATTTGCAAACCTGTTTATAGATTGTGACTCCATTCGCGTGCTGTGGTATCGTAACAATCTCCTATGACACTTCCGAACGATTCTCCTTCTGTTCTCTGGTTTCCAAGAGTAATTTCGACCTTGCCATGCAAATATCTGTTAGTTTCTTGCATTTTTCAATTAGATTTTTAATCAATGATATCTGAAAACGTGGATCATTTTAGTACATTCTTCTGATGAGTGAAGTTCTGGCAATTGTTCTCTTCCACATCGCTTTATTTGTCAATTGGCGACGAGTACGAAGTCGAGCACTAATGGACCCCGTCGGACGGTTAGTTGCACACGCCTCACATGCTACGGTTGAACAGCATGCGAAAAGCACCAAATTTCATTTGTTGATGGCCTCCGTATCAATTGATAGAATCTTTAGTCAGTCAGTCATGTGATCTGTTTTGGCGAATCTGCAATAATTGCAGCTATCAAGTCACAGAGAATTTTCGCACCGTCGCCGCACTCACTCCGCTGATTTGGTGAGCAAATGCACAAATATGAAAAACTTATTAAAAAAACCAGAAATATATTTTTAAAAAGCCATTTCGATTTAGTCGATGGTCAAATTGCATTTTTTCGAAGAAAACTAGATAAATTTAGGTGCCACTTTCTCATCATGATTGGAAGCGCCGTGTACTTCTTCTCGTACATCTCGTTCAATCCCACTTTCGACCCGCGAATCTATCCGATACTTGAGGTTTTTAGCATATCCCTTTTCGATTGATTATTTTATTCTTTATCACATTGTTTAATGGATATCATTTCGTCGCCTTTACAGTTTCTTGAGAAGATACATCCCACCTATTCTCTTTTGCAGGAATCGTCGAATCAGATTTACTGGCACGGCATCATCCTTCCCCTAATAATGTTTCTCATCTATCGGTTTGTTAACCTCATCTTTGTTTCAATTACTGTAAATTTTACGTAGGACATGCTCCTAATCTTAAAAAAAAAACGAGAAAAAAAACGAATGTTCATTGTCAAAGTCAGTCATGTAACATGAAATTGCAATGTGGCAATTCATTTAGGCACATAACATCGAAGATTAAACTACTCTGTTACTAACTAATTACGGTTCGAACACCAAAGAATTGTTATGGTTTTCTGGAAACGTTCACAGGTCTTCGATTTTCGTAAAATTGTGATAATTGCAGCCGTCTACATCATCGAGATCGTCGATTGCTCAGTGCAAATGGTGTCGGATCGAGAAAATGTTCCGAAACTGTCGGTAGAAAGCACAGTCAAGTGATTCAGCGAGAGTGGTGATCAGGACGACCATCGCCTCGATCCTGATTGTAATTTCACGCACTTCTATATCAGTCTCATGGTTTTTCTCACTACTCTCCACTTTCTTTGTTGGCTAAATTCGGAATGGCAAGCTGAAAATAGAGAGATATTGGAAATATTCAATCCACTTCCACCATTCAGCATGGTACACTTAGACAAGAGATTTACACTATAATTAGTATTCTGACGGATGAAGTCTCGCTTGTGTCTCGTCGTTGAATTTGCAGCATGATGACGTTACATTTGCAGCACCGATGCTGTCAATATTTTCCTCTCATAAATTGATTTCGTCCAGGAAATAATAATTATTCTCGGCGGTGCAAATGCACCCTCACAGATTGTTTACCATCTAGCGAATTGTGTATTCTATTTCTTGTTATGCTAGTATGCTAGGAGAAGCACGGATAAGGCTAAGGCCTAAACAAGAAGATTGGAAAACAAAAGCTTTCTGGCTATCGTGTCGAAGTCAATGCGTTTGATGCAGCAATGAAATATAATTGCAGAAGTCGATTGGTCGAAGATTGGAAAACAAAAGCTTTCTGGCTATCGTGTCGAAGTCAATGCGTTTGATGCAGCAATGTAAAATAATTGCAGAAGTCGATTGATCGAACAGACGCATAAAAAATTTCAGTCTTTTCAGAGTCAAGAAAACAAAGTCGTGTGATGAAGAAGAATATATATATCAAATCTTCCATCAATCGACTTCTGCAATTATTTTACATTGCTGCATCAAGCGCAGTGACTTCGACACGATAGCCAGAAAGCTTTTGTTTTCCAATTTCTTGTTCATGCCTTAGCCTGATCCGTGCCTCTACTAGCATACGTGTCTCGTAAATGGGATCTCCTCCGAGAATCATGACAGCTGCAACGGGAGACTAGGCTGAATGGGATACTCTGTACGGTAGCAACCGTCAAGTCTGTCGAATAGTTGGACATGAACAGCTACTACATTTCACCCGAAATCCAGCAATTCCTCCGACTTTTCGTGAAAGTTGTTTTCGTTCTATCCACTATTCTATCAGTATTGACGGTTTTCTTTCTCTTAAAAATTAGAGATTCATCTCGATCGGGGATTACGAAATACCTCATCTTTCTACAAGTGAGTCAATTTCTACAAGGTTATTCTTAAAGTGTATCTATTTAAAATTTAGGGCGCTCTTCTTCTTCACGATTTGCACTTGGAAATTCTCTACGAAGGATATCCGCTTTGTCCAATAATCGGAGGATATTGTTACGGCGTCTTGTGCCAATTAGGCGTTCCAATGCTGACTAATTATGTAAGCTATGTGTTCCTCGAAGATAAGGAATGGAATTTCGAAGGCCATCGTTATGTTCAACATCGCAATTCTGGGAACGGCCATAATTATGTGCCTTGTCTATCGTCATCAATCCATCATTTTGAATACAAATCTGCTCAAGTTTCATTCGGTAGGGTTTTTTTTGTGTTGCGCTCGATTATAGAAGACTTGCAGAGAGTAATTTTCCGCTTTCATTTGATATTATTTGTGGTGCTTTTGGTTCCGGGAATACTAGTCATGTCCGCACCATACGACATTGTTAAATCTGAGCACCTCATCGAAATGGTTTCATTTGCAACGTCATTTTCAAGCATTTATAATGCCCATAGAACAACATAACATGGATTAGAGATCGTGATGCTGCCATGTATATCGTGCTCGAACGTACCTGGCATCTCCAACTTGTACTCTACTTGATCATCGTGGTTCGACAAATTCTACCTGATCAAGATCGTGATGTTTTAACTCAGTACTTGTTCATCCTAGCTTCTTTCGCCATCTCAATAATTGCTCACATTCTCTTCGTTTCGAAGAACGATGTAATTGTTTACGAACATTGACTAAATCAATAATTGTTCATCAGACGTCGCAGAGTGAACCTTCGACACGACGAATAAGGAAATCATTCATGATCCTCTCAATACAGGCAAGTACTTCCTCTCATCATTGTAACATCCAATGTGTACCAGCTTTGCTGCCCATTTCTCTTCATAATCTTTCCCATCATCGGCGTGATGACGTCACTATATTCGGAGAAGATTGTGCCGTTCGGTACATAATCATTCCATTTGCACTAGAATATTTGTTAAATGTACTCAGCACTATATGAGGTTGTTCGCGTAAGAATCAATAAAAACTATGTACACTGAAAATGAAATGTATTCTCAAAATTTGGACACTTACGTTTTTGAGGGTGCTGATCATCATGGTGACGATCATTTTTCATTTAACTCATCGGCTGACGTGTACTGTAACTACCGTTTTGGAGGCTACATCGCCATATCTCATGAACCTGTGAACGAATTTCCATGAAAATAGTTTTGTAGGGGTAATTTCACTCACTGATAACGATGTGATATTCAAATTCAATTAATATGATACACTCCTAATTTCAAAAATGTGATTTGGAATACCTTCAACCAGAATCGTGATTTACATGTATAGAAAGATGCGCCTTATTCTCGGATTTCAGAATCGTATGCTACATGCATAGTTCAAATGTACCGTTGTACCACTTCACGGTCAATTTAGTCGCCAATTTCTCCATTTATTGACCGCACCGTTGTGCGCGCAATGAGAATGAGAGTGAAAAATTTCAGATAGACAATAGATATTGTCATTTTGCCATGGGCTTTCTAGGCACTTGTCAATAATCGCGGTTAATAAATGGAGAAATTGGCGACTAAATTGACCGTGAAGTGGTACAACGGTACATTTGAACTATGCATGTAGCATACGATTCTGAAATCCGAGAATAAGGCGCATCTTTCTATACATGTAAATCACGATTCTGGTTGAAGGTATTCCAAATCACATTTTTGAAATTAGGAGTGCATCATATTAATTGAATTTGAATATCACATCGTTATCAGTGAGTGAAATTACCCCTACAAAATTATTTTCATGGAAATTCGTTCACAGGTTCATGAGATATGGCGATGTAGCCTCAAAAACGGTAGTTACAGTACACTTCAGCCGATGAGTTAAATGAAAAATGATCGTCACCACGATGATCAGCACCCTCGAGAACCCCAGATTTTCTGTTTTTCTGAAAATCGATGTACGAGGTCCTTCAGACAAGTTGTTGATCCTTACGCGAACAGCCTCATATGCAGTAACATACAGAAACAAATCAAGCCCATTCAGAGATCAGTTTAGCATGCCACTATGCATTGCATCTTCATGGTGTCGCGCACAGTTCGATGATCATCTTTCTTACGCCCGCCCATCACAGATACGTCGCGCGATTGATGAAAAAGGTCAGATTTTTAGTTATTTGAAAAAAAACGCTGACCGTTCAGAAAATCGTGCCATTTCGCTCTGCAGGTAGTAGAATAAAAAACATAACCCATTTGAAAAATGCAAGATATCTGCATTTGCTGTTATTAATAGCATTTATATTTCATACGTAGAGTATCGACAATAACATTTTGAGAGAAATCAAAAAGTCAATAAAATTCAGTTTTGCGCAGGCCGTTTCCAAAAGTCTCCTTCATTGAAAACTCAAATATTCAAGACGTTCCTAATGTTCCTCATTCTCCATAGCGAACGTCGGCCGAATTGAATCAACTTTCTGTTTCAAAATGACTGTCTGATGCTACTTATGCAGTTGAAACAGCCGTTTGCCAAAAAAAAAATCAATCACTAGACTGGTGGAAAGCGAATTTTTGAGATGAGACTTACCAAAAAAGTCGTTTACTTTCAACACTCTTGTCATAAGGCATCATTATTGTACAGTGGGCACGTAATCTCAAAAAAAAAACTTTGAGTGGAAAACGGCACGGAAGAAACGAGTCAGCGATGCTTCTGGAAAGGAAAAGCACAAGGCAACTAATGCGAGTTCAACGGAAGCACTCTGAGCCTATGTTATGCATACTCGAAAGCTCGATTATGGCTAACAGCTTGAAAACAATTGTTTTATTTTGTTTTTTGAATGTCTAATTATTTTATCCTCGTGTAGAGCGAGTTACGCACATTTACAGTGATTTAATTCAGCTAATTGTGAACAAAACAACGCTTTTCATCAACAATATATCACGCGACTCACGAGAGGCTCGACTTGAATTTGGCATTTTGGAAAAAATCAAAATCTTTTTTTAATTTATTTTTAAGTTCCAATGCTTGCAACTAAGATATCCTCGAGTTATTACGTCGTCAAATTTTTTTTCATGGAGATGCAGCATGTGATAGCTGCAATTTTGAAACTTTGAGCCCATGTTTCGACATTTCTATGCAATTTCTGTTAAAACTTGTTGCTTAGCACTATGGCTAATTTTCGATTCTCTTTCAATCTATGTTATTGGTTTTGCCATTGGCATAAAAAATATTTGCATGAAATATGAAATGTTGCGCCAGCTCCCGAGTTATGGGTGCGTAAACATATCATTCGAATCGCCGTCTCCTTCCCCAGACTATGGTGAAATAAAAGTTCGGCTTTCCTCGACAGTTTTTTTGTTAAATCAAGATACTGTATTTTCATGCAAATTTTTTGTGTCAATGGCAAAACCAATAACATAGATTGAAAGAGAATCGAAAATTAGCCATAGTGCTAAGCAACAAGTTTCAACAGAAATTGCATTGAAATGTCGAAACATGGGCTCAACCTTGTAAAGTTGCGGCTATCACATGCTGCATCTCCATGAAAAAAAATTTATTTTGACGAAAATTGTTCCTACCTTCCTGCATCTCTCGTGATCTCTCGTGATGCCCTCTCTTAATGAGGAATGGCTGACGATAAGGGAGAGAAACATTCAAGCCTATTGCAGTTTTAATCACTATTACTTGTAGTACACTAGAAATTAGCCACGCATATTGTAAAGTAATTATATTAATGATTTCTTTAGGAATGGGACGCTAACGAACACAGCTTTGAAACCTTACTGTGTCTGTAGCTGACGGCAGTTTCCACACCAAACTCATTGAAGTGAGGTCCGAAGAGGAATGTCGACGACGCGGCGATCACGGACTTGGGAGCAATTGCATGAGAGATGCCTGTGAGCGTGAACATTCTGCCATTTCACACAATCTGCTGAAGGAAATATCTCATAAATTGATTTGGCGATTTTTTTTTGCTTTTTTGAAAGTCTGATTACCGATTTGAGTGAGATTTTGTGTTATTCGTTCATGTAGGGCAGTAAATATGCTCAAAGACGCAATACCTATTCCGCAGATGTCAAAGTTCTCAGTAATCATAACATCAAATTGCTCTGATCGAAGCTTTTCAATCAGTCCCGGCTCTTCCACAACTCGTTTGCATGTCCTGCGAAAATTGTTCGCAAACATTGAGCTGACCTGAGAACGGTTGATTCTTTTCCAAAAAGTAGGAACGTATCTTATTGAAGACTATTCATTGCGATTTTAACAAACTTGGAGGTTAATACTGACAATAAAGGGCGCAATCGGACTGAACATGTCCATTTCGAAAAAGTTGGCTGCCTCCTGATTCTCGTAGCTGTAATTTTCTCGTTAGCCCGTATCAACAATTGTTTGACACACAATGCTTTCACGACCGGGTCGGGCTGAACATGGATCTTGTATGATTTCTCCGTGCCATCTCTAAGCGAAGTATGAAGGATGGGAAGTAACGAAGTCTGGAACAAAAGCTTCAGTTACGGAATGTTCAGGCAAGAAAAATGGTAATAAATATTCTTTATTTCGGACATCTGCTATTCACGTACTAGAGAGTTGAGTTTAATTGAGAGACACGGGTGAGCTGTGCAGATACAGAGAGCACGAACTGTGCAGATACAGAGAGCGCGTACTCTCTGACATGTGCCTCTCTAGTGAACTCAACTCTCTTAGATAGTTGACGAGCTAGTGCGCGTAATGAAGAGAGTAGATAGTAGACTCTCTTGAATATAAGAGAGTCGAGTTTACTAAAGAATGTTAGAGAGTTCGTGCTCTGTGTAATTCACTCACCACGTTATGTCCGACGTCCACAAGAATATCCGCAATTTGCCCGAGGAAAGTGCTATGAGAATGTGCGTATTTGGAGTTGTAGACGAGAATTTTATAGGAATCAGTCTCGAAAAAATGAGCAGCAAGCAAAATGGTTAGCAGCCGCATCGGAAAGCGCACTCTATACTATGCGAACTGCGGGCTTTTATCGGTGAGAGTGTGATGATGACGATTGATAAGGAGATGAGAAACTCTAATGCAGTGATCAGTGTCCCCGACTAGCAATGGTCTCCTGCTCACCCATCGACCGGCCGAGAGAGTGTGCGAAATGACGAGACCAATTCAGACCAGTCGGGTACACCGTTCACTGCATAAAGGAGACACTCACAATATTTGCACCTTTTGTGAGCGTGAGGGGCACAGACAGGTACAATCGAGAGTGTGTGATTGTTCGTTTTGTGAATTTGCAGATCAAAAAATACGTGTTGAATGTTTCCAACTTCCGCGGTCACAAGGCAAATCATATGGTTGGTCATTTGAGTCTATATATTTGTTGTAAATATTATAAAACTTTGGTTCGATTTCGAATCCAAGTTAAATTAGTCTATGAATGTACTCTTTTACAAGAGTTAGGCCTTAGAAATCCTTTGTTCTACCGCTCGGGTAGTCCGGAAACTTCAAGAGTTCGCACTCTCTTTCTCTCTTACGTTAAAGAAGGCCTCACACGAATATTTGGTCACATAGACTGCCAACGTAGTGCTGTGGGGGACGCTCACCCGATCACATTGCAACGCATCCGAAAATCTACCGTAATCTCTAAATCGATATGTTGACGCTCAAATGGCTACAAAAGGGCCAATAATCGACAGGCAACGCGTGTTAGGACCACAAATACATGCAATCGACGTAAGATGAAGTTTTCATTAATATAATATTGTTCCCCCCTGTGGATAATATCGGTTTTCATCAAAAATATAATATTTTTCATAACGGAAAGCATATAAATTGCCCCTAACAAGAGTGTGCGCGCTCCATTTTCGTGTCCGGTATACAGTAGTGGCTTATTGAAAATCAGGCAACGGTGATTCGTGGGAGGCCTTCTTTAAGGACAAGGGGATGGTACGGAAAGGGAAGTGGAGAGGGAGCAAGAAATCACGCTCTCTCCCAACACGTCATTCCACAGGCCGGTCAATCTTACGGAAAGGGCTTTAGAGTGAGGGAGCGTGCGAAATCGAGAGGGACTCTCTCACTTTTGAACGCTCTCTCGCTCTAACCCCCGTCTGTCGGTTTGGAATCATGTGCCAATCGTTTCTTCTTCACTCGAGCCTTTTCCCCCGGCTTGGACGGATTGATGATCTTTGCTTAGGTTCTTGTCACTTGAGTCTAAACCCCCAAGTGATTGAGATTAGAGAGGTTGCATAAAAGCCATCCGTGGATTTCCGCCCTGCTCCCCGGCTTCTCGTGGACCACGATAGATTCAACAATTTTCCGACAGAGCTCCGCACTGTCCAAAAATGATCTCTTTTTCTCTCTATATCCTGTCCTTTGGGGTGGTTTTCGAT
Organism: Pristionchus fissidentatus; assembly: GCA_036245785.1. NCBI lineage: Eukaryota > Metazoa > Nematoda > Chromadorea > Rhabditida > Neodiplogasteridae > Pristionchus > Pristionchus fissidentatus. The sequence goes on from BTSY01000004.1 coordinate 15,181,979, forward strand.
GCTCTATAACGTCACGTATTTCATTTTTCATGAATTTCATTATTGGCGCCGAACCGACGCCGCGCCGGAAAATCAAGTTTTGGAAAAAGCACGGTATTCTCATTGGCGTACACCCCTCTTCTATTCGACTTTCGCGATCGTCTCTCATTTCCACGCATTCGCTGACAAGAGACCGATCCTCACCGAACACCACTCAAGATTCCTCATTCCATTGAATAATTAGAACGAATATATATGAAGAGCCATTCCATTCCCAAAAAAATCCTGTTGATAAACGAATTTTTTTAAAATTTACTCATTCAATCTTATGCTTTCTCACAATAAAAGTTGCTCGTAATACGAAAACGATAAAATATACAACAACAAAAATAACGAATCCGATCAAAGCCATAATGTCCAGATTGAGATACTCGATAATGTTCATGTTGAGAGATTGAGGTTTCAATGCTTCCGATGCACCTTAAAATATTTCTTAAATTCATAATTTGAAAAAAAACTGCTTACCAAATTCGGCAGCGAATTCAACATGCTTGACTAGCAGTGCTTGGGACGAGAACGGCTTGTTAGCAAGCATTTTCGAGAGCCGAACGGCGTTTTCTTTGTACCTGAATAGTCAACTTCTAGAGATTTCAGCTATGAAAACAGCTCGAACTTGGCATTTTCGAGCACTTCTCTTATCGTTTTCATGAATTTATCCGCGTCGTGTAGTTTGAATTTGTCGAAAACGCGTCCGAGCCCATTCAACTCCATCATTGCCGCATTGCGAGGCTGGTCGAAGAAGAGAGGAACGAAGACACCTGAACTAATGTATGCAAATTGATCGTTACAAAAGTGCAGATAGAGTAATCTCAGTAAACAACTTCTGTAGGAAAGAGCTAATACATCTTCCGTATTCGATTCCTTGAATTACCTAAATAAAGTAAAATCAAAACTTTAATTTTATTGAAATATCTCGAGAGTAAATCTCACCAGGGACGCCGAGACTCGCCGTCTCACGTGTCGATCCCATTCCACTGTGAGTGATGAAGAGCGAAAGATTAGCATGATCTGAATATTACAACATTTTAAAATACGTGCACGGCTGGTATGTGCACTCTCTTTCTATACCTCGGTGTGACTCTTGCTTTATCATGATCTCTCACAGCCAGATCTGTTGTTGAGGAGCGGGTCATGTTATTGTTTTTGACGAGTGTTTGTGAATTTATAATATCCCCGTTAACATTTATATAACCAATAAATATGAACGCTTACTCAGAATGTCCACTTGCGGCACCCAGTCGGCCATCACGAGATTGGATACTGTCGATGCTTGAGTTGAACAGAATTCATCGTCGAGTTGTTCATACTTCCAGATGAAAGTTACTTCGGGGAAACGGCGGATAGCCTGAATTCAGATGCAAATAAGTCGGCAAATACATAAGGTGTGCCCGTCCCTTGCAACTATCGGATATTTTGAAGTCGTCGTTGACCCCCTTATGGATTCGTAGACTTTTTCCCCTTTGAGTATTTGTGAGCTGTTCAACAGTAAACAATTCTAGAAACAATCTTGCAAGTATAACAAGTGTCTGAAGTGCTGTCATTGAATTACTTGTTTTGTCAATTGAATTTTGCGGTGATGGAACAATTACTCACTGATAGAATGCCCGCCTTGCTTGCCGCCGGCATTTGCACGCTCTTTGCGACTGAGCCGAAAGAGATGAGAACGGTACGAGATCGTCGATTGAGAATGGCCTCCCAGTACTTCAAAAGAGGAGAATTACTTCGATTACGGGTCGTTTCTGTTCTCACTTCGTTGAGTTTCTTTGGAATTTTGGCGCCGATTCCTGGGATTTCGATGACTCGCGCGAGCGTTGGTGCAGCCGAATCCATAAGAGGATCGGAGTTTGTGAGGACGTAAGCGACGTCTCCCGATTGCTTCTGAGTATTGATCAGTCCATTATGGTATTCCTAAGCAGTCGCATAATTCCTTCGTTATTGAGAAACTTTGAAAAACACATACGGTGATTGAAGGGTAGTCTGGACCGAAGCGCTCCTTCAGCACCCCATCAACAACGTAGCGCGGGTAGCGGAACATTGTGAATGCGACGAATTCGGAGATTGCATTCCAGATTCGAGATGAGAACGAATGCACGTCGAAACTTGGCATGACCAGACCTTAATTATTGAGTTAACCACGAGATCTCAAAGCAATCGTACTATGTCTATAGCTGACGGCAGTTTCCACACCAAACTCATTGAATTGAGGTCCGAAGAGGAATGTCGAAGTCGCTGCGATGACGGACTTGGGAGCAATTGCATGAGAGATACCTGAGAGCGCGAACAATAGTCCATTTTGCACAATCTACTAATACGCAAAAACATATCCAGGAAATTGATTAGGTGAATCAACTATGTAGATATTGGAAACGGAGAATATCGATATTTCGAGAAATGTCTTATCCAGGGTAGGGGAGAACAAGGACACGATTTTGACTATTGCACTAGAAACAGTACCTATTCCGCAGATATCGTAGTTCTCAGTGATCATAACATCAAATTGCTCTGATCGAAGCTTTTCAATCAGTCCTGGCTCTTCCACAACTCGTTTGCATGTCCTCCCAAAATTATTGGCGAACATTGAGCTGACCTGAGAACTTTTCTTTAGCGAGGAGGGACGCATTGGAAATATTTTGTGCCGAGAATAAAGTTAGAAGTTAATACTGACAATAAAGGGCGCAATCGGACTGAACATGTCCATGTCGAAGAAGTTGACTGCCTCCTGATTCTCGTAGCTGAAATATTGTTGTTGTTATCCCAATCAAGAGTTGCTTGACGCACAATGCTTTGACGACCGGGTCGGGTTGAACGTGAATCTTGTGTGATTTCTCCGTGCCATCTCTAAGCGAAGTGTCGAGGATTGGTAGTAACGAGGTCTGGAACATGCGCATCATTTATAGACTGTTCAGACTGAAGAAATGCTAGGACACAACTTTGGCTTTGTAGATTTTTCACTGAAAGTTATTTGGAGTGAAGTAACATCGCCACCCATGATAAACTAATAACGCTCACCACATTATGTCCGGCGTCCACAAGAATATCCGCAATTTGCCCGAGGAATGTGCTATGAGAGTGTCCAAATTTGGAGTTGTAGACGAGTATTTTGTAGGAATCTGTTCCGAAAAAAGGAACAGCTAACAAAATGGTTAACAGCCGCATCGGAAAGCACTCAATACTATGCTAATCGCGGGCTTTTTATCTGTGAGCTGAATGATGGCGTTTGATAAGGTGATAAGCAACTCTAAAAGAGACACTCGCAATGCTTGCATCTATTGTGAGCGTGAGAGACACGGAATCGTACAACGTATGTGTGCAAATACCCGTTCGATATGTGTATTCGCAACGGTTTTTTTGAAAGACATTGAAATGGGCGGATAGAATAAGGAAGATGTACGATCAGAAATGGGCGCGGCGACTAACTGTTTGGATTCCGTACAACAGGCTGGACAGACGCGACGTGGGGTGACCTCGTGAACGATGGAGGAATGAGATCAAGAGAATAATGGGAATAAATTGGTGGAGCCTCACAAAGGAAGAATGGATCAGGCTTACCCGATCAGCGTGAATAACGACTACTGATAAATTATGTATTCTGTATTCTCTGTATTATATTCCACGAGCTTTGGGTCAACTGAGTTCTCACTGTGGAGCAATGGTTGTCGGTAGCACGGTGATAACAGCGCAAATCGCATCCTCAGCCGATAAGTTTGAAAAAAAGTTACTCGCGTTTGGCTCTGTGAAAAACTGACCATGACGAGCAGGGATTCGAAATGCGGGCGGTGGATAAAGGGAAATGAAGAGAGAGAGATTGACGAATGGAAGTGGAATTTCTGATACTCCTCCTCACAGGGAAATAAGTCTACGACTGTAGACTTCTCGGCTACCGAGCGACGACTTCATAAGTCTACTCGCTTCGATTAGAGGCAGGGGAGCGGCACTTTCTAGACTTTAAAGTCGTCGCTCAGTAGCCATGACTTTTGAAGTCGTAGACTTATTTCCCTCTGAGTCCTTTCATTCCTGACTAGGGTTTTCTTGTTGGAAAAAATACTCTATTGGAAATAATTTCATTCCCCCCCATTTCCAGTTTAACCCTAATTAATGGAGCGGTGGGCTATCATATAGCTGATATTGGAAATGGTCTGTTATTGGAATTCCAATAAGAAATGGAATTCCAATAACATAAATCGCCTCCAATGATATCCAAACACGTATCTTCATAAAATGATCTACCGAGGTTGTTCACGGTACAATTCGAGGCATGTTTACTAAAAAAAAATAAAAATTTCCTTCAGTAGCTCAGTAGCTTTTCCTTATTTGAATTCCAATAAGAAATGGAATTCCATTGACTATTTTATTGGAAATAATGGAAACAATGGCGTCCATTGCTCACCCTTTTTGGAATTCCGGAATAATTTCCAATAATGGAACCCTATTACTGACGTCTTGAGCTTTGGGCTTTCAAAACGTAGGTCGAAAGCACGCGTGATCTTGTGATGGTTGTAATATTAGATTTTGTTTTTCAAGAGCTCAAGAATTATTTCTACAATTCTGCACCAATATAAATTTAAATTGCAAATAATTTGTAAATAAATTTACAAATTTTAAATAGTACAATATATTTTACTTATTTAGCTATTGGAAGTAATGTGACTATTTTTGGCTCATATTTTTTAAATAATTTTTTAGAATAATTTTTTGGCTCACTGATCTCCAATGGCCGAAAATTGCGAATGAATTGCAAATAATCTTAATTTTTTTGTTTTATTTGTTTCTAGTTTATGGACCCACTATCTGATTCCGTAGCACCTGCATGCATATAAGAGGCGTATCACTTACGGGCATCAATTCTCTCCAATAGTCCGAAACGAACAGTTTTTTAATATTTAATATATTATTAATGTGCCAGATTTGTCGTGCGCCTTAAGTGATAAGCGTGATATACTACATTTTTTGTGCTTTGTTTGGTTTCCAGTTTATGAACTCACTACTTGATTCAGTAGCACCTGCATGCATATGCACTAACAATAACAGGAATCAATTCTCTCCAATCGTCCGAGATGAATAGTTACTACATTCCGCCCGAACTTCAAGAATTTCTCCGACATTTCGTGCATACAATTTTTGTCCTATCTTTAGTTTTGTGTGGATTGGCATTTTTCTTTCTCATACAAGTCAGAGATGCATCGCGATCGGGAATAACGAAATACCTCATGTTTCTACAGGTAACAAGTTGTGAAATAATAAATTGATGCAAAAAATATAGGTGGCTCTCCTTCTTCACGATTTGCACTTGGAAATTATCTTCAAAGGCTATCCACTCTTTCCGCTATTCGGAGGATACTGTAACGGCATATTATGCCATCTGGGAGTGCCCATGACGGTCAATTTTGTGAGAATCTTTACTCTTCAAATGAAGAATGAACAGATTCAAAGGGAATCGTCATTCTTAATTTTGCAATATTGGGAACGTCGATAAGTATGTGTCTCGTCTATCGTCATCAATCGATTATTCCGAATACACGTCCGCTCAAGTTTTCTCCGGTGCATTGATTACTTCATAGCAAAACGTAAAGGCAAAGTTGCTGGAGGGATCAAGTGACTATCTGCTGCTGAGGGCCACATTGAAAGGTGTCGGAGAGAGGGTTTATATCTTCTGTATTGAATATTCTTGAATATTCTCTGATTATTAAAAAAGACTAAAGTGGCTCGACCTCTTCTAATATCTTACCTGCAATAGTGAACTCAATGAAAGTCTTGTATCAACTTGACAAACGCTATATTTTTCTCACAGTGTGGGGGGATAGTCGGGGAAAAACCAGAGCAGTTGCTCACCAATAGTGTAGACTACATATGCAAAACGTGTAGGAATTTGAGAGTGCTACTGGAGGTAATAGTGGTGGGTAGACTTTCGAAAAATAACAAAACAGCGGGTTGCGTAAGCGGCAAATGCACCCCAACAGTGAGAAATGAAGAGAGCGAAGAATGATTTGCCAACTGTTGTTTCGCTATTTCTCGAAGTCTAGTACTTCGTGGCTATCGTAGACACTCCGATTACAGAGAGTCATTTCCGGATTCCACTTTGTAATGCTTGCTGTGCTCTCGATTCCGGGCATTCTCATCATGTGCTCGCCTTACAACAGTGTTACATCCGAATATCTCATCCGACTGGTTTTTCCCCAACTGCTTTCAAAATATTCCTTTATCATTCTAGAACAATATTACGTGGATTAGAGATCGCGGTGCTGCCCTGTATGTTATGGCCGAGCGCTGCTGGCAACTTAATGCTGTAGTTCTCCTGATTTTCGCGGTTCGTTAGCCAAACATAATCAGTTTCTAGACAAGATAAAACTCAGTACCTGGTAGTCCTATCTGCATTTGTCATTTCAACGAGCGTTCACATCCTCATCGTTTTGAAGAATGACGTAACCGCTTTCGAAGTTTTGTTGAAGTAATGATCAGGCGCTTCGTAGCTTCGCTTCTCTGAAACGAACAAGGAAATCATTCATTATCCTCTTAATACAGGTTGTTTTAATATTTATCCGACAAATGTATAAGTTCTTAAAAAGAAAATAGCATGAAAATTAGCGAGAAATGTGTTGGAGAAGTTCGGTTTGTTCTTGTTCTTTCGCAGCTTTGTTGCCCATTTCTCTTCATAATCTTCCCTGCCTGCGGTGTGATGACGTCGTTCTGTTCTGACAAGATTGTGCCATTTGGTATACATTTTTTTCCATGAATTCGTTTGAATCAGCTACCACACTTATTTTTAATTCATCTAGCACACAACACATAGACAAGATGAAATCAGTCACGTTCAGAGATCAGTTTGGCGTGCTACTATGCGATACATCTTCACGGTGTCGTTCATAGTACGATGATCATCTTTCTTACTCCCGCTCATAACAGATACGCCGTTAGATTGCTGAGAAAAAAGGTAAAGGAACTGCATTAAATCGATTTTAACAGTGAAGCAAATATCATACCCTGAACGTGCATGTGTAAAGTGTAATTTTTTCTAGTGATAGTGTAAACCGTATTACAGTGGAAGGCTGCGGCGAGGAGTATCCGAATCAGCGACACGTCATTAAAACACAGAAACAACTGAGCTAGTGCGCGCTAGAGCTAGGATAGTAATCACTGTGATGTGAAGAAATGTTGGCTACTTTGTTTTCACGAAAGGCGAATTCCCCACACTTGATCCGATTTCAGGTGAGGAAGAGTGGGTTAGTGTGAAGTAGGGTTCGCCTAACAAGGAAAATGCCCGATGTTTTCCTTGGAAAGTGAGAAATGATCTTGGCAAGGAATCGATCGGCGCCATTCCTTGTACTTATTTTATAAAAGGAACATACAAGGGACGAAGATATTTTCAATGAAGTTTACAGGTTTGGTGATAATACCGTTCGAAAAACGAGCTCCACATAAAAAAATGACAACCTGTTCAATCACCAGTTAAATATAAATATTCCATTTCAGATGTCCATTCCTTGCCAACGAACAAGATCTTGAAATGATTTTCACTATTCTTGCATGGAGTGAGATAATTGAATTATCTAATTTCAAGGTTCCAAGACCTTGTTTGCCGGGCGAACCCTAATGTGAAGAGTGGAAGAGTTTCATACTTTGCAGACTCGGAATATTCGTTGTTGGTCAAAGAATGTTCATCGTCACGTGATGAAAACTATGATCGAGATGGCGATGCCGCTTACCTATAGCTGGTTGAACGAAGCATTCCTCCTCTTTCCCTAATTGTGACTTTCGCAATTAATCTATACCATACATGGGTTAGGGCGTAGCCAGCGACAGGATCCTCCATCCGTTTGCAGAAAACCATCTCGATTTTGGTTCAAGCCGTTACTATTTTGGATCAGACCCAACCTTTTTTTTCTCAAAATCACCAGTTGTATCACTGACTGCCCCGCTTTTGACCCACCAGCTGCAACCCTCGCCCAACTATGAGCTACACTCTATACGAATTATTCCGATTAATTCTTCTGAATGAATTCTTGAGTTTCGCTTTTCGAAACGTAGATTCATAGTCCGTTTGAGCTGCTGATGGTTGTGACAAACATCCGACATATTTGTTGGAATTATTATAAAATGGTCATTTGGTAGTCCCCGTGCTCTTGGAATTTCGAATATTCCAAATGTGTTTACTTTAAGTAATGGAAGTAACTGTTTTCCTTTATTCGCTCCAATGATCGAAATAATATCGAAATTGCGCATAAATTACAATTACGACCCTTACAATCCGTCAGAAGTTCGCGAACTTTTCACGCATCTTTTCTTGCTCGTTTTAGGCTATTTTCTTTATAATTTGCGTTAGGTCATTAGAGACGCATAAGAAACTACTAATGCCGAAGAATTTAACTTAAAATATAAACTAGGGAATTAGCCGCACCTCTTAGAAGGTCGCGGAATTCTGCGAGTTGTTTTCACGCAGCTAGACAGTGACGAGAGAGCACGCGGAACGAGGAGAGGGAAAAGTAAGCAATGTTGTTGTTGTATTTCTGCGCTCTCTCTGTTTACGTGCTCTCTCGTCACTGTCTAGCTGCGTGAAAACAGCTCGCAGAATTCCGCGACCTTCTAAGAGGTGCGGCTAATTCCCTAGTTTATATTTTTGGTTAATTTCTTCGGCTTTAGTAGTTTCTTATGCGTCTCTAATGACCTAACATAAATTATAAGGCAAATAGCCTAAAACGAGCAAGAAAAGATGCGTGAAAAGTTCGCGAACTTCTGACGGATTGTAAGGGTCGTTAGACTACAAGTTTTGTGTTACATGGTGGCTAGTTTATGAACACACTACCATATTCTTCCCGTAGCACCTGCACGACTATAAGAGATATATTACTTACGAGAATCAATTCTCTCAAATTCTCGGATATGAACAGTTACTACTTATCTCCCGAACTTCAAGAATTTCTCCGGCATTTCGTGCAAACTATTTTCGCCCTATCCGTGATTATGAGTGGATTATCATTTTTCTTTCTCATACAAGTCAGAGATGCATCGCGATCGGGAATAACGAAATACCTCATGTTTCTACAGGTAACAAGTTGTGAAATAGTAAATGGATGCAAAAAATATAGGTAGCACTCTTTCTTCACGATTTACACTTGGAAATTCTCTACGAAGCATATCCACTATTTCCGTTATTCGGAGGATACTGTTACGGCGTTTTATGACTACTGGGAGTGCCCATGTTCGTAAATTTCGTGAGATCCCTTGATGTGCAAATGAACGAGAAAAATATAATTCAAAGGGAATCGTCATGCTCAACATTGATATATTGGGAGTGTCCATATGTATGTGTCTGGTCTACCGTCATCAGTCAATTATTCCGAAAACAAGTCCGCACAAATTTACTCCTGTCTGTCACTTACTTCCTTGCAATCGATCATATTTCTGTTGCAGGGAATAATTTCCGGATTCCACTTTGTAATGCTTGTTGTGCTTTCATTTCCGGGAATGCTAATCATGTCCACTCCGGTCAAAACTCATACAACCGAATACCTGATCGAACTGGTTTTTCGCAATGGAATTACAATAATTTTACCATTTTAGAACAACATATCGTGGATAAGAGATCGTGGAGCAGCAATGTATGTTATGGCCGAACGGTGCTGGCAACTCAATGTTACAATTTTTCTGATTTTTGCGGTTTGCAAGCCAAATCGAATATGCTTTGAGATTATGTTTGACTCAGATCATGATAGCCTTAACTACTCTCGCCATTTCTATAATCTCTCATATTTTCTTCGTTTTGAACAATACTGTAACTGTATACAAATATTTATAGTAGTAATTATGCTCATCAGACGCCTCGAAGCGTCGTTTCTTTAAAGCGAACGAAGAAATCATTAATTATACTCTTAACACAGGCACGTTGATCTTATTATCTGACCCATGTTGAAATTCACGAACTTTTACCACATCGTTATCGCCCGTTCAGGACTTTTTTCATAATTTATCTTCGGGCATTAGAATAGAAGACGGTAGCATGGAAAAAATTGACCTGAGATCATCATAGTACCTTCTTAGCTGATAATGGTTCTGTAAAAAATCTTTAAAATGCACGTTGTCTAGATTATATAGTTAGAATAATTATTTTTAACTAATAGCCAAAACCAATCGAGACATGATACTGTAAAAGGAAGCAAACTTATAATAGAACTTATGAGTAAATCAGTCTTCTTGTTATGTTATCCCACCTGTCGCAGCTTTGTTGTCCATTTCTCTTCATAATATTTCCCGCAATTGGTGTGATGATGTCACTCTATTCCGAGAAGATTGTTCCCTTCGGTATGCAATTACAAATTTCGAATTATTATTTTTTAAAATCAATTTTACATTCCTAAATACATAGATATGATTAATTCAATAGCGTCCAGAGATCAGTTTGGCGTGCTACTATGCGTTGCATTTACACGGTGTCGTACACAGTTTGATGATCATATTCCTTACACCCGCACATCATAGATATGTAACTAGATTGCTAAACAAGGTAAGAGACTTGCATTAATTCGATTTGAACATTGTTGAAAATATCATTCCCACATTGTCCGAGTACCCGGGTTTTTTTCTAAATTATCAAAAAAATAAATAAAATAACTATAAAAAACCTCAGGTGCATATGATATTTAACGGTAGCATGTTTTCAAACTTACTGGAGTATTATGCAGGTTCTGGTGATGAACTTTACATGTTTTTACATGTTCGAGATCAGCACAAGAACAAGACAACTAGTGCGAGCTGGACAGAAATGAATGTGCAATGAACAAACGTTACCTGCTTTGTATAGGTGTTAATATTGAGAGATGATTTTTCTTCTTCATTGAGAATAGGGTTGGTTAAATCAGTGCGAGCCGAAGGTTAACCTCGGCTCGTGGTCGGCCCGTGATCGAGAGGGAGCGCGCGGTCCGAGCCGCGAGCCGAGGTTAACCACTGGACCGCGGTCCTTCGCGGTCCAGCGGTGAACCCCCGTCTCGGCTCAAGAACTGCCCGAGTTCTCTCCTTACCAGCGAAGCTAGTGAATTAGACTGTGAAGCATCCTTAGTGAAGTGGTTGTGCTTTTTGCCTTCCGCCCGCTCGTCGTTGGTTCGATCCCTCGACGACGCTCCCTTTTTGCTCTCTTTTATTTTGATTTCTCTGTGTTTGTACTCGTTTCCATTGTCTCTTTTTAGATGTCTCAATCTTACTCCAGCCTCGGTCATTTGGAAACATTTTTTGCCCATTATCATCTCAAGAGGGAAGTGGTTGAATTTCGCGCATTCTTCTCCTTCGGAATCGACAATGGGCAAAAAATGTTGCCAAATGACTGAGGCTGGAGTAAGATTGACAGACATTCAAAAAAGAGACAATGGAAATGAGTACAAACACAGAGCAATCAAAATAAAAGAGAGCAAAATTGGAGAGTCGTCGAGGGATCGCACCAGCGACGCGCGGGTGGAAGGCAAAAACACAACCACTTCACTAAGGATGATACACAGTCTTATGCACTAGCTTCGCTGGTAAGGAGAGAACTCGGGCAGTTCTTTAGCCGAGACGGGGGTTCACCGCTGGACCGCGAAGGACCGCGGTCCAGCGGTTAACCTCGGGCTCGCGGCTCGGACCGCGCGCTCACTCTCGACCGCGGTGAACCGGCTCGGTGACGGGCTTTTTGCGGGCTTTTCCATTATAAAAAGGGACGGTTAACCTTGTGCCGAGCTTAACCGATTTTACCAACCCTAATTGAGAACATGTACAATTGTGCACGGAGAATTTTCGTGCATCAATATCATGTACTAAAATTTTACAAATATCAGTCTTTTGCCGCAGGAATTCATCATAATATTTTGTTGCAATTTCTCGACAATAATTCATATTGTGCTCCTCAAAACATAAAAGGTAAAGGTGTTCCATGTCCAGCGATTTTACAGTAGCAAGCTACCAGGCTAGATGGGGCAAGCCGGTAAGCCAGCTGCAACGTGGGATTACGTAACCCAAGCTTTCCCAAGGCATCTAGGGCACGTTACCTTTCGCAATCAAAGTTGCTACCAATTTACCGCCCCGGGGTGGATGGAAGGCTTGGTTGGCCTGATTGGGGATCGAACTCGTGACCCTTCGAATGACTAGCAGTTGCTTACACCACTCGGCCATTCCGCCCAGGCCCTCAAAACATACGGAATCATAAAGAAATAACCCAGAGCTTAAGATAGAGATGAATTTACATGAGGGAGCACCAATTTGATTAGCTTATCAAAATGTATCGAAATGTTTCGAATTCGAAAACTATTTTTTCCCCTGACATTAGGTTTTCGTGCTTGTACTTTTACCAGACTCTTCCGGAATCGCTCTCTTGACATATATTGCAAGATCTATCATTACAAACTAAGGGCTATCGAAACCGGATATTGACGAACACTCACCACATTGTGTCCGGTTTCCACAAAATTATTCTCGACTTGAAAAAAAAGACATGAGATTGACCACATTTGGTGTTGTATGCGAGTAAGTTGTACGGTAGATGTAATGAAATATCGACGTTTGTGTCCAGACGGCAGTCAAGTGTGTGGGCTAACTCAACAATAATTTACATATTTTGTGTATTACGAACGGCGATACATTGTTTCCCAGATATGGATGCGTCGGTAGACATCCGACAGAAATCACATAGTGAGAGCTGAAATAACGTTGATTAGAAATTGCAGGATGGAAATAAAGGCGCAAGAATAAACGCAGTTCGTGAGGCTAGTCAGACTCATTTGGTATTGATGTCCGAGTTGTAAATATGCCTGCAATTGCACAGCACACAAGGACCTCATTTATTCACCAACTAAGATATTTGATATTTAATTTGGAAAGATCTATCATTTTTACACGATGGCGGGTCAATTTCTCAGCAAGAAGAAGAATTTAGAGATCCATCGGAATCCTCGGCCGATATTTTGTTTTTCGCACGTATTCTCATTTGTCAAACAGATTATTTTAATTCCTGATGCTGTTCTACTGCCCGTGCGTTACTATAAAACATCTACGTGAAACAGAGAAAATATCACTTCATCATTTTTCTATTATTTGATAATTTATTGTGGTTATTAAAAATGTAAAATGTGAGTACATATATTAATTAAACTTAGAAAATGTCGCCTTCTCATTTCCTTCTCATCCTTCTCATCTCAACCGTTGCCTTTATCAACTACGTCGATGCCAACGGAAGACAGGTCAGTCCACAATCCTTCTACATCCATTTTTTTGGTTGTTTTATATATTTTTCTACTTAATATTTCTAACAATAAATATACTTTTGTAGTTTTGCATTTATTAAAACATGTGAAATTAAATTCTGCTCAATCGTTCTCACAAGCACTCCTCGAGTGAGCGCGTTTTTTCGCAATTACCTCCGAACACTTTGCCAAATCTTGCCGATTTTTTTTAAATGGGCGGTATCTTAGTTTAGCGAAAAAAATTCTTAATTATTTTTAATGAACTAGGTGAACAAGAAGGCATCATATCCCAGTTATTGGGAAAGTAAGACTTTGTTGTCATTAATAAGTAAATTTTTTTATTATATAACTCAAAAATATATATAATCGAGTCGTTCCCTATGTCTAGCAAGACCACTATGAGAATCGAGAAAAGGAATAGCAGACATTCCCATGTAGCACACCCGTACTGTATTTGTATTGGAGCATCGGAGTGTGTTTGCTCTTTCTCGTGTTTCTATACTATCTTCTTCTTTTAACTTTTGAAAATATTTATAATAACTTAGTTATTTGCAGAAGAGAGCTGAACAATGTGGACTCTCCGATGAACTGTGGACTGCTCTTAAAAAAGCCGCTCTCTCGGTGAATGGTTTATTTGTAGAAGTTAGACACAGAGGCAAGACCTATGATATGTTCTGATTATCTAGAAATTAAAAAGGCCTAATACACAGTAAGATTTGAACGACTAGGTATTGATGCATTTTCAGCCTATAACTGTCGACACTCTTTTGTTGACAGTTCAACAAACCCCGGGACTTATCACCTGCGTCTACAAAGAACTGGGTGTAAGCACAAGTTCAGTCCTTTTTTATCAGTCGTAATAGAACTATGTTTTCACATTTTCAGATCATCTAAGACGAGAATTCTACAAAACCGACCCTGATCACCCTGTTTTATCAATTGTCTGATAAAGAAATGCATGTCCACGAGAACAATTGATTGCTAATTACGTGAAGACGCATAATTAAGTGAAAGTCTCCAATCAGAATTTGAGCTAATACAGGTGTTATCACGCATGTCACTTAAGTATCGAATCGTATCCGGGGTTCTTTGGCGCAATTTCTGACTCCATTATTATTTCAAATTTCGATAGCCCAGTGCAATACGAATCGATCGATGAGCTGCTGTTCATAGTGTTAAATTTTATGGCAGTTACAATTTAAGAGTTATATTTTTTAAACTCTCATTAGCGCATCTATGGTTGTGTGACCTTTGGTTTAGAGAGAATGTGAGGACGGAAACATCGGAAACTCCCATAGATATGCGTGAGGTAGTATAACGCCTGCCCAGTTATCATTCTCTAGTTGATCGTCCTCGAAAACGATCTCTGATACAAAAGCTCGATCTTGTGAGGGCTATCCAAAAAATGGGTCGAACTCATTTTCAATTTTTTTTCGTGTGCCAAAGATTCTCGATCATAAAGTGAAAGGCGCGATATGTGCGTGACCATTGCAAATTCATGAATATTTTATCTTTATTATTATTATCCTTTCAAAATTAATGTCGGAATTCGCAGTCAATCGTCTTTCGATCCTGTTATAATTTTTAAGAAACAAAATTCAGGAAACAATATACCAAATTCTGCAACAAAATTGGCGAAGGTTTTCATGCCCTCTGGATTTTTGACGGCGATGTGACCGTCTTTGTAGATGAAAAGACCCATAGCGTGTTTCACCTGGACAAACAAGAATCAAGGTGATATTATTATTAGATTTCTCGTGAAATTATTCCCATTTGATTTACCTGCCACACAACACGAGGCAAATTCAAATGTAGCACTTATCCCAAATACTCGATCCAAGGGGATTCCGTTCCTCCATGACGCATTTATTGTTACTATTATACTATTTACACGTACAAAACTCGATTTCTATATTATTATCTTTGTTATTATTATTATTATTACTATTATTATTATTATTATCATTATTATACCGTCAGATATCCCATTATCGCTCCACACACGAGTCCCACAACAACATCGCTCGGATGGTGGAAATTGTCCATTATTCGCGTGTACGAAATTAGGATGGCGATAATCACTAGGGAAATCTAGAAAGTGGGGTTTACTTAATATTCCAATACGCAAAAACCTGAAACTTCTGCAAGTGCCCCCAGTAGATATCGCGTGCAGCGAGGCGTGATTGAAGATAGAGCTGAAACGTATGAGACACTTAGTTGCAAGTTCATGTTTTGTATGCATGTAGTATTCCCCTAATTTCTTCCCTGTGTTTTGCAGTGCACGCACTCCTCGGTCCGTGCATGCACAATTAAGAAACAGGTGAATATGATTGTGGCGTACCGATATGACTACTGCGAAGTAAAGCGAGGCAGCAGCGTGTCCAGAGAAGAAGGACATACGCGCCTCGAGGAGATAATGAGCGTGCTTGTAATCGGTTGGTTCGATGCACGTGTAGTTGGTAACGTACCTGGTGATGTTGTTGTATCGATTGTATATATTTACTTTTTTCATGAAGTTTTCGGTACTAGAAGAGCAACTCACTCGTGCGGATTCATGCAAACATAGCCGGGCGTTGGTCTACAAACATCCATGAAATGTGGCCTCATTCGACCAACAATATATTTTGGAATCTCAAAAAATCAATTAGATATAAGCTGCAAAATCGCATGAATTCCTCACTTGAGTAAGAACAACGACCATCACAAAGCCGGCATGGTAGTATCCTAAAATGAGTGTGGGGTAAAGATATTATCAACAATATTTAGTCATGACTCACCATAAAATTTACCAGTTTGAACGAGAAATGAAGGCATTCGAAAATTAAACCATTTATAGTGCGTCTGTGCATTGGAATCATGATTGAAATACAGGAATAGTTCACAGAGGAAAATCTGAAATCGTAATTTGGCTCGCGATATTTTTTATAAGATTGCTCACTATCAGAAAACTGAGCAAGAACGTGGCGATGAACAGGTCTTTGATGAGTACGGTATTCGGTTTGGTCTCGAAACGAATAGATTCATCGTCGCAATAGAATCCCCGCTGATATGGGCCAATCTTCTCAGGGACGACAAACAAAAGGATAGCTGAAAAATATACTAACATAAGCATACAATAGAAAAGTGAAATATGAAAGTCAGTAGTACACATTTCTTTTCTCTCACCAATCGCATACAGTATAACAAAGTTGAGTACGCCAGCTCCGATGCTTAATTCCCGTGTCCTCATGTTGAATGACATCTTTTTGGCCTCCGAGATCAAGGCACTATTTCTTCCGTTGTAGTTTGTACAAAAAAAGCCATTCCGATTGATATCACTCGTAGTTTGAGACCACAGATCGTCACTCTCTCTATGCGACGCTTATCAGAACACTCGCCCCTTGTTATTTCGCTGCTCATTTTATTGCCCTGTCGAAGAGATTACGGGCACGAAACCCGATCGCAACACACATTTAATGGGTAGAGAAATGTCGTGCAGATTCTCGCACATTCATAGAACGATTTGAATCAGATCTAATTACAGAGCTCGGCCATAAAACAGCGACAATTTGTTGTTCGATCGGAAGTAAGTTTTCTATATCCCATTTGTATGTGAATATTTGGTTAGTTTTAAGATTCTTAATGTTTTAACATGCAGAGAATATTGAGAAAAAACGAAAATGCGTCAACTTTTTTTTGTTATTTTCTTCAAGTGGGTCCGATCGAAAATAATTACAAAACAAAGCTGATTATTAGAATCAGATAAAAAGGTCATTCTTTCATTGTGAAATACCCATGAGGGACCTGTAACGCTTACGACCTGTTACCACTCTCACGATACTACATATTAATATGCCTGTTTTCCCACTAATGCTCTTTAGATCGTGTTATGCTTCAATACTGAGAATGTCGAGATATAGTAAAATGTTGAAACTTCAAAATTTCTCAAAGTACTTGTTAGTCCCATACATTGCTAGGAAAACGGTTCTCCAAGGTTTCTTTTTTTAAAGAACGGTTCTCCAACCCTCATCCTCCGAGATGCTTCCTTGTTTCGGTAAGCAAGAGGGCGAGGGGAAAGGGGAGATTTGAAATTCGTTCACAAAGAAACTAAACCTTTAAGATTCGTTCCCGTAACAAATTTGCGCTCTGTGTGATCTATCTCCTTGGAAATTTTTATGTAATAGCATAAGTAACTAGCAGGGTGTGTTGAGGTTAAACTACGTTATGGTAGGGTGCGCACTACGTTTTCAAAGTATGGTTCAGGGGGGCGTTCAGTTGCAGGGCACAGTTCGGTCCAGGGGGAGCTTTGCAGCCGACTCCAGGCTCGGTCCAGGGGGGAGCTCTGTAGCCGGCTCCAAATTCGGTCCAGGGGGAGCTCGGTAGCCGGCTCCAAGATCGGTCCAGGGGGAGCTTTGCAGCCGGCCGAAAGTTCGGTGCAGGGGAAGCTCGGTAGCAGGCTCCAAGTTCGGTCCAGGGGAAGCTCGATAGCCGGCTCCAAGTTCGGTCCAGCGGGAGCTCGATAGCCGGCCCCAGGTGACATTGAAGCTCGACTTATGTTGGGGAGTGTTAATCGCTACAAAGAGTACTGGCTTATTCCGTTGCAAAAGGCTCGTGAGGCTGAGAGCGATCGAAAAAAGTTGCCACTACGCCACTTCGTGGCTCCGTGGCAACTTTTTTCGATCGCTCTCAGCCTCACGAGCCTTTCACAACAGAAACGCAGGATACAGTGCGTTCAGAACTTTTAGAGCAATTTCGGAAACGTTTTCTATGATCCCCTACGCTCTCTGAATCATTTTGGAACTTTTTGAAATTTTCGATTTTTCACGTTAGAACGTGTTAGAAAACGTTCAGACACGTTTCTGACGTGGCAAAACACTTTTCCTGTGATCAACTACGCTCTCTGAATCATTTTGGAACTTTTCGAATTTTTCGATTTTTCATGTTAAAACGTGTTAGAACACGTTCTGACACGTTTCTGACATCGCAAAACACTTTTCCTGTGATCCCCTACGCTCTCTGAATCATTTTGGAACTTTTCGAAATTTTCGATTTTTCACGTTAGAACGTGTTAGAACACGTTCAGACACGTTTCTGACATCGCAAAACACTTTTCCTGTGATCCCCGACACTCCCTTCATCATTTGGGGAAATATCGAAAATTTCGTTTTTTCACGTTAAAACTCGGCAAAACAGGTGAAAACGTGTTTCACGGTACTCAAAACCGTGTTAGAGCAGTTTCTGGCACTTGCGAAAAATGCGGCAAAAGGTTTGCCCGCGGCGGGGGTCGAACCTGCGTCGCTCGGATTGCTAGTCAAGCGCGTAACCCACTTGGCCATGGATTTTGTTTAAATTTTTTTTATTGAGCAAGTTACTCTCGTGGAGATGCATGTGATGGCGAAGGAACTGAGTCGATAGCTCTATCCGTTGGCGAGATATTTAGCGTGACGGACGGACACACACACACAGACAGACAGACAGACGTTCTGAAATAATAGTCTTTAGGAATATTAAAAACATATGTGGGTATAAATATTAATCTAATCAAAATTGTTATTTTTCAGCTATGAAAACAACGCGTTCAGCTGCACAGAAACACTTCAACAGTCACTGTCAATCCCGGAAGGAGCCAGTTTTTTAAGGAATTTTATTGTCAAAAAAATACACATTTTTATCATTTACCACAAATATTATTGTATTTCTGGCCTGAATGTATACGTATCACTACCAAACAGTGTTTCTTAATTTTATTATTTATTATAGTCCCTATGAAGAAAATAACCTCTAATTGGGTAGTCAGTATCCCAGGGGTGATCGTGGAAGTATTGTTTGCTTCTCTTCTACGATATCTCGATAATATCATCGTTCTCCCTAGCCGCATCACTCGGCGGTCTCACTTACTACTACATCCAGCAAGTGCACAAAATCTCCCAGCAGGCGAAAATGCTGCAAATGAAGCTACTGGTTGCTGTCACAGCTCAGGTCTTAAGATGCTCAGAGGGAAATAAGTCTACGACTCCAAATCGAAGACTTTAAAAGTCTAAAAATGCCGCTCCCCTGTCTCCAACCGATTTTTGTTCTCGCAACCAAACATTCTGGAGTCGTCGACTTATTTCGCCATGAGTGGCTTTATTCGTCGTTCATTTATCGAATTTCACAGACCGTCGTCCCTCTCGTCTTCGTGTACATTCCATACTTCTACTGCATCAACTTCCCGTTCTTCCGCATTCCAGCCAGTCTTCTGGGCGATCTGACAGCCTCCCTAATATCCTGTTTTCCCGTGTGGGATGCGCTGATCATCATCTTTCTCATGCGAGATTATCGTGATGGATTGTATTCTCTTGCGGGTCTGCGTCGCACAAAGCCCGTCGTAACACAAAATCCAACGTGGACGACGGTAGACGAAGACACCGTAGTTGTGCTCAGGATTGCGTGAATTTTAGGAACAGCAAAAACTTATTGCATAACGGAATATTAGAAATTGGCCGAGATTTATTGAGGATAAATGCACTACGCTCTAAGCCGACACGACGTACTATGCCCTGTTTTGTGTACGGTCCGGGGGGAGCCCGGTGGCCCACTCCAGGTTCTGTCCATGGGGGGCCTCGGTAGCAGGCATCAGGTTCGGTCCAGGAGGGAGAGGCTCAGTAGCCTACTCCAGAGATGTATGGGGTTGAAGCAGATGCGATTTTAAAAGGGGGAAAATTAGTGCAACAATGGTAATTGGTTTAGGCGAGAATGAATGGAGAAGATAAGTGCTCATTAGAGTGCGAGATGCTCCTCGCACTCTCTTCGCCGGTCGATGGATGAGAGAGTGTGCGAAATGCAGAGGTGACTGTCTCACATCTCGCACTCTAGTGCTCATCGCTTCCGACTGCACTGCCTACATTGCTTCTGAACGAGATCTCATACGAGAGGATATTGCTGATTTATTCTCTTGGGCACATTCTAGACTGAATTGTTCCGAGATCATTTGATAACATATCGAAATAGGCGTCCGCATGCGAGTGTCCGATTGACGTCGAACTGAACAAATGGACAGATTATATGCTTCAAAATCTCTCGAATCCCACCTGTCTGGCGCAGGAACCAACATTCTTTTCACCCAAAGTGGAGCTAGGTTGAGCTTTCGCGCTACCTTTGGCTCACTGAGCGGAAAGCAGCTTATGACGAGAACGCTAGCGCTGGAAATTTTTTTTATTATTTTTTATCATTTGATGAATAAATTAATTTTTAAAATCCTTTTTCAAACCAAGCATACACAGCCAACCACATGTCGAACATTTCCACTGAAAAATATCGCAGTCCATCATATCCGATTTTCGGGGGGACGAGAGTGAAGATAAGACAAAAAGCAAAAGCAGGAGTTGTTGCGGCCACTAAAGGAGCAGCGATATGCGAAAGCATCTGTAAAATTCTCTCATGATTTCAAAATACAAAAAGGGATCAATGCGACAGTGTGTGTGTAAGTGAGAGTGCCTTTTACGCGCTCTTTCACCAACCTGTAGAGTTTATTGGTTTGTGGAATTACGTTTTTTTATATCAACAGTCTCACAACCAAAAATGTGGGCATTATCCCCCCCAAGAAATATGATCCTATGAAAATATTTATTTTTTTGATATTAGGGAATATCTTTGTTAAGAGTAGAACAATAGTTATTTAATTTTTTATGATGGAAATGATGTATTAATCGAGTTATGTACAAGTCTATAGTAAGAACAAAACTGTTTGACTATCTCAAGAATTTTTTGTTCCGATTGTTCCTGATGTTCCTCGGCCGAGTGTGAGTGGGAACAATCGGAACAAGACCAGGAACAAGAGGAACATGTTAAAAATATAGCTTCACTTACAATATTGGAAACATTTAGCAGTGTACAAAGTATTATAATAGCAGTTCAAATAAAATGTATTTAATAAATAAACAATATCATCAACTTCAACATTTTGTGTTCCTGGTCATGTTCCGATTATTCCTGGTCATGTTCCTGCTAGGAGGAACATTACCGGGAACAATCGGAACACAATCGGAACAAGAAATTCTTGAGATAGTTAATTAACTTTGGACCGCTCACCCTCATAACTGAAATATTTTCATTTAGTTGATAGGTGCGAGCTAAAGAGTACGTGTGAATGACGGCTCCCTTCTTCAAAATTCGTATTTCATCGAGGTTAAGACGATAGACGATTAAATAGGCCTGTCAAAGGAATTCGTACAAAAATAATACATAAAATATTTCACTCACAATCACATACGTGAAATTGGTGATCCAACTACCGTAACCCATTTACTTTGAACTTCTTTGAATTTCTTTGAACATTGAATAAATTCATGATCGCGTAAGGATACTGTATTATGAGAGGTCTCACCAGAGATTGCAGGTGGCTCGGAACAATTTTCAAAAAAATATTTTCGATTTCGACTAAACTTTTATATTAGAGTACCCAGCCGACGAGAATTCGATTTATCCCGGTCCCAGGTCCAGAACCGGCTTTTAGGAAATTTCCGGCTCCAACACCGGAATCATCATAACTCAGCTCAAGGTGAGCGAGAATGCTGTGGTTGGGCTCAATTGGGCAAACAAATTTTGTGTTGGAAACGAGTTTGGTAATCGCTAACTGAAAAAGTTCTGACCGAAAAAGTAAATTTCGAGCTTTTCAAAAAAAATTAAGATATTAGAGTCTGTGAAGCTCTAAGCTGGTTGATTTATTTATTTATAAAATTCGATTTCTTCGTTTGTAAAACTTTTTATATTTTTCGATTTGTTTTGGTCTAAATGGGTTTCGCAGACTTGAATATTATTTTTATTTTGCTTACAGTGTTGCGAGGTGCATGAAAAAGTATTATTTGTTTGGTTTTAGAAAAGTTGATTTTTCGATATTTTTCGATTTTTCACATTCAAAGGTATTTTTCGAGTTTAGGTCCCCCCTTTTTGTTCTCTTTTAATTTTTTTCCGAGACATATTCCTAGAGCTCTTTTATATTCTGCAATAAAAAAGTGCGACTTCTCGCGTTTTCGATATCTTAATTTTTTTGAAAAGCTCGAAATTTACTTTTTCGGTCAGAACTTTTTCAGTTAGCGATTACCAAACTCGTTTCCAACGCAAAATTTGTTTGCCCGATTTTTATGAACATTATGAGCCCAACCACAGCATTCTAGCTCACTTTTGAGCTGAGTTATAATGATTCCGGAATTGGAGCCGGAGATTTCCTAAAAGCCGGCTCTGGACCTGGGACCAGGATAAATCGAATTCTCGTCAGCTGGGTAGTCTAATTTAAAAGTTTGGTCGAAATCAAAAATATTTTTTTGAAAATTGTTCCGCAAAGGCCTATTTTACATACGATCTCTCGTGATACCTCTCTTATCATAGTAGTAGCACCTATGTGGTCTAACACTATGTGTAAATTCCAGAATCGAGATCTGTGGGAATCTATTTTTCCTTCAGGTGCAAAAGTGCTAGATTTGTGCATGTGCCAACAAAGGTGCAACGGAAAAATGAATGTGACTTCATCCCTTTTGGAATTTACCACACGAAACATATCCATTCTCTCGTATATAAAAAAAATCAAGATTCCACAGGGAACAAATTGAAGCGAATAATGACAGTTTTTTTCCTAATCGTATCGTATTAAAATTAATTAATAAAAAAAATAAATGAATGATCACTGTGAATTGATTTGAATTTTAAACTACTTACACAGCTACCACAGGAAATACCGATTGCGTAATAGATGAGAAGTGTGTATAGTGTTATGAATTCTTAAAAAAAAGATAAATATATATGTATTCCATGCGACGTACCATAAACCAAAAGTGCAGCACCAGACCAAGCACTTAGCAGAATGAAAGTTTCTTGTGCGAGGATGAAAATAGTAGTCGAGGGAACTTGGCTTTCATACATGGAAACTTTTTTTTCGATCGAGTCTTATAATCCGTTAGAAGTTCGCGAACTTTTCACGCATATTTTCTTGCTTGTTTTAGGCTATTTTCTTTCTAATTTGCGGTCATTAGAGAGAAACTACTAATGCCGAAGAATTTAACCAAAAATATAAACTAAGAAAGTAGCCGCACCTCTTGGAAGGTCGCGGAATTCTGCGAGCTGTGTTCATGTAGCTAGATAGTGACGAGAGAGCACGCTAGGGTTGTCCGTTCGGCGTCGGTTTCGGTAATACGGCGTCTCTTTTTCTCTCGTTATCTCCCCTTTATCAGCCGTATACCGATCTCTCGCTGAGAGGGTCGTAATACGAAAACCGAACTTGCATCCCTAGAACACGCAAACAGAGAGAGTGCCGAAAGACAACAACAACATAGCTTTCATTTCCCTCTCCACGATCAACGTGTTTTTCCCTAGTTTATGTTTTTGCTTAAATTCTTCGACATAAGTAGTTTCTTATGCATCTCTATTTTTTTCTACTGTTGATTTCGTTCTCATAAAGCGAAAACATAACGCCAACAGCAAACAACAATCGTATTTGTGATCCGTTCATAAACGATCGAACAATTTACTAGGAACATTGTTTGCAGCAATGAACATACACATTTTATCCCGCTTGTGATTTACGACTACGCACAAGCACAAGTACAAGATTTCCTCTTGACGCTCGCCATACGTTGATACACTCACCATGCCCAAGACCGCATGGCAATCCATCTATCGAATGCAAGAATTAAAACACTGAAATTAGTAATTCAAAATTTTCAAATTGGATAGTATTCTTAATCTGAGCTCACAATGTTGAGAAGTATCCCAAGAATGCTTGTTTGACCAAAGTGCATACAATTATATAATTCGTCTCTACTGAAATAGTGTGGTTTTCGTCGTGAATGTGCTAGTGACTTTACCGTATCCTACGGGTCCGTAATACTCATGGATGATCAGGATTGTTCGAGCGATTCCATTAATGCACGCATGACAAATTGCGAGATTGAGTCGAAATTTTATCTGCATCTTTGATGCATCGAGTTTCGTTTGAAAGCGAACTCACGTTTCTATGAAAATTTGTATTCTTAACGGCATCGAATATAGGCACAGATATTATAAGCACAGCAAACATGAATATACACTGCAGAATGCAAAAAAAAGATCAATTTTATAAACTAAAAAAATTGAAACTTTTAAAATGTTTTAGGACGACCCGTCACTACTGTAATTTGTTTAGTTCTGATAACACTTTTTTAATATGTAAGCACAAAAATTTTTTTTTAAATATCACATCAGTGCATATTTTTTTGTGAAAATTGACCCTTCATAAACTTATCCATAGGCGAAATTTTGAAAATTTCAAACCTCGACGACATACAAACACTCGAAAAGCGGATAACTCGCATCAGTACAGTTTCGATTTAGGAAATTGACCAAATACATATCGAACGCTGCCAATTCTGAGAACTGAGGAAATATTCGAATAATGACGTTCGCGAAAAGAAATAGAAAATTACTAATACATTATTACCACCCTTATTTGTGAACATTGACCGCTAATCGCTTTTATTCTACGAGATCACAAAACCAGCTACTTTAATGATCATGCGTGTTCTAGCGGAGATTGAATGTAGTTCGCATGTAGTTCAACTATCGCCAATTAGAAAACAATAAGAACATTGCATTTTTCCTGAATTTGATCGGATACCTCCCACGCATTTAAAACTCACTCAAAATATCAGAATTGACGATGACAACAAAATCTATATTTTTTCGACACTTTTCTTTCTTCCCGCTTTCTTTCTTTCCCACCATCTTTTTTTCTTCCTATCACAAAACTCCAATTCAGCCAATTTTCATTGCCCCACAATGAGTAGTCGACTAAATATCCGCGAGACAGTTTCTCGGACGAATTCTAGGATGACAAGATATTTTTATAAATGTACGCTATATTCTAGAATGAATTCTTGATTGAGCTATTCCGGGCTCTAGTTTGAATTATTGCGCTACCTTGGACTCACTGACGGAAACAGAGCAAACAGCAAGGACGCTAGAACTGGAAATTCCTCAATTCGATTCTGTCACTTTCAAGGTCGAAATTCTCATGTCAAGACTAGAAAATGAAACGCCCACAGCAAGCCATATCCACTGAGAAATATCGTAGCTCGCCATATCCAATATTTGGAAAAATACATTTTTAAGAGAAAAGCAGGAGTTGATGCGGCCGCAATAGGAGCAGCAATTCGTAACACAGCGTCTGGAGGGCAACATATTGACTCTGTTCGAGTTTTTTGGGCCCTAGAAAATAGATTGGGCGCATGGTTTGATTCAGAAGTACATTTTTCGAAAAACTTTTTCGCCGAAACATTTTTCGAATAATTTTCATTAAAATGGAAAAAAATAGTCCCCTGGAGTGGACCTGGAGCGAGCTACCGGGCTCACCCTGGACCGAACCTATACCCGGAACTATGCATAGAGCGTAGTGTACGTTGAGAGAGGAATGCATTGAACTTCAATAAAAAATGAAAAAATTTTTTGAGATAAACACATCGCGAAATTGGTGACGAGTGCGTAATCATATTTGTGTGAAAAATTGATTCCTTTATTTACTAGTTTTTTTCGCAAAAAAACAACACGGTACCTCAATGTCTCAATGTACCATTGAAACTTTCCATGTTCCACGCACGTTTTATCGTATTAATACGTAGTAAAAATGGGGTCTTCACAAGTCGATCAAAATTTGAAATCTTGCATATGTCTGGAGACCAAGAGGGGTACTGATGGCGACCTGTTTATGTTGGACAGAGTAGTGGTCGAGGAAGTTGGTGGTCCCATCACTATGGATCTCTCTGTTGATGGGATCGAGTAGGGAGAAGAAGCAGCTGAGAATTTTATTCGTTCCATGGACTTTCTTGTGGAACGGTCTGGGGCCACTCTCCCGTATGCAATCAGCCAGTTTTCATGCCGGTATTGTCATACGTGATCCACTTGATATCCATTTCGATTATCTTGCTGGTCCAGCTCATGTCGGCCGGACAGTCGAAAAACTCCCAACACTCATTAGCACGTTTCTTATCAGTGGAAGCGAAAATACCTTGGTTAGCGACATTTTTCAGCATTTGACTCTTTCAGTTATGATGTATGATCTGAAGTGCAATGGATATGGAAGTATAAGAGAGGTCTCACCAGAGATTACAGGTGGCTCGGAACAATTTTCAAAAAAATATTTTCGATTTCGACTAAACTTTTATATTAGAGTACCCAGCCGACGAGAATTCGATTTATCCCGGTCCCAGGTCCAGAACCGGCTTTTAGGAAATTTCCGGCTCCAACACCGGAATCATCATAACTCAGCTCAAAGGTGAGCTAGAATGCAGTGGTTGGGCTCAAAATGTTCATAAAAATTGGATAAACAAATTTGCTGTTGGAAAAGAGTTTCGTACTCATTAACTAAAAAAGTTGGGACCGAAAAAGTGAATTCCGGGTTCTTCAAAAAAATCATAGATATCAAAAATGCGAGATGCCGCGCTTTTTTATTGCAGATTATGAAAGAGCTCTTGAAATAGTGTCCGGAAAAAATTTAAAACTGAACAAAAAGGGGGGATTTAAAGTCGAAAAATATTTTTGAAAGTTAAAAATCGTCAAAAGTTGAAAAATAAACTTTGCGAAAACCTACCAAAAAGTGGTTTTTCATGCACTTTGTAACACTACATGCACAGAAAAAAAATATATTCACCCATGTAAAGCTCATTTAGATAACTTTTCGGATCAACATTTTGGAAAACTTGGAAAATTGTCTAAAAGACTGAAAATTATGCAAAAATGCGTGAATATACGAGCTTGTGAAATATCATATGTGGTGTATTTATGTTGGTACGCAATCATAATTCATATTTATACCGTACTTAAGAGCCGAGCAGGTTGTTATTTTTTTCTAATATAGGTTTTCGACGATTTTAAGCCAATTTTGATAATTTTTCGAATTTTATAAGGCCAAATGAGCTTTACATGCGTGGATATAATTTTTACTGTAATCTGTCACTTTTTCGACAGATTCATTCTGTCGCTCGCCATTCTGTCACATTTGACATAATCATTCTGTCGATTTTCGGTGGGTGCAAAAATGACAGATTCATTCTGTCATTCAAATTCAGATGGAGTGGGTGATGGTTACTGTAGAAGTGAGATGTTTTACTACGTCCCCAAATCCCCTAGTATCTATGTATAATCTGCTTTGGCAGAAGTTCAGTTGGAGCTTCTCATAGAGGGAGGACTTTGTCCGTGGGGCAAGTGCCCCCTCCCTCTTTTCCATTGGGAAACAGTTGAAGCGATCAGAGATAAGTGTTCCCTGAAGCTTTTATACCCTCTGAAATTTTGAACAATGCGAACTAGAGAGTGGGGAATGAGAAGAGACAATAATCCTCATTTGCATCGACCCCCTCATTCAAATCGGAAAGCACATACCGATCAAGAGGAAATCTGATCAGAGTGACAGATTGATTCTGTTGGTTTCCAAAAACTTTTGCATCGAAAAATTAATCTATCAGACCGACAGATACATTTGTCACATGTGGCAGAATCGATCGACAGAATCATTCTGTCGGAAAAGTGGCAGAATGAGTAATGACAGATTTTTTTCTGTGTGTTGTATCACATTGAGAATCGGCCGAAGATCAGTTCTTCACAACTATGAAAATGGCGGAAGGGACAGAAATTGTGGGACACCCTGATATATAATTATTATTAAATGTAATTCCTCGTAGACGATTAAATTACACACGTTAGAAAACTACTGGATTGAGATAAATCACACAGTCGAGGGATTGATAATGAGTGCTTATCTTTGCGATGATGCTCTGTGAAATCCCGTGTGAATAGGCCACAGATTGAGCGATGTATTCCTCATTCACCGTTCACACGCCTCACCATGCTCACTATACACGACTACGTCTTTATAATCGGCGTCAGCGTGTTCAGCTTCGCAAGTGTGGTCGCAAATAGCATCATGATGGCTGCACTATTTCACAGGTCAGTGTCTCTAGGCATATCTCGATGTCAGACAATCTCAAATACTGTTTGATAGGAGCAAAGAAATTGGGAAATATGCCATTATCCTTCTCAATTGTACGATCTGTGATTTAATCGGTGGCATATTTGCCGCAATCAGTATTACCAGGTGATCGAAAATCATAATAGAAAAGATAAATGTATGTAGTTGTTATAGATTGATAAGTGTTCCCGAATCGGTGATATTTGTGCATTATGGACCTTGTAATTTGATCAGTACCGATAACAACAATTCACTGGTCTGCATTTTCTCGGGGAGTTCGTTCACATTATATTACTTCCACTTGAAATTTTCTGTTGTAGTTCTGATGGAGGAAATGTTCGCAGTGTCAACAATGCTGATCATGGTCTCATTTGCCTATCGCCTTCGCGCCATTCGAAATAAAGTACCACCTCCAAATGTGAGTTCCAATTTTGTATTTTACTACTCATTAAATTAAGGGCACTAATAAATAATATATTTAGTTGTAAATATACCTAAACAATCAAAAGTTCATTAACAACTCAGGCATTGTGGCTGACAGTTGCAGTAATCTATGCTTCTACAATCATCCCTTTTGTTAGTCAATAACAATATTTACATCCGTATAGTAGTCGTTTAGTATTTTTACAACGTTGCACTCTCGTTCGATCGATCTCTAGCTGTGGATTTACTGGATCGACATTTTCCTCAATATCTGTTGGAAAATACCCTTCAGATTGAAGGTTACAAAATCCTCTTATTTTTCGATAATGCCCATTGAGATTTCAGTTCTCGACATAATTTCTGCAGCGCCGGCTGTAGTTTACAATTGCATTTCTAGTTCAATTGCATTTATTTCATCTGCAGGGTTACGATATTTGACATTGCGAGAACTTGCGAAGAGTCAGGTACCCAGAGTTACTGAGTTACAAATGTACAGGTTGTTTCAGAGCATTATGAGCCAGGCAACATTATCCATGCATCGAATGTTCGTTAGAGTAAGTGATCATGCCCACTCGTAATTCATCCTACCACAAATCACAGGCTCTCAACGCCCAGCTAATGATGGTCTCGATATTTTGTGTGGCTTGCACTACTTTTCTACTTAATCACTTCGCAATAATTCCGGTCACGATATTCGAGTATTCAGTGATCTTTGTAAGAGCTGCTAATGAGATCACAATAGATGCTCCTGTCATATCAGATATCCAACGTTCTCACAGCATTAGCGCCGATGACCAATATCTACTACATCTCACACTGTCGAAGGTTGTTTGATATCATACTAGGAATAAAACCTCGTAACATTTTTATGACAAGTGAATTCATTACAGTTACGTGAAAACGCTCATTTGCGGAAGCAACGTTCGGCACATACGCGAAGTGACTCTGACGATACCGAATTCTGATTTACACGATCGCTAGTTTCTCTAAAGCACAAAAGCTGCTCTCATCATCCCTTTCCGCAATGTCATAGATCGCAGATAAAGTTCATAATTTGTGGGTGGAAAGAGTTCCCGGGGGGCTTAATTGTAAATGCGAAGTGAGTTGTTAAAAAAAACTTGCTTGCATCTTATGACATGGTGTTTACTCGCCTCGAGGAGCTACATATTCGTTGAAGAGTTGAACGCTTAATTACTACTAGTAATTTACTAGTACAACCGTGTTTTATAGTAGATGGACTGTGTTCGAATACTCTGAAATGGTGAGATGACCATTGAGGAATTCATCTTTTGAAGAATATCAGCCCATCCTCATCTGATAATCAGATGACGCATTTATCTTGACATCACATTTTTTTTCCACTAAAGACGTGTAAGTTTATTTAATAAATTAAATAATTTAAATATTATTCGAGAGCAATATTACTGATTATTAGGGAGACGACGTGATATCATCGAAAGCCTCGTTGAACAGATTGAGCAGTCGATACAATTCTACGTCCACTGCGTGCAAGCTCACATTATTCTGCAATTCTCGTGTAATGCGCTCCATTTTTCCAGTTTCTCACGAAAAAGAGTCGTTGATCGAAATTATGCAATGCATGATCAATGACTATTGAAGCAGAAATGCGTTTTGTAGATATGACGATTCTTCTCTGTATAAGGGGTCATTTGCCCTACCTCTGTATTGTCCAGAAAGCAGAGCAGCTCTCCCAATCGCGAAGCATAATCGTCCTTGCCGCGACTCTTGTAGACGATATTCAATTCTCGTAAAATGGCCGCTCGATTTCGCTCCGTCGCATTACAAAGATCGTCATTGAGTAGTGCGACTTCTGAAGGGAATATAATAAAATATAGATAAAATAAGCATAATACAAATAATATTGTATAAGTGCAAATTTTTTTCAATGATGTCCTCTTGACTTTACAACAGAATATCTATAGAATGTGCAAGGACATACCGTTATTCCAGAAGGAAAGGCCGAGTAAAACAAGAAATTCAACGTTGTCGGGTTTAATTCTTTCATAAACGTGCCGGTTCATCGCAGTCGTTCGACGTGCATTGACACGGAGTGCCCTTAAACATCTGATACATTTGTTTATTTTTTTTATTTATTTATTTTCAATAAGTTAACTCCTGATTCAGCTATCCAAAAATAAAAATTTGATTAAACTAGAATTTTACATGAATAAAAGCTCATTAAGCTCTCTAGACAGTACTCTATCGCGTCGGCTTTGTTTATCTCATGAGGGCAGTCTTCGAAAAACTTTTCAACCGAATCATAGTCGATTGTTGTCGTGTAGCTTGCGAAACTGAAATGTTTGCGTTATAAAAACAAACTGAATGCTACCATCTCACTATTTCATCGCGTCTTCGGGAAAGTGATGCAACGATCGATACGTCGAATCGACAATTGCCACTTGTTGAATGCACGACATGATACAACAAGCCTTTACAGTTTTTTTCCAAATCATTTACGGATCAATATGGCCGAGATAAGTAGTTCAATATGCGTTGGACATTCTAGTTTAATGAATAGAAGAAAAAACTGAACTCGGTTTTCTTCGCTCAACGCCGCAAAGTCCGGAAACGTGACCTTCCCGAAATCGAAGAGCCCCGACGTCAATATTCGGGCATTCGGAACGACTACCGCGTATGTTGCCGGGCAGAATTGCTAAAATGAATTTGAAGCATGTTAGCGCAATATAGAACTAAATGATGACACTGATATTACTGCGTCAAGCGCTAAACATCTCACCAGACCCTTGCCTGTGAAGTCGCCTCGTTTCAGGAGAAATCCGTCTGGTTTCGTTGCCGTTTCTCCTGATTTTCTCGTCTTACATAGCAAACTGAAATGAATAGTTCATCAATGCAAATCGATGAAGCCCACCTATACGCCCACCGAATCCGGTCGAGAATCGGTGTATCACTGTTGCATGCAGGTGGATCGAGGACAAAACTGAAGATGCTCATTCGGTCGAAATATCTCGATTACGCATACAAAAAGCTAGGAACATTTCAAAAACTATCATTTATTTCTTTTGTTTACAAAAAAGCTGTAGATCACCCAAATAATAAGAACCTCGTGTGGTCGATGAATGCCGTTTGAGAGCACTGATCTTCGGAATGTTCTCGTGTTTCTCTAAGTTTCCCCGGATCACAGTCAATAGGTTCTACAAGATGGATCTGAATAGAAACAACGTGAAACAGATGGCTGCAGATACAACTCACAATGTCATCGTCAGCTTTTGCGATATTCATAACCTCTACGAATCGATCGAAACGACATTTTCGGCAGAAAGATTTCTTATCTGTCAACAAATGTTTAACCAGCACCCTTCTGATCAAGGTCGAACCTTCTTTCGTGCACGTACACTGATCCGGAGGAGGACGATCACTATTGCTTATTCGCATGAAAATACAGTCATTCACTCACAATCAAACAAATTGGCGCAGTGAAACTAACAAAAATATTTCTTGAGGGACTCACTTGTAGAAAAGGGCGCAAGCTCTACAACAATCAACACCCAAGTGACAAGCAGTGATAGGAGTTGAACAAATCAGACAATTTCGCCACTATAACGATACATTCGTGAACATGCAAATGATGTAAAATATATGAACCTCTTTTTCAATGTCCATGGCGATTTACCGGCGAGTACACAAATACAAGAGGGCGCGTCTATTTCTCTGTCTCATCAGTGTGCTCTCTCGAGACGTCATCCTCTTTCGCGCTCTTTGCGCGTTTTTCCACCGCCACCCTCGCCTCACTGTGTGATGTGATCAAACGAGAGATTTTTGTGGCGAATTGCGCCGTTTCGCAAATTCCCCGGACATCCATGTCATGCTTTCGCTCTGTGGTTGTAATATTAGTGATGGACAGTTCTTCTGGGAATACATTTATGTACATTGCTCTTTTGTTTGCAACAGCCTTCATTTCTAGACTGGAACAATTCTCAGAGGTTGCCTCTTTGCCGTCATGCTGCTATTCTCCGGCTCGAGATCGACTGGTCCATAGCTGTCGCAGGGAAAGAGTCGGTAGTGCTGTAGAGTCGCGGAAAGTCCAAGGAAGAGTTCTACACGAGCGAGACCTGAACAAGCAAGACGTGCAATACGTCGAATGTACGATTTGCTGGCACAATGTTGGGGAGGGGGTAGCAATACGGCAAGAGACATTACGGATCACAGGTCTGCTAGAAGTAATATAATATATTACGGTAATATATTACCGACATTGGGAAGGTGCCCGTTGACGAAATGATGTTGCCGAATTGCCCCACCCCCAATACTGCTTATTATAATGTAACTTCTCTCACCCTCTCCAGCACACTGCCTCTTTCCGAGTGAGAATGCGACCGTACGATCCACCACTTCCTTGTTGAGTGTTCGTCCGTCCTCGTTCAGATATCTCTCAGGTCGGAATGCTTTCGGATCGACGAATATCGGGTCGTGCGCCATTATCTGATGAATCTCGCCGATGACGCAAGTGTCCACAGGAATGAGATGACCCTGAATAGTTATTTTCTACGTTTTTCAACGTCTTTCAGATAGTGTGGAGTGGAAGAATGCTTAGTAAAACGTAGGTTGGGTATTTGGGTGACTGACCATAATCTCCACGGCGTCGGTGGTTCGCCTATTGACATTCGTTTGCAGAATGTTTGCGCATCGTTGGATCTCGTGGATGACTGCGGTTGTGTACGGCATCGACTGTCGATCGGCCATTGATGGAAGACGATCGTGACCGACAACACGGAGAATCTCCTCGCGAACCTTGTCCTGCAAATGATACATACACCACTTCAATGAATGAGCAAAGCGAATGTAGTATGCAGAAAATTTAGTAGTAGATAGCTGTGGCCGGACTAGAGGACTCCCCCGAAAGAGATTTATCGATTTTATTGCTTTCACCCTGCCTTACGATTACTGGCTCATTAATCGGTAAGGAATGCCCAACTAATGAGCATTCGTAGATTGGATAGAATTCAAGACATTTTTACCGTTCTAAAATTTGATTGTAACCGAATATTTCCCTCTTACTTCGCTGGTTAATTTCTCAAGACGACACGTGATTACTTGTCCAGCAACTGGAGATTCTTGTTCCTCTATTCGGTATCTCACCTGGACTTGCTGATGAGCGGCAATGTACAACACTGCCCAGCTGATAGTTGTCGTCGTCGTTTCCATTCCAGCAGCGAAGACGTCCAGACAAACTGCGTGCAACTGTTGGCTACTGCAACGACGGGAATCATTATTCTTCTCACTACCCTTGTCATCGTAGTTCATTGTTGCACTCCACTCCATCGAATTGACCAAATACATTTTATACAATACCGATATGGTTGGCTGTGTTTCTATGCTCCCGATTGGATAAAACAGAACTGACTTGATCTCGGGGTTGGATCCGATCTTCCGCGAGTACGCATGTACAAAGCAGCCGTCTTCTTGGTTGTCGTCAAAGTCCGCAAGTGCCTTTGCCGTGCTCTTCTTGACGTAAGAGACCATCTGAAGATATAAGTAAGACGTCTCCGAGACGAACTTTCGTGATGCTTTACATGTCGATAAAGAAGAGTAGGGCAATATTAGATTACTCACTGTTCGCGACTGCTCCGCGAAAGCATTCATCATCAGTTTTTGCATGCCCGGCACGTACATGAGCCATGTTTTATTGTGCATGTTTCGCCGTTCCTTTCGCTCTGATGAACATTCACTTTCTCTATCGCTATTGGGTAGTCCGCTACCCTCATCTTGTATCACTGTTCACAAAGTTACCTTTCGTTCTACTTCTTTGCCTCATATGCATCGCGGAGTGGATACTATGGCAAGTTAATTGAAGATGAGTTATTAATTTCTTTCTTACTTTTGGGTATTACCTCTGCATCTTTGGTCTAACTGGAGAGAAGGATGAGATCGGCACACAGTTGCTTCGTGAGGAATATCAGAAAAAGTATGGGAAATGGATTGAGGATGGGTGGCTGGTCATGGATCACTGGGTGAGTCTGAACAAATCTCAGATACATCACACCGATGTATTTTGCAGCGCGACAAAGGGATGTTTCTCCACACCACCCTGACACTTGTCGCCTTTGATTTCGTCATTGTAATTTGTTTCACGCTTGCACTGATTCTCGGAACGCGGTCTTATTCGTGCATCCAAAACGCACAAAAGATCTCTGCGCATACTAAAAGCATGCAAATGACGCTGCTCGTCATGGTGATGGCTCAGGTACGCACGGATAATTGAAGACGCACATTTACGCACTTACAAATAGACACGTCTAGTGTGAACTTTACTTCATTTTGAGAGTGTGATGTTGATATGCCAGGTTACCACACTAGCGTCCTGATCCTAGAGTTGTTGATGAATCTACAACAGGAAATGGCGATTATTGCAGACGCTCGTTCCTCTCATCTTCGTATACATTCCGTATGGATGCACGCTCAACCTGCCCTTTTTGTGTATTCCTGCATCAGAATTGGCCGACCTTTGCTCTGTGCTCATAGCTGCTTTTCCTGCTTGGGACGCGCTCATCGTCATTGGATTGATGAAGGACTACCGCAATGGACTGAAGAGAATGTTGTGCAGAAAGAAGCCAGTGAAAGTTAATTTCTCGCTCAGTCCCATCTCACAATTGTCCACGTTGACAACCGTCTCATAATGTTTGCAAAAAACACATTCAACATTTCGCTTAGCATGTGAACATACCGTAATGTGGATTTGCGATTTATTTTTCCATTTAGATTCATATTGATATGCAAGGAACAATTTTCTGGCAGGTCAGCTAGATATGGCAAAAGTCGTACATCAATTACAATGAGCTTCGGCTACTGATCATTGCGTGCTTTACATATCGATATCAGCGATTATCGATTCTTTCTCATATCAACTATTGCTCGCCTTCACCTTCCATACATGCTGTTCCCGTTCTGAAATCATCACTTCAGCCTTTGCATGTGGGCGAAAGCAGGAGAATTAATAAATCAGGCATCCAATTTAATTTCCCATGGGCAATACGATCATCTATTGCCCATGGGGTTCATCTCTAATAGGTGCTGCTTGGCTGCCCGCAAGAAATCGTGTATTCACTTATAATGCAGTGCTAGCACATGTTTATGCGAGTTCTACGAAAACATTAAAAATTGAGCGAAAGAAATTCAACCGACTGCGTGTGATTGTGAGCCGCTCGGAGAAATTCCCAGTATTCAATTCTCGACCCTAATTGGATATGAAGTTTTGCTTTCGAATTCCCGAGTTAGAAAGTACAAGATTTGCATCTTGTTTCGATACGACTAGTACATCGATTTCGCATCTAATTAGTTTCACTTTTCTGTTTTATAAAAATTTTTAAAAGAAGTTGTACTACATTAGGTGTGATCGTTCATCCACCATTCTTTCACTAATACTTGTTTTCATGCCAAAAGGTTGTATTTTGTGTGCATAAAGTAGCTCGACCGAATAACCTTTCTTAAATATAAAAAAATGTCAAACTATACATAGTATAGCATGCGAAAGTTATCACTCTCTCATAATTCTCAACTTATTCACTCGCCCGCTAAGAAATGGGAGCAACAACAGACTTCATCGAAGACTTTCACGGCGGTAAGAGTGCATGACCTATTTTCAACAATATCGTTCATTGTTAGAGATGGAAGGGGCACGGGGCTGAACATTTAGCAATACCCATTCAATGTTTTAAAAAGTGAGTAGTGCGACATCGTGATACACAACCAAAAGCGTTGAACAAGGTGATATTCGGCAATGCAACAATGGAATTACAGTTGCTGGTGTCTTGTTAAATGTGATTCTGCTGTATGCAATTCGTCGTTTCACTAAGTATTCGTTAGGAGCCTACAAGCAACTTCAAATCATATTTGCGTCATACGATATATTCATCTCCCTCTTGCAAGTTGTAGTGAAGCCGGTATAATGGTTACAAAAAATATTTCGTGATGCGCGTGTTCAGAAAGTTGTTATCTCTGGAACGACATTCGGACTCGTTACCGACACTTTCTTTGAAAGTCGGGTAAGAAACTAAACAAATACGATTCCCTGCGATGAAATTAGCATGTCTGCCATGCTCTTTTTTTAAAATAAAAATACGTTTAGGCAATAGGCAATAAAATAGGAGATACTGAGCCTGTGTAAATAAAAAAAAGTTTTCGATGAAAGACCATGTTAGTGCGGTAGTGAGTATGCAGTAGACATTTCAGCGAGTTACCTGTTTCTTCTGCGCATGTAATACTGTTCCATTCTCGTTGTTGAACATTCACTTCCTTTATCGCTACTGGTCCGTATGAAGACCTCATCTTGTGCCACTCTTCTCCAACATGAAGTTCACGCTATTTCTGAGCGCTGTGATCGTGGGAATGACTGGTTTATTGTGATTGACTCGCTCAAGTCTAGACATCTAGAATAGCGTATTTCAGGTATCTCATCTGCGTATACGGTATGATCGGAGATGACGATGGGATGGGAATAAAGATTCTCGTCGTCGAATACAACCGTAGATACGGAAAGAATATACCAAACAGCTGGATTGTCATGTATTTCTGGGTGGGTAAACCAAATTCGAAGTTATTAAGAGAGACTATCTGACAGGGTCAATATAGTCTTGGCACTGGGTAAAATATTCGATATGAAACTGACAACGCTATAAAATAGTGTGTCACGTGAGGGTTACAACTATGCCATTCAGGAAGCTCAATGACGCGTCTACGCCTCTGGGCAAGAAAATATCTGGTTGTGACGTCACAAATCATTTTCACCAATTCGCAACGAATCTTCTCGATTAATAGCGCGATCAATAGCCCATCAAAATACAAGTATATTTTACTTCCGGAAGTTTTTTGATTGCTGTTCATGCAAATTAGTTATTTGCAAATTGCGATTTTGCACGCAAATTTCAGTGCCGTGCTAGGCCCTGGAAATTTTATACTGTTTCTATTTAATCGCTGAAATGGTGTGCACAAACTATGAGAAAGTGAAAATTTAAAAGTTGCCCGAAGGAAGTAAATTCATGAAAAGTGTGGCTGAAACTCAAATAAAATCAGTTATCGATAGCTAAATTTTGGTAAAATTACGGTACGTAATCAAATACGTTTGCTCAAGAACGGTTCGTTTTGAATTTCTTCGTGTTTTGCGTTACTCTGCAATGATACTAATGTCATTGAAGTTCGAATTGAAAGAAAAACATGCAAAATTCAACATATTTCTGAAATGCTATTTTGCGGCGTACAGTATATTTGCCAAAATTTAGTTATCGATAACTGATTTTATTCGAGTTTCATCCACTCTTTTCCTGAATTTACTTCCTTCGGGCAACTTTTAAATTTCCCCTTTCTCACAGTTTGTGCACACCATTTCAGCGATTAAATAGAAACAGTATAAAATTTCCAGGGCCTAGCACGGCACTGAAATTTGCGTGCAAAATCGCAATTTGCAAATAACTAATTTGCATGAACAGCAATCAAAAAACTTCCGAAAGTAAAATATACTTGTATTTTGATGGGCTATTGATCGCGCTATTAATCGAGAAGATTCGTTGCGAATTGGCGAAAATGATTTGTGACGTCACAACCAGATATTTTCTTGCCCTGAGGCGTAGACGCGTCATTGAGCTTCCTGAATGGCATAGTTGTAACCCTCACGTGACACTCTATTTTATAGCGTTGTCAGTTTCATAACGAATATTTGACCCAGTGCCAAGACTCTGAACAAATATGTCGATCCTCTCAGAAAGTCTCTCTTAAATATTTTCTCTCTCAGAAAGATGATTATTTCGACGGTCACGTGTTCGTTGTTCAAGCCCTTTTCGACGTTGTTATTGCTACTTCGTTCATTTTCTCATCAACACTCGCTTGTCTCACCTTCTACCACATTAAACAATCGGAAAAATTCTCAGTGCAGGCACAAAACCTGCAACTGAAACTGTTCATCGCCGTGACGGCTCAGGTAAAATTAGTCTCCTTTTAACACATTAAAATATTGTTTTAAATATTAAACACTGCATTTTCAGACGTTTGTGCCGCTCGTTTGCGTATACATTCCTGCATTTTGCGCAATCAATTTTTGCGCACTCCGAATGCCTCTTTACAACATTGACAAGCACTTTATGACCGTCAACTCGTGTTTTCCAGCGTGGGACGCCGTGATTATGATCGGGTTGATGAAAGACTACCGAGAGGGATTGTGGGGGATGGTGAGGAGGAAGAAGAAGTGCACTGAACCATCCACGATGTGGACATTCAAAGTGACCACTTTGGCGGAGTCCACAATACATGTACGATTCTAGCACATTTATGAATATTGAGTGGCGATTATACCATTCGAAATTTAACTATTTCATGCACTTATAAGTAATGTGGTGTTAGTTTTCGGAAAAAGGAAACGGGAAAAGGCCAAGATTTGAATTCCCGCAATTTCATATCTCAGTTCTCCGTGGAGCAATCGACTCAAAACTTCGAATATAACATTTTTCGACCCTTTTACACCTATAAACGAAATGTTGAGTCGATTGCTCCACGGAGAACTGAGATAAGAAATTGCGGGAATTCAAATCTTAGCCTTTTTCCATTCCCTTTTTCCGAAAACTAACACCACATAAATGTATAAACCATTTACTATTAATTGCATTTGAAGGAGTGACAAAGGCCTATTGACGAGAATGTTTGCAATTTGGAAAATGGGAAAAAAAGTTAACATCTTGTTCTAGACAGTTGAAAAAAGAAAAAGATTTTTTTTTAAACAATTGGCGATGGATATTGATTTTTTATTTAAATGGTGAGGAAAGGACAGGGTGTCTTTTTTTGCTAAAATTATTTCATTTTAATATTCCCTTGCTCATTGCGATTACATGCAATCATCCTCCATGTAATGACATTCACTGTAATTTGACGTTAAATAAATTATGTACACTTAGCACAACAAGAAATAGTAGATTATATTAGTTTTTTTTGTTGCAATTTCAGGCTTGTATTCAATAGACATTTCACAAGATGATAGGCGGAGACACAAGATGATGGGGGATGCCACTTTTGAAGTAAGAATGATGAATTTTTGTGTTGACAGATCAAACCGGCTTGCAAGATATGAAAATAAGCAAAAGTTTGATAACTAATTTTAGCGAGCAACGAGATTATTTTGCGCTTGTTATTAAGTGATCTTTGCTTTGATTTATTTTGCTATCAATTTCCGGTTTATAACCTTATGACAGGTATCACGAGAGATTGCATGAAAACACCCCTTTGGGGAACAACTTTCAAAAAAATAATTCTGATTTCAACCAAACTTTTATGTAGAAGTGTACTAGGGATGAGAATTCCATCAAACCAGGTCCCAGGTCTCAGAGCCGGCTTTTAGGAAATTCCCGGTTCTGATGCCGGAATCGACGTAACTTCCTTCAAAATATAGATAGAATGTCGTTCTTGTGCTCAAAATGATCAGAAAAAATTGCTTATTAATTTGTCTGTTGAAGGCAACCAAAATAAAAATGAACCAAAAAAGTTATAAATGAAAATGTCGAAAAATAATGAATTATTAAATAATAACCTATCTTAGATTCGAGAAACCGCAGAATTTCTCTTCGGAATATTGAAGAGCAAGTCAACATTAGTTAAATAAAAATTTAAAAATAGCAAGAATAGGTCTTCCTCAGACCCGAAAATTCGCCTCGAATGTTGGCATCTCCATTTTTTCTTGTTTTTATCTAGTTTAATGAACATGTGGGGCATTCATACTACTCGATAACTGTGTTGTACTGTATTTTCGTGAAGTGTTATGTAGTTATGTACATTCGCTGCTCACTGTATCTTTCGCTTCTCTGAAAATTATAACATTTCTTCAGCCTCTTTAAGGTGAATGCCAGATCACTGGTCTCGACAGATTCTCTTTAGGATAATTCTAGATGTGCTTTCTAAAATCGTATTATGTAGGTGGAAACCACGTAGATAAATTCCCACCGCGACCTCTTTGCCCCTCTTTCTCCCCCTTTCACCCCCTCTTCCCCTCTCTCACACTGCAGAGTTGGACTGGGTGTGTGTGCAATTGCCGGCCCGTTGTATTGATTCTCCGACGCGTGTACACTCCCCCTGACCCTCCCATCTTCCCTCGGTTGAGATAGGCAAGGCCAGCTGGCGTTTTGTTTTGACCGCATAAACACACTTTCGCGAGCCGCCATGAATTTAATCGAAATCTAGTATTGTTGGCATGGATAGTTTTCTTGCTGTTTAAAACTGCTCTACCATTTTTCATTATTTCTTTATGATATCTAAATTTACAATTTAAAAAAACAATAGATCAGCAGCACAATTAAAAATTGTAAAACTAAAATGTAAAATTGATGATTGTAAAATGGGAATCACGAGGAGAAGATTATTTGAGGTGTTTATAAATCGAATGAATCGGTCTAAATAAAAGGTGTTATGAAAAAATATCACTCAAATTCTAAAGAAGTTTCGGGAATATCCGAATGAATAGGATTTTTGATGTCACTAAAGAAATGGGATAGATTGGGCAAAAGGAATTCATGCATTTGTTCATCGGTCATTGTGATATCCTCCTCAGCCGGTTCCACCTCCTCCATAATATCGTTCTCATCATATCCATCGAAGAGAGCACGGGTGAATCGAGTCTTCGGCTTCTTGGAAGTGAGAACAGTGATGAGAGACTTGATTTGATCATTGCTCATCCATTTGTTGGGAGGTAGATCACTCTCCTTCATCTGCTTCTCTGCTTCGTCCGCCTTCAGCTTGGCATTCTTGGCAGCGTACTTCTCGAAGAGATCAGTAATGAACTTTTTCGTCTCAGGAGGATAACGCCCCGTTTTCTTCACTGTTCGAATGTAGCATCCTTTGTCAACTGGGCGGTCAGTGTGTCCCTTGAGAGCATTGATGATCTCTGCAGCTGGATTGAGTGAGATGGGCCGTTGAGCGTCCTCGATGTATCTCAAGAAGTAGCCCAGTGCCCTGTCCAGCAGTTTGACCCTCTCCGGCTTGATTTTGTGGATACCATTCTCGATGTGATTGATGAGATTCGATAGACGGAGGAATGAAGAACCACAGTCAGTGCAGTAGAAGAGACCCTTGGGAGCACCAGCCAAATTGATGGGAGAGGGAATTCCAGTGACAACTTCATCGTCGAAATCATGAGGCTCCTGATTGAACATGGGTGCACGTTCGGGGCGGAGAAGCCAGAACCATGGTTCTCCCCAAGCTCCTGGAGGCTTCGTCAGCGAGTCTTGGATTATCCTCCTGTCCTCGATGTTCGCAGCAGGAGAAGCAAGTTTTCCTCCCTCCAACTTCACTTTTTCCTTCGTCTCCACAATTGTGAACTTTCCAATTGATGGATTGAGTCCGTGGATGTCGATGCCTGGTCCAATCAAGTAGAATCTCCATCCCTTGGCACTGTTGCCGTGGATATCGAAGTGGCCGAGGTCGGAAATGTGCGGGATCTTCGTGGTCGATTTCTTTTCCTCGACGACCTTGGCGACGTAGACACTGACTCCTCGCAGATGCTTCGTTGCGTTGATCGCGTAAAACATCTCCTCGGGAGTGATCACATTGTGCATCGCATCTTTGAAGCTCCTCATCTTCCTCTTGACGAAGGAGGCGACCCGATCGCTTGCAGCCTTCCCTGCTTGCACTTCGGAGAAGCTCCAGGAGAGTATCTTCACCTTTGTCTTTGCGGCGATGGAAGGGAGGGAGCCGATGGTAGCAGAGGAGTGGTAGTAACCTGAATGTAAGAAATATTACAAATAATGAAAAATTAATAAAAATACAAATAAAAATATATAAATAATTTTACCGGCGTTGTCACAACGAATGTGAACGCCGGTTATTCCCATCGTGTGCATGTCCGTGAGTGCGTGTTCGATGATTGCAGCGACGGCAGTGCTGTCCTGAATTTTCACAATAACTTATTATCACTATATATGTAAATTCCACCTGCTCAGTCTCCTTCATGATGTGAACCCACGAGTGCGTCACGAGTCTCCCAGAGATGTTAGCAACTGCATGATGTGCCAGCTGAGATAATAGACATTTCGCGGATGATTTTAGCAGCTCATTGAATACCTTTCTCCGGATTTCCTGAAGTACTGGCTCTGCTTTTCTCGATACCGCTCCGGGTTCCAGCGTTGCGCGTAATCGAGAATCCACAAAGCTGAAATGAGGACTAGTTTGAGTAATTGAATATCTAACCTACCGTGGTTCTCAGGTAGCGAGTTGACGATTCTTTCCTTCTCCATTGACGCATAGACTGCTCTAGCGAGATGGGCCTTGAGATCGTTGAACTTCTCCACATGCTGATCGAACTCGTGCACATAAGTGTCAATTCTCTTCTTGACATCTGCACTCAGTCCCTTCCTATTTGCAAAGCATCTTCTTCATGTCCCTGCAACATAGAACATAAACATATTTAACTATTATCAGTATGTTAACTCACTCGTTAGTTTTATCGATCAGCTTGCAGTAAACACATCGCTGCCGATGCTGATGTCCAGAATCGGGCAGGGAGAAATGAGGGTTGGTGGGATCACTCAGAGTCCAAGTGAGACAGTGATCGCTGTTGACACTCTGCTTCTTCACGTGCAGCCGAAAGATGTTCTTCAAGTAGTGCTTCATCTCGTCAAAAGATCGCTTGAGAGCGGGAGCATCGAGTTAAAAAGTTAACTATCTACCCACATTGGTGGCATCTGCTTGGAAATAATCCACACACTCTAGTGACTGGGATTTCTTCAACGGGAGCATCGAGAGAATCTTGTAGCAAGTCGTCCTCTTGAGTAGGAGTTTCTCGAGACCCATCTCCTTCATATATCTAAATAGTCAATTCACAAACTAATCAGTTGATTGTACACTCACGCAATGTACATATCGATAGTCTCGTAGATCCCTGTCTGCCTGATCGATTGTGGAAGATCGTAGGTTGTTCCCTGGCTGTCCGTCACTTTCGTATGTCCATAAGGGAGTCCAATGAGAATATGGGGGCTGAAATAATGATTGAGCTCAGAATTAAGTTAGTAAGTTACCTGGTTATGAAGCTTATAAAGTACTCCAATTTGATGGGATCGTATCGCTCCTTCGTGTTGTCAGTCTCCTTGTAAGTCCCTTGGTCGATTCCCATCTTTTTCGCCTGATTCCACGTCCGTTCCGACAGCCCGTCAATGTGTTCCACCATATCTCGATAGTCGAATGTACGGGAGTAGAGAGAGAGAAGCCACATCCGCTCGTGCTTGGTCGTAGCCGACTTGTAGTACTCTGCTCCATCTCTCAGTATTCCCTGCACTACTTCACTGTCCTCGAAGGTAGGCATTCGATCTCCAAAGAACCCTCTTGCTCTCATCTTGAGATCTTCTTCACTCTGCGGAGTGTCAGTGAGCATCGAGAGCGCGAAACTGACAATTTGAACATGTGCATTCGCACGGTAGTTCTTCCCACGATTAGAGAGCTTGGAGTAGGGCTTCCAGCATCTGGCCCTCTTGATTCCTGCTTCCTTTACGAACTTGAGAAAGTAGGTTCGAGCGGGATTAACAGAAACTGGCTGCCATTCCTCCTTTTCGTCATCATCCTCATCCTCATCCTCCTCGTTGTAGTCGTCATCGTCACACTCTTCTTTCTCCTCTTCTCCCTCCATTTCCACTTCTTGAGTTCTTGAAGCCTATAAAACACAATTTACTTATCAAGTTCAAGAGACCTGACTCATTATTCAAAACAAAACAAATATTACGTTTTTTTGCTGCTAAAAGCCAAAATAATTTAATATTTTTGTATGTTATTTCAAACATAAAAACTCAAAACATAAAAATTAGCATATTTAGAAAAAAATATAACGACCTCGTTTTCCGGTTCAACATCCACATCCATCTTCTCATCCGATTCGGTAGACGAAATGGGTACACTTTGCTCAGTCATTGCTACCAACTGCTTACTATGAGTTGAGCACATTGCTGAAAAA
Source organism: Pristionchus fissidentatus (assembly GCA_036245785.1). Taxonomy (NCBI): domain Eukaryota; kingdom Metazoa; phylum Nematoda; class Chromadorea; order Rhabditida; family Neodiplogasteridae; genus Pristionchus; species Pristionchus fissidentatus. The sequence goes on from BTSY01000004.1 coordinate 15,226,530, forward strand.
TTGGTTCTCATGTGTGTAAATTAACATCACACAATTTTTTGATTGTGCCTATTTTTTTAAATTGCTCAATATCATGTTGTTAGTGACTATATTCAATTTCACGTAGTATAATGATAAATATGAGAACAAGGTTTCCTCATATGAAGAGAGTGTGTCTGAAATTTCGCGCCACAAAGAATTTCTCCGGTGTTTTCTTTTTCTTCAGATGGCTGTGTGTTTGAGCTTTGAAATGTCTGGATAGCTCATTGAGATGATTTTTGCAAATCTTTTCTCCATTCCATTCAGAGATATCACTGTTCTCATCGAGAAATCGACCTTCGAAACGGGACAAAATCAAGGCAAGCTCGTTCGGCGGGGGGTGTATCGTTTTAGAACTGTATCGTTTTAGAACTGTATCGTTTTAGAACTCAATTTTGAAATTTCAGCTAGGTCATTAGTAAGGCACTTATTAATATTGATTAGCTTACTGTAATTTTTCTACCGTATCCCGAGCTACCATAACCCGGGCGACGTTTCCCACTGCACCATAATTGCACAAATCGCTAGTATAATGCCCCAAATCATTAGTGAAGATACCTAGCATAATCAATAAAGTTTCTACCGTACGCCTACAGTATCCTTCATTTACCGTAACCCGGGCGACGTTCCCCACTGCACCATAATTGCACAAATAGTTAGCCTAATGCTCCAAATCATTAGTTGAGATACCTAGCATAATCAATAAAGTTTCTACGGTATGCCTACAGTATCCTTCATTTACCGTAACCCGTGCGACGTTTCCCACTGCACCACAATTGCACAAATCGCTAGCATAATGCCCCAAATCATTAGTTGAGATACCTAGTTGATGTGATGTGGAGGGTTGATGTGGAGGGACAATTGAGACAAATTGCTACCACATTGTACGGCTCCGTATCGGTACAGTACCAGAGCCCATAGTGAGTACCCGAAAAAATGGATTTCCGTTCCTGGACGTGCTTTACGGTGTGTGCTGCATTTTAAAATTTCAGCCTTATTGTTCATCTGGTTCAACAGTTATAGCCAAACGAGAAAGTGGGCAAAAACTTATGAGAGATATTGTATGAAGGGTGAAATTCAATTGATTGAAGCCGATTATCAATCGACCGGATAATCTATTATTTCAATAAAAGGTGGAAAAAATGTTTCTCACTTTCCACCCATGAAATTTGCGAATGATTGGTTTTATTTTTTCTCATTTTCTTTTCTAGAAATTTTTTGTCATTGAATGTCTATCGCAAACTGAAACCACAAGTACTAAAAAATTTTCTATCACTGAAGCAATGTTCATTGTAGATTACTAATCGTTCGTTCACAACAGTAATTTAAATGTAAATATGACTATACCCTTGCAAATTCAGACCTCTCGTTTTCAGGTACCTATTTAACTTAACGACTAACCATATTTCTTATTAAAAACATATTTTTATAAAACTATCACAATATGTTAAGTTTACTGAAGCTTATTTATTCGAAATACGTTCAATCAACTATGAACTAAGCAAATTATTCGTGATATTTAATGACTGACCTTACTCACTCCTAAACAGCACGCGCCGCTCGTCATTCGATGCACAAACTGTCGCCGACTGCGCTACGTCGGAGCGATATGAACGGGAGTATCAAATGGAAGAAGCAAATAAGCAAACAAATCTCACGCGACGTCAAATACAAAGAAATCAGCTGTAATATTGGGTATCGATTACAGCAAAAATGAGGCTTACCGTATTCTTTAATGTTTGACGCGCTGTGACTATACCGTACTTAGTGGCAATCGAGAACTGTTCGTATTCCATATTTTTGTTTTTCGTATTATCTTTTAAAAAAATATTGCTGTATAATTAATGAAGAAATTACATCAAACACACTGAAAATAGCGATAATGAACTCATTTAAAATAGATGCACTGAATAGAGAAAATAAATTTGTAATTTAAATAAATGAAAACAAATTAATCTTGGTGCAGCAACGATCAGGACGTACAAATGCCAAATGGCACAAACAAATTTCCCGGCCGTGATTAAAATCGAAATCGAATACAGCGGCTTCTGGTGCAAGGTAGAGATAAAAATGATTTCAACTAATGATTTGGGGCATTATGCTAGCGATTTGTGCAATTGTGGTGCAGTGGGAAATGTCGCCCGGGTTACGGTAAATGAAGGATACTGTAGGCATACCGTAGAAACTTTATTGATTATGCTAGGTATCTCAACTAATGATTTGGAGCATTACGCTAACTATTTGTGCAATTGTGGTGCAGTGGGAAACGTCGCCCGGGTTACGGTAAATGAAGGATACTGTAGGCGTACGGTAGAAACTTTATTGATTATGCTAGGTATCTTCACTAATGATTTGGGGCATTATACTAGCGATTTGTGCAATTATGGTGCAGTGGGAAACGTCGCCCGGGTTATGGTAGCTCGGGATACGGTAGAAAAATTACAGTAAGCTAATCAATATTAATAAGTGCCTTACTAATGACCTAGCTGAAATTTCAAAATTGAGTTCTAAAACGATACAGTTCTAAAACGATACAGTTCTAAAACGATACACCCCCGTTCGGCGCTCCATGCAAATCTCCTTCTTTGACTTTTGCAAGTGGGGCCGAGCTGAATGGAAAATTCTATCAAGGCGAATCTTTCAAGGGACTCACTCGACGGTTTCTTCGGAACATTTCGCCCTGCTAATTGAATGTGTCAGTCGCTTTCCTCGCTCCTTCTCTGCATAGCGACGGGTGAGGAAGTAACAACCGGAAGTTCTTTTCACTCCAGACGAACCGGCCTGCCATATAAATATTAAATATCGGTAAATAATGTTTACTCACTTCGGATGTTTTAACAGGAGAACCGAGAACGTCACTCGACCATGGCGCTGGAATGAACACCAGAAGGAAGAGGAGATTAGTTCGCATTCTGCAAATAACATGAATTGTAGGAGTCAAAGAGTAGAGGTTCGCGCAAAATGTGTTTGTGCTGTCAATAAAACGCCAGCTGGCCTTGCCTATCTCAACCGAGGGAAGATGGGAGGGTCAGGGGGGAGTGTACACGCGACGGAGAATCAATACAACGGGCCGGCAATTGCACACACACCCAGTCCAACTCTGCAGTGTGAGAGAGGGGAAGAGGGGGTGAAAGGGGGAGAAAGAGGGGCAAAGAGGTCGCGGTGGGAATTTATCTACGTGGTTTCCACCTACATAATACGATTTTAGAAAGCACATCTAGAATTATCCTAAAGAGAATCTGTCGAGACCAGTGATCTGGCATTCACCTTAAAGAGGCTGAAGAAATGTTATAATTTTCAGAGAAGCGAAAGATACAGTGAGCACCGAATGTACATAAGTACATAACAATTCACGAAAATACAGTACAACACAGTTATCGAGTAGTATGAATGCCCCACATGTTCATTAAACTAGATAAAAACGAGAAAAAATGGAGATGCCAACATTCGAGGCGAATTTTCGGGTCTGAGGAAGACCTATTCTTGTTATTTTTAAATTTTTATTTAACTAATGTTGACTTGCTCTTCAATATTCCGAAGAGAAATTCTGCGGTTTCTCGAATCTAAGATAGGTTATTATTTAATAATTCATTATTTTTCGACATTTTCATTTATAACTTTTTTGGTTCATTTTTATTTTGGTTGCCTTCAACAGACAAATTAATAAGCAAATTTTTCTGATCATTTTGAGCCCACGAACGACATTCTATCTATATTTTGAAGGAAGTTACGTCGATTCCGGCATCAGAACCGGGAATTTCCTAAAAGCCGGCTCTGAGACCTGGGACCTGGTTTGATGGAATTCTCATCCCTAGTACACTTCTACATAAAAGTATGATCCAAACCAAAAATAATTTTTCAGAATTGTTCCCGCCTTCATGCAATCTCTCGTGATACCTGTCTTATAAGAAAAATGGAATATGATCTTATCGTGTACCACACTTTCCCCGATAAAAAGTTCAATTTATTTTCGATTGTCATACAAACATTTGTCATATACATAGCATTTGTCTGATGAGTATACGCATCCAAATACCCTGACAGAATCGTACGTAGAGATGGCAAAATCAAAATGAGAGAAAAGCCTAACTCTTGGTGTCCTTGGGATCATGATTGCTGAGCCTGGGAAGGGTGATTTGAATAAAGCATCCGTATTTTTTGCCTTGTAATGAATACTACAATGAGATAAGAACGGGCATTTCACATACACCTTCTCCTCAAGAACGACCAATCGAGCTATTTTGTACTGATTTAAAATATCTTCACTTGCATTGTATCGAGATAAGAACGGGCATTTCACGTACACCTTCTCCTCAAGAACGACCAATCAAGCTATTTTGTACTGATTTAAAATATCTTCACTTGCATTTTATCAAGTGAAGGAATAATAATACCTTTATTCGGCCAATATTATTTGAACACACAACTTACAATAACGTTAAAGTCACCAAACTGAAATCGTAGTTTACAAGTATTCGTTTTACTGAGGTGGCGCCTGACAGCTATATGGTGCAAGCGAACCTCAATGGGCTGCCGTGCTTGGTTTCATAATCCGTTTGAGTGAGGAAGACGCCGGGAGTATCCTCGAACTTGAACGTGCCGGTGGTACCATCGCAAACAATGGACAATGGATTCGCAAGATCAGTATCCTGCAAGGAAAAATATTAATGTTTATCATCGATGTAAAATTGCGAAAATGACCTTCGATGCAAGTATTTTTGTTAACGTTATTTGGGCAGCAGAATAAGGCGGATCATAATAATGAGAAGAAGGGAAAAGACATATTGTACTGAGCTAAAATGGCGCTTCTTTCTAGCTGATGTATGTCGCCTAGCTAAAATAGATATACCCACAAGAAATTTTTGGTCCACAATTTTTTTGGCGACTATACACATTTATAAAATTGCGTCAAATGGTATCTGGGCTGCTCTGCTGTTTTTTTTGCTGTTCGTGAAGTACTACCTGTAGCGTCTTGCCCTCATTTTTGTTGTTTCACAGAGGAACGTTTAAACATTTCGGACGAGTGTTTGTAAATATGTAATATAAAGTATGAAAGTGTCGTCTCACGGTTGTGCCTGCAATGGCCCGTCCTCCGTCGCAGATGACGCCCTTATTGGAGATGGAAGCAGCGGAGCACGTCTTTTTTACAGTGTATGTAGCCTGGCAATCTTGAAGAGGCCACGAATTGAGAACAATCGTGCACACTGAAAAATATAGGGCATTGTAGTTTTATCGTTTGAAGAGCCGCATAAGAGTCATGAGCGCTACTCTCATATGAAATACCATAAAATTGCATTTACTCAGATTGCGGCAAATATTCGGATTCACCTTAATCCAAGAATGCATGGCATTATTGCATACTGCGAAAATTTACAGCAGGAAATTTGATTTTTTTTTTAATTTTTAAATTTGAAATTTTAATTTACAATCCTCTTGCTCCTTTCGCAGCCGAGACATCCAATTGCGGCAAATAAAATTTCAACTTTCTACCTCTGAAAATTGCGACGGACGAGTGAGCGACGAGAGTACACAAATGTGCATCAAATATCGATTATTTTCACAAATACGACAAGAATGGATGTACCAACTTCTGACCTTGGTAAAAATTAAAGATAAAGTTTGTTCCCGTCTTCTAACGTGGTTTGTGGTAATCAGTCTTTGGTACTCAGCACTATACCTTTGGCACTGGGTACGGCAGGAATTCCTCCGCCATTAGGTTTCATGGGTAAGCAGCACGTCGCGAGAAGAGGGAAAGTGAAGATAAGCACTAAATTGGTTGGTATTTTAATGGAAATATAGAAAAAGTGAAATCGGTAACTATTACCTTTCGTAAGCATCGTGAAATATGAAAAGAATGTGTAGACTGATAAATCAATCGGAGATGATTCTAAAAACTCAATGAATTATTTAAGCAAAAATTGGAATATGAAACCTCAATGATAACAAGTATTCTGTGTTAGTTTTTTTCGCAAAAGGGAAGGCAAAGAATGGCGATATTCATTCTCGCAATCATACATATATATAGCTTGCGACTAGAAATTGGTGTTTATGGACTGAAACCACAAAAACGAAATGTTTCATCCCTATTTCATCAGGAAATTGGTAGCATTCAAATCAATCAGCTCCTATCGAAATCAAAAATCGATGTTCCCAGATAGTCCGAACACTTCTCCAACCTCTTCACTCCATGCGCTTTCTCACACCAAAACAGACATTAACCATATTCGTATAAAGCGGGTTTTAGTGATCATCATTACGGCGATACAATGAAGCCTTCCTAAAGGAGAGAAATAGTGGATGGATGAAATAAATAGTGGATAGGGAGAGAACAAAGATAGCCCCGCCCATGCAGCCGGAATATTCGGCAAGTGATGACGATAGATATACGATTTTGTGTTGCTCACATTTATAGCTTCCATGCCCGATAGATTGAACGGGGACTTTGGCTGCTTTCCCGGCTTCCAGGCTAGATCCAGGAATCTCTCACTTTTGCACACTGTCTCGCACTGACCTCTCTGTACGCATGTAATAACTATTTTCAATAAATATGTTGTTCGGTTGACATCTAATACACGTGGCTCTCATTCGACGATGATTCTATGGCCGAGTACCTACAACGAATTTGAATTTTGTCGAATTTATCAACAAAAAAATCGCTGATTCATCATGCTTAGTGATGCCAAATGAAGAGCAAGTTTTTCATTTTATCTTTAGCATAATTGGTTTATTATGCTAAGCAGGAAAAAAACATATGCAGACTTTGATCCCGTCTATCGAAAATGATATTCGCAACAGCTCTAAGTACTTCACGTCGACAAATAATAACATGGTTAATCTCAATAAGGAAGAGTCTACATTTTTTTCAAGTTTTATCGTTTTCAAGCTCTTGCTCGAGAATGGTAGTAAAGGATCTGTGGTATCCAGTTGAAAATCATTGGAAATCATGCCTAGTACACGTTGGGATACTTGATAATAGATTATATTGACGGTGCCCAGTTTTATTACTCGTAATTCGGTCAAAGGACTCTTCATTTAATCAGTATTTGCTTGTAAATATAGTTGCGATAAAGGGATATGAGCGCAAAAACGTTATTCACCTCTTTTCCATCTCTCTCTGAGCATGCTAGACAGGAGAGGGATAATGAAAGTGAGTGTCCACTCTTCTTTCACTCCTGAGGTGGCAATGATCGCAGTGGATAAGGGATAGGGAATGCAATAGAGCTGAAAGGGTGCAGGGTGAACTCTCCGTGCATCAAGTCATCGCATATAGAGTGCGAAATGTGGGGGGTGACAATTCCGCAACCGACATTTCCGCAACGGCTTATAACTTTTCTCAAACTCGACGAATCTGTATGAACTTTTTCCCCTTGTTAGTTATTTGCTCAATTCTTTATGCTGAATGTAAGATAAATGAGTGATCTGTGAAAAGTCAAGGGTCTCGAGTGGAATGAGCAACGCCCTCGGGACTGCTGTGAAGTCAACTATTTAAAGTGCGACTTCAGCGCTCGGGTTCTTTAATAGAATGGTACTATTCATGTGAAGCGTGATGCAATGGCTGCTATCTCATTGTCAGTGCTGCAGTTCTACATCGAGAAGGTGGACATCTGTAAGTTTGCCTTGTTCGGTAATATGTCAAGAGAATCGAATTTTATTTTAGTTTTCGGCGTGTTGACAACTATGATGCTCCTCTACGTTATTTGCCGTTTCACAATGAAAATATGGGTAAATACAAGCACCTGCTTCTCGTGTTTACTTCTTATGATGCACTGCTAATACTCCTTCATGTCTTTATCGATCCAGTTCGTTTCTACACATTTTATCAAACTTAATTCCAATAATACAGAAAGTCGTAATTGCCAAATCTACGTGTGGAATTTTCTCGGAACATGGCGAGTTAGTGGATGTCTCTATTTTCAATTATACGGAACAAGCTGTTGCCAAACACAGATTTATATTTTTATTCACCATTTATCAGTAGGATCTAAGGGAGAATGCTGAACAAAGTACATTTTAAACCTTTATTTATACTCATTTAACATACTTTGTAAGATTCTATCCACGACAAAAAAATCAATCAAATGTGAAAGATTTCTTTAAAAATTCTTGTATAATTATGACATACCGAAGACTAATCTTCATGTATTTACAGACCGTCATCCCTCTAATCTTTGTCTACATTCCCTACTTCTGCTGTCTCAATTTTCCATTTCTCGGACTTCCCGTTGTTCAAAGGGGTGCTTTTTGCAGTCTACTCATTGCTTGTTTTCCCGCTTGGGGAGCGGTTATTGTGCTAGTGCTCATGCCGGACTACCAACGAGGAATTAGTGGGATCGTGAAACGACAATTTAGAAGTGCCTATAAAATGGACAACGTCATCATACGAACGAGTGATTTCACCTCACAACAGGATGAGAAATCGTCTCCTAATGCAGTCCAGTGAACAATCGGAGTAACTAATCATGCAACATGTACTCTATAAATGATTTCCCTGTGGGATTTATTAATTTATTTTTGTAGGCAACCACACTGTCGCACTTTCTGTTATCGCTTATTGAGAAAATATAACAAATGAAAAGTAACACTTATTGGTTCTGTGAATGGAAGAAGACTGATCCTCTACCCCGACCCAAGCCAAAATGATCTGTCGATACGGACATCATGGATCATCCTGACCTGAAACAACCTCCTAGAAAACTTTATCGCCTGATGTGAGAAAGAATAAATTCTCCGTTTTATCGAACTGCTCGTGTTGTAGAAGTGAGTTGCGAATCGGACATTGCGTTTCGCACTTTGCAAAATGGAAATATCTTCTCAACAAGGAGCGTTCGATAAGAAGGTGTCAGCGATAGTAAGATGATGTTATGGACAAGAGTGTGAAATGGAAGAATTGCGAATGCGATTAGGCCCAAACCTGAATACGATTAGCCGTTAAGGGACGTGATCGATAAGACTCGACCACCTCCCGATCCCGGTGAGCAATGCGAACGGGGGGTGGGTGCAGTCCGCGTGGGTGCAGTACGTTGGGCCCACATTGCACAAAATGACTAATATTTCCTGGTGCCGTGGAAGCTGCCTCTGGGCTAGAGAAAAAACTGAGTGTGGGTTTTTTTCTTGAAGGAAAAATGTTGATTTCTCCTTCAAGAACTTTTTTTCGGTTGAGAAAAAATTATTTTTTGGCAAATTTTCACTCAAACCCATATTCCTAGCTCAACTACAGCACCAGGAAATAAAAGTCGTTTTGTGCAGTGCGTGTCCAAGGTACTGCGCCCTCCCGAGTATGGACCCCCAGTTCTCATTGCTAGATCATCGGGACGGGGGGTGGAGTTGAATCTTACCGATCACGTCTCTTAAGATAGATAGAACACACATACATACAAACAGACATGCACTGTAGCTTACTATAAGAATACTACTGAGAATGTCTTACTACTACTAAGAATACTACTGAGAAATAGCGAAAATGTCTTCATTTACGCTCGTCGTGAGCGGTCGGTCCGGTGGGCGCTCTCGCGAGTGAAGTGGGAGGGGGTGACAGTCCATGCAACGGGACGGCCCTACTAGTTCCTGCTAGTCTTCCATCTGTTGCTACTCTACTAACGTGCTCTACTTGGATCTCGGAGACTCGGTTGCGGTGTTGCGGATCTGGTGACGTGGAGTTGTGGTGTCCCTATCCCCGGAAAGACACGTGGTGGAGACGTGAGGCGGGAGGCCAGAAAGTGAGACGGAGATCGGTTCTCGAGGTCCGAAGGTGGAAGTGGACGAGATCGGCGTGGTGGCCATCCAGAGATCAAAGATCAAAGATCGAGAGGCGAGGTGGCCTGAGAGAGGAGAGTCGAGACCGATTTGCATGCGGTGAAGAGAGACACTGATAGAGCACGTGACGGTCACGTGAGGCAAGGACCGAGGTGCAAAGGTCAAAGTTCGTGAGTGTGGGAAGGCAGAAATCGGAGATCAAAAGATCAGTGTGGTGTCGGAGTACTGTAGCGGCCTGAAGCGTGATCCACACATTAGCATGAGGCTAAGGAAAGATGAGTGTACTCGGATTGGGAGTCTGAACATCGGAACGTTGTCTGGGCGATTGATGGAGATGATTGACATGATGATGAGAAGAAAGATTGATGTGCTTTGTGTGCAGGAGATACTGTGGAAGGGAGATGAAAGTCGATGGGTGAATGGATATCAGATGGTGTGCACAGAAGGAGATGGACTGAAGAATGGTGTGGCTGTGGTATTATCCCCGCGATATTCTAAATGCCTTGTGGAAGTTGAGAGGGTCAGTTGTCGATTGATGAAGGTGAGGTTGGATATCAATGGCGAGATGATTAGCATAGTATCTGCTTATGCACCACAGACTGGACTAGATCGGAGAATGAAGGAAGAGTTCTATGCAAAAGTAGGAGAGATAGTTGAATCGATTGATGAGAAGGACGTCGTGATTTTGGGAGGAGATTGGAATGGTCATGTGGTGATGAAGCCCGAGATTTTTGGGGATAAGTGTGTTCACGGAGGGAAAGGATATGGGAGACAGAATTTGGATGGTCTCAGATTATTGGAATTTGCACAGCAGCACCACCTGGCAGTGCTCAACACAATGTTTGAGAAGAGAGAGAGTCATCTGGCGACATATTACTCTGGTAGTACGAGAACGCAGATTGATTACCTTCTCATGAGAAAGACCGATCGATGGAAAGTGAAAGATGTGAAAGTAATCCCCTCGGAATCTGTGGCGCCCCAACACAAACCGGTTGTATGCGACGTGAGACTGAAGGAAAGGAGGGATGCGGAGGAGAAGGAGAAGGAGACGGTTAGAATGGAACCTAAGATAAGGTGGTGGAGATTGAAGGATCAATCGATGAGAGAAGAGTTTGAAAGAGATATGATACGAACGGGAGCATTGGGGATCGATCCGATGGACATGGAAATAGAGATTGACAAAGTCTGGTCACATACGAAAGAGGCAATCTTGAAATGCGCAAGAAGCGTTCTTGGGGAGACAAAGGGAAGGGGAAAGAAGAACCAGGATTCATGGTTTTGGAGAAATAAAGAAGTAAGAGTCGTAACTAAGGAGAAGAGAGAGGCATTTCGAGAATGGTTTCAGAATAAAAATAATGTGACCAGAGGGAGATATGAGATAAAGAAGATTGAGTGTAGAAAGGTCATCCATGAAGCTAAGATGAAAGCATATGATGAAGTGTATGAGTTGTTAGATGGAAGAGAGGGAGAACAAGCAGTGTACAGACTAGCTAGAAACCGAAATGAGATGAAGAAAGATCTGAAAGAGGTCAAGACGATCTGTGATAAGAATGGAGTGGTTGTACGAGGTGCCAGAAATGTGAAAGAACGGTGGAGAGAATATTTTGATGACTTACTCAATGTTGAAAAGCCACAAACGTTGTTGAGAGATGGAGACGAGGTGGATGAACGGGTGTCATATTGGAGTCTGGACGAAGTGAGATGGGCAATTGGAAAGTGTCCATGGAGAAACGCTTATGGACCCGATATGATTCCAGTCAATGTTTGGAAAGCTGTGAATGAGAGCGGAGTGGGGTGGCTAACGAGACTGTTCAACAGGATATTTGAGGGAATGAAGATGCCTGAGGACTGGCGGAGAAGTGAGATTGTGACATTATCGTACATGTTACGCAAATCGGAACGGGTACAGTAATTTACCATAAATTACCGTCGTTTCAAAACATTGCGAATACGGCTCGTTGAGAGCTGATTTTAATTTTGCTGGGTTTCTAATATTCGATTTAGTGGAATTGGCATGGATTGTCATGGTGAAAAATGGCTAGAAATCAATAAACCAGCTTTTGCGTGTACCATTTGTGCCCACGTGTATTGTGCACATTTCAAATTAGTTGGCAAGTTGCCAATTGTACTCAGTTCGCGATTGCAACCTTTCGTTTCCATGTTCCTCTTTTACTCGTGCGAAACATACGTGTATTCGATGTCTGTTTGGTATATTTCTCTCTCTTATCGATTGATCGGCCATCAGGGGACCCAGCAAGCTGCTCATCCCGCGGTGGTAGTTCGTCGATGGACCGCGAGGAGGTCAGGTACGAATTTCCTCTTGTTTTCATTGGTTGTCTTGAGCTACCCTGCTTGTGGATTGGTTTTGCAGCCTTTTCGCATTCTTCACGGGCGAGGGAACATCGGAAGAGCTCGCGGGAGTCGTAAGTCGACTTTTTCTTTGTTGTTAGCAAGAGTGGTTGTATCGAATACTGCGGCTTCTTTTGGTTTCCCAGAGGATTCTCTTATTCATGGCTCTCTTTCGCTTCATTATTACTTGAAAGTTTACTCGAAATTACGAAAGTTTTATGCCGATATAAATAAGAATGGTGCAATATTTCCAACGTGAAAATTGGTGATGTTTCAGTCGCTTCGGGCGCAGCGCCGACGTCGACAACGTTTGCAGCCTTCCGGTAATTCCACTTTTTTCCTCTTTTCGCCAACAGTGAAAATGAGCGAATCATAATATTCGTGAAGATATAGTCCGTGTTTTATTAAATCACCATAATAAGGGTATTAGCTTAATTTCAGTCGCACTGTCCATTGATAAGCCGATGTCCTTTGTAATGTGCTGGTTGTAGATATTTTCACCCTGCTACGCTTAGCCACTCATTATAACCTGAACGCTATTACGCGCAATTCGAAAAAAAGATTGCTGGACTTTTTTGAGAAATAATAATCATAGCTTAGCATGCGTATTACGTAAACAGTGCAGAAATACCGTATTGAATATAAATAAATTCATTGATAATGCATCGAAATGAGTGCTGATTTTATGCGAGTTCTAATTCTCAGCTATGATTCAGTGAAATTAGATTGATATGACATGTTTGAAACAGATAGAAGTTGTTAAATCATGCGCAAATCTATTTTGTGAGGAGGTGATACTGATAGGTTACCGAGAGACTGATGTGCCTCCTCACTTGCATTCAAGTTTTGCCAGAAGTACGGAACAGCAGAATGATAGTTAAACAAGACTAATATTTGTAATTTAACATTGAAAATTGATTACATTCATGATATGCATTTATTTAAATAATTGATGAAAAAGAATTCAGTAATATTAGTAATATAATAATCAATATTTAAAATAATCGCTGATATCCATTATCATATTCCGTATTATCGATTAAAAATGTGTTTGAAATTAAAAAAAGTAAGACCTATTAGGTTGACAACATACATTATCTGAATATTTCAGTGGCTTTCGCAGGCTCCCTGCTAAGACGACATCTTCGGCGAGACGGAACGGTGCCAATACCCACGAGGAGTACGGTATGTGCATATATTTCGTCAATATATTTATGCCCCTGCCCCCTCCCACCCTGTTGCTATGTATCAGCAAGCAGGATTCCGTTACCGGATGAAGAGACCAGTGTATTTGATGGCACGGTCTCTTTCTGGTTACGGTATTCTGTCGATACTACAACTCCGTTCTTCCTCTATTACAATATTTATTATTTTTTTCGCAGAACTAATAACGCAAAATACCTTTAATAAGAACGGCAACCAAAAATATTTCGTTAGATTTAAAAAAAAAATTATTATTATCCCTTTCTACGTTCAGATCTTCTACGCCGTGACGAGAGGTCAGGATGATCTCCCTATTTGTATCGATACACTATTTGAATTTTCGTGTTTATATGCCAAATTCCTAGTCAGTTCAATTTCGTATACTCGCTATACGGTAGCGTGGATTACGGTATCGGAAATACGGTACAGCTACTACCGTACGCCCCAAAACAAAGACTGCTCGATATTCAGCTTGTAGTTAAAGTTCCGAATGAATTAGCGTATTTCTTATGCTCTGTATACCGCAGGACTGCTTACGGTATCGACGAGACCGTATTCAGTGAACTACCGTATACCCTCCGATCAAAGACTTTCAGATCATAGAACAAATATCCACTCAACTAAATCAATTTCGTTTAATCAGTATACTGTAGATTGATTACGGCATCCACGATACCGTATTCAGTGAACTACCGTATACCGATGAAAGACTTCTCGATTTTCAGATCAGGGCTGGGATTTTACGTTTACGGATTTTACAGACCTTAATCCGCAAAATAATTATTTTACGGATCCGTAAAATAAAAATCCGTAGAAAACCTTATTTTACTCTAAACTAGTTACAAAAATAATATTTTAAACGAAATTTCGGAAAGATTTCTTCCTTTCTGAACTTTTCTATTTGAATGGCCATTCTATTCAGACTACAAATATAGCCCTGAATTTTTTTGTTCGCATCGAGGAGTAGCAAAAAACGCTATGAGTCTGTTCGCCTAAGAATCAACAAAAAATATGTACACTGAAAATGCAATGTGTGCTTAAATTGGTACACTGATGTTTTCGAGGGTGCTGATCATCATTTGTTTCTCGCAAGAGGCAAAAGAGAACAACTAGAAGCAACAATGAGGAAAATGCGAAAAGAACTCGTTGGGCGATCAGAAAGGAGTCCTGTGTGGCCAGAGATATTGTGGGGGTTTCAGTAGGTGCGTAATCGGTTTCCTCTTCAGGGTTGGTAGATATTTCAATTCCTAATTAAAAGATGTTATTTGGTGATTTCAGAGAGACAACGGACAGCGCGGATGACTACGAAGAAGCTACTGAAGTTCCGGCTGCCAACCCTGAAGAGAAAACTGATTACGCACCTACTGAAACCCCCACAACATCTCGGGAAGAATCGTATGCCCCTACAAGAGCAGTTCATTTGACCGGAGAGTTGATTAATTCACTAACTGCGGGTGAAAATATGCGAAATGTAGTGCAAAAAGTAAAATCTATGAATGAAGCACTATCGAAAAACAAGCCTGCCCCACTAAAGACTTCACCCGTTCCATCAATGGATACCCATTCCTTCACAAGATCGTTCCAATCCCACTCAACCACAGTACTTCCCCCTCTACCACTCGTCGCCCGACTAGAGCAACTCGCACTAAACCTACACTTCCCCCTACTACCACTCGTAGCAGTCGAACTAGATATCCATCCAAGACCACTCAAAGTGGTCGTAAAAAACCACATATAAGCCAGCAAGAAGAGAGTGCAGTGGGGTAAGAAGGAGAGTGTGATAAGTGTGTTGAGTATAATGTATAATTCAGTGTAATTGTTACCCGATTGTCTTGTTTACTACTATGTTTATTCAATTGTGACGCAGATAAAACAATTATACTGATGTAAATTATTCACAGATGTTAAGCACACATATCGTTCTTTAAAAATTATTTATTTCATTCATTGCTTTTGCTTTCATGGAAATCGTTTTTGCATCTTGGGACCTTTCTATTATCTTGGGACCTTTCTATTATTTTCATGGATTTCAATCTCTTCTTGGGACCTTTCTGTTCTGTTGGGACCTTTCTATTATTTTCAAGCCATTTTTTCGATTCTTGGGACCTTTCTGTTCTGTTGGGACCTTTCTATTATTTTCAAGCCATTTTTTTCGATTCTTGGGACCTTTCTATTCTGTTGGGACCTTTCTATTATTTTCAGGCCAATTTTTCGATTCTTGGGACCTTTCTATTCTGTTGGGACCTTTCTATTATTTTCAAGCCATTTTTGTCGACTCTTGGGAACTTTCTATTATTTTTCATCTTTTTACAGCGCTCTTGGGACCTTTCTGTTCTTGGGACCTTTCTATTCCGGAAATTTATTTTTCTCTCTTTCTTGGGACCTTTCTGTTTTTTTGGGACCTTTCTATTCCCATGGGACCTTTCTGTTTTTTTGGGACCTTTCTGTTCCCATGGGACCTTTCTGTTTTTTTGGGACCTTTCTATTCCCATGGGACCTTTCTGTTTTTTTGGGACCTTTCTATTCCCATGGGACCTTTCATTCCCTTAGTGAGGGGATACTAGAACAGAGCCAATATCTCTTGGATGGGATAAATGAGATGAGCGCAAAATTGTTGTCTCTGTTCAATTCCATATCTCTTTTTCTAAGCATTCTAGACAGGCAAGGGATAATGAGAGTGAGAGTCCGCACTCCTGAAGTGGCAATGATCGAAGTCGATATAATAAAAATCGAGCTGAAATGGTGCAGGGCGAACTCTCCCGCTTAATTGATCTAATTCCACTGCACTGACAATTGTCTAATGAGCGCAAATTTGCGAGGAGAACAGTTTTGAACGATTTCTTTTCTTCGAAATCGGTTTTCCAACCGTCCTCCTTCCACGCGCTCTTTCACGCAGCGATCAAACGAGAGAGTGTATGGAATGAAAAATTAGTAGATATAGAAACGAATCTTCGGAAACCCATTCTCCTAGCAAATCTGTGCAAATGCTTTTTAAAACTTTAAAATGTTAAAACGGGTTCTCCGTAACAGCGGGGGGCGGCATGGCACATCCTTTCAAAATGGTCGTATCGAGCTGTAACTTTTAGGTTATGATCCCTATGGGTGGGACACACTTCAGTCATATTTATGGCTCGGATCTCCAACTTTAGGATCCCAGATCTTAAAAAAATGAATCTCAAATTGAGCCATCGAGTCAAACACCAATCGATAGAGCATGAAAAGTTATCCCTGGAGCTCCATTTTCAGCTCGATTGCTCTTTTCCGTTACGAGAAATTCGGTGAAAACTGCATTACCGTTCACGTTTTGAAAAGTTACAGTATGAAGGTATGAAAAAGGCAGCTTTTTTATTGCAGAAATGGATTCCACTCGTCAAGACGCTCCAGGTAGCATATTTCAATTACTAAATTTCTTTCCTTTTTTTGAAATATTCACGTTTTGCTGTCATTTCCAGCTCCACCCGACTGACGGGGGTTCGAATCCTCAGGAATATTTTCGACTTTCACTCATCTTCGGGAATATTCGTGACTTTACAGCAGGATCCACAAGCCCCGCCACTACCCAAGGTCATGCTTTTATTCTTGATAAGTTATTCAAACACATCGCTCGTTCTCAGTGTTCCTCTTTCAACCTTTCCCCCTTCATTCTCGCAGTGGCGTTGGAGGTGGAGCGGTGGGTGGATGCATGGATGTAATGTACTGCAAGCACGTGCTCTGGACAAGGTAGCGCAACTGGAAATACTCATTATTAATGGTGCACTTGATTGATAATTAAAATTATGAATCACAAGAAGCACTATTGTGCTCATACTAGACATCGCAATTAGACATCAGAGATTAGCAACACCGCCAATAAGCAATGCCCGTGGGACTGGTATGAAATCAACCTTTTGAAGTGTAGGCGATCAATGTGGGAGTATATATAGAGTGGTAGTTTGCATGTAAAGAGTGATACAATGACCTCTAACTCATCGCTACAGTACTACATCGAGAAAACGCACATCTGTAAGTTTGCCTACTAGTTGGGGAATGCTTTAGGAGAAGTGTATGTCCTTTTAGGTTTTGGCGTGTGCACAAATATACTGCTCATCTACGTCATTTGCCGTTTTACTCGTAAAGAGATGGGCCAATACAAGCAATTGCTGCTCGTGTTCGCTTCTTACGGCACATTGCTCATCATTCTTCATGCTTATGTTGATCCGGTACGTTCACCCACTTCGAGCAATTGGAAATGCTATATAACGCAGCAAGTAGTAATCGTCGAGTTTACGCTTGGCATCGTCTCCGACCATGACAGGGTTAGTGGTCATTTTCATCTCAATTATTGCGCGAAATATTTTTTTCGCCGTTAACAGATACTGACAGCGGTCTACTGCGCATGCTTGACGGTTCCATTCGTTCTGATGAACATTGATTTCCTCTATCGATATTGGACAGTGAGGCATCCGCATCTAATTGATCTATTCTCTCATCCATCGTTTGCGCTAACTCTCGTTCTCTTCTGCATTGCGGAATCAGCGATGTGGTGAGCATCTTCCTTGTCTGGACATCTGATACCTGCGCAATGAGCGATGGCATTTTGAGTGAAAGGGCACCGCAAGTTTCAATGTCCTCGCATTTTATAATGCTTGCTGCAGTGTTCATCAAAGTACATCGACGTACTCCTCATTTCACACACTTACTCCACTGGTAGGGGGACGAGAGAGTGTGAATAATGAAGAGCACATCGATGTAGACTGACTGAAGGGGAGATAATGGTTATCACATCGAGGTTTTTCTTGTGTATCTTCGGCACGCTCGAGGATGGGATCGGAGCGGAGATACTCAGCATTGAAATGGAAAGAAAACACGGCAAGCGGCTCATCGTTGGCTGGATCGTTTTGGATAATTGGGTGAGGTTCTATAGTGGAGAGGTTCGAGGGAGGAGGAAATTTCATTTTATCCTTGAGAAATGAGAAAAAAATGGAAAATGAGAGGAAATCTGAAATTGAATATGGTTCAATTTTTAATAATTTTGTTCAATGTTTCATCGTAGCGCGACGGTCGTCTCAACGTCAAGTGCATGCTCACTCTGATCGCCTTCGATATTTTCATAATCTCATCCTTCACCACGGCACTTTCTCTCGGCGCGCTCACTTATGAGAGACTATCTGAGTCGAGTGAGATACGGCCGTACAAGCAAAACCTAACCTATGCTGAAAAGTTCCTCCTAGGGTAAACATTGGCCGTAGAGACCGAAAATGGACATAAGAAGTTTCATAGATCAAACCCGGCTGAGATATGTTTCACCACATGTCCAAAAGTGAAATTTTCAACTTTGACAGAACGCATCCAAACCCCCTACATAGCTATATATTATGAAAGCTCTCTCTAAAATAAACATTTTTCATATTATGGCCAAGTGGCTAGCTCTTCTGTGAAATAAGTTGTTATTTTTTTAACAAATAATTTTTTAAAATCAGTATCACGGCGTACGCGGCGGCACTTTTAACTGTGTCCATTCGATTGCGCGTTGAAAATTACCCCCGTGCGCACAAAATTAGCTTCATTTTATGCGACTTGATCAAATCATTAGGTGAACAAACCCGACTGCTCAAAAACGAGGCGATTTTAAACAAAATAATTTATTTTGAATGTATACAAAGCTCGCACAGCGAAATATTTCGTAGAGTCACTAGAATACATAAGATGAAGAAATTAAAATTAACTCTGCTCAATTTGGAGGAATTTTTTTTTCAGCTCAAACCACGTACCCCGGGTCATGGTCCAAAACCTGGAAACTGTTTTTCATTTTTTTGTCTCTTCCGCTCGGCATCTAATACCAAATCGTGGTATATATTATTTCTACAGCATACATGGTCACATATAATACTCTAAACAGGGAATCAGTCGAAAAAAAAATTCTGCAAATTTCATGTATTCTAGTGACTCTACGAAATATTTCGCTGTGCGAGCTTTGTATACATTCAAAATAAATTATTTTGTTTAAAATCGCCTCGTTTTTGAGCAGTCGTGTTTGTTCACCTAATGATTTGATCAGGTCGCATAAAATGAATCTTGCTAATTTTGTGCGCACGGGGGTAATTTTCAACGCGCAATCGAATGGACACAGTTAAAAGTTCCGCCGAATACGCCGTGATACTGATTTTTAAAAATTATTTGTTAAAAAAATAACAACTTATTTCACAGAAGAGCTAGCCACTTGGCCATAATATGAAAAATGTTTATTTTAGAGAGAGCTTTCATAATATATAGCTATGTAGGGGGTTTGGATGCGTTCTGTCAAAGTTGAAAATTTCACTTTTGGACATGTGGTGAAACATATCTCAGCCGGGTTTGATCTATGAAACTTCTTATGTCCATTTTCGGTCTCTACGGCCAATGTTTACCCTAGGAGCAACTTTTCAGCATAGGTTAGGTTTTGCTTGTGCGGCCCCTGTTGAGAGAATCTCAATCGACTCAGATATTCTCTCTTATGCGCACATTAAACAGACGAAGAAAATGTCTGAACAAACACGGCGACTCGAATTGAAATTACTTATCGCCGTCGTTGCACAGGTTCGACAACACTATGTTTGAATTATATTGAAAATCAACTTGTTTCTGAGTAAACTCTATTCTTTGCCGAGCATGATCATGTCAAGACTGGAAAAAATTAGTGCTCAGACCGGGATTCGAACCACGGGCCTTCCACTTACCGTGTAGATGTCTTAACCACTGAACTATCCGAGCTCTTCTCTGCATTCTCTCTATCACTAATCTTTTCAGTGTTGCAATGATCATAATATTGAATAGTCACTGGCATATGAGGATATGGTGTGAATTGGAAGGATAATTGAGAAATGCCGTAGCTATGCTGAGTACTTCGTATTGCAGACCGTCGTCCCTCTCATCTTCGTGTACATTCCCTACTTCTGCTGTCTCAGTTTCCCATTTCTTCGTATTCCAGCAGTTCGAATAGGCGAAATCTGCACCCTCCTCATTGCTTGTTTTCCTGCATGGGACGCGGTCATCGTGATAGGACTCATCCCTGACTACCAACGAGGAATCAGTGGGATCGTAAAACGACGATTCGGAAGCGCCACAAACACGGACAATGTGGTCATAGGTATTCGTTTGAGAGATTTCACAACAGTGTAAACTGGCTCCCCTCTAATTGCATTGCACATATAGTACTAAGGGTAGTGATGAATAGAATCTATTGTTATATGCTGCACGCACTCTGTGAATGATTTCCCGGTGGAAATTATGAATAAATTTTGCAGCCACCCACGATGATCTCGTTTGTAGCTCATTATGGAGAACAGGCAAAACTGTGTGAATAGATGTCGGCTTCAGTTGTATTCATGATTCTATCAGGGTGTCCCAAAAGTTCTGTCACAAAGCCTATTTTCATGGTTGTATAGAACATGTTATCGATCAATAGGCATGATGACATAATGGCTTTGGTACATTGTCCACTCAGTAATCAAACACGCCTCAGTGCTAGTCAACTGCTTCACTGGCCTAGTTTTTTACATCAATTCTACCGAAGTACACATCAACCGACTTTTGATCGATTTTGCTCTAGTAATTTTTCAATGGCAAGAAACACATGGAAACCAATGAACAACTGGCGCTATCGAAACTAGAGGCGGCCCCTAATATACGACTCTGATAGTGTTGGCATTTGTCTACGTTGAGTTCCTTCTTCATAGTACCAAAATCACCGACGACCTCATATCTACCCAACTGCAAGAGGTCGTCGTCGGAATCCTTCTTGGTCTCAAAAGATAGGAAGAAATTGAAATTATGATCGACCGGCAAAGACCTCGTTTTTTCGAAATCGATTCAGAAAAAGAAGGGCAATCCAAAGCAGGAGTGACTAACTATAGCGCTGCATGCTCTCGGTACCAGTGACATCAACTATCATTGTTTCGAAACCATTGCGGCCATCTGCTCCGGAAAAGAGTTATCTAATCGGACCTATCTTAACGCTGACTGTCAATTTTGGTTTGACTCCACACCCAGTCTTTCTAAAGTGCGAGTTTCATGGTTCTGCGCGATTGATAGGAGGAGGTGACTAGTATAAACGGTGACTACTTCGATCACTGATCGTTTACTCCTCTTCGAGTTATAACGAAAAATCTCTCTGTTGAGATTTTGTTACAGAACTTTTGGGACACCCGAATAGGATGGAAAAGTGCAATTGAACTAGGAATAGAATATTATGATTAAATGATTGTAATGATAAAATTGAAACTAACATTTTTTAAAAGAATGTCATTGTTATTGGCATGTTTTATTTCTATATCCAAGAAATATTAATGTACAATCAATAAACTCGAATTGAATAAAAGGTAAAAGTAAAAGGTAAAGGTCCTTCCCGACTTCGAGCTGGGCTCGCGGAATTGAATATCCCCAACAAATAAAACAAAGATCGATTTCGTTGTCATTTGCGTAATACTCTTGGGATCCCATCGAGCATGTCCTCTCGTCATCTTTCGTTACCGGTAGTCTACTAGTTGAAGTCGAATTGAGTGGTTGTTAAAACGTATGCTGTCCGGATACGTCGAGAAGGCGCACATTGGTTCGATCCATTCTTTTTTTTCTTGGAAACATTTACAATTACAGTCTACATTCACACAACTCTATCAGCTGGTTTGGGGCATTAAATTGTGGGATTTTCAATAAAAAAATGTTTCTTTGATAACCAAAGACCAGTCAATATTCAGTCCTCGGCATTCTCGCTAATGCCTTGCTGCTCTATGCAATTAATCGATTCACCCGCAAAGAGTTCGGCAAGTACAAGCACTTGCTCTTCATTTTTGCCGCATTTGATATATTCTTGACAATACTGCATTCCGTATCTGAACCGGTAGGAGATGAAAGAAGAAAAAAGTTAATTTGCGATTTTCAGAGCGTTGTTATTGTAGACTCTCATTTCGGAGTCGTCACGGATTCTTTTATCGAATCTCGGGTGGGTGAATTATCATACTATTCATCCGTATCATTGCAAAACTAGCAGGGATGTGTTGAGGTTAAATACACTACGCTCTATGCGTACACTACGCTCTATGCATAGTTCTGCAGGTTCGGTCCAGGGGGACCTCGGTAGCTTGCTTCGGTACGGTCCAGGGGGACCTCGGTAACTTGCTTCAGGTACGGTACAGGGGGACCTCGGTAGCTTGCTTCAGGTACGGTCCAGGGGGACCTCGGTAGCTTCCTTCAGGTACGGTCCAGGGGGACCTCGGTAGCCGGCTCCAAGTACGGTCCAGGGAGAGCTTAGGATGTTGGGGAATCTTAATCGCTAGAAAGAGTACTGGCTTATTCCGTTGCAAAAGGCTCGTCAGGCTGAGAGCGATCGAAAAAAGTTGCCACTACGCCACTTCGTGGCTCCGTGGCAACTTTTTTCGATCGCTCTCAGCCTGACGAGCCTTTCTCAACGGAAACGCAGGATACCGTATGTTGATTTCCTTGGCGTGTTCGAACACGTTTCTGACATCGCAAAACACTTTTCCCGCGATTCTCCACGCTCCCCGGTTCATTTGAGAACTTTTTAAAATTTTCAATTTTTCACGTTAAAACATGTTAGAACACGTTCAGACACGTTTCTGACATCGCAAAACACTTTTCCTGTGATCCCCTACGCTTTGCGCATCAATTGGACACTTTTCGAAATTTTCGGGTTTTCACGTTAAAACGTGTTAGAACACGTTCAGACACGTTTCTGACATCGCAAAACACTTTCCCTGTGATCCCCTACGCTCTGCGCATCAATTGGACACTTTTCGAAATTTTCGATTTTTCACGTTAAAACTTGGCAAAACAGGTGGAAACGTGTTTCACGTTGTTCAAAAACATGTTAGGACCACTTCTGGCACTTTCGAAAAATGCCACAAAAGGTTTGCCCGCGGCGGGGGTCGAACCTGGGGGTCTCCGTTTCAAAGTCTGGCGCGTTATCCACTTGGCCGTGAAATTAGCGGATTTTTATATTAAAATTTTGAAAGGTTTTCTGATCAGTTATCATATGCAAAAGGTTCTCAGAAGATATCGCAAATTTGAAGCGATTTATGGGGAAAATGGAAAAAAATGTCTGTCACGCTGCAACAAAAAAAAACATACAGACAGACACAATCATTTCCTATAAGTGGAGGAACCTAAATCGTTGGAGGAGTTCATCGAATTTTCAAAGCAATTACACTCAAAATATGCTTACTTATCACAGAGCTTGACCGGTTTCTACTGCTCCTGTTTCTCTGTTCCCTTTGTTCTCATCAACATTGACTTTCTCTATCGCTTCTGGGCGGTTCGACATCCACATCGCATTGCTTTGTTCTCAAACTCCGGCTTTGCGCTTCTACTTGCCTTTGCCTGTTTTGCAGAGGCATTGATCTGGTAAGTATTTCGTATCGTCAACCATTTTGTATTTTACGATATTTTTTTAGGTAAATAAGCATTTAAATTCCATAAGTTCTGATTTTTTGCTCCAAAAATGCATTCCTCGAATTCTCAAAACAATAAGAATCGTTTGAGGTTTCTTCTCTGCATCATCGGATGTACAGGGAAGATTAACGACGAAACGGTAGAATTGCTTCGTTCTGAATACGAACGAAAATATGGGAAAATTATCGGAGATGGATGGCTCGTCATGGATCACTGGGTAAGAGCAATAAGATTTTTTAAATAATCAAATAAATATGTAGTTGTTGTTTTTTCTGTACGCTTTTTAAGCAGTTACTATTTAGAGAATACCGAAAAACCGAAGGATAATTGAAGGTCGACATTCGGCTCAACTTACACATCTCTATATTGCTGCTCACTTTTGATCTGATCATGATCGTTTCTTTTACAACTGCTCTGTCACTTGGGACTTTAACTTATAGGTACATAAACAAGGCAAGGTTGATATCAGAACAATCTAGAAGACTTCAGATGAAACTGCTCATAGCAGTTACGGCTCAGGTACGAGGAGTTCCCTTCTTTTCTGCTGCAGCGAGTAACGATCGATTGCAGACCGTCGTCCCTCTCATATTCGTGTACATTCCCTACTTTTGCTCCTTGAATTTTCCCTTCTTCTTCATTCCGGCGCGTCTAATGGGAGAGGCATGCATGCTCCTCACCGTTTGTTTCCCTGCGTGGGACGCTCTTATCGTTATCGCCCTAATGCCGGACTACCGAAGAGGAATTCGTGACTGTATCGAACGAAGTCTAGGAATCAGTCGAGAAACCACAAGCATAGTAAAAGTTCAGCCCAATACCCCAAGATTCTGACTCGCTCGTAGTTCCTTCTGTGCGACAAACGATTGTGACTGGCAGATATCATTGTATTGTTTATCAAATATCATGAGAACAACAAAATGTCTAAATTTCCGTCTCCTATTCCTAAGTACTTCCAGACCGCATCCTTGAAACTCGAAATGTAACCGAGCTCTTGCAGTCGATCAATCTTTGTTGTACGGGCCCTCTTCTCCGTTACTCTTGCGTTTCGTGTCTAATTCCCACACAGCATTTATCGCTTCGAACACTTCTTCGTGTGTGGCATTACTTGAACTACCAGCCATTTTGCGCTTCGCTGAAACTCCACACTTCTTTGTCCGTTCCTTCATGTCTGTGTGGATCATGAGATACTTTTGAACGTCTCTGAAAGGAAACCGTAAACATATTATGCTTAGGAATATTTTTTTCATCTACTTAAATTCGTGATTGGATTTTTTTAAAATTTCAAATACAATGTAGGTTCACGATGATCTAATAAAGGGTTTTCAAAATCTCCTTTAGCCCGCGAAACTGGAAATTTACTTTTGAAAACAGCTCAACCGTGTTTTCTCTCGAAAATACATACAATTCACCTTCAATAATAAACTTTTCCTCATGGTGGATTATGTATAATCTCCTTCAGTATTCCAATTCATAATTGATATGTTGCAGATGATTTAGACATCTGAAATGTTGGAAGTATTCACTGCGAATTTCACTGAAATGCACGAATCATATACGAGGAATGAGACGGAAAAAGTAAAACTCCGACATCCGGGAATTAAATTTATAGCATATTGCGGCACAGGGGAGTCTATTCCTGAAACTTATCCACAAAAATACAACTCATAATCATTCGGGAATCCACCTACGAATGCTTTCCATAGAACGAAGTGAACGGAATATTTTATAGGTTGGCAATTAGAGAACGACTTAAAATGGAAATGCTCACTCTACGTAATGCTGCAGAAAGAAAAAATACTGAAACAAGGAAAAAGGTGCGGAAGTGCAAGAAAATATGTACTCCTATTTGGAACGCTCGCTCAATGCTAGCGGCATAAAGAGAAGGCCAGGGCACAGGAAGAAGAGGGAGAAGAGGGGCCGTGCCACTCTCACCCCTCTCGTCTCTCCCTCGCACACTGTCTCTCTTCCTTATTTGTAAGGGACAGGTGCCAGCCAGCGTATCAAGGCCAAGGGTCAACCAACTGTTCTCTATAAGAAAGTCTGAGGCGATGCTGCTTCGAAAATGCGCACAATAAAATGTAGACCGACTCTCTTCTGATGGATTGGACTATCGTTTCCTAGGCGTACCATGAAACAAAATCGATATTCTGTATGGGTGTAATCAAATTACAGGTCGCGTCTGTCAATTCAAACCAGCAATGAGCGGAGCTCGCGTTGCGGTACGCTATCTCGGGAATGAATAGTACTTTCATCTTCAGTGCGTTCCCCAAACTTATAATATCAGATAAAGAACGGAGATATCCACTATCTCGTTTATTTGCGCGAAAATTTGGTAATATTATTTCGGCAAGGTGAATATCCATGTGTTTTCTGATAAAGATAAACAAGCAAATCACAGGAATATTGCATACTTTTTTCCCATGCTTCAAAATTCTAACTCGACAAATTACTTTTCCGAACCCGAAAGCATTGAATTCAGAGCAATTGCAATAATTTATGTTTATTCGGTGAAATAGGAAATCTTTCAACAATAGCGATTGCCGAGGGAAGTGGTGCTTTCCGACCAAAGCCGCCATTCTGTCAGTTGCCATTTTGTGCCTCAGAAAAGGACCGCAGCTGCACTTTATCTTGGTGGTTTTTCATTAGAAGATACGATCGTTGGCACTGAATGTTGAAATTAAAATGAAATAAAAGAATGCATTTGCACATTTATATTTAAATAGTTTCTGTCATTTTAATATCCATGGCAATAATAGCATGAAATTGAAATAATAGCATGAAAGCGTATTGTATTCTTCGCTCTAAACATATAACAGAGCGGCGGAAAAGTCATCATAATCTCACCTTTTTTTTTGAAAGTCACGAATGATAATTTTTTATAAGCCGTAACTTCAGCATCCGGCTTGTAGATGATGTATACATCTGCAGTAATTGTTAACAAATGAAATAAAACGAACACACGATTGCCATGAGCGAAGTGAGCGAAAAAAATGACTGACATAAACAATTCGGGGAATGGGATAGGGAGTAAGAAATACTGAGGGAGAACGTGGACCCAATGTGATCTTCACACTAAAGTAGCTTAAAATTAGAGGAAAAAAGGCTGCTGATGAATATCCGAGACTTTAGAAGAAAAACAAGCACGTGAGGCGAGAAACCCCGAAAAGGTATACGTTTAGCGATGTTGATAGAATGGAGAGAGAGAGGAGTGAAAGTGAAGTGGGGTGTGGAGGGAAGAGAGGCACAGTGCCACCCTGAGTCTATCGCGAGGGGGAAAACAGCCTCCTCTCTCACTCGGCACACTCACGTGTCTTCGTATAATAGCCCCACGATATGTGGTGAAGAGCTGACCCCATTGGGGAGGTAATTAAATACGAGATAATGGATTCTTATCCAAGACACCATGGAAACTTCGAAGTGGTAGCTGGGATTTGGTTCCAAGTCGACTTAGTGTGTATTCACAAAATTATTTTTTTTGCGAGAAAGATATATGAAATTCCAAAATATTAAGAAATTTATAGGAGCAACAATTATTTTTCTATATCACACAGAGCAGCATTTTTTGTGTTACAGTTTAGGAAACATTATCTTCCACTTTGCTTCCAAGTTGATGTTTGCGAGATTGACATACAGACATCTCAGATGGATTTTTGATGCATTGTTGGGGGAGGAATATCCATTCTGACAGAAAAACGCGCCAATTTCTGGCCCCTCGCGCGAGAACGAGTTCGATTCGAAGACAGCGTCGATGCGATCCTGCCATTTTGACTTTCTGAAAACGATCTCGATATGTTCTTCAGTACGTTATTTTATGATTCTTTTAGATCGCAGGCATCGATCCGATGGTAGAGGAGACCAATCATATGCCAGTACAGGCGAACTGCTCAATCTAATTGTCTATGCAGGAGGTCATCAAAGGTTCATACCATTTTAAACACTTCCTAAAATTCGTGAACTAGAAATCTTTAGTCCTTTAGAGGAATGTGGAAGAGATGAAGTAGGCATCTGAAGAAAAAGAAGAAGAATAATGAATATATTTTTAAAAAAACAGATTCACGGCGAAAGGACGTGGCAGAAATTGAGTGAACGAAGTCAATGATGGAACCGGAAGGGTAAAGGGGCAAAAATAACAAGAATAATAATAATTAAAACAGCAAGAATAACAAGGGAGAGTAAGGGAGTAAAATAGGGGAGATATGCAGATTGGTTTATTGTTGTGCAACAATTGGAGAGAGGTCTGATGCACGTTGTAACCTAAGTAAGTACAAACAAAGACGAGAAGGGATATTGCGACAAAAAGAAATGCTTAAACGCCCAAGGTAACTGCAAATATGATAAATTAGAGAAAGAAGCCGATAAAATTGTGGAGTCCGCGTAATCGACGCGTCTGTCACCAATGCCAAAACGAACGCACAGCGGCCACGTAGCGTGCACGCCAATACAACTTTTCCCCGTCCAAACATATCTAAATTGTGTTTGTTATAGTTTTTGTTCTATTTAATCGTCCGCGTTAATTGTGTTTCTATTATATGCTAATCCTCCGTTTCTTTAGATGTCTACTTCATCTCTCTGCGCAGAATGTCGTCTAATGGAAACGAGAAATAGAAGCTAGAATGAACTATGAAAAGGTAGGCCACTTTCGTCATTTTCTTAGATTATTGTATTTAAATATTAGTTTATTTAGTCAATTTATGTAATTTGCTGAGAATATTTAATTTGGTCCTCGCGGACTTAATAGTCGGGGCAAATTTCGAAAATAGACAAACAGTTCATGAATGGTCACGACAATAAGTTCACAGTGATAAGTCTTGTTGCAGTTTGATAATTCCTGTAGTTCAGTGCGTATTGGAATATAACGCCACAGGACTGGACATCCTGATTGGTGAGATGATTATGAGCGACTCAACAATTATCAAAACGAGAATTCAATTTCTCCCTCCAGAAGGAAACTCTAACATGTGTCAAAGCTGCAGGTTATGAGGTAAAAAGATCATTATTAAATTTTTAAACGACACGATCTAACGAAATGTCAAAATGGCACTTCCTGTGTTTACCGAGACGATATAGCACACAAAAGAGAGGTGGTCGACAACGTTCCGGATTTGTAAACAACGGAAGTTCGAATTTCGGCTTTTCGATCTGATCGTATCCTGTTAAACATGTAATATTCTGCTCTGTAGTAGTCTAGAGTGCTCATGGAAATTTACCGTGCTCGTGAAATTTAATATGCAATGATTCGTAAAATGTAGTACAGGGTGGCCAAAAAGTATAGGTCCGAAATTGGAAAACGCAAAATTCACTTCAAAACAAGACAAAAACCGTTCTAACACGTAATAGGAGGTATGTTGCTGTTGACACTACACTTACCCCTTCCCTCCTTCGATCGTTTCACTCTCTCCGTCACTACGGGGTAAACTATGTTTTGCGTTAAAACACCTTGAGGTGATTGGCTTTATCAGGGCGCTTAGCACCTACCAGACAGAACTGCAAAGAGGTTAACACTTGCACTCGATACTTTCCTCTGTGCACCGCTACGATACCCTCTCAAGACGAAATGGCAAAAGTCGATCGATATCCGACGACCATCATTGACGATCGACGATGCCACGAAGAAGGACGGTGATGACAGACGATCATCGACGATAAACGATCGATGATGATGAAATGAAGATCGATAAACGTGGAAGATCATCGACGATGACGAAATGACGATCGATAAACGTGGAAGATCATCGACGATGACGAAATGACGATCGATTATGATAGAAAAACCGAAGACCGACGATAATCATCGACGATCAATCAAAGACGAGCGCCATCTAAAAGGAAGGGGGAGCTTAACCTCCCAGTTAGTAGAAGGGAACTACGCCCCATGCAAGGTAATAAAAAAAAGAGAGAAAATACATAATAAAAATACGGAGATGTGTCGGTAGCATACGTGTCCAAGCCGCAGTCCCGCTTGGTAGGCAGAATGCATCCATGATGGGGGTATCATGGAATCTTGGTAGGCAGAATGCACTCATGATGGGGGGTATCATGGAATCTTGGTAGGCAGAATGCACTCATGATGGGGGTATCATGGTCCAACATGGGGTCGGGGTCGGGTCCACCGAATTCAAAGTGACCTATGGTAACTTACCCGCCGGGGTCCCGCAACGAAAAAAAAGTACCGTAATCCATGCTACCGTAACCCGGAAATACAAAATCGAGCAATGAGACTCGGGATTTGATGCATGAGCTATGCCTCGAGTAGAAATTAATCGGACGGTATACGGCGGTCCCGACACGCCATTGCCGATACCGTAACCGTCTACAGTATGCTGAAATTTTAAATTGGTCAAATCGACTCGATATTTGTTGCATGAGCTAGTCCTCGAGTAGAAATTAATCGGGCGGTATACGGCGGTCCCGGCACGCCATTGCCGATACCGTAACCGTCTACAGTATGCTGAAATTTCAAATTGATCAAATCGACACGGGATTTGTTGCATGAGCTAGGCCTAGAGTAGAAATTAATCGGGCGGTATACGGCGGTCCCGGCACGCCTTTGCCGATACCGTAACCGTCTACAGTATGCTGAAATTTCAAATTGATCAAATCGACTCGGGATTTGTTGCATGAGCTAGGCCTAGAGTAGAAATTAATCGTGCGGTATACGACGGTCCCGGCACGCCATTGCCGATACCGTAATCAAGTCTACAGTATGCTGAAATTTCACATGGATCAAATCGATACGAGATTTGTTGCATGAGCTAGGCCTAGTGTAGAAACTAAACGGGCGGTATACGGCGGTCCCGGCACGCCATTGCCGATACTGTAATCAAGTCTACAGTATGCTGAAATTTCAAATTGATCAAATCGACACAAGATTTGTTGCATGAGCTAGGCCTCGAGTAGAAACTAAACGGGCGGTATACGGCGGTCCCGGCACGCCATTGCCGATACTGTAATCAAGTCTACAGTATGCTGAAATTTCAAATTGATCAAATCGACACAAGATTTGTTGCATGAGCTAGGCCTCGAGTAGAAACTAAACGGGCGGTATACGGCGGTCCCGGCACGCCATTGCCGATACTGTAATCAAGTCTACAGTATGCTGAAAATTCAAATTCAGTCAATTCGCACGGGATTTGTTGCATGAGCTAGGTATTGAGTAGAAATTAATCGGGCGGTATACGGCGGTCCCGGCACGCCATTGCCGATACCGTAATCAAGTCTATATTCTAAAATTTCAAATTGATCAAATCGACTTGGGATTTTTACAAGAGGTGTACCTCGACTGGCCATTGCTTGGAGGGTATACTGTTTCTCTCCTACCGTACCTAGGGTTACTGTATCGGGGTTACAGTATGACGAATTTTTAAATTCAATCTATTCGAGTCGGGATTCTTTCAGGAGCTAGACCTCGAGCGGGAAATGCCAAAGGGGAATACCGTATCGATTCCACCGTACCCAGAGTTACTGTAGCGGGGTTACAGTATGACTAATTTTTAAAAGTTGTTTATTCGAGTCAGTATTTTTGGAGGAGCCAAACCTCAAGCAGGAAATTTCTTTGGGGTGTACTGTATTTATTATACCGTGTCCCGAGGATACTGTAGCGGGTTACGGTATGAGAGGGTTACGATATGAGTACCGAATTTTTGAAATCGAGCATACCGACTCGGAAATTTAGGAATAGATAGACCTAGTTCAGTTATTGTCTGCGAGGCTTACCTTTTTCAGAGTATTGCTATATTATGTCGGATGTTCAGATGAAATTAAAATCAAATATTAGTGTAAATATTCGGTTGGTCAATAAGTTTTGCCCTATTTGATGTTTGAACTTTGCGTTGTCGATTTTCCGCCAGTTCTACTTAGCAAGCCTTGTGTTCATAATATGTTGTAGGAGGACTGTTAAGTAACAACTTCTATCTTTGGTTTCTTTTCGCACTCTCTCGGGCTCCTTGATATAACATTGTGTAAATTTTGTGAGATCCGCTGAAAATTCGAGAAAAATGTTTATGGATTCCTTGGCGTCAAGAATTTTTCCCAGATCCTCAGCTTAGAGCCAATTATATTATCAACAGTCATTTTCAATTTTATGGTAAGAATGAGCCGCTGCTATATTTCTTTTATAAGTTATGGTTCTCGATATTAGATAAGTCCGGAAAAAGTAATATCGCTTCGATTTCAAATCACGATGTCGAATGCAAAGCTATCCAGGTGTAGTAGTGCACGATTTACTCACTGACAATATAACTTACTTTTCCAGTTGAGACTTTAAACTGTGCCCTCCTGAACTTTTCGAGAAACAAAAAAATCATAAATTTCGAAAGTTGCAAATTTTCAGAAAAATTCCAATTTTTGGTGTCTGATTTGATAAAGTGTCCTGTCGAAGTGAACATGAATCGACCAAAGCCCCACTGAACAGCAATACTATAGGACTTTTGCTGCAGAATGGGCGGCATAACCTATCGCTAAATGCTTCACTAAAATTAAGACACTTTGAGAAAGCACGTTTTCGTGCTCTGATTTCAGGAATAATCGCAATTCTCAGATAGTTCACCGATGGTAGCACCTAGTTCAATGTGAGTAGTACTATTGTAATGATAGTAGGTGCCCTTCAAAATCAGATCGGAATGGGAATTCAATTCGGTTCAGCGACATTAAAAATCGGAAGACGAGTGGCACCTTGAAATTTCGCGCGCAGCTTTTATATTTGTGACATCGATTCTGGCTAACTCGATGTTGAATGTTGCTTCCATGAACCTTCTTGCATTCAGGACAGACCACTCTTTCAATAAATAGGTTGCATGGGATCCTAGCTCGATCCCTCATGAAACGGCAACTCGACAAAATTCCGAGTCGAAACCGACCTGATCTACTTTCTCAACTCTCTCTTCTCGACTAAATGAATGGGCAGCATCGAAGTAGTGGGCGATGAAAAGGGGAAGACTCACTTTGTATAGTGAGCGTACAGGGAATATGATTGCAGACTTACAAATGAAGCGCGATAGAATTTTGAAAAATTACAAAATCGGGCAAAACTTTTTGACCAACCTGATATTATAAGTTGTTCAAAGAAAAGAATCAACCATTAATTTTTTTTTCGTTAATCCCGGTTGCAGCAGAAGCAATGATGAGCCTCGCAGACAATAATTGCACTAGGTCTACCAACTCCATAATTTCCGGCTCGTTATGCTCGATTTCGAAATGTCAGTGTGATGTAAATGCGCTACAGTATCCACGGATACGGTAGAAGTTATACAGTAACCTCTAAAACATTACCTGCTGGTATCTACCTCCTGATAAAATCTCGACTCGAAATGCTCGATTTCATAAATTTGTCATACCCGCTCCAGTATCCCGGGACACGATAAAATCAATACAGCATACCCCCCATCAGTGCCTGCTCGATGTCTAGCACCTACAAATATCCCGAGAAGATATTATCAAATTCATTAAATGTTCATACTGAAACCCTCTACAGAAAGCCTGGATACGGTGGAATCGAATCGGTATTCCCCTCTGGCATTTCCCGCTCGAAGTGTAGCTCCAGTAAAAATCAGGAGTGGATTTGATCAATTTGAAATTTCAGCATACTGTAAACTTGATTACGGTAGCGGCAATGTCGTGCCAGGACCGCCGTATATGGTCCGATTAATTTTTACTCGAGGACTAGCTCATGCAGCAAATATCGAGTCGATTTGATCAATTTGAAATTTCAGCATACTGTAGACGGTTACGGTATCGGCAATGGCGTGCCGGGGCCGCCGTATACCGCCCGATTAATTACCACTCGAGGCCTAGCTCATGCAATAAATACCGAGCGAATTGGCTCAATTTGAATTTTCAGCGTACTGTAGACTTGATAACGGTACCGGCGATGTCGCGCCGGGAGCCCCGAATATCGTCCAAGCAACGGTTACTCAAGGTCCACCTCCAGTAGAAATCCGGAGTCGATTTGGTCAATTTGAAATTTCAGCATACTGTAAACTTGATTACGGTAGCGGCAATGTCGTGCCAGGACCGCCGTATATCGTCCGATTAATTACTGCCCGAGACCTAGCTCATGCAACGAATACCGAACGAATTGGCCCAATTTGAATTTTTAGCATACTGTAGACTTGATTACGGTTTCAGCAATGGCGTGTCGGGACCTCTGTATACCGCCCGATTAATGTCTACTCGAGGCCTAGCTCATGCAACAAATACCGAACGAATTGGCTCAATTTAAAAATTCAGCATACTGTAGACGGTTACGGTATCGGCAATGTCGTGTCGAGACCACCGTATGCCGTCCGATTAATTACTACTCGAGGCCTACCTCATGCAACGTATACCGGGTCAATATTCTCAATTTCGTATTTCCGAGTTACGGTAGACTGGGTTACGGTACTTTTTTTTCGTTGCGGGTCCCCCGCGGGTAAGTTACCATAGGTCACTTTGGGTTCGGTGGACCCGACCCCGATCCCATTTTGGACCATGATACCCCCATCATGAGTGCATTCTGCCTACCAAGAATCCATGATACCCCCATAATGAGTGCATTCTACCTACCAAAGGTGAGACTGCGGCCGTGGACACGTATGGTCGGTAGGCACAGCGAAAGCCAGAATGGCTTGAGCGAGAGAAAGATCGGCCATTTGTGCAACCGCTGAGTATCGGCTGCACAAATGACCGGCGCGCAGCGAAGCGCTGCGCGCAATATTCAAAAGCCAATTTCACCTCAAGGTATTTACACGCAAAACTACACTTAACCTAACTTAGCTTTTAACCTATTAGCTTTCTGTTATGTCTGTGCACAACGGGTGTTTTAGTGTAATATATTTATAATATGGGAGCAAAAGGAATAACGACGTCTCGCTACGCGAGCGGAGGACAAAACTGAATTACGT
Organism: Pristionchus fissidentatus; assembly: GCA_036245785.1. NCBI lineage: Eukaryota > Metazoa > Nematoda > Chromadorea > Rhabditida > Neodiplogasteridae > Pristionchus > Pristionchus fissidentatus. The sequence goes on from BTSY01000004.1 coordinate 15,261,149, forward strand.
AGGAAAAGAGCGGGAACTCCCAGCTACGCAGTCAATATGTAGAGTATACAATGAAGAGCGTGATACTCAGTCAACGGTTTGAATTTGGCGCCAAGTGTACGGGAAGTTGAGTTGGGGCGCGACTAGTTCGCTAGGTCAGACACATGACTAGTCTCATACACAGCACCTCCGCCACAAGATATGAAATACGAGTATTGAATATCTGACGATATGAAGTTACGATAGTACGAAGGTAACTTATCCGGTAGTAAAGAATCTATATCGTAGTACTGGGTAATGATGGTCAATTATGATGGGACTCATTCAGAGTAACTGTCTTCGTGTCGTTCTCCACATCTTCCGTGGGCTCGAATCTTTCTTCGACGATTGAAGTTGCACGTCGAGACTCGACGATTGCACTCGATGTAGTCGCACTTGCCGTGGTAGTTGAGACTCGCGAGACGATGTAGTTGTCCTCGACGATGTCCTTCGTCTCGCACGATCCGTAGATGCACTTCTCCATGGTCATCGACCATCTCTCGACACTCAGTCCATCATGACGCATGATCTCTCGATGTACGGTATTACCCATGGCGAACTCTCTGTTCCCACTACCGACACCTCTCCAACTCCCCTCTTCCCTCTCGGAGAGAGTGAGCTGATGTCTGATCTTTCCGCGAAAGATCTCCTCATTGCACACGAACACTTGTTCGTTGCTCTTGGCAGGATCTGAAGACTCCTCCATACTTGGGTAACGGATAGTACTGGTCTCTTGATGTACGGTAGTACCCTGGACGAACTCTCTGTTGTCCCTACCGACACCACACATTCTTCCCTCCTCTTCCTTCTCGGAGAGAGTGAGTTGATCTTTGATCTTCATATAAGAGACATCCGATGCAATTCTCGATGAGAATGCCTTTGTGCAGTCCAACACTGGTTCACTGCTTCTGGCAGGACCCGTGCGTTCCTCCAGTCTCGGGTTACGGTAAGTTTCGTTCACGACGAAACCAAGAGAGTTGACATTTTTGTCTTCGGCACCATCATTGGGAATCCATTCCAGATTCTCCGTGTTCTCTCTCTTCCTCTTCCCATTGTATGCGACCTTCTCACGAATAGTCAGCAATTGCGCTTCTGCATCATGGTCATCCGCATGAAACGTCTTCAGAGTGGGCTCATCTCTGTACGGTAATCTGTCGTTAACGACAATAGTCAGCCCGTGACGTGTCTGATTCATCCACGGTTCCCTCGTCTCTTGGACTTCTACACGTGAATCCACATCACAGAAATCGATCTTGGAGAAGCTGCTCCCTCTCTTTCCAGAGTCCGAGTCAACCTCCGGAATCACAGGCAGACACGCTCTGTCCTCTTTGGGATCAGCATGTTCTTCCACAGACTCATTCTTCTCTTCGACTAGAGAGAATACTCCTGCCTGCTCCAAGTGTTCTCCTTGCGAGTTCACTCCCATTATTAATCTTTGATCGATCTCCTTTTCATACACCTGCTGGCTGGTTCCAGGATCTACACATCCTCCAGTACTACCTCTCGGGTTCAGTCTGGCCAGTCCAGTCTCGCAATATTCTTGACATTCCATCAAGTTTGCGTAGTCATCCGGAGACTTGGTGCATGCGACTACCGCATTATCATTCCTGAAGAATGATCTTCTCAGGTTCAATTTCCGGAACCATTCACCACCGACAAGTCGAATCGGGGTTGTAGTAACGTAGACCACTCCGCTACTCTTGACTCCACTGTACTCCATAGCACAGGAAAACATTCCGAGAATCTCGAGAGACTGATCGTTAGCAGCGCTAATACGATCGACAAACTTCGTTAGAGACGGACAATTCAGTCCTCTCCAGTCACTCTCCGAGATGATTGTGACATCTGAACCAGTTGGAACTTGGAACTCGATCGATTTTCCACCGATCTTCAAGTTCACATACACGCGATCCCTCCTCTCTCCACCACAGCGGATGAGGTACGACCTCCTTCCATGCCTCTTCGGCCTCTTTCTATCAATGATGATACGGAAGGAGTTGAAGCGGTTCTCGATGGATACAATTACAACAAATGCATGGTACCGAGAAGATCGAATATTCAAACGAATTGGTGCATTATAGTATCGGGATGATCGTACGATCGAGTTCGCCGTCACTGACAAAATTGAATTAACCCTCGTTAAATTGTGTCGGCACCAAGAACGCTTCACCGCATTGGTTAAATGCTAACTATCTTCTGAATGTCAATGTACGATAAATTTGAACATCAAAGCCGGAGAGAAGGGAGGGAGGAGAAGGGACAGTTGCGTAATGCCTTGGGAGTGGAAGGTGCGAACTCTTGACTGGGTGCCCGTTACATGGCCCGAGTCTGAAACGGAGAAAGACGTGCAATTCTACCTATTCGACTATCTCGATCCCGCATGCCCATTCTCGATGAGGGAGAGTTTCCGCTTTCAACTCCACCTGGACATCAATCTATCACTCTACATGGAATCAGGTAGACTTATATTCCACTTTGAGTATTAGTCCTCCATTTCAGTTGGTGTCGCAACGCAAACAAGTGTTTCACTCTCGAGCGCGCTTTGTGGCAATCGAGAAGGCAATTGGCAAAAATTTGTGATTATGAGTACTGGACAAAGTGTACTATGAAAAGGTAAGCTCTGCCTCCCGTAAGACACTTGTCAGATCTCTCAATCCCCATAGACAAGCTTCTCGAAACTGGGACCGGTCGAATCGCTGAAAGGGACTTGGACCGGATGGACTGTTAGACTCCTTTTTCACCCCTACCTTGTGCATTTGAGGATGAGCAGTTGCGTGGCGGTATGAAATCACCCTACGAAGGCGACGATTGGCAGTGCTCTCCGATGCGTACGCAGTCGCCTTTGTGGATCCTAACTTGTCGATAAATTTGTTATAACTCTCGTGAGAAGTACGGTAGCCCGGGGAGAAGGGAGGGGGAGAAGGGAGGGGGGAGGAGGGAGAGGAGGGGAGAGGGCGCGACAGCTGCGACAGCTGCAGCCCGACCCACTGACAGGAGCGCGACCCGAGAGGGAGCCGCAGGGGAGCGACCCGCAGGGGAGCAGTGACAGCCGCGGCGGAGGATCCTAGACCACCAAAACCCATTAATCATAATATCGATTGATGCAGCAAGGGTCATTATTCCACTAATCGTAAACATACTGCCCCCCTCGTGCACACAAACCAACGAAGATCTCAAGACTCGGTTGATCTTATTACATTTTACGAAACATTGAATATTTTTGATAACAATAAATATTTAAATTCTTCTCTCCGACGACAAATCCACGTTCACATGAGGAATTATTTTGTGAGCACGGTGATTTTCTATGAACACGGTAAATCTCCATGAGCACGCTAAAAAACTACAGAGCGAAATATTCATACTTGTGAACAGATGATTCGTTCAGGCGTTCGATTCCGCAGAAAAGCGTCGTATAATTTATGTGATATTCGCCATTTCCGAGACGTACATTTATCTTTAAATCAACCATATTCCTATATTCACCATTCCGAAGTGAACAAACACGTTCTAGCAACATTAGGGATAAACCAATAATGAGCTCATGGTTCCGATTCCCACGCCGAAGTGAGCTGTTTGAAGTAGGAGTCTGTTGCTGTTTCTACCGTCTGTGATAGACTAAGATCAGTTGAGCGTTGCTCCTGACAATAATGTTTCTCGGGAGAGTTGTATAAATAATCGTACTGAACAGCGTCCCAGCCGGCTCTCAATTTGTCGAATCAACCAAAGTTGCCGAAATGCGTGGAATATGTGCTCATTGCGACAAATGGCCCGTGAAAGATGAAATAGACAGAATCTGTAAAGAAAAGTAATTTGAGATTTCAATAAATTTGCAGGTCACATAGCGATGGAAAGGTCGAAGAGCGCGTACGAAACGTCGCGAAGGAAGTGCAGTTCACAAGGACCGAATCTGTGAAGTGAAAAAAAATGACATACAATATGGAGAAGATGATTTTGAAGTCCCTTCCAAGGACGGAACAAACGAAAACGAGAATCATTATACACACAATTTAAAACCGAAGAAGGCGAATGTGAAGAGAAGCACGCAGCCAGGCTGGACGATGATGGAGAACATGAACTGAAAACATACTTTTTTTTTGTAATTAATGCAGCCCTGCCGTATTCAAGTAAATTTCGCAAAATAGTGAAGAAAAAAATACAAAAGAAAACTAAGCACATCGGAACTCGTGTTATTATAGGGTTGGTAAGAAAGTCTTGTCCGATTTTAAAATTTCAGAAAAATCATCCGCTCTTTATTTTGAAGTCCTCGGGCTAACCCTCACTAGCAATGTTAAATGTATGGAGTATTCCTATTTTCGTTGCTCACTTCCTCATGTCTGGATGTGAATTCTTTAGCGAAATAAGAATTGCGAAATGTCGCAGGATCGGCTTCGACTCTGCACTTTATTTGACGTACTATTCTATAGCGGATAGAGACGTGCTATTCTATAGCGGATAGAGAGGGTCCCATTTAGCCCATCTACTGGAAGAATGACATTCACTGAATGCAGTAAGGGCAGTTAGACCGGACTCCCTTTACTATTCAGAAGCGTTGTCTCAAATAAAGGTTGTGAGCGACAGACCACGACAAAAAGCATTTAAAATTTTCAGAGGTCATGGAACGAATTGCATTCCGATTTCCATGGTTTAGAAGTGCACTGACGGTCAGAATGTTAATACGCACTTCGAGATGGATTGTTAAATCAGTGAGCTAGCAGTGCGTTCATGTTAGGACCGAAATTGAAAAGGAGGATTCGAAAAGGAGGATTCACAAAGTGCCACAATTGTATGGAAGAACAGACCAATCATTTTGATAGCTCATTATGTAGGAAAAGCCCATTACTATGATATTTAATAGGGTTTTTGTTGATATCTGCCTACTTCGACAAAGCACATGATCGAATAAGGTATCTAAAAGAGGACTTTAGCCGAAATTCAGCGAATCTCGACTTTTATTGAGTTTTGAAAAGTTGAGAATTTTATTTTTTTGAAAGAACCACGCTGGCATTTCGTCATAAAGCCATTGAGTAAATTGCGATTCATTACATCTCTGTAACTTTGCATTGGACACAGTGATTTGAAATCATCCGCACGCTACTTTTTCTGAGAGCGACACATCTCGAGGACCATAACTTCTAGAACAAATGTTGCAGCGGCTCAATCTCACAATACTGTGACAGAGGACTGTTCACCCTGTACGTGGCTCTAAGCGCAGCTTGTTTGAAAAAATCCGAAAATAAAACTACTTTCTTATTTGTCACATTTCCGCACCTCCACATCCGCTACATTGCAATTTACCATGTCTACGGATTCGGGGGAGAGTCAAGCGACACCAGAGTTCAAAGAAGTTATTCACTAGTGCTCCTACAATATACCTTGTATACAAGATTTATTAATCTGAACTGACCGAAAAACGAAAGCTCAAAGTTCACAACTCAAGACTTTCTTACCAGCCTGATATTAGTCATGAGATCATTAGTGTCACAACGAATTTTCATCAAGCTGAGTGCAGATATTATCAGTGGTAGTTCTGACCTTCATCACTTTCACATTCTCTCGTATCTGAAATGTCCTCGAGACAGCGTACGAACCGAGTTGAGCTCCAGTCGACATCGCCCGCCATAGCCCAACATTGACGTGGTATGTGCGAAGAAATGCCTACCAATTGAGATTTGAGACTTGTAAATTCAGTAATGAAACATCCTTACCGCATTGCTCAATACAAACATGCAGAAGAAAATGTTGAAATTGGTGGCAATAGACAAGGAGCCTGTGGAACTTTCATTACACGCTTGCAAAGAGCTTGATTCCCCCAACGATTTTCTTGAGAAAACGGTGCTCATCCCAAGCATCTTTTTCGAACTTTCCGAAACGAGAAAGTGCGTGAAATGAGGAGGTTGGAGAACCGTTCTCCTAGCCAATTTGTTCTCAGTGCAGCGAATGTACACCACAACCACGGGGGGGTGACAATTCCGCAACGGCATTTCCGCAACCGACATTCCCGCAACCGACATTTCCGCAACCGACATTTCCGCAACGGGTCATAACTCGGTCAGGAGTGATTTTTATGTCATGGGACAGGTGTCATTGGTATCGGTTTCACTGATATGATATATCACTAAAGTTGATCTTTGATCTTTGCCCACTCGACGACATTTCCGCAACGGGGTATATAACTTCTCAATTGCACCCTAGAGATACCGGGATGGTTTTATTCGATTATTGACCACTTCCCCTTTCCATCCAAGAGTTGATCTTTGATCTTTGCCCACTCGACGACATTTCCGCAACGGGGTATAGAACTGCTCAATTGCACCCTAGAGATACCGGGCTGGTTTTATTCGATTATTGACCACTTCCCCTTTCCATCCAAGAGTTGATCTTTGATCTTTGCCCACTCGACGACATTTCCGCAACGGGGTTTAGAACTGTTCAAATGTATCCTAGAGATACCGGGTTGGTTTTATTAGATAACTGACCACCTCCCTTTGCCATCCAAGAGTTGATCTTTGATCTTTGCCCACCCAACGACATTTCCGCAACGGGGTATAGAGCTGTTCAAATGCATCCTAGAGATACCGGTTTTGTTTTATTAGATAACTGACCACCTCCCCTTGCCATCAAAGAGTTGTCTTCTTTGGTCTTTACCCACTCGACGACATTTCCGCAACGGGGTATATACCTGTCCAAAATCATCCTAGAGATACCGGGTTGGTTTTATTCGGATACTGACCAACCATTTCACATAAAATTTGGTCTTTTCCTGCTCGACGACATTTCCGCAACGGGGTATATACCTGCCAAAATCATCCTAGAGATACCGGGTTGGTTTTATTCGGATACTGACCAACCATTTCACATAAAATTTGGTCTTTTCCTGCACGACGACATTTCCGCAACGGCATATAACTTTGCTCGAACTCGAGAAATCTGTGTGAAATTTTTTCCCTGTTGGTTACTTGGTAACCTCCATCGATTCGGCTTGTTGCTGTATTTTTCTGGCAATTTTAAATTTTCGGCTAATTAGCGAAATTTTAATTAGCTAATTATTTAATTTGTGGGTTTGAATGCCCTTGCGGTTCTGATCATGATAACACTTTGGTGGGGTTATGCAGATAGGTTTAGTGCAGTTATATACCCCGTTGCGGAAATATCGTCGAGTGGGTAAAGACCAAAGATCAACTCTTGGATGGCAAGGGGAGGTGGTCAGTTATCTAATAAAACCAACCCGGTATCTCTAGGATGCATTTGAACAGTTCTAAACCCCGTTGCGGAAATGTCGTCGAGTGGGCAAAGATCAAAGATCAACTCTTGGATGGAAAGGGGAAGTGGTCAATAATCGAATAAAACCAGCCCGGTATCTCTAGGGTGCAATTGAGCAGTTCTATACCCCGTTGCGGAAATGTCGTCGAGTGGGCAAAGATCAAAGATCAACTTTAGTGATATATCATATCAGTGAAACCGATACCAATGACACCTGTCCCATGACATAAAAATCACTCCTGACCGAGTTATGACCCGTTGCGGAAATGTCGGTTGCGGAAATGTCGGTTGCGGAAATGTCAGTTGCGGAAATGTCGGTTGCGGAATTGTCACCCCCCCACAACCACACGTCTTTCAGGCTATGCTTACTGTTTAAGGTCAACATGGATGTGATTACGGATGGCGTAATCATGACTGTTTCTGCTCCAATTAGGACGAGAAGTGTTGAGGCTGATGCCGGTTCGTACCAACACCACCAGTGTGTGGCCACGTACCGCTCAATCGCGAAAGAACCCATGCTGGGAAACACGTATTATTCATCATTTGGGCTGGGCCAGTGTCTATGCAATTTGTATCGTTGGTTTTGTGCACCATCGAATGTTCCTCGATGCTGACCTAGGAAATATTGTAGTCTGCAGATGCGGAGCGCTAGACACAAAGTGAAAAAGGTATTCAAAGCCGCTCACATGGAGACATAATATCCGAGAACAGAGTCGATGATGAGATCGCACGTGAATACAATAGGATCGCTAACTGCAATTTTAAAAAAATTTTTCCTTAAACATTTCAATTACGATAACTAAAGCGCTTATATGACGCTGTTTGCGTTAGGATCAACAAGTGTCAGGAACAGGTCAAAAATCGAAACGGCTCAAAACTTGCTCCTAAGGGTAACTTTGGACGCTGAAAACGCCTGTGCCATCGATTTCGCAATAGGATCCCTCTGGGCGCCGGTATGGCGCCGCGCCCTTTCTGCGGAAATTGCGTTTTTCGATTAAAACTCCTCGGAAACGCGTCCGAATGGTGCGAAACTTAAATATTCAGATCAGAATTTGATGCTCTATCAAATGGCACTAGTGCCATATCATTTGTTGCTCTCGTTTTCGAGAAAAAGTCAATTTTTGACAAAGGGCGCATTACGGCCAAACCCGATACCAGATTGAAGAGCGCATTTTTCTGATCATTTTGATATATTTGGTTAAGCAATTAAGTCTGGGCTCGGTTGTTTCCCATTGCTCCAAAGATTTTTCACGCGCGCGGAACGCGATTTTTCACCCCCTGACAATATTGGCACTTTTTCTGAAATCTTGAAAAAGTGATTTTTTCGATGAAAAAAAATTCGGCAAAAGACTTTGGCAGCCGACTGGAATCGAACCTGTGACCTTCGGAATGAAGTTCTATACCACTACCGCATCGACCACGCGGATGCCGCGTGTGTACACGCGTTCCGCGCGCGTGAAAAATCTTTGGAGCAATGGGAAACAACCGAGCCCAGACTTAATTGCTTAACCAAATATATCAAAATGATCAGAAAAATGCGCTCTTCAATCTGGTATCGGGTTTGGCCTTAATGTGCCCTTTGTCAAAAATTGACTTTTTCTCGAAAACGAGAGCAACAAATGATAGTGCCATTGTGCCTAGTGCCATTTGATAGAGCATCAAATTCTGATCTAAATATTTAAGTTTCGCACCATTCGGACGCGTTTCCGAGGAGTTTTAATCGAAAAACGTGTTTTCCGCAGAAAGGGCGCGGCGCCATACCGGCGCCCAGAGGGGTCCTATTGCGAAATCGATGGCACAGGCGTTTTCAGCGTCAAAAGTTGCCCCTAGGAGTAAGTTTTGAGCCATTTCGATTTTTGACCTGTTCCAGATTCCTGTTGACGCCTTGTTGATCCTAACGCAAACAGCGTCATATTTTAAAGATGAATAGGACTTTTTTTTATACCTCATTCTTGCCAAATAAAATAGGACTTTTTTATCCCTCATCATTGATTTTTTTTGTGTTTGATAGGCAAATTATAATTACGTATTCCCCTTCAGACACTCACATTCGACTGGAAGATCGTTGAGTTGGTAGAATAACAATATAGACAGCGACACCCCCTGTAGACAGCAATATAGACAGCGACACCCCCTGTAGACAGCGACACAAAGAAGTGGCCAAAGCAGACAGTACGCTACACTTATGATGATCTGAACTTATATAACATTGACACAAAGATGATTTCTCAAGAAAACCTCGGAAACAATAATAGTCCAGAAGATAAATGGAGCTTCATTGATTGAAGTCGAATTGAGCTTGACATAGTGAGGTAATCTTTCCATGTCCCCTTTACAGATCCGAAATTTAGCATAAGAAAGGTTCAACAACGTTTAGTTTCTTTGAAAACGTTTTTTCCAACATCATCACTCCACGCGCTATCTAGACTGATCTCCGAGACGAGAGAGCAAGAGGAAGGAGGAGGGTGGAAAACTGGTTTCCAAGAAACGAAACCTCGGAAAACCGTTTTCATAGCATATTTGTACAGAGTATTAAAATCTAATAAAAAGAAACAACGCGTAAGGTGGGAATAGGAGAATGCGAGGAGACCAGAAGGCCTTGCAATATGATTTCAGTTATCGTAGCATGCAACGCATTTTGAATCCTGCGGGATTTGTCTGTCGTTTTCGTACGTACTCATAGTCAGGCCAAACTCTGTAGTTAGCCTCGATAATAGACCAAACAAAAATGTCCTTTACAGTCCTTCTGAAAAGGGACTGGATGATTCTTCGTATCAGGATATATATAAATAATAAATGACATTGTTATTCCTGCATCACCAGAAAAAGGAGGATAGAGGCCGGAACTTCTTTAAGGGGAATTCTGAATGTAAAGAAGATACGTGACTTTATGAGCTTGTGAAAAAAACAGCTCATTAGCATTCGTTCAACGGAAAAATAAACTTTTCATTTTTGTCTAGGAATACACCCACCTATTTTTCTATCTCGGCACATTAGGTGAACCGAACAACTTCCTTGTTAATAAATAAAGTTAAATGCCCCACTGATTGAATTATGTACTGTACCACGATGATACACCGCTAATTGGTACACGGCCTATGCAAAATGTATCGTGTACGTACATGTATCATTACGGAACTCTAGAATCTAGCACATGATAGTACAACTTTTGAGTTTGAGTTCCAGAGGAGGTCACAAAAAAATTCCAGTTCGCCACAATTAGGAGCGGCGCGGATTCTTTTTCCGAAACTCGGCTTATCACACACAATCGAATTCGATGGAATTCGACCCAACCTTGACAGTCAATTGCTTGGACCCTGCATATAATATACACGAAATGAGATGCATATCTCCCCGGGAGTCTACAAATCATTTAAAATTTTTGGCATGATGAATGATTGATTGATTCTCCTTTATGGAATATTGCATTTTTAGTCATTCATTATGCTCCCTTCCCTCCTGAGGTTTATGCTGCGCAAATTTCATGGGGTGCAAGGAGCAAAACAGTTTTATGCACCCTTTCATAACTTTTGCAAAACATGCAAGGTGCAAAACAGTTTTATGCACCCTTTCATAACTTTTTTCCTAGTGAAGCTACCACTTCCAGACTTGATACAGGGATTGCAAGCCACGTTTGGAACATTTTCCTTTTTGATGGGAGAGATTTCGTTTAGTTTGAGCTGACTTACACGAATTTTCCACCTTTTGATGGGGAAATTTCCCCGAAGAAATTAGCGCAGCATAACTCGGCAATTTCTTTTCCCCAACGAGCCCCACACACCTCGATAACACTGTAGGTTCACCATCAGCATTTATATGACGTTTATTCGGTGAAACAAGAAATCTTCAAACAACATCAATTGCTCGGAGTTGATGGCCCTTCCTCTTGGCCAGAGCAGCTATTCGGTCGCTTGCCATTTTGTGTCTCCGAAAATGACAGTCACAGATATTTACATTTGTCCTTATCATTAGGTGAAGCAATCTTGATCAGCGCCCCTAAAGCGACACTGATAAATATTATTATTATTATTAATACTGCCAGCCAGTAAGATGAGGAAGGAAGCGATCGTTGACACTAAATGGGTAAAAATATAAATAAGAAATGTGTGAATGTTCGCATTCATATTTGAATAGATACCGCCAGTTTGTTGTCTTTGTTAGTTCGTTCGTGTGAAACAATTGAACAAAAAAAGAAAATTAATTACAACGCGCCGAAATGTAACCTCACCTTTTTTGAAATTCAGAAAACACAGTTTTCAATGTACCGTAGTTTCACTGCCCGGCGTGTAGATGATGTAAACATCTGTAGTAGTTGTAAATTAACGGAGTAACATTAACACACGATTGTCGTGAGCGAAATGAGTGAACAAGATGACTAAAAGAAGTGGGCGCAAGAATAATAAGAGAGAACTTGGACTCAGTGCGAAGTCCATACTAATGAAATTTCGAGGAAAATTGCTGCTGAATAAAGAACGATATTTTAGCTAACAAGAAAAATAAGTACGTGAGCCGAGAACCCCGCAAGTTGATAGTAGGAAGAGAAAGAAGAGAAGGGAGAGAGGCACAGTGCCACCCTGCGTCTCTCGCGAGGGATAATACCCTCCTCTCTCACGTATCTCCGTATAATAATCATCTGTGGTGAGCAGCTGACCCCATCGGAGAGGTCATTAGGTACGAGATCGTGGAGAGTTCGACCCATTCTTCTGATAGACTGCTTACGATGTTTTATATTCCAACCGTTTTTTGAATGACTAAATAAAAATTCTTGATGTTGTTCAACTACTCTTATTTTCTTTAGATCAGTGTTTGTTGCATGCCGTTCCAATGCTCAAGGCACTCTGGACGCGATAGCAAATAGAGAACTTTATCCGAGAAACAAATAATATATCTTTCTATATCATGCAGAGCAGCATTTTTTTGTCTTACAGTTGAAACAAGACTTTTCAACTTTTCATCCTCGTTATTTTTGCGAGATAGACGGACAGACATCTCAGATGGATTGTAAATCCATTGCAGGGGATAGAAAATCTTTTCTGACAGCACAACAAGCAAAATTCTTGGCCCCTCGTCCAAGAGCTAGCTCCATTCGACGAAATGGATTATGCGTTCTTGCCATTTTGAGCCTCAGAAAAGCTCCTTGTTACTAAACTTTTCTTCGGTTTCCACTAGATTGCAGGCATAGATCCAATGGTCGGTGACTCAGCTGCAATGTGGAAACGGGTAGTTTAGGGCAGAAATAAATCAAGTCCAGGTTAAAAAAAACTTGTCATACATCAAAAGGTCATACAATCTCCATTGGAAACGAACATCTAACATCGTTTACTATCCAGATTTTCAAAATATCATAAGCCTTTACAGACAAATTCCCCGCTCCGAATCGAATTTTCTAATGAGAAAAACATCAAAAGTGCATACCTTTTAACATTTCCATGATTTACTGAACTAGAAATCTTAAGTCCATTCTTTAGAGGAATGTGTTTCTTCATTCTTCATTCTTCATTGTGTGCCTCGTGACGGGCGGTCGACAGTCTCCCCGCTCCTCTCCCTCCTCAGTTTGGAGAATCCTTGCCAGTCAGCTTGGGCAACCCGGCAAGTATATCGCCCACCTGGTACCACTTCGAGAAGAGGACCCGGATCGCCTACATCTAATTCAAGTCGCCAACTTTCAAGAAAGGCCCAGTCGACGAGACTACGACGTGAGTTCCCACTTAGGTTGATACACGCTAGTCAGGACGTACTGGTTGCTGGAAGCTCTACTTCTACGCTCAATGTCAATCGTCCAAGATCGACACTCCAATTGACCAAAGAAGCCAAGCAATATCCATTCCCTTGACCCAGTTGCCTCGAATTCGAAGATTCCGACCACCTCTGTCTCCGAATGATACCTCCTGCAGGCCCTTGCCTTGATGTCAGGATAAATATGTATATGTATATGTATATGTTTGAGATGAAGTAGGCATCTGAATAAAAGGAGCAAGAATAAAGAATTATTGTCTAGTACACTGTGCCAAAAATGTTAATGACACGAGAAAAATGGCAAGAGGAGGTGACAATGTTGAGCGAGATCTGAGAAATTCGGGAACGCGGAATCATGGAGGGAACCGAAGGGTAGAGGTTCTCAATTAGTAGTCTAGAAGAGACAGGGCAATAGAAGAGGGTGGTGGTGGAAAGGAGGGTTGCACTTGTTTATTGCTTATTGCTAGCAATTTGATAGAGTTCTGGTATACCTTTTCCACCCAAAAGAAGTGCAAATAAACACATGAGGCGGTATTCTAAAAAAAGAAATACTTAAACAAGGTAACTGCAAAGATGGTGAATTGGAGAGAACTGAGCCGATTGTGGTGGGCCGAGTCCGCGTGATCTGTCACCAATCTGCCCAAGCGAACGCGCTGCGGTCGCGTAGCGTACACGCCAACCCAACATTCCCTCTCCAAAAATCTCTAAATGGTGTTCGTTCACCTGCAGTTCAATTGCTCGCGCTAATTGTGCTCTCACTATCACTATATGCTAATTAATCGTTGCTTTAGATGTTTACATCATCTCTCTACTCGAAATATATCCTTCGAATTGAAAGAAAAGGAAGCTAAATGCGCCATCAAATGGTTGGCCCCTATCCTAATTTCCTTTGGCATTTGTTCGCTCCTAAACAATGTTCGATGAACTGAACTTATGTGACTGAGAATATAAATTTACCCGCCCCTACAATAGTCGGGGCCAATTTGGCATAGTCGAAAACTTGATTATTGGTCACGAGAATACGTTTAGATTGATCAGTTCTGCTGAAGCATAATTTTTCCTGCAATTCAGCGCCCAATATATTGGAACTCAATGCAACTGGAGGTCTAGATTTGTGAGATGAACTCATAATGAGCGATTCAACAATGATCTAAACTCGCATTCGATTTCTGCAGCCAAAAAGCACAGCCTGACATGTGTCAAAGCAGCGGGTTATGAGGCAAGAGATCATTATTACTTTTTTTAAAAATGATACGATCAAACGAAATGACGAAATGGCATTTCCTCACACAGAGAAATATGTATAAATCCAGCCCCATCATACAACAAAATGTATAAGGAATGTATAACATGTAATACATTTTTTCTACATTTTCATTTATAAAGGGGCTGGATTTATTCATTTTCTGTGTTTACCGAGACGAAATAGCACACAAAAGAGAGAGAGTCGCCAACGTTCCTGATTGGTGATCGTGTTTCGGCTTTTTGGAATAATCGAATCCAGTTATACATGTAATATTCATGCTGGTGAAAATATGATTCGTGCAGGCGTTCGATTCCTCCGAAAAGATCTTCCACCGTTTTGAATTTTTTGGAAGACTGGACAACACCTCAAGAAGAATATGAATATTATTTGCATGTAAAGAAAGATAGTCGTATCATTCAATGTTGGTTGCCATTTCCGAGACATAAATCAGGTTTTTTTTTGATAAATCAGGTGTATAATTCCGAAGCGGTCAAATTGATCTCGTTCTGTCAGAATTAGGGGAACTCCGAAAAATCTGAACATAAATTATGACTCCCACGCCGAATTGAGCTGTTCGAAGTAAGAGTCTGTTGCTGATTCTACCGTCTGTGAGAGACTGAGATCAGTAGAACGATGTTCCTGACAGCAATGACTGTTATTAGTGAGAGTTAAATTAATCGCACCGAACAGCTTCCCAGTCGGCTCTCAATCTGCCGAACCAACGAAAGCTGTCGAAATGCATGGAATATGTGCTCATTGCAACAAATGGCTCGTGAAAGATGAAACAAGCAGAATCTGAAAATTTCATAGTTCATTTGAGATTTCTGTAAATAATAAGCTCACACAGCAACGGAAAGGTCGTAGAGGGCGTACGAAACGTCACGAAGGAAGTGCAGATCGCGAGGACCGAATCTGTCAAGGGGACAATTGAAAATAGTTCAAAGGGCATTCTTTGAAATCCCAGAAAATGGAAATGAGTGCAGTAGGAAGGACAAGTGCATACAATTTGAAACCGAAGAAGGCGAATGTGAAGAGAAGCACGCAGCCAGGCTGGACGATGATGGAGAACATGAACTAAAATTTTGTCTTTGTTTTGCTTATCATATAATTATTTATGAACTAGCGGGGTGCGTGGAGGTTAGACGCACTACGTTTTCAAAGTACGGTCCAGGGGGACTTCAGTCGCCGGGTACAGTTCGGTCCAGGGGGACTTCAGACGCCGGGTACAATTCGGTCCAGGGGGGCATCGAAAAAGTTGCCACTACGCCACTTCGTGGCGTAGTGGCAACTTTTTACCTGACGCACCTGACCCAAGGAAGTTTGATTGCCCCAGCGAACTTTTACTGTAGGTTACGGTAGTATTTATTGATTTATCGATTTTCATGTTTTTGAGAAAAATCATGAATCTGACCTGCGGTCTGACCCGCCGAACTCATCGGGGGGTACTGTAGGTTACGGTAGTATTTATTGATTTATCGATTTTCATGTTTTTGAGAAAAATCATGAATCTGACCTGCGGTCTGACCTGCCGAACTCATCGGGGGGTTCTGTAGGTTACAGTAGTATTTATTGATTTATCGATTTTCATGTTTTTGAGAAAAATCATGAATCTGACGTGCGGTCTGACCCACCGAACTCATCGGGGGAACTGTAGGTTACGGTAGTATTTATTGATTTATCGATTTTCATGTTTTTGAGAAAAATCATGAATCTGACGTGCGGTCTGACCCACCGAACTCATCGGGGGAACTGTAGGTTACGGTAGTATTTATTGATTTATCGATTTTCATGTTTTTGAGAAAAATCATGAATCTGACCTGCGGTCTGACCCGCCGAACTCATCGGGGGGTACTGTAGGTTACGGTAGTATTTATTGATTTATCGATTTTCATGTTTTTGAGAAAAATCATGAATCTGACCTGCGGTCTGACCTGCCGAACTCATCGGGGGGTTCTGTAGGTTACAGTAGTATTTATTGATTTATCGATTTTCATGTTTTTGAGAAAAATCATGAATCTGACCTGCGGTCTGACCCACCGAACTCATCGGGGGAACTGTAGGTTACGGTAGTATTTATTGATTTATCGATTTTCATGTTTTTGAGAAAAATCATGAATCTGACCTGCGGTCTGACCCACCGAACTCATCGGGGGTACTGTAGGTTACGGTAGTATTTATTGATTTATCGATTTTCATGTTTTTGAGAAAAATCATGAATCTGACCTGCGGTCTGACTCGCCGAACTCATCGTGGGGTACTGTAGGTTACGGTAGTATTTATTTATTTATCGATTTTCATGTTTTTGAGAAAAATCATGAATCTGACCTGCGGTCTGACCCGCCGAACTCATCGGGGGGTACTGTAGGTTACGGTAGTTTTGATTGATTTATCGATTTTCATGTTTTTGAGAAAAATCATGAATCTGACCTGCGGTCTGACCCACCGAACTCATCGGAGGGTACTGTAGGTTACGGTAGTATTGATTGATTTATTGATTATTATTTTTTGACAAATATCATGTATCTGACCCATTCAAGTGTGGTTGCTCCAGCGAACTTGTTACCGTAGTTTCGGACGGGACGGACTCACAGACGGACAGGGCTTGTAGTTTTAGGTTAAGTAGTAATTAACATATAAGTATTATTCACTAATCTACGTGAAATGTTCCAGCACCACCTTCATCACAGAGACATTCTCTCGTATCTGAAATGTCCTCGCGACAGCATAAGAACCGAGTTGAGCCCCTTTCGAGATCGCCCGTCTCAGCCCGACATTGACGTGATAAGTACGCAGAAAGGCCTTACAATTGAGGATTGTCCCTTGCTAATTCGACGAAAGATTCTTACCAATGTGCTAAGTGAGAACATACAAAAGAAAATGTTGAAGTTGGCGGCGATTGACAAGGAGCCTGTGGAACTTTGTTCGTATGAATACAACGATAACATGTATTTCAGGCAACGCTCACTATTTATGGTTAATATGCTTGTGATTACTGATGGCGTAATCATGACAGTCTCTGCTGCAATGAGGACGAGAATTGTAGAAGCTGACGCCGGCTCGTACCAGCGCCACCAGTGTGTGGCCACGTACCGCTCAATCGCGAAAGAACCCATGCTGGGAAACATGTATTATTCATCATTTGGGCTGGGCCAGTGTCTATGTAATTTGTATCATTGGTTTTGTGCACCATCGAATGTTCCTCGATGCTGACCTATGAAATATTGCAATCTGGAGATACGAAGCACTAAACACAAAGTGAAATAAGGTATTCAAAACCGCTTACATGGAGACATAATATCCGAGCACAGAGTCGATAATGAGATCACAGCAAAATACAATTGGATCGTTAACTGCAAAGTATTTAGTAATACAACTAGCGGGGTTGTATATGAGGTTAAATGCATTACGCTCTATGCGTACACTACGCTCTATGCATAGTTCTGGGTGCGGGTTCGGTCCAGGGGAAGCTCGATAGGTGGCTCCAGGTTCGGTCCAGGGGGAGCTCGGTAGCCGGCACCGGGCTACATTAAAGCTCGCAGTATGCTGGGGAATGCTGATCGCTCCCAAGAGTACTGGCTTATTCCGGTGGAAAAGGCTCGTGAGGCAGAGAGCCATCAAAAAATGTTGCCACTACGCCACTTCGTGGCTCCGTGGCAACTTTTTTCGATCGCTCCCTGCCTCACGAGCCTTTCACAACGGAAACGCAGGATACAATGCGTTCAGAACTTTTAGAACACTTTCAGAGATGTTTCCTGTCATTCCCTAAGCCCTCCGAGTCTTTTTGGAACTTTTCAAAATTTTCGATTTTTCACGTTAAAACGCGTTAGAACACGTTCAGACACGTTTCCGACATCGCAAAACACTTTTGTAGTGATCCCCTACGCTTTCTGAATCATTTTTGAACTTTTCGAATTTTTCGATTTTTCACGTTAAAACTCTGCAAAACAGGTGAAAACGTGTTTCACGGAACTCAAAAACGTGTTAGAACGGTTTCTGACATTCGCGAAAAATGCGGCAAAAGGTTTGCCCGCGGCGGGGGTCGAACCTGCGTCGGTCGGATTGCTAGTCCAGCGCGTAACCCACTTGGCCATGGATTTGGTGGTTTAAATTTTGTAAAATTTCAAAGCAATTCTGGTCTATTATTATATGCAAAAGGTTCTGAGAAGATAGCGCAATTTTGAAGCGAATTATAAGGAAAATGAGAAAAAAGTGTGACCGGACGGAAGGAAAAAAATAAAAACGAACAGACAGACAGACAGACAGACAGACGTTAGCATTTTCTAATATATAGTAATTATTTCCTCATAAAAATATTTATTTGTACAACTAGAGCGCGTTCATTTTAAGAGTAGGATTTGTTCCTCATTTTTATCGTTATTTCTGTTTACTTGAACACTGTGTATTTATTTTCTAGGTAAGCGAAAATTCCATTTCCCCCTCTGCAACTCACAATCCAGGGTGAGATCGTTGACTTGATAAAATAATAATATGAATCGTGCAACTCTCAGCAATGTCAAGTACCCTGTCGCCAGGCAAAGTTGTATACGGAAATTGCGATGCATCACACCTTAAATAATCGTAAAGTTGGGAATGCGAAATTTAAACCTCTTACGGCATTAAAAAGAATTTGCGTTATCATTACCTGCCCTGTAGACTGCGAAACAAAGCAGTGGCCAAAGCAGACAGTACGCGACACTTATGATGATCTAAAATTATCCATGAATTCCCAGAGTATATCTCAAGAAAACCTCGGAACAAATAATCGTCCAGAAGATTAATGGAGCTTCATTGACGGAAGTAGAATTGAGCTTCACAAAGTGAGGCACTCGTTCCATTTGCCCTACACAGAGCCAAAATTTGAAAGGATCACTTTTCTCAACTCGTTTTTTGGAGAACAATTCAGCATCCTTATTACACATACAAGAAACAGGACAGCGCGTGGAATGAGGAGGGCGGAAAACAGTTCTCCTAGAAACGAAACCGTGGAAAACCGTTCTCCTAGCATACTTGCGCCGTGCGTCAGAATCTAATCAAACGAGACAACGACATGACGTGGGTATAGGAAAATGCAAGAAAATCAGCAGGCCTTACATCATGATATCAGTAGTCGCAGTAATCGACGCATTTTGAATCCCGGGGGATTTGTACAACGTTTTTGTATGTACTCATTTCAAACTCTGTTGTCAGTCTCGGTTATACGACCAAACAGCAGCAAAAGATCGTTAATTATCTTTTTTTTACTAGAGCTTCGCTCTTCGAACTATAATAAATATGAATAATCAATAATTTCGTTGTAAATTAAACTCCAGAAAAGGCAGGATAGAGGTCAGAACTTCTTTAAGATGTGCTGGACTTTCAACTGCAATTGATAGGCGTAATGATATGTGTTTATCAAACCAGAAATAGCTGATAAGCATTCGGTCAGCGGGAAAATGCACTTTTCAATTTTCACGGAAATAAACCAATTTGTCTATCTCTGCACGTTAGGTAAACCGAGCCTCGTCCTTGTTAGTTAATTCAAAGAATATATTGTGCGCGTGTTTTACGTGTGACGTGCACTGACATGGTCTCAAGATTTGGTGAAAAGATACAATTTGAAATGTTCATTTATAATCGCATGAGTATATTTGCTAATTTGCAAATTTCCGGAAATCCACCAAATTCAACGTTGATGAAGTAGCTCATACGTCTCTGAATCGTTGCGAACTGCTGGCATTTCTAGGGAAACATTAACACGCATTACATCTGATTCAATTCTGGGAATAATTTATTTATAAAACATCGACTTATTTAAAAAAATATAGCGGTGGAAAAATAGTGTCTGAACAGTCACTTCTTTATTGATCCAAGTTTATGCCTGCGATTATCGCCAATTTTCAACGTCACTGGCGAAGTTGAATGAAAGGTTTGATTGCCCATCGAGCAATCAGCTTCATTTACCATACTGTTCATGCCTTCACCATCAACAAAATCTCCATTTCTCGTTAGTTTCGTTTTCATCTCTTCGTTGCCCATCTCCTTCTTATCAATGGCTCATCTTCCCTCGCCGCTTCCTCTTCATGACCTATCTACTATCATTTCGCACTCAATCGTTGATAGTTGTGCCATCGTTTTCAACGCTCTTCTTCTAGCAGCGGTGTTGCTGCGATCTCCAAAGACACTGAAGTGAACACGTATTTGATCATACTCATAGAGCCTAGTTATACAGATCCTATACTGTTCTTCTCGTAAACTCAATCATTATGGATCTTGTGAGCACCACTTCGATGCTCCTGGCGATGACTCGGTTAGTATATATGTATGCTGAGCTAACTATCGCAAAGGGGCCAGATATTATTTCGTCATTTTGCACACTCTCTCATTCATCGACCACATGAGAGTGGTTGAGATAACGAGGCTCCCTTCGCGAGAATAACGCACCACAAGTATCGTGCAACGAATAATGAATATAGATACGCAGGGCGATCCCAGCTCGACATGTGCTCGCATATGTCTACGACGGTCCATGTGTGTACATCTCAGGTTCAAAAGAATTTTTTGTTCCTAACCATACTCCTGTATTTCCTTGGGAACGATCCATCGAGCGTTTCTAGTGACAAAGGAACAAAATGGGAACAACATGAACAAAAAGTTCTTGAGAGTGCACTGAGGTCAGGGGGGTTACAATCCAGCAACCGACATTTCGGCATCGATAATTTCGCGACCAACATTTCGGCAACGGGGCATAACATAGTCGAGAGTGACCGTAGATCCTTGGGAGTGATATACTTGGAATAAGTATTGATTACTGAATTCACCACTTTCTTATCACTTTATCAGCAAACGTTCTTATCACTTATCACTAAGTGATAAAAAATTGAATTAATCGATACCGATTACAATGGTACAAATCCCACTTGCCTAGGGTGACTCTCAACCGAGTTATGAACCGGAATTTCACCCCGAAGTCAGCATGAACTCATCTTGCTGCTTCCAGGTTACTTCTGCCACTGCATGCACACACTCTCAATGGCGACGATCTCACAGTCGCTGTTCCTCATTGCGTCCTCATTCGGCTACAGACTCTACGTGCTCGGACGGTGAGAGACAATCGCATCACTCATCACAATGATTTCGTCCAGTCCCGCACCTTCCTCGAACACAATTATCTTCATATGCATGCTTATCTCGGTGCCGAATATTGTTATCTTGGTGCGTGGTTAAATGACCAATGTTGGACGGAAAGAAATTATAACAGACCACGTTCACATTTGCGCTCGACAATTCGGAAGATGTGCGGTCGGAACTTAGATTGATTAGGCCGGAGTATAAACTTGACGATTACGTTCTGGAAGGTGAAAGTGCCTGCATTTCCCTCTATATAATTTATCATATATTCGAAGGACACGTTTCCATTTTCAACTTCTTCACTATGTTTACAATTCTTGCGATGACGCAGCCTATCGGACCAACACTAGTTGCTATTTTCATAGTTCGACGAAAGGTATTACCTTACAAAAGAAGAATGCAGCTTAATAAATAAATGCCAGGTGCTCGCTAAAATCGTCGCTCACACCGCTCAGATGAGCGACAGAACAGCGAAGATGCACAGCTCGCTCACGCGGGTTCGTTTCTATACCATACTAAAAATATGCGATAATTATAATTTTCAATATGCAAATTATTATCTCTAAATAAACACAAATATTAACTCAAATTAAATTATAATAATGTTATCGTAGTACAGAAAGTGAGATTAGTTAATATTGAAGAAAAATATAGATATCTTTCAAATGAATTTCTTTAGTCACGACGAATAGATTCCAATGCGCAGGTGCTCACCCTCCAATCACTTCTCCCAATCTTCTTCAGTGGCGCAGTTGTTAGTTATGGAGTGTGTCAGTTTGACCTCATGTGCTCGCCCGTACAGGAACATTTCATTATGGAGGTATTTCTATTTTTCTCGGAAATCAGCCGCCGTACCAATCCCACCTCGTTTGCCAGGCAGAGAACATGCTAGAGAGTGTGTGGGAGAAGAGAGGTAGAGAAAGATCTCTAGCAAACGAGCTCGTTTGGGAGAGGGGGGAGTTCGTTTGCCAGGCGAGAGAGAACCGTTATGTCAGAGAAAGCGAGACGAGCAGAGAGAAAAACTAAAAGTTCATTTGTCTCGTTTCCCTAGCCAAACGAGCTCATTTGTACCCAGTGGGGATACAGTGATAGCCACGGGGTGCGAAATGATCTACCCCCAGACAGCGAGACTCGAGGTGCCCTTGATCTACTCGATGTTTCGAGGGGAGGTGCAGTGCAGAGGGATATTGCAAATCATGGAAGTGTTTTGACGATCGCAATTAGTCGTATTATGATTTGTAAGAGTAGATCCTCACTATCGTTGCTCTATCTCTCTGTAATTTGCCTGTACACTCCCATACTCTCTCTCTCTGACAATCCCGACTCCTGTGATCTACCGATCCTCCCAGTCTGATCTTCTCTATCGATCGTCTCGAAAGGTTCATTTGCCTGGAGTATAGCAAAGGGGTTTGGTTCGGCGGCAGATTGTGATAACCACATTCAGTCAGTCTCATTCATGCCCATGGTCGCACCGCTAATCACGCTCTATTGTGTGAAGCCGTACAAAGAGTGAGCTTCTATTGGTGTTAGTGATTTATTCTTCATACTCAGCAAGATTTTTCAGTTTTGTGGTGTCGTTAGTCAGATGCGATTTCAGACGGCTGAGAAGTATTGGAAAGTGGGTCTTTTTAATTTGCGCTTCGGAGCTCCGACAGTAAAGTCTAAAGAATATACATAGTTTAAATTAGTTTATAATTTGTGTAAATCATACCTAAGTTTTTCGTTTATAGTGAGTCTGGAACATGGAAGACGAGAGCATCGGGCACTCACAACGTTCAACCAGTTTCAATTGTTTAAAATGTATAATTTTTGTTTTTCTCTCTAAGCGATATTGTTCACTGAAAGCGCAAAGAATACTATCAGGACTAATACGTTAAAGATGTAATATTCCGTTCCGATGTAATAATACATTTCACTGTTTGTTCGCATTCAGCGTAAGACAATCGTGTTCTTTCGCACTTTTATGAACTCCCTAGAATATAAATTATTAATTAACTAAGCAAAAAAATACCAACTAACGAACACATATGAAAAGGATATTGTGGGCGACTGGGGGTGAAAAATGAAGGGAAAAACGTGGGGAGAAGGGAAAGGATACTAGTAAGGATACCATAAGAGCTTCGAATTGTCTTTAGATCAGAACTCGTGGTGCCTTCATTTATTTATCGTAGCAGTTAGACACGAAAAGTATTTGAAATAATACGACTTTACGATAACCCAGGAGAACTATAAATGTGAGATCAATCTTCTTTTTTTCGGTAAGTGTAGCGCAATGGCATCTAAGAGCAGTGCATTGAGATTCGGTCGGCGATAACTATTTAGGAAAATACCGAGACAATAATATCAACGTTAATTTAGAGAGTTCATTTCAAAGTCAATTATTGTTCCCTTTTAGAACCATAAGAAGAAGAAGACAAACAAACTAAAACGTTTTCATTTCGGTCACATATAGAGAAGTGACACAGATATATGCGGTACACAAACTTGTTTGCTTTAATTTGCTTAATAATTTGCGTTAATTTGCGGTACACAAACATGCCCGAACAATGTTATCTATGGGCAGTTTTGTGCACAAAATAAATGTTCGAGTTCGCCAAAATCTAAATATTTTTGTTAAGCGAGTTTATGAGAACAACATTCTTGATTTTGTAATGAACCAACCGATTTACTCCCTGGGAGGAAATGAAACGACCAATAAATCTAATGCTAATAAACCGATACAGTTTTCTACATGAAGAGATAAAGCTAAATAATTTTCTATTGTATTTCATTTGCATGATGATTGACGGAAATCATGGCGTTTCCTGATCGAGACTTCATTTATTCTGATCCAATTGGCGACACTTTCGAATCCACTTTTTTTTGTCCGTCTTCATGAAGAAAACTATAAGAAAAGCAGCCGACGAGGTCATAGATCCGACGATAGAAAATGTACATGGTAATATTATAATAAAGTTGATTGTATGCATTCCATCATTGGGGCCCGATTACTCGTTTTAGGTCATCTCTACCTTCAAATGGGAGGCAATAGGCTAATTGTAAACTAAGTATCTGATTGAAGGGAATGCCGGCGGTTTCAAGAACTGTTGAGTACCACGTTTCTCTCTTTATCCCTCTAAAAATTTAATTGCTACTGGATTCGAAAAAATATCGCTGTTTTCGCTAATGTGTCGAATAAATGATAGCTCATAGTTCATCATAACATTCAATTCGTGAAAGTCAAAACCAAAGCTCTGAGAACTTTGAAAGAAGGAGAAGAAAACAAGCAAGTCATATATATTTAATTTAAAATTATATATTATGCTCTCTTCGTCATGCTTTCCAGGCATCTCCGATTGCCTTATTTTCAAACAGCTGGAAAGTGACAAGACTTTGGACTTCCGCGTACACTATTCTTTGCGTGGGTCGTTATTTTTTCGCGTAGTTCTGAATTCTTGATAATTGCCTTTTAGCGATCCTCTGGAGAATCAGTTCGGTATCGCTAGCGCAGGTGATTATCGGACTATTCACAGTCATGTCGGAATTGGAGCAAAGGTGAAATCAGTCTGATTACCATTCGCATTCAATGCAGAACTCGTTCTACGCCTTCGTCTTGACATCGTATCTAATCAATCTTTGCGGATTTCTACTCAATTTCCTTCTCATTTTGCTCATTCTCAAGACGGATTCTAGCAGATTTCGGTATTTGCTCTTGCACATCCAGCATTTTCAAAATACAGAAACTAACTATTAGGGCGTATTCACTCCTCTTTTTGTGTCACGTTTCTTTCCAATTGATATGCAGCTTCGCCGGTCTGCTAACTGTAACAAGGTGAGTGATTTTAACGCTAGTCTCCTATTTACAATTTATCTGCAGCGTTATCAAACTCGACCGGAATATCGTTTATGTCTTTCACGGTCCGTGTACCGTCCTCGCAGCGGGTACTTGTGGATACCTCCAGGTGTGATTCGTACTAGGATATGCGGCTATTTTTCATTTGCATTAGTGCGTTTAGTGTCACTGGTCTAGACGAGACCGCCCTCTCAGAGCGAAATGGTATCTTGTTGTGAGGGTATGTGGGCGGTAATTTCATTCTGACATGGCGGTCTCGTTTAAACTAGTTGCACTACATGCATCATAATCCATGGCCGATGGTGTGCTAGAAGTGGTTTCCTCTCTGATTAAAAAAGTAATAATAAAATGGTTTCAGCACGATCGTTCGCAATTCGAAAATTGAAATTGTGATATAGAGGTGAAAGCGTATTTTTAGCTGGTTGAAATGTATTCGGCGGGTGTGACCAACTTCACATACTTACTGTCTGTCATCTACCGTCTCTGTGTGATTCGAGGTCGAGTTCTCTCATGGAGAATAATGGCCTGTCTCGTTCTAATCACTGCTCCCATGGTCGCTGTTGGAGTGAGCAAATATTTCCTCTTTTTTCATTTATTTATTTCTATTACGTAGAATTAACGAGAAAAATATTATTATAGAGAAAGAGGGGGAGATTAGGTTTTTTCTGCAGATTACTGTAGCAGAACATTTTTCTGCATCTCTCATTTCTCGTTACAATGACAGGTGCTCACGCAACCTGACAGCCTAAGCGGCAGCGGATATCGGCAACTCGTGGAAGTGAGCAGACCAGATATCGACACAACAAATGTCGATTTCTACGGTATGACGTTATACCTCCAAAATCAGATATGTTTAAGTAATTGATGTAAAATCACACAAAATAATCAACTAATTACGAATCATAAATATTTGATTCCCCTTTAGCAAAATATGGCACAGAAAATAGTGAACTAATAATGTACCGCTCGCCATCGTCCTTTTTTCAGTATTCGAGCCGGCACCGGGTCGTCATAGTGTGGGTGCTCTCACTCTCTCCATTGCCGGAATGTTCATCTTCATTATCGCTCTCGCTCACTTTGTGCGATGGCGAATTCTTCGAAGTTTCACGGCACCTTGGGCGACGAAAAACCGGGGAGAAGCGACGGTTCTCACGCAGAGAGGATTCATCAATGTGACTGCAATAAAAACACAGATTGATTGGAAAAGAAAAAACAAAAGAGGATGAGAAAAAACAGAGGATGAGAAAAAACAAGAAAACTGAAAACCCTGGAAATGAGAGTAGTGAATGCCTTCTCTGGGCCTTGACTAGCAACATTGTTTTTGTTGAGGCGTTAACGGCGGAAAGTTACCTGATCATCTTCTCCTTCTACGCTCTCATAGCATTCGTTCTCATTTCCGAAGGAACTGTCGAAAATGGCTTTCTTGAGTGCACAGTCTACTTGGTAAGTATGGATTTTCCGAAACATAACATCTAAGAAGTAGACCAGCTTGATTTTTTTCCCAAAAATTAGACGCAGAGATACAGATAGAGAACGAGACAACTATTGAGAAAGGAAGCGAAACATTGATTGAGTTATAGACAGAAAAATAGCTTTTTAGGCTCATTCCATTCAATTCACCCTCGCTCCTCTCTTCACGATCTACTTTGTCGATCCGCTGCGAATGTATGAATATGTGCATAAGAAAAATACAACAACAATTTTTTCAGATATATTCGACTGATAATGGCACGAGGCACATCGTCCCCATAGATGAAATAATAATGTTTTCGGCCTACTCCGTGATATTGAATATTCTTTTCTTTTCAAAGATTCGGGTAACAGACAATGTTACGAGTTACGACATTGTGCAATTCCAGAATATTAATGTTCTTGGCATTTGGAACGAGTCCTATATTTCATCTTGATTTTAACATAGGGTTCATTCTCTGTTTAAAAACAGACATAATGTTTATCAAATATTGACTGACATATGTGGTTGCTATAAAATACGGGTCCATGGGTTTTTCTTACAAATTTGTCGATGGCATGTGCCTTGAGCAAGTTGAGTAATTTTTATAGCAATAACATACCCGTCACTGAGGAAATCGTTATGAAAATTATTGTGACTTGAAAGGATGATAGATGGCAAGCTAAGTCAGAAGTCACGTTGTACTGAGATTAGACTTCACTCAAATGGGAGGTCACCGAGTGGGAAAAGTCAGTCAGATGATCCCAAATCCTTGAATCTGTCCTCCGGAAAGGGATCACGGCGCTCGGTCGAGATAGTGTGTAAAGTGGGAGCCTTTTTTCACAACTTCCACTGTACCGCTGCTGACGCCTTTCTTGAGATCGGTGTAAAGAAGGCAGAGAACGGTAACAAAAAGGGGTTTATCAGTAGAAAGCTGATGGATCGCGTGTAGATTGCGGATTCGATCTGCTGGCCATCGTCTTGCATTCAATCACGTAATTCCTCCCTAGGTTATTGTCCCAAAACTCGCGATGCCCGCATTGGTATCTGAACGAGGGAGAAGATCAATCAATATTTCTCCTCAAGTTCTATCAATCGGAAGAACTTCGCTAACTAGAATCTTGGAGTTCAGAATTGGTCATTTTCCTCAGGAAAATCTGTGCGAAAATATTTGGAAGACATGAGTTGCAATAGTAGCCGTGAGTGAAATGATCGATTACCTGAGGGCGAATTCGCATTTCGCTCCCACTGGCATTGACTGTGGGAGGAAAAGAGAGAAGGAGAAGTTATCCGTGTTGTCCTGCAAATAATTTAACTTTTCAGCTTTTTTAGAATATTTCGCATGAGATGAAACACACATTCAGAAAAGCGAAGTGCTTCTTCGAAATAATAATTTTCAGATGCTTTCCTCATAAACTTATGGGTTGAAATCGAGAAGGGAGTCTTATGGGGTGAAATCGAGAAGGGAGTCTTATGGGGTGAAATCGAGAAGGTTGTTTCATTTTCAATCAACATCAAATCGCCTTACTAGCGGATGTGAGCAAACAAATCGAGCGTGAATCTCCAAGTGAGTTCGCCAGCCGTCCAATGAGTACCGAACGAACACCTCAAAAAGAAAACTTTTTAATTACATGCTTTAGCGTCTTATCCGAGGTATTGGGTTACGTAATCCCACGCTTCATATAGCTAACGGGGTTGTCCCATTATACCTTACTATCTATTCATGGTTTTCCTGCTCATTGTCACTATCCCTCGCGTATTGAGTGCGCCTATCTTATCGTTTCCTTTTGATTCCGTAGAGAAGATGCAAAACCGGCACTAACCTTCTTCCCCCCTTCGTGTCTTTACTTTGCACTTTTGGTTGTGACGTGTGAAGATTGGGGAAGTGTCTTGCCTGTTTGTCATACGAGTGATTGTAGACTGAGACCATAGCAGTGAACGTCATGCCCATCACATTCGACGATTTGAGACAAACGCCATTCGATGCTATCTTGAAACATTCAATCATATTCATAATCTATCATATCGACATCACTATGTTGGAGGATACCACACACTCCTACAGGTGTTTAAAGGTCCAGAAAGGGTGAGTGATCTAGCTCATGCAGCCAAGAGGGTCACGTTGTATCTTGACTCCACTCCGTAGAATTGGAAAAGTGCAAATTGATAGAAAAACTCGCCCGATTGAGGAGCTCTCGATTGAGCTGATGGTAGTCTCCGGGTACATTCCATGCTAGTGGGTGCAATTGAAGGAATCGACCATCGTTGAATGAACCAGAATGAGGCATGAATCGAGTGACGGCAATTGCTGGACAACCATTAGAATTGTTACTGAAAACAGACGAAATAGACATCAATCTACGGTCAACGCTTTAGAAAAATATTTTGCAGTGAAAGTGTGTAAAATTGAGACGGACTCTTTTTTTGCTCACTCTCTCATCCTGATCCACTTCTAGAATTGATGGAAATTTCTGGAAATTCAAATTCAAAAATGCGGATTATGTTCAACTACTCAAGGTCTACATAATTGCGGATTCGTTTTTTTATCGATAGAATCGAGTCTATGAGAAAACACTGACGGTTTAACGAGAAAGGATGGAGAAGTGGATAGAAGTTGTTCATCGGATGAATTACATGGAATGACGCGTTTGACTTGCACCAAATCCAATCCCAATGAATCAGCGAAGTGAACAACCTGCAACCAATCGATATTTTAACTTTCGATAACCACTTCTATTCAATTCTGTCATGAAGTTTGCTTCCCACTCATATTTCGCGAACATTCGGTAGTTTGGGTCTTTCCTGTTTTCAAACAATGCTCTGACTGGTTCAAATTCGCCTCTTCCTTCACACACATAGGAATCCCGGAGAAAATGAGGGAGCTCAGAGAAAGAGAAAGAAAAAAAATCATTTTCGACATCTTTTAACGCACTCGACTGAGAGAAACATTAGGTGTGGCCAAATTCATTTTCTCTTTCGAGAGAGAGAGAGAGAGAAAGAGATAAGGGGGGGGGTGGTGTCCAAAGTGCAACTAGAGTGTAGAAGAAGAAAGAATCATGAGATCAATCTTGCAGAGAGAACCGGCTCGCAATGCGCTCAATCCCGATCTAATGGAAGAAACGAAAGAGTGGGTGAAAGCAAACGTTTTGACTACACTCTAGCTTGCTCAGGAGCTTTTCAACTCAATTGGAAATAGTGGCTACTCTAAAGTGATATTTCGGACCTTTCTCCCACAGGGAGTTCGTAGTTCCTCCTTTTTCAACACGCTGTGAAGCGATCGAGAACGCCTGAAATTTGTTTTTAATTTTTTTCACCCCCCCACAGTTCACTTTCTTGTGTGCGATTCTCAGACGAAATGAACAATGAACGCATGAAATGAGAGGAGAGAGGAGTGTTTACTGAGCTCTTATCAGTAAAAGTGCGCTATTGCACGGAGAGAGTGAGCGCGAACATTGACCGAGCGACGAAACTCGTTGAGAGAACTTCCACAAAGCAATCGTCACAAATCCGCCACACAATCACACATTCCTTATCTCCTACTACTTCTACAAGAAGTCAACAAAGAGCGCGTGGGCGGCATTGTATTTGCTAAATTGGAAACGGGCGCACTTGAGATGCCCACACTAAAAGTCGAAAATGAAAATAACAAAGCGTTTCGACAGAGTTTCGTAATAGTTTAGGATGCATTTTTCTTTGTTTTCATACAAACGAAATTGTCGAGTGATAAACACTAGTACTCACGAGTGGGGCATTTTTCGTGCTGTTGGTTGGTCGATCGAATCGGGTGTCGCAATCGCATAACTTACGAGGAAGACATGGGAGCCAAGAAGGAGGGGAAACGCTGAACGAATGGAAAGTGATCGAAATGAAACGAGAATCTCTAGAATCAACTGTTACCGGACTAGTAGCCGCGGGCGGCTAGTGCTCTGGCATTTCCCCCTACTAGTCCCCTCAGTCCACTCCTAGTAGGGGTAAAATCAAAGGTACCGACGATGTCCCCTACTGAAAACTGTATGGGACTAGTGGGGGCGAGTGGGGACTAGTAGGGGAAACCGTCGGTGTCTTTGATGTTACCCCTACTAGGAGGGGACTGAGGGGACTAGTAGGGGAAATTCCTAAGTCGGCGGCCACAATCCCGCCACCACTAGCTACTATTCCGCCACCGGCGGTCCTAGAGATGAATTCATGTCAAGGGGAGAAGAAGGGGTTTATATCTGCAGTAGATGAGAAAGGTCTAGAAGGATCAAGAAGAGGAGAGGGTTGTTTAGAAGGAGCGCGAGGGGGGAGCACGTGAAAAAGACACGAAAAAGTGCAGAGAAGAGAAGAAGGGAGAGAGAGAGAGAAGGAAGGAAGGGAAGGTCAGAGAACGTTCTATCCGCCTTATCTGTTTAGGTAGGAGCCAAACTGTGAGTTTGTGCCGTATCCGGCGTCGGCCACCGTGGAAACACTTGTAGGAAAACTTGAAGATGTTATCGTCCAAAATGGGTTTGAATTAGGGTTCATTTGGTGGGACATCGAACAAAGGAAATTGGTAATGTGTTCCACTAGTTATCAAACTTTGAATCTCCTTTGATTGAATGGCTAATAGTGTGAGACGTCTCTCATCACTTTTCCTATATTTCTCAGTTGTGAGCGGTGAAATAAACTATGAATTATATCGTACCGACCGCGATTATTATCGTAAATTTCAATTAGCATTCATTATCAGTTTGAAAGCCTCTCTACCCTCTGCATTATACTGCCGGAATCGATATGCGTTGAATAATATTAATATTATTTTACTTCAAATGTATTAGCTTTTTAGAATTATTTTGCAGCAATGAAGTGAGATAAGAGCAGATGAATCGAGAGGGCGGGAAGGAAAACGGAAACGGAAACGAAAAAAAGGAAACGGAAAAATGAAAGGGAAAGGAGGGAGTGAGTCATTTTTTATATTGTTTTTGACAGAGGGCTGTGAAAGATTAAGCAAAAAAATCAGGGATTTTGTTCGAGTGGCTAAATCTTAACTTGGGAGATGTGTAATATTTTCCTTAATCTTTAGCGAAGCGCCGTTGCTCCCTCCGGAAGGTGACTCGTGACGAAATCTCCGTGCCAAATATCCAATAATCTGTATTCTATTCTCTTGGACAATGTTTTGATGCTTTTTCGTACCTTCTTGTGTCCATTCGTTTTTATGATGAATATAAGTGGAAATTGCATTGGGTCAAATGTGAGAAGGATCTTGAAATATTTCTTTTACTATAAAGTACTAAAGTACAAGGGCTTACGATAATAGTGAGCCTGATCAGGATCAAAATTTCGTCGGGGAGGGATTCGTGCAAGTCGAATGATAACGTTGAGAAAAGGATTGACATAGGCACGACCATGAACAAGACAGCGCCGTTCAGCTGAATTTGGAGGGTGAATTTAAAAAGCTAACAACATCGCATAGTTTTCAAATCGAATCACATTGTAAACAAAATTCAGATATATTTTTCTGGAAAATCGTACCTGCATATTAAAAATTTCAAGCAGTTGTGTAGTCATCTGCTGTGTTCGGTCGGACAGTAAAGTCTGGAATGAATTTTTAATTTAATCGAATCTTATTTTATTATAAAATAATTTTACATTATTTTTCAGAAATTATTTATTCTTTAATTTTTAACACATACTGATTTGCTCGCGTGAAGCGATTTCACCGAATCAAAGGTTAAAATCGTGGCGAGAGGTGCGAGAACAATAATCGTAATGGCGAGACTATACAATGCTGAAGGAAATTTTTTTTACTTGATTTGGCTTACGGAATTTCACAAATATATAGCATAATGAATATACCGTATTTGAATGTTTGCGGATCGCCAAACGAGCCAAATATTAACAAACGCTCCCCGAGTTCAGTGAAAACACACAATTCAGTTTCCTGAATGAAATGTTATTGAGTATTAAGAGACCGTCCAGGAGAGATCGTAAAGAGTTGGCAGGGGTCCGGGATGGGAAAAATGTAACCTACCCTCAAATTTTTTTTGTGGATTAAGGTTCACGAGTGCTGATCGCAGCCGCATATATGAGGTCCTCCAGATTTTTTTAGGGGTCAAAAAAAATTTCCAAAATTTTGACATTTTTTTACACCAAAAAATAAAGTTTCGCTATGAATAGTGAAAAGTAGTATATATTATGTATATTTACGCGCTTATTCCGAAAATAATAGTTAGAAAGGCTAAAACGAAAGTAGAAAAAAGTTAGAAACGAAAAATCACTTTTTTAACTTGAAAAACCCAAAAAACGAGCTTTCAAAAAATTCAGTTGGGTTTCTCACTATTATTTTCGGAATCTACACGAAAAGTTAATATAAATATATTTTTTTCATAATTTTATTCACACAGACCCTTGAGATAATGGTGCTCAAACTTGGGCATTTGAGAATTTCTCAATACGGTATAGGCCAGATATGTTTTGAAATATCATCCCGATTGCGGAATATCACGTGTATCAAGTGCTATATTATTTGTTCATGATGCCATGAACATGACTCACACTTTGATTTCATCACCAGGTAGAACAATCTTCAACATTTTTTTCGACCCATGGAATTTTCACAAAAACTTTTTTTTTCAAAAGTCGATGAACCTGTCTGAAATATATTCAATAGTTGAAATATAATAAGTTTACACCATATTTTCCGATAAAACTGTTTGATACGTTCTTAATTATGGGCTGGTTTTGAATATAAAATTTTTTGTTGTCTCTCGTATGCTTCATCACGATAGTCAAATAATGGAATATAAATCGTCAAATAAGGTGTAACTATATTAGATTTCAAGTATATCAAACATTTTGTATAGTTTCATCGACTTTTGGAAAAAAAAGGTTTCGCGAAAATTCCATGAACCGGGTTCATGGTCGAAAAAAATGTTGAAAATTTTTCAGCCTGGTCATGAAATAATTATGTAAGTCATGTTCACGGCATCGTGGACAAATAATATAGCACTTGATACACGTGATATTCCGCAATCGGGATGATATTTCAAAACATATCTGGCCTAAACCGTATTGAGAAATTCTCAAATGCCCAAGTTTGAGCACCATTATCTCAAGGGTCTGTGTGAATAAAATTATGACAAAATTATATTTATATTATCTTTTCGTGTAGATTCCGAAAATAATAGTGAGAAACCCAACTGAATTTTTTGAAAGCTCGTTTTTTGGGTTTTTCAAGTTAAAAAAGTGATTTTTCGTTTCTAACTTTTTTCTACTTTCGTTTTAGCCTTTCTAACTATTATTTTCGGAATCAGCGCGTAAATATACATAATATATACTACTTTTCACTATTCATAGCGAAACTTTATTTTTGGGTGTAAAAAAATGTCAAAATTTTGTAAATTTTTTTTGACCCCCAAAAAAATTCTGGAGGACCTCATATATGCGGCTGCGATCAGCACTCGTGAACCTTATTCCACAAAAAAAGTTTGAGGGTAGGTTACATTTTTCCCATCCCGGACCATTTCCACTCTCTGGTGGAGGGTCTCTTAAATATATATTTTGTACAAAACTTTGCGAAAAACTTGCGCATCTTGTGATTCTATACCGAACGTTCCGAAAGCTACAATATTAATTGACAAAATTATAAAAGTAAGGGACGTCAGAACAAAAAGGGTCCTGCAATCGAAATAAATGTTTCCTTTTCCTTTTTTGCAGTCCACGAAAAATAATCGATTACGAAATTGTTCACCGTTCGGTCATTTTCAGGATACTAGACGTGCCCGCCGTATGCTTGTGCATGCGAATCAATAGAAAGAGGAAGGTGAAACATGATGCGCAAATAAGCGATGATAGTATAGTCTGAAATCGATATATGAACTTCGCCCTAAATTGTTTCGTGTAACTGGGAGTGTTTTGTTGAAGCAGTCTACAATGTTTTTTCTCTAGATAACTAAGTCGGCACTAGTCAAAATACAAACCATGAGTGAGGAGGAATGTTCGATATTTTGGCAAAGCACTCCACTGCAGGAGATTCCTGAGTACGGTAGGATCAAGTAAGGACGTATTGAAAAGTTGAATATCCACTCGAATTCGATTAATGCGGCCTGGAATCGTATTTCTGTATTACTATGCTGCGACCGTATATGAAGCCGTTTGCGAAAGAGTCGAGTAAGGGCCGGCACAGTGAAAAGATGTCGATTCTCTAAAACTCTGTGATTTGAGGTTTTCGAGGATGCTGATAACGATGCGCATACTCATTTTGTATTTAGGGCGCCCGTTGGCGCCAGATGTCGCTGCGCCTAAATCACATTTTCTTCTTTTTCTCCTCGCCCAATATTGCTAATTTTTTGTCCTTGTGGTCCTAGGGTCAGAATTCGATGGGGATCACGCTGATATAGTTCATTTTATGCAAATGTTATTCATAACCGCCAAAATATCAACTCTTCGTAGAGACAATTGCAAGCTTGTTAATGTACACAGATCGGACCGGAATGACGAGAGGATTCCAAATATATAATTTGAGCCAATTTCATCATCAAATCTCGCTATGAGCTAACATAAAGTGTATTGAGTTTGTAAGTCAACCAGGAGATTTACTCTCCTCTTTCCCCCGACCTCTCTGCGCTCTCTCTCATCCCCACGCTCTATCGCTTTCCTCTTGCGTACCCCCTGGCCCCTTCCTATCTTTCAGGCGAGAGAGCGTTTGAATTCGAGAGGGTATAGACAGTCCGAAACAAATAGGGGAGAGAACAAGGCCAATTCTCACCCAATCTCATTACACCTTATGTTAGCTCATAGCGAGATTTGATGATGAAATTGGCTCAAATTATATATTTGGAATCCTCTCGTCATTCCGGTCCGATCTGTGTACATTAACAAGCTTGCAATTGTCTCTACGAAGAGTTGATATTTTGGCGGTTATGAATAATATTTGCATAAAATGAACTATATCAGCGTGATCCCCATCGAATTCTGACCCTAGGACCACAAGGGCAAAAAATTAGCAATATTGGGCGAGGAGAAAAAGGCGCAGCGCTATCTGGCGCCAACGGGCGCCCTAAATACAAAATGAGTATGCGCATCGTTATCAGCATCCTCGAAAACCTCAAATTACAGAGTTTCAAAGAATCGACCCTTTTACACTGTGCCGGACCCTCCCGGATCCACTCGATTCTTTGGCGAACGGCTTCATATACACAGAGACAGTATATACACAGACTGAATACATTAAGATGATACACCTAGTGTATGATACACTCAATATTGAGTGTGTTCGAACGTCGAAAGAGCTTGCGAAAACGATATATTTGTAAGTGTATCATATACTAAGTGTCATATCTCAGTGTAGGATACACTCAATAGCACGTCTATTCGTTCTGTGTGTAATGGTGTATTTTTTCGAGTTCATAAGTAGATATTTAGTAGGATAAATGTTCAAAACGAACCTCGTAGATATCCGACACGTATGTCTCTTCTCATACGCCGTTCTTTCAATAAGTAGATCATTGCGGGATGCAACGTGAGGCTGTTCAAGATTGGCAAAAGAGTTTGCAAACTATAACATGTTTAATGAAAAGTTAGCTTTCATGCAAAAGAAAACCTGTGAATCCAGAAGAATATATAATCTCGATCAACTTCGAACCCGAAGCGAAGAGTGTCGTTTGAAGTCATTTCAGATGGGTGAAGATTAGGGATGCCAAATGAAGAGCTCTGGAAATTGGTTTATCATCCATAAAACTTATAAACTCCGACCAATTCTCCAACTTAATTTTGTAATATGTTCTGGGCATTAATACGAAACTTTTGAAACTAAATATGGGATGATTGTACATGAGGATAGTTTTTGAGAACTGGTAAATAAGAAAATCACGAAAAATCGCAGGCTCTTCATGAAGAGTCGTTTATAAACCTTAAGAACGTAGCTCAGTTCCCAAGAATAACAGTGATAAATATTCCTAATAAGATTCTAGAATGATTGGAATACACTCTTCATTTGTTTTCATACCTCATTTGCATACTACAGCGATTTTACGCGAGTCAAAATTTGCAAAATTGCTCTTCATTTGGCATCCCTAGTGAAGATCTATTTCGCGGGTACACAGGAAAATAAATTAGCTTGATCTGCCTAGAAATATTGTTAACGGCTGTTTTCTCTACGATAATGAATTTTGTTTGTGCTTTGTGCCAATTACCAAATTGTACTGGGCAAGTTGTATCGCACAATCAAAACCTTCTTTCTTGGAATCTCTAGTGCTATTCTCATTAATGCGTAGGAGATTTACAGTTGCCTACTTCTCGAGTAGAGCACGGTTATTTTGAATCCTAATGCTGTCTCAAACGTAGACTGACACCCACTCTGTCCTGCTCTAAATAATCCCTAAAATTAATCCAAAAAGATACCCTAGCATATCGCATGGCTTTACGTGATTCGTAGTTTCTTTACGATTTCATGTATGGGCATGAACTGTTGTAAACCACTAACGCATACTTCTTAGCTTCTTCAGAACGTTTACTCGGGAGCGCACGTGACATGCACAATTCTATTCCTGGCAGGCTACCAGTCTCAATTTCAAATTGCGCAATTTGATCCCTAATGGAATTTACTTTTGAACAACTTCGCTTCCCACCAAGTAATTGCCCAAAAAACCCTTCTCAAAATTAGGTGTTCTCCTAAAAAACCCCGAATTAGGAACGACTACATACAAAATCCGAAAGGTGTATTTTTTACACGAACACTGTTTGACTCCCCATGCAAACCAAAACTGCTCGATCCTAAGACGAACATACCACCATCACGTGAAGATAACCCATATGACGAAAATCGCCAATGAAGAATATAGTAATAAGTATTGTAGTACTTCAAAGTAAATATATTATGGCTACAACAAATATATTGTGGCTAGTGATATTAAATAGCGGCGGTATGCACCTTTTGAAGCTGTCCATGATACCTAGAGACAGAGATTTGTTGTACTCGAATCACGACAAAAACTATGAAAAATATATCAGTGAAAAGATACAAAATTGCACCAAATATTGGCTCAGATTTTCGAATTTTGTTAAGGCGATTAAATAGCGCAGACCTTGGGGTTCCCTTTTTGTATTTCCTTTTTTTGTTTGCATTTTCCCTGTCAAATTAACTTGATTATGCAAAATCTATTTTTCAATAATAGATTGGGACCTTTCTCAAATAAATGGTATTTTGAAGAATTTAACCGAGCGATGCACTATCAACGTTGTGTCTTCGAAAATCATCTAAAAATGCTGCTAGACTTATTAGTGACCGTAGTGTGGCATTTAAGTACAGTCCAGGAGAATATAGAGACAGCGACTACAAACAATCATTTGTAGTGGCTCTCGATGGTTGATGTCGATTTATCTTTTCGGGATGCCCTTGCCATTCACATGATCGAGGCTTTTTCATACGGAATGTGAAACATTTCTAAAACCGTCAACTCACTCAAGGAAGAACAACACAACCTTCACAAACTCATTTCGCCAAAAGGATGGCATATCAGAAGGTATACGCGACAAGAGAGGCCAGATGAAATAGCGAGACAAGTTGGAATAAATTGGTTTGATACGTGCAGAAAAGAATCCGATAGGTGGTATACTGATATCATTTACCAAGCTACTGATAACGGTAAAGGTGAACAGTCCTCTGTATGTAAGATACAAGCTATTGACCTGAGGATTAAATAATTATGTTGATATTTATTGGTTGACCGGAATTTGTTCGCATATGTACCATCGCGCAATAGCTGCTTCAGTAAATTATTCATCGCAATTAGCATCGAGCTTGCCGCTGATTATGCGGATTCACTTCGGAAGATGTTGAAGGGCTTGACTGTCGCAGGGGAATGATTGGCTAATCCATCACTCGGAAGCACATTAAAGAAGGTATCAGGGCTGGGATTTTCCGTTTTCCGTTTTTCCGAATTTTTCGATTGTCAGAACTATTTCTGAAAATTTTGAGAATTTTTCATGACTTTTCAATCGTCAAAACAGCTTAAAAATATTGAATAAAATATACTAATTTTCCGTTCCGAAATGGCCAATTTCGGCCGAAGTGAGCATACGGTACTTGCCTCCGTGGAAGTAGAGAGAATTTTTCTACTGCCAAAAATATTTTCTCCCTCTCAACTCCTCTTCCGTCGACCATTACAACTTTGAGCAATTGCTTTTTTCTGAAGATTTACACAAGAATTCGGTATTTAAGTGTGCTTACCATCATCTATCGTTGTTATGTCGTCTCCTGTTTGTGTATTTTTGGATGACAAAAATTATTATTTGGAAAAAATTGGAAACGCAGATTTCAGAAATTTTTCCGAAATTTTCCGAATTTGAAACCGGATATTTCCGATTTTCCTTTTTTCCGAAAATATTTTTTTTCCGAACAGTCTTGATGGGTATCCGTGCATCGGAAGGGAACTATCATACTTGCTGAAAATATCGGAACGTTTACCGGAAAACGTTTAAAATATTCACTTTTTGCATCTTTGCGAGTACACATTATCATGATTTGCATTTATGCTAATTCGATTAATCCGCATCGATTTGCCGGAATCTACCCGGACATGCCCGGTGAGATGTGTCAAACAAAGCGACAAATACAATTGCAAGAAAAGGATAGAACAGGCAATTACGGCAATTACCCGGCTGTATACGGTAATGATGACAATTCGCTAACTTGGTCGGGCTTCGCATCGATTTTTCATCTCTGTTTTAGACATTTCACCGGGCATGTCCGGGTAGTTTCCGGTAAATCGAGGTGGACAAAAAATATGAGCCTATTCACGAGTCGTGAATAATTTTCTTTGCAAAGTTCCAAAAAGTGAATATTTTTCACCTTCTCCGGTAAACGTTCCGATATTTTTTCTTATCGACAAGACTGAATTGGCTACTGTAGGACCATTCGAAAGTGCGATCAAAGAAGTTCTCGAGAATCCAGAGTCAGTTCATGGAATATATTTCAAATTATATCTATCAATGATTTCAGATATGGAAGACAGGCAAAGGAAACAGCAAATATGCTTGCAGACAAACCATTCAATGCGAGAGAAGTAAGTGTTTTTAAAGCCCATCTATTTCTCTCGATTTATGAAAGTTCAAATGAAATATCTCGATCGTTAACTTTTTTTCAGCTTTTCGTTCTTAATATGGAATTTCTGGCACAACATGGGCCTCTTCGTCAATTAGATAATTATGGAAAGAATCTCAACTTTATCCAATACTACTTGATTGACGTCATTGGATCGGTACTTCTATTGATAGTCTCCATTATCTCACTGCTTGCCAATTTATGCATTCGAATTTTTAAGAATATTAGTCAATCGATCGTCATTTCAAGATCAAAGTCAAATAGAAAGTTACTCGAATTTAAATTTATCGGTACATTAAATATGTGCAATGTGTGTATACATTGAATTTAAGATTCAGAAATCGTTGTCACTCGTAGTTCAATTTACACCTAAGATTTGCCCCCAGACATGAGTAATTTGATAATGCGTTCGATTCCTGAATTAGATGTGAATCGTCTTCATTATCGTTGACTTCACATACCAATCCGAATAGAGAGAAACAGTAAGAGAAACTCTCTCCCAGTCGGAAAATTGACTAGACGGGTCGGTCTAGTCCAAAATGAGGGGAGCCTCTTGCTCGGAATTAATGAGGTATGAGTCGAGAGAACGACCCAAACCTAGTCGCTCTTTTCGATGTCTAATTCCTCTATATCTCATCGGGGGGTGGTCGAGTTTTACCGATCCTGTCTCTAAATATAAATGAAAATGGTCACAGTGAATAAAGTAAACATTCGCATTATCTATTCTCGAAATGTTATATGTATATAGAACACTTTTATCAAATAGCAAGCCAACATTAACCAATAAAGGATTATTTAACCATCCGCAGTCGATATGCGTTTTATGTTGTCCTTTGTCTTGCGAGGTGCACCATGACTGCCTTCTACTTGTGAATCTCGATGAATTCTTCGTGTTAAACAGCCAATTATCTGTAAGTAGAATTAGGTTAAAGTTCTTTCAAGTGTACTACATAAGTGAACTAAGGACAAAACCACAACAAGCTGTTTCGCTCCTTAGTAGGGATGCCAAATGAAGAGCTCTGGAAATTGGTTTATCATCCATAAAACTTATAAACTCCGACCAATTCTCCAACTTGATTTTTTAATATGTTCTGGGCATTAATACGAAACTTTTGAAACTAAATATGGGATGATTGTACATGATGATAGTTTTTGAGAACTGGTAAATAAGAAAATCACGAAAAATCGCAGGATCTTCATGAAGAGTCGTTTATAAACCTGAAGAACGTAGCTCAGTTCCCAAGAATAACAGTGATAAATATTCCTAATAAGATTCTAGAATGATTGGAATACACTCTTCACTTGTTTTCATACCTCATTTGCATACTACAGCGATTTTACGCGAGTCTAAATTTGCAAAATTGCTCTTCATTTGGCATCCCTACTCCTTAGCGTCAGCCCCTGGGTAATTTTCTATTACACACATTTTGTTGTTTGTTTGTACCTTTCTGTGTCCGTTAGTCTTTATGATGAATATGAGCGGAAACTGCATTGGATCAAAGGTGAGAAGGACCTTGAAATATTGTTGCTCTATGATGCAACAACCTCTATGGTACAAGGCTTACAATAATAATGGATCTGAGCAGGATCAAAACTTCGTCGGGGAGGGATTCATGCAAGTCGAATGTCAATGCAGTGAAAAGAACGGAAAGAGGGACCACCATGAACAACATCGCAGCGTTCAGCTGAAATTCGAGAGCGAACAAAAATTATCCCTTGTATGGAACAAACATAATAATGTAACGTTAAAAATTTTCCAAATGTGTTGAAGGTTGCACGCTAAAAAATTTCCCGACCAAAATCATGATTGAGAAAAGATTTGAGTTCACGGACTATTAGTTTATCACTAACATCACTATTTTTAACGTCACTTGATTCTATGAGAAAACATACATCTTCCAACAACATCAAATCACAACGAAAACATTTCATGATATACTTTTTTTTCCGAAATCATACGTTTTATTCATCAGGAAATTAAATGGTTCGCACCTGTATAATATAGACTTCAAGCAATTGCGAAGTCATTTTCTGTGCTCGCCAGGACAGTAAACTCTGCAACTTCTGATGTAATTTAAAATTTCAATAAAAAAAGTATCTACATTAAGATTATGTTCTAAATTGTATATGAATCACATTCTTACCAATTTGCCTGCGTTAAGGGATTTCACTGAATTGAAGGTCAAAATGACCGAGAG
Source organism: Pristionchus fissidentatus (assembly GCA_036245785.1). NCBI lineage: Eukaryota > Metazoa > Nematoda > Chromadorea > Rhabditida > Neodiplogasteridae > Pristionchus > Pristionchus fissidentatus. The sequence continues at coordinate 15,303,059 of BTSY01000004.1, forward strand.
AGGTGCGATAGTTACAATTGAAATGCCGAGGATATACAATGCTGAATGAAAATATTTAAGTTATATCGGGATTACGGAATTTAACTTATTTTATCAACAAATTTTAAAAAAAATTGTTCTTACCGTATTTGAATGTACCTGATTCGCCAAACGAACCAAATATTAGAAAATGCCCTCCGAGGTCAGTGAACACGCGCAATTCACTGTCCTGACAATGACCGAAATATTTTCATTAAGAACATTTTTTAATTACCTTGCAAAGCACATGCGCATCTTGTGATTCGATACCGAGTATTCCGAAAGCGGCAATATTTATTGAGAAAATGATGAAGAGAACTGAAGTGAGTATAAAAAGAGTCCTGCATATGAAAAATTTTACATTGATGATTTTGCTAATTTTTGAAAAATATTCGGATAATAAATTTTTTACCTTTCGGACATCTTGAAGATACTAGACGAGCCTACGGTATGTTTGTGCATGCGAATCAATAGAAAGAGGAAAGCGAACGACGAAGCACTAATTTCTGATGAGAGTATGATCTGAAATTTATATTTTGCATGAATATCACAGTAAATGTTTTAATGGTCGTGCTATAGATGGTGATTTTAATTTTTTTACATGTTTCATTACATAAATTGTACATGTTCATAGATTTTACATGCTCTTCATGAGAAAAACAATAGCAGGTAAAATATAGTATGCGAATGATAGGGAACATATTTTATTTTATAAGGGTGTCCCTAAAATTTTGCGACTTTTGGTTTTTCAAAGATTTCATACGAACTGCGAACCGTACATCCAAATATTCATCCATGGTGATATAACAAAACCTTGACATATTTAAGAAAATGTTCATCTTGAGTAACGATGTCATAGTAATAACGCAATATTAACGAATAATTGACGGCGGAACGGCCGAGTGGTGTAAGCAACTGCTAGTCATTCGTTGGGTCACGAGTTCGATCCCCGCCGAGGCCAACCAAGCCTTCCATCCACCCCGGGGCGGTAAATTGGAAGCAACTTTGATTGCGGAAGGTAACGTGCCCTAGATGCCTTGGGAAAGCTTGGATTACGTAATCCCACGTTGCAGCTGGCTTACCGGCTTGCCCCATCTAGCGTGGTAGCTTGATACTGTAAAATCGCTTGACATGGAACACCTTTACCTTTATTAGCGAATGTTCAATGATGCCAATTTTACAACCCCATTTTCGGCAAGTAAAATCTAGATGAATGTGGAAGCGAACAAATACCTAATATTATTGTAGCGTAGAGAGTGTGTTCAGTAATAATTTAAAACACAAATCGGCAGAATCCGTAAATATACAAAAGAAATATAAATTTTCTTTTCAAAACTCTTGACGCTGCAGGTTCAATATTTTCAAAATTTTTAGTTATCTGAAGTCTTGTTGGAATTTGTTCAATATAACATGGCTTATACTTATGTGGCGTTAAAAATCTTCGAAAAGATCTCAAATCTTGACATCTGCCTGTTAAAAAATTCACAACCAAAAGATCGAAAAGATCTCAAATTTGAATTCCCGCATTTATCGATTTTTGCGCATATCTCGATTCCCAGCGGGGCTAGAATGTTGAAACCTTAGGTGACCATCGACACTCAAATTTGGAACACGTGATCCAAAAATTGAGTCTCTACCTTCTCTGGGAGCCGAGATAATCGATAAAAATAGAAAGTGCGGGAATTCAAATATTCGATCTTTTGTCGATCTTTTGGCTGGAATTTTTAACAGGCAAAAGATCATATCTCTGATCTTTTCCTCGATTTTTAACATCGCATTAGGGGCCACAACGTGGATAGCCGATTTTCGACGTGAGGGTGGAAATCATATAGAATAGATGCCTCATGGTCCCATTAAGACAATACTTTTTGCCGTTTGTCAATATCTTGTGTCTCTGAGCCGAGATACACCTCGAAATCTGCACGCGAATCGCTAGTGGGAGAAGCATCAAACCGGGGAGAGGAGAGAAAGGGGCGGAGACTTCTTTCACCCCTCTGGTCAGGCCCTCTCCATTCCCCACGCTCTCTCATCGGTCAGACGGTGAGCGAGAGAGTATATGAAATGGAGAGAGCGTTCCCCTCTCCTCTCAATCGATAGGGAGGGATTTGCATGAGTTCAAACATCCCTATCTGCACTCTCAAAAGTGCACGCTCTCTCGCCTCTCTCTAGCCTCTCTCGCCCCCACGTCCGAAACGGCGCTCTCTCTCCAGCGCCGCTAACCAGCACAAGTCGTCATTCCACAGTCATTTCCGTACTGAAATATTTCAAAAGAGTAGCACAATTCAAGATTAGATAATAACATCTTAATTTTTGTTGAAATCTCACTGATAGCATCATGAGAACCAAGATCTTCTTGGGTAAAACATGTAGCATCACTCGAAGCTTAAAAACAAACACTTTTATTTTTTGTAACTGCATTTTAGCCACATTGCCGTGGACGGACCAACTTTGCCCAAGGCGCATTCGATAGAGCAAATCACTAGCTACAAGACAATACCTAACTCAGTTCATACGGTTTAGAACTAAGCTTGTGCTACTCCATGGCGTTTCTGTGCTTTCTCCTTCAAGGAAAAGTGGGCGGAGACTACGGATGCTACTTATACTTTATTAATTACTAGAAAAAATACAGCTAGATTGTAAAGCGATTTTCTAAAATTTTCTGAAATTTACGTGGGAAAGCTAAAATTGCGTAGGGATGACGAAATTTATTGCAACTTCGCACGATTACGCGCAACCTTCATTGAACTTGACTTCAGCGAAAATCGGAATTTTCACACCACTCCTAATAGGAAATTCAGAGAAACCATGATTTTCGAGGTCCGAGTTCTGTTCATTAAGCGTAATCGCGCAATCGTAACAGAAGGTCTACAGTTCAAGTGGCAATTTAATGAGATAATGAGAATTTGTCCTCATAATAGAACTATACATAGCTCCCATCGAAAAAATCGAAGAAATAACTGAAAAAAAAGAAAGTCGCAAAACTTTGGGGACACCCTTATAGAAGCCTACTGAGATACTGATCCCTTTCAACCACTTCGTGTATATTTTCACTGCTTGATAAACAATTTTTTTAAACTAGTGAACAGCAAACACATGTTTTTGTTATTGTTATAAGCACGAACCAAAAAAGAGGAATGCTCAATATTTCGGCAAAGAATTCCAGTGCAAGCGATTCCTGAGTAGGGTAGAATTGAATAAGCGTGAAATAAAAAGTTGAAAATCCACTCGAATGTTATCAATGCGACCTGGAACATTTATTGGTTTACTACGAACTGAATTTATAATGCTTTCCTTCAACTAATCAGAAGAAATGTAGTAGATTCTATTCGATTATGAACCTCAGTGAGCAGATACCCTGCACGTATATCACTTCTCATTCGCCGCTCTATTAATAGGTAGATCATTGCGGGATGCAAAGTGAGACTGTTCAAGATAGGCAAAACAGTTTGCAAGCTGTAATTTTTTAAAAATGAAACATTAAATTTCATACAGACGACAACCTGTGGACCCAGTTGATTATATAATTTCGATCAGCTTCAAACCCGAAGCGAAGTGTTTCGTTTGAAGGCATTTTAGATTCCTGAAGACATTCTAATTCTCGGGTACAAAATGAATGGAGATATTGCAAAATGTAAATGAATGTTAGAAAGATCGTCATAAAATTATTCTCAACAGCTGTTTTTTCTACGATAATAAGCGGCGCCCGTACAGTCAAAATAACATATTGTGAACAAAATATCATAGGATTTTTCGGTTCACTGGGAACCTCAGGAAAATGAAGTTATAAATAGTTATAATTACTTATTATTCACTGGGAACCTCAGGAAAACGACGTTATAAATAGTTATAATAACTAATTATTATAACTATTTATAAAAAAAATTGAAATTTTCGGAGGCGCCTTTTTTCCGCCTCAGGCAAATCCTTTGCAATCTAATCAGAAACTATTGCGATCTAATTTGAACAATTTTAGATTTTAGAAGCAACCATGGCCAAATTAGATCGTAAAATCTCCTGATTAGATTTAAAAAATCTTCTAATTAGATTGCAAAATTTAAAAACTTCTTATTAGATTGCAAAATCTTCTGATTAGATCGCAAAATTTCCTGATTAGATTTTGATTGCAAAATGTTCTAATTAAATTGCAAAATATTTGAACTAAATTTCAAAATTAACAAATTTGATTCGAAATGTGTAACACCATTTTGGTAATTTACTCCCCCCCATTATATTCTCCAAAAGGGCCGACCACGCAACCTGTGGAGGGTGGTCGGCCCGTGGTCCCACTCTCCCATTGAGGAGAGGAGTGGAATCAATCCAAAAAAAAGACTTAAATTCAGCTTTGAGTGAAACAAAACAGGAAATAAGCCTGCCTACATAACATCGGAACTTAAGGTTTGTGTACCCTCGGCGTGTCTTACACGAGACGGGGTTGACAGAAATTTTTTGAATCTGATTAGATTCAATTTACACTTAATGTTAGATTATAAAAACTTCTAATTAGATTGCAATTTTTAGAGGTTACTTTTGAATCTAATTTGATCCAAATTAAATTCAACTTCTGTTTGAATCTAATTAGATTCGAATAGCTCTCCAAATTCATCTTATTAGACTCAAAACACCTTCATTTTCTTATTAGATTGCAAACGATTTGCCTGAGGCTAATGACTAACTTATTACCGAACAGAATTTTGATAAAATATCATTTAACAAAATTCTGGGCTATTTCCCGTAGTTCGCATTTAAAGACAGAGCCAGGCCGCGGGGCGAGCCAGAGCCGGGATTCCAAATAAGCCGGATCCGGGAATTAGATTTAAAATTCACCTTGCTCGCCAGGATACAGATAAACCGTTTTTACAGTTGGGTGTGCGCGAGCGGTTGGAACTCCAAGCCAACAATAGCCATGCGAGGTATTTGAATCGCAGCAAATCCGATATCTTATTCCCGGATCCGGATTGTTTGGAATCCCGGCTCTGGCTTTAAATGCGAACCACGGGAAACTGTCCAGAATTTTTTTAAATGATTTTTTATTAAAATTCTGTTCGGTAATAAGTTAGTCATTAGCGGAAAAAGGCGCCTGCCAAAATTCCAGATTTTTCGGTTTTTTTCAGAACCTCAGGAAAATAAGTTGTAAATAGTTATAATAACTTATGATATCCTATAATACTTTGTTTACAATATGTTATTTTGACTGTAGTGTGAATACCAAAGTTGTACTAGACACGTTGTATTGTACAATCACTCAGGTTTTCTTTAAAAACTTTTAAAGATATTATGGCTAATTAGAACGAATGGCGGTGGTAAGGACCGACGGTGTTCTAGGATATCCACGGACAGAGAACGGTTGTACTCAAATCACGGCATAAGTAATGACAATATTTCATTGGTACAAAATCGCTATACAAATACTATTTCGTGTGGATATATCGATATTGCCGCTAATATAATTACTCTGCGCGAATAATTGGTAGGAGAACGGTTCTCCAACCTCGTTATTTCAAACACGCTTTCCTTTCGGTGAGTAAACGATAGAGAGTATAAAAAAGATTGCAAACCGCTCTCTAAGAACGATAATTTTTGGAGAACAAGAAATTGAATTTTGGTGAACCATCCTAACAACAGAGCGGGAAACTCTTATTTGTGATTTTGCTTAGCGCACATTAGATCCGGTACCAAGTACACTGAATGAATGTGAAAATAAAAAAAAGATATTGCACTTTTTGTGTGGGACGTTAAGTGGCGCAAAACAATTATAAACCAGTTACGATAATTACCTATGAGACTTTTTTTTGTAATCAAGAAGTATTGCGTGGTATAAGAGAGGCATCACCAGAGATTGAAGGTGGCTCGGAACAATTTTCGAAAAAATATTTTTGATTTCGATCAAACTTTTATATAAGAGTACCTAGGACGCGAGGAACTTAAATTTCCAGTCCCAGGTCCGAGAGCCGGCTTTTAGGAAATTACCGGTTCCAATGCCGGAATCGTCATAACTCAGCTCATTCTTGATCTAGAACGATGGCGTTGGGCTTAAAATTTGTAGAATAATTTTCGAAACATCTTCTATGTTGAAAACGAGTGTGAAAAACTGAAACGAAAAAAGTTGTGATCGAAAAAGTGATTTCGAAAATTTTCCAAAAATTGTATGATATCTGAAATGCCAGAACAAGTGCAATTTTATTTCAAAATATGAAAGAACTTGTCCAATACTGTATAGAAAAAATAAATAAAAAATAAAAAGGGGTGAACCTTAAGTCGAAAATCACCTTGGAATGTGAAAATCTAGAAAAGTCCGAAAATCAAGTTGATGAAAATCGCTCCAAAAATGATGTGTTATTTGTCATTGGTAAATAGCCCAACGCCATCGTTCTAGATCAAGAATGAGCTGAGTTATGACGATTCCGGCATTGGAACCGGTAATTTCCTAAAAGCCGGCTCTCGGACCTGGGACTGGAAATTTAAGTTCGTCGCGTCCTAGGTGCTCATATATAAAAGTTTGATCGAAATCAAAAATTTTTTTTCGAAAATTGTTCCAAAATTTTTAAATTTTTTAAAAAAATTTTCCTGCAATCTCTCGTGATAACTCTCATAAATCACGTAGATGAGTATACAAAAGGCGTATGTGGCAACAATGAATTTCTGCTAATCATCTTGTCACTTTCAACGAAAAAAACGTCCCTTGTAGTTTAATTGATTTAAGAAGTATTCAACAGAGCGATACATAATTATGTGGGTATGCCATTTCCTAGGCAACATGTAGCTAGACTTATTGGTGATCGCAGGGTTTCATTGAGACTAAGTGAACCAGAAGTGTGGCCTACGTAGACCTGATGATTAATGCTTAATCTTTTTGGGATGCCCTTGTCGTTCAAATACGATCGAGACCGAATATGAAAATGTCTTGTATGAAATCATCCTCTCTTTCGAGGAAGAACAGCGTCTACGTATTCCTCTTCGTTTTTATCTTCGAAATAGTCTTGATATTCGCATAACAGACGTACAGTCCGGTTCGGTCTCCCTATACGCACGGGAATCCCCGGGAATACCCTGGAGTCCCGCGGAATCCCGGGGAATCCCGTCGATTCACTCGTCCGGTTTATCCGAGTTGTGCATCGAATTTGAGAAAATCTGAACGTTTGCCATAAGTGAGGCCTTTATTCCTTCAATTCCCGTTCGATTTCATTTACATAAAGAAAATTTAATTTTTTAAAATGATTGCTTTTGCAGTCACGAGTGTGACACAAACAAAATTCTGGTGAACTACTGTGGGTACAATAGCCAACCTGCCGACAAGTATCTCATTTCCACTTTGCTTCTTTCATTTTGTCGTTGCGTTTCCGATGTATGCATTGCTTCATTGATTATTTCGTGTTTTTCGGTGTCTCCTACGTCGATGCATGCTGAGCGGCGTTCCGCAGCCAAAAAACAGACGCCCGGCGCAGTTGATGCGAAGAAACGACTGCCATAGTTATATTTTGCTCTTTTGACTGAAATGATTAGTTGTGCTCGTTGTTCCTAGCCGGCGGTAAAATCGACGCCATTTAGAACGATATTTACGAAGCTGATGAGCGGATGATGATGCAAGTGCGACTAAAGCATTTCAAGACGACTTTTCATTTATTTCCTAAAATTTGGTTTTCTTCAAGCGAGGTTCATTTCCATTTTCATTCCTTGATCCACGGCCCATTTTGACAGAAACCGTCGGTCATGCTCATAGAGCAACTCGTTTTGACAGTGATGATACGGTAAGTCAGGCCCTAAAACCGGGTTAGCTCTGCTTGTTTCGGGTTACCCTCAAGCGCAAATTAGACTGCGAATTTCTTTCATTCAGGAATGTCTTGATCGGGTGGACGAACCGAAGGCTGAATTCATCGGAAATCTCCTCTCGTCTTGAAAGGCTTTAGTCGCACTTGCATCATCTCTTCAGCGTCGTAAATTTCGATCTAAACGACGTCGATTTTATAAGAGTTATTTCGAGGCAAAAAGAACAATACATTGTTCAGCTGAGAGCGTGAGCCCCACCCGTCTTTTATGGGGCTTTCCAGAATTTGAACGATAAACCGACCACTCTGTTCTGGATCGGACGGTATCGGTCAGTTCTGCTGGACTGCCGGCCAGTCGAAAGAGCAAAATAAACTATGGCATTCGTTTCTTCGCATCAAATGCGCCGGGCGTCCGTTTGTTGACTGCGGAATGCCGCCCAGCATGCACCGACGTAGGAGACACCGAAAAACACGAAATAATCAATGAAGCAATGCATACATCGGAAACGCAACGAGAAAATGAAAGAATCAAAGTGGAAATGAGATGCCGGTTGGCAGCTTGACGATTTTACCTACAGTAGTCCACCAGAATTTGGTTTGTGTCGCACTCGTGACTTTAAAAGCAATCAATTTAAAAAATTAAATGTTCTTTTTGTAAATGAAATCAATCGATCGGGAATTGAAAGTTTAAAGGCATCACATATCGTACGTACTGAAAATATCAGAACGTTTACCACAACGTGATCAAAATGTTCGATTTTTGCATCTTTGCGAAGAACATTATTTACGACTAGGGATGGCGAATGAAGAGCTCTGGGAATTGGTTTATCATCCACAAAACTGACATACTCTGAGGAATTTTCCAACTTAGTGTTTTAATCTGTTCTAGGTATCAATACGAAACTTTTGAAACTAAATATAGCATGATTGTACATGTTGATAGTTTTTAAGAACTGCAAGACATAAAAACCACGAAAAATCGCAGGCTCTTCATGAAGAATCGTTTATAAACCTGAAGAACGTAGCTCTTTTCCAAAGTTCAACAGCGAAAAATCTTCCTAATAAGACTCTAGAATGATTGGAATACACTCTTCACTTGTTTTCATACCTCATTTGCATACTACAGCGATTTTGCGCGAGACAAAATTTGCAAAATTGCTCTTCATTCGCCATCCCTATTTACGACCCGTGAGTAGGTTCATATTTTTTGTCCACCTCGATTTGCCGGAAACTACCCGGACATGCCCGGTGAAATCTGTAAAATATAGGAGAAAATTTGATGCGAAAACCGACTAAGTTAGCGAATTGTCAATTTGATGCGAAAACCGACTAAGTTAGCGAATTGTCATCACTACCGTATACAACCGGGAAATGCCAGTAATTGCCGGTTCTGTCCTTGTCCGGGTAGATCCTTGCAAATCGATGCTTATTAATAGAATTAGCATAAACACAAATCATGATTTATTATAATGTGTAGTCGCAAAGATGCAAATTGTGTTCATTTTGATCACGTTGCGGTAAACGTTCCGATATTTACAGTACGTACGATATGGAACAAATTCAGATTTCCTCAAATTCGATGCGCAACTCGGATAAACCGGAAGAGGGTACTCGACGGGATTCCCCGGGACTCCGCGGGAGTCCAGGAGATTCCCGGGGATTCACGTGTGTGCGGAGGGACCGAACCTGACTGTATGTCTCGCTAAACTACCGTGTCGTAGAACATCGTTCTTTCAAAATTACCGGACTCTCACAATGAAAATTTTTCGTAGTCGTTCAGAATTTTTCGTAGACGTTCTCAGGACTTCTACGTTGATTTTTTCGTCGCTCACTCAAAACACCCATTTCGGCAGCTTCAAAAGTCAGTTCAAAATCATCATAATCTCATTGAATAATGGGCAATTCGAATAGAAGTCCTGGTCCTTTACGTTTCAGTGCGTGTCTTGATCAGTATTCACACTTCAACGAACAGGGATTCAAAAAAACAAGGTAAGCGGAACACATGAGTACTTGTTTTCTATTAGTGTTTTGCTCAGACGGTACAGTATTTAATACATTGCCATTGTTGACACCAACCATAATCCATGTATACTGTGCAATATGCAGAGAAACCCGCTGCAGAAAATCCCTGTGTACGGCAGGATCGGGTAAATTTGAATTGAGAAGTTTACAATCCAATCGAGTATAATCACGGCGATCTGGAGCAGTTATGTTTTCTTCTGAATGATCTTTGTTTGTTCTGAATTTGTAGTTTCTCGCTTTGTATGGTATGCCTTATTTATTGTTAGTTCTTCTCTTCTCGGAGGAATCGTGAAGAAATCATCTTTTTTTAAAAACCTCAGTGAGCACATATCCCGTGCGAATATCTATTCTCATTCCGCGCTCGTTTAATAAATAGATCATTGCGGGATGCAACGTGAGACTGTTCAAGATAGGTTAAAAAGTTTGGAATATAACCGATTTAATTTTAAATTAATAAAATAAATTTTAAAGTACCTGTGAATCCAGTGGAATATGTAGTCCCGATCGGTTTGAAAGCCGAAACGAAGAGATACGTTTGAAGGTATTGCAAATATGGCCATTCTTCCGAGATGGAAAAAAAGCGCTGATGTATATGTGATATTTTTCGTATTATACAGACAAGGACAGGTTTTTTCTTTATGGGGTTTACACCAGTTACACCTCACATTTTCCCACTACCAATCATGGATAATATCTTTTTACATATTCATGGCATTCTATTTTTCAGAGTCGTGATCGTCAACAAATGGCATTATGGCTTACTATCACCTATATGAGGATATGAACAGAGACTATGTCTGTTATGCGGTTTTTATCTATCTAACAAAAAACCGGGAATCTGTATCTTTATTTTGAAGCAAGTTATGATTTTCAAACTTGGTGATTTCTTTAAAATAAAAAAAAATAGAAAAAAAACTAACCAGGTTTGTTCATGTTTCACGCTAAAAAGTGTCCTTTTAAAAAAAATCTGGAAACGCGATTCGATAGAGGAGAGTTTGAAGTACCTCCCATGGAGAAAACCAGAATATTTAAAAATCATGATTTTTCCTACTGACAACAGTGCTCGAGTTTCTCCAGATTCCTCTCATACATGAATATAAAAAATGGAAAACTGTGGAGTGAGTGCGCGAACTATTTATTTGACAAAGTTTTCCCTCATACATTGGTGACATCAGGAAACTATTTCCTGATTTGAAATTTCATTTTTACAAAATCGTATTCAGTTATGAGGCCGTTTGCGTACTCAGGCACGCTCCTTACAGTGATTTTGTAACACCCTCATGTTGTTTTAACGGTTTTCCTGATATTATATAAATCGATAGATAAGAGATAAGAGACAATGGCTGAATGTAATGTTGTGCTAATTTGATGGTAAGTGACTACGACCCATGAAGATCCATCGTTTCTCGCAGTTCTTTGGTCGTAAATAGAGAACCTGTGAACTATGTAACAAAGTACAAGGACAGGATCTAACTTAATTTATATGTACACTCAGATTATGGCATTTCTATGTAAGACATTTCAGCGTCAATTGAAACAAAATTAATATCTCACTTCAAAAGAAAGTGTAAGGCACTCATTCCATCATAACCACCTACAAAAAAAATTTGGTGTAAAACAAAATCGAGTCAAAAGGTATCATTACAATAAAGACATTGACTCAATTTTTTTTAAATTAATTTTCTCCCTTTCTCTGATTCAGCACACTTACTAACAGTTACACTAAATTACCAAGTTTTTCCTCTGTGTTTGTCGCTCCGCCAAGTCCGAGTGTGAGTGTGCAATTGGGAGATTGAAGATAAGAACCATTAGTTTTTCAAATTCACATTCTCTCTTCCGAAAGCTATCCGTTCCGCTGACGAACCGCAGAAACAAGGGTTAGAGAGGGTTAGAGAGCACGCGAAAGCAAGAGACCCAGAAAGTAGCCACACCACAGGCAATTCTTGAAGTGGGACGCAATATTTTAATTTTTAATGATTTTTTTCATTGAACGACTGTCGAGAGCCATTGTCTTCTCATTCTTCGCTCTCATCCCATTCAATCTCATCTCAGAAGGAGCCATCGAAAGTCGAATATTCGAATGCATTGTGTTTATGGCGCGGAGAACTGGGGATGCAAGTTCGGTATTCGCATTACGGCCTTTTGGACGAGAGATCTGTATTGCCGCTGGCAAAGATTGACAGAGAAAAAAAGATTGCCAGAGGCTATGACAAATACCGGACCGACATCTCTACTGGTGATGGTGATGGTGGTGAAAAGCATTTGGTGATCGGACTAGTAGCGAATGGTGGTCGAACAGGTAGCAAATGGTGGTGGGGGGCCACCATTTGCTACTCTCTCACTTTTGCACACTATCTCACGCTGAGCCTTGTCTGTCGGTTTGGAATCATGTGTAGTCCGACGATTGGCGATTCTCGAGTAATGCGTAATTTTTTTTTAAATGTGCCTTTTGTTCTGCAAAGAGTTGTATAGAGACGCACGTTAGAGTCCCACTTTATTCAGTGGCCTCTCTTCACCATCTACTTTGTGAAGCCGCTGCGAAAGTACGTGATAGGATTGTATTGCTTGAGACCAGCACCATTTCAGATATGCCTATGTACCACTCGCTGCGCAATCGACACAATGATCTTTTTTTAAATAAATGTTTTAATATGTATCTAATACTTTATTAAAAACGATTCTTCTTTATCTGTTCCACGACTCGGTCAACTGGGAGAAATACGTCTTTGTGGTCTCAATCGAATCTTGTTCTGCTGATTTCTTTCCGGAAGTGATCCGTCTCTGAAACAGTTTTAATGAAAGAAATACAAAAAAGTGTTTCACGAGACATCCAGATAAAACAAAAAAAGCACAAAAATTTATCGAAGATCCCATTTTGCCTCCACCTTTATTGTCTGTCAATAGATCACATCTCCCATTGTTTAAATGATAAACTTGATTGTAATATATTGCGCTCACTCTCAATCTTCCGAGTAACGATGATTGAACAATCCCGATTTTGGCGAATTCGCGGAAAATTGTGGGATTGCAGTGTAGAGCGCGCAGCTGGTGTATGAAGAGAAATCTGAAGAGTAGTTCTGACAATGAACTAACAATGATTATCAAAAGCCACATCATAATCAGACACATCTGTCATGCTTTCACATCACGCATCGTTAGTCCGAGGGAAAAATTATAAAATATTCATACACAATTATGAGCAGGTCGTAGAGTGCATAGGCGACGTCCCGACTCGTCTCCCAATTTCGTGGACCGAACCTGCAAAACCGTTCCTGATAATGGAGATATGGATATTCAAGGAGCGCAAATTGTGTACTCTTCTCCAATGTTTCGTTTCTTAAAAAAAGAATTCTCCAATCTCTTCGTTCATTAGATCAAAGAACAGCGTCACCGGAACGAAAGAGGGTGTGGAATGAGGATTTTTATGGAACCATTTTCAGATAACCGAAACCTTGGAAATCCCTTCCTTCCCCATGCAAATGTTGGTGTATCTGTGTCAACTCACATTTTGAATGAAAACGCGGCAAATGCTGCAAGAATGACTGGAGAGTGCGGAACCATGATGGCGAACATGTACTAAATGATACAAACTCTTCAGATATTTTCAAAAGTTGACGAGGTGTTGACACTGTTGACCAGAATGCATATGTGCTTGAATCGTCCAAAAGGCCATATCTCGCGCGCTCCTCTTTCTTCGAAATTAGCAGTTTTGTCACCGAGGTTTTTGTTCCGTCGTTTGCATTTCGTATAATATTCGTACCTCCATAACTACGACGTTTTCGTTAACTTGGAATGACCTCGACACGGAATAGAAACCGACGCGCGCCCCTTGCGCAAATTCCGACCTCAGGCGAACATTCACGTGATACGTACGTAGAAATGCCTGAACAGGACAATTATAGGTCCGCCGATAGAGTGCAATCATTGGAACACGAATGGATCGTTGACTGTATCAAACTAATTTTAATTATATCATATCGTAGTGTCCAGTTGCTCCCAATTTGGACTCGCAAGGATTCGCAAGGATAGTGTATCTTATCCTAGATATATGAGAGGAATCACGAGAGACTCGACCATTTCCAGGACGTAGAAATTCATGATTTTTAATTTGGCTGAAAATTTTTTCTAAGGTATTTCAACACCTCCTCTATCGATTGGCGTTGACAGAATTTTGAAAAAAAATTTCGCAATCGCGTGAAACATATCCAAACCTGGAGTCTTCGGAGTTTTTCGCCGACAGGACAAAGTTTGATAAATCATAATTCGGTTCAAAATAAAGATACAGAATAGTGGTTTTGTTTGCTAGATAGAGAATATAGTTGGCTACAGTTAGTACCGTGCCATCTCATTCCTGGCTGACTCAGTGGTGAGAAGCGGTCGGTTTCATGAAAAATGTTATAAATCTCTCCAAAGTAAAAAGCAGTGATAAGTTCTTTGTTTGTTCGAACGTGCAGCTAGGTTACTCACTACAACCCAGAAATCGGCCAAATCTGATCTTGCGTTGCAATTACGCTAAGCCGAACTTTTTTTTTGAAAAAAAATTTTTTTAGGCCATTGTCACGAATAGTGTCATTTGCAGTGTAAATATTCATAAACAATCTAAAAACACCATACAAGTTGTTTTAGGGGATTTTTAAAGCGAACTTTTTGAGAGAAAAAAATTCGAAAAATTTCAATGCTGAATTTCACTTTTGAAGAAACTGTACTTTCCAATGTCCTATTGTGTACTAATGTTGTCATAATCATAAGAGAAGATGCTCGGGAGAATATTTATGCATATACATGTAAATACTAAAATGGTTATTTCCAACACTCTTCGGGTATGGTCGGTTTCTTATTTTACACCGCTAGCCATACCCATAGAATTTCTCTCATCATGCTAAGAGCAGTCGGAAAATTGAAAGTGATTCTTTATCTCTTCATCGTGGACAGCTACAACAACTAAGTTTTCCAATATTTGTCTGAAAACGCGTGAATTGCCTTCTCAAAGAGCAAATATCGTATTTTTCTAAAAAAAATCCACTTTTTCACACAGATCTCAGAAATCTGTATCTTTACCGAATCCTGCCGCATTTCAAATTGTTCGGAGAGTTTCATTGAATCATTTTGTAGTTGACAGTATTCAATTCTAACGATGATTTGACCTCGAAAAAAATAGAAAACTCAAAAGTGCTCAAATTTCGCACATTAAAAAATTAATTCTGATGATATTTGAAACGCTTCCAGTGAAATATTGCCCACATTCATTTTCATATACCTGAAGGAGAACTATGAAACTAATAAACTAAACTTATGAAAAATTTTTTTTTTGAAAAATACCATGAACCCGGGGTCATGGTCCAAAAATAATTTTTCACCATGAACCCGGGTTCATGATATTTTTCAAAAAAATAATTTTTTCAAAAGTTGAATTTATTGCTTTCGTAGGTCTTATTTAGGTATATGAAAATGAATGCGGGCATTATTTCACTGGAAGCGTTTCAAATATCCTCAGAATTAATTTTTTAACGTGAGAAAGTTGGGCACTTTTGAGTTTTCTATTTTTTTCGAGGTCAAATCATCGTTAGATTTGAATACTGTGTTGGAAACGCGATAACCATTTTCGTATTTGCATGTATTTGCTCAAATATTCTCCCGAGCATCTTCTCTTATGATTATGACAACATTAGTAGACAATAGGACCTTGGAAAGTACAGTTTCTTCAAAAGTGAAATTCAGCATTGAAATTTTTCGAATTTTTTTCTCTCAAAAAGTTCGCTTTAAAAATCCCCTAAAACAACTTGTATGGTGTTTTTAGATTGTTTATGAATATTTACACTGCAAATGACACTATTCGTGACAATGGCCTAAAAATTTTTTTTTTCAAAAAAAAGTTCGGCTTAGCGCAATTGCCACGCAAGATTAGATTTGGCCGATTTCTGGGTTGTAGTGAGTAGCCTAGCTGCACGTTCGAACAAACAAAGAACTCATCACTGCTTTTTACATTGGAGCGATTTATAACATTTTTCATGAAACCGACCGCTTCGCACCACTGAGTCAGCCAGGAATGAGATGGCACGGTACTAACTGTAGCCAACTATATTCTCTATCTAGCAAACAATACCACTATTCTGTATCTTTATTTTGAACCGAATTATGATTTATCAAACTTTGTCCTGTCGGCGAAAAACTCCGAAGACTAGATTTGGATATGTTTCACGCGATTGCGAAATTTTTTTTCAAAATTCTGTCAACGCCAATCGATAGAGGAGGTGTTGAAATACCTTAGAAAAATTTTTCAGCCAAATTAAAAATCATGAATTTCTACGTCATGGACATGGCCGACGTGGTTGAGTCTCTCGCGATTCCTCTCATATGAACGATAAACCCCACTCCCAAACAAACCACTGAGCTCAGCACGAAAAGCACGGCGAGCACGGCAAAATGCGAATTGATAGTGATAATTTCTGCAATTTTGTATTCACTGACAAAATAACAAATAACAATCCTTTTTTTTAAAGAAAAGCGGAGTCAGAAATTAGAATAAAAGTGTTCTACTGAAGACGTCAAGATAAGACGCATTGGTCGAGTCAACCCCTAACCCGCTGTTTTGTAGGACAAAGTGGTTGTGTGCGGAAAGCATCCTTGCATCGACGAACCTTCTAAATTCAGCAGACCCTCGACGAAATTGGGTATGAGCATTGTCGTTTCTGCGCCTACCAGGACGAGAAGGGTGGAGAGAGACCCGCGCTCGTACCAACGCCAGTAGTGAGTGGCCACATATCGCTCGATCGCAAATGAACCCATCCTGAAAAATTGTTTTCCTCTGAGACGTTACCAGTATTTGTATTTATTGTTATTATAATACTTATTGTTTGAACGAATAGTAGACGATGCTGTGCTTAATCATACGTTGTTATTATTCTAATTCTAATGCCGTGCCAGCTGTTCATGTTCTCAGCATTGAAGCACGATCTTTGTCAGACAACTCGTATGCGAATAACACTCACAACTAGAGTGCGAAATGTGAGACCACGGTATCGTCATTTCGCATAAACTCTTCGCCGGTCGGTGGATGAGTGAGTGTGCGAAATGAAGAGGCCTTGGTCGCACATTTCGCACTCTACTCACAATGAGCAATAGTAGCCGATTACGGTCAGCTTGATAAGGTCGCAGATGTACATTACCGAATCTGATGAATATGTTATGTGCGATATGAGAGAAAAAGGACCATTCGGATTAAGCTCACCTTCTAACGGCAAATCGTTGATCTGATAGAAGATGCTGACTAGACGCGCAATCTGACCGATAACAGTGTACCATGTAGCCAGACAGATTTGGATTCGGAAGTTGCGATGCATCACTCCTGAAATACGTGGAATTCAATTTTCAAAAATATCCTTCAATCTTTGTCCTGCATGTTTTCACCGATAACACTTTTCACTGCTACGCTCATACATTAAAATAATACAATTTTAGATCGTATGCCTTCTTCGGATCTATTCGTCCGCGTGACTTATAGTTAGCCACTACCAATTATTCTCAAATACAAAGGGGCGCTTTGCTACGAATAAGAGGCGTTAGCAATAACACGATCCCAGTTTGGTCACAATCTAGACCGCTCGGTCACTGAAAAAATAGCACGTGAAACGGAAAAGGGATAGTAACTTCCTCTTGAGGAATACTGGAGGAAAAGCGATATAATGATAATGAATGAAGATGAGAAACTTGCCTGCTCTAGTCACAGCAATGCAGAGGAATGGCCATAGGGCGCAGTGGGCAATGCTTAGCAACACCTCAACATGTTTCAATCAGAAATTGCATTATTTTTCTCGATTTTTATTTGGGTTTTCGAAACTTCCGTTTCCCTGGCACTACTCGACCTTCTCGATTCACTAATGACTCAGCGCGTGTGATTAAGAGAGCGACTGAACTTGGATGGATGAACTTGCCATGGCATTTTACAGGCTGTGTAGGAATTTTCGAAAGTGGAAAATGATCTTGAAAAAGACAGGGAATCAATATTCTTGCCAGGAATGAGAATCTCACCTCACCGGCAAAGTTCTTGGGAAAAGATGTAAATGAGCAATTTCCCAACAAGACTATCCATACCTAGTGCTTACCTCGAGACCGACTATTGAATGAATGAGAAATGGAGCACGAGCGGTGGAAGTCGAGTTGAGTTTGACAAAGCGATGGGCTTCTTCCATTCTTTTGCTGAGATTCCACCGCTTCTTCCTGGATCAACACGCTCACAAATGAGAAATATCACATAAAGGTAAAGGAGCGGAAAAGGCAGCTGCATTATAGTGAGTAACGACAAACAAAAGAGCCGAGCGAAAATCCGAATAGAAGCGGCCAAGGGAATCTAATTTCGCGTGTTTACGAAATGCAGAAGTTAGATTTTTATGTGTTTGATTTTGAGGACTGGCTTAAGAAGATGTCATTCTCGGCCTAATGCCGAACATCAGGATCATAAGGATTTAAAAATGAAGAGAGGAAAGATGATTCACGACCGGAAAACATTCGTTGCGATGGAAAGGAGATCTGTGGGATATTATGTTTGAGGACTGGCTAATCAAGATTGTGTGCTTAGTTTAATGCCACGAAGATCAGTATCTTCAGGAATTAAATGAAATAAGAAAGAGGATTCACAACTGGACTTAATTCGTTGCGGCGGAAATGCACCGATTCTCGTGGGAAATTTGACTGCACTGACATTGACGAATAAAAACAAGCAAAATATAACGCGGCAGACGAGGGACGAGAGGACGAGAGGGAGGGCAAGCCACGGCCCTTTGAGCTCCAGAAAAAAAATTTGCGCTCCGAAAAACAAGCAAAAGAGTATCGTTATAGGATGGAAAAAAATGTTTGTGGTCGCCCTTATCATTTCAGGTGCTATTTTTCATTTGTCTTTCAATGGAATTGAATTTTGGTTTTTTTCAATGTTTTCACTATTATAGTTATTCGACTGGGATGATAGGGGCCGATTCGAAATTCAGGAATAGCAATCAAGAGAGTAAATTGAAAATTTTCGGTAAAACATTCATCAAAGCAGGATGCAAAAAAAAGTATTTCTCGCTAGCGATCGTCAAGGCAAGATTAATCAATTGTACGTTAAAAATCGCCAATTACTAAGGAAATGAAAGAAGAAAGAGTTGGCTGAAAATAAACCAAAAAAGACGGAACGAAGAAATGCGTTTTTTTTAAATCTTTTTTTTTAAATTTCGATGTCGCAGTCTGAAAAGTGTCAACACTCACAGCCGAGGCACTCATCCCCAGCGCCGACCGCTACACTCCCCACCACACACACAGAGTGAGGGGGGAGAGTGTGAGAGACGAACACAGAGAAACATCGATATTTTTCAATAATGTATCAAGACTAACATGGGAGTGACCTGAACTCACATATCCCGATCTTTTTGATTTTACCATGGTACCATACATGTCTATTGAGTATCTCAAAACCGTTCTCAAAAGCTGCGAAACTCGCCTGGGAAGCGAGATAGCATTTTTCACGCCTCATAAGAACGAGATAATGCACTGTTTCCAACTACAGCTGTGGTCGAGTGGTCTAAGGCGGTGGGATGGGGAAGGGAGTGAGGGCGTGGGTTCGGTTCCGCTCCCCGAAATTTTGTTTTGCTCATTATTCGCTGCTTGTTTTCTGGATTGTAGAGTTAATCTTGATGTGGAAATGGTTTTTTTCACCTTTTAATTACCCTTTTACATTGCCTGTCCTGGCATGACACTTTCACAAATTGGGGAATAATGAATGACGACACTGATTTTCGTCTTCATTCATTATTCCTATGGTTACCCTTCTCGCGTTGTCCGTCTACTACCTGATGCGTCATCCCATCAGCCGGTCAAATTTCCAGAAAGGGGTCAAAGAGAAAGAATTTACACAACAAGGAAGACTTCACTTTCGCGCATTCTTTCGCTCCAGATTCCAATCTGGAGTTGTGCAAGCAGCGAATAATGAGCAAAACAAAATTTCGGGGAGCGGAACCGAACCCACGCCCTCACTCCCTTCCCCATCCCACCGCCTTAGACCACTCGAACACAGCTGTAGTTGGAAACAGTGCATTATCTCGTTCTTATGAGGCGTGAAAAATGCTATCTCGCTTCCCAGGCGAGTTTCGCAGCTTTTGAGAACGGTTTTGAGATACTCAATAGACATGTATGGTACCATGGTAAAATCAAAAAGATCGGGATATGTGAGTTCAGGTCACTCCCATGTAAGAAAGAGAGATACTGCATTAGAGAACAGAGAATTAGCCGAATAGTTAAAAAGAAAATGACGAAGAACGTGGAAAAAGTGAACTCGTTTTACGAATTAACGTGATTTTTTTTTATTAAGACTCCTCATTGTTTTGTTTGTTAAATAGTTCCTGATTGATCTATTCATCGTTTGGGTCCGATAAAACAGGGAGAAAGCCTAACATTAAGGCATTCAAGAAAATACAGTTGAAATACGGTAAATTCGAAAATGTACTTTGGCGTTATAGCTTTTGATTGCGGTGTCGGAGTGAGTCGAAACTCATTATAAATTGTTATCTGTTTACACGGCTATCGTTTGGTACCCAGACTGAATAGGAGGTGGATGAAATGAGAAAACAGACAAAGACAGCCAAAAACGCTAGATTTCTTTGTTGAGGAACCTCGATATTTTAAAAAAGTAAGGTAAAGTTGTTCCATGTCAAGCGATTTTACAGTAGCAAGCTACCACGCTAGATGGGGCAAGCCGGTAAGCCAGCTGCAACGTGGGATTACGTAACCCAAGCTTTCCCAAGGCATCTAGGGCACGTTACCTTTCGCAATCAAAGTTGCTACCAATTTACCGCCCCGGGGTGGATGGAAGGCTTGGTTGGCCTGGGCGGGGGTCGAACTCGTGACCCTTCGAATGATTAGCAGTTGCTTACACCACTCGGCCATTCCGCCCTCCGATATTTTAAACGCCTTTTTTTCCAAAAACAGGAATAAGCGAAAAAGAGCACTGAGGAATATGAATACACACGTAATCCAACGCCGCAGACGAGATGGCGAACAACATAAACAAATAAAAAAAGGATATTTTCTACGTCAGCGTTGAAAGCGAGGGCAATAAACAATTGGAAACCTTAATGAAAATGAGAGATAAAAGAAGTGAAGTGAGTAAACTGAACTTGTCATCTTGGTAACTTTATTATATAATATCACGCAGGAAAGCAGCGGAAAAGTTCATTATGGTATACTCGTGTCGCTAAATGAAGTCAAGCGCGATCCAATGCACTCTCACTCAATAGTTCAAGCGGATTTGTCAAATTGTCATCGACGGTCAAATTCAATCGAGATTTGATCGCTTCCACGTCACGTTGTACAAAAGTAACTTCTAAAAACAGAAATGCAATTCCAGACTACAAGATACGATATACGCACGGCAGCTAACTCACGATCTGAGAATGTTCCCGGTAATAGTCGAGGCTGCTTGAAATGCGCAGGAAATCCGCAATGTGCACAAGTGGAAAACAGAAAATGGAAAATAGTTACAATAATCGGATTTTAGCGTCATTAATTCTAAATGAGCCAGTAATGTTGTCGCACTTATTCGATCTCTGTTGTTTGAGAGTTGCTTGAATTTCTGCTAATGAGGAAGTATCCTTCAATTTACCTAGGAATAGTGTGAATGCGACCTAAGAAATTATATTTGTAGGCAATGATGGAAGTACAATTGAAATGATTACCTAGACAAACTCAAATTGCTAAAGCTAGAACTTAAATCGTCGCTAGAAAGAGGCAAGTGAAGAGAGCAGGAGAGGGTTCGAATCAGGGTGTGAATTTCTCGTTTCTCGATTTCTCGACCTTTTTCGAGAAATTTCTCGTCGAGAAATTTTCTCGACATTTTTTTCTCGCACACCCCTGGTGCCAATTTAGGGGTTAACTAAACACCGAATTCCCGATTCGCGTCAAGACTCTTTGTTTGCCAACGAAATGAAAAAGCTTTGAACGCTGCTACTTGATTTTCTTTCTTTTTACTACATATTTTATTGTTGTGTACCTTGTTTCCTCGTGACTCGCATAAATATTACTTTTATACTATCTAATTGTAAGTTTAACGAGTTCGTTTCGATTATATCAGGCTGGTGCAAAAGTTTGGATCTTTTTGGGGAATCATAATTGAACCACCGTATCTCAGCCCTACAAAAAGCAATCGACCCATGTACAAACTATGTGGTGAGGTAGTTGTAGTACTTCCTACCCTATACTTAAGGTAGGCATCACACTCATAATCGCCCAGAAATTTTAGAAAAAAAAATTCGTTTAAAAATTCGAAAATCAAGATTAATTTCTATTCACTCACAATCAAAAAGGAAATTTCTCCAGCATGCCTCACTATAAAAAGGTGAGATCCCCTTGTACCCTATGTCGAGCGATGTGATTGGCTTAGTGGTAAGATGCCGACTTCATGAGATATAACTGGCCAAATTTCGGACATCCATAAAATACATGTACAAAACGAGATATCAGTGGTTGTTACCAATACGTTCTCATGAGGTCTAGGTAGGGGCGCTGTATTCTACACTAACTGTGTCACTACTGAACGCGGCTGTTTCCGTAATTGCCTCTTTAATATCCAGAATATCGAAAAATCCAAATCACAGTTCAGAATCACAAAAGTTCTCAAAAACACATATCATAGTGGATCCGTAGAAAAGATCTCAAATTCGCTCCAAGTGAGTTCAGCTCCGCTCTTTCTTAGGATTGGTTTGGCTATGCCTCCTCTTCAGAATAACTACGTGATCTCATTGTTTCATCGCCGAACAATTATTTTGCATAATGTAAAACATCGTTTTCAACACCAAAAAATGACCACCTACTTCTGATTATTAAATATTGTACCGCAAAAGCTTAATCAAAAAACCAACTAAATGAATAGAACATATTGTCAATACACTACGTAACAGTATAATTTCAGATGATATGCCATCTGTATACGAAAGTATCATCCAAAATTGTGTTTTCATCAGATGTGTTTAATGGCAGTCTCAAATCAAGTGCTCGAAAAAAGTTTCCCCGAATCAGCACAAACGTAGTGTCGGGCTAAATGTATATGTATACTACCACTCTTCATAATTCTAAGCTTTTTGTTGGCCTTCATTTTGCTTTCGTAGATTTATAACTCCAAAAGTGCGAGGTATCAATTCCCAGTACATCCACTACATGCATTCATAAAGTTGTACATTCTCAATCAATGGATTAGCGCAAGCACGGGCCATTAAAATATGCATAACCATGAGACGATGTGATTTTCCAATCGAAAGATATTTCAGAAATTCGTCGAGTCGAAAAAAGATCGAAACTTTTGCACCAACCCTATATAAACAAGAAGGGGGAAATGGAACAAATAATGAGAATGAGAGATGATCATAATTATCTCAATATCGAGGAGAGTGCAAGAACTACTGCGGAATGAGCTTGTTCATTCCCAACATCGCTGATTTATTATCGTTAGCTGAAAACAAGAGGGAGAAATAAAAATAGTGAATTCTGGCTGCTCTTCTAACTTCGATGGGCGCGAAGTCTCCCACTTCCCTTACTCTTTCTACGTAGGTTCATGCTAAGAATGCATTCAAAATCTAGAAATCGTCGAGACACAATGAGATACGATCTCTCGATTGTGCATGCTCTCTCAGCGGGAGACTGAATATCCAGTTTAAGGAATTAAGAGTCTTCCCGCACTGCGTATTACCAGAATTGTATGCATTTCTAGAAGAAAAACGGTTCGGTGGTGCTCCCAAGGGAGTCTGCCGCTATAACATCGAAGGCTCGGAGAATTTACTCCGATGAAATGAACAATAAGCACAGAATTATGCAGCTTTTCACACTTTATTCAACAACATTAACATAATATGATAGTGTATCTTATCCTCGATATATGAACGATAAACCCCACTCCCAAACAAACCACTGAGCTCAGCACGAAAAGCACGGCGAGCACGGCAAAATGCGAATTGATAGTGATAATTTCTGCAATTGTGGCTGTATTATTCACTGACAAAATAACAAATAACAATCCTTTTTTTAAGAAAAGCGGCGTCAGAAATTAAAATAAAAGTGTTCTACTGAAGACCTCAAGATAAGACGCATTGTTCGGGTCAACCCCATAGGTGTCCACGCTGGCGGCGAGCTGTGTGTCTGCACGCTGCCCCACGTGGGGCAGCGTGCAGACACACAGCTCGCCCGTGCGCCTGGACAGGTATGGTCAACCCCCAACCCATGGTTGCTGTTTTGTAGGACAAAGTGGTTGTGTGCGGAAAGCATCCTTGCATCGACGAACCTTCTAAATTCAGCAGACCCTCGACAAAATTGGGTATGAGCATTGTCGTTTCTGCGCCTACCAGGACGAGAAGGGTGGAGAGAGACCCGCGCTCGTACCATCGCCAGTAGTGAGTGGCCACATAGCGCTCGATCGCAAATGAACCCATCCTGAAAAATTGTTTTCCCTGCGATCGCTCATGAATTTGTATTTATTGTTATTCTTCCGATTCCTATTCTGTGCCAGCTGTGCCTGTTCTCAGCATTCCAGCACGATCTTTGTCGTCGGTCAAGTCGTGAATGCGAATAACACTCACAGCGAGCAATAGTAGCCGATTACGGTCAGCTTGATAAGGTCGCAGATGTACATTACCGAATCTGATGAATATGTTATGTGCGATATGAGAGAAAAAGGACCATTTGGACTAAACTCACCTTCCAGGGGCAAATCGTTGATCTGATAGAAGATGCTGACTAGACGCGCAAGCTGACCGACGACAGTGTACCCTGTAGCCAGGCAGATTTGAATACGGAAGTTCCGATGCATCACTCCTGCAATTTGTGGAATTTTTTTTATATCTTTCTTCAATTACTGCGTGTTCATACTGCTAGAAGCACACGGCTGAAAGTTCTACACCCGTGCTGTAAGAAAAATGCAATTGAGATTGTATGTCTTCTTCGGGCCCGTTCTTGCGCGTGGTTTATCCACTACCAAGATATTGTGCTCGAATACAAGTGGACGCATGGCTACGAATGAGATGCGTTAACAATAACACGATCCTTATTTGTTCACAATCTAGAGAGCTCCAGCACTGAGTCACGTTTAATGGACAAGCGGGAGCTCTTGATCTTATCGCATATTACGGGGAAAGCAAGATGATAGTGATTGAAGTTGAGAAAGGAATTGAGTCCCCATATTGGAAGTAGTGGAAATGAACTCGGAACCATCTTCATTTCACTCAATCTCTCGCACTCGTCGCTGTCAGAATTCCGTTGTTGTGCACTGTTCCCATTTCGAATGGATTTCAATAAGAGAACCCAGGTCTAGTAACTGCAATGCAGAGAAATTCCCAGAGAGCGCAGTGGGCGATGCTGAGCAACACCTGAACATCCTTTAATCAGAACATTCGCTTTCTGTGTCGATTTCGTATTTTCGGAAAGTTGTTTCCTTGGCACTTCTCGACCTTCTAACTTCTCGAATGACTAAGCACACGTGGTTAAGAGAGCGACTGAACTTGTGTGTATGAACTTATTACACGTTCACTAACACTTGCTCAAAATAATAAAAAAAAACGTTCCGCTCGTAAACCCGATTTGAGGAAAGGAGAATGGCCAAAAAAGACACGCGGTGAAATAGAGTAAATGAAATACCAGTAGATCATTCATAAAGTATCATTTTAAATTGTGATACCTCAAAACCGACGATCGAATGAATCAAAAATGGAGCACGAGCAGTGGACGTCGAGTTTAGTTTGACGAAGTGATGGGCTTCTTCCATTCTTTTACTGTAACATTTAGGATTGGCCTCGTGAGAAAAAGTTTTGAGATCTCGAAATACGAATTGCTTTGCTTATTTCTCAAGAAGCCAACCCTAGTAACACCGCTTCTTCCTGGATTAACAGACTCACGAATGAGAATTAAGACGCATAGGAAGCGGAGCGGAAAAGGCAGCTGAATTATAGCGCATGACAATAAACAAAAATCGACGAGCAAATATCCGAATTGAAGCTGCCATGTGAAGCAAATTTCGCGTGAATGACGAAATGCCGAAAAAAACTGTGGTTGTATGATTTTGAGGATTGACTCATGAAGATTCCGTGCCTAGTTTAATGTCACGAAGATCAATAGCAAGATAAGATGAATTAATATGAAAGAGGAGAAGATGCAAGATTGGGCGAGATTCGTAGCAACGGAAATGCACCTAATTTCTTGGGAAATTTGACTGCACTGAGGACATCTGTGCACACACTCAATTTATGCCCGGAGGGCAAGCGCCAAACAACAGACATAATATATTTTATAAAGTTATTTTCTAGTTTACAGGGGTAAGCATAAAATACATTGAGATCTAATTTTCCAGGGCAACGCTCTCCAAGGTTACTTTTCTTACAAACTAGAACTTAAACTAACTAACTAGAATCTTACAAAAGAAGTTAGCGAACGGTTCTCCAACCTTCCTCTTTACACACGCTTACCGAAACAAGAGAGCGCCTGGAATGAGGAGTTTTGATAACCGTCTCTGAGAAACGAAATGTCGGAGAAATGTTTTCCTCGTAAATGTGAGCGCTGTGTAGGAAAACCCTGATGAAAATGAGAGATGAAGGGAAAAGAGAAAAGTGAACTAGTCATCTTGGTAACTTTATTATTTAATATCACGTAAGTAAACGGCGGTGAAGTTCATAATGATGGTCTTGTGATGTCGCCAAATGAAGTAGAGCAAGATCTAACGCACGGCGTTCTGGCGAGCCTATGCTAATTGAGGCAGACAGTTAGATAGTGCGAAAATATCGTGTAAACGGGCGATTGTCTCACCACGAATTCGTTATTAGCACAGAACGCCGTGTAATGCACTCTATAGTTCAAGGCGATTTGTCAAGTTGTCATCGACGATCAGCTAACGTTAATTCAATCGAGATTTGACCGCTTCCACGTCACATTGTAGAGAGATAAAATGAAATGAAAATAGAAATGCAATTCTAGACTACAAGATGCAATACAAGCACAGCACCCAGTCAACTCCAAGACCTAACAATGTTCCCGTTAATCGGCGCGGATGCTTGAAATCCGTTATGTGCAGCAGTGGAAAACAGACAATGGGAAATGGTTTCGATAACCGGATTTTCTCGTCATGAATGCTAAATGAGCCAGTAATATTGCCGCACTTACAGATCTCTGATTGGGTGAATTTCCGGCTAACATGGACGTTGTAACCTATAATTATGTAGTAATTGGGTCAATGGGACCTAAGAATTTGAGTTCGTATGTAATGATGAGAGCTGCATGCACAAGCTACATCCCAAACAGGCCTACCATGCCTGACCCAAATTGTTACTGGTGTTGAAAGCAGGAGTAAGGGGTATCGCCGACTGGCAACTGACATTGAGTGCCTATTATTGAGTGCCATTGAGTGCCTAAATCGCATGAACACTGAAAAGCGCAATGTTCCGCGCATGAAAAAACGTGCTGAAGGCGAAACCACCTTTACCTTTACCTTTTTTACATACACAATTCAATGGGCCGGTCAACTACTAACATAGAAAAAACACTAGAAAATTAGAGTTTGGCCATGCCAAATTCAAGGGTTTTATACACTAATGTCAAATGAACTTGCTAAAATGAGAGGATGACTCCCTTCTTTTCGCACTCTCTCTAACAGTATGCATGACCACGGATTTTGACATGCGAAGCTAGTGTTTTCTTTCTGACTGTACAGAAACTGTTTGATATTGAGAAAGCACGTATGAATGAGATGGACTCTCTCACATTTACATGCACTCTCGTCCGGACCCCTCTTTGTAGCTTGGGAATAATGTGAATTCCGAGTGAAAAGGTCTATAGAATATGCCAAGGAATGAGCGCTGGAAAGGGGGTCATTTTAGGGGATAATTAAAAGCCGCTTTTCCGACGCTCGTCAAGATTATCTGTTGTCGCAATTAAGCGCCATTCGATAGAACGTAGTTCCGTGTCTTTCGTTTGATTTATGTGTGTACACTTTTCCTCGAAAATAGTATAAATATTATTGCTCTAGACTACGCGAGATGATTTTATTTTTGAAATCTAGGGCCTCAGGAGAGCTGAGAATCACGAGGGCAAATAGGAAATGCTCATAGTGAAATGAGGGTCGATGGTAGTACGACTTCTAGGAGAGTGAGGTTCGGAGCTGCTCCCAAGAAAGTTGTCTGCTATAACACCGAAGTAAGTGCTCGGAAAGTTTAGTGCGATCAAATGTAGGTCAAATAATCAACACGGTGACGCTTGAATATTGTCATTCCAAATAAACAAAATGGATGTTCTAAGTATAAGTAAGTAAGTAATTTTAAAAAAAATATAGAAAGTTTTTTTTTAAAAAAGACTTACCTATCAGAATGAAAATAGAATAATTTCTGTTGCTACTGTTCTTGATTGTATTTGCTCGCACAAATACCGCTCTACTGCTACTAATATTATGGTGCACACGAGTTCTCAGCTAGAGTTTACAGCTTCAAGTTGCGTACAGTGACTCTTCCGTTGAACCGAAACCATTAGGAAAATGGGTAACGGTGTTCCCTGCCAAGAGATTTCACAGTAGAAAGCTACGCGCTAGAGGGGGCAAGCAGCTAAGCAAGCTGCGAAAATAGAGAAATAGAGAACATTGTTAACCGAATTTCGTACAAGAATCACATCGAATGGACTGCGCAAGGATAGAGAGTGCAAGGTTAATGTTCACCATTTCTTCGAGGTCTCAAGGGGAATTCTCGGCATACGACGAACAAAATTTGAACCATCTATGTTCATTGTATGAAAGGGCAAATTAAAAGGGCGGAATTTCAAAGAAAAACGAAACGGCGAACGGCTAATATTTTACGGCTAAATTTTGCTGTATTTTTTTGTTAGATCAATACACATTGATTCCAGAAACAAATGGGCCTCCAGAAAGAGACCAGGAGATGCGTAGAATGTGTGAGATTACTCTTTCCATATCCAACTCTCTGTCATTCCAAGACTTTGGATTGTTGACAGAGAAGAAATTGATTGCTGATCTACTCACTCAGCTGATCTGCAATGGGTAGATCACCGAGAGGGAAGGGACGAGAGATGCTCTCCCGGGTCATTGATCACTCTCACCCTCTTCCCTTCTCTCCCTTCCTCTCTCATTCTCACGTTTCACGCTTCGTCTTCTGTTGTTCGTCTTCCAAGTGTTTATTTGTATTAGGCTTGTGCTCTTCTCTCCTTGATGATTCATGGTCATTTTACCTAGGTATTCTCCTTTACTTGTTCGGTTTTCACACGGGTGGAGGACAGGTTAGCAGGAGACATTTGAGCAGTAATAGAGAGGGGACAGTTGAGCAATAGAGAATAGAGCAATGGAGAAATAAGCATTGTACATTTATGCACTGGACATTAGCAACGATTGGAGTAGATGATAGTAATTAATGGCTAGTGGGGGTCTCACTCGACCTTGGACGTTTGAGCAATGGCTAGTGGGGGTCTCACACGACCTTGGACGTTTGAGCAATGGCTAGTGGGGGTCTCACTCGACCTTGGACGTTTGAGCAATGGCTAGTGGGGGTCTCACACGACCTTGGACGTTTGAGCAATGGCTAGTGGGGGTCTCACTCGACCTTGGACGTTTGAGCAATGGCTAGTGGGGGTCTCACTCGACCTTGGACGTTTGAGCAATGGCTAGTGGGGGTCTCACTCGACCTTGGACGTTTGAGCAATGGCTAGTGGGGGTCTCACTCGACCTTGGACGTTTGAGCAATGGCTAGTGGGGGTCTCACATGACTTTGGACGTTTGAGCAATTACTCCCTTGATTATTTTGACGATCGAAAAATGTAATATTTTGAACAAAATATTAACAGAATAATTGCTGTGTGAAACTATTTGATTATAATATTTAGAAATGATCGCAAATAATGCGAAACGCCCTATTAAACGAATCAAACAAGGCCCGGACCCTTGAAAAACTGAAAATTGAGTAATTTTTTTCAGAAACATTCGAGGGTGGTCCATGATGGACCATGAGTCAGTATATCGTGTCAAAGATAATTTATTACCTTTCTGTTATTCGAATCACAAAAATTTTTGAAATCCGTAATTTTCGACGTTATACTTCAAAAAAAAATATATTTATGACGGCTCATCTCGATTCACGAAGTCCATACCAGCAAGAACATGTACTTCATGTTTTGCAAAAAAACCATCTATATTTTTTTCCCGAAAAGTATGAATTATATTTGTGATTTGAATAACTGACCGAAAGAAAATTTTCATGACACGAGACTTTGTATAGACATACTTTTGTAATACCACCCTCGAATGATTCGAAAAAATGTTTTTCTTAGTTTTCAGCTTTTCAATTGTCCGAGCTTTGTTCTATTCTATCGGAAAGGGCCTTTTATAGGGCGTTTCACACTACTAACTATAATTTCTAAATATTATAATCAAATAGTTTCACACATCAATTATTCTTTTTAATATTTTTTTCAAAATACTACATTTTTTCGATCGTCAAAATAGTCAAGGGAGCCATTGCTCAAACGTCCAAGGTCGAGTGAGACCCCCACTAGCCATTGCTCAAACGTCCAAGGTCGAGTGAGACCCCCACTAGCCATTGCTCAAACGTCCAAGGTCGAGTAAGACCCCCACTAGCCATTGCTCAAACGTCCAAGGTCGAGTGAGACCCCCACTAGCCATTGCTCAAACGTCCAAGGTCGAGTGAGACCCCCACTAGCCATTGCTCAAGTGTACACGCAGCAAGGTAGGCACGCAACGCTGGTGTTTGAGGGGTCAACCCCTCTGTCACTGCTCAAATGTCCATTGCTAATCTGTCCTTTGCTCATATCAACATTGCTCAAGCTTTTCACATTGCTCAAATGTCTCCTGCTAACCTGTCCTCCACCCGTTCACACGATAGCGTGCAATGGGAGTCTGCGATCTCTGCATTACGCACACTCTTTTCACCGGTCGATCGATGAGAGAGTGCGCGAAATGAAGAGACCGTGCTCTCATATTTCGTACTCGAGTAAATTATTTGATTATTTCTTATTTCACAAACTCTCTACACCGATTGATCAGAGAGCATGGAGAATGAAGAGATCTCGTCGAATTATTTACCCTACTTTCAATAACGAATCATACATTAATTCCAGAAATGCTGTCCCCGCAAAAGGAGGAGAGACAGTGGAAAGTAGTAGAAGAGACTGAGGAGCGAAGACACAACGGTTAGTTTGCAAGGTTATCGATTGATTGTATTGTGCGAAACGTGCGACCGGCGAAGAGTGTGCACGAGATGAAGAGCCTCACATGTAGCATTTATATTTACTCCCCCCTTATTCTAAACTATGTTACGTCATCATTAGCTAATTGACGCCGTTTTCAGAGGACAGTGAAGCGTCGGACGCTCCTCGCGCGCTGCCCCCCATCCCTCGCTTAGCCTTGGGCAATCAGGACGATGAGGTATTTAGTTTACCGAACAAAAATGAAACGGTCTCATTCCACTGTCTCACTTTTGCACAGATGACTGATTGCGCGTGCAACTTTTGACTCTTAATCTGACAAGTCTATAACTGTGTTGTAGTAGTGCGTGTACAACGATGTACTCTTTATTTCAAGTACTCTCTCGACCGTTCGGTGGATGAGAAAATGCATGAAATGAAGAATGCATCGATGTGCATTGATGAACACTGATGGGGTATACACTTGCACCGCATAGATTCGCCCAATCGATAGCGTCAGGCAATACAATAGGATCTAATTTAATTAAAGTTTAAATATCTACTCTTAATTTCCAGGCGGACGACGATCAACGCGACGGCGACTCCTCCGGCAGTTTGACCATGAGAGACCACGACCCGACTGCTGCAGCTGCTGCAAGACGCAGATCGGTCTCACCCGGCAGCACGTCGGACGACTCTTCCGACGAACCCGACCTGCTCCCTGAACCAAGCAACTCGCGCACTGTGAGTGGCATTTGATTATATTTGAGTCGCAATACGTGCTACTGGAAAAAATTATTTTCGATTCTGAGAATCCCTCCGTCTTGTGTCCATTGGACACTGTCAAATCATATTTTTGCAGATTCCCTAGCTCCATAGATCCTTGAAATTAGGTTGTTTCCGATGGTTTAATTTTCTAAACCAAAATTTTCATTAAAAAAAATGATTTTAGCGTCGTCGGGCGTCTGAAGATGACGAGGACGGAGGACCCAATGCGATCAAGAAAAAACGCCGCGCCTGCCGGCGCCGCTCCCACCGCACCCGGTTTCCCTGGCGCCGCGCCTGGCCTGACTGGCGAGACGCTTGGCCAGGTGACGGGGAGCTCTTCGGTGGAGCGACCGCTCTCGATGCACACTCAACAGCTTCTGAAGAAGCAATCAGAGAATCTGAGCAGTCCGGCGCCCAACAGTCAGCCAATGACACAATCCACTCTCACTCCCCTCGCAAAGGCTAAATTGTCAGTGAGTGGAGGAGAGGAGGCAGAGAAAACGGGGAGAGATCCGGGACCGAGTAGAGTACTGTACCATGGAGAGAGGGAGGATCTGGGGAATGAGGAGGAGGATAATTGGGAGAGGAGACGGAAAGAGGAGATGAGAAGTGCGGGAGTGAGGAGACAAGACTATCAACGACTGAGGGAAAGGCCGTCTACGGTTGATGAAGTGCCGGAAGGGGAAGAGAAGAAGGAGGAAGATGAGGAGGAAACTGAAGAGAAGAAGGAGAGGTGAGCTCAGTTTAGCTATTTTTTCTATGAAACATTTTGGCGGTAGGAAAAATTTTGCTAAAAGGAAACTGAATTACATATCTAACGATTGTTCTTTCAGACGGGGATCTTCTTAGAAGAGCGCGAGGTATACGTCACTCCCAGACAAGATCCCGATGGTCAGGATAATATCCCTTCCGATCAGTAGAAAGAGCAACGAACAATCAAAATTTCCTCCTACTCGATATAAACTACTGTACTGTGTATTATTGATTGTATCGTGTTTGATATTGAACGATTCCTCAAATAACGTGTTTGTAACTATCATAAATCGATTTAACACTTTCGACCCTTACAATCCGTCAGAAGTTCGCGAACTTTTCACGCATCTTTTCTTGCTCGTTTTAGGCTATTTTCCTTATAATTTATGTTAGGTCATTTCAGACGCATAAGAAACTACTAATGCCGAAGAAATTAACCAAAAATATAAACTAGGGAATTAGCCGCACCTCTTAGAAGGTCGCGGAATTCTGCGAGCTGTTTTCACGCAGCTAGACAGTGACGAGAGAGCACGTAAACAGAGAGAGAGCGCAGAAATACAACAACAACATTGCTTACTTTTCCCTCTCATCGTTCCGCGTGCTCTCTCGTCACTGTCTAGCTGCGTGAAAACAACTCGCAGAATTCCGCGACCTTCTAATAGGTGCGGCTAATTCCCTAGTTTATATTTTAAGTTAAATTCTTCGGCATTAGTAGTTTCTTATGTGTCTCTAATGACCTAACGCAAATTATAAAGAAAATAGCCTAAAACGAGCAAGAAAAGATGCGTGAAAAGTTCGCGAACTTCTGACGGATTGTAAGGGTCGTTTCTTAATTTGTCGTTGGGAATGAGTCAGAGGAACAATGAATAGCAATTGGCACGATGAAAACCTGCTCTTTCACGCAGCAAACATAA
This sequence comes from Pristionchus fissidentatus, assembly GCA_036245785.1. Lineage (NCBI taxonomy): Eukaryota > Metazoa > Nematoda > Chromadorea > Rhabditida > Neodiplogasteridae > Pristionchus > Pristionchus fissidentatus. Next base: position 15,336,489 of record BTSY01000004.1, read on the forward strand.
AAAAGAGGAGTGGAGTGAGGGACTGTCGCGTTTACACCCCTGACTCCTTTCTCGCCCAGACCCCTTTTTGCGTTTTTGGAGTCCTGAGGATCATACGCAGCCACACGACAATGACCATTCCTGAGTGTACAATAGCAGAAGGTGACTGAACGAGTGCTCATCTCTTCACATCCCAACAACGGGGTCCGAAGTGAGAGTGTGTGTGAGCATGAGAGAGGTTTAGTCAATTGATCACATTTTCCCAATTCCGCTTCCTTTTTTATCGGTCTGTGAGTTTGGAAATCAATTGATCATTTGATCTCTCGATCGGCAGAGAGGTAGATCAAAGAGGGGAGAAGAGAGACTCCAGGAGGTATCAATCGATCACTCTCCGTCCCCTCTTCCCTCCTCACTCTCTCTCCCTCCTTCTCCCCTCTTCCTTTCTCATTGTCACCTTCCACGCTTTTCCTGTTGCCACATGTTTTTGTGCAGTATTTGCTCTGCATCTTTCTTCATTCTCTTTTATATTCATGCATTCTTTGGCGTAGACTTTGTCCTTACTTCTTCTCTCTTGTCTGTCGCCAATACCCTTCTTCCAAGGAAAGATGTATCGGTCTAATCGCGCTTTCGCCTTGGACTTTTTTCTTCGCAGCGATCGCTAATTTGCTTTCCACCGTCAATCGTCCGGCTGTTATTCCGTGTTTCAAAGTAGTCCGTGTTGGCGCTGTCTCATTTATCGGTTCCTTCCTGATCCTCGCTCAATTTACACTGGTCAAGAGCCCTATTTACCGCTAATCTTTCCAGTAATGTCGGGCCGCACATCTACCCCACATCCGAGTAAGGGAGGCAGAAAGCGACGGGAAGAAGAAGAAGAAGAAGAAGAGGAGCAGGGACAAGACGGTTGGTTGCCATTCCACAGAGCGCGAATTTGCAAGAAGATCGGTTTTCCAAGATTTCGTTTCGTTGAAAACGGTCTCTCTCCCACCCTCGTCACTGTGCATAAGCTCTCGTTTCGGTAAGGAAACGAGAGAGCATGTGGAAGGAGGAGTGTGGAAAACAGTTTTCCAAGAAAAGAAATCTTGGAAAACCGTTCTCCTAGCAAATTTGCGATCAGTGTCGATTGACTATACTATTGATCGGCGTTATGGGCAAAATGCCAGAATTGAAATCGTGATAAAATCAGAATCGCCATTAACTTTTAAAAAAAGGTTTGCGCTATTTCTACCTTCAATTTGCATAGACTTTGTAGAATGTCGTTATCGATTGATCGAATCTCCCTGCCGCTCTGTATTGCGTCATTCTTAACCAATCAGTGTGTTTTATGTATGCATGTTCAATGGAAACGCGGTTGCAAATAGAAAGATAAAAACGATAGGAAAGATTTTCATGTTTGTTTTCACAGACCACGTCGAAGCGGGAGAAGAAAGGCCTCGCCGGTCCAATTCTCGCCGTCGCCAGTCTTCCCCCGTTCCTCGTCTGCCTTCCAATCCCCGTCTACCCAGAGACGACCGAGTGGAACTGGTGAGCACCAGTTTACCTGACCCCTTTCTAGAGGGCTGTAGTCATGCCATAGTATTCCACACAGTATTATGAAAAGGGGGGTCGCTGAACAAACAAGAAATCAAATCGCGGAAAAGTGCGGGAAATTCAAACCATAATTATCTTACTCTTACAACGATAGTTAACATACTGTAACTAGCCAGACCCCAGACTCAATAGAGAATCTCTGATGGGCTATTCCCCAGGCATGGGGTGAGCAAAGTTGATCAGTGCCCCTATCTACAACGTAGTGTACAGGTAAGTTTCTTCAGTGCCAATCTAAGGGTCGGGGGTTCGACACCCGACCCTTGCATCTCCTCTTGCCTTTTTTTAGGAGATCTCTTTATCCTTGTGTCTGACTTCGGTTTTCGACCAAAAGGACCGCTATTTCTTATTTGTTCAGAGCATAATACTGTGTCCACAGACCCTCAAAATACACAAAAAGGCTTTGAATCGAGAAAGCGCGGAAAATCGAGAGGGATTCTCTCATTTGTGCACACTCTCTTTTCTTGACCACTTTCTGGAGGAATTCATTGCAGGTTGAAGCCGACGACCGCGCAAAAGCGCGCGCGAACCGCACCGCCGCGCACTTCGTGGCTGCTCTGATTAACGAGGTTGCCGATGCTGCAGATGCTGCAGATCCGACCAGCAGCATTCCTTCCACATCCAGGACTGGTGGAGGCTCGCGAGCCGCGACGGTCAGTTAACTTCTTCCCGATAACACCTAGTAGCCGATGTAATTTTTCTTATTTAAACATATAAAATTGACAATATTTGCAGCGCAATAGGAGCACCTGTCAGTCTTCTGCTTCTTTTAAAGTGTCTTTCGCTGGTTCCGCGCCCTTCGTAAGTGGAAGGGCTGCAGTTGCTGTAGGTGCTGCAGTTGCTGTAGGTGCTGCAGGTGCTGCAGGTGCTGCAGGTGCTGCAGACTCGCCCGGGGGCATTCCTTCCACGTCCGGAAATGGTGGAGGCTCGCGCGCCGGGACGGTCAGTTTACTCTCCCCCCAGAAAAAAACACTGAGTAGAAGATTTTTTTAAAAGGCTATTTGAATATAATGGCAATGCTGAATTGCAGCGGCGTCGGAACAGCAGTCAGCCTGCTTCTTCTTCTTCGAGAGTGTCAGCAGGTTCGGTCGCAAAGAAGCCCCGCAGTGTGAGTTTATGCTGCGCTTATGGTCATTAAGAGGTCAGAAATAGTCTTGTCATTCTCCACTCTCTCTCTCTCTCTCTCTCGATCGATCGATCGATCGATTGGCAAGGTTAGTGAGTGTAAGGAATGACAAGACCATTTCTCACCCCTCAGCGATAATTAACGGAACATTATCGAAGAGTTCACAGGGATTAGTGCGGCTTCGTGAATGCACTCTGATGAGAAAGTAATACACATAATACATGATAGTGTTATAGTAGCAGTGGTGGGAGATGTTTACCACTTTGAATTTACCATTTCACCTCTCACATTTGCGAAGTCATGTACAACTTTCACTGAGCTTGTGCAAATGATCGTGCGAAAGAGCATTTCGAATTATATCACCACACCAAACAAATTTGTTACAATTATGACTAATGCGCGCCACTCATTTATCATTTACCTAATATGTCTCATTGCAGAGTGAAGATTCGGAGGACGAGTTACCGTCAAACGCCGCTGGCGCCAGTCCAGCGCCTCGCAGCGCCAACCCGCGCCAACAGCCTATACGCGTTCCCCCACGATCCTCTTCTCACACTCCGCATGCGCGTGGCGCCGGCGCAGCGCCACCTCCTCCCGCTCGCCCGTCGCCTTCAGACACCCGTCGAGTGTCCAGTCGCACTAATTCTTCCCCCTCTCGCGCCCCGCAAGGGCCAGTCCGCGTCAGCCAATCGCCTCCTCGCGCCGGCCAAGCGTCTCTTGGCGCCAGACAAGTGCCTCCTCGCGCCCACCAAACGTCTCTTCGGGGCGGCGCATTGTCTTCTGGCGCCAGCCGACCACCTTCTCACGCCCGTACGTCCAAATTCCCTCTTCCAACCACTGGCCCGCGGGGCGCCTCGCTCGGACAGATGGCGGGCGCGGGGCCGTCGTTGTCACGACCGGACAATATAGTCTTTGCACCACAGGACCCAAACTTGGACAGTCCCAGTTACCCCAACCCACCGCCGATGCCTTCGCTTCTCACGCCGCTCGCTAGCAATTTGTCTCTGGATGGGGGAGGGCCGGGTGCGGCGAGCAGTTCATCCACCGAACGTATTGACCAGTGGAACATGCAATCGAGTGTGAAGTCTAATTATCCCCCTTTTGTGCACAATGACGAGGAGGAACCGGGGGAGAAGAAGAAAGGAAAGAAGAATGGGAAGAAGGAGGAGGAGAAAGGGAAGAAGAAATGAGGTGAGCTAAGTTTTTACTAATAAAAAGAATATTTGTATTACGCGGTGATCAAAAAGAAAAAAAAACATTTATGAAAGAAATTGATTATATTTCTGCTTCAGATGATAACGGGAGTTTCGTCACAACGAGACTACACGAACAACCAAAACGATGCAACTACCGATCGATTGAAGCTACTGTGCTTTTAATTGTGTAATATTGACTGTATCGCGTATGACATTGACTAATTACTCGTATAACGTATAATCCTTATAAATGCATCGAATGCTCCAATTGTTATTAATTTAGAAGAACAATACTGAACAATTCAAACACACATAGTTTAGCGTGACGTATTCTGTACCCATTACCTCTCTATCACACTATTCCAAACTTCCAGAAAGGGGTCTGCTATGAGACTGTGTGACAGTTAGATAGTGTTTCTCGGTTTTGCACGTTCGGTCACTACTGCTCCTATTCTAAGATTCGCCGGGCTGAATTTTGCGCAATGTAACTTCTTCATTTAGCCACATTCATTTTTTTCGGCGAATTGTGGTACATTTATTTGGAAGCTGACAAAACAAGTACAAATCGATTGGCTATTCGCACCTCCGACTGTGAAACGAGGGGTAGATCACAGAGGGGAAGAGGGACATCCTCTCGGACCATTGATTGATCACTGGCCCTCTCTTCCCGCATCTCTCTCTTTCCCTCATTTCTTCCTTCCCCCACTCTCTTCCCATCTTTCTATTGTTTTCGTGTTGTTCTGTTTCGTGTACAAGCTCTCAGTCCAATTATCATACTCTGGTTTTTTTCATAGATCTGCCTGATTCCCATCTACAATGGTGTCCTGCTGGGTAGTATACCAGATAACGACCGATGATCAATCTGTTTTCTCTTTGCTCGCGACTTTTACCGCCACCCCCCTCCCCATTCCATTGCCCGGCCAAACTTCCAAATCGGGACAATCGCTTATGAGAAAGGGATACCAACTCTCTCTCTCACAGCATCGAGTTGGCACCATGCCAAGAGTGTATTTCGTTGTTTTCGCGCACTCTCTCAGTGATTCTCTCTTTTTCTAACTTTATTTCGCAGTCACTCTTTCGGAGACTGTTTCTTTCACTCTCCCACACTTCCTCGCTCCCAACCTCTTTCTGGCGTTTTTTTGTTACGTGTTATGTTTCAGAAATGCCGGACACCGTTCCGCCGCCGCCTCAAGACATGAAGAAGACTGACGATATGAGGAGAAAAGGAGAAGAGGAGGAGCAAGGACACAATGGTGGGAATATCTCGGTACTTGCACAGTTAGCCGGATGCCCGCCCCTTTTCATTCACCAGTGATACATTCTGGTAGAATAGTGAGTCCAAGTTTTGTAAGTTGTAAGGCTAAGCCTGAGGGCTGTGGCCTAAATGGGACGAGCTCCTGCTAACGGCGTGAGTAGCAGAATCCCGATTGGGATTTCGATTGATATTGCCAAATTACGTCATTCTCATGCAATCTTTTTGTCAGAGAACGACGTTGCGGTAGTCGATGAGAAGGAAGAGGAGGAGGAGTCTCGACCGATTTCCCCTCTGGAGTCACTCGAACCTCTGACAGAAGGCAGCTTGGAAGATGCTGTGAGTTGCACTATTACAATTTTAAAATGATACGTTCAATAGATTACTGGTGTGTGCACTCTTTTTCTATATTACTGCGCGCCTCTCCCTTTTTCATGTTCTCTCGCCTGCGGAACGTGTGATTAGCAACATAGGAAAAGGCGGAAAGTTTTGCTATGCTAAACCGGACTTTTCCTGGCGCGTGAAGGGAATTGAAAAACCGAGAAAACGGTACGATACCCATTGCGTTTATTGATTGCATTCAACATGAAGGGAGAGAGATGTGAAATCGTGAACAGCGAAATTTGTCTGCGCAGTTTGGGCATTACATCTATAAAAGAATTTCTGAATAAAGAATATTCACGCTGTAAAAGCAATTGCATCAAACTGGTTAAATTCCATTTGCAGGTGGCCACGACTGACGCTGACAATATCGACTCTGGTAGATCGACGATGCGATCCGACGATGCAGCCACGACCACTGCTGCAGATCCTGTGGCTGCAGCAGGTGAAGGTGCTGCACCTGCAGCAACACCTTCAGGCAGCACCACGTCGACGCAATCCGATTCGCGAAAATCGTCGGTAAGTATCCGCTCTGTTTATGATGCATTTATTGTCGCTAAGGGGTCAGAAATGCCATCTCGTCATTACGCAACTTTCTTTCACTGCTCGAGAGAATTTGGGAAATGATTAGATCATTTCGGACACGACAATAAACGCAGCAATACTGGTGGTACATTATTAATGGACAAAATTTCGACGATTTCGTATTTTTGCATCCCACAATTGTCTGGAAAAAATTGCCATTGTAGCGTCGCAACACTGCCAATGACGATTTAGACGAAGAGCCGTCGAAGAAACCCCGCGATGTGAGTTATTACGAAGCTCCGGAAAGGGGTCAGAGGCGGTAGATGTGGGAACCTCTCTCACTCTAACCCGCTCTGTCGCCCCTGGCCCATTTCTGACGGCCCGACTGAATGGCATTCAGCAATTTCAATTCACCCGTACTTTCATTGCGCTCGGCTTGAAGCTGATACGGCATGAAATGGCAGCAACTCAATGAAAAGTGTAGTAATGCTTAAAGGGACCTGGCACTGCAAATGAAGTGAATTTCAGATTAAAGAGACTTTTATTTGGATTCGAACGCAAAAAATCGCATATTTTTACGATTTTTTTAAAATTAGTTATGAATTTTCAAAGATCACATTTTTGGCTGGAATGCCCCAGCACTACTGTGTTTAGCGGCTAAACACAGTAGTGCTCATAACTCCATAACTAATTTCTAAAAAATCGTAAAAATATGCGATTTTTTGCGTTCGAATCCAAATAAAATTCTCTTTAATCTGAAATTCACTTCATTTGCAGTGCCAGGTCCCTTTAATTGTTCCGATATCGATGTTTAATATGAAGAGGCATCACTCGCACCCAACTACATGTTCTCACTCAAATTTGTTCAAAGGATTACTTTGTTTTCGATGTTTTTATGGTTAATTTGCAGAGCAACGATGCGGACGACGACTTTTCGCCGATTTCCGAGGACGCGCCCGACAACGTCTTCCCCTCGCCCCCTCGCGTCAATCCGGCGCCTCCTCGCGTCAATCCTGACTGCATCTTCGTCGAGGCCAAAAGCGCAAGTGTCCTGCGAGCCGAAAACTCCCATCCGCTGGATCCCTGCCCCTCGTACTATGGGCCGATGCCGCGGCCGTGCGCGCTTCAGTCATTAGGTGCTAGTCAGCCTTCCTCCTCCTCCTCCTCCGGGATCTCACCTACTTTCGCAAACACAACGATGAATGTGAAAGGGACGACGAATCACTTGGGAGGAGGAGGAAAGGAGGCGTTGGTGAACAAGGAGATAACGAAGACATTCGAACACGGACCGGGAATGGGCTGAAACATGTATGGGCATGTGGCTGCGAATCCGCGTGTATCGAACGTTACAGAGGAGTCTGAAGTGAGTGGAGGAGGGACGGAGGAGGAGGGGGAGGAAGGAGAAGAGGAGGTTGGAGGAGAAGAAGAAAGAGAAGAGGAGGTGGGAGGAGAAGAGGAGGAAGGAATGGAGGAAAAGCTGGGAGGAGAGGAGGAAGGAGAGAATGGCGAAAAGGATGAGAGGTGAACATTTGCTCATTTCCAAGAATTCCTCGAATTGTTTGTACACTTTCTTTCGAAAAAAAGGCCGGTTATTGTGAAGGATTTGAAATAAGCAAATTTCAGTACCTCGCCCGATTACGAATATTCTTCACCAGAGGAGGAAGCACAGTAGGAATGCGACAATGGACGGACCACGAAATCAATAACAATCTCCCCGATCGTTATGAGCTACTGTACTATCAATTATGTGTTGTTTTTTTGTTATTTCTTATGCTCTCTCACTGCATTGCCCCTTCTGTAGCTTGACCGGCCTGTGAACTGATTGACTAAATTATCAATTGATCGTTTCTCCCTGTCACTGTGTATTACGTCATTCTTAGCCAATCATCGGTATTTTCAGACAACGTCGAATCGGGAGAAGAGAAGCCTCGCTGGTCTAACAACCCTTCTTCTCCGAACTACCTGCCTCGTCTGGCCAGGGAACCTCCGGTGAGCCCAATTCGATGACTTAAACCCCGCCCCCTTTCCCTAATCTTCCCTCTATCTTCCCTTACTTCCCCTGGGACTTCTTTACTTTAGGGGGCAAGCCCCGCCCCTTTCCCTTATCACCCCTATCCCTCCACTATCACTCCTCCTTTCCCCTCTTGATCTCTTGACCTATGCCATGATAGGGGAAAGGGGCGGGGCTTACCCCCCAAAGTAAAGAAGTGCCCTTCCCCTCATGATCTCTTAACTTTTTTCCTCGAGACGGGGAAGGGGCGGGACATACCCCTATAGTAAAGCACTTTCCCAATTCGTTACTTTTTTACTATGATGAAAAAAAACTCTCCGGAAACTATCCACAATATGCGGTGAGAGAAATAGTGCGCACGCGAAAGGCTGTCTCATTTAACCATATTCTCTGTCCCCAGACCCCTTTCTGGAGGAAAATCGAAGTGACGTGTAAATTGCAGCTTGATGCCGACAGCAGTGAGCCCTCTTCCTCCGGCCCGATCACCCGCTCGAGAGCGAACTCGTCTAATTCTCGTAGTCGTCGTCCGCCTTCCATTCCTCGGGTGAGCACAATTCGAGACTACCCCCTCCCCTTTCCTTAAAGGTGGTGTCCCACGAACTTTTGGTCAACTGAGTTCTCACTGTCGGGTTATGGTGATCGGTTTCCCGATAAGAGCCGATAAGTTTGTTCAGCCGATAAGTTTGAACAAAGTTATTCGCGTTTGGCTCAGTGCCAAACTGACCCTGACGCGCAGGGATTCAAAAATGATAGGGAGGGATAAGGGGAACGAGGAGAAGGCGACCGCGCTATTGAAACATAGCAGATGAGGAATGAGGGAGCAGGAGGTTCGTGATACTCCTTCTTTAACACATTATGCCCCGCCCCTTTCCCTTGCGTGCTTAAGCCCCGCCCCTTTCCCTTGCGTGCTTAAGCCCCGCCCCTTTCCCTTGCGTGCTTAAGCCCCGCCCCTTTCCCTTGCGTGCTTAAGCCCCGCCCCTTTCCCTTGCGTGCTTAAGCCCCGCCCCTTTCCCTTGCGTGCTTAAGCCCCGCCCCCTTTCCCTTGCGTGCTTAAGCCCCGCCCCTTTCCCTTGCGTGCTTAAGCCCCGCCCCTTTCCCTTGCGTGCTTAAGCCCCGCCCCTTTCCCTTGCGTGCTTAAGCCCCGCCCCTTTCCCTTGCGTGCTTAAGCCCCGCCCCCTTTCCCTTGCGTGCTTAAGCCCCGCCCCCTTTCCCTTGCGTGCTTAAGCCCCGCCCCTTTCCCTTGCGTGCTTAAGCCCCGCCCCTTTCCCTTGCGTGCTTAAGCCCCGCCCATTTCCCATATTGCCCAAAGTCCTGTGAGAAAAGAGGGAAGAACTTATATTAGATAGTTCTTCCCTCCTTTCTCATCTTCATCTCATTCTCGAGAAGGTGAAGGGGTATACCCCCTAAAGTAAAAGTGTCCCAATGAAATGAAAACCCACTTTCTCGGTTCGGGCCCTTTCTTATCATGGTGTGGATAGATACCCAGAAAAATGTCCACAAGGGAAGATAGTGAAACATTGTATTAGTGCATTTTCTTCACATTTACTCGATACTTTACCATGAAAAAAACTTTAAGCATAATGAAACATTATGAAGCAATATGATAATTACGATGTTCTCTAGCCACTGACCCCTGTCTGGAGAAGTTTGGCGTCACATGTGTACATTACAGGTCGAGGCCGGTAGCAGTCAGAACCTTTTCGCTCCCCCCTCTGCGAACCTCCGCTCGAGAGAGGCTATAATGGCAGCTGTTGAAAAAGCTAAAGGAGTTAATGCAGCCAAAGTGAAATGGTTCGACGACCAATCTTCCGCTTCCGGGACTACTGGAGACTCGCGAGCCGGGACGGTCAGTCCACTATTCCCCTCCCGAAAAAAACACTGAGTAGCATGTGCTATTATTATTATTTCTGAAAAAAAGCTATTTAAAAAAAATTGAAAACTGCAGCGGCGTCGGAACAGCAGTCAGCCTGCTTCTTCTTCGAGGGTGCCTGATTCCGATGGAGGCTCGCGAGAGACGGTCAGTTTTATTTGTTTTGTTTTTTAAAAATATTTTTTTAAACAATATTCTGATTTAGTAATCGTTTGCAGCGTCGCCGCCAGTCACAAGACGAGGAAGGAGTGCCAGCAGCATCGGTCGTGAAGAAAGCCCGCAGTGTGAGTTTGGCATTTCTTTACTTCAGGGTAAGCCCCGCCCCTTTCCCTTCTCGCGGGAGAACTAAAGAGAAGGATAGTGGAGGAATAGGGATAGGGGTAAGCCCCGCCCCTTTCCCTTCTCGCGGGAGAACTAAAGAGAAGGATAGTGGAGGGATAGGGATAGGGGTAAGCCCCGCCCCTTTCCCTTCTCGCGGGAGAACTAAAGAGAAGGATAGTGGAGGGATAGGGGTGATAAAGGAACAGGGCGGGGCTTGTACCACAGAGTAAGCAAGTCCCATGAGTTTATCAACGAATTAAACGGGATTAACGCCGATTACCAGAATGTAATTTGATGAGAAAGAGAATACTTGACAGTGTTACAGTAGCAATGGTGGGAGATGTTTACCACTTTGAATTTACCATTTCACCTCTCACATTTGCGAATTCGCGTACAACTTTCGTTGAGCTTGCGTAAATTATCGTGAGAAATATCATTTTTTATTGATCACCATACCCAAAATTGTGACTAATGCGCGCCACTCATTTATCATTTAGCTAATATGTCTTGTTGCAGAGTGAAGACTCGGAGGACGAGTTACCGTCGAACGCCGCTGGCGCCAGCCCAGCGACTCGCAGCCCGCGAATCGCCTGTTCGGGAAGGCTCATCGCTCTCTCGCGCCGGGCAGGCGCCTTTTGCCGGCGGCACGTCGCCTTCCCGCTCCCGCCCTCTTCGCGTTGACCCATTGCCTTCTGCCGCCAAACAACGACCTTCTCGCGCCGGCCCACCGTCTTCGCCCAACTTCCCTCCTATAGCCCCTGGCAGGACGGGCGCCGCGCTCGGACAGAGACCGGGCGCGGGGCCGTCGGCGGTGCGGCGAGACTCGGTCCACTTGCCACCATTGGCGCCAAACTATAACAGTCCCAACTACAACAATCAACCACCGCCGCCGCCCACTGGAAACACTCCTCTCCTTGCTAACATGAATATTGGTGCGGGACAACCGTTTGCAGCGGCCAGCTCCTCCTCCTCTGCATCCACCAGTGCGTGGAACGCTTCAGTGAGTACTGAATATGCGAATATGGTCGCCCCATTTCGACCGTCTCAACAGTTTCAACAGTTCCTATCGAATCAACAGTTTCAACCGAATGAACAGTTTCAACAGTTTATACCGGAGAAGAAGGAGGAGGAGAAGGAAAAGAAGGGAGACGATCCCGCAAAGAAGAAAAAGAACAAGAAGAAATGAGGTCAGTTTTTGATCGGAGATTGGTTTTTCCACTTATTTTTATTTTTATTTTTTCCACTTTTATATTATTATATTAGTGCAGTTATCAAGTACGATAACGATTATTTAATAAGTTGATTATATTTCTGCTTCAGAGGATAACGGGAGTTTCGTCACAGCGAGACTACACAAACAACCAAAACTATGCAACTACCGATCGATAGAAGCTCATGTGCTTTTAATTGTGTAATATTAACTGTATCGTGTATGACATTGACTAATTACTCGTATAACGTATATTTGTAATAAATGCATCGAATGCTCCACGGATACAGATATGGAAGAAGAACAACACTGAACAATTCAAAAACACTTAACTCAGTCACTCTGAAGTTTGAACCAATCCTTTCTCTATCACACTATTCCAAACGTACAGAGAGGAGTCAGCGGTGGCACCGTGTGACAATGTGAGAAAAAAAAAACAAACGACAAAAGTCCCTCTCGATTTCTGGAAGACTCGCTGGGCTGTGGAGGACGAGTTACCGTCGAACGCCGCTGGCGCCAGCCCAGCGACTCGCAGCCCGCGAATCGCCTGTTCGGGAAGGCTCATCGCTCTCTCGCGCCGGGCAGGCGCCTTTTGCCGGCGGCACGTCGCCTTCCCGCTCCCGCCCTCTTCGCGTTGACCCATTGCCTTCTGCCGCCAAACAACGACCTTCTCGCGCCGGCCCACCGTCTTCGCCCAACTTCCCTCCTATAGCCCCTGGCAGGACGGGCGCCGCGCTCGGACAGAGACCGGGCGCGGGGCCGTCGGCGGTGCGGCGAGACTCGGTCCACTTGCCACCATTGGCGCCAAACTATAACAGTCCCAACTACAACAATCAACCACCGCCGCCGCCCACTGGAAACACTCCTCTCCTTGCTAACATGAATATTGGTGCGGGACAACCGTTTGCAGCGGCCAGCTCCTCCTCCTCTGCATCCACCAGTGCGTGGAACGCTTCAGTGAGTACTGAATATGCGAATATGGTCGCCCCATTTCGACCGTCTCAACAGTTTCAACAGTTCCTATCGAATCAACAGTTTCAACCGAATGAACAGTTTCAACAGTTTATACCGGAGAAGAAGGAGGAGGAGAAGGAAAAGAAGGGAGACGATCCCGCAAAGAAGAAAAAGAACAAGAAGAAATGAGGTCAGTTTTTGATCGGAGATTGGTTTTTCCACTTATTTTTATTTTTATTTTTTCCACTTTTATATTATTATATTAGTGCAGTTATCAAGTACGATAACGATTATTTAATAAGTTGATTATATTTCTGCTTCAGAGGATAACGGGAGTTTCGTCACAGCGAGACTACACAAACAACCAAAACTATGCAACTACCGATCGATAGAAGCTCATGTGCTTTTAATTGTGTAATATTAACTGTATCGTGTATGACATTGACTAATTACTCGTATAACGTATATTTGTAATAAATGCATCGAATGCTCCACGGATACAGATATGGAAGAAGAACAACACTGAACAATTCAAAAACACTTAACTCAGTCACTCTGAAGTTTGAACCAATCCTTTCTCTATCACACTATTCCAAACGTACAGAGAGGAGTCAGCGGTGGCACCGTGTGACAATGTGAGAAAAAAAAAACAAACGACAAAAGTCCCTCTCGATTTCTGGAAGACTCGCTGGGCTGTGAATTATTTGCCATGCAATTTGTTTATCTGGCCACAATTCTGTAGCATAAATCTGTTAGATTTGTTTTGAAATTGACAAAACAAGTGGAAATCGATTGGAGATTCGCACCTCCGACTAGGAAAAGATGGGTAGATCACAGAGGGGAAGAGGGACTCTCCTCTCGGACCATTGATTGATCACTCGCCCCCTCTTCTCTCTCTCTCTGTCCCTCCATTCTTCGTCCCCTGATTCTCTTCCCATCTTTCTTCTGTTTTCGTGTTGTTCCTTGTCTCAGTTCTACTGTTTCGTGTAACAACTCTCTTTCCATCCTTGGCTCATCTATTTTTTCATATGTCATGTTTTCGAGTTGTCACCATGCCCTTGTTTGTCTGTCTTTGTCTCTCTCATTTCGCTCGTGATTCCCTCTTTTTCTGACTTGATATAGCCGTCACTCTTTCGAATTCTGTATATGGGGCAAGCGAGTGTGATAAAGTGAGAGCAACTCTCTCTCACTATCCCACACTCTCTCGCTCTCTACCCCTTTCTGGAGCTTTGCGATTATGTGTTACGTTTCAGAAATGCCGGACACCGTTCCGCCGCCGCCTCAAGACACGAAGAAAACGGACGATATGAGGAGAAAAGGAGAAGAGGAGGAGCAAGGACACAATGGTGAGAATTTCTCAGCCCTTTTACGGTTAGCCGGATGCCCCGCCCCTTTTCATTCGCCCCTATTTCAATCTGATGGAGTGGGGAATGTTTTTGCTGATGATATGTTAACCAGTTTTGTAAGTTGTAAAACTGATTTTTAGGCAAAGGGTGTGTTCTAAATGGGAGGTGCTCCGGCTAACAGAAGGAGTGGCAGATTATCGATTGGAATATCGTTTTTGCAAAATTTCGTCATGCTTACGTAATCTTGTTGACAGAGAACGACGGTATGGTAGTCGATGAGAAGGAAGAGGAGGAGGAGTCTCGACCGATTTCTCCTCAAGATCCAATCGTTCCTCTGGCAGACGGCAGCTTGGAAGATGCTGCGAGTTTTACTATTGCAATTTCTAAATTGTTGCTGGTGTGCGCACTCTTTTTCTGCACCCCGGCGGGTCTTTTACTTTTTCATGTTTTCTTGTTGACAACTGTGATTATCCACGAAACCTTTTTATAATTTTGAAATTTCGAATTTCGCTTTTTATTCCGCCTGCTCCAGCAGAGATTGTGAAGAACCTCGGTCCCCCGAATTTCTCATAATTAGTGTTCGTGGCTAATTGGGAGTGAGGTGAGGAAGACAAATGGCCACAGACGGTGATATAAATACGGAGAGAATCAGAGATAGAGAAATCGATGCAATGATAATTTATAATTACAATTTTGGGCTAAAAAAAGTCTAAATTGGGAAGTTCCCAATGGGAACTGCTGGCTAAAATTTGAAAAAGGAATTCACGCTGGGGGAAATAATATAATTAATTTCCAATTGCAGGTGGCCACGAATGACGCCGACAATATCGACTCTGGTAGATCGACGATGCGATCCGACGATGCAGCCACGACCACTGCTGCAGTTGCTGCAGTCGAAGAACCTGCTGCAGGTACGGTTGCTGCAGATCCTACAGTTGCTGCAGGCGATGCTGCACCTGCTGCAAGACCCTCCGGCAGCACCACGTCGACGCTGTCCGATTCGCGAAAATCGTCGGTAAGTGCGACCACCGCGGTTCTCTAGTGCTATACTAGATAGATAGTGCAATAATAACAGGCAATTTCGACGATTTCGTTTTTGTATGTCGAAAATTAATTTAAAAAATTACTTTTACAGCGTCGCAACACCGCCAACGCTGACTTAGACGAAGAACCATCGAAGAAGCGACTGTTTGTGAGTGATTCCGAACCTCCAGAAAGGTGACTGGAAAGAATGGTCACATCATTCAAATGGTTCAGAAAAGAGTGGAGCTTGTGAAAAAGTGAGAGAGCCCCTCTCAAGCACTTTCTGCTTGAACGGGCAGTGGAATGATAGTTTCACAATGCGTAATAACTAGAAAATGCACAGTCTATACCACATCCTTGATAACGCTATTTATCGATGTATCGATCAAATATTTGCAGAGCAACGATGCGGACGACGAGAATTCGCCGACTGCGGAGGAGGCGCCCGACAGCGTCTTCCCCGCGCCCTCCGGCGCCGAGCCGGTGTCGCCCCGTGGCTTTCCGACGGTGGACCCCACGCGCCGGAGATTGCCCGGGTACGCGACAGGCAAGGCGCTGCGCCCTGCTACTGTGGATGCACTGACTCCTAACTCGCCCTCCTCGCTCACTCTCAAGTTCAAACAACAGACGAGGAAGAGGAGAAAAACGAAGAAGTCGAAGAAATCGGAGGTGAAAATAGCGAAATGACAGCAATTTATTTCGAAAATAGTGTAACGATCTCGAATGAGAGCTAATTGAGTTCGAGATTCTCTCCAAAATGATAGGGAAGAAAAGAAATGAGAATTTGCTCTCTCACTCCCTCTCACAATCAGTTCTCCCCTCTTTTCCATTGTTCCACTGGCAAGTGGTGAATTTCGAGACAGCGTTTTGAGATACGAAAATCTCGAAACTCGATCTATTATTCTCGAAAATGGGAGACAATTCAATATTCATTTTCGAGATTCTCCTTTTCTCTCTCATGATGCCAATCCTAGGTGGAACCGCTGGCCCTACAGTTGGCATCGAAAGGAAGGAAGAAGAAATTTGTGGTGAAGGAGAAGGAGAAGACGTTCCAATATCGATCGGGATACGGAGCGAAAAAGTACGGAGCGGTGGCGGAGAATCCGGATGAATTGAACATTCGAGAGGAGGTCCAAGTGGATGGAGAGTGGGTCGAGGTAATTTGAATGTTGCTTCATAATAGTACATATTGACGCCATTCAGTCAAGCTTTTAGCATGATAAGTGATTAATCGATTGATCGATTGATTGATTGAGGAGGAAGAGGAAGGGGAGGAAGAAGAGGAGGAGGAGGAATTTTACGATGAAGATGAATATGAAGATGAGGAGGATGAAGGCGATAGTGGAGGAGATTATGAGGGGTGAATATCTATTTTTAGAATTGTTTTTCATCATTTTTTCATTCATGTTGGTTATTTTGAAGAGGTTTTAATTTAGAATTCCTAAAATTGCAGTCCCTCGACCGAGGATTCATCACACCTCGTGGAAGTGCGGTAGGAATGTGGCAATAGACGGACCACGAAATCGATAACCATCTTCCCGATCGATATCAGTTACTGTACTATTAACTATTTTACACAAGCGTTCTGAGTATACTCTAGTCATTGCCGAGTAGGCACATCAATTGTCAACTATGTGTTGTGTGTTCTTGAATTGTGTTTGATCTGGAAAGTTGTAGATGAAACATGTGCATAAATCTCATTAATCTATTGATCTCATTAATCTCATAATCCAGTCAATTATAATAATTTTGAAAATATAACGAAACAGAGTTGGAACCTTATGGGTTTAGTGGATCACATATTGGTTCAGTCGGATTCCGGGAATTGAAGCCATTTATACTTTAAAAGCTACCGGAAAGCTCCGGAGTGAAAACTTTCGACTTTTTCAAATATTTCCATTTTCTAACTCGCTGACACGTTCGAAAGAAACGATCGCAAGCAATGGATCTCTCATGGCGACCCAGCTTTAACACCCAAAATCAGCTGAAAAAAGTTGTACAACTATAAATGCAAATGTAAAAAATAAATAAATAGTGCCTGTCTGTTCATTTCAGTGTTTTGGCTTCTGGTGAAAGTGCCGGAATGAAATGAGACCGCAGATCTAATAAGCACCTTTATTCCTGTCTATCGTACTTTGATAATGCGTGTTTGTGAGATATTTGGATCGAAGATTTTTTTTCTCTTAAAGAAGGCCTCCCACGAATATTTGGTCACATAAACTGCCAACGCAGTGCTATGGGGGACGCTCACCCGATCACATTTCAACGCATCCAAAAATCTACCGTAATCTCTAAATCGATATATTGACTCTCAAATGGCTACAAAAGAAGCAATAATCGACAGGCAACGCGTGTTAGGACCAAAAATGCATGCAATCGACGAAAAATGAAGTTTTCGTTGATATAATGTTTCCCCCTGTGGATAATATCGGTTTTCATCAAAAATATAATAGTTTTCGTAATGGAAAGCATATAAATTGCCCCTAACACGAGTGTGCGCGCTCCATTTTCGTGTCCGGTATACTGTAGTGGCTTATTGAAAATCAGGTAATGGTTATTCGTGGTACTCCTTCTTTAAGCGGACGTCAAGAATTGCATTATTGGTGGCCGGAATCTAGCACCGGAAAATGCATTTTTACAAATGCCATCAATTCCATGCTTCTCGTAGTTGCATGAAATATCTCTCCGAGTCGGGTAGACAGTCCGGCCTTGATACACTGCTCATTTCCTGTCCATAATTGTACTTTTTTGTGAAAAAATTGAATTTTCTTACGCAATCGAGCACTCTTGACGATTTGAGAACGAATCGATTGATTAATTTTCGAAATTGCCTATGAATATGCTCGTTGCCGACTATACTCAAGTAGAAAAAGCTCGCGCAATATCTGAAAATTAACGCCAATTAGCTCAGTAATATGGTAATGAAATATTTGTATCTTTTTCAAGGAAATATAAAATCCCACAGCGCACTAAGAAGCTCGAACAACGTGTAGCTGAAGGCTCGAATCGTGTTACATCCCTGTGGGCCGAATCTGAGGTGATATGGTTGCAATGAGCAATGACCATTTCACGTACAAATTTTCCGACTGGCGCCCAAATACTACTACTGTTTCCCTATAGAAAGAATCTTTCAAACTCACGCAAAGAATCCGTAAGTGGAGAATGTAAGGGCACTGAAGAGCAGCCAGCACTTGAGAAGGGTTCCCATAAACTGGAAAAGGGTGATTGAAAAAAAAAACAAAACAAATTAATTTCAAAATGATACGTTCATGAAATGGACTACCAGTGCACAAATGGACTACCCTGTCTATACCTCCGCATGTCTCCCGCTGCAATATCTACTTTTCGTTTAGGAGTGGAACGTTTTATTATTTTGAACGAGTGTATGCTAATTTATAATATAGGGAATCACCTGCAGCACTTGCACATTCTCTTTGATCTGGAAGGATCTGGAGACTGAGTACTCGCCGATTTGGGCACCGGCTTTTGCTCGATTGAACATTGCAACATTCCATCGATAGAGGACGAGAAAACCCTGTGCTCGTTGGTTTTGCATTCCTCTATTGCTTGGAAACTTACAATAACTCCGATTGCTCCGACGCTCAACAGGTGAATAAACCAGCCATCGTTCGGTATTTTATCTGCACGAGTGGATTATTGCACGGAAAGATACACATTGCGTAATATATAGATTCCATGCGAGTGGCAAATGGCATAATATTTACGCTAAAGATGGTTACGTAGCGAGGCCGCACATTTCATATACGACGTGGTCAGATATGTGAGCAGATTGAACGACTCCGTAGTGGCGAAAACCTGGTAAATAGTTAGCAAAAGGATTATGGCTGATTGTTGTTTGTGTTCGACTTACGACCAGCGTCGATGAGGATCCCTCCTCGTACCACGACCAGTAAACTGTAGCTATCGATCGCTCAATAGCAAACGCGCAAATGCTGAAACATTTCGAGAATTCGTACCACAACGTTGCAAAATTTGAGACCACGACCTCTTCTTTTCGCACAGTCACTCATCCCCCTGAAGAGAGTGTGCGAAATGGAAATACCGTGTTCTCACACTTCGCACTCTAGCTTTTACCATACATTGAAACAGCGAAACAAGTTGAAGACGCTCGAGCTAATTGAGCGGGGATGAAGATGTGGGCGATTTCTGCATTAGAAATGAATTCTTAGAACAAAACGTGCAGCGCACCTCGGTCCGAAGGCCCTGTTACTTGGAAATAACAGAGGAAGAAACGGCCGATGATTCCTGAGGAATACGTCGAGGCTGCAGCACATAGCTGCAGCCGGAAGTTGCGATGCACGACACCTGCAGCCAGCTTTTAGTTCACCCTCAATTTAGATTCAGGTTTCAAGGAAAGGTCTGAAAATGATATGTAAAAATTATTGGGATCGGTTTTGCTATGCGCTGTCTCTTTGCTAGACGACTTTTCACAACTTTTTTCAAGCTTAGAAATGCTGAGCTCACCCGATTTGAGGACTGCGTAGCAGAAAACGGGATAGAATAGAAGTATGCAGCAGTTTACGGACATCTGAGCATTGTTCCTTTACTTTACAAAAGAAAAAAATGGAATGGATTATGCCTTCACTCTGGTCTCGTTTCTTTGCCATATAAATGAAGAATCAGTGAATTCTATCATCATGACGAGAATCACGGAATACGATCAAGTGAAACTCAGATTAATTTACTCACCTCAAGTGCTATAACAACGTAGAGAAGTCCTGGATTCGTTTCGAATGCCGTTGAGTTCACCGTGAGCTCTCGGTCTTTGCGAATGAGCGGAAGCCAATTGTCCATCGGAGAAGTAGAAAAGCGACGGTGCACAATATAGGAGAGAGGCGGTCTCTCGTTTTCTTCCTTTCTTCGTTGCCCGCGTTTCCCTATGATATTATAATAAAACAACTCAAATAACACTCATGTGCGACTTATGGGATGCAGAGACTAGAGTGGAAGATATATCAACTAAACAAGATTGTATCGCCAAAAGTAGTCGTATCTGAGATAATACAAAACACAGGAAAAACGACAACTCTTGAAGAACCGAGAAGGAATGCGATAAGTTTGTTGTAAGCTAAAATATGTCGATAAAACATTGTTGATAATCACCCGAAATTATTCTTTGAAGAAGATTTAGAAGGATAAAATTTATAGATGAGAAGTTTCAGAGAAAACAATGAGACTGCTTGGTCCCTGTGGAATTGTTGCATCATTTAATTTATGATACGTTCTCATAAATCAAAATAATTAACTCGCAGCTCATGGCAACTCTTATTGTCTAGCAATGTTATGCAATTTTATTGTTGCACCACTTTAATAAGGTTGTTCAGTTGTCTTCAGAGAGGTCTCACCAGAAATTGCAGGTGGCTCGGAACAATTTTCGAGGAGACAAGAATTCAAATAATCATGGTCCCAGGTCTCAGAGCCGGCTTTTAGGAATTTGCCGGTTCTGTTGCCAAAAAATAAAAATCGTCATAACTTTCTTCACAGTTGAGCTAGAAAGTCGGCGAAGAGCTCGAAAAATTCTGAAAAATATGGTGCATAAATTTTTATCTAGCAGTACTCGACATGCTCTTTAATAATCTGCATCAAAACTATTGTGTTTCGAGTATTTTAGATGTCCTTTGATTTTTTGAAGATTTATCAAAGCACCCTTTTCGAAATAAATCCAAGGCTTTGCAAGATGAGAGCACACTATTAACATAAATATTATGCGCCATATTTTTCTGAATTTTTCGAGCTCTTCGCCGACTTTCTAGCTCAACTGTGAAGAAAGTTATGACGATTCCGGCAGCAGAACCGACAAATTCCTAAAAGCCGGCTCTAAGACCTGGGACCAGGATTATTTTAATTCTTGTCTCCTAGGTACTCTCGCATAAAAGTTTGACCGAAATCAAAAAAAAATTTCGAAAATTGTTCCGAAAGGGCGATTTTTCCTACAATCTCTCGTGATACCTCTCTTCATCGTTTTGCAGGTAGGCATTATAGGTGGGCAGGGGGGGGGGGCGAGGGACCGCCATCCATTTCAACGAAAGAGAGAATTCTAGAAAGTCGGCTAATTCCCGATAGCGAAAAGAAAGTATAATATTTGCAATTTATAATGCGGCAAACACAAAATTGATGAGTTATTCAAAACAATAAAAACAAATCAAATCGCACGAATGTAAAGAACGTGAGAGTAGCAGTAAGAAAAAAGTATCTTCGGCTCTGTTCTAGTATCCCCTCACTAAGGGAATAGAAAGGTCCCATGGGAATAGAAAGGTCCCAAAAAAACAGAAAGGTCCCATGGGAATAGAAAGGTCCCAAAAAAACAGAAAGGTCCCAAGAAAGAGAGAAAAATAAACTACCGGAATAGAAAGATCCCAAGAACAGAAAGGTCCCAAGAGCGCTGTAAAAAGATGAAAAATAATAGAAAGGTCCCAAGAGTCGACAAAAATGGCTTGAAAATAATAGAAAGGTCCCAACAGAACAGAAAGGTCCCAAGAATCGAAAAAAATGGCTTGAAAATAATAGAAAGGTCCCAACAGAACAGAAAGGTCCCAAGAATCGAAAAATGTGCCCAAAATAATAGAAAGGTGCCAAGATAATAGAAAGGTCCCATTCCTTGTTAAGATCGTTCCAATCCCGCTCAACCACAGTACTTCCTCCCATTACCACTCGTCGTCCCACTAGAGCTACTCGCACTAAGAGACCTACCACGAGAGGCCGGGACGATGGGGGGGGGGGGGAAATCGTCGGATGCCTTTTTTGCAACCCATGCCAATAACTTGGTGGTGAAGTCAGCATCACGAGTGCTGATATTTGGCCAGGTAACTAAGGTTCTGGGTCCCGCCCCGAAAAGTTACAGTAACCCCAGGTTCTGATATCGATTTTTTACCATTCGAAAAAGTGCGTTTCTATAGTGTTTGTAGGTGTATTTTCCGAGAAAAACACGAATAAAATCACTTTGAAAGTGATCTGAGAACTGTAATAATAATAACAATAATATGTTTATAATGCAATTTACTGAAGCTAATTTAAGAGGAGAAATAATAAGTTACTATAAAGGGTCAAAATTTCTATTTTTATCCGTTTTTTCGACCGTCCTGAAAAAATTGCCCATCTATTGACAACGATTTTACGATTTTTAGAATCTTCATCAAAAACTGTATCAAGGAACATAAAAGTTTGAATAAGGACTGTCCTGCCGATATTCGTAAACTTTACCGTGCACTCTGGCCGATCATTTCTGCGATTAGCACGGACTAGCAAAGGAACGTTTAATTATTTTGGATGAGTGTTCGTGAATTTGTAATAGTGGGACGACGAGTGGTAATGGGAGGAAGTACTGTGGTTGAGCGGGATTGGAACGATCTTAACAAGGAATGGGACCTTTCTATTATCTTGGCACCTTTCTATTATTTTGGGCACATTTTTCGATTCTTGGGACCTTTCTATTCTGTTGGGACCTTTCTATTATTTTCAAGCCATTTTTGTCGACTCTTGGGACCTTTCTATTATTTTTCATCTTTTTACAGCGCTCTTGGGGCCTTTCTATTCTGTTGGGACATTTCTATTATTTTCAAGCCATTTTTTCGAGTCTTGGGACCTTTCTATTCTTGACATGCGATTTTCAGCGTTCTTGGGACCTTTCTATTATTTTTCATCTTTTTACAGCGCTCTTGGGACCTTTCTGTTCTTGGGACCTTTCTATTCCGGTAATTTATTTTTCTCTCTTTCTTGGGACCTTTCTGTTTTTTTGGGAACTTTCTATTCCCATGGGACCTTTCTGTTTTTTTGGGACCTTTCTGTTCCCATGGGACCTTTCTGTTTTTTTGGGACCTTTCTATTCCCATGGGACCTTTCTGTTTTTTTGGGACCTTTCTATTCCCATGGGACCTTTCTATTCCCTTAGTGAGGGGATACTAGAACAGAGCCGTATCTTCTTATCCTTTTGAGTCGGGTGCTGATACTCATCCTTTTTACCAATAGGCCATTCACGCTGGATAAATGTTGTGGGTACCCTCTGGCATTCACATTTTTCGCAGGCTGTCAGCCCCTCGCTCGAAATGCCGGAATACCAACACCGAAGGCATCCCTATTTCAGACTGTAGGGTATTGATTACATGTTTTGTTCCAGGCATCCCATCTCTTCGCGAATCTGCAGGTCCCAGTCTATAGCTTGGCTCTGGCCCTCCAGAATGGCCCACGACATTCTACAGGGGGTGAGGGAGAGAGGTAGATCAGTGAGAGAGTGCCTCTCGTCAGATCTAATCGATAGACCGAGAGACGGGAGGGAATGAGAGGGTTTGCATGCTGGCAGTTTGCCACACGTGAAAGGGCGAACCCGGGTTCCCACACGGAAATTTTAAAAATAAATGGACGCCGTGTGGCCATCATTGAAACTGTTGTGTGTTCAGTTTTATTTAAGTTTAAAATAGCGAACGAATGAGAAAATGTGCGTGAGAACTGATTATAGTTACGTTAACAAATGCCATCGGTATGAAAAGTGTAAAAAAACGTCAATGATTAAGTGATATATCTATTGACTCTGAATTGTATGCACATAGTTTAACTCGGCGGCAAGTCAAGTCCAATACACATTGTACTGAGTGAAGTAATTATCGGCTTCTGTGCGTCCTTCGATTTGTATTGTCCGACTTCTCGCATCCTGCAAATATCGATTGCACATATAAAAGTTAAGGAACGTGCCATCAGTCTAAGCCATTTAGACAGCCCACGTACTGCACGCATTTTGTTGAAGTTCTTCAGAATATGCGAATTACCGGTAATGCTCAGATAGTAGAAACTAGCAAAGTACCTAAAAATATAAAAAATTAAAAGTTTGAATTTAATTTAATAAAATATCATTTACAATGCGACGAAGACATCGAATATTGTGTAGCTGAACGCTCGGGAAACGTAAAAATCTTTTGGTCCAAACCTATAAATATTGTTGACTTCACAATCGGATATTTTCAGAAGGAACTAACGCAAAGAAACCATATGTGAGAAAAGAGAGAATGGTGAAAACAATCCAGCCTCGAGCCAGCCAGGACATGTACTGAAATGAGTCACGCTCTTTTATAAGAATGGTTTCGAATAGTTTCAGAAAAGGGAACTTCATTAAATGCTCGCCGTTTATGCATTTTCATTTCACTCACTTGTAGAACTTCGACGTTCTCTTTGACTTGGAACGTTCGAGCCACTGAGTAATTATCGATCTTAGCCCCAGTTTGCATCTCTTGGTAGATTCTCAAATTCACTCGATAAATGCAGCTGAATGCCTGTGAAATGGATTGATACATTTGATAACGAGTGTTCGCACTCTTACCAATACACCCCCGATTCCAACGGACATTATGTGAGCGTAGCAATGGTCCAGGGAGTACTCATCTGAAAAAAGATGCTGGAAAATGGAATCAACCTACAACACGCCCACCTCGCAAAACATTGTTGATATGATACGTAATCATATAGAAGCTCTGAGTAGCCAGAAATACCTCAAAGAACTTTTTTTGGTTGAAAATAGTGCGTCACAGCTACAATAGTTGTTGGCAGCGTTCCTCTCTCGTACCATAACCAGCAATAAGTAGCGACTGTTCGTTCTAACGCAAATCCAAATAATCTGACAATGACGCAATAAAGAAATAAATATTTTGTTAATGTACTTACAGTGAAACGGCGAAAACTGTTCCTGCCGATCGCAAAAATTGAGCGGGCAAGAAAATGTGTGCAATTTCTGAAATTGGTTGCTATAGTAAGCGAAAAGTAGGTTTCCCAAGGTTTCCATTCTTTGGGAAAAATTTTCTGTGTCGAACAAATTAAGCTGAAAAATTACCGTTATCAGGCAACCCTGTGTACTGTATGTAGAACGTGAAGAATCGACCAACTACCCCTGAACACTTGTTATCAGAGCCTCGAAATACGGATGTCTCCAACCTAGAGCGTAGTAAAGCGCTGATATACACAGTTGAAGACGAAAGTTGTGATGAATGACGCCTGAATATGATAGCTATGGACCCAGAATCATTTTTAAAACGTTAAACGTTTTTTGCCTAATTTTTGTGTACGAAGCATTTATTATGTATCAAATTATTTTATTAAAAAAATTGCTCATACCTGAATTCCAAACAACTCGCCAGAACACAGGTAAAAATGCGAGCAGCGCTACGTTTATTACCATCTGAATATACAAGTTGGAAATAAAGTTTCCTCATCAGTATGCAAAAAAATGAACTGCCAAAGCGTAGTTTTCGAAAAAAAATCATTTGAATTTCACTTAAACTTTGAAAAGTAACGATGCAACTATTTGCTTTTCTCCATACACTCCTCATTTCTCGAATTCTTTATCGAGAAATCGGTCGATTTTCATATTATGCAACTAGTTGAACCGTTACTTTTCAAAGTCTAATTGCAGTACCTCTATAGCAACGATTGGCAGCAGCAGACCAGGAGCTTTTCTGAAGGCGACGGCGTCAATTTGCATTGCACGAGCACGATGAATGAGAAAGATCGAAGCATTATTCATCGAATCAGAAGACAAGAAAGACGACAACGAGCACTGAGAATGGCTAAATGAAGGTGGTAAGTAGCTGAGACTAATGTGACTTTAAACATCGAAGCAAAGGCCCGAAGTTTCTCACCTGCTTGCTAAAAAAATCCCGACCATGGAGATAGAGATTTGAGTTCCCGCAATTTTCGTTTTTCGTTAATATTGAAGCTCCCATTGAACTTAGAAACTTGGAATTGGAAGAGTTTAATTTAACGATGTTTTCCACCAAAATCAATATTTGGGATGCCTAACTTCATAGTGAGCCGAGATATTAGTGAAAATGAAAAATACGGGAATTTGGTCGGTAATTTTTTAACAAGCAAGTGAGATACTTCAGAACTTTTCGATAATTTTGAACGTCACATAAGACCATGGCGGAATAGTTAACGTCTTTCCTATTAGGTGTGGAATGCGATTGTGTCGTATCACGCTTTCTCTTAATCGTATCACGCTTTCTCTTAATAGAGGCAGATGAATAGAGGTGATTAGGCACTGCTTTTTGCGTGGTATGTCGTTATCGCATAGTAAGAGGCAGTATTTTTCTCCTCTCATGTTTCCAGTTTAGACAAGTTCGAACTATTTTGTATTTATCGCTTGATGTTGAAAGTGAATTTCATTTCGATGCGGAACTAAATAATAGCACTTAGCGTGTGCCAGTGCAGTAACTACTGTGTACAACAAGCACACCTAGATTAATTTTACTCCATATTGGATCACAGTTGTAGCCAGAGGACGTAAGCCTAGTGCATCTCAAAATGTGCCATTTTCAATATAAATGGTACTTTTTAGATGCAATAGCAATATACGATTGTAGTCCAGGCAAATTGTCCACATTACTTGAGAGCTCAGTAAAGCTTTCCCGAGAATGTAAGACATCTTTGCCAATCATTGCTTGCCACCTCATCCCACGGTCCAATGAAACTTCCACAATGGGCCTGGGACAAAGGAGTTCATAAAAAACGATACCGATTTTGTCACTCGTCCAAACTACCTCGTTTCTGACCTTTTTTGAAGGTTTTGCATCAAATGGTGTCCTTCCAGTCATTCATTAATGTGGGATTCAGTGTTCATCAATGTACATTGATGTACTCTTCATTTCACACCCTCTCTCGACCGGTCGGTGGACGAGAGAGTGGGTAAAATGAAGAATACATCGATTTACACTGAAACACATTGATGTGACACTGAAGGGGGCATAAGGTTTTCCAGACCGTCCATCAAAGTGGCCGCATGCCAGTGTTGCGGCCAAAAAATTTCGGATTTTCCAGTTCATGGTGCCGATTTTGATGCCAGTGGTTGCCTTGACCATCTCATTTACGATGTCGACGAGTGTTTAATGCCACTAAAGATTGGGACATATAAATGTTCGAAAAAAAGTGTATTTATCGAGTGTGTTATTGCTATTTTCATTCGGTCGTTATGCTCAAACTACGACGTCTCAGGCTTCTTGCTATAGATATTGCAATAAGACTACTATAATAAAGAAAATGAAGCTGTAATTATCGTAATATATTCTATCAAATCAAGTTCATTGTTGTGTCATTAGTTTCTCCGGCGTCATTGAGTGGCGCAATCGCTCCTACCTTCGCTCACGTCATTAGCTTGGAGTTTGCAGCAGAAATCTCGACTCCGTTCTTTGACCGATCAATGAAATCATGCAGGCCAATAAACACGTAGATTTTGATTGGATGAGGTAAATCACACCGGCAAATTTTATTATGCCCAAGACAAATGGAATTGCGTAAAATAATGATCGGCTTCGGTACGGCTTTCTACTGCGATGGTACTGGAGTTCGCCGCCTCAAATAATGCAATTACTCGCAAGAAATATGTCGTGATTCATGCCACTAAGTTACTGCGCTTCAGCAAGCGGCGAATCGCGCGTAATTTCTTGAACTTTTTGAGAATGTGCGAGTTTCCAGTTATGCTAAGGTAGTAGAAACTGGCAAAGTACCTGAATATAGCGAATAAATTAATTATATTATCGATGACAACCCACAACGCGACGAACAGATCGAATACCGAATAGCTGAATGCTCGGGTTATTTGAAATTCCGTTGGGCCAAATCTGAAGTTCTCCTGTTTTGCCAAGAAATCACTTCAATGTGAACTCACGCGAAAAAGCCGAAAGTGAAAAATGAGAGTATTGTGAACAGAATCCAGCCTCTTGCCAGCCAAGACATGTACTGGAAAGCACGACATTTGTAAACTTTCTTCGGTGTCGTAGTCATTTTTGGTCAGTTTCAGCATCAATTTGTCCATTTTTTCCCAAATTGAATGCATAACATAATGTTTTGATTTCCAGCAGCGTTCATAAGAAAATATCCCGAACATCTCATGAATGCAAGAATCTATATATCTATTGTATTCTTTCATGTTTATTTGTATATTACACTTCACCAACCTTGAGAACTTCGACATTTTCTTTTACTTGAAATGTTCGAGCCACTGAGTAACTATCGATTTTCGCCCCCAATTGCATATGTTGGTACTTTGTTAAATTGACGCGATAGATAAATATGAATCCCTGAAATTCAAACCGACTTCATATTTTCTAACTTCTTCTATTCTTACCATGAAACCCACGATTCCAACAGACATTATCTGAGCGTAGCAAGCGTCAAGAGAAATCTTATCTAAAACACCGGCATATTTCACTATCAAGCAAACTGTTCACCTCGCAACTCATTATTGATATGAAACGTGACGATGTTAAATGTCTGAGTTGCAATAAACACCTGGCATATTATCATCATAATTAGTATTGCGAACAATCAAAACTTACAAAAGTTGTTGGGCGAGATCCCTTCTCGTACCAAGACCAGAAATAAGTTGCGACAAATCGTTCAAGTGCAAAACAGCTCAGACTGATAATGATAAAAATTGTGCTTGTATAGTTTATTGATTTACTCACAGAGTAACTGCGAAAATGGTTCCTGTCGATCGCATCGATTGGGCAAACATAAAGACTTTAGCGATTTCTGAAAAATATTGGTGTAATCCGTTAGGACTTTTTTCTAAAGAAAGGAGAAAGTGAGAAATAAGCCTCACCATTATCTGGAACGCCTGTGTACTGTGCATAGAAAATGTAAAATCGCCCCAGCACTCCTGAACGCGTGCTTTACAATACTGTACATTGTAAAAAAAACGCCCAATGAGATCAAATTTTCCAGGAGGACGTTCTTCAAGGTTTCCTTTCTTTGAAAACGTTCTCTAACCCTCCTATTTCCATACGCTCTCTCATTTCGGTGAACAAATTAGAGAGCTCGTGGATAGATGAGACTGGAGAACCGCTATCTAAGAAACGTAACCACGGAAAACCGTTCTCCTAGCAAATATGCGCTCTTCGTCATTACTACCTAAGGAGTAGTAAAACGATGCAGAGCAGAGCTGAAGACGGAAGTTACGATGAATCACAACTGCTCATTTTAGATTAATTATATGACAGGTATCACCAGAGATTGCATGAAAACAGGACTGTTGGGGAAAAACTTTCAAAAGATATTTTTCGATTTCGATCAAACTTTTATGTAGGACTACTCTAGGGACAAAAAAAATATTCGTCCAGGTCCCAGGTCTCAGAACCTTTTAGTAAATTCCCGGTTTTGAAGCCGGAATCGACGTAACTTTGTTCACAGAGCAGCTACAGAGCTCCGGAAGGGTTCAAAATGAGCGCAAAAATATGGCGAACAATTCTTCTGAACATTCTATTGCGCTATATCTGCAGACAAAAAAGTTGTGAAAAAAATTCAAAAAAAAATTTTTTTTAAAAATTATTTTGTATAATCCGATGATCGAAGTGAAAAGAGTGGTACTGATTTTCTGAAAGATAAACTCATTATTAGTGAGAAAAAAATTTAAAACTTAAACTTTAGGTAGGCATTCAATACTGAAAAATCGCTTTGAACCTTGGCAACCCACGTTTTTCGTTTTTTTCAACAAGATGTTCATGAAAATCTCAACCTCTTCAATGAAGAAAACGCATAAGAACTATTTCAGTTCTCGAATGGAACCTTTTTAAAAAGTTTTCAGTGTAATTTTCGTTGAAATTTTCATGAACATCTTGTGGGAAAAAAACGAAAAACGTGGGTTGCCAAGGTTCAGAGCGATTTTTCAGTACTGAATGCCTACCTAAAGTTTAAGTTTTAAATTTTTTCTCACTAATAATGAGTTTATCTTTCTGAAAATAAGTACCACTCTTTTCACTTCGATCATCGGATTATACAAAATAATTTTTGAAAAAAATTTTTTTTGAATTTTTTTCACAACTTTTTTGTCTGCAGATATAGCACAATAGAATGTTCAGAAGAATTGTTCGCCATATTTTTGCGCTCATTTTGAACCCTTCCGGAGCTCTGTAGCTGCTCTGTGAACAAAGTTACGTCGATTCCGGCTTCAAAACCGGGAATTTACTAGAAGCCGGTTCTGAGACCTGGGACCTGGACGAATATTTTTTTTGTCCCTATAGTAGTCCTACATAAAAGTTTGATCGAAATCGAAAAATATCTTTTGAAAGTTTTTCTCCGCCTCATGCAATCTCTGGTGATACCTGTCATAAGTAAGTTGGATTTCTTTGTTCGGAATGCTTGATATAAGGTACAACAGGAATGCAAATATCGTATTCCTTTTCCGGACTTATATATCGGTATTTAAAGAAAAAAATGACCGCCTAGAGTTCTTCCAATAACGAATCAATTTCCATAATATGCGACTGACCTGAGCGCCAGACGACGCGCCAGAATACGGGCGCAAAGAAGAGAAGTGCGATGTTGACCATCATCTGTTAATGAAATGCATTCATTTCTCTTCATTTTGAACACTCCTCATCGAACTAACGGTGTATATATGCGAAATGAAAATACAGCGGTCTGACATTTCGCACTCTACTGATACTGTTCACTTCTATTTCGCTAAACATTTGATCGTTGCACAGATTGGAAATGATACTTCACACAATATTTTGTAGAGTTTGAAATTCGGGTAAATAAATCAATTAACAATCTTCATTTGGGCACTCTCTGGTCGATTGGTGAGAGAGTGTGCAAAGTAAAGATACTGATCCAATTATTTACACGAATTTGAAACGCTATTATGTACCTCAACAGCGACGACTGGCAGCAATAGACTGGGCGCCACTCGAAAAGCACTCGAATCGATTTGCATCGAACGAATTTGATGAGTGAGACGAAGAGATTCGTCCATCGAAGGCAGTTTCTAGCCAGGGAAGGAAATGAAGGGGTAGAACGATGACGATTAGCTCAGTCGAGTCTTGTCGTCGTATATTGTTGGGTTGAGGAATAATGTAAAATGTTAATTGGATATTGCATATTGATCATTGAACGAAATGCATGCTTCGAACGGTAAATAAGGACTTTATGGGATTAGAGTATCACGTGGTGTCCCAGAGACCACAACAAGTTGAATTACGAATCATTTTTTATGTACACAAAACATGAAGTACCATGCAATGGGTGCGAATGACTTGCTCGTTAAAAGCAAATAATGCGAAGAGGATACAATGCAGGCGTTTGTGATTTTAAAAAAGATCAAAACTTGGAATGGTACGCAACAAGAATCCATCCAGGGATCTTCAGCCAAGTAGGGAGGTAGCTTGCAGTTCGGGTCCATCCGCAATGCTTGAGCACGTAGTAGGCAGAACGGAAATTCATTGGACGACGACCTTCAAGACAGAGTAGCACACGCAAACTCCGTTTAAATACATCATCTCTCTTTTTTACCCTTTCCCGATAATGAAAAAAAACTTACCATCGATATCGACAAATCCGTATTCGTCGCCAAGATCCATAGTGGCGAGAATGCGACCCGTCTTATCCATCATCTACAAACCTTTATTTAATATTTATCATGTAATAGTTCCAGGAAAATGCGAATGTTTTCAATTCGCATATTCGCTTCACCAGTTAAAGAACGAAAAAGTATGCGATGTGGAGAGATACTATCTTCAACATAAATGATTTGACAATGAGATAAGTGATTACGTTTTTGTCGCTAGCGAGTGCCACGATCGCCTTTCCAGCGTATTCGGTTGTCTCTCCCTCCGCGAATGTGTCACTCATCTGCAATATTTCCATTCAATGGTAACACATATGTTTCATTTCACAAGATTGTTTTGTTCCAGGCAATGTTCCTATTGTTCCCGGGGTTCCGCGTCATGCTCAGGTTGTTCCAGGTTCCGTTCTGATTGTTCCGGGAACAATCGGAACATATTGAGAGATAAAGAGCTCAATAGGGACCTGTGCCTTGACGTTGCCTCCCTTGTCGAGGACTCCTTGGATCAGCTGAGTTCGAACTGCGCCCGGCCAGAGAGACACGCAAGTGACGCCATCCGACTGCAATTGTGTACATGGCTTACAATATCAACGGATTAGGAAGGAATGTGTGTAAAGTGAGGTCACATGCTTTTTGATGAACTTCAAGAATGTAAATGTGAAGAGCATTTAAATCTCCAAATCATCGTCTTCTCTTGTTCCTGCGTTGGTTGCGATTTGAAATATGGGTATTTTCACCTTCAATTCGACTGCCATATCAGCAGCCATTCGATCCAGTGCCTGTTTGCCAATTCCATAAGCGACGTTGAAGAGATAACTAAAACGAGCGAACATTTTCGCTCTCCCAAGCTCCTCCCATCTATCTCTATCTCTCTCGCATTCCTTTTCTCTTGAAAGAGCAAAGAAGATCTTACGTGAGACCGCCGTTGGAGGAGACATTCACGATGAGGCCCTTTCGGTTCTTGGTCATAATTCGAGAGGCGTAAACGGAACAGAAATAATGATTGCGAAGTCCCACGTTGTTGACCTGATGTGCATTGATAAATGATAACAAAGAACCCCACTAACACTCTTTAGTCTGCTCCTATCCAGAAGTTCACAAAGAGATACATTGGTGAATACGTGATACGAGAGGATTTCAACAAAATTACTTTTTACATCTGTCGATGATTTGAGCATACTTGGAATACGAAAGAACGATCATACCAGATCCCAGGTTTCCGCAGGAGTTTCGTAGAACTTTGATTTCTGAGTCTTCTCATCGAAAATGAACTGAAACTTTAAATTTATAAGAAATGGTCACTGAAAAAGGATTATGAGAGAACGTCCTTCTCATGCCTTCAAATAGTGTTGTTGTGAGTGCTACAATATACTCACATCAACTGCTGCATATGCGTTGTTTACAAGAATGTCCAGTTGACCTCCCGTTTCTGATTCAATTTTCTTGAAGAACTCCTCGACCTGAAACAATCAACATAATAAAGGGTAAGCGGGTGTTCACAATACCTCTTTCATATCGCCGTGATCGACGTAAACAGCGATTCCCTTGCCACCGCGCTCGGTGATTTCTGCAAATGGATTTTTCATGTCTTACGAACAGCAACAGAGAAACGTATCCTCGTAAATAACGAGAAACATATTTTTCGTTCATTATTGTGTTTCCCTTGCACTATTTGCGCATTTCGGTATCTGGTCATTTTGAGCACATCAGTGATACTAGTCTTTTCACTTACCCTTTGCCGTTTGTTCAAGAGTCGGAAATGCGCTGTTCACATTTGCACTCGATTGAGCTGGTTTCCTTCCTGTCACATAAACTGTCGCGCCCGCCTCTCCCAGCTGGAGGGCGATTCCCTGTCCGATGCCTGCAAATCGCACACTATCTGTTCGTTCCACCTTTGCTTTTACATTTTGATCTATGATGTATATCTATTCTATTATTATATTCTTCTTCTTTTGTAATTACACATGATATAGTTGCATGTCAAGTATACAAAGAAGTGTGGAGAAAAGTATCACAGAATACCTCGGGAGGCGCCTGTGACGATCGCGATTTGACCGCGAAGAGACATTCTCGAAGGAAACTTGGAGAACACGGAGATCAGAAAAAAATGAGAAGGGTGGACACTTCGGACGCGGGTTGTTGGCAATAACACGAGAGAATAGGAGAGAGGGGGAGAGGGGCCAAGGTCGTGTTTTTTGATCGCTTGCTAGTGGAACGGCACTCTCTCTCTATCGTTGTTTGTGTGTAATATGTTGTGTTGTACGCGCGTGATGTTGTGTTCTCTGGTGGAGTATAGGTGCAAGATGCGTGCTCGAATAGAAGAGGAGTATTAAATGAGATACATACTTGCCTATAACATCCTACACGTCAAGTAGAAAAAGGTTGAAGACCTCACTCTACTAGGTCTAACTTTCGAAAGCGTTCGAGTCGACTTTCAATTTTGTTACATTTATATATTTGATACTCGCGACAGCAAGTTTTTTGTAGACATGAAAGGAAATGAAGAGCACGATTAGTTATTTCACAATCGAAGGTAATATTTAGTAATACAATGCGGAAAAGTATAGATCGAAATTGTGAAGATGAATTGCACATTGTATGCTATAGTGGAGAATTACAATATTCCAATGATCAAGTCAAAGAAAAATTACGCATCTTATTGAATCAAAATTTGGAATGGTAGGCGACCAGCATCCATCAAGGAATCTTCAGCCATGACGGCATGATATTTGCTGCGCGAATCCACCCATTGAAGTAGAGAATGTAGCCGGCCGATCGCAAATTCTTCGGACGACGACCTGGAAAAAAGGAAGATACTCCTTCAACCAAAACCATCTCTTGTCTAGAATATTTAACAGCCGGTTAACCTATTGAAGACACACCATCGATCGAGAAATCGAGAAATCCGTATTCGTCGCCCAAATCCATAGTGGCGAGGATGCGTCCCGTCTTATTCATCACCTGCAACAACACAAATTCACCTTACCTTATTTGATATCAAATAGGAAAATGGAGAAATCGGGCACTTTATGTCGCAACCTTTGTTTATCACATAAAATATAAAGTAAAATATATATCAACCTTTTTATCACTCGCGAGAGCCACAACTGCTTTTCCGGCATACTCGGTTGATTCACCAGCCAAAAATGGATCAGTGACCTGCAATAAAATGAGTTCAATGCAGACACATTGCACCCCGCCTGCGTTATCACGGATATGGTGCATAATAGGGTGTTAGGATAGGGTACACGATTCATTATTGACCTCTGCCTTGACTGCTCCTCTCTTCTGGTGTACACTCTGGAAGAGTTGCGTACGAACTGCGCCCGGCCAGAGAGACACGCAAGTGACGCCTTCTGACTGCAATTGTGTGTTGAAATGGATTAGACTGACGTTAATTCATACTTCCATTTCTGATAAAACTGTTAAATCGCAATGTTAGAGAAATTTGTGAGAAACAGAGCCTGCACCGCTCATGCACAGTTTTGTTTTTGGTTGCTCTGGGAGGATTCTGGATTCTGGGTATACTCAGTGAGTATTACTCACCTTCAATTCGACTGCCATATCAGCAGCCATTCGGTCCACTGCCTGCTTTCCGATTCCATAAGCGACGTTGAAGAGATATCTGAAAAAATAACTTCCATTTAATTTTTTTCCCCTGAAAAGTGAATGAGATCATACGTGAGACCACCGGCAGAAGAAATATTGACGATAAGTCCCTTTCTGTTTTTAGTCATTATACGAGAGGCGTAGACGGAACAGAAGTAATGATTGCGGAGACCCACGTTGTTTACCTGAAATGAGAAAAATAATAAGGAATGCCTCATAAAGTCACCAAGAACATTTATTTTGTTCCAAAATCAATTTCTCTTACTATTAGATAATTGAACCATACGGAGCTCTCGCAATTTGTGATTTTTTCGAATTGTTTTTTGAATTCCATTAAAAATTTCCTACCAAATCCCAACTCTCTGCTGGAGTTTCATAGAATTTCGATCTCTGTGTCTTCTCATCGAAGACGAACTGAAATTTGCAGCTGATTTTACAGTAAAACACTATCTGAATTTAAAGTGAGCAATTCGGGAGTGATTGAATTCGAAAGCTATCCGTACGAAGGTTTTTCAAACCATTTCTGAGGTAAAATTGATAGTGCTGAGAAATACCTACATCAACAGCTGCGTACGCGTTGTTTACAAGAATATCCAGCTGACCTCCAGTCTCAGATTCAATTTTCGTGAAGAACTCCTCGACCTGAGATATCCATAGACATGGCGGTCATACGGACCTCTACGATACCTGTTTCATGTCGCCGTGATCGACGTAGGCTGCAATTCCCTTGCCTCCACGGTCGGTGATTTCTGGAATATGTAGAATGTGTACTTGGCGAGAGAAAGCGACCAATAATATTCGCACACAAACAACAACATTATGGAGTTCTATTGTGTCTTCTTGAAAATATGAGTAACACTGATCTTCTTTTCACTTGCCTTTCGCCGTTTGCTCCAGAGTAGGGAAACCATTGCTCAAGTTGCCACTCGACTGAGCTGGTTTCCTTCCCGTCACATACACTGTTGCTCCAGCCTCTCCCAGTTGGAGAGCGATTCCCTGTCCGATGCCTACAAACCGCACACTGTTTCTCAATGTTACCCCTCCCAACAGTAGTCTCTCCTGATTCAAAGTACTGTCATTTTGTTTACAATTAGTAAATGTTCTCTTTGGAGTTACTTGAGACTGAAGAAGACAATGCTAATAGAATTTGTGATTAACCTCGGGAGGCGCCTGTGACGATGGCGATTTGACCACGGAGTGACATTCTGGTAAGAGATAGACGAGACTTTTTGAGCAGACGAAGATCCCTACATATATGGCAGTGCACTGCTGAGTTGTTGACGATAACAGGGGAGAATATCCGCAGGGAGGCGAGACGGTGATGTCCGATCGCTGGTTAGTGGAACGGCACTCTACCTCGTTGTTTATGCGGTGCGTGCTTTGTACTTTGTGTCTATTCTACGGATTGTTCGAATACAGAATGAGTTAGACAGCGGCTTTTCGAGAAGAAACTTGCTGAAAAATACCTGCAAGAAATTGAATCGATAAAGTACTTTTTTATTAATCTGAACGTAGCTCTTTCATTCGCTCACACACTCTCTCGTCGGTAGAGATAGAGATGTGCGGGTTGTCCAATTGGTACCTCTAAACAAGTGATTCACCGAATAACAAATTAGCAGAACGATATTTTGCGTTCCCGAACAACTTTCAGATTAAATTTGCATTTTTTTACTCTGTATTACTCTGTAATGTTTTATGCTGGCGTTTCTTGTTTGTAGTGTGTCACGCAGAAAGGAATTTGATCTCTTGGATGACATACTATGGCCGAAATGAGTAGAAGTATGCATACACTACTAGAGAATAACACAGAAATGTCAGTTACTCTTTAATGGCTATTCTCTTAATTATATTCTGCTGTGCAATCTTCATGAGCGTCGGTTTTCACTCATACTAGAGTGGATAACCGAGAACTGTGACCTCGACGAACTTATTTTTATTTATTTTTATTTTATTCTTTCGCCCTGTGCAGAACCATGCAAGGGCGGAAAATGGCACATCTAATTTTGAATCGTTTTCGCGAAGCACGAAGTGAATGTAGAAACGGATATTGGATTGTGAACTTTCTGTCGCTCGCTGGAATGAGCTCAACAATTAGCAGTAGCTGATATATCGCACTGATAAGAGAGAGGGAGGAGAAGGAAAGCAGTGAAAGTACGAAATAGATTCAAGGTCGAGCACCTTCTGGCACGAAGAGAGCTTTGTTTGTTCCACTATCTTGGTGCTCTCTTCACCACCCTTCGCTATCTCTCCCATTTCAGTTTTGTGAGGTGTGTCAAGTAACTACTGGTAAGAGAGTGTGTGTGAAAGAGAGAGAGAGATCGGTATGAAGGGTCATAGGGAGTTCGTCTTATCGAGTCCATTTGATCTGTATAAAAGGACGAGAAGGCGAGTAGAGGATAGGTTCTTCCTCAACTCTTCTTCATCATGGAGAACGAGATCAAGATTAAGGCTTATCGCATGGTCGGCTACACCGCCGTCTGCTTCTCCGTAAGTCTTCTCCAATAATTTTTACATATTCCTCACTTTCCATGTAATCTCGGCATTCGTTAATTGCTGAACTGTCTATACTTCATTAACCTATCCTTGAACCAGGGGGAAGTGTCCCTCCTTCAATACCTATTCCTCTTATTCTTCCCCTTTCAGACGGTGGCAGTCCTGTCCATCTGCATCACCATGCCTCTTGTCCACCGTTACGTCGACTCCGTCTCTCGCCAGATGTACCACGACCTCTCCATCTGCCAGACCATGGCTAAGGGAGTCTGGACTCAGACCTACGGCATGGGTCCCCTCCGTGCCAACAGAACTGCCCGTCAGTCTGGATACGGTGAGGAGGCCGTCGTCAACTCTGAGGCTGCCTACGTCGCCAATCCCACCTGCGAGGGATGCTGTCTGCCCGGAGCTGCCGGCCCCGACGGAACCCCCGGCAGACCCGGTGCACCCGGAAAGGACGGAGCTCCCGGAGCCCCCGGAAACCCCGGACGTCCTCCCCAGAAGCCTTGCGTCCCCATTACTCCTCCTCCCTGCAAGCCTTGCCCCGCTGGAAAGCCCGGACCTCAGGGAGGACCCGGACCCGCTGGAAACCCCGGACACCCCGGAGGACCCGGACCCAAGGGACCCGACGGCCCCAAGGGAGAGAACGGAACCAAGGGATACCCCGGACGCCCCGGAAGCCAGGGAAGACCCGGAGGACCCGGACCTCAGGGCAAGTCTGCCGAGTACGGCCGCCCCATTCCCGGACCCGCTGGAGAGGCTGGAAAGCCCGGACCTCAGGGACCCGCTGGAAGACCCGGAGCACCCGGACATCCCGGAAAGTTCGGAGGACCCGGACCCCGTGGAGAGAAGGGAGAAGCTGGATCACCCGGAGAGGAAGGAAAGTCCGGAGAGCCCGGACAGGATGGAAACCCTGGACCCGCCGGAGAGAAGGGAATCTGCCCCAAGTACTGCGCCCTCGATGGTGGAGTATTCTTCGAGGATGGATCTCGTCGTTAGACATCTCCGTCTTCCATCTTCTCCTTCTCTTCTCTATTTCTGCCTCGCTCTCCTAGTTTGTATTACGCCTTCTAGTCGCGATTCAGTGATACGATAAATCATTTCTCTTCAAAGGCCTTTCTTGTTTCTCTAATTATTCGGGAAAATGACGCTGTCACTCGATGCTTCCACTTGTATTCTGATCGCAGTGAGAGTGTGCGAGAGAGTGAACGCAGGGGCCGTGTCCTCCCGACAACACAACTCCAATAGAAGGACACCTTAACAACAGCGGAAGATATCTTCCGGTCATAGATCTGAATTAGAAAATCATTACTTGAAAATGAGTAGCCTTTGGTTCGTGAATTTCAAACAACTGGCTTATTCATAGGAAGTATTTCGGAGGGGTGAAGTGAATGAGGGCTTAACGGCCATTGCAAGGAATTCCTCTAAGATATTCAATGGACGACAATGCTGATGGAAGTGATCACATGTGCATCTGTGTTGTCCCGAAGGAACGATAACTGCTTACGCTATTTTTGGATGTGGGAATAGAACTGTTACTTCTTTCTATGTGCATGAAAAGAAAAATAATAGTGAAATGATATCGAAGGAGCAAATTACATTAAGCGCTTTGAAGAAGCTCGATGGACTCGATCCATAACAGTAACAGCCTGGAAAGTTTTCAATTGGTCTCTCGCAGAGACCACTCCAGATCCCGGTGGAATAATCACACTATCATGGGAGGCAACTGGTACCATCATGTGAATTAAACGCCAGTAATGATCATTTCTCGCACTCCTAATCGTGATTATGCTAAGGTATTTGTATTTAATTGAATCTTACCTTGCCTATTTCCCTAACATGTATATCGTCGATTGATTCAGATGGTCTTCATTTCTGATGAGAATTGATCGAACCTGGACATGATAAGTGCATCAACGGCCTTGTTGTCCCCCCTCGATTAATGATTCGCTACTAAATTATCTAATTGATTGAACAAATGATTATTAAATGCACATCGCCAATATGTTCACATGACTCGAGGGCCATATCACTCCCCGAGCGCAAGACAAGAGCTACCAGAATGCGCACGATAAGAGAAGGAGCTGATCTGTGCTTGTAAATACATTTCATTATTGAGTTGATCCCTGACGTGTCTGACTTTGGTTAGTTGTGTATGTGAACGAGAAAAAATATTGTAGTGCTTCAGTGGGTATCATCATTGCTGAAATATTAAGAGTTGAAAATATATTCAAGGTCGAGTACCTTCTGGCACATAGATGGACAATTTTGCTCCACTGTTTTCACAACTCTCCTCATCTACCTTCCCTATCTCGCGAATTTCAGTTTTGTAGGAGTGTCTAGTAACTACCGGTAGGCGAGTGTGAGTGAGAAAGTGAGAGAGATTGGCATGAAGGGTCATAGGGAGTTCGTCTTATCCAGTCCATTTGATCTGTATAAAAGGATGAGAAGGCGAGTAGAGGATAGGTTCTTCCTCAACTCTTCTTCATCATGGAGAACGAGATCAAGATTAAGGCTTATCGCATGGTCGGCTACACCGCCGTCTGCTTCTCCGTAAGTCTTCTCCAATAATTTTTACATATTCCTCACTTTCCATGTAATCTCGGCATTCGTTAATTGCTGAACTGTCTATACTTCATTAACCTATCCTTGAACCAGGGGGAAGTGTCCCTCCTTCAATACCTATTCCTCTTATTCTTCCCCTTTCAGACGGTGGCAGTCCTGTCCATCTGCATCACCATGCCTCTTGTCCACCGTTACGTCGACTCCGTCTCTCGTCAGATGTACCACGACCTTTCCATCTGCCAGACCATGGCTAAGGGAGTCTGGACTCAGACCTACGGCATGGGTCCCCTCCGTGCCAACAGAACTGCCCGTCAGTCTGGATACGGTGAGGAGGCCGTCGTCAACTCTGAGGCTGCCTACGTCGCCAATCCCACCTGCGAGGGATGCTGTCTGCCCGGAGCTGCCGGCCCCGACGGAACCCCCGGCAGACCCGGTGCACCCGGAAAGGACGGAGCTCCCGGAGCCCCCGGAAACCCCGGACGTCCTCCCCAGAAGCCTTGCGTCCCCATTACTCCTCCTCCCTGCAAGCCTTGCCCCGCTGGAAAGCCCGGACCTCAGGGAGGACCCGGACCCGCTGGAAACCCCGGACACCCCGGAGGACCCGGACCCAAGGGACCCGACGGCCCCAAGGGAGAGAACGGAACCAAGGGATACCCCGGACGCCCCGGAAGCCAGGGAAGACCCGGAGGACCCGGGCCTCAGGGCAAGTCTGCCGAGTACGGCCGCCCCATTCCCGGACCCGCTGGAGAGGCTGGAAAGCCCGGACCTCAGGGACCCGCTGGAAGACCCGGAGCACCCGGACATCCCGGAAAGTTCGGAGGACCCGGACCCCGTGGAGAGAAGGGAGAAGCTGGATCTCCCGGAGAGGAAGGAAAGCCCGGAGAGCCCGGACAGGACGGAAACCCTGGACCCGCCGGAGAGAAGGGAATCTGCCCCAAGTACTGCGCCCTCGATGGTGGAGTATTCTTCGAGGATGGATCTCGTCGTTAGACATCTCCGTCTTCCATCTTCTCCTTCTCTTCTCTATTTCTGCCTCGCTCTCCTAGTTTGTATTACGCCTTCTAGTCGCGATTCAGTGATACGATAAATCATTTCTCTTCAAAGGCCTTTCTTGTTTCTCTAATTATTCGGGAAAATGACGCTGTCACTCGATGCTTCCACTTGTATTCTGATCGCAGTGAGAGTGTGCGAGAGAGTGAACGCAGGGGCCGTGTCCTCCCGACAACACAACTCCAATAGAAGGACACCTTAACAACAGCGGAAGATATCTTCCGGTCATAGATCTGAATTAGAAAATCATTACTTGAAAATGAGTAGCCTTTGGTTCGTGAATTTCAAACAACTGGCTTATTCATAGGAAGTATTTCGGAGGGGTGAAGTGAATGAGGGCTTAACGGCCATTGCAAGGAATTCCTCTAAGATATTCAATGGACGACAATGCTGATGGAAGTGATCACATGTGCATCTGTGTTGTCCCGAAGGAACGATAACTGCTTACGCTATTTTTGGATGTGGGAATAGAACTGTTACTTCTTTCTATGTGCATGAAAAGAAAAATAATAGTGAAATGATATCGAAGGAGCAAATTACATTAAGCGCTTTGAAGAAGCTCGATGGACTCGATCCATAACAGTAACAGCCTGGAAAGTTTTCAATTGGTCTCTCGCAGAGACCACTCCAGATCCCGGTGGAATAATCACACTATCATGGGAGGCAACTGGTACCATCATGTGAATTAAACGCCAGTAATGATCATTTCTCGCACTCCTAATCGTGATTATGCTAAGGTATTTGTATTTAATTGAATCTTACCTTGCCTATTTCCCTAACATGTATATCGTCGATTGATTCAGATGGTCTTCATTTCTGATGAGAATTGATCGAACCTGGACATGATAAGTGCATCAACGGCCTTGTTGTCCCCCCTCGATTAATGATTCGCTACTAAATTATCTAATTGA
Source organism: Pristionchus fissidentatus (assembly GCA_036245785.1). NCBI lineage: Eukaryota > Metazoa > Nematoda > Chromadorea > Rhabditida > Neodiplogasteridae > Pristionchus > Pristionchus fissidentatus. The sequence continues at coordinate 15,378,231 of BTSY01000004.1, forward strand.
TTGAACAAATGATTATTAAATGCACATCGCCAATATGTTCACATGACTCGAGGGCCATATCACTCCCCGAGCGCAAGACAAGAGCTACCAGAATGCGCACGATAAGAGAAGGAGCTGATCTGTGCTTGTAAATACATTTCATTATTGAGTTGATCCCTGACGTGTCTGACTTTGGTTAGTTGTGTATGTGAACGAGAAAAAATATTGTAGTGCTTCAGTGGGTATCATCATTGCTGAAATATTAAGAGTTGAAAATATATTCAAGGTCGAGTACCTTCTGGCACATAGATGGACAATTTTGCTCCACTGTTTTCACAACTCTCCTCATCTACCTTCCCTATCTCGCGAATTTCAGTTTTGTAGGAGTGTCTAGTAACTACCGGTAGGCGAGTGTGAGTGAGAAAGTGAGAGAGATTGGCATGAAGGGTCATAGGGAGTTCGTCTTATCCAGTCCATTTGATCTGTATAAAAGGATGAGAAGGCGAGTAGAGGATAGGTTCTTCCTCAACTCTTCTTCATCATGGAGAACGAGATCAAGATTAAGGCTTATCGCATGGTCGGCTACACCGCCGTCTGCTTCTCCGTAAGTCTTCTCCAATAATTTTTACATATTCCTCACTTTCCATGTAATCTCGGCATTCGTTAATTGCTGAACTGTCTATACTTCATTAACCTATCCTTGAACCAGGGGGAAGTGTCCCTCCTTCAATACCTATTCCTCTTATTCTTCCCCTTTCAGACGGTGGCAGTCCTGTCCATCTGCATCACCATGCCTCTTGTCCACCGTTACGTCGACTCCGTCTCTCGTCAGATGTACCACGACCTTTCCATCTGCCAGACCATGGCTAAGGGAGTCTGGACTCAGACCTACGGCATGGGTCCCCTCCGTGCCAACAGAACTGCCCGTCAGTCTGGATACGGTGAGGAGGCCGTCGTCAACTCTGAGGCTGCCTACGTCGCCAATCCCACCTGCGAGGGATGCTGTCTGCCCGGAGCTGCCGGCCCCGACGGAACCCCCGGCAGACCCGGTGCACCCGGAAAGGACGGAGCTCCCGGAGCCCCCGGAAACCCCGGACGTCCTCCCCAGAAGCCTTGCGTCCCCATTACTCCTCCTCCCTGCAAGCCTTGCCCCGCTGGAAAGCCCGGACCTCAGGGAGGACCCGGACCCGCTGGAAACCCCGGACACCCCGGAGGACCCGGACCCAAGGGACCCGACGGCCCCAAGGGAGAGAACGGAACCAAGGGATACCCCGGACGCCCCGGAAGCCAGGGAAGACCCGGAGGACCCGGGCCTCAGGGCAAGTCTGCCGAGTACGGCCGCCCCATTCCCGGACCCGCTGGAGAGGCTGGAAAGCCCGGACCTCAGGGACCCGCTGGAAGACCCGGAGCACCCGGACATCCCGGAAAGTTCGGAGGACCCGGACCCCGTGGAGAGAAGGGAGAAGCTGGATCTCCCGGAGAGGAAGGAAAGCCCGGAGAGCCCGGACAGGACGGAAACCCTGGACCCGCCGGAGAGAAGGGAATCTGCCCCAAGTACTGCGCCCTCGATGGTGGAGTCTTCTTCGAGGATGGATCTCGTCGTTAGACATCTCCGACTTTCATCTTCTCCTTCTCTTCTCTATTTCTGCATCGCTCTCCTAGTTTGTATTACGCCGTCTAGTCGCGATTCAGTGATATGATAAATCATTTCTCCTCAAAGGCCTTTCTTGTTTCTTTTATTGATCACCGGAATTGATGCAGTAACTCGCTGCTTCTACTTGTATTTTTATCGCAGTGAGAGTGTGCGAGAGAGTGAACACAGGGGCCGTGTCCTCCCGACAACACAACTCCAATAGAAGGACACCTTGACAACAGCGGAAGATATATTCCGGTCATAGATCTGAATTAGAAAATCATCACTTGAAAATGAGCAGCTTTTTGGCTCAAGAATTTGAAACATTTGGGCATATGACATTTTTTTCACACCGCTTCTCGTAAGGGAAGCGGTAGTGGAGCTGAAGGGCAACGTCGATGACCTACAATGTGTTCAATGTGAAGGCGATGGTGATGGAAGTGACTGAATGTACATCAATCGAGAGCGGCAACAAGAAGAACGGCCCAAGCTAATGTTAGAGAGTGAAGACAGATGGAGATATCGATTACATCTTGGAAAGAGGCGGTTCTGAGATGGTGAATCATCGAAGTAGGATTGATCATGTGATTTTTTTTCTAAAATTTATAAATAGGAATCTTATCAGTTTCATTTAATCACAGCTATAAACTTTCTTGATGCAGATGATGCACAAGTAGAGGGCTCGAAATAGATAGCTGTTCCGTAGGGGGAAGGGCTTTATGCTGATCTCCCTCTTCCATCACTGAATGGTTCATTAAATGAACTATCTACTAATCAAAACCGATGGTGTATCTACTTCGGCTCGCCAAAGTAGATACATCAAGAGTTTACAAACTATACCAGAAAAATAGTTTGAAAATTCTTCAGATATTATTATCCTTACTCAAGAGCGCGTTCAAGAATAGCAAGAGTAAGAGATTCGAAAGAAAAAGAGATTCGTATGTGCAGGGTCAGATCACGGTTCCGAGAAAGTGCTACAACTGGAGTGGAGGAGAAGGATATAATAATAGTATGAAAAATTTAAGATATTATCATCCTTACTCAAGAACACGTTCAAGAACAGCAAGAGTACGAAAGATTCAAGGTCGAGCACCTTCTGGCAATATGATAAATTGGTTTGTTCCACTATCTTGGTGCTCTCTTCACCACCCTTCGCTATCTCTCCCATTTCAGTTTTGTGAGGTGTGTCAAGTAACTACTGGTAAGAGAGTGTGTGTGAAAGAGAGAGAGATCGGTATGAAGGGTCATAGGGAGTTCGTCTTATCGAGTCCATTTGATCTGTATAAAAGGACGAGAAGGCGAGTAGAGGATAGGTTCTTCCTCAACTCTTCTTCATCATGGAGAACGAGATCAAGATTAAGGCTTATCGCATGGTCGGCTACACCGCCGTCTGCTTCTCCGTAAGTTTTTTTTATTTCATCAAGTGTTTCCCCTTCATTCGGTACTACCATACCATAGCTTCTTTCAGACGGTGGCAGTCCTGTCCATCTGCATCACCATGCCTCTTGTCCACCGTTACGTCGACTCCGTCTCTCGCCAGATGTTCCACGACCTCTCCATCTGCCAGACCATGGCTAAGGGAGTCTGGACTCAGACCTACGGCATGGGTCCCCTCCGTGCCAACAGAACTGCCCGTCAGTCTGGATACGGTGAGGAGGCCGTCGTCAACTCTGAGGCTGCCTACGTAGCCAATCCCACCTGCGAGGGATGCTGTCTGCCCGGAGCTGCCGGCCCCGACGGAACCCCCGGCCGACCCGGTGCCCCCGGAAAGGACGGAGCCCCCGGAGCCCCCGGAAACCCCGGACGTCCTCCCCAGAAGCCTTGCGTCCCCATTACTCCTCCTCCCTGCAAGCCTTGCCCCGCTGGAAAGCCCGGACCTCAGGGAGGACCCGGACCCGCTGGAAACCCCGGACACCCCGGAGGACCCGGACCCAAGGGACCCGACGGCCCCAAGGGAGAGAACGGAACCAAGGGATACCCCGGACGCCCCGGAAGCCAGGGAAGACCCGGAGGACCCGGACCTCAGGGCAAGTCTGCCGAGTACGGCCGCCCCATTCCCGGACCCGCTGGAGAGGCTGGAAAGCCCGGACCTCAGGGACCCGCTGGAAGACCCGGAGCACCCGGACATCCCGGAAAGTTCGGAGGACCCGGACCCCGTGGAGAGAAGGGAGAAGCTGGATCTCCCGGAGAGGAAGGAAAGCCCGGAGAGCCCGGACAGGACGGAAACCCTGGACCCGCCGGAGAGAAGGGAATCTGCCCCAAGTACTGCGCCCTCGATGGTGGAGTCTTCTTCGAGGATGGATCTCGTCGTTAGACATCTCCGACTTTCATCTTCTCCTTCTCTTCTCTATTTCTTCATCGCTCTCCTAGTTTGTATTACGCCTTCTAGTCGCGATTCAGTGATACGATAAATCATTTCTCCTCAAATGTATCACTTTTTCGTTCAATTAATAACATAAAATGATGCTGCGACTTGCTAAATATTGTACTCATATCACAGGGGGAGTGGGCGGAAAAGTGAACAGAGGACCCCACTCCTCCAGGAACCCCCCCCCCAACTCCTACAAAGGGGTTCAGTAACAAAAATGGCAGGATTTCTCCGTTCCATGATCTGAATTACAAAATCATTAAATACAAAGAGTAGAATTACATAAGAATGAGTAGGATCTCCCGGAGAGAAGGTCAGGATAACCCGGACAGGGAGGATCTGCTGAACCCAGGTCACTCTAGCGCGTGGTACAGGCACAAAAGGCAGAGGTATAGGTACATGTCGTGTGGTAAAGGTACAGGTGCGTGGTACAAATGTGGTATAGCACCATACGGTATCGACGTCGATACCGTATGGTGCTATACCACGTTTCTTCTAATGTTGTGCTGAAGATCTCCAATATGTCTTTTGAGACTGCAGTCGGCACAAGCCGAATGGTAGCGAGCACAGATTTTTTTTTTGATTTTCTGGCCATGACAATGTTTTGCAAAAAAAAATTAATTTCAAAGTGGATGCATCAATTCGATAGTTCTTCAACAATATTAATTTTGTGACCTCCTATGACCCTGAATAGGGATGGGGAAGGAAGAGTGAGAGGAAGGCCTTCCTCTCTCTCGCCTTTGTGATTATGATTAGGGATGGCAAAGGAAGAGAATAAGAGGGGGCGTGTATATGCTAATGCGGTCAACTCTTCCGCAAGAGCTCAACTCTTCCGGAAGAGTTGGCTGTGAAAACCTTGAAAAGAAGCTGCAAAGCTATGATTTTCGAGCCCAAATTGACTTTTTACTTTCACCTGTGAAATATGTAATTAGTACAATTTGCATACATTCGCTTTTATTGATATTACAGCTTTGGCCGGTGATTAACGTACGCAGACTAATTCCAAAACAATGTAAAAGTGTTGAAATGAAGAATATACGAGTCTATGTTGTACCCAGCCTTGAACGAATCGATAATGACGGTATACTTTATCTGAAACAAGTCGCTGGCATAGCCACCGTTTACAATAGCGTAGCACGTGTATGTTACGATATTCGAGGTTTAGAAAGATGGTAAACTCAACGAGATCCATATTTCTGTCATCTCTCAGTATTTGGACCAGATAACACAATATAACGGTAGATCAAAGATCACTAGTGCTTGATTCCCTCTTTGCGGATGGGCGAAACAGGACGTATTCACAGCTTTAATCACTCCTTTGGAGATTTCATAGCTATTTAAAATATTTTGAGCACACAAGACATATTTTTATCGCAAAAATAGTCTTCTAGCCAATATTCGTCGAAAAGTGGACGGGATTTGCATGCGACAGTTGTCAAAACATTGTCAGTAACAAGATATGCAAAGTAGGCAACACGTTACAAAAAGAATCGCATCGATATCTTTCTTTAGAACTGTTTTATTATCCCTAACTCTTCCGGAAGACCTCTACTCTTCCGGAAGAGTTGGCCGATTTCGCCCCCTCTTCCTTGCAAATTTCCATTTCCATAATCACAAAGGGAAGGTCTTCCTCTCACTCTTCCTTTGCCTTCCCTAATTATGATAATGGGGGATGGAAAGGAAGAGTAGGCAAAACGGGTCGAACTCTTCCAGAAGAGTTGGAGGTCTTCCGAAAGAGTAGATGTTTCTACGGACTGTTTTAGCTGTAAAGGATTCATTTTACGGTGCAATTTGCATGAGCACAAATTTGACAGCGATGAGGTTATTTTGCATGCCGTGGCACCTCCATTCTTCCCCTCCTCGCGTATCGCTAGAATCAAACTGAGATTAACTAAGTATATAATTTGATAAAAAAACAGCGGGTGACATACATTTCCGCGCCACCGGTGGGCTTGGCATGGAACATTGGACCCATGAAGGGGGTTAATGTCCCAATACAAGGTCGGTGTTGGATCATCGAACCCAAAGTGGCCTATGGCGACGATAGAATAACTAGGTAATCAATCCTATCGTGACCCAAAAGCATGTAATTTTAGGAAACTAGCAGGGTGTGTTGAGGTTAAACTACGTTATGGTAGGGTGCGCACTACGTTTTCAAAGTATGGTTCAGGGGGGCGTTCAGTTGCAGGGGTTTTGTTGTTCGGTCCAGGGGGAGCTTTGCAGCCGACTCCAGGCTCGGTCCAGGGGGGAGCTCTGTAGCCGGCTCCAAATTCGGTCCAGGGGGAGCTCGGTAGCCGGCTCCAAGATCGGTCCAGGGGGAGCTTTGCAGCCGGCCGAAGGTTCGGTCCACGGGAAGCTCGGTAGCAGGCTCCAAGTTCGGTCCAGGGGAAGCTCGATAGCCGGCTCCAAGTTCGGTCCAGCGGGAGCTCGATAGCCGGCCCCAGGTGACATTGAAGCTCGACTTATGTTGGGGAGTGTTAATCGCTACAAAGAGTACTGGCTTATTCCGTTGCAAAAGGCTCGTGAGGCTGAGAGCGATCGAAAAAAGTTGCCACTACGCCACTTCGTGGCTCCGTGGCAACTTTTTTCGATCGCTCTCAGCCTCACGAGCCTTTCACAACGGAAACGCAGGATACAGTGCGTTCAGAACTTTTAGAGCAATTTCGGAAACGTTTTCTATGGTCCCCTACGCTCTCTGAATCATTTTGGAACTTTTTGAAATTTTTGATTTTTCACGTTAGAACGTGTTAGAACACGTTCAGACACGTTTCTGACATCGCAAAACACTTTTCCTGTGATCCCCTACGCTCTCTGAATCATTTTGGAATTTTTTGAAATTTTCGATTTTTCACGTTAGAACGTGTTAGAACACGTTCAGACACGTTTCTGACATCGCAAAACACTTTTCCTGTGATCCCCTACGCTCTCTGAATCATTTTGGAACTTTTCGAATTTTTCGATTTTTCATGTTAAAACGTGTTAGAACACGTTCAGACACGTTTCAGACATCGCAAAACACCTTTCCTGTGATCCCCTACGCTCTCTGAATCATTTTGGAATTTTTTGAAATTTTCGATTTTTCACGTTAGAACGTGTTAGAACACGTTCAGACACGTTTCAGACATCGCAAAACACTTTTCCTGTGATCCCCTACGCTCTCTGAATCATTTTGGAACTTTTCGAATTTTTCGATTTTTCATGTTAAAACGTGTTAGAACACGTTCTGACACGTTTCTGACATCGCAAAACACTTTTCCTGTGATCCCCTACGCTCTCTGAATCATTTTGGAATTTTTTGAAATTTTCGATTTTTCACGTTAGAACGTGTTAGAACACGTTCAGACACGTTTCTGACATCGCAAAACACTTTTCCTGTGATCCCCTACGCTCTCTGAATCATTTTGGAACTTTTCGAATTTTTCGATTTTTCATGTTAAAACGTGTTAGAACACGTTCTGACACGTTTCTGACATCGCAAAACACTTTTCCTGTGATCCCCTACGCTCTCTGAATCATTTTGGAATTTTTTGAAATTTTTGATTTTTCACGTTAGAACGTGTTAGAACACGTTCAGACACGTTTCTGACATCGCAAAACACTTTTCCTGTGATCCCCTACGCTCTCTGAATCATTTTGGAACTTTTCGAAATTTTCGATTTTTCACGTTAAAACTCGGCAAAACAGGTGAAAACGTGTTTCACGGTACTCAAAACCGTGTTAGAGCAGTTTCTGGCACTTGCGAAAAATGCGGCAAAAGGTTTGCCCGCGGCGGGGGTCGAACCTGCGTCGCTCGGATTGCTAGTCAAGCGCGTAACCCACTTGGCCATGGATTTTGTTTAAATTTTTTTATTGAGCAAGTTACTCTCGTGGAGATGCATGTGATGGCGAAGGAACTGAGTCGATAGCTCTATCCGTTGGCGAGATATTTAGCGTGACGGACGGACACACACACACACAGACAGACAGACAGACGTTCTGAAATAATAGTCTTTAGGAATTTGCCCGGGATAAGTTGCATGACGCAGACCTTGATTGTGAGTAGTCATCACCGGAGTGGGGATACCGTATCTCATTTAGAGTACTCCCGGCTACAATAAAAGACTTCTATGTAATATGTCACAGCATTTTACAGCAGCAAACTACCACGCTAGATGGGGTAAACCGGTAAGCCAGTTGCAGGGATTACGTAACCCAATCTTTCCCAAGGCATCTAAGGCATGTTGCCTTTCGCAATCATAGATGATACCAATTTACCGCACCCGGGTGGATGGCATAGTCGGCCTCGGTGGATATCGAACTTGTGACACCTCGAATGAGTAGCGCATGTTTATACCACTCTGACAATGCCTACTCGAGAACTACCCTCTTTAAAAAAACCCCAAGACGATGTCTTCAATTCAGAATTCCGGGATACGGTAGATCTATTGTAGCCGGCAGTACAGTATATGAGATACAGTATCCCCTTCTGGAAAAGAGTTCTCAAGCTCTGCCATATGCAACCTATCCCACGTCAATTTGCTAAATATCTTATTTCGGGCAACGGAATGATTAATTATGGTAGTAGTCTTTGTTGTGGGCAGTTACAGTATGTCTCTTTGGATTCGACCGAGTCGACCCCAACCCGATTTGTGCCAATAACCCCCTTTTAGGGTATGTGTTTACCAATATTTCGCATTTCTTGCGAAATCGCGAAAAGAGATGGGCTAGTAACTTCGTAGCACAGTATTATTCTGATGCGCCGTGTAATGTGAAATAATGTTAAATATAAGATCTAGCATTATTTGTAAAAATTGTAAAAAAATAAAAATTCTAGAGGTTTTAAAACTCTTACTCTTCCGGAAGAGTCACGACTCTTCCGGAAGAGTTGGCACTCTTGCGGAAGAGTGAAGATCAATTAGCATGCGCCTCTCTCACTCTTCCCTCTTCCTTCCCCATCCCTAACCCTGAAGCTAACGCAAATTATAAATATAGTATTTCTTTTCAGCTTAAGAGATTTTTATTTTTCGATCATTTTGAGTGAAACTCTATTTTTCTCCTAGCCATGAGGTACATGACGTACATGAGGCAAAGTGAAATCGTTAACTAAGGGATGTTTTGAATTATGCGGGCCCAAGACCTTTCACTCGACTACCAGTTCGCATTACTAGCTCAGGTATCCGAGAGGTGGTCGGGTTTTACCGATTCCGACACAAAAAAGTCAACCCAATTTGTTATTGTTTTGCTCAATTTTTTTCCTCAGTTATAACATCCTTCTTGATGAAAAAGCGCTCTGGTTAGACAAATAATAAGAAAAGTATATTATTTCCATGATATATATAATTGAGTGAAATAATTATCAGCTTCTGTTCGACGCACGACAGTTATTGTTTCGTTCCTCTTACTCTGGAATGTTTATGTTTCTTTAAATATTGAAACTGTTGCCGTACCTGCAATCCCAGACGTCTCAACAATATTCGAAGACATTTAAATTTTTTAAACTTCTTGTGAATATGTGAATTACCAGTGATGCTCAGATAGTAGAAACTTGCTATGTATCTAAATTATAAAACACGATTAGAAGTGCACTCAGAGAGATATTAATGTGTCATGCATGCCGAGTAAATTACTTACACTCACCACATTTCCTATGCTCTATATGCTAAAATTAATTAATTTATTTCGCAACCTTCATATTTTTTCTCTGATTTCAAATAAAACAAACGCCACTAACAATGTGATGAGCAAATCGAATACAGTGTGACTGAGCGGTCGAAGAATTTCATAATCGTGCGGTCCAAAACTGACAGTGTTTGTTTGAAAAACCAACCATAAAAAGACCAGTCCGAACTTACGCGAAAAATCCGTACGTTAGAAAAGAGAGCAAAGTGAAAACAATCCATCCGCGCGCTAACCAGTACATGTACTGCACATAGAAACAAAATATGAGGCTTATTTGAGGCCCTTCTGACTTTTAAAAGTCTTAAATATAAGAAAAATACGAGCCTTAAGGGAGTCATACTTATAATTCTTTTCTCACTGTGCATGAAAAGAACAAATCAAACTATTTTCGTCTGCAGAAGTCATTATCATTGAAACTACTGGGAAACAAAAAAATATCACTTTGTTTCATTCCTTATTATAGAAACATTATTTTCGCTCACTTTGACCGCTTCCACATTCTCCTTAATTTGAAACGTTCGAGACACAGAATATCTATCAATGTGAGCTGCTGTCTGGACATCTTTGTACAATTTCAAATTTACTACATAAACATATCGGAATCCCTGAAAAAAGAGAGGATGTTTCTCTTCTTGTTTAACTTTAGTTTTACCAAGAGTCCCGTGATTCCAATAATCATCATGTGCGCGTAGCATAGGTTAAGTGAATACTCGTCTGAATTACGATTCTTGTAAAATTATGAAACCCGTCGATTACCTCGTAGAACGTTGTTAATGTAATACGTGAAGAAGTTGAATGCTTGGGTGGCGAGAAATATCTTGAAAATGTGCGATAGCCGACGGATTGTATTTTAAAAAAACAATACTATCGCACGAAAAAAATCAAAATACCTTGTTTTCCAAAGATGCACGTTGCCGACCCTCTCATTTTTGTGTGCCTTCGGTAAACACAGGAAGTATCATTTCAGCCTTTTGCTTGATCGTGTCATTTTATATTAGATATTATCGTTATAGAACTTACGAGAGTTGTTGGAAGAGACCCTTTCTCGTACCAGGACCACAAACGAGTGGCGACAAGTCGCTCGAGTGCGAAGCAGCTTATACTAAGAAAATTATATCAGAATAATACACAATTACAACAATGTTTTACAGTGTAACCGTGAAAACATGAGCGGACGTTCGCATTAAATTAGCAGGAATATATAAGTAGGCGATGTCTGATATTATATATTACAGTGATGCTTGGAAAAGTCATTATTACCTTCATCCGGCAAATCAGTGTACTCTACGTAGAAAACGAAAAATCTCCCGAACAAACCTTTAAATATTTTAGAAGTATTATATAAGAATGGTATATTTTTTTCCTACCCAAAGAATAGTACAGAGCTGCAGTGCATATTTGGAGACGAAAATTGCGATGAATTACGACTGGATATATTGCATTGTATATATAATTCAAAATAAATTTACAGGATGATTTAGCTTTTCAATTTTTCACCATTCATCGTAAGACTATTTTGCTAGCAACCACCTCTTGGAATAGCTTAGTTATTTTAAGCCGTATACGCAAAGTCTACAAAAGATCAATTAAAATTTACCTGAGGTCCATACAACTCGCCAGAATATTGGCAGAAAAGCAAGAAGGGCGACGTTGACGACCATCTAGGCACAGTGATAGTCTGATCTGCATTGACCTACCTCAACGGCGACGACCGAGATAAGAAGATTCGGCGCTTTTCCAAAGTCCGCAGCAACGATTGCCATCGATCGAGCGCGATGAACGAAACGAATCGATTCATTATCTATTGAAGTGAGTGGAAAAGCCATTTCAACCAATAGATCGAATGATCTGCCCCCAGCATTACCCCTATAAACTTATTATGACTCTGTGTATTTTTGAGTACTAGCGTGCGGAAAAGGGAAACAACACTAAGCATTTTCTCTTATTGGTTCCATGTTTTGTTGTCGCACACCTGGTGGAACAAGTGCATGGCCACGTTCAAGAGAGCAATAAAACAATCTTGCTACGTGTTGGCAAAGCACGTTCCCGGAATAAGAGCTAATTATTTTATATTCAATTTCCAACAAAATCAGGTGAACTCTGTTATGCGTTGTCCAGTAGATAAGGGGCTTTGCTCGCTCTCGCTGCACAACTTATGAGATTCCATGCAGAAGTTAGAGGGTCCAGAGAAACAGAGTGGGTGTAAGAACGCGACACACAGAAAACAACATGGAACCGAGCAGAGGATGGGCGAGAGTATTTGTATTTTTTCGTTCACTTCATCCCCCATGGAACTCCACACTGCATTTATTATTGTCGCAATTTTGCATCAAATTGCAATCGGTTATAAATTTCTCGCGTACTCTCCGCAATTCGCCGTTTCTCACGTCAATTTTCTCGCCAAGATCTCGGATGCTCTGGTGGAGGCGGGACACGATGTCGTCAGTTACCATTTATCTCCTCTTTCACATTAGGGATGCTGGATTTTTCGTTGAGCTCATCCACTGGCGCTCTATTTTTCCCTGATTATCTGCAAAATTCAGCGGTCTAACACGATACTCTACGCAAAATACGCAAAATACGAAAAATCTAACATCTACGAATCTACGCAATCTACGCAATCTACGCAAAATCTAACATTGCCGTAACCCAATTACCAAGGAATAACGGGCATTCCGTGAGCAAAACAGAGGGAAAACTTGCTATATATTTCAGGTAATCAGAACTTGGAATCTTAGAAGTCACTATTTCAGGTGATCGTTGCTCCTCGCGTTGATCCTTCCATTTCGGGTGCGCGCACCAAGAAGGCGAGGGTAATTGAGGTATGGGTGTTACTACTAACAAATGTCTCTCAATTACTAAGTGAATGCAGCTTCCCGAGAATGAGGAATCGAGAAATTTGCAAGCAGTTCAATTGAAAGCAATCGAAATGTTCTGGAATACGAGCATCGTCACTATTATGCTAAAGGTTCAACGTATTTTTAAGAGCTTTTTATGTAATTTCCATAAATAATCAGGAAGGAAACAATCTTTTCGAGAAAATAGCGGAAACCTCAAATGGTATGTGACAATCTGTTAATTGTTTGTTGAACGCTTTTCATTATACCTTAAAAATATATATTTGAGCGACTCTTCATTATCCGGGATTGATTGAGCAACTGAAATCGGAGAAATTTGACGCCGGATTCTCGGAAGAGCCCGCTGGATTCGGTAAATTACGATAATTCATTTATAATGTTAAACGAAAAAATAAAACCTAGAAATTCTAGACATGAGTAATTACTGCATCACAACAAGGTGGCACATGGCAAAATGGGAATATTTAGGGACGGAGAGGCATTATGCCAAGATTAATCAAGTAAATACTTTTTACAGCCCTTTTCCACATTCTGGGAATCGACAAGTTCGCTCTCACACTCTCTTTCACTAATCTCGAATTCTCCTACGACCTCACGCACATGCCGAGCAATCCGTCATACGTGCCTTGTAAGTTAACTTTTTTCCCGCAATCTTTACGGTTGGTAACTGAGTTAAGGGATTTGTAGCATAAGTCGGGATCAATTTCCGTCTGAGAAATATACGTGTAAACAATGGGAAAAGCGGCTGTGCAGCGATATTCTCTGCGTACGGGGATCGAATGTCTTTCGTCGAACGCTTCCTCAACACTGCAATGTCGTGCATGCTCGGATTCATGATGCCGCAGCGTATCAAAGCACTCGAACCCGTTTTCAAATCAGTTCAACCCGATGGACCCAGTTTGATGGTGAATAAACTTTTCTGGACTGACCCAACTGCACGATTAGAGTGTCATCCGCAATACATCTCTGATGTTTCTCAACTCGGAGCCTCTTCTCGACTATCCCCGTCCAACTGTTCATCGTGTGATCGACATTGGAGGCATTGTCATTCCAACTAAGATTGAACCACTCAATGAGGTCCCTTTCCTCTCTCGGTACGACTCTCACCTTCTTCTCTTTTCAGGACTGGTCTTCCGTGTTGAATCTTCGTAACAAGACTGTGATACTCTCTTTCGGCACTTTTATCAAAGCAAGCACCATGCCAGAACAATACAAGAAAACGATCAGAAATACGCTAGCCTCGTTTCCCGACGTAACTTTTATATGGAAGTACGAGGTGGATCGGACTGTGTTTTCACTACTTTAAGGAAGCGAAAAAGCCGTAGCTATTGCGGCTGCAGCAGATTATATCTGTACTCAAGAATTTGGATCCGATTGTTCCCGCTCACACTGAGTGTGTGAGTAGTGAGTAGGATGAGTAGGTAACATCGCAACAAAATTTCTTGAGTATCACTGTTAGAGAAAGTTAGTCTACCCAGGATCCGTCTCATAATGTCTCCGATGGGATAGAAAATATCGTGGAGACGCAATGGCTACCGCAAGTCGACATGCTGAGTTTGTTGAAGGACCTGACGCGGGAAAAAGAGTGGACTAATTCAGATGACCCTCGTCTCTCTGGTTTCATCACTCATGCAGGGCAAGGAAGCACTCTGGAAGCTGCTTATGCCGGTAAAAATACCATTCTGAAATTGAAAAAAATATACAGTCCGATCAGGCGACCCGAAGCGACCCATTAACTTTCACAGCAAGCAAAATGAGAAAATCACGTTGAATTAAAGTGCGCTGTGCTTTCGAGGTCATTACTGAACTTTTAATGTATTTCACATAAATTAAAAAAAATTACTCATTCTCTAACTGTGATAGACTCGCCAGAATGTTGTGCATTTGAAGGAGTGCCGATGTTACTGGTTCCCACGATGGGCGATCAATATCGAAATGCTGCCATGATCAAGAGGGCCGGTCTGGGTGAGTGGGACGATTTGAATATCTGTTTAGAGCTTGTTGTTTCCAGGAGAAATCGTATATGTGAGCGCTCTAAGTGATGGCAACGAATTGGAGAACGGGATCAGAGATTTACTTGAGAATCAGAGGTTATTATTTTCCCTTTCAATAATCTGAAAATTATAATTACAGCCGCATCAACAAGTGCAAACAGTTTTCCGCAATGCTGAAAAATCGTCCCTTCTCGGCAAAGGAGGTTCGGCTACACCAAATTTCAGGCCACGATACCTTCATTTCGCACACTCTTCCACTAACCGACGAGTGTATGCAATGGAGACATCGTGGCCTCACATTTCTCACTCTCGTTGTTCCTATTCAATTACAGAAGCTTGTTCGCAACATGGAATTTCTTGCTGGTTACGGTCCCCTTCGAATGCTCGATCACGAAGGGAGAAACTTGAACTTTATCCAGTACTATCTCATCGATGTCATCCTCTTTTTATGCTTAGTAGCTATGATAGTACTATCTTTGGTTGGATTGTGTCTCACTGCGTGTTGCAAATGTTGTTGGACAGCCAAGCAGAGATATTCAGCATTGAAACAAGATTAAGCTGTAGCCATTTATCCATGTATATTGGCCAATCGTTTCGCGATCAAAGTACCATCAAATATAGTGGAATAAACACATTATCATGAAGTATTAGCTAGACGATAATCAGTGGGAAAACAGAATGGAAGCGTCCTTCTATCGTCGCTTTTTTTTTAAATTACGCGTGTTGATAGGTAAAATATCAATACCCTAAAAAATAGGGAGATTCGAAAGTATGAACCGAGATATTGTCGAAAACGAACATTGTCATATGACGCTGTTTGTGTTAGGATCAACAAGGTCTCAACAGAGGTCTGGAACAGGTCAAAAATCGAATTCGCTCAAAAGTTGCTCCTAGGGGTAACTTTCGACGCTGAACACGCTGGTACCATCGATTTCGCCGCCTCTGGGCGCCGGTATGGCGCCGCGCACTTTCGACGGAAATCCTGTTTTTCGATTATAACTTCGCAAAAACTCATCAAAATGGCGGGAAATCTCGCGGCGTAAATCAGAATTTGAAGCTCTATCAAATGGCGGTAATAACAGATCTTGCTAATTTCTCGTTTTCGAGAAAAAGCCATTTTTTGATCTAGCCAGCATCGCACGAGATCTCATCTGAGAATGAAAAAGCATTTTCTCCTGATCATTTTTTTATATTTATTGTCGTGTTATCCGCGGTGGAACATTGTTTTATATCGAATCTAAGATTTTTCACGCGCGCGGAACGCGTGTATACGCGCGGCATCCGCGTGGTCGAAGTGGTAGTGGCCTAGAACTTCAATCCGAAGGTCATTGGTTAGATTCCCAAAGTTTTTTGCCGAATTTTTTTTCATCGAAATTTCACCCCTCATAATATTAACAAATTTTCAGAATTCTCAAAAAAGCGATTTTTTAGAAGAAAAAAAATCGGCAAAAAACTTTGGTAACCGATGTGAATCGAACCATTGACCTTCTGATTGAAGTTCTAGGGCACTACCACTTCGACCACGCGGATGCCGCGCGTATACACGCTTTCCGCGCGCGCGAAAAATCTTAGATTCGATATAAAACAATGTTCCACCGCTGATAACACGACAATAAATATACCAAAATGATCAGGAGAAAATGCACTTTCATTCCCAGATGAGATCTCGTACGATGCTGGCTAGATCAAAAAATGGCTTTTTCTCGAAAACGAGAAATTAGCAAGATCTGTTATTACCGCCATTTGATAGAGCTTCAAATTCTGATTTGCGCCGCGAGATTTCCCGCCATTTTGATGAGTTTTGCGAAGTTATAATCGAAAAACACGTTTTCCGCCGAAAGTGCGCGGCGCTATACCGGCGCCCAGAGGCGCCCTATTGCGAGATCGATGGCACCAGCGTGTTCAACGTCGAAAGTTACCCCTTTTGAGCGAATTCGATTTTCGACCTGTTCCAGCGACTTGTTGATCCTAACGCAAACAGCGTCATATAACATTGGCCACTATTGTAAAGCGATTCGCTCTATCGTGAAATCAAGTCTGTTGGCGAGACACTTGAACATAAGAGAGTCAAATTCACTATAGAGGCACATTTTAGAGAGTTGGTGCACTGTGTATTGAATTCCTGTCTTTGCTGGGAACATCAACTTTGACTTAGAAGCTGGCTTGTACTATTCTTGTGAATAATGGACACTGTGGTTTTCTTCATGCCCTTCGCTCTTCCACACAAAATTCGAATTTGCTGAAATAATGATTTTTATTTCGTAAATGTGATTACGAAACCTGCCGGAACCACGGATTCTTCCATAGACAAATGAAAGAGGTCGGAATAGAAGAGGAGGAGTACATTAACTGAGTGCTATTCATTCAAACTAATAGAATAAAAGAGATTCTAAGCGTAAATCGTAATCTTAAAAAGTGATGTTCCTCTCTCGGAAGGAATAGTTGTGTATATGGGGATATGTTTCATAATTCAGTTAAGCCAATTGTTCTCTCTTCTTACCAGCATTAAAACTCTGAATGGTGCGATGAACCAGTGTGGAAACAACCAACGGACACGAATTACGGCAAGTGCAACGAAGAGAACAATAAGGGGCATAATAAAGAATAACGCCGAGCAAAAGGCCTTTTAAAGAATGTATTAATTCTCCCAGACGCGCTTTCCTTAACAATCATTGGCGATAGCTTTACAACTCACTTGAATAGTTAGTGAGTGGATAAATCGTAGTTGAATTTCGTAAGTCTTCGAATTTCTGCGCTTCTAAGTATTGAATATCCATTTGAATATTTCATTTTCCCTCTTCATTCATACCAACTGGTTTTCGATCGTATATACTGCATGACTAGTCAGGAATACATAGTACGAAAAATTAATGACGACAGAAGCCAAGAGGATTAATAGTTCTAAGTAGAAAAGTTTTTTTTTATACAAGTACTGGTTTTGCGTGGTTACCAAACATAAAATTGCCGATATCGCCCTCCTTTCTCCCCAGTACGAGAAAGGTTGAGCTGTATTCTTTTGCCCAACTGATTTCTTGCTTCTCAAAGTAATTATTGCAGTCATAAACAATTAGATGTTTTCGTGCCTCTAAAATTTCGGCTTTATCTAGAGTATCAACTGCCCAGAGTCGGAATCCGATGAGATTTGATACCAAAATTGAGGTGAGAAAGAGGATTATTAAGAATTGAACTCTGAAATAAATTCCGATGTTAACTTTTAAAAAGCAGGCAAGAACCTGTTGTCCATTTTGAATGGACTCCCGGGGAGGAGCATTCTCTGATGAGTGCGCAAGATTAGAAAAATATACGGCAAGCAAAGCAATATCGTCCAAAATGCCAATCCAGTCTGAACGTTCGAATTTCAAGTGAACTTCCAAAAAACCCTGAAATTACCAGCAATGTTGATCCGTCCATTGCTCCATCACATAGATATCCCGTGCAGAAAAATACTGGGAATGGAGCGAGCGGGTACATTTCATAGAGGAAATCATTGTAGAAATTGAAGAACATTAGCGTAACCTGAGAAGAATATGAAATTCATAATAATATAAGCGTAAATACGGCATTTATTAGCAGTGTACCGCAACCTCCGGCGATGTTATATTTTGAGTTCATTGATTGTTCAAAATCACCCATGAAATATGACGTACGTGCTGCAATACAAATGCGATCTTGCAATCGAGAGTTATCGATGCCTTCCATATAAGAACGTAGATTGAGAAGGGATGGATTATAACAACGGATACTGGCCAAAATATTCGGCGATATCTGCAGAATAGAATGTGTTAATTAGCAATTCCAGAGGTTGAAGCGAACTTGATGGCGAAATTAACTAAGTAGTCTCTATCCCAATCAAGTCCAAACGCAAGCGAGTCGTCGACCATCTGCACTGAACAGGAAATGCACCTTGGTGAACGATGAAACACAAACACGATAAGAATACATTGTGCGCGATAACGAGATTGCTACTTATTGACAGTGTGGGCGAGTCTGAGTCGCACGGCGTTTCTCAAAGTGCATCAGCACGATGCAAATGACACATTTCTCGAGGTATCTGGCTTCTTTCGCACTTTTGCTTGGTGATAATCGGTCATAATTAGGGATGAGAAAGGAAGAGGGAAGAGTGAGAGAGGTGTATGCTAATTGACATTCACTCTTCCTCAAGAGTGCCTACTCTTCCGGAAGAGTCCGGAAGAACATAAATTCACATTAAAATAACGCATAAAACTAATATCACGCTTATCTCGAGACGATCGAGCTAGCAAATGGGAATAATGCCAAAATGTGTAATCAAGATTTTCGTAGATTTGGGCCCTCGCAGGACTGTCTGATAATCTTTCGAGGTATTGGAACCCACTTTTCATTTTGCGGGCCGCGGCACCTGGTCCATTCTGCTGGTACCCAACTTTGTCCCCGTTTTTTATCGGTTCTTTGCGATTTGTGTGAAAAATCATGTATGAGTTACCCTGTATGTGTCACCCTAATTTTTTAGATCTATCGATCCTTGCTATTCCCTTATCCTGAAAATATCATAGAGCCGTGCTACAGTCCACCTCAGGTATTTCAAGAGCGTTGAACGCTGGATTTTTGTTATGCCGTAGACGGCATTGCCCTTTTTGAAATATGTTTAGGTCGAGCCAATTTGCTAAATTTCATGCTACGGTAGTAGTGATTCCATATCTACAAAGGGGCCAGTGTGAAAGAGTTTGCAAAAGTGAGGGAGTATTTTTTCAATTATCAACGCTCTCTCGCTCCAAAGTTACTTCTATGGTTGGCCGGCCTGTGGCATGATGCTGGTAGGATTGATTAAGGTTGTTGTTTTTCGTTTCTGGACCCTTGTGGTACCATGGTTTATGTGGAGCCGATCGCGATTCCATTTGGGACCATGGACCTTCATGTGCCTGCCTACCAAGCTCGCCGGCGGCGCGGGAACAAATGTCCCCGTTCATGACTTTTGAATGAGAATTTTGAATTGAATGCTTGAGAATTATAGGAATAGTTAGTCTCAGTCTGATCATGCCAATACGCCAGGAGGGAGAGGAGAAAGGAGGTGTATGGCATGCAAAAATAGCGCTTCCAACGGTCCAGGCTGCTCAATGAGTGATCATGAAGTGCTCATGCAAATTGCACCGTAAAATGGGACCTTTACGGCTAAAAACAGTCTTTAGAAACGTCTACTCTTCCGGAAGACCTTCAACTCTTCCGGAAGAGTACGCCCCGTTTACCCTACTCTTCCTTTCAATCCCGCATTATCATAATCACAAAGGCGAGAGAGAGGAAGGCCTTCCTCTCACTCTTCCTTTCTCATCCCTAGTCATAATTTTGTAAATAAAAATGTATTCTCACAGTCTTCTGTTATTTTGTTCCGTCTAACATGATTCGTGCGTTCGAAATGCTTAGATTTGTTCTTCAGAAGACGAATAAAATTAGTTTCCGTTCCGAAAACATTGTGAACATATTAAAAAGATTGAGACAGAAATGATCAAAATGAATGATGGCAAAATACATAGGAAATTGAATGTTGAAAGCGATTTAATTTCTCTCTCCACAGTTCTTTTTGGCAATAAAAGTCTGGGTGAATAGGCCGCAAAAAGGGGGCTCGCCTAGACACAACACATATTTTTGAAAACGCGTGGGAATGGATTTCAGAAAGTTGATGACAACATGGAATTCCCTGCTGCTTACGTGCTTCTTCGAATGCTCGACGGAAGGAAGTGAAACTTCTTGCAGTGGAATAATATCTCGTTGACTTGATGGTATTTATATGCTTCATTCCACCACTGTGCTTGATTGATCTATGTTAAAGTGCTTCTTGTAAGTGCTGTTGCACAGCCAGAGATACTTTCCAACGAAACAAGAGTAAGCGGAAGTATTTCATCCATTTTGTACAATAGTATAGCCTATGCAAAACCGTCAAGCTGAATGAAATAAACACATTCGAATATCATAAAACATTTTTTTATTGGCTCCACGAAACTCTGAGCTGTGAAAAATAATTCTCGCCATCCGTACGACTATCAAAAGGAATCGATGTTGAGCTTGTGTCCTGGAAATATATTTTTTATTGAATATACGAAAAAAATGTAAACACCGTGAGCCTGAGAAAGTTGGAAAATTGCTGAATTGCTCTTATCGATTTGAACTGCTTCAGAATATGTGAATTGCCTGTGATGCTGAGATAGTAAAAACTGACGAAATATCTGAATCGATTTCGCGTTTAAATAAAAATGTCCGAAGAAAATAACTCACAAGGCTACAAACAGCTCAAAAATTGAGTAACTGAACGCGCGAGATATTCGAAATTCCGTCGGACCAAATCTGCATTGGTATTCAAATAGCTTATTAGAGCGAAATATGAAACTAACGCAAAGAATCCGTACGTCAGAAATGCATTAAAGGTGAAGAAGATCCAACCACGTGCCAGCCAAGACATGAACTGAATTGAGAGCTTAGAGAGTTGCCTAATCATCTGAAAACATTCAAAAACATTCCAAACTCACCGCGAGAACTTCGATGTTTTCCTTCACTTGGAATGTTCTGGCCACAGAATAGCTGTCGATGTGAGGGGCCGACTGAACCTGATTCTGCAGTTTGAGATTCGTCCGGTATATGAAGTAGAATCCCTGAAATATCTTTTATCTTCTCGTTCTGCCTTTCATATTGTTATTCACTCACTAAAAGGCCAGCAATTCCCGTAGCCAGTATGTGTGCGAAGCAATGATCGAGAGAGTACTCATCTGATTATTTCGCAGTTAAAATATTGTAGCTCTGTATAAATACTAACCTCTCAGGACGTTATTTATGTGATATGTAGTCATGTTGACCATTTCGGTTCCGACAAAGACCTAAATGGCGACACATTTAAAATAAAATGAGCTCGGAATTGCTCACGAGTATTGTATCCAACGAGCCTCGTTCGTACCACGGCCAGAAGAAAGTTGCGACGAATCTCTCTATTGCGAAACAGCCCAAACTGAAGTCTGCTGTTTTTTTATAAAATTATTTTGAATATTTACAACAAAAATAATTTATCACATACACAGACCGCAAAAGTGCGAGAAAATTATTCAAGATTTCGTTATTTGGAGTACACTTCTCTTGAATATTTGCTCTCTCGGTGTAGGTCACCAGACACAAGGATTTGAAATTCGGGCAAATAAATGGATTTTTCTTCTTCAAATTATTTGCTTGAATGTAAAACTCCCTATACTCACAGTGAAACAGCAAAGACATTTCCAGCCGAACGAACAAATCGAGCAGGCAGAAAAATATGGGCAATTTCTGAACGAGAATTGTTAAATTTTAGATATCAGAGAATACTTCAAATCGAAAGAAAGTGCACAACGTTTTCAGTTGACACTTTTAACATACCAGATATTAAGATTTTATAGTAATACCTTCGTCAGGTAATCCCGTGTACTGCACGTAGAAAATAATGAAACGGCCGAGTACGGCTAAAAATATATTATTTATGCCTTTTTATATTTCTGTTTACCAAGTGCGTAGAATAAAGCGGCAGAACACAGCTGAAGCCGGAAGTTGCGATGAATCGCGCCTGCTCATTACACATTTCTCTCGAGATTTATCATTCACCGAATATTTTCTCAATTTCCCTCTAGACGTCTAAAGAGAATATGAGAATATTGTTATCAGATCAAGCATTTCGAACAAAACCGATTCTGTGAGTTCTGGGTTCTGTCCTCAACAAAGAACGTTCACACGCAGATTGTTATGAGCTTTGTCTCGCAACGAAAAACTTACCGGTAGTCCAGACAACGCGCCAAAATATGGGCAGAAATATGAGCAGAGCGACATTTATGATCATCTAGAATGAAATAGGTTTACTAAGCGATTCGCGACGATCATTTATTGTTAGCTGAGCAGCATTCAATAAATTCTCAATTTTAAATTTGCATTCGGCCGCAGAAAATAAAAGTTCATGCACTATGGAGCTTATTTTGGTGGGAGATCTTTCCGGGACGTTCGTACCTCAATAGCAACGACTGGCAAAATCAGCATCGGCGCTATTTGAAACGCTTCAGCATCAATTTGCATTTGACGAGCAATTTGGACGAGCCGAAGGGACTCATTCATGGGAGCAGATTATAACTGAAGATGTGAGTTTTGGAGGATAAACAATTGGGAACGCGCCGAACATTGGGGGGAAACTAACAAATCTAGAAGCACGAGTTATAAAGAGGCTGTGATGTAAGTCATACGTAGAATTGTTTCAAGATCTTGTTCATGGAATGATAACAACAAACAATTGCTAGAAATATTACGTCTCGTTAAATAGCCGCGTCATAGCAATATATATTTGGTTCATATATGATGTTACTAAATAAAACAAAAAAATAATCGGGGACTGTTTCACAACTATGAATATGGGATGTTAAATTCAGAATGACACAAAATATCTTGCAAACTATCCGGAGATTAATTCTCTGGCACAGAAATTAAATCACCTGCGGAACGTTACTAGTCTCTTGACTTATGCACACATGTACTTTCCCCAAGGCACATGAAAAGCTCTGCGACAAATCTCAATTAATTTGCAGTTGACCTATGCGATGAGTACATCTTTAGGAGACGTGCACTCTTTGTCACATTTTGATGACTGCAAATAGAGCGCACAAATCCACGAATATATGACAAAAATTACAGGACACTATGTTCAGAAAGTAGAAAAGAAGTTTTTAGCATAATCGTCTTAGATTTTTCAAATATATTTGCATGCAAAATTGTGCGCGATGTAATTCAATGATTATTATTCTCAACCACATAAAATGTGTTACAAGTAAAAGTTCGCCAATCAGTGAGCGCAGGAGTCCAGACGAGCATTTTGTACCACAAGTTCGCAATGAACACGAAAAGGGAGAAAAAATAGCAGATATATGAAATCCAAAACAGTCTCTCTATTCATTCTAAGCTCAGAGAGCTTAGAATGAATTCTAAGCTCAGAGAAGTGTAGGAGGATAAATCAGACCAAGTCTAACACAAAAACAATGCCGCGTCACAAATTTACTTTGCCATTCAAAACGACCACCTGCTGCCAATGAGAGGTAGAAAATTACTTCAATTGGTGATGAATGATGTACTCAAGTTCACGCTTTGTCATAATACACTAGACCTGAATGTGGGCACATGAACGTAAGTCTCAAGGGGCAGACAATTCAAAGTTCGCGTTCGGTGAAGGCGATCTTTCGTTTTATCATTTGTTTGGAATAAGCTAGTCGATAGAGGGGGAGTAACTCCCTGCGGATTTCGAGAGCGAGGGAATATTACTCACGTGTGTAAACGTAGAAAGATGACGATGTAGCAAACATATAATTTCTAGTATATAATTTACCCTTTTCTCTCTCGTAATTATCGATATTCGAGTATAAGTTCTTGAACAACACACCAATCATATCTTGGTGTTTCACTCAAGAGTTTTTGTTCCGAAGTTCCTACGCGCACTCAGCCGAGTGCGAGCGGGAACAATCGGAACATGACGACCAGAAACAAGAGGAACATGTTCAAAATATAACTTCACTTACAATATTCCAAACAATTAAAAGTGTATAAATTTTTGAAATAGTAGTACGAATAAAATGCATTTAAAATAAATACAATAGCATCAACTTCAAATTTTTGTGTTCCTGGTGATGTTCCTGTTAGGATGAACATTACCAGGCACTAGCCGGGATTTATTGATGTTAAATGCACTATGATCTAAGCGTACACTACGCTCAATGCATAGCCCCGGGTGCAGGTTCAGTCCAAGGGGAGCCCGGTAGCCGGCTCCAGGTCCGGTCCAGGGGGGAACTCGGTAGCCAGCTCTGAGTTCGGTCAAAAGGGAGCTCGGTAGCCGACTCCGGCCTACATTAAAGCTCGAAGTATGCTGAGGGAATGTTAATCGCTACAAAGAGTACTGGCTTATTCCGGTGGAAAAGGCTCGTGAGGCTGAGAGCGATCGAAAAAAAATTGCCACTACGCCACTTCGTGGCTCCGTGGAAACTTTTTTTTCGATCACTCTCTTCAGCCTTCCTCAATGGAAACGCGAGCTGCAGTGTGTTTATTTATAGAGCGTGTTCCGACACGTTTGAACACCTTTCTTACATCGCAAAACACTTTTACTGAGGTCCTCCTCACTATCTGCTGCATTTGGTAAAAGTTCGAGTTTTATATTTTCACGTTAAAACGTGTTAGAACACGTTCAGACACGTTTCCGACATCACAAAACACTTTTCCTGTTATCCCCGACACTCACCTGTGCGTTTGGAGAAAGTTCGAAAATTTGGATTTTTCAAGTTAAAACTAGGCAAAACAGGTGAAAACGTGCTCACGGTATTCATAAACGTGCCAGGACCACTTGCAACACTTGCGAAAATGCGGCAAAAGGTTTGCCCGCGGGGGGGGGTCGAACCTGCGTCGGTCGGTTTTAAATGTCGCGCGCTTTAACCACATGGTGACTTTGTAAAATTTTAAAGTAATTCTTGTCAGTTATCATATGCAAAGGTTCTGAGAAGATTGTGCAATATTGAAACGAAATGAAAGGGAAAAAAATGAAAAAAATCTGGACAGACACCTGGACAAATTTAAAAAAAAACGGACAGACAGACAGACAGACGCATTTTCTAATGCATAGTAATAATCGGAACATAATCGAAAAAAATCTTGAACAATTCATTTTCTTCTATGCGTTCTGCCGAAACTTTACGTACAAGGTAGAATTCGGAAAAAAAGGAAAATAAAAATTCGTCTGGAAACAAAGAGGGAAGCGGAGGACAGGAAGACCTGCTAAGGGATGGAGAGACGACATCCCCCAACGTTGCCAAACCTCCTTGTCAGTTCATGCAACTCGCAAGACACGAACACAAGCAATCGAGAACAAACCTGCGCATTTATCACTCAAAACACGGCAGACAAAAAGATGTATAAATGTAATGTAAATTCGGGTGCGAGTCCACCGTTCCACAGTTTCATACCTCCTTTTTTCCAATCCTCCTTCTCACATTTGCGGACAGGATTCGCGCGGCAGAAAAATGTCGGCAATGTTTCCCGAAATTAAAAAAATGATCTTGACAAGTTATCAAATGGAGAATATTTCTTGTTTAATTCGGGATTTTAAGGCGGTGTTTGCCGGGCGAACCCTATTAAAAAGCGCAAATAACAAAGCGTTTCGATTCAGTTTTGGAATCGTTCTCTGTTTCGTTGTTCGTTTTCCCTTGTTTTCGAAAAACGAAATTAATTTTAGACTGGTAAATACTAGTTCACTCGGCTATGCGGAACTGCAGAATAATTTTATCAAGTCGTGAGTGCAGCATGAAAAGTTCAAAAAACTATCTATTCATCAACAGTTTCTATTACTACTACTTGTGTTACCATCTGGCAGGATCATTACCGACAGAATGTGTGCAAAGGGAGACACTCTCTTATATTCGCACACTTTCTCATCCTTGACCCCTTCCTGCAGGTTCGTGAAATCATGTGTCCATTCTCCGATCATACTTGCAGATGCAGAGAGTGATCTCACTTCCACACCCTCTTTCTTATCAGCGATCATCCTAAATTTAGACCGCAAATCAGAGATATCAAGCTATAAAGAAATCGTTCCGATCAGAATCATCAGAGAGAAAGGGTCATCAGAATAGCCCCCCTCTCCCCTGTATGGGGGCTATTTCTGTCCACGCCAAAGATAACTTGGGCGTGCGCTAAATATAGCCCGGGGAGGGGAGGGGAGGGGAGAGGGGGGCCATCTCTCCTCCCCCTTTCTGTCGACCGATCGGGCGCGCGTCTAAAAATAGCCTGCCTTCTGGAGCTGATCTTTTTCTCTGCTTCTCTGTCCTCTCTCCTCCCTCTCGTCGCCCTTACTGTTTCACCCCTCGGCATTCTGTCACAATCTCGCCAGGCAGCCGGCACTTTTCCGGGCCTTTATTCCTATGCCCTGGAGCTTCTGATCGGTCTTCCCTGTTACCCCCTTGATGCGTCCCTTCCCATTCGCGTCTATTGACCCACCGCATTCTCCTCTCAACGACCATCTCCCCTTTCGTACCGTATCCCACTGGTAAAGATTCACGCCTACAGTACTCCTCCCATTGCAGATCAAATCTCACCCCACCTGCCTCTATGCCTAAGCAGGAGTTCGACGTCATCGACTACATGGCGCCCGTCAGTGAGTGATCTTTGATCTTTATTCTAGCTGTATGATCTTTGAACTTCATTCCAAGATAGTAAATCCGTTTAGTCAAAACGTGATGCAAAATACGAGTGAATTCAGATACTAGTGGGGGGTACTCGAGACTATATGTTTGAAAAGGTAGTTCAAACTCCGTTAGCGATTTCGATCTCCTGAAAAAGTATATGTACCAGTGCTGTCCCAATCATGTATTTGTCACGATTTGAATGCTTGAATGGGGCTCTTTCGTTCTTGGCCGTCCAACTACCGCACATTATGATGCTGGTTAGGTGTTTATACCCTCTAGCAGTCCAATTCTTTAATTCTCTTCACCTTGCCATGAGTATTATCGATCTCTCACTGAAAAGGACGTTAAACGAAACTGAATTTTATCGTAAAGTAATCGATATTGTCAGTTATGGGCGTTCTCTTCGCGATCGCAGCCTTCCTCGTCTCCGTCGTCATCAACTTCACGTGCATTCAGAAGGACGACGAGATCACCAAGTTCGAGAAGGTCCGTTTATTGCATCATAGAAAGATAACATCTCCAGAATGGGGTCGAGACAGGGGTACCATGGTCGTTAGAGATTTAAGAATCTCTTACTATTCCACACTTAGCGATCCTGATCCCGTTCCGGAGTTAGAAATGGCGTACTGGAATTAGAAACGTGAAATGGCGTTGTGTATCGGCGAGGGCGGGCACAAAGTTGAGTAACAGTTATAATCTTCAGCAGTTTTAACTTAACTCTAACTTAAAAACTTAAACTTAAACTTAACTTAAAAGACTTAAAAATAACTTGTAAGTAAGAAAAGTTAAAAGTTAAAAGTAAACTTAAAAGTACTGATTCCTTTTCAGTGGGGCGCGAAGCACAACATCCGGGCGGGCGTCCATCGGCTCTCCGTTGTCAAGAAGTTCACTGACAAGTGAGTACTAATAAAAGTTTTACAAATTAGTAGGAATCACTGTATTTTCTTTTCTTTTTCAGGGGCGAAAAGTACAGCGCATGTTTACAAAGTCTTGACAACCCATATTTCGCTATTGCTCTTCCAATGCTAGTTTGAACTTTGAATGGGAGAGAGTTGGAGAGAAAGAGGGAACTGAGGAGAAAGAGTATGACTCTTCTTCCTCTTCTGACAACAAAGGACGATCAGTTGGTGTTTAGAGGCCAGTGACGTAGTGCAACCAACACATGTTCTTTTGTAATGTTAGCAGGAAATATCGTCACAATCAATACAATATATCTCACAAATTCTTGAATCACTTGCTTTTTACAACAATGCAACTTTCTTCATGAAGTTTTGGGTCATGCCCCAATATCACAATTATCGAATGTTATATTTTAGAAAATGAATATTTCAATTTCAGGCGCTACCTGACCGACGACGATCTGTGAGTGTCCCAAGACGACATCGAACAATCGATCGATCAACCAATCAACCACGGTTTCCCTCCACCCACTCGCAATGTGCATTTTCTAACCCCATGACCACACACTTCGATTACATATGATGTAACATATGATTTCACTTGCTTTTTCTCTCTTCAGTTGTTGTGATACGATTTATCGATAAATGAAATCAGATGATGGTAAACGCGATCTCGGTTCGAAAGTTCCTGCCACTTTCGTTGTACATAAACACGAGCATCTCGTTTGAATCGGAGACGATGGGGGTCTGTTCGGGCCGGGAGCAGAACCTAAATGGCACAAAGTCACCGACGAGTAGTTTGAGAAGTGACCACTAGAGATGCAGGTTCGGTGACATTTTCTTTTGGAAAAGAGATCGGTAATACGGATGATAAGGTG
The DNA here is from genome assembly GCA_036245785.1 of Pristionchus fissidentatus. Classification (NCBI taxonomy): domain Eukaryota; kingdom Metazoa; phylum Nematoda; class Chromadorea; order Rhabditida; family Neodiplogasteridae; genus Pristionchus; species Pristionchus fissidentatus. Next base: position 15,406,683 of record BTSY01000004.1, read on the forward strand.
AAGAGAGTTATGCTTCGCAAATTTCTTCGGAGAAATTTCCCCGTCAAAGGGTGGAAAACTCGAGTAACTCAGCTCAAACTGAACGAAATCTCTCCAACCAAAAATGAAAATATTCCAAACGTGTTTCCCATCCCTTTAGTTTGGGAGCCGTGGCTTGACTAGGAAAAAAGTTATGCAAAGGTGGACAATCGAATTTCCTGAGAAATTTGCGCAGTAATAGAGAAAAAAACAGTGACTGCTTCAGGGTATACACATGATCATACACGCATCCCCCCACATGATTCCAAACCTACAGACCAGGGTTAGGAAGAGAGAGTATGCAAAAGTGAGAGGGTCCCTCTCGATTTCACACGCTCTCTCACTCAAAAGGCCTTTCTGGATGGGTGACCGGGCTGTGGAATGATGTGCCCCGAGGTCCATACCGAAATCCATTCGATCGCGTGTCTTTGGTGGGCACTATTTCCATGCCAATTGTGCGGCACGAAAAAAACCACAATCTGAAATGAGAGTGATTGACCAACTATTTGAGGGAGAAAAATTAAACAGATGCTATAAATAATATTAGCTATAACGTTTACAGGCTTGCTACAAAAGGCCGAGTAGTTCTTGTTCAGTGACCGATTTTTCTCGATAGGGGTCACAGAGAAAGGTGAACCAGTTTGGGTCACAAAACCTCGGATGCAAATTTTGCGAATGATCCTTTTGTTAGTATTTTGCGAAGCTTACTCTCCGATCTGCAGGACGACCGCCTGGATGCGCATGCCAACCGGAGCCTGAAAGTAGTTTCGGAGTGACCCAATGACGTCATCGTGATCAGAGTTAAATATATTTTTCCTAGACTTCTGGGCTGGCGAGCGAAGACTGTAACTGTATAAAAGTGCACGCAGACAGTGAAAGTCTTCGATCGCCAGCCCAGAAGTCTTGATTCGTAGAGATATGTCCTTTTGAGTACTCACAAAGTAAAAACACTAGGAATGAAACTCCATATTTCCAGAGGGTTTTGAAAATTTAATTTTCGAGAGAGTGCACGAAATCGAGAGACGCGCTCTCTCATTTACGCACGATCTCTAACATTAGAGTTTGAAACCCGCTCTATGGGCATGTCAAGATTAGAGTGTTTTCCATCTGAGTAGAGAAAGTGGGTCAGAGCTCACCTCTATGACTACGGTTTGTTCTTTGTATTCGTTGTTGTTGGAAAGCAGATTTAGACTGATCCTCTGATTGCCCGTCAACTTCATGATTGTGGCATTGTCGGGCTGGAATGTTGCTCGTAAAGTTGGATCGATAGTATCCAAATGTACTCAGTAGGACAATATTAATTTGATATTCAGGACATGTCACCAACACCTCATGACCACAGCTATTCTTTGCTTCGCTCATGGTGCACTGCCGTGCGCAATCGAAAATTCGACTAAAGCTTTCTTTTGTTTCAAATGAAAAAAAAGGTTTTCTCCTGTACCCTCTTCTCGCAGTTGGTTCCCACCCATCCCTTGGGGCAGAAGCATCGGGCACAGTTGGATCCATCCTGGACTCCGTTGTTTTGACATGCGATACGATTCGTGCACTTGGCTGAATCGGAAACATGACTCGTTGTGTTGACAGCTTTATACTAGTTTGGTAACGAGACTTCTCGTGACAGGGCGCAATTATAGCAGGAGAACGGTTCTCGAAGGTTTCCTTTCATAACTAACGGTTCAACCCCCTCCCAACTGTTCCATGCTCTCACGAAACGAGATAGAGCTTGTGAGGAAAAGAACATTTCTCTGAGAAAGGAAACCTTGGAGAGCGTATTCTTTGCAAATTTGATCTCAGTGTTGAGCCTGCTTACCAGTACACGTGTACATCCTGTTAATAAGAAGAGTATCGTAGAAGGTAGGTCTGGGACCTTCCATCGATTTTTGGAAACGGGCGAACGCGGGCCTGGCGAAGATGGTAGGTCTACTGGGGTTGATAGCAAACCTGGAATTACAAAGGGTCTTAGGCGGTACCCTTAGCTCGCTCCGACCAGGCAGCTCTCTGGCTCCATGGTGCCAGCCTCACTCACGCATTCTCGGGATAGTGCATTGCTGAGCCGAACTCGTACGGTATACCAAAGTTGCTGGTTTTGCCAGAGTTTGGCGGATCCCTCGCGAAGTTGTGCTCCAGGCCCCTCTGGATATTCGCGGTGTCCACGATTACGAAACTGGAAAAGGTAAGGTTTGTGCGCGGCACGAGACGCGGACGGTGCGCGACTCACGCATCTCGATCGGAACGCGTCTGCACGTGCATGGTGCCGAGGGCGTGCGAAAGTTCATGTGTGACGACAGTAACCTAGATGAAGGCACATTATCGATTGGTTAAGAAACAATATCGATTAGCAGAAGATGACTCACTGAGAAGCATCCAGGAGCGAGATTGACTTGCTGCTTTCGTCCGATCATTCCAATAAAAGAGGAACAGCCGTTGGAGTTGTGGTTGAACTCAATTCTGGAAATCCAACCGTGTTTTTAAAATGTTCTGTAGATGTATGTTTAAACGACTGATACATCGAAGTAAATACGACTATTTCCGATAACGCACACGTTCCTATCGGCGGTGGCGGCGGGACGGAATTTGATGCACGTCCGCTGCTCCCAGAAGGCGAGAGACTGAGTGATCACCGATTTCTGGTTCTCCGCTGCAATATTATTACATTTTTTTAAAAAATAAACGTCTACGAAATCTACTACTCTCTCGCCTTACGCACTTGGTGTTATCAGTGAGACTAAAGTGAATTTCAAATATGTTCAAACTTAATATATCTTTTCAAGTGATGATCCTGATTCCCCTTCTATTTTTCGGATCGTCACGTGCACAATTTCGTTTGAAGTCAAGAGTTTAGGAGGAACAGTAAAGGGCTCACGGAAGCCAGGAGCGTATGAATAGGGAATGACTGGTGCTCCCATGGGCGTCCATCTGCTGACAACTGCAGTGAGTGCCTGACGACGCTGGAGTCTCGCGTGGGGATCGAGGTCGATGGCACGCGCCCATTGCTCACTCAGAACAATTCCGTCATCATTAGTCAATAGGTAGGTATTCGATAGATAAAGGAAACTGATTCCTAGGAAAATTTGAACGATTGTCATATTCATCATCAAATAAGCACGAATAGTTACAAAAAACTCATTCTGATTGTCCTTTAAATGAAATTGGCAAAATCGAAAAGAAGAAGAAAGAATCTTCATGGTAAAATAATTTGGAATTTTCGTACTATTTTGATAATTTATGAAACATAGGTACCGAGTTAAGACGATGTCGCCCTGGAAGAGGTACTTGGACATGTCTCCGTTTATATCCAGTTCGGATTTTTCTTGAATTGTGCCGTTTGTCGAAGATGGATAAGAGGCACGTAATTTGGACAGCTGAAAATTTGCATTTTCGGGACAACTTCAGTTCGAGCAATATAATTTTTCAGTGATACGTTCATGAATTGGACTACATTTGGGCTAAATGAATTGGACTTTGTCAATTTTCTCCCGAGCAGAACTTGTGTTTATTGTTAGCCGCGCAACGTTTTTTTCATTTTGACGAATGTTTCTCAGTTTGTAATATTTGTTCTGTTCTCACCTCCCTTTGAGTCTCTTCATCTTCGAATTCCTTCTCGACTTCCGCCGATTCACGCCTGAGCTCATGGCGAAGTCTATTGATATCAATACCTTCCTTCAATTTTAAAAAAAAATTTCAATTGATTTGTTCATGACAAACCTTCTGCATTGCATTCTCGTATTCGCCTAGAGGAGATGAGCAACAAACTGTTGCGATAGCGAATAATAAAATGAATAAAACAAGCATCACTGAAATTGAACAATTATGCGGGACAAAAAAACTTGACTACGATGCACAGTTGACGGGAGTAATGCTGATTCATTTATACACCTCGGGGCGTATTGTGATTGATCAGGCTTCCTAATTCGAAAACAAAAATCCGTCTCCCTCTCTTGATTTGTCGTTATCCCTCCCGATAAAACAGAACAACTTGCACACACCCACGCGCGTGTCCCGAAATGCGAAAGCTGAACAAGCATTCGACGTGAAGAACTCAATCCAGTACGAACAAATAAGACGAAAGATCGTACATGCATCCATTTCTGAAGGTTCATTTTTGCGTTTTGTATGAGTTTACATGGTGTGATGCGATTTATCGAAATATTCTTCTACAATTAGATAAGAGTGAAGTCGATCTCGGCACAGAACGGAATTTCCTTGTCGTTGTAGAGCGAGAATAGCATTTGGTTCGAGTTGGAGACGAGTGGGGTCGAATCGGGCTTGCCGCAGAACCCGAAGGGCACGGTATCGGTGTGGTTCCGCAGTATCAATGCGCTATATAACGGTACCGAGTTGATTCTGCGGAACCACACCGCAGAACCTGCAAGAGATGGTACCGGTGTGGTACTAGACCGGTACCGCGAGCTACCACAGATCACTCACTGGAAACCGGAGACCCGAGTGTCCTTGGTGTTATCCATGCCGATAGAACGGCACATTTGCCAATTGTAGCTGAATGCCTCCCCATAAGCTAAATCATCATTTGTACACGGTCTCCGCCCACTTTTGCTTGAATAAAATAGCGATGAAGTAGCGCAAGCGTTATTCTAAATAACGTTTTCCAGGTGAAAATGTAATAAAACAAATCTAAAACGTGTTTATATTCTTTTTTCTGCTTTAATTGTAAGTGATTTTTTTTCATAAATGAAGGAATTTAAATTTCTAAAATGAAAGAATTGAACCTGCTGCGAGCTAATCACAAGGTGACCGCTCAACCACTGCACCATGAGGGCCCTCCCTCCTCCTCTCTCTCTTGCCCAATATAAATCTCTTGCGCTATCGTAGGGCGCTCACGCCTTGTCGCAAGCAGAGACTATGAATCCCAGTGGGCATTCCTCCATTTATGCAAAAGTCATACAATAATTTCTTGGGGTGTCACGACTATGTCGAAGGCCAATAGAGAGTTGAAGACACTGTTGTGCCACCCCAAGAAGTGTTGTCAGTATGTGTATCCAGCTAACCGTGTCGCAGGTCACTCTCCGATCTGCAACGCGATTACCTGAATGCGCTTGCTGACCGGAAAGTATCATGGAGGTTTTGTTCGATGACTTTGCAAGATGTCGATGTGATCAATATATGATATTTTCACTTTCTGGAGCCGTTCAATGTGATAATACAACGAAATCTTGAGTTGTTATGTTAAAGTTTATCGATAAATCCACGATGATCAGACGAGAGTGAACTCGATCTCCGTTCGAAAGTTCACGTGACTCTCGTTGTACATCCACACAATCATCTGGTTTGAATCGGAGGTGATGGGTGTCTGTTCGGGCCGGGAGCAGAACCTAAATGACACAATGGCACCGGAGTGGTACAAAATGCTGCCACACTTACTGAATTCCGGACATTCGCGTGTCTTTGGTGGGCACAATTTGCATGCCAATTGTGCGACACGAATCCCACCAGAAGCTGAAATGCAAGTGAATTTTTGTTAGGGAAAACTCAGCAGATGTTCATAGTATTCGGGTGTTCCGAAAGTTTTGTCCATTTTGTTTGAAAATTAAATATTTCAGCCTACATAGATCGAGCGGGTCCATAAAGTGAATACACTATAGAACACCCTTTACACTTTGAATATTTAACTCGAACCGATTGCATCATCACACTTCCGGTTAAATATAGCGTTCGGGCGATATAACAGTTTTCACCACATATGTTTTTCAAGATTTTGAGCACCGGGAAAAATCTGAATATATTGCCAATCGAGTTCATTGTTGACGAGAAGTAAGTGAAAACCAGCCCGGCTTCCGTGCACATCTTACAACATCACTACGAAAAACGATTTTTTCCACGTAATTTTCAATTTTTTCGCGAAATTGATTCCGGCAATAGTGTCAAAAATTATTAAATAATTATTGTATACTAGAACCACTATATAGGCCTTTTTAATCCTTCAAGAAACGAGTAAAGTAGAAAAATGGTGATTTTTCCCCTCCCCAGTTTTGACATTTTCGGATGTAGTTCTGGAAGCACTAAAGTCATATACAATTTCAATAGCTCAATAAATGGTACAACGTGTCTCTCAATTGTGGTTTAAATCTGTGGTTGCAGCAAGCATCCTCAATCGAGATATAAATTTCTAGACAGAATTGAAAAATCAGTCATTTTTGCTTATTGCGTCATCACAACGAAATATTTGCGAGATATTATTATAGGAAAAAATAGTTCTGCTGTAGCTCCAATTACTACAAATCGTTGTGGGTGATTTTGTCTCCGCATAAACTAGAGAAAAGAATTAGTAAAATATGGACAGAACTTTCGGAACACCCTATTAGTTAAGCCTATGTATTTGTGGGTGCAAATGTTTAAGTTGCGCAGGTTCCGTGATTTTTTTCTCTAAAAATACAATTATACGAATCTTACTCTCCTATCTAGAAGACGACTGCCCGGATACGCCTGCCGACCGGGGCCTGAAACGTTGGTACGGATCGACTGGTAATTATTTTCTCTTATGGTGTATATATTCTCGCTGATGAGCCAGAAATGGTCTCGTCATTCTCCACGCTCATTCTAAGAGTGTGCTGAATTACTAGATCATATCTGATCCCTCAGTGACAACAAACGCAGCATTATACTGGATAGGCAAACGAGCACTGTAAATAACTAAAAGTAAAAGTGCACTTATGTTTAGCCCAGAAGTCTAGAGTCGTAGACTAATTTCTCTCTGAATGGAGAAGTTGACAAGAGCTCACCTCTATGATGACGGTTTGCTCTTTGTATTCAAATGAGCTGGAATTCAGATTCAGTGGAATTCAGATTCAGATTTCTCGCAAGCTTCATGATTAGCGTTGTCGGGCTGGAATATTGATCATCCTCGTCAAGTGGGATCAGTATTAACCAAACACATTTAATTTAATTTTAAATATTCTTCGGGCTCTGTTTAAAATTTTCAATATTTTGTTGTTGCAAAATGCAAAATAAAAAATCATTTTTCTCTCATACCCTCTTTTCACAGTTCGTGCCAGCCCATCCCCTGGGGCAGAAGCATCGGGAGCAGTTGGATCCATCCTGGACCCCGTTGTTCATGCATGCGAGACTCGTCGTGCATTTGGCTAAATCGGAAATATAGGGTTGTCAATACAATACCAATACCAATAGTATTGAACCTCTCACGCACCCCTTTCCTCTCTGTTCAATAGTATTGAGAGTGAAGGGAGAGAGAGATCAACATCAATACTATTGAGAGAGGAGGAAAAAGAGAGGTCAGCCTCAATAGTATTGAAAGGAGATGCACCCATTCAGTAGTACAACTCGCGTCCCTCAATAGCATTGATAGCTTCAATACCATTGAATGGACGCGTCTCCTTTCCATACTATCGAAGCTGAGCTCTCTCTCCCCTCCTCTTTCAATACTATTGAAGAGAGAGGTAAGGGGTGCGTGAGAGGCTCAATACTATTGGTATTTAATTGGCAACACCACGGAAATATGTCGTGTGATTTAGTAACTTGATATGTAACTGAACAGAGCGTAAATTTAGAAGAAGAACAGTTGTTCATGGTTTCCTTTCTTAGAGAACCGTTCCCCAACTTCCTCGTGCCACGAGCTCACTGGTATGCTCACGAAACGAGATTGTGGAAGGAAGAGTAAAAAACCGTTCTATAAGAAGGAAACCATAGAGAACGTTCTCCTCGCAAATTTGATCTCAGTGTTGAGCTACACGACAGTGCACGTGTATATCCTGTTCATATATTCCAGAGAGTTCGCTCTCAACTCCCTTCATTACACGCCCTTCAACTATCTAAGAAAATGCCTTTCTCTAGAGAAGCACATGCTAGAGAGGTCGCGCTCTGTGTGGAAGCTTTACAACGGGAGCCTGCTCACCAGTACACGTGTACATCCTGTTAATCAGAAGAGTATCGTAGAAGGAAGGTCGCGGTCCCTCCATCGACTTCTGGAACTGGGCGAATGCGGGCCTGGCGTAGATGGTAGGTTTGCTTGGGTCGATAGCAAATCTGATATTGGAGTGAGTTTGTTGGCGCTCTTTGTTGGGTACTACTAGGCAGTTCATGCACGATATGTGGTCCCCGCCTCACTCACGCTTTCTCATGATAGTGCATTATAGAACCGTACTCGTACGGTATTCCAAAATTGGTTTTGCCAGAGTCTGGCGGATCCTTCGCGAAGTTGTGCTCCTGGCCCCTCTGGATGTTTGCGGTGTCTACGATGACGAAACTAGAAATGATGAAGTTTATGCGCGGCACGTGGCGCGGACGGCGAGCGACTCACCCATCTCGATCGGAGCGCGTCTGGACGTGAAATGTGCCGAAGGCGTGCGAAAGTTCATGAGTGACGATAGCAACCTAGATGAAGGCACCTTGTCGATCGGCTAAAACATATTATCGATTAGCTGTAAATCACTCACCGAGAAGCATCCAGGAGCTAGATTGACGTTCTGCTTGCCATTGACCATTCCAATGGAAGCAGAGCAGCCCCAGAGCGGGTTATGGTCGAACTCAATACTGAAATGCAATGCCAAGTTTTACAACAATTAGTGATGGTTGTTTAACCGACTCATACACAGAACGAAATGCAATAATTGTGCGATGACGTACACGTTCTTATCGGTGGTTGTGGCGGGACGGAATTTGATGCACGTTCGTTCCTCCCAGAAAGCGAAAGATTTAGTTATCACAGGTTTTGTGATCTCGGCTACAACAATATATTCAAATTTAAATTAAAAATTAATTATGTTTTCAAGGAGTTGGCATGATTAGCCCTTGAATTTGTTTAGCCATTTTGTAGAGCGCCACAATCCACATTTTTCTTAGGAATTCAGGAGTTATGAAAAGTAAAGGGCTCACGGAAGCCAGGTGCATATGAGTAGGGAATAATTGGTGCTCCCATGGGCATCCATCTTCTAACAAGATGAGGGAGTGCTTGACGACGTTGGAGTCTCGCGGTTGGGTCGAGGTCCATGGCAGCCGCCCATTGTTCACTAAATATAATTACATTATCATTTGCCAATCGGTAGGAATTCGCCGGATTTAGGAACCTTCTTCCTAGGAAATGAAAGAACGAATAGGCACGAAAAATTGCAAAAAAGGAATACTGAATGTCCTATAAATGACTTGTGCAAATTTGAAAAGAACAAATAAATATCAGCGTTTAAAACGCGTTCTCTGTAAGAGCGCAGTAAAATCTGGGATAATCGGCACAACGCGTGTGTGGAAAACTTTTTTGTTGAGGCCGGTCGATTACTTTGAATGAGTTGTGCCACCCGGTCCTGCGTTCTTACAGAGAACGCGTTTTAATGATTAGGGATTTTTTAATATTGTGAGAATTTATGAAACATAGGTACCGAGTTAAGACGATGTCGCCCTGGAAGAGATACTTGGACACGTCTCCGTTTAAGTCCTGTTCAGTTTTTTCTTGAATAGTGTCGTTTGCCGCCGACGGACAGGAGGCCCGCAGTTTGGATAGCTGAAAATTGGTACTTTTCGGAACAATTTGAGCACGGTTAATAGCATATTAAAATGATGTGTTCATTAATTGGACTACCGGTGTGTGCACTCTCTTTCTACACCTCGATCTGTTTCTTGTTTTGTGGTGCGCTCTCGCCAGCGGAACGTATGTTTAACCACGGAACGTTTTAATATTTTGGGCGAATGTTTGTGGATTTGTAATACACGCCCTGTCCTTACCTCTTTTTGAGTCTCTTCATCTGCGAATTCCCTCTCGACTTCCTCGGATTCACGCTTGAGTTCTTCCCGCTGTTTTTCGAGATCAATACCTTCCTTCAACTTTTTAATTTCGCTTTTTCAATTGATCAATCACAAACCTTCCGCATCTCCTTTTCGTATTCGCCGATAGGAGATGAGTTGCAGACCGTCGCAAATGCGAATAATAAAATAAAAATTACCTTCATTCCTGAAATGTTGCAATTAGAACAACCACGCAAGTATTGGTGATTTTTCACTCAAAAATTGCATGCATCTGTTGTCCATATTGTACATGGATACCCTATGTGGAGTGTGCAACAGGTACACGACCAGGTACAAAACAAAAACATCACAATTTAAAAGCCTCTTGTGCATGTTTCAGAGCTAATTGCACTTGATTTGCACTCCTTGAACTACTTTGAAACCCTTTATTTTCTGGTTTAGTTGTTGATAAATACCAAAAATAGGTTCAGGAGGTACAACAGGTGTAAGAGTCGCAAGACCAGGTTCAAGAGGTACATGAGGTATACGATTAGGTATTCTAAATGCTTGAGCAAATTAAACTTGAATACGAAGCGTAGTTAGTGGTTGATGGAAATAATGCTATTCATTTATACTCTATACTCCGCTCCGTGCTCAGCGTGATTGATCAGGCCTCATAATTCGAAAATAATATTCCGCCCCCGCCCCTCTCTTCATTTGGCGTTCTCCCACTCAAAAGACGTAACGACTTGCATACATACACCTACACACTTGATGCGCGATAGCTGAGCAAGCATTCAAAGTCGAGAACGCAATCCAATACGTGTGCGAACGAGAAAAATAGTTCAAAATGCATCCGATTCTGTTTTTTCTTCTTCTGCGTTTTGTGTTAGTTTATAAACGTATACATGGTGTTACGCTTTATCGATAGATTCTACTACAATTAGACGAGGCTGAAGTCGATCTCGGCCCAGAAAGGAACATCCTTATCATTGTAAAGATAGACGAGCATTTGGTTGGAGTCAGAGACGATCGGGTTTGAGTCGGGATTGCCGCAGAACCTGCAAGAGATGGTACCAGTGTGGTACTAGACCGGTGCCGCAAGCTACCACAGCTCACTCACCGGAACCCGGGGATACGCGTGTCCTTAGTGGGAACGATCTCCATTCCAATAGAACGGCACATTGACCAGTAGTAGCTGAAATATCTTAGTTTGGTAAAGTATTCCATCTAGTTTTTGTATGACACCGAGAGCGATGATTTGCTTCTGTCACACAATTATATTCATAGATAGAGTGCGAAATGAGAGACCACTACTTTAGTTTTCGTCCACCCCTAGTAGTAAGCGTTTCTCACACTCTCTCGCTTTCCACCAGTACTCCTCTACACTATTGGTAAGCAACTGGTGGAAAACGATAGAATATGACAATATAAGAGAGGCACTGGTACTATTAGTGATGGGCGAACACACGAGTATCTCTTCATACCTCACACCCTCTTCACCGGTCGGTCGACGAGAGAGTGTGCGAAATGAAGAGACCGTGGTCACCATATTTGTAATTGAGAATGAACATCTAATCATCCTCACTCTCCGATCCGCGAGACGATCGCCTCAATTCGCTTGCCGACCGGAGCCTGAAGTATCATGGAGATTGACGTCAGCAATAGGAAGAGGGTTCACGGGATTTCGATGAATCTATTCCGTCTTTACTTTCTGGAGACGATCAAATTGATAATACAAAGAAGAACATACACTGGTGAAAGTAGTGACCTTGAGCAGCCCTAGGAATGTAGTTGTTCACCTCAATGATAACGAGTTTCTCCTGGAATCCTGCACCGGCGGGAACTTCCAGCTTGATCGACTGGTCGGCAGTCAACTTGGTCATTTGGGCGTTGTCGGGCTGGAATCGCTTTTTTACAGAAACCTTAGTTTATGAAAGACAACGATCTAATCGTTGGAAGTGGCGTGATAGAGGTAGAGTTGGTACCGTACCCTCCTCCTGCAATGGGTTCCCGCCCATCCCTTGGGGCAGAAGCATCTTTTGCAGTTGGCTCCGTCTTGCACACCATTGTTGTAACACGCTATACGCGTCTTGCACTTGTCTGAATCGATCCATCTTGAGCGGTTCGGTCAGGTTACGATCACCAAGTTCACTGTGATTTCAGTATTCCCCACTCACCAGTGCACTTGTACATCTTGTTAATGAGAAGTGTGTCGTAGAAAGTCGCTCTGGGCGATTCCATTGATCCCTGGTACTTCGCGAACGCGGGCTTGGCGTAGATCGTGGGCTTGTCGCGGTTGATGGCGAAGCTGGAATCAGGTTATTATCTTAGAACTCTCATGGTTAAGTTCCAGGTGGTTCCGACCCGACGCCCATACTCACGCCTTCTCGTGGTAGTGCTGCATGGATCCGAACTCGTAAGGGATTCCATAGTTGTCGATCTTTCCGTAGTAGGGAGGGTCCTTCATGAAGTTGTGTTCCTTGCCCTCCACGATATTGGCAGTGTCAACGATAACGTAGCTGGAAATTTGAAAATTGTGCGCGGCACGTGCCAAGGAGTGTGCGCGACTTACGCATCACGATCGGAGCGAGACTGGACGTGAAGGGTTCCGAAGGCGTGCGACACTTCGTGAGCAACGATAGTGACCTAAAGGGAAAAATATGATCGATTAATCTGCATGTAGTCGTTCCTTAAGCCAACTCATGAATTTGTAATAAGTGAAAATTATTCAACCAGCCATAAAAGTAATGTCCCAATTTGTTTAAAATCAAAACTCACCGAAAAGCATCCGGGAGCGAGATTCACACTCTGCTTTCCTCCCCTCATTCCAACGGACGAAGAACAACCGGTAGAATTGTGGTTAAACTCGAGTCTGCAAAGAGTCTTTTCATCCCATGAGAAGTTAGGCAATTGTAAATTGGTGAAAACTGGCAGAACTTTAACAAAAAATTAATACACTGGCATGCAGTGCTGGTCTTTTAGATATATCACATGTCTGTGCCTTGTCTTTCATCGATAAAATCAAAAAAAATTCGGGCTTGAATCTATAACATACACGTTCTCATCGTCCTTTCTGGCGGAGCGGAATTTTACACAGGTGCGGGACTTCCAAAAGGTCAGAGCTTCAGTTATTATTGATTTCTTGTCCTCAGCTGTAAAAATAAAGTGTCAGTCCCAAAAGTTCCATACTTCAGAAAATAATTTTCGAATTTTCGTTACAATGAGACCTTTGCCAGAACTGTAGTACAACATTTGAAATTTCTGTGTGACTCACGGAATCCTTTTTTGAACTTGTATGGAATGACGGGGGCGCCCATCGGCTGCCACAAGTCAACCACATCAGAGAGTGCCTGACGACGCTGGAGCGTCGCATTGGGGTCACGGTCGAGCGCACGCGCCCACTGCTTGCTGAAGGGAGACTGGGTTATCAATAACTAGTGCATAATATTAGGAAACATATGCAAACTGCGTCACTACGTAAATGAAGGACTTACGGAGAGAGATCGATGTCTCCCTCGAAGAGATCATTTGCCAGATCGCCGTTAATCTCAAGCTCAGTCATCTCTTGGATGGTTCCATTGGGAGTCGAGGGATAGGCGGCGCGCAGCTTGGAAAGCTGCAACGATCAGGTACCAGGAAGTATTTCGGGGTCCATGGTTTGGATCCGGGTACCTGGTCCTGGGTTGTTTCGTCTGCGAATTCCTCCTCCACTTCTTTCGACTCGTGTTTGAGTTCCTCGTGAACTTTGTCGAGGTCAATTCCCTCCTTAAGAAAATTGAGCAATTGGGCAACGCTTTCCCGAATTTTCAGAGATTCTTTTTTTTACCTTTTGCATCTCCTTTTCTAAATCTTCCAGTGGAGAGGGGACACCAAGCGAGGAGAGGGCTAAGAGAAGGACCAGCCGATACATCATGGCTAAATTCAATCGAGTTTTCCATGAACCTTAGGAAATTACAAGTGCGTATAAAAGCGCCAGAATACTTACCTCAACAGCGATGCAACGTATGTGATTGAAGTGCTCCTCCTCTGGTTTCTCATACTTTTATACGTAAAAGTGCAATCTCGATTTGTTGGTTCAGCCGTGCGGACCCGTGAACATACGATTGTAACTACACTGTACATCCTTCTGCTCTCTCCGCGTCCCATAGTCTCTCAATGGCAGCGAGTTATTCGCTAGAGCATCAGAACACGAAAAGACTAGACGGGGGAAATATAATAGTTCCGAACATTATTGGCACAGGAGCGGAATGACGTTAGTAGAAGCACAAGGAACGTCGAGTTGCAAATGAGATTTGCACGTTCATAATGATATTGTGAAATATCAAGTTTCATTCCGTTGTGTTTTTATATTCCACGTTTCACCAGTAAGTACGATCCAAGAAAAGCAAAATGCTTCACATAAATACGCACAGTTTGACTTTAACGATTCATTAATTACCTTTTTTTAACTGTTCTTCCCCGTCAGTCTTTTTTGTGAATTTTAAACATTGCATAAACTACACAATGGGAATGGGGATCGTTGTATATTAATTATATTGTATTTTTGCGAGATGCATATTAATTGTTGTGCTCACATAAATATCTTAGCAAAAATCAATAATAATGCTTTATTGTGATTAACACTCAGATATCTTCCGGGAGCAGCTACTGAGACATATCGATCGATTGCAATCGATAATACAAATATTGCGCCTCCCGACACGCCCATTTCAGGAATTGCCTGAATGAAACTAAATGAGTAGCAGAATCGGAGTGAAATCAGACCATCAAGAAAATACATTCCATGCTTTCTCGCCGAGTTCCTGTGAAAACATCACGAGCTTCAGAAAAAGTCGCAAGCTGCAAAAGGAAATTATTTAAAACAAATCTTTTTTACATATTAAGTAGATTAAGTGTATTCAATAATATATTTTTGAATAAACAACATATAGTTTTCAGTAAAGAGTTCTATATTTTTGTAAATGGTATTAGGCACAAGTACTTGACGTCGAAGATAGCACATGAACTGATTAGAATGGAAAAATGGGTTCTCTCGGGCCTACAATTATAAATATATATTCTCTGTTTTAACGAAATGCAAAGTATATCACGCAAAAGAAAAGAAAAACATACTTACCTCCATCTCATAAATGTGACAAACATAAGCGAGTTGAATACGATTCCCATTAAATTGAATGCACTGCAGAGTCCAAAGAACAGTTGAGCTCCGATTTCAAAATCATTGGCTGTCAGCATCTTTTAAATTATTATGGAATTGTATAACGGCAATTTTGGATCTTTGAAACTGTGGGCGGTTAAATTGTGATTTCGTGTGATGTGAAATATAGTATTAAAAAATATGAAAATATCAAAAATAGTGAAATGCGCTGTGAATTTCTGGAATATATAATTGTAGTAAATCCAAGCGCCGTCTGATATCAAAAGCAACCGTTCGCAATCACAAGAAACACGCATTTCATAACTTCTTTGAAGAACAAATTCTCGGATACTTGAACATTCTGGGCTCTGCTATCGGGTGATCCATCAATGCGACGGGCTTTTATCGGGTAGTTCTCCCACTCATTCCTCGCAGGCGAGTAACCGTGGCATCGGGTAACCTCATATTTCGCACTCTAATTCTCGGTGTTTTGCTTGTTTCAATTTTAAGTAATTGTTCATTTAAACACTTCATTGCTTTCAAAAGCCTGTTTTGTTAGTCTCGGTAATGACATAGAAACATGCAGCTGTGCCGATTAACTAGCTACAATTTGTCTGAAGAGAATGATACGAAAATTAATTCAACAATGATTCAAAGTATTGAAGTATGAAGTATTATCTGAAGTATAAGATGGTTTTGTACGATTGTTCACAGACATCGCATTAGTGAGGATGCAGTATATATTAATTACACATGTTGTATTTATTAATTACGCCGAGTGGTTAATTGATTGAAGATTTGAAGATAATAAAGTTCTTCTTGGCAATATTACAGAAAGTTTATGAGATACTGCGATGGTTCTTTTCCTTCCATACAACGATTTCACCACCCTCCGAAATTCCTAACTGAAAGAAATAAAACTTTCGATTTGTTGTTCGATATTACCTTGTAGAAAACGATGAATTTAAATGCGACTCCACAATTTATATAGCAAGCAACGAAACAAATCCCACACGATCTAACAGTTTCTGGCATTATTCTTCTCTCGTATCAAGTCAACGGTGCTCACTATGGTTTTATGTGCTCTTTATGAGATTACTTGATATGTCGAGTGCGAACAAGATTGAAACGAGCAATTGAGTCATCATTCGTCCACTCATTTCAAACATAGTTACGGAGAAAACCGTTCTCAGCTCTCGAAGAAGAGCCGCTATCTCGATGTTTCTTGCTGAAATATGTAAATTTAATTTCGGGAAAAACCAAACTAGCGGGGTGCGTGGAAGTTAAGTGCACTTTTAAAGTAAGGTTCAGGTACAATTCGGTCCAGGGGGACTTCGGTAGCCCGAAACAATATTGTCCAGGGGTAGTTCAGTCGCCGGGTGCAATATTGCTCAATGTCAGGGGTAGTTCAGTCGCCGGGTACATTATTGCCCAGGGGAATTCCGTTGCCGGGAGCACATTCGGTCGAGACACATGTTTGAAAAAAAAGTAAATCACTAGATACAGTACTGGCGATTTCCGTTGCAAAATGCTCGTGAGGCGAGGTCTCCTGAGGTCGATTTCATAAGTTTGCCATAAAAGGCATGCAGAATTCATGAGGGGATAATGTAGAGGAGTACGGCGGTCTTACTGTAACCACCCGCGGAAGTTTGCTGTACAAATCATGAATCTGACCTACACACTCCGAACTCATCTGGGGATACTGTCGTGGAAAACTCATCTGGGAAATCTGAACTAAGGAATAATGGTTGACCCGCACAACTATCAACTCAAGGGGTATTGCAAGCGCATGTTTTGGCGCGGGTTTATGTATGTAAACTTTGAGTGACTTATTGACTGATTTATTGATTTTGAAAGATGTGACCTAGGGAATATCTGTTGCTCCAGCGAACTTCATTAATAAGAAATAAAAGTGTGCCAGCACTTTCCGGCGCTACTGCACGCACCTTTGGCTTCGAAGCTCGAAAGCTGAACAAGCATTCAATATCAAGAACTCTATCCAATACGTGTGCGAACGGAAAAAAATCGAAAGATCAAAATGTCACTCTTCTGATTTGGGGTTCTCCCTCCCAAAGACGTAACGACTTGTATACGCCTACGTAACGTTTGCTTCGAAGCGCGAAAGCTGAACAAGCATTCGGGGTCAAGAACTCAACCCAATACGTGTGCGAACTAAAAAACCGAAAGATCAAAATGTATGAAATACTGAAGTTTTTTCTCAGTATTTTCTCAGTTTACATGGTGTGATGCGATTTATCGATAGATTCTACTACAATTAGACGAGGCAGAAATCGATTTCGGCCCAGAAAGGTACTTCCTTATCGTTGTAGAGCCAGACGAGCATTTGGTTCGAGTCGGAGGCCATCGGGGTCGGGTCGGGTTTGCCACAGAACCTGAAAGGTCGGGGGTGGGGTCACGTGAAACACGTTTGCACCTGTTTTCAGGAAAAGTGTTCTGCGATGCAAGAAAAGCTTTTAAAAGTGTCGGAACATGCCCATTGCACATTATCTTGCGTTTCCAACGAAGAGGCTGAGAGCGAAATTTTTTCGATCGCTCTCAGCCTCACGAGCCTTTTGCAACGGAATAAGCCAGTACTCTTTGTAGTGACTAATTTTCCCCAACATACTTCCAGGTTTAATGGGACCTGGTACTGCAAATGAAATGAATTTCGGATTAAAGAGAATTTTCTTCCGATTTAAAACCGCTTATTTTCACGATTAAAAAAAATTTAGTTTTGAATTTTCAAATGTGTCATTTTTGGCTGAAATGACCCGGCACTACTGTGTTTAGCCGCTAAACACAGTAGCTTCATTTATAGGCTTTATCTCTGGGTTTGAGGTGATTGATCAGGCCGCCTAATTCCAAAATATTATTCACCCCCCTGTCATGATTTCGCTTTCTCCCACCCAAAAGACGTTACGAATTGTATACATACACCTACACACCGTTGCTTCGAAGCGCGAAAGCTGAGCAATCATTCAAAGTCGAGAACTCTATTCAATACGTGTGCTAAGGAGAGAAAAAGGTAGAAATGTATCAGATATTGAAATTTTTTCTGTGCTTTTGTCAGTGTAGAATGGTGTGATACGATTTATCGATACATTTTACAATAATTAGACGAGGGTGAAGTCGACATCGGCCCAGAAAGGAACTTCCCTATTGTTGTAGAGCCAGAAGAGCATTTGATTCGAGTCGGAGACGATCGGGGTCGGGTCGGGCTTGCCGCAGAACCTGAAGAGCACGGTACCTCCACAGTATCAATGTGGTACCTTAACGGTGCCACAAGCTACCACCGATCACTCACCGGAAGCCGGAAAGACGCGTGTCCTTGGTGGGCACGATCTCCATGCCGATGGAGCGGCACATTGGCCAGAAGTAGCTCAAAGCCTTTCCGTTAACAAAATCTTTTTTCAGTTAAGGTAAGTTAAGTTGCGTCAGGTCAAGGTTAATTTTTTTCGTGCAGATATTTAAAGCAGGGAAGTTAGTTTGTATAAAGTAGTAGATTTCGGAATTGCGCCGTAATGACTACATTACGGGGTCAGTATGAGTCCTTACTCTCCGAGATCAGATACGACTGCCTGGATGCGCTTGCCGGCCGGAGCCTGAAATATCATGGTGAGTTTACAATGACACCTCCAATCGAGTTCGATCAGTTCAGTTTAATGACTGAGCTACGATTTCACTTCGAGAAACGGAGAATTTCACACTAACACCAAACAGAAGTAGGAATAATCAAGCTCTTGCGTAGTGTAAATAGGAAATTAGTAAATTTGGTTGTTCACCTCAATGATGATGAGTTTCTCCTGGTATCCGATGTATGTACCAGCGGGAACTTCCATTTTCATCTTCTGGTTGGCAGTCAGTTTGGTGACTTCGGCGTCGGCGGGCTGGAGAAAATAAATTCTAGTTAAGTTAAATAATTTGTCAAAGATATCTCCCTACTAATCCCACTCAATTTGAAATAACAGAGAAGTGCAATGCAATCATAGAGAGTGCGCGGTAGATGAAAAGTTAGTACCGTACCCTCTTCTCGCAGAATTTTCCCGCCCATCCCTTGGGACAGAAGCATCTAGTACACTTGGAACCGTCCTGCACACCATTGTTCTTGCACTTTATAGGCTTCTTGCAATTGTCTGAATCGATAAATGGTCATTTCGCGATTTGATACTGCGATTACTGTATTCCCCACTCACCAGTACACTTGTACATTTTGTTGATGAGAAGTGTGTCGTAGAAAGTCGCTCTCGGAGCATCCATCGATCCCTGGTACTTGGCGAACTCGGGCCTGGCGTAGATGGTCGGCTTGGTGCGGTTGATGGCGAAGCTGGGACCAGGATCTTATCTAAGGATTCAATTGGTTCGGTTCCAGGCACTCATGGTACCGACCCG
Organism: Pristionchus fissidentatus; assembly: GCA_036245785.1. Taxonomy (NCBI): domain Eukaryota; kingdom Metazoa; phylum Nematoda; class Chromadorea; order Rhabditida; family Neodiplogasteridae; genus Pristionchus; species Pristionchus fissidentatus. Next base: position 15,425,917 of record BTSY01000004.1, read on the forward strand.
ACATCGACTCACGCCTTCTGGTGGTAGTGCTGCATGGATCCTAACTCGTACGGAATTCCGTAGTTATCGATCTTTCCGAAGTTTTGCGGGTCCTTCATAAAATTGTGTTTCATGCCCTCCTCGATATTATCAGTGTCGACGATAATGTAGCTGTAAATATGATAATTATGTGCGGCACGTGACACGGAGTGTGCGCGACTTACGCATCACGATCGGAGCGAGACTGGACGTGAAGGGTGCCGAAAGCATGCGACAATTCGTGAGCGACGGTAGAGACCTACGGGGAAAATAATATCGAATATATTTTGTGTATTATTTTGTTAAGCAAATTCATGAATACGATTGTAATTAGCGAAAATTATTTGACCAGCCATAAAAGTAATGTCCCAATTTAGTTGAAAATAATTGCTCACCGAAAAGCAATTGGGACCGAGATTGAGAGTCTGCTTTCCTCCCCTCATTCCAACGGAAGAGGAGCAAAGAGTAGAATTGTGGTTGAATTCGAGTCTGCAAAGGTCATTTCCATCACTTGCAAATCTATTGAAAACTGACTGAAAGTTTAGGAAATATTCAGGAAGATCTGCGCAGTGCTGGTTATCATCTAGTTATCACAAATTTCTTTCAACGATAAAATCAAGAAAATCAGGCTTGAATCTATAACATACACGTTCTCGTCGTCCTTTCTGGCGGAGCGGAATTTTACACAGGTGCGGGACTTCCAAAAGTTGAGAGCTTGAGTTATTATCGATCTCTTGTCCTTAGCTGAAAAACATGAAAGTGTCAGTCCCAAAAGTTCCATACTTCATACAATAATTTACGAACTTTTGTTTGAAGCCAAAATAAGTAATTTCGACTAGAACTTTGCCAGAACTGTCGCACAACATTTGAAATTACTGTGTGACTTACGGAATCCTTTTTTGAACGTGTACGGAATGACTGGGGCGCCCATTGGCTGCCAGAATTTGATCAGATCAGTGATTGCCTGACGACGTTGGAGCCTTATATTGGGGTCACTGTCGAGAGCACGCGCCCATTGCTCGCTAAATTAGAATTAAACAACCATTTACTAGTGACTACTTTGAATGACTAATTCACAAAAGTAACAATAGATGCAAATGTCGAAATCGCTATTGATGGATTATTCTTCTTACGGAGAGAGGACGATGTCTCCCTCGAACAGATCATTTGCCATATCGCCGTTGATCTCAAGCTCAGTCATCTCTTGGATGGTTCCATTGGGAGTCGAGGGATAGGCGGCGCGCAGCTTGGACAGCTGTAATGATCAGGCACCAAGTTACTTCGTGGTCCATAGTTTGGGCCGGTTCCGGGTACCTGGTCCTGAGTCGCTTTGTCTGAGAATTCCTCCTCCACCTCTTTCGACTCGCGTTTGAGTTCCTCGTGAACTTTGTCGAGGTCGATGCCCTCCTTAAGAAAATTGAGCAATTGGGCAACGCTTTCCCGAAATTTCAGAGAATCTTTTTTTTTACCTTTTGCATCTCCTTTTCTAAATCTTCCAGTGGAGAGGGGACACCAAGCGAGGAGAGAGCTAAGAGAAGGACGAGTCGAGACATCATGACTGAAATCAGTCAGTCTACTATGAATATTGGGGAATTACATGTATGTATAAAAGCGCCAGAATACTTACCTCAGCAGCGATGGAACGCCTTTGACTGAAGTGCTTCTGTCCTGGCTTCTCATACTTTTATACGCAAAAGTGCAATCTCGATTTGTTGGTTCAGCCGCGTGGACCCGTGAAAAGATGCTTGAAACTACACTGTACGTCCTTCCAGTCTCTCCACCTCACGTATTATCTCAACGGCAGCGAATTATTCACCAGAGCATCAGAACAAGAAAAGACTAGACATGGGGGAAATAGAGCAGTTCCGAATGTTATTTGAACATGATGGGAATGACCTTAATATGGAACGTTGAGCGACGAATGATTTTTTATTTACACTTACATAACAATATCGTGAAATAAAATGATACATGCTGTGCAGTAGGGATGACCGTTCGGTTTCCGTCTACCCCGTGACAGTGTCTCTCCGTTTCACGGGAGAGAGATAAGAGGACGGGTCAAATGCCGTTTCACGGAAAACGGCACGTATTGTAGTATTTTGGAATATTGCTTGGAAAAGTAAAAAGAAATTATAATTCCTACAGCTGTATTGCATAATATTTACATGAAATAAACATTTGTCAAAAGTAACTAAAATTCTCGTTAGGTGTCATTTTAGTCTCTTTTCTCTCCCCCGAAAACGGGCCGTTTTCTAAAACGGCCCGTTTTGAGAGGCAATCCCGTGAAACGGGAAGGGAGAGAGAGTTCACCTCTCCTCTCCCGTGAAAAGGAGAGAGACCACGAGGTAGTTGAGGGGCCATTCACGAAACTGAACAGGCAACCCTACTGTGGAGTGATTATATTCAGCGCTTCACTAGCAAGCACGATCCAATAAAATGTAACATGCTTCACATAAATGCGCTCAATTTGACTTCAACGAAACATTAATTATATGTTCTATTTAAATGTTCCTCCTTATCTTGTCGTGTAAGCAAACGTGGGAATTCTAAATATTGCATGAACTACACAATGAGAATAGAGATGCATACTACTTGTTGTACTCATATAAATAGCTATGTCGTAGCTAACAAATTCAATTATAATGTATTATTGCGAGTGATGCGATGAAAATGATTGTCTCTTGAACGAAACGACGGAAAGTTTATGCAGTGTCGACACGCTGTCCTTCCTCCCAAAGAAGGAATGCGCGGATTTACGAAATTCCGAGCTAAAATATTATTATTTTTTTATTTGGAATTAACTTTTACAAATGAACCTTGTGAAATAGAAAACGACGAATTTGAAGGCAATTCCACCATTGACAAAGCACGCGGCGGCACAAATGCCAAATGATCTAGCCTCATCTGTATTATTTCTTTGATATTCTTTATTATCTTTGCGTTTAAAACATCTGACTGATTTGTACGTTTTTTGTCATCATTTTGGAGTTTGAAAATGTGGTCCGCACCTGAAATCTTGAGTGCGAACAGAATGGAAACGGTCGACTGCGTAATCATCCATCCACTCAATTCGAAAGCCGTCACGTAGCAAATCGTTCGAAGCACTCGTTTGAGAGCCGCTGTCTCACTGTTTCGTGCTTCAATTGGGGTGAATAGATAAGTAAATTGGTCTTGCAATCGTCAAGATATGGCGGTACTGAATAGAGCGGATGCCAATTTAGGAAGTTCGAAAATGGGAACCCAATGACAACTGCGTATCCCTGTTGTTCCACGCGCTTCTAGGGCACGGTACCTTCGCCTGCTTCAGTTTTCTTGCTACTATTCCAGCGAATATGTCATTTACGAAATTGGATAGACCATATTTGCGGGCACTAAAAGTGCGTCATCAACAGTGGAAGTACTCTCTGCGGACTCCTAATTTTCCATTTATTCATCATGCTATTCATCAGATTTCAATTCTGTTCAATTTATCATCACTGCGAACTTGATAGTGATGCTAGTTAGTGATGATTAAGGACGTATCTCGCCTCTATCTTTGATCAGCCGCCAAGTACGATAGTAAACAGCGATGGCAGCGAAATCCACGAGGGCGAAAGAGAAGGCCCAGTAAGTACCAGAATCGTCATGGTACGGAGTGGGAATCAGACACAGCGATTGTCTGTAAGGAGCTGATTGATTCCAATTTACTTAATTTTGTTTTGGAGCTTTCAGTAAGCGTGCTATGATAAGTCGTGAAAAGTCTAGACTATGGTAACCAGTAATCTTACTCCTCTCGATAAGAGTGGACAACCAGATAAAAATGAAATGCGAGGAAGAGCGCAACTGCCGTGTAATGCATCTCAAAAAGATAATCTATGCATGTTCCATTTACTTAATAAATACTTCTTCATATTTTAATTTACCATGAGATACTGTAAACGGTTGAGAGTTCGGTATCTGCCTGGGTCAGCAACAGAAAATAATCGATCAATTGCAATGCATAGCACGAACACCGATCCTCCCGAAACGCCCATTTCAGGAATGATCTGTGGATACTGTAGATGACTTCTTATTGAAAAGCATTCCAACCATCAATGTAATGCATTCCGTGCTGCTCCGGTGTGTCACCGTGAAGACATCGTGAGTTTCGGAGAATGTCGCGAGCTGTGAGATGCGTATTTATTGATTATGCGGCTGGCGATGATATCTGGTCATGTTAGCTAAATAACTGGTGAATGGGCTTACTTGATGCATGACGTCAAATAATGCGCAAGAGCTTATCAGAATTGAGCAGTGTGTTCGAGCGGGTCTGAAGGTCACACCTTTATTATTTTTATATTGTTCTGCCTTGGACTGATTACCTCCATCGCATGAAAGTGAAAAACAGGAATGAATTGAACATGATTCCCATAACATTGAACGCTGTACAAAGACCGAAGAAGAGTTTGGATGCAAAGACAAAACCACTCGCAGTAAGCATCTAGAAATATGTTATTCTCAAATAAAGTTTTCACGCAAGTCACATGGAAATGCGGTACAAAAACTGATCAGCTGTTCTCTTGTTGGAACTAAATCCGGGATTCAAAATGGAGTGAAAATGGGCCGAGAGATGGAAAGTAATAGAGAACTTCGATGGCAATGCAATTTAATACGAAAAGCCTGGTTAATAGTCATTCGAAAATGTATGACAATTCGGAAGATGTGAACAAATGAGTAAGAGATAATGCAAGAAAAAACCTTTTGAATTCTCTAGAGACAAGTGTAAATTTAAAAAAAAATTTCGTAAGTGCGGGAATAAAAAAAGACCATATGATACACTCGGTGGCTTATTTATTTATATATCATATATATCATTTGATACACCTGCAACGAAGCAAATGATAAAGAATAATAAGATAAATGTATATGTGTGTAGGCAGATGGGAAGTAGGGAAGGGGAGAGATGCAGATTAGTGGTCAAATAAAACTGTCAACAGGACGCCATCCACCAGACGCAGTCTCGTGCCTTTCTACCATACAATCACCGCTAAGTGTTGAAATAGAATGCCTCGTCGGTAGTGTAGAAAAATTCGAAAAATGTTAATACCGCAATCAAGAATCTGAGAGTGCTGCACAAATATAACTGAGTTACTATTCATGCGAACATGTGCAGTTCCGTTCCCATGTAATCAGGACCACACTTCATCACGCCTGTTCAGCGTCATTCTATTAGCAACTCATGAGTTGATCACGTTACTGATGATTGAACAGTAGCCACATCATAATGCACGCATATCCTGTGTTTTAACATTTTGATCAATATTTTCTAAAATACAACGAATACAACATTCATTTAATTTACTCAACTTCAAGAATAGTAATAAAAATTTTTCTATCTGCCGTCCTTTCAAGAATAGCAATACATATTATTTTCTATGTGCAGTTACCTTAGAGATTCTCGGAATGTGTGTAAAAGAGCTAACTGTCAATTCAATTGATATATTTATTCATGAGCTATTGCTGTAGTGAAAGAGGATTAGATGAAAATGAGGATTTCTTTAACGATATAACAGAAAGTTTATGAGATTCTGCGACGCTTCGTTTCCTTCCATAAAACGAATTTACAAGTTTTCGAAATTCCGAACTGGAAAAGAACCTCATGAATGTCGTTTATTGCAACTATCTACACGTCATCTTGTAAAGTAGAAAACGATGAATTTACGAAGCAAGACGCGAAACAAAATCCCTCATGATTCTGACGTCAACAATGGTCATTTTTGAATCCCCGATGTCTATTTGCAATCTCACATATTAGATGAAAAGTTGAAGTGATTGTTCAAAAGTGTAAATCAGATAAATCGAATTGAGTTGTTTTCTTGTTAGGAGTGCACATGAGCTGTCGAGTGCGAACAAGATGGAGACAAGTGTTTGCGTCGTCAATCGTCCACTCAATTCGAATTTTGGCATGTAACAAATCGTTCGGAGCACCCGACCAAGAGCGGCCGTTTCTTGCTACAATTTAAAAAAATTGATCTTTACAAAATATTCATTCCATATTTCACTGTGGAGAGTACAGCAATTCTTTGAAGAATGTGCATCCAGATGAATTACCTCTTTCTCTAATCATTCGCCAAGTGTGGTAGTAGACAGAGGCTGCGATCTCGACGAGGGCGATGGGATAGATCCAGATAGATCCCGACTCGGAGTGATACGGCGTAGGAATGAGGCACAATGAATACAAGAAGAATCACACAAATCGTCAATCTAACTCTATAAAATTCTCAATGTGTCTAGTACATCATTGGTGAATGAATATCGGAATGTCAATGGTACAATCAACATCTCTGAGAGGTTTCAGAAAACGCAGCACGTGAGATTCCATAATTGTGGACGATTATTTCATTACCGATTGCATTTCACCGCCGTTTAACGGTTAGCCAGTTACTAACTGATCCAACGAGAGTGTCTGCTCGAAACATTTCCACAAGCTATCGCCATTGAGAACAAACACAAATGAACTTCATATATGTTTATGAACTTCTGTTAACCATTAAAAATTTTTATTAGTTCGTATGAGTGCTGAATCAAGCCATGGGAGAGAAGGATTGGATCATTGGTTTATTTTGTCAAACGCGTTTCGGGTTGTTTAACCCATCGTCAGTGACAGCAAACTACCCTATAATGAATGACAGTTACAAACAGAAAATTGATAAAGCGCGAAACAGTTAAAATAGGAGAGAAGAGATGTGTTGAATTGGTTGGGAGAGGGAGGGAGGGGAGAATGAGAGGGAGAGAAGAAAGATATAGAGAACTCCTTTTTACATGTTGTAACTCCTCCGATGTCATTCATTATAGGGTAATTTGCTGTCACTGATGATGGGTTAAACAACCCGAAACGCGTTTGACAAAATAAAACAATGATCCAATCCTTCTCTCCCATGGCTTGATTCAGTACTCATAATAACTGATTCCACATGAAGATAACCAAGTTCTCACTCTTCTCTCAACATTTGTTTTGCCTCATTCACAGTTATTCAATCGTGCCAAATTTCTATTTATCGGAATTTTTCATTTCAAACACTTTTTTTGCTTGCAAAGTCTGGTTTGTCAAGTATTGAGCAACACATTCAAAAATTTTCACTTAAGAATCAGAATTATTCTTCCCACGAATGATGACGAATTGAAAATTAGTTGTTTGTCGCATTTGAACAGGTAGACTCGGAAACGTCATCATAGTAGGCGGTTTTGTCGATTAAGAGGCTAGAATAGAAAAAAATAGAATTTTTGTGACCAGGATTTCGACATCCATCTGGTTACTGGAATTTCCGGATTAGTGGAAGAATTTATATTACTGATTGATTGGCGGTCAGAAATACTTCAGCAACTCTATTCATTCAAATATTGGTATGTTCTTGACGCTATTTCAACAATGATTAAAAGTGTTGTTTTAGCTGCAGTATTCGATATGTTTGTGTACGATCGTTCACATACATCGTAGTACAGGCGGCAGAAGAAGATTTTTGAATTTATAAATTATGCCGAATGAATTGAATGAGGATTGGAAGAAAATGAAGGTCTTTTCGGCGATATCACGGAAAGTCTATTAGATGCGGCGACGGTTCCCTTCCTTCCATACAACAACCTCGCCAATCGCCGGAATTCCGAACTGGAAGATAACTTTACGCCAGTCGTTCTATTTTAAGAATGTTTTATTGATTACCTTGTAAAGTAGAAAACGATGAATTTAAATGCGACTCCACAATTTATGAAGCAAGCTGCGAAACAGATCCCGCATGTTCTGGCCGCATCTGATTTAATTTTTCTTTCGAATGTCATCGGCTAAACGTGATAACTATTTTTCACGTTTTCTGGGTTTGTACTGCTGTATTCATTATTGATTCCCTAATAATTTGAGGTGTCTCCCTTTCTCTCAATTTCGAATCTCTCTCCATTTCACACACTCCAACCAGTCAATAAGCAAGAGAGGGAGAACATAATGAAGAGAGAGTTACCACTGAAGCTAGCATAATATCTAGTACCTGAGACATCGAGTGCAAACAAGATTGAAACGAGCGACTGTGTCATCATTCTCCCACTCATTTCGAACATGGTTACGAAGAAAATGGTCCGAAGCACGCGGCGAAGACCGGCCGTCTCGCTGTTTCTTGCTAAAACATTACAAGTTATTTCGTAGAGATCTGCATTCTTTTTTTGTAACGCCTCTCATGTAACAATTCCAAATGATATGTCCTGAAATTGGGGGATCTCGGCTCCTATAGAAACTAGATACTTAAAAAGTATTTTAAGGTGGAAAATATAATACCCCTAAACCCCACTGCGGAAATTCAATTTTCATCATCTGCCTTACAATTTACGTCTCGGATATATAAAAAAAATTATGTTTGCATGCGAATGAACTTGCCTCTTTCCCGAATGAGTTGCCATGTGCGGAAGTACACACAGACAGAAACGATATCAATGAGGGAAAAGGAGTAAATCCAATACGACCCCGATTCATCGTGATATGGAGTGGGAATGAGACAGAGTGAGTATCTAAAGTACGAAATCGTATTGCCTATGGACAATGTAAGACACATCTTGAAACCGTTAGACGTTACTAGGCGTTGGGTTTGCAGCTACGCTTGAATCTCAGGCAAAACACCGAACGTAAAATAGAGTAGTTTAAAAACAACTGCTTACTCCTCTCGATAATAGCTATAGATAAGGGAGAAGTGGAATGCGATAAATAGCGCAACGACCGTGTAATGCACCTTCAATGGCGTGATTGTAGTTTAATGCTTGAGAATTGTATTGTAAGACGTGCTCACAGCGAGGTAATATAGTCGATTAATACTCCTATATCTGACAGGAGCAGCTACTGAGAAAAATCGATCGATGGCAATCGATAACACAAAGATTGCTCCTCCCGACACGCCCATTTCAGGAATTGCCTGAATGAAACTAAATGAGTAGCAGAATCGGAGTGAAATCAGACCATCAAGAAAATACATTCCATGCTTTCTCGCCGAGTTCCTGTGAAAACATCGTGAGCTTCAGAGAATGTCGCAAGCTGTAATAGTCAATGAAGTATAATCTCACAAAACTACGTGAAACATAATCAATAGAGTTCAGCACCGACTATGTTTGATGTAATAATTTTTAAAAAAAAATCATACTTGAAGCATCACATCGAAGATTGCACAGGAACTGATTAACATGGAAAAATGGGTACGCACAGGCCTAAAAATACAGACCTGACTGTATGCACAACAAATATGGCTCAAAATTGAAGACAACAATCTGATAAGAAGAGTTTACCTCCATCGTATAAATGTGAGGAACATTAGAGAGTTGAATACAACTCCCATTACATTGAAAGCTGTACAAAGTCCAAAGAACAGTCGGGCTCCAATCTCGAAATCATTGTCGGTCATCATCTCTAATGAATTTCTGTTAATTTATGAGATGTTAGCACATTAAAAAGTACGTAAAATCGGGGGAACTGTGAAAGAGGAAGGAGCGATATTGAACAGCGTATTGACACGTATCCCTTTTACACCACCTGCGGATATAACTGGATGTGGTATGATACGGAGATATTGTACTTGAGAGCACACGATGGACTTGTAGTAAATACAAATGAAGGAGTTGGACAGTTATAGCAGATCATATCTCATTATATTTATTTGCGAACAATCAATTAACAAAATTAAAGCAATTTGCAATCTCACTGCAAAATGTTTAAATAGAAATGTCGATGCAAGGAATCGGACAGGTGTATTCAGACAAATGAGTGTACTGGATCATGTATTCCTGAAATACACTTCCTGCTAGTTCTACGCATACAGCTGATTGCTTTGAAATCGTTAACCAGTGTGTTAGTGAGAAAATATGTCAACTAGGGATGACGAATGAAAAGATGAAGATCGTAATGAAGAGGTGCCCTATGAGAGGGATTAGCTCTTCATGAAGAGCTGAGAAGCGAAATGGCAAATAAGAGGAATTATTTTCCCAGATCCGTTTTTTCACGGTACAATCTAACTGTCATATTTTATACTTCACGAGTTCGCTAATTTTAATTAAAATCATTACGTGCAGTGCACAGTAGTACATCATTTCCCACTTCATTTTTCTGAACTAATATCACGGAAAAGTGGGTCAGTCCCTTTGTCAAGGGAGTATGGACTCTTCATTCTCGCTCTTTATTCGTCATTCCTAATGTTAACTGATTAACGCATTTCTGAACAGTTACGAGCAGTTAAAATACAATTGAAAAATTGTAATTTAAAAGCCAAATGAGACTTTAATTCTCCTAATGAGAAAATCTAGAAATGAATTGTTGGAGACTATTTCTTTCGGTTGAAGAATCCATCTAGTCTTCATTTCGGCCCTTCGATGGCTGCGCAATCTCTGCAGAAGCGTTTACTTGCGGCGCCTGAATTCAATCTATTACAACAAAAACATTTCCCTATTCAATAAGTCAAACGTGCTGAATGTCTATAATTGTAAAACAACGCTATATAATTTACAGAAAATGACGATTGCTGGTTTTGATCGTTGCTCGGCGTCACGTTGACGGCTTCGGATAACTAGCTCTTGATCACCTTTGCACAGTTAGACTGGGACACGACGTAGAAGAAGGCGACTGTACCGATGATGCACGCTCCTGCAATCAAATCATGTCTGGGGGAAAATGAAAACATCCAGATCATTAAGGTAAGAAACATCTTCAATTACAACCGAATATCATGTTCAATTTAACTTTAATAGACGATCTAAAAACGATTCTCACCAGTCATGAGGGCAATAAAACTGCTGACTGTCATAGCGGGCGCTGTGAAGAACATCACTGCGGACGAGAGGGACTGGAAATGCCAGTTGTCGATTGACAGATGGGAGCTACCGTATACCTGGTAAAGTTTGGACACGGCGAAGACCTGGTCTCGTCTCTCTGGCATCGCAACTGCGGAGACGACGGTGCGTGCAGTCATAACACACGCGTCGGCAGTGCCAATGAGGAAGGAAACGAAGAGACAAAGGGAGAGACTTTGAATAAAACTTTTTCAAGTTGTCCATTATTTTTATAAAATCTAATGTAACCGCGTGTTTCTTGTTAGAACGATTGAGTATTATTGTCGTGATTAGACTTTGAAAAGGAACTATGCAATTACTCGCATTTCTCCGCACACACTCCTCATTTCCCTTTATCGTGAAATCTGTCGATTATTGTATGCGACTAGTTGATCCGTTACTTTTCAAAGTCTATTTGTGAATGAATGATTCATACGATGCTCACGTCGGTTCGATGTAACGCGATGGCTCATCTGTCGGTCGAACGAAGGCCATCTCAGGAATCATGAGGAAAATGAGGAGAAAAGAGACGGCGAGCAAGCACATTCCTGAGAGTAATAGTTTGATTGAGCAAGAAAAAATGCAACCAACCGATCGAAATAGCGTAGACCAGGCCGAAATTGCGGATGCGGCGAGATAGAAGAGAGAGCACCAGCCCCACTGGTAAAGTCTTTTTGTTACGTTCTGTTTTGAGCAGGCCAGCCGTAAACAGAGCAGGCCTAGACCGAGCAGAAGATAACTAGTAAAGATAGGACAAGATGCACAGTTAGTGGAAGGTGGTATTCGGGAGAACCTGGTTTGAGTATAATTTTTCCGTGCACTCACTAGCAACATCACCGAGTCCGATCATCATCATAGCAAGGGCGGGCAGGAATCGGTACGTGGAGAGGGACTGAAAGTGAACAAATCTTTTAGTGAAAGTCGATTATTGGTTCCTTGGTGAAGGCGAAACTCGTGGGGAAAACGCCGAGAACGAATCCGTTTAGAAGACCCATGGCGAGGAAGTAGAATGAGAGCAGGAGCAGACGAGGTTCGAGAAGAGTATCCACCATGAGATCTGAGATATCACTCAATTGAAAACCCAACGGTGATGGTAACAGCCGTTTAGGAACCTGAAAATGAGTCAACATTCTGAAACGTTTCCAAAACAAATCATGGAAAAAAATCAGGATGATTGTGGAAATGCTGCAAATTGCAATCGTTTGAAAATGGCGTAAAATTGTGCGATCATCATAGGACAAAAATCACTCACAGACGCTCTTGCCCAGCGGCAGCGATGGTTTGGGAGAGGTGAACACGAGACTATCCGCTCCGACTTCAGAAGGCAAAACACAGAAGAGAATGTTGGAGAGGAAGGAGATACCGGCTGATACGGCGAACCTCAAATTCGGATCGGTGTTTGGTTTGGGAGATGGTTTGGGAGGAGAAAAGCGGGGATTATGCTACATCAGAACGATTTCGTTGGCGGAGAAGTCGCGGTAGATCTGAAATGACAGCTGGATTAGAGGAGAACCAAAGGAAATCGCACTTTCGACGTCGGAGGCGCGTTTTCCGTCGGTATAGTGAAGAGAGAAGCGGCGAGGAGCACTCCCCCGCCAACTACCAAACTGAAATTTGTTTTCACTCAATTGTTAAACAAAATAATGGATTTCAAGTGTCTGAAATTATACAAGTAGATCGATAAAACATTAAGAAATACTAAAATATATACTTTTTTAGGGTTTGATTAATCCAGAACTTGGTTACCTCCAGCAAGCGGCAGACAACACGAGTGCCGAGTTCCTTTCCACACTCGCTCTACTGCTATGCTCCGCCAGATAAGCACTGTGGCCACTGTAGAAGACTGCAAAACTTCGAATGGAATTCCTCACTCAAGAAATTATCGTCGCCGATTCAAATGGACAATATTTAATGCCAATCCGACCAACAATTTATTCTGAAGAGAAAAAAACGAATGGGCTAGAATGCGATCTCACTCGCATATCCGAATCCCATTAGCGCCGCACAGAGATAGAACGTGTACGAATTGAGGTAGAAGAATGAGAGGAGATAGAGTGTGAACAGTGAGGAACCTTGCCATTACGATAATTAATCGATCAAGATAATTACTGTAAGTACCAATTACAAGCATCGCCTTCGATCCGATCAGCGTCACTGCTGTGGGCGTGAACAGATTCGCGATTGTATAGGCACCGTAGATTATCGATTGGCTGGATATTGTTGCATCATGATTATTGATCCATATTCAGTTGCATCTTCCACCGTTACCCATAATATCCAGCGTGGACGTCGATTCTCGTAGGATCTCGCACATTCACCGAACGGAACACCGACTGCAGCACGTTGGAACTACCGTAATAGCCTAAAACGTCATATTTACCTAATAATGTAACTTCAAGGAAACTCCCACCCGTCATCATTGCCATTTGTCCAAATCCAAGCAACAGCGAGCATAGAATTTCATTAGCTCCGCCTTTTGTAGATCGCTGCTAATCGATAAGTGATGACAAATAACCGATTAGTAAGTAATCGATAAATGATCTTTCAAGCTACTTACTGTATCCGCCATCGCCATGACCTCCATTGCCAACGCTTCCCGTTGCTAACTGGTGAGCAAAGAAAATATCGGAGAATCATAGTGGAACGGGGATTTGCATGCGTAATGGAGAAAGGGGAGCATAGAGGGAGGAGGAAAGATACACAAATCAAAGTCGACGATTGTTTGACCGCATTATCAACATGATGACAAATGACCCAAATTATCATCATGATTTTTTTTCTCTATTATGCCTAAAATAAGCTATTTCATCAAGTGGGGTTATATCGCTATAGATCTCGTGGTTATCTGCGCATTAACGGAGGTGCCATTGTTGACTGGGATTATTGATGTGTGGTTCGATGCCTCTGAATGGCATATTTTTTTGAATTTGTGAAAATGATTACATTCGAGGCTGACTAGAACATGTTAAAAAAACTCTTTTATTAAGACGGCCCGTATAAGCGGACCATGTACAGCCTGAGCTATTCCAAGTAAATCTACCAATGATACAATATAATTCTTGACATGGATTCAATAGAAATCAACAAAATACGAGTTATTTAGGGAAATTTGAGAATCTTCTTTGCAATCCATACTTGTCCTTCGACGAAATTTCTACCACTCGACTTCCTCTTCTCTGCAAAATTCTGCGGCCATTGTATTCTATTACGGACAAATTATTGGTTGTTTAGTAATTGATAAACACGCACGCGGCAGGCAACGTGTTTTGTATTGTTTTTTTTACATATTTTTAACCTGGCACTGTTTTTGGCATCACACACCTTGTTAAGTAATTTCGCTGCGTATCGTCGATACGCGGGCGTTAGAGCAAGAATCATCGTACTGTGCACGACACCGTGGAAGTGCAGTGCGTAGTAGCACGCTAGACTGACCTCTGAATACTATGGATTGTACTCAATACGTCAAAAGTAATCAGTCTCTACGTCTGAAATAAATGCGTCATTCAATTATCTAATGACACAGTAGGACAAGGCCGCATTGATCAATTAAAGTAATGATCTGGGCGCACCGAAGATCACAAGTTTGTCCGAGTAGAGCGCCATCAAAACGGTCGCTGCGGGAAAAATGACGAAGAAAAAGGGACAACAAAGCTGTGAAAGATGAAATGTATGATAGTCAAAATAGGAAAATAACGTGCCTGTATCGCTAAAATCATGAACGATTTCCTAGTTCGTTCGAGAGAAGATCCGCTGTTTAATGTCTGATATTAAACAATGTGGAATTATCATTATTAATGATTACCTCATGCTTCAAAACGAAGAGAATGTGATAAACCATTGAAAGTAAGACCACAGCTGCGGATATCAGCAGCTAAATTTGGGGTTATCTCTGTGGTTGTGGTCATACTAACCCCCAGACTCCAAAATATGGCGAAGTTGAGTTGCCAAAATCGATCAAACATCACATACATTACGGCACCGCGATCTCGCACCCATGTAACGTTGTTCTGATGTGAGCACGAATTAGGTTGGATATGCCAATGCTGGAATACCTTTTCAATTAGTTCATCCGACTTAATTAAATCAGTAGGAGCGGTCGTCATTACCAAACCTGGTACAGACATTACAAGACTCAGTGCGACGTGGAAGCACAATATCACTTGCTGAATGGAAATTTAAAAAAAATGTTTTTGGACTTCAACTCACCGGTTTAAATTTGAGAGGGTTTGTAGGGAGAAGGATTGATTGATGACGGTAAACAAGACACATTACAATCGCCGTTCCCATTTGACCCATGTTGAATATCACGATCCCCTGTGCAAATTGTCTTAGAATCGAGGGAGCACTGCTGTGGAACTTACAAAGTTGACAAGAATGGGTACACCACAGTGGCATAAGATTCCATAACAGTAGCCAATGAGAAGGGGAAAGAGTGGATAGGCTTCGAATAGCACTTCCAAATGCAAGTCATGTAGGAAAACAGTGCACTAAAGCATTGTAACGGGAAAGATTATTTTTTTTAAATTCGGGAATACCTGGAGGTAAAATAGGTATTTGTTCATTCCGGAACGCGAAAGATCAGAGACTTTTAAAAGGCAGAAAAATGTCGCTCCGTTCAAAACCGTGGATACCAGGAACAGCATCAGGACGCAATGTCTGATGAAATGCTCGAGTTCGAGAGGAATGTAGTAGCCAGTCATCGACATTGAAGTCGATGGTTGTGGAGAAGATTAACAATCCCCCCTACTGGGGCTGATGAAATTGGTATCAGAGACACTCGTCGACGCGTTGAGCAAACAATATAGAAGAGGAAAGATCGTATAAATTATTCTTGTAACAGTAAGCAGCTGTCGACAGTAATTTATCAGCGTGTCTGTTCTTAGTCATTGCTTCATTAGGTAAACTTTTCAATGCATAATAATGACTTTATGACGTTGAACAAAGAAATAACATGAATGCGAAACATGACTAATTACTATATCACTACAAGAGAGGCACAAGGAGGCAAGACAATAATTAGGGATGGAGAACTAACTATATGTGACGTGTATTTTTTGCGGAATATTTTGGCGTTTAAGCCAAAAGTACCGCACACTGTGAATGAGATGTAAATGGGTCCAATATATATGATAAATTCGTAAGAGAGTACACACTACAATCCGTAATTACTATGATTACGGAAAATGACTTTATTCTTAATTAGATGTTAGTTAGTTGGCATGTTTCCTGGTCCTCGTCAGTCGTGCAATCGAAACGCGAAAAGAGAGTGAAAGGGGCAGATTCTTCGCCCGTCTCCACGTGTTGTCAAGCAAGATTTCTGTGTGTGACTTCTTCCCTCTCACGAAATGGAGTGCAAGAGAGCATGAAATCTCTTTCCCCTCTTTCACTTGGCCTATGAATGAATGAAGTCGGCATGGATCACCGGTTCACTGCTGCTTCTCGCCATGATTGCAAGTGTTCGCGCGAAAGCAGGTGATTGTTTTGATGGATTCTATAATTGTGTATCATGCTTTCCGTCTGTTCTATGTTAGTAAGGGTCGCACAAGCAGGGGAAGGCACAAGATTCCGAACTAGCAGAAAGGGGTCAACGCGAGAGAGCGTGCAAAAGTGAGGGAGTTGCTCTCGATTTCACACGATCGCTCACTCTAAATGTGCAGGGTTGGTCGGCCGGTGGAATGATGTAATGGAAACCCTATTACAGCGCTTCAACATTCAGCAGGAACTGGTGGCAGCAGTAGAGGGCATCCTTCTTCCTTTCCTGGGCCATTGAGTACATCCTCGAGCGCAAAGCTGAGCAGACGCACCGGATCCTCTTCTTCGCTTGCAAGGTATGCTTTTTACCGCTTTTTATATCAATT
Source organism: Pristionchus fissidentatus (assembly GCA_036245785.1). NCBI lineage: Eukaryota > Metazoa > Nematoda > Chromadorea > Rhabditida > Neodiplogasteridae > Pristionchus > Pristionchus fissidentatus. The sequence goes on from BTSY01000004.1 coordinate 15,442,602, forward strand.
TTTTTTTCAATTATATTCCACCCGCATGCGCGAAGGTGTATTTTGATCCATCAAAAAATCTTTAATTCAGAAGCGGTGGCAGGGCGCCGCGTCCTTCTGTCACGAATGCTCGTATTCGTGAGCATCTGGCGCGTCGGCGCCCTCTTGGCGCTGGACTGGCGGCCAGTGACTCTCTTTTGGCGCCGCTGCTTATCGACGACATCATCTACTTTATGGGAGACGATGCACCTTTTGCTGATGTTCCAAATGACGTCAAGACCGCTAATGAAATCGCAAAGCAAACTGGCAAGTACAATCGCGACCTTGAACCGGACAATTCAACTTGTCGATTCGCCAGTGATGGAAAGCGGACTGGACGAATTTGTGAGCGAGATGCGGCTATGGTGTGAGCGAAATTCCTTTACATTTGAACAGGGACCAATTTAAAATTGTTTGAACATATATATATGATATTAAGATATTTTTTAACACAGAAACCATGACTTTCACTGATGCGATTCCATTCCTCTCATAATTCTCATGTACTTTGACGCGACGCCTTACAGTAGTTGTTATATGTAATTTGGCTTATAAACGAGCAAAGTGCTAAATGATTCGTTTGCAGTTGCTCGGGAAACATCAGCGACGTTTCTCCAGACGATACAGACGGCGGTCGTGCACAGTAGGTTGATTGTTATGGACATTGTACGAAGGCTTTTTGAACAGCCGATCACGTCCGGGACTTCACAGAGCCTCTTATTTGCATGATTTCAACGGTACCATTTCTTTTTTCTCAGAGTAATTTTGCTCCGATGGTATTGCGGGCCTAACCGGTTCTGCTCCGGCTGGGATTGCGATACGTTTTACGAAGAAGTGGAGTGAGCTTTAAAATGTTTCTAGTTCGGGGTGTTTAATTAATAAAGTATGTTTTATTTACTATATTGTCCTATTTTGCAGTTCCGGCGTCGGATTTGCTATAGGAATATTTTGTTTTCTCGTGCTTCTTGGCCTCTTCTTCATAGTGAAAGAAGCGATTTACGCCCGCAAAGTGGCTAAACAGGTAAATCCAGTATCAAAAATTTTTTTTACGATTTCAAGTTGCTCAGCATTAGATTTCTTAAATCATGCTCACGCGGAAACCTAGTTTTTTTTTACTTCTGTAAATTTGAGTTTGTAACTTGTAAAGTTTAGTTCAAATCGAGTCTGGGCGACCACGAGCCTCTCTATCTCACGGATAGAAAACCGCCGCTGAAAGATCTGAAGACTCTTGACAGTGAAGTGATGCTTGGTCCCAAGCCAATTGAAGATGAGAAGCTCATCGAGCCACTGCCCGTAGTAGGAATTATGACAATGCATTTACCGTCGATAGATGAGGTTGATTGTGATGATGACTAATTTGAGACATACTATTTGTTTAGATAATTATCCGAAAATGAGCTTTGTACATTGTTAGGATTTCCAAGCTATTTCCATGAAGAATTACTAGTATTACGTGCAATTCCACTGTTCTTTTTACATAATCTCCACGAATGACTTGCTCATTTGGCAGTAATTGAAACGAAGAAACATCTGCTGCTTGAAAACTACACTGATATAATGGGAAAATGGTAGAGTAGTGAACTGAACATCTCCCAGATAAAATAGGTGCGGGTGAAAGCCAAAGAGGTTTGACTCAATTCCGACTCAATGGTTTTTGCACACTCAGCTCTTATGAACAAATCACCATTTTCTGTCTAAACTTCCTTTTCCTGAAATCGTTTTTCCCGAAACTTAAATTTTTTTCAAAATTATATTTGAAAAGTGTTGCAAAATTTCAAAATTATATTTGAAATTTGTTGCTTGTGGATATTTGCATTGTTTTCCGACCACGAGAATCTACAAAAATGCAGTTGTAGCGGATAAATATCTCGGCTAATAAATGATATATATTCTGTTATTTGCGAACGCATTTCACAATTATAATCAAAATGCTCATTCGATATTCGATTTATTCGAAGTTTTCGAAGAAAACATGTTCCTGCCCTCATTAGCCTCATTATTTCTCGTATTTCCTGGTTACTCTGTTGCGTATAGCGCGTGAATTATGATGAACCAATTAAAGCGAACGTTTCATGAATCCAGAGTATTTTCTCAATATTGTTTTTGCCGTTACATTAGTCCCATGAGAATTGTCCTCTATCAGCCCACATTTTCACGCAACGTCTGATACGCGATACAGAAAATGAACACTACTTTTCGATTCGGATGGGAATATGATCTAAATTACGGCCTTATGGATTTTACGTTCATGTAAGAATTTTATTTTTAAAAAAACGTTAATCTATATTTAACCAATTTTTTGTTCAGATACCAAGAATTAATCGATGTTATCAGCTTGACTACTGTGAACGCGTTGAACATCGCCGTACTTCTCACTAAAACAACACAATTGTCGCCGGATATTCGAATAGGATATCTTATCGACCAGGTTGTGAAATATGACTGACATACTTACACGTGAATGCAGGTAGTAATGATTCTCTTCGGCTTCTCTTATTGTTTCCTTCTGCGCATCTATCCCCTGACACCTTGGCCGGGGTAGGATTTGCGTTGATTTCTATGTTATATATTTGCTCCAAGATGACAGAACGAGAATTCTTTATTGTAGCTACTATTGTGACGGGCTAGTTTGTTCGATTGAAGGCTTGCCGATATGGGCGCTTATGGTGAGCTCACTGAACGAAACGAATTTTTTCAAGTATGAATATAAGACAGGTATCACCAGAGATTGCATGAGACCAGGAAAAACTTTCAAAAAAGTATTGTTGATTTCGATCATAATTTAACATAGGACTATCCTAGGTACAAGAATTTCATCTATCGATGTGTCAGGTCTCAGAGCCGGCTTTTAGGAAATTCACGGCTCTGAAGCCGGAATCGTTGTAACTTACTTCAAAATGGTCCTAGAGACTTGTCCTGGGGCTCAAAAAATGCAGAAAAATATGACGAACATTTCTTCTGTTGAAAATATGTTATGAAATTTGCATCTCGAAAACTTGTCATGAAAAAAACACAAAAAATGCACTTTGGAAATTTAAAAGTGCCTTCAGATGGACGAAGTGAACACAGTGGCTATTATATTTTGAAAGTCCAACTCAAATTGTATATGAAAAAAATTTGAAACTGAAACATTTGGTAGCCCCCCTCCATCGAAAAACCGCTTTGAATGTGTAAACATCGTAATTTTTATTTCCGATTTTTGAAACAAAAGGCGAAAATACACCTTAAGCAGGTCTAAACGATATTTATAAGTGTAAATATATATTATTTGGGAGCCTGAGACTTATGGCTATGTTCATTTGACCAAAAACCGGAAAATAGTAGACATAGACATCGATATTTCTATAAAAATACGTAGACATCGATATTTCTATAAAAATACGAAAACTTCTCGATACTATAGACATCTCGATAATTCCCAGCTGAGTTTTTAAGTTCTTTTTTTTCTAATTTACAACATAATATACGATGAATTTTAAATTGGAAATTAAAAAATCAATTTTTTTTACTTTTATGACATATGTTCCCTCTAAAATGAGTTCGTCTGTAGGTACTACAAAATAACCTTGCGCAAATTAATATGTCGTAAATTAGAAAAAAAAAATTTAAAAATTCAACTGGGAAATATTGAGATGTCTATTTTTGAAAGGAACAAAAAAGTTTAACAGATTCATCTTTTTACTGACACTTTTCGGAATATCATACAAATAAATAGTTTTTGCAGCTGAAATTTGCCGTATGTTGAAGAAACTATGAACATGAAAGTTGTTCAAAATATCAGTCCAAACATTTTGAGCTCAACCGCGATCTCCTATCACAATTTTGAACCGCGATAAGTTAAAGCCGGCATCAAAACCGGATTTATCATATTTTCCGGTTTTCGGCAAACGAACATAGCCATAAGTCTCAGGCTCCCAAATAATATATATTTACACTTATAAATATCGTTTAGACCTGCTTAAGGTGTATTTTCGCCTTTTGTTTCAAAAATCGGAAATAAAAATTACGATGTTTGCACATTCAAAGCGGTTTTTCGATGGAGGGGGCTACCAAATGTTTCAGTTTCAAATTTTTTTCATATACAATTTGAGTTGTTCTTTCAAAATATAATAGCCACTGTGTTCACTTCGTCCATCTGAAGGCACTTTTAAATTTCCAAAGTGCATTTTTTGTGTTTTTTTCATGACAAGTTTTCGAGATGCAAATTTCATAACATATTTTCAACAGAAGAAATGTTCCTCATATTTTTCTGCATTTTTTGAGCCCCAGGACAAGTCTCTAGGACCATTTTGAAGTAAGTTACAACGATTCCGGCTTAAGAGCCGTGAATTTCCTAAAAGCCGGCTCTGAGACCTGACACATCGATAGATGAAATTCTTGTCCCTAGGATAGTCCTATGTTAAATTATGATCGTAATCAACAATACTTTTTTGAAAGTTTTTCCCCAAGGGCTTCTTTTCATGCAATCTCTGGTGATACCTGTCATAAGTATAAATCCAACTGTACATTTTAGTTTTTTTTTATCATTTAATCAGTAGCACATTGATATCAATGTGTTTCTTATATTTCCCAGGCATTCGGGTCGTTTCTGCACACTATGGCTCCACCGATGCTTTGCTTCCTCACGATGCGCATTCACACTCGGACAACACGGGGAACGGATACCAGATTCCGTCTAAGCACGAGGTCAGCTGATGCTCGGATTAATTATATTAGCTATTTTTATATTGGTGTAAAAGAAGGAACTGCATAGAAATAATTAACTCCCTAAAGTGGTGCGGTTGAATGTTGACACCCAACCGCTTCACGATGGGTGGACCTTATCAGTAGGAGAAGGCTAATTGGTGATTCGCTAATTTCTACACCCTTTCTCAGAAACATACTTTTTTTGCAGCGCACAAGCATTGTTGATGGCTGTAGTTTTGTTGCTTCTCGCTCTCAATACTTTCGTATTCACTATTAGTGGCGTCGAACCGGAGAATAAGGAAAACATACTGCAGGTAATTTTATTTTGAAAATGTCCACCATGGTAGATCAAATCGGCCCTTACTCCGAATCCTATGGTCCAAGAACAGAACATTCACAAGACGCACAAGACAAGGGCTCAAAATTGGACCAAAAGGGGGAGGACGGAGTAATCGTACTCTCAATGCAGGCACCCGAATTGCAAGCGTTAATGCAACGCGGGAGAGTGGTCGCCCTACTCGGTACTCCCGGACATCCAGGCAATATGGAATGGGGTGAGTGAAAGTGAATTGTTACTTCATTCTTGTTTAGTCCAATTGATAAATTCGTGTAGAGAACGTGCGAATGAATATTACTTATACACTTATTGTTAGCTAATCTAGACGAAAATTCAAAGATACGTCTAATTGTAAGAAAATTCTGGATGAATGCTCTTTTATTTTTCTCCCAAAATAACTAAAAGTGAATATCAATTCTGGAAGATAAGAATGAAAGAATCACTGAGAGTTTCAGTGCCCGTTCTCCTCGTCGTTTCAGTAATATTTTTCACTGCAATAATGGCCCCACTAATGGTACACACTGCGACCATAGTCTACAGAGAAACGGTGGGATCTAACTAATTCTTTTTGTTTAATAATACTTTTGTTGTTTACAGAAGACCTTTTCTTCATCGCAAAAGATGCAGAAGGCACGTCAGCGTCTCGCCCGCGTTTTCATCCTTCAGGTTTGCTCATCTTCCTATTATTGCATACTCATGAAAATTCGCCTTTAAATGGCGAAATGTTTACTAGAAACTCATGTTACACCAATGTCTAACATCACGATTCCCAGGGTATCTACTTCTACTTTCTCTTCTGTCTTCCCATGTTCATTGTACTCACACTAATGGCCATCGATTGCTCTCACTGGCCGGGTTGGCTGCTGGCTCTCATTCGATCGCAATCAGTCGTAAGTTAACAACTGAATAATAGGATACAATTGAAACATGTTCTTCCGATTGATTGGTGTCTTTTTGCGAAAGTTTGTTGTAGATTGATCTTTCGGAAATAATTCTTATTAATGTTTATATTATAATTATTCTGCAACCATCAGATCATCCTTTCTGCGAACGGTGGGGTGCAATCGCTGATTTTCCTTTGGAAGAACCCTATTTACGCTAAGGTGAGAATATCAAGAGAGAAAAAAGGCAAATTGAGTGTTCAGCGTCTTCTGCAACGTTGCATCGCCACGTCCGTGAATTCAATCGACGGCGCAGAATCGAGAACTAATCAATCTATGAAAATTACACTATCAAACATTGCGAATATCAACTGAATCTTTGAAGGCAGTGATGTTTTTTTTGCAAAAAAAACTTTGGAATGTGCTTTTTCTTTGGAATGTGCTTTCTTCTTCTCATCATGTATCGAATCGTTGTTTTATGGTGATGCATTAGTCTCATTATAAATACCACGCGTCATCGTTAACGCGTCAACCGTTAATCTCCTTCATAATGAAAAGGAAGCCAGCACTAAGAAGAACACGTTTCATTTGAATTACAATTCAGTTAGTTTTTTTGGTTTCACACTCAAACCCGTTCATTTGGCATTTCTAATAAGAAGTGAGCATTTTTAAATCTTCGTATTCTTCACATTTGAGAAAATAGTGCGTGAAATAAAAAAAAATAAAAAAATCCTAGTACAATGCGAGAAATCGAATTCCTAATTCGTAGTATGAAATGTTTTTCAGAAAAAAAACGTTCAAAGTAGTACGAACAATCGTCAGAAGAAGTTTTTTTTTATTTCTCGAGAGAGAAATACACGTACACATCAGATTCTCATGTATCCACGCGAGAAGGACTTGTTCTTCTGATTAATTCCTGATTGCATGAATTATTTGTGCTCTTCGTTGAAGGACTCGTTGATTTGTCGAAAATGAAGAGAGCGAGATAAATAGAGTTGAACCCGAATTGGAAATAATAAAGAACCTGAAACAGCGGTGATATTTTTTTGATTTTTTTTTTCGAAATGTGACACCGCTGCTAGTCCTATACCTGCGCTAGTTGTCGAACGAGGACATACTGATAACTGTCTTCGGAAGTTTCGAATAATCCTGGAAATTAGCAACCGTAAACTAAAACATATAATCTTCTTTGTGATCTGTGATATAAATTTACCGAGTATTGCAAGAAGACGTATCGTCGATTCAGTGCGTTTAATAACACATCTATTAGTGCAATGAGGAGCCAACGAGGAAGTAGCGAGGCACGGGGACGCTGAGATCAAAGATCAAAGATCAAAGACCATTCAAAGTGGGATAATCCCAACTCACATTGCTGTTTCCTCCACTGCTTCTAATGCTGCTTTTCTTGCCTTGACGAAGTTTGATGGAAGTAGAAAAGACCGCCAAATCCAGTGAGAGAATGACAGTGCAGGGAATAATAAAAGACCTGAGAAAGGTGGTTTGAGAAAATGCCGCAATTCTCTGATGTATGTAGTCTAATCCTCGTTGACCGAGCATACTAAATGCATCTCGTTCTTCAAAGCCACACTTATCACTTATGAATTATCCTTCATTACTCATTGTTCCTGACTTCTCGAAGACAAGAACACGACGTCGATTTTATGACATATGTGTCTGTCAGACTCCATGTTTATATGAATGCACGTACCGAACGATCCTCATGTATCTAGTTCACGAACAATCATAGAGACGGGAGTCTGCAACGAAATACAATTACGAAGAAGTTTTTTTTTATTTCTCGAGAGAGAAATACACGTACACATCAGATTCTCATGTATCCACGCGAGAAGGACTTGTTCTTCTGATTAATTCCTGATTGCATGAATTATTTGTGCTCTTCGTTGAAGGACTCGTTGATTTGTCGAAAATGAAGAGAGCGAGATAAATAGAGTTGAACCCGAATTGGAAATAATAAAGAACCTGAAACAGCGGTGATATTTTTTTGATTTTTTTTTCGAAATGTGACACCGCTGCTAGTCCTATACCTGCGCTAGTTGTCGAACGAGGACATACTGATAACTGTCTTCGGAAGTTTCGAATAATCCTGGAAATTAGCAACCGTAAACTAAAACATATAATCTTCTTTGTGATCTGTGATATAAATTTACCGAGTATTGCAAGAAGACGTATCGTCGATTCAGGTGCGTTTAATAACACATCTATTAGTGCAATGAGGAGCCAACGAGGAAGTAGCGAGGCACGGGGACGCTGAGATCAAAGATCAAAGATCAAAGACCATTCAAAGTGGGATAATCCCAACTCACATTGGTGTTTCCTCCACTGCTTCTAATGCTGCTTTTCTTGCCTTGACGAAGTTTGATGGAAGTAGAAAAGACCGCCAAATCCAGTGAGAGAATGACAGTGCAGGGAATAATAAAAGACCTGAAAAAGGTGGTTTGAGAAAATGCCGCAATTCTCTGATGTATGTAGTCTAATCCTCGTTGACCGAGCATACTAAATGCATCTCGTTCTTCAAAGCCACACTTATCACTTATGAATTATCCTTCATTACTCATTGTTCCTGACTTCTCGAAGACAAGAACACGACGTCGATTTTATGACATATGTTTCTGATTTTTCCACTTCCGTTGTGCGTACCATATGCAATCGATGAGAAGGAATACTCGATTGATAAGGTCCGATTCGAAAAGGGCAACTTGTGTGCAGCCTCCACCGTTGCTGCTCTGAAATGATCAGCTTCAATGAAAGATATTCAAATTCCTCTTGCTTGTCTAAGAAATGAGAACGCAAGAGACTGCGCTGAATCGTAATTGTATTTCGTTGCAGACTCCCGTCTCTATGATTGTTCGTGAACTAGATACATGAGGATCGTTCGGTACGTGCATTCATATAAACATGGAGTCTGACAGTGTTACTGCGTAGAAAAGTACAGGAGATTTAATCCCAGGAAAGATTCAAAGAGATCAAATGGTGACGTGCGACCTTTGCGGAAGTTTAGTAAGACTAGTAAGAGTAAGGGGATTTACGAATATAGAAGATAGACTGGACTAAGTACAATCCATGAAAACAGAAGATTGATAGCCCAAAAGCTCACGTTATCATTGTTTTTGACACAGAGGAGTAGCCACGCGTTGGCAGATGATGAGACCAAGAAGGAAATGATGAGTGCCTCAAATCTTACAATATGATTGGAATAAACTATTTGAGCTTATTAATCAGCTGATAACGAATATCTTTCCAGTAATATTTTAGCGATTAACGGATAGAAGATGAATTTTATAATTTAAGATTGTTGCATGAAATCGTACCTTTGCTGGCATCTTCCACAGACGAATGTAGACGAGTGGGCGATACACGGAGAGATATCTGGATGTTCGTGGAATAGGCAATAATGTATCCTACGGACGATCAATAAATCGAACCTTAACATAGACATGAGTAGCCAGCTCCAGATGGAAAGGGAAGTCGAAACATGCATTGAGTAGATAGCAATCTGGAACTACCTGGTTTAAGAAATGCCCTTCAATATTTCCTATTTTTGAAATTGATTACTTTGCAAACGTAGTTCAGCACTGGCTCAGCGATCGCTGCAAGTGTGTGAGGACTCTGCATGGATAGAACGAAATGGATGGAAATGGAGAATAATGAGATTAGATCAGAGACGGCCATGACGAAGAGACAAACTCCCACGCCGTTACTGCAAGTTTTCATCTTTTTTTCCTCATTCGCACACCAATTCGCCATATTTATGATCTTCATTGACAAAAATAATCGATTTGGAGAAAATATCGATTTGGAGTAAATAATCAGCACAAACCAGTAGTCATCGGCGCTTTTGCTCGCCAACTTCGACATCCGAATGAGAACGTAGAAATTGAGAGGGATTCCGACGCAGATAGCAATGGAATATCTGAAATGTGAGTTCCTGGCGAAACTACATTAGCACATTGTTGTATAAAAAACTCCTCATGGAAGAATAGTTATTTTTCACAATTGCCTTCTTCATTTTATGATAAAAGAAACGAACAGGACATATCCGGTTACAGCGATTACGGTGTTCTCCAGTGGTGGCAAATTGTCCGAGTCGAAATAGTAATCGGGGGAATCTTCTTCCATATCGCTGTTCTGACCGAATAAGCATTAACATAGTTGAAGTGGAGTATTCTAATCAAAGTTATATGAAGAGAACAGTTCAGTAGTTAACGCAAGAGTTGAATCGATGTTGGACGAGAGAAACACACACCTCAAGTGGCAAAATCGAATAAACGCGGCTGATAATCAGCGAAAATTGGCACTTGAGGTGTTAATGATCGAAATCAAAAGGGAAGTGTTGATTTTGTTTTGGAAGTGTGCACATAAAAGACAATTCTAAACGAACAGTTTGTGTGTGAAAGTTGTAGCAAAAGAAGTTTAAAATAAAAGGCGGAGTCAAGGAAGAAGCACTACTGCACTAATAATTCGATTCTCGCCGCCACCTTCCCACGACGGAGAAATAAACTAGACTCACTAAGCTGTCTGACCTAAATAGATGTCTGACCTAAATGAGGAGTTGTCTTCCACGAATAACCGATGGGAAGTGCAAAACCTTTCAATAAGTGAAAAGCATGCTGAATGGTCAATGACTAAGTGCAACGAGATATCAACCGACGTCAATACGCCCGTCATTTTATTTCCCGAATTCAATATATAAAGCGCGTATAGCTTTTGGAATTATATTTTATTTCGCAATTCGTTATTTTTTTTCTCATTTTGAGTGTTGAATTTTAAAAATACATAACAATATGACGCTGTTTACGTTAGGATCAACAAGGTCTCAACAGGGGTCTGGAACAGGTCAAAAATCGAAATCGCTCAAAACTCGCTTTTAGGGGTAACTTTGGGCGCTGAAAACGCTGGTGCCATCGATTTCGCAATAGGACCCCTCTGGGCGCCGGTATGGCGCCGCGCCTTTTCGGCGAAAAACGTGTTTTTCGTCTATATCTTCTTGGAAACTCCGCAAAATAGCACGAAATCTCGCGTGTACTATCAGAATTTGAAGCTCTATCAAATGACACTAGTCTCATATCTTAGTATTTTCTCGTTTTTGAGAAAAATTGATTTTTTGATCCAGCCAGCATCGCACGAGATCTCACCTGAAGTTGAAAGAGCATTCTTTCCTGATCATTTTCGTATGTAAAATGATGTTTTATCCGCGGTGGAAGGCTGTTTACCATCGCAATATATGATGTGAACTCAGGTTTGGAAGGAACGAAAATGCACGTTGAGCGTGGTGAATCACGAAGAGTCCAGTGCTATCTCGCACACCTCACGGGTTCGATGCCCCACCGTGTCAGACTTCTTTTGCCGGTTTTTTGTCGGATTTTAAAATTTATTTTAAGTGTTCTGATTATATTTTTAAACCTTAACGTACTTTATCGAATTATTGCTAGGTAATATTTTTCTGGTTACGATAAGTGCCCAATCTGTAAAACTATAATCTACGAGTCAAAGAAAAATTAAGTAGCGGTAAAACAACGCTCTCTAGTTCCCACACGGATAAATACAGTAACCACGCTTGCAAGCAGAATGAACGCAGCTGTCAGCACCAAACGAGTATACGCGAAACGAGTATAATTTGAACAATTATTCATATTCTCCTTTTGAATTATGCAATTTTTTCCAGAAAGTTCTACAGCGACACTTCATTAACAATTCTTCAGCGCAAGAGTTTAAATATCGAAATTAGTGAGTTAACTGTTTTCATAAGCTGATTTTCAATATTATGGAAAAGTCAATTATGTTTCCAGGTTTCGCAGACCATGGGAAACAGGAAGAGTAGGCAAACATTGCCTGTTAATCATGGCTGTGGTTCTGTTCCTTCTGATGTGTCTGTCCCTCATGGTCACGATAAGTTGGCGGAGTTACAAGTAATCCAATTACTGTGTAATCTTCCTAAGTTCGACAGGGAGAAGCAAGACTTCCCATCTTTTGCTGACGATTTTATCGCTTCTGTAGATCGTTTCAATGCAAGACTTGACGTGAAGGCTAGGAAAAGTGTTTTTGCAACACTCTTCGATAATGGAGAACGTACTGTCTACAACTCTATTTCTGCCGATCTCAAGGCGAACGAAGACTGGGACGGCTATGTGATTGCTTTAACAAAAGCATTCCACCCATTCCATTCCACTCAAGCAGCAATAGAGGATTTTCTATTATTATCGCAGTTGATTGAGGAGTCTGTCATCAGTTTTCGCGGCCGTGTTGAACAATTGGGCCGTTTCGCCTATCCACTTGCGGCTGATGCTAAATTCAGGCAGTCTGAAATGAAATTTGTGTTCATCCGAGGATTGAAGCCATTGATCCGGATGAAGGTCCGTGAGGAAGGTCCAGAAACTATGGAAGAAGCGTTCAAACTGGCAAGGCGATTCGAAGACACGGAGAGAATTGATGCTAACAAGGCGGATGAAGACGAAAGTGTTGTCTTACAAGTCAATGCACTATCCTTGAATCCCCTCGTGAATTCATCCGTCTGCTATTTGTCTAAGCCGTCAACGAATTTGAAGTTTGCAGAGGGATATGTTGTGATGTGCTCTGGACAAGTTACCAAGTTCGTTCTAATATTATTAGGAAAGGGAACTATTTGAATAATATTCACAGTATTATTGCAGATTAAGTGAAATCGAGTCAGATGTGGAACTATTTGGAGCAGAAAATGCAATTGATCTGCTTATCATGAGAGGCTCAGGCAAACAAATAGACTGGACAAAAGAATCTGAAGTAGTCCCTGCCTGATTTTCTTTCTTTAAACATACTGTTTTTGCAGAAAAAAAGAATCGGAGAAATGTGTGTTTGCAAGAATCACATAGATGAGCTTTTACTAAAATGGAAATCGCATAAATGTTTCAACAGGAAACAGCGTGTCAAAAACCGCCACATCTGTAGACTGCCAAATGTGAGATTTGCTCGTTGCCAATTGACCCGTTTTAAAAAAAAACTGAAGGAAATGACTTAATTACCACATCTGTTCAGGCTGTTCATGAGAATGACCTAACAAATTGTGCTAAACCTGTTGCGAAGAGAAGATTAAATAAAGAAGAAGCTATACGTCTCATGAATGGCACAGGTGTTCTGTGCCACGTCGGTGCAGGTATCACAACTTTAATTTAATTATTATTTCGTTATTATTCTTCTCAGCAATCTGCAACCAACATTTCCATGATATTGACAAGAATAAATTCCACGATATTAAATTCGAAGAGAAGGTTAGTTTAGCAGTCTAAAATCCACTAAGTGTTTATGTAATCATTCGCAGTTTTATAATGAATCCATGCGAAGTTCTGACGAGGGAACTGATTATGCACCCTCATCCAGGGAATCATCGGTTGCATCCAATAACTGTGCGATAAACATTGATAAAAGTGATGAGGTTTGCGATTTCAATATTCCGTTTGTGAACATTCCCTGTTCAGATCGCGAAGCAAGTACAGAACCTAGCTCACACATTCGGATTGAACAGACTTTCTTCAGAGAAGAACTGGAAAAATTTAAAGCCGGGAGTGCAGGACAAAAAAGTGTGCAAATAATTTTCCTTTCTTTTACTGATTTTTGCAGATAAAATCAATGATTCGGCTTATTGATGGTATTTGTAAAGTTTCAGCTGGGGAGGACTGGAACGAATTTCGAACTAAATGTGTTTCCAAGGTAAACACGACTAACAATTTCGCTCACAAATCTATTCAGATCGGTTTGGTCGATCACGATAGCAGAGTCTCTGAAATCATGACCACAATCGCTTCCGCTCTTGAGCATTGCCCGATTAGAAGCGTCCGAAATCAAATTTTATAACTAGTTACAGGAATTTTCAGTGAACGCGAGGTATGCATATTCGAGTGAACGAAAATCTAAAATTATCCATCAGATCATTCAAAATACCGGATGCACTTCATATGATATTCGCCAGGCTAAAATTTCGAAAAATGGAGGCATTGATGGTTCGAAGGAAGTTTTCCACCGCATTCGACTCGATCGAACAATTTTGAAGAATTTCATAGCTTTCCTTACACTGTGAGTATTTTTTAAACCTTCTAAAAAATAAAAATTCATCATGTTCAGACCTGAAGTCGTAATGTGCTTGCCGAGTTCTGGTAAATCATTCCAGCTCGAATCAGGGGAATCAGTGGATTTGGCGAAGGCTGTTCGAGTTTTTTCTTTCCGAGAGATCTATCGAATGTACCTTCGGTATTTTGAAGTGATTTCAAACATACCATATTAGAAACATAATATTTTTGGTTTCTAGAAACAAGCGCTGGATGCAGGGAAAGTAACATCAGCTGATATAACAAAATTTGTGAGGGAACACTGTCTCGGTTTCTCAACAGCACAAAAACTTATGGAGGTATCCAGCATTTTTTTGTTCTGCACAACATTCTGTTTCTAGATTCTTGTTCCTCTTCGCCGAAAACGTCTTCAGTGCATTGACAACTTTCAAGCTGAATCAATTGAGGTTTTTTTTAAATTACCGGAAAGTGATGGTGTTCAACAGGCATTCGAATATCTCAATGAGTACGTGAATGAACTTGCTTCGAATGGAAAGATTGATAGAGCAACTCGATCTGATCTGCTGCGGAGATCCAGAGTTTCGAGTAACTTTATCTCGTGCAAGAATTAACCGCAATGTATTCCTTCAAATTAAAATATTAAGACGAACAACGAGTGCACATGGAGAAGGAGTCGAATACAATTAATCACTGTCTCCGCTATCTATTATCTGATCCTAAAAACAAGGAATTCGCTTCGCCCTGTGATCGTGGCACAGGGTGTCATACACATGATCAAGTGTGCACAGACTGTCTCGAGGTATTTGCTCGTTGCCAATTGACCCGTTTTAAAAAAATGCATGTATTTTCAGAGCATAGACGTCTTCGATATATTTCTCGACATTTTAAATAAAGCACATGATGATTCCGTCGCTAATAAGGAACCAGAGAGGTATATTTCAATTTAATTTTTGAGCCAATTTTTTTTCAGCATGCGCCTCAGGAGAATGATTGAACAAATACAACTCAGCAAGAATTGCGTTATGGAGTATAGAATGCATCAAATTAGATCATTCGCTAGTGAATTGGATAGGAAAGAGATTCTCGAGAGCCTTCAGCCGAAAGAAGCTTTAATTGTTCTTGATTTTGCTCTCAAGATAATTCCTACAGGTTCAGTGTGAGTGACCTAGCTTCAGACGGCATTCCTTCAATGAAATCTCTCAGCGAGGTGCAATCTGCGTGGTACGAGAAAGCGGGAATCTCTTACCACATGAGCTACTGCGTTGCCAATCTCGACGGATCACTGTATCATCACTCTTTTGGACATACTGCTGATGATCT
Organism: Pristionchus fissidentatus; assembly: GCA_036245785.1. Classification (NCBI taxonomy): domain Eukaryota; kingdom Metazoa; phylum Nematoda; class Chromadorea; order Rhabditida; family Neodiplogasteridae; genus Pristionchus; species Pristionchus fissidentatus. The sequence continues at coordinate 15,457,901 of BTSY01000004.1, forward strand.
GAAACAGGTAAAGAACGGGAATCTCCGGCACTCGCTAACATTCCCTGACGTATTTCTCAGCACGTGTTTTTTTTCTGCAGAAGCTCATTCCGCAAAAAAAACAAAATAGTATTGTCGAGTATCAATCATCGATTGCTTTTTTATCAGGACAGTATCGCCGTCTCGGCAATTACTGAGCATGTGTTGCGGCAAGTGAAGGAGAACGGAGTGGAGAAAGTCTATTTAAGATCCGATAATGCTGGTATTCTTAGTTATTTATCAATGTTTTATCACATAAAATTGCAGGATGCTACCATAATGCAGCATATTTGTCCACTCTTTTCCAACTCTCGAAGTTGATTGGAATTGAAATCCTCGGTTATTTATTTAGCGAGGCCCAAAGTGGCAAGGTTAGTGAGCAATGACAGTTTTAAGTGTAAGAATTATTTCCTCAGGGAGATGCAGATCGTGAGATAAGTCATTCAAAAAGAAAAATCAGAGATTACGTGGATGCAAAAGGAAACGCCCGTAATGCTAACGAAATCGTTAAAGCTCTGTGTGCCCCCACCCTTCTGAAGGTTATCAATTGTATCTTACATTAAAAATCACTCTCAAATATTTTTAGGCGACTTCATTTCACGAGATAATAGTTAACCCCATTTCAATTTCCAAATCTTCATTTCCTGGAATCACATCCTACGGCTCATTCCGCTTTGAGGTATTTCTCGGTTGTTTTGAGAAAAAAAAGTATAAAAACGCAGGCAACTGGAATTAAAGCAAGGAAATATGATATTAACGGAGACGGACATTTTATCGACGAGAAGAAAATGTTCAGAAATGAATATTCTTATAAATTTGGTTTGCAAGGAGGAATCCAATCAAAAGAAATTGGATATTGGAAGAAGTTTGAGGACGATGATGACAAGGAAGTCGAAAATACAGATGAATTGGGAGAAGATCCTCTTAAACTGAAGAAAGAAGGAATTTTCTGTTGTTCCGATCGCCTTTGCATTTCTGTGTTCCTAACTCAATGGAAAGGCAAAACACGATTACAAAGCGGTGCACAGAAGGAGGAAGAATTCGGAGTCAACGATTGACGCAGGTAACTATTTCATTGCTACCAGATCATTTAATAGTCTGTTCATAGATATTATGCTCCGTTTTAAAGGTGTACGCATGTTTGCCAAGTCTCTTCAAACTGATTCAGATGCGTCACAATCAATAAAGAGTGACTCGCTGGTCGCACTCAGCTCCAAGAAAGGAAAGTTACCCGAAAGAGGATCAGCAATGAGGAAGATGGAAAGAGCCCAGGGAATGTCGGAGGAGATTAAGAGCGTTATCAAGGAGTATTTCTTCCAACAAAGAGGGGAAGGAAAAAGAGCGCTGGCGCGAGAGATTCAGACCTCAATCAAAGACATGAAGAACGATATCACCGGAAAATATCTCTTCGACCTCAAAGATTGCCCAAAGGAGAGCCAGTGTCAGTCACTGATTTCTACACTACTGCGAGAACAAGCACTGGCCAGTTCGAGTAGAAAGAGCAGTAAGAGGAGCAAAATTATTGAAGATAAAGAAGAATCGGAAGAGGTATCTTCCCAGTAATATAAGTTTAAAATATTCTATTTTAGAGTAGTGATGATCACCTCCCCACTAATTCTAAGGACGACGAAACGACCAAAAAGGTATCATAATTTATTTTATTTGAAAACTTTCGAATATTTTAATACTTCTTGTGATAACCGAGTTGGCTCCTTTATTATTTATTTCGAGGGAAGAAAAAGAAGAATGAGGAGCAAGAGCGAGAAGAAACCGTCACTAAAGAAGGAGAAAATTAAACTTTTCGTTGATGACGAATATGCGGATCTTATGCAAGAAATAGATGAAAATGCACTTGATCTTTTCACTGATTGATTTTCTTCCTGAATTAATTTGTATAACTACACCATACTCACAAATTGAAACTTATCTAAAAAATAAATATCGTTAAAGTGATTTTCGCAATGCGCATTGCATGAAGTCGGTATATAAATAACTTAAAATTGCCTTAAAGAATTGGCAAAAGAAGTCTGACGCGGTGGGGCATCGAATCCGTGAGGTGTGCGAGATAGCCCTAGACTCTTCGTGATTCACCACGCTCAACGTGCATTTTCGTTCCTTCCAAACCTGAGTTCACTTCATATATTGCGATGGTAAACAGCCTTCCACCGCGGATAAAACCTCATGTTATATACGAAAATGATCAGGAAAGAATGCTCTTTCAACTTCAGGTGAGATCTCGTGCGATGCTGGCTGGATCAAAAAATCAATTTTTCTCAAAAACGAGAAAATACTAAGATATGAGACTAGTGTCATTTGATAGAGCTTCAAATTCTGATAGTAAACGCGAGATTTCGTGCTATTTTGCGGAGTTTCCAAGAAGATATAGTCGAAAAACACGTTTTCCGCCGAAAAGGCACGGCGCCATACCGGCGCCCAGAGGGGTCCTATTGCGAAATCGATGGCACCAGCGTTTTCAGCGCCCAAAGTTACCCCTAAAAGCGAGTTTTTGAGCGATTTCGATTTTTTACCTGTTCCAGCCATTTGTTGATCCTTACGTAAACAGCGTCATATACACAACCTTTGGTACATCAAGTTTGAAAGCTGAAACTTAAATAGAAAAAAAAGTAATGAAAGGGTGGGAAGACTATTTTCCACTTTCCACCAATGGAATTTGAGCTGCATCAGATGCAATCTAAAATGGATATCCTTCAAACACTTTTCACTGACTACGTTTATGGACGAAGGACGAAGTGTGATTCTAACGGGCAACGTCACATCCAAATCCGAGGCGAAGGACGGAGAAAAGTATGAGAATTCCTCGTGAGAAGCGCGTTTTATGAAATTGGGGACAAGAAGGGTTAAGATTATTATGGGAATGTCGTGGGAAGGAACGAATAATTAAGTTGGGATGTCTAGGGGGGGGTACACTTTTGAGAACTCTCAAGAATGCTCGAAGTAAATTCACTTGTATATCGTTACTAGTGCTTAATGATTACGGTTTTCAAAAAAAAACAACAGCCGGTGTTTTGATATGCTTACACTTTATTACTATACAATATGGTGGATTCATGATAAAGTTACAATCACGATATCTACTGAATGGGAGAGAATTCGTCATGGAGACACAGCCACTGTCCTCCCTCCTTTCGCCAGATCTGCTCGGCGTTGCCTGCAAATGAAATGTGTAAGGGAAAATACCGAGAAATCTGATTTCACGCTTTTTTATGACATGTAACAGAGCAAAACTAAAAAAACCAATGCGAATTTAGTTGTATTTCTTACCCTGGAAGACCATTCCACTGCCCTTGAGCGTCGAATGAATGTGAGCACGGTAGATGATGTGTTCACTAGTGCACTCGAAGGTGGCGTCGGATATCTGAAATAACACATTGCGCTAAAACATTGGATATAAGCGATTCGTTTTCTAAATATCTGCGGTGTGCTCTTCTTTTGAAACACATGCATCATAACTGATAAAGTGACATGATTAACGAAATGAACACCTTTTTTCGTTCAACACTCTTTAATAATCACCTTAGTGTCGGCAGGAGCAGTCATGGGTCCAAGGGCCTGCTTGATTTCTGAAAGACAATTATCTTCAAGTGCACATTTTGTTGTTTGAAAATGCCTCTCCGTTCATGGCTTTCGCAATCTCCCAATTCCAATGATAAGAGTTGATAATGTGCGCTTACGCTCTGCGCCGTAGGCTGAACGCGCTCCCTTCATGACGAGAGTCGCATCAGGACTGTAGAACTTGAGAACGTCGTCAAGGTTTCCCTGAAACATATTTGAGTTTGCCTCGACAGGGATTTAAAAAAAACGAGTTACAGATGCCATCGTCTGTGCGAACTTGGCCAGGATGGGTCCGAGAGTTGCCTTGGCTTCTGAAATTATCCACTACTCATTGAATGTATCGCTAATGCTACTTTTCGAATTGACTTATGATTTTCTTAAATCGCTAGCTAACCTCTTGTTCGAACAAAACTATAGATTTGCTGAAAATAACAAAGTTAACTCACGGTCCTGAGAAGAGATCATTTTGAGAAGTCGTAGAGAGCTGTCTTATTGGAAGCATTATCAGTCCGGCTTTTAAACCAACATGAATAGCCTTAATCTTTCAGTTATCATCTTAATTGTCGCGCTATCTGCGCGTCAATTGGCACGTGGCGCGCTAACCTATGCGAGCACAATTCACAATCACGAAGTCAGACCTCGAGAGACACACAAATTACACATGAACTGCACTCCAGAGGGCCACAATTTATCGATCCGTTGATGTGATGAAGCTAGTGATCTAAGTCCAAATTGTAAGCCAAATTTTCAAGGTTTTGTGATGTACCAAACCTACTAAAACGTATGAAAGCCCATTTTAACAATTATTTCACTTAATTTGTGAATTTCTATCGTGATAAACAGGGAACTCGTTCCAGCTCACGATCAACAACCTCGCAAACAGGGGTTCCCGCCGGGGACACCCTCTCGCCCATCAAAACAGTAATCATACACCTGAGGTCGAACCACCCTTCTTGTACATATTCAGCTCTCGGAATTTACCTAGCAATTAAACATTATATCGCGGACTTGGGAATTACTTGAGACATGTAATTTGTTTTTTTCGAAGCAAATCGAAAATCGTATCGCTAAAACATCCGCGTCGAACGTTAATTTCAAAACACTCCAAATTGTTCTGCACTTCTATAATGCCCTACTCTAGTTTGTTCTCTCTGAGATTTCTAACCCAAACACGATAACTGATTGTCTTCACCAGAATTTCGTAGATTTATCCCTTGAAAATTGATTGGGACATGAATAAAAGACTAGACTCATTGTTAATCTCCATAAATTAATTATAAAATATATTGGGCTCATGCTAATTGAAAGGTATTGTGACAGAAACATTTAAGGACCACTAACTAGAATACAACGATTATTTTTCACTCCCTATGTCATTGTAATTCATGTTTTTCGTTTGCACCAGTGGTCTAAAATTTCCATACTAATTTGATATATTAATTGCATGATGTCATTAGTCTGCACACTTCGCGTGTATATCAATCGATGTTCTGATTTGTACACTTTATCGCTATACAATATTTATTAAGTTCCAATCGCAATCTGAGATATCTACTGGATGGGAGAGAATTCGTCATGGAGACACAGCCACTCTCCTCCTTCCTTTCGCCAGATCTGTTCAGCGTTGCCTGCAAATTATCTGTGATAAGGGAAAAATAAATAAAAATTGCACGTTGTCCTTATTAATAACTGAGCGAAACTAGATGACGCCATGATTTTAAGTTTAGGTTTTGTTTGTATTTCTTACCCTGGAAGACCATTCCACTGGCTTTGAGTGTCGAATGAATATGAGCACGGTAGATGATGTGGTCACTAGTGCACTCGAAGGTGGCGTTGGAAATCTGAAATCACAAGTTGAACTAAAAATAAATAAGTTCAAAGATTATTTTTTGTTAATCTTTCCACGTGTTGTATATTCAAACGGGAGCTGCGTGCCCTCCTTTTGAGGCAGACATCATAACTGCTAGAGTGATGCGATAGTTGAATCGAATATAATTTTTCATTCCATTTATTTTTATTTCAATATTTTTTTTTTAAATCACCTTAGTGTCGGCAGGAGCAGTCATGGGTCCAAGGGCCTGCTTGATTTCTGAAAGACAATTATCTTCAAGTGCACATTTTGTTGTTTGAAAATGCCTCTCCGTTCATGGCTTTCGCAATCTCCCAATTCCAATGATAAGAGTTGATAATGTGCGCTTACGCTCTGCGCCGTAGGCTGAACGCGCTCCCTTCATGACGAGAGTCGCATCAGGACTGTAGAACTTGAGAACGTCGTCAAGGTTTCCCTGAAACATATTTGAGTTTGCCTCGACGGGCAGGAATTAAAAAAAAGAGTTACAGATGCCATCGTCTGTGCGAACTTGGCCAGGATGGGTCCGAGAGTTGCCTTGGCTTCTGAAATAACTAATTTATAGGATCCAACGCCCAATGATGTTTTGCCAATTGATTTTCGATTGACTTGTAAAACCTTTCAGCTACACGTTTGAAAAAAAAATTATAAATACAAAATTGACTCACGGTCCTGAGAAGCGATCATGTTGAGAAGTCGTAGAGAGCTGTCTTGTTGGAGGCATTGTCAGTCCAGCTTTTATACTGCCCAGAAGAGCATTGGTCTTTTATTTTTCACCATAATTCTCGCGTGTCTAATGACGCGGACATGCATTTCGCGCGGGTGCTAATCGCAGCCACAAAGTCAAACCACGTTATGCACACAAAAGGCACACGACCTGCGCATGAACTGCGAACGGAAGGACCAGATTCTGTCGATCCATCGACGTACTGAAGCTACCTATCTAAAAAATAAAACTTCCTTCAGAAATACGGAATTAATCGACGCACACTCTAGTAAGATATTCTAATTCGCTGGGATACAAAAAAATCACCTTAGTGTCGGCAGGAGTGGGCGTGTTAAAAGGGAACACATGAACTAATTATGAAGTAAATGAGGTGTTAATAAATATTATTCCTTATTGTGACATTCTTCCTATAGGATCTTCCTATCCTATATTTCTATAGGTAAAAAAACATTATTTCGAAAACTTCTGCTCTCGATCGAATCGAAAACTAGACTATTATGAATGTCTTCGTTCGCCTCTGTTTGCTCAGTAAGAGATAGCTCATCTCTCGTATTAGCCGGTAGTGTCATACTCAGAGAGAGAGAGAGAGATTGTTTGTACTCCTCCCTATCACTCATCTCGCGCCCCCATTTACTCCCGTTGAATCGACCTCTGATATCTACTCCCTTCGTTTTGTTTATGTTTCGCGCGTGCTTGACAGGCCTTTTGCTTCTCGTCCATTGCAATGCAAGTCCAGACGAGTTTCGGTGAGTTTTATATTAAACATTTAACATACGCCGCTAAAGTTGAGTCAGCATATTGCGTCAGGTTACTTAACGACCTGCGACAGAACTACGACCCAGTTGAGCGGCCGGTTGCAAATCACAATGACACACTCACGATCAATCTGCGAATCATTTTGCAGCAAATAGTTGAAGTGGTAAGCGAAAAATGCAATATTTTATCTATAAAAAATCCCAATTAAGGATGCCAAAAACCAGATGGTTACTCTCGTCGCATGGCAGAAGACGGTAAGTAGGCGATTTATTTACAATTTCGGAGAAATGAATTTTCAGACTTGGCAAGACTATAAAATGCGATGGGATCCGGCCGAGTATGGAGGCCTGCAGAGCTTGCAAATGCCGAACACTTTCCTGTGGAGACCCGACATTCTTCTGTTCAATAGGTGACGAAAATTCACGAGAAATCGAATAAATGATCGATTTCAGTGCTGACGAGAAGTTCGATGCTTCATTTCCAGTCAATTTCGTGGTTCAACACACTGGTGACGTGCTCCTGTCACCACCAGGAATTGTTAAACTATCGTGCAGAATCGATATTACTTGGTGATTCTTTTACAAGATATTTGGCGTCGATGAATTTTACCACAGAGAACATTCAAAAAAGTACTTCCCGTCTTTGAGCTGGGATCACGAGAAATCGCTATTCAACCCTTACAACATTATAAAATGGCTTACTTTAGTAAATGCAAATCTTTAAAAATAAATACAATTGATTATTCCAGGTTTCCTTACGACGAGCAGATTTGCTTCATGAAGGTACGATTTTATTGGTGGTCGAGAAAATTACCCGGAACTAATCGAATTTCCAGTTCGGTTCGTGGTCGTATGACGGCGACAAAGTTGATCTGCAAATTGACGACAAAGATCTGGACGTGAGCAATTAGACAAACAAACTCATTTGTCGATCAATTTCTGCCCGATTTCAGGGTACACACAACATCGACTTGAGCTACTTTATCAAGAACGGAGAGTGGGAGTTGCTATGTAGGTTTGGCCGCTGGAAATGTCTGATTTGCCGTGAAAATAAATACACTTTAGAACAGTCATACAATTTTTTTCCACACAAACTAAAGATTTTTATAAATACCTATGTGTATTGGTTTATCAAAAATGCAAAATGGGAATCGCTTATCTTAACAATCGCCGCTCTTTCTCATTCCGTTTCCATCTCTTACAGCTACTCCCGCCGTCCGTGTCGCTTCCGAATTCGATGGTCTCAAGTACGTCGAAGTGTACTACAAACTGCACATGAAACGTCGGACGCTCTACTACGGTCTGAACTGGCTCGTTCCCTCCTTTCTCATCACACTCACTGGACTTCTCGGATTCACGCTGTCCCCCGAGTGCGGAGAGAAGATCACGCTGCGTATGTTTTAAAAAAAACGAAAAAAAACATGCACGAAACAAACATACCCATTGAATTTTGAATTTATACTCACTTGTTGTGCAATTTATATTATGAGATGGACATACGTTTCATCGAAACCAAAACCCCTTTTCTCATTTTTTTTACAACGACATTCTGTCTGTTCGAATAGCGGCGATGAGCCGTATTCAGAAATCACGAATCTCCTCTCCGTCACGGTCTTTCTCGGCATGGTGTCAGCAATCACTCCACCAACGTCCGAATCCATTCCTGTTATCGGTGAGCATATGACAGAATATCTGAGTCGATCGAGATACGGTCGTACAAGCGAAAAGTAACCTATGCTAAAAAGGTGCTCTTAGGGTAAACATTGACCGTAGAGACCGAAAATGACAATAAGAAGTTTCATAGATCAAACCCGGCTGAGATATGCTTCACCATACTTCGAAAAGTGAAATTTTCAACTTTGGTTAAACGCATCCAAACCCCTTACATAGCAATATTTTCTGAAAGCTCTCCTTCCAAGGAATGTTTCTTCTCTTACAGCTAAGTTTATATCTGTTCTTAGAAAAAAGTTGTGGTCGTTTGAAAAGTAAAAATGAAAATTTCGGCAATTTTCAACAATTTCGTGAAAATTCAGATTTAAATATCTTATATGGATATGGATACGAAAAGCTCAGCAACAAAATTGCTGGTATAGTTATCGTTTCAGACATGCACCTGGTAAATATTTCTCACTCTGGAGTAAGTGGAAAATGCATGCAATTTCTTTTTCCTGATTTTTCCCTTCGGTATCAAGAGCCCAGCCCGTTAAGAACTAGTGTTGGCTATTCGTCTTTTGCGTAATGCAATTCCGCCCCTTCTCCTTTGCGGAATGCAATATGCTCCGCCCACAATTGCATTACGCAATTCTGGGGGAAATCTATTCGGCGCCGCATATAATTGCATTACGCAATTCGAGGTGGTATCTATTCGGCGCCTAATAGATTTTCCGATCACAGACCAGCATTTAGATGCTGTTTTTCGTGTGTTTCTTTCGCCCTCATTGATAGGTGCGAATGAGAAAACCTTCCCAGGGGCAGGGTCGCGTCTGATGAGGAACCTCGCAGAAAAGCTGTTTGATTTTTTACCTTTACTGCGCTGTGATGAAAATAACTAAGTGACAAATTATTCATCCCTTTGAAGTGTGAAATTCACTAAATAAATTCACAAAAAATCGCGTTTGAATGATTATCTTTGATCGGAAAATCTATTCGGCGCCGAATAGATCCCCCCTCCCCCGAATTGCGTAATGCAATTCATTGCGGCGCCGAATATATTTCCCTCAGAATTGCGTAATGAAATTGTGTGCGGAGCCTATTGCATTCCGCAAAACCGCAACCGTTTAGCCAACAATAGTAAGAACTGAGCACTGCCGGACATCCGCGCCATGAATTTCGATTAGCCCCATAATTCTCAGACCATGGAAGTATTCCAGAACACTATTCACATAAGTATTCGAATTTGTGCCCGGAGGCTCAATCCCGGCTCGCCGAGGCGAAACTGGCCGCTACTGGCGAAAATTGATTTTTTTAATCCATGAGCTAGGATCAATTTTTGTTCGGCAACATTTTAGGCATACACACTGAATCCAAAAAAAAGAAATAATTTTTCGTTTCGTGCTACGAGTTGAAGTCACTAAAGTTTTATTAGAGTGCGAATAGAGAACGTTTGCAAGAGTAAGATACATGAGTCAATATGGGATTAATGATTTGTGAACGTTTTATTTCTATATTTTGGCCCGTGACCCGGTCATGGTTTTTTAGAAGAATATTTTTGTCTGGATGGATAAATTTGATACTTTTCAGTAAATGTAGTACCATGAATGCAGAATAATTCTATGAGATGAACGAATTTCAGAGTTCCGTTGCGCCTTCGGGCGTTTCCGTTGCGCCTTCGGGCGTCGATAAAATATAATATAGAGTTCTATTTTTTCATGATGAGGTTTTGAAATGAAAAAAAAATCGATTTGTCTCATGCAAAATTATGGTACGCAATATGTAATCCACCAACAATCCTTTTTTTGCTGCGCGACAATGTGCCTCATGAAAATATTGGGGGCCTTTCCATGCCTAAAATGTTGCCGAACAAAAATTGATCCTAGCTCATGGATTGAAAAAATCAATTTTCGCCAGTAGCGGCCAGTTTCGTCTCGGCGAGCCGGGATTGAGTCTCCGGGCACAAATTCGAATACTTATGTGTTTCTGGAATACTGTTCTGGAATACTTCCATGGTCTGAGAATTATGGGGCAAATCGAAATTCCTGGCGCGGATGTCCGGCAGTGCTCGGTTCTGAAATATTTACCAGGTGCATGTCTGAAACGATAACTATACCAGCAATTTTGTTGCTGAGCTTTTCGTATCCATATCAGATCATAAGATATTTAAATCTGAAATTTCACGAAATTGTTGAAAATTGTAATTTATAGTGAAATTCCGAATGATTTTGATGGAAATCATGTTTACGCATCAATTATGTCATTTTGAGCCTTATTGCAGCAATGTTGTTTACTTCTTTGGAAAACACGCCGCGTGATGCGGTGAGACTTCCGCTTTTCACTGGGAATTTTCGATCCGTACCATGTAATGAATTTTGCTTATTTTCAGCGTACGGGGGTAATTTTCCACGCGCAATCGAATGAAAATAATTAGAAGTGCTCTAGACAACGATGGAATACCGAAATTTTCATTTTTACTTTTCAAACGACCACAACTTTTTTCTAAGAACAGATATAAACTTAGCTGTAAGAGAAGAAACATTCCTTGGAAGGAGAGCTTTCAGAAAATATTGCTATGTAAGGGGTTTGGATGCGTTTAAGAGACTTTCCACGAGAGAGTGGAAAGGGGTCCCGGATGAGAATTCGACAACCTACCCTCAAACTTTTTTCATGGAATGAACATCACGAATGCTGATCGCGACCGTATATATTTAAGCTTGAAAAAAATTTTCGAGGTCAAAATTGTTTTTCAAAATTTTCAGACATTTTTTCGTCGAAAAATAAAGTTTTGAAATACTTTGCGAGAAATATTCTATTATACGTATTTTTATGCGCTGGTTCCGAATTTGGTAGTTAGAATTGTTGAAACTCACTTTTAAAAAAGTTATGATCGAAAAATCAGATTTTTTTGTGAAAAATCGAAAATATCTTTTTTCCCACCCCCCTTTCAGGTAAAGCCACCTATATTTTCGGAATCTTCATTAAAAGGTACGTTATATGCCTTTTTATCGTAATTTTAAAAATGAGGATATTGATCGATATTTTATCTCAAACTTGCATACTTCCTTATTTGTTTCTTATAAATGTCTTACAGGTTCGTGTGTGTGCCAACTTCCGATGTCAAATAGACAAACATATTCAGAAAGTATGAAAATATGGTCTATTTAGATTATCGGGAGTAAATACAAGACGTTTCAAAATTTTCCAAAATTCATATAATCATCATAATAAACTATCAAAGATCGGGGTTCTATGACGAAATATAGTTTCTACTTTAGGCTCAAAATGTTTGAATTGCAATATTAAATAAATGTTCTGTTGGTACTCTTCGATTTCATGCATTGGTTCATGTCGGAAAAAAATTAAGACTCGGAAATGGCCAAAAAATGATATTCATAAAAAATTTCTGACAGTATCAGTGGCGTGCATGATGAAATATCTTAGCTGTGTAGTACACTTACATAGTTGCATCAACTGACAAAAGGACAAGTTTATCCAACTTCTTCGAAAAAAATTTTTTTTTCTCTAAAATCACCATGAACCCGGGGTCATGGTCCAAAATCGCAAAAAATTTTTTCGTGAAATTTCTCCCCAATTCATCTGAAAGTTACGTATAGCGCCCTATGTTACTTTATTGAGTATAAAGAAGCTTTAGTAACAGTTAATTCTCCATAAAATTATAAAAAAATATTTTGGGATTTTGGACCATGACCCCGGGTTCATGGTGATTTTTGAGAAAAAATTTTTTTTTCGAAGAAGTTGGATAAACTTGTCCTTTTGTCAGTTGATGCAACTATGTAAGTGTACTACACAGCTAAGATATTTCATCATGCACGCCACTGGTACTTTCAGAATTTTTTTATGAATATCATTTTTTGGCCATTTCCGAGTCTTATTTTTTTTCCGACATGAACCAATGCATGAAATCGAAGAGTACTAACAGAACATTTATTTAATATTGCAATTCAAACATTTTGAGCCTAAAGTAGAAACTATATTTCGTCATAGAACCCTGATCTTTGATAGTTTATTATGATGATTGTATGAATTTTGGAAAATTTTGAAACGTATTTACTCTCGATAATCTAAATATACCATGTTTTCATACTTTCTGAATATTTTTGTCTATTTGACATCGGAAGTTGGCACACACACGAACCTGTAAGACATTTATAAGAAACTGGCCTAACGAAAAATAAGGAAGTATGCAAGTTTGAGATAGAATATCGATCAATATCCTCATTTTTAAAATTACGATAAAAAGGCATATAACGTACCTTTTGATGTAGATTCCGAAAATATAGGTGGCTTTACCTGAAAGGGGGGTGGGAAAAAAGATATTTTCGATTTTTCACAAAAAAATCTGATTTTTCGATCATAACTTTTTTAAAAGTGAGTTTCAACAATTCTAACTACCAAATTCGGAACCAGCGCATAAAAATACGTATAAAAGAATATTTCTCGCAAAGTATTTCGAAACTTTATTTTTCGACGAAAAAATGTCTGAAAATTTTGAAAAAAAATTTTGACCTTGAAAAATTTTTTCAGGCTTAAATATATACGGTCGCGATCAGCATTCGTGATGTTCATTCCATGAAAAAAGTTTTAGGGTAGGTTGTCGAATTCTCATCCGGGACCACTACCCACTTGTTACGTTCTCTCGTGGACGGTCTCTTAACCAAAGTTGAAAATTTCACTTTTCGAAGTATGGTGAAACATATCTCAGCCGGGTTTGATCTATGAAACTTCTTATGGTCATTTTCGGTCTCTACGGTCAATGTTTACCCTAGCAGCACCTTTTTAGCATAGGTTACTTTTCGCTTGTACGGTCACTGTTGAGAGAAACTCAATCGACAGATATTGTCTCATATTTCACGAATTGAGTTTACAAAACACAACACATTGACCACTTATCGTGCCAATGACTTTTTTTTAAAAATATAATAGTGCGGATCAATGCATAAGGGTCAAATTCTGATTCAGCCATTTTCTTCTCGATTTCGATGGTTTTGCTGGGCGCTTCGATCGTCGTCACAATCTGGATCGTGAACATCTTCTATCGATCGAGAGCAACACATGAAATGAGCGATCGCGTGAGTGGCACTTTAATCGCATACTAACTTTACTCTGAAATAAAGAAATCAAATACTTACTTTGTCAAATTCAAGCATGGTGAATTGCAGTTTTTAGAAGTAGCAATACATTTAAATTATGGACAACACAATTGTTCTTTCAGCAACGTTTCATCTTCCTAGAGTGGTTGCCATGGTTTCTCATGATGTCTCGACCGGGCAGCAAATTCACAAAACCCCAAAGCGAGTCATCCAATTCGACCACAGACACGCCTCTTGATTCCGTAATTGTGAGTGTAATTTAGAATGGGGCCTAATAACTGATAATTTCGATGAGGCCTTGTAAGAGCCTAATCGAAATTATCAGTAAAATGCGAAGCATAGACACTTCAGTCAAGTCACAGCATTAAAATTTGGATATAAATAGTCGAAAATATCGAAAAAGCGGCGCTTACGCTGGAACGAAATCTAACGCTGTTTCCGCAAGTTAGCCGAGACAGTACGCACCAATGAATGAAAATCGAGGGGAAATTTGCAGGGTACTGGTCGACTGTCGCGACGGATGATTGGAGGCGTCGATTTCGGGGACAAAGTGAGACTGCTGCCAGACGAAGTGGCAGAGAGACTGGCCAGACACGAGAGTAGAGGTAATACAATTAAAACTATCACGTTCCATTTCAAAAATTAGCTGAGGTGTTTTACTCTCTGAATCTATCGCTTTTGCGTGCTCTCCACTTTTCTTTTCTTCTGTTTATCAGCGTAATGTGCAAATATTTCGGATTCGTTTTCGTGAATTTCTAAAGTTCTCTTCCCGATTCAATTTCTAAAATTTTGTATTCACAGAGAGCATTAAAGGTAGCAATAATATTTTGCAGTAATATTTTGCTTCCATTTCCAGGTTCGAACGGGGCGCCCCCGCTAACTCGTGCCTTTTCAATAGGAGATAACGAGGCGGGCAGCAGATGTCCAGTCAAGCTCGAAGCTCTCGTCAAAGAATGCCTGCACCGTCTTACTCGATTCCAGGTCTCTCTAGACTCTTTTTTGACCTCTCCTGGTCTTAGATTGTGTGTGCTTTGTTCGGGTTCGAAAGGTCGAGACGATGGCGTTTCCGCCTTCTGCGCATGCTCATTCGTGTGAATTCAAGCTTTTCCACTAGCTGCGAAGGTGTAGTGTGCGCTCAATCAACTATTCTTTCCTTTTCCCCGGTTCAAGGTGGACTTGAAAAGTGCGAAAAGTATTTCCCAACAACTGACTGATTCCCACGGCGTGGAAGGCCGGTCGGTGTAAGGTACTGCTTGCCGGAAGATGCCTCACGAACTCTAAAACCGTACAGGTAAATCTCGGCAAAATGTGTTTGCAATGCAAATTCCTCTTTATTCGGGTTCTCTTTATACTTTTTTACAGTTTGTCGAAAAATGTGTCTTTTAGGAGAAATTGGAAGAAGATGAACTTGATGATGAGGCTCAAGAAGACTGGCGATTCATGGCCAAAGTTATCGATCGTTTCTCACTCTACGTCTTCACGAGTTAGCCAATTCCGCACAATTTACTCCTATTCGCCCAGAAACTACAAAACTTGCAAATTCTCCCCCTACTTATCCCGGGGTGCAAACGCAGATTTGAAACCTTCAATTTCGGCGTAAAAGAAGAAAATTCGCAGAACGCGGGAGTATATCTGGAATTTCATAATCTCACTGTGACGCAAGCGTGCGCAAATGCAGAGATTCGAAATAGAGCTACAGTATATTTGTAGTCCCGGGGGAACATGGACGAAAGAGACGAAATGTGAAATTGTTTGCAGTTCTCTTCATTCTCACGAGTTTATTCCTCTTCCTCGCAACGCCTCGAATGTTCGACTATCGACCATTGGGCAATCTCACTGAGGAGGTCATGAATTTGGTGTAGCAGAAATAAATACAGTTTCCACTGTCATTTGTTAAATGTAATACTTGGAAGCTCATGGAAAAAGCTGAAGGAAAAATGACGAATACCTATTTAGTAAATACATTTTATTAAACAAATGTTGTCTAAATTCTGAATCTCACTGAAGCCGGCGAAATCTGCCAAGTAAGGTCGTTGTTTTGACCTCTCATCTCCGTGCCAGAACGAGCCTCTCCCTCCCTCGTCTCTCCTTTGTCCACTCCCTCACAATAGTCGGCTCACTTTGCTCAGCCGTTCAGTCCACAAGGGGTTCAAAAGGCGGCTCGAGGCTCCATTCGAAATCGGCCAGCCGAGAGAAGTGAGAGAAACCCGCGCCCAGAAAGCAGAAAGCCCGCCTCCAATCTCCCAATCTCACAGCCCCTTCTCAGTCCTCAAATCAGTCTTGCGCGATGAAACTCGCTTTGGTTCTTCTCTTCTCGTTGACCGTGACACAGTCCGTATTCTTCGCCAAGGTATTCGTTTCTTGGGCTTTTCCGGAACAATGCTTTTATTATTATAATACTACACATTAGAGAGGCGAAAGAGGTTTTCTTGGTTTGACAGTGGAGTAAATACATTTTAGAGCATGCAAAAGCGAGTGAAGGAAGACTTCAAGCCGCGACTTCCCTTCTTCGCCAACTGTACCAGTGTGAGCAGTTTTGTCTGTTTACAAACAGTAACTATCGAATCTCTCAAATGATATAAGTATGCCCTTCTCACCGAAACATCTTCTAGGAAACTAAAGTTACTTTTACTAAAGTACTAAGGGAATGCAAGTAAGAAACTGTTACTAAAGTAACACTTTTTTTCTGCAGGATGAGATTCACGAATTCTTCTCGATCACGAAGAACAGAACGTTACCGAAGCACGAAGTGATGGACAGAACGAGACAATGGGCGGAGAAGAGGGGAAATGAGACACTAGTGAGCAATTTTAGCTCTTCCCAAGGTATAAAAATCCATTTTCAGGAGATCTACAGCACGTACGTAAAGACTCTCGACCAGAAAAAGGATGCTGCATTCAAAATGCTCAGTACGGTGAGCACATTATGAATTATATATGAACACATTCTAAAATACTGCAATAGTCTGATTACGGCCGTATTTCAACTAATATCAATATTCAGATTGCCAACGATCTCCCGAAACTCCTCCAGAAATACCACGAAATCAGAGTGGATTTGAGCATCTCTGGTCAGTTTTTTCATTAGAAGTTAATCTAATTATGCAGTAAAGTGAAGTGTTAGGACGAAGATTGCAGGAGAGGAAGAGGACACGCAGCTGTTTAAGCTGTTCGATCTGTATTCTGAGAGCACGAAAGCGGCTTTCATCCAGCTGGTCTCAGCCCACTACCCAAGAGGAATCAATGAGGCCAAGAAGACCCCTTTCATTGGTTTGTTTTCGTGCTAATCATTCCTATCTCCCTCTGTGATTGGCAGAAATATACCATCCATAGTTGTGCTTTTAGCACCCAGTATTAGGCGGAATCTTGAGACATTGATCTCACTTATCTATGCCGATTGATATATAGTAAATATTACTGGCCTTTTTGCGTTACTAATTAAATGAGACATAGTTATTTACAATTAATAATTTTGAGGAGCGCCTCGAAAGAATGGTGAAAGTCGCAATCGCGGTCCCTATGGACACAAGGATACGAAGAATAAAACAATGGAAGAAGAGGCCCTATGATTCAAATTATCTCGACCTACCCGCCCCCATTCTATCTTGACCAATTTTTATCTCATTACAGTTATCTCACGCACACAGTATTCTCTCTTTTTATCTTCCACGGGCTATTGTTAATAAATATTTACTCAATTACATAACGGACCTTTTCGTCTTTCTTCTTCAATACAGAGCCGAACATGACAATGTGGTATCGGCCGATCAAAAAACGGGGGAAGAAAGAAAAACTTATTCTCATAAAAAAAGTAAAGTAATCCAAAGTTGCCTCTGCTATAGAGTAGAAAATTGACACATAAGTAAATTTCAAGGTTCCACAATATATTGCAATTGAACTTCCAACTCGGCTTTGAGAGCACAGCGCATTTAGTCGCGGACCTCTCCCCGTTCGGACCTTCTTCCCTTCGAGTGTTGACATGATACCATAGTGTGTCATGTACTGCACTAAACCATACACGATTGGATGTGATCCATTTTATTATTAGTTTGCAATAAATGCGTATGTCTACTTTCTGCCCTGTGAGTAAGCAGCCTCGGGGGCGGCTCCTCCTCCGGCGGCAGCAGCACCAGTGGCGCCAGTGCGGGGAGGGCAGGGGCAGTACGCTCCGTCTCCTCCTGGCTCTCCGTCGTTTCCGGCGGCTCCAGCGGCACCAGGCATTCCAGGTCCTCCGGGGTTTCCGGCGGGACCGGGGGGACCTGCGGGTCCAGCCGGCCCGGGTCCGGATCCGGAGCCGGCGTTTCCAGCGGGGCCGGGACCTCCAGCGGGACCGGGAGGTCCGGCGGGTCCAGGCTGAGACATCATGCGGGTGCCGGGGGCACCGGCAGGTCCTGGGGCTCCAGGTCCTCCAGGAGCTCCATCGGCTCCAGCGTCTCCTGCGGGTCCAGGGGGTCCGGGGGCTCCAGCTCCACCACCCGAGGCGGGGGCACCAGGGGCTCCGTCGTTTCCGGGGCCTCCAGCGGGTCCGGGAGGTCCAGCGGGACCGGGCGGGCCGGGCGGGCACTTGATGCAGGCGCCACCAGTCATCTGCATAGCCATCATGGCCATACCAGACATGCCAGCCTGACCAGGAGAACCAGCCTGACCGTCCTCTGAAAGTAGCGTGTTGAGAAGATCAATGGATAATTGGCATATCTAGTAGTAGTCGTAAGAGTTGTGAGAAAGAAAGCATCCACAGATTGTATGATATGATTTTGAAGGGCCTAATTGTAAGTTGGTATGAAGTGCACTTACGTCCCTTGTCTCCGGGTGCTCCGGGAGGACCAGGGGGACCAGCGGGGCAGTTTCCAGCGGGGGCGGCACAGTTGCACTGAGAGCCACCTCCTCCTCCTCCGGCAACAGCGGCTCCTCCAGTGTTGTAGGCCTAAACGAATCCACTAGTGCCACGAACCCATTCATGAACCCAGCGCCCGAAACCAGGTGTCCGTACCTGTCGGGAGAAACGCGAGATGGTATCGTCTCTACGGGTGGATCCAGCGGACGGCGCAATCACCATCTTCTCCCATGCATCGTCAGCCATGCTCTGATGAGGATATTTCTAGTTTCGAGCACGCTCATCGTCTATGCGGTTAAGAAGAACAAAGAAAGAGACGAATGCCGATGTCACAACTGATAATATCAATGTATTGTCAAGCATTGATAAAGTTGTCCATCACGGGGGTGATTTTGTGGATGGTAATTAGTTACCTTGAAGTGGCTGAGGTCGCTCATCACATCGTCTCTGAAGGTGTTGATCTCAGAGACGAGAGAGAAGGCGACGAGCAGCGATCCGATGATGGCGACTGCTGAGGAGATGGTCGCCCCCAGGACGAGATGACGGAAGGTCGTCATCCTTCAAGGAGGGGGAGAATAACAGAGGAATGACAGAGGGATGGAACGTTCAGACATAACAAAATTAGGCGAAATATACTGGGTTTAGGTGGAAAAAGTATCATAGATTTTGGCCGAATGCTGGTCCGGCTTGTGACACTAGTCGTCAGACACATGCTACTAGTCCGGCAACCGGCGATTCTATAGGCCCAGAAGGTTAGAGATGATTCTACGAAGAAAGCACTAAGATCCAATGGGAAGACGAAATCTGGGAGAGGGGGGTATCTAAATGATTCAATGAGTAGAGCAGTGATTGCGACTGCGACGCTGTTAAAGCTGACCAGTTGCTCCCCTTTATACCACATAATGGTACCGGTTCGGAGACGATAGTATCTTACTCTTTTCTCTCTTTTCTCTCTATGTGTTTTCCCCGTGGGTTCACCCCTTACCCGAATTCGCATAAGTAATAGTGAAAGTAAACGCGTTGTTCGTAACAGTTAGATATGGTGGAGTGATACGTGTCTACCGTTCTGGAATGATGTATCGATGTGTTCACAATGTTGACAGTTTGCGCCCTAACTATGGGTTTCCACTTCCAATTAGTTCGCCGACAATTAAACCACAAGCAGGAGTCGGGCGCAACTTTGTGCGCGAAATGAACAGATTACAACGTTATTCAAGCTTTAAAAATAGAACTGTGACGACTATCAATTGCGATTGATAATATCATTTCAGGCGCTGAGAAAATGGTGGTTTCCATCGTTCCTGCACATTACAAAGATATGACGAGAGTGCAGCATTACTTTGAACTGGCCGTCATTATAATCTACTGGAGATGTCTTACTTCCGCCTTTTGACATTAGCGTAACGAAGCGCTTGACTCATGTGAAGCTAGTGAACTTCTGACAATTAAGTGGATCGAGAAGTCAAGTGGTGGTACTTTTTCGCAGACATGAACAGGCGAATTGCCGCGATGTAGACGTGCGTTTGGCTGGTGTCGACTAATATTCTCCGGAAATCTGCTGCTAGTCTGTGAACTCATGAATTTTGAAGATATCTACGGCGATTTCGTCGAGACAACTTTGTCGGTTATTTACATTTTCATATTGATTCAAATTTGGAGAAGCAAAGATGGCTGCTTGCATGGCCCTTTCTTCAAGTTTACGACGGCAACTGGTAAGTAATTCGATTTGTGCGAGGTTGAGGTGTTTTATTAGCACTCTTTCTATCTCATTACAGGCGTCGCTGCTGTTTGCAACGTTTTCGCTATGTTGGCACTCCGAATGATCGATATCCGCTACCCCAAACTGTTCGTTAACAGAGGTTTGTGTCGATTTAGATCCGGATAAATATGAATATTGCTTTGAGGCTTCCTTTGCAATTTCACGAGTTATTTATCTCAAGTATTTTCGCTTTCTCTCACTGTCAGTAAGACATTCACTGTGGCAACCAGATACACTTCAATCTGTCACCCCGTCACAATGAGAAATGTGAGTGTCTGCGAACGGTTAATATGCAAAAACTATGTTTATCTCGAACTTTATCATACACACCAAGTCATTTAGAAGTTATCACACATGTTATGATATGTTGAAGTAACAATATTATTGTTACAGTTCTGGTCAAATAGAAAAGTTGCTGTTATAATCCCATCTACATTTATCGCATCAGCAATCATATATTCATTCATGCCATTCCAAAGTAGGTAGAATTTTTTTTTTAAATGCGTTACCACTCAATTTAGCTCCGACTTTTCACTCTCATTCTGATGATTTCACTCATTATGTGGGCATTGCACCCATGGCGAATATAGTAACTACGAAGAATGTGCATAAAGAAAAATGAAAAATTTTAGGTGGCTCGCACGTTCAACACCATTGGCTACGCTACATTTTGCCTCACAACCATTCCAATGTGTGTTTTGTGCGTCCGGCAACTAGTCAACCACCGAGCCGAAGTGCGAGAAGTTACATTTTACACACAACATATTATACAAACAGGCACTTGAAATCATGGCTAATTCGCAGTCGTTCGGCATTGACCGGCAAGTGTTCAATATGGCAGTCTATGCTTTTGTAATTACCTCAACACATGCGGCAAAAAGTGGATACCAGGTTGCATTAACAAGCGTTTACCGAGTAACATTCTACGCTAATCAGATAATGTGGTTCTACGCGCTTATTACGCAACAAAAGCATTTACAGAGTTCTGCAGCGAATACTGTGAGTATTCAATTGTGAATGTCTCAAATTCTAATCCGAATTACTCCGAGAACAAAAATCACTAGGATCAGGGCAACACGTGAAAATGTTCACATATTTGTAAGCGAAAGTCACTAGAAATAAGAGACATGTCACTTACAGGTAAGTGCGCATTTTCACTTGGTGTCATGATTAGAGTCTCGAAAACAATCAACTAGTTTACTCATGTCCTGTCAACTAGTTGACTTTCACCAGTTGTCAACTATTCAACTAGTTGAGAGCGGACGAACTCAACTAGTTCACAAGAAATCAATCAGTCGACTCATTTTCACCCTATAGTGGCCCACGATTGGTCGGTCGGATCGTGTAAAATGAACCACCGATTCGAGAGGTGACTGGCGTAGAGTATTTGACTAGTTGACCTCTTTCAACTACATAGTTAACTAGTTGAGAATGGTCGGGGCGGACAGTTGAATTGAAATCAACAAGTTGAATTCGATCCTTCTCAACTAGTTGATTTCGCCAAACCAGTTGTTTTCGAGACTATAGTCGTGATCCTGCTGATTTTTTTCTGAGTGTACTTTAACAATATTATATATTATTGTTAAAGTAAAAAAAAATATTAGAGCTTAGGAAATACTTGAAATGTTCACGAGATAGTTGCAGTATCTCTACGCAAACACTGTGAGCTCTTTCGCTGATTTATTTCTTCTCTTGATCACTTCGTCGAAAGTTCGACGTCTTCTTTTCTTCTGTGTCAAAGCAAAACAGGAGCAGTGTCCAACACTTTTCATCCACACGGGAACAACCGGAATATGATTTGTTTTTATAAAAAAAGGAGCAAGAAGCGGGGTTTATGTATCAGTTTTCTTGATTCAGACCTGGAACGGGGCAATAAACGGCTTTTTTTCACACAAATTGGAATATTTTTGTCGAAATTATGGCAGCGTCAATCGATAGAGCAATAAATAAAGTATACTTTTCAACCATATTAAAAAAATATGAATTTCTGCATCCATGCCTCTCCATGTCATAAAGACATTAAAGGGGGTTGTTTTGACTCAACCACCCCTCGCCGGACGTGATTTCTCGAATTGAAAATTCTTGATCGATTCCCTGGTGGGTGTAGTGTCAACACATCGGGAAAAGAATCGTATTTCTTGGTAGTACCTTGGGATAGGAAAATGAAATATTGTTTTGCAGTTCTGCAATCAATTTATGAGCACCACACGCATAACAAATGATACTACACTCAGAGAAAAATTACTTCGTCGCATGCAAGAAGTAATTAATTACTTCTGTGGAAACACACTAGAACAACAATCGAAGTAATTGATTACTTCAAACTGATTTAACGTGTAATTAATTACTTCTGTGGAAATACACGTTAAATCAGTTTGAAGTAATCAATTACTTCGATTGGTGTTCTAGCGTGTTTCCACAGAAGTAGTTAATTACTTCATGCATGCGACGAAGTAATTTTTCTCTGAGCGTATAGATAGAAATCCAACGATCATACAATATTCGACTCTGGGAATTTTCTCAGGGGGAGAGAGGTCGCAGATCGTATAAAATGCTTATGACTAACGCTTCAATCATCGACATAATCAGTACAGCTACGATGCTCGTCACCGTGCCACGGTATTTTCACAAAGACATTAATTATTCCTCAGACACATTTTCTTCTGCGAAATCCAGAAGATCGTGAAGCAACAATATGTTTCTGTACAAATTACGAACAGTTATCGTTGTACTTACAGAGAAAGTATCATTTCGACATCTGTCAGTGCTGTAGAAAACATCTATAACGATTGGTTGATTAGATAAAGCCTCGCTCCGTTGTGCTCTCTGCAAACGAAGTGATTTTATGAAAAAGAAATTCATTCCGATTCGGCTTCAAAAAACCGCATATTTTTGCGATTTTTTATAAAAATAGCTTTGAATTTTCAAACATCATATTTTTGGCCAGTATGATGCGGCACTACTGTGTTTAGCCGCTAAACACAGTAGTTTTTTTCATTTCATTTCCCGCTGTTTCCACGGACAACAAGGCAATGAGAGAAGGAACATTCTAAAACGATATTTGTCTATGCTGAGCAGATGCACAATTATTTGTAATGAGCGGATGCACAATTATTTGTAAAACTAATTAACTTCGAGTATCTGCTAACTTTTCAGTTGCAATTTCCGCATTCTTTAGTGGAGCCATGAGTTGTTACGCTCTCTGTCTACTGGGCACCGTTGCTCATCTGTTCAGGAACACTTAATCACAGAGAAAAGGCTGTGTTTTCCAAGGATGCTTAATACACGCCAACAACAGTTCTTTTAAAACACGTTTTGACACGTTTTTTAGTAATCTTGTATCACCAAAGAACTTAATTGATTTCCTTTTGTATGGCCTAGAAACAAAACGAGAAGTGTGAGGCCATCAATTTATCATGAGGAAAATAACGGATCTAGTAGAGCTGCATGAATAGAGATGTTTTATTGTTCGATATTGGACATGACTTCCGCATGGGAAGCAAGTTGTTCCTAGACTGGAGTGAGTAGAACAATAACTACGATGATGACGTTAATGCACTCTTCTTTACTACTACTCTCTTCACCTTTTCCTCCCCTGAGTATTCTTGGTTCGTTGCGGCATGAAGCTCGGAGACGTGTATGGAAATTTTGTGGAGACCACTTTTTCTGTTATTTACGTATTTGTTTTGATACGAATTTGGAATAGCGGAGATAAAACTTTGCATGGTCCCTTCTTCAAATTCACGACGGCAACAGGTGAGAATCTCAAATTTGTCGACTTGAGCAAACGAACAAAATATTATCAACCTGATCAAGAATTTGGTTGTCTTAGAAGTTACTTTAAAAATTATGCATCAGGAATCGCTGCAGTTTGCAATATTTTCACAATCTTCGCTCTTCGAATGGTCGATGAAAACTTCGCACATCTATTTGTTGACAGAGGTTTTCATTTTTAGAAAATTACCGGTAATATTTGTTCATAAGGTTTTCTGTGCAATTGCTTGAGCTATCTGTCTCAAGCATTCTCGCTTACTCTAACATTCAATAAGATATTCACTGTAGCAACCCGATACACTGCGATCTGCCATCCTCTGACGATTAATAAGGTATCACATAGGTAACCACAGGCGGGCCAATCCTAAAGAAAGTGGATTAGGTTGAAAGAGTGTTCGGAATTGGGAGCTTTCTCGTTCTGACTCCTTTCTGTATGGTTGAAATCACGTTGATTAAATTAAACAATATTGTAGATTGACAAATTGTATTGACGTATTTTACAGTTCTGGACAAATCGTAACGTCGCAGTAATAATTACATCCATCTTCATAACTTCCACTCTCCTCTATTCCTTTATACCTTTCCAACGTTGTCGATAACTGTATTAATTGGTATTTAATAAACAAATTCAGCCGCCATTTTCCACCTCAACGCCGACAATAGCATTATCTATCTGGACGTTCCACCGCCGGCAAATATGGTATCAGAACCTATAACTATGGCGTAAATAAAACGTATTCAATAATTTTTTGTTCCAAATATTGTTTGAATCGCTCCTGGGAACGATCGGAACATTTCCAAGAACAAAAATCTTGAGTTTCGATAGAAATATATTTGACATGATATTTTAAAGGTGATTCGGTCATTGAACACGCTTGGCTACGCTGTCTTCTTGCTCACAACCATTCCAATGTGTGTCTTGTGCGTCAGACAACTCATCAGGCACCGCACTCACGTAAGCGAATCTTGTTTTTATAATCAGCAATTCCACGAAGAATAAGTATAGTCAAAACGAGGAGTGGACAATTCCACATCATTGATTTCACGGCAACAACAACTATGACTTCATTATTTTAATAAAACAGTTACAGATAATAAGATTTGGTTCTTAAAAAAATAGTTATACGGAAGATAATCAGATTTAAATAATAGAGGGCAGCTTCCGGATTCCATATTTATGCTTTGGTGTCAACTAATTGGCAAATTGGATTCGATGTACGCTATAAGGGTGCCCCAAAAGTTTCGCGACTTTTAGATTTTTTCTCCGCTGCTTTTCTCGATGGGAATTTAGTACAGTTATGTGATGCGACCAACCTCTAACTATCGGCTTTGAATTGTTAGCTGAACGTTGTGACTTGTTATTGCGTAATTTAGATTACGGTAAAGCACTGAACTCAGACTACGAAATTCATGGTTTACTATCAATTGTATGATCTTTGCAGTCACTAGAAATCGATCGGCAAGTGGTCAACATGGCTGCTTACGCACTAATACTCACATCAACGCACGCCATAAAGAGCGCATACCAGGTTTGACAGAGAGATGAACTAAAGAGATAAGTTCTCCCATCAGATCATGAGGTTTTGCGCGCTCATCTTACAGCGGGAGGACCTGCAAAGCTTTGTAGCCAGCACTGTGAGTAAATTGATTTTTGAAAAATAAATACATGCAAAAAGAGAAGCCAAAATCGATTAGGATCGGGCAAATCATGCTAATTTTCAGTATCTCTACGCTAATACTGTGAGCTCGTTTGCTGATTTGTTTCTGTTGTTGATCACTTCGTCGAAAGTTCGACGTCTCCTTTTCTTCTGCGTCAAAGAGAAACCAAAGCAGAGCAATCGACTTTTCAACAATATCACAACCACATCATGAAGAATTGTGAATACAAATTTATTTAAAACATCTGTTGCTGTATACGGATAACTGTTGACTTCCCAGGGTAAAGAGATACTATTTAAGTGTTCCTGTTGTTCTCGGGAGTGTTCCTCCTCAGGGTGAACAAAAGGAGGAACAAGAAAATTTCGAGTAGTATATGTATTTTTTTCTGAATATTATTTTTTTACTACCCCCTAGCATTTGGCAATGAAATGAGTGCTAAATTTTTGATGATTTCTCTAGGGATGATGTTTTTCAAACTTCTGAATATGAGTGCGTGACTCCTCGAAATCGTAGTATTCGCTCTAAAATTCAGAATCGCCTCCCCCTTGTGACAGAATTTTTAAAATGTAGGTATTACTTATTCAAATATATTAAACTTTCCCTCTCATATTATCCCAAAGGTACAAAAAGCACGTGTTCTCCGCACCTTCCAAACCAAAACCCCCTTTTCCTATCTCGATTATTTGCAACTTTCCTTCTCTCTGAACTCGATTCCTCCTCCGAACTGTGGTCCCATCACAGAAAACAATATGTGCTTGGAATTTGAAACAAAAGTGTGCGGTAATTACTTCCAGCAAGTGTTGCATTTCACGACTATAATTGTAGCGAAAAAGATGTCACAAGGATACAATTGTGGCGCAGTTTTCTTTTTCAAAATCCGCTTCTTCACGTTTACTCACTAGGTCCAGTAGGTCCACTAGGCCCAGCTAAGATCCCTGTGAGCTATTATGCCACCGAAGTCATTCCTCGCTTTGCAACAGCTAAAGTCCTGAGAAAATACACTGAAAGCTAACGCTATTTTTCCATGCTCGCTCAACCTACAAATGTCATTAATTTTACTATGTAAAACGAATGGCCCTCCTCTACTTTTTATCACCTTTTTTACTTTCAAATGGCATTGTAAGGCCATGTAATCCATAACATAATTATTTCACTCATTCGAGACTCTTTTATGATGATATGATCTTGTTTTCCTATTGATTACTACGCCTACCGTGTTCACATCCCATTTCTGATATATTACATAATTCCAATAGACGACTTTTTGGCATTGTATTGAATGGTTGACTCTCTTACGATAGACAGCTACAATTTTTGTGTGTCCCGATAAAGTAGTTAGTTCGAACTAATGATGTCAGAAGAGAGTCGTGAACTCTTCCGGAAGCACAAAGGTCTTTTTCTTTTTTAACCCCTCAGTACAGACAACCACAATTACTGCCCCTAACATACAAATATGAAATACAAAAGTAAATATATCTTACGGTGTGAGTATTCATAAATTATCTATACGACTGGTTTATGTCTTGTTGCCTGCAGACGTTTTATTTATGTGCTTGTTGAAATACTGATTTGATTCTTTGCGAACGCCTCGTATGTATCTAATTACAAATATATTTTAAAAGATAATTTTCGCAATCAGCTGTGGATATGAATTTCTTCCTTCCACTGGCCGTTCAAAACACATTCGTTTTTGGTCAACATATTTTATTCGTAATCACTTCACTTCTAAATGTGATTGCACTCGTCTGTCTCCTGAAGCAGACACCGCCTAATCAAGCGCCTATTCGGAACTATCTCATCTACATACAGGTATGATTCGATTGAAACACACAACATAAGTTGAGTGCGAAATGCGAGATCACGGAATCTTCATTTCGCGCAGTCTCACAGGACGGCAAAATGATGATGTCTCACATTACGCGCTATACCCATCAGAAAAACTCCGATTAGAATCTGAACATGGTGTTCAGGTGTCGCTGATTATCTTAGACGTCTTCATCGATTTTCTCACTACGCCAATACCTCTATTCCCTGCGCTTGGAGGATATTGTGTTGGTCTGCTCTGTCAAGTGGGACTCTCGCCGAAGACTATCATCGTACGTATAATGGAGTATTCGGGCAATTACCACAGTAATTAGAGAAGAAAAAAGTCCAAAAATAAAGACAAACAGAATGACGTTCGCTGAACTAATGCAGACCGTCTGAACGTTCAAACCGCTGATTAATGTTGCAGGGTGTGGCGATTCTGATATTGACAAATATCGCCGTCGCGATAGCTATTTGTGTGTTATTCAAACATCAACATCTCCTTCTGCCATCAAGTACTTTGAAATTGAGCGACGTAAGACGAGCAAAACTCGTTTAGTGCACTTTCATCTTTCCAGCGATGTCTGCTCGTCATTCGTACCACGCTCTTCTCATTATTTATCAGTGCTCCTCTGGTCTATATTGCTATCCCGGATGACAGAGAAGAGATCGATCTTGTGATTGATCAAGTCAGTTTCAGCGCAACCTTTCCAAACTACAGTATCACTGCAGCATCCGTATAACGTATCGTGGATTCGGCAACGCGGTTCGTATTATTTCCAGAGGAGGACGCCGATAGTTGTACTGCTGGTATATTCAGTCATGCTGGTGCGCACTACAACTTTGTCTGCCTAATTTGTAGAAAATCACAGACGTTTTTCTCATTCTCGTTGTTTATCAGCACACTTTTCTTCCACATGTTCTATGTTCTGAAAAGAAAAGTTTGTGTTTCCAAAATTTAATAAAATATTATTTTAAATTATAGGTAGACAGCTCGGCAAGATCGAGCAATCTTCGAAGATCGATTAATATCCTTTTTGCACAGGTATTTCGAAGAGATACGTTTTGCCTAACACCTTGCACTTTAGCTTGTCATCCCACTAACAGTTATGGTATTTCCGTGCGTTGTAATCTTCACAGCAATCGCAGCAGAAACCTGGTTCAGTTTCGGTAAGGGACGATTTCAAAAACTTTCAAAACATGAAAAGCGTTGCTGTATTTTCAAATTTTTATAAATGAAATCTTTATTAAAATTTGTCAAATGTAGTAAGAATGATTCAGAAATCTGCCTGTCTATGTACTACCTTCTCACTCTTCATTCGACCGTTCACAACATTCTTCTGCTTTCCGTGACTCCAGCCTATCGTCGATTCCTTCTCTCATTACTCTCATGCCGGCTAAAAGCACCATTTTGGGACAACAGGATCGGGGGATCCTCAATGGGAGATTATCGACGACAAAGCGACAAGAAAGCAACCACTACGCAACAGAGTGGATTACACGGCTCGCTGAAACGACTTCAGAAATAAAGTGTATTTTACTATTATCGAATGCTATCAAGGTCAGGGGAATGAATGAACTGGATATGATTATGTTTGCGAAAACACTCATTAAACATCGAAAGAAGTTCAATTATGCGAAAGCCAGGTGATGGCTTGCTCACTAGTGCCTGAACAAAGTTAGACAAATGCATGTGCCATGGAGACTGGCCCGCACTCTCAAAAGGGGCTCGAGTAGAAGAAATAGGAAGAAGAAGAGTGACAACGGTGAAAGAGGCAAATGCTGTGGATTGTCTTGCTTCTTTTCTCACTTTTCATGGTATTTCTTGCATTTATCGACCGGACTTCTGTTTAATGCATATTTAGACTGCCGATTCGGCTTGCTACAAATCGGAAATTTCGTCAGTAGCGAGATCACTAATACGCACCGTTCCTCGAATAGATGATCTCACTCCTTGCAGAACTTTGTGCGCCGCGGATCCCTCGGTTAATCATTGCAGGAGTTTTACGGGAGGGCATTATATATAATAGACGTAATGTCATCAAACCTTTTGCCAACATGCAAGTATTCATTTAAAAATAAATGTACTTTAATACACATGAATTATTAGCCACGATACAGTTTTATTATCCCGTAAAACTTGTGTATTTCCAGTGTAAGGCAACGACGGGAATCAGTTCGGATAAGTGTGCGATTCTCGGGGAACTTGAGCCCGTGCCTACCACTTGCTCACTGCCTTATTCCGTATGGTTGAAGACTAGCTGTTGTGGCCCACTACGCTACATAACATCTCAACTTTTGTCCCCATGGCCCAATGTGTCTGTGGATACAGCACAGGTGTCACAACTGGACGTGAGTGCTTCCATTTCGACGTCTGCATATAATTTTAAGGCAGTATAGCTATCGGGGATTGAGGTTTAATACACTACGCTCTATGCATAGTGATCGTTTAGACATTCAACTGCATGAGTGGCACAACTTTCGGTTTCATCGATGGCTCAGCAAAGCTTCTAATTACCGGGTGGTCGATGACATGTGTGGACGCGACCGCCACTTGGAGAGTATCTGATGGCGGAACCTACGGCGATGTGCCCGTCGGATGCGTGTACCGTGAGATTTCCAGACAATTAAAGGATATATCATACAATGCGTGAAAAGCGTTGGTTATAGCACGAGATTCAACAAAAGTTGAGTGTAATTAATATCTCTGCACAATATATATATTTTATATGAGAGAATGTGAGTCGATTGAGTTTCTCTCAACCGTGACCGTACAAGCAAAAGCTAACCTATGCTGAAAAGGTGCTCCAAGGGTAAACATTGGCCGTAGAGACCGAAAATGACCATAAAAAGTTTCATAGATCAAACCCGGCTGAGATATGTTTCATCGCATGTCCAAAAGTGAAATTTTCAATTTTGGCGGAACGCATCCAAACCCCATACATAGCTATATTTTCTGAATGCTCGTGCAATAAGGAACATTTTTCATGTTACAACTATGTTTATAACTCGCACTTCAAAAAAGTTATAATTTTTTGAATACTCAAAATTGAAATTTCGATATTTCATCATTGCCCAGAGCACTTCTAAGTATGTTCATTCGATTGCGCGTGCAAATTTACCCCCGAACGCACGGAATAAGCAAAATCGAGGTGATGGGTCGAGTCGAATTTCTTTCCTGAAAATGCGCCGCCGCGCCAACACGCGACGCAGCACGCGACGCGTGCCTCAATGAGGTAAACAACTATAATGTTGTCGGCGTTAAAATTATAACTTCGATGTGGAAACACTATTGCCTATGCAAATTCACTCGGAATCGGCAAGAAAATAAATCTTTCGACAATTTCCGAAAATCGGGATTTTGTGTGTTTTAAGTAATTTGTAGATGTGGTGTCGATGTGAAATGTGCAGGAAACACATTCCAACCAAATTTATATTATGGGAAATGTTCGTAGGAACCATGTGGTGGACAGATTCCGCACGAAACTATTGCTCCTGCATTTTTCAATCGTAGCAATATACATACGATCAAATTAATTCTACAAATTCATGACTATTCGTGTTTAGTTAACATTAGTAAACGGGGCAAGTTACATTTTGATGTTTACGGAAAAGATAAGGGCAAAATAAGAAATATACCGAGAAGTCTACCCTATTTTTTCAATTCCAAATATCGCCTCTGAAAATGTGAAGAACCATTGTTGAAATTTATTTCTATGAATATAAGCGGCTTTTCATGCACATTTCACATCGACACCACATCTAAAAATTACATAAATCACACAAAATCCCGATTTTCGGAAATTGTCGAAAGATTTATTTTCTTGCCGATTCCGAGTGAATTTGCATAGGCAATAGTGTTTCCACATCTAAGTTATAATTTTAACGCCGACAACATTATAGTTGTTTACCTCATTGAGGCACGCGTCGCGTGCTGCGTCGCGTGTTGGCGCGGCGGCGCATGTTAAGGAAAGAAATTCGACTCGACCCATCACCTCGATTTTGCTTATTCCGTGCATACAGGGGTAAATTTGCACGCGCAATGGAATGAACATACTTAGAAGTGCTCTGGACAATGATGAAATATCGAAATTTCAATTTTGAGTATTCAAAAAATTATAACTTTTTTGAAGTGCGAGTTATAAACATAGATGTAACATGAAAAATGTTCCTTATTGCACGAGCATTCAGAAAATATAGCTATGTATGGGGTTTGGATGCGTTCCGCCAAAATTGAAAATTTCACTTTTGGACATGCGATGAAACATATCTCAGCCGGGTTTGATCTATGAAACTTTTTATGGTCATTTTGGGTCTCTACGGCCAATGTTTACCCTTGGAGCACCTTTTCAGCACATGTTAACTTGCCTGTACGGCCGTATCTCGATCGACTCAGATAGTCTCTCATATTTCCTTTCGAGCATGATATCAATATTAAAATTACTAAAGACTATTATTTCAGAACGTCTGTCTGTCTGTCTGTCTGTGTGTGTGTCCGGAGGTCACGTTTTTCGCATTTTCCTTATATTTCGCTTCAAAATCGCGCTATCTTCCCAAATCCTTTTGCATATGATTCCCGACCAGAATACCTTTCAAATTTTACAAAATTTAATTAACGAAATCCATAGCCAAGTGGGTTACGAGCCAAACTTTGAATCCGAGACCCCCAGGTTCGATCCCCGCCGCGGGCAAACCTTTTGCCGCATTTTTCGCAAGTGCCAGAAACTGTTCTAACACGGTTTTGAGTACCGTGAAACACGTTTTCACCTGTTTTGCCGAGTTTTAACGTGAAAATCGAAATTTTCGATATTTTCCCAAATGATGAAGGGAGTGTCGGGGATCATAGGAAAAGTATATTGCTATGTCAGAAACGTGTCTGAACGTGTTCTAACACGTTCTAACGTGAAAAATCGAAAATTTCAAAAAGTTCCAAAATGATTCAGAGAGCGTAGGGGATCACAGGAAAAGTGTTTTGCGATGTCAGAAACGTGTCTGAACGTGTTCTAACACGTTCTAACGTGAAAAATCGAAAATTTCAAAAAGTTCCAAAATGATTCAGAGAGCGTAGGGGATCATAGAAAACGTTTCCGAAATTGCTCTAAAAGTTCTGAACGCACTGTATCCTGCGTTTCCGTTGTGAAAGGCTCGTGAGGCTGAGAGCGATCGAAAAAAGTTGCCACGGAGCCACGAAGTGGCGTAGTGGCAACTTTTTTCGATCGCTCTCAGCCTCACGAGCCTTTTGCAACGGAATAAGCCAGTACTCTTTGCACATTAACACTCCCCAACATAAGTCGAGCTTCAATGTCACCTGGGGCCGGCTATCGAGCTCCCGCTGGACCGAACTTGGAGCCGGCTATCGAGCTTCCCCTGGACCGAACTTGGAGCCGGCTAAAAACCCCTGGACCGAACTTGGAGCCTGCTACCGAGCTTCCCCTGGACCGAACCTTCGGCCGGCTGCAAAGCTCCCCCCTGGACCGATCTTGGAGCCGGCTACCGAGCTCCCCCTGGACCGAATTTGGAGCCGGCTACAGAGCTCCCCCCTGGACCGAGCCTGGAGTCGGCTGCAAAGCTCTCCGTGGACCGAACTGTGCCCTGCAACTGAACACCCCCCTGAACCATACTTTGAAAACGTAGTGCGCACCCTACCATAACGTAGTTTAACCTCAACACACCCTGCTAGTTTAAACAACTCTTTATAGTTTGTTTTTGGTGGTGAAGCTGGGCTGCCATCAGAGATCTGATTGCGATTGCCTTTTGCGAGTTGCACAAATTGTGGTCCAGCAGAGTTGACGAAATCATCTCTCCACCTCTTTGCCGACTCTTCCTCATCCTTCTTGGGGTTCAATCAATCATCTTCCAATTCCACTCATCATAACGAGATTCTTCCTACAAAATTTAATTTTTTGAAACTGGGCTGTCATGTTTACAGCCTTGAATTTACAGCTTAATTTGCCGTTAAATGGGAGGATATGGGTAAAAGTAAGATTGTTAATTTTCAGCCACCTGCACGGGAATGGGCGTATTTGACGGAACTGAGGATCTGCTCGCGCAGAATCCACAGTACATTCTCACCCGAAATTACACTTCATTCCACAACGGACAATTTGTAAGGAACGTCTTAATTGTATATTAGAGAGATGACCTGGCAGATTGCAGTTACCTGCTTGCTTATAATGCCTTTTAGCAACTTGCGTGCCCGCCTAGTTCGGAAATTGGCTTCGCTCAATCGCCAACTGACTTCGTCTACGTTCCAGGGATGACCATCACATGCGAAAATAATGGATGGAGAGTAAGCATAAGAGAGGAATCGTGAGAGACTCGACCACTTCGGCCATGGCAAGGACGTAGAAATTCATGATTTTTAATTTGGCTGAATATTTTTCCTAAGGTATTTCAACACCTCCTCTATCGATTGGCGTTGACAGAATTTTGATTAAAAATTTCGCAACCGCGTGAAACATATCCAAACCTGGAGTCTTCGGATTTTTTCGCCGAGAGGTCAAAGTTTAAGAAATCATAACTCGGCTCAAAATAAAAGTAGAGAATTGCGGTTTTGTTTGTTAGATAGATAATATCGTAGGCTACAGTTTGGACCGTGCCAACTCATTCCTGGCTGATTGTGTGGAGCGTAGTGGTCGGTTTCATAAAAAATGTTATAAATTGCTGTAAAGTTAAAACTGGTCTTAGGTTGTTTGTTTGTTAGAACGTGCAGCTCGGTTGCTCACTAGAATTCACAAGTCGTCCAAATCGGGTCTTGCGTGGCAAATGAGCGCTGCTGAATTTTTTTTTGAAAAATTTTTTTTTATGCCCTTGTCACAAACTGTGTCATTTGCCAAACTGTAGCCTACGATATTATCTATCTAACAAACAAAACCGCAATTCTCTACCTTTATTTTGAGCTGAGTTATGATTTCTTAAACTTTGACCTGTCGGCGAAAAAATCCGAAGACTCAAGGTTTGGATATGTTTCACGCGGTTGCGAAATTTTTAATCAAAATTCTGTCAACGCCAATCGATAGAGGAGGTGTTGAAATAACTTAGGAAAAATATTCAGCCAAATTAAAAATCATGAATTTCTACGTCCTGGCCATGGTCGAGTCTCTCGCGATTCCTCTCATAATATATAACTTTAATATGAGGAATTCGTTCATAAAAATATCTGATCTTAGCGAATGAAAATGCATCAATATATTCATAGTCCTTGGATGTCTCAGGTGCGCACTCCTAACAATCCCGGTGACGGTGATCTTACTGCGGCGAAGGTCGGATGCTTTGCTCGAACTTGACTTCCTTCCAATGGAGACATCTATGAATTTACAATCGCCGACTAACTGAAGTTGTATGTATGAAGAGATTGAATCACAAGTGCAGATTCGATTCATCTAGGGCACCATGGATATTACATTGTGTGCAAATGGGCCACTTTAGCGTAGTCATCATACAAATATTTGAAAATTTGCTTTCGTTATATAATCGCGATCTAAATAAGTGAGAAACGCGCGTTTATAAGCTGGCGTTCACACTAGGAGCGTGCTCCTTTCGTGTCTCTCACTTATCGTTTTCTGTGCGAGAGTGTGCCTCACGCGTGTGTCAATCTCTGCAGTTGGAAGGGCGACGTGCGAGAGATAACGAGAGAGTGAGATAGCAGCCAGACGACGAGAGATGCTACCAACTGGTATAAAGCAGTCAAAAACGCTTTCACTCACCATCGGAGACTCTCTACGTGCTCATCGCGATGCCTTCCTACAAACTAACCTATTTCGATGCTACTGGACGGTTAGTTTGTTACTATTTTTCCCGTTTCAAATAGATACTTGCAGAGGAGAGCCGATTCGCATTCTTTTCGCCCTAGCAGACGTCCCCTTTGAGGACGTTCGTGTGCCCTTCCAGAAATGGCCCGAAGTTAAGCCCAGTGAGTTTCCTAGAGAGCTCTCTTGTCATTAGAGTGTAAAATGTGAGACCACGATTTCTTCATTTTCCACACTCTTTAATCCTGCTACCGGTGAGGAGAGTGTGAGAAATGAAGAACCCGTGGCCTCACATTTCGCACTCTTCTTGCCATTTTCCGCAAAAAAGCCCTCTTATCTTTCGCATCCAACTGATAATACACTTGTTCTCTTCGACAATGAATGGTGTAATTTCTGATTTTGATTCCGATTCTGCATGTTGCTGATAAGAGATTCAGATTAGGTGTATTTTCAGCGACTCCACTGGGAACTTTGCCCGTTCTCGAGGTTGACGGAGTCCAAATCGGCCAGACAAACGCCATTCTTCGCTTTCTCGCCCGTGAATTCGGTATGATCTCTCCTAGCATCACATTTACCTGACATCGATACGGTAATAACAACAA
Source organism: Pristionchus fissidentatus (assembly GCA_036245785.1). Lineage (NCBI taxonomy): Eukaryota > Metazoa > Nematoda > Chromadorea > Rhabditida > Neodiplogasteridae > Pristionchus > Pristionchus fissidentatus. The sequence continues at coordinate 15,493,768 of BTSY01000004.1, forward strand.
CAATAGTTCTTGTCTTGAAAATCAGGAAATTGAAGGTATGAGGTGAAAAGGTCAGATTATGAGTGCATGAAGGGTAAAAGATTAATTTGTTTCCCTTGACAGGTTTCGCCGGTCCCTCTTCTCTTTCTTCCGCTCTAGCCGACTCGATGGTAGATCAATTGACCGATTTCTTCACTGCCGTATCCGATTGGCACATGACAAATGTCGGATTTAAGCAGGGCGACAAGGTAGGACAGTGCACACTCCTGTGTTCTTTATACTCTCTGTACTAGATCGACCGTAATGCTGACCGCTTAAACTTTAGTTAAAATCGTGCCTGACTCTAAATGTTTGTGTTCAAACACTGAACATCCCCAGATAGCAGAGATCAGATATTGGTATGCATTTTCACTTCTCGCGTTCTATTGTGAAGTCGTCATTTACAGGGCGTACTGTACGAGTCCACATTCATTCCCGCTCGCGATAAGCACTTCCCGTTCTTCGAAAAGGCGCTCAGCAAGGTATTTCATTTCTTTAAATCAAAATTTATCCGAGGCAATGCTGGAATTATTATTTCCAATTTTCTTTTGGTGATAGTACAGTGCTACACTCACGTCCCTTATAATCCGTCAGAAGTTCGCGAACTTTTCACGCATCTTTTCTTGCTCGTTTTAGGCTATTTTCTTTATAATTTGCGTTAAGTCATTAGAGCACCATAAGAAAGTAGTAATGCAGAAGAAATTCATAAAATATAAACTAGGGAATTAGCCGCACCTCTTAGAAGGTCGCGGAATTCTGCGAGTTGTTTTACGCGAGCTAGACAGTGACGAGAGAGCACGTAAACAGAGAGAGCGCAGAAAGACTAACAATTGTTGTTGTCTTTCTGCGCTCTCTCGATTCACGGAGAGTGCTCTCTCGTCACTGTCTAGCTCGCGTAAAACAACTCGCAGAATTCCGCGACCTTCTAAGAGGTGCGGCTAATTCCCTAGTTTATATTTTATGTTAATTTCTTCTGCATTACTACTTACTTATGGTGATCTAATGACCTAACGCAAATTATAAAGAAAATAGCCTAAAACGAGCAAGAAAAGATGCGTGAAAAGTTCGCGAACTTCTGACGGATTATAAGGGACGTCAGAGAAAAAAACTCTTCGCAGCGTGCGTGAAGCAATTAGCAACTTCTGTAGAAATACACGTCAGTGTGAGTAAATATATTGCTTCAAGCATGTCGTATTGTTTTTCTGAATGTATACAGTTAGCGACTATGATAAAGTCTGGCGCACAACCACATCTCTACCACCACAAATAACGCCGAAATTTGTTCAGTCTACAACTGGATGGATCGTCAATACTCCCGATCCGACACATGCTGACATTCTCATTGGGACGGTACTCGAAATGCTCACTCGACTTTCTCCCAAACCCTCTTCTCTCTTCGATGGATTCCCTTTGATAGCCGCCCACCAGAAGAAGTTCACGTCCATTCCAAGGGTGCAGAAACACATCGCCAACCGGCCAAAGACTCATTTCTGAACGAATTGTGCAACTATTTTATTGTAATTTAAAATGACGGCTCTATTTGCGATGGTGTGTATATTGTTCATTTCGGGAGCACATTATCATTGTGATAATTGTTGTTATTCGGCATACATTCACTACATCGCGACTTTTACAATACCCAGAAAATCCATCGCATATCTTCTGTAACGATGTAGGAATGCCAGTAACAGTAAAAAATAAACTTTGCATTTTCGATTCGGACGAAAGTTGGTTGATGTATACCAATGGGGGTGAGAAAATTTCTCATCGAGTTAATTTTTGAATTTTCACACTTTTCGATTTTTTAACAATTTCAAATTTACGTAACTTGCCAATTTTTATCGTACAGCTTCCATTCTGTTGGACTTTACAATTCCGATAAATTATTGGGAACACTCTTTAGAATCCCGTCTTCAATGTGTTTCAGCGGAAAAACCGATGTGTTGGGTATAAAATCGATGATTACTCGAGATTTTTCTGTTGAACTACAAATATTATTTTAAAAAATGGATTCCCCTCATCTGATAAGCGGTTGACAAGTTATTCATTGTCGCTATCTCAAGGCCTCCAACATCGTTCACTTGCACGCTATGAACTAGGGTTCGCCTGACAAGGAAAATGACCGCTTTTTTCCTTGGAAAGTGAAGAATGATCTTGGGAAGGAATCGATCGGGTCGTTCCTTGTTTATTCCTTGGATAAACCAAGGAATATACAAGGAACCAAGATCTTTTCAGTGACACTTTTCAAATTTAATGACAATATAGTTCTGAACAGCTTAGAAATTACTAAATGGTACTCCGTGAATCTAGTTATGGTGATAGAATAATGATTTCTTCTTTTATATGGCCAAGAATACAAAAGAAGTATTAGGAAATAAGAAGAAACGACGAAAATAAGCTCCACGTAACTAAAATTATTACTAGTTCAATTACCAGTTAAATATAATTGAAAATTTTGATCGGTTGAAATCTTCCATTTCTGATACACATTCCTTGCCAAGGAACAAGATCTTGAAATGATTTTCACTATTCTTTCAAGGAGTGAGATAATTGCATTATCTCATTTCAAGGTCCCAAGACCTTGTTTGCCGGGCGAACCCTACTATGAACTAGAGTGCGAAATGTGAGATAACGGCCTCCTCATTTCGCTCACTCTCTTGACCGGTCGATAGACGAGAGAGTTTGGGAAATGGAGAGACCGCGGTCTCACATTTCGCACTCTACTATGGACGCTTTTATTAAGATTGTTCTCTTTATGGACATATATTGCTTCGACATGAACGAATTAGGTATCTAACAAATAAAATAGACATATTTTAGCGAGGCAAAAATGAAATAAAAAAACTGCACGGAATGAGGACAAATCCGTACATCAAATTTTGAGTCTTTCTGATTTTGACTTGGATCGATAGCGCTTGTTCTCCTCTCCCGGTCCCACATTTCAAATACTTTTCCGAATAAAATTTGAATAGATTATTAGCTCGAAATATTCTTGATTTTTCAATTTGGACCTCATTATCTCTGTTCTTTCAAAATTCGTCAAAACTACTGTTTTCGAAACAAGCATTTCGCCTTTTTTACTCGGTGAGCGGTCGAAATGGCTAAAAAAAGTGAAAATAAGTCCATCATTTCCCTCTCGTGGGGTCGATAACTCAATTATAGGCCAAATTCCGACCGCTCATTGCCTCAAAACTGTGCAGAATAAGACGGCGGAAAGGTCATAAAACAGTATTTTCATGACTTTACCTAAATGGAAATCCCGATTTTATTAGAGAATCGGATTCTAAGTCATCGATTACATTACATATTTTGGTATTCGAGATATGAATTTTCAAAAAGTTGCATTTTTTTAAAAATTCATTAAATTTGAAAAATCTAAAAACGCACGATTATTCATTTTAATAAACAGAGCCTGATTTGTTCAGAGCATAAATTATTTGCTGCATAATGCAAAATTTTGAAAATGAACAGAGATACTGTGGTCCAAAGTGAAAATCAAGAAATTTTCGAGCTAATTGTCTATGCAAATTTTATGCGAAAAAATATTTTGAAATGTGGGATCGGGAGAGGAGAACATGGGCTATCGATCCATGTCAAAATCCGAAAGACTCAAAATTTGATGTACGGCGAGGGTCCACTTTTTACACGAACACACTGTTATACTCTAAAAGTAAGACATTCTTGTAGCTTTCGAGATCAAATCCCACGAAAAATAAAATTTTTATTTATAGATATCTTTAATTTTTATTAAAATTTATTTTTTTTTATTCTAAAAAAGAATTTTCTAAATATAAAGGAAATCGAAATTTCTAAAAGCACAAATCGTTACAGATTGAATTCTGAGTCATTGCACTGATATGATGTCTTTTCCCTGTGCCGGTACAAGGGATCTCTGCTATATGAGTGCAATGTGACGGAGTGAGAAAGGTGGTTGTATAATCAAGCGTTCACCCCGAGGAGCGTGCTAGGTTTGAGTCTCTCAATTGTCGTTTTCTGTGAGAGAGTGTGTCTCTCGCGTGTCCCTACCTCTGCAGTTGGCACAAGCGAACGCGATAGATACCGAGAAAGTGAGAGATCAGCCCGACGACGAAAGATGCTACTGACTACTATAAAGAGTCACGCGTTCACTCGCCACTCTACTCTCTGCGTATTTTTCGCCATGCCCTCCTACAAGCTGACTTACTTCGATGCAACGGGGCGGTTCGTTTGTTATTCCTTTCCCGTATACGATTTGTAATTCCAGAGGGGAGCCGATTCGCATTCTTTTCGCCCTAGCAGACGTTCCCTTCGAGGACGTTCGTGTGACCTTCCAGAAATGGCCCGAAGTTAAGCCCAGTAAGTTTCCTCGAGAGCTCTCGCATTCTTGCCAATACAGTGCAAAATGTGAGAACACGTTCTGATTATTTTGCCGTAGGGATGCCCGTTCGGCTTCAAATGTCAAAGTTTCGCACTATTCTCGTCGTCTCCCGTAGAGTGCGAAATGTGAGACCACGGTCTCTTCATTTCGCGCACTCTCTCGTCTATCGACCGGCCTAGAGAGTGTGTGAAATGAAGTGAACGTGGTCTCACACTTCGCACTTTAGTCTCCCGTATATGCCCTGTTATCGATCACATCCAGATGCGCCAAAAATGTTTACTATATAAAATGGTGCTGTTTTAGCGACTCCTCTGGGAACTTTGCCCGTTCTCGAGGTTGACGGAGTCCAAATCGGCCAGTCAAATGCAATTCTTCGCTTCCTCGCCCGTGAATTCGGTATGAACTCTCCTACCGTGTACTTTACTTTAGTGACATCGATACCGCAATAATAATAATAATAATAATAATAATAATAATGATAATAATAATAACAATAATAGTAATAATAATAATAATAATAATAACAATAATAATAATTTTATCACAATCAGGCAATTGATAAAGTAAGAGGAAATATGATCTATTAAGAATGCGCACGATGTCAATGTTGTTTTCCTAGCAGTAGACAACTTACCTCGAGCCGGTTAATAGGGAAATGGAAGTTAGCCTCGATCAATTATTCTCGGAATGTTGTACACCCGAGAATCGCAGGTTTCGCCGGTCCGTCTTCTCTTTCCTCCGCTCTCGCCGATTCGATGGTCGATCAATGGACCGACTTTTTCATGATCATATACGATTGGCACATGACGAATATTGGAGTCAACCAAGGCGACAAGGTACAGCAGCGCACATTAAACAATGAAGAAGTTCACATCTATCCCGGTGTTTTTAGTACGCACGAATTACCAAATCTTCCACAATGCTCGATCACGGGGTGGTTAAAGTCGGGCCTAAAATATGAATGCCTTTCGTCAACCGCTGAAAACCGCCCCCGATAACTAAATCTAGCATGCCTTTCCACGGAGCGGTCACTTCACTATTCGGATTGCTTATGCATCGTTTTCAGGACGCGCTGTACGAGTCAACATTCATTCCCGCTCGAGACAAGTACTTCCCGTTCTTCGAAACGGCGCTCAGCAAGGTTTCTAATTTAAATTTATATCATAGTGTAATACTGCGCTCATATCCTACATTGCTTCTGACCAACAGTATGCTCGGTGCGAGAGAAATTCGTGTGTATAACCAAACGCGTTCTACCATAAAAATGTGTTCAGTCATCTACCGGGTGGATCGTCAACACTCCCGAGCCGACACACGCTGACATTCTGATCGCGACGGTACTCGAAATGATCACTCGACTTTCTCCCAAACCCTCTTCTCTCTTCGATGGATTCCCTTTGATAGCCGCCCATCAGAAGAACTTCACGTCCATTCCAAGGGTGCAGAAGCACATCGCCAACCAACCCAAGACACTTTTCTGAACGAATTGTACAGCAATTGTAATGTAATATGAAATACGAATATCTATCTGAGCTTGTGTGTACTGTGTTCCTTTCGGGAGTAAATTTATTGCGGAAACTTGTCGTCATTTCGCTTACGTTCACCGCCGGGAGCGGCTCTGATGCTTAGAAAAGTCATCTCATATCACACTGTGCTCTGGCCTGTCGGAAATAGTAAATTTAAAAATCTTCTCCCTCTTAATTTAAACAGCTTTATATTGTGCTGATAATGGCAAAATTCGATCTGTAATTGCTACGTGCCAAATGCACACGCTACATAGTCACGTCAGCATGCAGTTTTCGTACCCAGCCATCACAAAGCGCCGGGTACGCCGTATCAGTGCCAATTTTGATAGGTTGTAACTTGGGTGCGTTTTTTGTGTGCAAAATCAAGACTCTGCACGGCATATCAATATCATTATTCGTCACTAACGACACCTATAGACAACAGAAACGTGATAGAGAGCTTTCTCAATGCGTGAGATTGGAGCGCCTGGAACAAAAGAGCGCAAGATCACATTTATGATCATTCTCCTTTGAAGATCACATTTTTGTTCATTCCCTTTCGAAAGATTTCTTAGGATTTATTGTCCCTCTTTACTTGCCACGATAGGGCCATTCCGATGCCAGCATTCAAGTTGATCTACTTTGACGCCACCGGACGGTTAGTTCATAGTCCTTTCTCGGACTATCCAATTATGTAGAACGTTAAATAGTACGAGCATGGTGCCCATCGTTCGCCATGTATTTGCCGGTTATCAAATGCCGTAATATAAAAATGTGAACATAATTTTTTAAAATGAAATATACGTTTTATCACATGCAATTAATTCGCACGCACACTAATCGCTTGACTAAAGAATGCAGAAATTGAAAACTCCGAAACAATTTGATTCCTCGAAACTCCAAAAACTCCAACTGCAGTGCGGAGCCTATCCGAATTCTCTTTGCACTAGCGAATGTTCATTTCGAGGACGTTCGCGTGCCGTTCAATAAGTGGTCCAAGCTCAAACCAAGTAAGCATTCTTTCAGTAATATCCAGCTAACTAATGTGACGTTATAAATCACCAAAATAAACGAAAGGTCGCGATTTGCCTGTTTAAAAAATCCCACCTAAACCCGTGACCGAGATAAGAATTTGAATTCCCGCACATTTCATTTTTCGATAATATTTCGCCCCCCCCATTGAAATTACACATTCCAATTTTGGAGTGTAGAGTTTAAACATCGTTCTGCACAAACTGTGAAAATTTGGTGAGTCTACCTTCATTGGGAGCCGATATATAAGGGAAAAGGAAGTCCGGAATTCAAATCCTTACCTCGATCACGGGTTTGGACGGGATTTTTTTTAAAGGCGAATCGTGACCTTTCGTTTCTTTTGGTGATTTTTAACGTCACATAAGCCAAGGTAAGCCATTTGTAAGATAATTTACAAACTCAGCCATTTCTATAAAGGATTTTTTTGTTTTTTTTCCACCTGTCCTTTTGTGTGGAAGTTATCACTGTTCAAATTAGTAAACTATATACATTGTGACAGCGATCTCACTGGGAACACTTCCCGTTCTTGAAGTCGATGGAGTCCAAATCGGCCAGACGAATGCCATTCTCAGCTTTCTCTCACTTGAATTTGGTTAGAATTCTCATGATTTTATGTTTTTCTGTAATCTAAACTAATCGAAATGCCGTACCGTGTTTACTGTATCGTACGTACTGAAAATATCGTATAGTTTACCGCAACGTGATCAAAATGATCACAATTTGCATCTTTGCGAGTACACATTACCATGATTTGTGTTTATGCTAATTCGATTAATCCGCATTGATTTGCCGGGATCTACCCGGACATACCCGGTGAAATGTGTAAAACAAAGCGACAAATTCGATTGCAAAAGAAGGACAGAACCGGCAATTACCGGCATTTCCCGGTTGTATACGGTAGTGATGACAATTCGCTAACTTAGTCGGTTTTCGCATCGAATTTTCTCCTTACATATTTCACCGGGCATGTCCGCGTAGTTTCCGGCAAATCGAGGTGGACAAAAAAATATGAACCTACTCACGGGTCGTAAATAATTTTCTTCGCAAAGATACAAAAATCGAACATTTACATATTTCACCGGGCATGTCCGCGTAGTTTCCGGCAAATCGAGGTGGACAAAAAAATATGAACCTACTCACGGGTCGTAAATAATTTTCTTCGCAAAGATACAAAAATCGAACATTCCGATCACGTTGCGGTAAACGTTCTGATATTTTCAGTACGTACGATATGCTAACGATGATGGAAATTTTGCAATGTTCTCAAAAACATAACACACAACAATGTTTTTTTTAAAATTTTTTAAAAAATTGATATCAGGATATGCTGGACCCTCCTCGATTTCCGCTGCTCTGGCAGATTCGATAGCTCACCAAATGGCCGATTTCTTATCGGAGATTTTCTTGTTTCATATTGGCAGTCATGGAACGAAGAAAAGCGAAAAGGTTTATTTTATCTTCTTGTCTCTTTATTCTTATTTCTAGTATTTTTTCAGGAAAACCAATACAAGTCTGTTTTCACAATTGCGTGCGATAAGCACTTTCCCATCTTCGAGAAGGCCCTGAGAAAGGTATTTGATCGCATTTTCTCACTTTCGGAATGGCAATAAAAAAGTAGAAAAAAATGGGGGAAAAGTGTACCGTCGCGGGTAATATTAATAATAAAAAATCAGTCTTCTACTGGATGGCTCATCGATACTCAAGATCTAACGCATGCTGATATTCTGGTTGGAACGATATTCGAAATGCTAACTCGCCTTTCTCCAAATCCCTCTTCGCTATTTGACGGATTCCCCCTTATCGCTGCCCATCAGAAGAAGTTCACATCCATTCGAAGAGTGCAGAAACACATCGCTAACCGACCAAAAACACTTTTTTGAGCCTTTTAACGCAAAAAGAAGAAAATAACAATATTTAATAGACAACAATATTTAATAGAAATCGTTTTAAAATATTGTTCTCTGTATAGCATTCCTAGATACTCCTCTTGCTGAATTATTTGAACATAAGAAAAAGAGATCGCAATACAATTTATCAATTCGATATTGATTAAACATGGACGACATGACGAGCGGTGGTTATAAGACACCAGAGTAATAAATAAAAGCAAAATATTATACATAGTAAAAAGCCAGCAAGATGAGAGATTTACTAAACAAAGATATTCCGATAACGTCCCATGCCATTTCATATGAGCAAAAAAACAGGGAAAATACTTTAATACGGTATCAACACAAGATCAAACGCAGTTACTCTCATGAGCACGATTTTTCTCGTAAGACGTCTCATTTATCCAATTGGCACTTACACATTTCGCTGACGTAACATCATCGCAGCAGCCAGAGAAATTAGTTCGCTCTTGCTGAACGATGATGCTTCCTGCGAGAGGAGTACCAATAAAAGGTATAAGGTTAGTTGATATGCACGTGTATTTATGTTGAATTGCAGGGCTCGATCCATCCGATTTCATAATCAAGGGACATGTCCCCATCAAATTGTCGTTCAGTGAAAGGCAAGTCAGAATTGAGGCACAAAGTTCCAAACGTTCAGAATAGATTCTGGAGAGGTAGTGGTGAATGCCACTTGCGTAAAAAAGTAGAGGAAATCAAATACAAAACAGGATATATAAAAAGAAAGTTGGCAATGTTTTTCAATACACGATTATGCAGCTTCAAATATAATTATCACATATTTTCCTATACATACAGCAAGTATTACTATATCCCTGTTGCGCTTCACACACTATATTTCACGTTTTCAATTCTCATTAATCTTCTAGCGATTATGCTGATGGTGATAAACAGGAAAGGAATTTTCAAGGTGTGTTCATTAAATATTTGAAGCAATAAATTTTAACAACATTAAAGTCTCCCTTTTACTACATAATTGCGTGTTTACTAATATTCACAAGCGCTAAGTGTTCCATTCAAGCAATTCTAATCGCTCCACAATACTGGAATAAGGTGTGGAAAAAAAGAAAAGGAAATAAACTAAAAAAAATGGTATTCAGGAACCTGTTTTCACTACTACGATCACGATCATTCTAACATCTATCGACCTTCTCTCAGATTACGGTATGACCTTAAACAAATACTTGGAGCGAATTTATATTAACAGGAATACTATTTTCTTCTCTATTAATCAGTCTCAATCGATTGTGTGTTCTTGTAATACCTCAGTTCTCGATGTTGTTTACAAGGTTTTCTTTTGAGAAATAAGCAAAATAGATATTTTTGTGAAGAATTAGGAGAATCGCGTTCAAAGTCATCACATACGCTTTGTTTTTTTCATCAAGCAGACTTAGTTATGAAACCAATGGATTCTAATCAACTGTAAATATCTTATTTGTTGTGTCAGGAGTGCAGTCCTTCTCTGGATTTGTCTTGTTTGGTTGCTCTCGTTTCTTTGCTCCGTTTCACTTTCCCTTCTTGGATGCAGTAGAGAATTCAACGAGAAAACGGACACCTATCAAGATGTTTGCGACGCTTTCTATACGGTTAGCGGTCATCAATAGAACATAGATAGCATGATTGCTGATTCTTTCAGACCAGTGGACAAGATACTTACAGCCCTGGAAAGATATGCATTCTCAATGTGAGTTTTACACTGATTGCACTGCGAGCCGTTTTCTCTCTCAGATTCTAATCTATCTCGTCTACGCCGTTTGCGTGCTCAACGCGCTGATTTACGTGCTTATCGTTATTAGCGTGAAAAGGAAACGGTGCCATTATCTCCCTTACTGCGACTCTTATCACCACTTTCTCTGCAGTTCTGTGCTGATCGTCGAGACAACCCCAGTGGAAATGACCGCTCTCCGACAAGCAGTCGTTCTTTTCGCAGTTTATTCGGTGTGAAAACAACTTTTATAATCATGCCTTGATACATATTTGTAGACATAGTTCGTTACCGTAAATTGATCTTTGAATGTTGTACTTTTTAAGTGACAACTATCAACGATCAATTTGCGGTACTGAACCCCATATAAACCCCTCTCAAATTATCAGACTTTGGTGGTTCTACTGGCCCTGCTGCCTGCTCTAACCGTACCAGACACTGCGTTCTTTCTCATCGTATTCGCTATCAACATGTGCTATCTTACACTGGCCACTGTTAATCCCTTGTTTGTAATCATTTCTACGAGGGATCTACGAAGGTAAACACATATTTGGCGGCGAAGTAAAGCTAAGGGCTATAGACAAAGACGACCGCTTGGCGTCATCTCGGTTGACCGAAATATAGAAAAGTAAATCACGATCAGACCGAAAACATCATAATTCAAGTCAATATTCATAATAAACTTGCAGATCTTTGAAAGGATTGCTACTGAAATGGAATAAATTCTCTGCGCCTCACAATCAGCGAGCGCACAGAACTTCCATCGCAACTGTTACAAACGATGTCACTGGGCGGAATATTCAGCGGAATTAATCTAGTAGTGTGATTAAGCGCTGATGTTTATGTTACGATGTGTCGTACTCGAGTAATATTGACATCTTTTTCTTCTTTCTAAAAAATGAATTTTATTTATTTGTGTGAACACGCACCATCTGTTATTTTGTGGCAGTAAGGTCGTGTTGCAATCGAGCTATTTTAATATTTGTTTCTTTCTCAACATAATATTTTGGTCAATAAATAACCACTTGTTACATCCCAGTATGTTTCGCATTTAGTGTTTCTTTGATTTAGTGAAGTCACATTGCCTGTCTGTCATGAACGCCTGAACGTGCAGCGACTTTCTATTGTTAACAAAAAAATTTTAAATTTGTGACGCCGGTATTCTTTACAATAAAAATGATGAAGAACAGAGTAGGAAGCAGATTGAGCATCATCTACAATTATTTATCAAGCTTAATTTTAAAGTAGAAAGAGAAACATGAGCTACTAATTTGCAATTTTCTTTTTTGAAAGCTTCCGGAAAATAACCTGAATAGTGAACTGGAAAATGGCGAAGATTAAAGGAGGCAGAAAATCGCGAGAGTCGGTCATCAAGCAGAAAAGGACTGTAGACAGGGGAAAGATTTCAAAATGAAAGTAGCTATAATCTGGAAAAAAACAATTACCATTTCAACTTTCGACAATAAATAACACAATTCTGAAAATTCTCCGGGTTAGCAAGTATTTACAAAAATGGCTATTTTCCGAATTTCCCGCTACCTGTGTTATAAGGGTGTCCCGAAAGTCTTTGCACTTTTTAACGTTTTTGCTTCTCTCTCGTTTCGCCTCACCCGTATGGGACATTGTCGTAGTATGTTAGTATGAGGGCCAGCTCTCACTACTTTTCGAGTGTTGACAAGGGAGATGTGAGGCACACGGTGCCTTCTGTAGAACTGCAAACTTACCAAACACAGACCTGAACTTCACTAGTTTTGAAATTTTATTTCGAGTAGGAGTGGAAAAAGTTAGTACAAATTGCCAAAAGTCAACGGGTGATTGCCGACAATTTCTGAATAATTTCGTCATCACTACGTAATAATGAAATTTCAACGTGTTTTTTGAACCGCTGAAATTTTCTACGCAAAATCAGTGGCTATGAATTCCTATTCGCCTATAAGTGTGTATAAGCCATTTTTGGGGGGAATTGGGGCTGAAGAAGTAGGAAATTTGAAAATGTCGAAAAAAATATTTCTGACGATTTTCGAGTTTTCATTAATGACGAAGAAATTATCAAGAGTTAGACCTGGAAATATAAGTTAAATTCACTCTAATTACACACGTAAAGTCGTATTTGATTAGCTTCAATATTCATAGAGATTTAGAGTCTGAAAGGTATGTTTCGGAAATCATTTAATTGCATATTGCATCACTACTAGGTAACATTCCGACAAGCCAACGGCATAATTAATTTCGTTAACTTTTTGTATTGATAAGACATTTGAGAATTCGTGGCCAGGAAGTGTATTTTTTCTAAAATTTTCGAAAAACTGAAAGTGCAAAAACTTTCGGGACACCATTATAGAAAAGGTCAAATAAGCGTTATGACATGTTGTGCGTTCTAGATGAAGAGAGCGTCTAAAATTCGTCGATAAAGTGTGTGCGTAATTATGCAAATGAGTTCACTCAGAACATGAGATAAACAGAAATCGATAGACCACCCATAAGGCTATCAGAGACTGCGAAAAACCCAAAGTGCATTTTTATCCCTGTACCAAAAGTCTGGGAATTGTGCGATCCTTACCTGAACGCACTGATATAGGTTACTCCATTCATAAAAACAAATTGTACATTTCCAGGAACAATCTGGAACAAGAGGAAAAAATATTGCTTCACTTACAATTTGCAAACATTTAGCAGTGTACAAAGTCTTAAAATAACAGTTCGAATAAAATATACACAATATCATGAGCTTCAAAATTTTGTATTCCTTGTCATGTTCCGATTGTTCCTGGTCATGTTCCTGCTAGGAGGAACATTACCAAGAACAATCGGGTACACAATCGGAACAAGAAATTCTTCAGAAGGTCATTATCTTTGTCAGCATTTCCGGATCTCAATTAAATGTGAAGAGCATAACACAAGAAGAATATTTCTCATCTCTCCGACGAGATTGGTCATAAACTATATAAAGTAATTCTTTTCTTCGACAGTAAAAATTTTTTCCGAATGCATCATTTCAGAAATTATTACATCAATATATCTTTTCTAACTATTATTATAAAAGTATAGGAGAAATCCCACGCCACAATCCCACGTGCGGGATTTGTATAGCGTATCTTTTTGAATTTATTGAATTCTACTACAACGAAAAGATCTATGGAAGGAAACGCATAAAAATCAAGTATTAATGAATTATGCACAATTGAAAGCGGTGGTCACGTTTGTCACTCACCAATTCTTTCTTGCTCCCTTGGAACTCGTTCAATCCAGATCTTACTGTATGGAGGAGTGTGAATCCTTATTCGCTCAAAACCATATTCCATACAAGTACTTCTCCAAGGTATAAAACACACGCGGGTGCATACTGTCCCGATGGTCACTGGTTGTTATTCACGTGGAATCTCATTGCAACCTTCGATCGTTCGCCCACTCGCGCTCGTCTTTTGAGTGCAAAACATGACAATTTCCGTGTTCTCTGCAGGATAAAATGAAGGTCAAGATCGCGGAAGTCATTCTGCACGAACTCCCATTCAAATTTTGCGCGTATTTCATATATTTTACAAATTAAAAATGTTTTCATATTAAATATATTTCCAGTTAAATGTCTCGCTACGACATCGTTGTGCACGGAGCGACTGGTTTCGCAGGCTCGTATATTGTCCGCGCCCTTGCTACCTCAACACTTTTTCAGGTTTTTGCAAGCACTGCCTGTTTTTTTGTAATGGGTATAACTTTTTAGAAGAAATCGATCGCCGTTTCTGGAAGAAATGGGGGAAAATTGAGACAAACATTGAAGGAAATCGCTAAAGAGACAGGTGAAAATAAATTATTTGAGATAATTCCAATTCAATTCCTACCAGGAGTTGCCGAAGTCGCGAAATACACAATAATCATCGCCGATTCATCCAAGGAAGAATCACTGGCAAAAATGGCGAAACAGGCAAAAGAATTATCAACGCTGTCGGACCAGTGAGTTTTTGTTTGCTCTCGCCATCTCTTACCTTCTCTACGTTTTGTCTTCGGATAATTTTTCTGTAAATTTTCTTAGTTTAACTAACTAAACAACTTTTTGGTATTGTATATTCAGTACATAATTCACGGCGATCCCGTCATCAGTGCTGCCGTCAACAACGGAGCTCATTATATCGATTTATCTGGAGAATCCGAGGTTATTCTACCATTGAAATCTCAAATTTCACATAGCGGCAGTATCTCGAACGAACGGAACAAAAATACGGCAAGATGGCGAGAGACAAGGGAGTTTATGTGGTGGGAGCGTGCGGGTGAATGCCAAATAATCTTTTTTATAAAAATAATTGAAATATTCACGGGGCTCACAAAAGGATAATTATACACCCTAGTTTGATACAATTAACATCGTTTTGTTTAAACATCAGATGGGATTCCATTCCTTGTGATCTCGGCGTCGATTTTCTCAAAAGGAATTTCGACGGGACGCTTGCTTTCGCTGAGACTTTCGTTACAATTCGTATGGGAGAATCGGTGAGAAAAAATAGAGGAATATCGACATTTAATGAAATTAATTACGAGAAATCTTATGATTTAGGGTTACTCTCTCAACGCTGGAACCTACGATAGCATAATTCTCGCGATAAAATCGATTCGTGAGGGAAATCAAAGGGCGCTCTCACGATCGATTATGCCTCAGGAAATGCCAAAGGCGAAATTTCGACCACCACTGAGGTGAGTGAGAAGGACGATTCCATAGACCGGTAAACCTTACAGAAAGGGCTTTGGAGTGAGAGAGCGTGTGAATTCGAGAGGGACTCTCTCATTTTGCACACTATTTCGCTCTAACCCTGGTCTGTAGGTTTGGAATCATGAGGATTGGTATGAATTGAGTCGATTTAGATGTCCAATGTGGAATTTGCGAGAAAAAGCACTCACCGTTTGGTCAATTCCATTCCTCGGTTCTGATAAAGTGAGCTGTCTTTGTGCTGATTAATGTTAATCCTAAACGCACTTTTAGTCAATTGTCGATCGATCGCAATATTATGATTATCATGTAAACGGCAAGAAACCAGTTCAAGTTAACACATATATCTCGTTTCGTGAGTTTTCTTTGACCTTTCTATAATAGATAATGAGCGAGAAGAAAGATGAGCGTGCAGGTTCATTTTGCACCACCTCTCTCTTCGCAATTTGGATGGGAACCTTCGCATTCTTCGCTCTTTTCTCTCCAACGAGGAAAATTCTGCACGCTCATCCGGATAGAATTTCATTCGGCATCTTCAAGGTTTGTATCGACAATTCGAATCACTGAGATAAATGTATGCTTCAGAAGGCCGGTCCGACAAAGGAGCAGATCAAAGCTACTTCGTTCGATTATTTCCTCTTCGGCACTGGTTGGGGAGCGGGAGAAGCTGTGGATGGGGAAAGACCAGTCAAGAAGGTCGACCACTCAATCAATCATGATTCATTCTTGGTCAAGATAGTTTCATATTCAGATTTCTGCTGTGTGCCATGGACCCGATCCCGGATATATGGGCACTGCAGCGTGTATTTCTGCTGCTGCACTCGCATTGATCGACGACAAAGACAAACTTCCGAAAAAGTTATTGTTTTTATATTTTTAAATTTATTCCCTATCAAAGCCTTAAAAACTCTATCAAAGTCTGTATCAAATATATGGATGCAGAGGCGGTGTCTTCACTACAGCATCGGCATTTCGTGATACGCGAATCTACGAGTATCTCAAGTCGCTGGGAGTCACTTTCGAGATTATTGATGAGAAGAAGGAGTATCGACTCATTTGAAATTTAAAAAAAAAACAAAAAGTAGTTTATCGCGCTTTTATGTCCTTTCTATAACGGATTTGGTTGAGGAACATTCAATTTCATTCTAGCTCAAACTCTGAACCGCACTCAAATTATTGTGCACGTAGTGATAAAAATTTTAAACTTAATTTGCACTATACGAGAAATTGACAGGCTATTCTGAAATTGACAAAGATTCCAACAAAGCGAAACCATCAATAACGCTCATTCCATGAATATGAAACATTAAAGTTCTATTTTGTGAATGAAATTCAATATGCCTCTTTCCTGCCACACCCAGAATGAATATACTTACTATTGAGTATATTCTATACTGAGATATGACACCGAGTATATGATATACTCAATATTGAGTATATCATATACTCGGTGTCTTATCTTAGTATATTCATTCTCTATGCATCTAAATGCTGATCACAATTCCTACAATCGTTTGAGTAGTCTCCCATCCCTCAAATCAACATTCGCCTCCTTTATAATCGTTTTCAGAATCTTCTTGAGGGAATCATCATCATTCATTCGATTTACTTTAAAGTAGTTAAATAATAAACTCGTGATTCTGACCAAACAAGCAAACCTTTATCTTTGGCGACTAGCCAATCTAACCGCTTACTACGGGTAAACCTAATAGAATCGTTGGGAAGTGAACATTTTTATTTCTAACAAGTTCAGGGATTTAAAAAGTGAAAAATCATTTCTTCCGTAATTTCATAAATAGTGTTGAAATCGCTCTACCCCATAGTTACGCCGGGTAGAACATGTTCTGGTACCCGGTGACAATCTGCTCCATGTCGGAAAAATGAGGCAAAGATTTGTGGCAAAGAGTGGATTCCAACCTACAACCTTTCGTACATCAGCCGATGCTGTAACCGACTGCGCTATCGTTACGTTTTTCGGAATTTGAGTTCAGGGACCGTCACCTGTTTTCTATTATTCAATCATTGCAAGGATTCTGCGAAAATTGTCGGAAACCCGTCCATCACCAAAATTTAGGTAGCCAGAGAATTGGGACACTCATTCTATCCGGGCCAACTTCAATCCACTCAATCCACCGTGATCTACGCGAAAACCTACTCACAATCAGGAGCAGTACATCTAGCCATATTGATCGCTGCTTCTTTGTCAAAATACTTTCATCGACAAATAACCACTAACTATGTTATGGTAACATGTGTTTGTGTTTCTTTAATTCAATGAATTTCTGAAGTCACAACTATTGGGACATCTCCAAATGCATTGTTCTTTTAAATTTATCGATTTATACTAACGTACACATCTGGGAAATATTTTAATACGGTAATAGCTCAAGAAGCAACGCACTTACTCTCTCAACCACCATTTTTTCTGGACAGGTGTTAAGCTTAATTGGCACGTGTGCATTTTGCGGACGTTGCACCATCGTAACTGCAAGATAGTTAACTTGGTGAGCGATTGTTGGACCACGATGCCTGCGAGACAAGTACCAACAAGGGGTATACAGTAGGTTGACTTTCACGCATATTAACGTAGAATTGCAGGACCCATGCCACCCTATTACATATCCCTCAAAAGAATCCCGAAGAAAATATCGTTCAGTGAAAGGTGAGTGGCAATTAAGACATAAACTAACTTTAGAGGTCAGGAGTGACATAGTGGATGGAAGTGATAGAGCCCCAATCTTTTTGTGATAAGGAGAGGAAATGTAAAACAGTATATGTTAAAAATAGGCAACCTTTAAAAATATGTTTGCATATAGTGGCCCCAACTATTTACAATGCATTCAGCAAATATTATTACATCCCTGTTGCGTTTCACACAGTATACGTCACATGTTCTATCCTAATCAATTCTCTTGCGATTATGCTGATTGTGATAAACAGGAAAGCGATTTTCAAGGTGTGCTCATTTAATATTTGAAGAAGTAAAATTTATCAGCTTTAGTCTCACTTCTACTACATATTTGCGTCTTTAATATTATTCACTAGCATGAAGAGTTTTATTCAAGCAATGTTAGTCGCTCCACAATACTGGAATAAGGTGTACAATTAATTGTTTTAAATGTCCAAATAAGAAGAGTGTTTAGTCGCCCGTTTTCTCTGAGACTATCACTACGATTCTCACATCTGTCGACCTTTTCTCAGACTACGGTATTACTTTTGAGACAAGAATTTTAAAAGACAAATATATTCACAGGAATACTTTTCGCTTCTCTACTAATAAGTCTCAATCGATTGTGCGTGCTTGTCCTGACTCAGTTTGCGATATTTTTCACAAGGTACCGCATCGGTCTCTGGGGGAACGTCACACAGACGATTTTTGCATGTGGAAATCATGACAACTGAGTATTCTCACTCATTTTCTTTCCAGGAAAGCCGTTCTCCTCTGGATTTGTCTTGTCTGGTTGCTCTCTTTGATCTGCTCCGCTTCGTTTTTTCTGCTCGGATGTAGAAGAGAATTCATCGAGAAAAAAGGCGCGTATCAAGATGTTTGCGATGCTTTCTATTCGGTTCGTTTTCAACAAGCCCAGATAGAATTGCTTTACACTTGCAAATTATCAGATGCTATGACTATAATTATGAGGTAACACGGGGGCTCAAAAATCCCGATTCTCTAAAAGAGAAATCAACAGAGGATTGGCAAGACCGCAGAATTTCACTTACTTTCTACGGTATTGCTACGAAACTTGCAGACCGCCAAATGCATTACAAGTACTGTAATTAGTGTAGTAGATTCTCGTGACCACTTTTTATCCACCTTTGAGCCTCCGTGTGGATTGCCATTTGACTTCTTCACTGCGTTTGATTGTTGCTTACGATTCACATGATTATTGATAACTGCAGAGCAGAACTGAAGATAACTTCAGTCCAGCGAAGATCTACATGCTCAACGTGAGTATTACACCGCTTGAACCTTTCCGCGAGCCGTTTTCTCTCTCAGATTCTAATCTATCTCGTCTACGCCGTTTGCGTGCTCAACACGCTCGACTACATGATTATCGTTATCAGTGTGAAAAGGAAACGGTGAAAATATGTACCCGGCGGGGACTCTAATCGCCACATTTTCTGCAGTTCTGTGCTGATCGTCAAGACAACTGCAGTGGAATTAACTGCACTCCGACAAGCAATCGTCCTTTTCGCAGTCAATTCGGTGCGAAAACTGAATTTACAATGACACTTCGGTCACAAATATTAATAATAATTAAAATTTACCTACGCCCGGGGCGCAACAGAATTTTGGATTTGACAAGACATATGGGGGAGGCTCCGAATTTCACTGGAGATGACGGAGGTTTTAATAAATATTGTCAGACATTGATGATTCTACTGGCCGTGCTTCCTGCTCTTACCGTACCAGACTCAACATTCTTCTTCATCGAATTCGCCATCAACGTTTGCTATCTCACATTGGCAACAGCTAATCCCTTGTTAGTGATCATTTCTACGAGGGATCTTTCGAGGTGATGCATTCTATTTCGTATGAAACCGTGTCGAAGGTTGCAGATCAATGAAAGGTTGGCTACCGAAATGGAATAATTTATGTTCACCTCAACGTGCTCCTAGAAATTCAAATGCTACAGCTACGAGCGATGTCTCTGGCCGGAATATTCAACGCACTTAGCCTGTCAGTGCGATCATGCAACGTTTCTGTTGGGCTGCAATGATGTGTTATCCAGGAACACTCGAGCCATATTGATATTCTTTTTTTCTTTCTATTTACAAATTCTTATTGTATTGTATTCCTTTCGTTTTTTTGTGTCTCTATAATTTTGTGATAGTCGGAATTCACGGTAGCAACTATTCGAACATCCTAAACTCCTTCTTTGTGACAATTAATTTACTGAAAGCTCATATTATTTTATTCACACTTTCACGCGATAAAAAGTATTGAAAATCTATGATTTTGTTACTATTTACAAAAATATCAACGGCTTCAAAATGCGAGTAAATCGCGATCGTTGGATACTCAGTATTACATTTATAAAATGATACGAACACACAAAAAGTCAAAATGGTACTTCCTGTGTTACCAAAGCGAGAGAGCGGTCAAAAGTGAGAGGGTCGCGTACCTGCCTGTGTGGCAAACAGTGGAAGTACGTCATATGACTTTTTGGTGTGATCGTATAATTTTATAAATGTAATATTCACTCAACGCGCCCTTGGTGTGCTTTCAATGTGCACAACACGTGGAGAGAGAACACGAAAGCTTGACTGCCCACTACAAAAGATGGTCAATACCGGGAGAGACGGAGAGACAGAGTGGAGGTTAAATACCGCGCTGTGGTTACCCCACAACACTCGATTCAATCGAAATGATCGTCGCTCTTCTCTTATTCTTTATTGGCGCGATTACCTACGCGTTATGGAAGTTCAACGACACCCTTAGCAAGTATCCGCCCGGTCCTCGGCCTCATCCACTCATCGGAAACATGCATCAGGTATTCATCGATTGGAAGTCAGCAATTCTCGAATGCTGAATCAGGTTGATTTCGCGTCCAAACCACTATCTCTGTTTGCTGACAAGTTCAATGGACTGTATACTCTCTTTGCTCCAACGCCTACACTGGAAATCACCAGCTACGAGCTTATCAAGGAGGCGTTTATCGATAAAGGTGCATATTTGTTGATCACGTTCGAATGCCCATCGGAATGACATGGTGTAATGAATCATTACTAATGATGCAAACATGTACAATGATAACGTCTCTTTAACAAACCTCATTTAGGTGAAGACTATGTGGACAGATTTCTCCTTCCTGGTATGGAGGAGGTCTTCAACTATTGCAGGAACGGTCAATATGATTTCTAAACCTTTACAAATATCCTCATTGCTAATGTGTTTGATGTTAACATGACCTTCGTAGGAAGATATTTAAAAGTAACGATTCCACCAGCTCCCTTTATCCTCTCACTCCTCATTTCGAAATCGGTCGCTTCAAAGTGCATTCGCAGGTGGAGTGATCAACTCGAGTGGTGACAATTGGAGAGAGCAACGGCGTGTGTCCCTTTCAATTCTAAGAGATTTCGGAATGGGAAAGAATGTGATGGAGGCGTTGGTGAGTTTTAGTCATGTATCATCAAGAAGACCACTATTTAGTAGAGTTTTGAAAGTGAGACAATCCGACACTTTCCAAACCCGCCTCTCAGAATGAGAGAGAGGCCAAATCCGACATCTCATTGTTTCCCACGCCCACTATCCGATATCTCAGAGATCAATTGGTGATTTACATAACCCTGTTTGAGAAGAAATAACATTTTCGCCTATGAATCTCATAAGGATTGGTTGGTGAATGGTTTCCAATGATTTCTGGAACTGTAAGTCCTTGTTTCTGATATTTTCGTAGAGCTAAATAGCTTGACTCCTTTCGACAATCTGCGCTAAAAGATATCGGATAGTGAATCATTTCCGACTCTGGATATCGGATTTGTCTCATTCCGTGCAAATTGGAAAAAGAACCGGTCTCTACCCGAATACCCGGACCGAATTAAAACCTCTACTATTTAGTAAAAGAATTGAAACTTGTTTTGCTGTTTGGGACCCTCTGAATCCTGAAAACAAAAATCTTCTCTTTCATCACTTGGAATCGAGACACGGAATTGCGAGAATTGAAATTAAATTGGTTTTCCAAGAGCTTTTCCGAGAAAATAAAACTAAAACAAAAACATAATCTGCAGGTGCGAAATTCGGTCTCCGAATTTCTGGAACGTCTGAAGAAAGTGGAGAACAAAGAAAGTGTGAATATGCGCTGGCCCATTCAGGTAATTTTGCTTGTTTTTTAAAGATATTTATTCATTCTATACAGAAACCGAGAACAGAAATAAGTAGATGGGAAATATCACGCCTCTCACGAGAGGGTCGGACCAAACTTGGCACAGGTCGAGATTTCGAAATTGAGTTTTTCACATTTTCGGGTGTCATTAGGTCCAACTAAGATCCCTGTGAGGTATTATGACTCAGAACTCATTCTTCGCCTAGATGCTGCTACTGTAAGGTGCAGCCCGTGAACTTTGATGCTTTGTTACGGGTGTTTCTTGGAGCTAGGGCTACTTTTCTGTGTTCTTTCAGGCTGTGCCAGTAGTTTTTGGATGGCTTAATTTGCATATGAACAAACATTCTTAATTATACAAAAATCCACTCGAAAATACCTATTTTTTTATTTCACCTTAGTATCCGTCTTGTCATAAGGATTCGAATGATATGCTGATGCTCCCCCAACTCGGGAGAAGATGTCACATTTCATACGATAATGTGATGCAGTTTTTCGCTGTTTCAACGCAATTTATATGAAAACTCTTTTTTTGGAGCTAAGGTCTATTTTCAATGCTCTTTCGATCTTTGTAATTTGTTTTATGATATGCTTCTGAATTTGCATGATATTTAATTTAGTTGGTTTATGAAAAATCCACTCGAAAACCAGTAGTTTTCTCTTTCTAGAACGATCCGCTAGATTACTGCGATTCGAATGATATACTGTGGCTCCCATAACTCGGTGGGACGACTGATTTTCTTCGAAAAAACGATTCATTCCCTCATTTAAACATCATTCTCAGAACACAAAATGAGAGAAATGAATGAGAACAATGAGAGAGGCCGAGTCATTTCTCGCGAAACCTTGAAATGACCGGTGCCAAATGCTCAGAATGATGCTTAAATGAATAAATGAAACGTTTTTTCGACGAAAATCAGTATATCATTCGAATCGTGGTAACCTATCGGATCGTTCTAGAAAGAGAAAACTACTGGTTTTCGAGTGGATTTTTCATAAACCAACTAAATTAAATATCATGCAAATTCAGAAGCATATCATAAAACAAATTACATAGATCGAAAGAGCATTGAAAATGGACCTTAGCTCCAAGAGAAGAGTTTTCATATAAATTGCGTTGAAACAGCGAAAAACTGCCTCAAAGTTCATGAGCTGCATCTAACAGGAGCTGCACCTCGGCGAAGAATGACATGTGTGGCATAATAGTTCACAGGGATCTTAGTTAGACCCAGGGGCATCCAAAACTGCAAAAAAACGCATTTCGAAATTTCGGTCTGTGCCGAATTCTGATCATTCTGAGTCGAACCTCTCGTGAGAGGCGTGATATCCCGTTGGTTACTACTCTATTCAGCGTACTTTGTATTACTCCTGAAAAATCATATTTCATGCAAATATTTAGTTAAAAAAACTAGAAACGTCGAAAACACTTTTAAATACTCTACGTTACATTTACTTTTTCAGTTGATGATTTCAAACATAATCAACGAGATTCTCTTCGGTTATCGAAACAAATACAACGAGTGCGATGATCTTATCAACTACGTTGAAGGATTCGATAAAGTCAGAAACTTTTAAAACATAATTTAACATTTACCCAGCGTAAATTCAGGAGGTCTATCAAATAACAAAATATGTGATGAACAAAATTTTTTTTGTAGCTGACCAAAGATGTTGCAAAGAACAAACTGCTGCCGTTAGCACTTGCATTCCCTTTCATCAAGCATGTTCCAATCTTGGAATACTATGCAATTAATATTCACGCGGAGAACGTTCGCAAGGTACTCCGATTTATATTTATTTATTTTTTGTGGTTTGTGTATTTTGCTGTATCTATGTAGGGTATACTGCTAATTCAATAATATCTACACACCGAGAAATCATACTAATTGTAAGAACAGGCACTCAAGCTGACTCGTCTACTAATATGTAAGAATGCGCAGCTTGTATATTAGTAGGCCCTACTTACATATTAGTAGGCGGGCCAACTTGAGTGCCTGTTCTCTCTGTGTATTTCGTTCTATCGAATATTTAAACTATTTTAAGCACGCTGCAACTTATCCTATTATCGATTTTATCAGTTTCCATTTCAGAATAATGAATACATCGTGAAAAACGTGGCGCGTGCCCTGGAGAGTTACGATGCTGACGGAGAGCCCTCCAATTTCGTGCACGCGTACAAACAACGAATGAGCAAGAATGAATATCTCGAGTAAGTAGAAGTAGAATAATATGCTCTTCTATGCTATCATTCAATAGGAGTAATATATTTTCATAAAAAAGAATACAGAATATAGTGCATGCAGAACAATCATAGCTTCCCGACTGAAATATACTTGCTGTGCCGATCAAGCAATTCCCATTTGAAGTGTCCATTACAGTCACGACAATCTGATAGCGACGTGTGCCGATTTCTTCTCTGCTGGTCAAGAAACGACAACAACGACGTTGAGATGGGCGACTCTATTCCTTGCGAAGAACCAGCAGGCACAGGTGAGAGAGACAAAGAGCGGGGGGGGGAGAGTTATTGAATGTTAAAAATGCTCTCTATCCGTAGCACGCGAAATGTGAGACCACGCTCTCTTCATTTCACGCACTCTCTCGACCGGTCGGTAGGTGAGAGAGTTTGCGAAATTATGAGGCCGTGGTCTCACATTTCGCACTCTAGTGAGAACGCGCAGGATAAGCTGCGTGACGAGATTCATTCTGTGGTTGGGAAGGAGCGATTGCCGGAACTTGCCGATAAACCAAAGGTATGTCATTACCCTTTTTTAATTTAAAAAAGGAGAATTATATTTAATTTTAAAAAAATTGTCTCATTTTCAAATCGTTCAGATGCTCTATGCTCAAGCGACGATGCTCGAGGTCCAGAGACTTGCCAACATTCTACGCCTCAATGTGTTCAGAAAGACTCACAAGCAGACGACTCTTGGTGTAAGTCGCGCGTGCATGCAAATAATTTATATATATATATATATTATATATTCTTCGTTACTAATGCTCCACCAATCCGTTCCGATTCTCCTTTATTATTATTATTATTATTAGTTCGGATAAATAATTATCAGCTCTTCTCACATTCTCATAAATCAAGAGAGTATGAGAGAAGAATAGGTCTGATCCAATTATTTACACGATCATACTCTAATTTGAGTCGCCAATGTCGATGTAATATATCTTGCCTTCTTTTTCATCAGCTAAACTGACTTTACAGGTCGCACCATTAAAGCTGAAATAGTGTTGAACGTTATTCAGCTATTTTTAGGGTCACTCGATTCCCGTCGGCATGGCTGTCAACGCCGACATTCACTACGTCATGTGGAATGACCCGCACTTTGAGAATCCCAGAGAATTCCGACCCGAGAGATACATTGCTGAGGATGGAAAGACGCTCCGAAAGGTTCCTTTTGACTTGTGGTCTTTCTCATAAAATGTTTTCTTTAAAGGAGCTCGTCGATCGTACGATTCCCTTCTCTCTCGGTAAACGTGCATGTGCCGGCGAGGGTCTTGCGCGCGTCGAACTCTTCCTCGGTCTCACCGCGACCATTCAACACTACCGTATACTCCCTGTGTACGGCAAGACTATCGATCTCACGCAGCAAGAGCAATTCATTGGAATCCCAGTTGAGCAGATGCTTTCTATAGAGCCAGTTTTCTGAATAACCACATAGTCTTGAATCTTTTATCACTGAAATAAAGAGAACGTAATTTAATTGAGAATGCTTCATTGGTAGAGACGAAATTGAGAGCGTGCTAAGAGGTTTCACGTCTGAGAAATCTCCTGGAGAAGATAAAATATCTTGGGGAAAGGCTTGAAATGGGGTCTGATATCCTATCCTTCAATAAAATCCTCATTGAAGGCTCTATCCCAGCTGGTTTCGGTGATAGTCGAACAATCGTACTCCACAAGGGCGGGGATAACACCAACCCCAAAAATTATCGCCCCATTTCATAACTCCCGGCCATTCTAAAGACCCTCACCGCCGTCATCAACAATAGAATCCGTCGCTTTTCAGATGATCAAAGATCAAGGGAGCAGCAGGGATTCCGGGCGGAGCACTCTACGGTAGATGGTATCTTCACTCTAAATACTCTCATATCAACACTCTCCCAGCACTCTTGTATGGAGCTGAAGCCTGGTACCTTTGTAAACGCGAAAAACAAACACTCTCTGTCGCCCAGCACAAACTTGAACGCAACATGAAAGGAATCACCGTATTTGATCATTTTACCAATGACCGGATCCGTGGCATCACAAAACTGAAGGATGTTGTTAGAGAGGCGGAAAAGCGGAAATGGATATGGGTAGAGAGAATCTCAAAATTGTCCAACGATCGGTGGAATCGGAAGATGGTCGATTGGACACCAAGAGGGAAGCGAAAGAGAGGAAGACCCGCTAAGAGATGGAGAGACGACTTCGTCAACGCTGCCGGTCCTCAGTTCATGCAATTTGCAAGACACGATCGCACGCAATGGAGAACTCACTCTCAACCCAACTGAATTAACACCTTCACCCAGCTATAAAGTTGATTAATTGTAAATCCTTGTTCTTGAGAAATATGTCTACTCGAAACTTTATTCTCCATTTTGCAAGTACTCGAAGAATCAAAATTAATTATACATTATTACATTTTATCATTTACGTGTTTTGTACAAATGACAGTGACAATTTCACTTGAGATCTCTAATCAGTCTCTTCTCATCTCTTCTCAATGTTGATGAGAGTGTCCTCTGTTCTCCTTTTGTCTCTTGATAACCTCGTCAGACACGGTTTTTCTGTCGTAGATCAACCCACAAGCAGCCATGATATCGAGCATGCCTCGAGTCCAATTGGTCATGTACGAGAACTCGGACGCACGGTAATCCTGAGATTGCATGCATTTTTCAGTAATACGTGTTTTATGGCGCATTTGATATTTCATCATCGCGCCATCATATTTCATCATCATTTTACAACAAAAGAAATTGAGCTGCGCTTCTTCGGCATCCTACTGATAAGCAACAAATTTGTTTGGATGCCATCTAACCTGGGGGAAAGTGTGGTGGAAGTTGTGTCCGCCCTCTCCTGCTGCTTGGATATTCGTCCAGACGGATTCGACGGGCGAGATGGACGCATCGTACGGCTTGTACCCGAACATGTGAGCGGCGGAGTTGATCAGGCTGAAGGAAGTGGAGATAAGAGTAAACAAACAAGATGGACTAATTGGTGTCGTAATTAAGAATCTATTTAGGGCGCGCTCGAAGTCCAACCGCCGATTTCCTTATTATGCAACTAGTTGAACCGTTAATTTGCAAAATCTACTTACAATGTGGAGTTGAGTGTGAAGATGTATCGGAACATGCCGGCGACGTAGAAGGCGACGAGCGGCGTCTCTCCCCAGAAGTAGACGGGGATGAAAGTGGGAAGAATGAAGCAGACGAGTGTGGCAAGGGGAAGATAGTGTCTGAAATATTTTCTCTCAGATCAGATTCCAGATCAGACTTTTTTTCCTAATCAGTAATTCATATACTTTTCTCACTTTTGGAATAACACACATGGATTTTCCTTTTCCTTGAAATTGTAATTCCAAAAAAAGAAATTTCCTTAATAGAGTAATACTGAATGAATCACACGATGAATACCTTCTCTGGAATGCAAGAATGGCGTCGTTGTGGAGGTCGGAGATGTCGATCTTCGCTCCCATTTCCTTCAGTTTCTCACTCTTTCTCGTCAGCAGCCATCCGACGTGCGAGTAGAAGAATCCCCGCTTGGAGTTGTGAGGGTCGGCCTCGGTGTCTGTCCATTTGTGATGACAACGATGGTCTCGCGCCCACTCGATCACGTCGTTCTGCGATTTGATTTCATGAAGTCCATCATTTATTATTTTTCCAAGAAGTAGTAAAATCCCCGAAAGTTCCTCCCATTCCTGCACAGATTTTCACTCGCTCCCTTTTTACTGCCTCCCGAGCTTGTAATGGGCAGTGGAATGATGTGATCAGCAAGCGTTTGATAAAGGCGCGGAACGTTTGTCGTTGAATTTCAGCGACAGGAGTGAAACGCGTGAAAACTGATAAAACGATCACCGAATCAAGCGAGACAAATCGGGTGATTTTTGTTACTGGTGTCAAAACAAACAAGATGAGTTCTCACCTGATGCGCGAGTGTGCAGAGAGTCACGAAGAAGAGTCGAGCAGGAAGTGTGGCCTTGAAGGAGCGATGCGACCAGTAGCGATGAGCGCCCGCAGTGACTCCCATGGCACCAGCAAAGTGGAGGATGACGGCTGAAGGTATAATGTGTAAACATAAACAAAAGTTAGAAAAAGCTTTGAAAAGAGACTATTCAACTAGTTGCCTTTCTCCGCACACTCCTAATTTCTTCCGAGTCGTTCGGTTGTTCAATTATGGAACTAATTGAGCCGCTACTTTTCAAAGTATGTTTGGAGCTGATAATTTACCGAAGAAGAAGGTGGGCCAGCTGCAGACGAAGAGGAATTGATAGGCGCCAATGAGGGCGGCGATGTGAGCAGAGGAGAAGGTGAAGATGTTACGCCAGACAATCTTGAGGGGCGGACGAGACTGCAATCGATTGGGTTCAACAATCATTTCAAATATTTGTGCTACTTAAATAGTATATTGATATTGACAAATCGTAGTTCGTCCGTAAAATGTCAGTGAAGGAAATAATAGTTGTTAGAGAAGATCGTTCTGATTCACGAGATGAATCAGAACGACGAGCACAATCAATACCGAAATCCAAAGAACAATTGCAATGTTTTATTCACTTATCTTAGACAATCAAAATAAGCTGACCTCCTTAGCCTCTTCTTCCAGCGCCGCCATCGTGTCGAGGTCGGCAGAGAGGAACATTTCCTCGCTCTCAACTGTCGCGATTTCGGACGAAGCGCCCATGGTGGATTCTGTAGAGAGGGGATGCGTTACCGAACTGTAGCGAATGCCTATGGCACCACCGACACTCGCGGCAATAACTCTGCGCAAACAGTGTAGTAGCGAAAACAGAAAGGGCACGTAACGGGTGGTGAGTAAGAGGGAGAAGGGGTGGTGGGTTAAGAGTAGGGATGGCTTCGCAGGAAATTCCCTCATCATTCTACACACGATCATGTCGGTCAGATCGGCGTGAGAGTGTGCTTAATGAAGAGAGTGATTACTTGCGAAGACAGTTAAGAGTGGATAGATGGAACAGGAGTTGGGACGAGTTGCTGGTTGCTTTCCCTATCAGCAAGGTTTGAGCTGTGGTCGTCTAATCCTATCGGCAGGTTTGGTTTGGCGTGATAAAGGGGTTGGCGTTGAAATGGGAATATGGAGCCGAATTTGTGATGGTGGGCGGTCCGTCGCCTTCTTTTATAGTGTTCGAAGGGAGGAAATCGGGTGATGTTCTGCTTAGTCAATCGTCCATTGCAACCAGCCGCACTTTGTCCTCATCAGTAGGCGGGGGCAGAGTATTTCCCCACCACCTTCTAGCTGCCACATTCTTTGCTCTACCCCTCCCCCTGCTGCAAAAGAGAGCGGGGAGAACGAGGTTTGTGTGCAACACACGTTAGCACGAACAGGCGGTGATTCACGTCGACGATTAGAGCAACTCCGCTACGTAGCATCTGCAACATTTCGCGAAAATATTAGTTGCAAATTACCAGATCGCTACGATCTCTAGTTCGCGGACAACATATTGACCGCGTAATACATTTCTCAGTGTGTTTGTCGGCCTTTGGTCGAGTATGTCAAAAGGGCGAAAGAAGGTAGAGGTGTTCCATGTATTTTGATTTTACAGTGACTGCCATGCAAAAGATGGGGCAAGCCGGTAACACAGCTGAAAAGTGAGATCGCATAGCCTAAGTGATATAAGGCATCTTGGGCACGTTATCTTTCGCAATCATGTCTACCACTTCCACAAAGGGAGAATCGGGATAATCGACTTTATAAGATCATCTGTCTTCTCTCCTCCTCCTGTATACTTGTCCATCTCTTCTATTCCGTGTTCTCTGATCGGTCAATTCCCACATCCCTCGAAACATTTGCTACTTTCGTGTTCTTTTCTATGTCGCGTGTCTCTCTAGACATTGGCCGAGTAAACCTTGACCGCTTGTGTGTTGTTCTGCTAGAATAGAAACTCTTGCTGGAGAGAGAGAGGAAACCAGAGAGGCGGGGGCAGGGAGTAAACTGATGCATCACACTGGCCGATTGGAGTGTAGCGGGAATGGCGAAAGGCTGGAGGGTAGCATGTGGGATGGTGAAAGAAGGGCTAGGGAGAGGAATGACTCGTGTCTGATGCAAACTCCACTCACGATGTTTTACAGTGCTTCGAAAGATAGGGGACAAAGTGCAAAATGATAATACCAACAACCCCCCCCCCTTCACTGAAGCGTAGTCTATTGCGCAGCGGTAGTGTAGCGCGGATCGCCTCATTTAAGTGTTTCGACGACAACACATCAGTAGTGAATGAACGATTCGACACGTTCGCAGGAGAAGAACAGGTGCAGTGTTTGCCATTTACATTCCGAATGCAATCAAATTCCATTGTTCGCCCTTTGGACCTTGCGTGATTCTACATTTATCACGAAATCATAAAACGGTAGGATCGTGCTCGTGCACAAAAATCACTGCTTCTCAAACATTGTACGAGATCATTCAGACCGAGGAGAACGACAGTTATGCCTCCTATCACAATTGCAGCAACACCTGGGCCGTGTTTTGTTGGGAATCAGTTGAAATCACATTTTGCGCAAGGGATAACGCTTGCTCTTCTAGATACTTCGTAAACACTCACTATTCACACGTGGGTCAGCCCCGTGAGCCGTGAGCGCGACGGTAAATTTTCTCGCATTCCAAGGGGTCACTTCGAAAATTGATGTGTAGATATTATAATTATTCACCCTATTTCTTCTTCATGAAAATTACAGTTTTTAAAAAATGCCACGGCGTTATTCTAAAGATATCTTCAACCACCCCAGTTAGTCAGCGCGTATCGAAGGAGGAAGAAGGAAACGTGCAAGACGAGAAAGATGTGAACGCCAAAACTTTCATGAATAATGGAATGAAAGGGGGGCGATGATGATATCGATGAATATGCAATATTGCATTCACTGTGTAGCATTTAATGAAAACCATACTGCGATCAAAGATCAAGGAACTACCAATCACCTGGAATTCTCGTACTGAAGACAACAGAGTATTTAGGAGACGAGATCGTGAGCAATCTCGGTCGTTTGAGTGAATTGGCAGGGAAACATCTTTAAAGTTCTCACTTGATTTTAATTTTTACCTTTCCGTTCAGTTTATTTCAGTCGGATAATTTTTACATTATTCAATAAATGCATTCGCATTGCAGACTTTTGAAAGGGATGTGATCTCCAGAATTGAAAGGGATGTGATCTAATATCGTCGAGGAATGTAATCTCGTATGCAACAAATGCATTGCAGTTTTCCAAAGTCTCGAATGCTAAGAATATGCGGTTTATGTGTCATTTAAGGAACCACAAGAAAAAAAATTATTTGCGGCAGTAAGAGCATTCCTTCTCTTCACAATTTTATTATTCTTGTTGTAGACCCACTCACGATTGTCCAATTGAGGTGATTGTAGTCTCGTATCTCGTAACTACCCAATTCTCCCTACCACAATTTCATTTTTTTACGTAAAATGAAATTTTGGAAACCTTAATGACTCCTGGAGGAACTTTTCTCATCAGTGCTTGATCGATCTCGTCTGGAGTCGTTACACAATCGTTTTTACTCGCTCTGAATGTTGCTAAAGTTGCACGGCGCTGAGGAGGTCTACTAAGAGGGCGAGGAGAACGGCTCTCAAAGGTTACCTCTCTTATAACGCTTTTTAGACCTTCTCATTTCACGCGCTTTCTCGTTTGCTCACTAAAACTAGAGAGCGCGTGGAGGGAGATAACGGTTCTCCTGGCAAATTCCATCTCACAAGTCTACAGTAAGCAGATGTAGTCATATGCACCGCTAAAAGGGTGGAATAGTACAATTCTTATTTACAAAATAAACTTGTTTCTCTTCCTGATTGGGTTCCTCTGTGGCTAAATATCAAAATATTGATTGTATTATTATTATTATTATTATTATTATTGTTATTATCATTATTATTATTATTATTATTATTATTATAATTATTATTATTATTATAATTATCATTATTATTATTAGAGTACCATATGTGAAACTACTGCCTCTTCATTTCACGCACTCTCTCGTCCACCGACCGGTAAAGAGAGTGTGCGAAATGAAGATATCAAATAATAATGCGTCTATCAGGGTGTCCCACAATTTCTGTCGCATAGGCCATTTTTATAGTTGTAGATAACTCGTCCTCGATTGATTCCCAGTATGATAAAATATCTTTGATAGACAATCCACTCATTATTCAAATAAGCGCCAGTACTAGGCCATTGATTCATTCTGCTAGTTTCTACTCTGATTTTCCCTAGGTACTCATCAATTCATAATCGCTCGGTTTAGTTATTTTATTTTTTCAGAAAGACAATCGCGGAAACTCATGAATAACTAGTGCAATAGATACTAGAGGAGGCCCCTAATAAGTGGTCAGATTCGGCTCTACAGACTAGCTTACGTAGACCACAGCCCCAGAGATAGTGCCTACTCTGACCGCCCCCTCTCCTTTACCAGTCCTCCGTTCTCACTACGTTGGTAATCAAACTTCAAATCAATAACCGTCCCATGTTTGCATATACTTACACTCCCATATCCTTTGTATGCCAAATCATGCATCATAACTGAAAGAGGAGAAAGCTGAAAAATGTCGCCAATCACGGTCTTTTCGCTTCCACTGTGAAGAAACTTCTTAATGTGTGTCGGGAGTTTTCCGACTGTACCGCAAACACGATATGGACCAGAAAGGTTTTCAATGTGGATAACAACTGGATCATGTGCGACAACAACGACATGAAACTAGAGCGATTGCATTCGGGGAAAAAACCATAGCCCGTCCCAAAGAAGAAAGTCCGCAAAATGAATAAATTTCTCAGCTTCTTCTCCTCCCTTCTCTACCCCACCAACTGAGAGATCCGTAGTAATGGTACCACTAACTCTTTGATCATTACTCTGTCCAAATAAAAGAGGCCGCCATCAGAGTCCCGCTTGGTCTCTAGAACTAATAAAAAATTCAAATTTTGATCGAGTGGCAAATACCCCATTTTTCGAAAATGCTCTAGAAAAAGCAGAGCAATGCGAAGTGCGAGTGTCCGATTATACCGCTGCATACTATTGATACCGGCCCTTGCACCTATCGCTGTTTCAAATTGATTGCATGCTTCCACTCTGAACAGCAGTTCGCTTTTCGGACCGATCTCGACGCCGACTTCCAATCTTGGATTGACTATGGGGCCCAGCCCCTCGGAGGAAGGATAGCATGGCTCCCCACAATCGATGGAAGGAGGTCACCAGTAGAAACAAAGACTACTTCGATCACTGACCGTTTTGACTTATTCAAGCTATGACGAAAAATATCCCATTCGAGATTTCGCGACAGAAATTGTGGGACACCCGAATAGGCTATTCAAAAAAAAACAGCTTTCGTAAAAGAAAGTATGCCGATGCATGCCGATTTTGTACCTAAAAAATTTATGCCGCCGTGATAGTGAGTAAGAGAGTTATTGCAATTATAGAAATATGTATGTGTTTTACAATACCGTCGTTCTCTCTCTCCATTTGAGATACTCAGCGTGTTGATAATGTAGCACGGTCTCTTCGTTTCCCACACTCTCCCGTCTATCGACCGGTCTAGAGAGTGTGCGAAATGAGGAAGCCGTGGTCTCATATTTCGCGCTCTAGTGCGTAGACAACGGTCTTTGATGTGGCACGCATTGCACGACACGCGTTCCGATGACCTGAAACGAGCAATCGGGCTCCAATGGTGGAATGCAACTAACGAAGAATTCGGGGGGGGGGGGGTGACATTTCCGCAACGAGGTTTTTAACTGCTCTAAACTGCTCCATCTGAATATCTCCACCAAAGTGTTATCATGATCAGAATCACGAGGGCTTTCAAACCCACAAATTAACTAATTAGCTAATTAAAATTTGGCTAATTAGCAGAAATTTCAAAATGGTCAGAAAAATTCAGCAACAAGCCGAATCGATGGAGGTGAGCAAATAACTAACAGGGGAAAAAAAGTTTATACAGATTCCTCGAGTTTGAGAAAAGTTATAAGCCGTTGCGGAAATGTCGGTTGCGGAATTGTCACCCCCCCCCCCCAAGAATTCCGGCCCATCCTCATCTGACCACTATTGCCTGACATGATAAATAATTTAATTGAATCGTTCCCGTCAATTAAATATTGAGTTATCTTCAAAAGATTGAATACTGACAGACAGCAGCATTCAGTGAAACGGAATTG
Source organism: Pristionchus fissidentatus (assembly GCA_036245785.1). Taxonomy (NCBI): domain Eukaryota; kingdom Metazoa; phylum Nematoda; class Chromadorea; order Rhabditida; family Neodiplogasteridae; genus Pristionchus; species Pristionchus fissidentatus. The sequence continues at coordinate 15,528,175 of BTSY01000004.1, forward strand.
ATGAGCGTCATAAGCAACCAAGGCCCCTTTCGCAGCGGAGGCCGACCAAACCTCCATCCACACGTCCGGTAAATTGGTAGCAACTGTGATTGCGAAAGGAAACGTGACCTGGATGCCTTGGGAAAGCTTGGGCTACACAATCCCATGCTGCAGCTGGCTTACCGGCTCGCCCCATCCGGCGCAGTAATTATTGAAATTGCACCTGGACAATCCTGTCACCTTTCCTTCCTCGCTATCTACCACTGAATGAAAGAAAATAAATAGTTGCTAACGGAACAGTTGCTGCTTTATGGCTGCCTTGAACGCACGGCTGGATGCGTTTTGGCTATGGTTCATGCCCGTCTATCAACATTCCTTATCAGTGATCACTATTGCCATCACAATTCTCGTCTTTTATTTGATGGTCAAGAAAACACCGGAACCGGAATGCCAATAACTAGATACTTTATGCTCTCACAGGTACGCGTCTATCTGACACTTCGTAATCGTTACGTTGCTTTTCAGACATCCATAACTTCGAACGACATTACTTTCGGGATTCTCTTAGGATGGCACGTTGGTTACACATCTCAACATGGCTTTTTTCTTAAACTTTCAGAGTTCATTTTTTTGCACATTTATGTGTGTGGCCATGTCGGGGATTTAATATTTAAATTTCAAATACACGACCGTTGTGCAGAGAAAAAACCAGAGGATCATATTGATTTGACACTATTTTTTTTGAATATCTCTCTACCGGGAGTAATTCTAGCATGTTCGGTACAAAGCGCATTGGATGGCGTAGAATATGTCAAAAAAGCAAGAACTCCTATTTTTTGACTCAGATAGATTGATTTTTAAAAACATATTTTTCATATTTATTGCAGAGGCACCCATCATTATCATTTATTTTCGAAGGAAATATTGTCTTTATCGCATATGAGGGCATTCGCGTAAGAATCGAGCAGTGCCGGCACAGTGAAAAGGTCAATTCTCGGTAAGTCCGTAATGTGAGGTTATCGAAGATGCTGATCACGATAGCCATAATGATTTTGCACAAAAGGCGCCCGTTGGCGCGAGATGGCGCCACGTCGAAACCATAACCATGAGAGGAATCGCGAGAGACTCGACCAAGGCCAGGACGTAGAAATTCATGATTTTTAATTTGGCTGAAAATTTTTCCTAATGTATTTCAACACCTCCTCTATCGATTGGCGTTGACAGAATTTTGATAAAAAAATTCGCAATTGCGTAAAACATATCCCAACCTGGAGTCTTCGGATTTTTCCGCCGAGAGGTCAAAGTTTGAGAAATCATAACTCAGTTCAAAATAAACTCCTCATTTCGCCCTCAATCCACCCATTCGACACGGATTGTGCGGTCTAAATGGATTTAAATGAGAGGAATGGAGAGAGAATCGGCCGGAATGCACGTAAATCTGCCATTTTAGACCGCGCAATCCGCTTCGAATGGGTGGAATGAGAGCGAAATGAGGGATTCCTCTCTATTAGGAACGATCCGTTTTTCCTTGATTTGAGTCTCTACCCACCCTCCAAAACGTGTCAAATTGTGATTGTTCGATAGCTAATGACCAAGGCCACAACATACCAAAAAATAGGAATCATCTTTTGCTTTGTTTTCGAGAAAATCGTCTTTGAAATTTTCATTATTTTTTAGAATTGAAAATTTGCATAAACAAATAATACACGAAGATGCAGCTCGTCAAGGCGGTCAATATTGCTGAAACCACCAAATCCGTATCTCTTCTCTCTGATGACCTACAATTCAAAAACCGTGAATTTAGCTCAAGTTTGACGTGCTGCAATTATGCAAATTAGAGACATCAGGTCATGAATGAAGCATATTTCGATAGAGCATACCAAGGGCTATCAGAATATGTGAAATACACAACTAGTCACTTTTTGCTGTACGGAGGAATTGAAATCCTTACACGAACGCACTGATATGTGTCGAATATAAATCCTTCTTTTTCTAAGATTTGTGTAGGACTTAGAGAAAGCTTTATAAATATCAAACATAATATATCAGTGCGTTCGCGTAAGGATCGCACACATCATCCAAAAATCCGTACAGCAAAAAGTGACATGATGAGTATTATACATATTCTGATAGCCCTTGGTGAGCTTGAACTATTTCCGTTTCGCTCATGGCCTGAAATCTCTAATTAGCATAATTACATGATATCAAAGATCGAATATTTCCACAGTTTTCCAAGTATAGCTCGTCATGGAGCCGAGATAGAGAGTTGACGTGAAGATCAATATTGACCGCCTTGACAACCCGCATCGAACTGTGTGATTCGTTTATTCAAATTTTCAAATCTAAAATTTGCATGAAATTTCAACATGGATTTTCTCAAAAACTAGACAGCAGTTAATCGTAATTTTTTTATATGTTGTAGAGAAAACCTAAATCTATAGAATTGGTCAAACAGAATATTCAAATTATTGGGGGGATAGACCCAAATACTTGAAAAACTAAATGCCTAAAATCGAGAGAAACACCTTATTTCACCCTAATTCCACCCATTCCACTCTGAACGAGCGGTCTAAATTGCTGGGAATGCGAATAAATCTCCCCAAAATCACGCGCGTTTCACATTTTAGACCGCTCATTCAGAATGGAGTGGGTGGAATTAGGGTGAAATGAGGGTTTCTCTCGATTTCAGGCATTTAGTTTTTCCAGTATTTGGGTCTATCCCCCCAATAATTTGAATATTCTGTTTGACCAATTCTATAGATTAAGGTTTTGTCTACAACATATCAAAAAATTACGGCTCTGTTCTAGTATCCCCTCACTAAGGGAATAGAAAGGTCCCATGGGAATAGAAAGGTCCCAAAAAAACAGAAAGGTCCCATGGGAATAGAAAGGTCCCAAAAAAACAGAAATGTCCCATGGGAACAGAAAGGTCCCAAAAAACAGAAAGGTCCCATGAGAATAGAAAGGTCCCAAAAAAACAGAAAGGTCCCAAGAAAGAGAGAAAAATAAATTACCGGAATAGATTGGTCCCAAGAACAGAAAGGTCCCAAGAGCGCTGTAAAAAGATGAAAATTAATAGAAAGGTCCCAAGAACATTGAAAATGGCTTGAAAATAATAGAAAGGTCCCAACAGAATAGAAAGGTCCCAAGAATCGAAAAAATGGCTTGAAAATAATAGAAAGGTGCCAAGATAATAGAAAGGTCCCATTCCTTCTTAAGATCGTTCCAATCCCGCTCAACCACAGTACTTCCTCCCATGACCACTCGTCGTCCCACTATTACAAATTCACGAACACTCGTCCATAATTATAAAAGGGTCCTTTGCTAATCCGTGCTAATCGAAGAAATGATCGGCCAGAGTGCACGGTAAAGTTTACGAAAATCGGCGGGACTGTCCTTATTGGTACAGTTTTTGATGAAGATTCTAAAAATCGTAAAATCGTTGTCAATAGATGGACAATTTTTTCAGGACGGTCGAAAAAACGGAGAAAAATAGAAATATTTTTTTAATAGACAAATATTTTTGTTATTATTATTATAGTTGTCAGATCACTTTCAAAGTGATTTTATTCGTGTTTTTCTCGGAAAATACACCTACAAACACTATAGAAACGCACTTTTTCGAATGGTAAAAAATCGATATCAGAACCTGGGGTTACTGTAACTTTTCGGGGCGGGACCCAGAACATTAGTTACCTGGCCAAATATCAGCACTCGAGATGCTGACTTCACCACCAAGATATTGGCATGGGTTGCAAAAAAAGGCATCCGACGATTCCCCCCCCAGCGTCCCGGCCTCTCGTGGTTGGTCTCTTAGTGTCAAAATTTCTATTTTTCTCCGTTTTTTTCGACCGTCCTGAAAAAATTACCCATCTATTGACAACGATTTTACGATTTTTAGAATCTTCATCAAAAACTGTATCAAGGAGCGTGCTTGAATAAGGACTGTCCCGCCGATATTCGTAAACTTTACCGTGCACTCTGGCCGATCATTTCTTCGATTAGCACGGATTAGCAAAGGAACGTTTTTTTTTTAATTTTGGACGAGTGTTCGTGAATTTGTAATAGTGGGACGACGAGTGGTAATGGGAGGAAGTACTGTGGTTGAGCGGGATTGGAACGATCTTAAGAAGGAATGGGACCTTTCTATTATCTTGGCACCTTTTTATTATTTTGGGCACATTTTTCGATTCTTGAGACCTTTCTGTTCTGTTGGGACCTTTCTATTATTTTCAAGCCATTTTTTCGATTCTTGGGACCTTTTTATTCTGTTGGGACCTTTCTATTATTTTCAAGCCATTTTTGTCGACTCTTGGGACCTTTCTATTATTTTTCATCTTTTTACAGCGCTCTTGGGACCTTTCTATTCTGTTGGGACCTTTCTATTATTTTCAAGCCATTTTTTCGAATCTTGGGACCTTTCTATTCTTGACATGCGATTTTCAACGTTCTTGGGACCTTTCTATTATTTTTCATTTTTTTACAGCGCTCTTGGGACCTTTCTGTTCTTGGGACCTTTCTATTCCGGTAATTTATTTTTCTCTCATTCTTGGGACCTTTCTGTTTTTTGGGACCTTTCTATTCCCATGGGACCTTCCTGTTTTTTTGGGACCTTTCTGTTCCCATGGGACCTTTCTGTTTTTTTGGGACCTTTCTGTTTTTTTGGGACCTTTCTATTCCCATGGGACCTTTCTATTCCCTTAGTGAGGGGATACTAGAACAGAGCCAAAATTACGATTAACTGCTGCCTAGTTTTCGAGAAAATCCATGTCGAAATTTCATGAATTTTTTAGAATTGAAAATTTGAATAAACAAATGACACCCTCGATGCGGGTTGTCAAGGCGGTCAATATTGTTGTTTGTGTCAACTCTGTATCTCGACTTCCTGACGAGTTACATTTGGAAAACTGTGGAAATATTCGAACTTTGATGTCATGTAATTATGCTAATTAGAGATTTCAGGCCATGAGCGAAACGGAAATAGTTCAAGCTCACCAAGGGCTATCAGAATATGTATAATACTCATCATGTCACTTTTTGCTGTACGGCAGGGTGGCGGTTCTTACGCGAACGCACTGATATCCGCTGCGGAAAGTGTGTGTGATGATGAAAATGAATATAAAAAAAGCAAATTCTAGACATCTCATGCCGGACCGAAGTCGCAAAGCAAATATCATGTGGGACGGTGCCTGATAAGAGTATACCAGATAACAATATTCTTGCACAACACAGAATAAATACACTCGCACAATTTATCACAATATTTACAAGTTTGTGCGGGCTGACTTTGTGAGAAAATCCATCTCATTCCCCGGCTGTTCGATCGCGAAAGGATGAATATCGAGAAATTTAAACTTTAAAGAATGGAACAATCGGTCTTCAAAATTAGATATAATTGAATTAATTGAATTATCTGGTTTTAAAACTTGCTATCAACCTAAAGAACCCATAGGTACGAGGACACTTTTGCGTCCTGGATTGATTCTCTTCTGCAAATATCGTCCACAAGAAATGTAGTTTCTAATGGTGCAAATGGGTCACATCAGCCGGCACAATTTCAATTGATGTTGGTTGAAATGATACAATTCAATATGCCTTTATTTGCCTTGTAATTGCATTTATGAGTGGCACGAGAAAAGGGACAGCGATGGTGACATGACATGTATTTCTCTCCCCAATCATTTTATATTATCATGTAATAGCGACTAGATGCCGATTAGTTATTCCGATAGATTACGAACCATATTATTGAACCAGTATTGTACACCTTCCACTTACTGCACTTCTCTCAATTTGTCACCTAGTCGTGACATCGTAGTTTTCATGTTGCTTCAAATACTACACATTACTTTAATTCAATCAATTTTTTTGGCATGATAAATGATTGATTGAATTGACATGGCAATGAGCGAAGGAACGTAAGAACAACTGGGATTCATTAAATTAGTTCTACACACACTCCTTCGATTTGAGAGTACGACAGAGTGTGTTCTGTCAAATAGCGGTGAATTGTTTCATTCCTTTCGCGCCAATAATTCTCTCTTCAGCAAATGGACAGAGACTAGAACGCACATGCAAAAATATTAGTTTTTTCAATTGTATGTGCCCGACGATAAATATTTTTATGTATCAGACAGAACTGGTTTTTCTAAAATGTGATAACGCATTCCCCTTTGCTGATATCCGAAACGAGCTGTCTACGGCAATTATATTTTTTTCTGCATAAAAACAAGAGACAACTATTGGTCTGCGAATTAACGAATTCGATTTTTTTATAAACAGGAATCGACTTGTGACGACAGTGGTAGCAGTGGCATTTCAGTGCAACCACTTATAGCAACAACGCCTTACGCACCATGCTGAAGACAAGTAAAAGGCAAATTTAATAGATTTAGTCGCCGAGAGCATGGTTTCCTCCAGAATCAGCCGAGGTTGAGCATGATCAACAGATGCCGAAAGAATGACAGAGATCAGTGAAATGAGATGTGGAAGAATGCAAGAAACATTGAATTTATTTTCGTTTAATAGGCTGAAGATTTTTATAGCCTACTTTATTGCATCCTCCAAATAATCGAAAGTGAATAAAGGTTGTCAAACACAGATCTCGGATATTACAATAAATTTCTACTGAAATTCATTTGGGCGTGGAAGAGTCTGAAACATATACTTTTTTTGAAACTCATTTGATCCTGAACAATTATTTTTTTTCTTATTTCTATACTACTAGCTTCGATTAATAGCGAGAGGTTTCTTATCGACTAGACCGCACCAAAGATTACAATCTTTTTTTTTGTTTTATTCGTCCCATAAAGCAGGCCTGATAATCATCACGCAATGGAATGCATTCTTCCGCACACTCCCCTACGATATGGCATGTGCGCTAATAGGTGACTCGCTTATTCTCCGACAGTGACATCAGCCGCAATAAGCGAGTTCAACAGAGAGTAAATGACGAGAAGATCATTTAATAGAAGTGAACATATTGGTTTGGTTTCTCACGCACAATGGGCACAGGCCTAATTGTATTCGCCCTTGTTATCTCATAGACGACAAACTACAATCGCCTGGTGGGTGCAGAATTCGCCCACCGAACAAAGCCCAGCTCTGTTATCAGGCCTCTCGTTAAACATTTGGTGAGATCAGTGTGCTCTCTGTTGCAAAAAGGGTGATCTCGATTGGTTTCAGTGATTGGATGACATGGCCGCTCGTTTAATCACCGCCGGTCATTATGTATATAATGCGATAACAGAGACGCTCTGATAAGTTTATCAGCTGTGTTCTCTGACCGACCATTTATTGTCCTCTCACGTTACAGTACAGTCGTTGCCAAATTGGCCAGGAGAACGATCCTCCAAGGTTTCGTTTCTTAGAAAACGGTTCTCAAACACTCCTCCTTCCAAACTCTCCCTCGTCTTGGTGAGCCAACAAAATAGAACGAGTAGAATTAGGAAGTTGGAGAATTGTTTTCTAAAAAAGGTATCAATGGAGAATTGTTTTCCGAGAAAATATGCGCTCTGTAACAAACTTCTTTCAGATGATCGGCATTCTCTACGCGTTAGGTGTCGCCGTAGTAGCGATTATAAGGTCAGAACAATGTTTACTCAGTATTCACGAAAACGACATTTTAAAGTACAATTTAAGGTTGATTTTAGGCCACTCTTTAAAGTATTTTAGAGAATTTTTAAAGAGAATATCTATCTCTCAATAACGAAATATTGGCATCTAATTTTTTTGTCAGTGCAGTACACGCTATATAATAAATTTGATTTAGCTACTACATCTACGATTCTCTCTACTGGACTCGTCGTGGCATCCCTCAAGTGCCCGGCAAACTGTTCTTCGGGTCATGTAGAAGTACACTGAAGAAGAGCGAGCCGAGATTGCTCGTGTTGAAGGAATGGACGAAGGTAAATTGGGGTCGCTGAACTTCTTAACTAATGCAGTAGACAACTAATCTGCTCTTTAACATGCCATCGCAGTTCCCGACAGTAAAGGTAACAGGCAGTGAAAAATAAGTCATTTTTAAATAAAAAAAAACGTGTTCTCGAAAGAATGCAAAAACCGCATATTTTTGGTGTTTTTTTTTGTTTTTTTTTCTTCAGAGTCTCGCTTTTTCGCCACAGCGGGTTACGGTAGCGGCTACACCACAATTATTATCTCGAAACGAGCCTTTTTTCAAGTACTTCGTTTGTCATCATTGAGTTCAGGATTGGCAATATATCAACATTCATATTATGGTGGCATAGCCCAATCATCATAGCAAATTAATTAGTTTGGTGTCTTTTCTTCCCGAATGCACTTTTCCAATAGTAAATTTCAAATTTGTATATAAAATTGTAAACAAAAACGCTAAGGAAAGTTTTCAATTAGATGCTATTGAAAAAAAGTTGAATAACAATTATTCATTTTTAAGGGTGTCTGTTCCTTTTATCTGAGCCGCTTTTGAAAATAAAAAAATTGAATAGATGAAGATTAGAACATTTCAGAAATACGGTACGACTTACGGCTTCAAGGAAGGAACAAAGAACATCCTCGTAACTTCCGACATCGACATCGTCAACGAGGTCTTTGTCAAGCAGTTTGACAACTTCTACGGGCGCAAGGTTAGTGTAAGCATAATTCACACGAGAATATTTGCTAGGCGTGATTTATGACTAATAATTTGAATTTCAGTTCGGCATCCTGAGCCCTGACCCGGATAGGGATGCGCAGGTGCACCTTTTCCAGTCTCGTGGACCCAGGTGGAAGAGACTCAGAGCTCTCTCTGGTAAGTTTGCAGCCGAGTCTTTTTCCCTTACCGTCGATCTAAACAGCACACCGCTGTGATCGTCGGACATCTTTTCGTTGTTGCACAGGCGATTAGGACGACCTTTTCGCGGATACGATCTCGACACTCGACACTCGACGAATCTCGACACTTTGTGTGATTGTCCAATGTTCAGTACCGACGTTCTCCATCGCATCGTTGAAGAAGGTGAAGAATATAATCGAGGATTCCGCAGTTGCGATGGTCGACATCATGGAGCAACGACACGGAAACGGAGAGAGGTTCAACATCCACGAGTGAGTTTTGACAAAAATCATTTCACAAGTCGAAATGTCATTTTCTGATAGAAATGAACATACTGCAACCTCATATTATACAAAAATCAGCCATGTTTCTAGATTCTACTGCGAATACACAATGGATACAATCTCCAAGTTGGTCGTTGGCCAAAAGGAAACGAGACTCTTCAAGAATGACCGAGTTGCTACAGTCCAATCCGTTAGTTCACTCAATTTTTTCGATTTCGAATTCCCGTCCCGCCACTCCAAGTCATGAAAAGACAATACGATTGTTATCTCGTTTTTAAAGTATATTATGGCTGTAGACAGCTCATTTCGGATACATTTTTTTTTTGAAAAAGAAAAAAAAATTCTGTCTAGCACATTAAAATATTTATCGTTCGAAAAACAGAAAAAAATTAGTACCATTCCAGTCTGGAACATTGAAATATTCATAATTGAAAAAAAAACACGGGAAAAGTTGAGAATCATTTCTGTCTGGCACATAAAAATATTATCCTTCGACAAACAAAGAAAATGAAAATTGTAGTCTGTAGCTTTTCCATTTGTGGAAGAGTGAGTCATTGGCGCTAAAACTTTTTTGACTCTCTCATACCACTACTCTGAAATATATCATACTTTATGGCTCTAATACTCTCGAATCCATATAATTATTTGTAATGATTGCAATGATGTAATGAGTTCGAAGATCCTGACCACCTCTGCCCCCGAATGATACCTCCTGCAGGCCTTTTCCTTGAGGTCAGGATAAATAATGTCTAATGTCTAATGATTGCAGATGTTCCTGCGTGATTTCGACCATCCCCTCGTCATCGCTGCCTTTGCTTTCCCTTTTCTCATTCCACTGATCAAGGCAGTCGTTTACAAGGTGACGATTAGCCACTATTAGACTGATAACACTGATGACTAAACCCCAAGGGTGCTCAGATCTGAGAGAGAATGATTAGCAATACATGCTACAGAGCGTCCTCGAGAGATAAACTACAAAAGGGCTGTCCACGTGTTTTTCCTGAGGCCATTTCGGCACCCAAAAGGCAAGAACAGACGGTGTTTGACGCCTCTTGATCGTTCAGATTGACACGCCAATCTCGCGAGCGTCGCGAGCTCTTCGAGCAGAGATCATTCAAGCAGTGGAGAATAGGATGAAAGAACGAGTGAGTGACGAGACATGGCAGAGAAGTGCACAACCTATGTTGCATTCCGCGAGTGATCTGTGGTGATAGATGGAATGTGTTGGTTGAAGCTGATGTTTGATAGCATTTGTTCGTCAGCTTTTCTAGCTTCTATACGTTTTGAAACATTTCAAATTTATAAAATCAAATATAGTTAAATACAGAAAGTTGAACTGCTGAATGAAGGAAAATGACTGTATTCAGGAAGCGAATCCAGAACTTATCGGAGCTGCTAATGATATGCTCGACATGTTCCTTGACGCGAGTGTCGACTGTGACGAAATCGAGAAGCACAGTGGATTCAAACTGAGTTCGGTCAAGGTGAGCAAAGAATTGAGATAAATTCGAAGAGCGTTTCTGTCCGGGCAATCCGATTTCATCCGCATTGAAGATGTATTCAAAGAATTTTAATTCAATATTATTTTGCTTTAAATAAATGTAACAACTTTGCAGGTATCAAAGTCGCTCAGTTTCTCCGAGGTCGTCATGCAGGTCGTCGTCTTCATCCTCGCTGGTTTGTTCTGTTGCCATTTCACAGAAAACCGAAAGACCATCCAGGATTCGACACGACTTCCAACGGTCTCGCGTACAGTTCTTGGTTCCTCGCGTGTCACCCCGAGGTCCAGCGAAAGTGTCAGGAGGAAATTGACGAATTCTGCGTCGACGAGGTATAATATCCTGTATTTCGACTAATCAACCACTTATTATTCCAAACACTTCATTGAATTCGCGGGAAATGTTTAAAAATACATGTTGATAAAGTGAACTGATGTTGATGAACGATTTTGCTATTCATATTATTAATTGCATTCAGCGCATCACGTATGACGATCTCAACAAGCTGACATACGTCGAGGCCACGTGCAAGGAAGTGCTCAGAGTGATGCCCTTTGGAGCGATGTCTGTTTCTTATATTTGATTCGCAGAGTTTTGAACACTCAATTACTTTTCAGTTCTAACTCGCGTACGTGCATGAACACCACCAACGTGTGCGGCATTGACATTGAAAAGGTTCGAAATTCGTCGATTGATTTCGTCAGGCATAATGTGCCAGCTAATTTATGCATTGTCTAAGATCAATGACGACATGTTAACCATGTCTTATCGTTTTAGGACACATGGATCGAAGTCGACGTCTTCGCTTTGCACACCGACAAGAAAGTGTGGGGAGAGGACGCGGAAGAGTTCAAACCCGAGAGGTTTTTAAATCATATATTTTCAAATTAGACCCGCCTTCTCCCATCAAGCATAGTAGCTTGCTACTGTAAAATCGCTTGGCAAGAAAAGCCTTCACCTTTGACCACCTTTGACATTTCAGATGGCTCGACCCGGACTTCAAGATCCCGCAAATCGCATATGGCGCTTTCGGTGCGGGTCCCCGAATTTGCATCGGAATGAGACTGGGACTAATGGAGGAGAAACTTGCGCTCGCTCATTTGCTCCGACGATTCAGCATTGAGAAAGCGACCGAGGAGAAGGAACTGAGAATGCACGGAGCTCTCATTTTGACACCGCTAGATGTCCCCGTGAGAATTGTCCCACGCACTTAATGCACTGTATTGAAATAAGTTTCCAAAGATAACAACTCGTGTACTCCTGTGGTGGTCACAGAATATAGTTGTGCAATCCATTAATTGTAATCAAGTTCGTGCTGAACTGTATTTCATCGCTACTGTATCAAATTGAATTTAGCAGCAGATACTAATGAATGGCTGCTCGTTTGTGTTGATAGATCAAGCAAGCATTTTCTCTGGCATTTAATAAGGAAGATTAGTCGAAACAATCGTTGGTTAAAAAATAAGACCGGACAAAGGGTTGTACCGGCTCGTGCCCGGAAATCCTTTGTTCGACAGTTACTCCGTCTTTTGTCTGATCACCTCCATAATTTATCAAATATAGATTTACACCATTCCTTTACTAAAAGTGAATGAAAGACGGAATCTGATGGGGAAACTTTGAAGCTATTGGAGAGTCTACAATTATGTGCTTTCGTCGAAAAAGAGCTCGAACGGCGCTGCAATCGAACCATATTATTGCTATGCTCCGATTCCTATTCATACTACACATTAGTACGGTCTCTACTCATTTCGAGAGGTTTTACGAAAATCTGAGAGGAAAATCTTTATGCCCAATAGAAGAATTGTGCTTCCATACTGTTTGAATTCTACCATTTTAACATATTTTGCGTGATTCACGCGTGATTTTAATTTACTTTACAATTAATGTACTTACTCAGAGTAGTATCGTATGTGCATAACAACTATAATGGGGCTGAAGAAAGCGGGCAGCTCTGCTATCTGTAATTACTGCGTAAGAGCATGTTTCAACTTTAGATGACGCTGTACTTACGAGTATCGAAGTGATCTCTAACGCGGGATCTCTGATGACTCCCAACATTCCGAGCACTGAACAGCCGACGCCCAGAAGGGGAAAGATCGGCAGCGCCGCCTGAGCAGTTAGCGCCTGCGATAACAATACTTTGTTGAGGCACTTTAAAGTACTGCTGATATTAGTTGTTATCGAATCGCGAAATAATATCTAATTATCGAAATATGTGCTTAATAAGGCAACTAAAAAACTGACCGAAACAAATTGCCGATGCAGCACTCGTGTTTGTATACTCATCGCTTTCGTTTTTCTTCGTAGAAGTCGCAGAATCATAAACCTGCAAATTTGGAAAACTCCAAAAAGACTCGACTATCTCACCTATAGAACCAGATGATGAGAAAGAGCGGCAACGGGCAGAGGACGATTATTCCGACCACAATTAGCATACTTGGCGTCCGGGCGTCCAGATTCCCTGTACATCTTGCAATTGCAATGGCACAGTGTGTTTATTGAATATTGATATCATTCTCACCGGGTAAACGTCAGGTGAGGATGTGGTTTCCTCATCCACATCCTCACCTGACATTAACGTCTTTTAATACATTTTGTATTGTATTGCCTCACCGGTTATGACAAGCCCATCCACCAAATAATTCGGGTGATATCTCGTTAGAATCTTTCTCAATTCGCGATCATCACCACGGGACATGATGAATAACACCGGAAAGTGGGGGCATAGGATTGACGATCAGCACTAATTACATAGTGAAGCATATTTGAAGGGCAAAAACTTACTAGAAAGAGCAAGGCTGGAATGAAAGCTCCGATAGCTAGAGTTGTAGTTATGCGCAGTTTGGATATGGCACCGAACCGAAGGATCCAGAACCGTGCACCCATTGCCACCAAGACAGTGGCAAACTGGCAAACCGAATTTTATATTTACTAATCCCTGTCCACAAACTGAAACAACATTCGAAGCTAGTAGAACTGTGTACAGGTAGTAGCACACATCGGACGACATTACAGTACACGGTCCGTACGAAATGTAAACCAGTGTGTAGTCGCAAGGAACTATTCTGAAATGGCGATTGCAATCTGGGCATTGCTGTTTCGATTATATTTTTTGCTCTTCTTCGACGGTTTTCTAGATAAAAAAAGTCGTAATTGTAAAGAGTAACCTTTGCATTGTTGTGCACGCCGATAGAGACATTGTCATGTCGACGGACGCTTGCAATTTGAGCAGCAACGAATACGATCGAAATGATGGCGGAGTACGGTAGAAAGTGCAGAACAAGAGCAGACCATTGAATGCAATCGAGGCGCACGCGACGACGCAGTGAAGAATGAGGGTGAAGAAGTAGAGAGCGCCGGACATCTTCTCTGACTCAGTCTAACTAGGCTGTCGAGGTACGCACACAACAAGCAAAAAGAAGAGGCTCCCGTAGTAATTGCTGGTTGTGTGAAGAAAGTTCGAAGAGGAAAGAGATCTGACAACACACTAACACAAGCACTCAAACTCATTTCTAGTTTTCGTGCGAGATAGATGTTTCATCATGATGAAATGCATAATTCTCAAACAATAATATTGATCTGGATGAGAAGAACACCATTTTCATTATCGAAATTTGAAATATGCAGTCCTTTTTCGTATTGATGCAACGAAAAAGACGTAGATTCATCACTTTTTGAGTTTCCAATTGAATGTGTCCTCATTTAAATAGTTCGTTGATCTGGGACGAGCTTTAATTAGACTAATAACATTCAAGACCAAACTTGACAGTGAATTTCTAACGACTGCGATGGAGGATGAATTTTTGATAGAACGGAAGAGGCGAAGTACGGAAATTCTGGAAAAATGAAGTCATTGTTCTTTCGGATTTGTTTATTACCGATAATCGCGCACGCCGATGAGGATTACAAGGGCGTCGAGGAAGGGAAAAACAACGAATAGAGAGGACATGAGATGATTGGGCAGTGAAAGATGGATATGAAGGAGTGGGGGAGTGATGACGAGAAGGACCGGAGTGTACATGAGGATAAACGGAACGGAAAACTGAAATTGGGAAAGTTATAAATTTGTTAACTAGAAGACAAATATATTTGAAGCGATTCCGATTGATCACTTATTTCAATTCATCTTTCTTTTAAGCCACCTGCACTAAAAGTGTGTAGAAAAGTTGTTTCTGAAGTGACGCTAGTCGTTTGCTCTTTACATTCCCGTGTAGATTCCAGTAGATATTGCCCGCACAGTACAAAACGATGCAGAGTACTGAAAAAGTAGGCGCTTCTGTACTTTGTAGTCTTTTCTCAAAACACGTGTGGCTTTTGCTCACCGAATGTCATCAATACGCAGAATCCGACAGTGCCGAGAAATGGACGCCATCGAAGCGAATGATCTGCTCGCTGAAAGAAAGAGGATAATGAGTGGCAAGAATTAATGATGTTTCAACAGATAATAAGATTATGAAAGAGCTCTAATAATTCAGTTTTCTTAGAAATTGCGTAAATGACGTCTTATGATCTCGACTCTCTCACCCAGTAATCAGCCGTCGCTATGGCATTGGAGGTCAAGTACGGGAACTCCTCTTCTATCAGCGGCTTCAATCGATCAAACGTTTCCGACTCCATTTCATATTGGAAATAGAGGAGAGAAAACCAAGTTATCGATTCGAGAACGAAGCAAAGCGCGAGAAAGAGGATGAACCACCACTTGGCGAAGAGTTGAAGCAAATGGGTTCTAAAATAAAATAATTTGTCCAACTTTTCAAAAAATTAAAAACGAAGAATCCGCATGGTAGGAAGTTCAAATATTTGATATAATTCCAAAAAATAGGGAATAGCTGTTTTTTTTGCGAATATACCTTGCAACTGCGATATGTCTGTATACAAAATGGAAACACAGAAGTAAAAATGAGTTCGAGTGGCTCATTGCAAAAGCCGAGATAATCCATCTGAATTTCAATTATTCGATTCACTGATCTCGAGTCTCACCTTTCATGAAAATTAGCGGAAAACATGAAATAGATATCTCCTTGAATTGAGACAATCTAAAGAAACAAGCTGTTTGATTATCTTTCTAGCAACGATACTGGATTTGTGATGAAATGTACGTTGGAGTAGACGACGTCGTTTAGAACAAAAATGAAGAGCAGATACTTGTAGAGGCCCATTTCCTATATTTTTGTTTTTATATGATTTTAGTTTGTTACCAACCTTCGAGCTTTTTGCTCTAATTATTCCTATCAGCACAGTGTTGAGGATAAATGACGCAACTGCAAATTCCAATTCCCAAATATAATTATGCGCAAATATAGATAACGTACCGTAGAAAGTCATCTTGAAATATTCGAGACCAAGTGACATGTTAGCCAGAGAAATCTGTTCTTCCATTCATTTTGATTACATAGAATTCATGAATAATTTGATGCTTACGAGTTCAAAATATTAGTGCATGCGACGCATTGGTGAACAGATCGAAACACCTCTTGGGAATAGCAGCTCCAACAAGACTAGCTGTTATAGCATACGTACAATTGTGAAGAGCAATATCAGGATAACCAAAAATAGCTGAGACTGTAGTCTCAGTATCTGCTTCTCACCTGCCGACACACTTGCCTTACTGTTGTTTCAACCAATGAGAGAATATTATCACCTCAGATTCTGTCCTGTATTATTCAATACTGAATGTGCAAAAATGTGCTCATCAATGAATACATTTTACAGTGTCGTGATTCTCATAATGAGTATTGGAAGTAATGTGTGTCTGATGACTCATTCGACACATCTTCTCTAAGCAATATCTAAATTTGTCTTTGCATGCGACTGCAAGGTAACTTGTGCTCGAACGACGAAAATGTGGCGATGCTTTTAGCGCAAATGTGCTAGGAGAACGGTCTTCCAACTTTGGTTTGTTGGAAAACGATTATCCACCCCCCCCCCCATTCTTCCACGGGCTCTCTCCTTTGCTCACCGAAACGAACGAGCGTACGGAGTGAGGAGATTTTAGAACCGTTTTATTTATAAAAACAGTTTCATAGAGAGATCAAGGCTGCTAAGCTCGACCATTTGCTTCATTCGAATTGCGAAGAGTATTTGAACAGATGAAAATGGTATACATACAAGAATTATCGACTGATGTTACTCAAAGGATCAGAAAATGTTTGAAAAATACATGTATGTATGTTAAAATGTTAAAATGTTGTGAGTCATATATTTGTATATTGGGCTTCATGTGATGAGGGATGAGGTACGTTGAGATTTTTTTGAGAAAAAAATCATCAATAATGTGCGGCGCTACCGTGTTGGCTTCCTGAAGTCGTGTGGAGAACTGCAATGTTAATTTACTGTAATATGGTAAGATTTTGTACAAACTTGGATTTGAATTTCGCACAGATGTAACGGAAGAGTTTTTATTCATTCGGAATAGATCTGTAATTACGTCGTAATAACGTGTTTCAACAGTCTATGACGCTGTACTTACGAGTATCGATGTAAATTGTAGCGAACTACATACCTCTGCATAGTTGCGCAGGCCGAAAGTGACATTGTAATGTCTACGGAATCTTAAAAATTTGAGCAGCAATGAATACTACCGAAAAGAGGGCGGAGTACGGGAGAAAAAAATATGCGTCACGTAGTAGAGGGCACCGGACATATTCTCTGACTCAGACAAGCTAAGCTGTCGAGAAATGCACACAACGAGCAAAAACCAGAGGCTCTCGCAGTAATTGCTGGTTGTGTGAAGAAAGTTCGAAGAGGGTAGAGATCTGACAACACACCAACACAGGCGCTAGAACTCATATCCAGTTTGAGTGCGAGACAGATGTTTTACCAGGCATAAAATCATAATGATCTTGCGAGAGTATTTATCTGGACGACAGAGAATAGACTCAACACTATTGCCGATATTGATATTTCACACTTGCAGTCTTCCTTCCTGTTGACGCAAAGACTTGGATCTTTCATTGTTGTGAGGTTCAGATCGTAATTCAAACAGTTCGCTGATCTGGAACGAACGTTATGTAGACAAATAAACCTCACGAACAAACTTGAAAATGAATTTCCAATGGCCACGACGTTAGATGATTTTTTGATAGCGCGGAAGAGTCGAAGTAGGGACATCCTGGAGAATGGATGTTTGCATACCGTCAGATAAGTTATGTATTACCGATAACCTCGCACTCCGATGAGAATGACAAGCGCATCGAGGAAGGGAAAAACAACGAATAGAGAGGTCATGAGATGATTGGGCAGTGAAAGATGGATATGAAGGAGCGGAGGAGTGATGACGAGAAGGACCGGAGTGTACATGAGAATGAAGGGAACGGAAAACTGGAATATAAGTTATCAATTTGTTGACTACAGGAACGTCTTAAATCTATTTGATCACTCATTTCCACTCATCGTTTGCAGTTTGCTCTCTTTGCTAGGATCACTTGTAAGTCACCTGCACGATTAGTGTGTAGAATAGCTGTTTCTGCAGTGACGCGAGTCGTTTACTCTTTACATTCCCGTGTAGATTCCAGTAAATATTTCCCGCACAGTACAAGACAATGCAGAGTACTGAAAAAGGAGGCGTGTTTGTTCTTTGTAGTCTTATCTCAAAACACGTGTGTCTTTTGCTCACCGAACGTCATTAACATGCAGAATCCGAGAGTACCGAGAAGAGGACGCCAACGTAGTGAATTATCTGCTCGCTGAAATAAGCATGATAATGAGTGACAAGAAATAATGATGTTTCAACAGATAATTAGATTATGCGACAGTTCTGAATAATTCAGTTATCATAAGAATTGCACACAGGACGTCGCTATCGCGATTTCAATACCCAG
Organism: Pristionchus fissidentatus; assembly: GCA_036245785.1. NCBI lineage: Eukaryota > Metazoa > Nematoda > Chromadorea > Rhabditida > Neodiplogasteridae > Pristionchus > Pristionchus fissidentatus. Next base: position 15,546,551 of record BTSY01000004.1, read on the forward strand.
TAATCAGCAGTAGCAATAGCATTGGAGGTCAAGTACGGGAACTCCTCTTCTATCAGCGGCTTCAATCGATCAAACGTTTCCGACTCCGTTTCATATTGGAAATAAAGTTATCGATTCGAGAACGAAGCAAAGCGCGAGAAAGAGGATGAACCACCACTTGGCGAAGAGTTGAAGCAAATGGGTTCTAAAATAAAATAATTTGTCCAACTTTTCAAAAAATTAAAAACGAAGAATCCGCATGGTAGGAAGTTCAAATATAAGAATTGCACACAGGACGTCGCTATCGCGATTTCAATACCCAGTAATCAGCAGTAGCAATAGCATTGGAGGTCAAGTACGGGAACTCCTCTTCTAGAGGATGAACCACCACTTCGCAAATAATTGAAGCAAATGGGTTCTGAAAGAGAAAACATCTGTCTCTCATTCATCGAAAATATACAAAATATGAAAGGCAATGATTAATTTACATTACGCTAAATTGCGCAAACCGTTTAAAATAGGGAATACGGTTGCATTTGCATACCTACCTTGAAACAGCGATATGTCTGTAGACAAAATGAAAACAAAGAAGTAAAAACGAGTTCGAGTGGCTCATGGCAAACGCCGAAATAACCCATCTGAATAACAATTATTTAATTCGCAGATATATTATTGCACCTTTCGGGAAAATTAGACGAAAACATGAAATATCTTAAAGAAACAATTTGATTTATTTACATTCGAATAAAGATACCGGATTTGTAACGAAATGTACGTTGGAATATACGACATCATTGAGAACAAAAATAAAGAGCAGATACTTGTAAAAGCCCATTTCCTAAATTATTCAAACTTTTATAACTGATTTCAGGTTGTTGCCAACCTTCGAACTTTTAGCATGAATTATTCCTATCAGCACACAATTGAGGATAAATGACGAAACTGCAAATGTAAATTTCCTAGCACATTTATAATCACACGTACCGTAGAAAGTCATCTTGGAATATTCGATGCCGAGTGACATCTTATTGTTAGCGAGAGAATATTGTTGTTCCAGACAAATTGTTCCAGACATGGTTATCTAATAGAAAATTCACGAGCAAGTTGATGCTTACGAGTTCACATCGCCAAAATATTAGTGCATGCGACACATAAATTTGTAAACAGATCGAAAACCACTTGGGGATAGCTGCTACACCAAGAACAGTTGTGATATCAGGCGTAAAATTCTGAAGCGCAATAATTGTAGGTCTCTTAATAATCAAAAATAGGTGAAACCGCAGTCAGTGTCCGATATTCAATATCGTCATCTTACCAGCTGACTCACACTGTTGTTTCATCCATTAATACATACCGAGACTTCCCCTGCATTCTTCCTACCTGTGCTCATTAGTGAAAACATTTTTTCAACGGTATGATTCTCATAAAGAGTACTGAATGAAATCTTCATATTTTAGTCAGCAATCATTCGTATTTTCTAAGCGAAGACTGAAGTTCTGCAACTGCTGGCTAGTGCGAACTCGAACGACGGAAGTGTTGCCTACGCCGACCACTTTCGCAGTATCATCGAGCATGCTCTTGAGTCTATGATGGTAATCCCGTGAGATTGATGACAATATTCATCATGAGGGAAAGAAGGAGATTATTTCAGGATATAAATTGCGACGTGAATCGAGAGATTGCTTTACAGAGAGACTTAGGCTAAGCATTCTCTGATCATGTGTTCCATTCGAATGCATGTTTTATTTGAAAAATAAAAAAATAAAGTGTTGATATTTCAGACAAGAGATAACGCCTGATGTAACTCAGCGGAGCCGAAAATGAGTGAACAATAAATGTATTTTTATACGAGTGGAAAGAATAAATCAAAAATGTGCGCTACCGTGTTGGCTTCCTGAAGTCGTGCGGATAACTGCAATGTTCATTAACTGTAATATAATAAGGTTTTTTACATACTTGGATTTGAATTTATTGCAGATGTCACGGATGAATTTTTACGCCTTCGGAATAGACGAAGCGCCGCAAGTCTAGTACGGTTAGTTGTAAGGACTATTTTGAAATTGTAGTTCCGGAACTCACCGATAGTCACGCACTCCAATGAGAATGACAAGGGCGTCGAGAAAGGGAAATACGACGAATAGCGAGGGCATGAGATGATTGGGCAGTGAAAGATGGATATGAAGGAGTGGGGGAGTGATGACGAGAAGGACCGGAGTGTACATGAGGATAAACGGAACGGAAAACTGGAAAAGGTTACGTTCGTCCGGTATATATTAAAATTATAATATGATACAAGCATCCCAAAAAGGCAAAACATGAACTTCCATTGTTTATCAAATAGTACCATTTTGACATTTTGGTCGTACCATTTTATACTTGTCATTCTGGAACACAAGAGAAATCGTGCAAACATAGATTCGTAGAAGACAGAAGTCACCCATGAATAGCTCACCTGCACAACAAGCGTATAGAACAGTTGCTTCTGTAACGATGCGAGTCGCTTGCTCTTAACATTGCCATGCAGATGCCAGAATATGTTGCCAGCACAGTAGCATACTATGCATAGTACTGAAATAAATGATTCACTCTCAGTAACTGACTTCCGCTTATTCATCACTTCTCTTTGTCGCTCCGCGCGTATTTCGTCTTCGCAATAGTTAATTTTAATCTAACATTATTGTACTTATTTCTTGTTCAGTGCATAACTCGATAACTATATCATGAGCTCACCGAATGTCATCAGAACACAAAATCCCATCGTGCCGAGAAACGGTCGCCATCTGAGCGTGTTATCACGTCGCTGCATTCGGAATTATTGATTGTACATCATGGAAGATCTAAGTTACCCAGTAATCCGCCGTTGCTATGACGTCAACTGTTAAGTTCGGAAACTCGACTTCTAATAGCGGATTCAGGCGGTCGAAGGTTTCCGACTCCGTTTCATATTGGAAGTACACCAGGGAGAACCAAATGGCCGATTCGACCACAAAACAGAAGATGAGAAAGGTGATGAACCACCACGTCTGGAAGAGTCGTAGCAAGTGGGAACTGAACGGCTGGTAAATGAGAATGAAATGGCAAAGTAAGCGCATATTGTGGCCTCCATCGTTACATTTATAAAATTAGATCATCAAAAAAATGTGAAAATACGACTTCCTCTGCTAACCGGACGTAGAGGACACACAAAAATGTCGCGAACTCGCTTTTTGGTAAACAACGAACATTCGTATTTTCACTTTTTTCGTATGGTTGTATCATTATATAAATGAAATACCGAGAAACTGCGATGCTTCTGTAGACAAAGTGAAAACAAAGGAGTAGAAAAGAGTTGGAGTGATTGCTGGCGAATGCAGCTATTATCCATCTGCAGTCGAAATTGATTAACGAATATATATGTTAATGCAGTTCACCTTTCCGGAAAACTAGCTGAAAACATAAAGTAGATATCGCCTTGGATACCAAGAATCTAGACGAGTTGAATTTAATCAGTAAATACTCTGGCAACGGTACCGGATTTGTAATGTAATGCACGTTAGTGTAAACAAGGTCATTGAGGACGAAAATGAGAAGTAGATTTTTGTAGAGACCCATCTCCTACAACTTTCGAATTTTTCCGGATATGTTTATCTTTACGTAACCTTTGAAGTGTTGAAATGGATTATGTATAATAGTATGGTGTTCAGTAGCATCGAAGAAGCTTTAAAAAAACTAAATGAATTTTTATTCAGAAAAGAAGTAATGTTACCGTAAAATACATTTTGTAAATATTCGGTAGAGAAAACCATCTTTATAAAAGTACGACAATCTGCAAGAATTTTTAAAGATGCCACTTTCTTTCTGACTCGTTTGAATTAGAGTGAAACTATTCAAAACCGTTCTCACAAACTTGGCGGACACGGTAAAACAATGCAATATTTAACATTTGTAAAATTGCATTCTTAAAAGATAAACCTTAAAGAACTCCTCCCACTAATATGTGGTCAAATAGACTACCAACGCAGGGTTGTTGGGGACGTCCACCTGAGAACAGTGCAATTCATCTGGCTACATACCGTAGTCTTTAAAGTGAGATATTATCCATCAAATGGCCTCAAAAGAGTCAAAAAAGACAGGCAAAGTTAGGACGCCCAACATATGAAATCGAAGCAAAATGAAGCTGCCTACAATAAAATAACCTTGATATGGGCACTTATTTCCTACGTGGTGAAATGAAAGTTTTTAAGAACCTATCGTTATGTCATTTCTCACACGTACCTGCCTTGAACTGTGAAGACAAAAGGGTTGGTAGGTAAACTTGACTTTTTCTCAAGATATTTCCCAAGGTACTCAAGATTTGTATGTTCCTTATTTAGTTCCTTGTTTTCATGCTGTCCGTGGGAACGTTCCGCAGATCGATCCCTCCTCTCTCAGTCCACACAGAGAACAACGACCGGACGATGACAGATGGGACCACGACGATTGATCTACACACTGATTTGCCCCTATTGCAACCTCCCCCCCCTTCCCAAACAATACTTCCCATAGAGAGTCTTTATTTACTGTACATCGTTCGTGTAATCACACATTATTCCGTTGCGCCTTCGGGCGTCGATAAAATATATATAATATATATCGTTCCCGGGAACAAGAGGAAAAAGAGGAGGAGCAACAGTAATACTGAAATGTTGCCTCTATGGAACGCTCAAAACACGGGACTTATTTGGAATAGGACTGACCCATGGTGTTATATCTCGTCGTGTTTTCAAAGTCGTCGCCCTGCTGCACCAAAAAATCGATATTCACGAATTTATTAAATACATATTTGAACTGGAGATACCTAAGATCATGCCCAATCTAACAATTCATTCTCTGCGACAAATAGCGATATTACAACTCTGTCGACATAGTAAGATAGGGCACAGCGTGTCAGATTGGTGAGAATGTCCCATTAGCATGGCGCTGAAATTTGTGAAACTAATCCCAGACGACGAGTCATTTCTGGTGTGGGGACCGGTCGAAATGAGAGCGATTTTCGCAGAAATAAATTCATAATATGTAAATGAGGTCAAAATTGAAAAATCTAAACTGGTCAAGTTGTTGGAACATGCATTGGGGAAGTTATGTAAATTTGCCATCTCACTATCTTTCATCTCCATGGAGGAGATAGCTTTTGAAGGTTTCAAAAGCTATCTCCTCCTCGACGAGAAAAGTTACAACCATGCCGATTTTTTGAAACATCCCCAAGACACGTTCTAAAAACTTGACCAGTTCTGATTTTTCGATTATGACTTTATTAATTAATTATAAGATAATTTATGCAAATTTTGGCATTAAAATAATTATAGTCGACGAACAAGGCCAAAATCGAAAAATCAGAACTTGTCAAGTTTTTAGAATGTGTATTGGGGATGTTACAAAAAATCGGCATGGTTGTATCTTTTCTCGTCGAGGAGGAGATAGCTTTCTAACATTTCAAAAGCAATCTTCTCCATGGACATGAAAGATAGTGAGATGACAAAATTACACAACATCTCCAATGCATGTTCCAACAACTTGGCCAGTTTAGATTTTTTCAATTTTGACCTCATTTACATATTATGAATTTACCTCTGCGAATATCACACTCATTTCGACCGGTCCCCACACCAGAAATGACTCGTCGTCTGGGATTAGTTTCACAAATTTCAGCGCCATGCTAATGGGGCACTCTCACCAGTCTGACATGCTGTGTAGGGCATGGTCTAAGGTATCTTCAGTTCAAATATGAAAGAAATCCGTGAATATAAAATTCTTTGGTTTAGTCGAGCAACAATTCTGAAAGCACTACGAGATAATACACCGTGGGCCAGTCTTATTCCAAACATGTCCTTGCCCTTTAGGCATTTTATAGAGACAATAGTTCACTGTTCCTGCTGTTCCCCTTGTCCCCGGGACCGTCCCCCCTCAGGAGGAACAAACGGAGGAAAATGAAATGTTAGAGTGTGAATTTATTGAATTTTTGCGCTCCCGTCTCATGAGATCGAACCTTTATACTCTCATATGTTTCGTCTAATACAAGTTGTGCGTTATTTATTATCTTTTCTGATCATTCACACATGCTCACAAAAAAATACTAAGCCTAACAGAGTTTGTCTTCGCATTTGATTGCACGGCCGCTTGTACTCGAACAGCGGTGGTTTGGCTATTCCTTCCGAACACTTTCACAATATCATTGAGCGTGATCTTGAGTCCACGTCGATAATCTCTCATAAGAAAGATGACGATAGGTGCATCGTAGGAGGGGAAGAAGGAGATTATCGGAATGAGAATTGGAGAGAAAAACTCGACAGAGAGCTTCATCAGAGGGAACGTAATACTGCAGAAATACGGAAAGAATACGAAGACAAGCGGAACGATCGTCTGAAATGTTGTGTTTAGAGCGATTTTAAGAGTGACATGATCAACATTTGGCAAACTCCAACAACCTGAAGGCAAAGCGTAGCGAGAATCTGCAATTGGTGCTTTCGTGCGTACAAAGAGATGGTTGGGCTGTTGTTGATCATGCTGATGGTACGGTAGGCAAGAGTGAGAGAAACAGCGATCTTGACGGAGATAATAACGTTGCAGACAGCAGTCACCATTGCCGGTCGGACGGAGAATTCGCCATTTCTCTGTATCAAAAACGATTAAAAAAGGACCCATAATTTGACATATCTCGTCCCATAATTTGAATTTCTGCCTTGTTACGCTGATTTTGTCTAATTTCTCGATTATCATCGACCCGACATCAATAGGAATCATACCGCCAGCTCCACAAGTCATGAAAAAACTGAGATAATGGAGGGAAATAAAAAAAATGAAACAAATAACCGCTCTTTTCTTGAGCTCACCCAGTGATCCAGAATTATCCAACCCTTCTCGATGCGCTTATCATATGTCTCTTCAAATACTTGTTGCACTTCGTGCAGTGCATCGTCATTTGAGTAACCCGTCGTTGCAAAATAGCACATCAAGTACCTTTAAAATGTTTTAAAAAAGTACATATATGAAAACAGGTCAAAAGTAAAATTACCACATGAAGCTCTCGATGGAGACATACGCAATCAGAGCACCGACAAATCGTTTGTCCGAAAAGAGAACCAACTTATCAGGACTGAACACATCATTTATATAGGACGCCTCCAAAAGTGCGCAATGAAATAATAGTATCATTGGAAATAACTTATTTTTGTACTGCCCAGAAGCGATATATAAAATGGAAAGTCATCAAGGAAAACGGAACCGTAAAGCAAGCAGAGTATATGCACGTGAAATGCTGAGAATTTAACATTATAATCGGTCTTTCATCTCAATTCCACCCGGCTTTCAAACGGTCCATCAGCTACGAGACTGAACACTGTCCCGGTTAGAATATTTTTCTGGAAAAACAATATGCGTTTTTGATACCATTGGTGTGCCTTACCGGACGGAGAATTGAATGAAGAATGGTGAGGAAAATATCATGGGCTGCGAAGGTTGCAATCAGGTACTTGTACGTTCCCAAATCCTCGTTGGAATAACGTCGAATGATATAAAGCAGTAAAAGATTGAGCAATACTCCGATCACTGAGAGTGTGCATGTTGATGTCACGATTGCGACGGCAGTAACAATTTGTATTTTTAAAATTGCGCTAAATTGAGAATTCTAGATGCAAAACTTTGTTGAGTTAGTGTCCTTCTCAATTCAAATACCTGCATTGATGTCTTGAATCTGTTCGAGGGCGCTTATGAAGGGTTGCATACCGGCTGGTTATTATTCGTAGACGTGAATCAATCTCCGTTCATATCCGTGGCTGTCATATACTGCTTTCAAGAGTGCGCTGTTAGACTCTGGTCCCGGGAGAATAACTACGTCACTTTCAAAGAACTTGATGTACCCCCGCCTGCCGACAATAATGAGAACTATCTATCGTGGCTTCAGAATTAGATAAAAAGAGAAAAAATGAAAGAAAAGCTCTCAATTGCAATGTGATGTAAAACGCGGCTTACTTTATCAAATGCAATAATTATCCTCATCGGAAAGCTGTATTTTGTTCGGCAAGATTGCTTTGTTTGTCCACAATCTGACACGTTTGCGTTTTTGCGCATTAAAACGCGATAAAGCACCACATCATGGCGGCTCCACACTAATCCCACAAAGGGATACACACTCACACGCCAATGGATTACTGCCCCAGTCATTGTGTAGTGGTGAATCAGTGAATTGCGGGAGGAAGAGGAAGAAGAGGAGGAGTGCAGTGGGTTGCCCCCCGGAACAACACAATAGCGATCATCATTGTAGTTAATCCGCAGCGCAAACGTTAGCGTGTTCGACCCCAGACTCAATGAGATGTTGTGTGATAGAGGTGGCCCTGCTCCCTCTTCTCATTTTCTTAAGCCGCGCACTTTCCATATTCCTGTCCCCTAGGCGTATCACTCGCCATTATCAATTTTTATCGTACTAAGACATGTATAAGTACAGAGGAATTCGCAATCACTCCCAGTTCTCAGGATGCTAGGTGCCTTTTTGGTCGGGTCCGTCGTTCTTTACATCATCTACTTCTACCGAAATGTTCGACGCTACCCGAAAGGACCATGGCCACTACCGCTCATCGGCAATTTTCATCAGGTAAATTTATTACCTTCTGTTCCATTCTGAAACCGGTAAATTTCAGGTGAAGCCGGAGAACTTGCACATCTTCTTCGAGGAGTGCCACGCTAAGTGAGTAGTGGGAATAGTTCACATACAGCTCAAGCAGCACTGCCTATGAACACCTACTGTTCAATAAAAAAACGAAAGGAAGAAAATTATGGTTATGCTTCAGATACGGCGACATCTTCACGGTTTGGACACCTCGTCCGATGGTTGTCATCATGGAGTACACTAATATTCGCGAAGCGCTCATCAAAAACGGTTAGTGGCTTAAATCGCCATCTTGTCATTTGATTCTTCTGATCATTTTTTGTGTAGTTTGTATGTGGCACACATGCATGTCAAAACGGTCCCATACAAACGACGTACAGTAGCAATATTTAAATTTTTCTCTGATTATCATACGATCAACATGGTTTATTCCCGTCATGAGTCACTATAGCATACATCCCCCACCTACCTTCAACACGCCCTGAGGAATTTGCGAGTGCATTAACGGGCAAAACCAAGTGCAGGTGACGCGTTTCTCGGGAGGAATCACGGTTTCCCCGAGTGTTCGACGATGGTAATCGAGAATGGAGGAGTGACGTTCGCGGAGGGAGACAGTTGGGCACGACAGAGGAAGTGAGATTGACGACAATATGAGTTCTAGTGTGCAATCATGAAATTAGATAAGCGCGTCACCATACGAAAATAAATGTTTTCCAGAGCATCCGTCGCGATATTGAAACAGTTTGGTATGGGAGGAGGACTAATGGAAACTCAGGTATGATAATTATTTTCTATAGTTTTTCAAATCATGTCCCCGCTACAACTAGGGACCATTAATCGATATGACAAAAGTGTGTGTGATTGTGTGTTTAGCGAGAGAGCGAAAAGCGCAAAACAACAACAATAGGCAATTTTGAGGTACGTGAAGCGACGGATGCTTTCGTTCGCCATCTCGCATCACTTCCCGATACGAATCGCGTTGATTTCCGATGGCCACTTCAGGTAGCAAAAACATTAAAAAGATACCCGAAATGTGGACTGCTGTCGTAGGTGTGTAGAGGATGTAAAATACGGTGGAACCACGTCGGAATCTCAATTGATAGATGTCTGCAGATCTTCGTTGCCAATGTGATCAACAAGATGCTCTTCAATTACGAGTACGATTACGAACACAGCTGCAAGAGACTCATGAGAATCGCCGACCTATTCACTCATTTGGTTCGCACGTTTTTATTTTTACTTGAAACAAATATGGACAAAGTGACGTGCTCCTGTTCCGTGTCTAAAGGGCATCTGATATGACAAGGAAGAAACATACTAGAAAATAAGAAAACGTGCCACCAGACAAATTGAACTTGCCCTTTGCGAATCATACACGTGTTCAGCCCCGATTAGAGTGTTTACAGTCTGGGCGAACCCATATCAGAGTCAAACAATACACAACTTTACTGTACTTTTAGGTGGAGGATGCACGGTCTAATCCTCTCATGCTGCTGTCGATGCAGTACAGTTGGATCGAGCATGTTCCGATTGTGGGATGGCAAGCTGTCCGAAAGTACAAGGCGATGATCGCCAAGGTGTGTCTGTATTTGGCAGCATAAGGACTGAGATTGAATCCTGGAAAGAAGTGTTATTATAAATTGTCTCGTTCTTCGAAAGTTGTTGGAACATAGTAATGTAATATTTGTTTCAGATGCACGATCATATCCGAGAGGACATCGCAGAGTGTCTCAGTCGATTCCAAGCGAACGATGAATCGGACTGTTTTGTGCACGCATACAAGAGACTCGCAGAGGAGGACGAGGAGGAACTAAAGTTCGATGTCTTTTTTGATTCACTATCAATCATCGAAACACGACCGCGTCTTTGAATGATAGTACGCACTCTGACCCTCCAGTACACTGGAAAAGAGCGCGAAGAATAGGACAGATGTTCACATGATCATCCATCGTCATGTGAACGGAGGACTGAAGAATAAGGTTCATAATTAGGGATGCCAAATGAAGAGCGAAATGAAGATCTTCCTCTCCTCGAACAAAGGAATTTTGATTCCCTCCTCTCTTCAAGAAGAGTGGGAGCGGTCGTTTTACTCTTCATGAAGAGTGAGGCGCCTCTTCAAGAAGACTAATAGTGTAAATCCACCGATATTTCAATCAAAATGAAGTTTGCATCTCCTATTTGCGTGAGAACAGTGAATGACTGTGCTCCGTCCACATTAGCATGTTTTGGCAGCCATGAGAGGCACAATATCGCGTCACTATTTCCTCTTCTTGAAGAGGGGGAACGACCGCTCACTTCTTCTTGAAGAGTTAATCCACCTCTCATTTCACCCCCTCTTCATTTCGCGAAAAACTCTTCATTTGGCATCCCTATTCATAATGATTCTTGGCAGCAACGACCAACTAGTGAACGTCTGTCTGGACTTCTTCTTAGCTGGAATGGAAACAGTGACGACGACGCTGCGATGGGCTGTCCTGTTCCTTGCCAAACACCAGCACGTGCAGGTAAACAGAGGACGGATCGTCTGAGAGATGATGACCTCTCTCACCATCTGTGGAATCTGGAAATCGCTGTTCCTCTGCACCATAAACACTTGTTTTAATCCCTCACATTCCCAAGATGCCATTCATTTTGATGACGAAGAGAAAGAAGGTTGCCTTGCTGTGACATCTGTCACGCATCGCCTGGCTATCGACTATTCGATTTCATAATCTTCAGTCATGGGAAATATGATCAATATAGCAATTGACCATCGGTTCAGGAAAAGATGCGGGCGGAAATGCGTGCTCTCTACCCTTTCGGGTCTCCGTCAATGAGCGATCGTCTTCGATTGCCGTACACGACAGCTTCCATCCACGAGATTCAACGCATGGCTAACATCATCCCGCAGAACATTGCGAAGCGGACTACCAGAGATGTTGAGGTGAGAGAAAAAATCGAAGAACGTAAACAAAGTTAGTCATTCTTACACAGGTAGCTTGTGTACAATGAGCAGAAATAAATGGAGAATACGCCAAAACTATTTTACCTCATCATGAAGGATACTGTAGATGGAAAGTCGCTCTTAACTCAGGAGCTGCGCATTCTTGGTTTTTTGCTCGAATTGTATGTTCTGTCATTATTATCAAGGGCAAATTCTTTGTTTGCTATCGCTCGAGGCCGTGATACCGGGGCAATATTTGAGTGTTTTCCCTCATTCTCGGAAACACGTTGCCAGAGTGAATCATAGTGGAGTCTATTGAGGGTAACATAACACTTCTTTCTCTTCAATGTGCATCCCTTCAATACGTCTATAAAATTGGGTCAAATACAAAATAATTTAATCGTATCGTGCTACTTTCAGATCGCGGGTATTCAAATACCGTCTAACTCGCTGGTACAGACACAATTCTACAGTGTACACAAGCAGTCTTTCGAAGATCCTGACATCTTTAAACCCGAGAGATTCCTTAGTTCAGATGGAAAATCCTTGAACAAGGTGATACCACCGAATCCGTTCTTTGTTAAAAGCCCATTTTCAGGCAACCTTGGAGTTTCTCAATCCGTTTGGAATGGGGAAGAGGAATTGTGCAGGTGCAGTTAACTTGTGGTCATTTATATAATGCTGTTAATTTGGAGGTGAATCTTTGGCACGCTGTGAACTCTTCATGCTTCTCACTTCACTCATCTCCAATTTTCAATTGAATGAACCGTTGGACGGCGAAATCGGTAAGGGGCTCACACAAAGTTGTCTGAAATCAGATCTTTCATTTTGAAATTGAAAGGTCTCAAAATTATATTAATTTAGGATATCGAAAAAATTGTTCTGGAGATGAGATGGATAGGGATGGAGATATAGGGGAACTACAATGTTAAATACTTATGATCAAAAATGTGTTGCAGACTTCACACCAATCCCTGCAGTATTTTTCTTTCCTCCCACAAATCTCCTACAAGTAATTCCGCTGTCACAAATTCATCAAGATAAACAAGAGCGGACACGCGCCTAATTCATTTCCATTTTTTTTCTTTCAATTATGTACAATTGTGTAGATAGTTCGGGAATCATGATACTCAGCATTTGGCCAACAATAAATCGTGAAAGATGTTTATAGATTTGTTTACCTTAATATTAATAACAATTTTTTTTACAATTCTGCCCTCCATATAATCACGCATGGCTTGGCTGCTTCTTCACCTCTCCACTATCTTTCGATTGATTAGAATTCTTGAAGGCAGGGTGTCCCATCACAGAAACAATAACTGAAACATTGCCTATTTCAAAAATATCTGTAAGCTTCCTCTTATTGAGAAATTCGTTTTCAAAAGAAAGAAAAAAATACTTCTCGATTGTCGCATCAACTGTCGTATGTGCTTTCGGAATGGAGGCGTTCCATGAATCAGCGTGAACGAATGAGCGAAGGAATTCAGAGAGAGAAGAATATTCGCTGGCAGGAGAAGCCCTAAAAGCATAATACCATTTATAATTTGTTAAAAAATTATCTTCTGAGACTAGTACAACAAGACTGTGACAAGACTGTGACAAAGACTGTCTTATTACGAAAGCTCAAAATACTCACAATCGCCTTGCTTGAAACGCAGAGGAGATTCGTAAATAGCAATAGGAATTGATTGGAAGATCATGAAGATGAGAAGCTGACAAGAATACTTTTGGTAGAACTAATTTGAAAATCAATTTAAGGAAGCATAGTAAAAATGGTAGTGATTCACCAGTAAGAGTGTCTGTCGCGTTTGCTTTATTGTAACTGTGATTTTCGACCCGTGTTGAGAACTGTAAATAGTAGTTTTTTTGACTGTCGTAAAATTGTTTCAGCAAAAGGGAAATTCATAAGAATTCCTCAAAAGTATACCTAGTAGGTCGCATACCATTTATCCGTGGAGGTTCTATTTATTTCTTTAATGGCTCGATGTTTTGTTATTTGATGAATTACTATCTACATACGACATACCAGCTCTTTCGATGCTGTTGCATTGTGTACATGATATGAACGGCGCATGCGATGGCAAAGCCGAGCGAAAAGAAAACAGTGCAGCCTACGATTATCGCATTCCACTGAAGATTTTAATGAAAGAATATTGTCAATATCAATATTTATGACATGAGATCGGAACCAAAGATTAGCGCACCGTTACTGATTTCTTATCCATTGCAACGAAATTGAATCCTCGTTCAGTCCAGCCACAGGACGGACACAACTTAATATGATCATTATTTTTACGGGAGTAAATGTTTCTTGTTTTAGAAGACAGGAAAAGACGCATAATTGTAGGTTATCTCACATGGTCTAGTGCTGCCTCTCTCTCCTCTTGAGTCTGAGGACCATTACGAATAGCGACGCTGACAGGGAAGATATTGATGAGAATGACGATAGCAACAACGTATACTGAAAAAAAAGATTTTGTAATAGAATCAGTCGCAAAATACAATCCCAGACAAACTTAGGACCGTAATCTTTATTTATCACACCTTTTGATGCTAAGTTTCCCAACAATAACTTTGATGGGCTCGACATGAGATGTTGATGACGAAAGAAGAGAAGAACAATAAAGAGCCCAGAGAGATTTGACATCATGAATATGAAAATGATCTGATTTCCGAGCTCAATTTGCGTATTTGTCGCTGTTCTCACAGATAATGCATAGTGGGGAATGAGCTTGGTGTTGCACACAAATCCAATACAGTAACCACCTCCATAGGAGCCGTAGTAGAAGGGAAGGAACATTACGGTGAAGTATACATTCTCGATCATGTATAATATCTGTAGCCACTCAGATTAGACAAAGCGTGATGTAGAGTGCAATGAATGCACTTCTCTAGTCTTTAAAATACAATCAAAATTATTGTACAGAAAAATTTATTACCTGGAGCAGTATGGTGACTTTGAAAATATCAGGAGCGTAGATTTTGCGCGCAGCGATAATCAAATACAGACAGAAAGTGTTTAGTGGAAGAGAAATACAGGTTATGACCAAGCAAATTATCCTCAGTTGATGGTCCGATAATGGTAAGTGTTCTGGCATGAATCTGAGCACGATGTATTTACGAGCAGATTGCGTGCTACCAACTGGCGAAAGTAATCAACGACATGCGCGTCGCGATGTAATCTAGTCACACCCGAGAGAAAAGAGATTGGGTTGCGGGCAGTTACACGGGTAGTATATAAATATATCACCCATGATCTTTGCCCTCACGCTTTTGTGATTTAGTGCGCTGCTTTGAACAAGCGGTGAGATGATGTTCGATTTGAAAATATTTGAGGTAAAGAATTCAGAGGGTTGAAAAGTGTGACTTTTAGGACCCATACGCTCTGTTTACAACTGCGAGTGCACATGCCTAGCTGGTACATAATTTGGGGGCTAGACTCAAAGCTGTTTCTCATGCTCAACTCCTCTGACATATTGAAAACATCAATTAGCTGAAGAATTTGGTCTCAAACTGCAAAGTCTCGAACGTTGAAGGTTCGCACGCGTTATTTCAATTTCGCCACAACTTCTCTCAAAAATATAGTAGGAATATTAATGGTAGGAATATAGTAGGAAGTAGGAAGAAAATTTTTTTTCGCCATTTATCAAAAATATTTGTTCCATTCACATGCCCATTCGATACAGCTCTCCACCAAGAATTGGTCAAGCTCGGATAATTGCGTTAGAAATAGCAATTGTGCACTCTCCGCCTTTCTTTCTCACAATTTTAAATGCCCAAGAAGAGGGCCAACGTTGTGGCCCTGGGTATCGTATTTTTGCATTACGCAATTTTGAGTTGAAAACAACACTGATTTCATCATAAGCGTCTCATTTTGTAAAATGTAAAATGAGCAAACCCTCTCAAACCCACTCTGCGCTGTCGATAGAAGGCAATATGATGGTTGTAATGTACGACAGGTGTTCAACACGGCTAGATAATTTCCCTTTCCAGATTGAACATTATTGCTCAATAACAATCTATCGACCATGTGATACCAAGTCCGAATCCGGAAGTTTCATCTAGAGCTCACTTGTCTTAGTCAAATAATTTTTCAGTCTATTTTGCGAATCGACGAATAAACGTAGACCTGTTCTAGATCATTCTTCAGGGGGTAAATGATCGACAAAGTACTGCAAATTATCCATTCTCTTCTTTTCTCGATAGGCCAACATTTTGCTGATATTGACCATTGTCTTTGTCAGCAACAACCGGCTGAAAGTGAGCTAAAATTTCTACATCGTGCAAAATTTTACTTGTGATTACAGACCTATGCCGTCATTTTGTTCAATGTCGCAGTCACAGATTTAGTCGGACTCGTCACGGATTTGTTATCAATGACAAGGGATTTACATAACTTTAAAAAATTAAATTCTAATTTATTATTAATTTCAGAATAGTCTCACGAGCGCCGTGGGCAATCTTCATGTATCAGGAACTCGGGAAAATATACGAAATCAAATCATTTTTTTATTCAGGGAATTTGTCGGTACTTTGACGAAAACATTTGCTTTATTGCACACGATGTTATGGCTCATTTCTTCTTTCACTCTATCCTGTTGATTGCGGTTTCATTCTGGTACAGGTAAATATATTAAAATATAAATGCACTATTATAGAATTAATATTTTTGCATACATTTCTCACACAGGAAGACGATTTTGATAGGCTCTTGCCCACGTGGAATAACATTGCAAATCTATTTATTTATGGCTCTTTCTCCAACACTCATTTTAATTGTAAGAATTCATTTGTGTGTGTTATAATTGAAAATCAATTAAACGATATTTCCCGATTGCGTAAAAAATATCGACAGGCGGGTAAAAGATTTCCTCTAAATTTTCAAATTTAGTACAACTTCGATTATGTGCACAACCGGAAGCGAAGATTCCAGCAATACAATTTCTACTGGAAATTCATCCAGAAGTGAATGTTTCGAATGTGATGTTTAGTTCGTTATAGGTCGACAAATAGATAATTATATTAAAGTTGTACAGATGTTATCGACACGTACAAACCAGCCGAAGCCGCCACGGTACTCTGGGTGTGCGTCCATCCTTTCGTCTCGTACACTTTTATTATCTACAATCGAAAAATGGTAGCTTTATTATAACATTGTTGAGACATATTATTCAAACTTCTCATGAAAAGTGCGACCACATTCTTTTCTTTTGGTGCGAGAAGATGGAACGATTTTGATGCAATCCAATGTCGCGGGATTCGAGAGAAAATATGTTTTGCCAAGTATTCCTATCTTATCTAGCCGTTGCTACCTGCCACATGTCTTAT
Organism: Pristionchus fissidentatus; assembly: GCA_036245785.1. Classification (NCBI taxonomy): domain Eukaryota; kingdom Metazoa; phylum Nematoda; class Chromadorea; order Rhabditida; family Neodiplogasteridae; genus Pristionchus; species Pristionchus fissidentatus. The sequence continues at coordinate 15,563,401 of BTSY01000004.1, forward strand.
ATTTACTTGAATAGGATTAACTATTGCCAAGCAGGTGATCGGGCTACTCGCGGCTCAAGAAGGAGCGATGAGTAGTAAAACGAAGGAAATGCACGTAGCCCTAGTCAAGGTTAACATATGAGAGGAATCGCGAGAGACTCGACCATGGCCAGGACGTAGAAATTCATGATTTTTAATTTGGCTGAATATTTTTTCTAAGGTAGTTCAACATCTCCTCTATCGATTGGCGTTGACAGAATTTTTATAAAAAAATTTCGCAACCGCGTGAAACATATCCAAACCTGGAGTCGATAGGTCAAAGTTCGAGAAATCATAACTCGGTTCAAAATAAAGGTAGAAAATTGCGGTTTTGTTTGTTAGATAGATAATATCGTAGGCTACAGTTTGGACCGTGCCAACTCATTCCTGGCTGATTGTGTGGAGCGCAGCGGTCGGATCATAAAAAATGTTATAAATCGCTGTAAAGTTAAAACTGGTCTTAGGTTCTTTGTTTGTTAGAACGTGCAGCTCGGTTGCTCATTAGAACTCGCAAGTCGTCCAAATCGGGTCTTGCGTGGCAAATGAGCGCTGCTGAATTTTTAATTTTATGCCATTGTCACAAACTGTGTCATTTGCAGTGTAAATAATCTTAAACAATCTAAAAACACCATACAAGTTGATTTAGGGGACTTTTAAAGCGAAATTTTTGAGAGAAAAAATTCGAAAAATTTCAGGGCTGAATTTCACTATTGAAGAAACTGTACTTTACAAGGTCCTATTGTATAATATTCTTGTTATAATCATGAGAGATGATGCTCGGGAGAAGATTTTTGCAGATACATGCAGATACTAAAATGGTTATTGCATTTCCAACACTCTTCGTGTGATGGTCGATTTCATATTTTACACCGCTAGCCATTCCCTTAGAAGTTCCCTCATAATGCGAATAGCAATCGGAGAATTTAAAGTGAGTCCCTATCTATTCATCGTGGGCACCAATAACAACTAAGTTTCCAATATTTGTCTGAAAGCGCGTGCTCTGCCTTCTCAAAGAGCAAATATCGTATTTTTCGAAAATAAATCCACTTTTTCACACATATCTCAGAAATTTCGATATCTACCGAATCCTTGCGCAGGTCAAATTGTTCGGAGGGTATCATTGCATCATTTTGTAGTTGATAGTATACAAATCTGTGAATGATTTGACCTCGAAAAAAATAGAAAACCCAAAACTGCTCAAATTTGTCACATTAAAAAATTAATTCTGAGGATATTTGAAACGATTATAGTGAAATTTTGCCCACATTCATTTTTATATACCTAAAGAAGAACTACGAAACCAATAACTTAAACTTTTGGAAAAAATATTTTTTTGAAAAATACCATGAACCCGGGTTCATGGTCCGAAAATATTTTTTCACCATAAAAAAAGGAATAAAGTAAAGTTGTTCCATGTCAAGCGATTTTACAGTAGCAAGCTACCACGCTAGATGGGGCAAGCCGGTAAGCCAGCTGCAACGTGGGATTACGTAACCCAAGCTTTCCCAAGGCATCTAGGGCACGTTTACCTTTCGCAATCGAAGTTGCTACCAATTTACCGCCCCGGGGTGGATGGAAGGCTTGGTTGGCCTGGGCGGGGATCGAACTCGTGACCCTTCGAAATGACTAGCGGTTGCTTACACCACTCGGCCATTCCGCCCTCCACCATGAACCCAGACAAATATTGGAAAACTTAGTTGTTATAGCTGCCCACGATGAATAGATAGGGACTCACTTTCAATTTTCCGACTGCTCTTCGCATGATGAGGGAACTTCTAAGGGAATGGCTAGCGGTGTAAAATATGAAATCGACCATCACACGAAGAGTGTTGGAAATGCAATAACCATTTTAGTATCTGCATGTATCTGCAAAAATGTTTTCCCGAGCATCATATCTCATGATTATAACAAGAATATTATACAATAGAACCTTGTAAAGTACAGTTTCTTCAAAAGTGAAATTCAGCCCTGAAATTTTTCGAATTTTTCTCTCTCAAAAATTTCGCTTTAAAAGTCCCCTAAATCAACTTGTATGGTGTTTTTAGATTGTTTATGATTATTTACACTTCAAATGACACAGTTTGTGACAATGGCATAAAATTAAAAATTCGTTCTAATGAGCAACTGAGATGCACGTTCTAACAAACAAAGAACCTAAGACCAGTTTTAACTTTTCAGCGATTTATAACATTTTTTATGAAACCGACCGCTGCGCTCCACACAATCAGCCAGGAATGAGTTGGCACGGTCCCAACTGTAGCCTACGATATTATCTATCTAACAAACAAAACCGCAATTTTCTACCTTTATTTTGAATCACATGCCTTTACCTTCATTGATTTACTGCAGTCATTTATTCTCCTGTCTATGTCATTTGTAATTCTTTATCAAACCTCACAAACGTAGCACATTTCTACTTTTTATTATGATTGTTTTGAGTAGAAACTAAATGCGTTGGAATGAGAGTAGAATGAACGATTCTTATGTGATATTTATCACTGAAGTTCACGAAATTCGTCTCCGAATATTTTCTGTTTGAATCTCTCGAGGTATTCCTTGAGGGAGGCGAATTCAGTAGATTCGAGGAGATCATGAATTGCAAATCTGGTAAAAGTGTATTACCGCTTCTGTATCCTCACATTTTTCTCACTTCTGCTTGCTTCCCCAATGCACATCCATTCTAGGTAATATTCACAGATGATGGGCCCGAAAAGCGTCTGACCCAATAAACTCTGATATTGGTTCATGTATTCATATGGCTATAATTCAGCACTCTAAATAAAGTCGTATTATTATAATTCGATACTATTTGCAGTCCTGTGAATTTACCTTGCCGTCGGAACTGCGTAGTAGGTAGCGCCTAGCTGTCCAAACGCAGTGCAATCGACCTGAATGTGAAATATTAACAGAGCTAATATAGAGAATTTTTTTATAGAACAAAGAAATATTTTTTCTGGAATATTTACTTTTCTCCAGAATACCCCGATCAAAATTATAGAGACTCACAGCATTTGGCTCATCCCCAAGCAAAAATTGTTTCTTGCCCAGTATTTTCTGCAGATGAGTGAGGTCATTCCTGAAATGAGAAATAATGATTTCTTTCTTTGTTTCAAACAAATCTCGTACACTAGAAGCTCTTTGTATTCGTCTTCGGAGAAATTGCCTATTGAGCCCGCAATTCGATTTCTCACCTGAAAAGGAACACCATTTCATCTAGTTAAATTATGAAAATAATTTCGAGTTTCGTACCAATCTCCGTCCAATCCATCCTCCGATAGCAACGATGAGGGGACGCAAGAAAGGAGAGCTCTCCTTGCTCATGAAGGCCACGAATCCACTAATAGCCGGCAATCGGGCGTGAAGGATCAAACTGAAAATTTTGAACATACAACTTTCTTGTTTAGGTGAGCAAGCAAAATAATTTTTGGAACGAGCAAGTTATTAAAGGCTCTCTATGGAAAGGATAAAAACATTGTCCTAGAAAATAAGCGTTCACAATCGGTGAGCTAGCTACACTCAGGGAAAAATTCCGCCATACATGCGAGTTAGTAAATAAATTTCTTACGCTCTCCTCATTCTCTCTAAGCTAAAAAGTAAGTAATTCATTTGCACTGAGCCCGAAGTTACTTAAGAAAGAATATACTCACAGATATATCGTACGTACTGAAAATATCGGAACGTTTACCGGAACGTGATCAAAATGTTCAATTTTTGTAACTTTGCGAAGAAAATTATTTGCGACTCGTGAGTAGGTTCATATTTTTTGTCCACCTCGATTTACCGGAAACTACCCGGACATGCCCGGTGAAATGTCTAAAACAAAGGAGAAAATTCGATGCGATAACCGACTAAGTTAGCGAAATGTCATCATTACCGTATACAGCCGGGAAATGCCAGTAATTGCCGGTTCTGTTCCTTTTTTGCAATCGAATTTGTCGCTTTCTGTTACACATTTCACCGGGCATCACCGAGTAGATTCCGGCAAATCGATGCGGATTAATCGAATTAGCATAAACACAAGTCATGATAATGTGTACTCGCAAAGATGCAAATTCTGAACATTTTGATCACATTGCGGTAAACGTTCCGATATTTTCAGTACGTACGATACTTAAGAAAGAATATACTCATCCGCTGGAATATACTCAATATTGAGTATATTCGAGGCGGGGAGGAGCAATATACTTAAGCGTGTCAATATACTAAATGTTGAGTATATTCGAGCGTCGGGCGGGAGGGGGGAGGGGTATAGAGAAATGCAAGGGCCGATTGAGATTGGAAGTTGGATGTGGTGCATACTAAGTAATCGATCTCGTGGAAAAAAAAGATGCATTGTATCGTTTATTTGACGAATTCAACCGAAAATAATTGTTTTTCATGAAATATTTCTACAGTTTTATTTCTAAATGATCATGTACATTTTATTTTAATACGATTTTGTTTTTCTTAATATATGAAAAAATTATAATTAATTATTAAACATAAATTAATTAGTTTGCAATGACAGACCAGTCGATAACATGTCATTACCGTGTCCTGCCGAGCCTGACGCGTCTTATTCTCGCTTTGCGCACTTCATTTTACGCTGGCGCACTTGGTGATCTCATCTTTTCGAAATTGCATTTCTGTTCATTTTACTTGTTTTGCACCGAATCTCTTGTAATTTTGTGTTCAGATGCCTTAGTCGCGCCCTTCTCGAGCTTCGCGCGCTGCACTGCACTAGTCAGGTTCGACTTTCTCCGTTGCTGAGTGAGAAAATCTGAGTTTGGGTTTTGATTGTGGTTGCGTCAGGTTCCTCCCCGTCTATAAGATCAAAACCATCGATGAATCATATCGAAGATGAGGAATGTTGTAGAAGACGCCCAGGCCAAAAGGTTTGTCTATTTCAAAACTCCTTGCTCACGATAGCCCGGCACTACTGCAGTGTTTGGGAGAAGACCAGTATTCCTTCTCATTTTTGGACTACTCACTTATTCTTTGCCGTCAATCGTGGTTGACTGGTCCCAAACACTGCAGTAGTGCTGATAGCCCTACGTGATGTTCACTGCCACATCATTCCACATGCCGGTCAACCCTACAGAAAGGGGGTTGGAGTGAGAAAACTTACGAAATTGAAATAGAGACTCTCTCGCTTGTGCACATTTTCTCACCCAGACTCCTCTCTGTAGGTTCGGAATCATGTGCGGCGGATTTTGTAGCACATTTTGCTAGTATAACTCTGAATAAAGATGCCTAGCTGCGCGTCAGTGGTGAGCGACCCCCTCGGATCCGAGGAGTACCTCGATTCGAGACAATGGAAGTGCCCGTAGCTGCTCAAATTTGACCAAATTGAAAATTAAGCGGTGTCGCACTTCCTTGTCTCGTCGAGCACTATTACGAATGAAGCTCGTAGGAAATACAGATTGCGTATTTCGCAATAGCGGCACCCCGATTTCATTGATTCCGAGGGAGATCGCAGATCACTGCTGCGCGTGGACCTGTTTCGTAGCTACATCCGCTTATTTTTCATTATTTTTTTAAAGCAAATCGTGTGACTAGCAATTATATTAAACAAATCGTGTGACTAGTAGTTGTATTAGTGTAATCATGTTGCTTCCTTTCAACTTACTAAAAATTAAAAAGAAATGTTCAATCGACATTTTCGAAATAATTCGATATGCAAAAATACATATTTTAAAATTGAGTTGCAGATCAAGGGTAAGAACCTCTCAGTCGCTCTATTCGAGCCCGGTTGGGCAGTCGAAGCAAACCCGGATGTGGATACCACCCCCGCAGCTGATAGATGAAGTCCCAATTGCAACTTTTTCCGGTACGGTGGGAGGGCGGGGTAGAGGGGGTAATGTACGGTTACTGTAGTGGTTAATGCACAGTGAACTATAGTACTGTTGTCCCGGTAAATTTACCCTTGTAAAATCTATGAAAATTTAATACTGGCGACACATTTTTGTTTGCGGCTGACACACCTGTTGGGACTTGGTTTCGCCGGCGCCTATTGGCATGCACATACATAATTCGTTCTTGTTCTCTGAGTTTTCGTTTAAAAATAGTCTGCAGATTCTGGTCCGGCCTCTCGGAAGTGATGGACTCGCTGGCGATCGATTTCCTGCCCATCAAGACGACATTCAAGAACGGATACAACCAGGATGGAAAGGTATACGGTAGCTATCGATTTACTGTCGGGGAATTATGCTAATTTGGCGGACAATTTTGTACGACAAACGGTGATAATCGTACGTTGAAAAATGGTGCTACAGTTATTACGATAACATCTAGTGTTAGACCGCCAATAAATCGATATTGCTGTCAGTGGTTCCGACTGCGCTACATGGACATCATGCCGCACCTGGCTCTCGCGAAGAAGGAGGTGAGTGAAATTGGTTACTGTAATTAACGAATCGGAACTGCGGTAGTGGTCAAGCATTTTTTTTTATTTTTTAAAGCAGTGCGTCAATAGGCTGTTTCATCACGCTTTTTTAAAACTCGAATTGTTGCTGCTTTTAGTGACAGACGACCCGATTATTTGCCAAAAAAAAGAAGATTATCATATTTCGCCTTATACTTTCTGTTTACCGCATCCATCCTTTTACTTTCCGTACTATTCTCCTAATTACCGTATACCTTCTAGCTTATTCCGACGGAGCGCGGACTGCTCATCGAAAACCCCGGAACACATGTGATCTTCCGAGTTCAGCTGGAGTCGGTGCCCGATCTTCGCGTTAAGATTCGATCCGAAGGCGGGGGTACGGTATCCTCTTCGTTGGGGTATTAATTGGGGATACTGTAGCTGTGTTAGTATGTCGATTGGGGTGTTGTATGCTGAAATAAATACACGATTGAGGCTGTAAATTATTGTTGGAGATACTGTTGGCTGTAAAATATCGATTATTTTTGTAGGCTCGGTGAAGATTCTGTTGAATCGGCGCGGGATGAATGCTGGCCAATTGGAGGACGACAACACGATGGTGTTCAAGCCGAGTCGAAGGGGTGAGGATTACGGTAGTCGATGGTTGTATGGTAGTCGGGAGAGAAATGGGTCACAGGTATAACTGACTATCGACTGTAGTTATGATTCGTAGTTATGTTTGTCCGGGTGGGGCGAACCGTGGGTCAGACTAATAATTGTGAATATGAATCTTTGCAGATATCCGGCGGATCAGAGGAATCTACGCAGCGACGACCAAGTAGGACACTCTCATGGCATACTTTGAAGCGTACGAAGTGGAAATGGAAAAATGTTTCGACTAGATAATCGATCGATATGTCTACCGTATCCCCCTCCCCGCATCTCACACGGTACAGTATCTAGCTCGTATTGCCTTGTTCGATATCGATTATTGATAGTTTGAGTTCAAGTTTTAGCGCCTGTTTGTTGGTATTCTCACTAGGAATTCATTCATGACTGTATACTACATATTATACTATGCCGCAATATTTTTTGTTCTTGTGTATTGTCTTTCTCGTTGTTTCTGTTATTTAAACTGTCAGCAATGAATCAGCCAGCCATCTATTCTCCGTGCTTATTTACACATGAACGAAACAAATAATGCTATCAAGGAATGGAAGGAAGGGCTGAAAGGCAGAGGAGGCGGAGCCAACCGAGTGAGGGGGCGGGGTCAAGCCGGATGAGCGCGCGCCTCCCGTTCTCAATATACTCACTATTGAGTATATGAATATACTCAATATTGAGTATATCATATACTCGGTGTCACATCCTAGTATATCATATACTCAATACTGAGTATATTCGCGCTCAGTGTGGTAACTTCCATGCTTTTTCTCTGAGTGTACCAACTTGAAAGTGTGGAGATCGAGCATTCGATCGATTGCATGGCCGACAGCTTCTGTTCCCTCGTCAGGATACGCCTTGGAAAATGAATTGTGAAATCGTGTCTTCCCCCTTCCCATATCTTATTTCTTGTCAGATTTCAAATCATGTTCTTCTCATATGCAAATAAATAATTGCCATTTGCTCATCGTTGTTATGCACAGTACCGTGAGATTGAAGATCTTCGTGAGTTTCTTCACAATAATCTGTGAATCGGAGTGTTTTTCTCCGTTGAGTTCGATGAAAGGAAGGAGTCCGTTGCCTCCACGCTCGGAGAATGTGTTAATTCTCTGCAGTTTGAAATTGGAGAAATAATTGAATGAGATCTCTTTATTTCGCGCACACGCTATACCGTTCGATAGATGAGAAAAATCAAGTGATCTAATCAGATTGTTTACCAGAATTTCAAAATCTACTGCACAACGAAGTTTTATTTTAGAAAAATTCTATTCATTTCCTCCAATTAAATGCCAACCTCAACTTTGATGTTGTGTAGTCTGCAAAACGCTTCTACTTTAATGCAGAAGGGAGACGTTGAGGAAGCTGTTGGAGTGCTCGGAAACTGAAAAAAATCGCAAAGGTATTTCACCATACTTTGCCTCATAATTAGTGTCCAAGTCACCTAACGCAAACCTTTGGACCCATTTGTGGTATACAATATTGCAATGGAAATTCACGTACTTGATAGAGGTAGACGACGTCCTTTGCAAAATTTTTCTGCTGAAGTTCTAGTTTCTTGCCAGCGAAGAACTTTCTTTGGACGAATGACAGTACCTGAGAGATCAATTCTCGAAGAAAAAGGGAAAAAAAATAATACCTTTGATGCAATAGCGAATCCTCCCACCAGATATACGAAATAATGGATAAAGTAAAGAACACTCCCGATCATGAATGAATGAACAACTATAAACACGAAAGTCGACCAGAATACAAACAATTGTGGACGTATTAAAAAGGGTGAGAGGAGATAACGAGAGAAGGGATGATGCGAATGACACATGAATGAGAGGCGGGTATAGGTGACGGAAATTGTTGTGAAATTCATTTATCTGTCACAGCAGATCGAGAAGTTCTTGAAATTCAGGCATAGGGCATTTTTAGAAAGAACCATAACGCAAATGCTTTTCTGCTACTAGGACAGTGAACTTTACACGACCGTGGCTCTAGTTTGTTATCATGCAAATTGAATTGAACGATCATTATGTATGGAAACAATGAGGTTGCATGTTTATTTAGTGTCGCACTAATACAAATGACGAAATTCGCTTCCGAATATTCTGTCCTCGACCCTATCGATGTACTCATTGAGAGGAGTGAACTCAGGTGACTCGATGAGTTCGTGAACGAGGAATCTTCAATGAGAATGCATTATTCAAAATTTCGAATTTAAAAATCAAAACCTGGCAGTAGGAACAGCGTAAAGAGCAGCGCATAGGTGTCCGAATGCAGTGCAATCCACCTGAACATCAAAATATGAGACATATAAATTTTTTTTGAATATGAAAAGAAAAGGGAAAACCAACAGCGGTAGGTTCTTTTCCTAGCAGGAACTTCTTGTCGCCGAGTATATTCTGCAGTTGTATGAGATCGTTCCTACAATGCGCACTCTATCATTCACAATCGGAAATTTCGACCCAACATCGTTGACATCGTAGCTGTTCGTAATACGCGGGGAGGCGCAAGGAAGGACGAACATACTCACTCACTCACTCACAGACAATCAGACAAACAGAGCTCATCGAATAATAGTAAGTACTCAGAGAGTAAACTCTCTAACTTTACGACATCTAGATAGTCCAACCCTCTTATGTTCAAGGTACTTCACCCTCTACTCTCTCAAATTCATGCACTATCTCGCAAGAGACTGAGAAATGTCGATTTTAAGAGAGTTCACGCTCTGTGTTGTAACAGAGCGCAGAGAAAAAAATATGAGTTCTCACCTGAGTAGTTCCTCATATTCTCCCTCGGAGAAGTAGCCGATGGAACCGGCGACTCGCTTTCTTGCCTGAACATTTCTAACCATATTACAATTTAGAAAGTTCGCCTACAATTCTCTTGCCGATCCAGGTTCCGAAGGCGACTACAAGTGGACGGAATGGAGGCAGAACTGATCGTGTCATGAAGGAAACGAAGGCATTGATGGACGGAATTCTCGCTTGAACGAGCAAACTCCAGAGGAAAAGGTTTACGTAGTTGTTGATCGATGCGTTTACTCACTTGTACGTATGTAGGTCAAGCATGCGATCGATTGCATGACCAATTGCGGCTGTTTCCTCGTTAGGGTACGTCTAAAAAGTACATGAACTTCCAGAAAGAACCAATACTGCATCTACTAAATCATTCAAGAAGCAAACACAGTTGTTCGCATTAGTGTAACACTGATGAAATCCTACTATATGTCAGGTGTCATAGCGCTAAGCGTAGCGAACCTTTAGTTTGAAGATTTGCGTGAGTCTTCTCACAATGATCTGCGAGTCACAGTGCCTCTCTCCATTGAGTTCAATGAATGGAACGTAGCCATTGGTACCCCGCTCGGAGAATGTGTTGCGTCTCTGAAAAATACAAAAAAAATGAGTAATAATTCAAATAATTTTAATAATAACCTCAAATTTGAGGTTGTGAAGTCTGCAGAAAGCTTCAACTTTGATGCAGAAGGGAGATGTAGAAGAGGCGGTTAGAGTACTAGGGAACTGCAAAATATTGATACGATTTTGTCAGCGATTCGTCAGAGCTTGTTCCAATACGAATAGCACTTTCAAGTTCGACTCTACCCATATAGAGCACAACTCGGAGAGTACGACTTTCTGTAATGTTCCCACTTTTGCCATTTTTAGCAGGGAATTGGAATGATGTGGTGTGTCACGTGAATCATCATGCAGTGGTATCATTATACTCTCACAGCGAATTTGCTAGAATATAAGCAAGAATCTTTCTAGGAAACGGGTCCCTGGAAACTTCTTGCTTACATTTAAGCAAGTTCATTTGCTTGCGGGAAATGGTGAGAGAGATGGCGAAAACGAGCAAAAGTGTGCATCGAGAGGGTGCGAAACCAGTATCATCGGATTACTTGCCGAACACGCTCTCTGGACGCTGCGAGTGTGCATACTGTTCATGACAGACACTTCGCCCAGTGAGCCCCCCTCCGAAAATAAGCAAGTGACTTGCTAAGCAAATGAGTTAGCAAGCGCTTTTCTTTGCGAATTGGCTGTAAAAGTAGTCGTACATAAACAACTACAAACCTGGTAGAGGTAGACGACATCCTTTTCGAAGACCTTCTGAAGCAGTTCAACAGGTTTATCTCGTGCCATAAAAGTTCGGTGAAGGATTGGCAGCACCTGCATATTTTGTACAACAAAAACTATTTATTTTAAGCCAAACCGTGGACGCAATTGCTACTCCTCCTACTACGTAAACGAATGAATGAACAGAGGATGGATCAAACGCGATCATCTCTGAAATACTTAAAATAGTACGAAAAAATGAAGAAAAAAGAAATATAGGAATGAATCATAGGATAAGGAACAAGGCGCGATCAGAGAACAAACTAGCGAGAGAAAGAAAGAAGGCGCGGCTTTTGGTTGTGCAATAGTAGAGACGAGTGATAAGAGAGAGAGTCAGAGATGATTATTGTGGCCAAATGACAGAATTGGAATTCGCCCGAATGCATTTAATTTTCTATTTATATTGTAATGTTTTTAAAATATTAACTTTCTCGTTTCTGTTCAATTCGTCGCTTCTTCTTGTTTTGTTTTCATGTTAGTATTAGAATTAATTATAATTGTCTTGCATTTCATATTGTGAAGGCGTCCAGTGTAAAATAAAGGTAAACTTTGCTACAAATCAGCAAGGTATTTTATTCACAAAAAAAACTGCAATTATAGCACATACATTATCCTCTCGAATTATAGGGAGTGAGCTTTGTACAGTATACACGTTCAATCTATTCCTTTAACAATTCTTCATAACGATGTAAAAATAATCAAATGAATAATTCTTCTAAATCCTCCTCAATATCGTATAGATCGAATATTGTTTGCTGCATTTGGTAAAATTCCAGACTGGCGGCCAAGGATTCCTGAATATTTTTACTAATAAAGGGCAAACAATCACCTTTTTCACACATAAACATTTTGTTCTCACTCGTATGCTGTGGTTGAGTGTAATCAGATGGCCAAGCCTCGTCGAAAAATCACTCAATCCAATCTCAACGATGTAGTGACGTTGCAAATCTTCGAAAATCTCTGCTCGAATGCCATTCAGGACTGATATACATCCATCGGAAAAGTCCGACAAAGAACCTGCAAGACTTCCAGCGTATCGTTATGTTTTACTAGCAACGGGTTCCATATCGGAATTTTTAGTACTTTTCAAGTAAATTATTAGCATATGGTCAGTTTTCCCCCCCATTTTTTGTTCAAAATATTAGAAGCGGATCGGAGTTTCTTGGTAGCGCAACGAGATCAAGCAAATTAAGGCATTGAGGACTACATAGAGTCTTCTTCCAACATTTGTCTAAACTCATAATACCTGCATCGCATAGCAACAGCGCGAGAGCTGCATGGAATTCCTTGATGGTTATTTGTGCTCTGACCATAATAGGAACGATGATATCGAACTGCATTTTTTGTTGAGAGCGAAGACAGCTGCAACACAACCATTTTGTGCAACATTTATTTGCGTCGCGTTCACAGCACTGGTGAAGATGAGGCCGCGTTTAATTTTTTTAAATCTCACTGTATTAGCGCTTCTCTATCGGGAATTCCCTGTTTTCCTTCCAGCCACAAATCGTAATCCTCAATATCGACGCAACTTTGCACTGCAGACATCACGCTGAAAGAAGGATTCATTTTTCCAGACCTTTTAACGGAGATCTTAAGGATTCCAAAAGAGTGAAAATGAGTTCTACACTTTCATTCTCCGCATTATTGATCGAGATTAGGGATGCTCAATGAAGTCCAATTTTGCTAATTTTAACTTTTCAATAATGGCTGTAGCATGCGAACGAGGCAGCAAATCATATGAAGAAATCGTTTGCACCATTCGAAAATGTTACCTTGATAAATATTTGCATTCTTCATTTCTATGAGCAACTCTTCATGAAGAGTCTGCGATTTTTCTAGTTTTCGCACTCTTGATGGAAATGGAAATAAAAATAATGTGGTATTCAATTTTAAATCAACCAATATTATTCCTACAATACATTGAACAGCTTTTGATTGACGTTCCTCTATTATATTATCATAGTAATTTTCTATTCCCAAAAGCTCTTCATTGGGCATCCCTAATCGAGTTGAAAAACTTCCAAAAAAACTCACAATCGTCCGATCTCTCCCCATATTGTCCTTGTTCGGAAAATAGTGTCCAGCATGCAGAATTTCGGGAAGAAGCTTGAGAAAAGGCGGTCCTTCGATCAAAATACCTTTTTTTTGCATTTTCGGACTTTCCAGCACATTATGTTTTTCAAAGGTCACGAAAAGGAATCCAAAAAAAAATTGCACGATAAAGCTGTGCATAGTTGAACTCACTCTTTCTTCGTCATTCAATTCGCCCAATGTCTGAAATGCTTGTTCGACAAACGAGCGCGTCTCTTCCATAGTAATGTTCAAAATGTCCATTGAATTGGTGTAGGTTGAGAGGTATATCTTCTGAAATAAATAGCCAACTCTCATATAGCCGCGGTCATATTCGCTTCCCGGGAGGCGGGTTTCCCTTTAAACATACACAATTGAACCAGTCTCCGTCACTCTCAATTCACTAACGTTGAAAGAGTGAAAGTGTTTTCCTGGTCACTGGTGTGCACTCAATATTCGATCTGATAAAACTCGGCGGCGTAATAGCATTGACTACAAAGTGTTTCGCCTGTGCCTCACAAGTCGCTACGCTCAGCACTCACCTGTGTTGGATGGGGAGCGAATTTCGGGTCAACGAGCCCTTCAAACAATTTCAGTTCGCGATGACGACGAGCATCGATTGAAGCGCTGAAGAAATCAACAGGTATAAGGGCGAAATAGTGAACAATATATATATATATATATATATATTTACAGCCAGAAAAACACTGGGACGATTCATATCCTCTACACTAGCAAGATAATATGAAGGCCAGAGAAACAATTAAAATGTTAGTTTACTTGTAGGTAAGTCCGATTCTCACAAGAATAGAGCCATTGTTCGATGTTGATGGACTGTTCTCCGCCGAATCTGGGCTCTGCAAACATATTCATTTTCGAGCAAACATATCATACTTGTTTGGCGTTTTTCGTAAGAGCATGCCAAAATTAAACTGAGGCACACGTTGAGCATTGCAAACTTGTTTCTACAATTGCAAAACAGCAAAAATTGCAAATGTTCTCATCACTACATGAGCTAAAGAGTTTTACCGATGAGTTCTTGATGTGTCTCTCACTCGGCGGTTCGAATTCCATTCCAACCGCGATACAACGGTGGAAACGACATCGACGACATACAAATTTGTCATCTGAGAAAGGGAATATGAAAAACTGATATGTGATAATTTTCCGCCATAGACTTCCGTACAGACAGCACAATTTCGTATTCTATGGACAGCTCAATTCCATATTCAATTGTTCGCCCCTTCTATATGCAAAAATTTGAATAGCTGCTTTGTATGCAAAGCCTCTCGTCGTTGTGAGCGCTATAGTCTCTCTGAGCGCACTCAACGTGTCAGTGACTCACCTTTGCCAATCGCACACTTCCTCTCGCCTTGTCGACACACAAACGTCCTTCGAGCGACTATCGAGCGCTTGAAAAATGCGGCACAGGCGCTGAAATAGTGATTCGAATCACAAAAAAGAACTCTTTAGCTTTCAGCTGCAGGTCGTGTCTTGAGTTTTCAATGTGACATTTCAAACATTAATAAGGACAGATCATCAAAAAAATGGCAAACCGGCAGGCGTCGAGACCGAAAATGGACGTGGTCACATGTGCTGAGCAGACGAGACATTTAGAGATAGATGGAATCCCTCCATTCTCAGCCATGTTGAGTGAGAGTAGACGGGAAGAATGAGAGAGAACCATTGAGATCACGCCCACTTTCACTTTCACGTGGAAGCGGAGGAACACAATTCCTGACCTTTCCGTCTCGGCCAATGGAGAAAAAAGTCGTTCGACGATTAAATGGCTGATGCGAAGAAGACCCTGTTGATAACAGTACAATACCGCGTTTTCTCTCTCTGTCAAACTGCTCCTCGCCCTTCGTTCGCTTTCGCAGCTGTCAATAACTTTGAGCATTGTCAAGTTGATTAATACAATTTTCCAATGACACGTTCATGAAATGGACAACTGGTGTGTATACTCTCTTTCTCTACCTCGGCGTGTCTCTCACTTTGTCATTCTCTCTTGCAGCCGTGTCAGCGGAACGGTTTTTTTTATAATTTGGACGAGTGTTTGTGAATTTATAATAAATGTGTGCAAGTGACTCAAAATTGTTCTATCACTCAGGATTCAGGTGCGGAACTTCCAGAACCCCCCTGCATTCATCGATTGACGTTGGAAAGGAGCAATTACAATGCGAGTTTTGTCGTTACAAGTAATTCGAACTTTCGTTGCTTCACGAGCGAATCACTGACTGCTAACGATAAGAACTACGGTGGTTCGATTCTAAAAAATACAAGGACTTATCCCCCTCTTGGTTTTGGGAACAGAATGATTACATATGTAATAGCCATTTATCGATTGTTGTGGAAGCCGTATTTATCAAAACAAAGCTTGTATCTTCTCGTCATTATAGAGATCGAAATTTGCGTTTTGCATTCGGTAGAAATCGAGGCTGGCTGAGACGCATTCCTGAACTGTTTTAATGAATAGAGCTTCTAACTACCATCATTTCAATTGTGCAATTTATTAGAGTTATGTTACGACAGGACTTTGTGAGATATGAGCGAATATCTGAAACAGGGGCCGTACAATCAAAAACTAACCTACACTTAAAATTTGCTTCTAGGGTAAACATTGGCCGTAGAGACCGAATATGGACACAAGAAGTTTCATAGATCAAACCCGGCTGAGATATGTTTCATCACATGTCTAAAATTGTCAACTTGTTTCGACCCAATAATAGTTTTTTCATGTCTCGATCTGGCTAATATTTGAATGAAAATTAATCATAATTATTCTCTACAAATGCTGCATAGAGCCGTATGATTCTTTTTCCGATTAGAAAAGTTACGACTTTTTTCACATACTGAATTTTCAACAAAAAAAAAATAAAATGATACAAAAAAATCTCCTGTTGGAAAAGTGCAGAATCTATTCCTCAATCTAGTGAACAAATTAGAACTTCACATCTCTCTTTTAAAAAAAAAGATATGAAAATTCGACTGAGACACACTAGGGGTCGAAATACCGAGGACCGTCACTTTGAAACGCCCACAACAGTGAGAATGGAAAAATAGGACGGCTAACGAAACACGCGCGTACTCGAAAAATAGGATGTCTAACGAAATGGCGAACGCCATCAAATAGACCACTGTTGAAAGTACACTCACCTGTGTTGGATGGGGAGCGAATTTCGGGTCATCGAGCTCTTGAAATACTTTCAGTTCACGATTACGACGCTCATCGATACAAGCACTGAAGAAAAAGATCATGCCACATGCGACAGGATGAAAATGTTATTGAAATCGAGTTTCAGCCAAGCAGGAAAAATACGATCACGCTCACAACTGTGACAATGATTATAGAAGAAAAAAGAAGAATCAAATAAAAATGCGATTTTACTTGTATTCTCGTCCGATTCTCATGAGAATAGAGTCGCTATTTGATGTCGATTGACTAAGTTCATCTGGGTCGTGCGATGGGCTCTGTAAACAAATAAATCATACTTTTTGTGATGATAATAGGGCAACATCTTCTGTATTATGATAACTGTAAATCTGCGTACGGCCATCGCCAATAAAAGATATGTCAGTTCGGTATAAAAGTAATACCGATGATCTGTCGCTGTATTCTTCGTTCGGCGGTTCGTATTCCATTCCAACTGCGATGCAAGCGTCAAAACGACATCGAGAACAGGTATACTTGACTTCTGTAAACAATTACTCTATGACCCATTTACAAATATATGATTAAGGATATTTAATTAAGGAGATGTAATCGTCCAAGCTTATGGCAGACTGATATATCAGTGCGTTCGCGTAAGGATTTCAATCCCTCCGTACAGCAAAAAGTGACTAGTTGTGTATTTCACATATTCTGATAGCCCTTGGTATGCTCTATCGAAATATGCTTCATTCATGACCTGATGTCTCTAATTTGCATAATAACAGCAGGTCAAAGTTGAGCTATATTCACGGTTGTTGAACTGTAGGTCGTCAGAGAGCAGAGATAGAGAATTGGTTGTTTCAGCAATATTGACCGCCTTGACGAGCTACATCTACGTGTATAATTTGTTTATGCAAATTTTCAATTCTAAAAAAGCATGAAAATTTCAAAGTCGATTTTCTCAAAAACAAAGCAAAAGATGATTCCTATTTTTTGATATGTTGTAGCCATGGTCATTAGCTATCGAACAAGCACAACTAAACACGTTTTGGAGGATGGGTATAGACTCAAATCATGGAAAAACGGATCGTTCCTAATCAAGAGGAACCCCTCATTTCGCCCTCATTCCACCCATTCGACGCGGATTGCGCGGTCTAAATATTAGGGTGTCCCAAAAGTTTTGCGACTTTTAGTTTTTCAATGATATCATGCGAACTACAACCTGTACTTCCGAACCTTCTCCCACGATGATATAACACACCATTGGTCTATCTAACAAAATGTTAATTTCGAGTAAAGATGGCATAGTAATGACGCAATATTAGCAAATGCTCAATGATGCCAATTTTTAGACCCCATTTTCGACAAGTTAAATCTAGATGAATATGAGAGCCAAAAAATCCCGATAATGTTGCAACGTAGAGCATACGTTCAGCAATAATATCATACACTAAACAGTGGAATTCTTAAACTTGCAAAGGAAATAAAAAATCACTTTCAAAACTCCTGAAGCTGCAAGGTTCAATGTTTTCAACATATTTAATTATCTGATGTCTTGTTGAAGTTTGTTCAATATGACATGGCTTATAATTCATTATTAATGGCTACAATAATTTACATATCGATTGCGAAGTGATTTTCTAAAATTTTCTGAGATTTACGTGGAAAACCTAAAATTGCGTAGGGATGACGAAATTTGCTGTTACTTCGCACAGCTATGTATTTCCTTCCCTGAAGCTATTTGCAACTAAAATGGGAATTTTCATGTCATTCCTAATGGTAAAACTCGAATGAGTTGAGTGCTTTACAGTAATCGCGACTGCGCAGCTTAAGATCTACAGTTCAAGTAACCATGTAAAATTGATGGTAGGATGTTGGTCTCATTATAGAACTATACTAAGTTCCCTTCGGGATAAGCAGAGGAGAAAATATCGAACAGTCGCAAAACTTTTGGGACACCCTAATAGATTCAAATGAGAGGAGTGGAGAGAGAATCGGCAGGAATGCACGTACATCTGCGCCGCATTTGAACATGCACGTGTTTCTTTTTGACATCACTTTTTGCTGTACGGAATTTGAGCAATATCTGCGCTCCTTACGCGAACGCACTGATATGTATTCGGGAAGTTCCGAAATCGGATCGAAATCGTTGCTAGAGAAGTGAAACAAAAGTGAGAAGCAGGCCGGGTAGCGCAGTGGTTGTGTGCTAGAATGCAAATCGAATGGTCACAAATTCGACCCCCGTGCCTGCAGATCCACCCAACCAAGGGGGTTAAGAAATGTTGGTAGTGATTGGTAAATCACAATCCAAACATGCCTCGAAAGGGGTGTTTGGAGCGTGATTTACCAATCACTACCTATTCACTTGCACACAACACGAGAATAGCCTCGCAACAGGCCGCTGATCACCTCAGGACAGGCTCTCGTTGCTACTCAGGCATAGGGGTGGTCGAGACCGCATTGCGTGTAGAAGACCTAGCACCTTTACCTTTACCTTTTGCTCACCTTTTCCAGTTGCGTGTAGAAGACATAGCACCTTTACCTTTACCTTTCACTCACTTTTTTCTGTCGCCTTGTCGACACACAAACGTTTTCCTTGCGATTATGGAGCGCTTGAAAAAGTCGGCGCAGGCGCTGAAATTGTGTTTCGAATCACATAGGGAACACTTCAACGCTCAACAAATAGTGGCACTTTAGATTGTTTGGCATTAAAGATTTCAAAACATTCGCACATGTCCTTTCAAAATAGACGAACCGGCAGGCGTCAAGACCGAAAATCGAGGAGGTCACATCTGTTGAGCAGACGAGACATTTAGAGATGCCTCCTTTCTCAACCATGTTGAGTGAGCGTAGAGTGAGAATGCAGAGGGGAACCATTGAGGTCACGCCCACTTTCACTTTCTCCTGGGAGCTCAGGAAGTCAATTTCTTGACCTTTCCGTCTCGGCCGATATTGAAAAAGTCATTCCACGATTAACCCTTACAGGTTTCGCTTCCATTCGATCCATTCCACCTTTTTTTCTTTTTTTTTTGTTTCTAAGAACAAAATTAATATTTCAAGGTTTTAGAAACACTTTTATCAATGCAAAGATTTTATCTGCTCATCGTCATAGAGATCGAAAATGGCGCTCTGCATTCGGTAGAAGCCCATACTGGCAGTGACACATTCCTGAATTGTTTTATTGAATAAAACTGCTACCTACTATCGTACATGTCAGAGAAATCGGAACAAGTACCGAGCAGTACCGAACAATTGGCTACAATTGAAAAATTTGCGACTACAGGGTTTTAAATTTTGATTGTATGCTCATTCGATTTCCCTTCCCCGATTTGCCGGAAACGGTTCGGATTGTCTCGGTGAAATATCGCTAGAAATCGATAAAACGTGAGCTAAAAAGTCGCCGAGAATCGCGAACTGAATCGTATCGCGAACTGAATGCGCGCCGGCAGTGGCAATTTGCGGACTACACAAAACACGTGTGCGCACTGGCACACGTACGACTCTGATTTATCGATTTCTAGCGATATTTCACCGAGACAATCCGATCCGTTTCCGGAAAATCGGGGAAGGGAAATCGAATGAGCATAAAATCAAAATTTAAAACCTTGTATTCGCAATGTTTCGATTGTAGCAAATTGTACGGTAAGACTCGGTACTTGTTCAGATTTCTCTGACATGTACGATAAAGTTCTGATTTCATCAGAAAAATTATTTTTTGTTAAGTTTTCATAATGTAAAAAAATATATTTGCAAAAAAAGGGAGGTACAGTAACGCCCAGTATAATCACTATATCTCGAGCGTGTTCCTTGATAGATTCACTACAACCAATAAAATTTTCAGCTGGATTCATTTGCTGCTTCAAAAGTTACACCAAATATATATAGCGCGCCAATACTTTCCGGCGCTACTGTAGCTTTACACCATAATGCTCCATTTTTAAAATAAATTTTGTGTTAAATGATTATGAAAATGCTGTATTCACTCGTATGCTGTAATTCAATGTAAGAAGATGCCCTAGTCTCGTCGAAAAATCGCTCAGTCCAATGTCATCATTGTAGTAATCGGTCAAATCGTGGTAGACTTCGGCCCGAATATTATTCAACACAGACATAGTCGTATCGGAGACGTCAGCCTGATCATCTAAAAATAACACTTCTCACACTATAAGATATTTTTTCTCTCCGGTCCCGAGAAACCAGCTGGACAAATTCTAACCCGCTGTAACGCGTGTATTCGAGTTCGCGACCGCCTATGAAAAATATATTATAAGAAGAGCAGGAAAGGAAATTGTAAACATACCGGTCTCGCAGAGAAGAAACGCCATCGCTGCATGAAATTCCTTGGTTGTAATCTGCGCTCTCACCATTAATGGTACAACGACATTCAATTGCACTTGCAGAAGAGAGTCCATAGAACTGCAAAAAATCGGAATTCCATAACAACAACAAATTATGATATACGGGGATAACACATAGTGAAGTATGACAGTTTTCTCACAAATTTCGTTATCTCGAACTTATATTCAACGATCACCACTTCGAGCAGAGGACCCCGTTCGACTACATCTTGTTCAAGTCGCCAACTATCAAGAAAGGCCCCAGCCGACAAGAATAGAATATTAGAATAGATTTACACCACACAAGGGGGAAATTGTGGGTGAATGGGGGTGAATAGTAAGGGAAGGACTATCGCCTTCTGCCATCGCACGAGTGGGGGGAGGGAAAGGGTACGAGTAGGATCTTGGTGTCTTCCGTCATCTTGAGGTAGGTTTCATACTGCCCAACTTAAGTTCTTCTTTGAAGCAACATCAGTCGAGTCTCCACAGGTGGTGTCGATCCACCTCTCCTCTTTACGACACGCGCAACTCCTCCTTGAGCTTTTGTCGCAGACTGCCGCTCTTGCTGTAAACGAGTCACTACCGGTACCAGTCGCTTTTCGTGCACTGATCCGGACGGCCCGTACTCCTTATAGTTAGAAGTTATAAAGAGGAAATATTCGATTCACCAGACCTTCGTGAAACTCCTCCAATCAACGATCAGGAAGTCACTGGAAGCTGGAAGATCTACTTCTACGCTCAACGTCTATCATACAAGATCGACACTACAATTGATCAAGGAAGCCAAGCATGATCCATTCCCACAGTTGTCTCGAGTTCGCTCACGACGACTTAACCCAGTTGCCTCGAGTTCGAAGATCCCGACCACATCTGCCCCCGAGTGATACCTCCTGCAGGCCCTTTGCCTTGATGTCAGGATAAATGTCTATATGTCTAAATTCGACGATCACAAATTTACAACATAGGTTATAGAGCTGACCTTATGAGTGTCTCTCTGTTGGGTCCTCCTTGATCCTCACCCAACCACAAATCGTGACGTCCCATATCGGCGCAGCTCGTCACCGCCCACATAATGCTGAGATGATATAAAGTAAGTCCTAGGTTATGCAGGTTCGGTATTTGGTTTTCACGCTTTGCAAATTAAGAGTGCGGCCAGTCCGGCCGAGCCTGAAAAGTTTTACTAGTGAAATAACCGGGACTTTGCATTAGATTAACGGCTGCTCCACAACTTCCGAGCCTCCCCGCATTATTTACTAATTCCCGTATGGTTTACCATAGATTTTTAAATATTTTTTACTGATTTTAGATGTCGAAATTTGGTATTATTATAGATGTCCACCTGTTTTCTTTCTAGAAAGTCAACTCACACTCTTCCGATCTTTCCCCACGTCGTCCTTGTTCGATAAAACGAGTCTAGTATGTAGAATTTCATTATGTAATTAGTTAATAGAATATCCTGAAAAAAATATTTCATTCGTCCATTTGAATAGCAGTTTTTGATCACGAGCAATATTAACAAATTAATATGTGATTTTCTCCGTAAATTTCTCTGTTGTGATATCCTTTCACCTCATTCACTTATTCCGTGTTCACTTAGCGTTACTCAAATATTCAATCAAATGTTTGTGTTGGAACAACTAACATTTGATGCGTTAGAGATTAATTACATATTCTATACTATTCAACAATACACTAGATTGATATCTTTCTTAGCTAGAATGGATTGTGCGAAATCCCTCACTCGTTCTTCCTCATTCAATTCGGCCAACGTCGGAAAAGCTCGTTCGGCAAACGAGCGAGACTCGTCCATAGTAATCTTGAACATTTCCATGGTTTTATTGTAGTCGCAGAGGTAGATCTTCTGCAAGATCCCACTCAAGATTGACTCAATTTAGCGTGTACTGGAAGTGAAAGTCTTTCTATGGCCAAGCATGTGCTCTCTGTGTGTGCGTTTTCTTACATCTGATAAAATTCTGCGTGCAATCATTGACTACAATGTATTTCGTCTGTGCGGCACAAACCGCTGTGCTTATTCTTCACCTGTGTGGGATGGGGAGCGAATTTCGGGTCAACGAGCCCTTCAAACAATTTCAGTTCGCGATGACGACGATCATCGAGAGAAGCACTGATGAAAGATATCAAACAAAGACCGAATAAGAATATTTGTAATCATTTCGCGAAGGTGAGGCAACATATAACTGGTATAGTAAAGTACTACTGTCACTATAACTCTGTATAGGAAAAGTGAAGAATCCAATATAAAAAGTATTTTACTTGTATGTGCGGCCAATTCTGAACAAAAGTGACTCGTTGTTTGATGTCGATGGGCTGAGTTCATCTGAGTCGAGAGATGCGCTCTGTAAATAAAAAAAATCTTAATTATGAGAATAACGGCTATAGTTTTCAATGTATGACAACTGTAATTCTGAGAATGGAAGTAGATGTTCATATTCCGTTCCCTAGCTTCAATGAAAGACGTGTTCCCGTCCTGGTTCTAGTTTTCTACAGTTGTAGTGTTCAATAATTCTATGTGGTGTTCTAGTTTTCTAAAGTACCCTTGTTCCCTCGTTGTTTCTCTCGTTCGGTGGTTCGTATTCCATGCCAACGGCGATACAAGCGTCGAAGCGACATCGACGACACGTGAACTTGACTTCTGCGAAGAATAACTCAATGAATTTTCTTATGTTGCTGATTAACTCCTTTTCATTCATGAGATCCAATCACGCTCTCACAATTTCCTCATAATTAGCTTACGATTGATATTCTATTCAGGCACTGCCTTTTTTACCTGTTTGTGAAAATCTAAAAGAATGAACCAATTTCAACTAGAGAAATGCAATTAAATTCCGATCACGGACCTTTTCCAATCGCACACTTTCTATCGCCTTGGCGGCACACAAAAGTCTTGCCTGCGATAATTGAGCGCTTGAAAAAAGCGGCACATGCGCTGCAAATTGCAAATAGAATTGACGGAAATTGATTGGCAAGTGAGAACATCGTTCGCACTCTGCACAAATGCACGAGAGAAGGTTCCCTGCTTAGTTAAGATTATTGTGTCTAACTGCAAAATAAAATCTTTCGAAAGTGGACAAACCGACAGGCGTCGAGACCGAAAATTGACGTGGTCACTTCTGTTGAGCAGACGAGACATTTAGAAATATAAGGATCGTTCCCAGACATTTAGTGAGACGAGAACGTGTGAGAGTGGGGGCAAGTGAGGGGCGTGTCAAGATCACACTCACTTTCACTATCGCTCTACCCACATGATCAAGACGTTTGTGCGCACCAAATTTAGCCAGTGGATGGGTTTGCACAATGTTTTCACAGATGCGCACACATGTCTCCCCTGTTTTCACGAAAGTTTCGCTCGATAGTTAACACACAGAATCTGTTGAACTATCAATATAAGACTAGTGCATCTAAAAAAGTACCAAAATCAGTCATTCAGTTAAATTCACCATTTTCGGTTGTTTCTACTATTGAGGAACCTACTCCTCCAAATTTAGTCATAGTGTGACAATTTCATTTCAACGTGCCCATATTGTGCCGACTCTCTTGCTCAATAGAATTCTGCCATTTTCAGCCAGGCGAGATTTGGCAGATTCTTCCATTTTCAGCCGGGCGAGATTTGGCAGATTCTGCCATTTTCACCCGGGTGAGATTTGGCAGATTCTGCCATTTTCACCCGGGCGAGAAAAAAAAATGGAAATGAGGATGCAATTACTGATTTTGCATAGTTCAATTATCATATGTCTCTCGAACAATCGAGATCAATCGATTATCCTCTTCTCTCTTCACTCACTCGGAGCGGTCGACTCCTCATCTGCCCTTCTACATCCCTCGGTTACTCCGTATCGACCAAGACTCTACCTGTTAGTTTGATCCATTTGCGACGATTTATTACAAACTTCCTTATTTAACCCGGGATTATCACATCTTGATTATCAGTAACATTGTTTTGCGAGGGCTAAAATGAGAAAAACGGGAGGGTGACAAAACGGCAACGGCCAAAACGGCAACGGCGGAAACGGCAACGGCCAAAACGGCAACGGGCTATAACTCGGTTATTAGTGATCCGATCGATATGGGAATAGTATCATTGTACTCCTACCGTACCCCACTACAGTACCCACGTATTGGTTCGGTGTGTCAGACAGCGGGTCAGATTCATGATGTGTGTCGTAAACATCCGTGGGCGCCACAATAAGGCTACCGTATAAAACTACAGTATCCACAGATGAGTTCGGTGTGTCAGACTTTAGGTCAGAGTCATGATTCAAAAGTTTACGGCACAAATCATGAATCTGACCCGCTGTCTGACATGTGGGTACTGTAGTGGGGTACGGTAGGAGTACAATGATACTATTCCCATATCGATCGGATCACTAATAACCGAGTTATAGCCCGTTGCCGTTTTGGCCGTTGCCGTTTTGTCACCCTCCCAGAAAAACACTCTCCTGCTTTGAACCATTACACAAAACAAGTGCTCAGCCGTACACTTCGCCAACTATTTATTAGGTAACAAAAAACGTCCGTGGGATTTGCCCTGCCTCTCGAAATATGTGGTTCACGCAGATGATGCTAGTTAATGTTTGTTGTTCAGGATCAGTCCAGTTCGGAGCTACGTTGTGGTCTATTACTGGAAAACGGACTTGAAAAGAAGAGCGGAGGGAAACGGAAGAGCTCCATTCCTCCATCCTCCAAGAATCCTTCATTTACCTTCCCTTATCACTGTAGACAAACTTTTTTCTCTACCTGAAGTATTTTTGTCGATGTAAACTTTTCTAAAATTTGGTCAGGATAGGTTCGATTTTACTCGAACCTATCCTGACCTAATTTTCGTGGAATTTGTGTTAGACCAATTATGCCACATATTGAAATAATAATAATATTGACTTATTTTTATCGCGGTAAGTTACTCGTATCATTGTCAGTTTTACAAAATATTGATAAAATGAACGTTTTTACTTGTCTTTATTACATTTGCAAAATCTCGCCTGTGTGAGAATGGCAGAATCTGCCAAATCTCGCCTGTGTGAGAATGGCAGAATCTGCCAAATCTCGCCTGGGTGAAAATGGCAGAAATGGTATGATATGGGTGAATGGAATTCGAATATATAATTAGTGCTGAGTTTGATAATTTTTTATAAGCCATTTCCGAATGTACAGCGCCAATATAATTCACAGAATCTTTAAAAACATGATATTTTTTAAACATAAGTAATTACAGCCAACATCAACACTAGACTATCAGAGGAGATATACAATATGTCAAAAAAACAGAATTAAATATATCATACTAATACGTGTGATATCTCTTAGTTTTGAAAAACTCTTTCGAAATAAATCTGTTATCAGTTCGTACTTCTTATCTAGAACTGCCTGCGAAAACAAAACAACTGAGATGGTATATTCCCTTCCGTGAGGTGAATAATAAGAAGAGAGTCGGGCCCCTCGACTATTCAATCCACCTAAACGTAACCTTTTGCCTGTCGCTTTTGTCTCTGTTAAGAGCTCACTCTCTCATATTTCCCTTATCAACCTTTCTTATCAGCAGTCGTTTGTGCCCCGATTCACCCCTTTCTGAGGGCTTTCGTCTCTACTATCCATGGCGGTGAGTATCGCACGATTTCTTCAAACATACTCACTTTCATGTGTCATTGTTCACTTTCATGATGCACCATGCAGGTTCTAAAATTCAGCAAAATTGAATTCATTGCTCATTCGATCCGTCTTTTTGAATAATGGCCGGGTACTGTTACAGGCGCTCACGGAAATCGCTTTGGGATTCGGGAATATTTTTCACTTTCCAACCCATCTTGTCAATGTTTACGACGTGCGCTCTCCTGTACGTTTGCACACAGGCATCACCGGTTCGTCCATGTTAGTGAAAGAAAATGGTAAATCGGAAGATGAACAGTAATTTCAGTATCATTCCCAGCAAAATTCCAAATGTTCCACACGTTGTTGTGAAGAAATTTTTTGATTTCTCCAATGTGAACCTGGTGAGTACATTGTGATGAGACCAGATTTTATCGATCATAATATAAGATCACAATGTTTCGATGTCAGGCGAGACTCTGTCACCGTGAGCTGACGATTCTCAATAAAATGAAACACGAGAACATCGTTCGATTTTTAATTGCGTACACAGATGACACCGACGAAGAGAACGTCCGTACATTGTGAGAAGAAGCATTTATGACGCTCTTCATACTCCTTTAAGGTACCACATCACAGAATACTGTGGAAAATCGTTGCGCCAAGTCATCAACGATGAAGATAAAATCAAGATGAACGATGTCAAATATATCGTCACTCAAATGCTGAGAGCATGCAAGTATCTTAACTCGGCGTCGGTTCGTTCAACTTGTTTCATGAGTATTTGTACATTAGAGAGTTGCTAGGACGCAAAAGTAAGCAAGGCATATTGAACACGTAAATTCCCAATAGCGGAAGTGTATTGAGCAAACAATGAAACGATCCGAATGTGCATTCAGGTGATCTACCGTGATCTCAAGCCCGACAACATTTTCTGTGACGATAAAGGCAAACTGAAACTTTTTGGTAAAATAAACACTATATGCTAATATAATAATATACTACAGTCCGGTCAGATCTCCATGTTGAATTAAAGTGCGCTGTGTTTTCGAGGTCATTACCGAACTTTTAATGTATTTCGCATAAATTAAAAAAAATTTCATTAATTAATAATAAATTATTTAAAACGGTTCAATTTTGGAATAAAAAGTGCACCCGAGCCGGACTACCGTAGTTGAGAGCTTTCTTTTTACGGACCCGGTCTTGGTGTGCTCTTAACTACGGTAGTCCGGCTCGAGTGCACTTATGATTCGTAAATTGAACCGATTTAAATAATTTATTTACAATCAATGTATTTTTTTAAAATTTATGTGAAATACATTAAAAGTTCGGTAATGACCTCGAGAACACAGCGCACTTTAATTCAACGTGATTTTCTCATTCTCCTTGCTGTGAAAGTCAATGGGTCGCTTCGGGTCGCCCCAGGCGCCCCCGGGCGCCCCGTTTTCACATGGGGATCTGACCTGACTGTACTGATATAATAATGTAATGTAATTATGGAATAGTATAATATATTGTTTTCTTGATACATGGAGAACTGGAAGGGAGAGTAGGAAAGTAATGCGTTGTCAATAAATCAGTGAGATCCATTCAAGATTTCGGCTTGGCTCGAGTGATCGATCGGGATGCGAACATGACGAATCAAATAGGAGAATTTGCATACAGACCTATCGAGACGGAACCCTCGTGGTCGTCGAATTATGACGAAAAAGGTAATTCTTGTTATGTAGAAAAGTGTCTCCACTTGATTCACACGTGGAAGTCTCCGGTTTTCTCTGTATTGGTCATTGCAGTCGATATGTGGAGTGTGGGAGCTATTCTATGCGAGTTGCTAACGGGAGAAGCCGTGTTCGGGGGAGATGGTAAATACTTGGTCCAAGTGCCCATGATGATGTGCGGTCCCATCGAGGACGACGTGTTGGCCATGGTAACATTTGCAACTATTCAAGCTGAAATTTATTGGATATAAAGAATAAGGCTTTATTTAGAATATTATAGATATGGGAGGTCTCTAATCGTCGCATTTTTTTCGAAATGTACATGTGTTTATGCATACTATGCGTCATTGCAGATTGGAAACGACAAAATGCGACAAATGCTGAGAGAAAAGTCTAAATCAGTGAAGAGGATCGATTTCGTCAAGTATCTACTGGATGAGGGCAGGTCGTGGCTCAAGCAGGAAATCGCAAGCAACAATGAGTATCTGCGCAGCTTCATTGATGGGACTCTGCAATTCGATCCTGACCTTAGGCAAGTCTAATCATATAGTGTACTCTCCAACAAAATTATTGCAAATGAAAAGTAGGAAAAAAGAAAAGAAGCAAAGAGAATAAAGTATTTGTTCGTATGTTTCAGTCGATCGGAAAATTGATCGCATCTTGAATCCGAGTAGATACAAGAGGCGAGTTTCAAAGGTTTTAGAATGACTGTGGACGAGGCGCTAGCTCATCCTTTTCTCGCTGAATTCTATGACCAATCGAGGAACGATTGTGCCGGATTCCAAGTGGAACCGGAACAACTTCTTCCTGCTGATGAAGTACAGGCACTCGAGGAATGCAAGAGACGAATTTGGAACGAGATCTAACCGCCTCTGTCGTACTCTCTTATCCATGGACGTCAGTGTCAGCGGAATGACTCATGTATCACGACCCTTATCACTCGCACATGTATAGGGAGTATTATATTTTCTGATTCACCTACATCCCTTTCCTCATTGTACTTAATCAGTTACTTTTTGCTGTGAATTATTCAGTGTTTGTTTCTCGGAGATGCAATCTGAATGTATGAAATATTAAAACATCATATTTCCAATCACTTCCACCATTTTGCAAGATGTATTTATTTAGGCAATTCGTTCACTTCTGATAGTCTACTCTACAAGGAGCAAATTGTTCATTAAAATGCTGCTGCAAGTTTGCGTTGTAGGTATTGCCAACATCCGAGGACTCTTTGAGTTCAAAAAAAGCAAAGATCTCAGCTCAAACCATTACAGTAATCTGCCCGCTGCTACCAGTGGTTGACATGGGTTGGATTGATGTTGCGAGGCTCCGTCTGAATCAATCTTTAGGTTATTCGACTAATTGCTATCGTACACAATCCAGTGACGGAGTTGCCTGCGAATTTGGGCAGAATGCACAACAAGAAGATAGGAGGGAACGATTGACACGACAATCGCCATCACATTGTAGAACGGAAATCGAATCCAAACCTGAAAAATCAAGCAATAATTTGGCGCTTAGATTATAATAAATTACCGGGTCTGGCTCGCAAAGAATAATGCACAGTACCAGGAAAGAAACCAACTGAAAAACCTTTTATTTTTTGCATTTGATTCGATTTCACCTCCATAGTGCAAATTACTATTGCTATTTTGTTGAGAATCGATTCCTGTTTAGTGTCCATTCGTAGAAACTAAAAAAAATTTGAATCAAATAATATCAGGCCAAATTACGTAATTAATTCAAGTCTTGTAGCGAGCTAGCTATTGATACTGACCAGACGCTAAACACACGCTAGGAAAACGAGTAACACACATTTTTCTTGTTCATAGAATAGACGATGATGCAGTAGCAAGCAATGTTCGCGAAAAGGAAGAACACTCCGAACAGTGAGTTCAGAATGAATAGAGGATTGTGGAGATCGATATCATACTGAAATGGTAAAGTCTATGTTGGATTCACAAAGCGTGAACTCTCTTATATGTCGATATCTAGGGACTCCAAGTCTCTTTTAAGAAAAATCAAAGAGACTTCATCCCCTACTCTCCGAGTTTCATGCATTATCTCGTCAAGAGACTGAGTCAAGATATCTGTTTGCGTCTGTGTACATTTTCCTAGTGGTTTCCTAGTAGGATCCTAGTGGAAACATAGTGGAAGCCTACAAATATTCCTACTATGATTCCACAGTAGAATCCTAGTAGGATTTTTAAAGCATAGTGCCTAAATGTCGACATTTGAGACTCCGTGTAAAATGGAAGATGGATACATCGACGGCGCTGCCTCCAGAAGCTGTTTTCCTCCAGAAGCAGCGTGCAGACAAACCACAGAAGACTCCCCAAAATAGAGGAAAGCTCAGTTGAAGTGTAACATGAGCGCACGTTATTCTGGCACTAGCGAACTGAAAAAAGCTAAATCTTTACTACTACATTATTTCATATCTATTTTGAGACATAATTAGTTCGTTAAGGTGGTGTGAGTTACCTTTCCGTATTTCATGGGAAATCGAACGGCGATGACTCGATTTGCAACTATTAAAAGCGCAGTGAGCAGCTGTCCCATATGGGATCCCCATGTGAAGAAAGTAATCACCTGCGAAAGCTTATGGGAATAGTTTGAACGATGATCACAACTCACTTTTGTCATCTCATCACAAACGAATACGTTGATGAGTATTGCGTGTTTGGGGAAAATGTAGAAAATTATAATGCTAAGAAATGATACAACGTCGTAGACACATCCAATCTGAAATGACATTCCATATTGGATGGGTTGCAACAATACACGGAAAAAAATCTGTCATTTCTCATTCTGTCACTTTTTTTGACATAATGATTCTGTCCATCGATTCTGTCATATATATGACAAATGTATCTATCGGTCTGATAGATTAATCTGTAGATGCAGATTTTTGAAAATCGACAGAATCAATCTGTCACTCTGATCAGTCTGTGCTTGCCTATTTAAATGAGTGGACCAATGCAAATGGTGATTATCATACACCTAACTTTCAAGGGACCATGATTGAGTTGATTGAGTTGATTCAATCAGCTCAATCAAGTTGTTGTTTGTGCACTTAGAGCGACTTTTTTCAAAGTTTCTTCGATCCGATCATTTTCATTTTGCGAGTTTACTAAATGGGAGAGAAAACTAAGCGGGAAACCGCCTCCACGTAAAAACGGTGTCGTTTTCGAAAATTGCGAGATTTTGAATAAAATGGTCCGCGGGTTCACACGCGTTCCGATTGTTTTTTGTTGTTTAGCAAAAAATCGATAGTTGCGCTGTGAAATTTGCGCTGCGAAAAGTTTGTTTATTAATGAGAGTTAATTACTGATAATTGAACTTTCTGTTGTTGCTAGTTTCGATTGTACTTGCTGTTGCCATCGATTTAGCTGTTGCGCAGCCAGGAGGCGGAACTTGGCCTATGGCACTTGCTTTCGAGACGGTGTTTTATTTATGTTCGATCTTGAGCGTTATATCGTGGATATTCATCTTGTTTGCGCTGCTATTTGTTAAATCTCAATTCCCTTTTGTCAGGCGCCGCCTCTAGCAAGGAACGACTGATTTGGACGGCGCCTGAGGAGAACGCGGGAGCCGCGGCGGACCCGAGCAGCGGTGAGTCGCGCTTGCTTTTTATCGTTATCTAGTGTCTTATTGAGTGCTCTGTAGAGCTGCTAAAACGCGTCCACCAACTTACCGCATCGTAGCCAATCCTCCAGGGAGGGGTCAGGAGCAAGACAGCGTGCGAGAGTGAGCGGAACTCGGTTATTTTTCCGCACTCTTTCACCCTAGCCCCCCTTCAGGAGTTTTTGGACCGGGTAACAACTACTTAATTCAGTCAAAATTGACCTTGCCTATCATGGTTTACTGAAATTTGTGTGTTATTGACTGGCTCATTCGGTCGCGGTTAACCAGGAACAACTTTCCTTTGCAGTCTCGCCGCGGCCTGCGACGACCAGAGGAGGAGAAGGAAGGAGGAGGAGCATTATTAGAGATGTTTTTCTTCCTTATTTAATTTTTTTTTTAAATTAAAAACATCAATTACGAGTAAAGAGTTACGCATAATCTTTCACGGGTGCTTTTTTCTTTTATAAAGCACCGACTTTGTGTTTGCTTTACGTGAACACGACCTGAGGCACTTCTGCTGTGTTTGGGACCAGTCTCGATTGACGTCAAAGAATGAGCGAGTAGACCAGAAATGAGATGGATTTCTGGTCTACTCACTCATTCTTTGAGGCTGGTACCAAACAGAAGAAGTGCCCGACTGGCATGAATACATCGCATTCCAGTTTATTTCCATAGCTTGCACGTTTAAATGTGGGCTGGGTTTAGTGAATTCGGCCTTTGGCAATCGAAAATATCTGTCATTTTTACCCATCCGTTAGTCTTGGGCATAGGTCAAAAATTGGCAGATTTCGTCATAAACTGCCTGCCGAAGGCGGGCGCAAAAAATAAATGCCTGATCAAATTGACCCCTAAAAACGAAACCTGCCCGACAGAGTCTCCGAAAACAACTCAGAAATGTAGAAACCTGCCCGATTGACTATCAAAACTTCGAAAACATGCCCGTCCAGATGTTCCATGCTACTTTACTTTTTGACCTCTGGTCTTGGGTGCTTTTTATGGGAACAAAATGTTTAAAATTATGTAAACGTAATGCAAGGAATTGCCGTGATATTACTTTGCTTGATAAGGTTTCAGCAATATTATTATTTATAAATAAAAGCTAGATATTGTAAATATAATTACCCTAAAAGACATCGGAGTTGCATGATACTTTGTGCCCATTTCAGGTGGTCGAGGCTCGCTGCTCGTTGTTGGCGCATACGAGGACACGCCCGCACTACACTTCTATATAGATACGTTTTTTCTGTCTTTATTATTACTATAAAAAGGAAACGCGATACGGTAGATTACTGATCGTTCGTTAGATCAATCTAAGCAAAAACATGGATGAAACATACGTATTATTTATAATTATCGATTTAAAAATATTTACGAAATAAAATGCCGAAAATTGATGTAAATTACTTGATTGCACTTGTTGAAAAAGTTTCTTGTTTTCTTCATTTATTGCTTTATTTTATCCAGGCGTCGTCAACAGAGAGCGGTCGCCGGCGTTATTACAGCGGACTCGTCGTGTGCGGGCAACGGTGAGCTTTTATTTACTATTCTATCGCCTCAAATATCGTCTGCTATTTGAAGTTTTGAGCGTTATCTTGAGCAGCGGAAGGTTTCATGACCATTCTGTACCTTTGGCTAGATTACGGTATAGCTTGAATACCGTAATCTAGTTAGTCTGTCTCGTTTAAATACTTTACAAGATGACACTCGCAGGAACAATACAGTCAATAATATAAATATATTTCACAAAAAAATACTGTATATCGATTAGCTCAATGATTGAATGAGCGTATTCGCGGAAATTACCGTGCAAAACGCGTCGGTATCGTTAACGATTTTGTTTGTTGATAGTGGTGATATTATGGCACTTCTTCACAACCAAGTAACCCGAGATGGCGCCATCATTCATCATCTAACTGTGTGAATCAAACGGTCACGTCTCATTCACTCCCAGATAGATTGCTTGGTCCGGAAAAGTGAAGAAGTGCCGATATTATCGGGTAGCTGAAAATATTTATGCCTGATTTTACCTTCAGTTGTGCGGTTATTGTCTGGCATGTACGTTTATCGCCCATTGCAGTGCCGTCGTCGCCGCGCTGTCGTCTTCATCGACGTCTTCTTCGTATTTTATATTAGATATGTTTTTTCTTTCTTTTATCCTACTGTAAATGACGCAAGGAGTACTGTATCTGATGGGATTACGGTAGAGTCAGAGAGATCTGTCCAGCAGTACTGTGTACGGTAGATTAGTGATAGTTTTTTTAGAGTAATGGATGAGAAAACACGGACAAAATATATGTGTTACTTTTTTAAAATACATAAATGTATTAATCGATAATCAATAGTCGAGTAAATTAAACCACATAATTTTGATTATTAATTTTATTAAATTAATAATATAAATAATAATTAAAATTGCGTAGTTTCGAATAAAAAAAATATAAAAGAATTTTTTTTATTCGAATATCCTTTGCTCTCGTTGATAAGTTCCTTTTCCCACAATTATTGTTTCATTTCATCCAGGAGACGGCAACATCGAGCGGTCGCCGGCGTTTCCACGTTTGACTCGTCATTTGAAGACCACGGTGAGATGGCTTCTTTACTATTTAATCGTCTCGAATATATACTGGTAATTGAATGATGGGCGGTATATTTTTGTTCTATCCTGCTATTGACTTTATGATCGTACTACATTTCTTCCTAGATTACGGTAACAATTTCATAGTATCACTTGACTACCGTAATCTAGCTTGTGTGTCTCTCCCTATTGATTTCATCATGGTAGTTTCCCCAACGATATTTATTAGTGAACACCGAGAGTGATATGTCTATACCGAGAACACTTTGATATTTAAATCTTGTTTTCCAGTTGGCACGTGTCTTAGGTAGCACATTGGTGGTGCTATTATCTGGTAGCTGAAAATATGTATCTGACACCTACGATTATCTTTATTTCAGTTTCGTGTGTCGTCGTCGAGAAGTCGTCATCGACGTCTTCTTCTTTTTTTTATCAGATCCGTTGTTCTTCTATTTTACTGTAAATGATCGATGGGGAACTGTACGTGACGGGATCACGGTAGAGTTAAAGAGGGTTGTCGAAGAGTAGTGTATTCGATGGAAGGGTACTGTAGCTCTCGGGGTTACGGTAGATGTGGAATGAGAACAGTCGAGGAGTACTGTATTTGTTATAATGGATACTGTAGCCCTCGGGAGTACGGTAGATGTAGAGAGAGGGGGCTCGCTCGCTCACTCGCGATTGCGCCGTGCTTATTTGTGAATAAAATAAATAATAACAATTTCATTGTGAATACTAGATGAACGATTTTTTTTAAATTAGGGCGTCGAAAATATATGAGAAATTGAGATGCTTTGTGAGGAATTTAGGCTGTCTCGCCCTCTGCATCCGTCTCCTCCCTCACCACTTCCATCAAATCTTTCTGAACGATCGATGCTCCAACAAAAAGGTACTTTATTTGCACATCTTCTAGTGCAGTCAAAGAAAACACAATAACAAGTGAACGAGTATTAGAGGATGGATGAGATGTGCACGTGGCATATATGCCGATATTTTTGAATATCGATCAACGAATTAAGTGAAAATCTTCTGTATTGAGCAACGAACAATGAATAATTTAGAAATGTTAAAAACTGATCTACCTGCTAATCACTGTTTTTCAGCCTGGTACTCAACCGTAACGACGTACAATGGAGCTACTCGAGTCGGGTTTTTTCTGTGACCTCTAGTAGTTATTGATTGAGGGAGAGTCCATTCTTGTCCTACCGTACCCGTGGCTACCATTGCCAAGATACAGTAACACCAAAACATATCGAGTAAATCGATTCCCGATTTTTCGCATGATCGGGACCTCGAATAGTTATTGATTGATTTGCATATGTTGTTACAGTATCCATGGCTACAGTAATCAGTGGTCTGTGACGCGGAATTTCGGAATTGGGCCAATCGCCTCGGGAGTTTTTGCTTGATTTACAACTCGAGTAGATCGACTTACTGATCCGAAATACCATCTTGGTCCTACCGCATCCCCGTTAATCGTTATCGAAGTACAGTATACCTATTTTATGCAATTGCCCCAGTCGACTGGGGAGTTTTTGCGTGAGTTAGTTCTCGACTAGGTATAGATTGAGGGATATACCATTCTTGTCCTACCGTACCCGTGGCTACCATTGCCAAGATACAGTAACACCAAAACATATCGAGTAAATCGATTCCCGATTTTTCGCATGATCGGGACCTCGAATAGTTATTGATTGATTTGCATATGTTGTTACAGTATCCATGGCTACAGTAATCAGTGGTCTGTGACGCGGAATTTCGGAATTGGGCCAATCGCCTCGGGAGTTTTTGCTTGATTTACAACTCGAGTAGATCGACTTACTGATCCGAAATACCATCTTGGTCCTACCGCATCCCCGTTAATCGTTATCGAAGTACAGTATACCTATTTTATGCAATTGCCCCAGTCGACTGGGGAGTTTTTGCGTGAGTTAGTTCTCGACTAGGTATAGATTGAGGGATATACCATTCTTGTCCTACCGTACCCATAGCTACCGTAGTCAAGATACAGTAATGTGAAAAATGATATTGCTCCAATCGATTCAGGAATTTTTTTTTTAAATTAGACCTCGCTCAGTTATTGATTGATTTGCATATCATACTTATCCTTCCGTACCCTTGGCTACAGTAATCAGTGGTCTGTGATGCGGAATTTCGGAATTGAGACAATCGCCTTGGAGATTTTGCGTGACGTGGACCTCGAGTAGTTATTGATTGATTTGCATATCATTCTGGTGTTACCGTATCCATGGCTACAGTACAGTATCAGTGGTCTGTGAGGCGGAATTTCAAAATTGAGCCAATCACCTCGGGAGTTTTTGCATTATTTAGCTATTGATTGAGGGAGAGAGCATTTTTGTCCTACCGTACCCATCGCCACCGTAATCAAAATAATACAGTAATGCGAAAAATGATATCGCTCCAATCGATTCGGGTTTTTTTGCATGACATGGACCTCGAATAGTTATTGAATGATTTGCATTTCATACTGGTGCTACCGGACCCATGGCTACCGTATTCAAGGTACAGTAATGCGAACACATCGAAGTGAGCCAATCTCCTCGGGACTTTTTGCATGGTTTAGATATCAAGTAATTATTGATTGAGGGAGAGATCATTCCTGTCCTTGCGTACCCATGGCTACCGTATTCAAGGTACAGTAATGCGAACACATCGAAGTGAGCCAATCGCCTCGGGACTTTTTGCATGAGTTAGTTCTCGAGTAGTTACAATATTTTGGCTACAGTGTGCATGATAGATCAGTCCTTAATGATAAACTACTTATGTACTCCGTCCTTCTTTCCTCTCACAGGTTGTCCCTCCCTCGCCTTCACGAGATCCATGGCGGGGTGGATGTGGCGCACGAACCTCTGGCACTGCTCCTTGGTCAGGTAGTTCTTCACGTAATCCTTGATGGCGGCTACGAGTTCGCCTTTGCTGGTAGGCTTGTAGATGTTTCTGATCTTCCACTTCATGTCAGCAAAGACGAGTTCCACCGGATTCATGTCCGGGCTCTCCGCCGGCCAAGGCATCACCTGAGCCGAGTAAATTTATAAAATACAAATGTAATTCAGGATCCTCACCTCCACACCCATCTGCTGCAGCGCGTCCTTAGTGTAGCGGGCGGTATGCGCCGAAGCGTTGTCGTGTGCGATTTTGCAGTAGCCGCCGTAATACTTGAGGGCTGCGGGTTGATAATGCGACTTGACGATTTCCTGAACATTATTGTTACCGATTGTGACTAAGGCTTTTTTCACTTACCACGTACTTGACTGCATTAATCGACTCCCCCGGCTGCATGATTCGAACTTCAGTCGGCCCCTCCAAAGAGATACCGAGCCAGATCATTACCTGCAATAGTGATATTCGTATAAATTCGAAAAGATTTTTATCGATTGATTACTAAACTACCTATTTCTTGTAAGCGTACCCGAATTTTATGCTTGGGTCCTGGAACGATGTGGGCATAGGGGTCGTTCTTGTTTACGAAGACGTACGTTGAAACGTTGTCAAGCTCGAAAGACGATTCGTCCACGAAAAAAGTATCGTGGAAGGGCTCTCGATTCCCCTTCGTAGTTTCAACCCATGCAACACGCTTGGGCTGATTTGCCTCTCGGACCATAGCTCCGTATCTGGGTAGTCGCTTCTCCTTGTTGAGTTCCACCCTCACTCTTGACACACAGTAATGAGAGATCTGAATATATTATTTTCAGCCCTGCTAATAACGCTGGTAATAATATTATCCTATCCTTAGAGCAATTGATGGGTTACTGTACCGCTATTTTGTTACCGTACAATTTGAACTCTCATTACCGTATCTTATTAAATATTATTTTGATACTGCATTTATTTCATATTGTTCTTGATATACCGTTATATGTAACATATATTGTCACCGTTCGAAGTATTTTTCCTCTAAAAATCGTGTTCTACTCTATGTAACATTGATTGTTATCCGAATATCGTAATCTAACCTCTTCCAGGAACTTGTCCTTGATCTCGTCGATTACCGTTCTTGTTAATACATCCTTCTTCGTATCGTACATCTCCTTGATGTGTTTCTTGATCTCTTCCCATTTTCCATCATCTTTGAGAGAATTCGGATGGTATTCCTTCTTGAGGCCGCGGTCTTTGATGAGTTTTGCAACAGCCTTCCTGCTAATGCCGACCTTCTTGGAAATCATCCTCACTGACATGCCCTCATGCAAATAGCCGAATACTCGATCGAACTCGTTTCTCTGCTCAGACATCTGTAATAATTAAATATTCAATATGTGAAATAAATGGACTAATTTTCGATGAAAATGGAATTCAGTACAGAAATGAGTCGAATCCAACTCTCTATCTGACTAGAATCATACTAGGAACGCGGAATGACACTTGCGCGTACAACACTTACAAAATAAGAGCCATGCAAATTACCGTGGACGCACAAAGTCACGATTTTACTAAAGTAGACCAATCAGTGAATTTCTTAATCTACATAATAATATTTCATCTTTCAACTTCTGCAGTAACACAATCGATCCAGTTCTCTTTAGATGTCGTACGCGCTGGTCAGAAACACGTCCAACGATTTCATGGTCGAAGACAATGAACTGCTATCGACTCTCGAGATTGGGGAATGCGTAACGGTTCATCCTAAGGATGACAACTCGGTCCGATACAAGGCGACGCTACTCGACACAGGAACCAAAACTGCGATGGAGGAAAAGAGAATGGAGTTCATGGATATATCCCCGGAGGAGTTTAGTGAATGGATGAAGAAGGCAAAAGGAGGCAGGAGCCGCAGAGTGAGATAATAATTATACTATTTCAATATTACCTACTAGGGCTCGCATAACAAGAAGTTTTCATTACCAAGAAGTCGTATCTCTTTCAGCCTACAATTACTTTAGTACCATAAGTCAATACTAAAAATTGAGGAGATATAGAGTTTGCTAAGTGATTCTAGAAAGAACACCTACCAACTTCTTGCGAGGAGAACCCTATTACCAACTTATTGCTTGAGATTATGCTCGGACTCCTATCGATATTTCTCAGAGTGCAACGCCCGGAGACCCCCGCGCTCGCATGCTTGCTGCAGCTGCTGCGGAAAAGGCCGCGATGCTGGAAAAGAAGGCTGCTGGCAAGAAGACTAGAGCTGCCTCAATGGGAGCACCTCCTCCCCCTCCTCCTTCTCTCCCCATCGTAGCGCCTGCCAATCCAACCCCAGCGCCGTCACTAACTGATGCTGAGATCGAGAGCATGGATATGCAGGGTATTATTAGGTCACATTCACTGCGTTAATATCCTAATTCAGCGCTCAATCGTGCTATTCTCAAGAAGATGGTTGACATGGAGAAGTGGCAGGCGAGCGCCACTGCCACTCTCACTGCTTGTGCAACCTTCATGCATCAAGTGGCAGGAGAGAGAGAATCAGACAGCAATGATGTGAGTGAACGCAGTAATATTGGCAAAATACTGAAATAATAAGAAGCGAAATCTACTATATTGTTATTTAACTTGTAGAAACGGTTCGATAACAATACTAAACTAGTCGAAACGGATCAATTACGACCCTGATCGATTGGAGTAAGCTATTTGCTAACAAGGATCAAATTGGGTGAAAGTACATACCAACACAGATAACTTGGATTCGAGTTTCAACACGGATTCAGATAGAAAATGAGATGATACAACTTTATTTAATCAGAATCTTTCTATATATAGTAATTATAAATGCTTTATTTAAAAAAAGATAATGGGATAATATGCGTTTACAAATCTAACTTGCTCTACATTTCTGAAAACAATTAAAAACTCATATATACTTCTCCACATTCACTAACGATTGTATTATTTTCAGATTCAGCGCGTTGTAAAGAAGGTTGAAGAGATGTCGGAGATGCTGGAGATCGTGAAGCAGGACGTCGCTGACGTGACAGTGAACATGCCGAGGAAATTGAGTGAGTGCTAAATTTGTCTTGGATTAACACCCATCCTACATTATCGTTCAATACTCCTGACCGCAAGGAACTGTTCTCCTACCTCCCTCTAACCAGTACTACAGTACCCCTAGCACACCCACATACAGTAACCCCGGATATTCCCAAGGTTCCTTCAGTGATGTCTCTCTATAGTCTGGTAACCTCTTATTCGACGCCCGTACCCCTAGGGCCGGTTTACTTTCCCCTCCCATCCCAGGTACTATTCTGGGATGGTCATGAACCGATATCCCAGGGTAGTAATTTCGCTAATTAAATTACACCGAACGATCATTCGAGAAGAAAAGAAACATCGAAGCGCACGCAGTTTTTTTCAGACTGCACGTATACATTCCTCTCCGAGAACGTAGTGGATGAATGTGACCGAATGGGAGAATCTGCTAATGTATTCGCCCAGAGAGTATCAGAGTTGTTGTTCACCGAGGCTGAGCAGATGCTCCTTGTCGATGATCGAGACGTAAAGCGATATGAATGGCTCGTCGATGTGAGCATATTAAGACGTCTAAGAATTACGGTAGTTTTGAAATATTGGAAAAAAAGATATTATGCTCAGATCATCTACCGCAGAAGGGCGTACTCTCTCACCTGCCCCAGAAGCACTCTCTAGTTCGATCAAGAATAGATTGAATCAAGATGTAATGAGACGCTTCAAGGAGGCTGGGGAGGTTTGCTGCTAAATCATATTACGTATATAATTAAAACATACCTCAGGCACCGCCCGAGAGCGCTCGAATCCGTAAGAGGAAGCAGACGCAGCAGCAGAAGAAACTCGTTGTGGCTGCGTCGAAGGCACTGCAACATGAAGTGGACAGGAAGAGATCGAGATTGATGGCTTCGGAGGCGATTACTGTA
This sequence comes from Pristionchus fissidentatus, assembly GCA_036245785.1. NCBI lineage: Eukaryota > Metazoa > Nematoda > Chromadorea > Rhabditida > Neodiplogasteridae > Pristionchus > Pristionchus fissidentatus. Next base: position 15,604,437 of record BTSY01000004.1, read on the forward strand.
GCCACGAAGACTCTACAGAAGAAGGGATTGATCGATGGACAGGGAGGTTTGGCCGTGTATTCGACGAGCCAGAGAACGGCGCGAGCTCCCCCTGTCAAGAGAGCACCGCCTTCGGCACAGGCACGAGACGAAGAAGAGCAACCAGATGAGATGGAGGAGGAAGAAGCTCCCATTCCACTGCTTATCGTACCTTCTCGCTTCTCTATTCCGTCCGTCGATCCTTCTTCCATCTCGAATAGACGTGTGACTCTTTCCATCATCGATCTCGATCGTCCCTCAACCTCTACTGCTCACGTGGAGGAGCAGCAAGGAGAAGGAGGTGAGGACGGTGGATTGTACGATGATCCGTTTAGAGACGACGACGACGGCGAGAATTTTGATATATAACATGTCAGGTGTCTAAACAACTATGTTAATTATGTTGTCAAGCTGATCTACCTAGCATACTGTAGCAAAAAGTCCCGAGGCGATTGGCTCACTTCGATGTGTTCGCATTACTGTACCTTGAATACGGTAGCCATGGGTACGCAAGGACAGGAATGATCTCTCCCTCAATCAATAATTACTTGATATCTAAACCATGCAAAAAGTCCCGAGGAGATTGGCTCACTTCGATGTGTTCGCATTACTGTACCTTGAATACGGTAGCCATGGGTCCGGTAGCACCAGTATGAAATGCAAATCATTCAATAACTATTCGAGGTCCATGTCATGCAAAAAAACCCGAATCGATTGGAGCGATATCATTTTTCGCATTACTGTATTATTTTGATTACGGTGGCGATGGGTACGGTAGGACAAAAATGCTCTCTCCCTCAATCAATAGCTAAATAATGCAAAAACTCCCGAGGTGATTGGCTCAATTTTGAAATTCCGCCTCACAGACCACTGATACTGTACTGTAGCCATGGATACGGTAACACCAGAATGATATGCAAATCAATCAATAACTACTCGAGGTCCACGTCACGCAAAATCTCCAAGGCGATTGTCTCAATTCCGAAATTCCGCATCACAGACCACTGATTACTGTAGCCAAGGGTACGGAAGGATAAGTATGATATGCAAATCAATCAATAACTGAGCGAGGTCTAATTTAAAAAAAAAATTCCTGAATCGATTGGAGCAATATCATTTTTCACATTACTGTATCTTGACTACGGTAGCTATGGGTACGGTAGGACAAGAATGGTATATCCCTCAATCTATACCTAGTCGAGAACTAACTCACGCAAAAACTCCCCAGTCGACTGGGGCAATTGCATAAAATAGGTATACTGTACTTCGATAACGATTAACGGGGATGCGGTAGGACCAAGATGGTATTTCGGATCAGTAAGTCGATCTACTCGAGTTGTAAATCAAGCAAAAACTCCCGAGGCGATTGGCCCAATTCCGAAATTCCGCGTCACAGACCACTGATTACTGTAGCCATGGATACTGTAACAACATATGCAAATCAATCAATAACTATTCGAGGTCCCGATCATGCGAAAAATCGGGAATCGATTTACTCGATATGTTTTGGTGTTACTGTATCTTGGCAATGGTAGCCACGGGTACGGTAGGACAAGAATGGACTCTCCCTCAATCAATAACTACTAGAGGTCACAGAAAAAACCCGACTCGAGTAGCTCCATTGTACGTCGTTACGGTTGAGTACCAGGCTGAAAAACAGTGATTAGCAGGTAGATCAGTTTTTAACATTTCTAAATTATTCATTGTTCGTTGCTCAATACAGAAGATTTTCACTTAATTCGTTGATCGATATTCAAAAATATCGGCATATATGCCACGTGCACATCTCATCCATCCTCTAATACTCGTTCACTTGTTATTGTGTTTTCTTTGACTGCACTAGAAGATGTGCAAATAAAGTACCTTTTTGTTGGAGCATCGATCGTTCAGAAAGATTTGATGGAAGTGGTGAGGGAGGAGACGGATGCAGAGGGCGAGACAGCCTAAATTCCTCACAAAGCATCTCAATTTCTCATATATTTTCGACGCCCTAATTTAAAAAAAATCGTTCATCTAGTATTCACAATGAAATTGTTATTATTTATTTTATTCACAAATAAGCACGGCGCAATCGCGAGTGAGCGAGCGAGCCCCCTCTCTCTACATCTACCGTACTCCCGAGGGCTACAGTATCCATTATAACAAATACAGTACTCCTCGACTGTTCTCATTCCACATCTACCGTAACCCCGAGAGCTACAGTACCCTTCCATCGAATACACTACTCTTCGACAACCCTCTTTAACTCTACCGTGATCCCGTCACGTACAGTTCCCCATCGATCATTTACAGTAAAATAGAAGAACAACGGATCTGATAAAAAAAAGAAGAAGACGTCGATGACGACTTCTCGACGACGACACACGAAACTGAAATAAAGATAATCGTAGGTGTCAGATACATATTTTCAGCTACCAGATAATAGCACCACCAATGTGCTACCTAAGACACGTGCCAACTGGAAAACAAGATTTAAATATCAAAGTGTTCTCGGTATAGACATATCACTCTCGGTGTTCACTAATAAATATCGTTGGGGAAACTACCATGATGAAATCAATAGGGAGAGACACACAAGCTAGATTACGGTAGTCAAGTGATACTATGAAATTGTTACCGTAATCTAGGAAGAAATGTAGTACGATCATAAAGTCAATAGCAGGATAGAACAAAAATATACCGCCCATCATTCAATTACCAGTATATATTCGAGACGATTAAATAGTAAAGAAGCCATCTCACCGTGGTCTTCAAATGACGAGTCAAACGTGGAAACGCCGGCGACCGCTCGATGTTGCCGTCTCCTGGATGAAATGAAACAATAATTGTGGGAAAAGGAACTTATCAACGAGAGCAAAGGATATTCGAATAAAAAAAATTCTTTTATATTTTTTTTATTCGAAACTACGCAATTTTAATTATTATTTATATTATTAATTTAATAAAATTAATAATCAAAATTATGTGGTTTAATTTACTCGACTATTGATTATCGATTAATACATTTATGTATTTTAAAAAAGTAACACATATATTTTGTCCGTGTTTTCTCATCCATTACTCTAAAAAAACTATCACTAATCTACCGTACACAGTACTGCTGGACAGATCTCTCTGACTCTACCGTAATCCCATCAGATACAGTACTCCTTGCGTCATTTACAGTAGGATAAAAGAAAGAAAAAACATATCTAATATAAAATACGAAGAAGACGTCGATGAAGACGACAGCGCGGCGACGACGGCACTGCAATGGGCGATAAACGTACATGCCAGACAATAACCGCACAACTGAAGGTAAAATCAGGCATAAATATTTTCAGCTACCCGATAATATCGGCACTTCTTCACTTTTCCGGACCAAGCAATCTATCTGGGAGTGAATGAGACGTGACCGTTTGATTCACACAGTTAGATGATGAATGATGGCGCCATCTCGGGTTACTTGGTTGTGAAGAAGTGCCATAATATCACCACTATCAACAAACAAAATCGTTAACGATACCGACGCGTTTTGCACGGTAATTTCCGCGAATACGCTCATTCAATCATTGAGCTAATCGATATACAGTATTTTTTTGTGAAATATATTTATATTATTGACTGTATTGTTCCTGCGAGTGTCATCTTGTAAAGTATTTAAACGAGACAGACTAACTAGATTACGGTATTCAAGCTATACCGTAATCTAGCCAAAGGTACAGAATGGTCATGAAACCTTCCGCTGCTCAAGATAACGCTCAAAACTTCAAATAGCAGACGATATTTGAGGCGATAGAATAGTAAATAAAAGCTCACCGTTGCCCGCACACGACGAGTCCGCTGTAATAACGCCGGCGACCGCTCTCTGTTGACGACGCCTGGATAAAATAAAGCAATAAATGAAGAAAACAAGAAACTTTTTCAACAAGTGCAATCAAGTAATTTACATCAATTTTCGGCATTTTATTTCGTAAATATTTTTAAATCGATAATTATAAATAATACGTATGTTTCATCCATGTTTTTGCTTAGATTGATCTAACGAACGATCAGTAATCTACCGTATCGCGTTTCCTTTTTATAGTAATAATAAAGACAGAAAAAACGTATCTATATAGAAGTGTAGTGCGGGCGTGTCCTCGTATGCGCCAACAACGAGCAGCGAGCCTCGACCACCTGAAATGGGCACAAAGTATCATGCAACTCCGATGTCTTTTAGGGTAATTATATTTACAATATCTAGCTTTTATTTATAAATAATAATATTGCTGAAACCTTATCAAGCAAAGTAATATCACGGCAATTCCTTGCATTACGTTTACATAATTTTAAACATTTTGTTCCCATAAAAAGCACCCAAGACCAGAGGTCAAAAAGTAAAGTAGCATGGAACATCTGGACGGGCATGTTTTCGAAGTTTTGATAGTCAATCGGGCAGGTTTCTACATTTCTGAGTTGTTTTCGGAGACTCTGTCGGGCAGGTTTCGTTTTTAGGGGTCAATTTGATCAGGCATTTATTTTTTGCGCCCGCCTTCGGCAGGCAGTTTATGACGAAATCTGCCAATTTTTGACCTATGCCCAAGACTAACGGATGGGTAAAAATGACAGATATTTTCGATTGCCAAAGGCCGAATTCACTAAACCCAGCCCACATTTAAACGTGCAAGCTATGGAAATAAACTGGAATGCGATGTATTCATGCCAGTCGGGCACTTCTTCTGTTTGGTACCAGCCTCAAAGAATGAGTGAGTAGACCAGAAATCCATCTCATTTCTGGTCTACTCGCTCATTCTTTGACGTCAATCGAGACTGGTCCCAAACACAGCAGAAGTGCCTCAGGTCGTGTTCACGTAAAGCAAACACAAAGTCGGTGCTTTATAAAAGAAAAAAGCACCCGTGAAAGATTATGCGTAACTCTTTACTCGTAATTGATGTTTTTAATTTAAAAAAAAAATTAAATAAGGAAGAAAAACATCTCTAATAATGCTCCTCCTCCTTCCTTCTCCTCCTCTGGTCGTCGCAGGCCGCGGCGAGACTGCAAAGGAAAGTTGTTCCTGGTTAACCGCGACCGAATGAGCCAGTCAATAACACACAAATTTCAGTAAACCATGATAGGCAAGGTCAATTTTGACTGAATTAAGTAGTTGTTACCCGGTCCAAAAACTCCTGAAGGGGGGCTAGGGTGAAAGAGTGCGGAAAAATAACCGAGTTCCGCTCACTCTCGCACGCTGTCTTGCTCCTGACCCCTCCCTGGAGGATTGGCTACGATGCGGTAAGTTGGTGGACGCGTTTTAGCAGCTCTACAGAGCACTCAATAAGACACTAGATAACGATAAAAAGCAAGCGCGACTCACCGCTGCTCGGGTCCGCCGCGGCTCCCGCGTTCTCCTCAGGCGCCGTCCAAATCAGTCGTTCCTTGCTAGAGGCGGCGCCTGACAAAAGGGAATTGAGATTTAACAAATAGCAGCGCAAACAAGATGAATATCCACGATATAACGCTCAAGATCGAACATAAATAAAACACCGTCTCGAAAGCAAGTGCCATAGGCCAAGTTCCGCCTCCTGGCTGCGCAACAGCTAAATCGATGGCAACAGCAAGTACAATCGAAACTAGCAACAACAGAAAGTTCAATTATCAGTAATTAACTCTCATTAATAAACAAACTTTTCGCAGCGCAAATTTCACAGCGCAACTATCGATTTTTTGCTAAACAACAAAAAACAATCGGAACGCGTGTGAACCCGCGGACCATTTTATTCAAAATCTCGCAATTTTCGAAAACGACACCGTTTTTACGTGGAGGCGGTTTCCCGCTTAGTTTTCTCTCCCATTTAGTAAACTCGCAAAATGAAAATGATCGGATCGAAGAAACTTTGAAAAAAGTCGCTCTAAGTGCACAAACAACAACTTGATTGAGCTGATTGAATCAACTCAATCAACTCAATCATGGCCCCTTGAAAGTTAGGTGTATGATAGTATCTCTTCTCATTCCCCACTCTCTAGCTCGCATCGTTGCAATTTTCAGATGGTGTAAAAGGTGCAGCGAACACTTATCTCAGATCGCTTCAACTGTTTCCTAATGGAAAAGAGGAGGGGAGCATTTGCCTCAAGACAAAGTCCTCCCTCTATGAAAAGCCCCAACCGAACTTCTGCCAAAGCAGAAGACACATGGACAAAAGGATATTCGTGGACGTGGGAAAATCACCTGGCATCTACAGTAACCCCCCTCCCCGCCATCCGTATTGAATGACAGATTGACTATGTCATTTTTGCGCCCACCGAAAATCGACAGAATGATTCTGTCAAATGCGACAGATTGGCGAGCGACAGAATGAATCTGTCGGAAAAAGAGACAGATTAATCTGAGAGTGCAGATCTGACAGAATATTCTGTCAGTGCAATCTGTCATATATGTATGACAGATTTTGTTCTGTGAATTACTCTGTGTAAATCGTTGCTATCACAGGAGATATTTCGTAATAAATCAAAACCAGCCATGTATGTGACGTAGAAGACACTGCTCGCGTCATGTCTTCTCCTTACAGTATTCAGCGCCAGAATGAGGGCGAAATAGAAAGGAAGGGTGAGGGCGTTTATGAAGAAACAAATGCAATCAATAGTACTCTCGAGGTCGAACGTCATCTATAGAAAAGAATCTCCAGAAATGAATTCAACTGGAAATGAAAATAACAAAACTAAAATTTGTATTATAGTATCATAAGAGAATTCACAGAACCAATTCTTGTCTAGAGAAGCAGCAACTGCCACTTGTGACACACTCCATGGAGAGTTCTGAAGATGACAATCAACGAACTAACAAAGCTTTATGAGAAAATATAATTCCGAGTATTTTTTTCATTAGGGAATAACAGTCAGACAAAATTTGCTCTTCTTCTCTTCTTGGGACTCCTCATGTTTTCCACTCATTACTAAACAAACGCATTATGACGTTAACTTATAGGCCGGTAAGTATAGAAATGATCAACAGAACATGCGCAAATTTGAAATGCAAATACACAATTAGCAGTGATACGACGATTTTGTTTTTGGAATTTTCAATTTATACGAAATCGTCGTATCATTTCTTATTTTGTAAATGCATTGAACATTTTCGCACGTTCTATTGACCTGCCGCTGAATCGTACCTATACTTACCGTTCCATAAGTTGACGTCATAATGCTTTCGTTTGGCATATTTTCAATGCTGCCCGCGAAAATCTCAAAGTCTTATTCGCTCACAGAAGTGCTCCTTTTAAAAAGAAATTACACTTAAAGTTAGTGGTGAAGGAAAAATTGGCCATAAATGCGTGACGGAAAGTATAGGGTGGCGGATGGCCTAGTGGTGTAAGGTACTGCATGCCAGACGAAGGTTCACGAGTTCGTCTCGTTGACCAAGACTCCCATCCACCTCGGTCGCGGTAAAATTGGTAGCAACATTCATTGCGAAAGGTGACTTGCCTCAGAAGCCTGGTCATCAGGGGGTACGTAGACCTGTGCAGCAACCGGCCTTACCGATCGCCGACCGGAATAGTCGCGTGTCGACGTAAAGTGCACTTGATTCAGGTTGCAACTTTACCTTTTTTTTACATTTATGGTGTGTTATAGAAACCCGGCCGAGATTTCCCAAAGTCGTTCTATGAGCTTTTAATGCAGCATGCCAGCTGAATTGCCATCGCCGTGCAAAACTAGGTCACCAATCCAGCTTGCATGCTGGATTAGAAGTCCGGTGAATGACAATGGAAAATCACGACCGGCATAATGTAGCCACACCATAAATAGTATTAAAATGTAAAAACAAGGGTAGCCCCCGCAGTCTCCGCCCAAATCCACCGGGCCCTCAATCGCGAATAGTCGAGCGGGGTGAAGCACAAGCTGAATTCTAAACGCTATGAGACGTGCTCGGGCTTGTTTTGTAGCTCTTGAGAAGCTCTATCGATCGCGCCCAGGCCCATGATGCTACGACAAGTTTGTGACGTTGAAATACCGCGAAAACAAATTCGAAAACGTCAGAAATGGGGTTAGGAGTGATTCTACACTTCTCGGCCTTCAAGCATTCTATTCTTTATATTTTTAAACGATTTTTAGAAACAAAAACGGAATCAATATTTTCGGTTTCGAATTGTGCTTTCGTTTGCAAAAATAAGTAGTGAAAACGAGGGTTTTAAGAGTACGAGAGTATCAAAATTCCGCTTTACTGTAAATAGCAATGGTTTTGGCAAAAGAGGAATTGAACTTGAAATGTGCTGCGCGTGAGGCGCGCGCTTAACCACTGCGCCATGGGCCTGATCTCTCGCCGCACTCTCCCGTGCACTAAGCTCTTGCCCTCTCACCACGCGTCGACTATCGCAATCGTCGCAATTCAGATGCCGTTGCACTCTCCATATCTTCATAAACTACTTTTGTTCTGGTATACCTTCGAAATGTCTCCTATCACCTGAGTTATGCCCCTAGAAAGATGGACGATTAGGCTCCGCCCACCTCCCCTCTCCTCTCGTCTTTCCCCCCTCTCACAACAGTCGAAGCGCGCGTGGTTTTGGAGCTGTAACTCGGCTCAAAGATGAGATATCGACCCAAATCCAAAAGAATGTTCTTATTCATACATCTAGCAACATGGTAACACTAAATTTCACCCCTCTAAGTGAATTCTGCTGACCACGTTGTGGCCCCTAAACAAGGGGATCAGTTTTTCCTTTTGAAAAATGTAAAAACAAGGGGGTCAGTTTTTGCGCTTCTAACTTTAATTTGTGACCATAAAATATCCATTCCAGCTATCAAAAGTCATGTATTGCTACTTCCCGATCTCCGTCCATCGTAGGTATTCTTGTTCCTCATCTATTATCTTATAAGACGAATTCTGAGAGATTGCATGAATCTGGCATGTTCATTTGACAAAATATTCAAAATGGTCCTATTCCTTCACTACTATGTGCGTATAATAGCATCAGTATATGAACTTTTTTGAAATATGTTTCAGAGCCGTAAGCTGTCGCATACCACGCCTGTCGCGTAAGGATCGGATAAAGGGTGGAACATCGAAAATGGCGAACTTGAGTTAGATACAATTTTGGATAGCCCTTAGGATATCTAGGAAGGACCCGCGAGCGTTTGTCCCAGAAATCGATTTTCTCGACGATAGACGACGTCAAATTTTGAGGGAGGCAAAAGTGCCTCTTTGGAGCATTGTAGCTCAGCCCACAGTAAAAATAGAGAAAAGTCGCCAACAGAACTTCGGTGAGGAATCATCTGAAGATTAACCCTGACCTATTGGGCCCAACTTAAAATGACAACTAATTAATCACACTAATTAAAACTTCTCATTTGCACAAGAGTTTCAAGCCCAGGATAATCTCGACGCCATTCGACGCAGCTCACCGAGACGAATCGAATGATATGCTGAACGGTCACATTTTATGGGTGACTCGTTCGCATGCAAAAAACACTTTTGGGCGCCGCCTCTCCCGCGTCACCTCCACGTGAGAGAGGCAGAAAGATGCGCGCGCTACTGGAGAGGTCACCGTCTCAGTGGTGAACTATATCACCATTTCTGCATAACTACATATTTTGGTTATGCGATTCTGAAATGCTTTACTTGCAGTGGGTCCAATTAGATTGTATCAGTATCTTGAAGAAAAACAATGCTAGAAGAATGAAAGAAATTAGTGGTCTTTATCTTTTTGTTATCATTTTTCATTACAAATTACTTCTCCAATTTGGATTTTTAAGATAGATCAACCGGAAATAATATTGCGAAAAATCAGCAAAAACATATGTCCTAAAATGGAATCGAACTCATGACATTCAAAATGGAACGAAAAAAATTCTGACGTCTTACCGACTGAGCTATGCTCGAGACATGGTACTGAGCCCTAGCTAGATCGTGACCTACCCATCACTTCGCGCGTCTCTCTCTCGCCACTAGAGGTCAAAGGGAAGGGGCAAAAAGTGTGATTGTTTTTCGCATGCGAACGAGTCATTTTCCCATAAAATGTGACCGTTCAGCATATCATTCGATTCGACTCGGTGAGCTGCGTCGAATGGCGTCGAGATTATCCTGGGCTTGAAACTCTTGTGCAAATGAGAAGTTTTAATTAGTGTGATTAATTAGTTGTCATTTTAAGTTGGGCCCAATAGGTCAGGGTTAATCTTCAGATGATTCCTCACCGAAGTTCTGTGCGAAGGTGTGTGTAGTAGTAAAGATGCAAGGACGGAATCTGATTCTCCATCGAAAGTTATAGTCAATAGTTACTTTCAATTTTGTAGCCATTTCGGAGGTTTCAGGAAACTCATTTTAAGGCAAAAAGCCCTATGAAAATGATCACGCTCATAACAGTGACAATGATTATAGAAGAAAAAACGATTTATAGACGATTTTACTTGTATTCTCGTCCGATTCTCATGAGAATAGAGTCGCTATTTGATATCGATTGACTAAGTTCATCTGGGTCGTGTGATGGGCTCTGTAAACAAATAAATCATACTTTTTGTGATCGTAACATTTTCTGTATTATGATAACTGTAAATCTGCGTACGGCCATCGCCAATAAAAGAGAAGTCAGTTCGGTATAAAAGTAATACCGATGATCTGTCGCTGTATTCTTCGTTCGGCGGTTCGTATTCCATTCCAACTGCGATGCAAGCGTCTAAACGACATCGAGAACAGGTATACTTGACTTCTGTAAACAATTACTCTATGACCATTTACAAATATATGATTAAGGATATTTAATTAAGGAGATGTAATCGTCCAAGCTTATGGCAGACTGATATATGTATTCGGGAAGTTCCGAAATCGGTTCGAAATCGTTGCTAGAGAAGTGAAACAAAAGTGAGAAGCAGGCCGGGTAGGCCTCGTATAATAGCACCAGGGTATAAACTTTTTTGAAACATGTTTCAGAGCCGTAAACTGTCGCATACCTAAAAGCCGGTTCTATGAACTTTCAAAATTCAAAAATTCGTAACTTTTTAAAAAGTCATCCAAAACATTCGTTCAAAAAAGCAATCGAATCGCACTTTTATTGTAAACATATCTTCTGTTTCGTTGAAAATGAAATATTGACTGTAATGACCTCAAAAAGTTGAAAATCTGTTTTTCCGACCAAAAAAACTGCTCTCCTGAAAAATTTTCTCGAACGTATAAAAAAATTGACGACGGAATCTGATTCTCCATCGAAAGTTATATCTAGGATACGTTTTGTAGCCAATTCGGAGGTGGGCGTTTTTCAGGAAACTCATTTGAAGGCAAAAAAGCCCTATGAAAGTGCCTCAGATCGAAAAATCCGAAATTTCACTTTTTGTCAAATCCGCTTCTAATCGTTCGGAAACATTGTTAGGCACTTTAGGGGTGCATTTTGAGCAGTTGTATACCCGTACAACATTGTATAAGAGAACTTATCATCTTTCCCCCTCTCATCGTTCCAAAACGCATGTCTTTCTGCTATTGATATTAAGTTTTGCTTACTTTTTTATCCATTGTATTCTAGATTCAATACGAGAATGATCAACGTCCCTGACAATGAGTGCATCGTTGTCCTCTCCACTGTATTCACCTTCTTGGTTCTTCTAGTCAACAGTTTCTTGCTCTTTTTGATGACGAAACACACGCCTCACTCGTTCGCCAATTTCGGGCTTGTTCTAAAGTTTCATGTAATCAACGATATTTCCACGATAATCGCAGCTTTTGCCGTTATGAATCGGTAACGACAAAATATATATATGTGTATTGTCAAAAGCTGCTGACAAATTTTCGTTCGGATACTATTAATTCATACCGCACAGAAATAGCTCTTTTTATAGGTCGATTCCCGTTGATGACTCCTTCATTTATATATCCCATGGTCACTGTGGATGGATTAGTTCGACTGCTTGTTATTTATCCTATGGCCACATGACCATGGGAGGGTCAATGACGGTTGATTTTCGATTCGGTTTTTACTGCAATAAACGCAGTAGTTACTTACTAATAGTGTTGGAGAAGTATAACATATAACAAGGAGATTTTAAGGATAACTACTGAAGAAATTGAATTTGAACATATTCTTTAAAATACATTTCAGATTTATATCGTTCTCGTTTCGTTCATTGTTCGTCTTCGCATTGCGCAAGATCGTAGGACTTCGAAGCTATCGATCTGCTTCTTTCTCACTGTCGCAACCGTACCTGTCCCTCTTGCCATTTTCGTAAGACAACTATTTTGAGAAACAAGGAAAAGCAAACGGTATTCTTATTCGGGGTTTGGAACATTATTATTGCAGATCCTATTTATCTACTCCAGAAGTGCGGATTTAATAATGCGGGAAATGTTGAGCGAGAGACTGCCGCAGTACGTGATGCAGGGAGAGATTCTCTTCGGTTAACGCTTATCTTTTTATCATAATTGACTTGCCGCAATATTAATAATTTTCTATAGGAAGGTTGAGTTCCTATAGAAGATCGCGCCAAACCACCTCATTATGAAAAAAATTGCTCACCGAGAGTGGGATGATGATGGGGAATCGTTCTCTGAGATTCTCTGAGAAACAAAATGAGAAATCCATGGAGAATAAATCGTAACATTCTCTTGAATATGTAATTTATGATCAATGGAAGATTTTTCTATATGTTTTATCCTTGAGTTGAGCAATATTCATGTATACGTTTTTCTTTTTCAGGAATTGAAGATACTCGGTCGGTCAGTGTGATTGTGATGAACGCGCTCATGATTTTCGCGCCGATTCCCGTTTATATTATAATTCTTAGCGTGAGGTGATGTGCGTCACATTAATTATATATACATATTTAATCGACGCCCGAGGGCGCAATGAGATAACGTATGAATCGTGAGTAAAAATCAGTAAATTACGACTCTCTATAAGGTAGGTGGTAGGGGGATTTTCTAGATTTCTTTTCCACATTGGAATGATAAGTGATTTATGTCGCTTCAATAAGATCTCATGTCAATTATTCAGTGAGATGTAGGCAAATTTCAAATATGATATCTAATAACTCATTCATTAGGTCGAGGATTGCAAAATGTCTCAGCAATTCCGTTATCGCTTTGAGTCAGAAGACGTTGTCGATGCATGTACAATTTCTCAAAGTACTTTATTTAAAACTTTAACTTTAACTTTTACAGCATGCGGGTTCGGAAAACGTCAACATCATTTCACAAAAATACATAATTGGAAAATGGTCTTTTAAGATTACGATTGAACAAAGATCTAAAAATCTGTGTTCAGTGATGTATTGATAACGAAAAGAAGTCTACTACGATATTCCACATCATAATTCAGATGCTCACTCTACAAATCGTCACCCCACCGACAATTTTCATTTCTACATTGATTCCTTTCCTATTGGAAAAATACGAGATACTTCGTGATCCCATTAATGAGGCGTTTGTTAATATTGTACGGTTAACAAATAATAACTATTATTTACTGACTAATTAAACATCCGAAAGAAACAAGGGTACTGTTTTAGATAGCATGTCTGTCAACGATATTAAGTCCGCTAATTGTGTTATTCCACATCGCTCCGTACCGAAGGTGAGTATAGTTTTGAAAAAAAATAATTATTATTCTTTCGAAAAAATTCCTGGGCACTGATAAATTCGCCAAATTTGATTCTTGTCTCACTTTTAGTTCAGTGCCTGCATCAATTACCTGAAGAGAGCAAAACAATCGCAAGTGATCGTGATAACAGTCAACTAAGTGATTGAATGGTTGAATGTTTTTAATAAAAGTACACTTCTTATATTGTTACGTCTTTGAAGAAAAACATAAACTGATTTTAGTATTTGAAGAAAAAAATATTTTCAATGTACTATTACTAATAATTATTAGAAGAAGAAAGATGAGAAAATATAACGAAAAGGTACACTATGTACTGTGCCTGGCGACGTAAGAAGAAGGAAGCACAACCCACAATTCTCTCGTCTTTTACAACGACGACGTCCCATGTCATCTTGTTGAGGACCAGTTCCATTTCGACATTCTCGTCCTTGGATGTGAGTGTCCGGGCGCTGATGGTGCCAATGTAGATGAGGATAGAGGGAACTGGCTAGTAGAGGAACAATGGGCGGATGGTGAAACGAAAAACTATTCTACCACTCACTACGCTTTTGAGAACCCAAAATGAATGGATTATATTCGAAAATCATTGGAATATTTTGTTTCGAAAAAAGTTTGAATTGTCATCGTGAAACACTGATTTTCATCATAGGTACGGGGAGTAACTTTGTTACCTCGGAATTCCTCCACTACTAGGGAATCGAAATGTCTGTCTGTTTGTGTGTTGGTTTTTTTTCCTTCCGCGTGACGGACGTTTTTCCGTTTTCCCGTTATAACTCTTTTCAAAGTTAAGCAATCTTCTCACATCCTTTTGCATGTGATAGGCAACGACGAAACACATCGAAATTAATATTTGAAAAATCGATTATTTCATGGCCAAGTCGGTAGCGAGCTCGACTAGAAATCCGAGGGTCTCAGGTTCAATCCCCGCCGGTGCATAGTCTTTTGCCGCATTTTTTGCAAGTGTCAAATGTGGCCCAAACCCATTTTTGTGTGACGAGATTCACATTTGAGCATCTTTTGCCGAGTTTCGAAGTGAAATATCGATTGATTTCACTTGATTTCACTCAATTTCACGAAATTTTCGTACATTTCGTTCCAAATCATTCCACATGTTGGCAAACTTCACAGGAAGGGGTTTAAAACGAGAGAACAAGGGAAATCAAGAGGGACTTTCTCACTTTGGCACACTATCTCGCCCCTGACCCCTTTCTGGAGGCTCGGAATCGTGTTTCGGGAAGCTTTATAAAGTGCTTCAAAATCGCTCTATCTTCTCGGATCCCTTTGCATTCGACAACAGACCAAAATCCCCTTCAAATTTTACAAATTGTAATTGACCAAATCCATAGCCAAGTGGGTTACGCGCTTGACTTTCAAACCGAGACCCCCAGGTTCGAACCCCGCCGCGGGCAAAACGTTTGCCGCATTTTTCGCAATTGTCAGAAGCCCTTTCAACACGTTCTTGAGTAACGTGAAACACGATTTCACCTGTTTTGCCGAGTTTTAACATGAAAAATCGAAAATTTCGAAAAGTTGCCAATTGATTCGCAGAACGTGAGGGAACACAGGAAAAGTGTTTTGCGATGTCGGAAACGTGTTCGAACACGACGGGGAAATCAACACACTGTATCCTGCGTTTCCGTTGAGAAAGGCTCGTGAGGCTGAGAGCGATCGAAAAAAGTTGCCACGGAGCCACGAAGTGGCGTAGTGGCAACTTTTTTTCGATCGCTCTTAGCCTCACGAGCCTTTTGCAACGGAATAAGCCAATACTCTTTCTAGAGATTACCATTCCCCAACATACTAAACTCCCCCTGGACCGTACTTGGAGCCGGCTACCGAGTCCTCCTCCCTGGACCGAACCTCAAGCAAGCTACCGAGTTCCCCCTGAACCGTACCTAAAGAAGGCTACCGAGGTCCCCCTGAACCGTACCTGAAGAAGGCTACCGAGATCCCCCTGGACCGTACCTGGAGAAGGCTAACGAGATCCCCCTGGACCCAATCTTAAGCCGTTTATTTAGCTCCCCCTGGACCGAACCTGGAGCCAGCTACCGATCTCCCCCTGGACCGAACCTGGCGCCAGGTACCGATCTCCCCATGGACCGAACCTTCACCCATAACTGTGCATAGAGCGTAGTGTACGCATAGAGCGTAGTGTACGCATAGAGCGTAGTGTATTTAACCTCAACACATCCCGGCTAGTTATGTTTTATATCCATTCAGTAAGCATTCACTTGCAATGAATTTAATGCTAATGAAGGGATTTTTAATAGTAAAAATATTTTTTTCTTTAATTTGAAACGGTTCTCCACTCTTCTTTCTCCACGCGATTTATATGTTTTATATCGAAACGAGAGAGCGTGCGTTAGGAGGAGAGTTGAAGAACCGTTCACTAAATGTAAGAAAGAAAACCTTGGAGAGCCGTTTTTCTGGCAAATTTGATCCCAGATTTGATGTCATTTTCGAATTATTTTTTTCGTGACGATGTGACTTGGTTAGCAGTAGTGTACTACTAGTACACACTTTTTACTATTTGCCTAACAATAACACTTGACAAATTTCTAGGCTCGTTGCTCAACCATATGATTCAATGATCCAAATAAATTACGGCAATTTATGCTACTGGGTAATATCACTAATGAAACGTGACTTTGGTAAATAATCCGAAACCGACAATAAATGATCGGATTACAAAATACTGTAACCTCATTGCCCTTTTCACACTGTGAATAGTGCGTACTACGAAACTGGTTTTAGGACTGAGAGGAAAATACCGTCAAATTAACAACCTTGAGCATCGCAGATACGCCTTCTTTCATTTCGAGTGCATTTATTGTCTCTACAAATTGTGTTTCATTGAGAAACGCTGGTTTCTGATTATGAAGGAAACAATTTGATTGATTGCTTTGATTTCTTTATAGTAAATGTTCTAGTACTGAGATTGCTGAGATTCGTTTATTTCTTTTATTTCATAATATCTTATTTACTGAATGGTCCCTTATAACTTTAAAAAAACTTGATTTAAAATTTGCAGTATCTGGATTATTACTGACAATTCGAAAATTGAATAATGCTAGTAAATTGGTTGAAACGAAATCAGACAGACGAATTCTTTCCGTTGTTCGAAATCATCTACGCATTTGAGGTATGCAAGTTTGTGCTTACGGGGTCACAATATACGGGGGGGTGACAATTCCGCAACGCGACATTTCCGCAACGAGGTTTTTAACTGCTCTAAACTTATCTGCATATCTCCACCAAAGTGTTATCATGATCAGAATCACGAGGGCTTTCAAACCCACAAATTAACTAATTAGCTAATTAAAATTTGGCTAATTAGCAGAAAATTCAAAATGGTCAGACAAATACAGCAACAAAGCGAATCGATGGAGGTGAGCAAGTAACTAACAAGGGAAAAAAGTTAATACAGATTCCTCGAGTTTGAGAAAAGTTATAAGCCGTTGCGAAAATGTCGGTTGCGGAATTGTCACCCCTCCCCCAATAATCACGTTTAGCTATTCTTCATAGTTCTGGCACTTTTCATTGGACCACTAATACTGGCAGCAGCATTTAAATCGACGAGTCTCAATCGAAATGTGTCCAACACTTTCTTTGCATCGACCTAAACATTATACTTCAGTTTCGTCTTCATATCTTTTTCGGCGTCCTCCACACTTGTGTCTACATATCCAGTCGTCTTATTGTCATGGTGCACCAATACCTTGGCACATCGGAATTCGGTATATTCCGCTGCTTATTTTATTCACTATTTCATTAAACTTTACTTCTCATGCAATTATTGCACGTAGTTTTTGCCTCTAATCATAATAGTTGTGCGTAAATTCATGTATTGATTTTTCTCACAATATTCCATCCTTGTATATCTCTTACTACTTGTTATCTATCAGTGGAGACGTGGTATCTGCATATGTGCAGCTTAATGAAGGAGGAATTCTTAGCGTACATGACGCTCCTGTGAGTAATTTGCTTTGTATTTGCAGCAGCGTCTGAATTCGTGTTAAAGAATTTATTTTATTTCAGTATCTCAATTATCGCATGGGATCGTTGGATGGCGACTAAATATTGGGCGTGGTGAGCATTTGATTTTTAAAAAAATCGATTAAGTATCTAAGATAATTTTTTAAAACTGTGTATTCGTTACCGTATTCAGGTACGAAAGCGGCGTTCCTTTGACTCTTATTTTTTTCGTCATCCAATAAATTGTCCAGCTAATGATTAGCTGCCCGATTGGTTACCTGGTTGTTAATGGTATGCCCTAATCGACAAAAAAATGCAAAAATGCTCAGGAAAAGAGTGAAAGAAGTTCAAATACCCACAATTATTGTAACCTCGGTTGTGATGATAAAAAAAAACTTGAAATTTTATTTTCCTTTTTAATGTTTAACTGATGTAATAAATATTACATCCCTAACTTCATGGACAGCCGTTTTATAGCGGAAAATCGATAATCACATTATTTCAAATATTAAGTTTTCTTTTTCGGGTGATTGTTTACACAACAGAAGAGAGATAGTTTATGAAATTGAAAATCGCATTATTTTGCTTTTTTTAAATATTTTTTTTGTTTTTTTTGCGAACAATACATTAACAATGAGAAATAATTTGATCCCATAATTTAGTAAATAATTAAATTAGAAATTCATTTTTTTCTATTTCTGATTATGCCAAAAGAATAACGATCAAAGATATTCAATAGTATTATTTTTCAGAATACATTGACGAATTTCTTTACTACGGAGTGATTCTTGCTATCGGGACAACGGTATGGTGAAAATCGAAATTAGATTACTGTACTTACATTTCAGTTATATCTCCTAGTGTACCGTCACAATTTGAAAGTTTTGGCGCAGCTGAAGCGGGGACCAGTAATAAATAAATATTCAGTTTCTAAAATCTACCAAATACGTGAAAACATTATCATTTTCCGCGTAAGAGAAACACGCTAATTGTAAGCGATACGGCGTAAATCTTTTGAGATTGCTACAAGTATTGCACAGCGATTGGTGTTCGCTTGCGTGCCTCCTTTCATCTTCTATCCCATCTATAGTCTGGTCCCTCCAAATATCGGCTACGACTTCCTTCGTCTATTTTCTGTTTCAATGTACGATTTGTTCCTCTCCATGTACGTCAATTGGTCCATGAATCGTTGTGAAATGATCATGGAATATGATTTTTTTTCGTCATAGTTGACTGAATAAGACGCGACAAAACGATGCTTAAATAAAAGATGGTATTGACACTCCAATTGTTTGCTTCAGGTCGTGTGTCGTCATGTTTTGCTATTTGCCGTACTTCGAACCTCGATTGCTAACCGCCATAAACATCAACCATCCCTCTCACTCCGTAGTTAGCATTACGACGTAAGAGCGAAAATGCGGCGACTGAACAATTCCGTTCTTTCCAGGCAAATTCCAGACGCCACCAATTCATATTTCCAAATGCTGTCGAGAGATTGGTCTTGAAATTGTTTATGATTTTTGTTCCGACGCAGAGTGTTCTCTTGAAGGAAGTATAGTCTACCGAGTATTATGTAGTGGCTATTGTTTTCCGTGCATGCACTTTAAATTGCTTCCCATATTCCTTCTGACTAGAAAATAAGTTGACACTCCCGATACCAAACTACCTACATAAATTCCAATAAAAATGAGTTCTCGACGAACAATATAAGAAAAAAACAATATGAGACTCGAACACTCTGAGAATAGTTAGAAAATATCCAGTTTTAATTTTGATTTGGCTGAAAACAAGACCCAATGAAAAGATAATTGTCGTCATTGAGCTGGCCTCGCGGAAGAACACTTCTAAGCCATCGTTACAACGGGCATATCACAGTGTGATGGCCAATGCAAAGAAGGAATACACACCCATGCACGCGTGGTGTCCCTTCCTACCGTATACCGAGAAAGAGTGGGTTAAACAAAGGCAGAGTCTCCCGAAAAGTAAGAAATTGCATGTATGAACCCCGAACCCCTCGAGTAACGCTGTAGACACGTTCTCTGGACTAGAGTTTGAAAGATAACTAACTAGTTGTTTCATTCTTCATTTCGCCCATTGCTTTAGCGAGCTATGCAACTAGTTGCTTTCTGACTAGAGAAATGTACATAATATAATTGACATGATTCATTTCGGGAATTATTAATATGCGTATGCGGGGGATCGTGAGATCATTTCTCACGATGTCCGGATTCAAAATCGGTTGGGTGACGCCGTGCTCAAACGATTAATCAGTGGAACGTACTATCATGCCAAAATGTTGGTAATGTTTCATTCTTTTCACTAATGATATTAGTTATCGTGTAAAATGTATTGTCAATTTATTTTTCATTATTAGGACGACAATCAGCCCCTGAACTCTTGTCAATTGGTTGAAAAGGGATGTTTTGCTTACTCTCATAACTTTTATTTGTAACAAAAAACCCAATATTGTTATTACGGGTGCTCTTGAAAATAATTTTACATAGTTATTTTTAAATAGTAAAATAGTTATTTTTGTTTACGTTACCAAATATTTAAATGGTAAGTGGTTCACGATCCATGTGGTTATTACGCTCGTATCGAAAAGCTTCACAAAAGCTACAAGTTACACACGCCGCTCAAAGCAACGGGTAAATGACGGAATGGTCCGTTGCTTCAGAATAAAATCAACTAGTTGCCCAGTGCTCAAACCGTTACTTTTCAAAGTATAATCCGGACCAAGTGGGCCGCTGTAACACCGGTCAACTTAGCTCTTCGCATTCATGGGGAATCGCCGATCAGCAGTTTCCTATGGTAGTGCTAGGTACAGTACGCTATCATTCCGCTTCAGAGAAAATTGAGAGTCGTTTGAGCCTCCCGCGCTTTATTTACACAACTTTTCTGTGATTCGCTTTCATATTTGATACCACCTCGTGATGGTTGCGAATCTGGACAAATCTCGATTTCTTTTTTTTCTGTCCGTACAGTGCGATCGCATTCTGCAAGCAATTCTGCAATTTGCTTTTGCAATTTTTTCAATTTAATTGCAATGCAATTTATTCTGCAAGCAATGTCGTAATTTGTTGAATTCACTCCATAAGAACATGATCATTGCAACACAGAAAAGTTTAGCACACAGACCGGGAACAAGTTAATACTTCATACGAATGGCCATCGTCTCTAATTGAATCGTTGTTTTCTGCACCCTCTTCGTTCTCCACGTCAACAGCTTCTTGCTCTTTTATATGACGAAATACGCTTAACCGCGATTTCGGTTACACCGTAGAGTGTTGCAAAGATGAACTTGAGATCTTTATTCATAATACGGGAAAAGAGAGAAAGGTAAATGATTTGATGTATGGGGAAGCTCAGGACAAGGTCAGATGAAATCGAGATAATTGGATAGACATCATCTAGTAGACTAATTAATAATGACACCTGACAAATAACACCACACTCGTTCGCCAATTTCAGAAACGTTTTTGAATGCAAACTGAAGAAGCACGCGTCTCAGGAGAGTATCGAACTGTTTTTGGCACAAGTAAAATTTCGCAAGCATTTCGCAAAATTTTTTTTCGAAATTTTGTGTGTTTATTGACTTTTACATTATTATGGGTTCAACTAATGCGATGTTAAAAATCGAGGATAAGATCAGAGATGTGATCTTTTGTCTGTTAAAAATTCCAACCAAAAGATCGAGTATTTGAATTCCCGCACTTTCTGTTTTCATCGATTTTCTCGGCTCCTAGAGAAGGTAGAGAATTAGTTTTTTGTTCATTTGTTCCAAATAGGAATGTCGGCCGTCACCTAACGTTTTAACATTTTCGCACCACTGGGAATCGAGATATACGCAAAAATCGATTAATGCGGGAATTCAAATTTGAGATCTTTTCGATCTTTTGGTCGTGCATTTTTTAACAGGCAGATGTCAACATTTGGGATCTTTTCGAAGTTTTTTTAACGCCACATAAGATACCTGAGAATTATTATACCCTTAAACACATTCCCCGATTTTATGCTGCCCGCGGACTTTGAGGTAATTTTTTTTCTTTTTTTTGGTGGTTAAACACAATTTCTGTGGAAAATTTCTCCTTAGAGGTAATGTTTATTTTTTTCGTTCACGTCGCCGAGATATGAGAGCGTAGGCACATTATTCGAATCCTTGTCAACTTGCCCAGACTTGCATGAAAAGAAAACAACTGTTTTTCGAGCGGGATTTCTGAAAATGAGTGACTCAAATTTACTACCAAATTTTAAAAAAAACATACCACACAGATCGATAATACATCGAAAATAAAAAGTATCTCTAAGAGGAAAGTTTTCAGAGAAATTGCGTGTAACCACCGAAAAAATAGCCTCAAAGTCCGCGCGCAGCATCATAACGAAGCTGCATAAAATAGGGGAATGAGTTTTAGTACATAGTAACTCAATAACACTCAGGTATCTTAGTTGGACACGTAGGCATCCGAAAATGTCAAAAACTGAAGTTCGAAAAAAACATAGTCCATGCCAGAATTTGGACGGCGGGATGTAAGCAACCGCTAGTCATTCGTTGGGTCACGAGTTCGATCCTCGTCGAGGCCAACCAAGCCTTCCATCCACCCCGGGGCGGTAAATTGGTAGCAACTATGATTGCGGAAGGTAACGTGCCCTAGATGCCTTGGGAAAGCTTGAGTTACGTAATCCCACGTTGCAGCTGGCTTACCGGCTTGCCCCATCTAGTGTGGTAGCTTGCTACTGTAAAATCGCTTGACATGGAACACCTTTACCTTTTGCCAGAATTTGTGTTAGCTGTTTCGATCCTCTCGTGAAAGGATACCCTATTCTAAGCTGAGTTATTGCGATTCCTGTGATAGAACCTGTAAATCCCTAAAACTAGGATCTGCAACCTGGGATCGATTTCATGTCACCTTGGTACTCTTACATAGAAGTATGATCGAAATCAAAAGTACTTTTTTTGGAAATTGTAAATGTCTTCTTGCAATCTCTGGTGAGATCTGTCTTATTAATGCGATTTTGTTATGGGAAGTTCGTAGTCAAAAAAATTCAATGTATTGCTAGAAAAAAGTGCTCACATTGCTTATCTTCTGAGCCGTATTTTTAGCCTAATATTTATCAGTTCCAAATTTATTTATTAGTCACATCTTACAATTCGATTTCAGATTTGTATGTATATTTTATTTATTTTCAATTATATTAAATAGAAGAAGAATAAATAATGATGATAAAAAAACAAAAATGGCAAATGTTTTGAGTATTTGTGAGAACCAAGAGTGTCCTGACACGCGACCAAAGATGCGACAGCAGTGGAAATTGGACGCAGCGCTCTTCTCGACTAGTGGTAAGCGTGCGGCCGCCGTGTAGAAACCATGCGCTCCACGACGATCAGCATTTCAAGGGAGGAACTTATGGTGTACAACGTTCCGTGCATCCACAACAAAAAGGGCCGAGCGGCTGCAAATCTCAATTAATTTGTGTTAGTTTTCTCAATGCTATAGAATTGTTTTTGGGAGTAAAATTATTTCTGAAAGAATACGAGGGGTGACAACAGATCGTGGAAGGAATCCTTCTGCAAGAAACGATACTAATTAAAACTAGGGCAATGGATATGACTGGCCAGATGTCACAGAAATCGAGAATGTCAGACAGCCAGTCGTGCATGACTTCGTTTCTCGAATGACCATCATAACGAGATGACAAATAGTGTGTGTAGAACGGCGAATGCCAGGTACACGAAAATTGCCGGTGAGCAGCACTCGTTTTATGTCCAAGTAACGCATCGCTCCAACAATTATCGATCTCTTTAAGGTCCAACAATTATAGATCTCTTTAATGTTTTTAATGAAATAGTAAACGCTAAAAATCGTTTCAGTATTCTGATCTCACTCTGGGCGATATCTTCAATATTTGTTCTTCTCAACGTCGCCGCTATCTACGCCCACACCCTTACCTTCTCTCTCATTGAACGATAAAGTAAAAGAAAAAGAAAATTTGTGAAAGTATTCTTGTCTCACTCTGGGCGATTTCACTAACTTTCGTACTTCTCAACATCGCTCTTGTCTACAATCAATCAATAAGTCAATCAATTTATCATAGGAAGCTATATTTCCGTTGTTATATGACTCAGCTACCATAATCGTTTGCACTATCTAAATCTCTTCTGGCAAATTTTATATCAAATTTAATGCGGAGTTCGATTTTTTTCGGGACGAAATGGCTGGGTTAGCGGTAGTAGACTACTAGTACACATATTTCGAGTACTTCGCCTGAACTATTTGCCTAACAATAACACTTGACAAATTACTAGTTTCGTTGCTCAACCATATGATTCAATGATCCAAATGCATTACGGAAATTTATGCTACTGGATAATATCACTAATGAAACGTGACTTTGGTAACTAATCCGAAACCAACAATAAATGATCGGATTACAAAATACTGTAACCTCATTGCCTTTTTTCACACTGTGAATAGTGCGTACTACGAAACTGGTTTTAGGAGTGAGAAGAAAATACCATTATATTAACAACCTTGAGCCTCGCAGATACGCCTTCTTTCATTTCGAGTGCAATTTTCTTCTCCACAATTTTTTGTTTCATTGAGAAACGCTAGTTTCTGATTATGAAGGATTCAATTGTATTGATTGCCTTGATTTCTTTATAGTAAATTGTTCTAGTACATTGCTGAGATTCGTTTATTTCTTTTATTTTATAATATTTTTTTACTGAATGGTTCCTTATAACTTAAAAAAACTTGATTTAAAATTTGCAGTATCTGGATTATTACAGACAATTCGAAAATTGAATAATGCTAGTAAACTGGTTGAAACGAAATCAGACAGACGAATTCTTTCCGTTGTTCGAAATCATCTACGTATTTGAGGTATGCAGGTTTGTGCTTACGGGGCCACAATATACACATTTAGCTATTCTTCATAGTTCTGGCACTTTTCATTGGACCACTAATACTGGCAGCAGCATTTAAATCGACGAGCCTTAATCGAAATGTGTCCAACACTTTCTTCGCATCGACTAAAAACATTATACTTCAGTTTCGTCTTCATATCTTTTTCGGCGTCCTCCACACTTGTGTCTACATATCCAGTCGTCTTATTGTCATGGTGCACCAATACCTTGGCACATCGGAATACGGTATATTCCGCTGCTTATTGTTCTCATTTATTTCATTAAACTTTGCTTCTCATGAAATTATTGCACGTAGTTTTTGCCTCTAATCATAATAGTTTTGCGCAAATTCATATTTTGATTTTTCTCACAATATTCCATCCTTGTATATCTCTTACTACGTGTTATCTGTCAGTGGAGACGTGGTATCTGCATATGTGCAGCTTAATGAAGGAGGAATTCTTAGCGTACATGACGCTCCTGTGAGTAATTAGCTTTGTATTTGCAGCAGCATCTGAATTCGTGTTAAAGAATTTATTTTATTTCAGTATCTCAATTATCGCATGGGATCGATGGATGGCGACTAAATATTGGGCATGGTGAGC
Organism: Pristionchus fissidentatus; assembly: GCA_036245785.1. Classification (NCBI taxonomy): domain Eukaryota; kingdom Metazoa; phylum Nematoda; class Chromadorea; order Rhabditida; family Neodiplogasteridae; genus Pristionchus; species Pristionchus fissidentatus. The sequence goes on from BTSY01000004.1 coordinate 15,629,469, forward strand.
ATTTGATTTTAAAAAAATCGATAAAGTATCTAAGATAATTTTTTAAAACTGTGTATTCGTTACCGTATTCAGGTACGAAAGCGGCGTTCCTTTGACTCTTATTTTTTTCGTCATCCAATAAATTGTCCAGCTAATGATTAGCTGCCCGATTGGTTACCTGGTTGTTAATGGTATGCCCTAATCGACAAAAAAATGCAAAAATGCTCAGGAAAAGAGTGAAAGAAGTTCAAATACCCACAATTATTGTAACCTCGGTTGTGATGATAAAAAAAAACTTGAAATTTTATTTTCCTTTTTAATGTTTAACTGATGTAATAAATATTACATCCCTAACTTCATGGACAGCCGTTTTATAGCGGAAAATCGATAATCACATTATTTCAAATATTAAGTTTTCTTTTTCGTGTGATTGTTTACACAACAGAAGAGAGATAGTTTATGAAATTGAAAATCGCATTATTTTGCTTTTTTTAAATATTTTTTTTGTTTTTTTTGCGAACAATACATTAACAATGAGAAATAATTTGATCCCATAATTTAGTAAATAATTAAATTAGAAATTCATTTTTTTCTATTTCTGATTATGCCAAAAGAATAACGATCAAAGATATTCAATAGTATTATTTTTCAGAATACATTGACGAATTTCTTTACTACGGAGTGATTCTTGCTATCGGGACAACGGTATGGTGAAAATCGAAATTAGATTACTGTACTTACATTTCAGTTATATCTCCTAGTGTACCGTCACAATTTGAAAGTTTTGGCGCAGCTGAAGCGGGGACCAGTAATAAATAAATATTCAGTTTCTAAAATCTACCAAATACGTGAAAACATTATCATTTTCCGCGTAAGAGAAACACGCTAATTGTAAGCGATACGGCGTAAATCTTTTGAGATTGCTACAAGTATTGCACAGCGATTGGTGTTCGCTTGCGTGCCTCCTTTCATCTTCTATCCCATCTATAGTCTGGTCCCTCCAAATATCGGCTACGACTTCCTTCGTCTATTTTCTGTTTCAATGTACGATTTGTTCCTCTCCATGTACGTCAATTGGTCCATGAATCGTTGTGAAATGATCATGGAATATGATTTTTTTTCGTCATAGTTGACTGAATAAGACGCGACAAAACGATGCTTAAATAAAAGATGGTATTGACACTCCAATTGTTTGCTTCAGGTCGTGTGTCGTCATGTTTTGCTATTTGCCGTACTTCGAACCTCGATTGCTAACCGCCATAAACATCAACCATCCCTCTCACTCCGTAGTTAGCATTACGACGTAAGAGCGAAAATGCGGCGACTGAACAATTCCGTTCTTTCCAGGCAAATTCCAGACGCCACCAATTCATATTTCCAAATGCTGTCGAGAGATTGGTCTTGAAATTGTTTATGACTTTAGTTCTGGCGCAGAGTGTTCTCTTGAAGGAAATGTAGTCTACCGAGTATTATGTACTGGCTATTGTTTTCCGTGTATGCACTTTAAATTGCTTCCCATATTCCTTCTGACTAGAAAATAAGTTGATACTCCCGATACCAAACTACGTGCATAAATTCCAAAAAAATGGGTTCTCGACGAACAATATAAGAACAATATGAGACTCGAACACTATGAGAATAGTTAGAAAATATCCAGTTTTAATTTTGATTTGGCTGAAAACAAGACCCAATGAAAAGATAATTCTCGTCATTGAGCTGGTCTCGCGGAAGAACACTTCTAAGCCATTGTTACAACGGGCATATCACAGTATGATGGCCAATGCAAAGAAGGAATACACTCCCATGCACGCGTGGTGTCCCTTCCTACGGTATACCGAGAAAGAGTGGGTTAAACAAAGGCAGAGTCTCCCGAAAAGTAAGCAATTGCATGTATGAACCCCGAACCCCTCGATTAACGCTATAGACACGTTCTCTGGACTAGACTTTGAAAGATAACTAACTAGTTGTTTCATTCTTCATTTCGCCCGTTGCTTTAGCGAGCTATGCAACTAGTTGCTTTCTGACTAGAGAAATGTGCATAATATAATTGACATGATTCATTGCGGGAATTATTAATATGCTTATGCGGGGGATCGTGAGATCATTTCTCACGATGTCCGGCCTCAAAATCGGTTGGTTGACGCCGCGCTCAAACGATTAATCAGTGGTACGTCCTATCATGCCAAAATGTTGGTAATGTTTCTTTCTTTTCACTAATGATATTAGTTATCGTGTAAAATGTATTATCAATTTATTTTTCATTAGTAGGACGACAATCAGCCCCTGAACTCTTGTCAATTTGGTTGAAAACAGATGTTTTGCTTACTCTCATAACTTTTATTTGTAACAAAAAACCCAATATTGTTATTACGGGTGCTCTTGAAAATAATTTTACATAGTTATTTTTAAATAGTAAAATATAAGGGTGTCCGGAAAGTTTTCGCACTTTTTCGAAGAAACAACTTCTCATTGAATTTATCCGACAACTCACGGCGGCAATAACTCATTGTATGTTCTTTTCCTGCTCACGACTTTCTCCTATAGAACGGTCATAGTGATGATTCCTCTCCTTTAGAAATACAGGGTTTGCTAGTCAATTTATACCTCGAAGTCGGGTTCGAGCGGGTTTTCTGAAAATTAGTGACTCAAATTTACTACCATTTTTAAAAAAACAAACCACACAGATCGATAATAAATCGAAAATAAACAGTATCTCTAAGATGAAAGTTTTCAGAGAAATTGCGTGTAACCACCGAAAAAATAGCCTCAAAGTCCGCGCGCAGCATCATAACGAAGCTGCATAAAATAGGGGAATGATTTTTTTAGTACATTGTAACTCAATAACTCTCAGGTATCTTAGTTGGACCCTCAGGCATCCGAAAATGTCAAAAACTGAAGTTCGAAAAAAACATAGTCCATGCCAGAATTTGGACGGCGGGATGGCCGAGTGGTGTAAGCAACCGCTAGTCATTCGTTGGGTCACGAGTTCGATCCTCGTCGAGGCCAACCAAGCCTTCCATCCACCCCGGGGCGATAAATTGGTAGCAACTATGATTGCGGAAGGTAACGTGCCCTAGATGCCTTGGGAAAGCTTGAGTTACGTAATCCCACATTGCAGCTGGCTTACCGGCTTGCCCCATTTAGCGTGGTAGCTTTCTACTGTAAAATCGCTTGACATGGAACACCTTTTGCCAGAATTTGTGTTGTCTGTTTCGATCCTCTCGTGAAAGGATACCCTATTCTGAGCTGAGTTATGGCGATTCCTGTGATAGAACCTGTAAATCCCTAAAACTAGGATCTGCAACCTGGGATCGATTTCTTGTCACCTGGGTACTCTTACATAGAAGTATGATCGAAATCAAAAGTATTTTTTTTGGAAATTGTAAATGTTTTCTTGCAATCTCTGGTGAGATCTGTCTTATTAATGCGATTCCGCTATGGGAAGATCGTAGTCAAAAAAATTCAATGTATTGCTAGAAAAAGGTGCACACATTGCTTATCTTCTGAGCCGTATTTTTAGCCTAACATTTATCAGTTCCACATTTATTTATCAGTCACATCTTACAATTCGATTTCAGATTTGTATGTATATTTTATTTATTTTCAATTATATTAAATAGAAGAAGAATAAATAATGATGATAAAAAAAACAAAAATGGCAAATGTTTATTTTTTATATTAAATATGACGCTGTTTACGTTAGGATCAACAAGTGGCTGGAACAGGCCAAAAATCGAAATCGCTCAAAACTTGGTCCTAGGGGTAACTTTCGACGCTGAACACGCTGGTGCCATCGATTTCGCAATCTGACCCCTCTGGGCGCCGGTATGGCGCCGTGCCTCTTTGGCGCCAAACTTGTTTTTCGAATTAAACTTGCTTCGGAGTGCCCGTAGAGGCACGTAATCTCGCGCATACTTGCAGAATTTGATGCTCTATCTCATTGACTAGGTGGCTGGCGATTTCTCGTTTTTGAGAAAATGCGATTTTTTGATCCAGAGAGTAGAAAGTGAATTTACGCACATATATGAAAGAGCTCGTCATACTGATCAATTTGATATATAACACTAATAGGTTTAAGCCCTGCATCGAAAACTATTCAAGTTTTGCTGATTTTCGCGCGCGCGGAACGCGTGTGCAGACGCGGCATCCGCATGGCCGATGCGGTAGTGGTCTAGAACTGCACTCCGAAGGTCATTGGTTCGATTCCAATTGGTAGCAAAAGTTTTTGCCGATTTTTTTTTCATCGAAAAAATCACTTTTTCAAAATTTCAGAAAATGTGCCAATATGGTCAGGAGGTGAAAATTCGATGAAAAAAAATTCGGCAAAAACTTTTGCAACCGTTTGGAATCGAACCAGTGACCTTCGGATTGCAGTTCTAGACCACTACCGCATCGGCCATGCGGATGCCGCGTCTGCACACGCGTTCCGCGCGCGCGAAAATCAGCAAAACTTGAATAGTTTTCGATGCAGGGCTTAAACCTATTAGTGTTATATATCAAATTGATCAGTATGACGAGCTCTTTTATATATGTGCGTTAATTCACTTTCTACTCACTGGATCAAAAAATCGCATTTTCTTAAAAACGAGAAATCGCTTCTACCAGCCACCTAGTCCATGAGATAGAGCATCAAATTCTGATAGTATACGTGACTAACGCAGACGCAGGGAACGGTTTGATTTCGATCGGGCCGCATTCTCTGCCAACGCAAGTCTCCTCGCGTCACTGCCCCTTGTTCGACCCAACACTGCCCACGACGCCTACAGTACCATCAAGGCATTCACCAAGACTGCGGCAACCAACTGTTGGAGAGCACGACACAACCCACCATGGATATCGGCCACAACTCGGAACCTACTCGCCCAACGTCACCACCTGCAATCCAATCCCCAAGGATCCGTGGCCTATTCAGTCGCCTGCAATGCAGCCCGCACGAATCTGAAGGAGGATATCAGAAGGAGAAAGGAGACTCAGGCACGGCAAGCAGCAGCAATGGGAAGGAGTATCGTCAAGGAAATGCTCAACTTGCAATCATCTCGGAAGCGTCTACTCGTTCCCGACCCAGCAACTGGCGCTCTCTCCCAAGCTGCCACAATGGATGCCGTGCAACGCTTCTATCAGTCCCTCTACACTCCTGCGGTGGCGCTCCCACTGGCAGTTACCCCGAGACCACCCGACCCCCTCCCTCCCTTCCTACCCGACGAGACTAAGCACGCAATGTCCCTTCTCAAATGTGGTCACTCCCCCGGCTCTGATGGAATCCTGCCCGAGATGCTTTACCACTCCAGAGATTACCTCGCTCTCGTTCTCGCCGACCTTCTCAACTCCCTGGTAGCTGGAGACCCCGTGCCCGGCGACTTGGTGGAAGCTGTTGTGTCACTTCTCCACAAGAAAGGTGACCCTACGAACATCGGCAACTTCCGTCCCATCTCGCAGCTTACCGTTACTCTCAAGACCATCACAAGGGTAGTTCTGAAAAGAATCGAGGGCTCGCTAGAAGAGGCGGAATCGCACACCCAAACCGGTCTCCGGAAAGGGCACAGCACCCTCGACAACCTGCATGCCATCAAGCAGGTAGCAGAAAGAACCCATGAGTACGGTATCCCCCTCTACCTCGGATTTGTCGATTTCAAGAAAGCGTTCGATTGCGTGGAATGGAGCGCTGTTTGGCAAGCACTCTGGACTTCCGGAGCCCATCCCACCCTCGTTGATATTCTTCGCCGCATCTACGAGTCGTCTTCCACACTCATCCGAGTCAACGAAGATCTCGTCCCAGTCGACGTTAGAAGAGGAGTCCGTCAAGGGGACACTTTATCCCCTCGCCTATTCAACGTTGTGCTTCGATTCGCCATGGACGACATAGACTGGGAGAAGGATGGACTTAGAATCGATGGGAGGAACCTGACCCATCTGGAATATGCTGATGACGTGGCCCTCATTGCCAAGTCGTGGCCAGAGCTGGAAAGAATGCTGAAGAAACTGATGGATGCCTGTTCTCGAGTTGGTCTCGAAGTCAATGCTTCGAAGACTAATCTGCTCACCTCATGCACCACGACCCGAGCTCCCATTGTGATCGAGAACCACAAGTTCAATTTCATTCCATCGGCCACCTATCTCGGAGGAACAATTAGTCTTCCCCTAAATGTTCCTGAAGAAGTGGAACATAGGATTCGACTCGGATGGTTCGCATGGAGCAAACTGTCTCACCTCCTGTCGTCCCGTCTTTTGCCTATGAAGACCAGGAGACGGCTGTTTGAGAGCTGCATTACTTCTACAGTACTCTACGGGAGTGAAGTATGGGCTTTGAGAGGGAATGAGAGAAATCGGCTTAACGTCACACAGCGGGCAATGGAAAGGAAGATGATTGGAGTGACATTGAGAGATCGCTGGAGAAATGAAAGACTTCGGGAAATCACCAAAGTGAAAGACTGGGTACAGGAAAGCCTCAAACGGAAAGCTCAATGGGCATTGAAAGTGAGGAGTATGGACACAGAGAAATGGTGCAGAGCGACTACTGTGTGGACCCCCTACAGTAGAACTCGTCCCCCAGGTCAGCCAAGAGCAAGATGGAGAGATGACCTAAGGAGAGCAATCGGCGCGAACTGGTGGAATGCAACTTATGAAGACTACCGACCCATCCTCATCTGAGCGACTACCGCCTGATATGATAGATTGATTGATTGATTGACGTGAGATTTCGTGCCTCTACGGGCACTCCGAAGCGAGTTTTATTCGAAAAACAAGTTTGGCGCCAAAGAGGCGCGGCGCCATACCGGCGCCCAGAGGGGTCAGATTGCGAAATCGATGGCACCAGCGTGTTCAGCGTCGAAAGTTACTCCTAGGACCAAGTTTTGAGCGATTTCGATTTTTGGCCTGTTCCTGACCTCTGTTGAGACCTTGTTGATCCTAACGCAAACGGCGTCATATATATACACATTGCCGCACATTCCCGAGTCTGTCAGTCGTCGCAATCGGTACCTCACCATTTTTCTCATTTTTCTCATTTATGACATCGACTGCTCAAAAATATCGAAATCCTCATCCGAGCCGGACTGGTCACCGTGTGACGGGTATGAGTACATAAGATGGTTGGTCCCTCAGGTTCTAAACTCGATGAATCTCCTTCTGAGATTGATGATTTGAGTTTGGTTGACGCAAAATCAAGAAAGCAGGAACTGTTTCTCTTTCTTCGAACGTAACATCTTCAATGTCCAGATCCTTTTCTTCTTTATCCAGCCAAAATCCTGGGTCTGTGATATAAGACTAGTGCATCTAAAAAAGTACCAATTTCGTTAATTTTGCTATTTTATAGAAAGAAGACCGATCCCGAAGCTGGACAAAATAACTTATTCTAGAGAAGACCATCGACCACGTCTGAAACCAATACGAAATCTTGATCAGCGTACCTAAAGCGAAACTGAAAAAAATATTGTATTTTCCTTTTGCGCACCTTTGTGGTGCTCGATAATTTTTGATATTCATTTTTTGCTCACATTTGATTCATTTTATTCGAGTGTCTTTCTTCTAGAATTCAGCGCCAGAATGGGGACGAAGTAGAAAGTAAAGGTGAGCACATTGATGCAGAAACAAATGCAATAAATACAACTCTCGAGGTCGAACGCCATCTACAGAAAAGAATTTTCACAATCAGACAAGAATTAAACTTGAAACAAAAATATCAAAAATGGGAAACAACAAAAAGCAAGAAGGTCACTTTTTGACCTTCTTGCTTTTTGTTGTTGTCCATTAATGATTCGTGCCTTTCTTTTAATTTATTTTGTACCGCGTTTCCTCGTGACTCGCATGAATATTGTATAAAAAAGAAATGTAATCATGGCATACAGTTTGCATAAAATAATTCTCAGAACCAGTCTAAGCAAACATCAACTGCCACTTGTGATACACCCCACACGGAGAGTTCTGAAGATGACAATCAACGAACTAACACAACTTGTTGAGCAGAAATGCGAATTACCAGTATGTCAAAGATCCTTTGGGAATTACTTTCAGACAAAACGCTGAGAACTTATGATCTTCCCCCTCTCATCGTTCCAAAACGCATGTCTTTCTGCTATTGATATTAAGTTTTGCTTACTTTTTTATCCATTTTATTCTAGAAGATGTATCATACTAAATTTACATTGTTATGTGATAGATTCAACAAATCTCCAATGGGGCAAACATTAAATGGATCCCAAAAATGCTGTTAGGGGTAGTTGTCGATGCTGAACGACGTTGCGTCTTTCGTTTTTAAAAATGTGAAGGTCACGACATACACGGCTCATTCGAACCGGAAGGCTCTTTTTTCGTGAAGGCATATTTTGCCAAAAAAAAATTAAAATTCTGAAAATTTGAAATGATAGTATGTACAAATCTAGTAAGAAGAGAACGAGTGAGAAGAGAAGAATATTCAAGCTCATAATTCCTAAGAACAATGGAATGGAGAAATACAATATCAATAACAAAGCTACGGCGTTCTAAAGTTGAGCGATTTAGATATTGCAAAAGATGACGGTAGCTTACAGGAGGCAGATAACAACGGAAATATAGTTTCCTATTATACACTTATTTATTTATTGTAGACGTTGATGTTGAGAAGTTTGAAAATTAGTGTTAAGAGGTACGGATCTTTTGTTGAATCTATCGCTGACATCGTCATATATTCCCATCCCGACTCGTTTTTCCCTGGTTATTGAAAATTATTCCAATTATTAAATATTGGTTCTGACTCATCATCCCCCTTGCTGCCATGCATAAAATTGACCATGTCGGTGGACATCCGTTTGTTGCCACCCTTCACATTCTTATATGTCAACCTCGGAATAAATGAATGAATATGAGGCGTCACATTTCCGGGCTCCCTCGCTTCTCGACAGTTACTATATATTAGAAAATGCTGACGTCTGTCTGTCTGTCTGTCTGTTTGTTTGTCCGTTTTTTTTGTTCCTTCCGTCCGGTCACACTTTATTCTCATTTTCCTTATATTTCGCTTCAAATTTGCTCTATCTTCTCAGAACCTTTTGCATATGATAACTGATCAGAATGGCTATAAAATTTTACAAAATTTAAATCACCAAATCAATAGCCAAGTGGTTAAAGCGCGCGACATTCAAATCCGACAGACGCATGTTCGACTCCCGCCGCGGGCAAACCTTTTTTTTTTTTTTTTTTTTTTGCCGCACTTTTTAAGTGCCGCAAGTGCTCCTGACACGTTTTTGTGTACCGTGAAACGTTTTCACCTGTTTTGCTGATTTTTAACGTGAAAAATCGAAATTTTCGAACTTTCTCCAAACGCATTGGTGAGTGTCGGGGAGCACAGGAAGAGTGTTTTTGTGCTATCGGAAACTTGTCTGAACGTGTTCTAACACGTTTTAACATGAAAATTCGAAAAATTCGAAAAGTTCCAAAATGATTCAGAGAGCGTAGGGAATCACAGGAAACGTCTCTGAAAGTGTTGTAAAAGTTCTGAACGCACTGTATCCTGCGTTTCCGTTGAGAAAGGCTCGTGAGGCTGAGAGCGATCGAAAAAAGTTGCCACGAAGTGGCGTAGTGGCAACTTTTTTCGATCGCTCTCTGCCTCACGAGCCTTTTCCACCGGAAAAAAGCCAGTACTCTTTGTAGCGATTAACATTCCCCAAGCATACTGCGAGCTTTAATGTAGCCCGGAGCCGGCTGCCGGGCGCCCCCAGGACCGTACATCGAGCCATCTACCGAGCTCCCCCTGGACCGAACCCGCACCCAGAACTATGCATAGAGCGTAGTATACGCATAGCGCGTAGTGCATTTAACCTCAATACAACCTTCGAAGTCATCGACCAGAACTTATTTACACCCCAGATGCCCTCAGCAGCGTCGCCTCGACCTGGTAGAGAAATTCATCGCAGTCGTTGTTGCTGTGGGCAGTAGAGTGCGTTATTCGGGTCGGGTAATCGGGTAATAGACCGGGCCATTCCTCATTTTGCGCGAAATGAGCTGACCCGTGTACTTCGCCTCGATTACCCGTGTACTTTTGAAATCCGCGACACATAAAACTATCTAAATGACAACAAAAATGTTATAAATCGCTAATGGAACAAGAGTTTAGATTAATAGGAGTTACGTGCAACCTGGACCATATTTTAAACTTTTCCGCATCAGCAAATTTTCTCGCCACTGTCTTCTTTGGAGGAGAGGTTCTCCAGCATCGAAGACGTGGTGGCACCCTGATAGTTTAGATTAATTATATTGATAACGATGATTGAGTTTGGCTAAGAGAAACATGAAATAAACGAACTTCATGAGTATTAACACCGCGCGAGGATTCCTTAGAGAGAGTAAGACTACTCCCTGAGACGGCGAAATGAAGGGAATCAATGAATTAGCATACCGGGAATATTCAAGTAACTAATTCCAGTCAAAAGATTTCAATCAGAGTTATTTACATGGAGTGGAGGGTAAAAGTACACGGGTAATTGAGCTGATCCTAACGTAAACAGCGTCATATAAGAAGAACAATGATGATAAAAACTCAGGAATGGCAAATTTTCTGAGTATTTGTGAGAACCTGGCATTCTCTGTTCTACACACACTATTTGTCATCTCGTTATGATGGTTATTCGAGAAACGAAGTCGTGCACAACTGGCTGTCTGACATTCTCGATTTCTGTGACATCTGGCCAGTCATATCCATAGCCCTAGTTATAATTAGTATCGTTTCTTGCATTCCACCACTAATTATGTTGATTGCAATGAGGAACTGTGCAGTACACGAAAATTGCCGGTGAGCAGCTCTCGTTTTGTTCCTTCCAAAAATGATTATGTCCAAGTAACGCATCGCTCCAACAATTATCGATCTCTTTAAGGTCCAACAATTATCGATCTCTTTAAGGTTTTTAATGAAATAGTAAACGATAAAAATCGTTTCAGTATTCTGATCTCACTCTGGGCGATATCTTCAATCTTTGTTCTTCTCAACGTCGCCGCTATCTACGCCCACACCCTTACCTTCACTGAAGGATTCCTTCCACGATCTGTTGTCACCCCTCGTATCCTTTCAGAAATAATTTTTCTCCCAAAAACAATTCTATAGCATTGAGAAGACTAACACAAATTTATTGAGATTTGCAGCCGCTCGTCCCTATTTGTTGTGGATGCACGGAACGTTGTACACCATAAGTTCCTCCCTTGAAATGCTGATCGTTGTGGAACGCATGGTTTCTACACGGCGGCCGCACGCTTACCACGAGTCGAGAAGAGCGCTGCGTCCAATTTCCACTGCTGTCGCATCTTTGGTCGCGTGTCCTGACACACTCTTGAAATATTGATACGATTTCAGTGTTTACTCGGTTTGTGGAACGGGCACGTAATCTACATAAGAGGTTTTCAATTTTTCGGGAATTGCAATTTAGTTTTGTAGGTTCGCGTACAATTGGCTTGATCGTACACAACGTTCTCGATTTGCTAACTCTTTTGGTGAGTGGGAAGACCGATCGAAATAACAGCACTTTCTGCCTTTTCGATAAATACCGTCGGCATTCGCTATGTGAAAGGGCGCTACGACGCTCTTTACGGCAAAGCGAGTCTGAACGCGCGATATCAGGTGAACACAACAAAACAATGTGAATAGGGCGTAAATATTTTGCTTCCTCTGTAATTCTAAATATATTTTAAAGGTAAATGAAGCGTATTTGATGGCTAAAACCATGAACCCCATCTATCTAGGCAGCCTTTTACTAAAGGTACGACAAACTGAATTTTTGGCGGGTCTATTTCTTCAATCACCATAGTTGGCCGCAACTTCTGTCGGGTACATCGACGTTATATTCCTTTGCCTGTTGGTATTTACCTATTTTGCTGTAAGTTACGAATGGAGAAATACAATTTGAATATGGAGGGGGAATTATATTCCCGCAACAAAATACTGTTCATTCAGTTTCACATTGTCAACTGCGTGTTCTCGTCGACTTTTCTCATTTTCAAACATTCGTCAATCAGAAAATCAGCGAGAGCTCTGCTTGGCGCACGAGTGTAAAGATTCATCCATTCATCATATTTCGAGAATCAATTTAATAATAATCGGCGTGAAAAAACTCCAATGAAAGTCAAAATGAAGAAAAATTTAAAAGAAAACAGAGACTCACATGCATCAGGGAGAATCTGTCATCTACGTCCATCAACGGACTACGCTCCAATGAGACAACTAATGCCTACTTTAAAATGCTCGGAAGTGCGTGGCAATGATTATTGAGCGTCTATGAGAAATAACATTACGTTGAAGATGATATAAAGAAATGGCCAATTTCCGATGTTCACAAAGCCATATCACGCCTCTCACGAGAGGATCGAGCTGGGGATGGGAATGAGTCCAAATTATGAAATCGAGGTTTTCGTGGATTTGGGCCCTCCCAAGCCTGTCTGATAACCCCCCGAGGTATTGGAACCCACTTTTCATTTTGTGGGTCGTGGCACCGGGTCGGTCCTCCTGGTACCCAACTTTGACCCCGATTATCTCGGTTGTGGGCCATTTGTGTGAAAAATCATGCCTGAACTACCCGGCTCATTTTTTGAGCTCTATCGATCCATGTTATTCAATTTTCATGAAATGACACTGAACCGTGCTGCACTCCGGCTCAAGCATTTAAAAAGTGTAGGAAAAAAGCAGCTGGATTTTTGATATGTTGTAGACGGCGTTGTCTTCTTTCAAATAAGTGGTTTATGCTGAAAATAGCAGAGGATTGGTGTGGCTGTGCCGTTGTTCAATTTCCAGATGATTTGAAGTCAATTTCACATAGTTCAAACCGCTCACTTTCGAGCGCGGTGAATGAAATGAATGAAATGATGCATCATTTTGTCTATGTTTCGTTCAATAACAGCGGTACATGATCATTGCAAGACAGAAAAGATGAGCACACAGACCGGGATTCGAACCACGGGCCTTCCGCTTACCGGGCAGATGTCTTAACCACTGAACTACCTGTGCTCTTCTCTGTCTTCTCTCTATGTGATAGGCATTTCAAAGATACAGTGTATCTGCGTAGCGAAGGATCATCCAGGCGAAATGCCTATCACATAGAGAGAAGACAGAGAAGAGCACAGGTAGTTCAGTGGTTAAGACATCTGCCCGGTAAGCGGAAGGCCCGTGGTTCGAATCCCGGTCTGTGTGCTAATCTTTTCTGTCTTGCAATGATCATGTTCCTTGAGCCTACTCGGCAATGACCAGAGTTTACTCAGAAATAAAATTGAATAACAGCGGTCTGAGCTGAATGATTATGACTTCAAATCATCTCGAAATTGAAAAACGGCACAGCACACACCAATCCTCTGCTATTTTCAGCATGAACCACTTATTTGAAAGAAGACAACGCCGTCTACAACATATAAAAAATCCAGCTGTTTTTTTCCTACACTTTTGAAATGCTTGAGCCGGAGTGTAGCACGGTTCAGTGTCACTTTCATGAAAATTGAATAACATGGATCGATAGAGCTTAAAAAATGAGCCAGTGTAGTTCACGCATGATTTTTCACACAAATGGCCCACAACGGAGATAGTCGGGGTCAAAGTTGGGTACCAGGAGGACCGACCCGGTGCCACGACCCACAAAATGAAAAGTGGGATCCAATACCTCGGAGGGTTATCAGACCGGTTTGGGAGGAACCAAATCCACGAAAACCTCATTTTCACATTTTGGCCACATTCCCAAAACACATCGATTTAGCTCGATCCTCTCGTGAGAGGCGTGATATGCATTTATTCTATATTATTCACAATTTTTGTGTACATCTGTTATGCAATCAAAATATGAGGTTAAATCGAATGAGTTAGAATGCGGAAAACAATGGCGTGCCATGACATGAGAATGTTAAACGGTTAAACGAAAATAGCGGGTAAGGATTGCTGTGAATTCCCTGTTCTCGATTGTCTCTTTCTGTGATCGATCTTTCTCTTTCGCGATAAAGGTAATGATGTCTTCTTCAAATTGACGGAATCCGAAAGGTTGATTATTGCCTCGCTGGAAATTTGCCTAGAGATTCTTTAAAATAAAAGAGAATGAAGATTGCACTTTGAGATCAATCGTTCAGTGAATGTTGAACATCTTGAGATTTCTTTATTAGAAAAAAAAACAAAGCGCCTTCCAAAGCTAACAACCGATTCTCGGGTGAGTTTGAGTCCAGTTGAGTGGTCCACGGAATAACAGTTACAATACAATACAATACAATATTTATCACGTCAGACGATAACGTCAGGTGAGGATGTGGTTTCAAGGGTCTTTCTTCTCAGAATAGAGAGATCATTTCGGCTGTGGTCTGGATAGAGGTCTTCTTCCCATTCACAGACCATCTTCTTTGAACTTGCTGGAGGAATATACGAGATCTCTCTTAGGACCATTGACGTAGGAGGAAAGGAGAGGTTACGTGAGGCTGAAGGCAGTCCTGACGAACGGGTGACGCATCATTCTTGCTCTTGAGTCCACCAAGATCGAAACATCAATCAAATTGAGAATTCGCGAAACTGGTATCTGAGTAGCCAACATCAAACGGTCATACCCATCCACGGTGACCATGCCGCCTAGGACGGGGATTCCGATCTTGTCGAGTCGTTGGTAGGTAGACGAGGGGTTCGGAGGGAACTAGGGAAGTGCCCTAACAGTTATGTGATAGTTTTGTTTTCCTTTTTTATTTGTTTGAGAGCAAGAAATGAGGATTGCGCATCTCACGATTTATCGAAACTTGCAATGAAAGATACACGAATACCAGAAGTGCAAGTAGCATTCGTTCAGGTAAGAAGCGTCCTTTTTTTAATAGACTCTGCCACAAAAGGATAAAACAAAAACGATTTGCTTTTTTCGACAAGACGAAGGAAAAGTGCTCAGATATGCGCTCGAAACTGTTGTAATTCGGGAAATTGTCTCGATTGCGCAATAGATTTGTAGTACACATAATTGGGCCACGATGAGAACGCACCCGACCTTTTCTGCAGTGCCCTTTGAAAATATTTCCCGAAAATAACTAGGATAGTCTGATCAGGAAAAATGTAAATATTTTTTATTACATTCGTGTACGATGATCTATTATAATATAAATATAACAAAGAATTGATAATCGACATGAAATCCATGCATACTTTGCGGTTCATTAGCGTTCAGTATAAGTTGATTGTTCAAGAGATCGAAAACTTTGAATAGTTTGGCTCTCCGACGGTCCTTCTCCCTTTCGCAAATACTTGAAAAAAGCCCTGAACAATAATATATTGAACAGTCTTTCACAACGTCAAATATGCATGCTATATTATCTCTGAAATATTTTCTCTTTCATTTGATTATACTCACCTCCTGTACGGGACGATATGAAAAAGCACGATTAGCGGACTCAACAAGGTTGATAAACATCCAGCCTTAAAGCCCTTGTTGTTTAACATCCAGCCCTTGTTGTTTCTCGATTCTATGATACTCTACAGATGAACAAGAAGGAATGATTATCATATGTACTCTATCCTTCGTACCGTAGGCAGCTTATAGAATATAAAGATAATATTAATATGCTTCCTTAGTATTTACAAATTAATTAGAAAACCAAAAAAATGTGTCTAGTGATAATGGATACGATCTCGCGCGGAGCTAGAAAAACGATAAATAGATAACTCACAATATTTACTTGTGCCTCTACGAGAGGATGACGAATGATGTCGTATTTCTCCAGCACAATTGGAATCAAAGAAAAGGTGAAGATTATAGGTGGATTGACTATTTGAAGGGTGAGCATCTGCGATGTCCCTTCACACAATTATGCAAATATTTATTTTTCAAAATAACGATTGATTAGTATTTCATGTGCAGTTTGTGAACAATCTTGTTTCCATAATTAACATTTTGTGAGTTTGAGGATTCGTTTTCGATTGTCCTTTGCGCGGTTTGAAAATGTTTTCTGAACAATTCTGGGAGTTGAACCTTTACAAATTGTGCATGCATGGATCTCGTCTTGTCACTGAGTACAACGCCGTTGAGACAAGAAAGGATGAGCGACCTGATGACGTCATTAAATGTATTCTGGAGAAATACTACCACTAAAAACTAACCGCAATGTCGCACAACATTTTATATAACACATGCATACTTACCTCACATGAAGAATGAGAAAGTAAAGAGGAATCAAAGCGAAAATCATGAGAGTTATCATGATAGTCATACTGTCAGACCGTACATCGGCAATGCCTGAGAATATTGTTTGTTCCGTTTGCCGAGAAAAAAATTATATTAACTTTTAAAGCATGTCGTGTGTTGAAATACGAGAGACGAACCTTACAATATTGTTTTGGTACATCACTATGTTCTCTACGCACGCAATTAAGGAAATGCACATTTCACCAATTTTTGATCGGCTGTGAGATTAACTGGTGTTGTCCGCTGTGGTGTTGGCGCGAACAACATACGTAAAAATACAAACACTCCAGGACGTGCCGGAACAATGGGAATACAAGGTTCTCACCGAAAACTAGTTCGTCGTTCTGCAAATAATGAGGCAGATGATCGTTCAGAATCTCCCGCATTATCGTGTCGTCGCTTCTCGAATAGAGATAGAGTATCTATAAATATTTGTTCGTTCACGAGCTCATCGAAGAATATGTAACAATTGTCACAGTCCGATGAAAACATAACCAACTTTTACGTTTCGATGATTCTGGGAATTGCCTGTATTCGGCCAAACAGCTCATTAGAATGTTTTCAATTACAATAATTACGCTGTAATCACTTACGAAGATAACGGATGGAACTGGCAAGACAGTGGCTGCAAGGGCGAAGCCAATCGCTCTATTGGATGTCGCACGACTTTGCATGATACGAAGCCGAACGACGAACGAAACAAGAACAATGTACAACTAAAACTCTTTATTTAAAATGTTTGAAGTTTTTTATAAGAGCCCGTTTGCGATAGAGTCGGACAAATCACAACGGGCGCCGGACAGAAGAAAATATGAAATGTGAAATAAACATTATTTTCGGCACTTTCGATGGTGCTGATCACGATCCAGTATGTGTCATTGCTCACTAATTACTCTCCGACGAAATTCTAACATTAATTCTAACATGTAGCTAAGTTCACGATTATTTGCATTTTCTCTATCTGTCCCTCACTATCTCTCACCGATCTTGTCATAACTCGGAGAATAAGATTTTGAAGTGTTGCTATTTACACTAGCAACCAGTTGATGTCTTCAGAAATATAAATTAGCATATTTCTGGGCGGAAGTAAATTATTATCTCAAGTAGTTCTGATTAGAGAGGCATGAAATTCACATGGTATGTGTATGACACTTCCAGTAATCTACCCTTTAAATTTGGGCGCTCAAATCCGTCGGCAAGTCGAGTTATGAAATTTTAAGTGATAAGAACTTGATCAAAATTACTTATTTTGGCCGACCGCTCTCGCGAATTGCAGTGTCTAGGGGATTAAATGTATGATAATGCTGCATTCTTGGACGAAAGGATGTCATTTTCAACAAGATCCTCTCACTTGAAAATTCATAACTCGGCTTGCCGACGGATTTGAGCGCCCAAATTTAAAGGGTAGATTACTGGAAGTGTCATACACATACCATATGAAATTCATGCCTCTCTAATCAGAACTACTTAAGATAATAATTGACTTCCGCTCAGAAATAAGCAAATTTATATTTCTGAAGACATCAACTTGTTGCTAGTGTAAATAGCAGCACATCAAGATCTTATTCTCCGAGTTATGACAAGGTCGGTGAGAGATAGTTGAGAGAAATTGCAAATAATCGTGAACTTAGCTAAATGTTTGAATTAGCATATCTTGTCGGAGAGTAATTAGTGAGCAATGACACATACTGGATCGTGATCAGCACCATCGAGAGTGCCGAAAATAATGTTTATCTCATATTTCATATTTTTTGCTGTCCGAACAGTGTTCATAATGTATGGTCGGTTGGACACATCCTTTTAAAATGTATGGTCGGTTGGACACATGCTTTTAGTCCGGCAATCGTCGATTCTAGAGTAACGAGTCAATACCACCAGTCAAAATTGCAGCTCCCTTACAGTCATCGATGCTCCCATTGTCATAAGCCCATAAGTGACGTAGCATGTAGTTGTGCCGAGCCATCCACAAGGACCGTGGGCGATGTACACAAAGGAGTCGTCAATTGGGATCACTCTGCAAAAAAGACCTTTTCAACCCAATTATATTGTAATTCCAATTTTAAAATTTAAAAAAAAGTGTTTTACTCACCTATTCATAACAGCAAAAGCGGCGAATATCGTTAGAATATCGTTCATGACGTGAAACCTCAAAACGAGCCCGAAATTGGCGAACGCCTTTGGCGTGTGTTTCATCATCAGGAACAGTAAGAATCCGTTCACGAAGAGTATCGACGCAGTGTAGAAAGAGAAGAGAAGAACCATGCATAAATGGGTGGAAAACATTCTTAATCTGGAATCAAAATGAAATATAATAGTTCGTTTCACACGTCAGCATTCGGCAGAATCGGGGAATGATTCGAGATCGTTGGATTCGGTGAATCGGTATAATTTATTAAACTAGCCGCGAAAAAATGAGCACGATCTTTGAAATTTGATGAGCGCAGCAAGCGGGAAGTACCGATATTTTGGCCTGCAAAATGACGGCAAACACATTTCTCAACGCTTCCTTTAATTGTGTGGACGGGGACGAAATAAGGACGACAGAGGTCAAGAAACCAAAGTACACAAAGGCATCCTTAAGTCTCGGCCGGAATTCCCCCGCATTGTTTGCTTAGAGAAGGGGCAGTAGGAAAATTTAGAAGGGAAAAATTGAAAATTTTCGGATTTTTTTCGGTAGTATTTATAGTGAAACACATTTGTAAAAAAGGAAAATGAGCAGTACGTGTTATCCCTCTCGCCCTAAAAATTCCCGATGTCTCTCAATAGGCGAACGTCGGAATACGGCTCAAAGGCACACCACGCGTACACGGAAGTGCGTTCCTTCTTTGCATTAGCGATGATGCCGTGAACAACTGTCTGATACCGCTGATTTACTTCAGAACCACATTGATGCTGATATTTAGGAATGGGCGTAGTTTGCAATGACTCATGTAGCTCTGGCGTGGACGGTGGACGCAGCTACTCTTCTTATGTCGTTGTGCGAACTCGTCGCGTCTCCGACGCCGTGAGAACGGCCGCAGGGAATATTGAACAGTTCAATGACGGCAATTCTATAGGGAATGATGGAATAGAGGATGAAGAAGGGATCGATGGCAGGAAATATCGACGTTGCTTGCATGAGGGAGCTACCAAATGAACCGAGAGAGATTCCTGAAACAAAATATAATTAGCAATGAGCGATTCATTTACTATATATTGGGGTTATGATCAAATGCGTAAATGAAATATAGCGAAACTAAAATTATCTCACCGGAGATTACAGGGAAGGCCCTCATAACAGCAAGCGGAACGTACGAAGATACAAGTGGAACGGCAGACTGAATGACCTTTGTATCTGGCATGGTCTTGTACTGAATTACGCCCATCTACTACTCGTATTTCTATCATTTCCTGTCAGATTATCCCTTGAACTCATTAGACTCAAACCCACCCAACCGCGGGCAAGCCACTTCTAGGCAGTCTACGTTTTACAATGTATGGGATAAAAACACTTTTTCCTCTAGTCACAATGTCCCCAACTATATACATATTATGTGTACGATTAATCTGTAAAGCATTGCGGAAAAACCTGAATGAGCAATGAGTTGAAGAGATTCTGCTGCACTCTTCGTGTTTTCGAAGATACAGCTGAGCCCATTGAGCTGTGCGTACTTTTTTTTAAACTTTAAAGGAATCAGGCAGTGAAACTCAATTTAATGCATCTCACTTATCGCGTCATGAAATGCTTGAAATACATAATTAACGAAAGCTTAATTATTTTTTCTCGAATTATGAGCTTCTTCACTTTAACGGCCAAATGGGTGAATCCAATTTGAGGGTCCATGAGGTCGACTCTGTACAAGTAAAAGATCTCGGGTGGCACTTCTCTCCTGCAATTACGTATAGAAAGAGACTACAAGCTAAATTATTAAATGAATTATTATTTCTATAGTTTTAATATCCCGGACCTGGCTCGATCGGTCGGCAAGAGTGTGTAAGTACTGACGACGACGAAGGTGGAAATATAGAGAAGATATACGATGACGCCGAGGAGAATCCAATGAGCTTGCGACCACTCCGACGACCCCCCGACGCTCCTGATTAGACGACTTGCGATTTGTCACTCTAGCTACGAAGAGTAGGCGTGAAACTACTATAGTTTGCTCGTTACACCATCGGTAAGCATTGTGTTAACTTTTTTAATCTTTCACACTGACACTATCACATATTTTCCCAGAGTATAGAAGATGAAATTTGTTGATAACCAAAAATGTTCCCGTGTCAAGAAGGCGCGGGCTCACTTTGTGACAGCTTTGTAGCGATAGATAAAGTGGTAAGCAATCACGAGGAATGTTTGGAAGTAAGTGGCAATGAACAAGATCAACAATGCATTGTCAAGAGATTCTAAAATTTATATTTCAACGATTGTGGATTCAAAGTATACATGATTTACCTATCGAATCAGCCGGTTTTTCGGTACCGGCTGATTCGATAGGTGCCCGATCGCTGTGGTGATGTCACAGAAGGCAAAAATGGCTAGTAGATATCGATAGGATCCGAGTCTGGTAGAGGAAGTCGAGCCAATGATATAGAGAAGAAGAGAATTCGAAATGAAGGAGAGACTCGTTGTGATGTAGACACAGTACTTGTGGAAGGGATTACGGTAGACAAAGGAGAAAACTTCGAACACGGCGGGTGTTGACATTCTAAAGAGGTCCTGAAGATAGTAGCGGTCAAGAGTATTAGGGCACGTTGTCTGTGATGCAACATATACAACAAGCGAGTGTGATGAGGATAAACTACGATATTGTATATTATATCACGCCTCTCACGAGATGCATAGGACAAACAGAAATTAGTCTGTCACAGTTGCTATTTTCGAAAATGACTTATTCACTTTTTCAGGTTCCACTATCCCAGGGAGCATCTACTTCAGCTACTGTAAGGTACAGCCTGCGAACTTTGAAGCCGTATTCTCATTCAACCTTTCAACCTTTCAACCCTTCCACCCTCAAGTCTTTCAACCCAGTTTCTGAGAAATTTTTTGCTTAGAGCTGGGCTACTTTTATACGCTCTCTCAGTCTGTCTCATTCGTTTTCCATTGAAATTTAAATTTGCATAAGAAGTAATTTTGTTAAAATACTATGAACGGTCGGCTCCCGCTCTCATATACACCCGGACTATGATGTTAACTCTTCATTATCCTTCTCTCATATTTCTCAGTTCAACCTTTAGCCTTCAGTATCTTCAGAAATCCCTCGCCACGTTACGAATGAGTCCAAATACGCTGCGCATGATAAAAGATCACGACACGAGAAAAGCGAAAAGGTCTTACAGCAGCGTGAATAGGGTTGGCCTCGTCAGAGAGAAAACGAGAATATCATTTTACTTTTTATAGCAGTTATATGCTATCATGGTTGATTTACGGTGCCGGATATGAAAAGGTATCGGGTATTTTGGCGAAGTTATCGGGCCGGCACATTTTGCGCAACATGAGAAAAGGGACCGGTTATTTACCGATTTCCCTACCCGAATAACGTACTCTAGTATTTTCTTGCCGAACATTCAGTCGAGGTACGCTTTGGAAAAATGACAATTGCTACAAATAGTACTGGTGATTTCGATGCTTACAAACTCGCGCGGCAGAAAGCGAAAAAAAGTTGAAATTTTGTTTTGGTCTTTTTGGACTGGAGAGAGGAATGGATGTGGATAAAATACGCATAACAATGCTGCACATCGTTCTAGAAGCGGATCTAGACTATGTTAAATCGTGATAAAAGAAGACACCGTGAGAAGCTCAGTGATAAATAATTTATTGAAGACTAAAAAGAGAGTAAACAGTGATTGCTGCAGTAAAAAATATTTAATAAGATAAAGTTACTACCGGAATCAAGTGAAATTTACGTCGACATGCGAATACTCTACCGAGGCTCACCGGT
Organism: Pristionchus fissidentatus; assembly: GCA_036245785.1. Lineage (NCBI taxonomy): Eukaryota > Metazoa > Nematoda > Chromadorea > Rhabditida > Neodiplogasteridae > Pristionchus > Pristionchus fissidentatus. The sequence continues at coordinate 15,651,502 of BTSY01000004.1, forward strand.
ATGGCCGGTTTGCTAACTAGGTACGTCTCCCCTGCTGGGCTTCGGGTCACAGTAGCAGTAAAAACGTGACCTATCCAATAACTTGCAAAATGTGCGATTTACAATATAAAAAAGAAACAACTCAGCCGCTGAAAAGACGGATCTCTCAACATTGCAATATGATCTCAAACAACAGCTTGAACACATATCTATGTGCACACTACAATATGTCAATTCACAATAAATAGGATTTCTATTGGGATATTTCCCATGCTGAGAAAAAGGTGAAATTATGTGAAAAAAAGAAAATCATTGGTTAAAAATGCTAAACAATTCACATTCAGTCTCAAAATAAAAGGATTTGGACTAATTTCTGAGGGTAAAGTGCACTTGATAAGATCAAAAATATTGAAATATAAATGGGAAGGTGCAAAAATATTTAACTTTGCAAAAATTAGCATGGGTGGGGAATAGTTGACGGAAAAGCAATATGAGTAACTCCAATTCAATCGGACTTGGCAATATGAGTAACTCCAATTCAATCGGACTTGGGTAAAAACATCTGTTTCTCATATTGAACTGCATTGCTGGTGTAGGATGTGCGCACTGTGAATAGTTTCGACGTTATCTCCTTTCCACTCGCGCTCATTAGAGAATCGGGGTGTTGTGCGCGCTTTCAAAAATAAATTATCAAAAAAAACTATTCACATTCGGTCTCAATGAGCAAACAAAAAAATGATACGAACGAAGACGTTTAGATGTATCTTATTAGTTGTATCTCATTAGGGATGATGACAGGATGTGCCGAACACGTCTCGTTACGATGGTAAGCGGAATGGGAATAAGTATATTATTAGGCGCATCAAGAATGGAATAAATAGAAGTTCACTCAAGCGAAAGCTGAGGAAGTTTTGCGGTGCTTCCATTAAGCGATTACTTGCATTGAAGATATCCACTCCAGCAAGTAATAGCAACAGATGCAAAATTCAAGATAATCTGTGTATTGCTACGGTAAAGTTGCAATGACAACTAGGAGAATAATTCTCAACCTTAATCAAATTGGAAAAGATGTCTCCTACTCTTTGGAGCTTCTCTTTTCTCATTTTACATTTTACTATTTTTAATTCACGCGACCATCGACCAACCTATCACTTGCCTTTTTCTACAAAAACCATCGACGATATGCGACGTCTATTCTCAGCTGCACATGTGGTAGATTGATCATCATCACCAATGATATTCTTAAATCGCTTAGTTGTTGAGAAAAGACATTTTTACTGCCCGTCAAGACTAGATTATTAGCCGAACGGCCTCATTTGTGGCTGCATTCAAAAAAATTGAAAACTCACCTTCCGGAATATGACCATTCGATAGCTCCTCGTACTCAATATCAACGTAAAAGAGTGAACAATCGAGTGGAAACCGATAATATTCAACAGTGTCGGGATGAACTCTGGAATGCTGGAGTTAATAGGGAGGATGAGGATGAAAACAAAGAATGTACAAAGAAAAGTGATGACGCAACTAGCGGGGTTGTATTGAGGTTAAATGCATTACGCTCTATGCGTACACTACGCTCTATGCACAGTTCTGGGTGCGGGTTCGGTCCAGTGGGAGCTCGGTAGATGGCTCCAGGTACGGTGCAGGGGGCGCCCGGTAGCCGGCTCCAGGTTCGGTCCAGGGGGACCTCGGTAGCTGGCTCCGGATTTCGTCCAGTGGGAGCTCTGTAGCCGGCTCCGGGCTACATTAAAGCTCGCAATATGCTGTAAATCGCTGCCAAGAGTACTGGCTTATTCCGGTGGAAAAGGCTAGTGAGGCAGAGAGCGATCGAAAAAAGTTGCCGGAAACGCAGGATACAGTGCTTTCAGAACTTTTAGAACACTTTCAGAAACGTTTCCTGTGACCCTCTCTCTGAATCATTTTGGAACTTTTCGAAATTTTCGATGTTCACTTTAATTCACGTTAACACTTGTCAGAACACGTTCGGACACGTTTCTGACATCGCAAAACACTTTTTCCTGTGATCCCCGTCACTCACCGGTGCGTTTGGAGAAAGTTCGAAAATTTCGATTTTTCAAGTTAAAACTCGGCAAAACAGGTGAAAACGTGTTTCACGGTATTCAAAAAAGTGTTAGCACCACTTCTGGCACTTGCGAAAAATGCGGCAAAAGATTTACCCGCGGCGGGGGTCGAACCTGCGTCGGTCGGATTTGAATGTCGCGCGCTTTAACCACTTGGCCATGGATTTGGTAATTTAAATTTTGTAATATTTTAAAGTAATTCTGGTCACCTATCATATGCAAAAGGTTTTGAGAAGATAGAGCGATTTTGAAGCAAAATATAAGGAAAATGAGAGAAAAATCTGGACGGACATCTTGACAAAAAAAATACGAACAGACAGACAGACAGACAGACGTTAGCATTTTCTAATATATAGTAATATTTCTCACCCATCTTCCCGTAAAGCATCTCATATTGAAGAATACTGACCATGGCCGGGAGTATCATTGTGACGGTAGGGATAAGTGCCTGAAACTTGTCAAGAAAAATATACTTATCTTCTACTTTATTTCATGCTTCTTTCCATTGAAATTTACCCAAGTTATAATGTGTTACCTACTTTCGAAAAGGAAGAATGCTTTTTTTAATTTGCTTGGATGCTAGAGTTTACTACAAAAATAGGCTATGTTCGGTCTTGCCCCAAAACGATACAATGCGAATAAAAACAGTTCATAAAACGATTTTCTAGATATGAATTGTGGTGTATTTGCTACCGTAACCCGCCTTGGTGAAGGCGACACTGTCAAAAAATCATAACTATTTTTTTAACCATGCAAAAATAGGAAAAAAATTAAATGAAACCAAAACACTGCACTCGAAAGAATTCTCAAAACCCCCTCTTTTTTGCGGTTAACGTGCTCATTGAGGCGTAATTGTAAGCGGGCAACACAATTACAATTCCGAATATCACGATCACAGCAAATTGAAATTTTTTTTTCTGAATCTCTCTCTTTCATTTCAAAACATTTCAATTTCAGTGCTACTTTCGAATAAATTGTTGATGTTTGAATTTGCACCGTAGATCGATGTCACCTGTACTATTAGTGACTTCGTCATACGCCTATGATAAATCTTCGTTGCATAACTAATCATTGGCATCCTTCTCAGTGTGTGGAAAGTATGAGAAATTAGCTCAATTATGCTCATTAATGTCTTTCGATTTGTTTTTGAAATTACTTACAACGGTGAGGAACAGGATGCTGAAGAAAAGTAACGACATGAAACTAGCGAAGATATAATGCAATTTATATGCGTCGTAGCATATCAAATCAGCGTTGACATTAAATATGTCTGACAACTTCTGAAGTATTTAAATTGGTTGTCTCACAGCATTCAAGTAGTCTAGTCAATTTAATTCAACTTATTTGAAGAACCCTTTCTAGAATCGACAATAGAAAGCCATTGATATTGCCTCAACTACCTTTTGAAAGGAAATCATGGTGTTTGCATCAGTAATATGAGCTATCTGAAAATGCAAATGTGTGCATTATAGAGAATCCGAACATACTTCCAGAATCGGGCCTTGTAATATATTCCACAGTAACAGCAGTGTGAAGAAAGCTACAAGGGCAGAAAGTGGGAGCTTGTACTTACTTGAAGCCGGTTGTATAATCTGAACTTTAAAAAAGGTTTACCAATATTTTTTAATCCTCATTTTGTTCCTTATTCCCTGTTCCTCATTCCTAGGGAAACAACTAAAGGGATATCATCAGGAACACTAAAATATTATGTCTATGCAATGTGCAACGGGATTAGGACTGGCCCATCGTGTACTATATGAGGCTGTTCGCGTAAGAATCAATAAAAACCATGTACACTGAAAATGAAATGTATGCTCAAAATAAGGGAACTTACGTTTTCAAGGGTGCTGATCATCATGGTGATAATCATTTTTCACTTAACTCATCGGTTGGGGCGTACTGTAACTACCGTTTTTGAGGCTGCATCGCTATATCTCATGAACCTGTGGACGGAATTGTATGAAAAAAAATTTCTAGGAGTATGTTCTCTCGCTGATAACGATGTGATATTCAGATTCATAAAATATAATATTTCGAAAAAGTGTTTTGGAATACCTTCAGTTAGTATCGTGATTTACATATCTAGAAAGATGCGCCATGCTCTCAGCTATCAGAATCGTATGCTACATGCATACTTCAGAGGTACCATTTTTACACTTTCGGGCTATTTTAGTTGTCAATTCCACATTTCATTGACCGCGCTGATGGGCGCGAAATGAGAATGAGGAGTGTGAAGTGCGTCGTCTCTTATCTCTGTCCCCCAATCTTCTGATGCGGAATGACAGAGGCATTATTTAACAGTTTTATTCAGAGGTGATAACAATTAACAACACCGATAGCAGTAAAATGCTGATCATTTCGATCTCTTGACACGGACTTGTCTCTTCGGAATCTAAAATAAATAAAAATATGTTTATGTAATAATCACCACATCCTCACTTCGTCAGGGGATGGAGAACTGGTAATTTCCACTTTCATACTCCTAGTTGTTGGGCCAGAGGAAAATACCTTTTTCACCCTTTTGGCTATAGGATTTTTAACCTGCAACGACTATTTAAAATTCCAATTATTTAGCGATTAACACCCATTTTTCTTCAACATCATCGGCTTTTCTCTTTTCCCCCTTCGGTTGTTGCTTTTTAGCTTCCCCTTCTTTCAATAGCCTATTTATCTGATTTTGAGCCTGACTATTAGTTAGACAATCTCTGAATGTGAGAGGGAATTCATAGCGTCCATCAATATCCATTGCATTATTCAATATAGTAACAATCTCTCTCGAATCAGCTCTTTTTCCCGCGCCTCTGCGCTCCCAGAAATACTAGCGACACGCTCGGAAATCGATTCAGAAATTTTTCTCCCTGAGAATTTTAGCAAATTAACTAAATATTCCTGCGGAAAAACCTTGATTTTTTTGGTAAATATCCAAGCTTCCTCATTCTCGTAGTCTCATCTAATTCTGCCCATGGACCTTCAGGGGTTAGTCGATTTATAGAGAACAATTTTGTCAAATTTCTAAGAGCCGAATAATGCTGATGTTTTGTGAATTATCTCGTGACTATCATTAACACCTCACCAGATGCGTAATCTCATCTTCTACACTTATACTAGCGTCATATATCGGATCATCTCGGTTATAATCAATTCCCGTAGTAGGTGTCTATGTTTATTTCATATTTTTCCAGACTACAGAAATCGAACCTCAATGTCAACAAAGAAAGAAGGTGATATGATTTGTCTTTTTGCAAGTAATACAGTGTCATCGAATTTAATATCATCGAACTTATTATCTCCGATTGCATTCAAATGAGCAAAACACACGGCTTAAATTTCTTAGATTTCGAGACTAAGGCACATTATTACCAGTTCCTGGATGACACAGTAAATTGGTATTGCGCATGAAATTGATTGAATCTTCTTTTTGCATTTTATAGCTGGTAACTGGTCTTTTTGTTAATTCGCCAAACTGGGAGAAGTGTTTAACCTAAACAAAAAAGATGTCTGGAACAGAGATCACTTAGGGCATGCAAATTGCAGCTCATTTTGACCGTGAATACAGGGAGCGGTGCGGTCGAATTGGCAATAAAAACGGTTGCCAACCTTTGGAAGCGAGCAAATTAATTTATGGTCTCTATTTTGAGCATTCCCAAAAGTATTGAATTTCCAGTAGGAAAGAAAAGATTTTCGATGGGCCTCACAGACTCCGACAATATTTTTCTCTAAATAAATATTTTGAAATATTTAAGTTTGAAATAACTCTTATTCTAATCTGGTCGTCGCTCCAATCGATAATTTCCCTGTTCCTCGTATGATTAGTAGATCAACAGAGTTAGCACATCCAAAAAGAGCGTGATTCTCGTCCAGGATAGTTTCATACCTGAAATAACCAACAGTGACAAATTCCAAAACAGTTTACTCACTTGACCAATTCCCCGCCACACGGTATGATCGAGTCTCCATAGTTTGAGAAGGAGCCGCAGTGAGCTCCTATGGAAACAAAGCACCATAAGAGGCCGTTTGCCTAAGAGTCGAACATTTCCCGGTACAGCGAAAAAATGAAGATTTGAGATAATATCGGCTTCCAGTGTACTTCAGTAGGCTGGAAACACTGGACAAATATTGTGGTATGCAAATTTCATTGGAGCTCAATCTTGAGCTCTGAAGATCTGGCTATTTACTGGTTTATCGGGCACAGCTGGAGACCGCGTGAAGGAAACGCCAAAGTTGTAACAGAGACTCTACTTCATTTTCCATGATAAAACTTTCGGTCATTTTCAAAATTTGAATATATCTGTAACTACTTAGAAAAAAGTAGTAACTCGCGTCCTGACAAAAGCCGGGCTACGGCATTTTGGTCATCCCTCGAAGATGTTGCCACTATCTCTGAAAAAGTTTTTGGTGACATTTAAGGTCTGCCAAACCAAGTTATGAATTTTTAAGTGAGGCGTTATGAGCTTCAAATCACCAATTTTGCAAGAGAACACTGCAATTTGCATGTAATCTTATTCCTTATTCCTCATCCCCGACCTTGCGCACACTCTTATTCCTCATCCCCGACCTTGCGCGGTGTCTGAAATTCCGAAATGAAGGGGAAATAAGATGCAAATCCTACCTCCCTCACTCTTGATAGGTGATTTGAAGCTCATACCGCCTCACTTAAAAATTCATAACTTGGTTTGGCAGACCTTAAATGTCACCAAATTTTTTTTCAGAGATAGTGGCAACCTCTCCGAGTTATGACCAAAATACCGTAGCCCGGCTTTTGTGAAGACGCGAGTTACTACTTTTTTCTGAGTAGTTACAGATATGTTTAAATTTTAAAAATGACAGAAAGTTTACTCATGGAAAATGAAGTAGAGTCTCTGTTACAACTTTGGCGTTTCCTTCACGCGGTCTCCAGCTGTGCCCAATAAACCAGTAAATATCCAGATCTTCAGAGCTCAAGATTGAGCTCCAATGAAATTTGCATACCACAATATTTGTCCAGTGTTTCCAGCCTACTGAAGTACACTGAAAACCGGTATTATCTCAAATCTTTACTTTTTCGCTGTACCGAGACCTGTTGCTCATTGTCTGATTCTTACGCAAACGGCCTCATAAACACGTTCAAGAACATGGAGAAAATGAAAGGGGTTGACGTTGAAAAGATAAACCTGAAACATATTGCGTGAGCAGGCATTTCCTACTCCTCATTCTCATGAGATAAGAGCCCGTTTGCGTAAGAGTCAGAGAGCCTCCGAACAGTGATTTTTAAAAATCTAAAATAACACTTGTTTTTAAGAGTCTTTGATAGATGAGAGATAATGGCCAAATGTGGTTGTATGCAAATTTGCCGGTAGGTCACTACGACCCTTTGAAGTTCGGGTGTTTTCGTGGTTTTTGGATCATAACTCGAGAACCAGTTTACCAAACGACAAAGTTCCAAAAGAGACTCCATCTTATTTTTCATGACGAAAATTAATCAGTCACTTGTCTGCTGTAAATGACAAATGCAAACAAGAGAAAATTTTTATCTCAATTCTAAAGAAAGTGTACTGCACAAATCAGAGTCACCATGGAGGGAGAATTATCATTAACCCCCAAAAATTTTTTTGTGAAATTTAAAGTCTGCCAAACCAAGTTATGATTTTTCAACTGAGCCTTAATTCTCGCGAAAGCGCCAATCACTCCAAGAAAGAGGGTAATTTGCATGCGACATCTTTCTCATTTCTCATTCTTGTTCTCTCCTTGCCGGTTTTCGCTCTCCAAAATGTGCATTTGGCCAAAATGTGACAAAAACGGCTCAGTTGAAAAATCATAACTAAGTTTGACAGACTTGGAATTGTACCAAACTTTTTTTAAAAAACTTAACAGCGTCCTGTACACTTCTATAGAAGAAAGTAGATAATTTTCTCTAAGAACTCAAGATTTCTGTTCCTCATTTGGGTACTTGTTCCGGGGAACGTTTTGCAGTGTTCAGATTTTGCTTGCACTATACGGAAAGATTAAAATATGTGCGATGTCAGAATCGTCGCTCTAAAATGCGGCTGTTCAAGTTGCTTGGGCTAATGACATTATGCTGGTCCCGTTTACAGCTGGAGAAAAAACTAGAAAAATATTTGTACTCGTTAAAATTGAAAGCAAGCGTGATTTATACTACGAACTGTGTGATCAATAGTACCTTCAATTATCAATTCGGCCCAACCAACTTGAACAGCCGCTTTTTAGAGCGACGATTATGAAAGCGCACAGAGGAAGTATTTTAATTTTTCCGCATAGTGCAAGCAAAACCTGAACACTGCAAAACGTTCCCCGGAACAAGTAAATGAGGAACAGAAATCTTGAGTTCTTAGAGAAAATTATCTACTTTCTTCTATAGAAAGTGTACAGGACGCTGCTAAGTCATCAGGGCGGGGACATGATCTCTGACCTACAAAAAAAGTTTGGTACAATTCCAAGTCTGTCAAACTTAGTTATGATTTTTCAACTGAGCCGTTTTTGTCACATTTTGGCCAAATGCACATTTTGGAGAGCGAAAACCGGCAAGGAGAGAACAAGAATGAGAAATGAGAAAGATGTCGCATGCAAATTACCCTCTTTCTTGGAGTGATTGGCGCTTTCGCGAGAACTAAGGCTCAGTTGAAAAATCATAACTTGGTTTGGCAGACTTTAAATTTCACAAAAAAAAATCTGTGGGTTAATGATAATTCTCCCTCCATGGTGACTCTGATTTGTACAGTACACTTTCTTTAGAATTGAGATAAAAATTTTCTCTTGTTTGCATTTGTCATTTACAGCAGATAAGTGACTGATTAATTTTCGTCATGAAAAATAAGATGGAGTCTCTTTTGGAACTTTGTCGTTTGGTAAACTGGTTCTCGAGTTATGATCCAAAAACCACGAAAACACCCGAACTTCAAGGGGTCGTAGTGACCTACCGGCAAAATTGCATATCACCAAATTTGACCATTATCTCTCATCTATCAAAGACTCTTAAAAACAAGTGTTATTTTAGATTTTTAAAAATCACTGTACGGAGGCCTGATGAGGATTGTCTGACTCTTACACAAACGGGCTCATAAGAGACGACGCACTTCACACTCCTCATTCTCATTTCGCGCCCATCAGCGCGGTCAATGAAATGTGGAATTGACAACTAAAATAGCCCGAAAGTGTAAAAACGGTACCTCTGAAGTATGCATGTAGCACACGATTCTGATAGCTGAGAGCATGGCGCATCTTTCTAGATATGTAAATCACGATACTAACTGAAGGTATTCCAAAACACTTTTTCGAAATTCGACGCGTATTATATTTTATGAATCTGAATATCACATCGTTATCAGCGAGAGAAAATACTCCTAGAAATTTTTTTTCATACAATTCCGTCCACAGGTTCATGAGATATAGCGATGCAGCCTCAAAAATGGTAGTTACAGTACGCCCCAACCGATGAGTTAAGTGAAAAATGATTATCTCCATGATGATCAGCACCCTCGAAAACGTAAGTTTCTATGCTTTCCAGAACGTCGGTGTACGAGTTCCTTCAGTCAAGTTGTTGATCCTTACGCGAACAGCCTCATATCGATGCGCTTCCATATGAGAGGATATCTGAGTCGATCGAGATACTGCCGTACAAGCAAAAACAAACCTATGCTGAAAAGGTGCTCCAAGGGTAAACATTGGCCGTAGAGACCGAAAATGACCATAAGAAGTTTCATAGATCAAACCCGGCTGAGATATGTTTCATGACATGTCCAAAAGTGAAATTTTCAATTTTGGCAGAACGCATCCAAACCCCATACATAGCTATATTTTCTGAAAGCTCGTGCAATAAGGAACATTTTTCATGTTTTAACTGAGTTTATAACTCGCACTTCAAAAAAGTTATAATTTTTTGAAAACTCAAAATTAAAATTTCGATATTTCATCATTACCCATTGCACTTTTAAGTAATTTCATTCGATTGCGCGTGTAATTTTACCCCCGTACGCTTCGAATGAGCAAAATCGGGGTGTATGTCCATGGTGAATTTCTTTAATGAACAAGCGCCGCCGCGCCAATACGCGACGCAGCATGCGACGCGTGCCTCAACGAGGTAAACAACTATAGTGTTATTAGTGCCAAAATTAATTATTAATTGTAAAAACCTTAATAGCTATCAAGATTCATTGGAAATTCGCCTAGAAAGTTGAGGTTTCAACGAATTCCGAAAATCGAGAATTATTTAATTTACCGTCTGGGTTCAATGTGAAAAGCTCAGAAAACGCATTCCATTCACATGTATCATATCGAAGGTGGGCTTGGCAACTGTTACCAACTTTATTTACCGAAGTAGCGAATAAAAATAGGACGAAATTGCCGCGCCTACATTTTTCTTTGGTGCCGCTTAAACTACTATTATTGAAAAAAAATCCAAATCATGTTTATTCGAGTCTCAAGAACTTCGGTGAGCGTGGCTAAGGAAGTTTTCGTACTTTTTACAATCCGTAACACGAATATTGAAGAATACAGGTGATTCCACGGAATATTTCGATCTTAAAATCTCGCCTACGAAAATGTGACGATGGAGCAGTGAAATTTTTTTCTACGAACACCACCAGCATGTTAGAAGTGCATATCATGCTCACTACCATCTAAAATAATTTTCAAATTCTGCTGAGTATGTGGAAATCCTTGTAGGATTAGATTTTAAAGGATGAAATCGAACCCTTTTGAGATGAGTGAAATTGTTTTTTTAGGTTTATAAAAAGCTTTCATTTCGTTGCACACAGTATCAGATGATTCTTTAACATGACAGTGAGCATTTCATGCACTCCTAACATGCTGGTGGTTATCGTAGAAAAAATTGCACTGCTCCATCGTCACATTTTCGTAGGCGAGATTTTAAGATCGACATATTCCGTGGAATCACCAGTATACTTCAATATTCGTGTTACGGATTGTAAAAAGTACGAAAACTTCCTTAGCCACGCTCACCGAAGTTCTTGAGACTCGAATAAACATGATTTGGATTTTTTTTCAATAATAGTAGTTTAAGCGGCACCAAAGAAAAATGTAGGCGCGGCAATTTCGTCTTATTTTTATTCGCTACTTCGGTAAATAAAGTTGGTAACAGTTGCCAAGACCACCTTCGATATGATACATGTGAATGGAATGCGTTTTCTGAGCTTTTCACATTGAACCCAGACGGTAAATTAAATAATTCTCGATTTTCGGAATTCGTTGAAACCTCAACTTTCTAGGCGAATTTCCAATGAATCTTGATAGCTATTAAGGTTTTTACAATTAATAATTAATTTTGGCACTAATAACACTATAGTTGTTTACCTCGTTGAGGCACGCGTCGCGGGCTGCGTCGCGTATTGGCGCGGCGGCGCTTGTTCATTAAAGAAATTCACCATGGACATACACCCCGAATTTGCTCATTCGAAGCGTACGGGGGTAAAATTACACGCGCAATCGAATGAAAATACTTAAAAGTGCAATGGGCAATGATGAAATATCGAAATTTTAATTTTGAGTTTTCAAAAAATTATAACTTTTTTGAAGTGCGAGTTATAAACTCAGTTAAAACATGAAAAATGTTCCTTATTGCACGAGCTTTCAGAAAATATAGCTATGTATGGGGTTTGGATGCGTTCTGCCAAAATTGAAAATTTCACTTTTGGACATGTCATGAAACATATCTCAGCCGGGTTTGATCTATGAAACTTCTTATGGTCATTTTCGGTCTCTACGGCCAATGTTTACCCTTGGAGCACCTTTTCAGCATAGGTTTGTTTTTGCTTGTACGGTCACTGTTGAGAGAAACTCAATCGACTCAGATATTCTCTCATATATGTCTCATGTCTATATATGTCATATATATTCGTCTCGATCCAACAATTTGCTGAACGATTCCGGCAATCCGAGAAGCAAAGTACAAAAGGAGGAACTCAAAACTCTTGAACACATATTTCTCCTCTATTTTTAATGACTCTTTAGACTCAGAACGTTAAGATCTAACAACGTTGACAGACATTCGATTTACCTCGTTTTTGCCATGAAAGAGTTTCAAAAATATCGACTAAGAATGATCGACTTTGAATTGCTCACAATTGATGGCAAGACGAGATTCTTTCAACACGGTTAGATACTGCATTGTGTAAAGAATGTTCAGTTTAAATAAGAAAAAAAATCAGACAGTATGGAGTGTTTAGTTTTTTTTGGAAAGATTTTGAGAACATAAGGGGCCTACGCACATCTATACACATCCCGGTCCTTTGGGAAATTGCATGGTAACAAGATTTCAGTGTGACCGTTCCTCCCAAATATGTAAAAAAACAAGAATAAATAATGTAAATATGATGTAAATCTCACCTGGTGACGATACACGATGCAAAGCCCGTAAGGCACTGTGTTTAATGTAAGACAAATGATCCAAATCGACTACAAAAGGGAGTTTGTTCTAGCGCATCATGAGTCTTCTAACATGTATCACATTTGTCGGAACATGTGGTAGCATGAACAACACTCCTTGGGGGGCCGAACAAAACATGCAGATAGAGATCGTTGAGCTCCGCTATCAACTGAAACACATATCTAACATAAATAGCAACAGGCAAAGTGACATATATTGGGGCATATCGTTTTTGTTTTCATTTCAAAATACGCATCGGGACAATCATAAACTTCTAATTTTTTCGTACCCTAATTGATGATAATAATAAACTCGTATAAAAATTTATGATGCATTTAAGTTGTCAGCTTTTGTGTCATGATAAGGTAAAGGTAAATGTGTTCCATTTTATATTAGGAAGCTACCACGCTAGATGGGGAAAGCCGGCAACGTAGGATTACGTAACCCAAGCTTTCCCAAGGCATCGAGGGCACGTTACCCTTCACAATCAAAGTTGCTGAAAATTCACCTCCCCGGGGTGGATGGAAGGTTTGGCATCGGCGGGAATCAAAAAGTGCCACCACTTGGCCATGCCGTCGGTGCCTTTACTTATGACATTTTCCAAATATTACGCGATTAAAGTTACACTTTATATATACGACATGCGTCTGTGGAAGGGAATTATCGGCCTACGATAATCCCAGTCGGAAAAATGTCTGACCACGGCTTACCCTAATACCGAACTACATACCTTGAAGGGATGGGATTTAAATTGCGATAACTATAGTATTATAGAAACTATTTTATTGCACTTTCATGTGCATTGGACCGCTCAAGTGATTTCGTTGTTTATTTTCAATTTATTCCTCATTGTTCCTCACACTGGGGTTTAGAGCAATTTTTTTATGTTTACGATTTAATAACCAACAAGTACTGACCACTATGCCCATGAGAAAGGTCTTGTATACGAGCGACATGCGCCCTGAGTGCACACGAATGAGGTAGATGGATAAAGAACTGAGTAGCATCGAGAGTATCGATATACCGTATTTTAGCAGCATTGTGAAGTGAGATATACATAAACATGTTCTCGTTGAGGAATACGAAAGCTATTTTTGGTAATCCATAAAAGATACAAAATATATGTGACTATCGGACCAGCTCCATAGTAAGGTGGGTAAACGCTTGGAGATGCTAAATAATGAGGTCTTTACGTCGACAAGCGACCACTCTGCCAGCCGGTAAGGCAGGCTGTAGTATACTTGCTGTATTAAAAAAGACGTCACATTTATCATTTACAAAGATAAAATTTGTTTAAGCATTTTTTTTCTTCTGACGATTTATAGAAGGTGTGCAGATTACTGCCACACCACATACATTACCGTACAAAAGTTTAGCAACAAATTTCAAATCGTTCTAACTTCTTTTAAAATTGAGATAGGGGGAGTGTCATCAAAATTGTAAATAATGGTTCTACAATTTTGTTCACCATTGCTCTCGAAAAATATCTCGAATTGTAGAATAATGCTGATGGCAGGGAGGAGCAGTGTTAGGGAAGGGATAAGTGCCTGAAATTCGCTAATAACCGTGTAATTGTTTGTAGGGTTGCTCGTTCGGTGTCGGAGTCCAATACGGCCCGTTTTCGGTAAATCGGCATTCTAATTTTCACTTCACCTAAAACTGCGATTTGCGATGTTTCCAAATACATGTCATTCTTTCTTTAAAATCTCGCCGATCAGACACCCTTTTGTTCTCCTGCTCTATATTGTACGTGCAATTTACACTTGGTGAGCTTGAACGATTTCCGTTTCGCTCATGATCTGAAATCTCTTATTTGCATAATTACATGACATCAAATATCGAATATTTCCACAGTTTTCCAAGTACAGCTCGTCATGGAGTAGAGATAGAGAGTTGACATGCAGATGAATATTGACCGCCTTGACAACCCGCATCGAACTTTGTCATTCGTTCAAATTTTCAAATCTAAAATTTGCAAGAAATTTCAACATGGATTTTCTCTAAAACAAGATAGCAGTCAATCGTAATTTTTTGTAGAGAAATCCTTAATCTATAGAATTGGCCAAACAGAATATTCAAAATATTGGGGGATTGACCCAAATACTTGAACAACTAAATGAAAACTCGAGGACGACCACCTGCGAGATGGAGGGATTCGATAGAGGATTACGCCAAGATGCCCTAGTACAGGATGATCCACCCGATCGTCAGACCCACGAGCGCCCTATTGCCACTGGACGACGCGCACTCGAGATAGAAGCATTTGGAGGATTCGCCGCTGAAGATGCATCTACTGAGTACCTAAGGATGTTACTGGGTAAAACATAAACTTGGAAACACAACCCGTTCGCCTTTGATCGATTTATAAAACGTTTTTCTCTTCAAAATCATTTTCCTCCTAAACAAATGTCCTATTTGAATGCTCACTGGGATGATTAGTGTGTGGTCTCCTGTTGTCACGAGTAACCTTCATCGTAGGGGGTCCACATACCTGTCTCTCTCTCTCTTTCCCCCACTTCTTAGTCGACGAATGTCGTCGATTGTCCTTGTTTCCCTCTCATTCCTTCTCTTCATCCCGATCTCGTTCCAATCTTGTGCCGATCACTACAAACCGCTCGAAAACTGCGAAGGAATCAATGCGAAATTGCTCATCTCGGAGGAATGTGAGAAATCATCTTTTTTTCCTGCAACAACTCGGAAAAAGAAAGAGAACTAATTGCAATATTTAGATATTTGTAATCGGAAGCTAAATATTGCCACTGAAAGTTCGGATACAACTGGAATTGAACACCCATTTAATATGATTGAATTGAAGCTGTTTTGTCCAATTGCAACTACGATGAGATGAAAGCCCCGGGCAATCCTCCTTCCGTCAAGACCTGCACTGTGTCATGCCCGGTAAGTTTGCACTACCACATCGTTCTGGCTGGTCAATGCTAATTGAGGCACACAGAGTGCACGCCAAGAATTCACTTTTAGTATTTTGCCCTGAAAGGCTAAAGAAAAAAAATTAACTGGAAGTATACTATACCGGATGTTTAAAGTGACAAAATAGTGCGTTTCAGTCTTCCTCTCGAATGATTGCGCAGCTACTTGAACTCGCAATTCTTCATCACCAGCGCGCACTTCGATTCGACCAAGTGGACGAGTGAGCAATTCTTCGTTCGACTTTTGAATGCAAATCCGCGTTCCATGGTCACCCCACTACCGCTCAGTCGAGGAGCACATGCTCTTACCCACAGCCGGAAATATAACGGTGTAAAAACGAAACCTTCCTATTTCTTTGTTCAACGTTTACAGGCCTATTGTTCACAAATTTACGAAATGGTCATTCTCAGAAATGTCTTACATTCCGGGATACTTCCGGTAGGGCGCCTCAGATCACTATACCACATCGGCTTCTTCACCTCTTCGCTCTTTAAAAATTGCAAAAATAGTAACTTAGTGGAGAAGAAACTATAAAATTATTTGTTCAGTCACTCAAGAAGGCTCCACGAAAGTTGATATGGGCAACGACATTCAACTTGGTTGCGAAGTCGGAAGTGACCAATCGAAGATGATCAAAGCGTGACAGCACTTGTACTTGTTTCCTCTGCTGATTCAGAATGCATTTAATTATGAGCTATTCAAGAATAGCCGTTGTTCTTCTATTTATTCTTTGTGGATACAATGTTCTGTAGGAATCACGAGAACAGTCTTGCCTTGTGAAGAAAACAAAAAATACGAAATTCTCACAAGATGTAGAATACGGGAAAAGAAGGAAACCGTGTACTACATCTTGCTCCTGGTCTCTTGATTGCTCGGAATTGCTGAAACCATGGAGTGTATCTGCGCCAAGCGGATGGTTTTGAGAAAGAATCTGCAAAATTGGCATATCGGCAAACTGTGGATCTCGTGCGCACAAAGTGTACCTTCTATATGGAGCGACGAAATAGAGAGTTAAGAAGGGGTTGCACACTGGCGGGAGACAACAAACCTCAAACAACATTTTCCTTTAATTCTTATTCAGTACAGACGGCAATTTTGAGAAAAGTGATTCTCCAAGGTTTTCTTTATCTACTAATGGAACGGTTTGCCAATCTCCTCACTCCAGACGATCTCGAGATTCGGCAAGCAAAGGGTGTGGAAAAGGGAGATTGGAAAAAAAAGTTCTTTAAGCAATGAAACCTTGGAGAACGGTTCTCTTATCACATTTTCGCTCTGTGCAAAGGTTGTTTACTATGAAGAGGGCGCTGTCGATGAGAGGATGACGAATGCCCATCATTTGAAAGTAGAAAGAGCTGATTCCTAGGCAAGTCGTAGTGGGAAGAATCGCATGATACGTTAGTGCCTGAGCCATTTATAATGTTTACGAGGGAACGCGGTACAATAAGATAAAAATTACAAAGAAAGGCACGAATCATTGATGGACAATAAAACAAAAGGGTCTTCGAGAGACAAAGGGAACGACCAACTCTGATCAGCGATACGTGCATCTGCTTCGTTTTCGCACTCATATTCATAGCTAGCGACTCCAGCTTGGCAAGCACCTCAACGACATTGTAATACAGTTATTGAGGAGTGTATTTGGTCCTCCTAATTTCGCACATTCGAATGGAAGAGCATTCAGATTATTTTTATAAATCAACTATGTGTAGAACTTAACTCACTTTTCGCCTCATGAAGACGATGAATGTATAAGCGATAAAGGGCGTGGAAATTGCGGAGAAATCGGTAGGTGCCGAATAGGGATCGAAGAAGTTCACGCTTCCTGCATCGAATGCCTTTCGTCTGTAGTAGAGTGCGCAATTTGAGACCAAGATAGCTCTACTTCGTACACTCATTACACCGGTAGGTTGATGAGAAAGTATACGAAGTATAGAGACCGTGGCATAGCACTCTAGTTTCCCATTCATCATCCGGTTTGCACAAACTGTGGGTTGTCGAATTCACATCCATACTCGGATACACCGTTTCCAGAATCTCCCTGCTCCTTTCGGGATAGTCGGTCGCAAAAATGGAAATAATCTGATGATTAGAGTTACCATATTTCTGCTTCAAAATCGTACCATCGGGAGGGCATTTGGCATGAGTATGATGATAATTGTAAGCTGCACTATGTGCCATGCGGGTGCGGGACGGATGAGTACAGAGTGGCTGAAATCTAATGTAGAGTTTGTTTTCTGAAATGTACATAGAACCAAATATCACAGAAAATATCTTTTCTCAGTGGAATTGAGTTTACATTCGTTCGAACGATTTTTAAAAAGGAACGAGATAGAAAAATGCGGGAATTGAGATCTCGACTTTTGTTCATTTCCATTTCAGAAAAGGTACACCACATAAGTTATGTGGGATACGAGAGGGAATAAGGAGATTGTGAGCGGCATTTCTGCCATTGTGTAATACACAATGAAGAATGTGCAAACGTGAGCTTACCGAAACCAGAATGAGTAGGCAATGAGAAAGAGTGAGTGGAAGAGAAGATGGAGCATCACAAGATGGCATACGTAACAAAGTTCCGGGCCGAATGACCTGCAATCCATTTACCCGAATTCAACCGGAGAACCGATTTTACGTGCACAATCCCTCGAACACCAGAATGACGTCAACTGAGTAAGCTATGATTCTGCAACCGTTGTGATAAAGAGAGGTACTGAGGATCCGTGAAACCTTGGGACCTCGAACGAATCCAATAGAATTTGGACTGCATCAACAAGAGCAATATTGCACAGGATGACTGCATAGCTCTGCGTAAACTCAAATTATTTGGCGATTAGAGGGATGGTAAAGTACGTGGATTCCACTCTGCTTGGTACGGGCAATGACGGTCAAGAGAATTGCGTTTGCCGTCACTCCGATTACGGCGTAAACGGCATGGATGATGACCAGTGCGAACATGGAAAACTAATACAATGACTATTGACTCAATTCGGTTTTGCAAACGAAATCAAGCGACCAGAAATTCTCACGATATTTCACTGCTTTATTTACACGTGATCTGAGAATTGGTGAGGAAAACACGTCTCCTTTTCTCTCGTTGCAAAACGTTAGAAATACGGAAAATGATTTTTCTTTGTATAGGTGAGCTGCAATTTCGCCGAGAATTAAACGAACCTTTTTCGAGGAAATATAATGCGTATTTGCACTGATTGTAGCGGACAAACACACTTCTTCAGTATTTTCAACTAGCAGAGGATATTTATGAATGCATGGATGCATCACATTGTTAAAGAAGTAATAATCAGATGATGACGTGTTTATGAATGCATGGATGGATTACAATGTTAAATATATATTAATCATGTTCCTGGTAATGTTCCGATTTTACACGGGAACAGTTCGACGAGTGTAATTATAGGAATAGTTGGCAAAAAATAAAACAAAAAATATTGCATTTATCGTTATTAATCGCAAGATTCAAACGCTGAAAAATTTAATGCAATCAATATTTTAAATATGTATCAAAATATTATGAACTGTCGAACAGGTCGAATAAGCACTGAACCCAAGTATGATGTCAAAGCGAACACCTAGACGGCAAGATTCCTAGTGAGATTCGTCTCTATTATTCAGTAAAATTCAGTGTCAGGCAGTGAGCAAGTCACCGAATCGAATACCGTCAAATTCTGGAAAGGACCGCAGCAATTGGTTGATGCGATGTCAATCTGCAAAAAAATATAATGTTATTTATCGATTAGAGATTCGTCCTTTGTCTTACCTTATTCTGCTTGTCCAGGAACGCTGATACATAGCAAGGATACTCGAACTTTGTCGAGATGATCTCTTGAATTGCGGAAAATGTAGCAGCACTACCTCCAATCACACCGAGCACTGAAAAATCCCCCCTTTCCAATAGCCGAGCAACTTATTTTTGATCACAATTTTGAAATGTCGGTGGGTCCCTCAAATTCGCTCGTTTTTATTGCTAATTTTCTCTCGTGCACCCTAGTCTATGGTGGTTCTCTGCTTTTATCGACCGAACTTTGCTCTAATCGGATGGGAACCTCCCTAGTCGCATCATCTCACAGAAACAGCGCACAAAAGGCTGATGCAAGAGACGCGAATCTGGCGATCAGCAAACCGAAATATGCAGAGGAACGAACAATGCTATTAGTGACTAACGATGCACGCTCTGCAATCGTTTTACGGCCTTTGAGTGAGAGATCGGTAATAGCTCTGCTATGGTGAACAGAGCTAGACAAAAAATGACTGCCAGAGGGTATACACTAGAGTGCGTAATGTGAGAACGCGGTCTATTCATTTCACACTCTCTCTCATCCACCAACCGCTGAAGAAAATGTGCGAAATTCGGAGAGCGTCGTCTCACATTTCGCACTCTAGAATGCACAACACCGAATAGGCATCCCAATCAGTGACTCACCGATGGTTATAGCCGACACGACCAGAACCCACCGCTGATTGTACTTCATTACACTGCAATTAACGAGATATCTTAAGATCGTAATCAACTCCAGTAAAAAAGGAGTGCAGCTACAGACGAGGTAAACACTCTAATTCCACTAAAATGTTGTCTAAGAAGAAAAAACATTGGTCTCACTCAGCAAAGCGGACGGGTCCGGGGTCGACTCCCGTCTCCACCATCTTCTCTCGTCGCGCGTTGATGAACGCATAAAATATTGAGGGGAAGACAATGGACGACAAGGTGAGCGTCGATCCTCCAACCTGTAGAATAAGGTTAATTAGATATCCCATATTCTCGAATGCTGCCCAACGCTGCATTGAACGCGCTGTATTTATTCCTAGCTGGATGTAAATATACCGGGATCCAAACTCGAATCTTCTAATTTCTTACCAGGATACAGCTTTGTAAATATACAAGAGTGCTTGCTCACCAAATCTAGAAGGGGTCCAAAGGAAGGAATGGATTCAGCGACGAACGCAGTGGCAGCCATCACGGCCGTGCGCACCGCTGCTCGTTGCCAGCAGAACGCTGCAATATTCAGTTCGTAACTGTTGTTCATCCGGTAATTTGCGCATTTCCATCACTGTGTACCCCCGTTTTGGTAATATTGTAAACTGGTTATTTTTACTTCTCTTCCCTCCACCGGACAATTCTGTACATGTTGACGCACCTTTACGTTGCACGATAAGTATATGAATAAATAAAGAGCAGCGCACATTGCGGGACGCGGAAGAGCTCTTCCATCTCCTGATTGAGAGGATTGAAAACGATGACGAGAGTGAGAAAGAGATGAACGGTGATGAGGATGTTGATCGCCTCAATATACTTGTTCCCCTTGCTAAATGGGATAGCGTCGGTTCAGTGCATGATGTCTTTGGCTTTGTTTCTTCCCAAGGCACGTCAATTGTGGCGAGAACTGTGACATTTGTGGGTATTCAACGGTGCCCTTTCCCTTGTTAGTGTTGATTTACCCATTTGAAAAATGGGGCCAAAAGAGAGACGGAAACCTGTTGGATGGCGATGGTTTGGATGGAATTGATGACTGACGATCTGAGAGAGTCTCCGTACGCAAGGAATCCAGTGACACCCGTCGCAAGATACATCACGGCCATTACTGAAATATTATAGTTCATGCAAACGCCATTTTCTTTAACCATTCAATGTGTATCTGTATTCATCACCAGTGAGCGGTGTGATTTATGATAGAGCAGAAAGTTTATCATGCACTTCCTTCCCTGCACTGGCATCAATTTGCATAATCTCGCGTTCAATCATCGCTTCAATCATTTTGGTTTGCTTGTCATCATTGTGTCTATTTCAATTGTCCTCCCTACGCGCAGTAGATACTCACTGGAGAATGCAAGGAAGGTGGACTTTGTGAAGTCCGCGGGTCTTCTCATGTCGTGTTGAATCGTAGGGAAGGAAGCGTGACCGCAGAATGAGAAGAGGAAGGTTCCGAGGGCGAGAAAAGTGTTGGTTGGTTTGAGATCGGGCACTGTTCTGGAAAGCACAATCGAAATGAATGTATATTTATTTTTCGATATATTTCTTTTTGTACTAAAAAAACAACACTGCCCGCGGAACAGTTCTTACTTATGAAAAACGTACGGTATCTGACCATTCCCGAACAGGCAGCAATGAATCGAAATAAGTTTTTAATCGACAGCTATTTCGACGCGTGCTACTGTAGAACGCAGCGCTATATTCTAGTACAGCAGATACCTGTGGGGCGCGCACGTTCCGTAGTCTGTCGCAGCTCCGATGATAATGAGAAGAACTGCGCCCGTCGTAGTGAGCATCGCAAGAACGATCGCCCACCTGAACGATCTTATTTTTCTACAAACTAATGCTTATTCCTGACCGTGAATCGTTTGACATATATTTATTTGATAAAAAAATTAATATACAAAGAAACTGACCAGAAGTCGGCGGGTGATTTGAGGAAAGTGAGTGGCAGGAGACAAACAGAAACAATGATGACGACGAGGCAAAAGGAGAAATCAACGCCTCCAAACGCCTGACAACATATATGAATTGTCCCCTCGCCTACTTACATCTTTTTATCCTGCTCTTACATCTCACTAAAACCCTACTTTTCATTCACCATTTAAAATCAAATATCGTGCTTGGAAATACGAATTGCGCTCGGTTTATTCATCTACTTGCCGAACATTAGCGTGCGACCTTGTTTTGTTGCTGGATTCCTTTCAAGGGTGCGAAAAGAACGTAAAGGAGAACGATATGGACTACCTTTATTGCGTCTTGGATGTTCTTCGAGGCGAGCAGAAGAAAAACGACGGCTATCATGAATTGAGTGAAGATGCAAACGAGAGAGACGACGGTTCTGATATTCGTCTTTTTTTCTAGGCAGTTCAGATTTAGCAGTGACACCCTTTTCTAAAACATTGCACTTTCCCATTTATTCCAACTTCATGGACACTCTCCGCAATAACAAAAATATAAAAGACGCAAGAGAGAAAGAGAGAGAGAGAGTGAGTGATTCAAAAACAAGAAAGAGAGAAAAAGAGAGCCTATTATTGCAAAGTTGTATATTTCGGATATCCACTTTCTATTGTCGCATAAATGTATGGACTCCTCACCGCATTCTCGGTCCGGCTGCGCGGAATCCGATCTCTGCGTACGGCTTCCTCGTGTGCTCTCTGTACTCGGGCCAGCATTCGATGAGCATCGTCCAACTTCGTCCGAGGACGTACGAAGTGAAAGTGACGACGACTGCCATCACGAGAAGCATCGCCACCCCGAGATACAGTTCTGAGGAAGGATCTCATGATTGTGACGCGGAAGGAGCCACACTCGGAACGAATACATTGAGATATATAGTTTTCATACACTGTCCCGACGCGCGAATGCACTCAATTTTGAATCAAACACTGGGTGTCGCATCTCAGTTTATTGATTCTCGGTGTATCCGGAGCATGCTAGCAGCTGTTGTAGGAGCGATATGAATACGGCTACGGTACGTCGAAAGACAACTGACTCGTTTGAATGAGTGCTGTTGGCAGAGCGACGATGCCGCCGCCTGCCAGATCGCCCACTATGAAGAGACCGGTGACGAACCAACCGAGACCCTGCAGCTTTTGTTTTGGGCGATGTATAAGTGAGGAATGCTACTAACGAATGACCTGCAGTTGAATACCTAAAAATAACCAAATAGAGGACTGAGAACAAACCTTGGAATTATGGTACATTTCGTCACCATTTGAGGTCAGTGTGGTGAGACTGTTGATGGAGATTTTGCCAGTGGACATCTTCTCTGTGATGGTGGCCAACTATGAAAGGGGCTCCAAATTATGAGCGCGCGCAACTTTGAGCGAATGTTTCGTCAGACGAAAGTGAGAGTGCGAAAGAAAAATGGAAGTGGACGGAAGACAATAGAGAGAGAGAGAACAGAGAGAAAGAGTGCAATACAGGGCGGAAATCATCATTGATCTCTGTCGTTCCTCATAAACTATGCACGTGAAAGGAGGATGGGTGTTCCAGGCAGCATGAAAGGAGACGAAAACTGAATATTAAAAAAATTAGAAATAAATAATCGGGGACAAGAGGATTAATATTTACTCTCATATTAACTTCAAATCTTAGAATTGTTATCGCAGAAAAATTAGTTTTAATGAATGTTTATTAGTATCGTGTCATTGTTTCTTAGTAATAGGGGGAAATGAGTTTGCGCGTATCAAATTGTTTCTTGGAAATAACGACAATTGGACGCAATTGAGTGTCCATACACGGAAACCATTTAACATTTTATTATATCCTTCCTTCAATACGGCATCCATCTCACGTATTCAATTTCAAGACCAATCACGAGACAGAATCTGGAAATATGAACTGGTGACATCTGAATTTTGCCTGAAAAGAAAATGCGTTTAGTTGGGTAGAACACAGCCGTCCCTACGGTGCAATGCTGATTACGGTGGAGGAGGGATGGTTGATGTTTATTGACGCTAGCAATCGAGGCTCGAAGTACGGCAAACAGCAAAAGACTACGAGACACGACCTGAAATATAAAAATAATATAATATTTCTGGGTTTTATGAATGCTTTCTCATTAATGCAAAATAAACTTTACTTCTTTAACTTTATTTTAATATTTATTTTAAAATCAATTTAAAAATAAAAAAAAATTTAAAAATCAAATAAAAGATAATTTTAAACGTTTCCTGAAATTGGACTCACATGGTAAGAAGGCAATCGTACATTGAAACGGAGACTAATCGTAGACCGTCATAGCCGATATTTGGAGGTACTAGTTTATAGATGGGATAAAAGATGAAAGGGGGCATACAAGCAAAAATCAATCGCTGTGCGATACTTGTAATTACCTGCAAATGTATATGGTGTTACTTTTAAGTTAAAAAATCAGTGTGCTTATCTTACGCGAAATATGGTAATATTCTCCCGTATTTGGTATATTTTCAAAACTGAATATCGATTGATTACAGGTCCCCGCTTTAGTTGCGCCAAAACTATCAAATTCTGACGATATACTAGTAGATAGAACTGTAATGTAAATAATGGCATTCAAATTCAATTTCCACATACCGTTGTCCCAATAGCAACAATCACTCCGTAGTAAAGAGTATCATCAATGTATTCTGAAAAATTTTAAATGTGCGTTCTTCTTGGAGTACAATCATATTTCTTATTGCACAGTTTATTTAATATAAATTTGCTTTCTGGTAATATCGAGAAAAAAAATGTAGATTAAAGTATCACGCACAATTTCCCACACAGTCTCTTTTAGAGAACATTTTGAGTACCATTTACAATGAGGAAACCGATCAGCCACGCAATCAATAATTGAATAATTTGCGTGATAACGAAGAACAAAACAGTCGAAGGATCGCCACTTTCATACCTGAATAAAGTAACGGATACTCAATTAAAACATTAATCGAGATCATTTTTTTTTCTTCAAATTGTTACCATGTCCAATATTTTGTCGACATCCATCTATCCCAGGCGAGAATGGAGATACTGAAAAGAATTTAAATGCAGAAATATTAATTTATATCAAAAGCAAGTGGAAAAAAGCTATTTTCTCACAGGAGTGTTATGTACGCTAAGAATTCTTCCTTCATCAAACTGCATGGGTAGAGATACCAGATCTCTGCTGCAAATTATCACATTATGCGGTAATATATTTTTAAACTATTCAGTGTCATTTACTATGCTTTTAATTGAGCAGCGGAATATACCGTTTTCTGATGAGCCAAGATATTGATGTGCCATGACGATAAAACGAGTACAAATGTAGATACACGTATGTAGAACGCCGAAAAAAATGTGAAGACGAAACTGAAGTGAAGTATTTGGTTAGGTACGAAGAAAGCGTGCAACACATTTCGATTTACGTTTGCCGTTTTAATTGCTGCTACCATTATTAGTGTTCCAAAGAAAAGCGATAGAACTATGAAGAATATCTGAATATGCATATGTTTTGATTCCATAAACATAATCTTGCTTACCTCAAACGTGTAGATGATTTCGAACAAAGGATAGAATTCATCTGTCTGTTTTAGTTTCAACCAATTTACAAGCAGCATTCAGTTTTTTTTAGTTTACAAAGCGGTTCTGTGAAGTTTAAGTGAAATATTTTAATTTGAAGTATTGAATGAACTAAGTTTCATAACTTTTTTTTAGAAATATTTTTACTTTTTCTAGAAAGAATAACGAAAAGATTTCAGGTAATGGACGAAAGCAATTTACAATCAATTTGTGTAATTTTCAGAAACTTGCGTTGACAAAACTGTAGAGATTTAAAAAATCGATTCGAAAGTAGGCGTATCAGTCAGACGCGTGAAAGTTAATTTGCTGACGTTTTTTCCCTCCAGGCCTTAAAAGAAGAGTTGTACACGTAGCTCAATTCACTGTGAGAAATATAAATCAGAAAAAAAGAAGGACAATAAATTTTGCAATATTTAATTGTTCTATTACCGTTCGATTACGGATTAATACCTCACTTTCATTTTTTCCAAAGTCACGTTTCCTGAGTGATGTATAGGGTTGGTGCAAAAGTTTCGATCTTTTTTCGACTCGATGAATTTCTGAAATATCTTTCGATTGGAAAATCAGATCGTTTCATGGTTATGCATATTTTGAAGGTCCGTCCTTGCGCTATTTATCGCCCACTTAGTGGAATCCATTGATTGAGAATGTACAACTTTATGAATGCATGTAGTGGATGCACTGGGAATTGATACCTCGCACTTTTGGAGTTATAAATCTACGAAAGCAAAATGAAGGCCAACAAAAACCTTAGAATTATGAAGAGTGGTAGTATACATATACATTTAGCCCGACACTACGTTTGTGCTGATTCGGGGAAACTTTTTTTCGAGCACTTGAATTGAGGCCGCCATTAAACACATCTGATGAAAACACAATGTTGGATGGTACTTCAGTATACAGATGACATATCATCTGACATTATACTGGTACGTAGTGTATTGTTCTATTCATTTAGTTGGTTTCTTGATTAAGCTTTTGCGGTACAATATTTCATAATCAGAAGTTGGTGGTCATTTTGTGGTGTTGAAAACGATGTTTTACATTATGCAAAATAATTGTTCGGCGATGAAACAATGAAATCACGTAGTTATTCTAAAGAGAAGACATAGCCAAACCAATGCTAAGAAAGAGCGGAGCGGAACTCACCTGGAGCGAATTTGAGATCTTTTTCTACGGATGCACTATGATATGTGTTTTTGAGAACTTTTGTGATTCTGAACTGTGATTTGGATTTTTCGATATTCTGGATATTAAAGAGGCAATTACGGAAACAGCCACGTTCAGTAATGACACAGTTAGTGTAGAATACAGCGCCCCTACCTAGACCTCATATGAACGTATTGGTAACAAACACTGATATCTCGTTTTGTACATGTATTTTATGGATGTCCGAAATTTGGCCAGTTAAACCTCATGAAGTCGGCATCCTACCACTAAGCCAATCACATCTCTCGACAGAGGGTACAAGGGGCTCTCACCTTTTTATAGTGAGTCATGCTGGAGAAATTTCCTTTTTGATTGTGAGTGAATCGAAATGAATCTTGATTTTCGAATTTTTACACGAAATTTTATTTCTAAATTTTCTAGGCGATTATGAGTGTGATGCCTACCTTAAGTATAGGGTTGGAAGTACTACAACTACCTCACCACATAGTTTGAACATGGGGTATATTGCTTTTTGTGGGGCTGAGATACGGTGGCTCAAATATGATTCCCAAAAAAATCGAAACTTTTGCACCAACCTGATAGTACGGTAGGACAAATTGGAATAATGTAATTGAATAATTCGGTTGAGCAGCGCAACAACTCTTAAGTTGTTCAGTTGTTCATAGATCGCGCAGGCGCATGTTTCTGGAGAAATATGGTCTTGAACCTAGGTCTGAACTCACGTAAAAATTAGAGCATGGTAAGTTTGATCTCGTTTTGTTCACAATTTAAACAACACAATCAATATCGGAAGTTCATCTATATTTATGCATGAAAGTAAAAACATACGTTTTTGGGTAAAATAAGTCTGCAGTATCAGTACACTCGTTGATTCCCTCTAAGACGGGTAGACCCTCACCGCGGGTAGACCCTCACCGCTTCCCATTCGACTATCGGAATCGCCTCGCATTTCCACACGTTCACCTAAAAGAATCCGATCCTCACTCCGAAAACCATTAAAGACGACTACCTCTTCAGACGAAAATCAACCGAACATTCTGACCCTTTTCAACATCGTCAAATCTACCATTCCATTCCCAGTGAACCCGGATAGACTTTAAAACTAAAACTAGCTTCTTTTTCACGCTCCTATTCAAAGTTTAAATTGTGCGAATAACAAATGAATGCTGAACAAATAATATTATCGTATGCAGATTAGTATTAATCGTATGCACGATATTATGATAACTCAACGGCAAACAATGGACTCATGCCACATTAGTATTTATCAAAAAAATTGTGTGCTCAATAATGACAACTGCGGGTCAGGGTATAGTTTCTGGCTATTGATACGCCGATCGAATAATCGGGCGGGTCGGGTGATATAGGTGATGATTTAGATTGATCTATACATGTTTTCGCAGAATGTGGGAAAGCGTGAAAACGGAGGAAAATTACTGGTCAGGTCAAAGACCAATCAAGAAGTGTTGACTACATACTAGCAAATCCTTTATTAGCTTGTTTTCAACTCAGAGAGATAATTGGAAGTGGAGGAATGCGCATACACAACGCCGTAGACAAAAAATGTCATTAGGTTATGCTCCCTTCAACAGTGCGACCATGACAAAGTTCGCACTCAATTTCAAGACCAATCTCGTGACAGCAAGTGAAAATATGAATTGGTGACGTCTGGACCATGCCTAAAAATATGTATGTGTTTTGTCGGCCGTCGCACTATTGCCTCAACTGTACAATGCTGATTACGGCGGAGGAGGAATGGTTGATATTTATTGACGCTAGTAAACGAGGCTCGAAGTACGGCAAATAGCAAAAGACCACAACACACGAACTGAAAGGATAAATTTGTTGCACTCTAATTCAATTTGTCTCGTTTTATTCCGGAAAAAAGCTCCGCATTCGATCATATACATTATGTAAATACATTTCGCAAAGATAGCCATGGACTCACATGGACATGAACAAGTCGTACATTGAAACTGAGAAGAACCGGAGGCCGTCATAGCCGATATTAGGCGGGATTTGACTATAAACAGGATAGAATATCAAAGGAGGTATGCAAGCGAACACCAATCGCTTTAAGACACTCGTGGTAACCTGTAAATGTTTAATCGACATCGCTTAGAGGGGAATGGTCACAGGATACGTTAAAAATTTCGATGAGCTACGCGATCCGTTTGGGTGGAAGGAACGATATAACGAGAGATGTAATAAGGGTGCCTCAGGCCCACACTCTCCGTACTTGTTATTTGGGGAATTTTATTTAAACCGAGCACTTAATCATGGTATTAATGCGGTCCTAGTTATGCCATTCATGTTAATTTTAGAGTATACTGTGCTCATTTTCTTGTAAGCATAATTCTCTTACTCGGAACATATTCATATTATCTCGTATCTGGTAGATTTTCGAAACGGAATAATTATTGATTTTTGGTCCTCGCTTCAGTTGCGCCATCACTTTCACATTGTGTCGATAAACAAGTACATAGAGCTGAAATGTATAGTAAATCGAGCATCTAGATGTCTGCCCACCGTAGTCCCAACAACAACAAACAATCCGTAGTAGAGAACTTCGTCAATATATTCTGAAAGAAAATGCGAATGTATTTCGCGTTGCATCGAAATTTGATTTTTAGAGAGAAATAATCGTTGGTTGTGTTCGCGATTTTCAGTTGTTGGCACAGTTCTTCATTCTCTGAGTGATTTGATCAAGGATTGTGAATCTCTAAATCAATTCGGAATCTAAAATATATACATAGTTTACGAATTGCTATATAAGTAAGAAAAAAAAATCGAAAAGTAGCTGGTGAGTGTAAAACTTACCATTGACAATCAAGAAAGCGATCGGGCACGTAATGAGTATTTGAAAAATTTGTTGGATGACGAAAAAAATTATAGTTGTAGGAACACCACTTTCGTACCTAAATACAGTATCGAAAATGCAGTTGGGAAGGCAGAAATTATTATTACTAACGAGGCCAATTACCATGCCCAATATTGTGTCGCCACCCATCGATCCCAAGCGAGAATGGAAATACTAAAACATGTTTGAAATTTATGATTAAAATATCATATTTTTTGTGCAAAAAAAAGTTCACTCACAGTGTAGTTATGTATGCTAAAAATTCTTCCTTTATTAAGCTGCATAGGTAAAGATACCATGTCTCTACTGGGAAAAAAATATCATTAAAAATGCAGTGCAGAATAGTTTGCAAAACAATAAGCAGCGGAATATACAGTATTGAGATGTGCCGAGATATTGATGTGCCATAACAACAAGACGTGATGAAATGTAAAGACACGTATGTAGAACACCGAAAAAAATGTAGAGGCGAAACTGAAAAGAAGTATTTGGCTAGATGCTAAGAAAGTGTGCAATACATTTCGATTAAGGCTCGTCGATCTTATTGCTGCTACCATTAGTATTGGGCCGATTGAGAGGGCTACAGCAATGAATAATAGCTCAATAAGAACATTATGATCCCGTATGCACAAACTTTCATACCTCAAATGCGTAGATGATTTCGAACAAAGGATAGAATTCATCTGTCTGATTTCGCTTCAACCAATTCACAAGTAACATGACGTACAGGCTGCTGACACTGCAGTTATTATAAAAGACTAACTCAAATTCTCGCATTGGAAAGCTAAGAAAAACGAACGAAGTGAAACCTTCAATGAAAACTATTTTGAGAAGAGGGATCAAGGCGATAGTTGATTGTATTCATTGTTTATCTTTACGCGAACGAAACTGTGGAGCTCTAGTGATGAGGAATAATTTTTGTACATTGGACATTAAGAATTGAATGTAACCTACAGTGGTTTTTTTTACTAAAATAGAATAATCTCTTGATATATGATAACAAGAGAGCATACTAATTTAGTAAAATTATATTAAATATCGAGAAAAGAAACGGCAATGGTGATAAAAGAGCACCAAATCAGAACAGTTTTATCAAAATTCCGTTTGAGCACAGCAAAGGAGCTTCAAAGTTCTTATGTAGTGACTTACAAGGGCTATAGTAAAATGAGGAATGATTTTTCATAACGTAATATTACGTAGGAATTTTAGATGGACATATTAGTATGCAAACTCGTAAAAGGACGGTTACGAAATTATTATCCGGCACCAAAAAACACCACTTTGAGTCGATCCTCTCGTGAGAGGCGTGTTATTGCTCACCGATGGTTATGTATAAATCACTCATTATTTTATAATATCGATAGTCACGTTATTCTTGTTTGTTTCGCAAAGTCCAATGAGATAAATTGTAGATAGTGCACTTACAGCACATGGGTAGGGGCCACAACGTGGTCAGCAGAATTCACTTAGAGGGGTGAAATTTAGTGTTGCCATGTTGCTACATGTCTGAATAAGAAAATTCTTTTGGATTTGGGTCTATATCTCATCTTTGAGCCGAGTTACTGCTCCAAAACCACGCGCGCGTTGACTGTTGTGAGAGGGGGGAAAGACGAGAGGGGAGGTGGGCGGAGCCTAATCGTCCATCTTTCTGGAGAGTGGAAAGAGCGTGGGAGAGTGGAAAGAGAGATCAGGCCCATGGCGCAGTGGTAAAGCGCGCGCCTCAGGCGCAGCACATTGCAAGTTCAATTCCTCTTTTGCCAAAACCATTGCCATTTACAGTAAAGCGGAATTTTGATACTCTCGTACTCTTAAAACCCTCGTTTTCACTACTTATTTTTGAAAACGAAAGCACAATTCGAAACCGAAAATATTGATTCCGTTTTTGTTTCTAAAAATCGTTTTAAAATATAAAGAATATAATGCTTGAAGGCCGAGAGGTGTGGAATCACTCCTAACCCTATTTCTGACGTTTTCGAGTTTGTTTTCGCGGTAGTTTAACATCACAAACTTGTCGTAGCATCATGGGCCTGGGCGCGATCGATAGAGCTTCTCAAGAGCTACAAAACAAGCCCGAACACGTCTCATAGCGTTTAGAATTCAGCTTGTGCTTCACCCCGCTCGACTATTCGCGATTGAGGGCCCGGTGGATTTGGGCGGAGACTGCGGGGGCTACACATGGGAGAGCATCGCAACAACTCTAATTTAAAGCTCCAGAAGTGGTCGTTCCTGGAATTCTATTATGAAGTCATGCTGGTAATAAATTTTCACTGGGTCACTGCCACAGTGCATTCTACCGGAAATATCGAGAACTGGAACTTTCTAACAATTTTTAAAAAAAGTGTTGTTCTTTACAATATTATTAATTCATTTTTAAATGATCTCATTGATGACTACAAGGTTGAATTCCGGAATGTGCACGTTCATTGAGTGTAGATGAAATCAGGAAATACTTTAACAATGTTTTAACAAAGGCAATTTTTAAGTGTAAGATTTCAAAACAGGTTTCAAGAATTTTCCATTATTTTCTCGTCACCATCATGTATGTATGATACTACTATACAAATCTATTCGAGTTAAAATTGGATAAAATAGCTTCGTTCTTAGAGATATCCTGTCCTGCGAATAGTGTAAATTGTGTGAATAACAACATAATTCTAAACATATGTCATGTACCCAACTATATTTATTCAACGGGAAGTAAATAAATATAGTGTGAAGGTACAGATTCTACGGGAAGGGAAGGTAGACCGGGTAGTGCAGTGGTTGTGTGCTAGTATGGGAGTCCAGTGGTAACTAGTTTTTCACCTCCGTTTCTACAGACCCGCCAATCCAAGGGGGTTAAGAAATGTTGGTTCTGACTATGAGAAATCACGAACCCAAAATGCCCCGAAAGGGGTCACGTGCACACAACATGAGGATAGCCTCGCAACAGACCGCTGCAGGTTCTCGTTGATACTTTCGAGTTAGGGGTGGTCGAAACCGCCTTGCATGTAGAAGATGTAGCACCTTCATACATGGCTCCGTCGGATGTACATTAGGAACTAGGATGTAATAAAATATGTATTCGAGTCACGAGGAAGCATTGTACGATAACAAAAAATAAAAGAAAGACAAGGAACAGGAATGGACGACAAAGGCAAAAGGTCACTCAGGGGAAGTGACGATCTATATTGTAGGTCGATCAAGGAATCGAGCGGGCGACGTTCGAGTCGGGTGCAACGAACAATCACCGTACACCGAGAACAACACCTACAATTCAGGTAATTTATTGGCGATTGGACCTTTCATTATTTTCTATTTACCTTTTGAAAGAATTGATTCGCGCTGATGAGTATGTGGAACTGCGGCACAGAGTGGAACATGTAGGTTATCTGTGTGAGAAATTTAAATTTTCCCTTCGTGTATTACGCAAATTGCAAAGAGGGAATAGCTTTACTAGTGAAATAAGCCATTTCACTTCCTTCTTCCCAAGGGGAGGGGGCGATTGTAGTGACAACAAATATAACTAGAATAATAATTATTTTTTTCTCGTCCTGGCAACATTGAATGGGGGGGCAGTATAAAGTATTCAAAACCATGACAAGAATCACCGAGTACCATAAACTATTTTTCTCGTATAGTCGTGAAACACATATTGGATGCAAAATATTCAGTAGAGAATTGCACGCTGTTTTCTTACCACTGCTCCGATTCGCCACGAAATGAGCAGGAAGTTGGGCGCGAAATCTATTTGAAATCGGAAAACGACCATTGTAAGCAGCAGTGGATACACGTAGAAGAGAGAAATCATGGCAGTCTGAAAGCATAATATATTATCAATATTCGCTGTTTATTCACTTGTCGAATCAGCGCGGATATGTAGAGTTGCTTCATTCGCATCGCTCGAGAAGTTGTAGCATTCTGAAAATTAAAATTTAAAAAAAATGCGCTCGTGAGAAAAATAACAAAAGCTGGTTGTTCCATTGGAATTTACGTGTACAAGAGGTAAACTATTGCAATTTTAAATATTTTCGTTGAATGGACAACTTATGTGTGCACTCTCTTGCAATACCTCGGCTTCACTTGACACGTTGTTTCCCTATTGCGTGCAATCAACGGATCGCTTATTATGCCGGACGATTGTTTGTGAATTTGTAATACCTGGTGGCGCATTGCGCGTATCGATGTGCTCACGAGGAACACTCGAATAGGAATGAGAGTGATTATGCTGACGATGATAATGTAGACTTCTGGAAGTGAGAGAAATGTTTTTAACAATTCTGCGGTAAACTTTGTCTTTTCGATAAACGGAAAATATTTGCCGAAAATCTCACCGAATCGATACGGACCAAGAGTGCCGATTTGGCCTAGTACCATAACCGGTATGGCCTTGCGAGTAACCCAGCTGAGGTCGGGAAGCTAAAATAGTAAACATTAAAATAAAGCATACATTGAATAACCGCGGCAATAATGCTAAATATATTTCAACTTTACTTATAAACTTAAATTCCTTTTTATTCGATTATACAGCTTCTTTTAAACCCATCCCACGCATTCACGGTGTCGTTGTCTATGACGATTTCCAATTTACCCAATCTCAGGAGAGGAATCACGTTTGAGGCAAAGACCAATCAAGGGGTATTTCACTAGTCTCTGTAGATTATTATATTAATAATGTGTCAGTAAACAATTTGAAAAAAAGCGAAAGAGATTTCTGTGTTATTCAAAAATTGTATTCGTTTATCTAAGAATATTTGCAAACCTGAAGGATCTCATGAGCGTTAGGTACATCAACAATGAAGAGCATTCCACCGATTCCGTTGGCCCAGAGCCCAACGTAGATCACAATAACGAAGACAATGCGTGCCCTGAGTTTTTTATTTATTATTTTATTTTATTTACAAAATGCATATTGCCCTTGCGGATAATACAATTTTGGAATTTTCAAATTAAATACGAAGAACACTACCAAGTGGGGAAGATTAGCGAACTGTTGGGAGGAAGAATTTGTTGGTGCATCATTAACAGCGAAAAGAGGAGAATTACTATTGCATGCACCATGAAAACGTGTTCGACAGCCTACAATTGTATTTATCTTTGGACTACTTATTGTGGTCATATAATGCACGCAGTGCTTTTCTGTAGTCCCAGATTTATCTGGGGAAAGCCTCCCCGTGAACAGCCAGTTATACCTTGTTATTGAAAACTTCCTGTCAAAATTTGAATTCATCCGTGACTCTGGGAATCTAATTTTGGCAAAGCGCACCCACCAACGATTTATGTGGACCAATCCAGTGGCAAGCCAATCCGGAGCACAATATAATTGGATAGGGAAGAAGCGGGTATCCACGGAATAAGAAGCAGGTCCAGATATCGTGCGTGAACATGAATGTCTGCAATTTCAACTCTAATTGTAGCAGAGGATTGGTAAGAATAACCTTAAAAGTCAGCCTTAAAAGTCTCTTTAGTCTCAACAGTCAGTCAGTCCCTTTACATTAAAACTTTTTTACCAGTCAGAAAATGAGAAAACATTTTTTTTAAATTATCAATTACCTGGTTGAGCAAGTATCCGATTTTAATGGCTCTCGTCCATCGATTTGTGTGGAAAAAGAGCAAGTAATAAGCGATGATGTGAATGGGAATAATGCACAAACCGTATGCGTGCTGGTATCTGCGATTTTGAAACTAGACCCCTTTAAAGCTCGGAATTCGTACATTTGCATAAATGGAATACCGTAATCTCTATCTAAATGGAGCAAGTAGCGGAGCGCAGACTGCATCAACAACAACGACTTTCAGACTGAGAACAGGCGAAATAGTTAGGGCTCCCGGAGGAATACAAAAGTAGCCGAATACAATGGCAGTGGAAATAGTGATAAATGGCACGATACTATAATCATAAATATATTTCCTCTTTGTGCTTCACTCTGTGTTACTTTGACTCTTAACCCTCATAATACAAACCGAAAAAATGGTTCGATGAATGGTCATCCTAAGAAGAATCACGTAGGAGGGCAAAAAAAACTCATGACACGTAATTAGAGGTTGGAAAACACAGATTATGCTCCCACTATTCGCTTACTTTTTCGAATTTTCTCTTCCTTCTCTGAAAAAAAGGTTGTCATGTCTACATTTGGCAACATAGTTGTCATAATATCCGTAGTCTATGGATTCATGCTAATTCTGGGAACGCCCATTTGCATACTTGTGTTAATTTCACTGTTTAAAGGACGTCATTACGTAGTCGAGGTGAGAGTTCTTTTTGATATTATGAAATTTTGTTGAATTTACATTTCAGTCCCCGTTTTTCACAATTCTTGCGCATCTATCGTTTTCGGATTTTGTCTTCATTGTGGGGCAAGTGAGTGAAGAAGGAAAAGAATCTCTAAAATATCCGGTCATCGGAATAGTACTCAGAGGGAAATAAGTCTACGACTCTAGACTTATGAGCTGGACAGCGACGACTTTCAGAGTCTAACCACCTCGCTCCCCTGCACCTATCAGACTTTGAAGTCGTAGCTGGCCAGCTTAGACTTATGAAGTCGTAGTCTTATTTCCTAGTGAGTACACAGAGAATTAATAAACTGAGTTGAGACACCCAGTGTTTGAAGCACACAATATTAAGTGTATTCGAGCGTCGAAAGAGCGTGCTAAAACGAGAGATTTGTAAGCGTCTACACTAGGCATTACATGTCAATGTATGATACACTAAACAGTAAGTGCATTCATTGTGGATGTAGCCCATGGTTCTCGGCAAATGACGTCCACTAGCCGACCGCCACTGGTTAATTGTCCGACATCAATTGGCTACTAGTTCAAAGACCCGTCCCCTAGTCCGCCGTTTCTAGAAATTTATTAGATCCTACATTTTCAGCTGTTTTACATGTATCCAGCACTGCTCAGCGGAGCTCGACCTGAGGGATCTGAAGTCGTGAGCGATTCTGACTATTTATTAGTACTTTTAAGTATTAAAAACTATATATAATGTTACTATATACTAGATAACTTCCTAGTAAAGAGTTTGTCGCCTTTTGATATCGTAGTTTAGTGATTGATTCGTTATCACTCTTCCTTTACAGGCGCTCGTAGATGATCCACTGGGACTCACTGCGCTTACTACAAATGCGCTGACGAACAAGGTTTTTATTATTCAACAGTCGTCCTTATCCCTTAATAAAATAGAAAAAGAAGCTCAAAATACAGGCCAATCATTACGTCATCTTGATCATGGCCATTGAGCGCGCATCCATCTTTATCACTCCCTCCGTTCAACTAATCTTCAATGGGTAATTTCCGACTCAGATCGAGAACAAGGAAACATACACAGTTGTTGGGAAAGACTTTATTTTCCTAAGACGCGCACTTTAATTCTAATGAGGCATTTCGAACGCTATCCACTTGTTTTTGATTCAGAGGAGTGCTGAAATGGACCATGTCCTTGGTGTGGCTAATATCAGTAATGCTAACAACGCTGCAACTTTGTGTCACTCGCCCGATAATATTCAACAATGCTACTTTTAAATTTGAGAAAGGGAGATCGAAGGTATTGGATATCCCCGCTCTCGACCAGGCAAGAACCACGCTTAGGATAATTGAAAAGAAATAATTTCAGGCTTCTGAAATCCTTGATTTCGCGGTTCCCTTTATAATTGCCTTCATACACTTAATTATCATTGCTCGTGTCAAGCTGAATTTGCCCGGCAACAAGTGCGACAAAGCCATGAAATTAATATCATTTTTAATAATGCAACCTTCAGGGTTGGAATGCGAGATGAATATGCAAGAAGGAATAGCACCGAGGAGTACAAGCACTTCCAGCAGTCGTCGATTGTCGCAATTGCGCTTCTGCTATCGAATCTCGTCAACATGTACTACGCATATTTTGCCCAGGTCCGAAGTATCGAACAGTATTACATTTCGAATAGTTTCTTTAAAGGGCGTTTATGATTCGTTTTAATTCATTTTATACTTTGAATTGCTCTGGCGTAGTATCCTTCTCGAAACTAACCCATGCTATAATCTGCATCTCTCAGATGGATATACTCATGATTGTGCTCGCTCTAGCGCTCAATGCCCTCAACCACGTCATTCACTCGTTCATATTCCTCTTCTACAATTCGACCATCCGTCGATATGCGCCCTCTTGTCCGAGCTGATCACAAAAAGTTCAATGTTATGAAAATTGTCACTTTCCTGTGCATCGTACTTTTTTATCGATCGTTTGGAAAAATAAAAAAAATGTAGACAACTTTTTCAACGCTGGTTTAGAGAGAGAGTAATTGCATATTTGGTTAAGATAGCGTTTCCTCTCTACCTGGTATTTTCTCAGTCACTCAATTTTAAGTTAAAAAAATTTTCGCACAAAGTAAGAATTTGAGCAATCACGCATATTATGGTATATAATATTGATGAAAGGGCAAGTGTGATCGGAATTGAATTGTTAAATTGTATTTCAAACCTTGTCTATTTGGAATTAAAATGTCTATCTGTTCGACGTATTGTTGTACTCGGGTAGTCGTAATGCGCACAAATATTGTGACAACTTGAATCGGTGACATTCATCACAAGAGTCAAATTTGAACCCTCATTTTACCCCTCCACCGAACTCTATGCCAATGAAAGAAAAGACTCTAAATACCTCGTATTCTTTGATCAGTAGTGGTTTTGCTGATCCTAGTACGCCCTCAAATTATACTGAATACACGTGCGAAGAAATGTATGATGGAATATATAAATGGCAGTCAATATATTGGTTCATTTTGTATTCGCTGTCGCCCTCTTGTGGGATACTCGATGCTAGATATTTGGACTTCTCGATATTTGGACAGACGAGCGTCAACCCTTCCATTACTCAACACAAAACAGGTGAGGACGCCGATAGCTTTCAAAAGGATATTGGTCTACCCTAAATTGCAGTGCGTTTATTGTTAGTTCACTGATGCACCGTACTCATAGTCATCGAAATCGGAATTGGCGTAGTCAGGTTCGTCGGAGATCCGCAGCATCGATGGAAGGGAAGTCGAAGCAGTCGAATGACTTCATTCCTCAATTGATAAGATGCACGGCGAACTCGGAATTCGCTCCTAAGCACATTCAATTTGAATTCGTATTGCGTACCCATACCCTACCATGCGTCGACGCATGGGAAGTGCCTACCAACTTTTTTTGGTAGGCACTTCCCACCCATGACCCGGGGTTCATGGTGAAAATCGATATTTTCGATTATCGATTGATCAACCCAACCTATAGTGGGATGGTACCTTATGGTCTACAGTACCTCAAAATCGATATTCCGGGTTACTGTAGCTTTCGCTGCGGGACCACCATTTTGCGAAGTTGCGCCAAATGAACCGGGATTGCTTTTATAAGTTGGCATTCGGCACGACATTGCTCGAAAGGTATACGGTAGCTCGGCTACCGTACCCATGGGCGCGCTACCATAACTTTCGCTGCGGGACCACCATTTTTCAAAGTTGCGCCAAACGAGTCGCGATTGCTTGTATGAGTTGGTAGTCAGTATGAAATTGCTCGAAAGGTATACACCACATCGCCTACTGTTCTGCGGGCTACGGTATCTTTCGCTGCGGGACCACCATTTCACGAAGTTGCGCCAAACGAGTCGCGATTGCTTGTAAGAGTTGGTATTTGGTACGACATTGCTCGAAAGGTATACGATAGCTCGGCTACCGTTCCGCGGATTACTGTACCTTTCGTTTCGAGACCACCATTTTGCAAAGTTATTCGAATCGTGTCGCGATTGCTTGTATGAGTTGGTATTCGGTACGACATTGCTCGAACGGTATACGGCACATCGCCTACTGTTCCGCGGGTTACTGTACCTTACGTTTCGGGACCACCATTTTGCAAAGTTGTTCGAATCGAGTCGCGATTGCTTGTACGAATTGGTATTCAGTACGACATTTCTCGAACGGTATACGGCACATCGCCTACTCTTCCGCGGGTTTCTGTACCTTTCGTTTCGGGACCACCATTTTTTATATCACATCGCATTCCACCTCTCACCAGCAATTTCTATTTTCCGCAACTTCATGAAATGATGTTCGAAACTAAAGGTACAGTTGCCCACGGAACAGTAGGCAATGTGCCGCATACCTTTAATTCCGTACCGAATACCAACTCATACATCAATCGCGACTCGTTTGGCGCAACGTCGTAAAATGGTGGTCCCGCAGCGAAAGCTACCGTAGCGCAGCCATGGGTACGGTAGCCGAGCTACCGTATACCTTTCGAGCAATTTCGTACTGTCTACCAACTCAAACAAGCAATCGCGACTCGATTCCAACAACTTTGAAAAATAGTGGTCCCGCAGCGAAAGCTACCGTAGCACGCCCATGGGTACGGCAGCCGAGCTACCGTATACCTTTCGAGCAATGTCGTACCGAATACCAACTCATACAAGCAATCGCGACTCGTTTGGCGCAACTTCGTAAAATGATGGTCCCGCAGCGAAAGTTACCGTAGCGCGCCCATGGGTACGGTAGCCGAGCTACCGTATACCTTTCGAGCAATGTCGTGCCGAATGCCAACTTATAAAAGCAATCCCGGCTCATTTGGCGCAACTTCGCAAAATGGTGGTCCCGCAGCGAAAGCTACAGTAACCCGGATTATCGATTTTGAGTTAATGTAGACCATACGGTACCATCCCACTATTGGTTGGGTTGATCAATCGATAATCGAAAATATCGATTTTCACCATGAACCCCG
This sequence comes from Pristionchus fissidentatus, assembly GCA_036245785.1. Classification (NCBI taxonomy): domain Eukaryota; kingdom Metazoa; phylum Nematoda; class Chromadorea; order Rhabditida; family Neodiplogasteridae; genus Pristionchus; species Pristionchus fissidentatus. The sequence continues at coordinate 15,691,608 of BTSY01000004.1, forward strand.
GGTCATGGGTGGGAAGTGCCTACCAAAAAAAGTTGGTAGGCACTTCCCAATGTGCCGACCGTGGTAGGGTATGTGCGTACCTGAAGCGACCGATGAAAAACAGGACGAAAAACGCGTCAATGGCAGGGAAAACAGCAGTAATGAAGAATAGAATATTTGCGATCGCACCCAGCGAGATACCTATCAGATGCACTTGTCATTGTAAATTGTGGGGGAAATTAAGCGGGAGACGGGAGATTTTGAAATGAAATGATGCAATTACCAGTAAAAACCGGGAAGAAGAGTATTATTGCTAAGGGAATGTACGATAGAATGCATGGAACTGCAGTCTGCAATAAAATATAACTATTTCACTATGTGTATATTTTCTGACCTGAATTAAAAGAGCATGGAAGAGATTCTTTTGCAGTTGCCGCGAAGTCGCGGAAAATTCAATTTCGAGAGATCTGCACGGATGCAAATTTGAAATTTGTTTGCATAAACTAGGAAACAAAGTCCACACAATTGGTAATTCGATACCTCATCGCTCTGCTGATTTGGATGATGCAGTAGAGGATAACACTGCCCGTACCACCGAACACGAGGAAAAGAAGCAGCTCAGCTACTAGAGTTGGGGCATGCCACGCCATTTCGCATGTGAAGGGATTTCGCTGCTGAAATGGATTGGAGAAATGTTGCATGTATCAAGTTCCTAAATAATACTGTCGACTATAGAAAATGCAATATGTGATACATGTGCCAGATAGTGCCTCCGACATTGATGACCCCGAACTCGCCTTTATTGAGGCCACCGTGAATCCACAGTTCGGATTGGTCAAGTCAACTCCATAAAGGTCGAACACTTCAGGCGGAACAATTGCTCTGAGGGAACTTATGAAATAATGACTTCGCACATCAGTGTTTTTCCCTATTACTCATCGCCAGCAAACCTCGTTTCCTCAGAAGGAGTCAGTGCAATCAGCGATACGCCTACAAAGAACGATGTGTATAGACAATAAACGACCAATGCAATGAGCGCCCATTGAAAAGTTGATAAACGAGAAGCAGTGAACGATCCGGACAGGCCGCTGAGATTAAACTCATACTGCTTATTATTTGTATGCGTTTGTGTTCACGCAATTTGTCAAACTGTGTAAGACGCACCTTTTCACTGTCACGCAGCGATATACGAAATGAAAAGCTAGAACAATAAAAGTCTGGTAGTAAGTGGCAACGAAGAGCAAACATAACGGCGTATCCAGAGAGACTTGGAAGAGTAAATAGTTAGAAAACCACCTTTAAATGGTTCACACCTCCAAATAAAATATTGCGTCCGGCGTGCTGCGGAAAGAAGTAAAATCCGTATGAAGTCATGTGGACGAGCTTCAATTCGTGTTTCATAACATTTGTCCTACATTGGGGGGTGATAGGTCGTTTTGGAACTGCCGTTTAGGAACCCTCAGCATATTGTATTTCCCCCCAGGATTTGTATTTCTCTGTCTAAATTGTACCCCAGGATTTGAAGTACAATTTAGACCGTTTAGAGACTTCCATGTTTTTGAATTCATAAGCGGCTGTTTCAATTATACCATCACCCATACGAGTCTTACGGGAAGTACTAATGCATGCGTGGCGGACGTCATCATGTCACAAACGGCGAATGAGGCCAATAAGTAGCGATAGGCGCCGAGTTGAGAGGAAGCCGGTGATGAAATGATGAAGAGAAGACAAAAGTTGGAGAAGAATGAGAGACTTGTCGTGCAGATGACGAAAATGGAGTGGAATGGATCAGAGAAAACCCAGGCGTAGGGGGGAATCGACATCTGAGACATCAGGTGTAACAATGATAGTAGGCGACACGTGGTGACTTATTCGGTTGACTTATTCGCTGACAACGGCCAAGCGTAAAGATTGCGGTTAATGCTGGCTAGTACGACATTATGGAAACATAATACATCGAGTTGTCACCGAATAATGACGCATCTCATGTTGTTTTCCTAATTGAGCCAAAAGGAAATGTATGGTTGTTGAAAAAACATTTCGCGTTTTGCTAGTTCAGATGCATTCGATGCTTCGCATTCATTAATTAGAGTCACTTTCTTTTAAAATTCGAAACGTAAGATATTTAAACTTGAAACCGTTGCGAAAACAACAAATGCGTGGATAAGTATACTATATAGAATAATCTCTCTCCTATTACAACAGTAACAGAAAAAAGTCAGCTGGAGACACTGTTGTTTGCCTTCCATGTGCCATGGAATAGGTGACATCTTTACTAATGTCACACTCATCACTCAGCTATCTTCCAATTTTCTTCACGATCATCCGCAAATAGCACTCATTAGACCACAATATCTCATTGCGGAAATATGACTACTGTCGAGGAATTGCAGTCTGTTTTCAACTAACGATAGTACGGTTTTCGACAGAGTTCAGTGGTCAGTGCTTGCCAGCAACGACATCGCACTTCACTCCGAAAAATCCCTAAAATATGCACACATTCCCTCGACTGTGACTCACATTGCCGATTTCTTCTTGGACGAGAACGAAGTGAATTAGCGCCGATCTCGTGTCAATTTCCTCGCCGCTCACGCCAAAGCGCACCATTCGATAGCGACGTGCCCTTATTGGCTCTGGAAATTCCGATACTAGAGTCCGTTTCGCTAAAGGCTCTCTTTCCGATTTTCCATTTCTTGAAAGAATCATTGCGTCACTCTCTATCTCAGCGAGAAATGGGTGATCCCGACACTCTGCCCTCTTTCATCCCCACTACCACGACACCAATAGAAGATGTTGTCATCACTGCGGTTCTCGTTGTTTATGGAACGCTGCTCTCATTTGGCGCACTCATGTGTTTAGTGTTCGCTCTAGCGCTTATCAGAGGGCGCAAACAGTTGGCGCAGGTCAGTATTTTCTACTTCTTATTCCATTTTCCTGTTGTATGTAAATATTCATTTTCTCCTTTTCAATTCAAATGTGTTCTAAAGATCAAAATGTATTCAGTGGCCTTTCTATAGCATCGTGCACCATCTACTGTTTCTCGATACGGTGTATCTACTGTACCAGGTAATGCCTTGTTTGAAACAGAGTTCAATCATTGATCAGACGAACTACAGCTCGTGAAAGTATTCCCTTCAATGGTAGTCGTCGAAGAGGAGGTTGTAGTCCACGAAGCTCTCACAGATGCAAAGGTATTTAAACATATTGTTTGGAATTTTCTCCAGGATTTGTGCGCCGCGACTCCATGCCCGGCGCACAAAGTTCAGGAAAATGGCTGGGTTTGGAGCTTTGCATCATGGTGTAGTCGCTACCGTAATCCGTTGTGGTGAAAGTGCAAACAAATTGAAAAAAAAATAGACTAAAAAATAAATAGATGACGAGAAAAATCCTTCTTCCGGAAACAATATTTTAATTTATTTTAATTCACTTTTTCTCTGCCTTGTGCCTTTTACATTTAAATTAACGAGGGTGCGTTTCATCTTCAAGCTGTGTCTGCGGGAAAACTCGAACGTTATCTGGAATCTGCTAACAGCTCAGTAAAATAAGGCCGACGTTGAGCCATTACTTGCGTCATGTATGTCAATGCTTTCAACCAATACGAAGTGCGCAGGGAGGGTCTCTTGAAAAAGGAATTACACGATTTGAAACATCTAGAAAGGCGTGGCAAGAGAATATGTAAAGAGTGAAGTTCACTTTATATTGGAAACTCTTCTCGCACCTGACGCTTTTCGGGAGACGTGATGGGGCGTAAAAGGTTGCCGAAAAAAATGTAACAATGAAATGGAATAGGGCGCATTAGGTCACTGTATTTACGGGGGGAGTGTGACAATTCTGCAACGCGACATATCCGCAACAAGGTATTTAACTGCTCTAAACCTATCCGCATAACAGTGCGTTCGCGTAAGGAGCGCAGATATTGCCAAAATCCCGTACAGCAAAAAGTGACTAGTTGTGTATTTCACATATTCGGATAGCCCTTGGTATGCTCTTTCAAAATATGCTTCGTTCATGACCTGATGCCTCTAATTTGCATATTTGCAGTATGTCAAAGTTGAGCTATATTTACGGTTTTTGAAGTATAGGTCGTCAGAGAGAAGAGATAGGGATTTGGTTGTTTCAGCAATATTGACCGTCTTGACCAGCTGCATCGACTTGTGTAATTTATTCATGCAAATTTTCAATTCTAAAAAATCAAAAAAATTTCAGACTATTTTCTCGAAAACAAAGCAAAAAAGGGTTCCTATTTTTTGATATGTTGTGGTCATGATCATTAGCTATCGAGCAAGCACAATTACACACGTTTTGGAGGGCGGGTATAGACTCAAATCATGGAAAAACGGATCGTTCCTAATGGAGAGGAACCCCTCTTTTCGCCCTCATTCCACCCATTCAACGCGGATTGCGCGGTCTAAATAGATTGAAATGAGAGGAATGGAGAGCGAAGCGAGCAGAATGCACGTAGATCTGCCATTTTAGACCGTGCAATCAGCGTCGAATGGGTGGAATGAGGGCGAAATGAGGGGTTTCTCTCGATTAGGAACGATCCGTTTTTCCATGATTTGAGTCTATACCCGCCCTCCAAAACGTGTGTAATTGTGCTTGTTCGATAGCTAATGATCATGTCCACAACATATCAAAAAATAGGAACCCTTTTTTGCTTTGTTTTCGAGAAAATCGTATTTGAAATTTTCATGATTTTTTAGAATTGAAAATTTGCATGAATAAATTACACACGTCGATGCAGCTGGTCAAGACGGTCAATATTGCTGAAACCTCCAAATCCCTATCTCTTCTCTCTGGCGATCTACAGTTCAAAAACCGTGAATATAGCTCAAATTGACCTGCTGTAATTATGCAAATTAGAGACATCAGGTCATGAATGAAGCATATTTTGAAAGAGCATACCAAGGGCTATCAGAATATGTGAAATACACAACTAGTCACTTTTTGCTGTACGGAAGTATTGAAATCCTTACGCGAACGCACTGATAACTCCAACAAAGTGTTATTATGATCAGATCCGCGAGGGCTTTCAAACCCACAAATTAACTAATTAGCTAATTAAAATTTCGCTAATTAGCCGAAAATTCAAAATGGTCAGAAAAATACAGCAACAAGCCGAATCGATGGAGGTTAGTAAATAACCAACATGGAAAATATTTCTCACAGATTTCTCGAGTTTCAGCAAAGTTATAAGCTGTTGCGGAATTGTCACCTCCCCCCGTATTTCCCCACTTACCACACTAATCAGTTATCAAACTCGACGCTTTCAGGCATGGTACAATACAAAATACGTCCGCGCAGCGTTCTCAATGCTAGATTGCATTCCTTTGAAGGTATTTACAATTTCGATTTCCGCAATTAATTTTGCGCACATTTATAGGGTCTGATTTACCTCACTTTGTTAATGACTATCAATAGAATGGCTGTATTCGTGATCCCTGCTCTTCGACCTATTTTCACAAAGTACGGCTATTGAATCTGATCGTTGTACGCGCATTGCGCACTTTATCATGGTGAAAGTCCACTACCATTTCAGCCAATTCTACCAATCGGTGTTTGAAACACTAAAATCCGTTTAAGGCCAAAAATCACATGGTCTCTTCTCGTATGCTGGCTTTTCATTCTTCTTCTCTGTTTTCTATCAGTTCTTGTTCGCCCTACGCAAAAATTCAATCGAACTTCGCTGAGATTCGAAGATATCGGAGAGCCAATCGTGAAGGCACCCGCTCTACGTGATGTTTGTGCTCATTTTAATCCCCCGGCTCACGTTACATGAGCTCGCGTCGTGAATCAAAATAGGCCACTATAACATATAAGCCCTTTTAACTTTGCAATTTCAAATAGAAACATCTGTTGTACATTAGGAAACGATGCAAGTCAATTTATGTCTAATCTCGTTTATTGCAATTTTTCAGTCGATCAACGTGCTTGACTACATTATCCCTTTCGTAATGCTGATAATGTATCTCGTCATCTATTTTGCAATCAGAAGAAAGAGGAAGGAAATCAGGCGAGAGATTTTATTATATTCTTCCCTATTATAGCGCCAACATAACACATTCATGTAACATTGTCAGAAAAGTATGTATATTTCTAAAAGCTTTATTATTTATGAGGGTATATAGAGAAATTATGTATTCATCTATAATAGTTTCCGTATGTTCAGTAGCATAACTACACGCGTCGAAGTGCAAGACAAGAGTGGAGATGATAATCGAATGCTGCTTCAAGCCATTGTCATTACGGTTTTCCTCCAACTCTACAACGTTACGGAGATATCAGAGACGCTCATAGCAGACAAAGGATTGGTTTGTAATTCTAAAAAACAATAAACAACTCATGATTTCGTTTTTCAAGCTCGATTACATTCTGAACATGACTTCGTTGATTCTCTCCGTTGCAAATCACTCTATCCACTCCACTATCTTCCTGTTGACCAATCCCACGATTCGAGGGTTCCTCCCTCACCCCTCTTTCGCTTGCTGGAATAGCATGTGTAAAAGAACCGTAACGGCTCAACGTTCTCTGACTCCGGTAAAACCGCAACAGCGAATGTCCATTTCCACAAACAAAATTACGGAATAAAGTTTTTTTAAAAACCTTATGAAGTTTTTCCTGCGATCAAACATTATATCCTTCATCGAGATAACGAGACGTAGAATTATTCAAACTACCAATTATCACAATTTCACGATACTCATACACCCTTTCGTATACGTTGCGTCCGTAATTTGCTTATTGAAACATACCATTAGCGAACGTAGAAATACCACATCAATTATATTCAAGTTGCTGATAGTTCGATAACGATAACAGGTACTCGAGTAAATGGTTTCGTCGATAGATGGTGGCTCTAACGTTCCGATCACGATAATATTCATCATGTATGGCGCCATACTGATATTGGGAGCTCCCATTTGTACCATTTTTATTTTCACAATGCTGCGAGGACGAAAATTCCTTTTTCAAGTAAGCTCGCTTTAAAATGCACAACGTTTCCTCATCAATTCAACTTTCAGTGGCCCTTTTTCACTATTCTTCTACACTTGACGTGTATGGACTTGGTCTACTTCGTCGGACAAGTGAATTTATATTTCCTCCTTTTTGGCATTCTAAAAATTATTTTAGTGGTTTTTCACGTTTTTACCATTATCGAATCGACAATATTTTGTTCAGGTTGCTTATACGTTTCCTTACCTTGCAAGTGGCTCTCGAATCGATGGAGACGCTGACGAATTCGTAAGTTCTTTAATTCAAGGCACATTCCTTCTATCTTTTATTCTTATAATTCTATTCTTATAATTTTATTCTTATTCTTATAATAACACTTATAATTGTATATCTTTCACTCTTCCTCGCTTTTTACACATTTTATCTCCACTTTGAACTTCAAAATCAATTTGAATCTGTGCTGATTAGCATTTACACTTCCACTCGGTCCATCTTAATCTTAACTCATGTCGCAGGCTCTTCTCACCAACCATTATGCTCGTGTCATGGTTGCTACGAACGTTCTCTGCAACAACGTGCGACGGTCTCATTTATTTTAAAATCTGGCATGTTCAGGCAATGCTTCATTTCACGCTTCTCATGGCAATCAATCGATGTGCCGTTTTCGTCACTCCGTCGATACTTCCGCTCTTCAGCAGGTCCATGAGTCATATTTCAGAATATTAGTCGGCACTCATTGGCATGCATATTTGTTTCTGTGATTGTCTCTGAGTGAGAATTCTAGTTACATTAGATTTAAGATGTGGCGTGAAATGGACTATCGCTTTTGTGTGGCTCATGACAATTCTCTCGACCGCTCTTCAACTGTGTGTGACGCCTCCTGTGGCTTTCAACGAGACTACTTCCTCATTTGAGGAATTTGGTACGGCAATAGTCGGTAATCGTATTCTTGACTTGGTAAGCTACGTACGCTTATGCATCCGAAGGACAAATTAAAGGGATGCGAAATCGTGGATTATTCGATTCCTTTCATAATCGTTATCATTTACATCGTGATTTTTGCGCGTCTCAGACGCCAGAGACGTGCCGCCAAGTAAATACCCCACTAATTGTTTGAAACCGATGGCACTATTGAGGCATGCACCACGTGATGGTCACTCGAAGATTAGAAAGGAAGAGTTGGTCTTGCTTGGCCAGTCTTTGCTGATCGCTCTCCTAATGCAAATTTCGAATTTATTCAATATTTATCTGTCCCATTTCGAACTTCCCGGACATGTATGGTCGATTTATCATAATGGGCAATTGCAAATTTCCAGGTTAAATTGGCGTTCAATTTGGTTGCACTCGCGACCTACGCCCTCAATCATGCTTGTCATTCAATTATCTTTCTATTTTTCAACTCGACCGTCCGCAAGTTCGCGCCCTTCTCTCAAAGTAGAATATGTATTTTAAAGAGGACCAGTTCATGATCAATGTGCATCTACCCATGAAGCAAAACAACGCATAATTTACACAAAAGCATTTCATTAGCACCACTCGCGTGGCGAGCATACCTTATTTTCCTGGACAATGCTCCAATTATAACGAGACGTTGATGATACATAGTAATGGGGACTGGGAGTGAGAAGTCATTCCGGAGTGGCTAAAATAAATATTTTTAATTCCAATGACCTCGGAGCCGAACGAAATCAACCGTTTTGCTAATTAGAGACGGCGATGAGATGAAATGAGACTGTATCGCTTCTCGCGATACACCTCAATTACCATGACTACCTTTGAATGAGATACACAGTGCAACCATCGCGAAAGAGTTTATGTTATTTCCCGATGTGCGTTGTCTTTGAAAATAAATTTTCTAACGTTCTTGGTTTCCCGTTTTTACTGATATCAATTACAAAATACTAACAATAAAATAATTCGAAGGAATATCTATTGCATATGTAATTTAGGATTGGACAAAAGGTTGTTATGATCTAAGAGCGCAGAACCGCGACTCTCGATTGATGAGAATTTAAGTATGAACCAGCTGAAACATATTAAAAGTGCATCTTTACTTCCTTTAAAGTAATACAGCCCATAACATCGTACTACTCCTAGGTGACTTAAACTCGGAGGGAATGACTCATTGTGATCGAACGCATTAATAAGGGCAATACAGTTGGCGACATAGCACGTCGCGCCAATTTACTTTCCTATTATTGCACTGCGTTGCTCTATCTTTATACTTCCGTGCTATAGTAGCGGGACTCTAACGAAAGACTACTATCTCTGTCTCATCCACCAATGGAAGAAAGTGATAGACCAACTTCGACGAGTATCAATGAAGTCAATGATTCCACGGTAGCTGAATCTTCTCGTATCGGGTTTGTGGTGGCGTACAGTGCACTTCTAACTTACGGCGCTATAACATGCGTCATTCTATTGGTGACTATGATTCGAGGACGAAAGACTCTCGCACAGGTTAGTTATTTTATATCCCAAAACTTTAGTCAAGTATGACACACACGACCTCCTCATAATTGTACATGAACAGTTTTTACTTTTAGATGAAATGAAAGATATAGTTATGAATGATAGTTATGTCTTCAAATTTCAAGTGTCTCTAAACCGAGCTTTTACAGTGGCCCTTCTATCGGATAGTACGCAGCCTACTGTATCTTGATGCGATTTATCTATTTGTGCAGGTGAGTGAGTGTTCAGGGGCGTTGACATCAGTGTTTCAGCGGGTGGGGGTGATACCAGGATAACTCTAAAATCCAATGTTTTTTTGGAAATAAGATAGTGACCAACAACAAATGATCTTTCAGGAGTGGTATAACACGAACGCGATTCGAGCTGTACGCTCCATCTTTGATTTCCTACCATTGAAGGCGTCGTATTGCAATCGAACGCTGCTCTTTATTTTCAATTCAGGGTCTGCTTTATCTTACACTGCTCATGCCACTCAATCGAATGGCTGTTTTTGTCGTTCCCTCGCTCAGATTTATCAGTGCGTTCGCGTAAGGATCGCACAATTCTCAGATTTTTCGGTACAGGGTAAAAATGCATTTTGGGTTTTTCACAGTTTCAGATTACCCTATGGCTGGTCTATCGATTTCTGATAGTATCATGTTCTGATTGAACTCATTTGCATAATTAAAGCCTGTCAAATTTGAGCTGTTTTTCAGTATTTCGAATGCATTTTAGGTCAAAATATAGATAATCATTCACATAGATAATGAAAAAGGATCACCAAGATGAGACTGACAACTTGGTGTCGTTCAATTTTACGTTTTCCGAAATTTACATATTTCACGAAATTTTGATCTCATGTTTCTCGAAAACGAAGCAAAACACATAGCTGGATTTTTGATATGTTATGGATACAGTTGATATCTATCAGATTCGCCCATATTTGGTAAATTTCCAGGGGATCCTGGTAGTTAAATTCATGAAAAACCGTTGACTTCTAATAGAGGGAAACCCCTCATTTCGTCTCATTCCACCCATTCAACCCCACCCGTGCGGTGCGAAATGAGATAGAGAGATGAGATGACGTCACTAGCCATTGTTCTGTCCATTCATTTCAGACCGCGCGGGCGGGGTTGAATGGGTGGAATGAGACGAAATGAGGGGTTTCCTTCTATTAGAACTCAAAGGTTTTTCATGAATTTAACTATCAGGATCCCCTAGAAATTTACCAAATATGGGCGAATCTGATAGATATCAACTGTATCCATAACATATCAAAAATCCAGCTATGTTTTTTGCTTAGTTTTCGAGAAACATGAGATCAAAATTTCATGAAATATGTAAATTTCGGAAAACTTAAAATTTAACGACACCAAGTTGTCAGTCTCATCTTGGTGATCCTTTTTCACTATCTATGTGAATGATTATCTATATTTTGACCTAAAATGCATTCGAAATACTGAAAAACAGCTCAACTTTGACAGGCTGTAATTATGCAAATGAGTTCAATCAGAACATGATACTATCAGAAATCGATAGACCAGCCATAGGGTAATCTGAAACTGTGAAAAAACTAGGGTGTAAATTTGCTGTACCGTGAGGGGTGCGATTCTTACGCGAACGCACTGTTATGTTTTCCAGGTATTCCTTATCTGCTTCCTCGTTCTCTAAGAGTAGCTTCGTCAGAAATTATGTGTACAAATGATCTATTTGTTGTCACATTTTTCTCTATAATTATTATTCGCCCAGATCGTCGATAACCTGGTCGCTACTCACTTGCTGGATTCTCATTATTCTTTTCGTTATGCTTAGCGTGCTAGTCCGGCCAACTCATTGTCAGTTGTTTAACCGAAAGATGATGAGATTCGAGGACAGCGATGAAACCATCGTCGACGCGCCTTTGCTACGAATGGTTAACTTCGTCACGAAGAAGCCGTCGTAAGTGGTGCACTTTAGATAATCGCTGTCGTGGACTATGCTGTGCCGTTTGTGATACTATTCATGTACCTCATAATATGGTTGGTTATTCGAAAGAAGAGAAGAATTTCAAGGTTAGTCTTCCTTCTACACTATGCACAATAAGTGGATAATCCTAATGATCCAGGAGGATGTCCAACTCTCACGAGAACAATGGAGATGATAATCGTATTCTACTGGAAGCGGTCGTCATCGCTCTATTCCTCCAACTTTACAATATTTCAACCATTGCGACAACATTTGTCACAGATGACGGAACTGTAAGCAATAGATGATAGTCATAACTACAACAGTTTTAGCTCGGTTACGCGCTCAGCATGACCTCGCTTATTCTCTCTGTCACTAATCACTCAATCCATTCGACAATCTTCATCTTTACCAATTCGACCATTCGCGGACTCTTGCCTCGAAGATGTTCTCGTACGAAGATATATCCGCTTTCTGTAACTCGGGTAAAACCTAAAGTCCCCAGTACTGTCATGCGTAAAATATAGTTCAAATAGTAGTTAATTCATCCCAGTTATAATGAAAAAATTTATTAAATGAGCACAACAACGATCCGCGAGACTAAATAAGTGAATAACACGTGATGATAAGTGCTGAGAGTAGAATGGAAAGGGTACAAGAAGAAGAAGTCTTGACAGCGTTGTCGATTTGGATGGCGAAGCGGCTGACGTCATTGATAGAAGGGCGAGTCCATTTGACGCCAACTTTGAACGAAGTGCCCTCGAAGTCCTTCGAAAACAAACCCGTATCTGCCCACCTGAAATCAAATTATATAGCGATCATTGATTTTCAAAACTCGCGATTATACGACAATAGAAAAGTCAAAATGCATTTCCGACGATGACATAAATTCGCAAAAAATATATTACCTCATGGTTAGATTATTGACATTGATCTCAAGCGCGGCATCAAGGGATTGAATCGAGTATTCAGCGAACACCTTCAGAGGCAAACTGCCGCTGTGAATATTTCATAACGTTTAGTAAATTTAAAAGATGGAATTCAATTGTGTAGAAATAATAATTCATGTTTTCTTCCCCAGTCATTTTTCGAAAGAGATATTTAACTAACTCCTCAATATTGACGGTGTAAGGGGGCAGATCCTTGTTCTTCGTATTCTCGTTTGTGTACAACTGATCGCCGGTGATCGCGCAGCCAACGTGTCCTGCACAATTATTGTGAGTTTCAGAATGCATGTTTTAACTCTCGTTAGTTTTTTTCTTCAAAATCCGCGACCAAAGAAACAGCTCGTTCTCTCAATAAATTACTTCTTCCTCTCTCTCTCCTCTTTTTCTTTTCTCCTTAGCTCCGTTCGGATCGCCTCGGAGACACCGCTACGTTTTCTTCGCTGGTCCCCAATCATCGTTAAATTGCCCATGTCGGTTCCGAGCTACCGGCTAGTGTGTACTCGCACAATTATTGTTGAGATGACTCACCAGGAGAGACGATTACGGTACTCGTGCCGATAGCTGTTGATGGTTGAGTGTCTGAAGAAGAACAGCTAATAATCACAATCCACCCTACATAGGCTAGTTCCATTAACACGTAGTATGGTAGATCTATATGGAAATCGCGAGCTGATTGGTCAGTAAACTATGTGTAAGCAGTTGTAACATTGTGTCCCCATTCTTACTTAAATCGTTGCCGAAGGTGACCACGTGTGTTCCTTGGTCGGCACCGAAATCGACGGTGCAAATTGGTCCAGAGATGGTAAACGAGGTTCGCTCAGCGTTATCTCGAGATCTGCAATTGAGCAATACCATCTCGCATAATCATACTGGTACCGTTCGTTGGTGTAGTAAAATAACGTGGATCCCTTTACTTTTACTCGCGTTCTTTAATTCGATTTTTAAGGAGGTATTTAGATGTGTCGGATGAAAATATTCCAAATAAAATACTCACAAGGCAGTGAACACTGGTCGACATTTAGCCACAGAATCAGCGCCAACAGTGTACAGCGTAGTGTTAAATTTCTGAACACGTTTTGTTTGTTTTTTTTCGAAAAAAATATGGAAAACTTGCATCCAGATCGCCGGACAACCCAGACACGCGAAAGCCTTGAGTATCACTGATCATCGTAACGAAACGCTGATTCGATGCGTCCACCTTTTGAAGAGTATTGTAGACAGGCGAGTTGTAGTTGTCTGTAAATCGCTTTTAACGAAACATATGTAATATTGAACAAATTTAGAGCGTATTTTCGATGCGTTGTGTTGCTCAATGTTCGAAGATTTTTCTACATAAACTCGACTGACCCGCATCTTTCTGGACGATGTACAGCATGAAATCGGGATTGCCCTCAGCGGAATTGATCACAGAGAAGTTTCCTCCCTTTGAAAGTGAATAATTTTCAAATATTAAAAAAGTGCTGCATGTACAAGGAATACTAATTTCCAACCTTCAGTTCGAGAGGACCTTTCACGGGCGTTTTGAAGAGATCAGTAAATCTGCAATATCAGAGATCCGATTGGCCTCGAATATCTGATTGTGAGGCGAAGACATAAGGCTGGTCAATGAGGTACACCGAATTTTGAAAGTTCCCGACTTCGTGAATATTTTCATATCTCACGATGTGATCAATTTGTCGCTGTCGTCTACGATTCTCAGATAATCAGTCGATGTTGGCGTGTAAACGCGGCATTCCCGGGGGCATTGGAATGCAACCTGCGCGAACAATAACACTTCAATGAGGATACAATATTTTGATATTATTTGAAGGAGCTGAAGAAAACGCTTAAGGTTTTCATTGTATACCTTGCGCAGGCTCAACATTACGAAGAACATTTCAGATACAAACCTTCAAAAAGCGTCATCAGTGGTCACCTTTTTCGTAGTCTTCAGGTCGCCATGGTCGATTACTTCTGCTTTCTCAAATGTCACACGAGCGTTCGCAGCCGCGAGGCATAGCAACACAACTAAATAACACAATGGAACGCTAGAAGGATTTGAGTAAATAATATGCAAATAACCTCTATATCTATGAAAATCAAAAATAATTAGTAATCTACCAATTTCAATGCGATAAAACAGTAAAAGTATCAAACCGAGTGATGTTCGCGCCTCCATGTGATGAGTGATAAGAAGCAATGTGCTTATCTCACAATGGGTGTGCCTTTTATTGGCAGACTTTTATGTCTCCAATCCCATTATTCAATGTGGAGCATTTTGAGTAGCGTAGAGGAGCACAAGAAAAATTGTTTCGTGCACACAATCGAGGGAACATTACTGATGGGACCCGCCCTTCTGGTGTAATAGGACTGTGATCAGCAACCAACGGATCGTGTCAGATGCATTTTTATTGTTTTGATACGCGCTCGTTAAATGCCAAGCGAAACTCAGAGAGTCTCATCTCCGCCCAAATCGTAATCTTATTGTCAAATTTAAAATAATGTTGCGCCCTGGGCGTAGATACATAAACAAATTAATTAAACACGATGGTACTAATAAAGAGAAAATGCGAAATTAGATCAGCAGCGTAACGGAGATAATTCAAAAGTGCCATTTTTTAAATCTTATAATTTCGCAAAAATCCAGCGAGCATACTACCCTCAGAAAATACATGGTAGTTTATATCTATCATAATACGTATGGTGGTGATTATGATATATCTTATTACTAGCAATATGTACGTTATAAGCAGTATACTACTATCATTTATGTGTGTACACTACATAAATCGCGCATCTGTAACAACTCAGAAAGAGATATATTCTTTTGAGTAAAACCATAACCTGTTTGTGTTATGAAGTTCATTTCATCTTGTTCATTGAATCATCCGTCTCTCGCCATTGTCAGATTTCATTGCCCCCTCGGGTCTTTTCCGTTCTCTCTAAGCTTTATAAAGATGAATATAAATATGAATAGTATGAATACGATAGTGTGCGTTACCAAACTTCCGCCTGTATTCGCCATATACAATCTCTGCAACTCATTTCTGAAACGATTGTGACCCATCTATTCATACTCTACTCTTACTGCTTTCTTTATTCTGCTGGGAAAAAAATTGTACCTCATATTTTGAGTCAATAATTATATAATAACAATAATAAAATAGGAGGCTTGAAGAGTCAATAATTGAGAGAGCCCTATTCAACTTTCACTTATTTCCACATCTCCACAACTTTGCACAGTTGACATAGTTTCACATAGCTCTGCAGGCCATTTCCTCTTAGCTTTTTTAAAAAAAATCAATATAAACTGTACTACACTGAACGATTGGCGTCAAATGGTATTGGACATTAATCAACAATCACGTATTTCCGCTTTATAAAAGAGTGCTAACCAGTGCTAAAACTCTTACGAAAGCCCGTTGAAAGCTCGCTGATTATGAGTACTAATAAAATAGAATCGGGAAGTGGTCACGACTCGTTCTCAATTCGCTAGCGAAACACGCCTCTCGTTAAAAGAATGAGATCACGATCTCTTCGTAAAGCGCGATCCTTACCTTTCCTTACCTCCCCCTTCCACCCCACATGTTTCTAGGTCTCAATAGCGCCAATCAGGAGGACGCTGAATCACTCTTTGATCTTAGTTTTGGCCTCTGGTCTCTGTTAGTCTCACTTTGGTCAATGCCCAAGCCGTCGACTTCATCCCCGCGAAAAAAGTAATTTGAAAAAAAGTAGTTTGCATTTTAATCGCTATATTATTTCCCCTATAAAAGAGCGTTGAAGAGCTCATTCATAATTTCATCGCATTATTCGACGGTTTCATGTTTAATGGACGAGTTATTGATTGATTGTTTCAGAATGTCGGAGGACACCTCACTTTACGCCGTCGTCGAGGTGTTCATGTACGCCTACGGCGTCATTCTGGTAGCAGGAACGCTGATGACGCTCGTGTTCCTAGTGGCTCTAATGAGAGGAAGGAAGATGATTGGACAGGTATTGAAAACTGTGCGCTAATTTCTCCGAAATTTGTTAATTAGGGAACATACAGTCGACATATTGTGAACAAAATGTTATAAGATATTATAAGTTATAAGATTTTATAATAAGATTGTGTTGAGTGGGTTCCCATGAAGCGAAATCCCTGAATTTGTGGGAGCATGTTCCGTTCTGTATTCAAATAACTTCTGTCCAAGCGATTATCGAAACTCAAGTTCGAAATTCGGTTTTGGTCGGGTTAAAATAACTCAATTACAATTTTTGAGCGATCCGTAAGCTCAGAACCGTCGAATAGAACCGCGAAACGATAGAATCTTACTGTAGCCGTGTAACATCGAATACTGGTTTATTATTCGTTTCTTTTAAAGACCACCACGTTAGATGCCAACTGCATCCTAAAATTCATAAATGACTCGCTTTGGGGTTACCAAGGGTGCAGAAAAAATGCTATTGTAATTAATAACTTGGAGACTTTCGATTTTGGGCAGTATTTTGCGAATTTTATTTGTCCCTCCTCCAGGAAAGTTGTACCACACGCATTCAAAAATGCATTTACAATTTGAGTTTTGATAATCGCTTGGACAGAAGTTATTTGAATACCGAACGGAACATGCTCCCACAAATACAGGCGTTTCGCTTCACGGGAACCCACTCAACTAAATCTTATAATAAAATCTTATAACTTATTATATCTTATAATAATTTGTTCTCAATATGTCATTTTGACTGTATAATTAAGAAGTTTTTTTTAAAAATCTTTTTATCCGAATTTTAACGATTTAGTGGCCCTTCTACAAGATTGTCTGGAGCATGACATGGATGGACGCAATATATCTCATCATTTCGGTAAGTATCGACACTTTTTTCTAAAATTTGAATTTATTAAATGATTTTTTTTGAAAAAGGGATTGTAATGTATTGTATTGGATGACCAGCGCCCTACGCTACTCGCATAAATGTCGGCCCGTTTGTTCTCATGATTGGATGTTTTAGTATTCAAAACGTGATTATTAGCAATGGTGTGCATCCCAGACCGCTTTACTTTGTTTTGAGACAAGCAGTAGCTCGTTCGGGAAGCAAACACACTTCAACCATCTTCCCAACGTGTTGTCCTGGATAGGCGCATCCTCCCATACACAGGATCAGTAAATGGCTTTCTGAAACAAAGGAAGTAGTTTCAGAATAGCGGGGAGAAATCAAAGAAAAGAACCAACTTAGCACAAGATCTGCGCCGCTATTAGATTAGTGAGTAAGTCGCCATGATATGCGTCGAGAAAAACTGAAAATAGGGTAGAAAGGGCGTTGGCACTTTAGGCGACGTTGTTTGTCTGAATTGCTATGTGGAAAGTACCACATGACGTAGTACGAATCAATTTCATACCAGTCCGAGGAAATATCCTTTTAATATGTTTGTCATGGCATTGCCAGTGCACTCAAAAATGACGTTCTGATATTTTGAAAGGAGCAGACAAGTTTTTGAAAGGTCTATAAAAAGTTCCTGATTGCCTATACATCCAACTAAACAAGATGAGCTAACGAAGACAAGTGACATGCTCAAGAATTTTATGTCCCGATTGTGTTGCGATTGTGCCTGGTAATGAATGTTCCTCCTACAGGAACATTTCTTTTAGAAGTTGATGTCGTTTGTATTTTAAAAGCATATAATTTGCACTTATATTTTGAGAGTTTGCCCAGTGCGAAATTATTGCAAATTTGTGGACGAAGCTATATTCTGATCGCGTTCCTCTTTTTCCTGTTCATGTTCCGACTGTTACCAGTCACGCGTGTGAACAGGAATACCAGGAACAACCGGAACAAACAAGTATTGAATAGTTCATGTTTGTGGCAGTCCAAAAAGTGTTGTTCGTATATTTTTTAAGAGAATGTAATGAAACACGAAAAGTGGATCAGGCAATTTGCCCGCAAGAACACATTTAGAATTATGATGATGATAAATGCAATCAAGAATGGCTTGTTTCGGTGCTTTTTGGGTAAACGACATCACCTATGAATCGGTGTCTCCGTTGATAAATGTGCCGGGGATGTGAGGAACGCTTCATCATGTAGTTACCTGTTTTTTGCACCACACAAAATAAGAGGTAAGTGTTGACCCTACTCGAAGTAGCCAGAAACCTGAGATAAGTGAGCAACGCAGCGACCGAGTATGCATTTTTACATTTGACAAGCGCATTCTAACATGAAACATGTGACAATGAGGCAATTTAGTTTCTTCTCACAACGATTGGAAACCTGTAGAATAGAAAAAATACAAACAGAAGGGACACAGTCAACGTATTGTAGATTTTAACTCTTCTTACCGGTTGGATAGATTGCTAAATTCGATATTTTCTGCGATCAATCCCACCATTCCAGTTAGTCTGGACGTTTCCTGCAATGGTGTCCGACGATGGAACAATTGATGTCGAAGCAACTATCGCCGAGTCAAAAGTAGGCTCACAATCTCTCATCACACACAAGTAAACGATCTTTGCAGGCCTGGTACAACACTCCATTTGTCCATTTCCTTCTCGACGTTCTTGAATTGATTCCGCCTAAGGTATGAATGTTTGGCACCCATTTAGCGCACTTTGCGCGAGATATTGCAAAACCACCAATGACGCGGTCAAATATGACAGCCTCTCGACATCGGCATCAGGTCACTTCTTTATATTTCAAATGCCTGCAACTTCAGGGTATCATCTATCTATCTCTACTCATGGCCCTCAATCGACTCGCGGTTTTCGTCACGCCGTCGCTGCGTCCCATATTCTCCATGTAAGATTCTGCATTCAAACACTTAAACTCTGAAATCTGATTCGAGTGTATCTGGACAACGCACATGACTACCACTTTGTATACAAGTTTTTAACCCATTTTCCCTTCCTAGATCCTATTTTAACTGATTGTTGTCTACAAACGGCCGATCCCTATGTGGATCAGCCGTTAAGGTTGCTTGGTTTCTTCAGAGAGTACGTTGGATGGACGATCTTCGCTTGCTGGACGCTCATTCTCAGTCTCAGTGTCTACACGGAACTGCTGCAACCGACGAGGAAGTTCAACAAGACGACACTCAAATACGACAAGTCGGGAGTCGCGGTGATCGACTCACCTTTTCTCTATGGAGTGAGCAGCAATTATTCATAGTGGAATGTGTCTCTTTAGGGACGCGCATCATGATGAGGTAGAAAACGGAAGTATTTCAGGTGAACACCATCTCCGACTATGTGATACCCTTCGTTATCGTCATCATCTACATTATTGTCTACATAGCAATTGGCAAGAAGCGCAAGTTGATGGTTGGGTGAGTGAAATAATTCCGATCGCTTTCGAAAATGAAAAGTGTCGATTCAGAAGCGCAGGGACCAATAGTACGGAAACGACCGCTGTTCGGTCGAAAAGTCCCGATGATAAGAAGTTACTCTTCCAAGCACTCATTATCACCTTTTTCCTTCAAGTAAGCCTTCATGCTTCTGATAAAAAAATAAATTTTAATTTTTTTTCGTTATCAAACGCGACAACAATTGCCGCTGCTGCCTACGAGGGCGATAATTGGGTAAGGATATTTTTAATTTGATATTTTACTTTTTAAAATATATTTTTCCAGCTCGAATGGACCCTGAACATATTCGATTTGATAACGTCTGTGCTCAATCATTCGGTGCATTCTACCATCTTTCTACTGTCTAATCCGACGATCCGAAGTCTTTTGCCCCGACCTTCGCTTGTTTGGATCAAGCAACGACTACGGATTGCATGATCAAAATATCAAAAATTGGAGTTGTAAATATCAACTGCGAAAGCAGCGCATTATGTGAAATAGATTGACGTTGGCTGATGAATTCTAGTAGCATGAAAATTTTCATTGCTAAATTGGTTAAGGCGATAAAAATTGTACCGTTTGAGTGTGAACGAAAGACAACTGAATAAAGTACAGAACACAATTTATCCTTCTCCACCGACACGTTCGGAATGTTCAAAATAACGCGTGTTATAACCAGGAACTATTAATTTCTCTTATTCCAAAGCCAGGCCGAAGTATTTCAAGCGCTTTATAGCGTACTCTTCTTCCCATCAATTATTTTTTGAATAATTATTCCGCTGGTCTGAACTTAATAGTTCGAAAGCATTCGAGTTTTCTATTTCTTTTCTTCTCACTGCATCACCGGTATATTTTGTATTGAAGAGCAGTACCAACAGTACTAGATCCATTTGTTTTGGTTACTCATTTTCATTCTTTTTACGAGCGTGAGCATACGAAATTTAAGAAAATGTTTCAATTTGAATACTTGCAACTCATTTGATATACCCATTATTGTCCACCAATTCTAAAAAATATTCGCGGATTTCAGATAACACGAGATCACACACAATTTGTTTTCAGCCATGTCACCAGCTTCGACGGCATCTGCTTTCATCTCTTTAGAGGAAGAACATTACATTCTACTCTATCAGCGCACGCAACTTTTTTCCTGTTAAAGCAAACCCCTGAAATGCAGTATCAGTTGAAGTACTACCTGCTCTATTTACAGGTTTGGAGTAGGGATGGGGAAGGAAGAGTGAAAGGAAGGCCTTCCTCTCTCTCGCCATTGTGATTATGATAATGGTGGATTGGAAGGAAGAGAAAGGAGAGCCGGGCCAACTCTTCCGGAAAAGTTGACGATCTTTCGGAGGAGTTAGTCTTTTCAAGAAGAGGAATTTTGTACTAATTTGTGTCTTCCAATATTCATTAGCACCCTCCTAAGCCATTGGAAGAATTTAAAATGTCCAGAACATGCATTTGCATTAAAACCTTTTGACACTCTTACTCTTCCGGAAGAGTTGCGACTTTTCCGGAAGAGTAAGATCAATTAGCATGCGCCTCTCTCACTCTTCCCTCTTCCTTCCCCATCCCTAGTTTGGAGGTTACAGGAGGAAACGATTGTGATAAACAACACTAATACTGTGTTTATCAGGCCGTAGCTGCAACGAACGATTTCTTTATTAACATCGCTGTTGTGCCCATTGTTCTGGTACCAATTCCGAGGGTATGGAAAAGGATTTGCTTGTCAGTGGGTCAGCATTCAAGGAACCATTGTAAGTTAATCTTCAAATACAATTCTTTGAGAAATAAAAGTAACTGATCAGGACACCAATGGAAAAAGTTCACTTACCTGTAAGTGAAAGTCACTAGAAATAAGAGACATTTCCTTACAGTTAAGCTCACTTTTTTTTATTTGGTGTCCTGACCCTAATCATTTTTTTCTCGTATATATATGAAAAAGTATACTTTACAGGCGATGTTCTCCTTTCTGCTGTTTCAAGTCGGCTGCACGATAATATTGTGCCTCTCGTTCCGCCATCAAGCAATCGTGGGATCCTTCAAGAACGTAGTGGTGGAATTGACATTATTTTCTTGAAAAATCACTTCCAGATCACCTACATTACTTTCCGCTTCGTAGTGTTTGCAGTTTCCTACATACCGCCAGTTGCTGTATTCTTCACTTATATCGATCCAACTGCTACTGAGGAATTAGTAAACGCTGTAAGCTGCAATCTCGTTTTTGTACACCTTAAAATCATTGCAGCATAACATGTCGTGGATTCGCGAACGAGGTCGCTATGTTATCTACCAGAGAAATTCCAATATAACAATTCTCTACCCCATTCTCGTTTTAGCGGTGAGAAACAATCGAACGACTGATAGATGCATGAGCATATTCGTGCACAATAATAAAGTTCAAATATTATAGAAAATAGATTCTGTACAGGTAATCAGTTCGATGTTCATCACAGGTCTGGTGCATGTTGTGCACATAATGTGGCACATTCGAAAGAGCGTAGGTCCATTGGTCATTTTGATTCCTGAATCTGTTGATATGCAGAGCTTACGCAGTACGGAGTCGTCTAACCGAATCCTGAACGCCCTGGTCATGCTGATATTGCAGGTTAGGTAGAATCTCACATAAAAAAGTGATAATAATAATAATAATAATAAAAATAATAATACATCAATTTCTCTTCTTATTGTAGCTAAAATATATCTTTTCTCAGCTTTGCACACCATTTGTACTTATTGCAACTCCGGCTTCTTTCTGGGTGTCTGCTCTAGTCGACGAAACTCTGCTCTCTTTTGGTAATATTCGCACAGTGAACGCAGAAAAAGAATGTATTTTCAACTAGATCATCTGTTTGTAGGGTTCTGCTTCGCGTGTTTACAAATTGTCAACACTCATTCGCTTCTTCACAGTCTGGTTCTTATTCTCATCACGCCCGCGTACCGAAAGAACATTGTTCAATTCTTTAGATACGGCTTATTGCGCTGCGGAGGCGTGGAACTGCGTATCGCAGTCGTGAAAGAACAAACGATTCGAAGTTAAAATGTTGGCATCATCCGATTGTTTACGACAATAATAAATACAAATCGTGCGAATAGGAGTTTGTTCGCTTTCGTTCTGTAGATTGTGCCGAAATCAAGAACAGGTGCATTCGGAATATTATCCGCACAGCCTGTGCTGTTGAGACGAGCATCTCTTTCTTGCAGTTGGTATTATGCAAAACATTTGGCTAAAAAAATCTTTCAAAAATGAGATCGTTGGAAGAATGTGGCATTAACTAATTACAAATTAACTAAAAAGAAATGGCAGAGAAGAAGGTGCGATCACAGCTGAAATCGGCAACAGGTGAAATAAAATAATCGAGTATTAGTCTTCTCCTGAACACACAATTCATTATCGAGCAATGCAACCAGTGACGACTCCATCGGTTTATATCTCCTTAGAGCAAGAACAAGCAATTCTCCTCTACCAACATTGCAAATTCGGTGTTTTAATCGCAATATTTTGTTTGCTGAAACAAACTCCCGAGATGCAATCTGTATTACCTTCTTTATGTGCAGGTATGTTCCAAGACGAAAAATAAATACAAAAATGCAGTTCTTGGCTGCAATAAATGAAATCTTTTTCGACGTCGCCGTAATACCCATCGCATTAATTCCTCACCTTGGCGGGTATGGCAAAGGATTCCTTTGTCGGTGGGTGACCATACAAGACACCGTGGTAAGTCAATTCGCGAAGAATTTAGGAAATTGTAATTATATTGAAAAGGCTGTTGTTGCGCTTCTTCTTTTTCAAGTAGACTGTACGATAATAATTTGTCTCTCATATCGTCATCAAACGATCGTAAGACACTTCAAGAATGTTTGTGATAGACTTAGAAAGAGATCGCAATTTCCACTGTTTAGAATATTTATATTATATTGCGATTTGCGATTTTCGCCGTGTGCTGTGCACCAGGAACCTTCGTTTTCTTCATGTATTTAGACGCCACTGAAAGTGAGGCATTAGTGGACGCAGTAAGTTGAGAGATATCTCGGTTCCATTTCGGAGCTGATTGCCTAGAAATGTAATTCAACTGCAGCAAAACATATCGTGGATTCGTGACCGTGGCACTTACGTGATCTACAAGCGAAATTCCAATATTACTATCTTCGCTCCTTCATTTGTATTCGCGGTGAGTAAAATAGAATATTTATCACGTCAGACGCTAAGTCAGGTGTTTCATGGGTTTCAGGTTGCTTGTGGTTTCAGGTGTCAGGATCTTTCTTCTCATTATAGACGAATCATTTCGGCTGGGGTCTGGATAAAAGATTGGTCTTCTTCCCATTCCCAGACCATCTTCGTTGAAGTTGCTGGAGGAATAGACGAGATGAATCCTAGGGACATGGACGTAGGAAGAAAGGGGAGGTTACGTGAACTGAAGGCAGTCCTGGCGAAAGAGTGACGCGTCTTTTCTGCACTTGAGTCAACCAAACTCGATTTGAGAATTAGCGAAACTGGTATCAGAGTAGCTAACATCAACGGTCAGTATACTCTAATTATTTGTGATGTAGATGAAAAGGAATGTTGCTCAAATATATTGCCTCTCGCGAACATCTAATTAGATATTTTAGAAAACCACGAAATTTTGTTTTAAATGCTCAGGCCGATGAAAAAATATTCGGCAAAAAACTTTGGTAACCGATGGGAATCGAACCAATGACCTTCGGATTGAAGTTCTAGGCCACTACCACATCGACCACGCGGATGCCGCGCGTATACACGCGTTCCGCGTGCGTGAAATATCTTAGATTCAATGTAAAACAATGTTCCACAGGCTACAACATCACATACAATATGCCAAAATGATCAGGAGAACATCCTCTTTCAATTTCAGGTGAGATCTCGTGCGATGCTGGCTAGATCAAAAAATCGATTTTTCTAAAGAAAGAGAAAACATCAAGATATGCCATTACCGCCATTTGATAGAGCTTCAAATTCTGATTTATATCGCGATATTTTCAGCCATTTTGATGAGTTTTAGCGGAGTTTTAATCGATAAACACGTTTCCCGCCAAAAGGGCGCGGCGCCATACCGGCGCCCAGACGCGCCCTATTGCGAAACCGATGGCACCAGCGTGTTCAGCGTCGAAAGTTACCCCTAGGAGCAACTTTTGAGCGAATTCGATTTTTGACCTGTTCCAGACCTCTGTTGAGACCTTGTTGATCCTAACGCAAACAGCGTCATATGAGCGTGTGATAAAGAGGATCTCTCAAAATTTCTCACTCTTTCCACTTACGGTAAATGATGCACAAGTTAGTTACGTCATTCATATGCAGAGCACTCGAAGCTTCAAATCATCCAAGCGTATTCTGATTGCATTTGGAGTACTAATAGTTCAGGCGAGTTCAAACAGCAAAGAGATTGCACTTATGACACAGTCCGAAACAAGTTTTCTCAAATTTCTCGCTGACAGTCCTATTTCGACACCATTTTTGCCTCAACAGATATGCCACGTCAGGTTCTAACACTCCTTGGTTAAATTCCACTCGCATCTGGTGGAAAATGGAGCTAAAATCAAATTTGCATTCTCTCAATTTTTGATTTCTTTCTCAAATTTCGGCTCAGGACTCAGGCTATGGGCACGCAAATTTGATTTTAAATATTGAATACTTATGGGAACTTGAAACCAAAATTTCGCGTCAGTATGTTTACCGGGAGGTTCAACCAAAGCGGAGAGGAGAGTGCCGATTTACCGAAACCGAAATCAAACAGCCAATCATAAAAGATATATCATACACCGAACTTTCAAAGGACCATGATTGAGTTGATTGAATCTGATTGAATCAACTCAATCATGAGCCCTTTAGGTATACTTGTTGGAGCTGTCGATTGGACTGTTGTACAGCCCGCCTCGACTTCGTTGTTGACCTCTGACGCTTGTTTTTTCCCGATTGTATTTTTATCGCTCATTTTGAGTGATATTTCGTGGTAACTGTCCTTGTTTGCATCGCCTTTATTCATTCAGCTTTGCTCAAGTCAGGCGTGTATTCGGGTGAGGCGCTGTCGTCACTTGGGTAACGATCGCTGGCGTGAGCGGTGGACGGCGACTCGCTCCCATGAAGGTATAGCTGCCGGTCTAGCTATTACATTATTCGCTGATGCATAGTCAATTGCTATTTGAGGCTATTAACATCTAGGCATTACTGATTCGGTCAACGACAATCTCTGATAACGTATATTACTGTAACTCTTTGTGATTAATCGATAATTTCGATCTAACTCAGTCTTGTCACTTGCAGCCCGCCCGCGCAGGACGACGACTGAAGGAAGGGGAGGAGAAGGACCATCAGAGATGTTTTTCTTCTTTGTTCTATATTTATAAAATTAAAATCAAATACAATTTATGGCAAATATAATGGAGTTGGGCTACTCTGGGGCGAAACGCA
This sequence comes from Pristionchus fissidentatus, assembly GCA_036245785.1. Taxonomy (NCBI): domain Eukaryota; kingdom Metazoa; phylum Nematoda; class Chromadorea; order Rhabditida; family Neodiplogasteridae; genus Pristionchus; species Pristionchus fissidentatus. Next base: position 15,717,601 of record BTSY01000004.1, read on the forward strand.
CCCGTCCGGTCCGTTTCGGGGTCTCACGATGGGAATAAGCAAGTTAAACGTGAATCACCATCCGAATCATTCGATAGTCTTATAAAAATGGGCTGTTTTCGGGTTGATGTGAGTCAATTCTACGATTCGTAGCGTAGCAAACGTGCCGAGCACATAGGAGATTGAGGTGTGTACATAGTATCGTGTGCGTAACTCAATTATGGTACAAATAAACTCGATTACGTTCCTGATACTTTGTGTTACCGTTAAGATTCTCCTCCTCGTCGGGCGGCGTCAGAGGTCACCAGCCGTGCCGTTCATAGGTGAGAATTTTGCTCTCAATACTCAAAAAAATATTATAACTACTTACCGTGGTGATTAGACGTGATCGCCGTATGTAGTTATTATATTTACTATGTCCATAACTCAGTCGTATACAATTTAATTTTTTATTTGAAATCCTGTCTGAAGGACAAAAATCATTTTAAGTTGGATAAAAATATATTTATTCAAATAAAAATTACGAACAAAATGGTGAATAACAAAGACACGTCGATATAAGCCTTTTCCAGGACAATCGAAGGTTGACGAGTTGATTTACTTCGAACAACATGACGTCATTTATTGCACGAGGAAGTATACGGTAATTTGTATTAAAATTTTAATTTTATGGTGACAACATTTCGAAGACAAGAAAAAAGTATTTTTACTCGTTGAATAGACTGGCGCACTTGTTACACTTCGAGCGCAAATGAATTATTATTGTTAATTGTATTATTCAAGTGCCCTTTGGGTGTACCGTATCCTCCGGTATCTTTTTTACATTTTTTATTCGGTATTTCTTGGAGTACCGTTCTCGGATCCTCGGCTATATCCTCGGATAGCCTCCCTACCGTATCCTCGGATACCGTATCCTCGGCTAGGACAAAACGCTGTATAATGAATTATGATTACTATTTTTATTGACCGGCACGGCTGGTGACCTCTGACGCCGCCCGACGAGGAGGAGAATCTTAACGGTAACACAAAGTATCAGGAACGTAATCGAGTTTATTTGTACCATAATTTAGTTACGCACACGATACTATGTACACACCTCAATCTCCTATGTGCTCGGCACGTTTGCTACGCTACGACTCGTAGAATTGACTCACTTCAACCCGAAAACAGCCCATTGTTATAAGACTATCGAATGATTCGGATGGTGATTCACGTTTAACTTGCTTATTCCCATCGTGAGACCCCGAAACGGACCGGACGGGTGCGTTTCGCCCCAGAGTAGCCCAACTCCATTATATTTGCCATAAATTGTATTTGATTTTAATTTTATAAATATAGAACAAAGAAGAAAAACATCTCTGATGGTCCTTCTCCTCGCCTTCCTTCAGTCGTCGTCCTGCGCGGGCGGGCTGCAAGTGACAAGACTGAGTTAGATCGAAATTATCGATTAATCACAAAGAGTTACAGTAATAAACGTTATCAGAGATTGTCGTTGACCGAATCAGTAATGCCTAGATGTTAATAGCCTCAAATAGCAATTGACTATGCATCAGCGAATAATGTAATAGCTAGACCGGCAGCTATACCTTCATGGGAGCGAGTCGCCGTCCACCGCTCACGCCAGCGATCGTTACCCAAGTGACGACAGCGCCTCACCCGAATACACTCCTGACTTGAGCAAAGCTGAATGAATAAATGGCGGTGCAAACAAGAACAGTTACCACGAAATATCACTCAAAATGAGCGATAAAAATACAATCGGGAAAAAACAAGCGTCAGAGGTCAACAACGAAGTCGAGGCGGGCTGTACAACAGTCCAATCGACAGCTCCAACAAGTATGATCGAATTGAGCAACATAACAAAATACAATTACTTGTAAATAAAACAAAAAATATCAAATAAAGAAAAGGAGAGCGACGTGAGGATGGTCTCGCGCGGATCTACATCATTAATCAATACGCTAAACAACGGAAGTTCAAAATAGGTGTCGGAATGCAGCGGAACGGAATTTAAAATGATGACATGTGAAAAAACGCCTTGTTTTTACGAATAGACGTCCGTTCGCTTCAAATCATTCGCATTTAAAGGAGTCGCCGATAAGAAAATGATATGACCGAAGAAAAATTGATGAAAATGGCTCTTTATACCCAAAGGGCTCATGATTGAGTTGAACCAATCAGATTCAATCAACTCAATCATGGTCCTTTGAAAGTTCGGTGTATGATAAGCAAAAACCGATAACAGCGTGATTTTTTCTTACACTCTTTTATCATTTATGAATAACCATAAAAATGAATAATATATAAATAACCTTTTATGATATATATATATATATTTATGCGATCACAAGAAACGCGGTACAAAATTAAGTTAGATTAAAAACGAATTCAGTAGGAAGACAATGACAATCTAATAACGAGTCACTCAGAGAAACTGATCAATTCTCTGGACTTCACTAATAGCCTTGCCGCTCTGGGGAAGAAACTATGATGTCGGTAGTTTGAAGTGGAACTAGCGTTAGTGAAATTTATCCCATGTCGAGTGAAGTAATAGCTAAAGTGATGTGGTGCCTTTTTAGATATTTTGTATTTGCCTCTCAGGAGATTACTGGCTGTCTTCAGGTCAATTTCCTCTCTACGCTTTTCTAATGAGACTAGACCTAACTGCATATTTCTATTAGGGAAATTCGGCATTGTTTGCCAGGTTGATTTGTGGCATCTCATAAATAGTCGTCTAGTGAAATAGTTCTGAACATTTTCAAGGATTTCTTTGTCACGTATTAAGTAGGGGTTGAAAACCATAGAAGCGCTCTCTAGTATGGGTCGAATGTAAATAGAGTAGGCTTTGAGGAGTATTTCAGCGTTATTGGTGCGAAGAGCTCTGAGAATAATGTGGCACGCGGATACACCTTTCTGAGCAATTGTCTTGCAATGGTCGGAAAAAGTGAGCGATTTTTCTAATATGAAACCGAGATCTCTCATGACTAATTTCTGTTCTAGTATAGTATTGCCTATTTTGTATTTATTCTTCGCATTTGCTCTACCTAAATGTAATGAGTTGCATTTATGTGCAGCTAATGGTAGCTGCCACTCTTCAGACCAATTGACTATGGTGTCAATTGCGCTTTGTAATGGAATAGTGGTTTCCGTTCTTTTAAACGGGCGGTAAATTTTGATGTCATCTGCATACATTCGTGCAACGACACCATTTTTCTGGACTAGTAAGGGGATTTCAGACGTGTAAATCAAAAATAGCAGTGGACCTAATACCGATCCTTGCGGAACGCCACTTGTAACTGGGAATGATGACGACAGTTTCTCACGTACTCTAACTTGGAAAGTTCTGTTCGCAAGATAACAAGTAATCCAGTCAATAGTTTTATGTGAAAGCCCGATTTTTCCTATGATCGTACTATTATCATTTTCTGTGTGTTTTGTTCCCTCTTTTTTTGAATTTCAAACCCGCGCAGCATAAGGCGGGCCAAAAAAATAATAGTATGCGAAAGATCACACAGATTTGTAGTACTCAAGAATTTTTTGTTCCGATTGTTCCTGTTGTTCCTGCGGAACAATCGGAATATGACCAGGAACAGGGGTGGACACCATACAACAGACATCGACCCCCAGGACGCCCTCTATCAAGATGGAGAGATGATCTACGGAGTGCAATTGGTCCTCAGTGGTGGAATGCAAACATCGAAGAATACGGCCCCATCCTCACCAGATAGCGTTACCGCCTGACGTGATAAAAATAATTGAATCAGGGGTAACACAATCGGAACAAGAAATTCATGAGTAGCTGTCAATATTTTTATTCAGCTTTCTACACCATTCTTATTTATCGCAAGTCCCGCCGCATTCTGGGTCTTAGCACTCACCGATGAGAGTTTGTTTTCATTCCGTAAGGAAAGTGGCAAACCATGAAAATAGTGGGTCGGTTCCAGTTTTCTGTTTCGTGTGTCTTCAAATCACAAACACTCATTCACTTCTGCACAGTCTCGTTCTTCTCCTCATCACACCCGCATATAGACAATTTATCGCCCATTTTTCGCTATGTCGTATCGTGTGGAGCTCTCGAAAGTCGAAGCAACCTTGTCTTTGTTAGTCATTCTGCATCAAATTACAAAAAAAAACGTCTTGTGATGCCTAAAAAATCGATAAAGTGATTCGGAGCACGCAATGCCGTATAAAATACAGTTTCGAATTTTCAAACTATCGATGGAAAATTGGGCGTAACTCATGTAGAGGTGGTCGTAGTACGACTTAAAATTTGACGGCAGGTGTAGTTTTGATGGCGAAAACAGGTGAAATGAAACCTTCACCCTCGTATATTTCAGTTTTTCATAACACAAAATCGTGAGATGGTTACATCTCCATATATCTCATTTGAGCAAGAGCGGTTCATTCTCCTCTACCAACACTCTAAGTTCGGTGTATCCTGTGTACTAAATGTAATCGCAACATTTTGCCTTCTAAAGCAAACTCCAGAAATGCAATCGCAATTGAAATACTACTTATTGTACATGCAGGTTTGTCAGATCACTACATTACGTAAATCTTTCACCATGTTCAGGCGCTTGCGGTTTTAAATGATTTTATTTTTGATGTTGCTGTGATACCAGTTGTATTGGTTCCCATATTAGGCGGGTACTGCAAAGGCTTTGTTTGTCAGTGGGTCAGCTTACAAGACAATATTGTGAGTCAACTGTAAAAACATTTACGAAATTTGTACTGTTCAAGGCTATACTAGCATTGATGTTGTACCAAGTGGACTGTACCATCATTATTTGTCTTTCCATTCGTCATCAAACAATCGTAAGAGGACAATTCAGTAACGTGAATGATTGTACCGTTATTAAGAAACTTTTGTTTGTTTCTTCAGATTGTGTACATACTATTCCGCGGTGTTATTTTTATCGTTTGCGTCGCTCCTTCGTTCATCATTCACTTTCTCTTTTTCGATTCAACTGACACTGAGAAATTGGTAGAAGCGGTGGGTTCCAAGATCAACTCTAGAATCGCCGGTGGTCGGCCCAGTAGCATTTCGTGGTCGGACCAAAGTACAGGAGAAAACGGCGGTCGGACTACAGGTCTTAAAACGCGTTCTCTGTAAGAACGGCGGAGGGGTCCGCACAACTAATTCAAAATGGTCGTCCAGGGCCCAAACTTTTTTCACAAACAGTCATAGGTATAACATAAATTTTAAATGTGAGAAATACTCAAAATATCTAGTTTTCAAAAATCGATAATTTTTTTACGGAAAAAATTTTTTTTATATATCATTCGAAAGAGCATCGAAAGTTATGTATAAATCCGAAGAATCATGTGAATTGACCTTCTGGGAGCGGAAATCGGTGACCACATCCGAACAAAATGATCGTTTTGGTGAAACTTAATTTTGGATGACCACATTCCCATGATTTGCGACCCACAGTTTTGATATATATTACGTATTTTCCATCAAGGAATTTGATGGTAATCATTTCATGTCAGATTTAGGTAGTAAAAGTACTCAATTTTTCACTAGACCACTACCACTCTGTTGTAAAGCTCAATCTCGAGATGTGGAAAAAAATGTTTCCAGTAATGAAACCTAAATCAAATGTATGTCATCTTTAAGAGCATCAAAAGTTATGTATAAATCCGAAATTTCAGGAGGATTGAACAACTAGGAGCGAAAATCGATAGTCACATCCGCAAAAGTTGATATTTTTGTTGGAGCTATTTATTTTGCTCTACTCTTTTTCAAAGTGATCAACAAGGGCTGTTTTTTCAAAACTTTTTTCACGAGCATTTTTAGGTTTAAAATAAATTTTGAAAGCGAAAAAGTCACAAAAAGTAAAATTTTGAAAAATCGATAAAAAAATTTTTCGAAAAAAAATAAATTTATATTTTTAAAAATATTTTTTGACGTTTTATATCTCATTCGAAAGAGCATCAAAAGTTATGTATTAATCCATAGTTTCATAACGATTGTGTCACTTGGACCGGAAATATGTGACCGAGAATAACGTGAAATATGTAGGGATGCAATCACCATTTCTCTGCTATTCGGTCCTCAATCTTCATGAAAGTATAGAATCATATATAACTTTTGATGCTCTTTCGAATGAGATATAACACAACAAAAAATATTTTAAAAAATAAAAATTTATTTTTTTCGAAAAATTTTTTTATCGATTTTTCAAAATTTTACTTTTTGTGACTTTTTCGCTTTCAAAATTTATTTTAAACCTAAAAATGCTCGTGAAAAAAGTTTCAGCCTTGTTGATCACTTTGAAAAAGAGTAGAGCAAAATAAATAGCTTCAACAAAAATATCAACTTTTGCGGATGTGACTATCGATTTTCGCTCCTATTTGTTCAATCCTCCTGAAATTTCGGATTTATACATAACTTTTGATGCTCTTAAAGATGACATACATTTGATTTAGGTTTCATTACTGGAAACATTTTTTTTCCACATCTCGAGATTGAGCTTTACAACAGAGTGGTAGTGGTCTAGTGAAAAATTGAGTACTTTTACTACCGAAATCTGACATGAAATGATTACCATCAAATTCCTTGATGGAAAATACGTAATATATATCAAAACTGTGGGTCGCAAATCATGGGAATGTGGTCATCCAAAATTAAGTTTCACCAAAACTATCATTTTGTTCGGATGTGGTCACCGATTTCCGCTCCCAGAAGGTCAATTCACATGATTCTTCGGATTTATACATAACTTTCGATGCTCTTTCGAATGATATATAACATGACATGAAAATAAAAAAAATGAAAAAAAATATATTTTTTGGTAAAAAAATTATCGATTTTTGAAAACTAGATATTTTGAGTATTTCTCACATTTAAAATTTATGTTATACCTATGACTGTTTGTGAAAAAAGTTTGGGTACTGGACGACCATTTTGAATTAGTTGTGCGGCTTACCCCAGCCCCGCACTGCGCTCTTACAGAGAACGCGTTTTAATAAGATGAAATTTATTTCTCAAATATATACTATGAATCACTCTGTAGCACAACATATCGTGGATTCGAGAGCGCAGAACCTATGTTATATATAAGCGCACTCCCAGCATCACCGTCGGCATGCTTATAGTGTACTCAGTAAGTGTAGAAATATATTGTTCGAATCACATATATAATGCCTTAACTCCGTTACAACAACATTTCGTTACTGCCACCTTGTGCTTGCTAGAAAGGAAAAACCCCATGGTAGATGTCCATGGTATGTTAAAAATATATACACAAGGTACATAATAGAACCGGGTAGATTGGATGATACTTGGGGCAAAACAGTTTGCGCAGACAATAATCATTACATTCGCTACTGGCGTTGCGCAAGTCGTACACATCGTGTGGTATATTGGAAATAGGGTGAGTGTGTTTGCGAAAATTCGATTATTTATAAAAAATTTTTAGAGTATTCGAAGCGCAAAATCAAACAATAGAATTTTAACTGCCCTCGGGGTGCTCATAGTACAGGTGAGGCGGAAAATAACGAATTGTTTGTTACAACTTTCATCATTTCTTATTTACCGATTGAAAATATATACACATGTAAAAATGTCATTGTTTTTACAGCTCTGCACTCCGTTCCTACTTATCGCAACTCCAGCGGCGCAGTGGGTTTACGCACTAACGGACGAGACCCTGTTTTCATTTGGTAAGCTAATTGGAATAAAAAGTAGGCAGGATTGTTTAGCTCCCTTAGCGCCAGGCAGTCATACCTCTAACATGGGGAAAACCCTGGACGCGATTTCGAAATTTATTCTTCTTTGTGAAAAGTTTCGTTTATAATTTTTCCCGATTTTCAGGTTTTTGCTTTGTTTCTTTACAAATCGTCAACACTCACTCTATTATTCACAGTTCCGTTCTTCTTCTCATAACTCCCGCATATCGAAAATTCATCTCTGATTTCTGTAGATACGTCCTGTGTTGTTGTGGGACGTTTAGTGGCCGAGCTAATATTTCCTTTGTTTTCCATTCTTCTTCAAATCAGACAAATCGCCCAATTCTCGTGAAGGAATCCTGAAAGAGAGTGTAAACAATGCTTTGTTGGTCGCATTTTTTCGTAAACAATAAAATGTCATTTTTTTTTTAAATTTTGCAATCCTTTTCCTGGGTCACCAATAATTTCTCCACCATTCTCAATCCTTACAAGGCTCGTTGAACAAGAGGAGACAAGCTCAAGGAGTAACCGCGCTTTCGCGAGCTGTTCGCGCGCATTTAGGAATTCAAAAAGTAACAAGGTTCCTTAACAAAGGCAACTATCGGTTTTGGCTGTTTTTGTATGTTTTCTCACTTATTTCAGCAATTTCCCATTTATTTTTGGAACCAAACGATACGCAAGTAATCAGAGAACAATTCATACCCAATTTTGACTCGATCTGTAGCCGCAACCAACAAGTATCACGCTTCTACGAAAAGTGCTTTTTCAGAATCTCCTTAGTTTAATTAAATTTTCTTGAATGTCTTAGACTTTCCCTTGTTTTCGTGGAACCAAACGATGTATAGATGAATCAGAAATTATTTAAGATAAAATATCATCATGAGTGGAAGCCGTAATCAAGAAGTTTCACGTTTCTGCGTAAACTGAGTTCACTGTTTTCGTATTAATCGATATTTCTTTGACATATTTGACTATTTGGCTAATTCTCTGTAACAAAATTACAGTATTTACATTAGGTAACTGACTACAACACTTTTTTCAGATTGCGACATTACAATAAAAACAAACCCTGAAAATAAAACAAAGTTTAGGCGTAATCATATGTTTGACACAACGAACTGAAATCGTGGCGGGACCATTAAAAAGATTTCATAACGCGTCGTGTGCGTTTCTGGAGTGGCCGTAACGTGCCGTGCTTACTCTCTTTTCCAAACAGAGAGAAAAATTTTTTACAAAATTTAGTGAAGGGAGGAGTAGACGGCGAAGCACGAGAATGACGGGTATATTATAGGACGTGCGTTACCCGAGACGGGGCTGAGAGGAAGTACGCTACCGAAGGGTGCGGAAACTCAAAGACTATGCTTCCCGCTTCCCGTCTTGACGGCTCTGGTTAAACGTAGCCTCTCTCCCCTAAATCAAACCCGTCTCGAGTCGAGACAGCATTCATCCGAAGTTAAACCACCGGCGCGTGCTCGATCAATACTGCGAGTTATAGTACATGGCGAGTGCAAATTAAAAATTATTCTGGAACTGTGCCTAGGTCTATCAAAATTCGACATATTTTCTATATGAAATTACTGTGGAAACCGTGGAGAACGGTGCCAGTCACATTGAGGTATTATTTACTGCGGTGTTCCTATGTCTTTTCAGAAATCCGAAATGAAAAAAATCCGAAATGGATATTGATTGAATACTTATAATTTCCACACGTTCTCATCCATAAATGAAGGCATCTGATCTTCATGCAATTTTCGTCACAAAAAGGTTCGCAATTTAAGAATAATCTTCTTTTCAGATCCATTTTATGCATTTTCAAATACAATGTTTCTTTCTATCGGTGAGACCAGTTGTGATATTTCTAATCATCAAGATGTGCCAGTCGGAGATTCAGTCGATACTCAAGGTGGAATAGACTACCCGACTATCTATTTGACATTCCAGTCACCGCTTTTACCTCCTTTGTCAAACAATCGAAATAATTGTATACTTAAGTTCCCATTGAGCTACTTATTCAGCTCTCTTACCTCACAACACAGTTTTTCCTCCCAGTTACCCATATGTTCTCACCTAATTTAAATGTAAAGTGTCCGTGAGATAAATGCATACATAAAAGTTAAGTGAAGCGTTTCCTACAATATTCCTTTCAGGAAGTAGCCGAAATTTCATATTTGAATATCGGGCCGTTGTTTCAATAATTTCAGCGTCCTTTCTATACGAAGAAACACCACTTGGAAGAAGCGAATCATATTTCGTATACCACCATGTAAAAGATTTGTGCATGATAAAGTGATTGATTTGCTTGAAAAACATGAGAGAACACGATTATAAAGTAAGGGTACGGGAGCGCGGGCCCACAGAGATTCTACAAGTTGATATCAAGTTCATTCTCAAGCTGCCTTCAAGCTTGATGCCAACTTGTGAAACAGCTTGATATCAACTTGTAGTTGCACAGCGGTGATTCTACGTACACTGTATCTTTATCAATCTCAATTTTCGCACGTGTGCACCTTAACTCGCGATTCAGTCGGAGCTGTATTATTTTCAGAAACACCTGTCCCACAATACAAATACAATACAAATTTATCAGTGTCGCTTTATGGGCGCTGATCAAGATGGGGGTTTCATATAGGTTTCAGACGTGGTCGATGGTCTTCTTTAGAATGATTCATTTTGTCCAGTATTAAGCGTCGGGCTCGGTCTTCTTTCCATATCACAGACCCAGAATTATTGGCTGGAGAAAGAATAGTGATCTCGCGAGCTTGACGTTGAAGATTTTGCGTTCGAAGAAAGAAAGATGGAGCCTGCTTTCTTGAATCTGCGTCAACCAAACTCAAATCACCAATCTCAGAAGGAGTGTCTTCGAGTCTAGAAACTGAGGGACCAACCATCTTATGTAGTCATACCCATCACACGGTGACCAGTCCGGCTTGGGTGGGGATTCCGATCTTGTTGAGTAGTCGATGGCATAGGCGAGGGAAATTGAGGGAAAACCCCCCTCTCCACCAGAGAGAAATGGAGAGGGACCGCTCGCGACGACTGACAGACTCGGGAATGTCCCACAATGGCGAAATAAATTATTGTGAAATAAACTATTTAATTTCAATACTGGTGTAAGAAACGTGTCCCAACTTTGAGTAACTGCCTCAGAATACGTATTAATTGTATTAATTGCAAATCTAGGAAATTCTTGTTGAGGTGAGGTGACTACAAACAATTTCACAAACAGGTGTATTTTGGTAACGAAGTCAGGTGAAAACGAAGCATAGAATCATTCGTATTTTTCCTTTTTTTCACAACTCTCCAATCGTTAGATGATGGCACCTCCGCCGCCCATTTTCATCTCATTGGATCAAGAACGGCTCATTCTCCTCTACCAGCACTGCAAGTTCGGTGTTTCCACTGTACTAAATATAATCGCTACATTCTGCTTGCTAAAGCAAACTCCTGAAATGCAGTCTCAGTTGAAATACTACTTGTTGTACGTTCAGGTTTGTAAAATCACGAAATAGCGGCCATTTCGTGCAATGTTCAGGCGCTAGCTGTAGCGAACGATTTCTTATTCGATTTTGCCGCTGAGCCGTTTGTTTTGCTTCCAATGGTTACCGGGTACAGCAAGGGATTTGTTTCTCAGTGGATCAGCTTACAAGACGTTATTGTGAGAGTGGAGTTCCGATATTTATACGAAGATTATTTTAAAAGGCTCTCTTTGCTCTAATGTTATTTCAAGTGGATTGTACCATAATAATTTGTCTCTCTATCCGACATCAAACTATTGTGCGAGGACAATTCCAAAATGCACGTTGTCGACCATGAGACAATACTATAAAAGAATATTTTCAGATTACCTACATACTTTTTCGTTTTGCAATTATCGTAGTTTGCACTGCACCATCCATTGTTATACACTTCTTGTATTTCGATCCCACTGAAAGCGAAAATCTCATCAGCGCCGTAAGTTTTATTTGACGATTTTTATATCAGTGGAAAACGCGTTCTTCAGCACAATATGTCGTGGATTCGTGAGCGCGGAGTCTACGTAATGTACAAGCGTAATCTAGAAATCACCATAATCATGCCTATTGTGGTTTTCGCGGTCAGAAACTCTCGCTTTACAATTTGTAAGATTACGATAAGCACCCAAACTCTGGAACATGACTTCACAAAGCGCTTTATAATTCCAGGAACATAGTACTGCCGCCGTACTAAGCTCAAAAAATTTGGGACATTCCTTCCCTTGTTTTCGAGAAGGAGAGTGAGTGATCACCCGAAATTTCTCCTCGAAATCTCTCCCTTTTCGGGCTTTCACCCAAATCTGAGGCGAAAGATTGAACTTTATGGAAGGGGAGGCGAGAGTCCAGACAACGAGAGACCCCCAAAATTTCGAGACGCTTGGGGAGGTACTCGAAATAATTCACCCCCTCTTTTTCTCTGCGTCTCTGATATACTCCCCATTTCTCGGTTTGGGCTTGAAATGAGGAGGATTTCAGGGAATTCCACTAGCCAAAACTCCTCTCCTCTTTAACACACTCGTGCTGTATCTCGCTACTCTCCACAGAGAGGGAAGTACTCCATCGATTGAGCTATTGATGATTTCATTTTTGGGGTAGGGTGAAATTTTGAGCTTGGTACGGCGGCTGTATCTACAGTACAATCGACGGGGAATATAGTCACTGCTATTGTTTAATTTTTTTTTCCTGCAGGCTATCATCATAACATTCATTGTTGGTTTCATTCAAATTATACACATAGTGTGGTATATTCGAAATGGGGTGAGTATAAATTAGAAAGCCATCAAAACTATTCAACATACACAGAGCACGCGAAGCTCTAAATCGTCAAGGCGATTGTTGATCTCACTGGGTGTACTAATAGTGCAGGTGAGTAATGTAAAATTACTCAAGAATTCCGTTATTATTCAAATAAGCAACGATATTTCATTCAGCTCTTTACTCCCTTCATGTTCATTGCGTCGCCTGTAGTCTTCTGGATTTATGCATTAGCGGACGACTCAATGTTCTCATTTGGTAAGTTTAAAATATATACAAACGATGACATGGCAATATATCCAATTTGAATCTGGTTAATATTCTAAGTACAAAGAGGAGAAGTAATGGCCGAGTGGTGTTAACAACCGCTAGATACGAGATGGATCCTCTCCGAGTCCAATCAAGATTTACATCCATCCGGGGCGGTAAATTGGAGGCAACTATTATTGCGGAAAGCAACATGTCCTAGATGCCTTGGGAAAACGCAAAATCGCTTAACAAGACGCAAATGTACCTGTTTTTGTATGGCATGCTTATAAGTTATGATAAATCACAATTTCTCAGCGTTTTTTCAACTCAAAAATTTTCAATTTTAGGCTTCTTATTTCCTTGTCTTCAAATCGTCAACACTCATTCCCTACTCCACAGTCTCGTTCTCCTTATCATCACTCCCGCTTATCGAAAGTTCATCTCTGATTTCTGTAGATACGTCCTGTGTTGTTGTGGGACGTATAGTGGTCGTGCTAACATTTCCTTTGTTCCCCATTCTTCATCAAACCACACACCTCGTCCAATACTAGTGAAGGAATCATCCAAAAGAATTTGAGGCACAATGTAGTGCACGCCTCCTCTTTTTTATCAATACTTCGTATTAGTATATTTTTTTACTGACACTACGGGTCACTAATGAATTCTTCTAAATTAATTTAAATTCGTCATTCCCATTTCTTCCATTTTCCGATTTGTCGAGCAGTTTCGAATAAATCGATAAGAGTGAGATAAAAGATTATTATACTAACTTTTTTTCATTTCAAAATTTTCCGACTTTCATCGTTCATCAAATTGAGCAAACAATGGGATTTACGAAATTGGAGTAATTGTATTATTCTTATATTGTCACGAGTTCGATCCCCGCCGAGGCCAAAATTCGAATCCATTCGGGTCTCAAATTGGTACCAACTTTGAGTGAGAAAGGTACAGTGCCCTAGATGCCTTGGATAAGCTCGGGTTACGTAATCCCACTTTGCAGCTGGCTACCGGCTTGCCTCATCTAGCGTGGTAGCTTGCTACTGTACAATCACTTGACATGGAACACCTTTACCATAGTGTCCACCATTCGTTCAAGAAACGAGTCCACACTGACAAATTAACTGTGAAAACAGGTTTTATTGGCAAATCTGGGAAATTCTTATATAGATGATTGGACTATCACAAATTGAGAGCAGGTGCAGTTTGAATATCGAAGACAGGTGAAATCAGACCTTCCATCTCTAGTATTTTTCAGTTTTTCAAGTCACAGTAATCGTGAGATGGTGACATCTCCTCAGCCCGTTTTTATCTCTTTAGAGCAAGAAAGGCTCATTCTGCTCTATCAACACTGCAAATTCGTCGTTTCCTTTCAGCTAAATATCATCGCAACTTTTTGCCTACTTATCCGCGTGCCACATTATTCTCAGAGCTCTTCGCACCAATAACGCTGAAATACTCCTCAAAGCCTACTCTATTTACATTCGACCCATACTAGAGAGCGCTTCTATGGTTTTCAACCCCTACTTAATACGTGACAAAGAAATCCTTGAAAATGTTCAGAATTATTTCACTAGACGACTATTTATGAGATGCCACAAATCAACCTGGCAAACAATGCCGAATTTCCCTAATAGAAATATGCAGTTAGGTCTAGTCTCATTAGAAAAGCGTAGAGAGGAAATTGACCTGAAGACAGCCAGTTATCTCCTGAGAGGCAAATACAAAATATCTAAAAAGGCACCACATCACTTTAGCTATTACTTCACTCGACATGGGATAAATTTCACTAACGCTAGTTCCACTTCAAACTACCGACATCATAGTTTCTTCCCCAGAGCGGCAAGGCTATTAGTGAAGTCCAGAGAATTGATCAGTTTCTCTGAGTGACTCGTTATTAGATTGTCATTGTCTTCCTACTGAATTCGTTTTTAATCTAACTTAATTTTGTACCGCGTTTCTTGTGATCGCATAAATATATATATATATATACTTAAGCAAACTCCAGAAATGCAGTCTCAGTTGAAGTATTACTTGTTATACATGCAGGTTTGTACAGTAACGAAACTAGTCTCTCCTAATGTTCAGGCGATTGCGGTTGTAAATGATTTCCTTTTCGACTTTGCGGTTCTTCCTTTCGTTTTGCTTCCCGTATTAGGCGGATACTGCAAAGGTTTTATTTGCCAGTGGGTCAGCTTACAAGACAATATTGTGAGTGATGTGTGAACAATAAAGCAATTTTTTAAACGCAAAACGATTTCAAGGTTATAATATTTTTGATGTTGTATCAAGTGGACTGTACCATCATCATTTGTCTCTCTATTCGTCATCAAACAATCGTAAGAGGAAAATTCACTAACGTCAGTTTTGAATCGCTGGATCATCATTAGCAACTAGAGTGCAAAGTGTATCTTCATTTCCACTCTCGTTCTCGCACTCTATTAGGAACCGTTCTTTTCTTCATCAGATTGTATACATAATTTTCCGCGGCGCTGTTTTTATTGTTTGCCTCGCTCCATCGATCATTTGCCACTTCCTATATTTCGACTTGACTGATACTGAGAAACTGATAGACGCGGTGAGTTCCAAGATCGAGAATAAGGCATGTATTTCTCAAATAAATTAGTGAATCACTTTGCAGTACAACGTATCGTGGGTTCGAGAGCGCAGTAAATATGTTCTGTATAAGCGCACTCCCAACATCACCGTTCTCATGCCCTTTATAGTGCTCTCGGTAAGCAACTAAATAGCTCGAATCACATTTCATGTCTTTTCCATGTTATGTTTAAACCATATAATGATCTTACTGATCCTTGTGGTTTGAATTGTGCCCATATCCCTGACAAAAAAATATTTTGTTAGAAAACGATAGCGAACAAAACGGTGAACACAAAAATAGGCGTAGAAACGGGACAATGAGTAATGGAAAATGCATTGAAATAAATGAATTTGTACAGACTGTAATTTGTACATTCGCTGTGGGAATAGCGCAAGTCGTTCACATCGTGTGGTACATTGGAAAGGAGGTGAGCCTCTACGTAAAAATTCGCCATTCCATCAGACAATTCAGAGCACTCGAAGCGCCAAATCATCCAGACGAATTTTGGTCGCCCTGGGTGTGCTCATAGTGCAAGTGAGAAAAAATGGATTTTTTCAAATGTTTTTTTTTATATTTTATTAAAATAATTACACATTTTCCGCATTCAAAATTTACGAGCATCCTTGACAAAAGTATTTCATAGTTTTTCCCTAAAGCTCTGCACTCCGTTCCTACTTATCGCAACTCCAGGAGCACTCTGGATGTACTCTTTAGCAGACGAATCAATGTTCTCATTCGGTACGCTATCCTGGAAAAATAACTCCGACACAATTTAGGAACATATGAAGCTGTTCGCGTAAGAATCAATACAAACTATTTGCACTGAAAATGAAAAGTATTCTCAAAATTTGGGCACTTACGTTTTCGAGGGTGCTGATCATCGTGGTCACGATCATTTTTCATTTAACTCATTAGCTGATGGGTACTGTAACTACCGTTTTTGAGGCTACATCGCCATATCTCATGAACCTGTGAACGAATTTCTAGGAAAATGCTTTTCTTGGGGTAAATTCACTCACTGATAACGATGTGATATTAAAATTCAATTAATATGATACACGCCTAATTTCAAAAATGTGATTTAGTATACCTTCAACCAGAATCGTGATTCACATGTACAGAAATATGCGCCTTATTCTCGGATTTCAGAATCGTATGCTACATGCATAGATAGTTCAAATGTACCGGTGTACCACTTCTCGGTCAATTTAGTTGCCAATTTCTCTATTAATTGACTGCAATGATTGACTAGTGAATAGAAAGGACAGGGCAAAATGACAATTTTTATTGTCTATCTGAAATTTCTCACTCTCATTCTCATTGCGCGCCTAACGGTGCGATCAATTAATGGAGAAATTGGCGACTAAATTGACCGAGAAGTGGTACAACGGTAAATTTGAACTATGCATGTAGCATACAATTCTGAAAGCCGAGAATAAGGCGCATTTTTCTATACATGTAAATCACGATTCAGGTTGAAGGTATTCCAAATCACATTTTTGAAATTAGGCGTGTATCATGTTAATTGAATTTGAATATCACATCGTCATCAGTGAGTGAAATCACCCCTAGAAAACCATTTTCATAGAAATTTGTTGACAGGTTCATGAGATATGGCGATGTAGCCTCAAAAATGGTAGTTACAGTACGCTTCAGCCAATGAGTTAAATGAAAAATGATCGGTACCACGATGATTAGCACCCTCGAAATCTCCAGATTTTCTGTTTTTTTTTTCAGAAAGTCGATGTACGAGGTCCTTCAGACAAGTTGTTGATCCTTCACAATATTCCACTCACAGGGAATTTTTCAACGAACGAGCTGTCATTTACAAAAATTCATTTATTTCGAACTCCTACCACGATGTGTCCTTATACGTAGATTACGGTAGGTTTGCAAAATAGCTGGCACATTGCCAGCTCCTTTCATTTCAACTTTTCGTTAAGTTTCCTTCTTTTTCTTGATTTTTCGTCTCAGCTTTTAATATACTTGGTATCATGCGCATTCTCCTAGTTCTTGGCCAGCTCACGGGTGATACTCCTATCTCTGGTGGCTCCGTTAACGGGCACGCTTTCGTGTATTCTATTAACGCTTCGCGAAAAACGTTTTGTTCATTTTCGCGAATGTTATATATATCTTTCTTACGTTTACGTTTTGCAGAAGCAACGTTGAGGTCATCTCGTGGCCGACATAATGACGTCGTCATCGATTCACTTCAAGTTTCGAGCTTACCAACCATTCGCGGGTGGAATGGTTGGTGAGTGGTTTGGCTCTCTCCGCTGGAGTCACCGGACATGTTGATGCGGTTAGTTTTTTTTAATGGTAATACTTTTTTAAATGGTAATAATATTAGTCAATGAAATCTCTATTCTGATTTACCCACGATCAACGATGGTAATCTTATGTTACTTAATTTACGTTAAATACAGTTTATATCGTCTGCTATTAAATAATATTTTTTAATTGAAGGGGAGGTTATAATTTTTATTTATTGTGTGTATTCTGTTAATGATAGTGGTAAAACTCGAATTATATCGAGAGTTTACAAATATATTGCGCCCATAACATATGCGTGTCTTACCCATGATCCTTGGTATACTTGAGCATTATAAATTTTCTAAGTCCTCTACCAACAAGTGATCGGATCCATCTAACAGGCGACCTACAGTAACGTATTCCCCGTACTCAGTATACTGATATTAAGTAATTGGCCCACGGTACCCCGGATTTTTTCGAATTAAAAAAGAAGTAGAAATGCAGTACAACTGCGCATTACCTGGGCGGCGTAGTGTATGCACTCCCGCAACATTTAAAACATGGGTAAGTAGATCTCGAGTGATTATTACATAACAATGATGCTGTTTCAGAGTTACCAGTAGACTCAGACGTTGTCTACCCTTGGTATTTCATATTTCATGATTACGGTATTCGAGAAACTACCTCTCAGGTAATATCTAATCGAGACCATACAAAAAATCCGGGATATTTGCCTACAGTATGTTGTGTGAATAAGATTACTCGTGAGTAGTTGGCGTAGAAAATTGATAATGCCACAGTATACCGAGGATCTGGAAACAAGTCCGCGTTTTCCAGAGTATATTACGGGCTAAACACTGTTTTACTGGTAGCCTTCTTAGAATATGTATCTCTTTGGCACAAAACATGAGAGGATTGTTTTTTATACACAATTATCATTAATAGACCTATTTTATTAATCTAAAAATCAGTCCATTTCCTTGTGAATCAAAATGCCCACTGCACTTAAAACTGACGGAAAGAGCATAAACGGCAATGTAAACGATCGGTTGATCATCTCCCCCTTCCACCTTATTCTGCTACCGTAATCGAATCAATTTATAGCATAGGCGTTACCGTATCCATATATTAGCTCTACGGTAGTGGTAGTGTTTTGTGATTCTATCTATACCACAACCGTAGCCCATCTCCTTTCAGATTTATCGAATTGACGACTCTTTCGGCCGACGTCGTCGTATGAGATGGGAGGGCGAAGATCGGAGAAGAAGGAGGAAAGGAGAGGTGAGCTCGCTACTCGAACTTGAATCAAGTGATTAGTGAGGGATGCACGCGCAATTATTGATTAAAACCATATATTGCCCCCCCTCTACCGTAATCGTAGTGTTTTTTTGGCTAAATCGATATGACTACCGTAACCCGTGTCCTTTCAGAGCGATCGAATTTCTGATTCTATGGGCCCGAGGTCAGAGTTCTCGTAGAAGGAAGATGGAAGATCGACGAGAGGATGGAGGAGAGAGGAGGTGAACACAGTATTCTACTTGAATATGACGATTAATGAGTGAAAAGTGTGCGAGTTTTGCGATAGAATGCATTTATTCCCATTTCTATACCGTAATCGTAGTGGTATGTATGTCAGTCGATACGACTACCGTAGTCCGTGCACTTTCAGAAACAGCGTTGACGATTCTGTGGGCCTAAGGCCAGAGTTGTCACTGAGGGGCGAAGAGGGAAAGTGAAGGAGGGGGGAGGAGAGGAGGTGAACACACTATTCTACTTGAATTTGATGATTAGTGCGAGAAACATTCGAAATTTGCCATTGAATGCATATATTCGCGTTATTCTACCGTAATCGTAGGGGTTTGTATGTCAATCGATATGGCTACCGTAATCAGTGCACATTCAGATCGAACCGAGTCAAGCTTTGGGCCTTAGGCCGTTATTCTCGTATACTCAAGATGGAAGAGAGTGGAAAAGAGAGAAGAAAAAGTGTCGTTTTTATCACTTTTCCATTTTGCTGATAAATTATTTATTGCGATTTATAGAGCACTATCATAAACACACCAGAACACCTTTTCACAGATCGGAGTATTGGATTTTTGAGAGAGACAAACTGCGACCATTAGCATACTCGTGTACCTTATACGGCGCATCGCAATGAGATAGGAGAGATGAAAGGGAGAGAAGCGATGATCACACATAGTGTGTTGGTAAGTAGCTCAACTCCAGACCGAAAGGTTGTGAGTTCGATTCCTCTCCTATGCTTATCTCTCGCTAGCCCGCGGCAAGTGGTGTGGTGTACTGTACTTTGGTGCACTACACCACGGTTTCGTTTTCTGGTCGTTTGGAATGCTGTGCCTTACGCAAACGGCCTCATATTCTTTCATATCAAAATATTCCGATTTTCAGGTTTTTGTTTTGTGTTTATGCACATCGTCAACACTCATTCGATTCTTCACAGTCTGGTTCTTCTTCTCATCACTCCCGCTTATCGAAAGTTCATAGCAGATTTCTTTAAATACGTCTTGTGTTGCTGTGGGAAATTTGGAGGCAGTTCCGGCATTTCCTTCGTTCCCCACTCTTCATCTCATCACGCAATTCGGCCTATGGTCGTGAAGGAATCATCCAAACGAATTTGAGGGCATAATGGTAAATACAATAGGTCGCATCTTTTTATTAATAACATGAATATATTTCTATTAAAATTGACACTCCCTTTCCCGGGTCACCGATAAATTCTCCTATTTCACTTGTATTCATCCTACTATCGATCACATCAGAGTTCATATTTTAATGTAATCAAGTTGTGAGTGCTTACATAAATTGTTACAGAAATGTTGGGATACGGAGCAAATAATGCAAGAAACCTAGGGTCCAGTATGAAAAATCGCAATTTTTTCATGGTCCGCTTCCATCTCGGAAGCTTCCGAAATGAAGACGAACCACAGTATCATGGCTACTGCATTTGAAGGAAATGCACTGCATGCACGCGTGGTGTGCCTATCTACCGTATGCGCGAAAGGGTGATTGAAACAAAGGCAGTCTCCCCAAAAATCAGCAAGAGAAGGTGCATGGGGCGGGGGTCGAACCCCCGTCCCCTAGATTGATACTGTAGAAACTTACCTATGAGCCAAGTAGGCCGATGTGAAGCTGATCAACTTAGCTCGCCCCATTCTCGCGAAATCGCCGCTCAGTGGAATCCTCTAGACACTGGGGGAATAACAGCTACAGTACGCTAAAATTCTGTGTGGCAGAAAATTCACCACGATTTTCAGCAATTCAAATGAGTGGGCGGAGTTTTAGTACTATTTCTCAAATGCTGCTTTTATTGCACTCCCGTGAGACTGTGGAACGAACAGTGATAGAGTATCCAGTTCATGGGAGAACGCAGACACGAATTGGGAGTCTCGTGGCAGTACCGGATATTATCGAATACTGTAAAAGAGTGAAAGAATAATGTAAAAGAGTGAAAAAAACGTGAGTAAAAGAGTATTCCGGGATATATTTTTAAAAATATTTTGCATATCTATAGGCGATAAACTCAGTTTGAAACACTTTCGAAGCAGGGGGAGAATGTTTTGAAATTTTAGAATTCGAGAGCCTTCTTAGGGTCGTGGTGCGCAAAAAAACGACTTTGAACACTCATTTCGATTGGTCTTAGAAAAACATTTGCCATTCTCTTGAGACGAGAAGAGAAAACCGACTGTATCGCATTCGAATTGATTTGTTGACTCGTAGTCAGAAAGCATCAAGAAGCACTACGTCGATGCATTTTTCCTGAAAAGAAGCTATACGAAATGACAAGGAAAAGCAATGAAGAAATTGACGCGACCGCTGAAACCCAATCCAGCCTAAATGTAGTGTCCACCGGCTCCGCCCACTTCGTTCGTCGCGTTGGAGAGAAGAGAGGCACGAAAGTCACATAACATCTTTTTTGCACTAAATTTTTATTTTAAAAGCGCAATCTGGAGCTATTAAAATTCTTCGGAAGATACTTTGTGAGCATCATGATCGGATATTTTAAGTATGTCAAAAATGAATAATATTGATCGAATATAGGTGTTTAGTGTACTTCTACTTCACCAATACGTGAAAATCAGTCAAAAAGGCCTTTCTTAGAATCGCTAAGCAAACAAAATATTTTAATTTTTTTCCTGATTTGTTATTTCATTTTTACGAATAGCATATTTTCGGCAAAATAGAATGAAAACCGTGGGCTTTGAACACACGGCATTCGGTTAATAAAACATCGGCTCTACCAGCAGAAGTACGGAGACGATATGGGAAAACCCGTCAACACGCTCACACATTTAGTCCGCTATGCTCATCAGAATCGAGACTCCTCCCATCGGTGAGACAGCTCGTCTTTTCCCCTGTGGCCCCGTGCGCGCGCACTCTTCGAGCTCTAGCGCGGCTCAGAGACAACTTATCGATAGACGGCAAAAAGTATGATGATATTGAGACCTTCATGGACACTTTCAACAGCATAGCGAAAGATCGGCTACCCATGTTGTGGTCCCTACCTAAATGAATAAGAACCACGATTTGTCGAGAACTACCAAAATCAAGCATACCAAGTTCCTGACAAACAGTTCGAGTGCATTCTCGCTGCCTCTACTGTGGCCGAGGAAGATGAGACGATCCGAGAGAGCCAATCGATCGATAAGCGCCTGGGGATACCGTAGCCTCGACAAACAACATCAAATGAACGTCAGTAGCCAACTAATCCATAAATACCTCAACGAACGCAGTCCTTTCTTCATTTGTGTACAGGAGATTGTCCGAGTCTGCATAGAGACAAAATGAGACTGCAATTAAGATCCGTGAGACGACACAAACAAGTTTGGCTGCGCAAAAATGGCCAATTCCTCGGCTATTCCCTATCCTTTTCCAGCGTTGATACCATCGGCTGAGTGGTCTAGTGGTATGATTCTCGCTTAGGGTGCGAGAGGTCCCGGGTTCAATCCCAACGTTTTGATGTTTTCTTTTGCATACCTTCAGTCAATCCAAATTGACTTCGATTAGCCGTAGCCCGCCCTATTCCAGAAGGAGAATAACGTACTTGAAGTCCTTATCGGAGCCGGGAGAACTGTGAACTGCGATTACTGTAGCCAGAAAGGAGTCCGACGGAGACGGGTCCTGCAGAGATGTCGAAAAGTGTGGTGTTACAGTAGTACTCAATTCACACCGTACCTGGTAGATTTTATCGAGCGCTCGTTGGTGATCGCCGAACGTGAACTCGAGGCGAGTACGGTAAGTGCGCCGATCTCGATGGACATTCTGGAAGCAAATTGGAGTAAGAGTCAAAAAAATCGGGAGATTTCAATTAGTGATGTGAGTAAAACAACAAGTGCCAAAGTGCTTGAGAGAAAGGGAGAAGGAGGGGAGTAACTCGTCCACCTCTATTTATTAGATACTTTGATAATGTATACTTACCGATCTTCGAAGCGTTCCATTGTAGACTAACATTATAGCACAGCCTCCGAAAGAGTAACTGCGAGACAAAGTTAGAGAAAGAGGGAATGATTAAGAGAGTGCGCCAAACGAGAGAGTCAGACGAAGAAAGACGTTATTGGCATGGTTAGTTATTGGCAATAGAGTCGACTCGGCAAAGATTCAGCAATCACAAGACGAGCGCGCGTTCAGTGTAAAATTGTGTTATCTGGGTGAGACGCTAATCTCCAACCAGTGTCTCTATTGAACCTTCCATCGTTTGTTGATCAAATGTCATCCTGAAATCTATGTGATTGTCAATTCTCCAGCTGCGCTTTGGGTATCACCCTTCTAATCCAGAAAAGTGGTGAAAAACTGAGAGAAAGATATCGCCACGAGAATTTTAACTGAGACAGAAAAAGTTTGTGTTCAATATAAACTTTCCACTCTCTTTCTTCTCACTTCGTCGATCGCGTCCACTCTTTGTATGGACGACTGTGAATGCTTCTTGATGCACAGCCGTGTCACATTTCAATCAATTCCGATCTTTCTTCTACAGTTGGCAATTCTACGATAAGAATTGGACGCAGAGATTTGTAACCTCAGTTTTCACTTCGTTGCTCCGACCTAAAAAGCTAAAGTGTATCCCACACATAGGAATCGTACTGCGAAAATTCGTGTTTGAAATAGTTAATCGCTGTCGATGCTGTTCAAAGTATGAAACCTTTAACGGTCGCAGATGGCATTTCCTATCCTAGACAGGTGAAATGAAAGAATTTGCCAATCGCGCGTTTTCGCGCGTTTCGCTTAGTACAAGTGGTAATATGATCACATCTCCGCAGCCCATTTTCATTTCATTCGAGCAAGAATGGCTCATTCTCCTCTACCAGCACTCAAAATTCGGCGTATCATCTGCATTAAATGTCATCGCAACTTTTCTCCTGTTAAAGCAAACTCCAGAAATGCAGTCTCTGTTGAAATATTACCTACTTTACGTGCAGGCTAGTCAAATAACGAACACACCTAGTTCTCATACCATATTTAGGCGCTTGCGGCAGTAAACGATTTCGTGTTCGATTTTGGCGTGGAACCGTTCGTTTTAGTTCCCATATTAGGTGGATACTGTAAGGGATTTATTAGTCAGTGGATCAGGTTACAAGATGTGCTTGTGAGTACGGACTTTTTTATTATATTTTACATTGCTCCTTTATGGGCCATGTTCACCCTTTTGCTATTCCAAGTAGACTGTACCATCATAATATGCATCTCTGTGCTACATCAAGCCATCGTCAAAGGGAAATTCAAGAATGTACGTTTTTAAGCATTTGAAAACATTACATAATGTATATTTCAGAGTACATACATCATTTTCCGCCTTTTAATAGTCATAATTTGCGTTGGTCCAGCAATCATAGTTCACTTTTTGCATTTCGATATTGCCGACATCGAAAAGCTCGTCGACAAAGTACGTTTTGAAAAAGATCTTCTTGAGAGTAAAGCGGCACGGCGTTTTACAGTACAACTTATCATGGATTCGCGAACGTGGAGTCTATGTAGTATATAATCGTACTACTGATTTCACAATTATCATGCCCACAGTATTCTTTGGGGTCAGTTCTACTCCGCTAACATTATTCAACCCTTGCACACCTGAACCTCAGGCCCTTCTGTTTCTGTGCAGATAATTTTATTTAGAGAAACGACCAAATGCAGACAAAGAATTTCGATTATTTATTTGTTTGAACAACAGGTGATTACCATCACGTTTACCGTTGGAATGGCGCAAGTTATACACATAGTTTTGTATATTCGAAAAGAGGTAAACAAATCTTTCAAATTAAGAAAAAATAAATCAAATTGCACAGAGTACTCGAAGCGCCAACTCTTCGAAGCGAATTCTTTTCGCACTGCGTGTACTAATAGTTCAGGTAAGTTTCATGCATTTGAATAACCATGGACTTCCTCTGAGGAAAAATCGCTAGGATCAGGACACCTAGAGAAGATGTTCACTTACCTGTAAGTGAAAGCCACTACAAATGCATTTCACTGACAGGTAAGTGAACTTGGTGTCCTGATCCTAGTGACTTTTTTCTGAGTAGTTACCAGAACTACAATTTAGCTGTGCACTCCATTCGCATTCATAGGAATACCTACGGTCTTCTGGGTATACGCACTAGCAGACGAATCAATATTCTCTTTTGGTGAGTTCTATTTAGAAATGAAACAAAATATTGCACTGCCGCTATTGATGTTCAAAGAACCAAAACAGTACTTTCAATGCGCATATTTATCAAATCATTTGATTTTCATGTTTCTGCTTTACGTGTCTTCAAATCATCAACACTCATTCGCTTCTTCACAGTCTCGTTCTTCTTCTCATCACTCCCGCTTATCGGAAGATTATCACTTATTGCTGTAGATATGTTACGCGTCCTTGCGGGGCGACAGCAGGCCGCATTAATTTCTCAACCATCCACCCTTCTGTATAAAGTGATACGAGACGTGCAGTGCACATGAAAGCACTTTTTTCTGATATTTTTAACCTTTTATATTTTTCTCCATTTTCCGCAAAACTTTAATGACACAGAAAATATAGTTCTCCTGAAATACTACTTTAATCTTGTCTGCAAATGAGACTGTTCGACTCGCGGTTAAATGTTCAATCTGAAATCTAGTGATCTTGTTTTCGTCTGTCCAATTTCGACAAGAAATTTATCTGAAATTCGGTTAATTTCCACTCAACTCACTTCTTCCATAATTTCACTACCTTTTTTTCTTTCACACTCCAACACTAGAACATATTGAAAATGTAATTATTTGGAACAAGTAGTTTTCCCCTCTTTCTTCTTGTTTGATGTTATTTGGTACTGATTGGTAGCCGTAGTCGTTCGTTCGTTAAAGATCTTTTTTTCTGGAAAAGACACATTATCGAGACATTGAAATGATTATTCTATGTATTATCTGAGAAATCTACAAATCGGTAGCGTTTTGCCCTTCTACCGTGTTTGATCGCAGAAAAGTGACGAATTTCGGAAACAGGTGAATTTCTCATAAAGTATCTTTTTCACGTTTCCTGTGGGGACAATTCAATGAATAAATAATAATAATGTGGTGTTCTGGAATATTTCACCGCTGTATAAGGAGAAAGTGTGGCAAAGTTGTAGTCGATTTCTTGAAAAAAAGGGAATTATACAATATATTGATGCATGTTATAATGATATAACCATACGAATCTAGCCTAAAAAGTAGATTAATGAACCATCATTTTACATGAAAGAAATTCATCTTAGAACCTATAGATTGCTGTTTGCGTGTTCCGCTGAAATTTCGCGTCGCCACATTGGCGTCGCCCGATTGCGATATCGATGGCACCAGCGTCTTCAGCGTCTAAAGTTACCCCTAGGAACATTTTTTTAGTTCTTTCTATTTCAATCTGTTCTAGAGCTACGTCCTCGTATAGTAGCTATTCATGTCGGAATTGTTCTGTAATAGGAAAATTTCATTCACTCAATATTCACCAAATACGTGACAATTACTTTATCACGTTTCTTAGGAACGAGCTACGAAAGCGGACGAAATTTTAATTTTGATTGGCAGATGAAGTTTCGATTACTAAGACACGTGTAATAAAGCCTTTAACCACTTGTATTTTTCAGTCAACTCACAGCGGTAAACCATCAGATGGCCGTATCTCCACAGTCAGTCTTCATCCCGTTAGATCAAGAACATTTCATTCTTATCTATCAAAACTCTAAATTCGGAGTGTCCACTTTACTGAACATCATTGCAACTTTTTGTTTACTCAAACAAACTCCCGAGATGCAATCCCAATTGAAGTATTACCTTCTCTACGTTCAGGTTTGTTCTATTCCCGTGAATAATATATTTGAAATTATTAAGGCGCTAGCTGCCATAAATGACTTCTTTTTCGACATTGCCACGATGCCTTTTGTGCTGGTCCCCATACTTGGCGGATACGGGAAAGGATTTTTCATGCAGTGGATAAGCATAAAATATCTCGTGGTTAGACTAAGTGACTCTTCAGAATGTTCACTATTAATTCAAGGCGATCATTGTATTTCTCTTATTTCAAGTTGATTGCACTATAATCATCTGCCTTTCGTTTCGTCATCAGACCATAGTCAGAGAACAATTTAAGAATGTCTGTTTAATACCCGAACTAATTGTTTGTAAACTAATATTTTTCAGTTTACCTACATAATTTTTCGCTTCTTGATATTTGCACTATGCTCTACGCCAGCCATATTTATTTGCGTCACTTATTTTGATCATACTGAGACGGAGAAACTTATGAACGCTGTGAATCAAGTTTCAAAATTTCAAAATAATCGATAATTTCACAGCACAACATAACGTGGATTCGTGATCGAGGGTACTTTGTTGTGTACAAACGCACGTCGAACATTACAATTGTCATACCAATTTTGGTGTTCATGGTAAGTGTTCCTACACGCGATCCATCGAGTAGTTTATGATTATTTATTGAATTTTTAAGAACCACACTAATTTAACAGGTTATTATAATGACTTTCGTAGCTGGTTTGGTGCAAGTTGCTCACATCACGTGGTATATTCAAAAAGGGGTAAGTGTGCGCGTCTAATAGAATTAGTTTACAATACACATAGCTAGGTTCTCGTGTACTACAAGTAATAGTGGTTAAAACTGCAATAGTTATGACCGTTTCGCTGCCTTAGCGTAAATTCGGCGATGTCGTAATGGTATTCAGAGTGCCCGAAGTGCCAAATCATCCAAGAGAATTCTTATCGCTCTTGCTGTGCTGATAGTACAGGTGTGGCGAATAAATTTGTAAAATTTGTGATTTACTTAATTTTTCTAAATTATTTTATTCATTTAATTTGTGTGATCTTTAAAATAATTTTTGCAAAATTTAAAGATCATTTAACTTTTATGAAAATATTTTCCCTTGTAAACCAGTCCTTACAGCTGTGCACGCCTTTCTTGCTTATCGCAACTCCGGCAGTCTTCTTTATTCTAGCAATGGCTGACGAATCAATGTTTTCCTTTGGTAAGTGAAAAGAGGGGAAATCACGGCATCCAGTTAGCACCATGCCACGAACGTCTCTCATTGTCTGACCTCTCTCTCATCGCCTCTCTCTCTCTTTTTTATAGCCGACTCTGTGTCATTTGTAACGACTGCTTTTTCCTGTATTAAAAGTGTTCCAGTTACATGGAATTACATGAAACATTGCAATTCCAGAATTTTGCTACACATGCCTTCACATCGTCAACACTCATTCGATTCTCCACAGTCTCGTTCTTCTTCTCATCACTTCCGCTTATCGAAAGTTCATAGCAGATTTCTGTCGATACGTCTTGTGTTGCTGTGGAGCGTCGCGACCCAATGTCAAAATCGCATTTATGCGCCATTCAACGTCACAGACCAGACGATCGAAACTATTCATAGAACCGTCCAGACGTCAATAAACGCTTCTATTGAACTTCGGCAAGTGCGACCAAGGATGTCTGTTGATTAATAAAATATGTTTTGTCTGAAATATTTATTCACCGAACATTCAAAGGACAATGATTGAATCGACTTAATCGGAAATAATATGAATAGTTTGTTTGAATTTGCAGATAAAAATATCAAACTAAAACCGTTCTTTAAATAAAATAGCCCGCCGATGAGAGTTCACCAATCTCCCGGTGCTTGCTGCGGTCGACACCGACTGGCATCAGGTCCTGAAGGCCAATTTGTTATAATTATAATAAATTAACAAAAACATTGATTGCTGTGATTCATGTATAATGATATTTCGAATTGCCGTTAGCATTATTTTCTTCCATTTGAATTGAGCGCCAAACAATATGTACGAAACCCGAATCTAAAGTCAGATGAAGTTTCGTATGCAGGTGAAATGAAAAGTTTGAGTAATACACTTTTTCACCATTTCATCTCCCAGTAGTCGTGAAATTTTGACATCAATGCAAGCCGTCTTCATTTCATTAGAGCAGGAGCGTCTTATTATACTGTACCAATGGTCATTGTGCGGCGTTTCTTTGCTGCTCAATCTAATTTCTACATTTTGCCTGCTAAAGCAAACGCCCGACATGCAATCGCAGTTAAAGTATTACCTCTTATACGTGCAGGTTTGCATAATTCAAAAAAATACACTATTACCTGATGTGAATTAGGCAATTGCTGCGGTGAATGATTTCGTTTTCAATATTGCCGCAGTTCCCTTCGCATTCATACCAATACTAGGCGGATACGGCACCGGATTCCTTTGCAAATGGTTCGAGTTGAAACACCTTATCGTGAGTTTCCTTTGCAAATGGTTCGAGTTGAAACACCTTATCGTAGAGTTGTGAATGTGGTAGTAATAAAACTTGTAATTTCCAGGCAGTAGTTTTGTTTCTGCTATTTCAAGTTGATTGCATCATTATTGTTTGTCTAACTGTACGACATCAGACGATTGTGCGGGGACAAATAAAAAACGTAAATCTCATTTCATGGAGGAATAATGTATGCGACGGTCTTCTTCAGGTCGGCTACAATATTTTCCGCCTAGCAATTTTTGCGATATGCAGTACGCCCGCTGTGTTTGTGTTCTTCTCATATTTAGATTCCACTGAGACTGAGACTCTATTGAATGAGGTGGGTTCAATTTCCGATATATCAGTTGGTAATCCAAAAGTACACTTGTGCAGTACAACATGACATGGATTCGTGAGCGTGGTATATACGTTGTCTACAAGCGCACTCCAAATATCACCATTATCGCGCCCATTCTAGTCTACACGGTGCGCGTTGTAAAATTCAATCTCTACAGTTAATATTAAATAGAAAGTAAAATTCTTATAGGCAATAATTATGACATTTGCGGCTGGCATGACACAGGTTTTACACATTGTTTGGTATGTTCGAAAGAAGGTAAACGCGTTTCTGAATTTTTCTTTACACATTCCGAATACGCAGAGTACTCGAAGCGCCAAATCGTCCAAACGCATACTATGGACCCT
Source organism: Pristionchus fissidentatus (assembly GCA_036245785.1). Taxonomy (NCBI): domain Eukaryota; kingdom Metazoa; phylum Nematoda; class Chromadorea; order Rhabditida; family Neodiplogasteridae; genus Pristionchus; species Pristionchus fissidentatus. The sequence continues at coordinate 15,747,554 of BTSY01000004.1, forward strand.
GGGTGTACTAATAGTACAGGTGAGACAGACACTCACAAGGAAATACTCACATTCAAAGCATATTCTCAAAATATAAAAAATTTCCTTCTTACTCGCAAAGAAACATCAGCAAAAAAGTTAGAGCTTAGCTATGTCAAAGTGCAGGGTTATATACACTGATATCGAGAGAGCGTGTTGAAACGAATACTCTCTTTCTTTTGCACGCTCTTTGGTATTGGTGATTGTAACCCTGGATTTTGACAGTTTGAAGGATTTTATTTTTTTCTTTATGAGTACTGCAGTTATGCACTCCCTTCTTGCTAATCGCAACTCCTGCAATATTCTGGGTTGCGGGAATAGCGAACGAATCAATATTCTCCTTTGGTGAGTTGAAAGTGTATAATTCGCATTGTAAAGTAAATAGCGTAAATGACAGTATCATGTCTCTGAATGTGACATTATCGTGCATGGCGTGACACGCTATGCGAATCTTTTTCCGTGTCCGTTTTCTATATTTCCCATAGTCTCCATGACTGTGAGCAATCTGTAGTGCGTTGTACTATTTTTGATAGTATTGAGTTATGTACACAGGTGTCTGCTACGCATGTCAGCATATCATCAACACCCACTCCCTTCTCCATAGTCTCGTTCTTCTTCTCATCACTCCCGCGTACCGCAAATTCATCGCTGAATTCTGTCGTCATTTGTTGTTCTGCTGCGGTTCATCAGGCCACCGGGCAAATATCGCACGTATTCATCATTCCTCATCAAACAATGCACAGCGATCCATGTTCTTCCAGGAACAAACAAGACGATCGTGAACATTAGGGTTGCAAATTCAATACCAGTAGTATTGAGCCGCTCACACACCCCTTTCCTCTCTCTCTTCAATAGTATTGAGAGTGAGGGGAGAGGGAGAGGTCAACCTCAATAGTATTGAGAGAGGGCGCGTCCTTTCAATACTCTTGAAATTCTCAATACTATTGACATTCGCGCAACTACTGATAGCAAGTAGTGAGACTATTTTCACTTTTAGAAGTATTGTTAGCTCACAAATAATTAATTACCACCGAAAGAAGACTAAAATTGCAATATATCACATTTATAGTTCATTAACAAAAACATATTATTTACTAGATTGATTGAATCAATAGAGTCAGGCAACACTTGAAAGGTAAGATAATTAACACGATGAAAATCAGATTGCAAAATCTCAATATTTTCTTGTTTTGGTGTTAGTATTGAACCACTATTGAATTCAATACTATTGAGATTTTCAATACTATTGAGGTTGACCTCTCTCTCTCCTCTCACTCTCAATACTATTGAAGAGCCGGCTGTCACTAAGAAAGAGGAGAGAGAGGGGCTCAATACTATTGGTATTGGTATTGTATTGACAACCCTAGTGAACATTCTCGCCAATATAAATTCTCGAGCACACGTCCTCCTAACACTCAATTTTTCGTAACACTATTTTTTTTTAATTACGATTTCGTCGTAATGTTGCAAGAACTTAACCTACCAAAACCCGGGGAGCAGGTGAAAGTTTGTTATTCATCTTGGTGAGAATCATTCGTGAGTTTCAAAAACCGATTGAACCCAGAAATGGTGATATTGCCCATGTTTTTCTCATTCGAGAACAAATGGTTACGTTTTCTGTTGCTTCCTAAATGGGCCCATTTCTCGTGATCTTTCTTAGAAAAAAAAATTATTCACCTAAAGTATCAAATCCGATTATCAAGAATTCAAGATGCATTTAACTGATTGTTAATTTGTCGAGACGACCGACATCAAGTCAAAAGAATGTCGAACTTTATGCGATTCGTGGAAACTCGTGAAATCGGAATGGTAATCTCGTCTCCTATCGTTCTCTTCTTCTCTCCTCAGATAACTCCCAACTTCTTTCCAATTCTTCCAAATACATTCACTGCTTTCTCCACTTGTTCCTTCGTGTGAGCGGCCGACAACTGCAATAATGAAACCACATATTTTTCGACTTCAAATATAATTTCAATAAAATTGTGCCTTTCATATTGGCATACGGGTTCGGTAATCGTGTTCCGGCATTTCGAAGTCGGACATACAGCCGTAAGCAGAGATCGGTCATACAGCTCATATGAAGTAGAGAACCAGAAAAATAGACTGCCAAAGAGTGTACACAACCGGCATCGAACCGGCATCCCTACTTGCCTGACATTATTCTTTGACATTTTTTCATAACACAAATTCGCGTTGGCAAACATGCGAGTAAATGCCGACCTGCACGCGAATTCTGGCCTTTCCCTTGGGGACGACGGGGAAGGAAAAACCAACGACGTAGATGCCCTCTTTCAGCATTTCCGATGCCATCTCAGAAGCGATTCTGAAAAGGAATTGAGAAATTGAAGGCTTCTAAATTAAAAAAAAAGTTTCCCGTATGCTTTGATTTGTATAGCATCCGCTTCTTGTTTGCCAGCACTTACAATATTACACACTTTTAGACACACTTTTGTGAGGTTCACATTGAATCTATTATTACTAATCGATAAATGTACAGTACCTCGCATCTCCGAGGAAGACGGGCGCGATGGGATGAGAAGAGTGGCCGAGCACCGTAAATCCGAGCTCCGCCATGCCGGTTCTGAAATTTTCAAGTTTCTTCTATGGCACTTCTTCCGCGCCCACTCACCTGAACTGCGCAATGTTGGCGGCGAGCGTGCGCGCGAACGTGTTGTCCTCGAGCAGCAGGTCCATCACCTGCAAGAATTCATTTGTCATCCGCTCGACACCACTACTTCGCCTAATCATCGTACAACTACTAAACTGTTGAGTAGCATTTCGAGATGCACGACGATGAAGGAATGGAGCCCCAAATTTGAAACAGATTCTCTCACTTTCGCATGCTCTCTAGCCTGACCCCTTTGTGGAGTTTAGTGAAGTCTCGTACCTTGATGGACTGACCGACGACCGCGGGTGCGAGCGAGTTGGAGAAGAGATAGGGACGAGCTCGCTGACGGAGAAGATCGATGAAGGGCTGCAAATTGGAGGAGAATTTATAACCATTTACACGTATACAGTCTAACATCCCCCATGGTTTAGTTCGACAAATGGGAGTCATCGGCAAAAAGATCAATTCAGCCTTCCTGGTGCCGACAGCACAGCACAGTGTGCCCAGTGGTATGCAAACTCATCCATTTTAAAGCACTAAGACCTACGGGCGCACAAAACTCGCCTTGGGTCCGGTAGTGTATCCTCCCATGGCTCCTCCGAGTGCCTTTCCCAATGTCGAGTTGATAATCTCCGCTCTCGCTCCCAATCCTGCCAATTAGAATTTCGATTAACGTCGCGTCACTTTTTTTCTCGAAAAAGAGTGCGAAGCGCGGGCAGTCACAATCCCTCAATCCGCGTAGATCCAGTGATTAGACTACGCACGAAGTCAAGCAAGTACAGGCTGTTAATGAGGGGATTGTCACGAAAACTCGAGAAGAATTGAAGAACATGACTCTCTCATCATTCTCCTCGCAAGAGTTCGAAATTCGTACAAATAAGTGCAGTGGATCTCTGCATTCCACACATCTCATACATCTATTATGCGGTGTTAGTTTCTTGGAAAAGAAAATGGAAAAAGGAAAAAGGGTGTTAGTTTTCCGCCGCCTTTTTCGGAAAATGCCCGAGATTTGAATTCCCGCATTTTCAGTATCTCAGCTCCCTCGATAAATGCGCGAATTCAAATCTTCAGCTTTTTCCGAAAAAGGCGGCGAAAAACTAATTGTAACACACTTTATCCTTTTTCCATTTTCTTTTCCAAGAAACTAACACCACATACAACATAAAATTATCTATAAAAAATGTACTCTAGATTTTCGTACTTATCACAAAAAGTACTTATCTCCAAAAAAGCGTCGGCTATAAAAAATCTTTGAAATTCGCTGCCCCTTACTGATTTCAATCTTCTCACCCAATTCCTCCTCAGTTCCTCTTCCTGTCTTGCCGAAGAAGCCCGTCGCGTGGCACTCATCGATGAAGAGAAGAGAGTTGTACTTGTCTGCCAACCATGAGATCTCACTGAAAAGGAGAGACAATCGTATTTATTTCTAGGCTGGATACTCCAAAAGTAGAGACTTTGGTAAGTATCTCCAGGTTGAATTCCGATGAAGTTTCTAGACTGGATCTCGATAGTATAGCGCGGTTTCCGTCTGGTCTCGGTTAGAAATGGGAATATTCCAGCTTGGAGTCGGATAGGATCTACCTAGGAAATAGATTTAGAGGAGGGATTACGCGGGTATTTTGTTACTACGGAACACAGATTTGGCCTGCGAAACCGTAGTCAATCCTAGAGTGAAAACAGGCGTCAGAAGTAGATTATGCACACTAAAGAAGACTTCTAAAGAAGTAGTGTACCCGGAGAGAATTTCAAATTTGCATTCTCCACAAGCGGAGTACACGTAACACAAATTTCACGGTTCTCCACGGATTCGTTTCTTAGAAAATGGATTTCGAAGTTCGAACCTTATTCCACACACTCTCTCTTTTCTGTGAGCAAACGAGCGAGTACTTGGAGTGAAGAAATTGGAAAAGCGTTATCTAAGAGACGAAACGTTGGAGAACCCTTTCAATTTTGCGCTCTGTGTAATGTATCGTACCGAAGCGGGGCGACGTCTCCGTCCATAGAGAAGACTCCATCAGTAGCAATCACACGACGGCGAGCTCCTGCAAAACACGAGTTGACATTTCAATTGAAATTAAAAATATGAAGAAATGGAAAAAAATGCATATCTCCATTTTACGCTCTCCACACCGATTTGTTGCTGAGAAAGTGGAAAAAGAAGAATTCCGGTCTCGATTGGAAATTCCGCGGTGAATCCCCACAATCCCCCCATAGATCATTTGAATATGCAAATCTAGAATGAAAAGTGGCAGCGACAATGAGTATCGTACCCTGTGCATCCTTCAGTTGCTTCTCGAGATCGTCCATATCGAGGTGCTTGTAGCGCAGTCTCTTCGCCTTTGACAGACGCACCTAAATTAAAGTTTTTTTTATGAATCTCGTTTTCATTTTTTTGTATTCGACTATGAAAAAGTAGTTTTTCGACATTTTTCTTCATTTGCAAAAGTGCTAAAGCGCCCATTCTGATGCACCTCCATTGAAGTTTATCTTTAGTATCTCGACTAGTCCCTCTTCCTCCCTCCAACTCACTCCATCAATAATGCTTGCGTGGTTCAGTTCATCCGAGATAATCGCGTCGTCGGGACCTGCAAAAGCCGCCCATTCATAGTGTTCTTTCCTCCCACATTTCGCATTTCAAACTTCCTATTTTGCAGCGTCAGCTAAGAAATGAATGTGTGCTCTCATCTCGAATGAGCCGAAAAGTAGCTATTTTTATTCGTTTTCTGAGATTTTTCTCGACTTTTCCTCTAATCTCTTGGTCTCTTGCCTGCGAGCTGCTCGAAGATTCCAGCATTGGCGTCAAAGCAGGCGGCATAGAGAATGGCGTCCTCGCGACCGTGGAATCGGGCGATCTTCGACTCCAGTTCCTGCAAATAGCAGAGTACTGTAGCAGCATGGAATACCGTATCCCACATACCATATTACAGAATAATGATCCAGGAATTAATTCTCGGCCACACCTGTCTCATCTAGGTTTCACCCACTCGCCTTATGAATGTCCTGGGTACCGCAGATGAATCGGACCGAGGAGAGACCTGCGCCGTGAGTGTCGAGCGCCCGTTTGCCCGCAGCAATCACCTGCGAGTAAGTAGGGTATCCCATCCTGCTACAGTACCCTATTTTTGCAGGAACTGGTGACGACGAGTGTAATTATGGATTTTTTTGCATTATTTAATGGTTCGTTTATTGTCGCCTTACCCCAATTCGAGCGATCAGAGTGGCTCAGGTTGCCGTCAAAAATAAACGCACCACAATCCAACTCAAAGATCCATAGTCAACAAAGCGAGAACTACGAAAATCGCCGAGATACCTACACGGAGGCGCTTAATTGAGTCGAATCAGCCCGATTCAATTAGCAACTACTGGGTGCGTTTGCAGGTTCGGTGTGCGGCCAAATGTGTTTTAGTGACCAGAGTGCGAAATGCGAAACCACGCTCTCTTTATTTCGTTTCGCTTTCTACTGGTGACTACAAACTAGAGATCGCTTACCTCAGGATGGCTGCTCAGCCCGAGGTAGTTGTTGGCGCAGAAGTTGAGCAGCGTCTTGTCGAATCCCGCCACTTTCACCTGCGAAATATCGATTATTCGTAGTAGTAACCCACATTGGCCATGGCGCTAAACGACCACCATCGTCGTCATTAGTCGTCGCCTTTTTTGACCGTAAACAGATCGCTAATTTGCAGGAGAATGGTCATCCAAGTATTTATTTTTGGAGGACGGTATTCCAAAGCTTTCTCGTTTTCTCATCGAGTACAGAGAGCATGTGGTATAAGGAGGTTGGAGAACCGTTTCAAATTTGGGTAAATTTGGGCTCTGTATATTTGGCGGAAGTGATCAACGAACCTCGACGCCCTGCGGTCCCTCGATCACTCGTTCTTGCTTGAAAGTGCCGGCCTCCTGAAAGTACACAAAATTTATTTCCCCTTTAACTGATGCTGCCAAATTGCATTGGTCGAATTCCATCCTTGAAGGATGAAAAACAAAAAGAAATTAAACTAAAACTAACTCGAAAGCTCTCCAATCAAAGAGGAAAATGTTGCAAACTTTCTGTTTTACCATCCCTGTTTCAAGTTGAAAAGGGCTGATTTCCTCTTTCATCCATGAAATTAGCGCAGCACGAAGCACAAAATGGTCGTTGGCCCATGTAGAGTTCACAATGCACTCAAATGCCTTCAAAAAAGGAAACAATTTCGCAGAGAGACCGGGGGAAAGCGCATTTTCGAAACTCTTGTGGAGCCCTTCATAATTCAATTTGGACACCGTCGAAGCAGGCAACTTTTAAGCGAAACCTGGCGAAAGATCACGCACGCATGACGAACTCTTCCTATTTTTTTAGAACCAATCGGCACGTCCGCGCGCACTTCAATTTCAATTATTGGTTAACATCCCGGAAATTGGTTTGAAACATCGAAACAGTAATGCGCAACGAGCAGCGCGAGTTTCCACTATGAAAATATTCGCAGGATTTTCATCACTGCCGGTTTCTCTAATTTTTCGTGGACAATCAAGGACTCTTATGTGGTGTTAGTTTTCGGAAAAAGGAAATGGAAAAAAGACAAGATTTGAATTCCCACAATTTCTTATCTCGGTTCTCCGTGGAGCAATCAACTCAAAACTTCGTTTATAGGTGTAAAATGGTCGAAAAATGTTATAGTCGACATTTTGAGTCGATTGCTCACGGAGAACCGAGATAAGAAATTGCGGGAATTCAAATGTTGTCCTTTGCCATTTCCTTTTTTCCGAAAACTATCACCACATAAGGAGTGGCGCGATCACAGCTGACCAAGCCTTCGACTCAACTCATGAATGGGGGGGGGGTGCCATAGCGCGCCTTCTCATCTGAACAGTGCGATCAAAGCATGCGGGGATACGGTATTCCATCTTGTGCTACAGTATCCTGCGCCAATTCCCACCTGGATTCCGACCAGCTCCGACTTGCAGAACTCGACGAGTTCCTTGTGCGAGGCGGTGTGGAGTCCATTGGAAGACGAAGAGGAGAGCAGAGAGGGTCGGAGGAGATGGCGAGAGAGCATCTCAATACAATTCAATTTATCTCAGTTATACTATTTAATTTTTATATGTTAGAGAACAAATACACAACGGGGAAACACGAGTTCACGCAGTATTCGTTGGGAAAACGAGAGGTGCAGGGGAAACAATAAGTAGGAGGGGATAATGATCAATCCGCCAGAAAGGGGTCAGGCGCGAGAGAGTGTGTGAATCAGAGATGAGGTTTCGTTAGTACACACTGCATCGCTCCTACTCCTTCACTGGCTGTGTCTGGTCGAGGGCGCAAAAGTATTGATAACGACGCGCGTGGCATTTGGTGCAAAAAGTCGATTGACCGAGCGCGTGTGTAACGATTGATGGGGGAGATTGCGCAGCTAGAGAGAGAGAGAGAGAGAGATCAAGAAAAGAAGAGATTGCATCAATTAGAGATCGTACCGAGAATGATAACGTGATTGGGGTGATGAAAGTTGTTGCGAAGAGAGAAGGGAGAAGAGACGAAGTGACCACTCGCGAAGAACGATCGAGTCTGGAATGAGGAGGGGTTGTCTCAATTTGACTGCTTTGTCAGTCCACTCGATGCAAATCATAATCAGAGATCAGATGCTGATCAAATAAGTTCATTTTATATGCAGATGCATTCAAACTCTCCTTCTTCCCTTTGTCCCTCTTTGATAAATTAGCTTATTCTAGCACCACGACAGACTCTTAATATTGGTACTCTCTATTCAAATTCTTATCTTTTCCATGACGTTCTGAACAAAATGCCCAATCTTCACTCGAGTGAAACCATCATCTATTTGCATAATACTTAGGCACTCTCTAAATGTCTGGCCCAATGATAATAGACTCGGCAGAATATCACGGTACTAAACTGAACCCTCATTTGCTATGAAAAGGCTTCCAAATTCTCCCGCTTTCCTTTGTTTTCTCGTTGACAAATGAACTTTGTTTGGTACAACAACTGACTCTCAGACTTCGATCTCTCTATGGAAATTGCTCCACTTCCCACTGCGTTCTGGACAAATTGTCAACACTTAATTTGCATTATACTTTCGTAGTATCTAACGATCTGGTTCAATTTTAAAATTAATGCCATTCCATTTTCGACTGCAGTTCCTCCTTACTGGACATCGGCGTTTGACAGCTCCCTTGGGAGGGAATTCAAGGATCATTCCGAGCAATGGTCATTCCCATTCCCGTCTTTACATATCTCCCTATTTTTCGGGCCTTTTTGCACGCACGCTCTAGCTTTTGGCCGATCTTTCGACAGCGCGCTTCTTCCTGGTCTTGCGGGCGCTGTACTAACCTCGTTTCCTACTCCATGAAAGAGCGGTGAAAGAGAGAGAGAGAGAGAGAGAGAGAGAGAGAAAGAGAGAGAGAGGGAAAGAGAGAGAGAGATAGAAAGAGAGAGAGAGAGAGTCGTGCAATAACCCAAGTAGAATATGGTCACTCATTAGTGCTCTGTCCATGTCGTACTACTCAAAAAGCGACGGGGTCGCAATTCCCGAGGGAATAAACCCAGTTGACAATGAAAGACAAAAGTATCTGCTGCTGCAGAAGGGGCAGTAATTTCTGGAGACCTCTCTCTCTCTCTCTCTCTCTCTCTGTCTCTTCCTCCCTATCCGTCGCCTTTCTGCTGAATAGAGAGACCTCGTGTAGATGCCATTGAATGAGCAACGGCGGTAATTGAGTCAATTTCGTGTTCAAGCCAATCGGGGTCAGCCGCCTAGCCAGACACTCTCATGTTGGCCAATTCAATAGCTGACGCCACCTCTCTAGTATGATCCCATCGATAGGACAATTGTTCTTGAATTATTTATGCTGGTGCCGAACTCCTATCATCCTGTACAGACACACAACAATTGCTGCGGAGTAGTTCACATATGTTGCGGTATGCAGAGCGCAAATTTGCTAGGATAACGGTATTCCAGCCTCAATATTTCTTATCTCGATTGTTCGCCGAGTTGAGAGCGTTTGGATGATGGAGAATTATTACGTTCTTCTGCCAAATATGATCTGACTGCGCTGCGGCATGCACTATTCCACCTGCATGCTTTTCTGCGTTCTATTAGTATATCGCGGAAGAGAGGCGTAATGCAATCAGCGTTCGGTCCTTTAAAGGCGTGGGAAAATGCGTGCCAGATAGAGAGAGAGAAAAAGAGAGAGAGAAAGAGAGAGAGAGAGAGAGAGAGAGAGAGAGAGAGGTTTCCCAACGGAAGTACTCAACGGAAGATAAGTCAACGAAACCTACAGTCTAAGCTGGACATGAAAGACATTCAAAGTCTAATCGCACCGCTCCTGTGCGCCTATTATACATTAAAAGTAGTCGCTGTCCAGATCAGACATATCAGTTGTAGACTTATTTCTCTGTCAGTATGTAATCACTGCGTCCTGGGCGCAAACTTGCTAGAAAAACGGTTTTACCAGCTGTCCTTTCTTTAAAGAAGTTTCGTTTAGGAGAGAGTACACGGAGTGAGGAGGGTGGCGATATCTTAAAAGTGTCGAAACCTTGGAAAACCGTTTTCCCAGCAAATTTGCGCTCTGTGTACGCTCTTTTGCTCTGCACGCGAACGCATTCCTCCCGTTTTTCAGTTACCCTCTTTAGAAATCCGATTACGCCATTCGATGATAGGCACTCAATGTTATGCCGAACCTTCCACCATATTACCCTCTTCTTCCGGGTCCCTCTATCTTTCTATGCCTCTATAGTTGACAGCATTCCACAGTCCTGTCGATCCTCCAGAAAGGGGTTTGGGGTGAGAGAGCGTGTAAAACCGAGAGGGGTTCTCTCACCTCTCACTCTGGCCTCTTTTTGCAAGTTTGGAAACATGTGATGCCGAACCGCACGGTATCGAGAAGACCCTCTCTCGTTGTCTGCCTCTCTCGTTTCGCACACTCTCTCGATGATTCCTTCTTTCTACAACTTGTTCTCGCCATAAGTCTTTCGGATGCTGTTAACCGAGCCTTCCTCTGCCATCCATTACCCTCTTCTTCTTCCTGTTCACTCTATTTTTTCTAGGAAGCTGTTGAACTGCCTTTTAGGAATCCAATGATGTAACAGCTACTAAGCGAAAAGCTCCTATACGTTCTGCACGTTCCCACAATCAAGTCCGGGTTTTTGTTTTGAGCATTCCTTAACGACAGTTCTAGCACGTACCACGAACATTTTTATCGTCTATCTGTATCCGACTGAAATATCAACACCATCGATAAAACGGTGTTAATTCTCACCGAGTCACGGCTTTCCAGGAGCATTTCGCGTTTTCCTCTCTTTCCAGGATATGTTTTTTACTCCCTGGAACGGTATAGTAATCACTGTGAATCCGTGACGACAATCATTAGAATCTCTTTAAGAACCTGTGCTCTGAGGCACGCTTTCCGCCATAAGACTCACTCAAATCGCACTCAAGTAAGCAGCACTTGCACCCGCTGGTGCAGCATTCGAATTGTGAGACCACAACCTTCGTATCGTGCACTCTCTTCACCCATCGGAGGATGATCTCTACCTCTAAGCACTTGTTTCAGCCGCCGCATGATTCCAAACCTCCACAAGGGGGTGAAGGGCGAGAGAGTTTGAAAATTGAGAGAGTCCCTCTTGACACGCTACCTCACCACCCCAAACCCCTTTCTGTAAACATCCTGTGGAATGACGCTAATGTAGCGGGACTTTGAGAGGCACAGTTTTGGCTATCGTGAATAACGAAATATTTCCGAATTGAATAGTAGCTAGTTTCATTCTCTTTCATGGAAAGGCCGATTGGTGGAATCCCTCGCGTCACACTTCACTGATATTCCCCATTCAATGCATTTGGGGGCAGGGGCAGTTGGTCCCGGGATAAAGTGTTGTCCCCCAAGCACTCTCATTGAATGAGCAATTGCCCCCGCTTATTTCTGGGGTTCACTTTCGGCCGTCGAAATCGGCATCAATTGTCTACGAGATTCCCATGCATGGGACACTGAGGTTCCCGGGCTTTGTTCTTGACTGAACGCTCTGTTTTGCTCTCGTTTTCTTTACACTTGAGTGGGGCGAAATTGCGCGGTCTTTGGCGGGGCGCCAAGACGAATTCCTCTGTTTACGCGCTGTCACAGAGCCGTCGCTGGAAATTGTCGAGAATGTTGCCACGAACGAGCGTCGAAATAGACTGAGCCCGAACTTCCTTCTCACTAGATCGCCCAATTTCAGGAAGCTGTTTTCTCATTTCGAAAACAACATAAGCCTATTTTTCATTATTAAGATAGTTCCGAATGGCATTATCGCAGTTCAATTAACGGTAAATCGAAGTGTTAGAGACGCATGTTAACGACTGATAGGAGTGTGTCCCGTTTTCCCGGAGTGGATGGAAGGCTTGGCTAACCGAGGCGGCCCCTTATTAGACTATTACAAAAACATACTAATTGCACACTTCCTTTCCCTGTTTATACACCCTCTCTATTCATAATTTCCATGTGCGTGTCAATTGCAACGACGCGTCGTTTACCTCATCTCGCATGAAATATCAATCGAAATGAACGGGAGCTTCCGTGAGTTTCGCCATCTCCCGACGCGAATTATTCATGGCTACTTTCAATTTCGCGAACAACGATCAACACTTTTAAAGATGGGGAATTGACCATCGTTTAGCGATGATGTGATTGAAGTAATGAGATGTTTCTCGAACGAAACTTCTAAGAAAACCGCCAACTAACTATCGCCGGGCTAAAATTGGGTCCTTTCGACAAACATTCGCTCTAGTTGCAATTGTAATGCAGTCTGGGATACGCGTGTATTTCAAGAAGAACGAATTCGAGAGTCTTCTCTGCTATTTTTCGTACTTTGCTCGTCGTCGTTGGCAAAATGCCAAATCTCAATTCGTGGCGAGACCATCACCCATATAAATGCTATTTTCGCACTATTTGCCTGCCTCAATTTGCATAGACCATGCTGCTGTGGATGTTATTAGTATTTACTATTCGTTCCGCGACAGCTTCGATCTAAATCCTCCGTTCCAACGTGTAAAATTGCCTACGTAGCAGTCGGGTGTCTCCAAAATACTTGACAACCTGTGTGTGTGCGTATGTGCCGAGTTTTCCTTATTCGTTCTCTCACTCACTTTTCCCCTCTTCCTCCTTTTGTTCCTTTTTTCCTGCTTTTCTCCCAAAAAACAGAGGCGTACCATGCTCGTTTCATAAAAACCTCGCGAATGCAGATGCAAAATGAAAGCTGGTAGTATTTATCCTGAAATACAGACCGCCAAGCGCGTGAAATGTATTTCGGCGAGAGTATTTCCTGCTTGTAACACTGGATTCGCAGTGTTTATCCGCCCTCCCAGCTCTAATACGGGAGTACTTATACCATTATTTCCTGCTTACTAGAACCGGAACAAAGGCGGATGTGAACATGTCGAAAATACGAATTGTCATCTTTCTCACTTAAATGCACTGAATAATTGGCACGTAGCGTTCTGAATATTCCAGTACTTACCATAGGCTTCTGCGCTCGAACTATAACGCTTTACTGCGCGTGGTTCGGACATAGAACACAGTACCAATTTGCCTCCCGCCTCGGTTCTAACTCACTTTCAATTCCACTTCCATCTCTCGAATTCCTCATGGCGATCAGATAAACGCGTCCGTTCTCGATCTAATTGCCGGCCTTTTATTGTGGTGCGTGCGCGGCAATCCGAGGAAACGCGCGCTGTTTTGTGCGTCGTAGTAGAAAGCTTAGAAAATTCATCAATTTCCGCCTCCTCCCTCTCCGGAAAGATCTTTGTGACGTTATGGTTCATACTCGAGTGAAAGGCAAGTGACCAAAAATGAGTGATTGCTCGAGTCGTAACATGACCTGTTGCCTCAATTTTTCCGCATGATGAATGTATCTCGGGGGCAGGAAATCTATGAATTATTGAGTGCACTCAGACCTTCACTGCTTGATGTTGACGCGCGGGATTGCGATGTTTCTTCCGATAGTGAGGACGCGGAACTCAATTAATTCCGTCACGCGAACTCTCGAACTCCCTTACCATGGAGCACTTTCTCTATTGGGGAGAACAGTCTCGGCGACAAGCCGTCGTCTCAAGTAAGAGAAACCTAATGGACGCAGATCCTTTCTCCTCTACCCCCACCTTTGGGGAAAACCGGCCGATTCAGTGAGAAATAGTACAAACTTTTCGAAAATCTCGCAGCGATTTGCGAGCTCTCCCGATCTTGGATTGGAGAGTTTTTGAACATTTTGGACTCTAGTAGGAAGACATCTTTCTCGAGTAGACCAACTTGTCTAGCCGGGGTTTATTCTTCTGAATAGAGATAACGACTAGGCGTCGACAATATTCGCACCATAACTTTATTTTCTCAAGCATCTTCTTCTCCTCCCTTTATTATGGCGCCGATTGAAAGCGTATTGCTGCCTCATTAGACCGTTGCCGTATTCAGAAAAAGAAAGAACAGGACGAAGACGTAATTTTCGAAATAGAGAGGTTTCCCAGACCCCTTCCCTCCAATCCTAACAAATAACAGACGTCCACGTACTTTGGCTGCATCCTGTTGTCGCAGTGCAAAGCAGTGCGGCCTCTGGGGGAATTCAATTTTTCACGGTCCATTCTATTTCCATCCGTTGTTATCCGAGGTGCAGCTAGAAAAAAAGCGATGCAAGGATATTTTTGTTTTGTTTGCTCGTGGAACTCTCGTCTCGAGAAGACACGTTTTGAATAATTGACAAGCCTCTCATTTTACTTGCAGTTCGCAAAAAACTGATTGTAAGTCGAACTTCTGGAATAAAGCCACACAGCGCGCGCGTGCTGCACCTAAGCGTTTTGAACGGGACTCTATCATAGCCGTCGGTTCTCTGCTCCGCGAATTTGGCTTCACTGACGAATTTAAAATCATGAAACCTCGAATCTATGTGTTTTGTGTTTCAAAATTGGGTGCTGGACACATGAATGATTTAGAAAATTGCATCTAGATTAGAAAGTTGCTACAAGCCACAACGTTCCAAAGTCCGTCAACCCCACAGAAAGGGTTTCCGAGTTTCCGAGATCTTACAAAATGTATAGGAACTTTTTTTTTCAGTTTTGCACGTTCTCTCAATGTCACTCACTCAATCAATCATTTGTCATGACAAAAATAGATTCTACATAACCCCTATAATGTTTTGTTTCTGTAGGCTCTACAAGATGTGTAAAATGAGAGGGATTTGTGCACACTCTCTTACCCGCGAGCTCTTTCTATATCAAGTGTTGCTTTTCCTATTCGGGGGCGCTGTGTCGATCGACAATCTCCTCGTAAGCGCAGTAAACTCGCGACTCTCGTGACAATTACACGGCGAAACCTCTTCGAATCTCGGCACGTAATGATCGGGTGTAGGAGTGACACGCACACATACAGAATTGAAAGACTCGCTTTACTTCCCCGAATCAAACCCCTACCTTAAGTTAGCTTTTACTCAATTTAGAAGAGCAAATCTATCTGATAAAAGAACTTGATACAATTACGTTTTGTATTTTACAAGTGTTCGTAGTGGTTCGGTGCGATCGAGACTATTAGTCGCCAAACTATTTGATAGCGCCTCGCGGATACATTAGTGTTCATCCGATTGGGGTTTCCGATTAGTCTTTTTGCGAACGGAAAGCGCTCACGTTATCCCGCGTTCACTTACGCTCTGCATTTTTGAGATTTCAGTATTTCGAAATGTGGTCCACGGAACTCCCAAATAATTCTTGCCAATTCGATAGCGACAAATCAGCTATTTATTTTCTGATTTTAAATCATCGTTCTTTTTTTCATTAGTCATCAAGCATCTCTCAGATTGTGTGAAAATACGAAATAAGCGTTAACGAGGTCTAAACAAATGGCACTTCGTCACCTACGCGTCGGATATTATTAGAGTTGCTGTAGTCTCCACTAATCTCAACGGGCGAAATTAATATCAGCAGATCGCTTTTTGTAGCACACCAATTGGTCAGCTGGCGTATTCGTCACAGCTCTTTTTACCCCTTCCATATTTCTTCTCTAGCCAGAAATGGTTACGCTCTTTCCCCGCAGTCTCAACCGGCCATTAGGTGCGCCTGGTCTTTTCGCTACTACTCTCTCCCCTATTTCGATCGCAGTGCCAATTTCGATCGACAGAAGGAGTCCTCACGTGACTACTCCGAGATTCTTGTCATTTTGTACTTCCGGTAACGTGACGTGCCCGAGGCTATACTCGGATATAGTATAGGTAAAGGTTTCTGACAATGAGGGCGTCGTCTTCCTAGTGCACTTCTCGCATTGTCACTTTGATGTATTTCGATGGTCGCGAATAATACCCTCTCGCACCTCCTTCTTTCTCCTCCTTCAATATCCAAATTCGAGCCAATTCGAGCGTGTATTGCGACGCCTTAAAATTTCTAAATTAGCAGGTATCGAGGCGTTGCGAATTCGAACAATTTGATAGCAGCACACGACATTTTCCACCCTCTCGTGCTCAGAAATTGTAGAAAGATGTTATATTTCATGCATCCGCCTCCCTTCGAAATCAGACTTACC
Organism: Pristionchus fissidentatus; assembly: GCA_036245785.1. NCBI lineage: Eukaryota > Metazoa > Nematoda > Chromadorea > Rhabditida > Neodiplogasteridae > Pristionchus > Pristionchus fissidentatus. The sequence continues at coordinate 15,763,689 of BTSY01000004.1, forward strand.
TCTCTTCTCTTCTCTGCCGGTCTTCCAATTCCATAGCCACTGCTTAAACCCCGCCCACTCAGCGCGATTCGCACCAAAAACTTTGCTCAAATTCATTTCTTTCTCGCTCTCATTTAAATCGTACCCCCGTCTGTGTGGTATCAACCAACTTTTGTACTATTTCTCGTTTGCCGGCGTTTTATGTTCTGTTATGTTGTTACACATAATTTCGTCTAGACACATTTTCCGTTCGTGTTTATGTCGAAAAAGTATTTACTTGCAATTTGAGCAGGAAAATGGAGGAACCGAGCAGTTCGGGACCGGCTTCGAACTCGCTCGCCACATGGGTTTTCGTGTCACAACTACAGTACTGGGTAGTAATCGTCGTCGTTTCGGTAAGCGAAGCGAGTTTAAGCAAACACTTTTATATTCAACATCTCTTCTTTGCTCGTCGCAGTATTTCCAAGGATGTTGGTTTGTTTCGCAATCACAAGGAAGTGGACATAGAAAAACTGAGCCAATAAGGCGCCCTCGGGTGGTAAATCTCGCGCCCTCGAAAGAGATGACGCAATTTTACGCTGCTAGACTTCTGATTTCAAAGACTCTTGAATTGTTCCTCGTCGAAAAGACACTCGAAAGGGTGTTTCATTGCTGCCCAATTATTGCATACATAAACCTTGCAGCCGGCCATTTTCCTGCATTGCTCATAATTAGTCTGGATATTTCGGGAGGAATGTTCCCGCATTTAATATCTCCCGTGTATAATAGCTCTTTCCTCCATGATGATCATGAATTTGCCCTTTATTACCATGAAATAGGGATGTCTCCTTTTCACTGACTCTCTGCTACTTATCAATAATATTTCCAATCTCTCGCTCGAAATGCAGGAATACGAACAATGAAACTGCACAGTGGATCGATAAATGTGTTTAAATTCCAGTTGACTCTTCCCTTTCTCATCTTCGGATTTCGTCGTCTCCGTCTAATTCGTCGTTCTCACTACTTCCACTTTCTCGTTGGCATCTGCATCGCCAATCTCGTCTCTCTATCGACGATTCTCTTCGATTTGATCACTCCTTCCATCTTCCCCAGTGTCAAAGGTACCCGATCTATCTACGCAGTGGAGTCCGAAATGTGAGACCACAATCTCTTTATTTCACACGCTCTCCTACCCAACCAGTTTATAGAGTGTGCGAAACGAGGAGATCGTGGTCTCACGTTTCTCACTTTACTACCGCGAGGAATACAGTCAGACTTGCGCAGAATACCAAGCAGTTCTCATTAGCTTGGTATCCCCCCAGCAGAAGAACTATCGTTCACTATCACAACGGATATCGGGGATGAGCTCGGCAAAGGACAGTATGTGTTTGTATCGCTCCCACGGGATGTGCATGCCCGTAATATTTATTTCTCAGAATTGTCTACTCCCCAATTGCCGTTGGTGTTTTTGGCGCTGTGCCTTAAAGCAATTCACCCAGTGTCATACGAAATGCTTGCCAACGCCTCTCTATCCACCTGCTTTCGGCCGACCAAAGCACCACTTAGCAGCCAAAGATATCCTACTTCGACTTTCAACGTTTCGCAGCGCTTCTTGGAACAGATGTGGAATGGGGAAAAGGAGACGCTTCACCTGCTCGCCACGTTCTTTTACCAGAACTCGGCCAACTGTGAGAGGGGTAGAAGGCCTACGAGGCGCGTCCCTTCCAATTGTTTTCCTTTCGTCGCTCATTGACCAATCCCTATCTCTATTCCGAAACCGCGTCAGGCCCGCCACCAACCTCCCGTTTATTTGCTTGTGCGGGGCGTCTGCCACTATTGGGCGCGACTCTTCCTTTCCTCCCTCTCTTTTCTGCCACCTATTTGAGCCGGAAAAGCCCCCCCTACAAATCGACTGTGTAATAATAAATAGAAAGTGTGCCCAAATGCGCATTGGCAATATTCTTCTGGAGACGAAGAAAGAAACTCATAAGGGTCTAATATCAAATATGCAATGGAAAGAGAACATAGGCGTGCACTTGAAAGTTGCTTGCAAAAGACAGCAGAGACTTTGCAGGGGCTGACAGCAATTACAGCCGATTCTAGGGGGGAAGTGGATGTATCCCTCCTCGTGGTTAAAAAAGGAGGGGGACACTTTGGGTGCTTCGAAATGCAGTGGAGAGACGGAGAAAAACAGTGAGAAAACACCCAATTTCAGGGGCGATTACGTGCAAGGCGAGCATGTTTCTGATGAATACCGCGGCTTGTTTCGCAAACTGGACGTGAGTGACACCATATTTATGTGATTCCCAAGGAAACGCGATGCAATAATGAAATCAAATGAAATGGAGGTCGAATAACCGCTCAATTGTTCGAATTTTGAGAATAGAAAAAAATGCCGCTTTAGGAAAGAAACTGATATTTATGTAGTTGTTGGCCTATTCTGCACTAGCTGTGATCGAAAAGCCACCATGGGTTGGGAAAACAAACATAGATTATTCGGTTGTACAAGATCTTCATTGTTCTTCATATATTTCGAAAACAAAAGAGGAAGAGGAACTTTTCGTCTGGTCAACTGTGTTCCGCGGTCAGCATTCTTAGAAAAGGCATCACAAATATGCACTCGGGTTCGGAAATCCTAGTGTGCTTCTACTGTGGAATCCTACAACAAAAATCATTATGATTCCACTGGGATCCCAGTAGAAAACTACTCGGAAAATACACTAAGACGTAAGCGATCATATTCCTGAACAAGGGACTTTGTGTGTTTGTTTCTTTGCGCATTTTCTTATTGTTGGATCCTACTACTACGCCTTGTTGGATGCTCTGGTAGAATCATAGTAGGATTTCTGAACCATAGTAGTGCTATTCTTCTCCCTCCTCCGTTAATGCATCAGCATCAAACTATGATAGTCGCACGCACACAGCGACGGCAGATTTTGCGGGGTTTTCTCTTTTTTCTGCGTATTGAGTTTACACGGAATACACGGAAATGACTCTGCGGTAACCGATTTGAGGCGCCGACGTAGCCATAAAGCACACACACAATTTCGCATCACAGCTTACTCAAAGTCTTCACGAAATGTACGCAGAAAAGCAAATGACGCCTTAGAAATGGGATATTTTTCGAAAACAGGTAATCGCCTAGTGTACACGATGTTTGCGCATTTCACACACAAAACCAGACCAAATACACAACAGTTTATCACACTTCATTGCAGGTTTGTTGTGATGTTCGCTCAGCGATTCGCCATTCTTCTCTTTCCACTGAAGCAAATGATGCAGAAAGGCTGCATCGGATTCCTTCTCGACGCGCGACGATTACTCATTGTAGTATTACTCTTTAGTATCGTAACCCAGGTGAGAATGGAGTCCACTCTGGATGCCTGTTCGATGTATGTATTTCGGGCGAGAGATCGGTAATTCGGCTGATAAAACACAGAGAAAGAAAGAAAAAGAGACTGCCAAAGAGTAATCACGAACCGGGATCCATAATACCCACTCGAGACGCCTCCTTCCTCCTCAATCAAGCTTGCACTTAGATATTTACTCCTGTAGCGCTCCGATTCCTTATATAACTGCGTGAAAAAAATATAGTATTGCGTGAATTTGAGAGCAGAGAGCATAAATACTCTTGAATATCGGATAATTGGTCTGTCCCGAAGTCAACAAATTTGCGCCTGTGTGAGGGCTAATTTATGAATATTAAATGCGACTCTTCTGGAGTGCAGCGTGCTCTTAAAAGGCGACAATTGTCACATGCAGCGATGCAAAGTTCACGCGATGAAAGTGTCGAGACGAATTAGTCACTTTTTTTTTCCTGTGAATTCGCGCGGAATCGAGTGTCCACATGTGTTTTGTGGTCTCTTTCTACGAGTGACGAGCGGTGACAGATGGTTTTGGCGCTGTTGAAGTCCAAATGTCAACAAACACGAAGGGGCCAACACGACTAATTGCAGAGTTGGGCGCTGCTTCTCATGACGGAAAGGGTGTACATCGACGAGACGGGACAGCCAATGGTGACTTGCGAGACCGACCCGACTAAATTGGAGTGAGTAACTGTACTCAAAAAAGTCACTATGATTAAGACTCAAAGTTACCGCTCGAACTTACATATAAGTGAAAAATTTATTATTTCTAGTGACGTTCCCGAATAGGTACGTTTTGTCCTCACTTTATGTCCTGGTCATAGTGACTTATTTCTCGCAGTACAGATTGTATGAATACCCGATGCATGGTCAATAAACGGATACTACGAAACCCGATGTAGCCGTGCTTTCATTTCAACAACGGACGATTAAAGGAATGTGTTGTTGTTCTATGAAAGATATAGTACAAAAAAGTCACTAAAAGATGCGATGTCAGAGAAAAGACCTTTACTTTTCAGTCCGAAAACGACGACGTGGTTGTCGATCCTCGAGATGCTATCTACTTATCTTCTCCCCTTTCTCTGCACTCTCGCCGTCGATCTTGGAGTTCTCGTGTGGAGCAAACACTTTACAACGTTAGTTATTTATATAATTTGTGTAAAATATACGCTATTCATAGTGTACAACAAGTATTACAACTGGTGTAGGTATGACTCGCTCACTTACCGTAATATAACAAAAAAATATATCCGCAAAAATTTACGAATCGATTATTGCCAATCTAATTCGGGATATTTTGAAGTAAGGTACTGTAAGCATATACGTGGCATCGCTACGTCAGAGATGGGTTCCAAATATTGACAAGGAAATTGATAGAGTTGTCTCTGGGGGACTGTTGCTAAGTTCATACTCATAGACGAAAATATTTTGCGGGTTTTTTTGTGACAAGTTGTGTGTGTCCTTTTGCGCATTTTCTGAAGCCATATTTTAAGCATTTGTTACTATGCTCGACTTCCGGTGCGTCTTCTTTATTGAGTAGCGAGACAATCTAAGACGATAAGATGTGGTGCATTGCTCTCGGGTAAAATGAAACGGTAAAATGGAATGAAATTATGTCACGTGCGTTTCTCGAATTCCAGGAAACTATAAGCTAGACGCGATTAAGCACCCATCAAAACAGAAATCTCTTTGCACCCACAACTAATCCGCAGACTTGATAAGTGAACCGGAAATCGTAAATTGCAGTAAATTCAACGAGCAAGTCGTTTCTCGTACATCTAATGTGACGGCAACTGGTCGAGCAGCGTCCCATGTACTGCTGTTCAGAGGCAAGTGATTCTTTATTCCGTCAGGGGGACTGGTACCTCGGGATAAATTGTTAAGGACTGAGAGTCAGACTATTTCTAATTCTTTTGGCACTTACGCTCACCCAATCACTTAACGACTACCGAAAACTTTATTTACGATATATAATAGCTAGCAACGAAGAGTGTTCTCTCTTTAATGTTTTGAAACTCTTTAGGAGCAAGAGAAGCAACTGATGCCAATAAATTTTTTAAAGGCGTAAGCAACGCTTCGACGAAACCAAAAAGCAAGCGCAGCATGGACCAACAGGAGTCAGGCATGCGCATTCAATCGGCCGAGAGCGTCCGGGTACGATAGTAAATTTGCAGATGACAATTATTGATTTATTTACATAAACACACACTTTTATTTCATCAATATTTTGCAGTTATGCAACAAAAAGCGAGGGAAGGCCATTCGACGATGTCTTCTCATGGCGACTGTTCAAGTGAGTGACAAACATTTTAAAAATTCACCTAAAACATAAAGAATATTATATTCCCCAATAAAAGAACATGGCTTTCAGGTGCTCATCAATCTGCCTTACCACACACTGCAAGTGTTCGACGAGATCTACGATTTCGCGTGAGTTCCTCTTCTAGAAAATATTTGAGATGAGAAAAGCGACAAAAGCGCTGGACAATGGAGCAAAACTTACTTGTATTTTCTGTTCTAGGAATGCAGGTTCGGTAAGAGTCTCACGGCCTTGTGAGTGGGAAATCGGTAATACGGCTGATAGGTTGAAGAGAGTGAGAGTAAATTGAGTGTTTTCAGTAGCGACCAGGAGTGGTTTACCTTCTACTTCTACGCCGATGCTCTTCTCTATCTGCTCTATCTCATTCAATATCCGGCTGTGCTCGTCCATATCGAGTTTCTCATCTCGGATTCGGATAGAAACAAGAAGAAGAGGTATTACATTCATAACATGGCACGATCAAACAAAATGTCCCTTCCTGCGTTTACCGAAGGCGAGAGGACGCGTATATATATGAGTCGCCAATTGCCTGTGTGGTAAATAACGACAATGAGAACAAAATATGTTTGCCTTGAATTTTGGGAGAAATCGAGGCCGTGAATTTTGGGAGAAATCGAGGGGGAAATACACGAAAATAACTGCGCATTGAACTGTAGCACGAAGATCGCTTTCTGAATGAAAGCGCAAGCAATCTCGAGAAGAAAATTGTCTCATGTCAGGAAAAATAGAGTTATAAATATGTGGTGCGTACGGTACGTGCATATTTCAATCTAAAGCGTCTAGCCGGGAAGAGAACTATTACGTAGAAAGAAAACACAGAGAACATCAGGGAGAAATTAATATGCAATAGTTAAACTAATTAACTTAATTAATACCTTTTCAGTCCCCTTCTCCCCGGATCGTGCAACACTTCGTGCAAGCCGCGGCCGACTAGAAGTAGCCATAAAACCGAAGTCGAAGCATGAATAGCTTTCAAGATACACAATCCTCAACTGAAACCCGATCTCGAACAACCAAACCACAGTTTCTACGAGTACCCACTGAAAGATATCTGCCATAACTAAGACATTCCAATTGAATTTGTTTGTTGCGACCACAACGATGCAATACTTACTACGATAGCCGCCATATCCACTGATTTTCTACCTCGCCAAAGAGTGATAAATGATTATTCTAAAATTTTCAGAACTACATAGATAAGGCTGAAACAGACATACAAATGGAGGAAATACATGAAAGAGCTTTTCCAATAAAATAGGCAAAATAGCAATTCAGATGTACGGGGAAACTATTATAGAAATAATTCTTCCTAGACAAATAACCTTAATAATCTGAATGAGAACTCACTCTCGCTTTTCGTCCCTTGATAGATTTACGATCACTCTTTCCCTTGGTCGGAGAATGGCAATAATCCGGGTGCAAGATTGGTCTATCCCAAGTGCCAAGAAGGGAAAGTGATAAGGAGGGATAAGATTTCTCAAATAATGGGAGAATTCTAGTTTGACCGAATGCGATTGCTATAAATGCCGTAGTGATGACTAGATCAGCTCTCTTGTGATGTCTCCTCTTCTTTTCGCCCTCTATTCCGTTCTTATTGTTACAACAATGTACGGATGTGCACCACCCTGTCGTAAGTTCCCATCTTCAGCAAACTGTGTTCAGTATTAGGGCTAGATTGTCTCTTCTCTAATCAAACATTTGCCACAACTGACGTATCTAAGCTATATACCAAAACGTATGTTAATGTATCTATGCTTATTTCAGCCCCTACGGTCTGCCCTCCTCCAGCTGGTATGTTTCCCTAATATATCAATTAACTAAGATCTGTCGCTGATTTTCATGAAGGACAGAAATTGATGAAGAAAATGCCTCTTTTTTTCTCTTTCTCCATTTCAGAAAACTTTTACATTAGATGAGCGTATTGTAACGACAAAAATTCTTAAATTGTACTTTTCAGCTAAATGCCCGAAGCTGAGACCTTGGAGTCTTCAAGCTTGTTCAACCGCCGGTCTTCCCAACTGCCATTCTGCTACTATCACTGACGCCGCAATTACTTGCCCTACACCAGGTGCAATGATCGCCGGTGCTCAGGTCAGTGCTAATGCAAGAGTAAATATAGAGAAACAATGTGTATCTCCATTTACTTTCAAACTATATCTCTCTTCATAACAGTGCGTTCGCGTAAGGATTTCAATACCTCCGTACAGCAAAAAGTGACTAGTTGTTTATTTCACATATTCTGATAGCCCTTGGTATGCTCTATCAAAATATGCTTCATTCATGACCTGATGCCTCTAATTTGCATAATTACAGCAGGTCAAAGTTGAGCTATATTCACTGTTTTTGAAGTGTAGGTCGTCAGAGAGAAGAGATAGGGATTTGGTTGTTTCAGCAATATTGACCGCCTTGACCAGCTGCATCGACGTGCGTAATTTATTTATGTTAATTTTCAATTCTAAAAAATCATGAAAAATTCAATGACGATTTTCTCGAAAACAAAGCAAAAAAGGGTTCCTATTTTTTGATATGTTGTGGTCATGGTCATTAGCTATCGAATAAGCACAATTACATACGTTTTGGAGGGCGGGTATAGACTCAAATCATGGAAAAACGGATCGTTCCTAATGGAGAGAAACCCCTCATTTCGCCCTCATTCCACCCATTCGACGCGGATTGCGCGGTCTAAATAGATTCAAATGAGAGGAATGGAGAAAGAATCGGGCAGAATGCACGTAGCTAATGACCATGACCACAACATATCAAAAAATAGGAACCCTTTTTTGCTTTGTTTTCGAGAAAATCGTCATTGAATTTTTCATGATTTTTTAGAATTGAAAATTAGCATAAATAAATTACACACGTCGATTCAGCTGGTCAAGGCGGTCAATATTGCTGAAACAACCAATTCCCCATCTCTTCTCTCTGACGACCTACACTTCAAAAACTGTCAATATAGCTCAACTTTGACCTGCTGTAATTATGCAAATTAGAGACATCAGGTCATGAATAAAGCATATTTTGATAGAGCATACCAAGGGCGATCAGAATATGTGAAATAAACAACTAGTCACTTTTTGCTGTACGGAATTTTGGCAATATCTGCGCTCCTTACGCGAACGCACTGATAACGGACTCCTTGTGTAGGACTAGCTTCGTGTGACGATATGCAGTGTAAGTGATACTTGTTATGCCCATGATCTCATCTCGTTTAAAAGGAAAAAAATAGAATTGAACTAATTGCTAAAAAAATTGCTAATTGCTAAACGGGGAACATGCACACTATATATTGAAGTAACGATTTCAGGACGATGGCTCGTTTGGGGTAACCCCGCCAGGCGCTAAGTGTTTGGAAGACGGCAAATGGTTATACCTTGCATCTGGTAATACTTATCGCACGGACATGGATGGGTATGGGAAGACATTCACCCAAGTAGCTTGCATGAAGCCATAATCTACTTACTATTGTTGTATTCATTGTATTCGTATTTTCTCTCTTTAAAGGTTCTTGCGTCAAACTTGTAACTGCAATTAATAAAGTTATATTTGATGAATAATATGGAAATAATAATAATTCTTTGAATTCATCGATGCCTTGCTCTCGCTGGCCGCTGTGATTATGATAATATACAGTTAAGTGTAAGAATAGGAGGAAGAGGGCGATCTTATCTGGGCTAGTTTACGGTCGCCCAGAAGAGTTGACATTCTAAAGAACAATAATACAGGACTTATTTTCTATTATTAATGAATATTTACCTATACTAACGTACTCCCGCTAAGTGATTGGGAGTATGATTGTGAAAGCCATTCACGAGTCACACGCCTTTCGTTACTTGAACTTTGATAGGGTTTGGTATGCTGTGTTTTTGTTTGGGAAAAAGAAAAGTGTCATCAATTACATTTCCGATATCAAATTATCTGCCCAAAGATTTCGCAAAAGAAATTCTTTGAATTGAATGATATCTATCTGCAAGATCTCACTTTCACATTCTCATTAACTCCCGCTCTCACACCACACGCAACAGGGAACGAAGTGTTCCAGGTTTTCTCCTACGGGACAATGACAGAAAAATGGGTGCGTTGTAGAAGGGTCATTATCAATATTGATTATACAAGCTTTTCCGAGGCATTATCGGAGAATCGTATGGTCATCAATAAATTATTCGGGATATTTTGTTAAAAATGACTCAACCTTAAATATGGCTCCAAAATGGATGAGAGGTAGGCGGAGATAGTGACAGCGCTATTAATAAAGTTCTTACCGGGATCAAACGACTTTCCGGGGTCTGTACCCACACGTACGACGGGCTGCTTACGAGGACTACGCATCTCCCAATGTCCAGACACTTACTTTGCGTGAACAAAGCCGATTCCAATTTTACCTGCACCCGAGGGGTTGGAAGGCTTGGGGAACCTGAGCGGGGATCGTGCTCGTGACCCATCGTCTGGCAACCAAGATATGAAGAACATAATAGGTCTTCATGAGAGATTGCGATCGTTTCGTCAACATAAGAATTACTGGAGGAGCTATCGGTTTTTAAGGCTAAGGCTAATCTGAGAAAGGAGAAAAAGTAAGACCGAGATATGCATGAGCATATTATCCATCGATAGATTAACGATCACTCCTCTCCTTTGCCGGAGAATGGCAATAATCCGGGTGCAAGATTGGTCTATCCCAAGTGCCAAGAAGGGAAAGTGATAAGGAGGGATAAGATTTCTCATATAATGGGAGAATTCTAGTTTGAACGCGTGCTAATGCTATAAATGCCGTAGTGGTGACTAGATCAGCTCCATTATGATGTCTCATCTTCTTTTCGCCTTCTTTTCCCTTCTTATTATTGCATCTGTGAGCGGATGCGCACCCAGCTGCCGTAAGTTCCCATGTTCGGCTACAATGTGCGATGTTAGAGTTATTCAAATTATGATTCATTTGTAATCAGACATTTACTTAAAATTTCACAATTTATCTCAGCTTCTAGCTTCTAGCTTCTAAGGTGTGTTTTATAATGTTTAATATTTCTAAATTGCAGCCGCTAAGAGCTGTCCACCTCCAGGCCGTGAGTTGCATTCGTGAATCTATTAATAATGGCGGTAACCATTCATTGTTTGTTTTCTGGAATGGATATGAAAAATGCCGCATTTTTTTACGAAAAAAAGAAAGCAATCATTGCATCTGATCAGCAATTTTTACACGCACTCTAGCAAGTATTAATAACCGTTCCATTTGTAGCTACTTGCCCGAAACTCAAAGATTGGAGTCTTCAAGCGTGTACAGCAGCCGGTTACAACGGATGTCATGCTGCTACTTTCACTGACGGCGCCATAACTTGCCCCACACCAAACGCCAAATTTGTCGGTGCTCAGGTCAGGTTTACTGCAATAAATTCGCATTGATCCCTATTGATTTAGCAATATCCTTAGCCCATTTTAACTCATCTATCTCATATTGGGGCTTTTAATAGAGTGTAAAGAACAATGTAGTTTTTGACGAGGCCAATTCTAGTTAGATGTTATTTTAAAAAGTGACTATTTAGAGTTTGAAATTCGGCTAAATATTTGAATTAGATATCTTCATTTCGTGCTAATTCAAATATTTGCCCGAATTTTAAACTCTACTAGACATAGAGCGAAAAGTCTACTAGTAGGGATGCCAAATGAAGAGCTCTGGGAATTGGTTTATCACTCGTAAAACTTTTATACTCCGACCAATTCTCCAACTTAATGTTTTAATCTGTTCTGGGCATCAATACGAAACTTTTGAAACTAAGTATGGGATGATTGTACATGAGGATAGTTTTTGGGAACTGGTAAACACGAAAACCACGAAAAATCGCAGGCTCTTCATGAACAGTCGTTTATAAACCTGAAGAGCGTAGCTCATCTCCCAAGATCAACAGTGATAAATATTCCTAATAAGATTCTAGAATGATTGGAATCAACTCTTCACATGTTTTCATACCTCATTTGCATACTACAGCGATTTTACGCGAGACAAAATTTGCAAAATTGCTCTTCATTTGGCATCCCTATCTACTAGTTCCTATATTTCGGAGACATTGACTCATGCTGAGACAACAGAGAGTAATGCTGCGCAAATTTCATGGGTGGGAAGTGGAAACCCGTATTTTCCACTTTTGCATAACTTTGTTCGTAGTCAAGCTGTAGCTTCAAAACTTGATACAGGGATGTCAAAACACATGGAACATTTTCCTTTTTGATTGGAAAGATTTCGTGCAGTTTGAGCTGAGTTACATGAGTTTTTTTTCTTATCATTTTGAGGGTGAAATCTCACTCATCTCACTTTACACAGTCTCTTGTCCGGATGATTTCGTATAAAGTTAGCAGAACTTTGACCACTCAAATGATAGGCCATAATGAATGCAGCATTTATGCGTACTTATACGCGTTGGGATCCGCGCTCTTTGTTGACATAAATTTTTCAGGACGACAACACAAATCAATTTGTTCCGAAAGGAGGTCGTTGTTTGGTAGAAGGAACCTGGTTGTACACTCCCGATGACAGTAGTCATGTAATAGACACGGTTTCGTACAACAAGAAGTTCACGCAAGCCGCTTGCTTCATATAATCTACCTTCTTTCTTTTCAACATATCTTCTCTTTCAAGATATTCGTCTCACAATGTATGTTGTAAGTGCAAACAATGAAGTTAAAACAAATTCGAACCAGTTGCCTCTGATATAGTCAGAGATCAATCGCATTTTCATGAATCTCTCGTAGCACTGGCTGATAGCCATCTCTTCCCCGCACTCTCATCTCTTTCACAACCCAGGTGTCAGGGTATTTAATGTCAGCTGAGAGAAGATAAATCAGTTTTCCCACTGAATCGCTATTGCAGACACCAATTGTGATGACACATCCAATTTCACTGAAAAAAGAAGCTTGTGTGAAGAGTAGGAATAATAGGAGAAACGAGTTTACTGTGGTCGGTTAGGAAGGGAATATCTTACATTTATCTATTGCCATGTTCCCTATCTGTTTTCGTTTTTTCCCGCCTATCTCCTATGCCCGAAATAGAAAATGGAGGAGGCATAATAGACCTTTCACGATCTGTTCGAGATCTCTGCAACCGCGAATGGAAACATTTCTACCGCACTAGTATTGCGAAGGCACGAGTGTGCTCCAGAACATCCAATAAGTTCGTTTTACGGTTGTCCCTGCTGAGACTTCAACTACCGGTTTGTGAGTACAAGTAAATCACTCGATTATTAACGCTCATCGCGAAAAGATTCACAATCCGTTTACTGTACTTTCATCTCTGCACGTTACCTGCGATTGTTTCTTTCTGCGAATATACCGTTTTTTTCCCGCTTTGCCTTTTGCATATGCGAATGATGAAGGAAGTTGTGTTTTTGGTAACGCTTTTTTCTGAAGCTGTTTTTCCAGTTCTTTTTATTCCGTATTGTTCTTCATATTTGGAATAACGAGGGCAGAATTCGCAACACATATGAGTGATAACTGTGCACAACAGTGAACACAATAGTTCACAATAGCGTTGCCGGAAGGGATGATAGTTGCCCTTCGTCAGTTTTACACGCGACGTTCTGAATGGTATCATGAATGGAGTATCTGCAAGGCGAATTTGTTAAACGAGGGAGCAAAATAATGAAATTACCGACAAATCGCAATGCCGTAACAACCGAAGTCGGGTGAAATTGCGACAGTATATCGATCAGTTTTGCAGGTGTGTAGACACATTAAGGAAGAAACACCGACCATCCTACACACAAACAATTAGAAGTCAAGGTCAATACACTCTTCTATGTTGTCTGTCCACTCATGTCGCCGGAACAGAGAACACGATCTTGCGTGCATTAATCGACAGCGGAAACGACTACACATCCAGAACAGCAAGATGAGAAAACAGCGACTATAAATGGGGGCGGGTGTGTCGAAAAAAGGAGAAATTCCATCCGCGTAATCAACATGAATGATAAGTCGGTCGTGCCTTGGCCAGCTTGTGTTCCCACTGCTTTCATTCCCTTCAAATGGATGTCGTATGCAGTCACGCTGCTCCCAGGTTGGTAATATTAACCATAATATTTATCGTGCACCACAGGGTCCACATGTACGGAAATGTGCCAATACGAGAAGTGTTATTATAAATGGGGAATTCGCAAAGGGAAGGGAGCGATATCGAGGCGTCGTTGTCTACAAGCACCGGTGTAAAGATGAAATCTTATGACGGTGTTTGTAATTACTAACGTTCTGCGTTTTAGTGGTCGGCGCCTACTTCTGCATCGGGTACACTTTCACTTTCGGCAGCGAGATCATATCAAACCTCTCCCTTTCCGCATGTCCCGGGGTCAAAAGGTAAGCATGCGTATACCGTTACAATTTCACTTTTCTCTAAAACGGCTCATCTGATGCATTCAAAAAGGAAAAAAAAACTTTCAAACGTTTTTAGAAATATATCTTTACAGCGGCCTTCCACCCTTCTCCTATGCGATTAGCAGTTGGGAGCCGCAACGACTCGTGTGGCAACTAGCTCTCATCGCTCACATCCCTCCTCGAGTCATTATTGTGCTGGTAAGTATCGTATTAGAATTGGTATACATCATCATATTCTAAGTGTCTACTACAAGAGGTAATGATTGTTCAGACTGCTATAGGTATGGATGTTTCGCTCCCTTAGCGTCAGAAAATCATGCTCCCTTTCATATAGCGCGAAAGATTGTGTATCAAACATATTTTATTGGTTATTTTATATACAAATATAGCTATGATATTTAAGACATGTCCTCAAATCTGGTTGCCGGGAGCGGGTAGAGTGTGGCTGTATTCCGGCTGTATCATCGAGGTCTTCTCCCTCGTCCTTCTCACTGTGTTTCACGTCGATTCCATACTCGGATTTCGTGAGTGCACATTTATTCTCTTTTCATTTCGAGTCTAGATGAAAAATCCGTTTAGGATAGAATTATAGCGCACATTGGATTTGTATGAGTTAATTGTTCAATCTTTCAATAAGATACTATGGATTGCAACGAAAAGCGGGGGGAGGGGGGTGTGGGACAATTCTGCAACCGACATTTCCGCAACGGCCTATAAGCTAATTAGTGAAATTTTAATTAGCTAAATTAATAAATTTGTGGGTTTGAAAGCCCTCGCGATTCTGATCATGATAACACTTTGGTGGAGCTATGCAGAAGGTTTAGAGCAGTTTTAAACCTTGTTGAGGAAATGTCACCCCCCCCCGAAATGCGCACAGGCTGCATGCATTCTCTCGCCATAGAAAGGCTGGAACCTATAATATTGATCTTTATCAAGGCGCAATTGGTTAGAATCTCTTCATTTGTTGCACTATTCAGCATTTAAAAAAACGTAACGACGACAGGATGATTCTAAAATGAGTTCATTCTCGGTTCAGATGCCCACGCCGCCTTCTTTGCAACTTGGGCGATCGGTGCGTTCATTTCCATGGGAATCACACTCCATCTATCGAGACTAACCGGAATGAAGGATCGTAATTCGATGGTAAGTCCAACGGCACTGTAACTATAAACACAGCTTGCGACCACATTAAAACCCAACTTTACTGTACTACATTTTTTTCTCTTGCCGAAAGAATACATAGGCAGTTAAGAATTGCCATGCACAAACAGTGAATGAGATACCATCAACAGTAGGTCACACCCTAGAGATTTCGCACTCTGCATAGGTGCGATGATTGTGCTGTACCCATTCACCTTTATGTTGCCTCACCCCATGATATGCATCTTGAAAACACTCCGAAGTAAAAAACACAAAGTAAGATCAAAAGTGTATTTTGTGGTTGCTCTCAACACAGTGCACTTACTCCTCACAAATATACAATCCTTATTTGTAGTGAGAGTACATCTTACGCATTTGTCTCGTAAATAGTGATCGTTCTTTCAGTTCCACTCATTCTTCGTAATCAAGTGCTGTCTATTCGTACTCTTCGCTCTAGCAGTATTGGGCGTCACTATATTCTACCCGATTTCGCAGCGATTATGCCTCACCTGGGGTAAGTTAGAGTTCTAAAAGCCTATTTTAATCCCACAAAATCACTAAGGCAAACTAGAAGCAATTACGTGCTTTGAATGGCTTTGCACCCTGATAATCTGTTGAAAGTTCGCGACATTCTACCAGATTATAGTCGATGAAAGTGGCAAAACTGCTGTTCAGCCTTCTCGATATTCTGCGTGTGCGAGTACTCGATCGTCGGTCTCAATGTCGGATTCTACGCCTTTTGTCTACACGAAATATCGACGGCCTTCGCTGGATTCCGAATTAGCTGCGTCCCCCACGGAGAAGAGGAGAAGACGCAAGTGGAGAACAACAACTAGTAGACAATTAGAATAGTGAATAGTAATTTAGTATCGCACTGAACTGTTGGAATGAAGTGTTGCTACAATTGCGTTCGGCGTTGTGAAGTCACAGTAATTCATTTGTCTTTCTTTTGTGTAAGCAACAGAAACGGGAGAACAATCTATAGAATATGGCTAAGTGAAATATAATGAAATTACGAAACATAATGATTGAATGAATGTGATAAACGGAAAAAAAACCCGTTGCAAGATCTGTAATTGACTTTCCGATCTCCTCTGTATTTGAACATAATTTAGGTTTTGCGAACTCTTGAGCTTTACTAATTCGTAGCTACAATTTAATTTTATATTCATTGCAATGGTGTGAGGTAATGATACGACTACAAATTGCGCCCGAAAGTACAACAACCTTAGGTAAATGGTGAAGGCCACAGCTGTTTGTGAGAAGCGATGAAGGTTACTACGACTATTATATTTGACATTTGCATCAATTTTCTCGGTGACCTTGGTAAATGTTTTGAGAACTAATATGGTAGGCGGCAATCAAGAATGATATCAAGAATTATATGGGATAACCACGCATTCTCTGTCCCTATCGAAGATCAGTCGAATCTCACTCACAAATAGGTAGCTCTAATTTCGCATGTAATACACATACATGAGCGAGCGTGATAAAACACGAGATTTTTTCCCTCCTTTCCCCCAATATTTGTGTTTATAACTCTGAATTTTCACATGTCTAATTATAAACTTTTTCTTTTCTTTGTCAGCAGCGGCAATGAATTCAACTTGGTTCATTCTCCTCAACGACCATCCCGTCCTACCGATATCTGTTGTCGTTTTGACATTCGTCTTGAGTTTTCCCGTGCCTCTCCTAATTTACATTTCACAAATCGCTCCCTTGCACGCTAATTGCAGGTGAGTGTATAACAATATTTACAGTTTGTTTATTATTATTAGTTACCGTCTGCAATGGCGTAACCAATTCAGCAAGTCGTGAGAATCTGAAAAAAGACATGCAGAACAAATATTTGTAGACCCTGTAAATTATGAAATTATTCATTGTTGTGATGGAAAATGCAACAGCTTTCGCTTTGCAGATATATTGTCACTCTGTGGTCTTTGAGCTACTGTGGGCCGTTAGCTCTCAACATTGCTCTCGCTCTTCTTAATTTTCAACAGCGTAGTGGTTACTATCCCACCTCACTAATAGAACCCCGTTAGTTCACTGCATTTGAGAAATACTTTACATGAATTATAATAGCTATTCGACTGCTTTACTATAAAGTGTACTTATCGTGCACCACATTCTCATCGCTCTTCGAGTTAACACTTTCTGCGGAGAGAATAATTTCAACGATCAAACCTATACAGTACCATTCCTCTGGTTTATCATGGAAGATACTCTTTTGCTGGAGCATATTTGTGGTTTGTTTCGAAATTCCGTTATTTATCCTTTTTTTCACAGTGATGTTATTTATAAATGCGCAGAACTCTTTCCATGTGTATCTTTAGAGAACTAAACTCTATTAGAGAGTTTGAGAGATCGATGAAGGCAGTAGAGAGAACTGAGTCCAATCATTACTCCTCAACTATCCGCATATTGCAGATGCTTCTCTCGATCGCTTGTGCTATCGCAATTCATGGATGTAAGCTGCTCAAGAAAAAAATCCGCTTTATCATTATGATTTTATAAAACTTTTATTACAGCGGACCATTCTGTCCTGGGATGCATTTCGATGATGATTATCGAGACATCAGTACTCATGGTAAAATTCTTTCAATCTGGCACAACATTCTTCTTTCCATAACAAATCACTTGGAGTGTATACATAGTTGCTTTGGTTACTATGCTCTTCTCGATTTTACTTGCTTTCGATTGTTTTTAAAAACAGATGTTTTTAAAAATAACAAATAGTTTCAAGTCCAATATCTAATTATTCAGAGCAGTGGTGTCAGTGTCCTAATTTCACGGGCAAAATATCATAGAGAACGATACGGGAGAACAACTCTCAATGCTCTTTATCAGGTCTGATCATTCAATTTAGCATAGTTTATCTTGAACTGTTGAAGGTGAAAGAAGCTCTTGATATGTCTCGGGCAATGTTTCCGACGTATGTCATCTCTATTTTAATGAAAGTAAGTGGTGAAATGAGTCAGTATCTTTTAATACAAAATTGATTTACAAAATCCTCCATTCATCTTTTTTTCTTTTCGATATCGGCGATATCCGTTATGTGTGCTTACTTTGCATCCGGTCAAAACCAATATGCAGTAGGAGCTGTGGAATTCTATTATATTTTGGTAAGTTTTCACATTTTTAACCAAATACAATGTATACTATTTTCAAGATTACCACTTGCAATGGAGCCTTTTCGATGACGAATATAATTATGAAGCATCCGCAATTAAGGAAACATTCCAAGAGGAGGATAGGAGGACTATTGTACGCCACTCTTTGTACGTTCAAAAATAAGTTTAAAATTCTTCTTCAGTGGATGGAAAATAGAGGACTCCACCCGAATTTCTAACCATAAAATTAGCACGCAAGCACATCTCTCAGCATTGCGAGCTGCTTGGAGTTGACATTTTTGCTTATTTCACCTCAATACATTGCGACATTTGAATACGGATGAATGCCTAATTCTCGCCGATATCACGTAGACGCTGTAAGTTATAGAATAAAGTAATTCGTGTCACCAACGCATTCTCTCCTGGAACTTGTTGATCGTTAAATACTGTTATACGAAGAAAATATTAGAGCATAGCATACTTCGGATGGTATTCTACTGCTTCTATTCGATTCTTGTAAAACGTACTAATGACTTCACAGTATGCCTTTTATCTGATTAGAAAAATATAATATACAGTGCTAAGCAATAAATAAAACAAAAAAAAGCAAATATCAAACTAAGCCTGCAATGTTGAAAGGATTAGTTTAAATTACACGATGACCTCTGTTGCTTACAAAAACAAGATTCTTTCTCACTATAAACTACACGCATTAACATGTTAGTATTATCTCGTAGGCACGCACATAATCATCTCAAATAATGAGTTGCTTCTATGTCCCTATTCCGTGTGATTATCACCATTTTCATTCTCATCGCTTTCTTGTGAGAACTAGCCTTCGTCACGCAAAGATAGACGAATACAATTTTCCCAGTTCTCATTCTCTCTTTCTTTATCATTATATGGAGAAAAATACGACTTGGTATTGGCTGTTGAATGAATATCCGATTCTTACGATAAGTATAATAGCTCAAGCGATTATTCTTGTCTTACCTGCACCATTTCTCATTTACACGTCGCAGATTGCACCTTTACACAGTAACTGCAGGTTAGTTGTTATTGATAATTTTTTTTTCGTTTAAAAAGAACATGATTGTATTTTATAAATCACATTTTAGATATCTTCTCTGTGTCTGGGCGTTGAGTTACTGTATATTTTTCGCATTAAATATTACAATCTCAATAATGAATCTAATTGAGCCAACTGGATACCTTCCAAAAGCTCTAAACGATCCTCGTAAGCTCTTCTAAATAAGAGTTTGAAATTTCGGGTACCCCCATCTCTCTCATCCACCAACGGGTAAAGAGTATGGAAATTGAGAGGTCTGATCAGATTATTTACCTGAATTTCACACTCTGCTTCTCAATAATGTATGCAAAACACTTTTCACTACAGCGATTCGTCTTGTCATCTATCAAATATACTTGACCAACAATGTGTTTTGCTCGTTCTTAGAGCTTACATTGAATGTCGAAAGAATAATATCAATCATCAAACCAATGAAATATCATTCTGCTGGATTCGCCTGGAAGACGCTGTTAGTTTGGACAGTGTGTATGGTGAGAAATTTATAGTATCGACGTAAAAGTAATTTATAGTATCGACGTAAAAATTTATAGTATCACGTAAAAGTGCTTGAAACACATGAAAGGCGTACTGTACCTTCTGTTCGTCACAAGTAATCGATTTTAGTAACGCGTTGTCCGATTTCAGATGTACTTGTCGTTTGTGTGCGACAGACTGGTTCATGGCTGTGAGTATTGCCTACAATATTATTACAAGCATCCCCCTAGAGAAAGCGAATTCATGATAATCTTCCTTTATATCTTCAATCTTGCTTTATTTAGTCAAAAATAATTGTTGAACCATGTCCAGGCGAAAGATATATTGTAGCCCTCTCGTGTTTCATGGCTAATTACTAATATTCGATCTGTTTCAGCCAGACAGTATTTTCTCGCTTTCGGATCTATGGCATTGATCGAGTCCTCAATCATAGTCGTAAGAGATTTACACTTTGGCTTGCATGTTTTAAATAATTTCATTGTCAGAGTTGCTGGATAAGTTTACACATTTCGCGAAGAAAATACGCAAAATCTTTCGGACACGCTTCGCTCAATGAACGATACCAAGTGGGAATATCAACATCATCCTTTTTGGAATAGCTTCCTTTTTCATGATTTCCCTCATTCAAGGTAAAAGAAGCACTAGAAATGTCTCGAGCCTTTTTGCCAACATATTTCATTTCGTTAATGCTAAAAGTAAGCCTAGATAAAAAGTTTTTTCGCTACAAAGATACAACACGGATAATTTCCTCAGCGAAAGCTCTCCGGCCCGACCGGGCCCAGTAGTGCCCCAGTGGGTCTTATTGTTAGACTCGAGAGGGAGAATTATTTTAGTCAAGGAGTTCAGATCCCAGTAGTGTCCATAAATTTTAAATTATTGACCCTTGTCTCAAGTTACCTGTACTCTATTTACTAATTGCGAGGAGCAACTTTGGCCCGGTCGGCCCGGAAAGATATGCCTAGAAACTAGGGAACACTAAGCGAGAGTTTGCCGAGACTCGAGTCCCTATCATTCTTCGCTGCAGCTCTCGGTGAGATTTTGCATCTTGGAATGACTTTCTCACCCAAGATGCAAAGACCGGTCAAATAGAGGGGAAAGACGAGTAAATCCGACCACTCGGAGTGAGGATTTGATGTAGAATGGGAAGAAAGAAGGTCTCGAGAGATCCTCTCGACAAGACGCGAGTCTCGTTCGAGACCGTCAATTTGCCTTTTTTTCCCAAGAATGACCTCTTGGTGAGAGTCGAGAAGCAAGAGAATGATAGGGGGTCTCGAGAAACAACATCTCGTTTACGGGACCCTACTAGGAACACAATCAGGGACTGTATCTATTCGATTACATTTAAGGTATCTGCAATACTTGTCTTATCAACCTTATTCTTTATCGACAAAAGTGAATCTATGATTGGGATCGTGGAAATTTACTACATATTGGTACGCTCGATATGTTAATAATATGCGTGCGTTATTTTTCGCTCATAGTATTGAATGCTCAGGTAACAACCGGCAACGGCGCGTTTTCTATGACTAATTTGATGATCAAGCATCCTACTCTGAGAAAGTATTCCAAGCGGAAAATAGGAGCTCATCTGTGAGAAAAAGAATATTCACTAATAAATCTAAATATATTTCATGCAGAGGCTGGAAAGTGAATGAAGAAACGCAAATCGTCGGCTGTCAAATAAGTTCAGAGGATCATCTCGCAGCGTTGAACAATGCTTGGAGAAAAGAAAACCACGTGGATGGCTCCAAACGATAAAACTAATGAAAAGTCATGTTTTATGGCGCAAACACTGTTGACTTCTCGACAATTATTTTATGGTCGCGAAATTGTCTAGACGTGTCGATTTAATAAGTACCTCGTGGAATGAGAAGCCCTCAATGGACCGGGCCGACTCGTATAGACCGATTTCTTTACCTTAAAAAAGAGACGTCGACACTGCCTTTCAAGTAAGACTTGTTGCGAAACATGCTCGTTCACTTTATCTGGAACGTGTGAGATTTGTAACGATAAATTGTCTACCACACGCATCAACATGGAGAACATGCATGAATCTTGAAAATCTCGTCTTGAAAATAATCATACCAAAATTTCACCAATCAAACTTCCAACCCGTCGAATGCCTAGAAAAAATTGCACATTTTTGCGGTAAAAAAGTGCACTATTGGATTCATAAAACTTGTATAGTATAAGTAAATTCGTTCACGGAAAATTACGACGGCATTTGCGAAGGCGTTACTACGTGATTTCGCGATACTTACCTGAACGCACTTATATTTACATAAAACAGGTGAGTACAATAGCACAGTGTTATTTATCGAAATTCAATCGGAAGTAATTAGGAAAATTCGTTTCCTCATTCCCCGCCTCCATTTAATTGTCACTTATCTCTTGCATATAACCGTTCGCACGTATTCTGCATTTTTTTGCTGACAACATTTTCATCTTACTCCTGTGATGAATTCGTCGGTTCGGTACGGCTTCGAATATGATTTGGACATTTTTATCAAATTTTCCATCAAGTACGATAATATTTTATAATACCTCCATTAAGGAAAACAAACGAAAGTTTTGCGAGAGTTTTGTGTTAAAATTTTTTTGTCTTTGATGATGTGAACAAAATTTCCCTCTAATTTTCGAGAATCAAATCGATTCGTTCGATTATCGGTTCGCTCCAGAGCTCAGGCAATTGTTCCCGTCCTCGCAATTGTATTTATTCACCCCTTGATGGCATTCACCCTTTACAAGAACAGAAGCATGATGAGTGGTGATATTCTGCGCGCATATATCTGTACCATGGTAATTTTCAGTCATATTAATTCCTTAGTTATTTGAAATTGTATTGATACATCCTTGTTGAGGCGGGTATTGTGGCTAAAGATGTTGTATTTTTTCTTATTCGAGTCTACTTTATCGCTCCATTCTGTGCACTTTACTGTGAGGGTCCACTGTGCACCAACGAGCGATCAGAATCTGTAATAGCGGTGAGGCACGTCATGTTTGGTAGGACAGTAAAGAAGGACATCCGCTTGACCACTAAGAACTTTTTCCAGTCGGGAGTCGGGGATGTTTATCCATTTTAAGAGCATCCTTACTGCTGGAATCATTGCTGATATGCCCTGTTTTCTGACACTTCTTCTTCGAATGCATCAAATTGTCGTGCGCGGCTTACACCATCGATGGAGGTTGTCTACGAGGTTTGTAATCAATATTCAAATTTGGTACACTTTTATGATATTTAATTGGGACGTAATTAAATCGTTTCGCCGTTTAGTTTCGGGTTGTTTGTCAACTGTTTGTCAATCCTTATTAATTGTTGTAGGTAGCTCTGGAACACCCTCCCTTCCCCCGTAGTCTCCTCACCCAGATACCAATTCCGGAATAAGTTACGTAAAACACCCTCCCTTGCATCGATTCCCTCCAAAATCAGATTGTAACACGGAACTGCCTCAACCAACCACCAAAAAGCTCGCCCGAGCCAAAGACCAATCTACCGACCATTATTCCCTAATCCCTGCCCACGAATGCGTTGGTAATAAAGTATAAGATACAGACAATAAGAGGGCGCCCAGTTATTCTACTTGAATTTTAAAAAAATCCCTCATAATTCATTTTCCTCACCATAGAATAATTAAATACTTTTTTTATTCTCAAAAATAAAGAAAGGGAAATAATTTTCACAGCGTTCAAATCGCTCTTGTTAGCTTCTTTGCGCTTTCCATATGGATTGTCAATATTATTGGAATCGGAATTTTCGCGAAGAATGCAGATAACGCATCACGAATTGTGGAAGAAGTGACTTCTTTATTATTATTTATCTCCCTTATTTTCCATTCACAATGATCGAAACGAAATATCGTTTTTTGTGCGCGCCTGGTATATTTATCAGTAATTGGATTGCTTACCATTATACACGACATCCAATTACTAATAACACGATGTGAATGGTCTGCTACTCAGAATAACGAACTCCAGATGCTTTTGGATCGACGCGGAAAGCTAATTGTTCTTGGCGATTTCGGTGATCCCCAACAGTTTCGTCATGGTAAGTCTAGTCATTTCGTGGCTAATATAAGGATGGTCGATGCGAAATAGGCTACGTTCTGACAAAAGAATGCAAGAAGGCGAGCAAATGTATCACAATGAAAAATGTATGAAATGGATATACGAAATTTAGACTCACAAAAACTCCAATAGGATCTGAACAGGTTCACTTTTTGCCCTGATCCTACCTTTTTTCTCCATGTAGTTAGTAGAAACAGTGAGCTTGTCCCGAAAGTGCTACGAATTCAACCTCATAATGGAGACAGATTTTTTAAAAAAGTTTCATTGAAGCGGTCGTCATCTTTGTTGCCACTGTGGTTTCCAATGTTCCCGCAATGGTTCTGCTCGCAGTTCACTCCATGCATTTACTGAAGAAAGCCAGCACGGTGAGTTATAATGGTCTCCCATGCCATTGTCGGACTTATGTTATCATAAACAAATACGGAGTAAGTTGAAATCATAATACAGAACATGCAATCGAATCGAACGATTATGACGGCGCGCAAATTGTTCGAGACGTTTCGCACACAGGTACGACATTTTCATCTTTAAAAATTTACAAAAATGAGAAATGCAGTTTGTATATCGTTTTTTTTTAACCTAACAGGAATGCATAATTTCACTGAATACAATAATTGAGTATAAAAAAATTACGGCACATTTATACGGAACATCATTCTTTCCCCATTTTCGATGACGGGCGCGCTCGTCTTCGTTGTCTTTCCCATCTGCACCCTCATCTCCTTAATAATTATCGATTCACGATATCTCATGCCCGATCGAATTCGTTCTTCGCTGATCTTCGTGTGCACAGTACGCCAATTTTCATTTTTTTGTAATAAAGTAATAGTGAGCCAATGCTCGCTCTCTAACGAAAAACACGATGACGATTAACTAAACAAATACTTCGGTTGAACTCCATAGTCCTCTCATCTAAGCTGCTGTTTAATTAGATGCTACTACTACTCGATTCGACACAGTTCTGCATCATTTTCACTCTGAAAGGCCGCGTTATGAACAAAGTAAGCAAACATCGAAAACGAAGGCAGAACACATTCAATTTAGACACTAACAAGCGTCAAGAACTCAGTGACCCTTCGAATCAGAGGTGACGCAAACGATAAAAAGTTATCACTAAAATACTAATTTTAGGAATTTCTACGATAGAATCTACACAGAATCCATAGGTTCGAGACCTCGGATGGCAAATACAGCATATTCAAGAATTTCTTATTCGGGTTGTGTTCCGATTGTTCCTAGTAATGTTCGTTCATTAGCAGGAACATGACCAGGAACATGAAATTTAGGGTATTGTTTATATTTTGACTGCATTGTATTTGTACTACTATTTTAAGACTTTGTTCACTGCTAATTGTAAATGTTTGCAAAGTTGGAAGTGAAGGAATATTTTTAACATGCTCCCCTTGTTTTAATTTTCCGGTTATTTTCAGATTGTTTCCGCTCACACTCGGCCGAGTGTGAGCAGGAACATTAGGAACAATCGGAACAAAAAATCTTAAAGGGAGACTTACCCCTAGAAAAGACCTAGCTATTGATCTCTCCTCCTCTGTCTCTCTTGGAGAGAGCACAGACATGGAAGTTATGAGAAAAGACAGTTTAGAGAATCGAGGAGGGGCAAGAGATGCGAGAGGAGAAGAGAGACTGAACAGATCAAAGAGAGTGTGAGAGGGAAGAGATGACCTCGCATCCAGGTGAGTCATAATCGGCATAGCGGTGTATATTAGGGATGTCTAAACGGAATTCATTCCGTAATTCCGAATCGATTTTCCCTCTCATTTTCACTTTCGCGGCATTCCGTAAACCGGTCAGCCCTCATTCGGTTTTCCGAATGATTACGGAATTCCGTAATCAAAATCGTACTTTTGAGGACATAAGATCAATTTTTCATGAAATCGGAAGATGTCAACTCATCGTCACTCATCTATTTATATTATTTAGTAAAAACCAACCTTTTAAAAACAATTTTCGTGGATGAAAAGTTTTTATTTTTCCTCTATTTTATAGCTCTTCTTAAGATATGTTTTAACTGCTTTCCATGATACTCAAGTACGGTCGATTATATTTTAAACTACGGTAATCTGCCGCGCGTTTTGAAAGAAAATGGCAAAAGTTTTGTTTGTAGCGAGGCATTGAACCAAGGATGCAGCGATTATTAGACACAACCGCTCAACTAATTGGACACATCGGTAAATTCACTTCGCGCAGTCTATGAACATTTATGAATGGGCGGGGAATCGATGATTCCACCGCTCAATACCAAGGGAAAACTGCAGAATGCGGAATACGGAATTCCGTAATCAAAATTCATTCCGCATACTTAATGAATCCGATCGGCCGCTCTACGGAATTCCGAAATGGGAAAAATGAGAGGGGGCCATTCCGTATTCCGTTTAGACATCCCTAGTGTATATAGAGAATTATTGTCCAGTTAAACTATTTCAACAGTATCTTCACGAGATTCGAAGCATCATAAAATATTTTAAGGGGCATACAATATTGTCTGGCAATATTTTGGCGTATATAATGGAATGACATTTATGATCCTATATAAAAACTTGTTATTCGATCGAATCGATCATTTTTTTTAGCTTTTCCAATGTTCGATTAGAATGATGAAGATGGACTTTGCGAACCTGGAGGGGGGTCGAATATGTTGTGCAAATTTGCTAGGAGAACGGTTCTCCTCATTTCATGCGTTCTCTCGTTTTCTCACCGAAACGTGGGACTTGTGGATGGAGGAGAGTTGGACAACCGCTCTCTAACATAGCAAAATCGTGGAGGACGTTTTGCTGGACAAATTTGGTGTCCGTGAGGTAATTCCGACGACGAACAAGGACTACGTTCACCCTGCTGTCCCGGCTCCTCGGAGGCAAGAAATCTTCCGCATTCAAAGTTGTTCACAAATTTACCAGCCCGAAATGGGGGATGGAAGGCTTGGTGAACCTTACACCACTCGGTAATTCTCGCCTTATCTCGCCATCTGATTGTGAGCAATACATTTATCTTTATCTATTTGTTTGCGTTTGAACATTTCCCTTAGATTCTGCTTCACTCAACTAGACCAGAAAATCTTGAAAAAAGTTCACCACAAAATGAGTCGATCACGATGAGCAAAGAGGAATGTTCACTGTCTACAAGTTGCGGTGAGAGAGAAACTGTTAGACGTCGATAAGTGATGTATATCTAGGGGCCACAACGTGGTCAGCGGAATTGACTAGGTGGGGTGAAGTTTAGTGTCAACATGTCCCTACATGTCTGATTAAGATGAATCTTTTGGATTTAGCTCGATATCTTATCTCTGAGCCGAGCTATACCTCCAAAACCACGCGCGCTTCGACTGTTGTGAGAGGGGGGAAAGTCGCGATGGGGAGAGGGGGAGGCGGAGCCTATTCGTCTTTTTTTCCAGGGGCATAGCGCGCTTAATTGGAGATATTTTGATATTGTGTCAAAAGATAAGTAGTTTGTGAAGGTATGGAGAGTACATTGGCGTCTCAATTTGAAGTATTGAACATATCAACGCGGGGCGGGAGTGGAGGAGCATAGCGTGAAATTGCATAGAGGAAGTAACTGCCTGCATGGCGCAGTGGGTGGAGCGTTTGCCTAGTGATCGCACACGCGCAAGTTCAATTCCCCTTTTGCGAAAACCGTTGCTATTTACAGTAAAACGGAATGTCGATACTCTCGTACTCGTATTCTCGCACTATTTTTGCAATCGAGAGCACAATTCAAGATCGCCGATTTTGATTTCTTTTTCTCTTGTAATATTCCTTGAAAAATCAAGAGAATAGAATGCGGGTCTATCAGGAGTTGTGAGTTCAGTGATAAGCCTAATTTCGACAATTTTGAAATTAAATTTCACTTTTTCGATACCTCAACGTTCTCCGATCAACCCTGATATAGGCGCAATCGATTGCAATCTTCAAGACCTTCAAAACAAGCTATAATATGACTCATATAGTTTCGAATTGCGCTTGTGCTCTCAAATTCTCATTTTTTTGTCGAATCCGTGTGCGCGATAAGTGGGCGGACGCTGTGGACCCTATGTATATCCCGCTATTTTCACTCATTAGAACCAGGTGCACTCTACGCCAGTACATTAATGCTAAATTTTCAAACCTTCGTGGATTTTTTACGGTATTGCCTCTCACATCTTATCAAAAACCTCATTCTTCGTAAAACCTCAATCTTGGGCACATGTTTTTCAAAAGATTATCTTGAAAATTGTTCATTCGCTAATCTTTTGATCTGAGCAAAATATTGAACAAATAAATGCGTGCAATTCCGAAGTTATCAAGAACATTCTCGAGATTAAGATCATTACTCATATTTCCACATACCAAGCCAAATGTCAAACGAAAGATCATAGTGAAGGACTTCTTAGTCTTCTGATCATTTCCAATTTATCATTCGCTCTATTCAAAGATGGTTCGTATCCAATTCGTTTCACAGCTTCTTCAACGGTCGGAATACGATTGCAGGTAGAATTGGAAGTGAAAACGCTGATATTTCATTTTTGTTATATCCATAATATTCAGCGATCACACACACAAAGAGTGGGCCTTGCTATTCGGTACTCCGCAGATTGCTCTAGGCTCATGGTCTATTATATTTGGCGTCGTATGCCTGGTAAACATAATTATTTGCACTACATCTTCACCTAATTCATGAAAAAACGAAGAATTCTCAGTTTCTCTACATCCCCTCTCTCATCGTTTTCACTGTACAGAGGAGATTTTCGTGCTTCAAGGTATGTCTGTCCTCGCGTTGTTAATACCTTATATCCGACTTCAGATGATGCAATTTCACGTTGTCGTTGACATGATTGGCTTGTTGGCAAATTCTGTAATATTTGGACTGCTCATGCTGCAAGGAGATGTTTTCTGTTCCGACCCTATTGTCAATATCGTCACCTACGTGATAGCTAACAGTGAGAAGACGAGGGTGAAATTGTGATATCACTGAAACTCTAACTTTAAATTAGGTAAAATGTATTGCAAACATTTACACAGCTGCCTGGTGCGCATCTTCCATAATTTGCACTCTTCTAGTTATGAATAGAATATGCGAGCTGACGGAGAGGCCGAATGTTTTCAAGGTAATCGTGAAATTGAGAAGTGTTGCTTATTTCGACTTCGAGAATGAAACTTGCTCTGAGTTTTCTCTCGCCTCTTCATATTTTGATGGACTATAATCGCCATTCGTTGAAGTAAGAAATTCGAAAGAGGAAGCATTTAAAACATTCAGGGAAATCGCGTTTATGTTTGCTTCATTGCGTCAATCTCCTATGGACTGTTCATGTCACTTTTCACTCCTCCTTTTCTCATAAATTCTACCTTCCAAAACTTGTTCGTCACTCCATTCATTCCTGGGCACGATATGAAAGAGGTGTCGATGATTTATATTAGATATATTTTCAGCAAGATAACTAAGAAAAGGACCTTTCATTCACGACCATAAAATCGCATTGGTCAAAATATCAGAGCAATTAGTCAAATTTCCGATTCAATGCACATCATTCCACAGGCCAGTCAACCTTACAGAAAGGGCTTTGGAGTGAGAGAGCGTGTGAAATCGAGAGAAACTCTCTCACTTTTGCACACTCTCTCGTCCTGACCCTGATCTGTAGATTTGGAATCATGTGAATGGTCATGTGATATTTTTCGAGTGCAAAACACAGAGTTCAT
The DNA here is from genome assembly GCA_036245785.1 of Pristionchus fissidentatus. Lineage (NCBI taxonomy): Eukaryota > Metazoa > Nematoda > Chromadorea > Rhabditida > Neodiplogasteridae > Pristionchus > Pristionchus fissidentatus. The sequence continues at coordinate 15,793,241 of BTSY01000004.1, forward strand.
GATGTCTTATGATAGTCTGCTCAAAATGGTTTCAGAAATAAGATATCATTTTCAGTATTCTAATGAATTGCACGCGACTCACAACATCAGTACTATGATTGTGATACCATTCCTCTACCTGCTTCTATTCATTATTCTCTGTAAAATGACGGTGATATAGTTAATTTACGATATTATAATAACTATTCGTATTTTACAGAAGGCAAAATCGGCTCTTATCAGTTATAAATCGCAATCGATAACAGCTCGTGTATGTTAAAGATCAATCTCAATTCAAACAAACGGAAACAGCCAAACAATTACTTTAATTTAATTGCAGATTTTCATCCAAGCATCGGTTGTCATTAGCTTTACGACGATTGGAACAATGATGTGCAGATTTATTATCCATGTTTTTCTCTAAATAAAATGAATTCGCAGATTCAATCTAATGGAACTTCAAATTCTTCCGACTCCACAGATTGTTATCACAATGGGGATGATTCTCTATCAGTTAGTTCATGGTGACTGCCAATATCATAATTAGAAAATACATATAATTTTTAGGCGCTCCTTGCTTTATTTACCTCTTTTTGAATCAAACAGTTCGAACGTATGCGTTCGGCAATCGCCACTTTAAGCACGGAGAGGTTTGGTCTTGAATTTAATGAAAATTTCTTAACTATAATTTTAGACAAAAATGGAAACAACAGGAGTATCTTCGGCTGTTGAAAATATCTCCATAAAATAAAGAAAAAAAAGTTACATACATCACACCCCAAGAGTTTTTTACAATGAGTACATCATATTTTCAAGCTCATTCTGTTTCTTTTATTCAAACCTTTAATGGGACCTGACACTGCAAAATAAATTTTTATTTGTTTGAAAGTAAATTGTTTTCCGATTAGAATGCAAAAAATCGCATATTTTTACGATTTTTTTGAAAGGAGTTATGATTTTTCAAAGTTCGGAATTTGCGTTGATGTACCGGGCGCTACGGTGTTTAGCGCTTTAAACACAGAAATGCCGGTACGCGAGCACCTTTAAAAAATCATAATTCCTTTAAAAAATGGTAAAAAAAAATATATATATATATATGCGTATTACAAGTAACAACGCGGTAACGAAATGGAAATGAAAATTGTGATACACGAAGATTACAGGAGAATACAAAGCAATTTCTAAATTGAACTACTCAATGAGACTGGTCGTCTTTCCGGTTTTTGTGAAAAGCCTTGCCGCTCTGGGGAAGAAACTATACTGCCTGTAGTTAGCGGATGAAACATTATTGGTGAAATTTATTCCATTTCGAGTGAAGTAATAGCGAAAATGATGCGGTTTCTTTTTAGAGATTTTGTATTTGCCTCTCTGGACTTCTCTAATGAATCCAGTCCTAATTGAGTATTTCTAGCTGTTGCAGTTGGCATAGTTTGCCACGTATATTTGAGGCAACGCATGAACAATCTTCTAGTGAAGTAGTTAAAAAGAGTAGAAAACAATTTAATTTAAAACAAAAATATCTTATTTTGAAGTGCCCGGTCCCTTTAAATAATTGTTTTACAGGAATTGTACGACACGCAGGACAAAGACCTATGCAAAAATGAATTCCGACTTGTAATATAACGTGTCTTATTATTCGAATTTGCTCACGAATCAGAGATGCTCAATTTCCACCATTTCTCTGATTGTAACATAACTTTTGATGCTCTTTCGAATGATATGTATATCAGTGCGTTCGCGTAAGAACCGCATAAATTGTCCACAAATCCGTACAGCAAAAAGTGACCAGATGAGTATTTCACAGATTCTGAGCTATTGGTGTGGACAATCAATTTCCGTTCCACTCATTACCTGAAATGTCTAATTTGCATAATTACAGTAGGTCAAAGTTATGCTATTTTCAATGTTTTTTGAGTGTAGCTCTTCAGGGAGTTGAGTTACGACTTTGGTAAAAAAACAAAGAATGGCCGCCAAAACATGGCGCATCTTTCTGTGTCATTTGTTTATTCAAATTTTTATTTTTAATTATTTCCGGAAAATTTGAACTCAAATTTCTCGAAAACCAGGCCGAGTTCAGTTTCCAATTTTCGATATGTTGTACTTCTGAACATGGTCATCCGATGATCACAACCACATGATGTATCGAGGGCCGCTTAGGGTCGCAATTTTCATTACAAAATTATCAAAACTACACGAAAACCCCTCATTCCACCCTTATTTGTTCTACGCTAACTGAGCGGTCGAAAACTCGTAGAATTCACTTGTTCTACGCTAACTGAGCGGTCGAAAACTCGTAGAATTCTCATTTTACACCGCGCAATTCGCGTCGAATGAGATGGCGAAATATGGGTGAAATGTGGGGTTTTCGTGTATTTTAGATAATTTTGTAATGAAAATTGCGACTCAAGGAAGCGGCCCTCGATGCAACATGTGGTTGTGATCATCGGATAGAGCATGTTCAGAAGTACAACATATCGAAAATTGGTAACTGGACTCGGCCTGGTTTTCGAGAAATTTGAGTTCACATTTTCCGGAAATAATTAAAAATAAAAATTTGAATAAACAAATGACACATAAAGATGCGCTATGTTTTGGCGGCCATTCTTTGTTCTTTGAATAAAGTCGTAACTCAACTCCCTGAAGAGCTACACTCAAAAAACAATGAAAATAGCATAACTTTGACCTACTGCAATTATGCAAATTAGACATTTCAGGTCATGAGTGGAACGGAAATTGAGAATCTGTGAAATACTCATCTAGTCACTTTTTGCTGTACGACGGGTGTTGCGATTCTTACGCGAACGCACTGATATGACACGGTACCAAAATAGAAAAAATTGAAAAAAAATTTTTTTCGTAAAAATATCGATTTTTCAAAAGTTGTCATTTCCTTTCTTTCTCATGGTTAATATATACCTTCCACCTAAGACCCTATGTAAAAAAGTGAACCCTGTACGATCATTCACACAAAAAAAATCTGTCATATATGACAGATTGCACTGATAGAATATTCTGTCAGATCTGCACTCTCAGATTAATCTGTCATTTTTTCCGACAGATTCATTCTGTCGGTCGTCATTCTGTCGTATTTGACAGATCCATTCTGTCAATTTTCGGTTGGTCGGAAAAGTGATAAATTCATTCTATCATTCGAACTAGGGTTGAGGTTACTGTAGTTACTCGATGGTTGAATATAATCGAGAAATGACTTTTATATTTTTTTGGTTGCTGATTATTCATGAGTCGTTTGGTTATCATATCTTTATTTTAAACGAATTAGCCATGCAAATTACAGGTGAATTGTGTGTCTAATTGGAGACAATAGACATAGCATTGAGAACAGGAACGGGAGTTCGGGGCAATTTGAGTCCCATAGAGGAATAGAAGAAACCACTAATATCCGAAACTGCACGGTCAAATCTGAGGTCGAACAGGTGGCAGGCACTAGTTGTGCTGCCTACTCCGTCCTCGCACTGCGATCTTACATGGAACGCGTTTTAAAATCAATTTTCTTCTTTTGTTTCAAAGTAGAGACAATTATTGTTGAACCAGCTCGTGCACCTTTTTCACCCACAACAGTCAGCCTCAGTACAACAAGCACAAGGAACAATTCGTTAATATAGGAATACTTTTCGGCTCTGTTCTGGTTAAGAAGTCCCATGGAAATTGAGAGGTCCGATAAAAAATAAGAGGTCCCATGATGATTAAGAGGTCCCATGGAAAATAAGAGGTCCCATGAAAATTGAGAGGTTCCATAAAAAATGAGAGGTCCAATAAAAAATAAGAGGTTCCATCTCCACTACTCTTAAGCGAACGCCTATATTTTGTATTTTATAGCTTCGTTTGTGTGAAGTATTAACTTTCGTTGAAGTTAGTTCAACAACAAATACATATAACAAAAGCAGCGTCCGAGTCTTATCTGTGCAAAAATGCAGTTCAGTATTTGAGGATGAGATCGCCAGTCGCCACGAACTGGACAATCTTCGCCAGTTTATGGTACTTGTGATGCCAGACATCATTGATGACAGTTTTGACAAAAAATAGAGAAAAATGCTAGACAACATAAAAAAAACAAAACCAAGAGTTCTTCTCTTCCAAGTGCCTCACCCTACCAATCACAATTCGCTGTCACAGACACACAGAGTGTGGTTGTAAAATGCATTTGTTGTTGAATATGAACTTATTCAATATGAAATGCATCTAAAAAAAGGTATTAAATACAATACAAAGATAGGTAAGCGTTCGCTAAAAAACAGTAGTGGAAATGGAACCTCTTATTTTTCATGGGACCTCTCATTTTTTATGGATCCTCTCAATTTCCATGGGACCTCTCATTTTCCATGGGACCTCTTAACCAGAACACCTCTTAAGCCTACTTTTCTACTTATATTTTTTCCCCTACATAAAACTTGCATGATTACGCTCAATGTTTTATGTTTTGTACGAAAAAGCTTTTCGAAGATATAAGTGTTTTAATTGCTTAGGAATGACAAATAAAGAGTCAACTGTAGATATTCCAATACCCTGAAAAGGGAAGAAACAAGTTTAATTCCCCCTATTTTTAAATGATCAGTTTTGCTAACTTCACGTGACTTACGAATTGTTTCGAGATCGGAAAAAGGTTTTGTAAATTACAAATACATAATTGCCGCCATATGCATATCATTCACAGGGTTTCAATCATGTGTAACAGAGCACTCCAGAGTTTCAAAGAAAGAGTGATACGAAAAGAGCGAGAGACAGAAGTACTGAAGAGTGTGTAAGGCCGCTGAAAGCGCCATAATCTAGTTTGATCTACTCTTGGAAGTGCGCTTCACCAAGATATATTGGAGATTTTATATCATTCCAACCAAAATTTCATTGTCTATCGATTCAAAGTGCCCTCTACTCTTTAAGTTTGGAATATCTGAACACTTCCTCATGAAGTCATATTTCCCGTCTCATTGCGCATTTATTTTCAACGATGTGTGTTGAAATTGTTGACGGGTACAGACATTGCCATACGACTTCGTAACACAGTCACGCGTTTTGAGTTTCGAGCATTTTTCGTAGTTCGGTTTCTTGAAAATGGTGTTATTAATTACGGTTATTCCCAGATGTTTCTTCAATGCAATGAAGATTTTGACAACGCCGAATGCTGGTCAGTTCGAAGGTTTCAAGTACTATCCATTTAATCGTATTGTTCAGTTTTGTATCGATAATGGCTAATTCATCGTCTATCGATGGAGGGGTGTTCCAATTCCTATTTTTCGCGATGATTACCATCGAGATATTTGTTCTTCTCAGCGCTATTGTTCTTGGCATTGTGATAACTAGCATACTACGAAAAGTAAGTGCGTTCCACTTTAAAATTGATTGAGAAACAGACAATAACTTAAGAGAGGTATCACGAGAGATTGTAGGAAAAATCCCCCTTTCGGAACAATTTTCAAAAACTATTTTTGATTTCGATCAAACTTTTATGTGAGAGTACCTAGGAGACAAGAATTCAAATAATCCTGGTCCCAGGTCTCAGAGCCGGCTTTTAGGAATTTGCCGGTTCTGTCGCCGGAATCGTCATAACTTCCTTCATTATTGAGCTAGAAAGTCGTTGAAGAGTTCAAAAAATGCAGAAAAATATGGCGCAAAATATCGCTGTTGAGAGTGAAGTCCTATATGGCAAAGCCATGGATTTAATTAGAAAAATGTGTTTTGAGATATCTTTAAAAAATCATAGAGCATCTTATATTTTCGAAAGACAATAGTTTTATTGCATATTATGAAAGAGCACGTCAAGTACTGCTAGATAAAAATTTAAGAAAAAATAAAAATGGGATCACATAGTCCCGAAAAATGGTGTCGAATGTGAAAAATCGAAAAATTTCGATTAATCAGTTATTTCAAAATCATGTGTAATCCATTTTTCTGTGGTTATTTAACCATCATGAGTTCGATAAAAATGATAACAGCTCATATGGCATGTAACCCTGCCAGAATTGAAAAATTTCAGTCTCCTTTTGATAGTATTTTTTGATATTTTCAAATTTAACTGGTTCAAATGCATGCGATATGTGCTGTTATCATTTTTCGCAAACTTATGAAGGTTAAATAACCACAGAAAAATGGATTACACATGATTTTGAAATAACTGATTAATCGAAATTTTTCGATTTTTCACATTCGACACCATTTTTCGGGACTATGTGATCCCATTTTTATTTTTTCTTACATTTTTATCTAGCAGTACTTGACGTGCTCTTTCATAATATGCAATAAAACTATTGTCTTTCAAAAATATTAGATGCTCTATGATTTTTTAAAGATATCTCAAAACACATTTTTCTAAATAAATTCATGGCTTTGCTACAGTCGCGCCGGAAAGTATTCGTACACTTTGTTTTTCTTGTGTAACTTTCGCAGTAGTTGAGCAATTAACCTGAAAAATTTATTGGAGCTAGCAAATCCATTTCCTAATCGGACGCTTATATTGCGGTGTTTGGAGCCAATCGTCTGGATTGCATAGTGCTGACGCAACTAAACATCACTTTTTTGAAAAAGTAACTCTCGGAGGAAAAAAATCTCCTACGTGCCAGTTTAACAGAAGTTGTAGATCTACCCATTGACTACCCAGAAAAAAAATTTCAAGATGCTGCGATTTTTCTCCTTTGCAGCAACCTTGCTGCAAAATTGAGGCTGCAAACTCATAACTCGGCTCCCAGATAAGCTAGAGACCCGTTCTACTGTTCAAAATGATCCATTTGGTGAGCCCAGACATCTCTCAAAGTTTGGTGAAGATTGCACATCATTTGCCCTCAGGGCTCAAAACAGTCACTTTTTTGCATACCCCAACTTTGAGGGTGCTCAACTCGAAGGCTGAAGTTTCTAAAAACATGGTTCCTGTGTACGAACGACCCAAAACCATCTAAGAATCGATGCCCAACTTTTTGTAGCATCAGCATTTTTTTCCTGCATGGCGCGATCGCATCCCTGGCGCGCGCTGGTTTCGAGATGTATCGTCTCTCCCTTTGCATATTCTCGCCCCGCCTCGTTTCCGAACACCAGCGCGCGCCAGGGATGCGATCGCGCCATAAAGGAAAAAAATTCTGATGCTACAAAAAGTTGGGCATCGATTCTTAGATGGTTTTGGGTCGTTCGTACACAGGACCCATATTTTTTTGAAAATTCACCCTTTGAGTTGAGCACCCTCAAAGTTGGGGTATGCAAAAAAGCGACTTTTTAGTGCCCTAAAGGCAAATATAGACCAATCTGTATCAAACTTCCAGAGATGTCTGGGCTCACCATACGGATCATTTTGAGCCCTAGAACGGGTCCCTAGCTGAGCCGAGTTATGAGTTTGCAGCCTCATTTTTGCAGCAAGGTTGCTGCAAAGGAGAAACATCGCAGCATCTTGAAATTTTTTTTCTGGGTAGTCAATGGGTAGATCTACAACTTCTGTTAAACTGGCACGTAGGAGATTTTTTTCCTCCGAGAGTTACTTTTTCAAAAAAGTGATGTTTAGTTGCGTCAGCACTATGCAATCCAGACGACTGGCTCCAAATACCGCAATGTAAGCGTCCGATTAGGAAATGGATTGGCTAGCTCCAGTAAATTTTTCAAGTTAATTGCTCAACTACTGCTAAAGTTACACAAGAAAAACAAAGTGTACGAATACTTTCCGGCGCGACTGTATATAGGACTTCACTCTCAACAGAGATATTATGCGCCATATTTTTCTGCATTTTTTGAGCTCTTCAACGACTTTCTAGCTCAAAAATGAAGGAAGTTATGACGATTCCGGCGACAAAACCGGCAAATTCCTAAAAGCCGGCTCTGAGACCTGGGACCAGGATTATTCGAATTCTTGTCTCCTAGGTACTCTCACATAAAAGTTTGATCGAAATCAAAAATAATTTTTGAAAATTGTTCCGAGCCACCTGCAATCTCTGGTGAGACCTCTCTTAATTTATAAAATTTCGAGGTCAACAAAATTCCAAGAGTCTATGATATGAAGTACAACGTAAAAATGCATTGTTTCGCAGAACAAAATCGTCCACATTAATTTCACACGAATTGTCACTCTATATTCGAGTCACATTTATTTACTTACTACCTGTCGGATAATTTTAATCGCATATCAACTGAATATCGTGGAACCGGGAGGTTCAAAACAAAATTAGTGTTTATTGGATTTTCTCCTTGCAGAATCATCGTCCTGGTCTCGATTTATTCTATATGTGTCTTCTGTGTGCCACCTACACGAGGTTTCCATGGGAGCAACTGTAATCCTCGGCGTTGTTTGTCAGAATATCGTTGTTTTGTCAAATCTCTAAATTTTTAGATCTTCGAAAGATGCTTTGCTACAATTTTCATCGATGATTATGAGGTTTCCTGTTTATAATTTAAAATGGAATATTTGAAAAATTCAGATTAAACCTAGAAGTTTCATCTCCGCAATAATATGCGTCTCAGCTTTCGGTTTGAGCACTTTTGTCGCCTATGTAATGATTTTTGGTGAGTTGTATTGTTTCTTCAGAACAACATTGACGTCAGAAAAGACCAGTATGAATATATTTCAACATGGAAGTGTTTCTTTACTAGCAATGAAAAGAGTCTTCTTAAACAGAATATTGAAAATGTTAAACATTCTCATATTTTACCTGACTTTGTTAGACGGTTATGGTCGCGGTATACAAAAGTGTGCATTGCCAAGAGCATTTATTGTATGACTGATCTTGTTCAGGGTTTTTCTATCTCAGCCTTCTGAAAACTCAAATGCTAATTATTCTTCTAATAGTAATTACAGTGCCGATTGTTACTATCGTAAGCTATTGCTGTTCATTTGATCTGATTTGTTCCTATTTGTTATTATGATCTGAAGATACATGTATGTGTAGTAGTTTCAACCATCTGTGTTTTGTGTAATTAATGTCTGTTTAGGTAGCAGTACTAATTTATCGAAAAAATCAATCACTTCGAGCGGCAACTCAAACTTCAACTATGTACTCCCTCACTGCAAAATTTCAGCTTATGGAGAATAACCATGTTTTCACAGTGAGCGTTCATGAAAATAAAAACAACACTGTCAGTTGATGCGAAACCGATAGACGATGAATTAAATGTCAGTTGATGCGAAACCTTGCGTATCTTGGTGCCCCGGTAATCCTTCTGAACGTTTTAGCTTTCGGATTACACCTTCACTATGAAGGCAAGGTAAGAAAAAAAACCGTGATAAGCGCAATTACGTATTATAAATCAGGACGCAAATCTGTCTTCGTTATTTGGAGAGTTATTTGACCTAATTCATACAATGTGAGTGCAAGATTTCCGCTATTTAATAAAGTCGTAAAGAGAATTTTCAATCATCTCAGTGCCTACACTGCTCTAGCCGTTGTTTTCATATTCTCCCTTCCCATCTGGCGACGGGAATTTGTTCTCTTCTTTCAACCATGGCAAGAAAATTATTTTAAAATAATCTAAATATGATAATTCAGCTGTCCATGTCTATCGTTTTCTCCCACTGTCGTTACTGTTGTCCAACATTCCAATACATATTTCGAGGAGCTAATTGGATCGTGGGAAAACAATCGACATTGATCTGGTATCCACATAAATCCCAATTCGAACGACTGAATGATATCCTTGCCTCTTCTATTTTGCACGTAATTGGTCGCGACTAAAATTGAGTATAGAAAGAAGTATCAATGACTGTAAACCAAATATCCTCTGTAATGTGGCGAAGCAGAATTAATGAGTACTAATGACCGCTGTCACCCTGTAGAGGCATGTCTTTCGCTTTGTTAATTCCCATGATACGCCAATCGTGGCGAAAGCATCTAAACTTTCCTGAAATTCAGCGATGCCGTTACTGCACCTTTAAAGTCACCCTACGTTTAGTAGCAGAAAATGGCTCACACATACGCGACAAAATTATGTTTATTCACTCGATATTGTTCTCGTTGTAACCTTTTACTACGCACTAGGTCAGGAATCTGGGCAAAGGGGGCGGTTGATGTCTTCTATCTACCAGCAGAGGTTGCAGCAGCTGCAGCACGTGCAGCAGGAGGAGCCGACTGAGATAGTGTATGTTATGTTACAGTACAAAATCGATTTTCTCACCATGATCGATTTTCTCGACGCGACTTCCGACGTTGTCCCCATGTCCGTCTTGCTCTCCATGCTCTTGCCCTCGCGTACTGCAGTTCCATCTACAGTATCCTGCCACCGGCGGCTACCGTACTACAGTTACCGTACCCGGAGATTCCCTGCGGGACGCGGCACGAGCCTTGTCCTGCTCCATCTTGCTGACGATGGCATTGATCTCCTCGAGTGAGGCGTACTCCCGATGCGCCATGGAACTTTGGCGACCGAACATTGACCCCGTCTGATTACGATTGTTCCAGACCGCAGACTCAGCTGCTGCGACCTCTGCAGCAACCTAGGGAGACATTGCATTGCTATGACGTGAGACAGAAGACGTTAGATGCCAATGGGGTCCAACGACATGGGAATGTCTTGTAAGTTTGGAAGGACTATTCTACAGTATCACAAGCGGTCAGGAATACGGTAGCCTTTACCTCGCTCATGTCAGTGTATTCCCGATGCTCCATCGCACCCTGACGTCCATAAGGCGTGCCGGTTTCGGTATCGGAAAGGCGAGTGCGTGAAGCGACAACAACTATCGCTAGATTCTGGAAAAGGGAAATATAATTCCTTTTTCAAAACTAAATAGGAATAAACATTTAAACAAAATGTTCGTACGAACATTGGGAGCGTCTTCCGATGCACTGCATTGCTCACTTCTACTTACAGTATTCCTCGTCTTTTCCGCATCTGCAACTGGCTTTATTTCTCCTTCGACCGTATCCTCCTACCGTACCTTTCTGCGTTGTGGGCGCTGCTGCGGTAGACGCACATTCAATGTTCGTGCTGTCTTGAACCGACTTCTGATTCGCCTTAATTAGGTCGATAATTACCGGTATCCGTAAGAACAAAGAAGGTTACTGCCTACTGCTGTGTTTGGGACCAGCTTTTCATTCTACGGTTAGAGTAAATCATTTCCGCTTTCCCACCATTCTCATTTCTGGTATACTTACTCATTCGAGGTTGGCTGGCCCCAAACACTGCAGTAGTGCCAACTACAGTACCCACCTTTAAACAGCAGAAGAGAATTGTGACTCCAAGGACAATAACGGCGAAAATTGAAACAGCGATGATGATTGTGATTGTACTGGTGCTCATTCTCTCCTCAGACGAACCTGAAATACCGTAGTTCGCTAGGATATACGGTATAGAAAATGTGAAATATCGAACGGAAAAAGAAACTCACATTTTCCTGTCGTTGTTTTGTTGTGGCCTGTTTCGCATGAGGTTTCATTTCCGGAGATAACTTGAGTAGTTAGTGCGAAAAGCAGGAATAGGTGGAGTATCTGAAAAGGAAAGTATGTTTTCGGAGTAGAGAAGTGGATACGGTAGTCTACAGTCAGCAATACGGTAGCACCATCATCCTACAAACCAACCATTTTGGCATAGAGAGTGAGCGAGTCGACCAGTCTTCAGCAATTACGAGGGGACGAATGCATAGAAGAAGATTCGAAATGCTTTTATATCGTGTGAAAAATGTAGAACAATCAAGATTAGCTTTCACAATTGTAACCAGAGTGTGGTCAATTTAGCATTAATCGGTCACGATTAAATTGCCACGATTTGGCGATTTCTATCTTCTTCGTAATTTCCCCGCACAAAATCATAAATTTCATGGCCGCCTCGAATATATCGAATGCTGAGCATTCTCATCGGATGAGTAGCCTAGTCTGTGAGTATTAGAGGTGGACAGTCGAAAAGCCGGAATGAGAGGGTGAACAAACGAGAACAAAGGATTGAACCAGAACGAACCAGAACCGAATCTTGGTTCTCCATTATTTCAGACAGTGACATTTTCGTCTGATCATCCCTAGTTAGTATATTATTTTTTTAATAAATTTCCAAGATCAGTATAGCGTGCGTCCCGAGGTGACCGTCTCATGTCGAAATGATCAGAATCTAATTGATAGAGGGAGCGACTAGAGTGCGAAATGCGAGACCACGGTCTCTTCATTTTGCACACTCTCTCATCCACCGACCGGTCGAGAGAGTGTGCGAAATGCAGAGACCGTGGTCTCACATTTCGCACTATAGGAGCGACGAGAGGAAACCTATTCGTGTTGGCATTCTGCCACAAAAAGCATGGTAACCCAAGAATTCCACACGGAAAAATTCAAGATAATGGCTCGAAAACGTCGTGCGTTAGCAAATTCCGCCACAACCTCAATGTGGCTCCACGCCAAGAACTTTCCATTGTTATGCACTCTCGTTCCTCCACTACTACAAAACGAAATGTCTGAATGTTTGACTGTCTGTCTGACAGACTTTGTTTTGGCATTTTTCTTATTTTTTTCAGATCTTCCCAGATCCTTTTGCATATGATAACTGACCAGAACATCTTTCAAAATATAATTTTAAAAATGCGTTAATTCCATGGCCAAGTAGGTAGCGCGCTTGTCTAGCAATCCGAGCGCCACAGGTTCGATCCCCACCGCGAGCAAATCAGTCGGAAACTGCCCTACCCCTTTTTGAGTAGCTTGAAACACTTTTTACCTGTTTTGCCGAGTTATAAAAAAATCGAACTTTTGCCAAATACACCGAGGAGTGTCGGGGATCGCAGGAAAGTGTTTTGTGATGTCGGAACCGTTTCTAATCCTGTTCGAACACGTTTCATCGTGATGTTTTCAATTAAATAAATCAGTAAAACATGCTGAAAAAATTTGAACGAACTGTACCTTGCGTTTCCATTGTAGAAGGCTCGTGAGGCTGAGAGAGATCTAAAAAAATTGCCGCAGAGCCACGAAGTGGCGTAGTGCTCTCAGCCTCGCGAGCCTTTTGAAACGGAATAAGCCAGTACTTTTAATGAAGCGATTAGCATTACTGACACTGAATTAAGATTCAATTCGAAATTGAGACATGGAGTCAGGTATCAAACTCCTCCTCACCATAAGTAGGATACCGTGATTCCAATGGACACGACATAAGTCTGCTTCCGGGCTCCTCCTGGACCGAACCTAGAGACGGCTACCGAGCTCCACTGGACGGGGAATGGAGCCGGCTATCGAACTTCCCCTGGACAGAGCATGGACCCTACTACCGAGCTCCCCCTCAACTGAACCTTGAGTAAGCTAAAGAACTCTCCCTGGACTAAACCTGCATCCAGAACTATGAATAGACCGTAGTATACACAGTGCGCTATTGTATTTATCATAAACTCAACACTTCCCGGTTAGTTATGTTCCTTGTTGAAATGTACCGCATTAGTTTAGTGCACCTGCTGATCTCTTGTATCTAGTTTGTAGTTGGTCGCCGAAAACATGCCTAACTCTATCTCTCGAATATTTAATTTTCTCGAAATCGCTCTGCTGACACACTCTTGTGTGACGTTCTTTACGAAAATTAAACGACGTTTTACCTACGGCCAAACGCAATTTAAAACCCTTCCTGATTTGTAATTAACTGTACTCGGAAAACACTACGCAGGCTACGTTAACGCTATTGCATTTCGTAGCAAGGTTCAATGGGAATTGAACCCATGTCACTAGTCATAATGTTCTATTTTCATCAAAAGTTGTTAATAACCGGAGAATAAAATGGATAGGAAATCGAATTAGAAATGCTTGCAAATATCTGAAACACTCCATGAAATATTTAGCGAGTCAATGTTCTTTTACATTCATTTTCATTGACATTAACGGCGCTCAAATTGTTGACGACATCGTGAAATTGAAATGACTTCTTAACTGGTATAGTCACGCGCTTTGAACTGCGTCGATCTAAACTAGATCACTTTCTTGACAATTTCCTTCCTGATAGCGGTCACTCCTAGATGTTTCTCAATTGCAATGAAGCATTCGACAACGCAGGATGCTGGTAAGTCTGAGTCAGTAGAAACGGGCCCCATACAGACGGTTTGCTTTGGAAGCATATTCTCATCAAAAAATGACCTCAACGTAGGAGAAGCAATTCGTCGGAAAACGCTGATAAACTTTCTTCCCGCGAAAACCCTTTGTTTGGGTTCATGCATATGTACTCTGAACTATGCCACACCCTTTTTCGTATGCTTCAGTTTTGTTTCAATTATGGCTAATTCATCGTACATCGATTCGGGCGTTTTCCAATTTCTATTTTACGCAATGATTAGCATCGAGATAATCGTACTGATGAGCTCTATTGTTCTCGGCATTGTGATAATAAGCATACTTCGAAAAGTGAGTGCTAACTATAAGAAGTTGATATAGAATAGATTTGTCTTTATTATTTCAAAAGAATATTAGGCAAAAAGGAAATGACAAGGATTATGTGTACGACTTAGAAATGCATTGTTTCTTAGAACAAAATCGTCCACATAAATTTCACACGAATTGTCACACTTTATTCGGCCCACCTATATCTACTTGCTTCCTGTCGTACGATTTTGATCGGATATCAATTGAATATCTTCGAACCAGGAGGTACGACGCAAATAAGTACTTATCCCACTCCAGTCGCCGTACCAATTGCTCATTTCGCGAAATGACCTCCACCTTTTCATTGTCTTTCAAAATCATTTTAAGGATCAACAAGTTTAGAATACGAGAAAACGACCCCCAAAAAAATCCTTGTCTGGATGAGTTTTGGTCGTTTACTCTCTCGTCTTTTGCTAGTACCAGTAGCTTGCATGATGAAATATCCTAGTCGGTCTAGAAATGACCGCAAGATGCGACTCGCTTCGACCTCGAAATGTGGGTCGAAAATGAAAGGATTTGACCGCTCAAACAATAGAATTCGATGTCGAATTGGAGGGCAATTGGTACGGCGGCAGAGGATTATGACATTCTGACGCCGAGGGAGCGAAACAGTTTTTTACCATACATCACTTTCAGTACACTTTAAAGTGCTATTGGTATTGTAACATAATTCGATTTAGTGGTTTTCTTCCAGAGTCTTCATCATGGACTAGATTGGTTCTATATGTTTCTTCCATTTGTCATCTTCACGAAGTCTGCATGGGAGCTGCTGTATTCCTCGGCGTAGTTCGTTAGAATATCGATTTTCCCTCAATTTTTTTTATTTTCAGATCATAGAAAGATACTTTGCTACACTTTTCTACGATGACTATGAGGTTACCAGTATATAATTAAATTTTAAAAAAAATTATAATTCAGACTAAACCAAGGGGTTTCATTTCCGCAATAATATGCCTCTCGGCTTTTGTTGTGAGCGCTTTCTTCGCCTATGCAATGATTTTTGGTGGGTGATTTTTTGTGAATAAAAATTATCCAGACTATTTTTAAGCGGATATAATCAGCTGCAAAATTATTTATAGTACGTATTCTCTTGTTAAGGGTTCTATCTCAACCTTGTGCAAACTCAAAAGCTATTTCTTCTTCTAGGAGGAAATGTGGCGCCGATTGCTACAATCGTAAGAGTTTTTTTTTGTTTTTCCATAGAATTATTATAGTTATTTTTTTTCGTTATTATGTAACGGCTTTATCAGCTTGTACAATACACTTTGTTAAGCAGTGTAATTTCTTTCAATTTAAGGTAGCACTACTAATTTATCGAAGAAATCGGTCCGTTCGAGCTGAAACTCATTCTTCAACTACGTATTCACTCACTGCAAAATTTCAGCTGAACGAGAATAGCCATGTTTTCACGGTATTTTTTCATAAAAAAATCAATGGAACAAAAGAACAAATATTAGTTAATGCGGAACCTTGCGTATCTTGGAACGCCGGTGATTGTTCTGAACACTTTAGTGTTCGGTTTGCACCTCTACTATGAAAATAAGGTGAGGAAAACAGGAAAGGAGCGATTACGTTTTTATTAGCAGAACACAAACCTTTCGTCGTTGTTTGGAGAGTTATTCGACCTAATTCATACAGTGTGAGTGCATTAATAATATATTATGTTATATATACACATATATAGACATGAAAGATGGAAAACAACAACTATGTCAGTGCCTATACTGCTCTAGCAGTCATCTTTATATTTTCTCTTCCATCGTGGAGACGAGAATTCGCCCTGATCTATCAACCATGGCAAGCAAACTGTTCACATACATATTTTTTTTAAATATTGTTCAGCTTTCCAAATCATTCGCTTTCCCCAACTGTCGTTAATGTTGTGCAACATTCCAATGTTTATTTCGAGGAGCTCATTGGCTCATGGGAAATAAATCGACACTGATCGATTTGTCTTACTAATAAATCCCGATTTCAATGATTGAGATCTATAGATCGCAGATTGGTCTCGCAGAGGAATGAAATCGTAACGGAACAATAATAAAATGGTCAGCAACAGCGGCTAACTGCTTTATCTTCTTTCAGCTGAAATACTATGGTTGTGAAAGAAACGAGAGTGAGGCGAATATATGATTACCAGACATTGGCCAAGAAAAAATCTTTAAAAAAAAGTTTAAGACAACAAGACCGCGCGATAACTAGAAGAGAATTGAACGAACTTGGATCGTCTAACGAAAGATTCATATTGCGATGTGCACATTACACAGTACTCATACGTCATTTATTGGAGAAAAAAATCAACTAGAGCACATATTCTTTTCCAGACTTCTAACTGTCTCAGCAATTGGCTTGAATACGGTGTCCGCGATGTTCGTAGCAACCATGTAGTCTATGTGATTGTAATCATCCAATTCGACTCCGCCCTATAATAATCGATTTTCTTGGTAACTGAAATTTGACTACCTTGACGACTTCTTTCCTCACTGTCTTGAGAATAACACGCTCCACGTCTTCCGGCGTCGCGAGCCAATCATTTTTGCTCCAGTAGAGGTAAATAGGAGAGTCGATCAGACTGTAGTTGTAGGGGGGCGCAGTTACCTGAAGAAACCAACACGGTTCGAATTCGCTCAAATACCCTCAGCAGAAAAATTAATAAATATCGGTGTATCTTAATCGATTCTCGCCATTTCGGGTAGATGTCTCTTATCGATTTTCGGAAGATGTTTAGGATCTCGCCAGAAATATTACCTTTTTTTCCGTTCTTCGACCAACATATTTGACTAACCTGTCCGTATCTCCTCATATTCTCCTCCGGGTTGTGATCCATGTGCTCAACTTTCAAGTGAGTAGCCATCTAAATAGTTATTTTGATATTTGCACGTATACGAATCAGAAGAACGATTTATTGTGAACCTGTGCCCAATGGAGAAAGTTCCAGGTCGAACTGCCACAGGGAATATGCGAGAGATAGACAGGAGCTCGCGACTGTGATGAATAGAGAAATAACAAAGCAGCAGGTTAAATGAGAGGTAAGTTAACCGCGTCAGCAGCGAAACAGTGCGGGGGAGAGCAGGCATTGTTTTGCCTCTTAAAGAAGGTGTTCCACGAATGGTTCAGACCTTTCTTTCCCCCCGAAGTTCGACTTTCATTTCTGTTGCCAGAGGTCGGTGAAACACAAATGGAGGTAGCGTTTCCCTCGCGCACCCTCCTCGTCTTCCCCTATCTCACTCCCGTTCTCTGACTTCTTCTCCACAAAATGCCAACTCCCACCGCGATCCCTACAGCGTCAATGTGAGATACTGCAAGAATTCTAGGCGTCTTGGAGAGTTTATTACAAAGAACTCCCTTCAGACTAAATATTGAAAGATGCGATTTTCGAGGCTCTCATCGGGTATTCGATCTCCATTGACACACAGTGAGAACTCAGTTGACTAAATATTCGTGGGACACCTTTTTTAAGCAACCTGTTTTTCCGCCATTAACTGGAAACGAATAACAAAATGCTCACAATGTTAAACATCTTCGTTGTTGGTCCAAACAGCAGATGCATGTAGTCTTTGCAGACCTGAATTTGAGCCACGCATATTTTATGAGCGGCAATGAGAGTAAACCTCTTGGCCGAGTATCGGAATGTACAGGCACAATTTAATGGCCTCTCGATAGACGAATCCGAGTCCGAATACAATTTCGTGCGATCCGAGATATTGCCGATACAACTGAACGGAGGTTTTACTATTTCTAACTGTAAAATATGAGCGCACGTCGGGTAGCCATTTGAGGACTTTGTATGCGAAGAATCCAAAGCGCGTGAATCCTTTGGCATAGCCTGCGCTGCCCGCAGCAGCCACCTGGAAGAGTCCCTTCACCTGCAAAACCTCCGTCATATCAAGTGAAATTCGGAAGTGAAAACTCCCCGATATCTCCTAATTCTTTCTCGTAATATTTCAAATCCTTTTGGGCCTCGGGCACAGATAAATTGTTCAAAACTACATAAATATAAACCGAGCTAGTCGCACTCAAAAATATATAGGGTTGATGCAAAAGTTTTGAACGATTTGATGTGCGAACTTTGCGCTTTCGCTTTTAGACCATTTCAAATTATCATGCCTTGTGGTCATAATATGTTGTAGGAGGTCTGTTAATTAACAACTTCTATCTTTGGTTTCATTTCACACTCTCACGGGCCGCAGAATATAACACTGTATAAAATCGATGTCATAATTCGAAAAAGGGAGTAAAAAGAAAATGGTTCTCTTGGCGTCAAGAATTTTTTCCTGAGCCTTAGCTTAGAATCAATTATAGTACCAAAAGTCCTCTTTCACTCTACGGTGAGAATGAGCCGCTGCTATATTTGTTTTATAAGTTATGATTACCCAGATTAGGTTAGTCCGGGACAAGTAATGTCCCGACTATTTCAAGTCATTATGTGGAATGTGAAGCCATCAGCATGTACTGGTGCACGATTTACTTACTGACAATTTCCCTTCATTTTACTAGTGGTACTTTATAGTGAGCCCTTCTGCGCTTTGCAAGAAACAGAAAATTCAAAAATTGTGAAAATGGCAAATTTTCAGTAAAATTCCAATTTTTGGTGTCTGATTCGATGAAGTGTCCTGAAGAAGTGAATGCAAATCGAACAAAGTTCCTTTAAATCGCAGTACTATTGGACTTTTACTGTAGATTGAGCAGCATAATCTATTGATAAAAGCTTTCCTAAAATTGAGGCAATTTGTGAAAGCACCTTTTCGAGCTCCGATTTCAGACCTAATCGCAAATCTCTGATAGTTTACCGATAGTAGCACCTAGTTCAAAGTGAGTTATACTAGTTTAATGATAGTATGTGCCCTTCTAAATCAGAGCAGAATCAGAATTCAATTCGTTCTGGCGACTCTAAAAATCGAAATACGGTTCGCGCCGTTAAGTTTCGCGCGCAGCTTTCTTGTTTGAGACATCAGTTCTGGCTAGTCCGACAAAGAACCTTGGCTCCATCAATCTTGCTGCATTTCGGACAGATCACCCTTCCAGTAAATAGCGTGAACGGGACCCTGCCTTGATCCATCATGGAGCTACAGCTCAACACAAATGTCGAATCGAAACCGACCCGACCAACTTTCTCAATTTTCATTCCTCGCCCGAATGAAGGGGCAGCATTGAAGTAGTGTGCGATGAAAAGAAGAACACTCAATACATGTAATGTTGCTACAAAGAATTTGATTGAAGACTCTGAATGGAAGCGTGGAAGATTTTTCAAAAAATGCAAAATCGTTCAAAACTTTTGCATCAACCTGATAATTACATATTTGGTGTATTTTCTCAAGACTCCTATCTTATGAAAGGACCAGTGATGAATCGTCCTTAAAGAAGGTGTCCCACGAATTTCAGGTCACATAGACTAAGGACGTAGTAGTGTTCGGGGTACGAACCCGATGACAGTACACTTTATCCGAAGTGATACCGTAGTCTCTGAACTGAGCTACGATCACTTGAACTTTACGTGACGAGCAGGCTCGAATATTTGAATGAAAGTACTGTATACTCTCCAAGGACAAGAAATAGAGAGGTGGCGGCTTTGTAAGGCACTTTTCCGAGTCGGCTAAAATTGCACAAAAGACACGTGACCAGACGGAGTCGAACCAACGACCCTGGGATGGCAAATCGAACCTTTTGCCATTACGCCACAGGATAGGTTGTGAGTGAGAGGCTGTTAGTGAACTATGACAAACGAAAAGCGCGAGTATATCCAGCGTTTGGGTAATTTTCACATCAGAAAAGTGAGCTTATAACATTCACCAAAATCATAACGAGTGAATTAGATTCATACTACAAAATTCAAATGAGAATTAGAAAAAGAAGTTCAAATGACATATCAAAATCTCTCGAGGCTTTTTAATTCCCGCAGTGTACTCGTTCCCATGTTTCTCACTTTTTTGTCCCATGCATCAATTTCAGATTGGGAAGCAAGCATTTTATTTCGCCAGCATACACATTGTAATAACGAGTGGACACACGGTGTCCTGTAACGAGCGTCATACAGTACACACACAAATAAATCGATAAATTAACAACTATCGATCGATGCTCACTCGGAGTGAATATCGATTGGGGTCTACAGTATACTGGTGGGAGGAACAATCGAAGCGGGACCCGACACAGTTCATAAAAAGGGGGACATATCAATGATGGAAGTGGAAATGTCTGTGAGAGAGGAGAGGACCGCATGTCAATAGGGCTGATTGAGTAGGAATGACGAAATCGGCGTCAAAAAATTTGTAATGGGTAGTAAATCTTACTCGAAATTCGGAGATAGGAACAGAAATTACAAACGTATACAATCTTCACGTGGGCTGAATAGCGTATTATAGGACGACCGGAGCCGTCAATTAGCTTACTTTAGGAGGGGAGGAATACGGTGTGCATGGTTTGAATTATCGATTGGATGGGGGCGGGGCAGACCATAATCGACGTGAGATGACCACTTCCGAGGACGATATAATCTCCTCCTCCTCCTCACCATCCGTCTCGTCATCGAATAGCACATTCTGCAGAGAAATATCGATTATTTTATTGTAAGAAAAATTAATCGATAATCTACAGTATGATCAGTCCCTGGCTACTATACCTTGGATACGGAGAGGATCGTGAAGGTGTCGGAGGGCGGGAGCTGAATACGGTAGCGTCCTCGTACAATCGATTGGCGGCGATGGTCACCGCGGGCGACGAGGCTGCAATGAGCAATCGATAATTGACGAGCATACGGTAGGATGAATGAATATTTGACCCTGTCCTTGACAATATACTGTAGCTATTGACCAGGGTCGCATTACACCAGCTGGCGAACACAAGCTCTCTCGCTTTGTAAAAAAAGCACATAATAAGTATAAAGAAAGGGAGTACGTGGGAATATGGTGCACAAGTAGCCAACGACCATCAAACAGTAAAATTAATAATAAATAGAAAAATATGTATACCGTACCTTCTCCATCTCCGGCCACATCGACAGTGTGCGCTCGGCAAATGATGTGGAGGCAGTCTGTAGAACGAATGAATTAGTACAGTAATCCCGCAGATAAAGCAATCTACACGGCATTTCAGCTCGACGAGACCACTCCCATCAATCAAAATCACTCTACCACTTGAATACCGTGAATTATCTCGGGGAATCCCGCGAATTTCAAACAACTGTGTAGCAGCCCAGCATACCTGTAGTGCTAAGAATCAATAACCGCGAATTTAAAACAGCATTAAATTCAAAAATATACTCTTCCCGCGCTGTCCTATTTTTTCAGTGGTGTAACACGCGGAAAATTACCAAATCGGGCCTTGAAATTACCTACCTGGGTGGTTTCAGTGGTGGCTGCAGCACCTCCGGCCATCATGGCTGCAAACTCCGTGGGCCCTGCAGCACCTGCAGCCAAGTTTCCTCTGCTGCTGCAGTGGCCAATGGTAGAATCCTTGCTGGTCCCGTCATGGCAGTCGAACGACGACGAACCCGCTCGGTACATCGATCCGATTCCTGCAACGAGAAGGGTCATGGTAGTTACGGAAGGCATCTATTGATCTGATGGAGAGATAGTGAGCACATAACGACTGGAGTGGCGAAAATGGATCCCCACTCCGGTTATTTACACCAAAGTGCACCGAGTGCTAGCGAGTGCACTCCGCGTCATTTTGGCAGGCTGCCAAAGGTCGTAAACGAGAGTGTAATTAAGGCAGTTCGCATATCGCACCGTGCACTGCTGCACCACTGCACCGATTACGGTGCAATATTCCGCACCACGCACCGCATAATGCACCGAGATGCGGTGCAAAATTACGCACCGACGGTGCGAAATTTAGAAATAATTTCGCACCGACAGTCAAAAAATTTAGCAATTGTTTTATTGATTGTTGTTGCTTATTTGCTGTTTTTTTCTTCTTATTTTTTATATTTCTTCTTGTGATTAACTATGGACGGGGATCTGCCGCCATTTGGGGAGAGATGCACTTGGTGTACCCTCCCTCTCTCTTGTCTCACACGACAACCAACTGGCTATCAGTCTTCGAGCTACGCGGAGGTCTACAGTAACCAAAGATTGTCTAGGATTACTGTAACTGATAAAAAAAATCAGATTGCGGGCGGATGGCCTAGTGATGTAAGCCACTGCTTGCCAGACGAAGGGTTTTAGTTAGTTCGACCCCCGCCCGCGTTCACCAAGCCTTCCATCCCCTCGGTGGCGGTAAAATTGGTAGGAACATTGATTGCGAAAGGTAACGTGCCCCAGAAGCCTGATCAGCAGGTGATACGTAGGTATGTGCAGAGCCGGCCTTACCGGTCGGCCCCGGCAGAGTAGTCGCCAGTCGACGTAAAGTCCTCTTGATTCGGGTAGCAACTTTTATTGCAACTGATATCGATATCTAATCTTATTGTTAGATATTTACTGTGCCCCGTAACTGACTAACGTTACACACTTTACAAGGTACCAATCGTAATCTGCAGGATGTCGAACAAACAAAAGCCCACTCCTTCGTCAGTTCAGTCTCCAGCTACTACGGTACCGGGTGCAAGCGGTACCAACTCGTCATCGTCTCAAGATACTGTAGTTGCTGAAAATACCCGTAAGACCCGAGATTTCAGACTTCGATTAGCGAAGCATCTCGAAGACGGCAGGAAGATATTCCACCAATGCCGTATCCACGGAAGCCTCTACGGCGAAAACGATTCACTATGAATGGGAATGTTTCCTCGGGAGCACATTCTCCTATTTTGATGAAATATTCAATATAGATGATATACCCACTGGCACTCACCCTGTAGCGGCACAACCGACACATACGGTAGAGGTGCAGCCGTACCATGGCAAGCCTCCAAGCCCGTATGTGCTAGGAAGTGACTGGAGAATCTGGCCAAAAATACTAGAAAATTTCATTAGTCTCCGAAAGGTTGCCATCGAACAAAGACACTAGTTTTCCTAGATGAGATTGGTCAAACTATTCTGGATGATCACCTACCAGACAAAGAGCTAGAAGAATCTACTTGAAAGAGACTGTCAAAAGGTATCAGCCAAAGGTATTGGTGTTGTCGGAACGATTAGATTGACGCAACCGACTCAGAAAAGTAACCAAAATCTAGCCGAGTTCCTAACGGAACTACAGAGTGCTGCCAAAGCTTGAATTTGAATTGCATAGCAGTTTGAGTAATATCGGTTCGCAGATATGGGAAAGCCTGGAAAGACCAGGACTAGAGAGATCCAACGGCACAGAAAGTTTACTTTAGAACACTTCTATAATTTAAGGGAATATTGGCCATCACGGTAGAGTCGAAATGAAGAAAAAATACATTGAATATTCATGTACTGGAGCGTCCGCCACCTGCATTATTTGGTCGAGACACAATTAACAGATTCCAAATGCAGTGTTCAAGTCTTCAAAATAGTCTTCAAGAGAATTCCCAATGCCCCTCGACCTACTATCTCAAGCAGTATCAGTGTTGCAAATTACCCTTACAGAAATGAGATTCGAAATTCTCTGGGAGTGGAACTATTTGTCCTGGATATACTCAGAGGATTTTGAGATAGACATCGTTGTATTCAGATGGTAGATATATTGTTCTTTAGTCGTCGTTAGATTGTTGATTCATTTGCTGTTGTTTGATGCTCTCTTTGTTAACATGATAAACCGGGACATGGAACAATTGGCGTAGAAATATAATTTAATATGTTTTTTTGAAATGCAATTAATAAATGGTGCAATTCCCGGTGCGAAATAATATCGTGAAAGGTGCAAGGTGCTGTGCGCGGTGCGGGATACTGCACCGTAATCGGTGCAGTGGTGCAGCGGTGCACGGTGCGATATGCGAAATTAGCACTCCGAGAGCACTCCCACCCGTCCCTCCTCAAATGGGAAAAAAAGGAGCGGGGCATGAACTCAGCGCGTTTGGAGGGAAAAGAACACTCCTAGAGCACTAGGCTACCTACACTGTCTCGCATTCCCTGTGCGCGCGAGAGAGAGAGAGAGGTATACACCACATCGCACTCAGTGCTAGAGAAGGTGAATATAACCAGCGAGTGCGGATCCATTTTCGCTACCCGAATAACGACCATACACATTGTTCTGGCAAAAAAGCAGTGCTCGATGCGCACTCATCGTTGAAATAAATATATATGCCGCACCTTTTGCTGGTGGCTGCAAAGTGCGTGGGTCTCGCAGCAGAGTCTCCTCCTCCACTACTTTTGCTGCAGTCGCCAATGGCCGAATCCTTGCTGGCCTCGTCAAGGCAGTCGAACGACGACGAACCCACGAGGTACATCGATCCGATTCCTGCAACGCGCGCTCTCGAAGGAAAGTTACAAATAGAACACCGGCGTATGAGAAATTCGCCCCGATTTCAAATGCTACAGCTTGTGACTAAGAAGGGCATGCTTATCCTTGACCTTTACTTACTACAATCAACCCTTACGGAGAACTAAGGAACGTTAAACAGTTGGTATGCATTACGAAAGCGCGAGCACTCGTGCGTTCAGTTCTCGATAGGCTCTATGTTACGATAATGGACCGCGCACGGAAACCAAAATTTATCGCAAACTGTTGTTTTCAATCACGTTCTGTCGCAAAACCGAAGCAAGCTTGATCAAACTATTCTAGATCGTTGTAGTAGTGCTCTAAAAACGAAATAATTACAAGAATAAAGAATAGAATGGATAAATTAAGAACAAAACTGTCTCGATCGGTTAGCATTTTCAAGTGAAACTGGGCGAAAAGATGAGTGCAAGGTGGTCAGTCTTCACTGCCAGAACGACTGGCCATCGACTGGCAATATAATGAGCGCATATAAATATAAGTACTGAACAAAAACAACATGAAAACAAGAAAAAGCAAAATAAATATGTCAATTGACGTCAAGGCGACCAGCCTGTTCCATTCTTGCTAAACACAGGAAGGAATGACCACTAAACATAGTAATAATTTCGAGAGCGCACTTTTTACTGCCTTCGAGTAGACGACCGTAATTCTTCATCAATGTTAGCAGGAAAAACTGCACAAACAGCAACACTAACTGATTTTATTGTTTCGTGGGACACCTTCTTTAAATTTCCCACGTATAAATCGTCAAACGCTAACCTTGCTGTTATAAGATGGATTCTCAGCGAGAGCCATAAACCCGACGATGGTTCCTTGTGAGTGGCCTATCCAAAAAGTACCACTGCCACCATTTAGTTCAAGCACTTTGTCTATGAACGCTGGAGTATCGTACTTTGCGAATTCGTCAAGCCTGAAACGTATTTCATTTTGTTTTGTTTCTAATTTTATAATTCTTTTCCTGCTCTCCCGCTTTTGTAAAATTCATTCTGTAACAGCATTTATTGTAGTCGCTCATGTATAAAGTCGCAACGATAGGGTGTACGGCAAATAAATAAATAAGTAGATTGCTTAGAGTGAAGTGAACTGACGTGAACTGCCAGAACTTGTTGTCCCATAGATAAAGAGTCTTATGTCGCTTCCCATATGTCGTTCCTCGATGGTTGAGAATGAACACATCAAATCCCGCGTCAGCGAGGATGAAAGCTGGGAAAATGCAAATTTATCGGTGGGTCCCTTGACTCACAAAATTAAAAGGGTAGGCATGCCTACCGGGGGATGATTCGGGTGGGTTGAGAATGAATTGTGCTCCTCCGCCACCAAGGCCATGCGACATCAAAACAGCCGGACGATTGCATGATGCATCTACAACAAGGTGAAAGAAAACATCTCCTTATCTTGGCTCCAAGTCCTGAGGGAGTCACTTCCAAGGCTTGGAGATAGAGTATTCAGCAACACCGAACACTCTTTCAACAATATAGAGCACCATCATTATCAATTTTTTAAAAGTAGATATTCTGTTACTTTTATTTCTTTAGCTATTTAGTATGTTAGGAGAAAAATAGAAAATGCTTACTTGGCGCATGATATCTGCCATGGGGAATTCTAAACAGGTCTAGAATGTATCCATCCTGTGTGACGACGTCGTGCGACTCTGCCGGATATCCCCAGTATCGGATCATCTCGATCTGAAAGATCCCAATCTTCTTCGACCCCTATATTATTCAGAAAAAAATATCACGTTTTTCATCTACCCCTATACATTAATTGCAACTTTCCCGCGCGAGTGGAAGAATAACATATTCAATGATGAATATAATAAGCATCTCTCACCGCATTCATGTACTGTTCCGGATCTTGGTATTCGTTCGCCGAGCTGAAGGAAAGCCATAGAAGAATGAGCGAAGACTGCAGTTTCATCATCACCACCTTTCCTGGTCGTCTTCCCTGGCCTTCCCTCCCTTATTTATACAGTATTCGAACAAAAGATAAGAACAACGCATGCCGTAAAGGGCAAATAGTTCGAAAGGAACATATACCGTGATATTTACAGTGCTAAAAAACAACTAAGTTTACATCACGTAGTGCACGATGACTGGAATCTTCTAATCACATCATGAAAGCGAAAATTATTTGTTCATTTATTTTAGTTTTCCATGTGACGCGTACTTTTGTGTTAGTATGCGGTAGGGATGCAAGTTCGGTATTCGTATTACGACTCTCTCAGCGAGAGATCGGTAAAACGGCCAATACGGGGGAGAGAACGGGAGAAAAAGAGACGCAAGGGGTTCGGTAATACCGAAACCGACGCCGAACGGGCAACCCTAGTATGCGGAATTGAAAAAAGATTGTAATACGAGAGCGTTCCTAAGGAACATGCTATGCCGCTTTCATCATGAATTTAAAGCAAATCAATTCAGCTTGTTTTTTCCTGGTTTCCGGAGTATGGCAGAAAATACTTAAATTGTGCAGCCGAAATTTCTCATTGTTATTAATGTTTGAACACAATTTATTTAGCCCAACGACCTACGCTTCAAAAAACCGGAAATTCATATTACGTCATGCCCTGAGGCTTAGAATCAATTTCAACACTTGGCTTTGGCATATAACTTATCCGAGTAATGGTCTGACTCACTCAATTCTGCATGCTCTCTCGCGTTGTCTGATCGATGATAGAGCATGCAGAATGAGGAGAGCCTGATCATTTCTCACTTCTCCACTTGGGCCACCGTACATTATGATATGTTTATCTCAACAACTCAGAATGACATGTTGATCCACAAAGATAGTATATTAAAGTACTTATGCACATAACTTAATTTAATCGAGATAACATTAACTTAAGCACATGTTCTTCTCCAAACTTCTAACAGTCTCCGCAATGGGCTTGAACACTGTATCTGCGATGTTAGTAGCAGCCATATAGTCTATATGATTGTAATCATCCAATTCGACTCCGCCCTATAAATATCGATTTATAAAAATTAATAAATCTTATTTCAATACCTTGACGACTTCTTTCCTCAGCATCTTGAGAATGATATGTTCCACGTCTTCCGGAGTCGCGAGCCAATCGTTTTTGCTCCAGTAGAGGTAAACAGGAGAGTCGATCAGACTGTAGTTGTATGGGGGTGCGGTCACCTGGACAACAACAAAGTTCATGCTCGCCAAAACTATACGCTGGGAAAAAACTGAATTTTGGTGTATATTCCTAAGATTTTGATGACGTCGGTACATCAAATAATAGTTAAAGTGTTTTTAAAAACTGGAATTTCCACTCAACAAATGAGAAGACATCAAAGACCAGCTTAAGGAAATTATTCACTATCAAGATTGCTTTAGTTCAGTTCCGCGAGCCACGTATTTAACTTACCTGTCCGTATCTTCTTAAATTCTCTTCCGGGTTATGATCCATATGCTCCACTTTCAGCCGAGCAGCCATCTAAATATTTGAAGACATTAGAATCCGAGAAAGAATTGATTGTGTACCTGCGCCCAATGGAGAAAGTTCCATGTCGAGCTACCGCACGGAATATGCGAGAGATAGACTGGAGCTCGAGACTGCGATAAATGGATTTGAGAAATTACGAATAGGGATATCCAAATAAAGAGATTTTCGCGAAATGAAGAGTGGTGAAATGAGAGGGGGATTAACTCTTCAAGAAGAGGTGAGCGGTCGTTCCCCCTCTTCAAGAAGAGAGAACAGTGACTTGGCATTGTGACTCTCGTGGCTGCCACAACATGCTAATGTGGACTAACTTCAGATATCCACACTAATCTCATGCTAATTAGAGATTCACGCATCATTTCGATTGAAATATCAGTCGATTGACACTATTAGTCTTCTTGAAGAGGGGCCTAGAACGTAGAACGACCGCTCCCTCTCTTCTTGAAGAAAGACGGGAATCAGAATTCCTTTGTTCGGGGAGAGGAAGATCTTCATTTCACTATTAATTTGGCATCCCTAATAACGAAGTAAGATGCTGCATAAGGGCAAGTGAACCGCGTCGGCAGTGAAATCGTTCGGTAAATGAGGAGAGTCTCTTATTTGTTTGTTCTATTATTTGTCTTATTCTATTGTTTGTTTCATTTGTCTCTTATGCAACCCGATGTTTCGTTATTCTCGAAGTCTAGCTATGAATTATATGGATTAACTGAAAACATCAGTGCTCACAAGGTTCAATTTCTTCGTTGGAGGCCCGAACAGCAGGTGCATGTAGTCTTTGCAGTACTGAATTTGATCGGATAGATGTTTTATGACAGGGAATGAAAATAAACCTCTTTGCCGATAATCGGAATGTACAGGCACAATTTAATGGCCTCTCGATAAACGAATCCAAGTCCGAATGCAATTTCGTGCGATCCGAGATATTGCCGATACAACTGAATGAGGGCTTTACAACTTCAAACTTGAGAACGCGAGCCTCACGTCGGGTAGCCACTTGAGCGTTTCGTATGCGAAGTATCCGAATCTTGAAAATCCTTTAGCATAGCCAGCCGTGCCCGCGGGTGCCACTTGGAACAGCCCTTTCACCTGTAATACCTCGCTTATTTTAAGATATGAACCGAGCGAGTCTAATGCTACGTAAATTTCACGGGAAGAAAGTTGAAATTTGAATTCCCGCAATTGGGGTTTTCGGCTCCCCTTGTCAGAAAAATATATTTTACGCCCCAGGAAATGTTTTTTCTCTACCCCCACCTGGAACCGAGATACCCAAATGGGGGAACTCAAATTAAAACTTTCCAACGGCGAAGTTTGAGCAGAATCACTCCTCCATTGGAGCGCGATATTGCGGAAGCACACACATTTACTAGAGGACAAGCGAAGTTTCGTCGTTCCAAAAATCGATAACTCTAATGTGAACCTTGGCGTTATAAGACGGATTCTCCGCAAGAGTCATGAAGCCGACGATGGTTCCTTGTGAGTGGCCGACCCAATAAGTTCCACTTGCACCCGTCAACTCAAGCACTTTATCGATGCAGGCTGGAGTGTCGTACTTTGCAAACTCGTCCAGCCTGAGACAACGTATTTCAATTGTAATTTCTTTTTTTAAAATATCACTTCCTTCCCGCTCCTTAGCTCCTGTACATTCCCCAATGCCTAATAACACTCGAAAATTGTGCATAGTCGCACCCTAGTGATTTGCGATAAATCAAATGCATTGATTGCGTGGCGTAAATTAAACTGACGTGAACTGCCAGAACTTGTTGTTCCACGGATACAGAGTTTGATGTCGCTTCCCATACGTCGTTCCTCGATGGTTAAGAATGAACACGTCAAATCCCGCGTCAGCGAGGATAAAAGCTGGAAAGAGATGCATTAAATTAGAGTGTTCCTTGGCCCCAAAAAAAGTCTTCACATGCATACCGGGGGATGATTCGGGCGGGTTGAGAATAAACTGAGCTCCTCCGCCCGCGAGACCGTGTGCCATCAACACTGGCGGACGATTGCATGATGAATCTGCATTAAGGAACATCACTAGATATTGTGATACTTTTATTATAATAACTGCCGATCCTCTTGAGAAAGTTGAAAAGTGCTTACTAGGCGCATGATATCTGCCATGGGGAATTCTAAACAGGTCGAGAATGTATCCATCCTGTGTGACGACGTCGTGCGACTCTGCCGGATATCCCCAGTATCGGATCATCTCGATCTGAAAGATCCCAATCTTCTTCGACTCCTATATTATTTGTCCTGACATCAAAGCAAAGGGCCTTCAGGAGTTATCATGGGGGGGACAGAGGTGGTCAGCATCTTTCAACTCGAGGCAACTGGGCCAGGGGAATGGATCTTGTCTTCCTTCAACCAGCGCAGCACTTTCCGCATCCTTCCCTCACTAACCACTTCAGCCCCAAGAACACATGCGAGAGTGAGGGGGAGTTAGAAAGACAATAGTGCCGAATCGGATGCGTTTTAGAAAGTTATGATAGGAACGATGCATGTCTATAAGGGTGGGTTATATGTGCGTATTAGTGATTTTCGAGGGGGGAAATCAAGTGTCCCTTTCGAACTAGTAACATTTTATACGAAGTATATCATCAGCCTCTCACCGCATTCATATACGCTTCTGGATCTTTGTATTCGCTCGCCGAGCTGAGGGAAATGCAGAGAAGAAAGAGGGAATACTGCAACAACATCATAACTGCCACACTAGAGTGCCTTCATTGGCCTTTCCTTCCTTATTTATGCAGAATGCGAGCTATAGATAAGACCAGTACATGCCGGAAAGGGCAAATAATTTGAAAGGGACACCTGAGATGACAATAGAACTGTAAAAACAACTAGTATGGAAGGCGTATTATTTGCTAGAAGATAACTTTGTGCTTGGAAATATGTATTCCCTTCACCCCGTTCGAAGGGAAATTTTGCGAAAGCAGGCAACCTTTAAAAAAAGACAACGGCATGCCTGAAAATTAAACAAATAGGTAATGAGGATTTTAAATTAAATCTGTACCCTAACGTTTTCTATGCCAGATGTGCATTTCAATACATTGCGCAATTACTTATATTGTGCAATTCAGTGTTTCTGTGTTGTGTGTGGATGGTTGAACTGATAAGGCAAGGTCACATTAACAAGGGCAAGTGGCCCCGCAGAATGTAGTGTGGGACTGGGGCAAACAAATGCCGAGAGCATTGGAACAGACGGCAACTGCGATCCACCATGTGACAAGACACAAAAATGCGCTGATAAGACATGAGAAAAAGAGAAACGCACGTAGGAGAGTTTGAGATGTACTCTTTTCACTCAAAAAAATTGAAAATTTGATGCGGAACATTGAATTAATAAAGCCACGGATTTATGCATAGAGGAAAGCTTTCACTGGAGAACTTTCACCTTTCAAGTCTTTCAAGAAGAATTTCAAGTCTTTTTTCAGAACAACTACTTGTTGCCTTTTTTCCAGAACAACTACTTGTTTTAAACATACAAAAGAATTCTTCTCAAAATATGACTTCACATCTATTTGAAAGTGCATCAATTGCGTCATTATGCTTACTTCAACACGCGTTATGTACTCAAATGATCCTCATGAGATTCCATGTTATGAAAGGACGAGACCTGCTTGAGAACATCACTATTCATAGACTATAAGTACAGTTCTAGATATGCATACGCTTTCAGATTCATTCTCCAGTCTTCCTTATATTTTCGTTGTTAATTGAGTGTCCAAAATGATAGAATGTATGGATAATTACAAATTCATATTCGAATTTTGTTACTCTTACAGTATGGATGCCGTGCACTATCTACGAATTCTTTGTGAGCGGTGCCCGATCTTCTTTTATATCAAAGTGAGCACTCTAAGTTACTATTGCAATTCGTCATTTCCACAATAAATCCGATCAATATTCAGATAATTTCTGGTATTTTGTGCGCAAATCCTTCTTTCCTTCTTTTCGTCGCAGTCTTCAGGTCCTCTATTCACACTAATTGTAGGTATCGGGTTGGTGCATAAGTTTCTTTCCTTTTTCCTCACAATATATTTTGTCAAATAATATTCGAAGTCGGATTCGTGTCAGGTCATGCTTAGGCACATTATTATCGACCAACCTTCCTCTATTAATCGCGCACCTAGTGGGAGCCCTTTGTTTGAAATGTGGAAGAATGTGAACTCGGGTAACCAATGAGGTTGAGATCAACAGGAGTTCAAAGTTTGAGTTACTATGGAAAGAAGATGCAATGCGGCCCTACACTAAGTATAGTACTATCTAGTGTAGTCGTGGGCCTACACATCAAGCGCAACATCTGGTTCGGGCAAAAGCGGGACGTTATCTGGAATTGAGATGGAGATTGAAGAGTTATCGAGAATTCGGAGATTTTGAATGATACTCCAATCTGCAGACGATCCGAGATTTAACATACAACTGGTAAATAGCGTATACATGTGCGTTTTTATTGATGTAGGTAACAACTTAGTTGTGCCATTCGAAGAAAAAAGTTATGACTCAGAACGCAGGGTGCAATTTTATGATGTCGAAAATGATGTTCTGTCTTATACCACAAGCCCCATTCACAATGGATCATAGGTATCTCGTGGTCTTTTTGTAGAGTAAGTATAGTCAAAGTATCTCTAAGAAACATTCTTTACGAATTGCATGAGAACAAATATTACGCCAGTTTTAACGGATCCCCCAAAATGCTCATTTTTATAAGTTTTTGCCTTTTACAACTATTTTCGATTTTTTTGATTTTCTTTGAATTAAAAGGTCAGCGAGCTCACAAGTTGTGATGAATGGCGAACCAGTTGTGGTATAAATACAGCGCCCCTATCAATACCCACCCACCCTTATCGGTCTTAAAGCAGTACTAACTCGCGCGAGGCACTCATTTTTAGAGTGAAACTCATTTGACTAGGCATATTTTTGAAATGCGTGATATAACCGCCTAGTTGAGTTTGGTTTTGGGTCGATGTCGCTTGAGGCTATACACGATTGGGCATGAGTCATTCCGGAAAACAACCCCGCGGGAATGCGAACATGCAAACTAATTTCTCATTTTTTGCTTATGTGCTTGAAGATATGTTCTTATTGTTCTCAAGAACAAGGAAAGCTTTACCTAATTCATGTGTATGCTTTTGAAGTACTACAACTGTACTACAACATACTGTGAATTGGGGTCGATTGCTTTTTGACAAGCTGAGATACAGCGCTTGGAAACATCACTACAAAAAAGAAAGAAACTTTTGCACCAGCCTAATAACTCATTCAAAATAAAATGTTTCGGCCAGGAATAGTGAACAATTGTTTTTGAACTATCGTCGAAGTAATAATTATTTTAAAGAATACTGTTCATTATGTGGATGGCAGTTCAGCTATCTGTGTATTGTACAGTAATCTGGCTGTCATTTAACTTGATTATGTTTGAGTCGGTATTCTTCTCTGACAATTTCGACACGAGCGGAGGTTAACCAGCAGTCACTCAAACATATCCGTCATTATAATTTTCAGGAACGCGTATTTACGTGCCGCCCACTCCAGGTAGTCCACGGGTTCGATAGCCTCCATTTCGAGTAATCTGTCAATTTCTTCGTCGACCTTGGGGAGCAGTGCCAGGGGGACATCTCTTCGCTTGCAAAATACCGGCTTTGCTCCTTCTTTCATGCAGAAAGTAGCCACAGCCTTCATGCATTTGCCCAGTCCCTCCTTGCAGATATCACCGTACTCTCCATTTATCCAGTTCAAGTACGAGTCATCGCTCTTCAACATGTTCACTTTCACACCCTTCGGAATCAGTCGGAAGAACGCCAGAACTACTAGGACGTCGGAGTCAGTACAGATTAGTCAAGAAGTCATGAATAGTGAAAAATAATGAAATATACAGTTTAAAAAGCGAAAAGTGTAACAAAAATAATTGGTGAAGTAATTCGAAGTAACTCAATTACTTCGAACTACACACACAGAAAAAAGTCTAGTTTTGCTCTCCACCCTCTCAATCTCAGACCCCATGAGTCTAATATGCAAGACTGCTACGGGTGAAATATAAGACATTTTCGGGACTTAAATATAAGACTTTGAAAGTCTTATATATTAGACTTTTTCAGTGCGCGATAACGCGTGCGCGCGTTTATGGTGTGGCCCCTACCGTACACCTAGCTCGCGATTTTTACTCTATTTTCGCTCTTTTTTCGATTTATTGTAGTTGTAGCTAATTTTTGTTGTTGAATTTCTTGCTAGAAGGTTAGCTAGATGCTTGCTCTTCTCAATGAACCCCTATAACGCCGTCTTTGGTAACCGACGCAGCAATTCTCGACAATTTATTATCTTGCACGAGTGTTGTTCGATTACCTCGTTTGATTTTCTTCTCTTTTGAATTAGTACGTCCTAATCACGTTACTTTCGCGCCGGGCTAATTCTCCCGGCTCTATTTGCATCATTTGCCCATCGATCCATCTATGTTCAGCGTCACGCCACCTTGAAATCACGCCGTTAATAGTTGCAGGGTTACCCGTCGCCCGTCCTCCCAGGGACACTCGAGAAGACTCCTCCGAGGAGTAAGGTGCGCTTACTTTTTCATCAAATTCAACGTAAAGTCGATTCTCACCACGACTGCTCGTGGTTTTCTTCGAAGTTGGTGAAATTACAGGAATTCTTTGATGCGCGCGAATTCTTTGAAGTGCAGGTATACGGTAGTCGGCACGATCGATAATTGATCTCGCCATGATTACTGTAACTAACATTGATCGATTACAGTTGAACGCGTCTTCGAGGTGCCCCCCTGTTTTGGCTGTGGCTTGTGGATGAGACACGCGAGCATCGGGACGAC
Source organism: Pristionchus fissidentatus (assembly GCA_036245785.1). Classification (NCBI taxonomy): domain Eukaryota; kingdom Metazoa; phylum Nematoda; class Chromadorea; order Rhabditida; family Neodiplogasteridae; genus Pristionchus; species Pristionchus fissidentatus. The sequence continues at coordinate 15,828,108 of BTSY01000004.1, forward strand.
TGAACCACGAGGTATACGGTATATGCGGTCTGTATTATTTATCGATTGATTTCAGTGCGGAGCTGATTACGTCAAGATCGCGCGCAAGGCGCCGGCCAACTTTGAAAGTGTCCCGGCCTATGAGAGGTACGGTATCTTTGTCTCACGATGTATTCATTGTTACTAAAAAGATATTGTTGATTTAGATGTGCCGTATTCGACGGGGACGCTGATCGTCTCGTCTATTTCTACAAGAAGGACGGCGGAGAGTTACGTTTATTATTATTACCACTCAATCAATAATCAATAATTGATTGGTAGATCGAACTGTTGGACGGCGATGAGATCGCGCTGCTCATCGCCAAGTACTACAAAGATGTGAGTTACTGTAGCCTTCAGCATTGGGATAATTTAAATCGATTCATCATACTGTAGTTACTGTACTTTACCATACATGGACGGGGGTGTTGCTAGCGATGATTCCCTCCCGCTTTTTTGCTAGGACCCTCCCGCTTTTGGCCAAAATAGATCAAAAATCGACTAAAAAATTAATCCATGAACACGAGAAAAAAGGAAACCAGGGCAGAAGAAACTGAGCAAACGCCGATTGATCCATTTTCTTACAGTAAGATTATCATTGGTGCGAGTTTATGATTTCCTTCTAGTTTTTCGTCAAATTTTTGAAAATAATTTATAAAATGGCTAAATGAGGTCAATTTCTTCTAGTTTTTGGCACATCCTAATTAATTTTAACTGCCATTGTGCCCATGCAATTGGTTTTGTCAATTGCTGATTTAGTTTCGCTGCGGGTGGGTCCATCGCTGGCGATTGCGTAGCGATGGACCCACCCGCAGCAAAAACTACTCGTCCGATGTCTTCCAATTTTTTTGAGTGACTTAATCTCAATAAAAGATTAGGAGAAATTGCCTTTAGAGAATTGCCCAAATTGAACGTCAGCTAAGAGTTTTCTTATTGCGTTGTGTGGAAAATGTGGGGAAGTGTGAAATATCGTGTACGAAGACTAAAAATTACAGAAGTAAGGGAAGTGGATTAGGGTTGTTAAGGTGCCTACTAATGAGATCGTCTAAATCTGATTCCTCGATGTTGTCATGGTCATTTCTAGTAGTGTTTCCGGACCAAAACCAAAGGTCAAAGCTTTGGTGGCTATCTCTCGTACATCCTTTGGAGGCGAGAGGAGAGATACCAAAGGCGTTGACCGGCTACCGAATCTTTGGTTGAAATTGTTTGCACATGAGTTTATTAACTAAGCTACACTTTTTCGTCGAAATTCTTTTCTCTTGGAGGCTCCTCCGCAAAATCTAGCGCAATTTTAAAACTAATACATAATGCTCCGAATAAATCGCCTCGTTGCACTCATTTATGCATCACACCAAGCTTCATTTCCCCCATTATTTTTGTGCTCCGACCCTCCTGCTTTTAGGCTAGGACCCTCCCGGTTTTGACCTCCCAGCGATGAAGCCCGCTCATGTATGGTACTTTATTGTAGTTTGATTACTGTAATCATACGATTTCAGCATCGCTCGGAGTTGGGATTGGACAATCTGACGTTTGCTATCGTGCAAACTGCATACGCCAACCGCAACTCGAGCAGATACATGACGGAGCAACTGGTGAGAGATTACGGTAGAAGGACAAGCGGGATACGGTAGACTAATAATCGATTGAGAAGCGATCAATCCTTACTGTTCATATCGATTAACACTAAGTGCTAGCTCATTATTGATTGATTGATGATTAAGAGCTCATTATTGATTAAGAGTATACGGTAGCGTAGCGTCTACCGTAGTGTGATTACACGCAGAGGCCAAAAGGCACGTAAAAACGACCAAACTTCCCCCATTTTGGCATTTTCATTGTCAATTTTGGAAAAAAATACTACCCACAGTTTCGCCATTTCCCTACCCCAAACGCTTGCAGGGCATAACTCCTGTGTTTGTGCCCACGGGCGTCAAGCATCTGCACCACGAGGCACTCAAATCCGACGTCGGCGTCTAATTTGAGGTCAACGGTCACGGAACCGCCACCTTCTGCCCCAAACTGGACAAGGCACTCGAGAAGTGAGTGAAGGGAGTACGGTACTTCAGAGTACCGTACCTTGTAGATAGGCTATACTGACTGCATAGTGGACAGTTGATGTTGATGGGGACGGGTTTGCGAACATTATGAATATTTTTGGATTTACATTTGCTTTCTCTGCACCTGAAACACAGGAAATGACATTTTAACATTTTTGTTGTATCTATTGATGATTTTGTTGTGTTTGCAGTTCGGACGCTGACACGGCTCGTCGCCTGCGGATGATGTCGAGAGTGATTAACGAGATTGTGGGAGACGCCATGGCTGATCTACTCGCTGTCGAACTTATTCAAGGTGAGAGAAACAATGATGAATTGAGAACAGATATTATGGGGAAGTTGAAACTGCGATCTGCCTGGTTTCGTTGTAACTTGTTGTGCTAGTCGTTGATCCGTCGTGAGGAGACATTGTATGTATCAGGCATGCTGGAGCTAGCTTTAATGTTGATAATGTTCAAGGGATGTGGGTGGGAACTGTGGAGCAGCTTATGCTTTGCTAGTTCAACAAGTATTTGCTTTATTTGGTAAGGTTCAGTAACTTGAAAAGTTTAAATGGCGGGATGGGAGAGAATAATCGATAATTTTCCCCTTTTCAGGTGGAGGATCGTTCTCTGTTCAAGACGACTCGTGACGAGACTCGACTAGTGGAGCCAGCGAGTCTGCAGATGACCATCGATGCTTCGTCAGAAAGAGAGAGCAATTTTTCCATTCTTATATTTACTTGTTTTATCTGTGTTATCTATGATCTATGTGATTATCTATGTGATATTTATCTATCTATTTATCTATTTATCTATGTGATTTAATGTCCATGTTGGCTTCTTGCATTGTACATTCAACAGAATATGAGAAGAGAGTCGAATACAGCCGCTAGCTGGGGTGGGGGAACGAAGGGAGAGGGGCAGTAGTCAGACCACATGGTCTAATATTTAAGACTTTTGAAGTCTGAAAAGTAAGAACCTTCGCAAGGTCTTATATATCAGACCCCCTCGGCCTCACAACATACTTTCAAAGTCTTATATTTAAGACCTTTTTCTGTGTGTGTACAGTCTCCTCAAGAAAGAAGAAACACGGCACACTATCTACCGCAAACTGAGTTTTCAAAGACTGGGATACCCACACACGATCTAAGTAATTGAATTACTTACAGCGTGGGTGATTGATTTACTTCCATAGAAGTAATTTGACCCTTCTAAGTAATTATTTTACTGAGTAATTCAATGAGTAATTCATTTTCTAAGTAATTTTTCTCTGAGTGTAGGAAAAATAATGAAGCAAAGAAGCGTTCTGAAACTTAGTGGAAAATAAGTTTGCTCTTTTCATTGACTTTTTGAATGATAATTTCTAGGAATAATAGAAAGGAGTACATTGTTTGAAATTCTTTTTTGCTTCAGCTCTTCATAGCGCATATTGGAGATGAAGAGTACGCGCAAATGCACGTTGTTCATAACACCAACAGCCACTTCAGAATGCTCACCAATACTTGGAATAAATGACTTCTTGCCACTTCACATCGTGTAGTTTGCGATATTAATAAACATAATACCACGTGTCCGATTAAAGAAGTTTGACCATCAAGAAGCCCTCGTGCTACACATAACTATGATCTCCCCTCACGTTGCAATTTTCACTTATTTTGTCTCTCTTTTGTTACTCATGGCGAAGATAAAATAACAGTATTGCGTAACAGTGTTTTCTCGTAAGTGCTCGATTGTTTTGATTTCTTGGTTGAATTACTAGCAAATCCAGTATCGGCATGCCGTCGGTCTATCTGCCTGAGGAGTGGCAGCATCGGTTGTCTGTAGGTCACAAAACGATTCTCTGCATATCCGCTGCACTCTCTACCGTTGCATTTGCGTGCTTGCTGAAGCAGAAAAGGAGCGCCATCAAATACTCACTGCTATACACGCTGGTGAGTAAAGAAGCATTGCTTTTGATGGTTCGATTTGCTGCTGCTCATAAGGTTTCCGGACTCAAATCAATAAGGTGTCACAAACTCATTTCGATCTTGAGGCCGCTCCGCTTTGTGGTTTGCTAAATATGCAAAATCGGAGGGGTGACATGACAATACGGCAACGCCATTTCGGCACCGGAGATTTACAAAAACAGAAATATTTCTTCAAAATCAAACTAATGGGCGAATTGAAGTTGAATATTGATCAGAATCGGCAGGGTTTTCGAAATTACCAATACTTTGATTAATTAGCTAAATAACTAATTAGTGAAACTTATCTCTAAGATTGTTCAAGTGCGTTGAGTTATCACCCGTTGCCGTAATGCCGGAATGTCACCCTCCGCCAAATCATATTTCGGGTTTGATACTCGCCGCACTCAGAGAAAAATTACTTCGTCGCATGCATGAAGTAATTAATTACTTCTGTGGAAATACACTATAAATGTGTTTGAAGTAATCAATTACTTCGATTGCTGTTCTAGCGTGTTTCCACAGAAGTAATTAATTACTTCATGCATGCGACGAAGTAATTTTTCTCTGAGTGCGCCTAAAACCCGTACATTCCCTCAAATAGTTCTTCTCACTGCAGATCATCTCCATCACCAGCGACTTCAATCTCGTCGTTGTTTTCGATCCCGTGCCACTCTTTCCCGCATTTGGCGTGATTTGTAATGGGATCGCCTGCAAGTTCGGAGTGCCCCTCGAATATATGCTGGTGAATTGGGAGCTGTGAAACTAGAGGAAACTTTGAGGATATATAATTGATTTTCTTAAATAGAATAACAACTCGATTATTAGATACACTATAACATACATACCTCAAGTAATTTAAGACGCCTACTAGGATTCACACTGTTTTCGTTTGAAATGTTTTAATTCTTGGAAAGCATTTTCATGTTCCTTTATTCGTATTTCTTTCCACAGGCAATTACCCTTGTACTAATCGGTAACGTCGACGCTGCTTTGCTCATTTGCATGCTCTTCAGACATCAAAGTTTGGCAACTGGCAATCAGAAACTCAACATGGTTTGAATCTGCACTAAATAACCGATAATCGCTTTGAACAGTGTACAATGAGATTACTTCCAACAATGATCATTACAATAATCAGTTTCCCTGCTATGACAACTATGTCTCTCTTTTTCCACCAGCAGTCAGAGCAGTTGCTAGAATCCGTAAGTATCATAAATATTTTTTAAAAAAGCGCAATAAGAAGGTAATGCACAATGTATGATCCATGAATGTCATTTTTCATATTTCGGAACAAGAATTGTTCCCCTTGCAGGAAGAATTCGGGAATCTTACCTGGCTTCGAGATCGTGGTCAATACATATTGTACACAAAAACTCCCAACCTAAATATTGTCGCAATAACAAATTTGACAGTTCGAAGAAAATTTAGATGAGCTATTCGGTATAATCCGTATTTCAGATCTTAATTCTTTCTGGCGTCCTTCTCGTGCTTGTGAGCTACCAGATTCTCGCGAATATTTTCGCCTTTGTGAGAGTAATTTAAACTCTGCAAAATAATCAATAACTATATTCTAGTCCCTATGGAGTTATCGATACACACGCGTAAAGAGGACTGCTGCTCTCAAGTTGTTCATTCAGGTGAGATATACATGATTTTATTTTGCCAATTTTAAGTGCCGTAGGTTCTATCGATGATTCTCTTCTTCATAATGCCTGGAAGTGTATTGGCACTTTCTCTCGTCTTCAAGACCCTCATTCCTTTCGGTATGTGTATCATTAGATTTGGACTTCTGGTAGGGGTCACAAAAGCGAAATGTTATCGGAAGGTCACTTCAGTTTGTACATTCTCTCCACCAAAGCACGAGGAAACATGCGTAATAAATGCATATTTATTATTCTAGTGATAATTACATTTTGTATCAGAGTTGTGTCTTGCTGCATATTCTCTGGCCCCGCTCCAGTCGCTTTCATTCTGTATCGTCCTTCTGTCAAGTCATTCCAACTATCACAAAATGATTTCTTTCATCCGCAGCGACAAAACGCGAACAACCATCTCATAGGGAAAATATGATTCTCGGATTTATGCAGACTTTTACGAAATAAAAAAGAGCATCTGCACAATACTCAATTGCACGAATTTGTTTTAATGTTTTAAAAGATTTCTTTGTAAAAAGACAACCAATCATTTATTTTCCATTTTGCTTCTTCATTTTTATTTTTGAATCGTTATGAGGCGTCCCTTTTCTTTGTATATTTCGCACCTTATTCTCATCTCGAAATCAATCGCTATTAATTAATTGTTCATAGTTTCTATAGTATGGCAGGATATTTCGTATTGTATTACCACTCAACATTTGACTTTGAAAAGTAACGTTGCATTTCTGTTCATCAATTGATTTTCTCCACGCACTTTTCATTTCTCGCACTCTTTTTCGCTTCTTTTCCAACTAGTTCAACCGTTTCCAAAGTCTTACCATTGAGGGGAAGTGGTAAGGAGCTCACTCTCTATCACGATGCCTTCTGTCTTTCTATCTGAGAAGTGTCAGCACATATTGGTAGTCGGACATCGATCGATTCTTTGTATATCGACCACATTTGTCACTATCGCATTTTTATCTCTGTTGCGACAGAAGAACACTCCCATCAAATACTCACTCTTCTACATATTGGTGAGCGACGATATACATTTCAACTTGTTCTATAGATTTTCTATTAAGATTTTGTGTTTGTTCGTAAACACGCAACACCTAACATTTCCAATACTCTCGTAGCCTTTCAAAATACAAATCCTCGAAAAAGACAATAATATTGCCAATGGCATATGTTTTGTTTTCAATTCCAGCTAATTTCGTTAATTGGCGATGTTAATCTTGTTATTGCCTTCGAACCAATTCCGCTTTTCCCTGCATTCGGAGCGTATTGCAATGAACTAGCTTGCAAATATGGAGTGCCCATTCAACACATGTTTGTACGTTCCCACAAAACTTCACTTTCCTATTAATTCATTAGCAATATTCGAAGACACAATGACATACGAAATTTTCGAGAGCACGAAAGAACTATACTTATCATAAAGAACATGTCAGGCACTCACGATCTTCCTAATGCTAAACATCGACGCCGCATTGCTTATCTGCTTGTTGTTTCGACATCAAAACTTAGCCACTGGGAGGCTCAAGCTTGGCCAGGTCATATTCATTGTCAATTTTTGTCTAATAATCTTGTAGTGCACGATGAAAAGCCTGCCACCACTGCTGATCATCCTTGCTAGTGTACCTGGAGCGGCGACGTTTGTCTTCTTATCCCAACAAGAATCCGATCATTTGCTGGACACCGTTGGTGGAATTGAATTAAAAAAATATAATGATATTTTTCACAATACAAAATGTATACAGGAATTATACGGCGATCTGAGCTGGATACGCAGTCGTGGTTCTTACATGTTGTACACGAAAACACCCAAGCTTTCTATTATCGCCGTGATGATTTTAACGGTTTGGCGCTGAGCAGCGGTTCTTTCTTATCCGATTTTTTCAGGTGCTTTTGACATCGTCAGCTCTACTTCTGACAATGAGCTATCAGATATCGACGAACATATTAACTTTCGTGAGTTCATTTATGTCACAGGACATCTAACAATAACATTCTTAGTCACTCTCCAGTAGTGCTCTCACTCAAGTCAGAAAGAATGCTGCTGCCAAACTTTTCATACAGGTACATCAGAATTGTCATTCTACGTCTTATGAAATCACCCTATGCAGGTTCTATTAATGATTCTCTTCTTCTTCTTACCCTCAATTGTGATGGCCTTTTCACTCATCTTCGATAATCATTTTCCTTTCGGTATGCACTAATCGCATTGCAGCATTTTAAAATCTGTGAGAAAAAATCGAATTTAACCAATCATAATAATTTGAGAATTGTGTCTGGCCGCCTATTCTCTGGCTCCTCTCCACTCGCTCTCATTCAGTCTCGCTCTCCTTTCGAATCGCTCCAACTATCGCAAAATTCTCTCGTTGATATACAGTCAGGGCCAAACGAGGACCACTTTTGCATAAATTTGCTTTACTTCGAAGTAAATTTGCAATACGATAAGGGGTAACAGTGATTTGCAATACGATAAGGGGTAACAGTGATTTGCAATACGATAAGGGGTAACAGTGATTTTTTTTAAAAGTCAAAAACTGTAGAAAAAGATGGCCGAAATGTCGGCCAACTTCTATAACATAAAATACAGCCCCCCTCCGGTGATGTGATTTGCATGAAAGATATACATACATTGTATTAATAGCGCCAAACACATCGTTCCATTCCGACAGAAAAGGTTTCGAGACGATTTCGCTAGCGCACTATCATTTGGCAATAGTTTCACTGCCGCGACAATAGGGCAGGGTGGTTATGGGAACGCGCACTTTACACGAAACGGGGTTGAGACATCTTTGAGACGCTAGGGAGAGAGGCCGTGTCAACCCCGTCTCGAGTAGCGTGCAGCCATCGATCACCTTCCTACAGTAGATTTTGTGGTGTCAGCCGCACACAACATGGTAGATTGGGAAATCAACCGCTTTCTGGATGCCATAACGGGGGATGGAATGATGTGCAAACTTGCTGTTAGCTCTAAAAATAAACTATTCGTGGTGATTTCTTCATGTGTTATTTCATTGAAGATAATGTGTTGATGATAAGTTCTGATTTAACTGATGTGGTTCCGTTTCCATATGAATGCACCGAAAAAAAATCAGCGGAACAACGGCCAAAACAATTGTTTATGTTCCGTATATTTTCCAGATGTTGGGAGCAAAGGATATGAGAGTTTGGAATATGAGAGTTAAATAGCTAGAACAGAAGTGCCGGTTTTCGGGTGAGTCGAGGATCGAACCACTTTGATTGTGTTGACATTTCGACGAAAACACCGAAGCAGCGTCATTCTGAAGCATAAGGGTTTATCCACGTATAACTATTATAATTCATCTACGCCCGAGGCACAATGGGATTTGAAAATTTTACAAAAAATACTTGTAGGAAGGACTCCTCGTTGTTGTGCATGCCCTCTAGCTATATGTCCTTCTCTCTATTAGAATTCTCTCTTAGACGCCCCTGAGTAAGTAGAAGAGCTTGCCGGTACTCCTTGATGGTCCATATTAGTACGCTGCCGTCCAGAAACGGATGGGAACCGCATAATATCGGAGTGAGATCGGACATAATCGAGAGAGAGACGCCGAAGAATGGATAGACTACTTCGATCAATGGAGGAGAATAGGCAGTCACCAATGGAAGAATAGTCTGTACATTGTGATCAACTATCGAGTTTTCGAAATCGAGTTTTCACATTTTCGTGAGAATCTTTTTTATATGCAACTTGAGCTACCATTCGAAAAACTACTAACATAGCAAAAATAAAAGCCCTAGTCCTAGAAAACACCCAAGAAAGAAAGTTTCACAGAAACTAAGTTAAACACCCGTAATAAAACATCAAAGCTCACGTGCTGCACCTTACAGGAGCAGCATCTCGGCGAAAAATTATTTCTGAGGCCTGATGACTCACAGGTGTCTTAGTTGGACCTAATGACACACAAACATGTGAAAAGCTCGATTTTGAAAAATATTGTCAGTGCCAGAAAAATTGCATTTTCTTCCGAGGCTCTGGTGAGAAGCGTTATTTGCGATGAGAATGAGTTACACTCCCAACCGACGACGCTGACAATATTCATATGTTTGGATACAATAACATATTGTGTCCAATCAAATCAAAATTATGGGAATTTAAAAGCAAGGAAGATTTGCTATAGATGATTATTGATAGATTGTTTCTGAAATAGTGGCACTCACTTGATATACGAGCGCTCGCAAAAGTTGATTCTGCAGAGCAATTGTGCGCACGCTTAGATTCGCACTGTTTAGCTTCATGTGCCTCAACACATTTATCATATTAACCTTAAGTACGCAAGTAAAAATAAGATGTATTTAAGTAGTAAGCAAGTAACCGCTAAGTATTCTATAAGTATACTGACCATATAATCTTGGAAGCCGCATACATTATGAATCCATAACAGCTGATCATAGTTATTGCCATTAATCCAACGCCAAAAATCGGTTTCCATCGCGGGCCAACGAATGTTCCGTTGGTCTGAAAATCAGTTTCATTAAAAAATGTTTGTAAAAGAATCGCAAAGGGCCAACATGAAAGTTGTACGGCGCAGTTGTTATATGTACTAACAATTTGCTTTTGACATTTGAGATCGGCCGGGTATCCCTATTCCGTAAAGCCGACAGCGACACCCAACGGGCAACTCTATTTCCCACCGAGTCAACACACACGAAAATGAATCACATTACATATGTCATGTAAAATACTATGCAATTCCGTATATGATAGATCACGTGGTTCAATAATAATGGCTCACCCAAAACACCGCAGTGGAGTAGTCTTCGAGGGGCAGGGGCGTTGCAATCGCGTGATCTCGCAGCATCGGCGTCATATATTCAACCACAAATTCATCAGCGTCATAGAGAAAGTAGAGAACTATGAACCTGAAAACGAGATCCAGATATCGTGAAAACAAAATCTATATTTGATAATTACGTCATCAACGATTCAAACAATTCGAAAAATATTCATTTTGGCTATTATTGCTCTACGGTATATGACGATCGGTGTTAAGATTTTTTTTAATTTGGAGATTCGGACTAGATTTTTAAACTATGCCAGGGGATATGGAAAACAGCCAACCATGCTGCGCCTATAATGTCCACGCACACAAATTGAAAAATGTAGAACCACGGGTTGGAGAACAGCTGAATATGGTGCGATCTGAATTAAAGTAAACGTTACATTGTATTAATTTAGAATGTAAGAATGTATATTTTAGACGATTGGGCAAACCGATACCGACAATTCCGTTGTGTCTCGCTCAAAAGCGAGAAAATATGCTGCACAAGCTTGCGAACTCTTATCAAATGATGACCGCTGGCCCATTTGCGGGGCTTTGGCAGGAGTTTGTGGAGGATGATTATGGGAATTTTTAACTCACCCTTTAACAACGAATAGTCTGTAGAGGAAATGGAAAGCGAGTATGACGAATGAATGAGAATGAGCGCCAGCGAACCAACAAACTGCGAATTTGCCTGACAATAAAAACACAAATTCTTGAAGTCTTGGTATGCTTCTTTACAACACTTATATTTTGATCTGTGTGAGACCAAGTGAGAGAAGAGATTTAGCGATCGATTTATTCGGACATTTCGAACTATCCGATACTACAAAACTATAACGTTTCGAAAAGTTCGGATAAATGGATCGCCAAACCGCTTCCCCTCACTTGGTCCCGCACAGAACCAAATACAATGAAAACATAGATTAATAGGTGGATGAATATGTAATATGAGCTCATTGTCTAGCAACTATCACAACCATTTCACAATCTTTTGCTACTTTAAAAATCACCTATACAGCTGGAAACAATAATCACTGCAGACACATATAAACAACCAAGACACACCTGGAATATACCCATGACCGGCCACACAAAACGCATTGCCCCACGATTCGGGAATCTTAAAAATAGTTCATTCAAAAAACTGTTTTTTTTTGTGAGAGACTCGCCGGCATGACAAGAACGTGGACGATGCCATAGTAGAGATCGATAGATGCGAAAGTGAGCAGTAAATATCGATAGGACCCAAATTCCTTCTTTCTGCATGTGAGAATGAGTGCAATCAGTGTGCCGTTTACTATGATGGTAATCGCTGCAAGATTTAGTTTGTTGCCTATCCTTGTAGTAATAGTCGAACTTATGGCAGCATGATGAAAAATAATGTAGATCAGCTGAAAGACGCGATTAAAACGCGATGTTGATTGTGAAAGCTTACGTTTTTCAGAGGATCGTTGTATAACTGCGCGTGCGCGATCATTAAAGCGGAATGGTCAACGGAAAGGGAAGCTTTGGCAAGCAAAATATATGACTTTCCGAAAATTTGCATTTCTTTTAAATTTATGATATTTGAAATTTGAATGACATACGTCGGCGCAGCTTGACGAGCTGAACAAAAAAAAGACGTCACCGGTACTTTCTCAAAGCTAGAATCGAAAACTGTAGAATTCTGCAATCTTTGCATCTCATTATCTATGTAAATTGTAGGCATACAAAAATTTTGAGAAGTGAAATCAGAAGAGGAGCACCTGGGGCATCGATTGATACCAAAAGTATACATAGTTCAAAATTGAGGTGCAGACATTCTCTCATTTCGGGCGCGTTCTACGCGAAAGCACTGATATGCCGAAATATCACAAGACATGGTATACGGCGTAACAAGTACGGCAAAATAAGAGATAGTGGATAATTAGTGCCTGTACACCGTTCTTTTTGCCGAGATACTACACCACGATATCGCAACAAGCGTTTCTTATCTAAATACCACATATCAGGTGTGAAAATGATTGCTTACGCTCTATCCTTCTCTAGGACCCCGTTCTCTGACAGGAGCTGTTGAATATTATTTTTTTCTTTATCCAATCTTGCAGAAAGTAGCATTGTAGAGTAAACATGAAGTCTCTTTCCGACCCTTCTCTACCCACTGGGAAGTTCCCACACCCCATCTCTAATTGTCTAGATAGTTGTCTTCATGTCGCCACTCCCTCCGCGTGTCTCCCCGATTCATTATCGCTCTCTGCCGTCTCGCATCCAGCGTATTCTTTCACTCTCCATACACCATTCTTCATGTCTCGGCCCTATACTCCAATTTCATTGCGATGCTATTTTAAAAAAATGTTTTATACATTTTACCCAACTATTAATATAATATAATTTCGCAGTTGCCTAAACTAACTCTTCGGGTCCAGCAACCTAATGTCGATGCAAAAGGTGAGACAAATATGAAGAATTCTTGCGCTCTTAGTTCAATCAGATGACATCAGCCAAACGCAAACCCAAACGCAAAGTTGCAGAGTCGTTCTCCGCGACCACCTGAACTAGAGCTACAGGGCCTACAGTGACTCGAGATACCAATTGCTGCACAATACCTTAGAAACCATCTTCGCCGTTGAGGATCTCCTCGTGTGCATCTATAAGCCCCTAGAGGAGTCCTAGATGGGGAAGCAGCGGAGGATTCCCCCTTCCCATCTGGTGGCCGCCCCGTCTAATCCGCCCTCCCATGGCCTGCTCTATTGTTTTTAATGAGCAGTGCTATTGTTGCGTTATTTAATTGCTTTCGAAATGAAAACTGTACACATTAATAAAAATTTTTTTTACATGAAATGTCGTTCGACACTGTAATAGCATTCGAAAGAAGGAAAGCATCGTAACGGTGAGGATGACACAGAAATCAGAATTGGAAGGTGCCCTTTCAACTCCTTCTTTCCCGTATCTCAAGTATTATCTTCTCTGCTAACTTCATCTATGTTGTTTCCGGGAGAGCCCATTTTTAATTTTTTTTTGAATATTTGATTGGAAGACTCCCATTGAAGATCTTCCTGATTTTCTTTCAATGATCAGTGCCTGCAAAGACATCGCTGTTGTAATTAATCACCTATTTAGAGATGGGATTCATCAACTATACACTTTCTGCATCGACATATCCAAATAATGAGATAATGATGTCCATTCATCCGTGACGTTCGTTTGCGAATGGTCAGTAATTACGCGTCATTCTAATAATTTCTTCTTAGCAGGTTTCTGAGCGGAAAAAGAGCGAAATGAGTGCATGGTATGCGCAAATTTTATCGTTCCGCGATATCACTAACTGAAGCGGATCTATTGGCGTTTGAGAGATATTTAAAGGTGCACGGAGTGAAGATAGTAGCAGACAGATATCATTTGATTTCAATTGCATCACATTCCAATACATCGAAATCTAACGTCGAAAAAAATATTCCCTGGAATCGAGGAGGCCAAAATACGAAAGTTTGTTTTCGGCGGAAGAGGAACAGCTTTCCGAGAATCCAGGCTGACCCTCTTGTTAAAAGCTTCACGGAGGTTCGTTAAAAGCTCCTAAAATGGTTTCAAACATTTTCCAACAAAATAAACAAACCTTCATGAAACGCTTCAACATAGTAGACTCGAACACACAGTGTTCTGCAGTACCAAGATTGCGTAGCAGGTACTCGCTCCTCTCCTCTCTCTCATACAATTTAACTCTCTTTGACCCCTGCTCCTCTCTTCCCTCTCCGTTCCCCACATTGTTGTTTACATTTCCTCTTCCTCTCTGCCGTCTAGCCGCCAACTCATACCTTTACCCATCACGCTCTCTTAGCCCTTTTTGACCCTCTGGCCTTACCTTTATTCATTTTCGATGTGTATCGTTGTCCTTTATGTTTTCGTTGATAAAGCATAATTCAAGCAAATTTAAATGTTAATTAAGTTGTCTACACCAACTAACTATGGGAATCTTCCTCATTCTACTGTCAATAGAAAATGTGAGTTAGTACATTCATTGAGTAGCTGAATCGAATGAAATATTGATAAGTTCGAATGAATGATAAAGTAATTGAAAGAATGATCTCAACTTTCAATTACAACCAAGGCTTAGCGAGAGCGAATAGTATGACGAAATATTTATAACTTTAATTTCAGTTTTTTTTTTGCAAATAATAGCTGCCGGCGAGATTCTCTTCCAACACATCGACGAAATGTCTAAGCGCTTGTACTACAAGGTAAAATATCACATTGAATATTTTTAATGAGAGTTTATCTTCAGGCTAAAATAATCGTTTCACTGGAGAAAATCATGATAGCCTAAATGTCATCGAACTCGGTACAGCCATCGAAGCTTCGGAACATTCCGATTAGGAGGTAACATATCTGATATTATCAAGATATATGGAGTAATTAGTGTTTGTTCCTTTCAGGGCCGCGATGAGCGACCTACCGTTCGGAGAGAAAAAGGTTATTTAAGAATTGATACCAACTTGTGACCGGACGAAATATAAACTTCATGTCCGCCTACACAGGAATGCGGAAATTGTCGAAATTTTAGATTATTATTTTTTCAGATCGTGTCATTATTGTACATATTTGCTTGATTATGCAATCCGAACGGTATAAACAATTTCTCTGCATATTCTGCGACCTGCGCATCAATTGAAACAGAGAAAGGATGATGTATTAAAGCCACAGGACGAAAATAGGATCGGGAAGATGGGAGGAAGATCGGAACTGAAAATAACGAGGAATGAGAAGACGCCATTTAACTTAATGACGGCTTATTTTTCAAAGGATGGAGCAATTGAGAATGGAAATTGAATAGGAACGATCGACGTCATTTTATCGCTTCATTCTTCTTCTCTATCTCCTCTTCCTTCCAATCCACTCCCAATTGCCCTGAGAGGGCGAGTCGAATTCATCCGACCGAGACATGATCCAGTTGATGATGTTCCACGGCCTTCTGCGAGGCTGCTGGTGACGCACTCTGTACTCTACCTGCAAACACCACAGTAACCTTTCAAAATTGCCCTTCATTGTTACTGTAGGTGTGCATTCGCAGAGTTCATTTAGCGATACACATGCGCAAATTTCGAGTTTTCAATGAACGACGTGCACACTTGAGCACGGTAAACGGTTTTCAATTAGATCTGTTTCGCCCTCATCAATGGGTGCTTCCGGTCTCCTCCAATATTTTTGCAAGAAAAACGATTGAGTAATTTAGTTGGTTTGCATGATAAACGATTGACTTTATGTTATGCCGCACGTGTGTGTAACATACCGAGTGAAGAATGGAAGGAATGGAGGCCGCGGAATTCGTGAGACTAGCCGTGTCATCGTACTGACCGAAGACCTGCAAACAACTATCAACTCATTCCACGCTGCCAGAAACAAAATTCAACACGTTCCTACAAGTGACATACACGTAAACGTAACAGGAAATTCAGTTTAAAATTTTCCATTGATTTTTTTCAGAATC
The DNA here is from genome assembly GCA_036245785.1 of Pristionchus fissidentatus. Classification (NCBI taxonomy): domain Eukaryota; kingdom Metazoa; phylum Nematoda; class Chromadorea; order Rhabditida; family Neodiplogasteridae; genus Pristionchus; species Pristionchus fissidentatus. Next base: position 15,844,004 of record BTSY01000004.1, read on the forward strand.
TTTTCACCATTGACAGTTCGAATACTTACCGAGGTTAGTACGAGGAAGCCGACAAAGAAGGTTGGCAGGAGATGCATTCGAGAAGTAATGAGGGAGGGGCGTCTGCGGCGTTTTATAGCAGTCGCTGGTTAAGCCGCCTCACTGGCTATAACCATGGATTCATGATTAATTCTTTAGAATCATTAGCTCAATAGACGGTAATACGTTCTATTCACACGAGCGTGACGCCGATGTCAGAGATGATCATATTCTGCACAAAAGGAAACACTTGATTACAAATCAACTGAAAAGGGACAGGGGCAGATTTTGAAAAGTGAATTGAATTTTTAGGACATGTAAACACACTTATCTGAAGTTAAAATAACTCTTGATCGTCGGTGGAGGAAGGTCAATTGTCATGTGCTCCTTGCTGCACGAATTAGTGCGCGAAAAAAGTTTTGCACGATCTTTACTCCAAACTCATTTCTAAAGATATGGTTGGTATCCGCTGTAATGTGAAAGATTCAGGAACTTTATCCTACCATCCAGGTACTTTTTATCTTCATGTTTGCATGTTCTATCAGTAGTGTTTGTCCATGGTGATTTATGTGTTTCATCGACGCGCGAAGCCACTTCGGAATAATATTTGTTACACGATGTGATACACAGTGCAGTAAGACTCTCTATAGGGAAGTATTGCTTACTTTACAGTCGATTTATGGTCAATGCGAAGTGCTTTTAAAAACTTCCTTCTTCATGCATCTACTCACCGTCATGATATTATTCGTAGTATTCAATTATCGTGTGCCATTTAGTTAGATAAAATACAATAATTAATAATTACGCCATAGTTGTCATTATTTTTAACTCATTTATGCAAACGGTATCATACAGTATCCAACTGTTATCTAGTCGCTCCAAATTCCGCAAGATCTCTTTTATCAATTTGACAAAACAATACAAACCGCTTAGCCAAACAATGCTGCGATACAAATGCATACCGATTCTAAAGAGAAACTTTACGGGTCGGAACATGGAGAAAATATGAAAACTAATGGGGGGAATTAAATTGAGTATTCCATGAAATATCACTTAACGGCGCTACGATGCAGACACAGTTACGTTCGTTATTTTTGTTGTGCGATTTTCTCGGTTGAAGCATGGGCAATTAAGATTTCGCTCGAATATTCGCTATAGCTAAATGCAAGATTGCAATTATCGCCTATCTATTTTTATGAAACTTTTCAGATTTTTATATGCAAATTATGGCCTGTAGCGGGGGTGGTTCACGAATTGTTGTGTGAATTGTCCAGCAAGAATATGAAGCAGTGTCAGAGTTCTCTTGTTGAAAGAGAATTTCATTAGAAATCCATTGGAATTCGATTGCCCTATCATTGTCAGTTATCTTCCTCGCGGTACATTTATTCCCTACTTGGAATTCCGGAAGCAGTTCCAATTAGAGAACCCTATTAGAGATATTTCAATTGGTAGTGGATAGAAAAGGTATTATTCAAGGCAAAAGCACCACCTGCAGGTGGTTTCGATCAAAAACTAAGAGAAAATTGAACGTTCATTATTTCCATGTCCTCCGTACGCCACCATGAGAACCGTCTTATATTTCCTGGCAGGATGGTAAATTGGCTCGAATATTGCGTTTTATCGAGTAATTGTATGTCGTCGGTTTCATCAAAGTGTTTCAGCAATAATGATTGCCACTGTGGACTTGCTTCGGATACACGCCAGCCTCTCGTACTTGTATCTTGGTCTCGCTGTAATTCTTAACACTATCGTTTTCGTCCTTGTCAGGTAATCCTCTTTTTCTCATTACGAAAACCTTAACGAAGTTCAGGAAAGCAGACAAATTGGATTCATTTCGCTATGTCTTCTTCGCTTATTGTGTGACTGATGTTTTCTTCGCACTAGCTCACGCTATTTCGCTAATGGTAATTATGTGCTATTCTCGAACACTTTAGTGAGTATGAATTGTATTGCCTTCGTAACTAATGCTATCAATTATGTTTCAGTACTGGGCTCACCTATCTCGCGCTATCGTTTTTTTCCCAACTGGTCCACTCGCTCAAGTTCCCATTCTAACACCATTGGCATTTCAAGTTCGCATTTTCACCCTTAACATTTCTCCAATACGTCGCCCAGATGCAATCAACGTCGTATGTCTTCGTGATGTGTCTTGTTTGCTCAACATTTCTCCACCGTCTTCGACTAGTTAACAGGTGTGATCACAGAGAAATTATAAGTTCATAGAGTTCAATGCAAGATTGTCTCGCTTTTAGTCCGATTATCCTTCTCGGTGTTTGGGAACAGTGTAGAGTGAAATGAACAAGAACACTCGTTTCCCGTTGATAATGAAGGAATGACGGCGAAAGTGAGAAACAAAAAATATAATTACAGACAACCTTCCACTGTTGCCTCTAAACTCCGTGTCAAAGTGATAGATTTTCTCGTCTTCGTACCAGTCTTGCAATGGTTCATAGCATGCGCCATTCTGATGAGGCCCAGTCCGCAATTGAGGTTTCGCAATTGTTGAATTGAACACGTTTGCGAATATCTATAGCGATTTACATGAGTACTATCATACAAGTATTATTGTACGAAATGTACATGTATGACTGTTTCCCTCCCTTAAAGTCATGAAAGGAAATATAAAATTATACCGGAGCTGGTTAGGGAAAAAATTATCTTCGTAATTCTCAATCTCCGCTACCATTCCGAAAAGATTCGTTCTAGGAACGAAGCAAGAAATGCGTTCGGTCAATTGTACCAACTGGACTTCAGCACAATTTACCTTGTCGGAGTAGATGTGAACGATCTGGTACGCGATCTTTTTAAAAAAAACAGCCAATACACTACTAACCATTCTATCGTTTCTAGTCCGAAGTGGACCCACTTCTCACCATCACGGCAATATCGCTCTTTGTAGAGATGTCAACTATGATGAATGTAGTGGCGTGGTGTGGTGAGTGTAATCTTGATTGTGCGAATTGTCAAAGCTCGGTATAGGTCGTGAGATACACCGAACCATTCAATTATCAATCAAGAGCGAACGATCGAGACAAATGCAACGGCAAGTGCTCAAGATGCTAATTTTTCAAGTGGGTTTAGTGCTTTTCTTCTGTTTTTTCTCCATTTAGGAAGAGCAGGTGAAAGGTAGGACGGCAAAAGAGCACAGTTTCTATGCCGTAGGAACATTTATGCGACATACTTGCTTATCTCTTAATAAAATCTCCTATTTCAAAAATGTATTAACGTCATCGCAGGCGGTCCATCCATTTCTTCTGCTCTACACGCCTTCTATTCTCAATTTTGCTCAACTTGGCACCGGGTTTCATCTTTGTGAGGAGGTTCAAAATTTTCGTTTTAAGTCCGAACTTCGAATAAGTATACATTGTACACCTTCCTATACACATTGGAAAAGTTCATAGGATATTATACTTTGAGTAAGTAATTTGACACAATACCACAGACCAAATAATGTAAAATAAAAATGTGGCAGGTGAACCTCATGATCGCATTGTGCATTGCGATCTATCCCGTGACAAATCCACTACTGACTCTTCTTCTTTCTAAGGAGATAGCCGCTCCTCTATCTTCATTCAGATTACCGATTCGACGAAAGCGAAAGATTGCAAGCCAAAGCGTCACTACCTTTATACCGTCCACTTTGAGACCCCAAGGACATGATTTCATCGTTAAAATATAAATAAGCTCGTATTCTTGACTCGTATTCGTTGATATTTTTGTGGCCGTGTACTGCAATAATTAGTATATGTTGGCATGATTTTCTCCAGGGTATTAAAAAAGAAAATAACTTTTTTTCCTGAATTTAAAATTGGTACACCGACGCATGCTTGATTTGTAAGGGGTTGAAAATATATTTCTTTATCGGTATTGAAGCAACAGAAATAGCTTATGTTTTCGTTCGTTGAGGAAGCAATTTTACGGCTTACGATTGTTATTCCAGTTACTGATTATAGTAACATGGTCAAATGAATTAGATGTACTTTCTACGGAAAAATTTATAATAACAATTTACATTGTATTAATGTAGTAAGCAATTGTAATTCACGCGTTACGGTCGTCAACTTCTTGTATGGAATTGGAATTTTGAGACACTATGAGTATCGTCGCACAAAGAACAAAGCGATTCAACACCTTTTTCTCTGTTTAGTTGTTATTCTTTCTTTATTCTTGAACAAAGGTTATTTCGAGTGGTCAACCCTACTAAAGACCATAGAATGTAACATGAATATGTGACAGATGAACCTGATTCTCGCTGAGTGCATTGCCATTTATCCCGTCACGAATCCACTACTGACTCTTCTACTATCGAAGGAAATTTCTGCTCCACTGGCCTCATTCAGACTACCCATACGGCGGACGCGGAAGATTGCGCGTCAAAGTGTCACGATTTTTATTCCGACCACTGCCAGCCCTCCAGCACATGATTTTATCGTTAAAATATTTTAAAAAGACAGAGCATTCGTACCGAAATATTTGTTGATTTGTTTGTGACCGTTGCTGCAATAATCATTAACTGTTGGGATGATCTTTTTTCCATAGAAATAAAGAGAAAGAGAAAGAGATACCGACATGATTTCACCGTAAAAATATGATGTAAATAAGGTAACGCACATATATATATATTTTTGTTGACGTTCCGTACAGGCTATAGTCGCTAATTGTTGGCATGATATTTTCCAGAGAAATAAAATACAAAAATTGTAAGCGTGGTTTTCTTTTGGGGGAGAACAGGGTGAAGACATGAGTCACTGACAAAATTGATTCACCAGTCTCTAAATCATATTCAGCTGTTGAAATCAAGAATTACCTTCGAAACATGCTTTTGATATTTCATCGAAATGAGTATAACTCAAAAAGTTTGTACTCCAATTGCTCCTGATTTTCCTGTTCACACTCGGCCGAGTGTGAGCGGGAACAGTCGGAACATGACCAGGAACTAGGGAAACATTATAAAAAATGGTTCCAATTACAATTTTGCAAACATTTAGCAGTGCACAAGGTCTTAAAGGAGGACGAACAGCTAAATATCCCACCACGATAACCCTGAACTTCGCTTAGAAAACTGTATAGAAAACTGAAGCGAGACGAGAGACTGATCTACCGAGGAGATCCGAGAGGAGTGAGTGGAGGTCGATTGCATTGATACCTCTTCACTCACCCACCATTTCTCTTCCCTCTTCCTTCCCCAAATGCACGCAAACTCGACACGAGAGAACAACTTGATCGAGAGATTTGCTTACCCACGCACGTGAGAGAACGCTCCCTTTGGGGGTGCGCGGCAAGTTGACCCTGATGTTTCCTGAACCCTGTACCTTCTTTGCGCATGAGTATCTAGGTTCAGAGGAAAGATCTGGGTCTCAAATTGTAGATTCCTATTACCGTTTGCAAAATAAAGAGAGTAATCCCATTAAATACATACTCTAATTTTCTTGTTCCACCTCCTTTAAAATAGTAGTACGAAGAAAATGAATTAAATGTATATAAAATATCAAATTTGATGTTCCTGTGTTCGTTTTAGGAGGAACATTAAGAGGAACAATCGGAACGCCATCGGAACAAGAAATTCTTGAGAATCATTTCGGAAGGCGTTGTCTTATCCTTGTTCCAGGTCACGTCTTACAAAGGGAGACCGCATAGTCGAAATGGAGTTACCGAATGCAACCTAGTGGGATACATTAAACGTTGCTAAGATTCGCTCGAAGTAATTTATTTATTTCAACAGCCGCAACGGAATAATATTTGTTACACGAAGGACAGTCTAGGGAAAGTATTGCTTAGGTGAAATGTAGGGTAATTGCACGGCTTCCTTCTTCATTCTACAAGACACCGTCACAACATTGTCGCTGGTATTCGATTATCTCCTGTCATTCGGTTATTTCAAATACAATTACTTTCCATAATTATGTTATACTTTTCTTACAATCTAGTCGCTCTAGCTTCCGAAAAATATTTTTACCAAAATTAACAAAGAAACAAGTGTTGTTGCTGGTGTTCCGATTATTCTTTGTCATCCGATTGTTCCCAGAAACATGCGGCAGAGTGTTCTCGTGAACAATCGGAACATTACCAGTAACATAAAAATTTTGAGAACAGTCAAACAATACATATCTTTTCTAAAAAGATGATCATGCATATCTTTTCTTAAAAAAGAAACTTTACGTTCGGGGACTTGGAGAAAATATGAAACGTAATGAGACATAATTCAATTCACTACTCTATGAGATAACACTTAACGTTGCTACGATGCAGGCATTGTCACGTTCGCTCCTTTTGCTTTGTAAGTTTTGCGGCAGAGGCGTGGGCAATTAGTATGTCGGTCGAATGCGAGCTATAATGCAAGATTGTATTTATCGCTCTATCTATTTTAGAGAAACTTTCACATTTTTAAATTGTTTAATTCTGGTGTTGCCAGTTATGGGGTGGTATATGAATTATTGTGTGAGTTGCCAAAGATTGAAAGTGAGAGACCATTAGAGTAATCTTATTGGACGATAATTTCATTAGAAATCAATTAGAATTCCATTGCCCCCTGATTCTCGGATATATCTCACCATCCTCGCTTTCAGTGCTCCTTTCTTACCATTATTGAAATTACAATCCTAATTATTTCCAATAATATTAGAGATCTTTCATGTAACCATTCCTATATACCTGGAAAAAGTGTTATTCAACGTGAAAGTACGCCCTGCAGATGATGAGGATAAAAAACCAAGGGAACATTGACTGTTCATTATTTCCACACCGTTCGTACCCTAACATAATTATGAGAACAGTGTAATATTTCTACGTAGGATATAAGTTGGCTCGAATATTGCATTTACGAGTTCTCATACGTCGTTAGTTTCACTAAAGTCCGAAATATTCCAGTAATGATTGCCGCTGTGGACTTGCTTCGGATGTACGCCATCCTCTCTTACTTTTATTTTGTTCTCGCTGTAATGCTTAACACCATCGTGTTCATTCTTGTCAGGTAAGCATCTCTTTATCATTAGTAAAAACGTAAATTGGTTCAGGAAAGCGGACAAATTGGACTCATTTCGCTATGTCTTCTTCACATACTGTGCGACTGATGTTTTCTTCGCACTAGCTCACGCTATTTCGCTCGCGGTAATGGTTATGCTTCTTAGAAAACGATTGTCCACGCTCCACATTTCACACACTTTCTCGTTTCTGTAAGCGCTGTGGTTCGGTGTGAGAGCGCGTGGAATAAGGCGGATGAGTTTTTTTTGTCTTTTCATGAGGTTATTGTCTTCTTTCGTTATTAATGATATCAACTATGTTCAAGTACTGGGCTCATCTACCGCACGCAATCGTTTTCTTTCCCACGGGACCACTCGCTGATGTTCCCATTCTTACACCATTGACATTTCAAGTTCGCGTTTTCCCCTTCAATATCTCATAAATAAATAGTTCAGTTGAAATCGACCTCGTATGTCTTCGTAATGTGTCTTGTGTGTTCAACATTTCTCCACCGCCTTCGACTAGTTAGCAGGTGAACAGTCAGAAGAAAAACAATTACTGAGTTGAATTTAAGATTGTCTCACTATTCTCTCTATAATATTCGACTTGACATAGATTTGAAACTGTGCGGAGATAAATGAGCAGGAAACAAACCATTTCCCGTTATTAATGAATAATATCGGGTGATAGTAATTTAATTACAGACAACATTCCACTTTTGCCTCCAAACTTCGCGCCAAGGTGGTCGATTTTCTTGTATTCATACCAGTCTTACAATGGTTATTTTGCTGCGCCATCCTCATGGAGCCCACCCAACAATTGAGGTCGACATAAAATATTGAACTAACTAGATTCGGAAAAGGAAATGAAACAGTGATCATAATTCTGAATCTCTGATACCTTACCGAAAAGTTTCGTTCTAGGAATGAAGCAAGTAATGTGTTCGGTGAAAAGTACCAGCTGGACTTCAGCACAATTTACCTTGTCGGAGTCGATGTGAACAATCTGGTCAGAGATATATTTTCATTTCTCCGATAATAACCAGTCCGATAATGAATTTATCGGTTCTAGTCCGAAGTTGATCCACTTCTCACCTTCACATCTCTCTCCATTCTATTCGAGATGTCGTCGATGGCGGTCGTAGTGGTGTGGTGCGGTGAGTGTGCGCTTGATTCTGGGAATTGTCAAAGTTCGGTGTAGGTCGAGAGATACACCGAACCATTCAATCTTCAATCAAGAGCGAACGGTCAAGGCAAAGGCAACGGCAAGTGCTCAAGATGCTCATTTTCCAAGTGTGTCTATTTCCTTTTTTCGCCATTTACGAACGGTAGGTGGAATGTTCGGCGGCAATGGAGCATGGTTCCATGCGGAAACGAATCAAATAATTTAAATCATTATTTTATTAAAGTTATTCTTTGATGCCCTATTTCTAAGAAGTTTTAACATTGTGACAGGCCGTCCATCCATTTCTTCTGCTATACACGCCTTCCATAATCAATTTCGCTCAACTCGGCTCCGGTTTTAGTCTTTCAGAGAAGGTAAAATAATATTGTCATATTTTAACACATTAATTTTCTTTATCGGCACTGAAGCAACAGAAAAAATGTTTTTGTTCCTTGAGGAAGTGATTTTACGGCTTACAATTGTTATTACAGTTTAGACGCACATTTGGATAACGAACACGCGGGATTTAAAAAAAGAGGATTAAAAATTAATATGCGGCAGGTTAATCTGATGCTCGCCCTCTCCATTGCCGTCTATCCCGTGACGAATCCACTTCTGATCCTTTTGCTTTCGAAAGAGATTTCTGCTCCTTTATCTTCATTCAAAATAACCATTCAACGGACGCGTAAACTTGGGAGCCAAAGCGCAACGAATTTTATACCGACCTCTATGAGCCCCCATGGGCATGATTTCACCGTAAAAATATGATGTAAATATGGCAACGCGAGAGTGTAGATATCTCAAAATTTCTTTAGCAGCTTTGAACCACGATTATTTTTTTATTTTCGTGATAGTAATCGATCTTATTCGGAAACTCCATATCGACTACATGGTCTCTCTTTGTTAATTTTATTGTATGAACAAGTTTTAATTCAACGCAAATAGTTACTGCTAAGAATAATATAATATTAAAAATCAGATATAGTCGATTTCCAGAAATAGTGAACGGCGTAACAATTTGATATGAGTAAAGAATATATTTCTGGCTTCTTATTATTGAATATTCACTGCTATTTTCTACTTCGTTTTGTGCGTATTTTGTCGATCGAAAAACGTGAAATCCACGGGAACCGAAAATGCATGTGCGGAATTGTGCCATTGCTCCTGAAGCCAGAATGAATACAGTTATTTGTATCACCTATAGTGCAATAATCGCTAAATAGGGAAATTTTTGTATGCACTTATGTAAATATGACAAGCTATATTCCCACTAACAAGGTCATTTGCGATATTACACGCGACTTCGTATTTTGCATCTATTGCCAAAATATATTGCTGCCTTCTAATTATTGTGTATCTTTGCTTATTATCCATATCATCGATGGAATTGCATCGAATACACGCTAATTTCTCGTATCTCTTTCTCGGCCTTTCATTAATACTCAATGCTACCGTGTTCTTTCTCGTCAGGTAAGCAATTCTTTACTCTCGCAAACCATTAAATTACTTTATTTAATAGGGAAACTAACAAACTTGATTCATTCCGTTATGTTTTATATGCGTATTGTGGGGCCGACGTTATCTTCGCACTGGTCCACGGCGTTTCATTGATGGTATAATTGTTTTTAAAATCAAATAATCAACAATTGTTGTCAGTACTGGGCTCATCTACCGCAAGCTATAATCTTCTTTCCCACTGGCCTGCTCGCTGGAGTGCCAACACTCACTCCAATCGCTTTCCAAGTTCGATTTTAATTCCTTTTTTCGAATTATCCGGTTCATTTTTGTCAGTTGCAATCTATTTCGTATGTCTTCGTAATGTGTCTGGTGTGCTCTACGTTCCTTCATCGTTACCACATTGTAAATAGGCGAGTTCGGACCAGCCCTCGCAATGTTTCACCTGGCATAGTTACAGCCGTACAACAAATGCTGGACCATCCGTCCGTGCTAAAGTAATCGATGTAATGATATTCGTACCGGTTCTTCAATGGTTCGTAGCATGTGCATTTCTAATGGAACCAAGCGACAAGTTGAGGTGAGAAATAACCGAAAAGCTCATAAGCTAGAACAATAATTTGCAGACATACAGCCAACGAAAGGCTTGGCCAACAATATGAGCTTGATTTTGAAACAATCTACATGGTCGGAGTAGATGTCAACAATTTGGTTTGATCTCATTTGCAATACGCAATAATTTGATGTCCCAGTTCCAGTCGGAAATCGATCCATATTTGGCATTCATGGCACTCTCCCTCCTAATCGAACTTTCTACAATGATCTGTGTGATAGTTTGGTGTGGTAAGTGTCTCAATTGTGTCTCTTATTTGTCAAACCAAAACAGGTTTCGCAATTCACCGTAAAATTCGATCTTCGATCACTAGCGAACGGGCGAGGCAACTACAACGACACGTACTTCAGTTACTTGTTTTCCAAGTGAGTTGCGAAATTCTAAATTCACGAATATTGTCTTCACATTTAGCCACCCTCATTTTGAGGGTGGCATTGATTTGTCAAAACAGAATTCCTAATGGGAAAAGTGATCCCCCAAATTGAAGGTGGATAGAGTTTTGACACAGCAATATGCTCAAAATAACGGATGAAAATTATACGATCGTACGTAAAAAACAAAATACGGACATCTGTTGTTTACCAAACGGGAACGTTGGAGACACTTTTGTGGGCTCCCTCGCCATCGGTTCAACAGTAAGTAACGTTTTGATAGTTTGTTTGTGTCATTTAATTAATGTAATATGTAGAATGATGGCAGTACCGAGGCGTCTCTGTAAATTATTTAAACAACGGGATACCTTTACAGGCGGTTCACCCTCTTCTCCTTCTTCACGTGCCTTCAATTCTGAATTTTTCTCAGCTTACTTTCGACATTCAACTGCCCGCGGAGGTATTAAGAAAGATTTACGTTTGAACCATTTGAACATTTGCACAACCACAAAAAACTGGTGCAAGCCCGAAGTCCTAGAATGGGACAGAAAGTCTCAACAATAATTATCGATTCATTATCCAGTATCGCCCATCTCTCAGATCAATCTCGTCCTCGCTGTCTGCATCGCGTTATTTCCAGTGACAAATCCCCTTCTCACTCTGTTGATGTCGAAGGAACTTTCGTCTCCACTTATCGTTTACCTCAGAACACTCGTGGATTCACCATCGAAGACAGCTAAACAAAGCATCGTCATTTCGATCCAAACCACAGTCAGCCAAAGGGATTTCACAATGAGAAAAAACACCCATATCACTTAGAACCACAAACATTAATATTTTGGAAAAAAAACTTTTAAAGTATGCATTTATCGCAAAAAACTCGTAAATTTCAATTAACATTATTCTAGACTTATGTGACTATAAATTGTTCTAATTGTGCCCTCTAATAAAGTTGTTATGGTCCTACAGCCGGAGTAGACATACGTTTACTTGTTAAAGGGACCCGGCACCGGAAATTAATTAAGGCTCAGAAAACGCAGGTGTGTTGTGCGATCACAAAAATGTAAAAAAAATAATTTAAAAATTTTTTTCTGAATTTTCCGCAATTTTCAAAGTTCAGGACCGGAGCCGGCATATATACACCGGTACGTGGGAAAACACACCACCGGGGCACACCACATGTACCGGTCGCTTTTTACAGCCATTTTTATTGATTTCCTACTTTATTTTATATATGTTTATACATATTCCGCATCAGAACATATATTTGCATTGAATTGGGAAGATTACTGGCACACATCGGAAGAGCGTAGCTGGGAAAACCGCAGGCGCCATCTTCGGTATTTGATGGCGCTGCAGCTCACGGCAAGTCCTAAAGATGCCGCGATTCTCTCAGAGCAGCCACTCCAGTTGCGCGGAGTGTCGTCATGTGTCGGAAAAGTCTTCGTCTGATCGCAAACTCTCCGGAAATGAAGCATTTCTCTCGTCATGTGTTTACATTCATTCTCCAGGTTAATCAAGCGTGAATTCCAAGCATGCATGTCGGGAACAATCACAAATCAATAATCTGATGCGGAATATGTACAAAACATATATAGAATACCGTAGGAAATCAATAAAAATGGCTGTAAAAAGCGACCGGTACATGTGGTGTGCCCCGGTGGTGTGTTTTCCCACGTACCGGTGTATATAAGCCGGCTCCGGTCCTGAACTTTGAAAATTGCGGAAAATTCAGGAAAAAATTTTAAAATGATTTTTTTTTACATTTTTGTGATCGCACAACACGCCTGCGTTTTCTGAGCCTTAATTAATTTCCGGTGCCGGGTCCCTTTAATGACATCCAAGTAAGAATTGAAAAAGGTAAAATAAAGAGGGATATTAAGTATATCTATATTTGCATATGTATATTTAGAGTACTTGTAAGAGAAAAAATATAATGATAAAAAAGTCCCTTTCGAAATCTAAAATATGTTTTCGAAAGTTGTTCCCGGCTTCATGCAATCTCTGGTGATACCTGTCTTACGCACGATATATTTCTTTAGTTTTGTACGTTCATGAACGAATGAGACACACTATAATCGGTAGCTATTTCACCCCAGATTACGTTCTTTATGATCATACACGTTCATATATAATATATATTCCTGCATTGATAATATTTCACCACGATGGATTTCCTTCGAATACATGCCAATCTCTCCTATCTATTTCTTGGGCTTTCAATAGTTCTCAATATTGTTGTTTTCATTCTTGTCATGTGAGTCTTCCTTTTCCGTAAAAAAAAGCAAAAGAAATGGCACAGCAAAGCGGAAAAACTGGACTCATTTCGTTATGTTTACTTCGCGTATTGTGTGGGTGACATACTCTTCGCACTTGTTCACTCGATATCATTGATGGTACTGATCTTTATAAATTGAAACGACTAAAATAAATCTCAGTATTGGGCACATTTGCCGCACGTCATTTTATTCTTTCCCACGGGCCCACTCGCTGAAGTGCCAAGACTCATTCCAATCGCTTTTCAGGTGCTCAAGTTTAAAAAATAAATTACCCAAACCATCTCATTCAGCTTCAATCTGTTGCGTATGTTTTCGTAATTTGTCTAGTGTGCTCAACATTTCTAAATCGCTACCGCCTCATGAGCAGGTTTGATTAGAGGAAAAAACAGATCGGATTTTTTGATGAGACGTAATTATAGGAAGGCTCCCTCTTTCGCGTCAACTATTCGTGCGAGAGTAATCGACGGCCTTATATTCTTTCCAGTTTTCAAATGGATATTTACATCTGCTTACCTTATGCAACCAAATGACGATTTGAGGTCGAACGTTTAAAAAAATATTGAACGCTTCAACTTTCTCTAGAGAGATAGCCAACGACGTTTTCGGACAACATTATCAACTGAACTTTAAAACAATATATCTAGTAGTGGTTGACGCCAGCAATTTGGTAAGCAATATTTCACAAAAAAATGTAGTGCAATCTTCCATTTTCTAGTCCGAAGTTGATCCATTCTTGATTTTCATGGCGCTCACCATCTTCTTCGAGCTCTTTGCTATGGTATGCGTGGTGGTTTGGTGCGGTAAGTATTTCCCCTAAATAAGTTAAAAGAATTAAGTAGAAAGTTAGTACCAGTAAATCGAGAAGGAAGCTAGAGAGCCGTTTTACGCACACCGAACATGCTCCCTACTAGTAACATATTCCCCTTCAGGAATCAGAATTCATCTCATCATTCAATCTTCCCTCATTAGCGATCGATCTCGAAAAATGAATCGACGCGTTCTCGAGATTCTTATTTTCCAAGTGAGACATGCCATTTCCCGTTGTCTTACTAACTGGGATGCCCAATGTAGAGCTTTAGGAAATTCACATATGCTAATTTAATAGAGAAACGTGAATCAATTCTTGTTCCCGGAAGTTATTATGTGTTAGACTTGGTATGGGAAAATTTTAATCTGAATTCCACCGTAGTTTCATCATTCATTTCGAATCCCTACTTGATAATAGAACCGTTGCAGGCGATCCATCCCATTCTCCTTCTTCACATGCCGTCCTTCCTCAACTTTACCCAGATTGTATTCCATTTCCAGTTGTCCGAAGAGGTTCACTATAATTTTCCAACGCCTTTTTCTGGCTTTAGAAAACTTGAAATCTAAAAAAAATATGGCCGGAAAACGATGAAAAGTTGAATGTGCTTTCAAGTGTTCTTAGGGCGAGTAAATCTATTCGCGAATAACAATACATTATTCGCGATTAACCTTTGTTGCTTGCGTATATAATTGTTTGATCTATTTGCAGTAGTGCTTTCAGATCAACTTTCTTCTCGCTCTTGGCATCGCCCTTTTTCCCGTGACTAATCCAATTCTATTTCTATTGCTGTCGAATGAACTCTCCGCTCCAATCCGAACACTTCTATTGAACCTCGTTGGCTTGCATAAGAAAAACAGTTCGGCTGTGACAGTTTTCCCGCCCACGAATATTCAAAACAGACAATTACGATAAAGTTTTTAAGCGCCTATGAATATCGTAATAATCTTTACATACCGAAGTATCACAGGACATTTCATTAATTGGTTCGTTCTATGTAGTTGACAGCGTTCTAGTGCGGCAGGTTTCATGTTTGATGCATTTTCGCTTGTGTAATGTCCGGTAAACATCACTCGAGTATTGAATTTTGGTAACAAACAACGGGTGGGGATGAGAGAGAGAGAGAGCACGGGCGGCTTAGAGACACGACAAACAAACACTTCAAACAGTAACAGACTAACAACGAAATCTGCACAAAACGTCACAACATATTGACGAGGAGCGTATAAAAGAGAGCAGAAAGTAGAAAAAGGAATTTGCCCAAACGTCTACCAACAAAATGAGTTTCTTCGCTGGCAGAGTTATCATTATCACAGGTACTTTTCGCTCGATTCTGGGATAATCTAGTAGTTTTAGCTACAACATTTTTTACAGGTTCCTCTAACGGAATCGGCCGAGGAACTGCGGTTTTGTTCGCTAAGAATGGAGCGAAAGTGACGATCACTGGCAGAAACGCGGAGACTCTTGAGGTTACACAACGATCTAGATTTTTGCTCATTCATTAAATAAATAAAGAATTGAGGAATAATGAACGAATAATATTGTTTTATCATCGTTTGTTGTTCAGGAGACGAGACAACTCTGCCTGAAAGCTGGAGCGAAGGACTACGAAATTCTTCAGGTCTGTACATGGTCCAAAGACTTTTTCACACGATGCTCTTTTCAGTTGATTGGTGACGTCACCGACGAGTCTTTCACCGCCAAACTCGTCTCCGCCACAGTAGAAAAGTTCGGAAAACTCGATGTTCTTGTGAGTACAACTCTATTCAAACAAGACCAAAGCGATTCAATATGTAGCCTATCTCTGACGACAAAGTGACTCGAAAACGAACAACTGACCATAGTTCTTCATACCATATCCTCCTCCAATCTCCCCTGTCGTACATGAAAGGCGTTACTCAAAGGGACCAAATTTCTGTATTGAAAAAAAACTATTTGGCCTACACACACTATGCGAATAAAGGACCAAATTGGCTGGTATTTTTTTTAAAAAACATCAAAAAAAATCTGAAAATAGTTTACTTATCCAGGTAAACAATGCTGGCGGTGCTTCGATCGAGAGCTTCAACAAGGGAATTATGGATCTCCCTGTCGGTGAATTTGACAAGATGATGGAGCTCAATGTCAAACCGTGAGTTGTCTCACAACATTTAGATTTACAAATGTATTTTAACAATATTTTAAATTCTTCATCAATCTGTTCTAGGCAGGAAGTGAGAACTTGATTTCAGTGTGCTTCGTCTTTCTCAACTCGCCGTTCCCCATCTCGAGAAGACGAAAGGAGCGATCGTCAACGTTTCGTCTATTGGAGCCTTCCACCATCTCAATCCGGTCAGAATCGCTTTCAGTAACGAGTATAACTTTTCTCATTTTTTTCCTTTAGAAAAATGGGTCAGTATTAACCGAAACCATGTTTCATTTATTTATCTATGTGATACACCTGCAAATGTGATGGTGATTCTAAAAATGAGGGAGGATACAAGATTATTTTATATGTTCGTATGGTGAGGGGGAGTCAATTGGGAATTGTCCTCTGCTATTTTACTTTAGATGAATTGGCCACGATTGAAAACTGAAAACCCTATTTAGATTCCGTACTACGGAGCCGCAAAGTCGGCACTCGACCAGGTCACAATTCAGATGGCGGGAAGTCTGGCGAAGAAGGGAATCAGAGTAAACTCAGTGAAGTGAGTACAGTAGAGTGGAGTAGAGCACGTTTACTCGAGAACTTTGGCATCCGAAGAAAGCAAATAGAATCAAGTCGCAAGAGACATCTCAAGAGCCTCTAGAATGTATTTGAGCAAAATATAAAATTTTAATGTCAGCCCGGGACCAGTGCTCACAAACTTTGCCGTTGCCGCGGGAGCCTCGAAGGAGATGTCAGACAAGGTTATGTTTAAACTTTTTACTTTTTTTTCTTATTTTTTATTGGTGAGAGAATAAATTGCTCTGCTGGAAATTACTCTAACGTAAAACTGAAAATGTTCGATTAACGATGGTCTCACGCCAATAATGAATTGTTCATAACCGCAACAAACAAGTGATCTATTTTCAGCTATTTGAAGACATGGCTGCAAATCCAATGATTCCTTTGGGCAGAATCGCCTTACCAGAGGATATCGGAAAGGTGTGTTCACTAATTTAAATTGAAACGTTGGAACACGTCAGACGAATTAATTCGTTCCAGATAATTCTTTTCCTCGCCAATCGTTCTCAATCGGAGATTCTCATCGGTCACATCGTTACTGCTGATGGAGGAGTCATGCTAAAGAGTGCAATGTTCCCTGACGCATAGGAAGTGATATTTTGTAAATGTGGCATATGTGTTCCATAAATTTATTCATCTACTTTCAGTTATTCAATATACAACTGTATTGTGCGAGTGTAAATTCACTATTTCATTTCGAAACTAGAAGAATTATTAGAAGCTGGCAATCATAAACACGTTATTCCCGGTTGTCAAGTCATCTGTGTTCTCTTGACTGCGTGGCTAGTAGTGATACGGCGCGTATCGGATCTCTGTTCCTGAAAGTTGCTATTTTAAGCTGGACAATAGCCATCTACTTTCTCAAGATAACGAGTTATTCACGGGGAAAATACTTTGGGGATTGTGTACTTATAATTTCCCGTTTAGATTATTTTATTCTTCATCGTTTTTTTTATATTTGCTGTCACTACCTTCGCGGGTGTATCAATTTAATAAATAACCGTCCAAATTCTATCAATAAATATCCCCGCAAGATTATGAGTTTAAGACATATTGGTTTCTGTCGAAATTACCCCCCTCGAAATTTGTCGAAAACTGAAACCTGCTAATAAGTCGGCGTAGATCAGCGCGGATACCAGTTGAGCAGAGAATGAGAGCGTAGGGAGGAGTAGTCGCCATTAGAATGGACATTACATTGTGCACCGTTGCACGCAACGCAAACTGCACAGGTTAAATATGAGGACATGAACAAGTGTGCAATATACGCAAAGTGGGCACATAGATTTCCTCGTTCACTATTTCAAAACACCCTTGCAATCGGGTGTATCTGCATCAGCGTGTTATCCGTGTCAAATGAATTCCAGTAGCGCTGCCCACTCGAAAAGTCGAAACGAAAAAGAACAACGCGTTTCGACTCCGTTTCGGAACAGTTCTTTTGTTTCGTTGTTAATCTTCCTTTGTTCTCGAACAAAGGTTATATCGAGTGGCGAACACTAAATTCCAGCACACAGCCGTTTTGAGCGGTACATTATCGTGTATAATCGCATACCCAATTCCCCAGGAAATCGAAGGCGAGGACATACAGAAATGCGACAAGCTGCAAGCGAAATTTCGAGTGTTCTTTCAAGAAAAAAAAATGGTGTGCACCTCGATTCCGCAGATAACGACGGCAATTGTGTTTAATTGTGACTCTGATTTCTTTTGATGATCGGATACCGATGAATTTCTGCCTGTCGGTTGCTGAATCGAAAAAAAATCATGCTGATTTCGACATGGAGACATTGGATCTTGCACAAAGGCCTAGTAGGAGCGATAGAGAGAGAGAGAGAGAGAGAGAGAGAGAGAGAGAGAGAGAGCTAATTCACCTCTCGATCATACTCTCAAAAAATTACTCTGAAAATGTTAGAGAGTGTAAAAATGTTAGAGAGTGCGCGAAAATGAAAATCAGAGAACGCGTCTCGCCTTTTCTTACATTCTCTCGAAAATAAAAGTTTCAACTCTCCGTCTCGACATGTGGTGTTTCAAACCCCTTTTTTTGGTTGTTAGTAGATGTTATGATTTCGAACCCGTTTGCGCTGCTTGTTCATGGAGCGAAGAATTATGGCGTAACAGCTGAAGTTGACTGCGGTACACGATAAATTATTAATTATGCAAAAGAATGCGAACGGATTCGATGTTTCGAATCGGTACTGAAATAACGCTTGTCTTTTTTTAATTTAATTTTTTTTTATAAGTGCATGAAAAATATTTTCAAGTGAGAGCATACAGAGACGCTTGATAAGGCGCCTCTTCTTCAGAAAGGTTCTCCAAGGTTTTTTTTCTTAGAGAAGGCTTCTCGCACCTCCTCATTCCACGAGCTCTCTCATTATCAGTAGCTCACCGGAAAGAGAGAGTATATGGAAAGGGGAGGGTTGGATATCCGATCTCTAAGAAGGACCTCGGAGAACGTTATATTGGCAAATTTGATCTCAGTGCAGAGAGTATGCACTGCATCGACTGACATCAATTGTCTTGCCAGTGGGAAGAATTCGCCATTCGACATCCATGGTCAGCGCCGTCCCAACATAAGTCATTGTCGGCATTCCTATTTGGAAGAGTGCCATGGCGACCCTTGATCGGATGCCATAGATCTGAATATTATAATGAATATTATGAAAAAAAAATTAAACAATATTGTTAAAAATCCGTTGTTTGACCAGATGATATGAAAATGGCTAAATGAAATGCTTATCGATCTGCTAAAGAAACCGTACTTTGGTTAAACCAAAAAAATGTGTATTTTTTTGTTTATTTATAAATCACTGTCCTTGAGGGCAAATATTATTTGTTAGTATCATACATGATGCATTCCCCGATATACTTACATTTGAATAGCGAAGTGGGAATTTAATGGCGATCGCTCGATTGAGTGAAATGAGCAACACTGAACACACTTGTCCCATTCGACACGCAACCAAGAGAGCGCAAAAGACCTTCTTAATTGTGGAAAACTTATTCGGATTTGAAATTTTGTGTTTTTTGTAAGAAAAAACATATATTTTTGTAATGAGGGAAGTTTGATTTTCTAAAAAAAATAACCAAGCAAACCTTAATGAATACTTACCTCTCCGACCGCTTGAGTTGCTAGTAATTCAATCATCCATCCTCTTTGGACGAGAACGAGAAGAATAATGGTGGACATAGAGATAATATTTAGCATTCCATCCACCTATTCAACGTGAACTTTATTTTTTAATAATATTGAATGTCTATCCGGATTCCAAACAAAAACGGGAGTCCCGTTTCGAGTTATTCAAAATGGGGAGGACTGGTTCACTCTTGTATGGACCTATGCAACTACAGCAAATTGCCACTCTTCGAGGGAGGCAATTTGCTTTTTTTAGATGAGCTCACCACGTATATGTTGTAAATGACAGCATCATTTTTCGACTTGAGCATGGCCAAAATGAGCAAGATATAGAATGGAATTGTGATCAAGCCAACTGCGACGCACAAATAGTTGAGAGAAGCGTTGACGGCGAACAGATAATCCATCGTGTCTCTGAAATGATGCGTATATGAAATATAACATTAAAGTTGTGTAGATCAATGGCAGTAATCACGGGGCAAACCAGACGGAAGCAGGTTTTTTAATGGCTGCTTACTGCTACGCAATTGTTTCAGGAACGATCCACAAATCATTCCCTATTGATATTTCGAACAACGTAAACAAAATAAAAAGCCGACATTGGTGACTCGTATGGTCGTGCGGAAACGAGTCTTGCTCGAAGAGGCGAGTATTTCTCCCACTTTCTGCGCGTGTTGTATGATTCAGCAAGCAGGTGAACAGCAGGTCAACGACTACGCAACTTGACAATCGAATTTACAGCCTCCCCATTATTCATGGACTGCAGAGTTCCGAGGTGTAAAGACAGAAGCAATCTACACACTTTTTACGCTAGTTTCTCAAATAATTCAACCCAACCAATTGTTTATCACTATCATGAACAACTGCCTTCCTTGCTGTAACCATTACTCCAGTGTTCTCTACATGACCGAACTCAGCGAACATGGATTTAGCAATAATTCCACACAATTGCAATAATAAAATATGTCCATTAGGGTTGCCCGTTCGGCGTCGGTTTTGGTAATACGGCGTCTCTTTTTTTCTATCGTTCTCTCCCCATTATCAGCCGCATTACCGATCTCTCGCTGAGAAAGTCGTAAAACGAAAGCCGAACTTGCATCCCTAATGTCCATTGAGCTCTTAAAATTAAATGGAGTGCTCACAAAATCCATTTTGCACATATTTTCCGAATAGGTACAGTGTAACGTTACAAGCAATCGTATGATGTCTACCTACATATTATGCACGTTTGTGTAAATACATCAATTGGATCGCACTTCTCTCAACGATCTGTCACACTGTTCTCGGTTTGTCAACGGTTCTCATGATTGTTGTATTCAATCTCGTGAAGTGAACACACATTTCATTTATATTTGTGCGTCTGCAAAAAGTGATTAAGTTACTGGCATTGGAAAATGGAGGAACTAGATTTATTTCTCTACATTTTCTTCTCATATTGCGTTGCAGACACTTCATTACAACACGAGCAGACACTACAGAAAGACACGCGGTCTCTCTCTCCAGACTCCAGAAACGCACGAGTTCTCTCCAAAGAATGCACCCACGTTTTAATGTAATGAACATCGCTAAAACGGAGGAAACCCGGATCGTTAGCAGAGCGCGATTTCACTCTACTCCGTGAATACAAATGACACAAATACACAGGGATAGTTTGTGATCTTCTCTGGTTAGATGCTTTCAAAATCACAAATTCTCAAATTCAAGCGAGTGCAATGGTGAAAAGTGAAAGAATACGCGCATCCTCCGACTGCAAACAACATTTTTTTTGTATAAATCATGATAAATCGGCTACGATGTCGACACTTCGCAATTTGTTCAGCAGTACAAAAAGAATAAGTAAAGATGCGTAATCCAGTTCTCAATTGGAATGAGTTTCTAGAAAGGAAAAGTCACAGGTTTGTCTTTAAATCTTGTATGCCGCAATATTTTCGCATTAAAACACAGCAGCTTCCCTTAATCAGGAGATGATATCTCCAACTAAGCATTCATGCAAAATCGAGAGATCATCTCTCACTATCCCTCAACCGTTCTCTTGATTTCGCGTGCTCTTTCAGCAGGAGACAACATCTCCAGAGTAAGGGAAGCTGGACACTTCCCGCTCTGTATAATATTTTTTGGGATCTGCTAACGGCATCGGTCGTACAATCGCACTTATCATCTCAAAGAGCAAAAGTGACGATAACTGGCAGGAATTCTTCATCGCTCGAAGTCACAAAATATTTGTGAAAAGAGTCCAATTCATTTTTTTGTGAGAAAATATTCTGCAGGTAAACGTTTTCTCGAATTTTTTTTGTCACTTATATACGATTGTACCCAAGTGTACGGAAGCAGAGTTTGGTGATACAGACACGCTTTTCTCTAATCTATCTCTCGTTTGCTCCACAGGGAGATAGATAATGCGCCTATGCTCGAATAATAGCACAAAAGACGCACATGAAATTTGGGATGGATAGTGCCAAAATGTTTGTGTATGATACAATCAGCCGTTATACTATTTCTCGGGGACTTTCTGCGCTCTCTCGAACCTAGACATTCTGTCGCCTTACTTAAGGCCATCATCTTACGAAAGACTATATTTTTTGTATTTTTCTCTTTATCGTTTGTTTGTTAGTCAGTAGAATTCCTAACTTTCTCTCGATGCGATAGAAATTTTTGATCTGACCAAGGAGGGAGAACCCAATGATACCATTGCTAGACTAATATAATTTTATTTTAATGAAGCTCAATATTCGCTTATAATGTTCTTCAAATTGATCGGCCAAGGCATAACCTTTTTTTCAAATGCATTCTTAGGTGTAAAGTAAATGTTGATCGTCAAAAAGTCGTGAAAACATAAATTTAAAAAAAAATCGATAAAATAATTATGGACCTGCTGGGGCCTGCTGGTGCTGGTCGGGCCGGAAAATTGTATTTGGAGAAACAACCTGGATATGTATAAAACCGGACAATAAATTGTTCATTGTATAATATTTATCGGATCAATTCACGAAAAAGTGCCAATAACGTCATAAAATGGACTTGTCGTCTATCATTGGCCAGTCTAACACAATCGTTCAGAGAATAAGTGATCCACGACAACGTATGTTTGCTATGCAATGCACAAACAAAATCTTCATTTGTTGTTTATTCCTAATTATTATTTATTTACAAAATAAAATGTTCCTTACTCAACCTATGGAAAATTCGAGAAAACGTTTACCTGCAGAATATTTTCTCACAAAAAAATGAATTGGACTCTTTTCACAAATATTTTGTGACTTCGAGCGATGAAGAATTCCTGCCAGTTATCGTCACTTTTGCTCTTTGAGATGATAAGTGCGATTGTACGACCGATGCCGTTAGCAGATCCCAAAAAATATTATACAGAGCGGGAAGTGTCCAGCTTCCCTTACTCTGGAGATGTTGTCTCCTGCTGAAAGAGCACGCGAAATCAAGAGAACGGTTGAGGGATAGTGAGAGATGATCTCTCGATTTTGCATGAATGCTTAGTTGGAGATATCATCTCCTGATTAAGGGAAGCTGCTGTGTTTTAATGCGAAAATATTGCGGCATACAAGATTTAAAGACAAACCTGTGACTTTTCCTTTCTAGAAACTCATTCCAATTGAGAACTGGATTAC